>CM066160.1:12060833-14632500 GCA_033617975.1 Populus alba x Populus glandulosa
TTAGCAAGGCGGGGGATTAGTTTAAATTTATTTCTAAGGAGCAAAGGTTGCTCATTTTCTCAGTTGACTCCAAGTCAATGTCTACATTTTATTGGACGACAAAGCACAAACACGATGATGCATTTTTATTTATTGATTTTCAATGAAGTTATCTAACACAAGGGAAGACTAACAAAAATTGAATTGAAAATACGTTTTGATGGTTTTCTGCAAGTCTCGAGATTAAACGAGTTTTATTTAAGAGTAATGATTTTACATTGTTCTAAAACAAAAATTGAAACTTCATGGAAATTGATGGATAGAGGACCACAAGCCAGATTTCATAAAAGATTCATTATTGTAGTTATTTTTTAAAATATTTTTTTATCTAGAAATATATTAAAATAATATTTTTTTTATTTTAAAAAAATTATTTTTAATATAACAATTGAGTATGATTGTGGTTGTTTTTTAAAATATTTTTTATTTTAAAATATATCAAAATAAAACTTTCAAATTAATTGTAAGAATAAAATGTATCAGCCATATATGTGCCATATATGTAAGAATAAAAATATAAGCTATCGGTTATAACAAATCAAATTAATTGAATCAATCAGTGATCAAAAAGATTTAAGGGATCAGGAATTGTGGAAAAGAAAATAAAAAACTATTATAATAAAAAAAAACTCTGAATTATAATAGAGAGGAGCTAAAGACCCTAGTCAAAGAACAACTATTATGATTCTTAGCCAAGTGTGAAAGTAAAACCATGTTCTTCTCTGATATCACCACTTACGAACAGACAGAGGTGGAAACATGCGCACTATTATAAAGGAAAGATCAGAAGAAAAGAAAGCTCTGGTCTAGACTCTGATATCCTAACCTTTCTCATAATTTCCTTACATGGCCTTCGACTGATAATTAGCTCAACGAAACAGTTGTTTAGCTTGATTTATAAATGCCATCTATATGTTCACTACCGCACTACACACTCTCAAATGATAAACAAAATTCACTTCAAACATTTCTTTTATGCCTCATTCTTCTTCTCTTTTATAATTTTTGCAGGTGAGAAACATCCGTAGTTTCTTGGAAAAAGCCTTGTGGATTCATCTTTCCTGGTAAACCAGCTGGTAGAATTTTTGATGTTCGAGAGTCTTGACAAATTATACAGTTGCATGTACGTAGGGGTCTAAAATCCCTCTTCAACAACTTCGTTGTTGTAGGATCAAACATTCAGTAGAACTCGTCTTGGTTAATTATTCATCATTCTTATGAATGAAACGTATTCTTGATTCTTCATAGAAAGTTCATCTGAAACACTCACCATGCACTGTCTAAATATCCAATTCACCTTAACCAATCAAGTTCTCTTGCAAATCAATTCCATTCGTGATTTGAACTGTTTTCTAATCTCAAGAAATATATGTTATTCTAAATTACGTTCCCATAAATCTTTCAGAACATGAACTCAACGTAAACATTAAAAAGCTGCTCATGTGGAACCAATTAACAAAGAATATGTACATTTCAATTTCGATTCATAGCCATACCATGACCAGGAAAAGGGTCAATCAAATCATAGCCTAATCCGTAGTCTGATGGCTTTCAGTTGTTTTTCCCCTAAATTAAGGCGTTGAAAAATAACCAATGAAGTGGTTTTTACGCTCAATGTATCTTCCGAATGCAGAGCCTGGTGGAAAATTACTCCAAAAAATTTCATTGAACCACCAAACTAAGTAAGAAAACAAAAATGTTAATCATGGTGAAAATGTCCTGACATTATCTGTCGCGATGATTTAAGTTTTTTTTTTTTTTTTTAAAAGAAATTTACTTATTTTTCAGATATTATAAATTAACGTGTGATGGCGTCACTATCATTTAAGAGATCGTTTTTTTTTTAAAAAAAAAAATACTAACAACCCAACATAAAACCACCTAAAATATTTACAATTAGTTATAACGTTTAACTTCAAGAGAGTGGTTATTTTTAGAATATTTTTTATTTTAAAATATTTTAAAATAATTTTTTAATTTTTAACATTTATTTTTTACGTTCACATATTAATAATATATAAAAAACTAAAAATATTTTTCATGATTTATAATATTTTTCTAGTTGATTTATATTTTGTTCTTATTTAATTTAGAATTTTTTTATTATATTTTTTTAGATTTGAAAATAATTGTTTTAGTATTTTCTGATTATTTTAATATGTTAATATAAAAAATAAATCTTAAAAAAAAAAAATATTATTTCAATATATTTAAAAAAAAAATTTTTAAAAATAATTGCTACTATAATACTAAAATAGCTCTTTTAGACCCAAAAAATAGTTAGTTAAATTGGTTTTAAATATACGCGAGATTAAAGAAATAAAATAAAAAAAAGATAAAAGCAAGAAAAAAACTTTCATAGAAGAAGGGAGAAAATAAAAATCTAAAAAAAAAGGTACAAAAAGACTTGAAAAAAAAACTTGAAAGAAAAGAAAGAAAATAAAAGAAGTAAATATGTGAGAAGCACACCATGCACTGCCGGCCCCTAAAGATACGGGGGTTGAGAGTTTCGAGAATCTTCGATAGGGGAGAGAATTCCATAATTCAATAAAATATCTAGTCAAGGGAGAATTCCACTTATTGTTTTTGGCTAGCAATAAAGCTAGCGTCCTGATCGCGCAAGACGGAGTCCTTTCTACCTCTCGAATTAGATTTCCTTTCTGGTATTTTTTCCGTGTTTCTTCTAGAGTAAAAATGTCATTTTCTCTCGTTTATTTATTTAAATGTTTATTCATGTAATTTTCATGTTTAAAGTGTTTTTTTAGATTGCAAAATGTGATCTATGTGTTTCCACAATACTTTTGTGTAATCTACATGTGTTTTATTTATATTGAATATTATTTTACTATAATACATTAACTACAATTCTACCTGCAGAGATACCTTCAAAATGATTACACATCTGTTTTAATATACACGTCTGAATATTTTTCTGATGTGAATGTTAGTCGGACATGTTTGTTTTTGTGTTTTAAAAATACTTTTAAAAAAATTTAATTTTTTTTATTTTTTATTAACTTCAAATTAATATGTTTTTAGTGTTTTCAAATCATTTTGATGTGCTGATGTTAAAAATAATTTTTGAAAAAAATATCATTGATATATATTTTAGTATGAAAAATTATTTAAAAAGCAACCGCAACTATAATACCAAACAAATTATATACTATAAATCTATTTTAGAACATGATCAAAAGATGACCAATTTCTAATTTTCTATAACCAACATCTTAAATATAATGCCTATATTTCTCCTTATCGCCCGGGGGTATCACGAATATAATAGTTTAGGGAAAAAACAAAAATTCAAGTATCAAATAACTTATATTATGTAGGATATAATATTATTTTTTCTATCACATAATCAATTATTTATATGAAACTCTGAATATTAATTAGAATTTTTATTTATCTCAACTAACTAGTTTTTTTTTATCTATTTTTTATACTTGGTACCTGTTTATTTTTGTGTTTTAAAAGTTTTTTTTTAATATTTTTTTATTTTTTTCTTTGCTTCAAATTAACTTATTTTGGTGTTTTCATATTATTTTGATGTATTGATGTCAAAAATAAATTTTAAAAAGTAAAAAAATATTATTTTAATATATTTCTAAATAAAAACTACTTAAAAAAACAACTATTATTACAATGTAAACTAGTTATTAATTCACTAAAATGTACCACAATATAAACAACATCGATATTCTAAAGGCAAAGGGAAGAGTAGAAGCAACGTGATAGGTAGACAGGGGACAGTTAAATGTGTTACCATTGTTGTTAAAATCGCGAGTTAACTCGTAAAATTGTATAATTTTACGAGTCAACATGTATCTAACGTGTAAAATCGAACTAAAAACTCTAAAACTAGAAAAATCAAACTTAACTTGTGCAAAATCAATAGACTCAATCCAATTTTATGAGTTTATTAAATTTATGATATGAACTAAGTCAAGTCTAAATTTGGCTTTAAAACATCTGTTAACCAGTTTTGCGAGATTGACCATATCTTTCAAACTGTATATTAGATAGAGCTGAAATTTTACAGGAAAATATTAGACATATGAAAATATATTGTGGTAAATTTTCAAGTCAAATAGAGTTCAAGAACATAATATTTCAGAGGGTCAAAGTTAGTAGAATAAGTTTGTCAAATATATCAAACTAGACTTTCGTGTACTGTTTGGGATATATCTAGAGTTACCGGTAGAATTTTATTGCTTTTAAAATTGTACTGAAAACAAAACATCTGAAGCTTTTCAACCATATGTCGTAAGCCCAGTAATTTATCATGACAAGAGAAAACGATATGTTTGAAATCATAACTCAAATCTGCCAAGAATATATGAAAATTAGAGATTCGAGTAATATTGAGAAATTTTAACATGAAGATTTTTTTATTCTATTCTATTCTATTTATTTAATTTTAAATAATTATTTCTAATTTGAATTTTTTGTAGCCTATGATAAATTATTTAGGGGTTTATTTTGTTATTAAATTTATATTAGTTAATTACTAGTTTAGATTCATTAGTTTGCAACCTGAAAAAGAGTTCATTAGAACTAGTTGTTATAAAAACAACCTTGTTGTCACTAAGTTCATGTATACTTTCTATTATTTAGTGATTCACCTGTATTAAAAAGTTCTATTGAAATACTTTTTATTTTTCCATATCACTAGTTTTTTATTGATTTATATTATTTATTTATTATTATTATTTTTAGATTATTTATTAATATTGTTAATTTATTTTATCAGATTTTATTATAATTTATTTTTAAATAAAATTATAAATATATGATTAATTAAAAAATTTTACAATTCAAGTTTATTATCTAAATTTATATTATAATATATTTTTTTATCGTGTTAAAGTGTTTTTAACGCGTGTTACAATTGAATTAATGAACCTCTTTGCTGTCACTGTTCTTGATGTCTACTTGCTGTCACTATCAGGTTGCCAAAGAAAGAAGACTACTGTACGGGGGAAATCATGTGATATTGCAATACCCGAGCACCACGGCTGACAGGTGCAGGCAGCAATAATAACATGGAAATAAAAAAAATCCTCTCTTATTATAAAAAATAAGCACTATGCCGGAGCCAGAAAATTTTAAATGAAGGGACAAATTACTAACAAATACTTGATAATATATATTATATATACATGTGTTATATATAGAGAAATTAATTTGAAATACATGTACAAACTCATTTCAAATAAAATTAATTTAAGAATATTTTTAAAATAAAAAACATATATTATAATTATTCTTTCGAGTTTTTATATTTTAAAATTGTTTGATAATGACTTTATTCTTAATTTTATTAAAGATATTCTTTCTAAATATATACAATTAAACTTTTATTTATCTATTTTTAAATCTTCTAGGAACTAGTGAAATTATTGGCAACAATTCTTTGTTGACTTGTTGTTTTATACAAGTAGGTTAAATATAAATATTAATATATTTTTTTAATTTTTGTTATTGTGTCTCAAATGTTTTGAGTTGTTGAGTACTTCATTTTTAATTACTAGTAAGTTGATTACTATCATTTTTCATGTGAAATTCATAACAAAATACATATTAATTTATCAAAACTCATTTCAATTCATATTCATATGTATATAATATTTATTCATGTACATATTAATTTAACAAATCTATAAATTATAATAAACTCTAACATTTTTAATAACTAATTATTAAAGAATAAAATTAAAATTAGACAATGGAATAAATAGAAAAAAAATGAAAGAAACTCAGCTAAAACATAAACTTACTTAAACTAATTAATAGTTTAGGATTTGAAGAAAAAATTTATAAAAAGAAGAGAGGGAGGAACAATAATTCAAAAAAAAAAAAAGCTTGGATCAATTAGTAATTAATAAAAAAAAATTAAACTGGTTAACTTATTATATTAAAATTCTAATATATATATATATATGTATGTATGTATATAAAGATTAAGGGGGCAATTGCCCCCGTAATCTCCATTGTGGCTTCGCCACTGACTATCATCCATGACAACGACAACGTTGTTCATTTTCTCAGTTGACTTCAAGTAATTGTTTAAATCTTTTTTTTTATTCGATGTATGTTTGGGTTCTTTGGAATTATAATAGTATTAATATTTTTTATTTAAAAATATATTTAAATAATTTTTAAAAATTATTTTTAAAATTAGTATATCAAAACAATTTAAAAATATAAAAAAAATTAATAAAAAAATTTTAATTTTTTTTAAACTTACAGTTTTAACCACCTTACTAAATAAATTGAAAGACTTGCAAACTTGGGTCACCAAATGAATATAGCTTTTTTCTCATCCATCAAAGATATAGATTTTATTGGACGACAAATCACAAACATAATAATGCATTTTTTATCTTATTAATTTTCAAATAAGTTATCGAACACAAGTTCACACGGCTAAACTAGTTCTCTTTCTTTCTAATCACATTAAAAACAATCATAATTCTCTTTAACTAAATTACAAATTTTAAGATCAAACGAGTTTTATTTAAGAGTAATGATTTTACGTTGTTCTAAAACGAAAATAAAAACTGAAACTTCAAGTTTTAGATATCTCTTTCAACAACTTTACTGGGAATATATCTTTGAGTCTCATTGAAAGTCTCACATTCATTCGAGATCTAAAACTATCATACAATCACTTCCAAATACCAATCTCACTTGGCCCATTTTTTAACCTTTCAAACCTCAAGAATTGAATGGTGACCGTAATGAGATATATGAGTCAATAGAATTGGTACACAATTTGATTCCAATGTTCCAGTTACAGAGGCTTTCTTTGGCAAGTTATGGATTTGGTGGGACATTTCCGAAATTCCTTTACTATCATTATGACCTTCAATTTGTTGATCTCTCACATATCAAAATAACATGAGAATTTCCAAGCTGGTTGTTACAAAACAACACAAAACTTGAAGAGCTTTATTTGGTCAACAATTCTCTTTCATGATCTTTGCAATTACCAAATGATTCCTATGTGAATTTGTCACATTTGGATATCTCGAGAAATCACATCCATAATAAAATTCCCACTGAAATTGGAGCATGTTTCCTGAGGTTAAGGTTTTTGAACCTGTCCAGAAATGATTTTGGTGGTAGCATTCCCTCTTTGATCAGCAATATGAGCTCCTTGGGAATCTTGGATTTGTCCAACAATGGTTTGTCAGGCAACATACCCGAGCAGTTGGTGGAAGGTTGTTTATCATTAGGTGTTCTCATGCCAGTTGTTCTGGAAAAATTTCAACTTAAAATACTTGACCGATCTGATATTAAGAGGGAATCAGTTATCTGGAATTCTTTCGAATAGCTTGTCTAATGGTTCTCGTTTGGAAGCATTGGATGTCAGTCTCAACAATTTATCTGGTAAGATACCGAGATGGATAGGGTATATGTCTTCTCTTCAATATTTAGACCTTTCAGGGAACAATCTTTTTGGAAGTCTACCATCCAGCTTTTGTTCTTCAAGGACGATGACAGAAGTTTATTCATCTAAAAATAAACTAGAAGGATCATTGATTGGTGCACTAGATGGCTGCCTGTCGCTGAATAGATTAGATCTTAGCCATAATTATTTTAGAGGTAACATTCCCGAGTCAATTGGTTCTTTGGTAGAGTTGAGCTTTCTTCTATTAGGTTATAATAATCTAGAAGGTAAAATCCCAAGCCAATTGTGCAAACTAGAGAAATTAAGTTTGATTGATCTTTCTCATAATCATCTGTTCGGTCATATTCTTCCATGCCTACAACCTACCAGCAAGTGGCAGAGGGAAAGGGAAACATCTTTAAATGCTTCTGGCAATTCTCTAGGTTGTGAGAACACGAAACCACTGATAGGATTTGTTGTTCCCGCTGTGGAAGACCCTTCTATGAATAAATCTGTAAAGTTTACAGCAAGGAGCATATCCTATTCATTTAAGGGAATAATCCTCAAGTACATCTCTGGTATCGATCTCTCCTGCAACAATTTGACAGGAGAGATTCCTGTTGAGCTTGGAAACCTTAGCAACATCCAGGTGTTGAATCTATCCCATAATAGTTTAACAGGTCTAATACCACCTATATTTTCAAACTTAAAGGAAATGAAAGCCTGGATTTTTCCTACAACAACTTGAACGGGGAAATTCCTCGTCAGCTTCTCGACTTAAACTTCCTATCTGCTTTCAGTGTAGCCCACAATAACTTATTGGGCAAAACACCAGAGATGGTTGCACAATTCTCAACATTCAACAAGTCTTGCTAGGAGGGAAATCCGTTGCTTTGTGGACCACCACTCCCCAAAAATTGTACTGGAGCAATACCGCCATCACCACCGCCAAGGTCTCAGACTCATAAAAAAGAAGAAAATGGTGTTATTGATATGGAGGCTTTCATTGTGACATTTTCAGTGGCATACATCATGGTCTTGTTGACAATAGGTTCAGTTCTGTACATAAATCCACGTTGGCGACGAGTATGGTTTTATTTTATTGGGGAGAGCATCAATAATTGCTATTACTTTTTTGTGGACAATCTACCTGTGCCAGTCAGGTTCAAACAATTTCAGCCTTTTTTTAAAAAAACTAATTTTTTAAAAAAGTTAAGCAATAAGGATAATGTTTTATTGTGGACTGCTTTTTTTTAGCTATTTATAATTAAATATTGATGTCGATTGATGCGAATGTTAACACTAGCGAAAAATTGGCCAATAAGCCAAAGAAAGAAGGCTCTACACTGTACGTGGAAAATTATGCCATGTGATGTGAATTGCAATTCAACTGCCAAGACACCACGACTGATAGATGTAGACAGCAGTAATGAACAAAAATATTTTAAAAGAATTAAAATATTTCATGTCTTCACAGCCGTTCAAAAAAGAAACAAGATCAAACCTTGGTTTCATTTTGTCAGTTGACTCCAAGTCAATGTCTAAATCTCCACGAAGATTAATTAGGGCACTGGTTGCATCCCGCTCTCTGCTGGGAATCAATTTTTTTTATATAAATTTTTTTTTAAAAAAAAGTTAAAGTCCAAAACTTTTAGATTTTTGTATAAAATTATATTCAAGAATATTGAGTCTAGCTATAATACTTGACTGAGAAATAATATTAATTATAATATTAAACTTATATGATTCAGTTTTAAGTGAATTTTGGCTACAACACCAAATCTAAGAGCCTTAAAATATGATAACAAAATAAAAAAAATTAATATTACATAATGAAATTAAAAACAAAAAAAAAATAATTTAAAAGAAAAAAATAACAAAGTAAAGCATTATTTCAATAAATAGTGTTTTACGAGGAGGGCCATAACAAAATCCTTTCATGAAATCATAATAATCTAATAATATTAAAAAGTTTAATTTTTAATCAAATTAATATTAAAAAAAAAAACAGTCATTGTAAAATGATCCTTAGCCCGTGCACAAAAAAAAAAGAAAAAGAAATACATAATAACTTACAATTGCTGGCGGAGAGGATGTTACTGTCTGGAACTTATGATGGCTAGGGAAGAGGACGCAGTCAACGATAAAAACAAAAAGAGAGGGCTGTTGGTGATGGTTGATTGTTAAACGATTGAGAGAAAGAAATTAAAAGAGGCTATGGTAAATGTTGCATGGGTGGCTGGTGCTGGTGCTGGTGCTGAGGGCTGGAGGTAAAAAATCGGTGCAGTATATATATTTTAGTTGAAATCGTAAAACTGGTTTTAAAATTGTGATTTTACTCGAATTGTAGTATGATTTTAACCATTTTTAAGTTTTCAAAATGATTTCACACATTTAACATGTAATTTTACGAGTTAACTTCGTGTTTTTAAATTTTAGATGAACATGCTAAGTTAATTGAAAATAACTTTCATTCAATTTAATTTGAGCCTATCCATATTAACTAAATCCCAAGTTCACCTACAAGTTGGAATAAGTTTAATAAAAATGGGAGTATTTGTTACCATTAAATTAATTAACCCATTGCTTTCATGATGTATACGGATGCAATGCTAACAGTTGCGAATTTCGTCAAAGAATTAATTGCCGAAGGAAGAAGACTTTATTGTATGTGGAAAATTATTCCATTTGAATGTGAAATTGCAATTCAATTACCCAGAAATCACGGCTGCTAGACAAGATAAGAAGCAGTGCTTTTTTTCCAAAGATGGGACCGCCGTGTAATGAACCGCAAATGGCAACGTACAGGGCGGTGTCCTGTGGAGCCCTTGGCTCCTAAAACTAGTTTTTATCTATTTTTATATTTAACGTCCGTAAGTATTTTTAAAATAAAATTTTTTATTTTTTTGTTTCAAATTAAATTTTTTAATATTTTCAACTTGTTTTAATATGCTGATGTCAAAAATAATATTTTTTAAAATAAAAATATATTATTTTAATATATTTCTAAATAAAAAATATTTTTAAAAATAATTACTACAAAATTAAACGATTTGTAATTAACCTAGATGTCCTTCGTGGCATGGTTTTTGATTTTTGATTTTTATAAATTTACTGATGCATATATATATACGAGAGTCGTGTAATGGCACGCTCATCGGTATTCTTAAGGCTAAGAAACCCTTCAAGTTAAAACGTACTAACAATCCAAAACACAGCCATCTTAATAACTTTTAATTCAAAGGTGGTATAATATATTAAAATTATATTTTTTATTTTTTAAAAATTATTTTTGATATTAATATATCAAACTTATTCGAAAATATAAAAATATAATTAATTTAAAGTAAAAAATAAATAAAATTTAGAATTTTTTCAATTTTTTTTTAAAATGTAAAAACAAAAGGGATATATAATCAACCTCTTGATGTCACTATTAATTATTGATGTCGATTGATGCAAATGCTAACGCTAGCGAAGAATTAAGAGGCCAATAAGCCAAAGAAAGAGGACTATACTATACGTGGAAAATTATGCCATTTGATGTGATATTGCAATTCAACTGCCAAGACACCGCGGTTGATAGATGTGTAGACAGCAGTAATGAACAGGAAAAATTAAAAAAATTAAAAAATTTAATGTCTTCACAGCCATTCAAAAACAGAAACAAGATCAAACCTTGGTTTCATTTTGTCAGTTGACTTCAAGTCAATGTCTAAAATTCTAAATCTCCTCTTTTATGCAACGAAGATTAATTATATATCTAGTTCGTGCTATGCGGGTTACTTTTTTATATAAAAAATTTTTAAAAATTAAAATTTAAAAGTTTTAAATTTTCCTGCAAAATTATACTAAGAGGCTTGAATCTGACTATAACGCTTGACTTAAAAGTAATATTTATAATATTAATAATAATATTAAACTTGTATTATTCAAGTTTAAGTGAGTTTGACTGCAATACCAAAACCAAGAGCCTTAAAATATGATAACAAAATAAAAAATAATTTAATAGTGTGGTAGAGTTTATATTTTAATATATTTTTTGTTTAGAAATATATTAAAATATGTTTTTTTTTAATTATTTTTTTAACATTAGTACACCAAAACTATTCAAAAACATAAAATTAATTTAAAATAATAAAATGACAGTTAAACCTCAAACAATTTCTTAAATAATATATAATGTTATAGATGAAATATAAAACTATTCATATAATCTCATTTAATATTTTAAGTTTTTTAATAGGATCAGAGTTATTAAATCATTATGAGAGTTATTATGGAGCAAGGTTTAGATTCAGGACAAGTCAGGAGAATTAATTCAAATATGTTTTTAAAAAAAAAAACATCAAAAAAACATTATTTTAATTAAAAATAAAAAAAATCAAAGAAAGTTTTACCAAATTTAAACTAGATTTTACCAGATTAATAGAATCACAAGTACACCTGAGTTTTTAACTGCATGCAACTTTACAACTGAAGATTTGCCGGACCAGCAATGAAACAAAAAGAACAGAAAAATTCTATATAATGGCCATCGTTAGTTTCATGACTGCCTGTGTAGATTCTTGTGGAAAAGATCAAAATACTTTCTTGTCTTCACAGTGGTTTAGAAAAGAAACTTAAGGTTAAACGAGTTTTATTTAAGAGTAATGATTTTACATTGTTCTAAAACAAAAAACAAATATTGAAACTTCATGGAAATTGATGGACTGAGGAACCTTACGTCACCTTCCATAAGAGATCCACTTGATCAAAGATGGGCCCGCCGTTCAATGAACACGCGGACGGCAATGCATGGTGCTCTCCCCTATAAAGAGCCTTTGGCTCCTAACAAGTATTTCATACATTAATTTCAAGCAGAAACAGAGAGGTACAAATGGGATTCAACAGGTTCTCTCTGCCAGCAGTGGCGGTGATAATGATGATTAATGCCATGCTTCTATCGCAAGGGTGTTTGGAGGAAGAACGAATTGCTCTTTTGCAAATCAAAACTTCCTTTGGTGAAAACCCATATGACATTCCAGTTCCGCCATTCTCTTGGGGAAAAGATGCCCTCTGTTGCAGCTGGTATGGAGTTACCTGCAGCAATTCCACTACAAGACGAGTCGTCGAAATCGATCTTTCCTTCGCAAGATATCGGTACTCATCTATGGGAGATTTGTACCTAAATGCATCTATATTTCTTCCCTTCCAAGAACTCAATGTTCTTGAGTTGTTTGGAAATGGCATAGCTGGCTGTGTTGCGAATGAAGGTTTGCCTCTTCATTAAAGACTTCATCTTTCGTAACTTTTGCACGAAAATAAACATATATAAACTGAAATCTTCATTAATCAAATAATTTCTTTGGCTTTATACCCTAACAACTAACTAGAAATCTTCCATGCACGCAGGTTTCGAAAGACTATCAAGACTTGCCAAATTGAGGACTCTTGATTTAGGCTCCAATAACTTCACCAATAACATCCTATCATCCCTCAAAGGGCTTTCATCTCTCAAACATCTATATCTTGATAGCAACCAGTTGCAAGGATCAATAAACACGAAAGGTACTAAGAACACACAAACACTTCATCACAACCAATTAAAAAAGACTCTAAATGTTAGACACACACATATTCTATTAATTCTTTGATATGAAGTTATGATTTGATTCCTCAGAGTTTTATATTAACTCTTCTCTTTTATATTATTTCCTTAACTCAGAATTTGATTCATTGAGCAACTTGGAGGAGCTATCGTTAGCCGATAATGAGATCCAAGAATTTGTAACCTTAACAGGTATCAATTAATTAAGAACCGTTTGATAACTCTTTTATTTCTCTTTTTTACTTTTTTTTGTGTGTGTTTGTCTTTGATTTTTAAATAACGGAACACACTTGGTCTCAATCATATATTTAAATTAGTGGGAATCCAAAGCTGGGAGGTGTCATTATAACCTTTACTCAGTACCGACTTGATTCTCAATCATACCGACCTCAATTTATGACACCTTGACCCTAGACTTTGCTACACTTCAAGCACCTTAGATTTAACCTTAGTGCTCTACATCCATCTTAAGTTTAATCTTTCAAGTCTCAGATTAAGATGATATCTTTACAGGGTAATAATGATTGTTTTTTAAAAAATATTTTTGATATCAGCATATCAAAACAATTTAAAAATACTAAAAAAATTAACTTGAAATAAATAAAAAAATATATTTTTTTCTTTTAAAACGCAAAAAAAGAGAGAGTTCTAAGTATATTTTTTCTTTGTAGTGTTTATTTTGATTTAAAATTTATTTTTATTATATTCCAATCCTAAAAAAATAAGACAACAGGAAGGGATATGTCGGTTATATTCTGACCATGAAAAAAAATCAATCATAAATTATGATTTTTTTATGCATGGTCTGGGAAAATATATTTTTCTCTACTAAATAAAAAAATAATAAATTTCAATTATTAACATACTAAATGTTGAAATATAAAATAAAAATAAAAAAAATATAAATTAAGATAAGTTCTATTTGAGTAAATAATACTTTGTGGTGCACCATCATAAAAGCGCATTCTCTTTTAGTATTTTATTAATTAATTAAATAAATATGCCAATGTGTGAATAAAATTATTAATTATACCAGACCTCTATGTACATTTATTTAAATCAAGCTACATCACAATACTACTAACTTGATCGGGGGCAGGGAGCCTCAACCAGTTCATTCTACCACTAACTATTAACCTCTGGTGACTTAGGGTGCATAGTCCAGTAAAAGGGCTCTCCTGTCATCTGCTTGTTGTTTTCCTATAAATATATTAACTCCGAGTGGTTTGATAAATTAACCAACTGGGAGTCTGAAAGTACAATAAATGCTATTTTTTGTATTTTGAAATGTATAAAAAAACTATTCTTTTATTTTTTACATCAACCCATCAAAACAATTTAAAAATAATATAAAAAATTAATTTGAAGCATAAACTAATAATCAAATTTTGATGAAAAACAGATTAAATCTCAATGTCAAATAGGCATTATGAGCTTATTTGGTGTTGCGGTTAAACCACCGTTTCTCTATTGTGTTTTTATTTTTTTGTTTTAAATTTTTTTTTGTTTTTTTATTGTTTTATTAATATTCTAATATCAAAAATAAATTTAAAAAAATAAAAAAATTTATTTTAATACATTTCCAAACAACAAACACTTTAAAATATAATTTCTACTACACTTTCAAACAGGTTTTAATTAGGTGATGAATCATAATTGTTAAATTTAGTTTGATACCAAACCATTGGATTAACCTATAATTTTTTTCTCAATATTTCAAATAATTAATGATTTTGACGCGAGTGATAATCATGTAGTTGGTTTTTAAATCAAAGATTTGTCTCTTAATTAAATTATTTGAAGACAAAAATGAATATTTAGGATTTGAAATGTAATTGATTTTGAAATTAATCACTAACCGCTTGCTATAAATATCATGCAGGCTCTGAAGGACCATCAAGGCTTAACAAATTGGAGACTCTTGTTTTACGCTTCAATAACTTCAACAATAGCATCCTATCATCCTTCGAAGGGCTTTCATCTCTCAAATATCTAGATGTTGATGGCAACCAGTTGCAAGGATCAATAAACATGAAAGGTACTTAGACCCATACAAACACATCATCATAACTAATTGAAAATGACTCGAAATGTTAGACACACATATGTTCTATTCTTTGATTTGAAGTTATGAATTGATACTCATAAATTTCAATTTGAGAATAAAAGACCTAAGTTTTATATTAACTCTTTTGTATTGTTTCCTTAACTCAGAATTTGATTCATTGAGCAACTTGGAGGAGCTATCGCTGGCTGCAAATGAGATCCAAGATTTTGTAGCCTTAACATGTATCAATTAATTAAAGGCCGTTTGATAACTCTTTTATTTCTTTTTTTTACTCTTTTTTTTTTTGTCTATCTTTTTCAATTCAAGTACCCTAGATTTAACCTTAGTGCCCAATATCCATCTTAAGTTTAATATTTCAAGTTTCAGATTAAGTATATTTGGTCTCTTCAGTGTTTAAATTTTATTTTTATTATATTTTAATTCCAAAAAAATAAAACGAGAGAGGAAGGGATAGGTAAGTCATGTTCCTACCATAAAAAAGACCAATCATGATTATTGTTTTTTGTCTACGTGACCTAGGAAAAGCTAGATAAAAAAAATCATGAATTTGAATTTTTACATACCAAATATTAAAATAAAAAATAATAATAATAAAAACTATTTAAATAAATAATACTTTGTAAGGTGATCCACCATAAAAGCACATTCTCTATTTTATTAATTAATTAAATAGTTGTGCCAAAGTGTGAATAATATATTAATTATACCAAACCTCTATGTAACTTTATTTGAATTAAGCTACATCACAATACTATTTTAGATTCCGGGCTTGTTTGTTGTTATTATTGAACTGTTATTTTGTTATTTTTTGAATTGTTTTGCTTTAAAAATAAATTTTTAAAAAATAAAAAAAATATTTTAATATGTTTCTAAATAAAAAAACATTTTGAAACGTAATCTTTACGATACACACTCTCAAACAGGTTCTAAGTTATGAGATGAATAATTATTTAGCTTGATACTTGATATTTGTTTTTCAATTTACAACTACACTTCAAATAATTAACAATTTTGAAATGATTGATGACCATGTAGTTGGTTTTCAAATCAAAGACTTGTTTCTTAATTAAATTTTTTGAAGACAAAAAAGAATATTTAGGTTTGAAATGTAATTGATTTTTTTTAAAATTAATCACTAATTGTTTGCTATAAATATCATGCAGGTTATGAAGGACCATCAAGGCTTAACAAATTGGAGAGTCTTGATTTAGGCTATAATAGAATCAATGATAGCACCTTATCATTCTTCAAAGGGTTTTCATCTCTCAAGTATCTATATCTTTATAATCAGTTGGACGGATCAATAGACACAAAAGGTTACATGCCTACATATATTCCTTTTTATATATATATATATACTAGTTTTTTTTTTACAATTGATAAGATGATTTTATTTTATTTTTTGTTTGTAATTTTAGAATATAGTCTCGAAACTACCTAGTTAATTGGAATTAAATAATTAAAACTGATATTATACATGAAAATAATTAAAGTCCCTTTTAATAATTACTACTAGCAACACACTTCCACAACTATTTTTTGTTTTCTAAAATATTCTTAATACTTTATTATTAGAATAATAAGGATATGTATTTTTAATAGTACTTCTAAAATTTATTTGGTTTTGTTGTGCTTTCACATAAAACACCTACTTTAATTAATTATAGAGAAGCAAGGAATTACATAATTATCTCGTAATCATCTTTTACATGTTTTTTCTAGAATAGCATGCTTGCCTTCTCTAAAAACAAATTCTTTATCAATTATAATAATCTTTTACTCTATTTTTTTCCTTTATTAATATGAATAACTTATTTTCTTAAACTCAAATTTACTCAAACGATAGGAATAAATTAAGTTAATCTATTAGCATTTTTGTCAAGCTATTAGAAGAACTAAACATGTATATAAGAAAAGAATATTTAATACATGGAATTAGGAATCTTTAATAGTATATTATTAAAATAATAAGGATATGGATTTTTGTTCTTTAGATAAATATATGAACAAGGATAATATATTTGTTTTTCATATCAATGGAAAATAATCCTTATTCTTTTGATTTTATTTTATAAAAATTTTGTTTGTTTTCAATTTACTCATTCAATTACAATTTGTAAAATATTTTGTTTTCAATTCGATATTTATTCTTTAATTTCTATTTGTTTCCTTAGTTTTTTTGTTAAAAATTTTATTAGTTTTCAATTTCAATCAAGGTTTATGTTATTTTGTTTTTTAATTTGACCATCATTATTTTGATTTATTTTTTTCATTTGTGAAAGTTATTTTTCTTTTCAATTTAATACCCCAATTGAAAATTTTTGCTTGCCCTCTAATTTATTTTTTTATATTAATTTTCACCCTCATTCTTTTAATTATAATTTTTTTTATTTTTTATCCTTTTGTGTAATTGATTTTTTTTCTCAGTTTCATCCTTTAGCTTCTGATTTGTTAGGGATCAGGTTTCATGATTTTTTCATTTATGGTACTTCTAAACTAATGACCCAGGTCACAAGTTTTAAAGTTAATGCGGTTCAACATCCTTTTTTCTTGTTCATTTTCTTTTCCAATTTTATCGTTCTATATTATTTTTAAAAAATAGCATTATTTTTATTTTATTTTATTTAATCAGTTTCACATGTGTTTTTATTTCTATTATCTTTTTATTGATTTTAATAAAAAAATTCAATAAATACAACTGGATAAATGTTTTATTTTACAAGATCAAATATTTTGATCTACATCTATCTTTTAAATTTTCAAGTTTTCTTGTAGTTATTATTAACGATTTTTTTATATGGATAATTATCAATTTATTTATTTAGATACTTGCATAAACTTTTCAATTTACACTTTGAATTTTTTATGTAAAAAAAAACACATCAAAATAGCTTGCATATCTAGTTTTTTTTTTTTAAAAAAAATATACAACTCGCATTGAAATATGGGCCAAGTAACTACACACACACACAAGATGCAATTCTAAGTGTATTAAATGGGAAAGGCATGAATTGTTTAATAGTCAATATATTTAAACCTAAACCCATATTTTGTATTAAATTTATATGAATGCACAATGTGAGGGTGTGGGGACGTACGCAGGGAACTTAATTTTGATCGATGTTCAAACTAGTTTGAGGATATCTCTTACCATTAAACCAATAAAATAAAAGATTTAACATGTAAACTGGGTTTCTTTAGCCCTATGTATAGACAAAACATAGAAAAAATAAAATATTCATGCAAGTAGAAAAAAGAGAAAAATACGAGAAGAGGTTTTAAATAAATAGTTTGAATTTAGTTTATGTTATCACATAAACCAATTGAATTATTTAAAATTTGTATTAGATATTTTAGATAAAATGTAAAAATAATAATAATGAAGAAAACCATCTCTTACACTAGTTCAATCTTTATTATTTTTTTAATTATGCTTTTTCTTTCTTAATAAAATTACAAAATCAATTGATACAATAGTATGTCCTTAGAGTAATAAGAATGTCATTCTAAATGCATCAAGAAAATTATATATATAATTTTATTACTTTTTTTTTATTTTAGTTTTAGGGAAAAATGTCTTAACCAATTTCAAATTAATAAAAAAAAAAAATTAAAAATTGATACTAAGCACCAATTAAAAATCTCTTAAAACCAATTTCAAATATAATCAAATCATTAAGAAATTGATTATATGTGAATAATTAAACAACCACATTAATTATATTACCACCTCAATGCATAGCCATATAACTAGTTTAGTAATAGTTTCCTAGTCCTCGCATATAAGAAGAGCCTTCATTAATCCTATATTGCTCGCCCTCTGTACGATTCTATAGTTTCCATCACATTATTATATGCTAAATTTCTTTTAACATGGATAATTTGCAGGCCTTTGTGAGTTAAAGCATCTCCAGAACCTAGATATCAGCCGCAATAATCTCACTGGTTATTTGCCTTCGTGTTTCTCGAATTTGACAAACCTTCAAGTTTTAGATATCTCTTTCAACAACTTCACTGGAAATATATCCTTGAGTCCCATTGGAAGTCTCACGTCCATTCAAGATCTAAGACTCTCAGACAATCACTTCAAAATCCCAATCTCACTTGGCCCATTTTTTAACCTTTCAAAACTCAAGCATTTGAATGGTGCCCGTAATGAGATATACGAGTCAACAAAGCTGGTACACAATTTGATTCCAAAGTTCCAGTTACAGAGGCTTTCTTTGGCATGTAATGGATTCGGCGGGACATTTCCAAAATCCCTGTACTATCAGCATGACCTTCAATTTGTTGATCTCTCACACATCAAAATGACAGGAGAATTTCCGAGCTGGTTGTTACAAAACAACACAAAACTTGAAGAGCTTTATTTGGTCAACAATTCTCTTTCAGGATCTTTCCAGTTAGCAAATCATTCCCTTGTGAGGCTGTCACATTTGGATATCTCGAGAAATCACATCCAAAATCAAATTCCCATCGAAATTGGAGCATGTTTCCCGAGGTTAGTGTTTTTGAACCTATCCAGAAATAATTTCAGTGGTAGCATTCCCTCTTCGATCAGCAATATGAGCCTCTTGGAAGTCTTAGATTTGTCCAACAATGGCTTGTCAGGCAACATACCCGAGCAGTTGGTGGAAAATTGTTTATCATTAGGTGTTCTCATGCTTTCAAATAATTATTTGAAAGGCCAGCTTTTCTGGAAAAATTTCAACTTAGCACACTTGACCGAGCTGATATTAAGAGGGAATCAGTTAACCGGGATTCTTCCGAATAGCTTATCTAATAGTTCTGCATTGCAAGCATTGGATGTCAGTCTCAACAATTTATCTGGTAAGATACCGAGATGGATAGGGTATATGTCTTCTCTTCAATATTTAGACCTTTCAGAGAACAATCATTTTGGAAGTCTACCATCCAACTTTTGTGCTTCAGGGATGATGATAGAAGTTTATTTATCAAAAAATAAACTAGAAGGATCACTGATTGGTGCACTCGATGGTTGTCTGTCGCTGAAGAGATTAGATCTTAGCCATAATTATTTTAGAGGTGGCATTCCCGAGTCAATTGGTTCTTTGTTAGAGTTGAGCTTTCTTCTTTTAGGTTATAATAATCTAGAAGCTGAAATCCCAAGACAGCTGTGCGAACTAAAGAAATTAAGATTGATTGATCTTTCTCATAATAATCTGTGTGGTCATATTGTTCCATGCCTACATCCTAGAAGCGAGAGGTATAGGGAACATGACAGTGCTCCAGGTCCTTCTACTATGCCTTCAGCATTTGCTCCTATGCCCTTGGAAGATCCTTCTGTTAATAAATCTGTTGAGATTACAACAAAGAGTATATCGTATTTATTCAAGGGAATCGTCCTCAATTTGATCTCTGGTATCGATCTCTCCTGCAACAATTTGACAGGAGAGATTCCTTTTGAGCTTGGAAACCTCAGCAACATTGAGTTGTTGAATCTATCCCATAACAGTTTAACAGGTCCCATACCACCTACATTTTCAAACCTGAAGGAAATTGAAACTTTGGATCTTTCCTACAACAACTTGAATGGGGAAATTCCTCCCCAGCTTATCGACTTATACTCCCTATCTGCTTTCAGTGTAGCCCACAATAACTTATCGGGCAAAACATCAGAGATGGTTGCACAATTCTCAACATTCAACAAGTCTTGCTATGAGGGAAATCCGTTGCTTTGTGGACCACCACTCGCCAAAAATTGTACTGGAGGAATACCGCCATCACCACTGCCAAGGTCTCAGACTCATAAAAAAGAAGAAAATGGCGTTATTGATATGGATGCTTTCTATGTGACATTTTCAGTGGCATACATCATGGTCCTGTTGGCAATAGGTGCAATTCTCTACATAAACCCGCAATGGCGACAAGCATGGTTTTACATTATTGGGGAGAACATCAATAATTGCTATTACTTTCTTGTGGACAATTTACCAGTGCCAGCCAGGTTAAGACAATTTCAGCCTTGTGTCTAAAGTGGTATTGGCTTAGTGTTTACATTTCAAGTCGTGATTGATCAATAAACCAGTATTTATAATTGGTGTTAATATATATTCAAACACTCTGTGCCATCCTGCAAATAATGTTCTATTTTTTTCTTACCTTACTACCAAGTAAAGTTGCAATGAAGCAAATCATTTGTTTTTTATTATTCTTTCAAGACTAATTTCTCTACTAGTTATATAGTTGCACCTTTCTTTGAATTAGAGATTTGTTAAACTTTTGACGCGTTAAAGAGAAAATAGTATACCAAGACTCAGGGCATGGAAAAGACAACAATTATGCATTGATTTTTTATTGAGTATTTGCTTGAATATATATGCAGTGCTATGTTGACTTTAGTGTTACAGCTAATAAAATTACAATATGGTTTCTTTTATGAAAAAATATGAAGGGTCATGCTGGTGAGATATCATGAGAGTTTACTAGTTCTTTATATCTAGAGTTATAATTAATCAACAAAATAAATGTTATATATCCAATAAATATTTTCATAGTTTTAAAAATATAAAAAGTCATAGTTGTGAGTTTGTGCGATTTGCTTCTTAAGATGAGGCTTAATATAGATATAAGTAGGCTCTCTATCAAGTGTTATTTAAAAAAAAAAACTTAATTGCAGTGTTGATTAATGTATTAAGTGTTAATATATGCTTTTAATATGATGAGATAAAATTAAATTTTACTATCGAATGGGTGTATAGGTTTCATTGGAATGAATATCTAAGGCATTTACTAAAACTTTCTAGTTACATTTATATTCTGGAGTGTTACGTGGTTATTTTGATTTGGATGATGAATATCTGTTTATTAAGATAATATTTGAAAGTTTGATAATTTCTGCTTTTGAATGTTTTTCAAAAAAAAAAAATTAAATATTAATTTGTTTTTTTTCAATGATTTTGAAGTGCTAATATAAAAAATAACTGAAAAATATTATTTTAATATATTTTCAATAAAAAATACTTTAAAAAAACTCTTGGCACCACAAAATACTAAACTAAAACTAAATTATATGCAATGATCAAGTATGTTAGAGGTTAAAGTTTAGGGTTTAATGTATTTTAAGGGTAGTTTTTAGGGTTTCAGGTTTTTTAAGGGGTAAAAAGTTTAACTGTTTCTAGGGATTTAAGGTTCAGAGGCTAAAGTTTAGAGCTTAGTATATTTAGGGTTTAGGATTTTTTTTAAGGGTTAGGTTTTTAGGATTTCGGGGTTTTAGTGGTTTATAGTTTAGGGTATTTTCAGGGTTATACTTTAAGTTTTAGGGTGTTTTAAGGGTTAGTAGGGTAAAAGTTTTTAGAGTTTATAGTTTAGAATTTTTTTAGGATATAGGTTGTAGAATTTTTTAGGGTTTAGGGTTTTAAAATTTAAAATATTGTGGTGGTTTAGGGTTTTTTAGTGGTAGGATAGAATTCAAGGTATTTTAAGGGTTAAGGTTTAGGGATTAAGAGTTCTTTTAGGGGTTGAGTATTTTAAGGGTTAAAGTTAGGGTTTGGCAGGGGATATTTTTTTAAGGTTTAGGGTATTATAGATTTAGGTTTTTTTAGTGGTTTAGAATTTATGATATTTTAAGGATTAAAGTTTAGGATTTTCTAGGAGTCAGAGTTTATGGTGTTTTTAGTGGTAGGGTTTAGGGTATTTTATAGTCTAGTCCTCTAACGAAGTGTGAACAACGAGGCTAGTATATGTTCTAATACATATTGATTTAATAAATCTTACTAATTGAATATCCACTCTTGGAATCATACCGATAACTTTATGTGAGACATATCATCAAATCAATAAGCAAAATGAAGACTTGTTTGGTGCAGACCTGATTTGCAAAAACATTCTGGACCTTTAACCCAAGCTTTTGCTAGGCCAGCTCTCTGAATCAATTCGATGCTGAAGCTTTGCATCCAAGAGCCTCCTTCAAATTCAGCTCCCACCTAGAAAATGATTGCAGGTCTTAGTAGTGAAATATCTCTAATACTGATTCAAAACAATCTTTTTTTTCCTTAAAAAAAGAACCCTGCAGGGGTGGGCATAATTTCATGTATTTGAAGGAATGAAGTAGGGTTCTTACATTTTAGAGGACTATATATGTTGTTTGTTATATTTTTCTTTATAACAGCAATGTTTTACTAAATTCCCAACTATAAAAACTCTATTTCTCATAATTTTTCTTAATATTTCGTGACAAGTGATCATAATTAATGTCTTCAAAATTAAATTTTGAGTTAAAAAAAATTAATGGACGATGGGGGACCTCAATTGTTCATAGCAATCAAACTCAACCCTAGCTAGTTTGATCCGGCAATTCCTTTTTTTACCAGTTGATTTGTAGGGGGGGAAAAGTTGGTTATAAGAATAATTCAATTTTTATGTACTATTATGAAAGACGCAGGTTTATGATATAACTTACAAATTTCTATAGTTAATAAACCTCAGATAAAATTAATATTTTTTTTACCAGTCGATTTGTAGCTAACTAATATTCTTGCAAAATCGGTTTTGAATTCAAATCCCATGTTAGAAACTCATCGGTAATATTCTTGTAAATATATGAAATATTAACCAAATTGGTTTCCATCCCTGGAGAAAAAAACTCAAAGCATGGGTCATATTTATATATGTGATGTAGATATTGGCAGAGGAACTTTATTCCGAAAATAAAGTGTGGTTAGGGTTCTTGTTTGGCCTTTTCATGAATTCTGTACTCGTGTCTTTTGATTCTTATTGTAGTTGGTTCAGGTTTTGTCAAAAATCTCACGAGACAATTCATGATTTTTATTGAGTAGAAACTTTCCAGTTCAGCGAACGTAGTTTAAGGATGAAACTATGAAGGAAAAACTAATTATTAATTATTTCCATCGTAAGATTGGAGATGCATTGCTGAAATTTTTATTAAGATCAGTCGCTTCAGGAGCTTTAGCTACTGGTATCCTTCCTTGGTTGATAAGTGTTCGTTTGTTTCTTTCGCCGACAGTGCAGACGATGCAGCATGGGTGTCAAGTGATGATCTTCTTCCACACAAGAAGAAGAAAAGGTTCCTCTGTAATTTGTTTCTTCACATACAATTTCGGTCATGCATAATATACCGGATTTTTTTTCTACAATAATTTTTTTTCCAGCATATGAACAGATCATACAGACTTTTTCAATACCTGGTATTGGGTACTCCTTTGTATCATTTTTGTCGATTGTTCCAGATTCATACAGGAGAAGAGTTTTCTTTAATTATGAAAAGCGCATCAGGTTGCAAAGGCCTCCAGAGAAGGTACGCAAATCTTTCAGGAATGGAAATATTTTCTTTGTATTTATGCCAGCATTCAATCACACACATTATTGGTGACTCAATTCATTGCAGCAACATGTCTAGCTTTAAGCAATGAGAAATTAAATAATGAACTTGTGTTGTTATTTGATTTTCTGTCTGTTGAAACAGAGCTTTCTTCTTTTCTGATTTACCTATTCACTATGATTCCAAGTATGCACTTTTATTAATTGGCAATCCTACGGCTAAGCCTGGTGGTGGCAAGGTCAATTCAAGCATGTCTTGGACATTAGATCTCAATCCTGCCTCTCCGGCAGTGGAAGCTATCTAGGCTTTCCAATGCAGAGCAATGGACTACTTCAAAACCATTTTTAGGACATTTATGTTTTACCTGATTGTCTGGTCGGGGAAGCTTGAAACCTTTAAATGATTTACGAAAGGCTAATTCATCCACAAATGGAACCAAAGATTCAAATAGTGTTAGGGGTTTGTATTAAAGATGTGCATCAAGACAACCTTGCTGTCCTTCAATAAGAGCACCCAAAAACTCAGAAGTGGCATGAAAGTCAGTTGTCAACTACCCACTATCTTCCCACTCCTTCTAGTTTTAATAGGATTGATCTTCCGGTACACTAAGTCCACTTTTCATTTTGTTTCCCTGATATTCTTTTATTTTTTATCTTCCTGGGTGTGGAATCCATTATCACACCTATGAGTACTAGTTATATGTTTTGCTTTTTGTTTTTTTGTGTAATGTTTCATTTATTTTCCTTTCAGGTTTTTGAGTACTTCGTATCTTTTAAAACGCTTGATGGTGAACACCAGCAGACTTGATGCGAGCAGTTGTTCCTGTATTTCCTCCATCAGAGTCGAATCGCATTAGAGAGGGGTTTCTGAGAGGGGAAACAGTCCCTGGAGAATTGCATTGTGCACCTTCAAGCATAGTTTTAAGACCCGGCCCGGTGGTCGGCCAGGTCCAAGGCCCGGGTTCCGGGTTTTGACCGGGTCACCGGGTCTCGACCGGGTCAAAATTTATTTTTAATTTTTTTAAAAAAAATCAAAACGACGTCGTTTTAGCAAAAAAAAAATGTCAACGGGTTTAGGGCTGGGTGTCAACCGGGTCCCGGGTCGACCCGCCGGGTCGATCGGGTCTGGCCGGGCCAATTCCCAAGCGGGTTTTGGCCTTCACCCGGACCGGTCCCATGCCCGGGTCGGCCGGGTCCCGGGCTGGTCCGGGTTTAAAAACTATGGCTTCAAGATTTTTCATGCTTTTTGACACTAACAGTGATGGGCTTATTTCTTTTTCAGAGTAATAGTCTATTGTCTCTGTTGAATTTGCTGGCCTTATGAATCTCTTCAACATCAATCATGTTGCATCACATATTCTGTTACAGAAACTTGTGTTCTTCCTTAGTCCTTTCCATGTTCAACGTTTAGGTACATCTTCTTTGTCACCCTGCTCAGCATTCCTGAATCAAGTTTTTCTGTTGCATTTAAGATGTTTGACCTCGACAATAATGGGTGAGTTGCTTGTAGTTTCAAGATCTATTTGCAGTTGCAGATGACCAGACCAAGAAGCTACTCGCAGTAAAGACATCTAGTTCAGTAGAAATATGAATCACCAATACGACAACAGGAATTAAGGCAACAATTAAATATACGTTGAAAAATGATCTAAGTGGACACTATTAGTGTATTTTTATAGCTTTCGGGTTGTTTTCCCTCCTAAATAAAGACATTAAAAAATAAATCAATGAAGTTGTCTTTACACTCAATGTGTCTCTCATAAC
The DNA here is from genome assembly GCA_033617975.1 of Populus alba x Populus glandulosa. Classification (NCBI taxonomy): domain Eukaryota; kingdom Viridiplantae; phylum Streptophyta; class Magnoliopsida; order Malpighiales; family Salicaceae; genus Populus; species Populus alba x Populus glandulosa. The sequence continues at coordinate 12,086,994 of CM066160.1, forward strand.
AAAAAAAATAATACAATCAGTTAGTACTTGCTGGAAAATTATTCAAGAAACTTTATGGAACCACCAAAACAAGGAAGAAAACAAAAACGTTAATAATGGTGAAAATGACCTTACGTTATCCGTCGAGATAATTTAAAAAATTAATTTAAAATAAAAAAAATTAAATAAAAATTATATTTTTAAAAAAATATCTTTAAAATGTAAACATAAATGGGATATAGTGAACCTCTTGGTGTCACTATTAATTATTGATGTCGATTGATGCAATGCTAACACTAGCGAAGAAATAAGAGGCCAATAAGCCAAAGAAAGAAGACTGGACTGTACGTGGAAAATTATGCCATTTGATGTGATATTGCAATTCAACTGCCAAACACAAGATCATGAACAGGAAAAATTTTAAAAAATTAAAATATTTCATGCCTTCACAGCCGTTTAAAAGAAACAAGATCAAGCCTTGGTTTTATTTTGTTAGTTGACTCTTTTATGAAGATTAATTATGGCTCTGGTTGCCTGGTATGTTGTGGATTAATTTTTTTTATATAAAAAAAATTAAAAAAAGCCAAGGAAAGAAGACAACTGTACGTGGAAAATTCGAAGAGTACTGCACGTGGAAAATTATGCCATTTGATATGGTATTACAATTTAATTATTGTGCTCGGTGATTTTTAAAATATTTTAAAATAATATATTTTTTATTTTTTAAAATTTATTTTTAATATTAATATATTAAAATCATCCAAAACATAAAAAAATTATTTTTAGATAAAATAATTTAAAATTTAATGAAAAAACATGTTCTATTTCCAGCTTTGCTTTTATTTTTTAATTTGTTTAGGGAAGATTTTCAAAGCACAGGAGTAGGCAGTTTAGTTAGTGGGAGTAAGAGATACCCAAGGCGAGGGATTTCCAGATGAGTATTCTGGGTTGGCTGATTCTGTATTTCTGGACCTACCCCAACCATGGCTGGCCATTCTGTCAGCTGGGAAAATGTTGAAACAAGATATTTATTTATAATAAGATTTCTCACAAATAAAACACCTTTAATTTAATTTAGTTTTGTATATATTTTTTAAGATTACATTATTTTCCGTACCACAACTAATTATATTATGCTATTGAAAATATCGCTATTATTTAAACTATGTGTTTGTTCTCAAATATACTAATTTATAAATAAAAAAATTCCTATTTTATATAAAAAAAACTCCTTTTTAAAGATTATTGTGTCTTTTTTTTTATTACCTATGACTCACTTACAAGGGGCTTTAAAGCCAAAAAAAAAAAAAAAAAAAACCGAACAACTTATATATTTAATTAATTACATATCTTTCTCTGAAACTACAAAAACTAAGGCTGTTAGAGGGCAGAGGATTACTATTCCCAACTTTTTAAGCAGTTTATTTTTTTATTTTATTTTATTATTGTTGGTTAATACAAACTAAAAGATGATAAATAAATTGAGAGATTAATACAAACTAAAAGATAGTAAATAAATAAATATCAATCAATTCGAGACAAATGCAAAATGATGCAAGTGGACGCTATCAGTGTATTTTTATGGTTTTCAGTTGTTTCCCCCCCTAAATTAAGGCGTTGAAATATAGACCAATGAAGTTGTATTCTTATGGCAAAAAAATTAATGCAAGCAATTAGTGCTAGCTGGAAAATTACTCTAAAAAGCTTCATGGAATCACCAAAATAAAGAAAAAAACAAAAACATTAATAATGGTGAAAATAACCTTACATTACCGGTCGATCGAGATGATTTAAGTTTTTTTTAAAAAAAAAAATTAATCACTTCTCAGGTATTATAAATTAACGTGTTTTTTAAGAGATTGTTTTTTAAAAATATACTAACAATCCAACACAAAGCTATTAAGATATTTTTTATTTTTAAAAAATTATTTTTAATATTAATACATTAAAACTATCCAAAAATATAAAAATAATAATTAATTTAAAGTAAATAAATAAATTAATTTTAAATTAATTTTTTAAAAAAATATTTATAAAATGTAAGAAAAAAAGGGATATATAGTCAACCTCTTAGTATCACTATTAATTATTGATGTCGATTGATGCAAATGCTAACACTAGCGAAGAAATAAGGGGACAATACGACAACAGGAATTAAGGCAACAATTAAATAAATGTTGAAAAATGATCCAAGTGGACACTATCAGTGTATTTTTATGGCTTTCAATTGTTTTTCTCCCTAAATCAAGGTGTTGAAAAATAAATCAATGAAGTGGTCTTTACGTTCCATGCGTCTCCCACAGCAAAAAGAATAATATAATCAGTTAGTGCTTGCTGGAAAATTATTCAAGAAACTTCATGGAACCACCAAAACAAGGAAGAAAACAAAAACGTTAATGATGGTTAAAATGACCTTACATTATCGGTCGGAATGATTTAAAAAATTAATTGAAAATAGATATAAGGACATTTGAGGTTCTCCTTCGGACATTTGAAGTTCACGAAGGGAAAATGGATAGTTGCCAGGGCGATGAAGGTCTTTCTGTTGGGTCTCCTCCGTGCAAGAGGAGACAACGGTCAAGTGAAGGAAGCACCGTGCAGGACAGCTCAAGTTCTCCTACAATCAAGGCTAGGCCATGTGCTGATGCCAGGGGTCACACTGGCTATTTGACATTTTCAAGACTCAAATGTCTCTCATGAAGAATCTTCACGTGACAGGTTAGACATCCAAATGTTTTTAATTAGCCCTTGTATTTGAGAGGCTAGAAAAGTTTTGAAAGATAATTTTGCCCAATGGCGTTTGGTCAACAATTTTTATTTTCCTTCTGACTTAAAAGATGGGCAGCGAATGCCATGAAACATTTCGAGGTTGTTTGGCGCTGCGGTCCAAACAGTTTTTTGTAAAATTTCAAATTTTTTTTTTTTTATTAAAATTGAGTGCGGTTTGTATTTTCTGGATCGTTTTGATGTGCTGATATCAAAAATAATTTTTAAAAAATGAAAAAACATTATTGGCATGCTTTTCATCGTGTTCGTGCTTTTGTATCTCACTTACTTGGGGATTGGTAGGCCACTTGATTCAATCAAGGATAGCAGTAACAGTATATTTTCTGTTTTTGGAAACATTTCTGGTATCAAACAATGGCCTCTAGGTTTAATAAAGAATTCGTAAAACGGGCAGAAATTTAGGGCGTGTTTGATAGCATGCTAATCTTTTGAATTATGGTTTGAAAAAAATTAATTTAGAAAAATCATTTAGTTGTGGCTGGATGGATAGAATGTATATGGTTAAAACTATAATTAAATAAAAAGCAGTTTTAAGGTGATTCGTTAAAATTGTTTTTGAAAGTGATTTTAATAATAAAATGATATACTTGTAGTAGTTTTGTAGTTTTTTATTTAAATTATTATAAATTGTGATGATGACCAAATTTTCAAATGTTATATTATATTGTGATTTTTTTTTTAATTTAGTTATATACTGATAAGGTTGTTAAAAATATATTTTAATAAGGCCAATGTATAGCACCGTCTTAACCTTTTTAGGCATTCATTTTTCACCGTCATTTTTTATCCCAAAAACCAAGTACTCCATGTCTAGGGCTAATGACCCTTTTCAATGTAGAGAAAAAAAAAAAAAAAAACTTGAATAGACAAGTATATTACTTGAAAGAAATTCATAAATTGAAAAGAAAATAAAAAAGAACAGTAATTGTAAAATGATCCTTAGCCCGTGCACCAAAGAAAAAAAAAAAAGAAATACAGAATAACTTACAATTGCTGGCGGAGAGGATGTTACTCTCTGGCACTTATGATGGCTAGGGAAGAGGACGCAGTCAACGATAAAAACAAAAAGAGAGGACTGTTGGTGATGGTTGATTGTTAATTGTTAAGCGATTGAGAAAAAGAAATTAAGAGCCTAGGGTAAATGTTTCATGGGTGGCCAATGCTGATGCCTGAGGGCTGGAGGTGAAAAATTGGTGCAGTATATATACTTTAGTTGAAATTGTAAAACTGATTTTAAAATTGTGATTTTACCCGAATTGTAGTATGATTTTAACAATTTTTAAGTTTTTAAAGTGATTTTAAACATTTAACATGTATTGACTCGGAAAATTACGAGTTAACCTGTAATTTTAAATTTTAGATGAACATGCTAAGTTAATTGAAAATAAGTTTCATTCAATTTAATTTGAGCCTATCCATAGTAACTAAATCCCAAGTTCACCTGCAAGTTGGAATGAGTTTAATAAAAATGGGAGTATTTGTTACCATTAAATTAATTAACCCATTGCTTTAATGATGTATACGGATGCAATGCTAACAGTTGCGAATTTCGTCAAAGAATTAATTGCCGAAGGCAGAAGACTTTATTGTATGTGGAAAATTATTCCATTTGAATGTGAAATTGCAATTCAATTACCCAGAAATCACGGCTGCTAGACCAGTGCTTTTTTTTCCAAGATGGGACCGCCGTGTAATGAACCGCAAATGGCAACGTACAGGGCGGTGTCCTATGGAGAGCCCTTGGCTCCTAAAATGTATTCGATAATAATAAGAAGCAGTGCTTTTTTCGATAAAACTGAATATTAAAACTATTTAAAAATATAAAAATAATAATTAATTTAAAGTAAAAAAATAAATTAATTTTTTAAAAAAATATTTTTAGAATGTAAAATAAAGGGATAAATAGTCAACCTCTTGGTATAACTTTTAATTATTGATGTCGATTGATGCAAATGCTAACGCTAGCGAAGACTTAAGAGGCCATTAAGCTAAAGAAAGAAGACTCAACTTTACGTGGAAAATTATGCCATTTAATGTGATATTGCAATTCAAATTCCAAGACACCACGACTGATAGATGTAGACTGAATAGGAATATTTAAAAAGATCAAAATATTTAATGTCTTCACAACCGTTCAAAAAAGAAACAAGATCAAGCCTTGGTTTCATTTTGTTAGTTGACTCCAAGTTAATGTCTAAATCTCCTCTTTTTTGTATGTGGAAAATTATTCCATTTGAATGTGAAATTGCAATTCAATTACCCCGAAATCACGGCTGATAGACAAGATAAGAAGCAGTGTTTTTTTTTCAAAGATGGGACCGCCGTGTAATGACGCAAATGGCAACGTACAGGGCGGTGTCCTATGGAGAGCCCTTGGCTCCTAAAATGTATTCGATACAATAAATTCAAGCAGAAACAGAGGAGGAAATGGGGTTAAACAGGTTCTCTCTGCCAGCAGTGGCGGCGATGATGATGATTAATGCCATGGTTCCATTAGAAGGGTGTTTAGAGGAAGAAAGGATTGCTCTTTTGCAAATCAACATCTATATCTTTGGAGTAACCAATTGAAAGGATCAATAGATATCAAAGGTGAGAGACACACTCACATAGAGTTATGAATCGATACTAACAACGGGCCTAAAAGTTTCCTTAATTTACTGCTCCTCAGAATTTGATTCATTGAGCAAGCTAGAATTTGATTGCATGTCAGGTATCACCTACTTAAATGTTTCTATACCGCACGACCATATTGTATGTTACTATACCGCACGACCTAACCTTGTACTGCTTCAAATATATATATTGAAATTGAAGATAAAACTGAATATTTAGAAATTAAATGCAATTTAAATTAATTACTAACCGCTTGCTATAAATATCATACAGGCTCTAAGGACCATCAAGGCTTGACAAATTAAAGACTCTTGATTTAAGCTCAAATAGAATCAACGATAGCACCGGGTTTTATCTCTCAAATATCTATATCTTTTGAATGTTATAATATGAACTTATGAAGTTATGAACAGATCCCCTTAACTTTCAATTTGAAAATAACACGCCTAAAAGTTTTATGTTAACTAATTAGTATTGTTTGCTTAATTTCTTGCTACTCAGAATTTGATTCATTGAGCATGTTGGTGGAGCTACGGCTAGGAGAAAATGAAATCCAAAATTTTGCGACCTTAACAAGTACCAATTAATTAAGGTGTCTCTTTCCTCTTTCCTCTTTTTTTTTTCTTTTTTTTTTCACTTTTAACTTTTGACATTGTCATAAATGTTAAAACTTAAAAACTCTGCCCAACTCTTTGTTTAATTTAAATTTTAAATTAAATTATGTAAGAGTTAATTTGACATAACTGCGTTGATTAAGCAAGTTCAAAAAATAAAAAATAATAAAAAAGAAATAAAGTAGGTTAACCATAGTCAACCCACCAAAGCTACAACTTGAGTTATAAACTCTACTTGATTGAATTATTTTATTTTTATTTTATTATATGATAAAGAAAATACAAAAATCGATTTATAATTAACCCAATATTAAAAAAATAAAAACTCAACATAAAATGATGGAATTGAGAAAAAAATAAGAAAAATAATAAAAAGAAAAACAAAGGAAAAATAACCCCAAGGGCTAATAAAAAAAGAGTTGAGGCATGTGGGCTTGAGTGGCCCGACACATCCATCCCTTTTGGAAAAGAAAAAGAGAGAGAGAGAGAGATGACGAGTTATCTATGGTGACAGACCACCTATCATCTTCTTCCTTGTTATTTTATTTAATCTTTTTTGTATGTGATTATCTCAGTCTCACAATCAATTTGTAGATTTAGTAGGTTAACTCGAGTTAATTGTCATATGAATATTTTTTTAGAACATGATTAAGAAACAGTGAATTCCTAATTTTCTATAACTAACTTTTATGCTCATATTTTCAAAGTGAGAACTAGGTATGACTAGGGGTGTTTAAAAAAATGATTAACTGATTAAACAAAAAAAAAACATGAAAAAATTAATCGAAAAAATCAAATTGATAGAAAAAATTGAATAAATCAATTAAAAAAATAAAAAAAACCACCCGGTCCGATTTTGATTTAAAAAAACTTAAACCAATTGAACCAGATCAAATCGAACCAGTTTAATTAAATCTAAATAAAAGATATAAAAAGAAACATCACAACCCTAAATACCCTAACCCTTCCACCCGCCCCCTCCCTTTCCTCCTTTCCAGCCCCCTTTTCTCTTTCCAGCTGCCCCACCCCTCCCTCCCTCCCTCCTGCTGCTACTCCTATTTGCTCCTCTCTCTAATTAGTTCCTCAATTGGCATGAAGCCCGGGGATGTGGAGATTGCTCTACAGGCAGTAACAACCGGTTGCTAGTTACTGGTTGCTAAATGTAGGTGCATGTCCCAGATTAAGGTATATAACGGCAGCGAAAAAAACATTTTGATTTTTCTTGTTTTGAATGCTAAAAAACTGACCTAAACTGAATAAAACTTGTTCGGTTTGAAAGGTTCTCGGTTTGGTTCGAGTTATATTAACAAGGAATACTATTTTTCGATTCGGTTAAATTTTTAAATTAAAACCGGATCAAACCAGACCAAACCGGATTATGAATACCCTTAAGTATGACCACTCAAGCCAAATCTCAAATTATTGTCATAAATTTGATGAGTTTTTTCTATCATATAATAAATTTTTATACAAAACTCTGAATATTAATTAGGATTTTTATTTACCTTAATTATATGACTAGTTTTTATATATTTTTATACCTGATGCTCATTTATTTTTACATTTTAAAATTTTTTTTGAAAATAATTTTTTTTTTTTTTTGGTTTTAAATTGATTTTTTTGTGTATTTAGATTTTTTTGATGTTAAAATAAAATTTTAAAAAATGAAAATAATATTCTTTTAATATATTTTTAAATAATAAATATTTTAAAAATCAATCGTAAATAAAAACCCGGTTTTTTTCATGAAAATGTACCACGAGATAAACAAAGGCGAAGGGAAGAGTGGAAGGGAAGCAACGTGATAGGTAGAAAGGGGACAGTCAAACGTGTTACCATTGGATGAATGGACCTCTTGCTGTCACTGTTCTTGATGTCTATTATTGCTGTCACTACCAGGTTTCGACAATACGCCAAAGAAAGAAGACTCTACTGCAGGTGGAAACTCATGCCATTTTCTCAGTTGACTCCAAGTCAATGTCTGAATCTCCTCTTTTATGCGACGAAGACTTCCAAACTGGGCCATAGCTTCTTGCTCAACCAGCGAATGTATACATTTTATTGGACGGAAGACAAAGCACAAACACAATGATGCATTTTTATTTATTGATTTTCAATGAAGTTATCGAACACAAGGGAGCACCGATAATAAAATAAAATTATTTTTAATATTAAAATAATATATACATGTGTCTCCCACGGCAAAAAAAAATTAATGCAATCAGTTAGTGCCGCCTGCTATTTAAAAACATATTAAAAATTAATATTTTTTATTTAAAAATACATTAAAATATATTTTTTTATTTTTTAAAAAATTTATTTTTTTAATATTAGTACATCAAAACTATTTAAAAACATAAAATTAATTTAAAATAAAAAATATATTTTTTTAAAATAACAAAATGACAGTTTAACCTCAAACAATTTCTTAAATAATATATAATGTTATAGATTTAACATAAAACTATTCATATAATCTCAAAAGGATCAGAGTTATTAAATACATTATGAGAGTCAATATGGAGCAAGGTTAAGATTCAGGGTAAGTCAGGAGAATTAATTCAAATATTTTAAAAATAAAAATAAAAAAAACATTATTTTAATTAAAAATAAAAAAAATCAAAGAAATTTTTTCCAAATTTAAACTAAATTTTACCAGATTAATCGAATCACAAGTACACCTGAGTTTTTTACTGCATGTAACTTTACAAGTGAAGATTTGCCGGACCAGCAAAGAAACAAAGAAAAGAAAAATTCTATATAATGGCCATCGTTAGTTTGATGACTGCCTGTGTAGATTCTTGTGGAAAAGATCAAAATACTTTCTTGTCTTCACAGTGGTTTAGAAAAGAAACTTAAGGTTAAACGAGTTTTATTTAAGAGTAATGATTTTACATTGTTCTAAAACAAAAAACAAATATTGAAACTTCATGGAAATTGATGGTCACCTTCCACAAAAGATCCACTTGATCAAAGATGGGCCCGCCGTTCAATGAACACGCGGACGGCAATGCATGGTGCTCTCCCCTATAAAGAGCCTTTGGCTCCTAACAAGTATTTCATACATTAATTTCAAGCAGAAACAGAGGGGTACAAATGGGATTAAACAGGTTCTCTCTGCCAGCAGTGGCGGTGATAATGATGATTAATGCGATGCTTCTATCGCAAGGGTGTTTGGAGGAAGAACGAATTGCTCTTTTGCAAATCAAAACTTCCTTTAATCTTACGTCATACCCTTGGGGAGAAGATGCCCTCTGTTGCAGCTGGCATGGAGTTACCTGCAGCAATTCCACTACAAGACGAGTCGTCGAAATCGATCTTTCCTTCGCAAGAGGTTTGTACTCATCTATGGGAGATTTGTACCTAAATGCATCTATATTTCTTCCCTTCCAAGAACTCAATGTTCTTGACTTGACTTGGAATGGCATAGCTGGCTGTGTTGCGAATGAAGGTTTGCCTCTTCATTAAAGACTTCATCTTTCGTAATTTTTGCACGAAAATAGACATATATAAACTGAAATCGATTTATTCTTTTAATTAATCAATTAATGTTTTCAGCTTTTTACCCTAACAAGTAACTAGAAATCTTGCATGCATGCAGGTTTCGAAAGACTATCAAGACTTGCCAAATTGGAGGATCTTTATTTGGATGACAATCATTTCAACAATAGCATCTTATCATCCCTCAAACGACTTTCATCTCTCAAATATCTAAGTCTTTATTCCAACAAGTTACAAGGATCAATAAACATGAAAGGTACTTAGATCCACACAAACACATCATCACAACCAATTGAAAAGAAGTGAAAATGTTAGACACACACATGTTCTATTCATTGATATGGAGTTATGAATTGATCCCTATAAGTTTTAATTTAAGAATAATAGATCTTAAATATCTAGATCTTAAAGGCAACCAGTTGCAAGGATCAATAGACACAAAAGGTAGTTAGAAACACACAAACACATCATCACAACCAATTGAAAAAGACTCAAAATGTTAGACACACATGTTCTATTACTTCTTTAATATGAAGTTATAAATTGATCCTTATAAGTCTCAATTCGAGAATAACAGGCCTAAGAGTTTTATATTAACTCTTTTTTTTTGTATTATTTTCTTAACTCAGAATTTGATTCATTGAGCAACTTGGAGAGGCTATCGCTGTCCGACAATAAGATCCAAGAATTTGTAACCATAACAGGTATCAATTAATTAAGGGTCGTTTGATAATTCTTTTATTTCTTTTTTTTACTCTTTTTTTTGTGTGTGTTTGTCTTCGATTTTTAAATAACAAAACGCACTTGGTCTCAATCATATATTTAAATTAGTGGGAATCCAAAGCTGGGAGGTGTCATTATAACCTTTACTTTGTACCGACTTGATTCTCAACCAGTTCATTCTACCATTCACTATTAATACTAGGTGACTTTGGGTGCATGGTCCTGTAAAAAGGCTCTCCTGTCATATGCTTGTTGTTATCTGATAAATATATTAACTCTAAGTGGTTTGATAAATTAACCAACTGGGAGTTTGAAAGTACAGTAAATGCTATTTTTTTATTTTGAAATATATAAAAAATTATTTTTTTATTTTTTAAAATTTATTTTTGATATTAACACATCAAAACAATTTACAAATAATATAAAAAATTAATTTGAAGCATAAACCAATAATCAAATTTTGATGAAAAACAGATTAAATCTCAATGCCAAATAGGCACTACGAGCTTATTTGGTGTTGCGGTTGAACCGCCGTTTCTCTATTGTTTTTTATTTTTTTATTTTAAATTATTTTAATGTGCTAATATAAAAAATAAATTAAAAAAATTAAAAAAATATATTATTTTAATATATTTCAAAACAATAAACACTTTAAAGTATAATTTCTACTATATTTTAATGTTTTTCTCAATATTTCAAATAATTAACGATTTTGACGTTAGTGATAATCATGTAGTTGGTTTTCAAATCAAAGATTTGTCTTTCAATTAACTTATTCTTTGAAGACAAAAATGAATATTTAGGATTAGAAATGTAATTGATTTTGAAATTAATCACTAACCACTTGCTATAAATATCATGCAGGCTCTGAAGGACCATCAAGGCTTAACAAATTGCAGAGTCTTGATTTAGGCTCAAATTACCTCAACAATAGCATCCTATCATCCATCAAAGGGCTTTCATCTCTCAAATATCTATATCTTGATGGCAACCGGTTGCAAGGATCAATAAACATGAAAGGTACTTAGACCCACACAAACACATCATCACAACCAATTGAAAAAGACTTGAATGTTAGACACACATATGTTCTATTCTTTGATATGAAGTTATGAATTGATCCCTATAAGTTTCAATTGAGAATAACAGGCCTAAGAGTTTTATATTAACTCTTCTCTTTTGTATTATTTCCTTAACTCAGAATTTGATTTATTGAGCAACTTGGAGGAGCTATCGCTGGCTGGAAATAAGATCCAAGATTTTGTAACCTTAACAGGTATCAATTAATTAAGGGTCGTTTGATAACCTTTTGATTTCTCTTTTTTACTATTTTTTGTTTTTTGGTGTTTGTCTTTGATTTTTAAATAACAAAACGCACTTGGTCTTAATCATATATTTATTTATTTTGTTTTTTTTAATTGTTTTAATGTGCTAATATCAAAAATAAAATTTTAAAAATAAAAAATATATTATTTTAATACATTTCCAAGCAACAAACACTCTTTAAAATATAATTTCTACTATACTTTCAAACAACTCTAATTAGGTGATGAATCATAATTGTTAAATTTAGTTTGATACCAAACCATTGGATTAACCTATAATTATTTTCTTAATATTTTAAATAATTAATGATTTTGACGTTAGTGATAATCATGTAGTTGGTTTTCAAATCAAAGATTTGTCTTTCAATTAACTTATTCTTTGAAGACAAAAATGAATATTTAGGATTTGAAATGTAATTGATTTTGAAATTAATCACTAACCACTTGCTAAAAATATCATGCAGGCTCTGAAGGACCATCAAGGCTTAACAAATTGGAGTTTCTTCAATTAAGCTTTAATAACTTCAACAATAGCATCCTATCATCCCTCAAAGGGCTTTCATCTCTCGTATATCTGTCTCTTGATGGCAACCAGTTGCAAGGATCAATAAACATGAAAGGTACTTAGACCCACACAAACACATCATCACAACCAATTGAAAAAGACTTGAATGTTAGACACACATATGTTCTATTCTTTGATGTGTTTAAGTTTCAATTTGAGAATAGCAGGCCTAAGAGTTTTATATTAACTCTTCTCTTTTGTATTATTTCTCTTTAAAATATAATTTCTACTATACTTTCAAACAACTCTAATTAGGTGATGAATCATAATTGTTAAATTTAGTTTGATACCAAACCATTGGATTAACCTATAATTATTTTCTTAATATTTTAAATAATTAATGATTTTGACGTTAGTGATAATCATGTAGTTGGTTTTCAAATCAAAGATTTGTCTTTCAATTAACTTATTCTTTGAAGACAAAAATGAATATTTAGGATTTGAAATGTAATTGATTTTGAAATTAATCACTAACCACTTGCTAAAAATATCATGCAGGCTCTGAAGGACCATCAAGGCTTAACAAATTGGAGTTTCTTCAATTAAGCTTTAATAACTTCAACAATAGCATCCTATCATCCCTCAAAGGGCTTTCATCTCTCGTATATCTGTCTCTTGATGTCAACCAGTTGCAAGGATCAATAAACATGAAAGGTACTTAGACCCACACAAACACATCATCACAACCAATTGAAAAAGACTTGAATGTTAGACACACATATGTTCTATTCTTTGATGTGTTTAAGTTTCAATTTGAGAATAGCAGGCCTAAGAGTTTTATATTAACTCTTCTCTTTTGTATTATTTCCTTAACTCAGAATTTGATTCATTGAGCAACTTGGAGGTGCTACGGCTGTCTGGAAATAAGATTCAAGAATTTGTAACCTTAACAGGTATTAATTAATTAAGGGCCGTTTGATAACTCTTTTATTTCTCTGTTTTACTTTTTTTTTTCTATCTGTCTTTTTTACTCCAAGTACCCTAGATTTAACCTTGGTGCCCAATATCCATCTTAAGTTTAATATTTCAAGTTTCAGATTAAGTATATTTGGTCTTTTTAGTGCTTATTTCGATTTAAATTTTATTTTTATTGTATTTTAATCCCAAAAAAATAAGACGAGAGAGGAAGGGATAGGTAGGTCATGTTCCTACCATAAAAAAGACCAATAATGATTATTGTTTTTTATTTTATTTTTATCTATGTTACCTAGAAAGACATATCTCTCTCTGCTAGATAAAAAAAAATCATGAATTTTAATTTTTAACATATCAAATGTTAAAATAAAAAATAAAAAAATACTATTTACATAAATAATACTTCACCATAAAAGCATATTCTCTATTTTATTAATTAATTAAATAGATGTGCCAAAGTGTGAATAATATATTAATTATACCAAACCTCTATGTACCTTTATTTAAATCAAACTACATCACAATACTACTTTAGATTTTGGGCCTGTTTGTTGTTATTGTTGAACTGTTATTTTGTTATTTTTTGAATTGTTTTTGCTTTAAAAATAATTTGTTTTAGTATTTTTTTTAAATAAAAAAACATTTTGAAATGCAATCTTTACCATACACATTCTCAAACAGACCCTAAGTTATGTATGTGATGAATAATTATTTAGCTTGGTACCTGTTATTTTGTTTTTCAATTTACAACTACACTTCAAATAATTAACAATTTAAAAATGATTGATAATCATGTAGTTGGTTTTCAAATCTAAGACTTGTTTCTTAATTAAATTTTTTAAAGAAAAAAAAATGAATATTTAGGATTTGAAATGTAATTGATTTTTTTAAAATTAATCACTAACCGCTTGCTATAAATATCTTGCAGGTTATGAAGGGTCACCCAGGCTTAACAAATTGAAAAGTCTATATCTTGATGACAATCAGTTGTACGGAACAATAGGTAACCTACATATATATAGACACACACATAAGTTTTTTGACAAGTGATAAGATGATTTTATTTTATTTTTTGTTTGTAATTTTAGAATATAGTCTGAAAACTACCTAGTTAATTGGAATTAAATAATCAAAACCGATATTATACATGAAAATAATCAAAGTCCCTTTTAATAATTACTACTAGCAACACACTTCCACAACTATCATCTGTTTTCTAAAATATTCTTAATACTTTATTATTAGAATAATAAGGATATGTATTTTTAATAGTACTTCTAAAATTTATTTGGTTTTGTTGTGCTTTCATATAAAACAACTACTTTAATTAATTATAAAAGAAGGAAGGAATTACATAATTATCTCGTAATAAAAGATTTAACATGTAAACTGCGTTTCTTTAGCCCTATGTATAGACAAAACGTAGAAAAAATAAAATATTCATGCCCAAGTTGAAAAAAGAGAAAAATACGAGAAGAGGTTTTAAATAAATAGTTTGAATTTAGTTTATGTTATCACATAAACCAATTGAATTATTTAAAATTTATATTAGATATTTTTAGATAAAATGTAAAAATAATAATAATGAAGAAAACCATCTCTTACACTAGTTCAATCTTTATTATTTTGTTAATTATGCTTTTTCTTTCTTAATAAAATTACAAAATCAATTGATACAATAGTATCTCCTTAGAGTAATAAGAATGTCATTCTAAATGAATCAAGAAAATTATATATATAATTTTATTAATTTTTTTTATTTTAGTTTTAGGGAAAAATCTCTTAACCAATTTCAAATTAATAAAAAGAAATTAAAAATTGATACTAAGCACCGATTAAAAATCTCTTAAAACCAATTTCAAATATAATCAAATCATTAAGAAATTGATTACATGTGAATAATTAAACAACCACATTATATCACCACCTCAATGCATAGCCATATAACTAGTTTAGTAATAGTTTCCTAGTCCTCGCATATAAGAAGAGCCTTCATTAATCCGATATTGCTCGCCCTTTATACGATTCTACAGTTTCCATTACATTATTGTATGCTAAATTTTTTTTAACATGGATAATTTGCAGGCCTTTGTGAGTTAAAGCATCTCCAAAAACTAGATATCAGCTATAATAATCTCACTGGTTCTTTGCCTTCGTGTTTCTCGAATTTGACAAACCTTCAAGCTTTAGATATCTCTTTCAACCACTTCACTGGGAATACATCCTTGAGTTCCATTGGTAGTCTCACGTCCATTCGAGATCTAAACCTTTCAGACAATCACTTCCAAATACCAATCTCACTTGGCCCATTTTTTAACCTTTCAAAACTCAAGCATTTGAATGGTGACCGTAATGAGATATACGAGTCAACAGAGCTGGTACACAATTTGATTCCAAGGTTCCAGCTACAGAGGCTTTCTTTGACATGTACTGGATCCGGCGGGACATTTCCAAAATCCCTGTACTATCAACATGACCTTCAATTTGTTGATCTCTCACACATCAAAATGACAGGAGAATTTCCAAGCTGGTTGTTACAAAACAACACAAAACTTGAAGAGCTTTATTTGGTGAACAATTCTCTTTCAGGATCTTTCCAATTAGCAAATCATTCCCTTGTGAGGCTGTCACATTTGGATATCTCGAGAAATCACATCCATAATCAAATTCCCACCGAAATTGGAGCATGTTTCCCGAGGTTAGTGTTTTTGAACCTGTCCAGAAATGATTTTGATGGTAGCATTCCCTCTTCGATCAGCAATATGAGCCTCTTGGAAGTCTTAGATTTGTCCAACAATTGCTTGTCAGGCAACATACCCGAGCAGTTGGTGGAAAACTGTTTATCATTAGGTGTTCTCATGCTTTCAAATAATTATTTGAAAGGCCAGCTTTTCTGGAAAAATTTCAACTTAGCATACTTGATCGAGCTGATATTAAGAGGGAATCAGTTAATCGGGATTCTTCCGAATAGCTTATCTAAATGTTCTTTTTTGGAAGTATTGGATGTCAGTCTCAACAATTTATCTGGTAAGATACCGAGATGGATACGGTATATGTCTTCTCTTCTATATTTAGACCTTTCAGAGAACAATCTTTTTGGAAGTCTACCATCCAGCTTTTGTTCTTCAGGGATGATGACATAAGTTTATTTATCAAAAAATAAACTAGAAGGATCACTGATTGGTGCACTCGATGGCTGTCTATCGCTGAAGAGATTAGATCTTAGCCATAATTATTTTAGAGGTGGCATTCCCAAGTCAATTGGTTCTTTGTTAGAGTTGAGCTTTCTTCTTTTAGGTTATAATAATTTAGAAGCTGAAATCCCAACACAGCTGTGCAAACTAAAGAAATTAAGCTTGATTGATCTTTCTCATAATAATCTGAGTGGTCGTATTCTTCCATGCCTACATCCTAAAAGTGAATGGGAAAGTGCTCCAGGTTCTTCTACTACGCCGCCAGCTCCAGGTTCTTCTACTATGTCGCCACCTTCTCCACCTCCGCCGCTACCTTATGATAATAAATCTGTTGAGATTACAACAAAGAGTATATCGTATCTATTCAAGGGAATCATCCTCAATTTGATCTATGGTATCGATTTCTCCTGTAACAATTTGACAGGAGAGATTCCTTTTGAGCTTGGAAACCTCAGCAACATTAAGTTGTTAAATCTATCCCATAACAGTTTAACAGGTCCCATACCACCTACATTTTCAAACCTGAAGGAAATTGAAACTCTGGATCTTTCCTACAACAACTTGAATGGGGAAATTCCTCCCCAGCTTATCGACTTATACTCCCTATCTGCTTTCAGTGTAGCCCACAATAATTTATCTGGCAAAATGCCAGAGATGGTTGCACAATTCTCAACATTCAACGAGTCTTGCTATGAGGGAAATCCGTTGCTTTGTGGACCACCACTCGCCAAAAATTGCACTGGAGGAATACTGCCATCACCACTGCCAAGGTCTCAGACTCATAAAAAAGAAGAAAATGGTGTTATTGATATGGAGGCTTTCTATGTGACATTTTCAGTGGCATACATCATGGTCCTGTTGGCAATAGGTGCAGTTCTATACATAAACCCGCAATGGCGACAAGCATGGTTTTACTTTATTGGGGAGAGCATCAATAACTGCTATTACTTTCTTGTGGACAATTTACCTGTGCCAGCCAGGTTCAGACGATTTCAGCCTTGTGTCTAAAACGATATTGGCTTAGTGTATACTTTGTTTAGTGTTTACATTTCAAGTCGTGATTGATCAATAAACCAGTCTTTATAATTGGTGTTAATATATGTTCAAACACTTTGTGCCATCCTGCAAATAATGTTTTGTTTTTTTCTTACCTTACTACCAAGTAAAGTTGCAATGAAGCAAATCATTTGTTTTTTATTATTCTTTCAAGACTAATTTCTCTACTAGTTATATAGTTGCACCTTTCTTTGAATTAGAGATTTGTTAAACTTTTGATGCGTTAAAGAGAAAATAGTATACCAAGACTCAAGGCATGGAAAAGACAACAATTATGCATTGATTTTTTATTGAGTATTTGCTTGAATATATATGCAGTGCTATGTTGACTTTAGTGTTACAGCTAATAAAATTACAATATGGTTTCTTTTATGAAAAAATATGAAGGGTCATGCTGGTGAGATATCATGAGAGTTGACTAGTTCTCTATATCTGGAGTTATAATTAATCAACAAAATAAATGTTATATATCCAATAAATATTTTCATAGTTTTAAAAATATGAAAAGTCATAGTTGCGAGTTTGTGTGATTTAACTTACTATTATGAAAGACGCAGGTTTATGATATAACTTGTTAGGGTTCTTGTTTGGCCTTTTCATGAATTCTGTACTCGTGTCTTTTGATTCTTATTGTAGTTGGTTCAGGTTTTGTCAAAAATCTCACAAGACAATTCATGATTTTTATTGAGTAGAAACTTTCCAGTTCAGGGAATGAAGGCTACTGATTATTAATTATTTCGTCGTTCACTGTACATTTGACACAAGTTAGCAGCTACTAAGGAAAAACTAAAGGGCGGGCTTAACTGTCTGATCATAAGAAACTACCTTAACTAACTCCATCTTTCTCGGTCAACAATAACATTCTTGATTCCTGCTAAAATTCCATTTCCATCTTTCTCTTACATTTATCTATTTCTTAATTCAGAAACCCTTTTCAGCTTTATCTGTTGTAAGAACAGAGAAAGAAATTTTTTACTACTATGTTTTCTTGGGAATTCCTGAGGAAATTCTTAGAGTTGGCCCGTCGAGTGCTTGCCAATCAACGGACCAGTACAAGAGCATTGCTCAAACAATCAGAAGGGTCTAATCCATTACCAGTGGCAGCTTCTTTGTCAAGATCATCCTTTGGTGGGTCCAATAACGGTGACCGTAAGAGTGGAGATGCATTGCTGAAATTTTTATTAAGATCAGTCGCTTCAGGAGTTGTGATTGTTGGCTCCAGCTTGAGCTTTAGCTACCGGTATCCTTCCTTGGTTGATAAGTGTTCGTTTGTTTCTTTCGCCGACAGTGCAGACGATGCAGCATGGGTGTCAAGTGAAGATCTTCTTCCACACAAGAAGAAGAAAAGGTTCCTCGTTGGAGGTACCTCTGTAATTTTTTTCTTCACTTACAATTTCGGTTTCTGAATTGAGTCATGCATAATATACCAGATTGTTTTCTACAATATTACTTTTTTTCATGCATATGAACAAGGGATCATACAGACTTTTTCAATGCCTGGTATTGGGTACTCCTTTGTATCATTTTTGTCGATTGTTCCAGATTCATACAGGAGAAGAGTTTTCTTTAATTATGAAAAGCGCATCAGGTTGCAAAGCCCTCCAGAGAAGGTACGCAAATCTTTCAGGAATGGAAATATTTTCTTTGTATTTATGCCAGCATTCAATCACACACATTATTGGCTACTCAATTCATTGCAGCAACATGTCTAACTTTAAGCAATGAGAAATTAAATAATGAACTTGTGTTGTTATTTGATTTTCTGTCTGTTGAAACAGAGCTTTCTTCTTTTCTGATTTACCTATTCACTATGATTCCAAGTATGCACTTTTATTAATTGGCAATCCTACGGCTAAGCCTGGTGGTGGCAAGGTCAATTCAAGCATGTCTTGGACATTAGATCTCAATCCTGCCTCTCCGGCAGTGGAAGCTATCTAGGCTTTCCAATGCAGAGCAATGGACTACTTCAAAACCATTTTTAGGACATTTATGTTTTACCTGATTGTCTGATCGGGGAAGCTTGAAACCTTTAAATGATTTACGAAAGGCTAATTCATCCACAAATGGAACCAAAGATTCAAATATTGTTAGGGGTTTGTATTAAAGATGTGCATCAAGACAACCTTGCTGTCCTTCAATAAGAGCACCCAAAAACTCAGAAGTGGCATGAAAGTCAGTTGCCAACTAAAAAATTAAGCATAAGGTAATGTAATCATATTCAAGTTTCAAACCCAGAAAGCTTTCACTTGAGAAAGTATGTTAGAAAATAATATAAATCATATCTTGAAACTTTACCTAAAAGTTTAAGCTATTGGGTTGAATTGGTTCTTTAACAATTTTGAAGTTCATTGATACTTATAGTCCAATTTGCTTCTTGATTCTCTTATTTCTATTTGTGCTTATTTAAATGGTCGCGTCTATAACAGACAAATTGACAGAAGAATTTAAGAAAGTGATGGGTTTAATGAGAGCTCAAAACAGGCAAGGGGCAGGCCACAGAGATGGAAGGAGATTTGGGTTGAAAGTAGCGGAGCCTGTGGAGAATGGTGGCCTCTTAGAATACTTCTTTGGCAAAGATGGCAGGACCTGTCTACAACATGAAAGATTTGTCCAATTTTTGAGGGACTTGGATGATGAAGTATGTGTTTATATTTCTAACTTGTTATTGCAGTTTCTGTTGTAATCTGTGTTTATATTTCCAACTTTTTATTACAGTTTCTGTTGTAATCTCCCACGAAGGATTTTAAATTAACAGGATTTTTGTTGGGAAATGTCAGGAATGTCATAATATTGATTCGATAGCGGATAAGTTTCCTTTCTCAGTCTTATTGTGCTCTGATGAATCCTCAATTCTTGATTCTGTTCATGATCATTGTCTCATTGTACTCGTATACAATTCACAAGAACTGAATCTGTTGAATTTTACAGATTTTACGGCTGGAATTATATCAGCTAAAGATTTTGCCTTGTCCTTGGTTGCATCAGCTGGCATCAGACACATTAGCAAGCTACTCGATCGGGTAGATGAAGTACGCAATGAACCACAGATAAGAGACATACGAATTACCTTCGAGGAGTTCAAAAACTTCGCAGAGCTACGTAGACAGTTGCAGTATTTATCTCTCGCCATTTTTAGCTATGGAAAAGTGAATGGGGTGTTAACGAAAAAAGATTTCCAGAGAGCTTCATCGCAGGTCAGTGACTAACCAACATCTAGTTGCCCGGTAGCAGATTGTCATTTTTTTTGTTTTTCTGTCTTCATGGGGTTGCACTAGAAGTATTCACTACTGAGATAGGTATTAAAGATTGTCAGGTTTCGTCTGCAGATTGAAGTGAAGGCATCATGGATAGCCCAGAAAAACCATGGCATTCGGAAACATGCTCAGACTCCAATCCAACATGTATTTGCTCCTTCAAGTCACACCAATAAGACTCCAAACCATGGCATTCGGAAACATGCTCAGACTCCAAACCTCTATTTAAGTTTAGAGGTGAAATACTCCCCAGACATTTCCTCTCCTACTCAAGGTCATTTAGGACAGAGATGGGATTAGTATGCTTATTCTTGCCATGAATATAGTACAGTACAGAGGCTTCGGTTTGTTTGTAGAAAATCATGCCATCAATAATTTCCACGATTTTCACGGCCTTGCGTATGGATGTATCCGAGGAGTCTATGTTTGTTGTTAAGCCTGCATGGCCTTTTAAAACATCTCTGGTATTGTGCTCCTTTTCCCCCTTTCCTACTTTTCCTATTTTTCCTTTGGCAAAAGCAGTGTAAAAAGGTGTTCTGCAATTTGCCTTCCTCTTCTGTTCAATATGTTGTTTAATATTCATTATGCTCCTTTATCACGTACTTCGCATCTGCCTCTAGGATTGAATTTCAACCAAATTCAATTGATTTATATGGAACACGGGTTTTTCATACTTTCGAAGTTCAAAAGCTAGTCAACATGTTCTTTCAGGAGGAGGCATTTTTTGTTTTTTGGAGCTCAAAAGATGCATTTAGAACTTGGGACAGAACCACTAATCAAGTTCCAGTAGTAACTTTCTTCAGCATTCTCCACTAAAAACTGAAGCTAAAGATCTAAATAGAATATCCAAAGTCCATCCTCACTTGTAAACAAGCACTTCATGAAAAATTGCTGATGAACCAATACATGAATGATAATGTACACTGTTAAATTCCAACATAAATTTCTAATGTAAGAAAGCTCGTGCAAGCAGACGGTGCAGATGGTTTACCAAGTGAATAAGCAAATGAATATCTGCATTCATCATTCAACATATGGTGAGTATTTTTAGCATAAAAGTCAACGCTGATAATATGTGTGTCCATGCAACATAAGCAACCCAGAATATCATGTCCATACTTGTTTATAATACAGATAAACACAGGAAATGCAAGATATTCACGTTTATGTTCATGCAGGCATTATTTGTGATTAAGGAGTCTGTATATAGCATCTTCCACAGCATCTGAATGATGCAAATGGCAAGTGCATTATATTTTATGTCTTTGTAATAAAAAAAAGGAAATGCCACATTAATAATAATCATTGGACAACAAAGCTATTACAATCATGAAAGTTAAATACGATAGCATCATTCTAATGTGCCAAAATCTACACAGCAAGCAAATCCATGGATTATCAGACACAGCTCAATCTTGGAACTGATGTGGGATTCATACGGAGTATGATCCTTTCAGCACATTGATGTGGGTATGAAAGAAATTAATTAATCAAATTTAAGTGTTTCATCATCCAAATCTTTAGTCATTTGTAAGACTAAGAGAGTTCATGCACCCAAAGGAACAAGCAATTAGATATTTTCAGCTTCATCAACAAAATGATTGTAGTAGTTAAATAAATGTCAGTATTAATCCCCCCATCCTCGACCCCCTTGATCTCTAACACACGCATAGAAACAGAAGAGCACACGCAATGCAGACTCATGTGCATAGATGTATATAATGAGCTAAAGCAGGCCATAAAAGACATCACAATCATCAATAGCCACTCCAATGCTAAAAAGAACAGTTATTTATTTACAGAAAAGCAAGGTGGACTACAGCAACAATTATTCATCAAGAAATGAGAAAAAGACTACAAGGACAGAACATAACAATTTATACCATTCATTTCCTCATACTGGCCAGACTCAAGTGCTGTGCAAGCGCATCCCTAATCGTCTGTCCAGTCTCATCTCCCTCTCCCTCAAAAACCAGCAATTCCTCCTCTTTTAAGCACCCACCCACACTCTCCTCCGGCAATGGCTCACTCCACTTAATCAAGAAATTATGCAATACACACCCCATAACAATCACAAAAGGCAAAAACTCCAAACTATCCTCTTTCCACCTCCTTGCTAAAAGTTGCCACCTCGCCTTAACTCTCCCAAACGCAGTACTAACCAACTTCATTGCTCTACTATGTGCCACATTGAACTCTCTCTCCGCTGAACCAAAACTATCCTGCTCACTGTAAGGAGTTAGCAACCAAGGCAATAATGGGAAACAAGAATCTCCCATTACATACTGAGGGATTGAACAGCCATCGCTTAGCATATAAGTTGGCCCTTTTAACAACTCCGACTCCCTTGAATCCTCAACACCCAAATAAAGTCTAGTTTGTCTAAAAATGGCTGCTGGATCCATACTACTAGGCCACCCTGCAGAAATATCCAAAAACCTCCCTTCAGAATCCACTAAAGCCTGAACCAATATTGACCCATTTCTCCCAAAAACTTCTCCATCAACCCCAAACCTCCCAAACCCCAAAGCACCACAGCAATTTGGGAGCGAAATCCACCCAAAGCCCACCACAATTCTCTCCAAATCACGGCGAAACTCAAACAAGTCCCCAAGTTTATCATTCACAGCTTTACAAACTGAATAAAACGCAAGGCAGGACGCCTCGGAGGAGTCCAGACCAAACTTACGCGCCACAGTTTTATAACACGCGCCGTGGGCGAGGCGGAAAAGGGCGGATGCAAGAGCGGTTTCTGGAAGGATTGTAGATGGAAGAAAGAAAACGAGGGAAGGAGAAAGGAGAGAAAGGAGGCGGTAAAAATTGGGTCTTGAAAGGCGAAAGAATTGGACCCAACGTTGGTCAAAATCTAAGGTGGCGGATGAAACGAAGCGGTGGAAAAGGGAGGGTTGTAAAGGGAACTGAAAGGAGGGAGGGGGGAGGGAGGAGAGGAGGGATTCTAGCTGGAGGGATTGGGAAGGGAGGAGGTAGAGGTCGTTTTGGGAAAGGAACGAGTAGGCTGCTGATGAGGCGGTGTTGAGGATGGAAATGACGTGTTGTGCGGTGGCAGTGGTGAGTTTGGGTTTTCTGGGTTTGCGTTTCTTGGTGGTGGGGTTTGGGGTGATGGGTTTGGAGGAGTCGCCGGTGGTGGCCATTTTGGCTGAGTGGGAGAGAGGTCAGAGGTGAGTGTTGTGAAGTGCATTGTGGTGCTGAGACTGCAATTGTCGAAACATTACATGGTACCCATGTAAATTTTCATTCTGTTTGGAATTGTATTCCACAGTACTTTTAAAAACTTATTTGTATTTTATTTTTTTAATATATTTTTTAAATTTAAAAATAAATTTTAAGAAAAAAAAATAAATTACTTTAATATATCTTAAAATAAAAATGTTTTTAAAAAACAACACACATTAATAAACATCCTTATATGTATTAAATTTAAGTAATTATTTTTTGATATGATTTTAGTAGGGTAATTATTTTCGGTTCGGTTCGGTTTTTATCAAAAAAAATAATCAAATTGAATTTTGTTTTAAAAAAACCAAAACTGGTTCAAACCGACCGATTTTGGTTCGGTTCGGTTTGGTTTTTTAGGACAAAAACCAGTTCAAACCGGTTTGGCTTGATTTTTTTGGTTTGGCTCGGTTTTTTCTGGTTTGACTCGGTTTTTTATTTCGGTTCGGTTTTTTTGGTTTCAGGCTTACAAAACCAAAACCGAACTGGTCGGTTTTTTCAAAATTTTAATTGTTTTAATCGATTTTTTTCGGTTTGGTTTTTTCAGTTTTCTCGATTTATTCGGTTTTTTGATTTTTTTACTCACCCCTAGATTTTAGATAATATTTGAAATTATAGTTGTGATTATGGTTATAATTATTTTTTAAAATATTTTTATTTAGAAATATATAAAAATAATAATATTTTTATTTTTTAAATTTTATTTTTGATATTAGTACATCAAAATAATATAAAATTATAAAAAATATTAATTTTAAACAAAAATAAAATTTTAAAAATCTTCAAAAACGATTTTGTAGAAACAAAACACTCTTAATTTTTATATAATTTAATGGAACTTGTAATTGTAATGGTATGAAAAACTTGTTTCATTTAAAGGACTAAATTTAACCATACTAAAATATAGATATACCAAATTTAAGTACACTAAAATTGAATAACTTAAATGTAATTAAGTATATAATCCACCTTTGACATGTTTTGGAGCATTATAGCAATTGTTTTTCACTTGTAAGTAATAAAAAATAATATTTTTTTATTTTAATATATCAAAATTATTTAATATTTTTAAAAAATTATTTTTAGTAATAATATATTAAAATAATTCAAATATATATATATATATATAATAATACAATTTCCAACTAATATTAAACTGGAGCTTTATCTAGTGCCCTTCCAACTAATACAATTTCCAACCCAATTAGAAAAACCCAAAAGCAACGTGATCGCCAAGAAAGGAAATTACACAAAACCCCAAAAGAAACCAGCTTCTCATTCACTTCTCACTCTTGCACAAATACAAACACAATGTCTTCTTCTTCTTCTGCTTCAATTGCAAAGCTGAAGGTAGCAGGGACATGGGCAGGACTGTTAGAGGTAGAAACAGAGAATTGGACCGTGCCCATGTTGAGAGAAGAGATTGCAAAGAGATCAAACATGGGTACTGAGTCGATCAACCTAATTTTTGCTGGAAAAGTTTTGAAAGACTGTACTAGTGAGGAAAAAAGCAGTCTTTCTCAGCTGGGTATTAAAAATAACTCTAAAATTCTTGCTTGTCGTGTCTCTGTTGAGGAGGGTAAAACTTTAAAGAACGAATTGTTGGCTGATGATGAAAGGAACCGTAGACTTGCTCGTATTAGGTGAGTTCTCTTTTTCTTTTTATTTTGTTTATATATATTTGGTTTTTTGAAATCGTGTGGCTCAAGGTTTTTCTTTTTTTATATTGACTTGATATTGACTTAATTGGAGTGCTGTCGATGATCGGTTTGTAAGTTTTTGATAGGTTTTATTGTTTTGAATTTAGAGAGCAAATTCTTAAGTGTTATATTTCTTGGGAATTTTGTGTCAAATTTAGTCTCTTTAGGTACTTTTTATCGGTCCTTGGGTTCTTGGTGCTAATAGATTTTTGAGATTTCGCAAACAATTTGATTTGGGTTTTGAATTGTGTAGGTAGATTGAACAACAGTGCTTGAATTTTGTATGGATTGTTATTGATGCAGACTTAGGTATTTGAGCTTTTTTTATAAACTAAGCAGATGAATCAATGAGTGAAGTATTTTGATATGATGGTCAAATCTGTTGGAAGAAGATAGAATTTGAGTTTGAACTCGGTTAATTCTTTATCTGGAAATTTATATAACTCAGGAATGACTAAGCCAAGTTGTTCCAACCCCCAACTAGACTTTTGGATTTATTTGTTGTGCTTCTGCTACATGTTTGTTGAAGATAAATCTCTCAGATGTGCTGACTGAGGATAACATCGTTCTGAACATGTCTTTGTAATTTGCTAATTGTTGCATTTCACATGTGGTTTCTTTTAACTTGGCAGGGCAGCTGTTACTGCATTGTCCAAGAGGCATGCAGATGGTGCATTACCTATAGAAGACTTCGATATTGAACTTGAAGATCAGAGTGGGAAGAAAGTGCACTTTTCTGAGACTGATAGACTGTAAGATACTGAAGTAAATTGTGCTCGTAACTTTTCTAGATTGTTTCGATACCTGACAAAAATTCCATGGTTAAGAGTTTAAGCGTCTATCATCCTACTCAATAAGAAGTAAGATCTGAACCACTATTTGGCAGGGCAATAATGACAGGTCTGATGCTCCATACAAGTGGAAAGCGATTTATCAGAAAGCAAATGTTTACTGATGCACTAGAAGTTCTTACTATGGGAGAGGTTAGTTCCTTGTGCATTTATTTAAATGGTCAATTTATTGCAATTGATTTGTATATTTAACTTTTATGGTCTAATCAATTGTTTTGGAGTAAGTTACTGGTGCGTCTTTTAAGATATTCCGATTGAAATTTTTTAGGGGACAGTTTTTGTATCTACATATTATACTTTTTCATAGATTTCCTTTAATTAACTTATCACAATTCCCTTTATTTTTCGTATTTCCTCTGCTTGTCTATTACAATTGGCATTGTGCTCCTTTTCAAAACTTTTCTCATGCATATGAAATGATTTTTAGACTTATTGGATGTCTTTTTTTGGCTTTTGGAAACTTGATTGTTGCTTATCAATTGAGAAACCCTCCAGTAATTGACGAAGGAAATGAATATCCTGTTGATTTCTATGTTGCAGGAGGCTTTCTCTCTATGCAATCCCAAGTCCATTGAAGTGAGTGAGCTATTTTTTTGCTTTAACTAAGATGGTTAATGCTAGATCTCTTTTCTGGTATCTTTTATGGTTAAGTAATTAATACTGTCCTTTTCTTTTGCCTTTTGACTGTGCTGCTTCCAGCTTGTTGACAATATTCCAATACTGCAAATAGACATGGTCTGGTGTTACTTCATGCTCCGAGATATTGCCTGGATTGCAGTGGCAGGATTACGCCTCAAAAAGGCTAGAGAAGGACTTGAGCGTGCTCATGGAAAAGACTCCTCCCGATTCAGACTGCTTCAAGCTGGTCGTACTTCAGAACTTGCATTGTGAGTGTCTAATATAAAGTTTTCTGCATGGGTACTGATAGCTGGATTGAAAGTCTTGGTTGGCACTTTGAATGTAACTCCATCCTGTTATTTCTTTGTAGATATTTGCGATTGGAATTGTTGGAAGGAGTGGTGGCTTATCACAGTGGCCAGTTCGACAAATCTAGGAAGTTCTTGGCCTCTGCACAAGAAAAGTTCTTCCAGGTCAAACATTTTTTTCCTTGTGTGCGTGTGTGTAGACATGACATTGTATCAGTGAACATACTTTTTAAGTACATAACGTTTTCTTATCTTGGTTGATATATTCTGGGATAGTTTACTGAATGTTGTCTGATTTTTCTCATTTTGTCTGTGGATGATGTATGATGTTTGCAAACTTTTACCAAAATTGAAACCAACGCATCTGCAAATAAAATCTAGTTTTTAGTCTTTTTGGTTGAAGTGGTTTCTTTTGAGGCTTGAACTTTTGCAATTGTCTAAACATTGAAATCAAATTTATGAATCTCAATATTGAGTAATTCTGGATTCTTCATTTACTTTCTTTGATCTTCCATCTCAATGCACTCTTTCTTTTCCTATCAAAGCTTCCTTGCATTTTTATTCCTTCTGAAAACAATCCCTATTGTGGATTCCAGCTACAAGTGCCAGATGAAGCCTTATCACTTGTCATGAGCATGGGCTTTGGGGAATGGGATGCAAAACGAGCATTAAGAATGAGCAATCAGGATATTCAGAGTGCTGTTAATTTTCTTGTAGTGGAAAGGGAAAAGAGAGAACAGAAAAGGGAAGATGACATTCGTCGAAGAAATGAAATAATGCAAGTGTCATAAAATTGACTTTTGTTTCATATGGGATTATCTCATGTTAGTAACATCATTTCTCTGCTGATTTCCAGGGAGCAGAAACGGTATGGAGTTACACCCTTAAAGAAAGCTGTGGATCTCCAAAGACTGACAGAGGTGGTCTCCATAGGGTAAGCAGGCATTTTAATACCTTTGTTAGTGGTGTTCCTGTAAAAAAACATAGTTTCATGTTGGAAAACTTATTTGTAACGAGCATTAGGAGTTCATATATTTTTGTGCTTCAACATTTGGTACTCGAACATTTGTTATCCCAATTTCATGCACATTCTTGGTACCTGAGCTTAATATTGTGTTGGAGGAGCAATTTCATGAACTTCCTCAATATTTTGACATGTAGGGCATTCTATAAATATGACATTAACACTTGTACTTCCCTTTCCTACTCATTTAGCACTTATCGTCCCTGATAAAAGCTAAGGGCTCCTCATTGTGGCAGGTTTGAGAAGGAGCTAGCTGCTGAAGCTCTTCGAAAAAATGAGAATGATACTCAAAAAGCATTGGATGACTTGACAAATCCAGAAGCTAATACTGCACTTCAGGTTTCTGCAATTACACATGAAATATTGTTGAATTTCATTTCGAACTTTTATCATCACTAACTTGAGTTGACCTGCAGCGTAATATAGAATTGAGGAAAAGGAGAAGACAGCAACGAGCCACTGATGCCACCATTGAACGGCTTGTGTCCATGGGCTTTGAAAGATCAAGAGGTACTAATAAGTAGCTGTGCGTTGTGGTGCCCCTAATTCTAGGCTGTTTCTATATTTGTAGGCATTATTACCTCGCAAGTTAGTGACATTTATTCTTGCCTGCTTTCTGCAGTGATTGGTGCTGTCCAAGCTGGTGGTTCTTTAGAGCAAGCCATGCATCAACTGCTCACACATTCCAGAGCAGATACCACTGTTGCTGCTGAAAACAGTGCAAATGCTCATGGTTCAACTGTTAACAATAATGCTAGTGCTCCTGATTCGACTCCTACCGACCTTGCTCTGGATAATCTGGATCCAGATGCCCTGGATATTGATTGTAGTAATGAAGGTCCATCAGCTGCTGAAATTGAACAGCGGGATGTGGAGATGGAGGGTGAAATTGCTGATGAACTAGCGAGAGGTGATGCATTGTCTGATTATGACATTGAAGTAGCCAAAGAAGGGGAGGCCATCAATGAGTACCTCGCTTTGCTGGCGTCAGCGGATGGCACTTCGTCTTCCCAATCTTCCCAGTAAGAAGAAACTGACTCAGAGAATGGCACAAAGTGTATCTTTGTGAATATATTGTGAATAGTGGTAATAGCAATTCTGGTGATATGATAGAGCCTTAGTGTTTAAGGGTTGAAACTAAGCGTAGGCTGCGTTGTTGTTCTGACCTGCACACAGAAAGCAAACGTAATTGCAGCATCCATCTTGAGAGTGATGGTGTTGGCAACGATCCTTTTTATTTTTAAAACACTTCCTGGTTGAAATAAATGCACTATGGAGATGAAAGCCAAGCAGAAGCAACAATTCCCGCGTTTTTGTATTTCTAATAGATTTATCTACTATACGAAAGGTTGCCCTCACAGAGGGTAAACGTGGAAGAAATTCATACCCATAAGTGTCAACTGAACAGGTTTTTATGTTTTATAGAAAAACAATATTTTCTCATCAAAGAACACATCATGTGAACAGGAAGCTTCTGATTATTTTTTTTCGAACTTTTTTTCCCTTTAAATTACATCATTCAATGACTTATTGATAGAATTGGTATTGCAATTGTTACCTAATACATGTAAAAGACTTGGGAAAGCTTAAGCTTCACTTTTTCTGAGTTTACTTTTCATTTTCAAACCGTTATCCTTTCAATTATATCCCATCTTTTAATGATCGTGTTACAAATTATGGTATAATTATCAAATTAAAAGAAATAAAATTGAATCGTAAAACAAGAGAAAATATATGGCTAACCTAAAAATTTATTTTAATCCAAAAAAAAATTTTGTTTATTTTTTAGTTTATAGATTAGAAAAAGAAGAGAAAGTCACTAAAAATGATGGAAAATAGAAAATAATTAGTTGTTATGATTTCTGTAACCAAAAAGTGATCTTAGTGTCAATAAGTTTTATTCGATGATGAGAGTTCAATGATGATGAATTTTCTCTTTAAACATGCCTGGAAAAAAAAAATCAAGTTTAATTTTGGTTTTTTTATGGATTTTTGTTTTCTTAGGTGATCTTAGAGTGTTTTAAGGTTAATAAATGGTTTAGAAAGGATTTTATGGTAATTGAAAATTGGTTAAAAATTAAATTTTTAACCTAAAAAACTTCCCTCAAGATTTTCTAACCATCAAAGTGGTGGCCGGATTCTAGATTAGGTGAACAACGCAAGGATCCCCGGATGCGCAAGCCTAGGCTTTTTTTAAGCCCTAGACCACTTAGATCATGCGCCTAGTTTGACTTTTTTTTTTAATCTTTAGCATTGGATTTTTTATTAAAAACTAATTACTATTTTTTAAAAAATTCATCTTTTAATATATAATTGATTTTGAATTGATCTTTAATTTTTTTAGGTTAAAGTCAAAACAACTAGCATTTAAAACTTGATTTTTTTATATTAATGCATCAAAATAATCTAAAAATATTAATTTGAAGTAAAAAAAATAAAAAAAATTTAATTTTTTTAAAAATACTTTTAAAATGCAAAATCAAACCGGGCTTAAAGAGTTGAAGTAAAAAAAATCAAATTTAACCCATTAGATTAAATTTAATAATAATATAAAAAAAAATTCCTCGCCGCACAACATGACACGTTCAGTCATCTAGTATACATCTACATACGCCACCAATCTTAAAATACAAAATATATTTTAGTAATATTGAGAAATGGGAATCAAAAGAAATTGTAATAACATTTTAATTGAATTCTGTGCGTCCCAAATATTACTGGTCCGAACTAAGTTCTCCAAATGTTCTCACCTTTGCTTTCCATCACGAAGCAAAAATCGGCATGTTGGAAAGCAACAAATTAGTGGAATGCATGGAAAGAAATGGAAGAAAATTTTGGAGCATCAAGGAATGTCTTGTTCCGTAAAATTTACATGTATTTTCTGATCAATTTCATCAACCCTGAGTTATCCAAAGTTCCATTAAAACTGTCTTAACACTGTTTGTTGTCTGCTTTCTAAGAAGAGAGGGTCTAGGAAAAGCAACTCGCTGGGTCAATGGCATGACAGTGATTGACCATTTGCTGCACTCGCGAAGAAAGAGCCGTATAAAACACGAAGAACACAATTTGTTAGCTTGTTCAATTTGATCCATATTGACAAAGGTCCCTCTGCAATGCGTCGCTTATTCATCTGAATCATAATTAGATGATTCAACGTCAGACACCATAAAAATCTGCTCATCTTCGGTTTCGACTTCATCTGGCTTAGCTTCTTTGTAATCCTTGGGAAGAAGGTTGCAATTAATGGTGTGCCACACTGGTCTCTCTTCTTGAAACAATCTGCGATGTAAAAAGTGGATGCAACGCATTATGCATGAAAGCAAGCATTGTAGATTCGGTTGGATAAAATGGCATGTTTCCATAGAAACTTGAGAGTCCATTTGAAGCTATATTAACACGAACTAAATACAAAACAAGCTCATACCAGCAACTCAACAGATAAAACAAGCATTTTCACACAAGATACAAGTACAAACAGATTGTATAACGATATGTTATTGCTTTGTACAACAATAATATTTTTCATTTCACTGTGTCGTTCTCCAAGGAGCATAATAATTGTAAATTCACCATCTATCAGTAATATTTTGGTTGGAAAATACAATAAAGCCCTTGGTGGCTTAAAGAGTAGGTATAAATGATTGAAGGGTAGTGTGGTAATTGACCAATAGTTGATAAATATATATAAGAAGAAAAAAAAAAAAAAAAAAGAAGGATCTGAATTTGGAGAGAGAACCGGCAGGAGAGAAGAGAGGAAGAAGAAGAAGAAGAGAAAAGAGGGGAAAATAAGGGAAAAAGGAAAAGGTTGAAGAAAACAAGTAAAAGGATAAGAATTATGCTTGAATATGTATAATATGTTTTCTTTAGCTTTAAATTTCGGTTTTTGATTAATTTTAGAGTTTTGAATTTTGAGTTTATTGATGAATTAGTTTGAATTAAGGGGTTGATTGATGTGGGTATTTGATTATTTAGTTGAATTGGAGAGATTATAGAGAAATATGATGATTTTGAGTTATGGTTGAATTGAATGATGAAGTTGAGGTATAAATCTGGAACTAACAGTAGGTGATCTGTTGAAATTCTGGGTTTGAGGTTGAAGATGACGAAAATTCAGTTTGGTCCCTCAATTTGTGAAAGTTGCAGTTTAGTCCCCGAACTTTGGAAATTTTACAGATTGGTCCCTGGGGCATAAATTGAGGTTCTGAACAGAACTGAGGATGATTTAAGGACAAAATTCCAGTATAATTAATATTTTCAGTTTGGTCCTCCAATTTGACAAAAAGTATAATTTGACCCTAAAAATTTGGTAAAGTTCCAGAATGGTCCTTGGAGCATAATGATATATCCTGGACAGAATTGAGGATTAATTATGGATAAATTTCAGTATGGTTATATATTTACAATTCGGTAATCAAATTTGGTAAAATTACGTTTTGGTCCCTATTTTGGAAAATTGTCGTTTTAGTCCCTAAACTTGGGAGATTAAGCCCGGTTTATTTTATGCTTTGGGATCTTTTGTTTGATCTGTTTTTGAGTATATTTCATATATTTATTGTAGGTTCTCCTAACGATCCTTAATCGAATTTTCGGGTCTTTTGTCTGACATTCCTTTAGTTCAGTATTTTCCGGGTGAGTGGAATAATCTTTAATATGCATATAATATAAATAAATATGTATGTTGATTATACAATGAGTACAGCTAGTAAATTTCTTGAATATTTATATATGTTGCTTTATTTTTCGAGTACTCATTTATTCTTGAATTTGCACTCGCAATCTATTAAAGTAAATTCTATTTGATATGATATACGTTTCTTTGATGATTATGTGAATATATGTTATGCCTTGATATGGGACTTGTCAGTACTCCATGCTAACGGAGAATAGTTAGCCTGTGTGCACATAGTATTCTGTTACCTAGCTGGTGAGAGAGGCATCAACCTGTGGTGATTGATCATCCCACAGTGGTCACCGACGGGTGTCATCTGGTCACCGACGGGTGTCATCTGGTCACCTTCGGGTGTCATCTGCTCTCTGACATGTAATCCACTACGTTATGATGATATGTTACGTTATGATAATATGTTTAGTAAGTATATGTATATGTATATCAAGATATTAATATCTGAAATATATATTAAATGTTATTCCCTCACTGAGTTGGTTGAACTCACCCCTCATTTTTTTAATATTATTTCAGGTTCTTAGTTTCTGAGACTTTGTTGAGTGTTTCCGCTTCTTCAGTTCTGGTCGGTATGCCTTGCTTGTTCGCGAGGTTTTCCTTTTAGTTTTGATTTGATGTCTTAGACGCTCCACTGTTACCTTGGTTTAATTAAATTTGGATTTTGACAATGTAATGAGTATTATGAATTATTATTTTTGTTTTAATAACTATTTTTCGGGTTTTGAATTATATGATAGTTCTGAATATTATGAGCCGCTGCGTATTTTTGAATAAATTATACTTTTGATATGTCCGTTCTGAGGCTTAGCGTAGGAGAGGTGTCCTTTTGACACCGCTCCTGCGTTGCCGGTCACGGATCCGGGATTCGGGTCGTGACACTATCATTCTTACAGATTTTTTACCTTCATTTTGCAATAAACAGCACATGGATATGAGAAGCAGTCTTGAAGAAAAAATATCACAAGAAAAGAAAGCCCAATTTTGTGGTAGTAGTAACATGTACCTTATTCAAATAACAACTTTGTTTAAAGTTTAAACAAGTGATGCAAGGCACCTTAGAGATGATTTTTCACCATAACAAGAAGATTGGCATTTCATTGCGCCCTAGACTGTCAAATTGAGTCTAAGGGTCCGTTTGTCTACGCGGCTGCGGCTGCGTTTTATTTAAAACGCAATCCGCAGCCGTTTGGTAATTAAGAAAAGTGATTTACTGTACATGGGACCCACATGAATTTTGCGTTTGAAACGCTGAAACGGAAAAGCAACAAAAACATGCTTTTCGTTCTCTGCGGCTAATAAAAAACAAGGAACAGTACAATTCATTGCACTGTTCACAAGTGAATTGCACTGTTCACGTGAACAGTGCAATTCACTTGCACTGTACGCAGGGTTTTTTTTTTTTTTTTTTTTTTTTTTTTTTTTTTTTTAATGTGTTAATTGTATTATATTTTTTTAAAAAAAAAAAACTAGTTTTCAGAATTAAATTCGTTCGCGACGTGAATAATATTTTTTTCCTTGAAAGTTTTTCTTGAAAAACTAGTATAGAGTTAATTAAATTCACTCGCATAGTAATATCAATTTTGTAGTTTTTATCAAATGAATTTTATATGTAATGAAATTATAAATAGTTTAATAGAATAATAAAAAATATTTTATATAAAGTATTATTTTTTTCATGATATAATAGGAGTAATTAATTTTACAATATTTAAATTTAAAACCATCAATATTAATATATATTTTTTAAAATTATTTTATAACCTCAATTTGAAAAGCATTTTTTAAACCAAACTCATTAAACTACTTTTTCTTCAACCTCAATTTCAACCACAGTTTTAACCAAACACTCATTTTTTCAAATCAACCTCAACTAAAAGTACTTTTTATAAAACAACTTTTTTCAAACCACAACCACAACAGCTACCGCAATGCCAAACACACTCTAAAACTTGAGACAAATTGTGTTGATCAATCAAGCCTTAAAATGAAGCAAGGCACTTTTACCACAAAAGATTGAACAGGATTGCTGAAGATAAAATGCTATTGTATATTTTATTCCTTTGTCTTTGATCCATAAGCAATTTAAAGGTTGCAATATTTTATCAAATCTGATCTCTAGCAGCAATGGTTTTCACCTCAGAGAGGAAGAGAGACTTACGGGTGCTTGCAAAGCATTGGAGACTGCACTGTAAGAGCATACTTGCACGTGGATAGCTCAATGATAGAACTAATCATAGCTCCGGGCCCTGAGCATACGAATCTCACCTGCACATAAAGAAAACACAGACACCACATGAGAGAGAGAGAGAGAGAGTGGCTGCAAAAAAGTAACTTCTCCACCGTACCTCAGTTTCTCGTGGCTCATTTGTAAGATCACATATGGTTCCATTTGTATACTGATGAGCATGATACCTACTCAAACACAAACAATAGAAATATGATGGCTACCACCTTCTATTCGCTTTACTTTGCCCACAAGCAGAGTTTACCTCACACTCTTTGCATGGGTTCGTATTTTACCTTTGAGATGCATCTTTTGAGCGAGGATCCTTCAATGTAGAAATGTCAGAAAGATTCTGGTTGAATGCAGCCGTGGCTTCTTCATCATACACACCCAAGATAAATTCTTGGACAGCCTATAATAGGAAATATATGCATCATGAAGGCAATAACATGCAAGTTGCAGCTGTGCAATGTACAAAGGGAAGCTGAAATTACTGCTGTCAAATGTCCTAACTTCTCCACCGTACCTCAGTTTCTCGTGGCTCATTTGTAAGATCACATATGGTTCCATTTGTATACTGATGAGCATGATACCTACTCAAACACAAACAATAGAAATATGATGGCTACCACCTTCTATTCGCTTTACTTTGCCCACAAGCAGAGTTTACCTCACACTCTTTGCATGGGTTCGTATTTTACCTTTGAGATGCATCTTTTGAGCGAGGATCCTTCAATGTAGAAATGTCAGAAAGATTCTGGTTGAATGCAGCCGTGGCTTCTTCATCATACACACCCAAGATAAATTCTTGGACAGCCTATAATAGGAAATATATGCATCATGAAGGCAATAACATGCAAGTTGCAGCTGTGCAATGTACAAAGGGAAGCTGAAATTACTGCTGTCAAATGTCCTAATCATTCCAAAATTTGGAAAATAAACTAAGTTTTCTAATATAATAATAGTAGTAGCAACTGCCTGGCATTATTGCTCTTACTATGACAAGCCCAAAAGGATATCCGTATAGGACATCCTATCCACCGAAACTTCAAGAAATTAATCCATCAGCATGCTTCCAGTTACAAAGCAAGGAAATATCAAAACCAAAGGCAAAACAAAAGAAATTAAAAAATCAAAGATAACAATAACTCATACATGCCCAGGTCACAACCTTTTCCTTTTCATCCTCCACATGGAATTGCCTTATTTTATTCTGATAGCATAACTCATAAGACCACCAACCCTCTTGCTGCATCAAAGATACAGCAGTGTAAGAGACATGACTTGCAATTGATGCAAATTTATTCAAAAAGACCAGATATCAGAAAACAAAAAAAAGCACAACTGGAAGCAATTTTGATCAACAAACAGAAACGCGTTATTTAGCATGACATGTCCAAAAAGTTTTTAGTGACAGATACTGACTCTGACAAGGCATGAGCCTTTCAGTACTTCAAGCAGCTCATCTGGTGTCTTCAATTTAACCCGTTCCTAAGTTTCCACAATCATGCTGCTTATATTTAGCTGAGTAATTGGTTTTTCACTCTTGGCTTTCTCCACCTTAGGCAAGAAGCATAAATAATTCTCACCATTTTTGTTGGGTATAACTATTGACTCCTGGTCATCATCCTGCAAAGTTGTCGGATTAAAAAAACAAAACATTTTTTTATATACAAGTTACAGAAACCAAATTCCAACACAGAGAGAACTAAAAGGGAAAATGATTTAAGGTTATCACATAGAAAGCCAAAGAATGGTCATTAGGTTGTTGCATGAACATTCTTCACACCAAAGAAACTCACAGGCTCCATGGGATGTAGAGAAACTAAAAGAGAAAAAAACTTATTGTTATATCAGTTGGAGTCTGAAACTTAAAAACTGACTTTAAAAGAATCTGAAGCTATTTAAAATTACAACAGAGTTAAGCATTTGCAATGTCATAACACGGTCACTGTTCAATCCCTCAATACCCATCTGCTGCAGAAAATGAACAAGGAAACTCTCTTGACTATCAAAAAAAACCAACCCTCCTTTGCATGCAAACTTTTTGAGAAACATTCATCTTCCAGATCCTAGCCAAGACAGTTTTTCTCTTTTCAAGTCACAAATTTACTGGCCCCGAGTCCCAGGTTCCCATCATTTTCTCATTTTAACTGATCAAAGAGCATGTGGTGATAACAGTGTTAAAAGGCGCATTTTTGAAACATGGACATGCAATCTAGCTGATGACAAAGACAATGAACAGACTAGCACGATACATAGATATATGCAGCCCAGAAAGGAAATAAAAGCCAAAAACCCTACGCTTACTTACAGGAAGAAAAGGAGAGTCTTCTGAATGAAATTCAATCTGATATTTAGGTTCACGAGAACTGCGAAATGTAGCACCTGTTAATTAGCAGAAAGTTAACATAGAAGATTTAGAAATACACAAACAGAAGAAGGATATCAAAACAGGACTTGAAAGTTGAAACCTCTAAGTTCTTGCTTAAACATGCAAAACACAAAAACACCCTTGTAACTGACTGAACATATCAAAACAGGACTTGAAACCTCTAAATTCTTAAATAGTGCCATGACAACTGCCAGCAACAGTAATGGCTGAATTACAACCCCCCATTTAGTTATCCGTATTTTCATTCCTTTCAAAGCTTCATTCATAACCAGTAAACTACTTCATGCTTTGATATAAAACAACTAAACAATAGAAGGCCAAGCCGATTCAGCACCACAGCGTATTACAAACTATCATTAACACCCTTTCCCTCTGAATTTTGTCCAAAAAATTACCTTCTAACCAATTAAAGGCACTATAATGTTCTCCACACAAAACATAAAAATCTTTGTTGAAAAAACATTCCACGAAACAACAAAAACATTCCATGAAACACATTAATAATTAATTAATCCTAAGAAACCAAGTTCTTCAAAAATTGAGAAATCATAGCGAAACAAGATAAACCCATGTCAAAAACAATAAAATCTCAAAGACACATTAATCTTATGTTTACAAAGCAATCTACTTTACAGTCAAAGTAGCAATCTTTTTACCTACATGACCAGGGAAGATCTGATCAGCTAAAACACGGTTGCATACAGTGTATAACACCACAATTAACCACAAAAATCTCATCTTTCTACTCCCTTTCTGTGGTTTATTTTACTTTTATTGAACTTTTATGATTAATAATCTAGGAACTTCCAAAAGAATTGCAGATTTTGGGTTTTGCGTTAAGAATTGAAGAGGAAGAGGAAGCGTTCCTTTGTGAGTCTGAATCATGTGTTCTTGTGGCTGAATTGATTGGCCAATGAAAATTCGCCACGTAACAAATAGTGGGCTGGATAAACACATCTAGTCCAGGCTTGTGATGATTAGGCTTTAAGATCGAATTTGGGCCCGACCGTTTGATTGGAGTTACAATCATCATATAAAAAATTTCACAATTTCCTGAGTTATTATAATTATAATTTAGTCGACTCAGTTCATCAAAAACATTAATTAATCAGACCTTTTATTATATATAATTAAACACTCTCTTGATTAGTACTGATCATCCTTAATAAATATTTTTTCAAAATTACTATCTTTTCTAATCATTTTTTTCCATTTTACCTACTTTTCTTTCTTTTTTCTTTTTTTCAAAAAAGGAAAAAATAATAATTAATAAACTAGAAAACACTGAAATTTATGAGATAAAAGATTTATAAATGGATTTAAATACATAATATTTTAAATAACAAGGACTAACAAATTAGTTTTTGTTAAAATATCAACAATAAGTGATAATTGATTCTGATTTTTTACTTGTTGAGGTGCTTGGTTCTTCTTCTTTTCTTTTCTTTTTTTTATTATTAGTATTATTAAAACAAATCCACTCGCCAATCACTTTATCCTCCGGGATGGTGATATATTATATCTCCCATTTGTTTTTTTTTCTTTTTTTTTTTTTTGCTAAGGTGTTTTATATACAATGACTCAATGGACCAACGGCGAACTAGTTGCCAGTTCAAATGACAATCTGGTTTTAAAAAATATTTCACCTCGTAATTGTTTTAACCCTTGTATAACCCTAACTTAAATGCAAGATAACATGCTCTCAAAGAACTAAATTACAAAAATCAACGAGGAGTAAAATAAAAGTACGATAAGATGTTATATTGACACGAATTATAAAGTGAAATTTATAATCCAAATAATGAACACAACTACAATGAGTTAATTTAATTAAATAATTTATTTTTTTATTTTTTTTATTTTTTTTATAGTTGGACTTGATTGAGTCTTAATTGGTCTTGAGCTAGATTAAAATTAAAATTAGATTAAAAAGTTATAAAAAAAATTAAAAATAAAATTTAAAAAATATTTAATATTATATTAATTTTAATTAACCTAAATTAACACATAAAATTCAACTCGAGGAATGAACATAATCCCATCAAGCAATATATTTGGGCAACATGTCTTCTCTCTTATTAAACTTCCCTACCAAGTCTTAATCGGGCCAGACGGAATTTAAGGAGTTATAAAAAAAAAAATTGGAACCAAACAAAACAAAAATAAAGACTTAAATTTATGACCAAATTGAATTGACTTAAGAGAATTTGGGGCGAGAAAATAAAAGGAAAGGATTAAAAAAAAAACGTATTGCCTTTAACTGTTTGGTTTATTTGGTCAAATAATGTATTTCTTTCTTTAAAAATCTTGAATTTAAACCTCAATTTTTAAAAAATAAATAAATAAAGGTTTTGTTATATTTTTTGACGCGTGTTTCTCGATTTGTTGGTGCAGGGATTTTTCATTTTCTATTGTGGAGGGGTGTAGACGGAAATTAACTTGAAATTTCAACACCTCTATACACCGACCAGTCCTCGCCTTATTTTAATGGAAGAG
Organism: Populus alba x Populus glandulosa; assembly: GCA_033617975.1. NCBI lineage: Eukaryota > Viridiplantae > Streptophyta > Magnoliopsida > Malpighiales > Salicaceae > Populus > Populus alba x Populus glandulosa. The sequence continues at coordinate 12,127,054 of CM066160.1, forward strand.
CGGTGAGTCGTGTTTGTTTGTTACCCTCAAAACCAAGAAATTACGAAGAAACCGAAGGGAATAAAGAAAGGTCAAGGAGTTGACAAGCGGTGACGTGTGTTTGTTTTGTCACGCCTCCTTTCGTTTCTAGACACGGAATTTGGAGCTGCGATAAACTTTTTTTTTAAAACAAAATTTATTTATTTATTATTTTAAGTTATATATTTAGTATTTTTAATTGTTTTAGTATTTTAATATTAAAAATAAATTTTGAAAAATAAAAAAATATTATTTTAATATATTTTTAAATAAAAAATATTAAAAAAATAATTTTCACAATACTCCCAAACACTATATAAAAAAAATGAGGCCTTGCTTTTGCTCTAGGGAAAGGGAAATTCGAATTTCTTGCTTTGCGAAAACAAAAAACGATTGTCTTGCTTAACGCCGGTTTTATCATAGCAAATTGTTAGTTTTATGGTGTTTTTTAAAAGTATTTTTTTAAAAAATATTTAGATATTTTTTTTTATATCAATTTATTAAAATTATTAAAAAATTAATTTAATATTTTCTTAAAACAAATACATTTTAAAAAATATCTAAAAATAATTATAATTAATAATTATAATTTATAAATTAGTTGAACCAGAAGAAATAACAAAAATAACATAGCTTGATTGTTACGTTTTTTTAGCAACACAATTTAATTGATAATAGTAAAACTGTAAAAACAATTTATAAAGGTTGCGTACTGAAATAAATTGTAAAAGTTATATTGTTAGGTATAACATAAACTTTATATATATATAAAAAAATATTGAAACTATTTTTTTTTTTCATGATTGTGTCATTTTTAACAGCGCAACTAATTAAATTTAATAGCATTACTAGGAATAACACAAGTAATTGAGTTTGTTATTTTCAGAAATATATTCTGACAGAATGCTTAATACAATTAACTTTCTCAGCATTTAACAGTTATTTACTGGAGTGTCGTATTTTTTCAGATAATAACAAAAGCTTTTACGGGGAGTATGAGGGGAGATAACACTCAGAAGTAACCTTTTTTGTGCTATTTTTAAATATATTTTTCTGAGGTGTTTTATATATTATTTTGACGAAGGTGTTAAAAAAACTCTTTTTTTCTTCTTCTTTGTTCTGTGATTGGCAGTCGTTTATTTAGGTACCACGGAGACCTTGCCTTGTTTGTTTTCCGGAAAGTAGTTTTCGGGAAACCATTTTCCAAACTTTCCTGTGTTTGTTTGTCATTAGGAAAGTTGGTCAACGGAAAACAATTTCCGGTCAGCGGAAAACACTTTCTAGTAAGCGGAAAACACTTTCCGGTCAACGGAAAATACTTTCCAGTCAATTTTAGTCAAAAAAAAAAATTAACTTAGTTTTCAGGAAAGTGTTTTCCTTTTCTGTGTTTGTTTTCCGGAAAGTGGTTTCCGGGAAAGCACTTTCCAAACTTTCTTGTGTTTGTTTGTCAGTAGGAAAGTTGGTCAATGGAAAACACTTTCCAGTAAAAGGAAAATTTGGCTTGGTTTTCAGGAAAGTGTTTTCCTGAAAAATTTGAGGGGAAAACACTTTCCGGAAGTTGTGAAAAATTTAGAAATGTTATTATTTGCTGATTATATCAAATTTGATCCTCAAACTTTTGATTGCTATATATATTTTGTTTTGAATATTTATTTTTCAATTTCATCTCTTAAAATTTTATTTTTATATTAATTTTGGTTCTTATTTTTATAATTGCTATTTGTTTTTTTCTTATCATTTTTTTATTGAAATTTTTTATTTATAAAATTTGATCCTCATTCTTTTGATTGTTACTTATTTTATTTGAAATAATTTATGAAATGTTGATTATTATTATTTTAATTTCTTCATTTTTCATTTTTTTTTAATTTTTTAGATTTGATCCCTATTATTTTGATTATTATTTGTTTTATTTGAGATCATTTATGAAATTATATTATTTTTTTCAATTTCATTCTCATTCAACTTTTTAATTTGTAAGATTTGTTCCTCATTATTTTAATAAACTTGAGAAAAATAAAATATTAATAAGTTATTTTCCAGCTCATTTTCCATGACATAACCAAACACTGGAAAGTGTTTTCCAGTTCATTTTCCATAACACTACCAAACATCGGAAAATACTTTCCTGGAATTCACTTTTCAGGAATTCATTTTCCCCGGAATTCACTTTCCAAAAAAAATTCACTTTCCTGCAAACAAACGGAGCCCTTGTCTTGCTTTGGATTGCATGAGAGGGACACACGTGAGAGAAAGAGGAAGACAAAAGGTGGAGCAGCATGTCGTCCACTCATGGTTTTTGCCACAATAATAACCAAAAAGGCAACGCATGTTGTACACATGGTGTGACTAGGAAATGCCTCATTAAATTCCTTTTTGTTTTTTTAATTATTATTATTAGCAGAAACCTTTTCTTTTGATAAAAAAAGAACATATAATGAAAGAAAAGAATTTACAGAGAGCTAGCATGTGGAGAGTCGGAGCTTACATAACTTGTAGATTTTTCTTTTAAAGGGATTAAAAAAAGGAAAAAAAAAGGTTTTGCAAAATATTTTTAATTAATTGTAATAGCCTTAAGTAAAACAATCATAAATAGATATTCATACATCATGCATCCAATATCATTACAAAAATGGTACTCATATGAGATAATGATTATTTATGTATTTAAACCTGTTTAGAAATATAGTTGCAGCTGTTTTTTAAAGTGATTTTTACTTAGAAATATATCAAAATAATATATATTTTTTTAAAATTATTTTTAAAATCAATGAATCTAAAAACACTAAAATATATTAATTTAAAATAAAAAAAAATAAAAAATTTTAATTTTTTTAAAAAGTAGTTTTAAATGTAAAAATAAACAAGGTTTTAATTGTTGAGCGAGTTGAGAATCTTTGATTTTTTTATTTATAAACATTCTCTTATTCTGAAATGATGATTAAATGATTGTATATAATCTAATAAAAGGTATGATTAGGGAAGGGATAAAATTAGATAGAAATACTTTTTTAAAAGAATAGATATAAAAAAATAAAATTTATGACACTATAAAAAAAATGATAAGAATGGTATTAGATATTTTTTAAGTTACATAAAATATTTCTTGATAAGATATAACTATTCCTTTATATAAAAAAATATCTAAATATGAAACAAATTATTTTTTATCTCATGTCGTGCACAAATAATAATAAAATTCAATTACAAGTGAAACTACCCTGTCCACTCCCATTGAAATAACTAACAATCCAATACTTTTTAACTAAAAGACAACTAATAATAATCGTTTGCCAGCAAAAGTCACTTGCTTTGAAATCGAGGCCTCCTATTTAATGACTTTATTTAGCATTTAATATTTTATTTAAGCTGTCCCTATTTATTTGATTAATTAATTAATTAAGCTATAGGATTTCACATGCTTGAAATCGAGGCCTGCTATTTAATGACCTTACTTAGCATGTAAGATTTTATTTAAGATGTTCCTAATTAATTATTAATTAAGCTAAAGGATTTGGATTCAAGAAAAAGACAACCCATAATTTTTATGTGGCAACTGGTCAAATCAAATCTTTGCCCTTCACTTCTCATCAAACGTCCCCAAGATACTTGGAATTTACGTAATCATGGGCCTTACCATTTTTGTGTGTGTAAGCCACAAAACTAAAAAAAAAAAAAAACCATCGAAAGCTTCAAAATATTTGAAAGAAAATAAAAATACGTGTGACAAAAACATTGTTTTATCAGCTTTTTTTGTGGCGTTTACGTTAAGCTTGTGAAAGTCTTACACATTATAAAAGTACAAGAATTTGGTCGGTTTTCTTTCCATTTTTCGTTTTTTTATCACAAGCGTACGAGCTTTCTTGTTCCTTCAACCTACTCTTTGCATTTTCCTGAGAAAAGGAAAAAAAATCTCCATTACAAGCCTTCTAATTTCAAGAATTCATTTCCCAGATAAGTCTTAATTTCTTTTTGTTCAAGCAAAGTATCAAGTTGCAATCTTTAGCTGAAAGAAGGTTTCTTTTCTTTTTAAGATTTTGTTTTGCGTCTCTCTGAATTGGGATTTGTTTGTTATCTGGAGGAGAAAGAATTTGTCCTGATTTGGAGGGATAGACAAAGTTTATTACTTTTCCTTTCGTGTTGTTTGGTTTTCTGGTTTTGAAGTCATTGTGTGCTTAAAAAGAGAAGAGCCCATTTCAAGGGAGAAATTTAGATTTTTGAAAGTTTTTTTTGTGGGAATTGGCACCATTTTGGAGGAAAAGTTTGAATTTGGTTTGTGGGCCCTGCTGTATTAGAGCTTGGTTTTGATTTGCCTGTGTCTGTGGTCTGTGTATGTTAGTATATTCTTGATTTGAGTTGTGAAGATCTGTTTACCTAATGCTTTTGAAGTTCTAGCCTATCTTGTTCCTGCAATTTTAAAGCTTTCACACAGAAGTGGTTGTTGGGTTTCAGTTATTTATCTCGTTGTTGAGTTCGGTTGTTAGTTTGTGAACTGTTTGATTAGATTGTTGTGGATTTTGAGGTTTTAGCTTGGATAATCATAATATAGTTAGTTGATATTGAGTTGTAGTTCTTGGATTTTGGATTGTCGGATACCCAATGGCGAAGGAGAACGGAAAGAATAAGAAACAGGTAGGAAGACAATCAAGTGAGAATGATATGAAGCAACCTAAGGTTGGGAACAATAGCCCTAAGGCGCTGGATAAGGACACTGCAGTCTTCATTTCCATGTCACAAGAATTGAAGGAGGAAGGGAACAAGTTGTTTCAGAAGAGAGACCATGAAGGAGCCATGTTGAAGTACGAAAAGGCCATCAAGTTGCTTCCGAGGAATCATATAGATGTATCCTATCTTCGGAGTAATATGGCCGCATGTTATATGCAGATGGGTCTGAGTGAATATCCCAGGGCAATTCATGAGTGTAATTTGTCGTTAGAGGTCACACCAAAGTATAGTAAGGCACTGTTGAAGAGAGCAAGGTGTTATGAGGCTTTGAATAGGCTGGATTTGGCTATGAGAGATGTCAGTACGGTTTTGAAAATGGAGCCAAATAATTTCATGGCATCAGAGATTTCAGAAAGGGTGAAAAAGACAATTGAGCAGAAGGGGCTAAGGGTGAACGATACAGTAATTGAACTGCCTCCAGAATATGTTGAACCCCCTGTTGCTTCATCCAAACTAGCGAAACAGAAGACAAAGAAGAAGAAGGGCAAAAAATTAGAGGAAAAGAAGACTGCAGGTGAAACTGAGCAAAAGATGGTTGAGCATGAAGTTGAGGGACAGAATGCTGGGAAAGAAATTGAATACAGTAGAGTTGATAGCCAACTCGAGGGGAAGAAAGCCGAGGATAAGGTGGTGGTGGAGGAAAAACTGAGGAGGAAAACGGAAGAACCTAAGAAGTCTGTAAAATTGGTTTTTGGGGAGGACATAAGATGGGCTCAGTTGCCTATTAATTGCAACCTCCTGCAACTTAGGGAAGTTATTGCTGATCGGTTTCCAGGCTCAGAAGAGATTCTTATCAAATACAGGGACCATGAAGGTGATTTGGTTACAATAACCTCTGATGAAGAATTAAGGTGGGTAGAAGCATCAGCAGAAACCCAGGTTTCTATCAAGCTGTATCTGGTCGAAGCCAATCCTAAGAAAGACCCATCCTTTGATAGACTTACGCTGGAGGAGGTGCACAAACTGGATATCAAACAAAAGCTTGCCACTGAGAATGGGAACATGGAAAATGGCAAGCTGTCTGAAAACAGATCATATTGCTTTGATGAATGGATAGTAGAGTTTGCTAAGCTGTTCAAGAACCATGTGGGGTTCGATTCTGATTCTTATTTGGGTCTTCATGAACTCGGTATGAAGGTGTATTCAGATGCTATGGAGGAGACAGTTACTAGTGAAGAAGCGCAAGACCTTTTCAACACAGCAGCAAGCAAGTTTCAAGAGATGGCAGCTTTGGCACTGTTCAACTGGGGAAACATTCACATGTCCAGGGCAAGGAAGAGGCTCGGCTTCACTGAAGAAGCTTCAAGAGAATCAATACTTAAAGAGATTAGAAAGTCATATGATTGGGCGCAAAAAGAATATATAAAAGCAGGGAAGAGATATGAAGAAGCACTAAGAATCAAACCAGACTTCTATGAAGGTCTTCTAGCTCAAGCGCAGCAGCAGTTTGAACGGGCAAAACTTTCCTGGTACTATGCAATTGGAAACAATGTTGACTTGGAAACACGGCCTTCTGAAGAGGTTGTCCAACTTTATAACATGGCTGAGGACAACATGGAAAAGGGCATGGTAATGTGGGAAGAATTTGAGGCTCAACACCTGAACATTTCCAGCATAGCGAAGGTTAAATCCCAATCTCAGAAAACTGGGTCAGACAAGCTATTTAAAGATGTGTCCTCGGAAGATGCTACTGAGCAGGCTAGGAACATGAGGTCCCAGATTAACCTCCTTTGGGGCACCATACTATATGAGCGGTCAATTATGGAATTCAAATTAGGCCTACCAGTCTGGCAAGAATGCTTGGAAGTTGCAATCGAGAAGTTTCATCTTGCTGGAGCTTCCCCCACAGATATAGCTGTTATGATAAAGAATCATGTTTCAAACGATAATGCACTGGAAGGTATAACTTTTGTTAACTTACTAGAAATTTTGTTTAAGAATTATCTCTGAGATGTTAACAAATATATCTGCTTAAAATTCACCATTGCAGGTTTAGGATTTAGAATTGACGAGATAGTACAGGCATGGAAGGAGATGCATGAAGCTAAGAGGTGGCGGAATGGGGTTCCCACATTCCGGCTAGAACCATTACTTCGACGTCGTGTTTCCGATATTTATCATGCCTTGGAGATTTTATGAGTTGCATCCATCAAAACTTTACTATGAATAGATGACTTCTTGCTTAGGTATGTACATGCATGCCAAAAACACTCTCGTTAATCAAGTTCTTTTGCATACGATGGAAAAATTTCTGTGATACCTTGGCTGCCAGCTACCATATGTTATGTGCAAATTTCATATAGCAGCTGCTGTCTAATAATTGATAGAGTGACCTTTTCTCCGTTTTTAAATCTCTGCTAGCAACCACTTCACAAGCAGCTCTATGTGGTCACTGCTTTAATTTGTTAAATAGTTCGATCTCAGGAAGGGACAATATCCTTTGACTTGATGAAAATGGCTTTCAAGAATTCAATGTGATTTCTTGTTTGGGATTTTAGTGTTATCCACTCTTGTCAGACCAGTGATAGGCTTTGCGTTATCTCTGCCACTTGTGATTAGTGCATGCTTACCTCTTACCACTCACCTCTTCATATTTCAGTCTCCTTAATTAATTTGTTTCTTTCGTTCATCCAGAGGTTAGATGCCTTTTTGCTTAAGATAACCATTGTTGCATGTCCTGCAGGTATCTTCTCCTTAAAATTCAGTTTCAGCCATGTATTTTTAGAAACATCAGAGGTGTAGCTGCTGTCGTAATGGGATTGTATTGCATTATATTAGCAGAAACAGATTCTTCCATTTGTTTACACTGACGGGGATAAGATGAAGCTGCTAAGGTTTCCCTTTTTGTTAATTTCTGCCTCCACTCAAATGCCTCCACACTTTTTAGACTGACAGGCAACAGGAGATGGTATATGTTATTCATTTGTCAAGTATTCAGCAATTATACATTGTTTGTTTGCCGCTATGATTTGTAATCTTGAATTTGATGTGTTCTTTGTAAATGTTCATACTCATGCTGGTTAGTTAGGTTTCAAGGAAACAAGTGTGCTTTTTCTACTGGATTGAGTCCAGTGTCTTGTCTTACAAACGTTTTAAAAAAATCGGTCTTGTTTTTTCTTTTGATAGTCTTCCTTTCTTTATCATACGCCAGAGACTATATCTTGGCAGATTGCAGCATATGCATTTGTCTAGCATATGACATCTTTGTAGAACTGAAGTTGGGTTCCTAGCTCCCATCATTTTCCCTACACAACATACGGGTCCCTTTAAAATTGATTGTTAAGTTATTAAGAGTGCAACATGTGAGCAAAAGTTGGACCTCGGATTATTTTAATCCATCAAATAGCTGAGCTCGGTGGAAACACAGCAGTAACTAGGTAAAAAAGATTATACAGGTTCCAGTACAGTGATATCTTAAGAATCGAAGATGGTGTCTTTTTATTCAGATGAAATATTAAACAAGCCCGGTTTTGCATGAGCACCTACTCATGTAAACAGTGTGGAACCCTATATCAAGTGATGATATAGATTCACTCACACCCCACTTTGTGGTGTGAACTCATTAGACATTGTGTCACGAAAATGGCAGTCTCATGCAATGCTTTCTCGCCGTATTGCAATAATTCTCATTTTACAGGCCCTTCGACATGCCTCTTTGGTGACCCGGCCGCCGGAGGCAAGGTCAGGTGAGACTATTACCCCCAACAAGAGATTTCAATGGGGTTAAATATCAATATGAAGTAAGGTATGACTCACACCTCTGCGATAAGAACCTGAAAGTTTTAAGCGCTGAGGATGTGTTTTTGCGTCAGATGAAACTGATAGAAAGGCCTCATAATAAAGAATGAGTGCAATGCGTAAACAAAAGATATCTCCACATGCATGGTGCATTGATGAAGTCGTCCTGTGCCTTCAGGATAAAATATTTGAAGTGGACAGGGGATAGAAATGCACACTCTTTGAGAAAGGGTGTTTTTGTGGTTTTTAACTTGTTTTTTTAATGACATTAATTAATTTTAATGATTTGATATTTTATATATATATAAAACATTATTTTAGAAAGAAATATAATCACTCAGCGACAGAAAACACTCGCCGTTGAATGGGCGTCAACCCAGAAACAAGACCGGATTCCTACCGAACCATATAAGCTTCTGAATTTCAGATGCTGTCACCTTGCAGGATTCCAAAGATACTGAGCGTAAATTCTTCAAAGGCTTCAAATAGCGCAATCCATCAATGATTATGAGAGAATTTGAAACATTCAATGATACCAATTCTGTCAATCCTGTGTTCACAAGGCAGATCGTGAACATGTGTCAGCTAAAAATCAAAGTTTGTCATCCTAGATCAGTCCTAGAGCTCTTGATTTTGTCAATTTAGTGCAAATAACAAGAAACAGTGTACAATTGGCCTTGAACAGTACTTTCACATAATCCTAACATAATAAAGGGATAATTACTTAAAGCCTACTAAAGGGAGGGTCACAAGACAAGCCAATTTAGGTTTAAGGTGCATTTGCTTTTCTAGAGTTTCCATCTAGCAAACATTTTTTCAGAACATTTTTATGCAAAGAAATGTAAGCCAAATGTAATTGGGATCCCAATTCAAATCCCTCAATTAGATTGACAATGCCATAGGAACCACTGAGTGAATCTTCCGAATCCAACTGAAAGGAGAAAAGATAAAGAAAGAAAGAATGGAACCGGCGAAACAAAGACAGTTGATGTAGAAATGTTCCAGTTCTCTTGCATATGAACCTTCACTCAGTAGCTTCACGCATTACCGGCCATGCCATAAAACTCTTTCAAATGCAGCCATGGTGCACAATAGGTTCCAAGCATGGAATCTTCATATAAATAAAAGTGAAGCTTATGTTTCTTTTGACAAAGTGGTGGACAACTAAAGTACATGAACCAATATAAACATATGATCATACACGGGAGCAGCGTTTTCAGCTGTATTTTCAATTCAAGACCAAATCAAACTAAGGACAGTATGTTTTTATGTAATCAATAACTAAATGGATTCTGCATGTGCGTTATTATTTAACACATTTTTATATTAGCTAATACTAATGTTACTGCTGTTAGTTGCATTCCATTGTTAAGCCTTCAAGCTGCAAATGTCTCTGGTCGAAGCTAACATGTTGATTCTTCTGCACGTCGTGAACAGAAGTTGAATTAACAACCCTATTGAGGAATTCTAAAAAACAAATCTTATAGGGGAACGTGGGAATTGTTTATGTTTAAGACCTAGTTGATCAAATTTATAAGTTTGGAATTCATTTTAGAATTAAAATATAATGTAAGGACCAAAATTAAGTTTATCCTTTTTTTATTATTATTTGAGTTTCTGTGCTTAAAAAACGTTGAAAACACCATGCTTTTAGCTTTACTGGTGTATTTGTTTAGAGCTCTAGATTCTGATGTCTTGGTATTTTCAAGATGATTTTTAAATTATTTTTTATTTTAAAAAACATTAAATTGATATTGATGTTTTTAAAATTACTGAAGAAAAATTAAAAAATCAATTCAGTATTTTTTAAAAAAACAAAAAACACTCCAGCTGCATCACAAAACACATATTAAACAGAGTTATAAATAAAAGAAAAATTGAATATAAAATATTCTGAAAATATTCCCATACCACTTAAGATATTTTTATGAATTCAATTTCCAAAAATTTTCGTGTATTAAATGGGTGAATCTAATTAGTAAAATTTCATAAATTCAATTGTTGAAGTTTTAACAATGAATTTAGCTGTTGAAATTTTCTACAATTAGATTTCCTATAAATATTTTTCTTTGGCTGTATGAGATATTCGAAACAGATAGTAACTACTAATAGGTTATTTGACATTACAGTTGAAATTATATTTGGAAGTATTTTAAAAAAATATGATTTAAAAAATATTAAATTGATGTTTTTTAATATTTTTAAATAATTTTGATATATATATATATAATTATTTTAATATATTTTTTTTTTAAAAAAAAACTTACTTTTAATCACAATATCAAACACATAAAATTAACCTGAGTTAGGTTTAAAGTTAATCCAATGTTATTAATGGGCTTGGCAACAATGTTTTTTCCTTTCTATTAAAAGGAAATAGATGATGAAAAGTTATGTTAAAGATTCATTTCCAAAGGATTTATTTTAAACAGTTTCATTATTATTTCAGAAACAAACATTAGACAACTCCATAAAAGCTCACCATTGCTTGTATAAAAAGGCACTCCCATTAATTATTAGGCAAAGTGGATTCAATGCCTATGATAAGAGATTAATTACACGCAATCATTGTTTATGATAAAGATTTAAACTTCATTACATTGAAATTTTATGAATTTTTAACCTTTACGAACGTAATTTATCTTTCTTAAAATCAGAGGGATATATCTAATTTTGATATATGAAGTTATTTGAAAATCTATTTATCTTTTAATTGTAGCGTTCTTCTTTAATAAAAATAAAGAGATGGACCTAATCTTTATATATATAAATTGATAAAAAAAAAATACTTTTTTTTGTTTGATAAATGTTTCTAGCATGAGATATAAAGGATTCCCTCTAATTTAGAATGGATTTTTCCTTGGATGGTGATATAATGGTGAGTTTAATTCTTGCAGAAGCTAATTTAAGATACCATTTAGCCGTAAACCACAATCCACCTCTCTTGCGGATGCTGATTTCTTTGTTGAATAAACCTGAACCAAATTTGAAGCACTAAATAAGAACAATCAGCAACAAGTTAAAGAGTACATGCTTGCAGCTCCCACTTCAAATTATTCAAAAAAGTGTATTTGACAAGCTTAACTCAAGTTATCAAGAACAGTACTTTTGACTATATTGTTTGGAAAAAAGATGTCTCATCTTAGTCGCTGCTTGACAATCAACATTAGGCCAAAGAAGCAAAACAAAATTCAATGGCTGGTAGCACATGCAACACTGCAGCTTTGCGGATAGGGAAACCCCGGAAAAGCTATAAATCATGAAATTGGATGCCATTCTGGAGAATGCAGATCCTGCCATATGAACTTTGAAAAGGGATTTGTATAATTGTAAGAAATAACGATGCGAGAAGACAACAGCAAGTTACATGGTAAGGTACAAGAAGCAGTAGTGTACCCACATCTAAATCTGATATTCACTAACAGCTGCTACAAACATTAAAGAGGGTAAATTTGTACAAAAATTGAGCACCTTTGGGGGCAAAAAAGAGCACCAATCAATCAAATAACAAAAGTTCAATCACATGGGTTTATGATACAAAGCATATCAATTTCAGCTTGTATCACAGTATCATGCAGCTGCAACAGTTCGGGCACTGCTTCTTCCAAGACCAAGACCACCCAAACCCAAGGGTGCAGTGTCCGATTTAGACCTCCCTTGGTGATCGTGGCTGCAGTGGGAAGAATGAACATGACCATGATGGATTTTACTTTCCGAATTCACATTGATGGAAACATGGCCATTGCCATTCATGTGATGAGAATGAGCATCCCCATTTTGCAGGTTTGAATTCCTTGACATGTGCATCATTCCAATCCCCTCAGAATGTGGAGAATCTTCAAAATTCTCCACATCTTCATTGTAACCATTGATCAAGAAATCTGAACAATTCTTTTTACAACCATGATCAAATGGGTTTCTGAAGCGACCCCCTGGGCCCCTGAGATAGCTATAACGCAGTGCATTTGCCATTTCATTGGTAGTTATATTACGAGATATCTGTCACAGGAGAAGAAATGATTCAGCACTATTCATCTAAAAGTGTTAAAAATGACAGCATGAATCACCTTCAGAGTTCAATGGCAAAGCACAGCTTGCGAACACATGGAACATTCATCACAAAAGAAGTTGGAAAACAAAATGCTCTTTTAATTATGCATCATTTGATATCCTCTTGAAGTTTATATCTCATTTAACGCATGCTATCCATATTCAGCACTAGCAGATGTTTACAGGATTTACCTGAGAGGCTTGTACAATGGTTAATACTGCCACGCCAAAGAAGAGGAAGAAATCCATAATCAGAAATGATATAGCACCAGTATGATGAGATACAGCATGGTTTATCCATGCTCCCAGAGAAGAGGGAGCGAAAGGATCAGTCAAAACTCCTGCATACCGCAAATCATTCTCAATCAGAAACTTCCCCACCCCACCAAAAAAAAAAAATAAGCAAAAAATATGCTTAGAAATGGCTAGAATCTGAAAGGCTAATCAGTCACATACTTGTGAGAGTCACTCCACCAGTTATCAACATTGCTGAAACTTCTAGAACAAGAAATGCAAAGAATTCCCATTTGTTTTTCTGCATCAGACACAAATATGCCACATTATTTTATAGAGAGGTAAATACAGTTGAAAAATATCTACCATATGGATCTTCAGTGCAGGTTAAACCATGTAAATTTAAATGCCAAGGTCCCCTAAGGAAAGCTCAGGTCGATGTGCATATGTAATAAACTAAATGCAAGTATCAAGCCATTATTTTTATGCCTGCCAGTCAGACATGCATTCCAAACAGTCAAAGATCAATTTATCTGGCTGAATGTTATCAAACTAATTGCCAGGGCAATCAACTGAGATTTGTTTCATGAATGTGTGACATTAACCATACATTCTCCTTGTTGATAAAATACGAAGTGGAAATGTGAGTTGAAGAAAAGACATCAAACAGTATTTACGCACCTTGCCAATGCAATTAGATACCCAAGGGCAATGATGATCAAATTGTTCAACACATCGATCACATGTGGAACAGTGCTTTGCACGAAGAGGTCTGACAATCTGATTATTATTTGAAATTGGATTAATTAACAAAATGTCACTAAACTGAGCATCAATCAGAGAAAGCTAGATGAATTGCTCATCGAGCAAGATCCATAAAGGCTGCCAAAAATCAGTACCTTGCATGTCGCACAGAGCTGAGACCAATTCCCAGTGAGCAAAGCAGGATTATTTATCTCAATCTTCAAAAGTGGCTCCTAGAATAAAAAGCCAAATATAAATACAGAAGTGATCAGAGAATATACAGGGCCTGCGTTTTTGTTTAGAAAAAGAAAGATAGAAAGAAAACTCTGCACGACTTCAATAAAAGAACTGACGAGAAAACTATCTTTCTACATGCCAAAGAACCATGAATAGTAATAAATATAAGCATGATTAATCTAAAAGGGATGAAACATACATCATCTTTCATATTTTGTGGATCGTGCACATTCATTCTAATGTAACCCGGATCCTTCCTGCCAAGAGATAATCGAAAGAAGAAAGTGAAATATCAATTGAGATTGCTATGTTCAAGTTTGGTGTTACATCATAATTTTGTGTAATTCACATTGTAACATGAACAAAAAAAATCAGGCAGGGATCCATGTAATCAATTGGACATGTGATATGCAATAAGATAAGCAATAATTATGTATAAAGAAACATACTGAAAGGTGAGCTGAAGGTGATCATCATATCTTGGGAACATGATGCAAAAGTAATGTATGTTTTTCTCACCAAACATGGGTGTCTTTATGAGACAACAGATGAATACGCCACAACAGCCAACAGAAAAAGGTCTGCTAAACTCAAAAGGATCAACGTGCATTGGAACACTGTGACCATAAATTTTCACTAGTGTGCAACTGTTTCACAATGCTGCTCCGAATAAACAAACTAAAGGCATTTCATGATTGATTTAGGTCAGAACAGTCACATCTAGACATGCAAAGAATTTTTTCCATGTTGCTTATAATTTACACACTGTGTTTAATCCATATTGCTTCACAAACAGTGGTCCTACTGTATCTCAACTATATCAAATTACTCACTCCACAAATATCTGAATTTGAGGATTGCAGGAATGCATTACCCCCTGAGCAATATAATGGAGGCCTCAAATGCATAGAGGATCTAGATTCTTCCTTTACATATATCTCTATTTTTATTTATGATTTTCTTTAGCAACAGAAAACGATAAGGAATAGAAAACTTAGGCAACAGTTCTAGCATGGATTTATTCAGCTGTACAACACATAGCTAGAATGCACAATAGAGCATACCTGCTACACCTATAAAACATAACTAGTCCAGCAGTGACTAGGAAAACAGCCAACCAGGCAAGAAGGCCAAAGCCAGCTGTTAACTTTGGCAGATTTGAAGCTGTACCGAAAGTTATTAAATTAAAAATGTAAGACAAGGACATGGTAGTGTAATCTTGATGATAGGAGTAAAAATACATTGTAACAAAGAGATAATGGAAGATACCCAAGATGACAGAGTGAACATAGGTCACGAGGAGAAGTAATATTATGAACCATAACACAGGTGCTAGCCCCAACTTTGAGAGGCGTCCCAGTCGACTGTTCCCATCACACTGTTTGTCAAGCAACCTTCTAGCGTTTCCCTGCAGACTAAGATTTATTAGAAAATACAACTTGAAGAAAAAACTTCAGAGCCTTTCAAATGACAACAGAGCACTAAGAAACTTCGAAAAGTAAACAGAAAACTCATCAAAAAAATTATAATTCTTAGGAAAAGTAAATATTCAAACAAAAAAAGAACACTAAGCCACAATTGGAAGGAAATTGAAAAATAAATGGGAGAAAAGGCATAGGCTATGTATATCAGGTCTTGTCATATTCAGGTAGATCAGGTTTCCAGGTAATCATCTATGCACAGAAAGATCCTCCCACAGTTCTACTTCATCAACTGAGAACTAATGATTCTACCTAAATCTTAGCTGGCTTGCAAATAGCTATTACCAGTTCATGAGAAAAGGTCTATTGCATGTCTGCATTGAGATAGTATTGTCACCACTATGGAGGTACCTACAAGGAAATACTAGAGTCCACAAATAGACTTTCAGATGAGATTAAATATATTTATCGAAATGGAAGGGTTTCTGTCAAAAAGGATATCACAATTATAGAGCCAAATCAAGCCTCGATAACCTAGAACCACACATCATTAGTAAACTATATTTCACAATAGGGAGGATGACCTTTGCCTATATGAGAGCCAAAGAAGTGAATGAGGGTAGATCCAGAGAGAATAAAAGTCTTTGAAATAGAACACTTCATATAAATGGATGCAACACAGCATAGAAAACCAACGAGATCAGAATACAAGCTTCCATTCACTGTGGAATCCTACCATTACATTGTCCTTGCCACATCCGCAAGTTCCCAGGGTGCCTCTTGAAACAGTTCTAGCATACACTTCTTTTATTGTTATCCTTCTTAATCATTGCAATATTATTTTACTTCTGTCTTTAAGACATTACTTCAATGGTGAATCACTAACCACAAAAGGCATTTGAGCTTCACATGACATATAGAAAACACAATAAATCCCTTAAAAAGTAACATCACTAACCAATTTAAATTATTTTTATTATGGAACACATACAAGGAAAAAAGCAACTTGTCGATGATTCTTGTCAGAAGCAAGCTGTGCCGGTGTAAGGCCAGTGTTATCAGTCACCATCAAGTCTTCCTTCTTGCCAGCCTGTACTAACACTGTGCATGCCTCCAAGTTACCCCTAATAGCAGCCCAATGGAGAGGAGTGCAACCTGATGTATAAATGAAAAATAGTAAGGGAATAGACACACTTATCCATACAGGTTAACACATGTATATTTCATCTATTTCTTTCTATATTGACAAAACAGAAGTTCAACATTTGGGATGCTGATTTACCCTCTCTATCCTGGCGTCCTCTATAAGAATCCAGAAATAATAGAAGGCGTATACAATCAGGAAAACCTTTATAAGCAGCCCTAAAATAATCCAAGAAAGAAACAGATTAGCAAAAAAAATCAAAACACCACCAATTGCTGATAAAAAAGAAAATATGGTACGAAGTACACAGTAAAGGAGCCACTTGATACAGAAAAATAATGACCAACAAAGGAATTGATAATGGCTTAAAATTTAATATGGAAGCTAAATTGTTGATTTTAAGCAAGTGTGACCCACTGAGATATTTGTCAACAAAACCAAAAGCATGGACAGGTGATATTCTTATATAAAGGCTATGCAAGCTGTTATGTCATTGTGAGCAAACCACAATGGCATATACCAAGCAAGAAAATGTTGAAAAATATTAGAAAAAAATACAAAAAAAAAAAACAGTTTCAAAGTAAACAATAATCTCTTCAATAAGAAAAGGGAAGGGGAAGTTCTCATATACCAGTGCAAAGGGCTTCTTCCATCAACATCAGGAACATCAGGGTCAGCATTCCATTTTGAGACAATGTGATAGATAAAAGCCGTCTGACCATATTGAGCTGCAACATGAGTTGTCTGCATTGATGTCAAATTAACAACCAGCAGATTGTTATCCTCAGATTTCACAGCTAAGTTCTAATTAGAGCAACTAATAACTGGCTATTTCAGGACAGTAAAGCAAAGCACAGCATCTAGAAACCTTCCATTTACGCATCTAACATGATTCAAACACTCCAAGTTATTGCATAGAAATAGTTATCAGTTATCTTGGGAAGGCATCTCCACAATTAAAGGAGGGCA
This sequence comes from Populus alba x Populus glandulosa, assembly GCA_033617975.1. Lineage (NCBI taxonomy): Eukaryota > Viridiplantae > Streptophyta > Magnoliopsida > Malpighiales > Salicaceae > Populus > Populus alba x Populus glandulosa. Next base: position 12,144,334 of record CM066160.1, read on the forward strand.
CTGCAAAAGTGTATTGCCTGTATCTTGACAGCACAAATTAAAGGGAATATTTAAAAAGTTAACAAGCAGCCAGAGCTTATAACTAGAGATAGAATCAACAAGTTCACTGCACCCCTAAATATTCAAGACTAAAAAAAACAGGAGCAGAAAATAGTATCATTGCACTTCTTAAGTTCAAGTTCTGATCAATTCAACATTCAAACAGAAGAAGCTGAAACCCTGTCTAACAGATCCCAGATAATAGATTGCCATAGAATTGCTCCTTAAATATGAAAAATTCATCCCATTTAAAATGTATTTTCTCTTGATATATTTGGAAGTTTTCCATCACTCAAAGAATCTATTAAATGGATGAAGTTACCAACAATCAAATGGTGAGTCCAAAAGCTGGCTTGTAATGCTGAGCTCAGAAGCTTTACTAGAGCAATAAGCTTCCTTCAAGAGAAATATGCAAACTTCACCATTTTGCAGCACATGGTCCATTTTCTATGCATGACCAATGTTTCGGATCCTGTTTACATGTGAGAGAAGGTCCTCTCATCCATCTTACAGAATCTCTGGATATAAATTAGATGAGCACAGCCACCTACTCTGGTTATACTGTGTTCAAGCAGAAACAGGCTATCAAAGTTTTGCATATTTGATGCATGACCTCTTGCACACTGGATATAGAATCTCTTGAAGAAGTATAAAAGAGAACAAAGAAAGAGCAAGCCAAGGGATCTGAAAACTCAGTTCAATCCATGTCTTCAATAAAGTAAAAACAAATTGACCAAAGAGTATTAGACTTCCCTACTTATTACCAAATCCATGACCCAATCAGAGGGGGAAAAGATCAATATTATTCACCAAAAATAAAAAAGGAGCACACCTTGAAGGGGAAGTGAAGAGCTCCTCAAATGATCCTACATTATATCAATTTTGCATAAAATAACCACATCAAACTCCAGCCCTCTTGGTTGCTAGCCCAAGACTTCTATCATTACAACAGAAGTTCATCCTCACAAATTTATTTCAAGAAATAAAAACCAACACTAGGGTGGGAAACAACACAACCGATAAGCAGTTTTCATGATTAAGGATGTAAACAATCACTGTGACATTATTTAACACTATCAATTAACAAGAAAATAATTTGCACAGAAGCCACAAATATGTCCCAAAGTTTTTAGATATTCATTCTTTTTGTATATGTTCATCCTTAATGATAAACTGCTCAGGGATAAAACAACAGACGTACATGCATTAGGTAAGTGCTAGAGGTGCCAAGTTAAAAACAGGTAATAATTCCACAGCAGATATATCACTTCAAACCACGATTATAAAACAGCTCTTATCTCTCCCTTAAATGAAGCAAATGCATATTTACACAACAAAGATGACACTAACCTGATAGCCATACATATCAGCAGCATTTACCCTCGCACCCTCTTGCAGTAACAGCTCAGCAACTTGAATTGCACCCCGAACTGCAGTCCAATGCAATGCTGTCTGCCCTGTATGATCTGTTGCATTTACATCTCCACCATGCTGGCAAAAAGAAAAGGATCGGGTACCGAATTAGTCATCATCCTATATCATCAACTCCAAATGAGTTAGCATCGATATCATCCATTGAACTCTCTTTGATCAATACAAACAGACTAAATGACAGTAACTTTAACACAATATCAACTTTCCAGGATCAAAATCATCACTTTTTACCCGGCAAAATAACATAAAAGGAACTAACAAGCAAACCAAATCCAACTATTACCTCGCTCCATTAATCCATCAAACCCTAACCAAACAAATTGCACTTCATTCAAACTAAAAGACACGAACTTTACTACAAAATCCAACTCCCCAAATCAAAATCATCACTTTTTATCAATAAATGAACTAACAAAAAAAAAAACTTAAACACCTCAATAAACTCTTCAATACATCGAATCAGACCCACCAGCCAGGCTAATCAAACAAGCAAAGGAAACAAACCCATTAAAAAGCAGAAAATAAAAACGAACCAATTCAAGAAACCATTCAAGAAACCAAAAAAAAAAGAGAGACAAACCTCAATAATATACTGAGCAGCAGCAGAGCGATTATTCAAAGCAGCCCACTGTAAAGCATAATAACCAAGGCTATCAGGTACAGAAACAGAACAACCTTCACTCTCCACCAATCTATGAAGCTTCTCTAAATCTCCATAAGCAGCTGCTGTGTAAACATCATTTCTCAAACTGTCTTCTCCAACAACAGCAACCCCATTGTTAGTGTTGCCTCCATTAACAGCTGCTGATTCTCGATCGTTGGATTGGACCACCGCATCTTCCTCCACTATCTCAATCTCCGATGACATCTTTGGAGATGTGAATTTGTTGATTGATTTGACGATTTGCGTTCTAAGTTTTTTAGCTAAAAATGTTTAGGGTTATTGGGTTACATGGCCTTCCTTGTTGACTGGGAGGGACATCAGGATTGTATTGTAGTTGCCTAATAGAGAGAGAGGAAACCAGAGGGTTAAAGCCAGCCAGTTTGCCTATGATTATCTTCCTTCTTCCTATATAGACATTTTCTCTCTTTTTTCCCCTTAATAATTCATTTGTTTCTTTCGATATTTTTTCTTTTTCTTTTTCTTTTTCTTTTTCTTTTTCATTTTTGCATGATAGCATTGCACGGGTCCACGGTCAAATGGATCAGCCAGTATGGTACTTGTTAAACTCGTCTTAATTTGTGGAATTTAAATAAAATATTGACTCGTTAAAATTCTATCAACATGGTTAGGTTGACGTTACTAAAATTCGGTAGGGTCAACTCTAACAAAATAAAAAATATAATGCTATTTTAATAAAAATAATTAATTCGTTGATTTTATAATCCTCAAATTAATATAATGACTAATAACTTAGATTTTTCTTTATCTTAATTTCATGATCGAGATTAACAACTGTCACCAATTTATTGGACACATTAATTTTATGATTTTATTATTAATAGATTAGTGAATGTAAACACGCGAAAACTGGCATCAATCATGGTCGCTTTTTTAGTTTTGGAAATATTGGAATGGTTAAAATTTGATGTGCTGATTAATTTTCACTAAAAAAACTAAAACACAGTGATGGTGATTTGAGGAATTTAAAATTGATTGTTCTAAAAAAACTGCTATTTTGGTTTATTAGCACCTTTTTAAATAAAAATTGGTGAAATAATATATTATAATTTTTTTCTAATAAAATCATATAATTTGTAAATATCACCATTGAAAAACATCACATTTATAATTTGTTAGTGTTTAGAATAATTACTTTTAAAAAAAAAACAAAGGGAAAGAGATAGATAAAAAAAAATTCTGGATAGATGATGTTGTAATTAAAGCTTTAATTATGATACTAATGATGTTGTAATTAAAGCTTTAATATATATTAAGTTTGTTATTTCCTTTCTCTCTCATCTCTTTTCCTTTTTACCCATTTCCCATTTTATATATATATATTTTAGACATTACTATTTTAAATAGCTATATATATATATATTGCTATTTTTTTCATCCTGTGTTATTCTTTCTATATTTTAAAATTATTATGCTAATTTAAAAAAAAAAATAGGAATATATTTTGAGGGAGGAGGAGACTTTATTTTTTTATTCTTAGAATGGAATCAACCCTACCACTCTTAAGTCTTACCTACTCTGTCGAGAAATTTCTAAACACCTCGCCCTGTAAATTTCCACGCAAGAGGATGGCAGGTTCCTCCTCCATTATCCAAGAAACGAAACGTTAAATCTCCTACACGGATAAGGAAAATCAATCTTTTTTTTTTCTTTCAAGATCATAGGAAGACGTGTGCATGAGTTACATAGATCTTTAACTTATTTCAAGATCAATGGAGGAGGTCTTGATGTTATGAAGATCATCGACTATGGCTTATGGATAAAAAAAATAGGCAATTCTTACATTAACATCGATTCTCCATGCTGTTCACCTTCACCTTTTTAAATAATAATATTAATAATAATTTTTTTTAATATTTTTAAATTGTTTTAATATGTAAACATAAAAAATAAATTTTTAAAAATATAAAAATTAATAGATTCTTAATATATATATTGATAGACTCTCAATAAGATCTTCTTGATAGTTTATATCAACATAACAACGGTTAAGTATTCAGTGAAAATCATGTGATTAATTTATTAAAATTCTATTAACTTACTAAAATCTTTCATATCTCATGATACAACACACTACAGAAATAAAAGTAAGGGCTTTGTGTTTTTTTTATATAGTTTGACTTTTCCTGTGAGTTTTTTTTTATCTAAAATGAAAATCTTAGAAAATACAGTGTTTTTTTCTGGGAAAGAAATCATGTAAATTTCATGCCACGACTTAATAGTCTCGTTGACTCAAGCAAATGCAGGATTTAATTATGAATTTGTTGATACATTGCGGATCTAAAATAATATTAGTAACAAAATACTACTATTACCAGGAAAAGAAAAACAAAAAACAAGTTGATCGAAATTGAGAGAGATACAAATAAATTTGAAATTATGAAAATATCAGTGTTTATTATGAAAAAATAACAAGTTTTTTGTAATTTTTAAGAGTGTGTTTATTATGAAAAATTTATTTTTTATTGATTTTAAAGTGTTAATATTAAAGATAAAAATTTGAAAAAAAAATATTTTAATATATTTTTTAAAAAATATCTTATATCACATTATAAAATATGAGAATTTGAGGTTGCATAAAAAAAAAAAAAAACACTTGGTTTAGAGGACAATTTGAAGAGATGTTCAGATCTGGTTAAACGTATTTTAATTAGTAAATGAAAATATCACTGGCTACTTGACCATGGGAAGGGGTTAGGGTCTCGAGTGGCTGCTAGACCCACGGGAAAGTGGCTTTTATTTTAGTAGCCATTGAGTTGGAGTTGACCTCGAATAACAGCTAAGTGTTGAATACGCCTCTCCTGATTATCATGTAGGTGCCTATCAAAGCTTGTTTTTTTCTTCTAGATTCTCAGAGCTGGTTTGATTTTCGATTTTTATATCATGAGCTGAGGGACCTAATTAGGGTTTTGTAATTCATCCAACTGTTAATTTGATCCTCTTCTTCTGATGATTAGTGTTTGAATTGTAGGCATGTCATGGCTCATAATTTACAAGATCAATTCGGAAAGATGAGCTAATTTTTACAACATCGAGATGATCCCTTCTATTAAAAATGAGTATCGGTTCAAATAATTTGTTTTAAATTAAAAAAAAAAACTGATCAAATCGAATTTTTTTTTTAATCGAACTGAATAGCCGAATTCAATGGATCTCTCGGAGGCGGTGCTGGTGGGTTCTTGGCTAATACGGCAAGAAGTGGCTCTAGGAAGTGGTGGACTCTTGGTTAGAGACTTTTTATATATTTTCTGGAGATGGGTTTGGTTCGAGGTAAGCCTGAGCATTTATAAAAATGGATGTGATCCTCGTTTTTTACCTCTTCAATTTCTATTTCCTTTATTTAATTTAAAATATTTGAGTTTTGAACCTGAGCTTACTACGAAATGGAATGAGTTGATTTGCATTATTTTTTCATTTTGTAGCACAGATGTGAGGTGACAATGTTGCTCCAACTCTCCACTCAATCAAAGAAATAATCTATAACTAATATTAAATCCACCCTATTTATTAAAAAATAAATGAATATCTAGGGCTGGGAAGAATAATAAATATCTCTTCTAAAGTTTCGATTGTGAATTAATTAGCCCTTCTGTCTATAAACACTGTCTAAAATAACGGAAAAACATTCTTGGTTTCCTTCTGTACCTTCCGCTGGTAGCCGCCTGTTTCCCCCGGCGGAGTTTTTCTTCAAAACTATGGTGGAGGTTCAATTCGCTTTCTTTCCTTTCTACACATACAAGCTCATAATTCAAACTGCATGGAGAATCCATATTATTGATGGATCATTTTTGGTCAACAAGCATGCTGCCTGAGACAGTCGTAGAATTCTACCTTTTCAGACTAATTTGAAAAGAAAAAAAATCAAAAACATTTTTTAAACGCAAAAACATGTAGAAACCTAACCATTATATCAAGCAATTATTTCTCTGCAACTGAAGCGCCCAAACTTAACAATAACATTCTTCAAACTCGAGTATTTTGCAGGGTTTTGTTCCATCAGTTTCATAAAACCTTCATGAATCTTAAAAACAATATCCTTGGAATTGAATCCGATAGTCTAGCATGCTATCTTACAACTCCGTTCCTTGAAGGGGCAAGTAGATAAACACCAACAAACATACGACACAAAAAAAAAACTCATATAAAAAAAGGGTCCATCTGCATGTGATGGATGACCACGAAAACATCTCAAATTCATAGTTGTATCACTGCACTGCAGAACAGAGATAATTTACTGTTTAATTCAAACTAGTAGTTTTAAAATAGAATTCATTGCCCGCATAGACGTCTATGGAGAGTGCAGCTGCAGGGGAAGAGCAAGATGCGCTCAAGCATATGCTGACATAACCTGCAAAAGGATGAGTAATCGGATAAATCACCATAGTAATATCAACAAAAATCTTATTGTAAGATTAATCATAGTTGCAATTTGAGAATGGCATATTACTCAAAAGAACATGCCGCGTTATGAATACGCTATCCCTTTGTAAGTGAAAGAGCGGCATAATTAACAATGTGCAGAGGACTTACAAGCATGGCTAGAGCAGAAAGAGGAATAAAAACTGCCTTTCATTTGCAGTAACTAAAACATGCACCACCACTGCAATTTTTCTCCTCACCCTTTAAGAAACATGAGAAGCAAAACAAATTGACATGAAAAATATGCAAGTTCCTTTATGGAGAAACCAATCAAATGCAAAAGAATAGTCACGCTAGGTGCTTGTAGCCTGGTTGCTAACAACAGTTGATCAAGAATGCATGGTAAGAAACTTGATGAACTCTTTCAAGAGCCACATGGAACAACTAAACAACCCAAGGTAAGAACTGAAACAGATTTTAAACTTGGTAAAAGTGGTGAACAGTGCAAAGAAACTGCCTTGGAGGCAAGTGAGTAACTAAACCAGTTGATCAAATTGTTTAGTGGTTTCTGAGTCGAAGTAGATGGCTTGTGAAAACTTTTTACTTAATGCAAATATGGATGAGCTCACATGAATCCCAACCCTACTCGTTCAGAGGATATTAAAACATATTGGTTTTTAAGTGCAAAAAGCACTGCATATAAACAAAATTATGTTGTTCTGTGGTGACTACATCTCATCACTGTTATCACAGAAAAATCTTGTTGCAAGTAGCATGTTCACAACAAAATCTGACAGCTGAGATTAGATTGAAGATCTATTTCCGGTGCCCAACTAAGTCATCAAAATGAGTGATAACAATTGCAAAACAGAATCAATTATCAACAGTATGGGAAAAAAGTAACCACATGTTAATCAAGAAAACTAGAACATGTTCTTTGAACAAGTAATGTAGAAGATGCATCATGCAACTGGCACCTGAATCTCAGACAATGAATATAATGAAGAAATGTCAAACAATCAGTCACCTGGCATCTAGTTTCAAGAAAACATGGCCAGGTTACATGAAAGAATATAAGGAAAAACATATAATAAATGGTTTCTGTGGCCATTGACATTTCTCAGGCTCTGACATTTACCCAGAGCAAAGCTATAGAGCTAGATCTCACTAACAATCACAAAGCAAATCTTAAACCCATCAAACAGATACAAACTCCATAATTCAGCAAGCAATAGTCCTCTCATAACACCCAAAATCATCTATTCAATAACCACTCAATGGTTAGAGATTCAACATTCATTACTTAATAACCACTGATCAAGTACGCGGTGCAATTATCTAAAGCAAAAATAATAATACAACCAAAAGAACAATGACTGATAAACATTCAACGAGAAGCATTTTCACATCAAGAATCATTCAATGCATCAAAAAGAACAATAAAACATGTCCAAAAATTAATCTTTCACTTACTAAGGCAATTTCCCAGCTCGAAAAATCGCAAACTTTGACATCTCAGAGTACTTATAATCAATCCCATTCTCCTTCAAAAACCCTTCAAGTTCCCTCTTGACTCTTTCAGGATCGTCATTCTCACACTCAATCTCGTAACACACTCCAAAACTAAACTTACTCTCATCAACCTCCAACTTCAACCCTCTCCACTCATAAACATCCCTCACATTCTCAAACCCGCCTAAACACACGAAACCCATTTCCCCATCAATCCCAAACTCATCTTTACACCTCTTAATAATCCTCGACTCGGTCAACCCCAACTTGCTTGCTTCCTCCACACATTGCTCCCCAGTCAATGGATATATTTCCTCCTCATCCTCCTCGACACGACTCACCCCATTGATCAGCACTGGCTTTGCCTTGAGAGACAAAACACAACGAGTTTTTTCGTTGTTGTTACTGAATGAACGCAAGCGAAGCACTGCCCTTTGAGAAGCAAGAATGCCATTGGCAGAATCAAAAAAGATATTTTTTTGGTCAAGTTTTTTTATGTGAAATGGTGAAAGGATTTCTTTTAAGCGACTGTGATTGACTGCATCAAGCAGACGCAATTTCACCTCCACCTCCATAAGGGCTAAATTATTTTGTGGATTTTTTTTGCAAAAAAGTTTCGATCTTTTTTTGTGGGTTGTTGGTAAATTTTATTTATTTATTTTTGTGGGGTTTTTGGTTATGGGGAGAGGCCAATACGGTTGGATTTGGAAGAGGGGTTGGGTTTGGAGTGGTCAAGGAGGTGGAGGAGAGAGGAGGTGCTGGTGGCAGTGGTGGAGGAGGAGGTGGTTGTGGTGGCGATGGTGGGCTTTCGGGATTCTTCAAGTTCTTCTTTGTCTTCAATTTTGACCTGGATTTTTGTTGGTTTTCTTCTTAGCATTTTGGCTGAGGGAGAGAGAGGGAGAGGCGGATGTGTTTGGCATCTGAGAACAAGTTCATTGAAATAAGCCTGGTGGGAAAGTTTTATCGTGGACGACTTGTCATGCTACATACCAATTATGTTGGACGACTTGCCCTGCCACGTACCAATTATTAAGGTGGACGACTTGCAGCTCATGCAAAACAGTGGCTTACCATAAAATCCCTATTTATAAAACTCGGATTGGCCGGAAGGATAGTCTAAAATCCGATTGACCTATGATTAAATTAGTTCCAGTTGAGGAAAAAAGAATAAATAGTAATTCAGCCTGGCTTGATAAAATATTCAAGTGGACTTGCAATCTGGTTCGATCTAGAATAAAACTTGACTTTTAAATTGTTTTATTATTATTATTATTATTATAAAAACGATATAATTTTGATTTTAAAAAAAATTAAGTCAATATAAATTGATTTTTTTAATAAGTGACTCAGATATTATTTGGAGTTAGATTTTATAACAAAAAATAAAATATAAATTAGTGACTTGGATTTTTTATCAGTCAGAATTTTTTCATACTAATAATTATAAAGTTGAAAATTATGTTAATCCGTGTAGATACATTTAGCTTGAATAGTTGTAATCTAGTATATATCAATCAAAGTTATATGTTTAATAAATATTATAGTTGTGAAACTTTGTTGGATTAAAAGGTCAACTCAATGTGTATATTAATTTGAAATCTAAACTTAAATATGTTATTTTATTAAAAAAATAAGTTTAAATGAATATCATTTTAATAAAAATAAAAATAAGTTGAGCCGGTTAATGCATAATCTTAATTTAATGTTATAATTATCCTAAATATAATTTGTGGTGAGAATATTATCTCTGTTGTATAAAAAAATATTTGTGGATATTGTAATGAACTAAAAAAGGTGTTCATTTGTCGCAACATTTCTAATTTTTTTTTCTTGTCTATATTTAGTGTCACATAATAGCTTGATACCCTCACCATCGCTTCATGCTAATTACCATTTTATTGCATCTAAAAACAGAATGAGATTTATTGAAAGAAAAAATTAAGGCAGCTCAATAATTTATTATATCAGCTTATTAATTTCACCAATATATATATTTATTTCTACGTTTTAAAAAGTATATTTTTAAAAAATAAATATTTTTTATTTATAATTTAAATTAATATTTTTTAATGTTTTCAAATTATTTTAATATGATAATATAAAAAATATATTTTTTAAAATAATTTATTTTAATATAGTATTTTTTAAAAAGAAAACAACTATGATTTGACAACTTCAGCTAGTAAAAAATATTGCAAAGCCTAGAGCTTGATTATCTTAATGGGCCTGTTCTCTATGACTGGGTTTTGATATCTTCTTCAAGCCCAAGTCTTGGACTCCTTGTGGGATATCTCTCTGGGGCTGTTTTTTTTTTTTTTTTGTTTCTCTTGCGATTCCTCAGACATTCCTATCTTTCCATTACCAATAAGATCCGCTTGACGATTGCATTCTTATCCAAAACAATATTTTTTGTTTCTTGACTTTTGCTCCTTAAAAAATCGGTCAAATCTTTCGATGGATACATAAAGTATATCCAACCAAACGAAAGAAGAATAGCTAGAGCTAGGTTCTAATGAATACAAGATATAAGGTTAATTATCAATGGGAGTCCTAATTTGTCTTGAATTATGTTTGTGAGTGAGGATCCGATCGAGGCATGCCATGAAGTAGACTTCTAGGCATCAATTTAAAATGAAGTTTAATAACAAATAAAAGAAGAATTAATTCGATATAATTAGCCAGAAAAAAACTGGTTTTTTTAAATAATATATAATTTTAAAAAAATAAAAAAAAATTAACTTGTTTAACATCCAAGGCTAACTCGATATCAATTTTAGACAGGGTTTTAAAACTATGGATTTAGTGAATGATACATTATATTTACTCTTACCCCTACTATAATATAAAGACGGTGAGTTCACATAAAGTTTCCATTAAACTTGTAATTAAATTAAAATTTAAAAGGAGTCAAAGAAAGCTGAAAGACAAACTCTCCATTTCAATTATGGCGTGTGGTGTGAGGCCCTTTCTTTTACTTTTTTATTAAGCCTTTTTTCTGTGAGGCACAAAATTCATATGCCGACAGGGGCTTTGTTTTTTTCCTGGGTTTCAGACAACGATAGAGCAATAGAGGCCCACTTAAATTATTTGTCCATTGCAATGGTCAAGATACGTGATGCATGCATGTGCTTGGAATCAACCTAGATTTGGAAATTCCAGCTCAGTTAGGCAGTGTTTGTTTATGAGTTGCCACGCACAATATTTCATTAAAAACATATATATATATATATATATATTATAAATTATATTCACACACTGTAACAACAAGAAATGAGTACTTGAATATTAAGAGAGTTATAATTTAACGATTATATTTGAGTTTGATTTCTAAAAATCATTATTTTAAATCTTATAAATTTTAAAACTAATAAAGATTTATATAATTGTTAATTTTAATACTTATAAAATTTATTAAAATACATACAAACTAATCAAAACATCAATATTAATCTTTAAAAATTAAAAAAAGTGACAGGAGGGGGTTTCGTTTGTAGAATCATTAGAATAATATGAAGTGAGCTAACAAAAAAGGAAAAAATTATTAAGAAGACACAAATTTGGTGCAAATCACGTTTTTTTAAAATTTAATTTTTTTTTTATTAAAATTTAATATAATTTATATATTTTAGATCGTTTTGATAAGTTGATATTAAAAATTATTTAAAAAACAATAATCACCGCATTATCAAACATAGAGGATTACAGAGTTGTAGATGAAAATTACAGACATGCGAGTCGCAAGCAACATGCTAATATGCTATACGATAACTGTAATTCTAGCTGCCCTACACTGTACCCACTCAGGCATCATCATCATCATCCAGCCGATGATTTTTAGAAGCACTCTCGAGATCTGTACAGAAAATGACAAACAAGTACATGAATGATGAATCACTATATTTTTTTTTTAGTGGCTTCATGTCGGTCTTTTCTTTGCTTTAATAATTTATTTTGTTCTTTTCTTCTTTTTTATCGGCAGTGAAACATGATTGTGTATTTGGTAATAACTTGGACTCAGATGAAATAACGTTTGTGTTAGAGAGGTATACACCACTCTCTGTTGCATAAATTTTACGCCTTCAATCTTTTCTGGATAAAGACGATGATACATGGAGTGCGCTTGTTCAGGTTCTGCAAAAGCTCATCGTCCCATTCTGTATTCTGTGTCTCTCGGAGCTATCCCGACACCAGCCATGGCGAAAAATATAAATGGGCCAGTCAACATGCACAGGGTATCATAAGATGTTGCTGCTCATTTCGATCGATGTTTCAAGGTGGATTGAAGTTTTCATGTAATACAAGAGCTTTAAAGTTCAAATTATATACAGATCGTGAACATTATAAGATATAGTTCAATCGGTAAGATTTTGAATTTAATTCAAAGAAATTATTAGTTCGAGTACTATAAGTTTTAGAGTTATTGGAGATTTATATGATTGTTAATTTTAAAATCCATAAAATTAATCGATACATGCACTGTCCAGACACCCCATTAATTTAAACAAAAATTATATACAAATCGTGAATCTTATAAGATGTAGTTCAATTAGTCAGATCCTGAATTTAATTCAAAGAAATTATTAGTTCGAGTCCTATAAATTTTAAAGCTGCTGGAGACTGGAGACTTACATGGTTGTTAATTTTAGAATTCATAGAATTAATTGATATATACGCAAGCTATCCAGACACCCCATTAATTTAAACAAAAATTATATACAGATCGTGGCTCCGAAGTGGTGCTTTTCTTGTATTCTTTCATTTTTTATGCGATATCTTGATCTTCTACTCCTGGGACTTTGCTGCTGCTAACAAGATTGGTGCCAGGGGCTTGCAGGGGAGGTCATGGCCTGACGGTGGACACCAGATCTTGACTCATGACAGATGCTTTGCCTATCCCATAATATAAAAATAAAGGGAAATTAAAAGCTTAGGACAACAGGATGACTGACATATTTGTAACCTTTTAAGGTATTCACATCACATGCACCAGCTTGTTCTGTGTTTCCTCCTCTCCCCTGCCTATCCTTTCTTCCTTTGGGAATGGTTCAAAGCTTAAACACCAGTATAAAGTATATATTTTTGTTCTAATAATGTGCACATCAATTGATTTTTCAAAAATAAAATGTGTATATCAAGCAGAAAAGAAAAAAAAACGTATTATAATTTATGCTAGAAAAACAGATATTCCTTGTCAAGATGTAAAGTTAATGTAAGATTAGACTCCATTAAAACCAAAGTTATTAAACTTCACCGTCACTTTGGATTGACTCAAGAATTGGCCGTGGTTTGGTCTGGTTGACTGGTAAATCAACATGCTATTTAATTTATTTAATTAAAATTTAATTTGATTTTTTTTTAAAATAAATTATTTCAATTTAAAAACATTAAAACAATGTTATTTTTATCAATTTATATTAATTCAAATTAACTTAACTGAGTCATAAACCAAGTCCAGTTTAATAATTTTGATTAGTGTATGTTTGATAAAGTGGTATATAATGTTCTTTAATTAAAAATACATTAAAAATATATATATTTTTAGATTTGTTTTATTTTTTTTACATTATCACATTAACATCATTAAAAAACACTGAAAATATTAATTTAATATTTTATTACGGAAAAAATAACTTGAAAAAGCATTCAGAACCAAAAAAATCTAACACTTCCTTAACCTAGAAAAAATCTCGAAAAAAAGAAATTAACCAAACAAGTGGGTCCCAAGATCACACTTTCACAGGGAGGCAAGGCACAAAGCCACTTGGAAAAGTTGATCGGCAACTAGCTGCTTTCACGAAGCAAAGCAAAAGCAAGGGCCCACTCTGAAGCAAACCTTTCATTATTCTAACCAGCAAGGTTCCTAAGGCAAAGCAGAAGAAAACCAAAAGCTAAGTATTTGCTAATCAAACAAAGTATAAATAATCACCAATAAATTTCCCATCTTTTATACCACAATCACTTTTTTAAGGTCCAATAAAAAAGATTTAATTCTTCTTTAGTAAATCTTTTTTAGCTTTAGATAATTTTTTTTTAGTATTTTTAAATTATTTTAATATATTAACATCAAAAATAAATTTTAAAAAATAAAAACAGTTAAAAATCAATCTTATCTAAATATTTTATGTCTTTTATTGAACTCTGTAGCCTGCTGTGGCTAACCTCTAGTAACCACACTTCATCTGCCACTTTCATGGCTACCTTACACATATAAAGAGAAACCCTTAGATCTTGAACTTGTGTTTGCTTCCAAAAAGATGATTTATTTGCAGAACTGGCAAATGGGGCCGTGCTTGCTGGTCTGTATCATTAGCTGTTGCTTCATTTCTGTGAGTTCACAAAGTGCTGTAGCTGGAAATGATAATAACAGTGTTGTTGAAGGAACTGTTTTCATAGATGGAAAATCTTCCATTGGAAAGATTGATGAAAATTCCATTTGTGCCACCTTAGATTGGTGGCCACCTGAGAAATGTGATTATGGGACATGCAGCTGGGATCATGCTTCTCTCATTAATCTGGTAATGATTCATTTTAGCATGCTTCTGAGGTTGTTTTTTAGGATTAGATATCTAAATATGTTGTTTGATAGTTGCAACTGAACTTGAAATGCTCGTCCTGTCCTGCACTTCTCAAAACTTAACTGGCATTTTACTATTAGATACAGAGTTGTTCTTTAAAATTTCAAGAAGTTATTCTCTAAATATTTAATCTTTTTGAATTTTTTTTGTGCTCTCTCATGCAGGATCTTAACAACAGCATCTTGTTAAATGCCATAAAGGGTGAGAGCCTTTGAACCAAAGCAACCTTTTCTTCTTCTTGTTGGCCAGAACTCTTTTTAATGCTTTTCAGAGTCCTAATTGCCTCTCTTTTTTTGGCACTATGGTCCAGCTTTTTCGCCTTTGAAAATCAGAATAGGGGGCACTTTGCAAGATAAGGTCATTTATGACACCGAAGATAATAAGCAACCTTGTGTCCAATTTGTCAAAAACACCAGGGAGATGTTTGGTTTCACTCAGGGTTGCTTACCAATGCATAGATGGGATGAACTTAATGCCTTTTTCAAGAAATCTGGGTAACAACGATGTTCTCTTCTGTTTCCTGTTAACCTTACTTTACAATTTCTAGCAGCTGAACGTCCTCTTAATTTTGCAAATTCAGTGCTGAAATTATATTTGGGTTAAATGCTCTCACTGGCCGGTCCATGAAATCTGATGGTTCTGCAGTAGGAGCTTGGAACTACTCTAATGCAGAATCATTTATAAGCTATACTGTCAAGAAGAACTACTCTATTTATGGCTGGGAGCTCGGTAAGAACACCCTCCAATGCTTTCTCGTCATTGATGCTAATGATTGTTGTTTCATGAAATCCATGAAAGTATGACAATAAGGAAATGTGAACTAACTATGATCAGTTTATATTTTGCTGAGATCAATTTATCTAAACCTACAATAAGTCCTTTTCTTCTGATCAGGAAATGAATTATGTGGGAGTGGTGTTGGAACAAGAGTTGCAGCAGCTCAGTATGCTTCTGATACAATTTCCCTGTATAACATAGTGAAAAAGATATACAGCAGTATTGAACCGAAACCGCTAGTTATAGCACCTGGAGGATTCTTTGATGCAAATTGGTTCAAAGAGTTTGTAGATAAAACAGGCAATTCTGTAGATGCGATCACCCACCACATATACAATCTTGGTCCAGGTATCCCTTTGAAGAAAACGACCTGACTTCTGTGGTCTCACACCTTGGACAATACGTCTAACTTGACATGATTATATCCTCTTTTGGTGCAGGAGTTGATACACATCTCATTGAAAAGATCCTTAATCCATCCTATCTTGATGGTGAGGCTAGGACCTTCAATAGCCTCCAAAGCACTCTCAAGAGTTCTGCAACTTCAGCAGTTGCATGGGTTGGTGAATCAGGAGGGGCTTACAACAGTGGCCGTAACCTTGTTACCAATGCATTCGTGTTTAGTTTCTGGTAAGGAAGGTCAAAATTTATGTTAAAAAAACTTTAGCTATTCTGTTGTGGATTCCAAGTCCAGGGATGTTGTCAAAACAGGTATTTGGATCAGCTTGGGATGGCATCATCTTATGATACAAAAACGTACTGCAGACAGTCATTGATTGGTGGCAATTATGGTTTACTCAACACTACTACTTTTGTTCCAAATCCGGATTACTACAGGTATTCGAAAATTACTGATACTGGCAGGTTGCTCTGAAAAATTAGATAGCAGGATAGAAATGAAGAGGTGCAGTGAAATTATCTTTCCAATATCATGGCAATTCGTAAGAAATTCATTTGTCTGCAAGAAGAAAGAGGATTAAGTTTTGAAATAGGTAGAGGATTAAATTAGTGATAATTTTCCAAAAGAGAGGTATCTATGCTTATTATGAATTGAGTTTTTTCAACCAAGTTGGCTTTATACCAAGATGAAACCTCTTGTTTCCCACTCTGGAATCTCATATTCAGTAATAAGGTCTCTCAGAAATTCTAATGTTTTGCTTTCTTCAATGCAGTGCTCTTCTTTGGCACCGCTTAATGGGAAGAAATGTTCTATCAACCAGCTTTTCTGGAACGAAAAAAATACGTTCATATACTCATTGCGCAAAACAATCTGTAAGTTCTACAACACAATCACCACACAAGCAGAGAGCTTTATGATCTAATTAGATTCATGATCTTGCAGAAAGGGATCACATTACTACTAATCAACCTTGACAGTAGCACGACTGTTGAAGTCAATGTAAAATTCAACAGCACTTCGGGATTGCACCGTAAACACAAGACTCACAGGTCTCATGAAACAAAGGCCGTTCGACTGCTTGAAGGATCCACAAGTGAGATAACAAGAGAGGAATACCATCTAACAACAAAAGATGGAGATTTACACAGCCAAGTAATGCTACTCAATGGGAACATTTTAACTGTAAATTCATCCGGGGACATACCTTCCCTGGAGCCACTACTTGTAAATTCATCAAAGCCGATAATGGTTGCTCCTTTCTCTATTGTATTCGTTCAAATGTCATATGTACTCCCTGCTTGCAGTTAGGTGGTAGCACTTCATGGAACTGAAATTAGTTCTATATAGTGAATAGTGATTGATCAAATAAGACAGAATACAAGCAGTAAATGTTACATTCTTTCGTGGTGAATAATACAATGAAAATTGTTTTGGTAAATCAGGAAGCCATAGTTTTTTTTCTTCTCTTGAAGAAAAAACCAGTGTCCCTTGTAATTGCTTTATTTACTGCAGCGTGTACTGCTCGTCCTGCAGGAATGAACTGCCCAGGACACTATTTTGTATGAATTTTTTTTTTTATCACGCGGTAGATAAGAGAGATTGGTATAACAAAGTTCTTGAGCTTTTCAAGGCATGCCATAAAACGCGAGCCTTAAAACACAGGAAGACAACAAGCATGTCAATTACATGTTGGTGGCCAGCCAAGACCACAAAGTCAACTATGCATTATGTTTAGTAGATTACACTTGGTATCAATATACAAATGAAGAAGCTGACTATAGGAGATGAGGCAATTTCCACCAAATGCTATGGAAAAGAAGTTCAATGAACAAACATATTCAATTGTGTGTTCTCTAATTTGGATGCTTCATCCAAGAATATCCATCCAAAGTCAATCCGTGTTGGAAAAGTTTGAAGGCTTGCTGCTGGCAAATGCCAACCATACAATGGTACCAGTCAAGTAAAAGAAAATTGATGGAACGAACAATGAAATCTGCATGGTAAAAATACAAGGAATAAAACATTACTTGGGAGAAGTTAATATAGAAACCTGTCCAAAGAAGTATATATATTAAAACTTAAAAGTGCTCAAGAGGCAACTTACACTCCATGAATGAGTTGTATCAAGTAGATAACCAGTCAAGGGAATCCCTACAATTCCAGGTATTGCTCCGACAGTGTTGGTAATGCCCTGGATAATAAAATTGAAAAGAAAAAAGAAAAAGATCAACACGGTTAAAAGGAAGTTATTTTTGCTTTACAAATTCAAGCAAAGGCCTTAAAACGGTGGCAAGCTTACAGTAGTCAAGATGGATCCAAATGAATGAATTATGTACTTGACCTGGAGCTAAAATTAGAAACATTGACACAAGAATGTTTCGCGAAAGTCTAATCTAGAACTGCCAGTTCATTACAACTTTGCATAATTTCCTGAATAATCTGAAGGCAGACATGGACAACTACTCATTGATGATAGGACCAAATCCAAGTAAAAAAGGGATTTATGACATAATTAGAATTCCTGTCCTGGGATCAACCTTAATTGGAGAAGTGGGTATCTGGAAAAAGAAGGATGACAGATCCACGAACAAAACCATTAATTGCAGTGAATCAGCATATATTTTTTTCTCTCTTTTCTGCTTTGCACTTTCACACTGAAACCAACTCCGCCTTGCAAAAGATATTATTGAGTGACTGGTTATCATTTCTCCATGTCATAAATAATGATGCACATAATTCAGGAACCACGTGCTGAATTGATTTTAAGTCAAGTGAGAGTGAGGAACGTGCTAATGAAACCTTCTATCAATCTATACAGGAGGCCGATTAGAAAATGCATAGCATATGCAACAAAATCTAGGATTTGTAGGTTTACATACCAAAAGTATACTTGCATATTCAGGAGACATATCTTGATGCGTACAGTAAAGTCCTGCAAAAACGATAAAACTTTGAATTAGAAATTAACCTAGCACAAGTCAATATGTTCCTACACATAAAATGAATTAAAAGAGTTCTCAAGTACTCCACTACCAGACAAGGCAAAGCTTGAGAGGGCTAAGCCAGCAGTGAGAATCCCCACAATCTCCCAGGGAGGCAATCCTAGATCCACAGAGGAGAGAGTCATGCAAAGAGCAGGAGACAAAAAGGCAATTGTTTGGCAAATCTTTCTCACCTGCAAGGTCAAAAAGGTCAAGCTTGTTGACATAGTGAAGAGTTCCTGACAAGATGATGATTATAGAAGTGTAGAACTATAATAATAGACATTTGGTTTTGCAGACCGTAGTGATTTCAACTCCATTGGAAATTAACTTGTCAGCAAGCTGTGCGGCAATGCTAGTCACGAAAACTGAAGCCAAGGGAGGAAGGATAGAAACCTGAAATTGTTGATAGTTACTTCATAGGAAAATAAAATGTCAAACGATCTAATTGCAGTTAAACAATCAAAAGATTGATGGCTATCCAATGTTCAGGCTTGTTGGACTGACATCGTAGTCCCAAGTTCAAGTGTTCAGTGCTTCAATAGTATTGCATGTAAAGTTCAAGTCCTCAGGGACCTAACCAGTCAAATTACCATAAAAATTTAGGATAAAACATTCATACTGCACTCAATTTCAGAGTACAACATGTTATCTAAATTACTGCAAGGAAGATCAATCCCTCACAGGTAAAAATGAACACCTTCGTGGTATGGTACCATAATATACCCAAGTTTCTGGCGCATTATAGCACTAGCATTTCTCTATAATAATTTTTTGCATCAAAAGATGCTTGTAGATGGATGATTTCAACCTAGTTCTATGTACATGGTAAATAGGATACTGATAACAATAAATGAGATGTTGAAATGTGTGATTTCTTGTACAACAGAGTTTGTTTTAGCAAGGATGACTTCCCACGTTCATTTCAAGATGCAAAAATTTAATGTACATCAAACTTTAAGGTAATCATTCTTCCTTGTTCATGCAATTTGATTGCTATACTCGACTAAAGTGAGAGAAAGACAATCATAGATCTTCAAACTTACCCATGCAGCTTCTGTCAAATTCAGGCTCAGCTCCTCACTGCACGACATTTCCATTGAAAGTTAGGTTTCTTTGCATTACAGCCATAATGGCAGGCACATTGAAGACATTGATATAGCAGTTGCTAAATTCTCTTTTTCCAGAATGAGCAAAGAAATTCAGAAAGTTGAACTGAAAAGATACCTAAAATAAGAAGGAAGCCAAGATAAACAAGTATAATGACCCCAACTTCCACAAAAGTGAGCATATATCATTGCCCATACAGCTGGGGTTTGGAAAAATGCCTTCCATGGAATATCCTGTCACAATAGAGACACTAAGAAAAGTAAGCACAAATGGCTAAAACATTTTTTCAGGGAAGGTCATTAATTTCAAAATCAGGTATTATACACAGCTCACAATAATTTTGAAAACAATAAACTTCCTAAATTTCCTCACAATTTCATACTTTAGTGAGGATTGGCACTTTCCCTCAGGAGGCTTCACTTGTATGCTATACATATTTAAACTCATGAGAGAACAATCAAGAATATCTGAGCGAATAGCACGTCCTGGAGAACTATGGTTCTAACCATTTAGTTACGAATATCAGTAAACTTATGATGCTGGAACTCAGGGAGATCTATTCACTTTTGCCATCGAGTATTAGAGTATTGAATGACCCTTAAGCCTAGTTACTTGGGTTTAACTTGACAAATCAGTGAAACATGCCACTCTTCGAGAAGTGTTGCATTTAAGATACATTCAATTTCTCAATCAGCACCTTCTCCATCCTTACAGTTTCTAATATTATATAGGAGAACAAAGAAAAAGAAGAAAGCGTTGTACCTTCAGTGAGCCACCCAACTCTGCAAGAGCATTACTTGATGATTTTTCCGAATAGATGGATTGGGACCCTGTCAAACATATCAAGGAAAAGTGCACTTATGAATAAGAGGAAGGGAACACAAAGACAAACAGCAATTTTACAACAAATTATTTTTATTTAGTTCATATCAGCACATCACCTAAGAATTGAGCCTTACCTAGGATAACCTCCAATGAAAGGTCAATACTGCAGTTGGGCATAGAAAGTCAGCTGAACACTTGGGGAAACATGCTACTGGTTTAAACATAATACACTAAGTCCAACTAGAAGTTTTCTCTCCAGCCTCTAGAACAGGACTTTTTCTTCAGATATCATCCTTCTAGTGGAAAAGATGGGATGAATTTTCAAGATGGTCTCCAAGGCAATGATATTGAGCAGTTAAAGTATACGCAGCTGAAATGAGATACTAAGCATGTTTTGAATAATATGGAGGACATGTTTTTATGATCAAAATGATATTTGGAATATAAAGTGGGTTATTCTCTTGCAACTCAATATATGAACAGTTATACAAGGCTCCCTAAACATTAGGGTGTTTCAGAAATGTGACTCCTTTAGCTTAAATTTTTTTTATATCTTCTGCTGTGAATTGCTAAACATGTATAAATTAGGCAAAATATTTGTCATATGTGCAATGTCAGGTAGACTAACCATATAATTTTATCAGAACGGCAGAGCAGAATAAGGCATTATCAGCATGCAAAAAGAGGTGCAAAAGAAGACACCATATGATTTGGAAAATCACACACAAGTGGTCAACTAATCATCATCTACATACCAATAAACTCAGAAGCTTTATTCATCAAATCTAGAATAATAAAAATCAATACAAGTAAAGTGCTCACGTGAAGTAGGTTTGGCAGCGAATGAAGCCTGTCCCTCTTCAAGATATTGAAACCCCAAAAACCTTCATAATTTTTGGTGTTGCCAAAATTATAAAATCAACTCTTAGTCAGTTGTTAATACTAGCAACTTAAAAAGCTGAATATAATCAAATAAACAATTGATCAGTCAGTTCAGAACCAAAGTGGACCAAAAAGCCATGAAATATCGTCTTGTATTTAACATGAAAATAAAAGCCTTTATGGGTATCATAAAAGTGTAATTTCCTTTAGTTCAAGGCAGAAGCAGGTAAGCATTGAAATCCATGAGATTAGGGACAGATACTTACCAGGCCACCCCAAGAAAGCCAAATATATAAAATACAGATGCCCAACCAAAATTTTGAATAAGCGGAGGAGCTAAAAGAAGCCTGCAAGAACTTTAAAAATGTTAGAAAAGACCAGCAAATGAAACCAGGAACGCACTTTAACTAAAACAAAACAGACACAGAAAGAAGAAAATAATCATAATAGCATAAATTTGTCGATTAAATATGTTTAGGACCTCACACACTGATTCCTTTTAGGTGCAATTTCACAGGAAGATGTAAAGTTGTAAATAGTTTCTCTACTTATTGATAGTCACATAAGTCAATGAGCTGAATATGACATTTCTACAGTTAACATTCTGGGTGACTCAAATTAAGAGGCAAGCAGTTTCCTCAATAGAAAAAATTGTTGCTATCACACACCAAATTAAACAAAACATACCCTGTAACACTTCCTACACTTAGTCCCCCAAAGACAAATGCTACAGCTCGTGATCGCTCTTCCAAAGGTATCGACCTGCATGCAGTGTTGGTCAATGCAAATCAAAGGAGAAAAGAACTCTACACTAGCTCTTCATCAGAAATTGGCTTTATCCCAATGACATGCTGGCAGTATAAAAGAATGTCTACAATATAAGCAATGTAAGAAAGTAAGCCATAGGGCACTGCAGTCAACGAGATTGCAGTTTTAACAAGCCAAAAAGCATAATTTCAATAGCGGAGAACAAGAAAACAGGACACACAGCCTACCACAAAATAGGCAGGACAAGTCTGAGACAGATAATAAGTTAATATGAAACAGAAGAAAGCCAAGAAAAAACTCAAAATACAGAGATAGGAAGCATAAGTCTCTATGTTGAAACATGAATTAGTATACACATTTAACTGATTATTATTGTACATAAAGAAGTTGTTTGAGGTGAGCAGGACATTCCATAAACCACAGAAATAGTCCTAAAGATCCACACAGAAAAGTTAGCTTCCAAATATTTCCATAATGAAATCTCTACGAAGTTTTCCATGAGACTACCGATTTATATAATAATGAAAAAGAATGCAATCTGTTCATGAACATGACTATAGGAAAAACTAAGAAAAAGCGCAAAGGAATACTAGTCCAATTGAAACACGTGAAAACCAAATACCCAACACAAACATAGAAATGGATGATTATGTTTAGCCAAATACTATCTAAAAGGTCCACTAAAACATGCTCCCATAGAGCTTTGGATGTCATACATGCCTGGCAATGAGGTCAGTTGCCGCAGAGGGGGAAACTCCTTCTCCTATTCCAACCTAGATTTGGAACACATAAGAGAAATACTCAATAAGATACACGAAACAACTTATGCAATTCAACATTAACTGAAGGAACATCAAAGGAAAATGCATAAGAGTAATATGAAAAGATAGAGAGACAGAGACTAATTCAGTGAGGGAGAATCTCTAAACTATCACAAATGTTTATGATGCATATTTAACTAGTAATGAGTTGCAGATTCATGAAAAGGTGCGTACAAGTTGGATAGAAATCCTTGCTCAACATAAGGAGTATGGGAGGAAGCTGCACATACCAAAACCCTTGACAACACAAATCCGGGCATATATCCAGCAAGAAAAGGAAGAAGTGCTGTAGCCACTGACCATGTCAATACTCCAATCTGAAGAACTTTTCTGCATAATAATAATAATAATAAAGGCATGAGGCATGTATAGCACAAAATGCACCAGACCCAGAAGACAGGTGAGAGAAAAACCTATTACCCTCCAACTTCAAAGAGACCTAGTGTGACTATCAAAACCATGAACTGCCCAAGTGGAGTCAGCCATACTTCCGAAAACATATAGATTTTTACTGCTTTAGTGGATAGGGCAATCATGGATCAAGCATTCAGTTACATTGAGCGGAAAAAATTACTTGTGCAAACATAAAAAATGTAAACAGTTGTACATTTAAGCACTGGAGGGGATGAATTAAGTATGAAATCTATGGTCATAATGAAAGTGTCTGCAGTTCATATTCGCAAAATGCTACAGTTGAGGTGTAGCATTTAGAGTTTAGAAAGTCTAATGGAAATGAAGCATAGTATTTGCATCGATTAGCAGAAGTTAGGATCACAGTTGAGTGGAAAGAATATTTCTCTAAATCTTAAGGGAGGACTACTTGAATAGAGCAAATAAATGGATGGAATGCAAAGACCTGATATTGATTTTTTGTCAAATCAGAACCACCTCCACCTTTATTATGGAAATTTAAGCTTGTAAAATTAAAAATAGCACTCGACTTAAACAAGTCAACCCAAAACATTAATGCCAACTCATTAAATCAGCTATATAAATCCTTTTCTTTCCCTGCTATGTTCAATTCTTGACTAAACTTATTGTGATCAGTAACATCATTTGGCCCATAATCAAAAATAGAAGATCAGTCAACTAGATCTCAATCAAGAGAAGAAGTTAGCATTACTTGACCAGTGTAAATAAGTGTATGGGAGAAGAAGTTAAACAGCTCAAGGTAAAATCTTGCACTGAAACATACCAATATGACCCCACCCTCCACATGCTTCCAAGTAATAAATCCATTACTGGAGCTTAAATAAGTGGTCTCCCATTGCCGGAGCCTATAAAAATAGTTTATTGATGGGAAAAATGACATATTCCTCTAATGTGAAAGACATTGTAAATACAGCAAGCCATGAGGAACTAACCTCCCCCCAAAAATCTTAGCAAGCCAACCTCCTGGTAATTGGCTCAAAGCATACCCCCAAAAGAAGGATGATTGCACTAGCCCAGCCGTTGATGCATTCCATCCAAATTGGTGAGACATAGGAATTATTGCAACACTCAAGTTCACCTACCCAATTTAGCAAATTCGTCAAAACATACGTTGGCCACAAACACAAGACAAGTAACCAAGTATTAGCAGCACCATTAAAAAATCACTATTCTTAGTTTAAAATTAACAGAAAAACACCAAGGCATATGAACATATCAAATTAGACCAAAAATACCACTACTTACCTTGTCCATATTACAAATAACAAAGGCAAGTGATGTAGTGCCAATAAGCTTATATCTCAGAGGGATATTCTTCCACGGAGGCCATTTCCAATCAAAACCCACCTCACTAGACCCGCTATCATCCCCCAATCTCTGCTCAAAATCCAAACTTGAACCCCTCTTGGGGTCCAACTCATCAACTTTTTTTAGTCCAGCGGGTACATCAGGGATCCTCTCACTTTCTTTCACGTTCTCTTTCTCTTTAACACCACACCAAACCCTGAACTTCAAGCTGTTTCCAGAGTGAAGGAAATGTAAAGAATTGTTCTTGAATGAGGTGGTTGTTTTGAAGACTGAGGTTTGTGTGTTTGTGCTGTGTGAGAGAGAGCAAAAGCTCTTTGCTTTGAGTGTTAAGTTTGCCATTTTATTTTTTCTTGAGGGACGAAGAAAGAACTGTATTTTTTGTAAGTGAAGACAATATAAAGAGAGGAAAGAGTAAGCATTATGTTTATGTCCATTGACTTCTTGTCAGAGGAAGCCATTGCAGAAAGCTTGGCATATCATTTGCAAGGACTTGGGGTGGCCACGGAGGAATGACTTGTGGCTGTTGTTTGTTAGTGGGACCCACCTTTGTCGGGTAGCTATCGCATACTACATTTTTTACTATTAGTTATGTAAAATATTCTGCAAGTGATTTTTGTTATTTTCTCTTATTCATAAAAGTGAAATAGCAATTCATAATAAATTATTTAATAATAGTAAGTGTTGATAAATATTTTTATAATTTTAAATTAATATTTATTTAAGCATTAATATATTGTAATGTCTTTAAACAATATTTGATTTCTCTATCATTTATTTCTTGTTTTTTTAACTTATTCTACAATCATTTGAATTCTTATAAAACATATTCTGGTTTTTTCTTATTTTCTCAAAAATACTACATAATAAGTTGTCAAGAATAATAACATTTAAAACATTTTTAACCTAATCACATAAAAAAAAACTTTTCAATGTTATTATCATATATACATGTCAATCAATTTATCCAGATCAAGATTTAAGTAAAATATAATACTAAATCTTTTAAAATTAATACTCTTATAACCTTGAAAGTTTATTAATTAAATAAATTAATAATTTATTAATTTAAATAGTAATTAGTTAAAAAAATTATTTATCAAAGTATTTTATTTTCATTTGCAAAGAGATTTATATTTACCGTGAGAGTTTTGTAGACAAGCTTCTTAAAGGTCCATTAATTATATGGATGCTTGTATACTTTTTTGAGGTTTTTCTTGTTATAATAATATATAATTTATTAGAGCAAAACCTTAAACTGAATCTTGATTAGCGGTTGATTAAGATGACATTTTAGAAGAAAAGTGAGACCTTTAGTTTTATCTTATGTTTAGGGGGTAATCCTTAATTGTTTTTTTTTTTTAATCGGGATTTGTTTTTTTTAATCTAAGATTATAGAATGTGTTTAAAGTAGAGGTGATCATTTTTGGTTTGGTTTGGTTTTTATCAAAAAAAAAAGTAACCAAATTGATTTTTTAATTTCTATTAGTTTTTAGTATATTTAGGTGAGATTTATATATTTCAAAAACCATGGAGGAAATAAATTAAGATTTACCTATATTGTTTATAGGATTCTATAAATTCATGTAATTTGTTTCTCTAGAAAAAAATATATTTTTTACTGATTTTTCTGTTTCTTTTTAAGAAATTTTATTAGTTTTTAATACTTCTTATTGTGAGATTTAGATATTTCAAAAACCTTGGGGGGGGGGGGGGGGATAAAATTTACCTACATTTGTATAGGGTTCCAAATTAAATTTTGGACGAAAATGGATGGAACTATGAAAGGTAGCAATTGAAAAGGCTACCGAAGTTTTGGGTGAAATTGAGACACTACAGAAACCTTAGGGGGCAAAATATAAAATAAACCTGTTTGACAACCAAAAGGAATTCCGTTGCCGGGAATCGAACCCGGGTCTCCTGGGTGAAAGCCAGATATCCTAACCGCTGGACGACAACGGAATACTTGTTAGCGATCAGTGTGTATATATATATATATAAATATATAAATACATCGTTTCACAATGGGGGGTTTATAGAACCAGCGCAGAGTCGATAGAAGAGAAAAGGCTTCAGTACAATAGAGGATGTTGAGAAAATATGCTGCTATGTAGTATCAAGTTTGAGCACTTCCATAAATGGGAAGAGAGCACTTGGCACAGTAAAAGTAAGCTCCCGTTGCCGTCTGTCGGAGGTGGTTTTTCCAGTTCATCGGTTCAGCTAGTTCTGTCAATAGTAAGTTCATCTTTCGCCTGTGTTTCAGGCTGAAAGTAACAGGCATTTCATTGATCTGTGTAAAGGAAAGGAGGAGACATAGCTAGGCCGGAGCTAAATCTACAAATAAGATTCCTTAATTTCCTGTAGTGTAGTTGCAACTTGCTTACAATATTTTACTCACCATTAAAATAATCCTTACGGATTAGGTCACAAGCGCGTGCAGCTTATAAAATCATCCTGTGATCAGAATGTAGCTAAGCGATAAAAAGATGACCAGAAGAAAACAACATTATCTTGCTTTTTTTTTTTTTCTCCTTTTCCTGAAAAACATAATAATGGTGCAGCTGCAATTGCATTTTTGCTGATGAGGTCCTTTTATTTATTCAGCTGTCAATGAGCTCGTAGCTCAACTAACATTTATCCTCCCCTTTCCATCCCCTTGAAGGTCCTTGAACTCGAGCCTCTTTCTTAAAGGAAAATAAAATGGTAGTAAAATATATATTTTTTTTAGTTAATTGTATAAAGAATTGTACTAGCTTTTTAGCATGTTGGACTTGTATTAATAAAAATTAAATATTTTGGATGTTTTCTTCATAGTTATGATGGTTTTTTTTTTGTTTAATTTTTGAGAGTTTTGACTTGTAACCAAATTCATTATCTTTCGTTATTGCTTGCGTTAATTAGTGGTTTTGAATGGAAATTATAGAGGACGTGTTTTAGAGATCAACCATTTCTAGTGGTTAGATGATGTGTGCCCTTGAATAACCATGTATAGAAGAGGTTGCAGAAAAAAACATGTTCATGTGAGAGGGATGATGAAGTTTTCTAAAAAAAAAAAAAAAAAAATCCTAAAACTAATGTTTTGTTTTTATCTATGTTGGTTGATATTATTGGATATCCCGATAATGTGATCCATGATAGAGTAATTAGTACAGAAATATTATTTTATGGATTCATGATGGAATGGTCCGTGAAAAAAATATTCATGTTGACTTAATTGAAGGGGCTGGAGTTATGGCCGCCATCCTCCAATCTTTGACTACAGCTACCAGTAAGAGAACAAAAACGAGCTCATTGCACGCATCAGCTTCATAATAGATCAAATTTGAATCGAATGGATCCTAAATAGCAGACAAGTCCAAATCTTTCTTTGTTGTACAATCCACACGAACTGCTGAAATTCAGTCGAAGAAAAAACCCTATTTGATAAAACCACCTTTACTGCGACTAAAGCAAGTAGTTTTCTGCAGCTGCGGGTGAGATAACATGGCTGCCATGGCAGAGTTGATATCAAATTCAGTCCAAGAAATGGCTACCAATGGACAAGAACCACCAGTGAAGTATTTCTCTAAAGGAAATGACGGCGGAGTCCTTGATGCTCCTGTTCCTTTAATTGAAATCCCAGTTGTTGATCTTGGTCTCCTTACTTCTCCATCAACCAGTGCCCAAGAACTTGAGAAGCTTAAATTAGCTCTCAGTTCATGGGGCTGCTTTCAGGTCCTTTTCTTTTCTAAACTCACTCTTACTACTGATAATTCCCTGTTCTAATCTTGATCAATGTCTGTTTCAATATGATTTGAGCATTAAAGAGGGTCAAAGAAATGTTGTGAAAGCCCAAGATTTGATTGACACTGATCAACTGGATTAATGAATTGTTATCATTCTCTATTTTACATTATCTGGATTGAGTATTTTAGTCAAGTTTAGGGCTTTATGCGTTCTGGTTTCTATTTGATAACAAAATATAACAAAACTTGAATAACTATGGATACAACCCAGATTTTAGATTACAATATGCGGTTCCATGTGTATAACTAGCATTACTCTTGCGATATAATCAGAGTTTATTTTGATGTTTTAGGTAATAAATCATGGAATGACGAGTTCCTTTTTAGACAAAATTCGTGAAGTTAGCAAGCAATTCTTCGGATTTCCGATGGAAGAGAAGCAGAAATACTCCAGAGAAGCTGACAGCATTGAAGGGTATGGAAATGACATGATTCTTTCAGACCACCAAACAGTTGACTGGACTGATCGATTGTATCTTACCATTAGCCCAGAAGACCAGAGAAAGATCAAGTTTTGGCCCGAAAATCCTAAAGATTTTAGGTAATTAAATTACATTACCAAATTATTCAGTGAATTTTCACATTGTTAAAACAAGAATTGACATATGTCACATATCTACTGGGTTGCAGCGATGGAGTTAGTTGAACTTACAGCTGATAACCATCCAATGCATTAATAAGATTTTGAAAAGTACATGCTAACCTTGTTCTTAACCGTTGCTGCAGGGAAACCCTACATGAATACACCGTGAAGTTACAAGAGACAAATGACTTTCTCCTTAGAGCCATGGCGAGGTCATTGAACTTGGAGGAAAACTGTTTTCTAGACCAGTATGGAGAACACCCACTTGTGACTGCAAGGTTTAACTTCTATCCTCCATGTCCAAGGCCTGATCGAATTCTTGGCGTCAAGCCTCATGCAGATGCATCGGCAGTTACCTTCCTCTTGCAAGACAAAGAAGTGGAAGGTCTTCAATTCCTGAAAGACAACGAGTGGTTTAGAGTTCCCATCATTCCACATGCTCTTCTAGTCAATGTCGGAGATCAAGTAGAGGTAAATCCTATTACTTGAAATGCTCTTTGTTCTTGTTAGCAGAAGTGAATGACATAGAACTGTAAATTCTTTCCCCAATTTTAGCTTAATTATTCATGTTTCCCTTCACAAGATTTAGACAAGAAGTCTCACAGAATAGGTTTGGCTTGTGCTTTAGAATATTTTAGGCAATGATAGTAGTATAGTTCATAATTGACCCTTGCATATCTGACTTGAAATGATACACACAGATAATGAGCAATGGAATATTCAAGAGCCCAGTACACAGGGTGGTGACAAACACAGAAAGGGAGAGGAACACTCTGGCTGTATTCTGCATTCCTGAGTCAGATAATGAAATCAAACCAGCAGATCAGCTGATCAGCGAAACGAGGCCATGTTTATACAAGAAGGTGAAAGATTATGTTAGTATCTACTTTCAATACTACCAACAAGGGAAGCGACCAATAGAAGCAGTAAAGATTTGATCTTTTCCATCTGTAATTAAAGAACTATTGTGTGTGTGTGTGTGTTCAAACAATGTTCAATAAGCTTAGGCAAAGAACGACTGCAGTCCTTGTTTATTTGTTGTTCTGTGGTGCTTGTTGTCTCTCGCCTGGATTTATCAGATGAAGATTGGTGAGAAAAAGCTCATTGTTGGAGCAATCTTGAGATTCATCCAATAAAGCAAGGACTTACAGCCTGACCATTAAGGAACTGGAAAGAGGAAAAGAGAAGCAGATAGAGAAATGCGAATAAGCTAACAAAAAATATCTATTTTCTGTGCCTCTCTTGGAAATCAGGTTGTCCATGTAGCTCAGTCCAACTAATAAGATAATGGATTTTTGATACCTAAAACTAAATACATTGATTTTTTTTCCTCAGACCCATAATCTAAAACAAACCCAACAATTGAGTTACTAAATTTGGCTCATCTCAAGCACCTGCTGCTAATGTTTTTTAAACAAAACAAGAGCAGGGGTTTCCAGGAGTAGAATAATCAATAATGCGTGGCATGTCTGAAATAACTGTTCATAATAATCAAGCTTCTACATAGCAAAAAAGCTCAACTACTTAAAAGAGTTAACATCAATTTGATAAAAAAATATTTAACGTTGCTCAATGACCTTTACCGACAATTATGAACTCATCACTCGATAGTGCCTGCCTTCTCTTTTTTATTTATTTATTGTAGTGATTTGGTTCATCTAGTCCTTTTTATGGCTGCAAATTGGCCAACTCTCCCAGCCAAACCTTCCCAGTCAACTCTACTCATCAATCAAGCCTCGCTTTTGAACTATTTAACTCATCTCAAGATCTAGGACAAAGCAGAGAGCGAATTCCTGTAAATCTTTTGGTTTATTTACTAGACAATTTTCTTTTAAAGTTCTACGAACGTATTTCTATACATAGGGACTTGAGTTTAGTTCGAACTCTCTCTCTCTCGTTTCCTGTTCAAGTTAGAAGGCAACCATAAATATCGTCTGTTCAGCTATCAAAATCAAGCGTAATCTCAGTGTCTGGAAAAGTATGGCTGATAATCTTTTTCCTACCAAAATAGAATCAAAATCAAAATCTGTCCAGGAGTTGGTCATGAACAACAAAGAACCACCTGGAAATTATTTCTATGAAGATGGTGTTAATGGAGTCCTAGACAGTTCTCTTCCAGTGTTGGAGATGCCAGTTATTGATATAAGCCGCCTCACATCTTCATCAACAAGCAGAGAGGAAGTTGAAAAACTCCACTCAGCTCTCATCTCATGTGGCTGCTTTATGGTTTGTTTTTCAAATACTCTCCTTTGAATCCAACTACTTTCTTGTGACCATGCTCATATACTAGATTTTGACATCAGGATCTTAGTTTGACAAGCTATGTTCTATAAAATTTTATCTCAAGAGCTGGGTTATTTGTTCCAGTCAATAAATCATGGAATCACTGGTGTATTCTTGGACCAAGTACGTTCAGTTACTGCGCAGTTCTTTGCACTTCCAATGGAAGAGAAGTTGAAGTGCTCCAGAGCAGTTGATAGCACAGAAGGTTATGGAAATGACATGATCCTTTCAGAAGATCAAATACTTGATTGGACAGACAGATTATATCTTATAGTAAGCCCAGAAGATCAGCGACAGTTCAAATTTTGGCCTGAAAAACCTGAAATTTTTAGGTATGTGTTAACCATGCTACCTGAAGATTATAAAGATAATGGTTAATCCAACCATATATGACCATGTATGGAAATCGCTCCATGTATGTTAATCACCTCCTATAATGACAAGATAAAAATATGAAATAAATCTTGAGCTTGCAGGGAAATTTTGCAAGAATATACCACAAAGTTAAAGGTGATAGTTGAAGTTGTTCTCAAAGCCATGGCAAGGTCATTAAACTTGGAAGACAACTGCTTTCTGGACAAGTACGGAGAAAGGGCATTAATGCAGGCCAGATTCAACTTCTTTCCTCCCTGTCCGAGGCCTGACCGATCTCTTGGCCTGAAACCACACGCAGATGGATCAGCAATCACCATCGTCCTGCAAGACAAAGAAGTCGAAGGGCTTCAGTTCCTTAAAGATGATCAATGGTTTAGAGTTCCTATCCAGCTTCCTCATGCTCTTCTTATTAATGTTGGTGATCAATCAGAGGTAAATTACAGATTTGTCTCATCATCAGCATGCATTCAATTTATATATAGAACTCCTTGCATAGATACATTTCTCAAGGAAAAACGAAGATAGAATAGTAAACTCCAGACTGAGAAACATTTTAGACCATCTGCTACTAGTAATTCATGCCTTAAGCTTGAAATTGGAAATTAATTCATGGGAGTTCACTGCTAACTGTAACTAGTTATGAATGGCATCCATAGGTACTGAGCAATGGGTTTTTCAAGAGCCCAGTCCACAGAGTGGTGACAAATTCAGAAAGGGAGAGGACTTCCGTGGCTGTGTTCTGTTCTCCAGACCCAGACAACGACATTGAACCAGTGGATGGGGCAGTCAGTGAGACGAGGCCGAGATTATACAAGAAGGTGCAAGATTATGGCAGCAAGTACTTTCAGTACTATCAGGAAGGGAAGAGGCCAATAGAAGCACTGAAAATTTAATTTATGCTCATGTTTAATTTAACTTTCAAGTACTGTTGCATTGCGCATTGCTGCGGTTCTAACTTTCTTAGAACAAGGTTCTTATTTGCCTTGCATTTCTCAGTTCTCAGTTTTCAGGGTCACCATTAAGTTCTTTCATAAAACGCTCAATTTGCAGGCTACAGAGATTCTGCCATTCGTTGATGAGCCTATGGCTCAATCGACACCTACATCTGTTTTCTTCCTGAAGCTCTCTGGTTTTAGCCTCTTTCTTGTAAGCAAAGGCTCTGTCTTTTTTCAGTGGGTTTGAAGTGAAGTTGTGTTCGTGCAATCCCCCTGATTTTGCTCTGCAATTTACTGCAGAAGCATGCATGGCCTTTCCTTTTGGAGAAAAACCATGATCGAGTCCGGGCGTCTTTCAAAGAGAAGGAGAAAATTATTATCAAAACCCACTTACAAAAAGTGCCAAAACAATATTACGGTTCCGGTAAAAGGAGCGAAGGCAATTCAAAATCTTTGAAAGATAAAAAAAAAAAAAAAAACTACAAAATTATATGAAAAAATATCAAAATATTTAATTTTCACAACCCTTTCTATATATTACAAATTTACAACCCTTTATATGTTATATTAGCCTTTACGCAATTGAAACTCTAATAACAGGGTATGGAAAAGATAAAATAAGAAAATTATTCTCTATAGAAAAAAATAGAAAAGCATAATAATAGATAATAAAAAAATTTAATTAAAAAAAATATTTATTTTCCCATAAAAGCTTTTCTATTAGTCTCTTGGATTGGAATGAAATTGTTTTCGAGTTCAAATTTTAGTTGAAAATTATCCTTAACCACTAACATTTTTTTTTTTTTTATGTATGACACTTTATTGTAGATCCTTAATATCCTCATACGAATCTTTACATTATAGATCCTAACATAATATTTTTATACTTACTATTTCATCGTGGATCCCTAACACAATATCTTTATACAGGCCACTCCATCGTGGGTCTTACCATCAAGATTTTCAATAATAAAAATTAATGCAAACAAAAACAATACACTAATTCCTTACATAAATAACATTATTTCATGGATGTCTTTTTTTTTTGCCCCTTAAAGGGAGAATCTCCACATCCCCTCCTGCATAAACACATTTTATATTATTACCTTTTCTAGCCATGATTATTCAACAATAAACAACAACTAATCACTAGAAATCATCAAACTATAATAAATATCATTGCGAATCTCCAACCAAAACCACTAGAAATTATAGAATAAGGATTTGTTACAAGTTAAAACTCTTATAGACTAAAAATACCCTAATTATGGGAGAGACATCCAACATATTTATTTCTTATTTTTCCATGTCTTAATTGCTAAAAGACTATTGCAATTAAAAAAAAAACTAGAAAGCCCTAATAATAATAAATAGAAAAAATAAAATAAAAAACTATTGAATATAAGAAAAAACCTAAAAGAATATAATAATACAAAATGAAAAAATTAACTAAGAAATATATTTATTTTTTTTAAAAATATACATCATGATTATTGAATGGTTTAAATATATTGAATTTTAGAAGAATAGAGGGACCACAAATTTATAATTTAAAAAGCTTAAGGACCAAAAATGAAAATTTTACACCATTTTTGAAAGTTGAAACTACCACCCGTTTCTTCCATTTTTTCACCATAGTCCTTCTTCTTTCAATCTTGCAATTGCTCCACAAATCTGCCGTTGTCAGAAATTAAACTCTTACTTACATGATTTGGAATGAGATTGCTTGCACTTGCCCGGGTGGATATTTCTTCAACGAAAATATGTACAGGGTTTTTACATATATAAAATTTCTAATAATATATCACCAGAACCAGGGTCAAAATTTATTTTCATTCTTGATATTTTAAAATTAATTTTATGATTTAATGTAAATAAATGTTTTTCTTAAAGAATCTTAAAAATGTAACTATTATGATAAAAAACTAAATATGAATAATTATCCATCACGTACTTGAAAGAAAACAAAATGGGCCGTTCCATCCTAGAACTCCTCGATAATGGGTCCCATCTGTTCATATTTCTACTTCACTGGGCTTTGCCCTTTAATAGCCCATTAATTCTCAACAATCGGATCTTAGATTCTTGAAGCGCCCCGCGCTCTCTCATTGTAATTTATATATACGCTCCTTACGCACCCTCGACTGATCACGCGCAGTCACACTGTTCGCACACCCCGCCGTCGACCGCTATCAGAGCATCGTTTCTGAAGGTCAGAATTTTCAGTCCTCTATTGCCTTTCGTTTCTCTGCGATATTACATTTTTGCTTAAAATTGCTTCTTAAGCTCTAGCATTAGTCTTACATCGCTACCATCAAGTTCCAATTTTGTAAACAAATTTGGTCATTTAGGGTTTAGGGTTTTTTTCCTTCTATTTTTAAGAAGGAAGAGGCATGTAATTGATAGATTCATGAATTTGTTGCAAAAATCATCCCTAGCCAGCAAAAATGGAGAGGATTTCCGCAGCTTGTGCTATGGAATGGAGCATTGAGCTTGAGAAGGCCCTTCGCTCTAAAAAACCTGGTAAGTATACACTTTTACTCTATTTTTAATAATCTGTATGTTAACTTGGAGTTGCTGATGCTTCAAAAAGTTTGAATTTATGCAAATTCATTAGAGGGATATTGAGTAAATGGTAATTGAAAGAGTTTTGCCATGTTTTAGGAGAAGCTATTGAGGGCATACAACGAATTGGCAAAAGAATTCAGGAGTGGAGTAAAGAACCCAAACCAACTATGGCAGTTTATAACATGTTTGGGTTAGTTACAGGAGAGGATAGGCTCTTTGCCAATACAATTCTATTACGGCTTGCTGATGCATTCAGGTTTGGTGACAGAGAAACAAGGGTTTCTATAGTAAAGGTTTTCTTGTTGGAGCTCAAGAGCCGTGATAATAAGAAAATGAAAGGTAGACAGTATAGAGGGATTTTGTCAAAGGACAGGGTGCAAAATCATGTGGAACTTCTGAAAAGAGTTAAAATAGTTTTTGATACCGGAGATGTTGATTCAAAGGCCTTGGCATTGGCTCTCTTTGGCTGTTGGGCTCCTTTTGCAAAAGACAGCGCTCATATACGATACCTCATACTTTCCAGTATGATCTCCTCTGATGTTTTGCAGGTGAGGTCAGTATTATGTCTGTTGTGAAAATTTTAAGTTTGTGATTGCTTGTTTCTGCTATGCCACTGTGGTTTCTCGCTGGGTGTTTGCTATTTTAATTAAAGGATTCTCTTTATCATACAGTGTAACTGGCCTTCATTCTTTTCTTTCTGCAGGTACAGGCGTCATTATTTGCTGCAGGTTGCTTTTGTGAGTTGGCAGGTGACTTTGTCCCTGTTGTCTTAGAGATGTTGGTTAATATGGTCACTTCATCTGAAACATTGTTGACCATAAGATTAGCTGGAACACGAGTTTTTGCTAAAATGGGGCCCTCATATTCTGTTGCAAGTAGAGCCTACAAGGTTTTGAGTCTCTTCTCATCCAATTTCATATCAGAACATACATGTTTGCTTTGTTGTTCTAGACAATGTAGTGAGCTTGTAGTTTGTTGTTCCAAGTAATAGTGAATATATAGCTCTCTGTGGAGCTTTATACGTGTTATATTTAGAAGGTTTGGATGACTCACTGCAATTGAATCTAGTTATATTGTTTTATAAAAAAGACATTTATGCATGTAGTAAATTTAGGAAGTTTGGATGATCTTCCACATGTTTTTGTTCACCAAACAATATCATTAAAAGTCACCTGCAGTGGATTTTATAAATAAAGATTATAATACAGTACAAATATTACAAAAATATTCAACTTTTTGACTATATACTAATTTTTTTTTTTAAATTTTGATGTGGTTTTAATTGAACGCATGCCCATTTTTGAATGTTGGTTGATGCAATCTTGTTACTGTTATTCTGATTTTTTCCCTCATCTGAACTGCATGTTAATACTTTGCTCCTTATCGGATTAACAAACTTGAATTGGGTTCACATATATATTGAATGTAACCTCTTAGCATATAAGAGCTATTGGATGAAGATTTAAGGAAGAAATACATGGTCACCAGTGTACCTTAGTGATTTACTGATAATACAGAATTTATATAACATGGTGTGATGCAACTTAGTGCACTTATGGAATGATTTTATGCGCTAATAACTCATTCTGTCAAGATTGCTTGTCAGTGTTGTACATGTGAATCTGTATCTCGGAGTTTATAAAATAATCCTAACTATTGGTCTGCTACAGACAGGCCTAAAGCTGTTAGACTCTTTGGAAGAAGACCTTGTGGTTACAATGCTGGTTTCTCTCACAAAACTTGCATCAAAATCAACCCTTCTATTATTGGAACAGGTACCTGTTTGAATCTCCTTGGCGAATTGTGGGTGATTTTGTTTGGTTCGGTATTTTTTTTTTCTAGTTTATTGCAAACTTGTATTATTATACACTTTTAATACCTTGTTTGGCTTTTACTTGGGAAAAACTATAGCCTAGAGGTCAAATTAGATTCAGAATAATGATATATTTCTCTACTAATTTATCACCCACAGAATTTATTCTTCCATCATGCTGTGATAGCTTTATGCAGCTTAAGTTTTCTATGCAATTAAGTAAAATTTATTGTCTTATCATTATTGAGAAGTATAATGGTTACTTCATTTGTAATTAGTTTTGCCATCTGTTAACAGGTGGATTTGCTTTTACTGTTCCTTAGCCAAGAGAAAGATTTGCTATTGCAAGCAACAGCTTTAAGATGCCTTCACTTCATATTTATGAGAGGAGTTGTTTACTCTTCTGTCAGTGCACATGGAATCAAAACATTTTCCAGAATTGTAGACGAAGCTGACCTTCCATTATCCATGCAATGCGAAGCTTTACAAATTCTGCATAAGGTCATTTCTGAATCCAATCTTTCAAGTAATGATTTGGCATTTGGTATTTTCTTTGAGACATTATTTAATTGCAGATGCTTTTATATAGACTACATAATCTACCTCAAGACAACATGCTTGAATTATCTCCTCTTTTGACCACCATTGAGAATTCAGCCAAGTCTTCTATTATGTCAAAGAGCCTTCTAGCCATAAATGTTCTAGCAGATTTATCAATGAAGCTCAGAAGAGCTGAAATGGAATCTGGTGGGAATTCTTTCTCTCCTCTGCTAACACGAATCATCTCCATAATTATTGATCGGGTTATTTTGCTGGTGAAGCCATTGTTAGTTCTCTGCCAGGCTGGTGCAGGAGTCCTCCAGGAAGTTCAAAGCCTGCTCAGTCTTTTACTTTCTTTGGTTAGAGAACATCCAGATCTGGGTGTCTCTGTACTGGATAAAGTTAGGTTATTTATTGAGTATCTTGTGGATGTACATGAAGGCAACATAGTTATAAGGCAAGAAAGTTTATCAGTTCCAGAGGTTTTTGACTTTAAAGGAGAAAATGTGGGCATTAGTTTGAAGCTGGCATATTATGTCCATAAATTTTCTGTTAGTTGCATTGAAATTATGAATGAAGCTGGTGCCATCACCACCCAATTAATTGACAAAGTAAAGCTTTTAGTTCAGTCTGTGCATCGCTGCGGTTTATTTCATTGGTATGTACTTATAATGTACTCCATACTGCTGCACTCTCATTCCATGTGGAGTTATGTAGTTCATAACAAGAAGGAAAGTTGCAATCCTGATAGCAACTTGAATTGTTCACTTTGTAGTGAGTTGGTTGAGAGTGAATTTTTCACCCTTGATTGTGCAAAAAAACTGTTGAAAGAGAGGGATAACTGGTCTGCTTATAAAGCTGGGACATTTGCAGCATGTCAGGGAGCATGGATCACAGCTGCATTTGTATTTGAGCAACTAACAAGTAAGGTTCAGTCTGGATCCTGCTCTTGCTGGTTAAAATCATTAACTCAATTTGCTCAAACTGAGAGTAAATTCCAGTTCTATCCCATAACACAATGGGGTTTCAGTTTGGCAGATCGGTCAAAGATGAATGAATTTCCAGTTATGTTTTTCCAGGACTTTTCTGATGAACTTGGTCAAGGTGCTGTTGAGAATATCTGTGACCCTAATTATACTGAAATGCTTCGTCAGGCTCATCATGGACTTTGTTCTTCAAGGAAAACATTAGAATCCATTGTCACATCCGATAAATCATTCTGTTTCCAGAGATGGTTTTTAGCTATAAGGGTGGAACTTCTAGGAACTATGGCGGATGTTGTCAAAGTCTCGGGTGCCACCCCACTTAGTGAGGACAGTATTAGCAACAATAGAAAGGGTGAGAAAAAAGATGAGTATCTCAACTCTTTGCGACAAATTACTCAATCATCTTTCCGGTTGAACAGGCTGGTGCAGGAATATGATCTAATTTCCATGTCTTTCATTGGAATGGACAGCAGAAGTTCAAAGATCATTTCTACACTTGCATTAAGTTGTTTGCTGTTGGCTTTTGCTACTGGATTTGCTATTTCAATTTCAGACCAGCTTGCGAATGAAATTTTAATGCCTTGTGATTTGGAAAACTCCAAGAACTATTTACAAGGAATGCTGGTGCGAAATTTAATTAGGCGGTTATGGCACTTGGACCAAGATACAATTTCACATCTGTGCTTGGTTTTAGGTGTTGGTGTACAGCCTAATGATAATTTTCACCAATCTAGAAGTCAAAGATTGAACATTAGTGGTGAAGAAAGAGATATTCTTGATGTTTGCAATTATATTGTTGCTGGCATTGTTGCATTAAAAGAAGAGGCAAATAGAAAGAAAAATGAAGAGATTCTCTCCCAAGTTACCAAGGATGGTTTCCAACTTGTCTTGAACACTATCACGAAGTGGATGCGCATCCCTTTTCAGGTGCCAACATATTTCTTTAAAATAAGGTATGCTCATGTTTTTCCACATTTATCATCTATTTTTATTTCTCCTCTTCCTTCCAGAGCATGTGAGGGTCAACTCTAATGCTCTTTTGCTACCCTTAATACACAAGGTGATATTTGTTCATTTATCTTGAAAATTTCCTTTTTCCTTTTTCTTTTTGATAATATGTATGGCAAACCACGAGGCAGCAGGGATCTTCTTTAGCTTAATGGTTTCTGAGACACACCAGTTTTTAACTGATTGTTTCTTACTTGCTCATGAAGGTCTAATGCAAAACCCAAAAGACTTGTATGTTAACCATAAGCTGCTTCAGGTTTGTGGAACAGTGGATTCTTCCATTTTCCTGAGGTCTTTCTTATCTTTTAATTGCTCCTTAATGATCAGTTTGCTATCTTCTTATCCAAAGAACTGTGATTGTTGGCAGAATTTAATTTCACTTTTAGTGGATCCTTTTTCATTAAATGAACTCTAGGACAAGTGGAATAACTTCCATGCAAAAATTTGATAATTCCTTTCTTTAGTTTAATTCTTGCATCCATGTCATCGGTTCTAACATTTGACTTTGACATTAAAATTCAGGCCTTGCATCGGGTCAGAGCTCTTTGTCTTCAATGCAGATGCCAGAAACTCAAATCAGTTGTCTGTCTTGCCAGGCTTCAACTTATCGCTGAA
This sequence comes from Populus alba x Populus glandulosa, assembly GCA_033617975.1. Lineage (NCBI taxonomy): Eukaryota > Viridiplantae > Streptophyta > Magnoliopsida > Malpighiales > Salicaceae > Populus > Populus alba x Populus glandulosa. The sequence continues at coordinate 12,184,727 of CM066160.1, forward strand.
TCTTCGTCTTCAATTAAGAAATCTGCCGCCAGATCTTCCATTCGTAGTCACCAGGTCTTATTGTGTCCTTTATTCTAGTATGTCTTTTCAAGAGTGCAAGGAAAATGGAGAAACCAAGGGGCAATTTCTGTGGGAAAATGGACCTTTGGACACTGACAACTTGATTCAAATGAATGAAAAATTGTTTCACCATGTAACAGAGTGCACAAAGAAGACTAGTAACAGTAAACGTGGCAGGGAAAAAGACATTGATTCTGATGAGATTATTACTGGATTTGTGTGTTTTGATCTAATCGATGCAAGGAAAGGGTTTTCAAATTGCCTTCTTGATGTTTCTCATTTTCCAGTAGGATCTTATAGAATCAAATGGCAGAGCTGTTGTATTGATAGTCAAGGTTCCTATTGGAGCCTCCTTCCATTAAATACAGGACCAGTGTTTACAGTACAGAAGCCCACTGCTGTATAATTATCCACAAGTCGTTTTGACAATGATTAAAACACATTTATAGACCTGCCGACTTGGTTGCCATGCATGGATCACAATGAAAGGTGTAGCATATAGGTCAACAATGAGAAACCAAGTACCACAGACAGGAAAAGAGGAGCTTGGTCTTGGCATCGCTGGAACTATGTGATGAGATGAATTTCATGTTTCCTGTAAAGGTGAACCTTGAGGAGCAGTCTCAAGTCAAGTGCCATGGCTACCTCAGAGATTTCATAGGGATTCTCCATTATGTTTAAATATGGTGCTAACTCTTCTTATTTTATGTGTTTACTTGTAAATTTGAGGGAGATATTTCAACATCTTTAATGGGGTTGCTTTGTTTTTGTGGAGAGGAGCCACATCAAATATCTGTCAGTTCTTGGCTGTGATTTGGCACATGTTATTACCTACTCGTATCAGGTACTTTTGCAGAAGCCCTCTCCTTTAGTTATTTGTCTGAATTTTGTATTGTTATCCTTTATATTTGAAATTTGCATAGGATTGTGAATGTGATTCAATCAATCAATTTGGATTCTGTTCTCCACTTTTACTGTTTGAAGGGGCGGGTGGGTGAGGGCCTTATTATGTCATTTTTATAGCATAAAAACCATAGATTGAATAATTTGGATTCGCATTTGCATTTTTAGGCAGTTCCTCTGTGAACACCTCATGAAACTGTAAAGCAGTGACTCGCTGCCACATGCTGCAATAAACAAAAATATCAAATTTCAACCATCCTCTGCAACTCCAGTGCCAAGCCATTACGTGTTTGATGCGTCTAGGAAAGGGGAACCATGCTTCCCTGCTCAAAGAAAGTAACTCTGTAATTCTTACCCGAAGGTTGTGTTCCCTGCAAAGAATTTAAGAAATATCTTCGGTTTGTAAGATCGTTGGATAATAAATTCTTAACAAGGTTGATTGCTCTGTTCTAGGCTTCTGGTTTTCTAGTGGACAATGGTTTCGATGCAGGTTCAGTGATTGTCAGAACAGTGATCTCTCTTTTCATGGAGATTTTGGGTTGGACCATTGGGGTTCAAGGTGTTAAGCTTCTGAATAGCAAAGAAATTCATTCAGCATTTGGGGGATAACTGCTGCAGATGTTTGTAGTCCTGGCAGGGGATGAAATTTGTTCATAGGAGAAAATCTTTAATGTAGAACTCAAGCTCATAGTCGTTCATACTTGGAAGATCAGAACACTTTGGAACTATTAGTTAGCTGTGTGAAGTTGATGACAGTTGTAATTTTGTGTGATTGTTTTGATTGTAAGATTACTTGATGCGCAACTGGAATGCTGTAGAAATGCTTTTGCTTTCATGTAGGGAAAGTAGGGTGAGAAAAAAAACCCGAAAAACTGATCAAACAAGAAAACAAAAAAAAATTACAGAAAAAATTGAATTGAGAAAAAAATTTGAATTAACCTATTAGAAAATAAAAATAAAACAATTGGTTCGGTATTGATTTTAACTGTCTGAAACTTGGTTCAATCACCACTGAAACAAAAAACAGTATAAATATAAACATTTCTTTTAACTCTAGAGGCCAGGTCAAACCCAGCTGCCCCTCCCTCAAGTTCTCTCTGTCTCAGTTCTCGCATCCCTCCTCTGGTTTCTATGTTTTCTTGTCTTCTCCAGTTTCAAGGTTCAAAGTCTCCAGAAAAAAACAGGGTATCTAGCAGTCTTCTAAGTTATAACTTTCTTTATTTTGCTCAATTCAAATTCTATATCTCCATTTCCTGTTTGGCCAATCTCATGGGAACGCTTTGTTTAAAGCCATGGAACCTATCAAATTGAAGCTATCAAGCTCATCTTCCATGGCCGGATCTGCTAGTCTGGTCACTCTTCCTTTCTACCAGTGTTTTAATTATATAATTTGCACATGTATATAAATGGGTACACTATTTCAATAGATCACATTCATTCACTTTGTTTCTTTGCATTACAATAGCAACAAAGTCTGTTAAAAAAGCATATGATGCATTATTGTTGGATGCTGGTGGAACCCTTCTGCCATTGACAAAGCCTATTGAAGAAACTTCCGCATCCATCAGAAGAAAATATGTTTTTTTTTCCCTTCTTTTTATGCTATTTCTGGATTAGAATGAAGTGATTCGCAGCAGGGGATTCAACACTCAATAGTTTGATAAAATCAGTTGTTCCCGGTTCCTTACTTCAATTAACCCAAAGGAACGAAATTGATCGTTCGAACCAGTTTTGGTTTTTAATTTTAAAAAAATAAAATTTGGTTGGGTTATTTTTTAGAGTAAAAACCGAGAAATCCTCGAGAAAGTCACTGCAGCAGCTTTGCTATTATATGGAGAAATCTCTTACGCACAGAATGCAACTGCTACGCAGCTCTGTTTCCATTTTCCAATCACAGCTTATCTTGCACTTGTCTGTGTAGTTCGTGCATGATATCGTTCTGGCTGATGCAGTTCATTACTAAAACTCCTCAGAGCAATAGAGTCCTTATTTCTTACAGCAGTCTTCATGGAATCAGAAAAACTACTTCGTCCTTACTAAAACTACCAAATTGCGAAGAGTTTACTCCACTTATCTAGTATGTTTGTTGTGAAACTCGGGTCATATGGACAAAGGACAACGCCATAGTACTTTATTTCAATAGAAAACCCACAAACAAGCTTGTAAAGCATCCAAAATCATGACAATTGATTCTTCTGTTGCCACTGGATTGATCACTTTCTTTGCTAAAGAGTCCCTTCAATATTACAAATTTTCTGCAGCCCGCGAAACAATCCTTCACAAATTGCATCCCCACACTGTCTTACAAAAGCCACTACATCTTCCATTCGCAGCAAATGGAAGACATGGACACCAAACTGGACATGATTTTTTAATTGTTACTTTCTAGTAAAAAAAACAAGGGTAGAATTAAGGTTTAACAACAGAAGGTATGGGAGCTGAGACACGGGGTTTTCCATCTTGATGGGCTACTCTAATCGTCGATGAGCTTGGGTTTGTTTCTGTGTTGTTCGTACGATGTATACGAACAGGGGTTTGAGTTGCTCCTGTGATGTTCGCTTCTATCCGTAGGACTGGAGCGACCCTAAATACACGAACAGGGGTCCAAGTTGCTCCGACGATGTTTGCTTCCATACGTGGAGGTGGAGGTGGAGGGAGTGAATGGCCTTTAGAATTGGAAACTGAGAGAATAGGTCCAACGTAGAATAAAGGTGCCGAGGCAAGGGGTTTGTCATCTTGTTTTGCTTCTTTTGTCAATGGGTAAGGAGCTTCCCTTGGGATTTTCGCTTCTGCTGGAGGGGGTTGAGGGCCATTGAATGTTGAGAGAAGGGAAGGAGGTTCCCCTTTAATGGAAGAAACATGGGCCGAGGTGGATGTGTTTCCATCTTGGTTTGTGATTCCATTTTCATTGACAATTGAAGCTGTCCCCTTGATCTCCTGTATAGTCTCCTTTTCATGTTCCTCGATAGCAGAAGCTTTAGGGTTTATATTTCTTCTCTTAACACTGTCGAATTCTGTCCAAGCAAAACTCAACCAAAGCCCTTAGCTTACTAATAGGGCTAGCAAGGCCCAGCTGGACTTTCCATTCTGTTTCTCCTCTTTCCTTCTTATCTCCTCCTCCTTTTCTTCCTTCCGCCTAGGTAGGGCCATCATGTAGACTTTGTGTTATGCCACGACGTTCAGAAAGAAACCTTGAACCAAATCCTAAGTATCATGGATAAGGTGAACGTGGAGGACAGTTGCAGCCAGGCATGAAGTAAAGTGACAGTTGCAGGCATGAAGCAAGGGAGAGAACGGGTCAAAAGCTGTTGGAGAGTCTCTAGCTTTTTTCCGAAGTTGGTTTCTTGTCATTTTCTAGCATTCGATGTGATATTCACTGCATTTTCGCCTCTCTTTCTTTTTATATATATATATATATATATTATAAACTTTGATAACATTTCTGCAATTTCGTAAGAAAAGAGTTATTGTTAATCATACACGCGCGCTTTTGATGATATATATTGATAGGAGGGCCAATGAGACCCGTGCAAACTTATAGCATAATCTTCGTCAAACAATTAAGCACATCCATGCAATGAAGGAAATCCTCTCAAGATTTTCCAAGAAAAAGGTAATCACTGCTCAACACAACCTCCAAATAATTAATTATGTCAAGTTTAGGGTATTGTTTTCCGTTCATCCATCCATCCAGGTATACTTAAACTTTCCCTTCTCTCTGTTAATAATAAAGTCCATCCATCCAATGATAACGTTGTTGCTATTCAAAAGTGTTTTGTTGAACAGCATGATATGATTTCATTTGCTTCGATAAATACTTTTTTCATTTACCATTTTTTTTCACGTTGGTGTTACGTGTATCAATGGTGATTTGGAATCTATTACAATTATATTGTTCCTACAGCCTGCTCAATGTGAAAAGTGCGATGGGCTTAAGTCTGATATTGCGAGTCTAATCGGGAAGGCAATTGAAAAAGATATCCAGATATCAGCCCTTGGCAAGTTGTTAGCTCTTAAAGACGAGGAAATATCTCGCCTTAAAAGCCAGCAAAACCCGCAACTTCGGGAGAAGATAGCTCATAAAGACAAGAAATTATCCCGTCTTGAGGATCAGCAACTTCTGACAGATACAAGAATCAATAAGCTCAGGGCTGACATTGACTTTGTTTTGAAGGAATTCGACGAAGCTGTTAAAATTAATGAAGAAGGTTCTGACAAGTATTCTGATAGAAGCCTTAACAAGTCTGAGAAACATGAAAGACTGGCGCCAACAATTGGTATAGGAAACCGACATGATGACAAACCCCAAAGCACAACCCCTCTTCTTCCTCGTACTTACGAGAGGTCTCCTCCTTATTTTCCCACTTTAAAAGGCGGTTCATCTCCGCTTATGGAGGAAAACATCATGGTAGCGGCTTCAAGTAGTAATGATGAACCTCCTTCCAGCTTCTCCATGTTTAATGACGATTCAACTCTGCCCACGGAAGAAAACATCACGGTGGCACCTCGTAGTGATAGAACGGCATCTCTAACTAGCAACTCATCTCGAACTAAAGAACAAAACATGAAGGTGGCAGCTCCGTTATCTAGTCATGATATACTTCCACCCTATGTTCCCAGATTTCATCCATCTCCAACAGCAGAGGGGAACATTACAGTGACAGCTCCAAGTAGTGATCATGGCAATGGAAAAGCAAACGGAGATGGAAAGCTACATATTTTTGACCATAGTCTTTATGGTTTTCATAGACCTCCTACTCCTTATCCCTTTTATGTCCTGAAGAAGAAAAACAATAACAATTAATGTTGTTAAATAGAGTAGCTACAAGCAACGAGAAAAATATGGAGTCATAAGAAATACTACGTCCTACAAGCATCTTTACCACTCTTTCTTCTTTTTATATCATACTTGTAGTTACATCACGAAATATTTAATAAATTATTTAACATTATCAAGAACTAATTAATCATAACAATAAATAAGTAAAACGGAAGCAATTGATGAATTATAGGAGTCTAGTACTATGTTCAAGTATATATTTTGATTGAGGAGAATTAAGTGTCGTCGTATATGTCTCGATCTTTTAGAGTCCATCTTGTACGCCCAATTAACTATTTGGAAATGTTTAATTAATTCTTAATATGATTTTCTGATTTTCAAGGGAGTTGTGGTGGAGGAATTAATGTTCTTGGCATTCATTTTAATGTTTCGTATGATATGACTATTATTATAAAAAATCATCTTTTCTAATTATCTAGTAGGTAGTCAATAGTAAGAATTTGAAATCAAGGAATTTATTTTTTTTATGGTCTTAGATTTGAGCCCTATGATTACTAATATGATGACCACTAGAAACTTACATAATCTTTAACTTTAGGACCCGTGAGATTAATCAAGATGTGCGCAAACTGGGCTAGACACTTACATTAATAATTATAATAAAAAAAATCATCTTCCCTTTATAAAATAAAGCTGAATCTAGTTCCTTATTAATACTACAACTATCCATAAAGACATACATATATTTAAAACATTTTATACAAATGGATTACTTGAATCTATTTGATATGGATTGGATTTAATGATGAAGAAGCGGGGGGATTGATTGATAATAATAATAATAATAATAATGTGTATTTATGATGAAGCTCATCATGAATGTCGTTATTATATTTGTTTCTTAGATGCCTTTACTAAATTCTTTATATTCTATGTAATACACATAGAATTAATAACATTTAAACTTTATGAGTTAAAGATTTAATTATATTGCAATATAGCAAACCTGTCACAGTAGTAGATTCAATCTGCTGCAAACTTAATTTCAACAACTGTCGTACCACAAAAATACTTGCAACCATATAAACCACCATGGATCTTCTACCCAAACCACCACCATTAGGCAGCATTGCTGGTGAGAACTTATAGTATATAGAATGGCTTTAACAAAGGTGATGAGGATGGAGGAAGAGAGAGGTGATAAAGTGTAGAGATTTGAGACCTGCAATCCATGAGAGAGAGAGAGAGAGAGATCATTTTTCTTCTTCTTCAATTAGATATATATATATATTTTAATTATCTTCTTTAATTAAGTTTTCGTTTTCATTTTTCATCACGTGTAATGATAGATGAAGGGTTAGTGCAAATCAAAGCCTTGATACTACTTTGCTAGGAATTTGTTTAAGATCTTAGACAAATTTATCGTACAGTACAACGCTACAAAGATTGAGAAAACATAAGAGAGAGAAAAAAGAAAAACATATATTTATGTGATTTAGCTAATTGCTTACTCCATAGACGAAAAAGATAGCAAGATACTCTACCATTGTATTGCTTCTTGTGAATATTTTTACAGCTCAGCTGAACCAAGTGCACGGCTGTCTAGAGAACACGGACCTGCTAATTACACCACCATTTAGAGGAAAAACATGTAGATACTTGTCCAAGAACATTAACAACGAATTAACTGCAAAACTACCGGTCAGGTTTTACAAATTTAAACCCTAAAGCAAGGTTTTTATTGAAATTAATCTGAAGAAACTGTGGCTTGAAAAAAAATCCTCATCACTACAACCCCATCTTACCATTGATACTAAAATTAGAAAAATACTGTATAAAAGCAAGCAAAACAAAATGAACCATTCTTCTGTGATTAGTAATATCTGTCTAAGAAAACAAAACCACCGACACTAGCTACCGTCTACAGCTAGCACATAATTGAAGTAAGAACCAATCAAAGAGAGAAAATGTCTAAATGTATCGGTCAAAAAATAAATCTTATAGTTGAGACAATATTTCAACTGGGCCCTATCCAATGATGCATACCTTTCCGCATTTTCTATAGTTTTCCTTTTCTTATACGCGTTAAGAAATTATTCAAATATTTCTTATAATGAACTTTCAAGGCTATTTAATTATAGCCTCACATCCTAACCTAATTAACTAGAATTTTATTAAAAAGAAAATTCCAACACTACCAAAATAATTCTAATCTAAGACCAGAACTCGAAACTCCTTAGTTGACGTATCCAAATTATGTTTCTAATTTTGAATTGAACTCTACAACAGCATGAATGAAAGTTCTTGGTTCTCATCACCAATGCGTGACAGCTCCGAGTAGTCATTACAAAGCAACAACAAATGAAGATGCAAAACTACATATTTTTTAACGATAATCTTTATGGTTTTCCCAGACCTCCTCCTCCTCATCACCGGATTTATATGTCCCGAAAAAAGAAAAACAAGAACAATATCGTTTTCTTGATGAAAGTCCAAGTTTATAAAATAAATTGATATTAGGTTATAAAATATAATTTATATTATTCTTTAATACAAAGAAAACCCATAAATTAAAAAGCTTCTAAATCTCCTACACTAATTCCCTAGATTAAAAAAAACTAAAGTTCAAATTATTTTTGTTATAATCTTGTAAATATCCAATAAAACTAAGCATCTAACTGGCCGCATCTAAGAAAAATGAGCCTGTAACATAGCTTTTTTTCGTTCTTCTTTCTTAGTGCAAGTGTAATAAATAATTTCTTAGTGCAAGTGTAATATTGATTTCGACTGAACCACGACGTCGGCAAAGTTGGTTTCAGGCATTCTCTCTCTCTCTCTCTCTACGAGAACAACGTCATATTTAATCAGCTCATACGTCATATTTCGTAGTAGGTTTAATAATTTTGACGAAAACAGAAGACCAAAGAATCATGTTCATTTCCAACTAGCAGGTAGGTAGCCCTTTACTAAAAATACGACCAGACACGGTCTAAATCCACTTTTTTTTCCGTGTGAACTCTGGTTCATATGTCCACGTGTTGCTTTAATTAATTAAATAATTACAATCTCTAGGGAGACCAGGCATGCACGCTGCAAGCCACGAACTTTCGGGGGAAAATCTACATGGTCATAATTGACCCGCATTTCCTCGCGTGACATATATACTATAGCACCTTCCTTCTCTTTTATTTAATTATATAATGCTTCAGAAAACATGAGCATAATCATCTTCATACGATTAACAACCATTTATAAGACTGCCATGACACTTTTCTCAAATATATTCAGATGCTTTGGTGATGTGTCTAAAAGCCAAAGAAGGGTATGCACAGGGGGTGTTTGTGTTCTTAAAGAGCAGAGCAAACTAGGCAACACAAGATCCGAGACAAAGCGAAAGCGAAGAAATCAGCACTCATGTTTTTGATTTTTCATTGAGAAGGTATCCAGGTTTGTAGTTATTAGCGTTAAGAAGTGACTTGGATCAAAGAATTATGCTACTTCATTTTCTTTTAATACAATCTCAAGTATTGTGAAGTGGAGGCCTCTGCATGTTGTTCGTCATGCAAAGTTCTTGAATACAACGTGTGGGATATTTGAATTGATGGGATTTATCATGTGTTCTCCAATTTGATTTGTTTTCGTTATTTAGATCTTGATTCATGTATCAATAAATCCAAGCGGTTTTGTACCTGTTTTTCTTAAGAGCAAGAGAAGAGCCTCTTGGCTTTGCAACTTTTGAGAGGGTTTTACATGGATCCACACTCAATCATGCCATACTCTTAGTATTATCAAAATGTTTTTTTTTAGTTGGTATCAGATTTTTGAGGATGATAATGTCTTGGCTTTATTGAAAACTTGGTGTTTTAACACCATATTCTTCCGCCTGGGCCTTGCAAGCAAGACCTAGCGGCCTCCCATGCGTGAAAATGAAAACCATAAATATAAATAAATTGAGGCTTTATGATAGCAATTAAAATATGGTACAAGGATGGTGAAAAGATCCTCTCTTCCTCGCCTACGTTGATCCCAATTCATACCACTTTGTTTGTCAAATTTGCGGAGGAAAAACAAACCAGAAGTTTTTGATCTACCGATGTTGAGAGTGTGGCTTTGATGCTCATCCCTACTGCGCTCTTGGGAAGAACCATTATCAAGCAACGGGGCAGTTACAAGTATTTCATCCACCCTCCAACCCTTGCCATGTGATGATTTAAATGGCTTTGGAATGTACTGATTCTAAGTGCAGTTTTATCATCCACGGGAAAAAAGAAGGTTGCAAGCATTCATGATCCGAATAGTGAATTGGAATGGCAAGTTATTATATCTCTGGCTGATGAGCTCGTTTGTGATTATTGGGGTGACTGGATGGATTTCTTTGGCTGAGTACGGCCTTTATTGACCGGAAAAATGGAAGGAATTCAGGTCCTCTAGGTGTTTAAGTTACTTCCTTGGGGTCTTGTAAAATTGGCCGTCTTTTTCCTGCATATTTGCAAGATTATAGGTGTTGCAAGTGGACAACGTTATGACGATTATTATTTCGGATTGGAATTATCAAGAATATGATGGATAGAGAAGATAAGGAGCTCATGTTATTTATCAATCAAAGAGAGAAATGAGAGTCTTTATCTAGTATTTTGATTACTAAAAACCTTAATTGGTTTTAAAATTTAGATAAAATGAAGGTATTAACACTTCTAGTATGTTTTATTTAAGGTAAATTATATTATTTATTTGTTTGATGTAAACTAAAATAATATTATGCTTTCTAACAGCTGATATATCTAGGTTTTAAAACAAAGGGAAGGGATTAGGAGGTGGCTACAGTTATGAGTTGAATATTTCCTTTTGGATTATGTGCGTAGTTTTCATTTTGTTTCTTTCAAACTAGGATTATAAGTGTTCTTCCTCATTCATCTCTATCAACTGCAAGCCTTGATCCAACCATAGATATCTTGCAGTACCGTTAAAATGATGATAACCTACCAGCAAAAACCAAACAAGCCTTCCATGCTTTTGTTTCTTATTTCAACATGCCTCAGACATGTAATTAAAGTAGCTTGTCATTCAAAATCAAATGGGTGTTACAAGAAATTAAATCAAGTTCTTAATCCAGAACATTAACATCCAATCAGATCTCATCATGCAGGACATCAATAGCGTTGCTTTTCTGATTCAATTCGTTCATTCTCCTCGCCTCTCTACGTTGCGGCGAAATCTGCAAAGAACATTTAGATACAGTTAGCATCCAGAAACACAAAAACTAGAGCTGCAAAAAACATGGATAATATGAACGTAATGGTTCTGGTCAGTAAATGGCTCTATTCACCTCTGTAACGTTTTCCGGAGATATTGGTAGGTCCAAGCAAGCTGCCATATTACGTTAATTAGGATTGCAACCAAAATCAAAGCTCGAAGTGGGAATACATTTGCAACGCTTGTATCGGTAACAATAGCCACCCCAAATACAAAATCTGCTGCAGCAATTAGCAAGAGAATGCACATCATAGGCAACAAAAGAAGTGTAGTAGATTGCCAGTCCCACAGGAAGATTTCAGTCAATGCTACAACCACAATTGTTGCTAATGACAAGAAAAAGCACAGAGAATTGCACAAGATAAAATTAAGGAATTTGTTTTTGCCTAGTTCCCAACTTATGGATAGTCCAGGCTTGTGTGAGTCACCTTCACTGACGCTCGCCAACTCGAACAAACCTAAGAACAATGAATTGCTCCATGAGCTGGGATCGTCACTATTGCCATTAGCAGCAGCAGTAGCAGATTTAGTAGCATTGGATGAAGCCCATTCTTGCCACACACCTCCAGGAGGATTCATTCCTACTTCAAAAGATAATGAGGCAAAGATTGCTGCCAAAATACCAATGCCATTCTTTAATGAACCAACAAACTTTTCCCTTCTAGCTACTGAGCCTCGTTGTTGCTGAGTGACAATGGATTGCTCTAATAGTTCAACTCGCTCTGTGAGCTCTGCTCCTACATTTCGGATTATTTCTTGTATTTCATCTTCATCATTAGGTCCTTTCGTCGCTCTTACTGCCAAATCTAAAGCAGTAAGACCTTCAGAATTAACAGCATTCACATCCACATTAGTCCGTGACAAAAGCCTTACCATCTGCAGAATCAAATTTTCACTTTAATTCATTGTGCAATCAACCGGAACTTAACATTAAATTTATGCCATTGAGCTTGCAAGGGTAAAGATCTCAAGTTTGAGCCTTTTCTTTGTAGCAAAAACTAAAAATAAAAAATAAACAACAATCTATTTGGTTTGACTTTGCCTCCTTGATAAAAAAACTTTCATAATAAAAAAGGATTACAGCAAGTAATCAACAACTCGAAAAAAAAAATCTCATTAACTGACCTGAGTACGTACTAATCTCACTATAGACAACCGAAATTGTTTAATTATCAATACAATTAATGACAGAAATCACTGACATAAAACATCCTGTCAGTATTTATTGAGGAATTGCCAACAGAAAGGATTCTATCAATAATTACTTATAAACTGTAAGAAAGTACTAAAAAATTCATCCTTACAGTTTCACCACTTAGGTCAAGGTTTTTTTAGTAAAGATGGCTATTCGATATAATATTCTAACTAATTAATAATATTAAATATAAAGTAGTGATGAGATTCTGCAAGTTTCAACCTGAGGATTTGTTTTTTAAAGAAAAAAAACCTTGAATAACTATATGGTTCATAAAGTAATTTCTAGTGCAAAAGGGATGCATCCGTGGCTTATAGAACTTCTCAAATTAAAATGCCTCAACAGGCTTCAAGGGTCCTTTTACTACTGGAGCCAAAGCGAACAATCTCTTATTGTGTATTCGTTTTTGAGGAAAAGAGAAAGACTTGAAAGGAACAGCAAATATCGTTCATTACCTTTGACTTTTTTCCAGCACTCGCAAGGTGAAGTATGGTATTACCGCCTGCATCCACGGCATTGAAAAGCTCATTGCCAATTTGGTATTGATTGGCAAGCTGAATCAACAACTCTAGTGCCTGGTATCGATTGTGTTTCACGGCAAGGTGCAGAACAGTCTCCCTGCTCGAGGTAAGCTCATTTGCTGATTCATTTGTAAAAAGCTGTGTCAAGATTTCCCTCCTTCCTCTAATGGCAGCCGTGTGAAGGGGAATATTTCCGTCCTCGTCTTTTTTAAGAGTAAGATCAGGTCGAAGATCAAGCATTCCCTTCACAATCTCCAGGTGCCCTTTTGCTGAGGCCAAATGGATGGGACTAAGACCTTGCTGGTTAAGTTCGTCTGCTAATTCAGGATAATTTTGCATCACTTCCATGGCAAACTGAGTATGACCAAGAAGTGCAGCAACGTGCAATGGTGTGTTTGACGTAGTGACTGTTACAGTATGGAGGATTAGACGATCTTGTCGAATTAATTCTCGCAAGGTACTCACATCTCCTCTGAAAGCTGAATCATACAATCTAGCATCCATTGAAATGAATCAATGGTCACATTCCACCGCTCGTACTTTTATAGGATAAGGAAGGTAAATGAAAAGCTAGAGAACCACTTTATTTTCTGAGAAATTCCACAAGCGCCAGAGCTGTTTCTGTACGCTTCTGAAACTTCACAGTCCTTTCGTTTCGTATGAAAAGGAAAGCCAAAGGCAAGAAGATTGACTTATAAATTGACTTGTGAAATTAAAGTCTTTTGGCATGGGTAACTATTTATGTGTGAAACGACTTGGTAAACTTCCGAAGACTAAGAAACTCTAAATGTTTACTGCGGTGAACTCCATCAAGTGGGAGACATAGAAAAATCAACTTTGGTTTTTTGACGAAGCAGTGGTGACAAAACAAAAGCATCCAGCAGCGCTGAGAAAGATTAAAAGAAGAAGAAGAAGAAGAAGAAGAAGCAAAGCTCGGGACATTCAATAAGATATTGAGACGGTTGCCAGAAAGCGGAGGACGTTTGATGTTTCCTTCATCGCATGATGATTTGAGCACTGTACAAATGAAATTTTAATGTTATTTCAAGGTACAAGCTTGTTGGAAGAAGGATGGTTGTGATATAAGATTAAAAACAGTAATGTAAAGTTAGAAATTTTAAGAACAAGATAAAATTGAGAGAAAGATATAATTTTATTAAATATTTTTCTTTAAAATCTCTTAGTTATTCTCTCTATCTTTTGTGCTTTTCAATAATGTTGAATTATAAGTTTTTTTATTGGTGTAAAATCCTAAATAATTAAGAAATTAAACTAATACAAGAAAATCATAATCTGAATAGGAATTGTATTCTACCAACTAAATTGGTCGATCAATTTATTTAATCCAACTAGTCGATTAATTCTTCTATTCTTCAAAAAAACCAGAAATCAAGTTTAATTTTCAACACCCCCACTTAAATTTGATTTCTTAATAACTCCTAACATATCTCTTATTTTGTTCAAAACATATTTTTTTAGTGGCTTTATAAAGATATCCACGACTTGGTCTTATATCTTCACATACTTGACTTCAACTTTCTTGTTTGTAATACAATCTCTTAGGTGATCAAATCTTGTGTTAATGTACTTACTTCTATCATGAAAAATTGGATTTTTAGCTAAAGCAATAACTGATGAGTTGTTCATATAAATCTCTATAGGCTTCTCTTATGGCATTTACAATTCTTTCAATAATTTTCTTAGCCATATGGAATGATAAACACATGATTTAGTAACTATATATTCAACTTTACATGTTGAAAAAGTGACTATAAATTGTTTTTTTAAACTCCATCTGAATGTTGTGTTTACCATGCAGAAAACAAAACCTGTAGTGTTTTTTTTTATCATCCATATCTCCAGCCCAATCACTATCATTATAAATCATAAGTTCAAAGCTATTAAAATAACCATATAACAAGCCAAAATCAATAATACCTTTGATATATCGAAGAATTCGCTTCAATTCTTTAAAGTGTGTCTTGGTTAGTGTCTTCATAAATTTACTCACAAGTCCTACTCCAAAAATAATATTTGGACGAGTACATGTCAAATATTTCAAACTCTCAACTAAGCTCTTGATTGTTATAAAGTTTATCTCCTCTCCTTCATTATTTTTTGATATCTTTACTCCACACTCAACTAGAGTATTTATTTTTGCACGATCCTTCATCTTGAACTTCTTGAGAACCTCCCTTGCAAACTTCTCTTAATTCATAAAGATTCAACCTCTTCCTTATTTGATCTCATTCCTTAAGTAGTAGGACATAAGACCAATATCTATCGTCCCAAACTCCTTAATCATTGCTTGTTTGAAATCTCAAAACATCTTTGAATTATTTTCTATAAAGATCAAGTCATCCATATATAAACATATAATAATAATATCACCACTCTCTTTGATCTTTATATAAATAACATATTCATGGGGGCATTTAACAAATCCATTCTTTAATAAATATCCATCAATGTGACTATTCCAAGCCCTTGGAGCTTGCTTTAATCTATACAAGGTTTTGTTCAATTTTAATACATTGTTTTCATGTCCCTTCACTTCATATCTTATATGTTGCTCAATGTAAACCTCCTTTTCAAGAAGGGTTGATTTGATATTCATTTGATAAATTCTCCATCTATGCTAGGTAACAGTGACAATGATTAATCAAATGATCTTCAATCTAGTAACATGAGCAAAAATCTCATCATAGTCAATCTCATACTTTTGACTATAGTCATTTACTATCAACCTTGCCTTATATCACTCCACCTTGTCTTTAACATTCTTCTTTTCTTTGTAGATCCATTTGAAATCTATTGGCTTCTTTCCATTTGGTCTAGGAATCAATTTCTATTTGTCATTTTTTTCAATTGATGCAATCTCCTCATTCATAACAATTCTTCATTTTGCATCATTTACTTCTTCTTCAAACACTATAAAATTATATGTAGCAAGATAACAATATAATGTTACATCATAAAAAATTAGATTAATTACCTCATATAAGTCATCAAGCCTTCTCATCTTTCTTGATGGACTTGGTGGAGTGCCAAAGTTTACATGCCTAAGTCTCATATGCCAAAGTCAAGTCTTATCCTTTACACATGTATTTAAACACTTAGGTATATTTTTTTGTATGCTTTGCAAGAACATTCTATTTTTTTGTCATGACTACCTTTGAAATCATAGCTTCTTTAGTGTCAAGTAATGTCAAAGTACGATCTTTCATTTTAATTTCATACCCCTTCTCTAACAATTGTCATAAGCTCAACATATTGCTTTTCATCTTTGATATATAATAGACATCACCAATAAATTGATGACTTTTAATTTTTTAATTTTAATCAAAATCGTACATTTTTCTTTGATAAAAACCTTTAAATGATCCGCAAATGGGACATTACCTCTAATTGCTTTATCAAGCTCCATGAATATGTCTTTGTCTCAATATATATGGTTATTGGCTCTATTGTCTAGATACCACATGTTCTCTTTATCTTGCATTCTCTTATTATGCACTAGTAATAATGTGACTTCCTTCTCCTCTTCTATTATTAGATTTGCATTCTCCTCAATCCTTTTGGTTGTACTCCACCAATCACAATCAGTCAATCAATTTGATTCATGCAATCAACCAGTTGACCTGTTGAGGCTGCCACAACCTTCTTTTTTTATATATTTTTGAACTGAAACCTTTCAAATTTAAGATCAGGTTTTTATAGTCCTCTAGAGTATTCTTTTTTAAAAAATAAAATTAAGTGAAACAATGTTTGAAAATGGGTTTTTTAGTTGGAAAAAATGGTAACATGGATTTTCAACTATTTGATGGATAAAAACTAGACCAAGATGGTGCATCTTGTGAAATGACAATTGATGGATAAAAACTATACCAGAGATGGCGCATCTTGTGAAATGACAAATGACAAGTCAAGGACGACGAATATATATATATATATGCTAGGCATCAAACATTTCAAGTATACAAGAACTTTTGGATGATCCATTGTCATGTATATTGTCAAACACTTCCATATTATTTATTTAACATTTTTATTTTAGTAATTTCCAAAGAATTCAAATATATTTTACAGAAAACACGTTACGTTACATAAATTATTAATAAGAAAGCGTGTAAAAAATCCTCAACCCATATGAAAATCTCATGTTTTCATAAATTTATTACTAAACACTATATTATGATTTGCTTGAAGAAGCTTTAACCTCATTCTATTTATACTTAAGAAATAAAATGTTAATTTATTTTTTAAATGTTGGGGAAAAACAAAGGGTATCAGCCTATCAGGGGAAAGTCGAAGAAAAGAAGAAATAGAAAAGGAAAAAACACAAGGAATGAGGAAAGGGGCTTAGCTCACGTGTTGTCAAGCCCATGCATACCTACCAGCGACCTACACCCTCCTCGACGGAAAGAAGGAAGGAAAGAAAAAAACATGCAGATGATGATATCTAAAAGTCCATTTTTAATATTTGTTCATATAAAATATTTTCAAAACCTATTTCTACAACGAAGCTCATGTCTTCTTTATTTTTTTCAACCACTTTTAAACTCCTAAAACCTCCAATCGGCTCGGAGAGCTATGTTTTATCAATTAAAGGTTCAAAAAGCGTTATTCCATGTTAAGAATTGTTGTTCCATCTGCTCTTTCTCTCCTCCACTTCTCCGACTGCAGGCTCTCTCTCGGATGATGGAACCGGAGATCTCTTCGAAAATTGAACGCTTTATATTGGAGGACCAAAAGAGAATCCATCAAGTCAAAGGACCAAAAAAAAAACCACATCAATCAGCATTTTAGAATCATAAATTATTCAAAACTGATAGCGTAATTGGACAGTCGTGAAAAAATTTGGGTTGAATTGGGCGAGATTAGATGCAGACTTTGTCTTTAGATTTGATTTTCCCTGCAAAAACAAGCTTTTTATTGGAATAGACCAATAGATAACTTTTCGTAGTAGTACAAAAAGGAGAATGAAAATACATAAGTGTGATATTAAGCTTTTAAATGAACTTAAATAATTAGACTCGATATATTTATAGATTTTATTCACAGTAACTTACTTTGTAAATACTAAATAGTGATGTAATGATAATAAAAAAATACCTCAAAAAATTTGGTATTTATAGTTATTATTTTATCATCACATATAATAAAAAAAGAGATATTCAATCAAGTAGAGAATTTGGGAGCATCCAATCGGAACAATGGAGATAATATACAAAATAGAAAAACTTTGTTTCAAACCGAACAAAGCCGAGGTTTATGATACTTCACAGTTTGGAGAAAAACCAACCAAGCCCAGTTCTATATAAAAGTTTGGACAAGACCACGCCTACGCAGGTATATATGAGATTGTTCTGGGCACAAGGAACACATCTACGAAAGCTACATTATGTTCCGCCCATTACCTTCATATCATTCATGAGGAAAGAAAAGAAGAAAAACACTACCACCAGGCCACAGGCGGTTGAACAATCAACATTTGGATTTTACAGGTGGGTAAAAAAAAATACCAGTTATTGAGCAGTAACCTGAGCAACACCTGCAGAGAAAAAGATATTCAAAACTTAATGCTTGAACACGACTAGGGGAGGAGCAAAAGCAAATGCATACTGAAACTTGGCTAACCTAAAGAAGTTAAAACTGTTTTTTATTTTATTTTTGCAATATTAAGACCCAAGTGCTACAAAAATGGACACTAATTCCCCTGCTTCCATGATATGGAACCCATCTAAAATCACTATAACTTTCATATAGTGCGCCTAAAAGGCTAAAACATCTGATGTCACTTCCCCTCTACTTTTTCTTTAATTAAGATTTTCTCTTCAATAATTTCTTCCTTCTTTCCATTGTAATACTTAAAATCTCTCAGAAACATATATACCAAAACCCCCCTCTTTTGAATGTTGCAATGAATTGATGTAGTTGTTGATTGGTGTTTGGAAATTCATAATAAAACACGCAAATAAATTATGAAAAAAGAAGTGGATTTTCAATTAAATGCCTTTGTAAAACAAGGACCTGAGAGATTTCTATTTTTATATGAAGAGATTAGGTGATGGAAAAGAGAGGAGAATTATTGAAGAAAGCAAAGATGAATGAAAAAGAAAGAAGAAAAATCAGAGATATGGCTAGTGTTGGTAGGCTAGAAACTGTATTAGACACGGATGAGGTGTGAAGGTAATTGTAAAAAGAATCAAAAAGGGTACAGCCTAAGGGAATTAGGTAACTTCTTACTTCTCAGGAGTAAGAAATTATTGCCCTTCCTAAAATATTTTTCCTCGCATAGGATGTTGTATTCAGGGTCCATGTATCTCCGAGTTACAAATCAGAGAGCATATTAAGAAGCAAAAATATTATTTAACAGGTACGATGCAAAAATAACAGGAGAAGAAAATAGTTTTCCAATCATTTTACAGAAAGCTGTGCACAGGTTAATTTTTTGCCAGAAAATTTGTTCTGTATACAGAATCTCCAGGGAATAAAAAATTTCAGAGACTCAATATCACATGCCCTGAAAGACTGCACTTAACATACAAGTAATAAATACTAACCATTTGTCGCTGCCTCTTCTTCCTCCTTTTCTTCATCAATTGTTTTCCATACGATGTCTTTCAGTCCAGTTGAGAGGTTCTTGTAAAACTGTCATTTAAACCAGTTGAATTCAAAATTAGACCTTATAGCAATTAAGGATAAAAGGAGGAATTAACTAATAATACAGTTGATGGAGCAACAATGCCAGTGGAGGCAGCTATATTTTTTTATGGCCCGTTAAGTCCACCCTATAAGAGCAGACACACGCAAATCTAGCCTTCAGCAGACTCCAAGAGATTACATGTCCCATAAAACATGCAAATGAATTTAGCTTGGCCTTATTCTTGAGCTACCAATGCTATAGTGAACATTTTAACTTTGCCTTGAGCCTGGAAATCATTTTTAATTCAACTTGGCCCAGTAATGTATAGTTCCATAAGCAGTTTTTTGTTTCAGTAATGGTAATAATAACTGGAACATGAAATGGGAAAAGCTGAATCACAAATGATGTAGTTATTGGCTAGTTCTTGGCATCAATGTGTACGCCATCAACTGTGGTTGAGTATCTCAAGTACCCCTCCCAGTCAAGCCTCTCTTTTTACTAAAAGCTTCATCTTGTCATAATTGTTTTGCATGAAAACTTAAATAAGCAAACCAGCTAAATATGTACTTTTCAAGAACAGCTCCATTTAGTTTGCAGCCAAACCATGAGTTACACACATGACCTAACTGCACAGGCATGAACTGGTTGATGTAAAAGAATACAGAGACCAGACATTCTTTGATGAAGGAGAAATTATTCATTACTGTTTTAATTGCCACAAGAGCACCAGTATTTAAAGGCCATACCTTGTGAAATTCCAGGGTATCTCCACCAGACTTGCGAACCTCGACCATATAAAGAGAAGGGGCCACTTCAAAGATCTGAAAGATAGAGAAATCTTACACCCAGCTCAAACTACTACAGACAAGTTTGTCACGGAAATCATTTCCTGAAGACATACCTCTGTTGCAACAGATAGACGACCCTTACGCCCATCCTTGTCCCCTTGAAGCTTCATCTGCAATTTGAAACAGAAGAGCTGTTTCAGCAGAAACAATAATTTAACAGTTGACTGCCTAATAAATCAAAGTTCTGAATACATCCTCTTTTCTCAAGCACATAAAATCAGGAGTCCACTGAACCATATAGAAAAAGTTAAATATTGAAAAATCCAATTCACTTAGGAAGGTGAAAGGACCAGAAAAGGATATTAAATTCACTTAAATCTTTCAGGATTCAAGTTTGAAGACAACTTGATGAAAACCATACAGACATAACAAGTTGGATGCAAAAAGACTGCAGGAATCTTGCTAAACATGAATTAAACATTCCACTTAAAATTCTCATTTATTAAAGGGAGTGTTATCAAACCTTGAAGTTATTTTTCTTAACATCAAAACCCAAAGGCACTGCTGCTGCTTCAATTTTTGAGATTATCTCACTAGCAGAATGTTTGGATGTGAATCTTGATTCCCGTTTAACAAGCCCCTATTTTCCAGAGGAAAAGAAAGTCTCTTGAGTTCATAGTTGTGAAACTCAAAGATAACTGCATATTCAAGCAAATGGCATGGCTCATTAAACTATGATATTTCAAAAAAAAACTTGCACTGGAGACATAGAGGTTATTTCTGATTTTTGCTCGGCAACTATTTCACAAAATTGAGCAGGCTAAATATTTGAACAAAGTAGGAAAATGATATAAGACATGGTTTTAAATAATAAAAGTTCGAGTGTATAATACTAAAGAGTATTCAACCATCAATCCTTGGAATAATTTTTAATTGAGAAGATCTCAATGCCAACAAATGTGACAAACTATCAGGCTCTCAACTTCTAACATTTTACAGATTTTGGCTTCATACAGAGAACAGCAAAAAGTTCAAACATACCATTTGTTTCTCAAAAAGACTACTAAGGTTAAGACCCTGAGAGGTAGAGATGAGTTCAAATGCATTCATGGTTACAGGAGCCATAGGCCCTATAAACCCTTCTTCTCGCCTCTCCACAACTAGGTTTCGAGAATCCTGTTAACCAAGAGGAACATCAAGTACAAACCCACAAGTTGTGCACTAAGATTGAAAGCATGATGCACAAGTGAACCACAAGAATTACCACTGATTCATTGAAGATTGAGTTCACATCGTCGAGACTAACATTAGCTTGTTCAAAAGCAGGTGGCTTATATCCTTTCTTAAACCATTCATTTTCAATAAGCTCAGCAATGGTGATACGCTGTTTCATACCATTAGCATGTACAGTAAGTTGACAAGTACCTAATATTACAATGCATCATTCTAGAGAAGGAAAGAAGTACAATAAATTTATATGAAGGGAAGAGGGGGGGCAAACTGTCGAGGGATTAGGGTCAAGAATCCTTTTGATTAGTTTCTTTGCACTTGAGGAGAACCATGGAGGACACGTGAAGTCAGCCTTGAATATCTGCAGTCAAACGTAAACTGTATTTAGCCAATGTAAAATACAATAAAGCTCCATCCATTTAGGCACTGCTGAATACACTAATACCACATTTAGCTAATCTTACACAGCAACAGAAGAGGTTTACAAAAGCAGACATGCACAAAGGATCCGATTGCAAACCATGGGTCCACGATAAAGTTCTGTTTTACAAACCAGAATCAGATATCAACCTGCCATTCAATTCCCTATTTGAGTTTTTCACACATGCTCACAGATTTTGTGGACGGCTTGTAAGAATATGTCAATGGCATAAACTGTACTAGCGATCATGACATTTTGTAAAATAATCAGAACTTGCTCATGATTGGCTTGTCTGAAAGCTCTCTCAACCTCATTCTTACATTGAATGAGCCAAATCCAAGAAGAATTTAGGGTCTTCATTTTCCAAGTCATACTTGCCATGGCATAACTCCACCCATACATAATTGATTTTTGAACTTACAAAATTATGGTTAACTTTCCAATCATAATAGTTCAACATTTTCATAGATTAGGTTCTACAAGGGTTTAAGAGATATTGAAGATCTTTTCTACTCAACCATTTTCAGGTCAACATGATAAAATCAATAGGTAAATAAATTAAAACTCGATGCAGTCCTCCACTATAGATGGAGTTTGGTTTCCCCAACTCTAGCATTTTATACAGGCACAGCCAGCAAAATGAAGATGGGTGCGTGCATACAAAGCGACCAGAAGGAACAGAAACAATCACCTTTTTGTATAGTGCCATCAGGTTGGCTTCTTCAAAAGGTAAGTAGCCAGCCATCAAGACAAAAAGAATCACGCCACATGACCATAAATCTGCCTTGGCACCATCATAGCCTTTATTGTTGATCACCTAGCAAGGTGAAACACCAAGGAATAAATAAAGGAGCATAAATGGTTGAAGCTTCAAGAATTACTGGTTGCAGGAAAAGCTACACACCTCCGGAGCAACATAATTTGGTGTTCCACACGTTGTGTGAAGTAACCCATCTTCCTGGAGGAGAAATAAAAGATAAACAATTAGGAATTCTTCTGAAATCAAGGGAAAATAAATGACCATAGCACAGAGTTCTCAAGTCAGAAATTAACATACTCTAACTTGTTGAGGTAGTGCACTCAATCCAAAATCCGAAACTTTAAGAATCCCATTAGCATCCATTAGCAGATTTTCAGGCTGTAGTTTAAAACCGCATGTCACAAACTTAGTTTATGACTGAAACTAATAAGAGATTAATCCATCAGCTTAACTGAAGAAATCTAGGAGAGTCATTCTCATTTTAACATTAGAATAAGAATCAAGGCAACATAATCACACCTTTAGATCCCTGTGGTATACACCTCTGCTGTGGCAGTAATCTACAGCACAGATAAGTTGTTGAAAATACTTTCTCGCTTCATCCTCTTTCAACCTCCCCTGACTTGCCTAACTCAAGAAAAATAGTACAAAAACCATAGAAAAAGTTAAGACTTCCTCAAAAACATGCAGAACAATTTCAACATACTCATTTCAAACACATTAATCTTACAATTTTGTCGAAAAGTTCACCACCCGTCACAAATTGTAAAACAATGTAAATTTTGGTCTTGCTCGCCATCACCTACAACAGTAATCTTTCCTCAAGCTACTTCAACATCACAAAAATAACATAAAAAGAAAGATAACGACTTGCTAATTAATATTCCCAAAAAAATTCCAACCTCATACATGCGGACGACATTAGGGTGTCTGATTAATTTCATTGTTGAAATCTCCCGTTTAATCTGCAAAAAAATACATAAATAAATAAATATGTAGCAAACGACATGTCTCCCCAATCAAATTGACTTCTCTTTCTTTTCTTTTCTTTTTCCGTATTTCTTAATTTTCCAATTCAATTTTCTCGGTTACCAAACAGAAAAAAAAATCATAAACTAAAACTAACACAAAAATACCTTCAATCTAATCTATATGAAATTAAAAATAAAGAATAAATACCTGACTGATCATTTTGTGCTTCAGAACATTCTCTTTATCGAGAATCTTGATGGCAACATTCTCTTTCGTCTCAACGTTCCTAGCGAATTTCACCTTAGCAAAATTTCCTTCCCCGAGGGTCCTTCCGAGTTCGTATCTCCCCACACGTGTCTTGCTTCCGCTTCCTCCTCCACCACCACCACCACCACTTCTAGAAGACGACATTCTCAAACCAGAACCAGTTAAATTTCTCTCTCTAAAACTGAAAGTCCTGTTTTTGATCGATCAAGATCTCTTCTTCTTGCATGGCTGCCATACCTGTGACTTGGCTACCCTCATCTTCGCTTTTTTTTATTTTTAATAAATAACTAAATAAGGAAAATGATTTTAATAAATACAGAAACAATTTATGTTAAGATTGAAAAAGAAAAAAGATCGAGAGATCAAAGGGAAAACAATTACTAATGACGGTTGGATCAGACAACAACCTCATAAAGTCAAGACAAAATTGAAAATAAAACTTTTTTTCTCTGTGTAATCAGAGATTTCTTTGGGAAATAAATAAACAGATCAAATATTCTTATCTTTCTAATTAAGTTCGGTAATCATCTAATAATTAAGGGTTAAGGCTAATGATGATAAAGTCTAGGAAACCTCAATTTAGTTCCTATCTATGTACTTATTTTAAATTCACTCCCAAGACAAATCAATCTATAATTTCTGTCCCTGATATCTTTCACGTTTCTCAATTGGATCCTTCATTCAGTATCTGTTAGAATGTGCTTTTCGTTTTGGGAATAAATTTCCTTCTCATCTAGAAGGTTGCTGAGAAGTAGTGGCCACCTTTTCAATGAGTAAGAACGCAGCCGTCGTAAGAACCCAGCCGCCTTAAAGTCAACCTTCGCTGTTGATTTGAGTGCAAGCTGGACGTTTCCCCAAGTATCGGGGCCCTTTGACTGTCAAGGTTCAAACTGGACAGGGACGATTCGACGCCATGGCCACCTAACCTGTTGATTCTGAGCCTTTCGAATCAGAGACGGCGCCGCTACTGTTGATTCCGCGTTTTCACTACGGTAAATTCCAACTTGCCTCCAAGATTTATGTGTTGTGTCAATTTCATCTGAAATGTTTTACTTAATTAAATTAAAATAAACTAAAAGAGATCAGTGAATCACTGTATATTATGTCTGAAATCACTGTGGATTGCACTGTTTACGTTTAAAATTCATTCTTGCAATTTTGACCAATTTTCTTTCACTGTTTTTCATTTGTTTTGTTGATTCCTGCCATATATTTTTATGTATTTTTTTAACAAGTTATAGCTTTCCCATCTCTTTCTTTTTTCTAGCACAAATATAAAATATTACGTAAAGTAGATTTGACAAGATATTGACTGACTTTTCGGAACTTGGTAAACAATTTTACTCTTTTAAAGAAGAAAATAACTGCTGGCTTTTGTGGCGCAGTTGATAAGAGGAGAGAGTAAAAATGCATCAGAGAATTAATTAATTAAAATAAACTAAAAAGATCAGTGAATTACTGTACATTGTGTCTGAAATCACTGTGGATTGCACTGTTTACGTTTAAAATTCATTCTTGCAATTTTGACAAATTTCCTTTCACTGTTTTTCATTTTGTTTTGTTGACATGACAATATTCTTGCCATATATTTTTATGTATTTTTTTAACAGGTTATAGCTTTCCATCTCTTTCTTTTTTCTAGCACAAATATAAAATATTACGTAAAGTAGATTTGACAAGATATTGACTGACTTTTCGGAACTTGATAAACAATTTTACTCTTTTAAAGAAGAAAATAACTGCTGGCTTTTGTGGCGCAGTTGATAAGAGGAGAGGGTAAAAATGCATCAGAGAATTAATTAATTAAGAATAAACTAAAACTGCTGAATGTTTCACTGTGCAAGTACACAGTGAAACGTTGAGCTGTATTTTTTTTTAGCTGTTTCATTTTTTTAAAAAAAAATTGTTAATATTAAAAAAAAAATTATTTAGTTATCAAATTTTTATGATACAGGTTTTGAGTTTGATGAATTAACCCGGATTTTTTTTCTGATTTTTCTTTTTAATTAAAATTTTCAGGTGCAGTCCATAGTGAAACGCTTAGCTATCTTTTTTTTTTTTTTTGCTTTGTTTTTTTAAGTTGTTTTATTTTTATTTTTTTAAGTTGTTTTGTTTTATTTTTATTTTTTTAAGTTGTTTTGTTTTCTTTTTTCTTTTTTTTAAGTTGTTTTGTTTTCTTTGTTTTTTTTAATGAATATTTTTTTTGTTTATTTATTTTTGTTAATGTTAATTTTTTTTCTATTTAGTTGTCAAACTTTCATTACATTGGTTCCGAGCTTGACGCGTTAACCCGAATTTTTTTTCTGGTTTTTTTTTTTAATTAATTTTTTTGAGTGCAATCACAGTGAAACGCTTAGCTGTCTTTTTTTTTTTTGCTTTTTTTTTTAAGTTGTTTTTTTTTTTTTTTCTTTTTTTTAAGTTGTTTTGTTTTCTTTGTTTTTTTTAATGAATATTTTTTTTGTTTAATTTTTTTTTGTTTATGTTAAATTGTTTTCTATTTAGTTATCAAACTTTCATTACATGGGTTCCGGGTTTGACGCGTTAACCCGGATTTTTTTTGTTTTTCTTTTTAATTAATTTTTTTGTTTAATTAGTTTATTAATGTTAAATTTTTTCTATTTAGTTATCAAACTTTCATGACATGGATTCCGAGTTTGACAGGTTAACCCAGCTATTTCTAGGTTAACCCGTAAATTATTTTTTTCCTATTCAGTTATCAAACTTTAATGACACGAATCCAAGATTGACGGGTTAACCTGGTTTGAAGGATTAACCTAGATAATTCAGATTTTTTTTCTTTTTCTTCATTAGTTTTTTTCTTTATGTAGGATTTTTTTAAAAAAATTAATTTTTTTTTTGTTTCGTATTTTTGTTTTTTTGTTTTTAATTATTTTTTTTAAATTTAGTTTGTTAATATTAAGTTTTTTTATATTTAGTTATCAAACTTTTATGATACGAATCCCGGGTTTGATGGATTAACCTGGTTTGACGGGTTAACCTGGTTTGACGGGTTAACCCAGTTAATTCAGATTTTTTTTTCTTTTTCTTCATTAGTTTTTTTTCTTCCTATAGGTTTTTCTTCCTTTGTTTTTGTTCATTTTAGTTTATTAATGTTAATTTTTTTATATTTAGTTATCATACTCTCATGACACGAATCTAAGGTTTGACGGGTTAACTAGATTTGGTGGGCTAACCCAGTTAATTCATATTTTTTTTCTTTTTCTTTGTTAGTTTTTTCTTCCAATTTTTTCTTTAAATATTGTAATTAACAATAACTAAAAGACATCAATCTTTTTTCTTCCAATTTTATAACACGAATCCCAGGTTTGATGAGTTAAACCAGTTAATTATTTTTTTTTTCTTTTTCTTAAGTAGTTTTTTTCTTTCAATTTTATTTTTTAATATCGATTTTATTAAGAATTAAACTTTATAATTTATTTTGTTTACTGGTCATTAAATTATTGTGATCTCATGAGGGGATTTTACCGTGCCCCTCCTTGCAAAGCACTATTCATCAAAATAATACTTTGTTTTATTGTTTATTTCTTTTCAATTAATTTTTTTTAATTTCATTATGTAATATTAATTTTTTTTTCTTTTTAATTATTACACTTCTATAACAAAACTTTGCAATCAGACTCATATCACAGGCTCCGTGTTTGATGTTGCCACCAAACTCACTTAAATTTAGAATATGCAAGTTTAATATTATTATTAATATAACTTTTGAATTAAGAGTAACGGATAGACCTAATGCTTTTAAGTATAACTTTATAGAAAAACCTAACACTCTTAAATTTTAACTTTTTTAAATATTTTTTATATAAAAAAAATTGACCCACAGCGTAGCGCGGGCCACGTTTCTAGTGATTACATATTTTTCATAGGAATGGTAACATAAAAGGTAAATATTAATCTCTTCTCCGAGGTAAATAAGCAAACTAAAATTACGAAAAAAAAAATAAAAAAAAATCAATAGAAGAGACATAGCTGCTGGACACACTAGCTCTCTTTTCTCCTCCGTCCCAGTTGAATCTTTTGCTCTTACTGCTCCTTTATTCACATTCATTCATGTCCTTGTGATTTCTGCACCACTCTCTTGTTAAAATACACCACATGCAGTGTTTGGTGTAAGTAACATAAAACAATATATACCAGAGAGTGCAGACTTCTCTAACTTTTTTATCTGGCAAAATCTTTTCACAAATATTCTTCACTGTCATAGGGTTTATGATCATCGTGTGGATGACACTCGTAGTCATTCTCAATTCATCACTGAAACTTCTGGAGAACTTATTATTAATCTAGATTTTGCTATTTGGCAGTAAGTTGTCCACGTTGTTGTCTCCTGGCTAAATGCTGCTATGTCATTAGAGACTTTTAAGCATCTCATCTCCCCTAAAACGAGATGAGATGAGTTGTCCACGTGTGTTATTACTTGCATCGCGGGCATATGAAGAGTTTCCAATCTTAAACTTGACTCTGAGGCTTGAGTATCCACGCATAAACGAGTACTGAACACGTTGGCTGGCCAATAGTTTCGCTCACAAATATAACAATCAACAAAGACTCCAAGAACGCAAGTGATCACCTTTGAAACCACCGTTCTTGATTCTCCATAACCATGTCCCATTCATACGGACGTCCATAATTTTATGTTTTAATTATGATCCACTGAATCACTTCTTTCTATCTTTCTATATCATGTATAAGTTATAACTGCATGCTCTCAAACCATTTGCGCTCCCTTTATAGAGCAAAAGGTATCGAGTCCACCCTACGCGCATTATACTTTTTTTTTTCTTTATAAATTTGTGTGTTCGTATACATCTTCACGTGAATTTCTAGGAACTCTCTGTTTAGCTTGTTGACGATAAATTATTTGCTGAGTTGCGTGCCTTCACGGAATCCAGAACACCAGAGAGATACCATTGTCCCTCCTCTTGAATTCGCATCCTATATTTGTGTGTGTGTGTGTGTGTGTGTGTGTGTGGCTGTTTGATCTATAGCTTCTTAAGGCCACCACCATCAAAGCAGCAACGAATAATTATCACCGCCCTTCATCCACATCTAATTTACCTCCAGACCAGTCCTCCCGAAAATCAGTTTCTTTCAAAAATCGTACTGAGTCTGCTTTTCCAATTCAACAATGAGCAATTATATTTACTACGACGCTTCTGTTTTGTCCGATACCTCTTCAATCCAATCCGTAAAAGGGAGCCTTACCAGAGAAAATATGAGCGATATGAGCTATAAGCTCTCCTCTCCATCCGCATCCAGTAGTGGTTATACAGAGAGAGAACTCGAAGTGGCGAAAATGAGCTGCTCAGCTAACGCCCTCGATTTGAACAATTCGACCTCTAAGCTCTCCTTGCTGTGAAGCCAGCTAGCTTCCTAGCTAGCAAGCACGTCACTTGCAACACTAAATGGTATCATTTATTTTAGCACTAATTAGTGACACTTACTATTTCCACTTGTATATTATCTTTTCCATGAACGCTTGTTTATAAATAAACAATACATCCAAGCTTATTAAACATACCATAAAAAAAAATAAAAGAGAAGAAAAGGAGAGTAAAAGAAATAAAGTAATCCTATAAAGTTGTGAGGTATTTGTGAGAGAGTAAGTGAAGTGTTTTTCCATAGTAATAAAGAAATTCTTAATTTTTCTCATATTATTTAAGAGATGTTATAATTTTCACATTACTTAGTAAAATTTTTCTATATTTGCTTATAGACGTAGTCTAATTGGATGAACCATATAAATTCTTGTGTATTTAATTTTTTATTTTAATTTTTTATCTTGTCGGGTTTGCATACCAGTATCTTAACACTTTGTATCCACATCCAATGATCCTTATATATAAAGAGACCTCGTAGGGGCAGAAATGAGTTGCTTAGCTAAAGCCCAGTACGATTTGAGCAATATGAGCTATCAGCTCTTCTTTCTATCCACGTCCAATATTGGTCGTTATGCAGAAAGAGACCTCGTAGGGGCAAAAATGAGTTGTCGTAATCATCTTCATAAATATTCAACATCTACAAGCTATACTGTCCATCGCAGCAATGCCCACAATCCATCCGCATCTAAAAGCTACTTCAATAAGGAAGCAGTGGAAAACCTTCGTCGCCTTTCTTCCAACGGAAGGTCCAATCATTGAGAAAGATGTTAAAGAAATGACTATAAAGTGAATAATATTATTGATTATTTGAATTTAAATGTGTTAAGGAAATAATAATGAAGGTAACATTTTATTATTACTTTTTAATCAAAGAAGATAATTTTATTATTTTTATTTTTATTATATTTTTTATATATAGGTGTGATTATATGAAAACAAGTTAAATATAATTTTATCAAATTATCAATAACAATTGACATAATGACATCTTGAAGCCACTAAGGATAGCTTGAATTAACTTTTTAACCCGCAACTTGAGTCATGAATCCAACTTGATTTAATGATTTTTTTAAAAAATATTTTTTATTTAATTATATGACAATAAAAATTATCACTCTCATCAAAACAACCAAAAAAAATTAAAATAGTGATTACGAGTTGTAAAAAGAGAAACACTTTCCAATTATTATTTTTTTAAAAAATATCTTTATAATCTTATTTGAAAAAATAGTAAAAATTGAACTGCATTGAGTAAAATAATATTTAATTATATTTAGAATTAGTTTAAGAATTAAATAAAATAATATACCTAATAAATGTTTCATTTTGAGATGCATTTTGGGGTAGTAATTGAAAAGAATTGGCTATAATTGATGGAATTAAAAGTACCGAGAACCGAAATGCTAAATTGACATGGCCTGGCAGGTATTGTTATTATTATTAATTCAAACAAGAGCCTAATTGAAGAAGATTTGTGATTTTACAGCCAATTCTAACGATTAAATTTGAAGAATTTAATAATCGAATGACCCAAATTTGTGATTGTATGAATTAAAAGCCTGGGAGGATCAAAGTGTGAAGCGAGCCAAACATCTGGGGGTCTTTTGACATTCTCAGTTCCAAAACGCTGTCATTTTGAGTGCGATGTACACAAACCCCCTTTTTGTTGAGACAAAAAAAAAAAAAAAACCATTTTATTTATTCTGTCAGCACGTGAATCTCTATATTCCTCCATTTTATTTATACGCTAATTATTTTGTTATGTTTGGATGTTTGCAGACAATAATCAATCGAAGAATTCTGAAGACATGCATACATGTATTTTTTTTTTTCCTTTTCTATATATTCTTTTTTCTATTATTATAATTCTATCCTCTAGTTTGGTAATGGACACCAAGCGACGTCGGATGATGTGGATCAACTTTGAAAGAAAGAAACTCCCTTAATAATCAGGCATTTCGACGAGGAGAGGAAAAAAAAAACTGAAGTTATTTTCTCTTTTTTGTTAATCTTGTCTTTCGATTTTATTAGCTGTGGTACTGATTATCTTTTAATCAATCAACCGAACGACATTAAAACAATTTGATTCCATATTAAGAAGACAATTAAATCAAAATATTTTTATATTATTTTTTTTTCAATTTTATTCTTCTATTTTTTTTATTACACCTCAACTATTTCAGATGTTAAGTATAAAATATGGTTGTTAAATCCAAACAAATTGGATATTATATTTAATCAAGCTCATGTTATTTTGGATTCAACTAATTTTTTAATCTAAACATATTGAATCTGATATACTATTATATCTATTTTATTTTAAATTTAATTGATTATTGAATCTATGTTATTTTAAATATATATATATATATATTATTTTATTTTATTTTTTCCTCCAGTTGATGCTGAAATAAGCAAGCTTAGAAATGGATTCTATCAAATATAATAATATGAAGTCAAGATTTTTGTAGTATGTTATAGATGTTAAGGTAGGTTTAGTCTTTGGGTTTTTTTAAAAGTTAACATTTTTGGATTTTATTTGGATATTAGAATATTAGCATATTATTATCTATTTTTTAAAAATATTTACGCCCATAATCTCTATCATGGGTCTCACACGCTTAGAACTCTTCAACAAAAGAAATTCAATGAAATTTACATCATAGTTGTTGGATATGACTTCAGTTTGTTGAATGAATATTTTAGGGTGTGAAGGTGTAGTATAATCATGGCAATTAACCCAGAAACCAAGGTAACACCTTGAAAGTCTGGATTCTCCATCTTCGTTCCCACCTTCATATTTTATTATTATCATCTTCTTCATCAATCAATCAAGGAATCCCTAAACACTTCCACCGACTCACTTCTTTCTATTATTCTATATAATGTGCGTGCTTTTTCTCAGCCCATTTGCACTCTTTTTAAAGGGAAACAAGGTTTTTCTACGTGTGATAACATTGAGCCAATCAGTTCACCTATGGATGGGGTGGTGGATCTTCCGGACATTGAACTTGAGACGCTTGCTTTTGTTGAGGAAAATCTCAATTTTGCTTACCAATATATATAGTTGTTACTCATTTCAAGTACATTTTTAGCGTATATCATAAAATAAAATAGTGAGATATTGGAGATGGGTGCTTGTAAGAGGCGAGGAAGGGAGTTCCTGCGTTCTTGTTTGGGAGCCATCCAGGATTTCGCAACTCTCTGTGATGCTCCATTTACGAGTAGCTAGCTGCTATTTAGTATATAAAACGTATCTTGTCTGTTTCTTGTGCTTCTTTTGATGTCATTGTTTAGAATATTCTCCGGAAAGGTCTCGAAAATACTTATCTCGAAGTTTCAAGTTTGACATCAGAAAAGTTGGGTTTGCTGTGTTCAATTCGTAGAAAATTTTTATTAATTATTAAATCATATTTTATTAGTTATTTTTTAATTTTAAAAAAATAGAAAATTAAACTCATTACCAACTAAAAATGATAAAAATATCTTTATTTAGTTTTTTTTTTCTAATTGTATTTATTTTTTTTCTTTAAAGTATACGCAAAAATTAACAAATAGGACAGCATTGATAACTTACTGGATATTATAAAACATCTCGGAAATAACAAGAGAAAAAAAAACTAAAATAGCTTCAAAAAAGATGTAAAATTTCTCTTGTTATTTTGAGTGCGATGTATTCAAACCCCCTTCTTCTTCGTCATCCTCTTCCGTTGAGACAAAAAAAACCTAGCTGCCTACAAACTTGTTGTCTTCTCTTCCAGTCCATCAAACGCTGTCGTTTCCCTGGTACTGCCTCGTCTAGCTATCATCTTATCTTCACCTCTCCAATAGTGATCAGGGTTAGAGCACTAGATTAAATCTTAGGGTTTGTGAGCTACCAAGGAGTCCTGGGCTATGTATCATTTTATTTATTCTGTCAGCTCGTGAATCTCTCTACAAATGAATCCTCCATCAATTATTCTTTTTCTTTCTTCCCTTGTTTTATTGCTGTTTCATCAAACGTATGTTTGTGGGTGAACTTTCTAGCTTCACAAATCTAATTCGAGTATTTGTACCGTAAAAGATGAATATGGTTTGATTGTGATCAGCTATTTAATTACGCTAATTATTTTTTTATGTTTTGATGTTTAATCAATCCAAGAATTCTGAAGACATGCATGTATTTTTTTTACTTTTCTATATATATATATATATATATATATATATATTTATATATAATTATATCCTCTAGTTTGATAATGGACTCCAAGCTGCGTGGGATGAAGTGGATCAACTTTGAAAAAAAAAGAGTCAATTTTGTTTTTTTTAATCAATTTTGTTCAAAGATTTTTTTAAACATTCACCTCGATTATTTTTTTGGATCTGTCAAATCAATTAAATCATATTTAGACAATTTTTCATGATTTAATTTTAAACTCAAGTTAAATAAGAAGTAGAGTCAAGAAGTTTTTTTATGTTATTTTTTTCTTAATTTCATCCTCATATTTTTTTTATTGGTTGTCTAGGGCTTTCTAAAATCAGTTAAGTCGATTGGGTTATGTCAAAACAACTTCTATACAACTTAATTTTAAATACAGGTTAGGCAAAAAATTAGGTTATAAGAGGTTTTTATATTAATTTCATTTTTTTTCTCATTATTATCCCTAGATTTGTTTTTACTAGTCGGTCACGGTGTCCTTAAATCAGCTAAGTTGATGAGCTCATATCGGACAGCTCTCACATGTTTTAAATTTAAGCCTAGACTTGAAAAGAAATCGGATCATAAGTTTTTAATATTATCTTGCTATACCAAGTTTAATAAAAATATATATCAAATAATTCTCCATTACTCATATATATTTTTTATTATATTCAAGAAATTTTGATTTGACTTTGTAGGATCAATAAACTATTTTCTCTAAAAAAGTTTGAGGTAGCTCACCAATAGCAAGTTAATCTGTAACCATTTACACGTTTCCAACTACACGAACTTAAAAAAATGTTCATGGGTTGTGTGTCTTAATCAATATATTGTGTAATTGCATTTTCTCAACCCATTTGCATTTTTTTTAAAAGGAAAACAAGGTATCATGTCATGAGGTTTGACAAGTAGAACTACATGGGTTCAGCGTACAGATTTGTTTCTGAGAAATTTTACATCTTCACATGAATTTCCAGGAATCCTCTCTGTTGCTGGTTGACGATTTCTACTTCACAAGTACTCTTTGATGAATTGCGTGCCTTGATGATATCCAGAATACATGAGAGATACTGTTGTCCCTCCTCTTGAATTCGCATCCTATATATATCGTTGTTTGATCTATATACAGCTTATTTTATTAGGCTAATATTATTTTGGATCTAACTTATTATTGAATTTAAGTGTGTTGGATATATATTACATTTTATCAAACTTGTGTTATTTTAGATTCAGGTAATTATTAAATTCAAACATGTTGAGTTTTGTATTTTATCAAATTCATGTTCTGTTGGATTTATACAAAACCCAAGTTTTTAAATCTGATATATTATTAGATCCATATTATCTTAAATTTAGTAGATTGTGTGATTCAAATATGTTAGGTTTTACATATTATTATATCCATATTGTCTTGAGTTTTTTATGCCACAAAAATATAAGCAAAAAATATTGACTTTATCGGCTATCAATCCTTTCAAGTATTAAAATATTGTTTTCTTTTCAAAATAGTATCTTAAAAATAAAATCTTTTAAAAAAATAAAAGAACCGATAGAGCCAAAAGAATATATATATATATATATATATATATATATATATATATATATAATAAAAGCAACGAAAGAATTTAAGTCAATGTTCCAAAAATCAATTGCAATACTACATTGTGTCATGCTATGCAACCTTAACACTGGAATGGAAATTGGGGCGATATTATTAGGGAAGGATACATATACACATATATATATATACACACATATATATATATTATTTTAATTATTCCTTCCGTTGATGTTGAAATAAGCAAGCTTAGAAATGGATTCTATCAAATATAATAATATCAAGTCAAAACAATTTTAGTGTGTTATAGATGCTAAGGTAGGTTTAGCTTTAATTTTAGGTTTCTTTTTAATTTTAACATTTTTGGATATTAGAATATTAGCATATTATTATCTATTTTTAAAAAATATTTACACCCATAATCTCTATAATGGGTCTAACACACTTAAAACTCTTCAAATTCAATAAAATGCACATCATATGTTAGGGTGTGAAGGTGTAGCTAGTATATAATCAACTAATTTTCAGCAAGTAAACGGTGCTAAATGAGCACTGAACACGTTGGGTGGCAACTAATTTTCACCGACAATCATGGCAATTAACCCAGAAATCAAGGTCACACCTTGAAAGTCTGGATTCTCCATCTTCGTTCCCACCTTCATATTTTATTATTATCATCTTCTTCTTCATCAATCAATCAAGGAATCGTTAAACAATTCCCACCCACTCACTTCTTTCTATTATTCTATATAATGTGATTGCTTTTTCTCAACCCATTTGCACTTTTTTAAAAGGAAAACAAGGTATCAAGTCATGAAGTTTGACAAGACAACTATAATGTTCACCGTACGCGTATTTCAGATTTAATTTTATTTTATTTCAATTTGTTTGTTTCCGAGGAATTTGACATCTTCACATGAATTTCCAGGAATCCTCTCTTTCGCTGGTTGACAATATATACTTCACATCCAGAACACCAGAGAGATACCATCGACCCCTCCTCTTGAATTCACAGTACCCTATATATGGCTGTTTGATCTACAGCTTCTCAAGACCACCACCAAGGCAGCAACGAATAATTATCGATCGTCGCCCTTCATCCACTTCTTATTGACCAGCTTCAGTCCTCCCGCAAATCATTTTCTTTAAAAAATCATTGTGAGTCTGCAGTTTCCAATTCAACAATGAGCAATTCATTCAAATCCAGAGAAGGGAGCCGTATGGGGGCAAAGATGAGCAAGAAGGTCTCCTTTCCATCCAGATCCAGTGGTGGTTATACTAGTCATGATTCAACATCTACTAGTCATCCAGTCCCACGTGGCTTAGTTAATGCCTACAGCACATCCACATCTAAGAGGATCACCGGGGCTAATAGTCACCTCATATCATCTTCTTTCGGTCCTTCCTTTCGGTCAAATAACCCTCCACTCCAACCCATGGAAGGGAACTACACGGGGGCAAACACGAGTCTTAAGGTTTGCTTACCATCCAAATCTCAGGGCATTTCATATCCAGAAAGTGGCCTTAGAGGAGCAGAGATGAGTGGCAACTATGGAGTGCATGCAGTAGGAAGTCCATATGCACAAAGTGGCCCTACAGGAGCAGAGATGAGTGGCAACTATGGAGTGCATGCAGTAGGAAGTCCATATGCACAAAGTGGCCCTACAGGAGCAGAGATGAGTGGCAACCATAGTTTTAAAACCTGGACCGGCCCGGCGGGTCGACCCGGGCCCCGGCCAGGCTGACCCGGCATGGGACTGGCCCGGATGAAGGCTAGAACCAGGTTGGGAATTGACCCGGCCAGACCCGGTCGCCTTGTGGGTTTTAAAACCCATGTCACTAAGGAAGCAAAGAAAATAAAGCTTTTTTATGATAAAGGAAATTGTGCTACCTAACGCGAGAAGGCGTTGGAAAATATATGAATATTGGTGAGGACATTCAGGGATTTTGAGATTTTTGCTTGGTATGGAGGATGATGGTGGGAAAACTTGGGAAGTAGCTAATATATAAGTCTTTAGGGATCTTATTAGTTGCGAAAAAAATAAATGATGGAGATCTATTCAAAAGTGAAATTTTAAGAGAAAGAAAGGAGTGGTTCTGGTTAGGAGGTTTTACTAGTGTGGGTTTATGCAATAGTTTATGGAAGATCATAACATGTGGTGTACTGTGGGTTCTATTACTTAAATGTAATAATTTCAGGTCAAAATCTTAATTTTCAGATATTGTTTGGATGTTAAGGCATGTTTACTTTTTGAATTTTCTTAATGTTTACGTATTCTATATATTATTTGAGTATTAGGAATATTTTAACATGTTATTAATTATGTTTTCTTTAAATATTAATTATTTCCATGATTTCTATCATAAATCGAATATACTTAAATTTTTTTAGAGACTAAATAATAATCATCTTGGAACTCTCATTTTTCTTATATATATATAACTCCATTCATGAGAACTAATATATAGAACTAATTATATAATGCATGCATTGATTATCCCCTGTGAAATGTACAACTTTGTTCCCTAAATTATAGCCTAAGCTTCTTTGCAAGTCCATTCACATAATTTTGATTGAATGATTTAGAAGCAATAAGCGGAATTGTGCTTGACTATTCCATTTAATTGTTATTAAAAAAATAATAACTAAGAGGTATAGGGGTTTTATTGTGCAAGAAAGCATTGCAGCCTAAGGTGAAATGTTTTTTTAGAACTTTTTTTAGGGCGATATAATCCTTTTGTGGATAAATCAAAGGTTAATTGCTTTCAATTTGTTAATAAAGAACAAGATTCAAATTAAAGGAATCAAAGTAAAAAAAAGCATAAAAACTAGATGACTTTCTCAAAATTAGCACGAAAAGTTAACTTTTATCCTTTTACTTTGTCATTAATATATTTTTGGTTATTGTAGTTTTTTAAAATTTAATCTTGGTCTAAAAGTTTATTTTTATTATTTTCTAGTTTCTTATTTGAGAGAATCGTTTGATTCTTGTAGTAAACAAATAAAATCTATGTCGATATTGATTTTGATCACCAAAATGATTAATGTTAGTGTTAATGGATTACATTAGATAAGATGAGTTTTATTAGTGTGTTTTTTCACCTTGAATTTGTATGAAAAAAGTAGACCTAATATCAAAAAGTTCTTGGATTTCATGTTGGTTTTTTTTTTTTAGATCATGTTGAGTTGTTTGAAAGCATAAACTGTTTTAATTAGACTTTGAGTTGTTTTTAGGTGTTTTGGGTTAAAATGATTAAAAATGAGTTTCGAGTGTAAAACACCCACGATTTGATTTTTTAGCAACCCTCTAGTCGTTAAAATCTGGGTTATGAACGATGTATTATCTATAGTTTTTAAATAAAAAATGGATGAACTAAATGTCATATGCCTGGTTTAATATAAAAAATAAAAATAAAAAGCTTAAAACGAACCTAGGCTAAATGGTTCATATTTGTAATTTTTTTTTATTAAGGCTTATGCGTGTTAAGCTGGTAGGCCGACGTGCATGGCATGTTGTTGTTTTTTTAATACACAATAACTTTATGAAGAATCCATAGTAGATTAATATTTTGTTACGAGTGTGAATACTTGCAAATAGTAAAAGGAGATATTATTTTAGTTTTGTTTGTTAATTGCTAATGTTAACATTAATTATTAATTGTAAATTATTATAGATTCAAACTTTAACCCATTTTGGGGCCACTAAGTAGAGAGCAGCTGGCATAGCTCAATATGATAAAACACCCGATATATATATATGACATACCGATTCTATATTTCTATCAATCTTTATGAAATCAAGAGGTAAGACTTTTTTATAATGAGGTGATATATTAAAGTTTTTATTGACATTTGTTCTTATTTTTATTATCGATTGAATTAACCAAAATTGTTATAGCATAACGATGGGAACTTTTTGCTGATCATAATAGCTCAACTTTTTCCTAATTTTTTCTAATTTAATCTAATAATAACTTGAAAATCCCTCTTCTACCAGTTTTATACTTATATATATCGAACCTTCAAATATACTTTTTCCTATGTTTTTTTTTTACAATAAAGAATATCTTTAAATCGATTTATATATACATCAATTAAGACTAAATTTCTTACATGATTTTAAAAAGTATATCCTTTATTATCATCAAAAATCAATGATATATAAATAATAGGTTATTTAGTGTTTAGATAATGGTTAATCAATAGTTTCAAATAATTGAATTTCTTCTCTTCAAATTAAAGAACATCAAACTAATGATACAAGTTTGAGTATCTACATAACAGTCTCAATTGGAAGGATTTAAAAACCATTTGATAATAAAGTTAATATCTTTATAGGAAAGATAATAAATGAGTTAAAACAACCTTAAATTCAAGAAACAATGATGTTTGTTCTTGAGTCTTAAAATGGTTAATACTCTAAAATCAATATAAGTTTATCTTAAGAGATGAAAAGTTTTGAAACCTTAACTAAATAGTTTAGGTCTTAGGGGCTATTTATACCCATTAAACTTTGTTCTCTGTTTTCAGCGATATTAATGAGAAACAAATATCTCTTACATATTATTAATGAGATAATAAGTATGGTAAATCCCTTAAAAAACCTTTTATATACCTATGAATATTAAAAAAATGAAGTAGATGTCTTTTGAATTATTCTATAAGCCCATAAAATCTCATTCAATAATTCTGGACTGACTTAGCTTTTTTTATCTTTTTTTTAAGTCTAATAAGCAAAATTGTATTAGTTAATTCAACTTGATCATTTTTATGAAGGTGTGATATTAAAGAGAAACAATAATCAATATGAAGCTCTAACAATGCTCTCTCATCTTATGATTATCATATTATATTTCATTGACTGTAATCAAGACTCTAGAGAGCCCAAAGTGACATATGACATTCTTTCAAAAGAATTAAAGCATTTTATTGATAGCTATCTCTAGTAAAACTTATGCTTTGACCCGCTTAGTAAAATGGCACAAGTCATATACACACACATGCTATGTTACCAGCGCGATACAGCAGGCAGCGATCAAAACCTCTAAAACTAAAAGGCGATCAAAAAAAAAAAGTGTAAGCAGAAAATTAACAAATGATTTAAAGCATGGCAAAACAAAAGTAGTGAATTATGATTGGAGATGCAAAGAGGAAGCTTAAGCGTCAACATCCCAAAAGAAGGCATAGGCACTTAAGTGCATACAAGCATATGGTTAATACATATAGAGGCAATGGGTAGCAGTAAAAGAGTTTGTAAACCGTGAAGCGGAACAACGCAGCCACTAGCGGCCTTCTAAAAGCGAGGACTAATCCATTGAAAGCTAGTTGTCCTGTGTCAAAAGAAAATTCCAAGTGTTGAACATAAGTGGAATGGGGGTTGACATAATTCGAAAGGGGAAGAACATGTTGGCAAGCAGAAAAGTGAAGGAGTAATTAACCCCCCAAGAAAATCAAGGCCACACCATGTTGGCTTAAAACAATGCAAGGGTTGTGTTGAATGAAGATCATCAACAACATCAAAAAGGCAACAACCTATGCATGGAGATGGAGTAATTTGATTTTCAGTCTGCTAGCGCAGCAAATTTATGTGAATAAGCAAGGCAAAAATATAAATGAGCCTCTGGAGCAGTGGTGACACAGGCATAGAAATAAGCAAGAAGCAGCGCAAAAAGGTTGGAGAGACATAGAGGAGAAATTATAGATTGAACCACCTGTGAGTATAAGTGAGAGAACAAATGCAGTATGAAACCACTAAAACAGCAGAATATTATGGCGCAACACCTAATTAAAAGTAGGTGCTGCAGGGTGTGGCTTTCTTGAGAAAAACTACCAACTTGGAAACGTCAATGAGGAATCTGTCAGGTAGGCTGGTGGGCAGATTCAATGTTAATGCCATCAAGAGGTGGAAGCTTCGACATGAAAAGGTGAAAGAGGGTAAAAGCAGTAAAAATGATGGTATATCACCATAATGGTATAAAAATTACGGTGGTGAAAGGGAAAGAAGGAGAAGCTGCTCAATGGGTGTGAATCTAGGGATGTTATCACGTTAGGAACAGAGAACAGAGGAGAAAAGGTGAGAAAGTGGCGCTACTGAAGGAAGTTACCTCCGGAGGAGATGAAGTTGTGAGGCGCTGCCTCATAGTAGATGGTTATGTTGCATCCTGATTTGACTCAATTTCTTCTCCTACGTTGGTATTTGTTTGTGGGAGATGGCTGTACAATTGAGAAAAAGACATGGTCACCACGTTTGCAAAGGTGAAAGGCTGTAGAGAAAAGGAAAATCAAACGCAGGGGAGTTTGAACTCCTGATGCTGCAGCCAAGCATGAGAAGGTGCAGCTCATAAAAGTCACCCAAATGCTGTCCCGCAAACTAATCAAAGCACATAGTCAATTCCATAACTAAAAACTGTGTGAAACCAAAACGAATAAATGGTTATAAAGCTCCCACGCGTATATCAAAAGCAAGAAACTTACTAAAAAAGGAGTATAGATTCGAGGCAGTGTATTGAAACTTGTAGGTCACTGGCTGGAAAAAATTATGTAAGCATTCAATAAGAGAGCAAAAATGGAGTCTATTAACCCAACCTATAAGATGTGCCAAGCATATGTTTTTACAGCTTTACAGTACCAGGTTCATATCCAAAAAGTGGCCTTACAGAAAGTGTCCAAGGCTTTTCATATCCAGAAAGTGACCTTACAGGAGCAGTGATGAGTACCAATTATCGAGGGCCTGCAGTACCAAGTTCATATCCAGAAAGTGGTCTTACAGGAGCAGTGATGAGTACCAATTATCGAGGGCCTGCAGTACCAAGTTCATATCCAAAAAGTGGCCTTACAGAAAGTGTCCAAGGCTTTTCATATCCAGAAAGTGGCCTTATAGGAGCAGTGATGAGTACCAATTATTGAGAGCCTGCAGTACCAAGTTCATATCCAGAAAGTAGCCTTACAGGAGCAGTGATGAGTACCAATTATCGAGGGTCTGCAGTACCAAGTTCATATCCAGAAAGTGGCCTTACAGAAAGTGTCCAAGGCTTTTCATATCCACATAGTGGCCTTACAGGAGCAGTGATTAGTACCAATTATCGAGGGCCTGCAATACCAAGTTCATATCCAGAAAGTGGCCTTACAGGAGTAGTGATGAGTATCGATTATCGAGGGCCTGCAGTACCAAGTTCATATCCAGAAAGTGACCTTACAGGAGCAGTGATGAGTACCAATTATCGAGGGCCTGCAGTACCAAGTTCATATCCAAAAAGTGGCCTTACAGGAGCAGTGATGAGTACCAATTATCGAGGGCCTGCAGTACCAAGTTCATATCCAAAAAGTGTCCAAGGCTTTTCATATCCAAATAGTGGCCTTACAGGAGCAGTGATTAGTACCAATTATCGAGGGCCTGCAGTACCAAGTTCATACCCAGAAAGTGGCCTTACAGGAGCAGTGATGAGTACCAATTATCGAGGGCCTGCATTATAAAGTTCATATCTAGAAAGTACAAAGTACAAAGCAGTGGCTTTAGAGGCTTTAAACCCATGTCATTAAGAAAGCAAAGAAAATGAAGTTTTTTTCTATAAAGGAAATTGTGCTACCTAACGCGAGAAGGCGTTGGAAAATATATGAAAACTTAGGAAGTAGCTAATGTATAAGTCTCTAGGGTTCTTATTAGTTGTGAAAAAAATAAAGGATGGAGATGTATTCAAAAGTGAAATTTTAAGAGAAAGAAAGGAGTGATCCTAGTTAAGAAGAGGTTTACTAGTGCCGGTTTATGCAAGAGTTTATGGAAGATATTGTTTGTATGTTAAGGCATGTTTACTTTTTGAATTTTCTTAATGTTAATGTATTCTATATATTATTTGAGTATTAGGAATATTTTAGCATGTTATTAATTATGTTTTATTTAAATATTAATTATTTCCATGATTTCTATCATAAATCAAATATACTTAAATATTTTTGGAGACTAAATAATAATCATCTTGGAATAGTCATTTTTCTTTATATATATATATATATAAATGACTCCATTCATGAGAACCAATACATAGAACTAATTACATAATGCATGCATTAATGCAATATGAGGGGGGCA
The DNA here is from genome assembly GCA_033617975.1 of Populus alba x Populus glandulosa. Lineage (NCBI taxonomy): Eukaryota > Viridiplantae > Streptophyta > Magnoliopsida > Malpighiales > Salicaceae > Populus > Populus alba x Populus glandulosa. The sequence continues at coordinate 12,227,753 of CM066160.1, forward strand.
CATAAAACATAAAAGGGGATTATCCCCAGTGTAATGTAAAACTTTGTTCCCTAAATTACAGGCTAAGCTTCTTTTGATTGAGTGATTTAGAAACAATAAGCGGAATTGTGCTTGACTATTCCACTTAATTGTTATTAAAAAAAATAACTAAGAGGTATAGGGGTTTTATTGTGCAATAAAGCATTGCAGCCTAAGGTGAAATGTTTTTTTATAACTTTTTTTTAGGGCGATCTAATCCTTTTCTGGATAAATCAAAGGTCAATGGCTTCCAATTTGTTAATAAAGAACAAGATTCAAAGTTGGGGAATCAAAGCAAAAAAAGCATAGAAACTAGATGACTTTCTCAAACTTAGCATGAAAAGTTAACTTTTATCCTTTTACTTTGTCATTAATATTTTTTTGGTTACTGTAGTTTTTTAAAATTCAATCTTGATCTAAAAGTATTATTTTCTAGTTCCTAGTTTGAGAGAGTCGTTTGATTCTTGTACTAGAGAAATAAAATCTATGTCGATACTAATTATGATCACCAAAATGATTAATATTAGTGTCAACATTTTACTTTAGATGAGATGAGTTTTATTGGTGTGTTTTTTCATCTTGAATATGTATGAAAAAAGTAGACATGGTATCAAAAAGTTCTTGGATTTCATGTTGGGTTTTTTTTTTTTTTTTTGGACTATGTTGAGTTGTTTTGTGGCATAAATGGTTTCAATTAGACTTTGAGTTGTTTTTTGGTTTTTTTGGGTCAAAATAATTAAAAATGAGTTTCAAGTGTAAAACACCCATGATTTAATTTTTTAGCGACCATCTGGTCGTTAAAATCTAGGTTACGGACAATGCATTATCTACAATTTTAAAAAAAAAAAATGGATGAACTACATGTCATATGCCTAGTTTAATATATATATAAAACAAAAAGCTTGACACACGAACCTTGGCTAGATGATTCATATTTCTAATTTTTTTTCATTAAGGCTCATGCGTATTAAGCTGGTAGGCCAACGCATGGTATGTTGTTGTTGTTTTTTTAATACACAATAACTTTTAGATGAAAAATGCATGGTAGATTAATATTTTGTTATGAGTGTGAATATTGGTGAATAGTAAAATGAGATATTATTTTAGTTTTGTTTGTTAATTGTTAATGTTAACATTAATTATTAATTGTAAATGATGATAGATTCAAACTTTAACCCATTTTGGGGCCGCTAAGTAAAGAGGAGCTGGCATAGCTCAATATGGTAAAACACCCAATATATATATATTAGGCATACCGATTCTATATTTCTATCAATCTTTATGAAATTAAAAGGTATGAGACTTTTTTATAATGAGGTGATATATTAAGGTTTTTATTGATATTTGTTCTTATTTTTGTTATTGATTGAATTAACCACAATTGTTATAGCATACCGATGGGAACTTTTTGTTGATCATAATGGCTCAACTTTTTCCTAATTTGATCCAATAATAACTTAAAAATCCCTCTTCTAATAGTTTTATACTTATATATATTGAAGCTTCAAATATACTTATTCCTATTTTTTTTTTACAATAAAGAATATCTTTAAGTCGATTTATATATACATCAATTAAGACTAAATTTCATACATGATTTTAAAAAGTATATCCTTTATTATCATCCAAAATCCATGATATATAAATAATAAGTTATTTAGTATTTAGATAATGATTAATCAATAGGTTCAGATAATTGAATTTCTTCTCTTCAAATTAAAGAACATCAAACTAATGGTACAAGTTTGAGTACCTACAAAAACAATCTCAATTGGAAGGACTTAAAAACCCTTTATAATAAAATTAATATCTTAACAGCCCACATAGAAATTCTCTGTTGAATCTCTATGTGGGTTGTTAAGCCCCACTCCTTATACTAACACTGGCTTCTCTTTTATTGGGATCTGAAAAGGTGTAATCCCATCTAAAATGGATATTTTTTGCTGGGTGGCTATCGTTAACAGACTCAACACCTGTGGTGTATTGGTTAGAAGAGATGTTTTGGACAACTAAGGTTCTAACTACCTTATTTGCTTAGTTGAGGAAGAGTCGGTTGATCATCTACTTTTACATTGCAACAAGCATTGGATCATTTGATCCAAAATCATTAAGTGGTGGGGTTTATCATGGTGCTGCCTAAAGAGCTTGTCAAGCCTATTCTCTCAGTGGACTTTTATGGTTCATGGTAAATTCCAGACGAAAGCATGGTTGATGTTGTTTTTTTCAGTGGCATGGTCCCTTTTGGCTCCTTCAAAATGATCTGATCTTTCAACGAAAAACATCGAACTATGATACAACCTTCTTCCTTATTATCACTTGACTATGCTTGTGGTTAAAAGCAATTCATCCTGACTTCCCCTACTCCTTCAAATCTGTTAAGATCGGCAGAAGGTCTAATTCGATGGTCCAATATTCAGGTTACCAGGATTGTTGTTATGTGGTCTCCTCCTATAATTAACAACTTCAAATGGAACATGGATGGATCCTCTATTGGAAAGCCTGGACCCTCAAGTATAGGTGGTGTCCTGCGAAATCACCATGGTCATCTCCTTGGTATTTTTTCCTTGCCAATTGGCATATCAGATTCAAATATAGCTAAGTTGAGAGTTGTTGTCAAAGCTATTGAGCTCTCAGCCTCAAATTGTCTTCTACATCATAAACATATTACTATTAAATCTGACTCTGCCAAATGTCATTAGTTGGATGCATAATCCTCACAACAGACCATGGATGCACCGAGAGCTCTTCTCCTTAGTACAGAGATTGACTAGATTTTTTGGCTCCATCACTTTTGCTCATGTCTACCGTGAGAGCAATTACATGGCAGATTGCATGGCTAAACAGGGAGTGCAAAGATCAAGTGACTTTATTGCCTAGTTTTGACCCATCCTTCAGTTTTGTGGTATCTTTTTGTGATCGTATTGCTGTGTGTTTCCGGTGTATCCCTGTAGTTTATGTCTATCAGGATGTTAAAGGTCAATCTCTTGTAAGGAACACTTACATTAATGAGTTGAAGTGGAGGTTCTTGGAAGTCCTTCCTGGATCTTTTGTTGAGATGGTTAGCTTGTGTAGATTTCAATGTTGCTTTCTTAGGCTATTTTTGCTGTTTGTTTATCTGGTTTGGGTCTTTCTTCTTTTCGATAGACCTTTAAAAACTGATATATTGCAAGCTCTGTAATATTTTCCTCTCGCCAGTCTCTGGCGTTTAATGCAATCTTATATCTCTAAAAAAAACAATAAATGAGTTAAAAGAACCTTAAATTCAAGAAACAATGATGTTTGCTCTTGAGTTTTAAGGTGGTTAATACTCTGAAATGTATTTAAGTTTATCTTGAGAGATGAAATGTTTTGAATCTTTACCTGAATAGTTTAGAGGGTATTTATACTCATTAAACTTGGTTCTTTATTTTCAGTGATATTAATGAGGAACAAATATCTCTTACATATTATTAATGAGATAATAAGTATGATAAGTCCCTTAAAAAACCTTTTATGTACCTATATATGAATATAGAAAAACTAAGTAGATGTCTTTTGAATCGTTCTGTAGGCCCATAAAATCTCATTCAACAATTATGCTCATTCTAACTTAGTTTCTTTTATATATTTTTTTAAGTCCATTAAACAAAACTCTATTAGTTAATTCAACTTGACCATTTTTCTAAGAGTGTTACATTAAGGAGAAACAATGATCAATATGAAGTCCGTAACAATGCTCTCTCATCTTATAATTGTCATATTATGTTTTATTGTCTGTAATCAAGACTCCAGAGAAGCCTAAAGTGACATATGACATTCTTTCAAAAGAATCAAAGCATTTTATTGATAGTTATCTCCATTACAACTTATGCTTTGACCCGCTTAGTAAAATAGCGTAAGTCATACACACACATGACATGTTACCCGCGCGATACAGCAGGCAGCGATCAAAACCTCTTATTGGAACTTGATAAAAATATGTATAAGCAAAAAATTATCAAATGATTTAAAACATGGCAAAACAAAAGTAGTGAATTATGATTGGAGATGCAAAGAGAAAGCTTAAGCGTCAACATCCCAAAAGAAGGCATAGGCACTTAAGTGCATACAAGCATATGGTTAATACATAAAGAGGCAATGGGTAGCAGTAAAAGAGTTTGTAGACCGCGAAGCGGAACCACGCAGCCACTTAACCCCCCAAGAAAATCAAGGCCACACCATGTTGGCTTAAAACAATGCAAGGGTTGTGTTGAATGAAGATCATCAACAACATCAAAAAGGCAACAACATATGCATGGAGATTGAGTAATTTGATTTCCAGTCTGGTAGCGCAGCAAATTTATGTGAACAAGCAAGGCAAAAATATAAATGAGTCTCTGGAGAAGTGGTGACAAAGGCATAGAAATAAGCAAGAAGCAACGCAAAAAGGTTGGAGAATTGAGAGACATAGAGGAGAAATTATAGATTGAACCACATGTGAGTATAAGTGAGAGAACAAATGTTGTATGAAACCACTAAAACAGCAGATTATTATGGCGCGACACCTAATTAAAAGTAGGTGCTGCAGGGGTGTGGCTTTCTTGAGAAAAACAACCAACTTGGAAACGTCAATGAGGAATCTGTCAGGTAGGCTGGTGGGCAGATTCAATGTTAATGCCATCAAGAGGTGGAAGCTTCGACATGAAAAGGTGAAAGAGGGTAAAAGCAGTAAAAATGATGGTATATCACCATAATGGTATAAAAATTACGGTGGTGAAAGGGAAAGAAGGAGAAGCTGCTCAATGGGCGTGAATCTAGGGATGTTATCACGTTAGGAACAGAGAACAGAGGAGAAAAGGTGAGAAAGTGGCGCTACTGAAGGAAGTTACCTCCGGAGGAGATGAAGTTGTGAGGCGCTGCCTCATAGTAGATGGTTATGTTGCATCCTGATTTGACTCAATTTCTTCTCCTACATTGGTATTTGTTTGTGGGAGATGGCTGTACAATTGAGAAAAAGACATGGTCACCACGTTTGCAAAGGTGAAAGGCTGTAGAGAAAAGGAAAATCAAACGCATGGGAGTTTGAACTCCTGATGCTGCAGCCAAGCATGAGAAGGTGCAGCTCATAAAAGTCACCCAAATGCTGTCCCGCAAACTAATCAAAGCACATAGTCAATTCCATAACTAAAAACTGTGTGAAACCAAAACGAATAAATGGTAATAAAGCTCCCACGCGTATATCAAAAGCAAGAAACTTATTAAAAAAGGAGTATAGATTCGAGGTAGTGTACTGAAACTTGTAGGAGACTGGCTGGAAAAAATTATGTAAGCATTCAATAAGAGAGCAAAAATGGAGTCTATTAACCCAACCTATAAGATGTGCCAAGCATTTGTGTTTGCAGCTTTAGAAACCTAGACTGACAAAAGTGCAAGCCATTTTCGATTTGGTTTAATTTTTATTAAAAAAAATAATCAAATTGAAAAAAAAATTGTGGGGGAACTTTGTAGCTGCACAAATCTAATTTGAGATATTTGTACAGTAAAAGATGAATATTATTTGGTTCTGATCAGCTATTTAATTACGCTAATTATAATTTTTATATATGTTTGGATGTTTGCTAACAATAATCAATCGAATAATTCTAAAGATATGCATGTATTTTTTTTTCCTTTCTTATAAAGAAAGAAAACCCCTTAACAATCAGGTATTTTACCGAGAGAAGAAAATAAAAACCCTAAAGCAATTAATTATCTACTAGATACTTCAATTGTAAAAGCTTGGGATCAAGAGATTTTCTTTCCTTGTGGTTTTAAGTTTGAGCTTTGTGGTTGTTAAAATGATGACTACTGGAGACTTATATAATTATTAACTTTAAAGCTCGTAGGATTAGTCGAGGTGCACACAAATTGACCCGAACACTCATGTTAATAATAAAAAAAAAAAAAAACTAAAATAATCATATTAGCTCATAAGTATAGTTATATGGTTATGTAATTAACTCAAAAAAAATATAGAATTATTAGATTATCAGATCAACTTGTATGAATTATTTTAATTTTAAAATTAACTTGATTAAACTTAAACAAAGTAAATTGAATTTCCTAGTTAAATTTAACTTAACTCTATACGGAATCATGGATTCCCGATTAAACTTAAACAAAGTAACCAAGTTTGATAACAATGCTCGAAGCAAGAAATTCCGTACTTGCCCAAGGAGGGTATAAGATAACCTTAAGAGGCATGTTAGCTCAAAAGGACAAAGGAAGTAATAAACCCCCTTCTAAGAAAGCATTATAAAGCTTCCCAATCCCCACGTGACCTTCCAGCTATGATGGAGAACTTGTCCCTTTTGCTGCGACCCTCCCCCTTGCATTCTTTTTTATTTATTTCCAATTAAACAACTCCAAAATTACTGCAGCTGATTGATATATAGCCAGGAGCAGAATCCATTTGTGTTTTCAAATGTGAACTCGCACCTTTAAGGAAAACAAAATAGAGGCAACTCAAACACAAGAAAGCATAATACAATCAAAATTTGCGACAGATTTGCAAAAATTTAACTGTTCTTACTAGAAAGTAAAATGACAACTTTTTGTCCAGCTCTCTTCACTAGATTGATTATCATCATCACAATCAGCCCCCCTTGAGCAGGGAAAATTTTATCCACCAGTCAACATCAGGAGAGAGATTTAAAGTCCATCATCAACTACGAACTACACATACTTTTGAGGGGAGAAAAATAGTAGGACAAAACAGTAGAGATGGGACTGGTGGACCATTTTCACTGCTTGTCATGTCTCGTTCTCAGAATATCTTGAAGAGCAGGCCTCCGTGTGTGGCGAAGAATGGGGCAAAGACAAGTGATTCAACGGCCATCAGTTTGATGAGGATGTTAAGTGATGGTCCTGATGTATCCTTCAATGGGTCTCCTATTGTGTCACCAATCACAGCTGCCTTGTGTGGATCTGAGCCTTTAGGGCCAAGAGATCTTGCATGCTCAGAAACACCAGCCTGTTTCCAACAGAACAACGCAGGGTATGTTAGCATTACAAAACCACGATTTCAGCATGCCAAAGTACAAATGAAGGAGTGATTGCGCCCACTTAATGTATACCTCAATATATTTCTTGGCATTATCCCATGCACCACCAGTGTTGGAGGCAGAGATGGCAATCTAAATATTGACACGGGAGAAATAAATGTTCAGACACGTTAGCAGGACTCCTAAACCTCAATAAATATAATCTCAAGTGTATGTAACTAGAGAAAATCTGTTAACCAGTAGCCTTTACCTGGACACCAGACACGAGGGACCCAGCAAGGACACCAGAGAGGGTTTCAACACCAAAAAAGATCCCAACAATAAGGGGTGTGAGCATGACAAGGCAACCAGGAGGAATCATTTCCTTGATGGAAGCATCCGTTGATATCTTGACGCATGTTGCATAGTCTGGTTTCGCGGTACCTTCCATGAGTCCGGGGATGGTGTTGAACTGCCTCCTCACTTCTTCCACCATCTTAAGAGCTGCACTTCCCACGCTCTTCATCGTCATTGCAGAGAACCAATAAGGAAGCATTGCACCCACAATCAAACCAATGAAGACTTTAGGAGTCAACACATCAACTGTTGAAATAGCAGCACGGCTGACAAAGGCACCGAATAGGGCCAGGGAGACGAGAGCTGCAGAGCCAATGGCAAAGCCCTGAAAAAGGCAGCACAAAGACGATTTAGAAGTTTGCCAATAAAACCTTTAGGTTCTGTCAGTGCAACAAGTCATTGCCAAATACTTTCTCTCAGTCAAACGAGATTAAGGATGTCTGTTCTACAACTGATGATGTAAATGCACTTTGCTACGAAAATGACTCAATCTGACAACAGATTACATAAGAAGTGGTCCCAGGACTTTGCAACGAGTAGGCAAGCATTCAACTTGTCTGATCATAAAATTAAAAAAAAAATCCAAATTTTCATTTCCCAAGGAATAAAACAGGGGAAAATCAAAAACTATTGCTGGGGCAAGTTGCCTATTTCCTTGGTTGCGTGCTGGGAGCACCACTTGAAAGTGGTCCCATAAGAAAAGATTTCAGTAAACCACTCACTAACACATCAATGCATGAAAACATATGCAGGACTGCATTTTAACATGACAGTTAAAGGCGATTGCAAATTGCAGATGTCAACTGCATCTAAAAAGGAAGTGATTTAAACTCAAGAAGAGAGATTTTTCAGACCTTCCCAATAGCAGCAGTGGTGTTTCCAGCAGCATCAAGAGCGTCAGTTCTTTCTCGGATGCGATGGCTCATTCCAGCCATCTCAGCAATACCACCAGCATTGTCACTGATCGGACCATAAGCATCAATCGCCAAACCAGTTGCAATGGTACTCAGCATTCCAAGAGCAGCAACCGCCACACCGTACATTGCAGCAAAGCTGAAGCTAACGAATATACTGACAGCAATCGCAAAGATTGGAATGATGACGGATTTGTATCCCAAAGCAAGCCCAAAAATAACATTAGTGGCAGCTCCAGTTCGGCAGGAATCAGCAACGTCTTGAACAGGGCTGCAAATTTATGTAAGGGTCGAGTTAACTAATTGTTTAGGGAAAATAGTAAGGAGAGATATGAATAGGAAAAAAGCTTACCTGTATGCATTGCTTGTGTAGTATTCAGTAACAAAGCCGATAATGAGTCCAGCCCAGAGACCAACAGCAACACACAAGAAGAGTTGCCTGCAAGTAGAATTCAATGCTATAAGCAAATACTCCTTGAATGTAAAGAGCAAGACGGTAAAGCTCAACTAGAAAGACACTAAATTTTTCTCAAAGGAACATCAATGATACATCTTACCAATTCTTGACAACTTTCTGGGTCCCGAAATTGAAGATGGTAAAGGAAGATGGGAGAGCAATCCAACTAACAACGGCAACTCCAATAGTCATCAGAACAGTGGAGATGATGAGTTGATTCTTTAGCGCTGGCTCAATTTCATTCACAGCCTTGATCTCGAAGAAATCGGTTGCAAATAAGGTGGTGAGCAAGCAAACAATGATACCCACAGAACTGACAATAAGAGGATATAGCATTGGAGTAAACTCATGGTTGATTCCAAAGGAGGAGATGGAAGCAACAACAAGCGCAGCACAAGATGACTCCGCGTATGATCCAAACAGATCAGAGCCCATCCCAGCAATGTCACCAACATTGTCACCCACATTATCAGCAATCACCTGCAATCACAGAAGGAAATCAGATACAACCCAGACAAGAAATCACGTCATTTTTCAAGGTAAAATGTTATTTCTACAGAGGATTACTTACAGCAGGATTTCTTGGGTCATCCTCAGGAATGTTCCTTTCAACCTTGCCAACAAGATCAGCACCAACATCGGCAGCTTTGGTGTAGATACCTCCTCCAACTCTGCCAAAGAGAGCCATGGAAGATCCTCCAAGTCCATAACCAGTTATAGCCTCAAAAAGCCCTTCCCAGTCATCTCCGTAGTAGAGCTTGAAGAGATTGATGGCAATGTAAAGCACCAATAAACCATTTGCAGCAAGGAGAAACCCCATGACTGCCCCAGATCTAAATGCAGTGATGAAAGCCTTCCCAACTCCTTTTCTTGCCTCCAGGGTGGTTCTGGCATTTGCATAGGTGGCAATTTTCATCCCAAGAAACCCAGAAACCACTGATGTGATGGCACCAAGCATGAAGGCTATGGTGCTGAAGCCAGCAGTGGCAAGAGCAGGCTTGCAAAGCTTCAATGGGTCATAGGTGCAAGGCTGACTCTTTGTGCTGAATCCCTCAACAGAGCCAAGGAAAACGAAAATCAAGATTGCAAATGCAACCATGAAAATTCCAACGTATTGATATTCGGTGAAAAGGAAAGAAGTTGCACCTGCAGAGTGAAAAAAATCCGCATCCATAATTAGTATAAAAAAATGATATTAACAAAAAATTACTCACAACATAATGATGTAATGATGAAGTAAAAAGACCACTATGTTGCAAAAAGGATCCAATACAAGAAAACATAGCAAGTCAATGCAGATTAAATTTTCAGTTATAGCAAGTCGATGTCGATTAAATTTTCAGTTATATATAAGCAAGAAATCACTATTATTGAACAGTGAGAACATATGTCAAGATGTCAGATACAATCCTGGATACGGCCTCTTCACAAAGGTGATTTGTACTTCATGGCTTACCATTCACCAAGAAAGCATGAACTTAACCAAAGGGACTCGAGAACTATCAGTCATCTGTCAAAGACAGATCGAGAAGACACGTTGGTATGATCCCCTAAACATCTGGTTTCTGGTTTTCACATCCTAGTTTTCATTCGAAACAATTTTCAGCACATGAAAAAATGAGGCCAAGTCCTCTCAGTCAATAATGCAAATAATAACTAAGGAAAGTAAATTCACCACAAAAATCCTTAAAAAAAGCCAAGAGCAACTAATCAACTTTATCAACAATCCATAATTAAAAAAAAAAAAAACATGAGCAAAACGCTTAGATCTATTTAAGATTTGCAATAACATCATCAAGACCTGTAGATCTAGCAAAATTTCAAGGAACACTATCAACTTAAAACGGCAAAAAGTAGCATTCCCACCCCGCAGGAATCAGGGTTGACTGGTCGGTGGCGGCATATCAATACCAGAGCACACATGCCAGAAAATATCGCATTTACCATTGTAGTTATGACCAAACGTCCAAAATCTTTCTGCCTATGCATGCGTTCGCATTAAAAAATTATTACCATATTTCCAACACGAAAAACAACAAAAGAATTGCGAGATCTCGAAATTTTCCACCGACTAAAATATTATAAAAATAAGAATATAAAAGCTGGATTTTGTTTCTTTTAACTAAAAAAAATAAACTTTAGCAAATAAAACAAAACAATAATCCCAAAAAACATCCATACTTTCCACAGCACATAGAGTTCTGACTAGAAATAACCGCATACAAAATCCTTCACGGGAAAACCAAACTTTACCAGCAAAAACAGCTCATTGTCTTCCATTTCAAAACCAAAACACCAAATCAAGCAGGGATCTAAACTCAACAAGCCCAAAAACCACCAAACTTCAAAAAAAAAGCAGCGATATTACTATAATTTATTATACCTTCAGAGATGGCGTTTTGAATCTCAGCACATTTAAGAACAATATTATGGTCATTAAGTCCTTCTTCTTCTTCAATCAAGTAATCACCATGTCCATTCTTTCCAGCACCTCCACTATTATTGGACGCCGCCGAACCCGGTGTAAGCTTAACCTTGGAGACCAACAGCCATTGAAAGAGAGAAAATCCGATTCCGATTATGGCACATACCGGAATCAGAATCTCCGTTCCCAGATCTGGCAAAATAGGCGAACCCATCCCTACGAAACCCTGGTTTTATCTTGTTTGTTTACTTCTCCAATAACAGGAGAGAAAGAGAGCGCGCGCGAGAGAGAGAGAGAGAGAGAGAGGAGTGTGCTCCTGATGAGGAATGTGTGATATGGTGAAGGGGAGAGAGAGAGAGAGACTGTATTTATAGTGAGTGACGGACGGATCTCATAAAAAAGAGGGCCAGCCCGATGGTAAAGGTCAAAAACAGCACATGGGGTTGAATAACAATTTACTATTTTTGGTTCTGGAGGTTTAATGGGGAATATGCGTTTTTTGTGCTCAAACTTGGGGTATTTATGGTAGTTGTTGGACTAGATTGGATTTTTGTTTTTGGTAGGAGGATGAGTTTCGATTTCTTTGGATGTGTTATAGATTTTTTTATATATAATGATTGATATTATTTTAGCGGTTATTTTTAAAAAATATTTTTTATTTTAAAATAATTATTTTATTTTTTAAATTTTATTTTTAACATTAACATATAAAAAAGATAAAAAATATATTTTTTATAATTTTTTAAAAAAATGTTGTTAAGTTGCTAAAACAAATAAAAAAATTTTGTAGGAGTTTTAAGATGTGTTTTTAATAAGTGGTGTTATAATAAAGTAAGTTCTTCACTTCATTAATAATTGTGATAGAGTTTATCTATGTCCTAATAAATTAAGAATGATAATACTCATTGTCTCGAGTTTGAGTTTTGTAATTACTGATATGATGGTCATTAAAAGCTTGTATGGTTATTAACTTCAGAGCTTATAAGATTAGTTGAAATGTATATAAATTGACACCAACACTCATATTTAAAAAAAAAAAAAAAGATAATACTGCAATATTAGTATTATTAAGGCAAGTATGAAGGAATTAAGGGGTGGAAATGTATCAACTTGGTTTAAAAAGATTGGAATTTGACACACAAATTGATCTTGAAATACCCTTAATCATTGTAAAACAAAATGAAAAAAAGATTTCGCTAAAAACAACAAATCAACATCATTATATATATACAATTACTAGATAGATAGATTGATTTAATTTTTTGTTTCGACAAATCACTCGTCAAGGGAAAATTTACGACTACAAAACAGTGGGTATAAAATACAATGTCAAGGGTTGGAGTACGGAAAACAGGAGCGACCAAGGATTACTAATTTTCTCTTAACCATGGATGGAGGGCATGCATTTAGGGTTTGAAAGTGCGAACCTTGTATAAGATTATCTATTATTTGATTAACGTCTCATCAACAACAATATATTTAAAAAATTATTGAGTTGACTTACCCCCTCATGTTATTTTTGAATAGTTTTAATATATTAATATTAAAAATAAATTTTAAAAAATAAAAAATATTATTTTCAAATATTTTCAAATAAATATTTTAAAAAATAACGTGTATGCCATGTTTTATAAGAATCTATGGCTATAAAAAATCTATTATTTGATTAACATAATAATATATTTAAAAAAGTATTGAGTTGGACATTGCCCTTGTATCAATTTTGATATTAGTTGGTATTAATTTTAAATTAATTTTTTTATGTTTTTGAATGATTTTGATGTGTTAATATTAAAAATAAATTTTTAAAAATAAAAAAAATATTATTTTAATATATTTTTAAATAAATATTTAAAAAAACAACGTGTATGCCATGTTCTAGAAGAATTTTTGGCTAGAAAAAATCTATTATTTGATTACTATAATAATATATTTAAAAAGGTATTGAGTTGGACGCTACCCTTGTATCAATTCTGACATTACTCGTTATTAGTTTTAAAGTAATTTTTTTATATTTTTAAATAATTTTAATGTGTTAATATTAAAAATAAAATTTAAAAAATAAAAAATATTATTTTAATATATTTTTAAATAAATATTTTATAAAATAACACATGTTCCAGAAGAATCTTTGGCTATAAAAAATTGTATAGTCAATAATAAACAATTCATAAAATCTAGAAGGACTATTCTAGAGCTGTGTCTTTAAACAACAAATCAGTAATAGTCAATTGGAGAGTTATATTCAATTTCTTATATTGACAAATGACTGCAAAACAACGGGCATAAAATACCATGTAATGCGTGGAGTATGGAAAAAGAAGGACACCAAAAGATTACTATATTTTTTTTTTTATTATTATTTTTATTTTACTATGGACGGAGGGGCATGCGTTAAGGGTAAACAAGTTGACGTGTCACTTGACAAAATAAAATTGAAGACTAAAACATGCGTAAGATCATCTCTTATTTTAATTAACATCTCATCAACATTAATATATTTCCAAGGATTATTGAGTTGGCCATTGATGCACCCGACCACACCCCCCTTCTCGCCTGCCCAAGTCACAGTGACTGTTTGAGAGAGTGTAATCTCTGCGTATGGATTTTTTTTAATGATTTTAATATTTTAATATTTTAAAAATAAAATAAAATTACTTTTTAAACTAAAATATTTTAGAAAAGCACTTTACTTGGTTGAGCGTGTTTAATGAGTGTTTTTTTTAATGATTTTAATATATTAATATTAAAAATAAAAAAATATTTTTCAACCGGACAAATATTTTAAAAAAAACATCTTGTTTGTTTGATGGTGTACAATTTATATTTCTGAGTTTTTTATGATAGTTTTAATATATTAATATTAAAAAAAATTAAAAATCTTTTCGAGCAACAAATATTTTTAAAAAACACCCTGTTACGAGGCAATATCTATTTGGTTGTTTTTGTTTGTTTTTGTATTTTAAAAGTGTTTCTGAAAAAAATTAAATTTTTTTATTTTTTTTCTTTGCTTCAAATTCATTAAAAATTTAGATCATTTTGATGTACTGATGTCAAAAATAATTTTTTTTAAAAAAATTATTTTAATATATTTTTAAAAATATATATATTAAAAAATAATAATTATCATATTTTTAAACACTTTAATTTTTTAATGTTCATATTCGGTATGCAAACTCGGATCCATTTGCTGATTAGTGGATAGATTAATTAACAATTTTACATTCAAAGTCGATGGATAGATGATCAAGGATTAACTTACTAGCTTCCTAGAAATACATGGACCAAGTTGAGCTTTTATTTTAACTTTTGTTTTTTCATTTTCCTCCTCGCTCTCTTTTTTTCTTTGCTAATTAGGAGATGCCCACACAATTTTTACAACAAAACAGATATTATTATTGCAGAAAAGGCCAAGGAAATTGAAGAGATGTTTATCCTTAAGAGGCCCTCTCTCAGCCAAGGAAATTTATGATATCAAAACAGATGAATTTATTTATTTTTTGAAAACTACACAGCAAACCTTATCATCAAAACCCACAAAACGCTCAGCTTTCGGTCCTATGAGAGAATGTCATTCTGGCGATGCAGTGGGCAGTGAGAGCATTAATCTTGGAGAGTTTTGCTTTGTCTAGATGGTTTTTTTTAAAAAAAAAAAATCTTCTGTGCTGCTCCATCACCATTGATTGGTTTCTAATTTCCAGGCTTCCATCTCATCATGAGGTGGCGATTTTATTCGGATAACTCTCGCAACAGCAGCGTCTTTTAGACGCATTCCAGAATCCGACTTTTTATCTTTCCAGCGCCAATTTTAAAGCGTAAATTATAGTTTTTTTTTTGTTTTTTTCTTAAATAATTAAAATAATATTAATTTATTTTTAAAATCAACATATTCAAAAAAAATTAATTTAAACTAAAAAATTTTAAAAAAGGATGTACAGTTCCACCGTACTCTCAGGGCCATGTTTGTTTCCCGGAAAGTAGTTTTCAGGAAACCATTTTTCAAATTTTCTTGTGTTTGTTTATTATTAAGAAAGTTGGTTAACAGAAAACACTTTCCGGTCAACGAAAAACATTTTCCAGTCAATTTCAATCAAAGAAAAATTTGGCTTAGTTTTCAGGAAAATGTTTTCCTTTTAGCTGTGTTTATTTTCCAGAAAGTGGTTTTCGGGAAATCACTTTCCAAATTTTCTTGTGTTTATTTGCCATTAGAAAAGTTGGTCAATGGAAAACACTTTCCAGTAAAAGAAAAATTTTACTTGGTTTTCAGGAAAGTGTTTTCTTGAAAAATTTGGGGGGAAAACACTTTTCGAAAGTTGTGAAAAATTTAAAAATGTCATTATTTGCTAATTGTATAAAATGTGATCCTCAAACTTTTGATTGCTATATATATTTTGTTTTGAATATTTATTTTTCAGTTCATCTTTTAAAATTTTATTTTTATATTAACTTTGTTCCTTATTTTTATAATTGCTATTTGCTTTTTTCTTATTATTTTTTTATTAAAAATTTTTATCTATCAAATCTGGTCCTCATTCTTTTGATTGTTACTTATTTTATTTTAAATAATTTATGAAATGTTGATTATTATTATTATTTTAATTTCTTCATCTTTTATTTTTTTTTAATTTTTTAGATTTGATCTCTATTATTTTGATTATTATTTATTTTATTTGAGATAATTTATGAAATTATATTTTTTTTTTCAATTTCATTCTCATTCAAATTTTTAATTTGTAAGATTTGTTCCTCATTATTTTAATAAACTTGAGAAAAATAAAATATTAATAAGTTATTTTCCAGCTTATTTTCCATGACATAACCAAACACTGGAAAGTGTTTTCCAACTTATTTTCCATTATATTACCAAACATCGAAAAATACTTTCTCGAAATTCACTTTCCAAAAAAAATTACTTTTCAGCAAACAAAATACACCCTGCATTCCCTTTCTTTTCTGTTTTTTTTTTTTTTTTTTTTTTTTTTACCTTTTTAATAGTTAAATACTAGTTGTAAAACCTGTCCAGAGTTAACTTGTATTAACGCCTAAATCACAAATCAAGAACTTTAGTCTTAATAGTTTTTTAAAAGATAATCAACACAATATTATTTTTAAAAAAATTATAAAAAAATCAGCAAATTAAAAACTAAGTTTTAGCTAGTTCAATGAATCAACCTTGATTTTTAATCGAATTAATAGTTTTTTTATATATATATTTTTTAATAAGATTCATCCAAGTTCCGAATTAGGCAGATGAACTTTACAGTCCGATACGAGTTTTGCGAGTATGGTTTATTTTTTCACTAGTCGATTAAACGACAAAGAAGAGAATTTAAGCAGGTCTCACTCTTGGTCCCATTACTGATTTCCTTAGCCTTATTAGAAGTGTCGCCTCAGTTTTAATTCTAACATGGTGTGTGAAGGTCTATCCAGGTACGAGGGATGGGATGACACTTGTCGGATTTATGTTAATTATCCATTTGATTAAAAAAAAGAATGAGGTTATTTTTTTACTATCTTGTCCAAAATACCAACGAGCTTTTTTTTTTTTTTAAAAAAAAAAAACTAATTTTGGGATCAGCTTGAATTTGGTATCTAAAGCTAAAAAATCAACTTTTTTATCTTTAAATTTAAGTTTTTTTCTTTTATCATCCGAGTATAATTTTTATGCCAACAATTTTTTAATTAATTTTTTCTTTTTGCCAATGCAATCATAAAAAATTAACGGAAGATATTCGAGTCTGTTATAGATTAAAATTTTTATAATTTAGAAACAATATAATTATGGAGAGATCTACATAAATAAAAATATAACTACATAAATAAAAATAGCAAAATTATGGTTTTTAGATAGAAAAACATAATATTACTAAATAAAAAATAAAATTTATAAACCAAAAAAAATATTTATTTTTTCAAAAAACTCCTGTCAATCTTCTCGATGGAAAGAACTCATCTTTAAATTTAGACTTCATTAAAAAACCATCCTCCCCTATAAACACGTTAAACACAATGTTCTTGAGGTACAACCTCCTCGATCGAAAATCCAATGGTACCATCATCGAAGATGCCAGTCCATGAGATACTGTCCTAAACACACTTCTTTTAGTTCTTCAACATAACATGAACATGAACATGATGCTCATTCGAGGGAGAGAAAAAAAAGTACGAGCACAAGGAATAATCCGAAGGTTTATTATATCTAATATCCATCGAATTAATATAAAAATACACTAGACAAATATATAAAGGATATTTTTAAAACCTGGCTCGAGCTAGAATCAGATTGGGTTGAAAAACAAAATTGAAGAAGAAAAAACCCGGTGCAACCCGGTAACCCGGTTGTCCCGACAAGATCTAGTCGTAACCCGTTGATTTTTGTATTTTTTTACTAAAATAACATTGTTTTAATTTAAAAAAAATTAACCCGGACAATCCGTAACTCGATCAAAACCCGGAATCTGAAGGTTTATTATATTTAATATGCATCGAATTAATATAAAAATACACCACACAAATATATGAAGGAATATTATTGAAACCCAGCCCGAGCTAGAATCGGACTGAGTTGAAAAAAAAATTGAAGAAGAAAAAACCTGGTATAACCCGGTGACCCGGTTGTCCCGATAAAATCCAGTCGCAACCCCTTAACTTTTATATTTTTTTACTAAAATAACGTCGTTTTAATTTAAAATAAATTAACCCAAAAAATCCATAACTCGATTGAAACCTGGAATCCAGATCTTGTATAGGACTGTCACCATTCCAAATCTAAAACCCATGCATGAAGGTGTGAACAATATTTTATTTCCAATAAAAATCGAAAGGTGTGGGATCACAGTCATGCTCGTTGGGATCATGCAATCGAAATAATAGGTGCATGGTACATGTGGGTATCGTGCACTGCACAGTATTGAGGCTGTAATGTCGAGTCATCATAATACCATGTCGCTTAACAACCACAATAGAATGACATTTTATTATTTGGGATTTGCTTCTCTTCTTTTTTCTATATTTTTGTTTTCGTGAATCATGCATTAAAAAAAAAAAAAAAGAGTAGAAAACTAACAATAATTCAACTAACCATGTGTGCTTAAATTGGCCCGTCTCAATTCCCGATGGGAAGAGATGAGGACCATTTACCCAGAATCTGACAGTGGCCGATCAGCCACCACGACGCTAAACACATGTACACAGCACATCGAATCTGTTCTATTTTGATGCCATGTCCCCTGGAACATTGGACCCGCTTCTTGGTATCAATGAATAAATATAAAGTTTAATTTAATTTAATTTAATTTCATTGTTCTCTTAATCTGATCTCTCTTATTTGTTGCTGATCGTAACTTTACACCTGAAGTAGGCAGGGAGTATATAGCATAAATTCTTAGTTTTCTCTGTAACCAGAATCTTAAACGGTGATTTTTGTCTCTGATTTTTTAAATATATCTATGGGAATGTTCGGTGTCGAAACAAATAAAAAATAAAAACAATAAAAACAAAGATAATATATTCAAATATACAAAAACTCATTCCAAGACCATTTTAATAGCACATTTATTTCATGTTTATATCTATTTATTTTTAACCAGATATTTTTTTATCTTGATTGTCTGTTTTTCTTATCTTGAGACACTAATCAATCGCCACACCACATATAAATGTTATTATGTTATCTAAATAATATTTACAATACATAATATAATACAATTTTTTATTGATTTTAATGTAAATACAATGTCATCTATTTATTTAACCAAATAATTTTTATTATTTTTATTTATTCTAAAATTTACACTATTTTAATAGTTTCATCACTCTAAAAACTCACATCCATTATCCTTCCCTCTAAATTAAAAACACATGTTAAAAATAACTATTTAGAAAGTGGTTCAATTATAAGAGTTTAAGACCAATGAGTTTGCTTCCTTATGGTTTTAGGTTCGAGTCATGTTGTTGTTAATATAATGATCATTGAAGATTTACATGATCGTTAACTTCGAGACTCGTGTGATTAATAAAAATACATGCAAGCTGGTCCGGACACCCATATTAATAATAATAAAATAAAAACACATGTTAAGATCATGTTTCTGTATCACATTCTAGATGAATCATCTACATCTAAATTAACGTTCTTATAAAAAAATTTATTCTTAACAATGAATTAAGCTAGAACATAAAACGACAATGCAGTCATAATCTTGATTGTCTTAATATCAATATTTTATTGCAGTAGCTAGACAATTTACACCGCTAAGTTACTCTTTATGTCCAGATCCTTTGTGTTCGACTTCAATGCCTGACAGACAAAAGATTGCAATATCTTCACATACATTGTTTTTCTTTTTTTATCCCTTGAATAGTAGTTGGGCATGACTTTCCATAGTATTTCAGTGCATTTATCGTTTATAATGTGTGTGTATATATATAAATATTATTGTAATGCATTTGTAATGAAAAATTAATTTGAAAACTAATTATAACAGTAAAAAAAATTCATAAATGGTCAATTCATTGTGCTTTGATTTTTGCTTGTTAAATTTAAAAAATAAAAGATAATTTTTTTATTGTTTTAATGTGATGATATCAAGATTAAATTTTGAAAAATAATATTATTACGATATAAATCACCTCATGTGTATTGATTTTTGATCTGCTATTAATTAAAAATTACTTTTCCCGTGGGCCATGCAAGTTTTGCTTTCTTGCAAATCTGATTTTTGTCCTCTAACTCGTGAAAAGCAAGTAGACAATAAACTAGAGGTTCGGTCATGAGCCACCGTAACTACACACCAAGAACAAAATAGAGTATGTCGTGGCTCCGGGGACCTGTGGTTAGGCAGGTGAGGTTAGAACTGGACTGTCATGGCTGGTCAGTGGTCATGTGGGACCTGAACCCATTTTTCTTTCATGAGCTGACCTCGCACCACCCCCATTCGCTAGCTTTTACCTTCACTGATCTATCTTTGTGGTTTGCAGGCAAATCATTTTGGTGGTGCTCATTTAAATCAAAATTAAAAAAAAATTAAAACGCATCATGCTTTTATTATAACCCTAGGCTTGTTGCATTATATATTGAAATAATATATCCTTCCAAACAAAATTATATCACTGTTTATCATAAATAATATGGTTTTTTCATCAAATTCATCTCTCAATTAATTGAGCTTAAATTTAAAATTTTACGGGTTTTGAGTGTGAGAAATTAACTTAGATTTCTTATCCTTCCAAATATGATATTAACAATTTATTTTTTATAATTAATTATTGTCAAAAAATTCTTGTTAGTTGTCAATATTTCTTTTTATTATATTATTAAATCAACCAAGTTTATTAAATTGGTTAAATTGATGACATGAATATTAGATTTCTCTTATTTATTTAAAAACTCTAGCATCACCAAAATATTAATTTTAATATTAGAACAAAATAAACTAAGCTAGGTAAAAGGTCGCTGAGCTGGACATGTATGGCCCAGATTGGTAATCTATGGGCCAGGGCACATGACGGGTATCCAAAGCCAACTTGTCTAATGAACTTTTAGCAAGGCAGGGCCAGCTACAAACGTGTACAAGAATAAATATAAAATTTGCTGTGAAATAACCACATAATTATTATAAATATATAACCTTGAGACTGAATCATCTATTTAGAATTGATTGCAGATCTGTTTTATTTTTTATTTATAGAATTCCCTAATGATATCCTAATCATTAAGCAATAACTAACACGTAAATGATTCTTATACAATCATGGATGGATTTGTTCAAGTGTCATGTCTCCATCGTTCTGGTTTATAAATCCATTAAGCAATGTTCTTGGCGTTGTTTTCTTCATGGGCATTTTCTTTATCATGGAGATATAAAAGAAAAAAGGTCCTCTCAGATTAAAAAAAAGAAAAGAAAAGAAAAGAGAAGAAAAGGAAGGAATACATCGTCGTGCGAGGGAGTTTCTTGAAACCAGGACAGATAGAGACCGATGCTTACTGGGGCATTTACTTTTGTGTTGAACAAGTTATTCCAAGAACAGCACTTGCTTTATCGCCGTAGAACTACTTTAGAGGAGGAGTTGCAGCGCTACTGTGGAGGTGATTAACATAGGAACCGTGTCCTCTGACCAATAATGGAGCTTAAAAGTAACTTCGTCTAGTCATGAAATTTGGTAGTCTGCGCATGCTGTGGATGAAGCCTTCTCTTGTATCGACTTCTTTTCCTGTCATTGGTGGCCTTCATTCAAGTGATCAAGTCATCTTGGCTCTTCTCCTTTTAGCTTTTAAATTAACGTAGCTATCTGGGTCAGTTTGCGCGCAACTCGACTAATTCCATGAATTCTAAAATTAATAATCATATAAATCTCCAATAACCTTGAGGTTTGTGAGACTCAAACCGGTGGCATCTAGAAAACAAATCTATAACTTGATTAGTTGAACTACACCTCTCCTGATTCATCTTGACCCTTCTCTTGATTCGATTCTTCGTAGCATTTTTGGTGCACGTCTTTATCTCCTTCCATTCCTATAGTTTTCTTAGCATAAGCCCGAGTTATGATATGGTTCTATGTCCTTTGTATTTTGATAGGAAATGCAAAAATAATGACAGGATAATAATAAGATTATGTTTGTTTTTGTGGTGAAGTACAATTTAATTATACATAAAAATCAACTACAAAAGCTAGTTTTTCTAGCTTTTTTGGTGGACTTTCATGTAAAAAATTCAATCTCAACCATAAAAACAAATACATTCTAACCGTGCAGTTGATATAATCAAATCAACTAGATAATAGATACGAAATGCTTGTGAAAAACGTGAAGGTTTGTATCTTTTAGAAAATATATTATTTTATTATTAGACATGGTTAGATATATAATAAAAAAAAAATTTGAGTTACTGAATAGTTGGGTTCTTAAGAGTTGCTAAATCATTTGGATTAATTTTTTTTTATATCAAAATAATGTTGTTTATTATTTTAAAAAAAATATTCATTGATTGACCTGAATGAATTTGAATTAAATTTGATAAAGTTAACTAAGTTTAATAAAGTTAATATTTTTTTCAATTGAAATTGAACCCGACCTGAGTAAGACTCTGGGTTGTGAGTGGAATTCTCAAATTTACCCTTCAAAGAAGGACTGGGTTTAATAACCATATAAGAGTAACCTATTTGACCCGGTTTTTGACGTTTTGTTTCATTTAAAGAAAGGAAAAGAAAGGCCTATTGGGCCTTATTGTTTCTTAGGCCTAAGGCTACAGAGCCCCATAAATCGAAGAAGCTGGGCTACAACGCCACCCTGATATCAAATAGTGAAAAATCAAGATGAGGGGAAAAAGGAGTAAACTTTCATGAACAAAATCCCAGAAAGGATAGCTTGGATGTAATCAGACCGGAAATCCAAAACATGAAATTAGCTTAAGAGCATGAAAACTAATAGCTGTGAAACCAAAAGGAAGATCAAGAAAAAAGATGGAGTTCATCAAGATCAATAATTAACTTGGAGGGTAGACTGGCAGACTCCGGGAGAGATTCAAATTCTTGCACTTACCCTCTTAATGTTACATAATCATTCCATGAATTTTTTTTTATTAACGTGGGTGTTTGGGTCAGTTTCCGCCCATCTCGACTAATAAAGCTAATAATCATATAAATCTCTAGTAGCCATGAGATTTGTAAAACTAGAATTGATGGTTTCTAGTGAGCAATTCTAGAACACAACCAGATAAATTACCCTCCTCAAAATTAATTCCATGATATTACTTCATAGGTGGTGGAGTTAACTTATCCGAGTTAACCCGTCCATCGAGTTGCCTAACACTAGCACAGTACACCTTCAGCCATGGAAAAGAAAACTAGAACATTAATGGAGCTTGACCCAGAAGCAGTTCCCAGGATATATATATTATTAATAGCAATTAATTAGCCAAGTTCACTCCCTCTTTTCTTTTCTTTTAGTTCAAAGTTCAAACTTCGAAAATCACAACTAATTTATTACTCTAATTAAACTAGGTGGAAGTAAAAAATGCGCTAATAATTTAAGATTATTAAACAGTTATACTTAATTTTGATAAAAAAAATCATTTCAAAAATAACTCACTATTTTACGCAATATATAACAAAGTTTATTACAAGTTAGGAAATTTCAAAAACCAGTAACACAACACCTATAAACCCTAATAATAATGAAAACAGAATAGAGTAGTCATAAAATTATTATTAATTTCCTAAATAGTATAATCTAATAAACTCCTAGAAAATCTTATTTTTTGTAAATACAATTATCCACAGTGAATACTGGGGATAATTATGTATGTATTTAGTAGATAAACATCGTTTTTTCATAGAAATAAAAAGAAACATGGCATGCATCCTAGCTAGGGCATATATAAAAAAGCTTCGATGTATATAAAACGAAGCATTTACTGATCATATGATGCCACGCTACCCGATCATTGCACTTTGCAGCACAGAAATTCTTCGAGCAATAACGATGGAAGATGGCTGTCGATTTCTAATTGGTTGCAAAACTGAAGAAAAAGGAAAAAGCCTCACGCAATTTCATAAACAAAGAAGACGTGACCAAGAGCACACGAAAGTGTCAAGAAGTGTTAAAAATACACACGGTAACGTGATGGCTGGAGCTTTATTTGTGAGATTTTAGATTTGTTTTTTAAGTTCAGATTAAGTTTTATAAATTTTATGTTTATAATTATTAATTTTAGAATTTATAAAATTAATTTAGTCTGAATATCTATATTAATAATAAAAAAAAGGTTAAAATAGATAGTAGACTTTTGTGCTTTTTGGAGAAGAGGTCCCTGGCTTTGTGTGGCTTGAATTGAAAGCAGAAATTGATTGATTAATGATCCATCCACAAACTCATTCTAGGAAAATTCTTTATTCTTCATTCTGTCTCTGATAAGATATTTCTTTGAAAGAGAATATGAGGAACTTCAATGGTAATCACTACTACTTTGGAAAAAGATCTCTTGGAGTTGACCACCAAAAAACGAAACCTGTTGTCCTGAAGAATGAAGCTATTTCTATCTTCAATTTCCACCTTTTCATTAGCTAGATTACACCTAAAACTTCCAAATTAAAATTTCGAGTTTTTGCTGACATCCTTGTGGGAAAAACTACTTTTAATTTAATGATGATTTGTACATAGCAAAAAATGATTTGTTTGAAAATGTAGTTATAATTGTTTTTTAAAGTATTTTTCATACTGAAATGCATTAAAATGATATTTTTTTATTTTTAAAAAATTATTTTTGAGATCAGCGTATTAAAATGATTCAAAACACACCAATTTTTTTTTTAATTTTTAACAAAAAAATATTGAATTTTTGAAAATTAAATTTTTTCATCGTGTTCTCAAACAGTACCAAAATATTATAGCATACCCTCTATGAATTAATAACCTCTTGATTAATTAATAAGATTTAAACAGAGATTTAATTTAATTTTAATGATTTTATATTATTTAGCCATTAAATGTAAATACAAGAAAATCAGCTGATAAATCATCAGGGATACTTCTAGTACTACTCTATGTGATTATTCCGATAACATGATTGATTCGGTCATGCTTGTCAATTAAAGTTTAGATAAAATCGGGAAAAGTTAGGGAAACATGACATCAAGAATCCTTTCCCTTTTCCTTTTCTTGGCTTTATTTACTTTCGTTCTTCATTTTCCTGGAAATCGCAAAGAGATGCTTTCGGCTTTTTATGCTACGTGAGGTGGCTAAAGTGCCTGATTTTTTGGATGATATATAGTACTTGTGTTGTTATAAAATTAAGGTAACAATATTACTCATCAAGAAAAGTGAATTAAGTGTTACATTAATATAAAAAACAATACAATTTAATCACAATAAATATAATAATTAATAATATAATTAAAATAACTTTAAAATAAATAGACAGGAAAGAGAAATTATAAACTCGATTTTTAACGTGGTCCAACAAGCTTATATCCACATTTAAAGTGTTAAATTGGTTTTAAATATTATATTATTTCACTGGTTCAAGTTTAATATTACAATTATTATTTGTTGAATTCACATTAAGCTTTATATACAACTAGAAGATATTCTTTCTTTAAGTTTTTATTTATTTATTTATGAAAACACCTTACCCCGAAAGTTTTTACCTTACTCTTAATTATTTACAATAGTGATTTTGATGTTATAATTAACTCTCTTGATATAATAGATGATACAATTCAATATTTTAATATCTCCATATTACAATTAACTCTATTATTACTTGAAGATATTCTCTCTTTAAATTTTTTTTTCCACTTAAAAATATGCTATCTTCAAGATTTTTTTTTTGACGAAAACACTTTATCAATGCCAAGAGTTCACACAGAATTTTAGATTTATCAGTTTTAGTCTAAGTGAATTCTTATAATCGTATTATTAATCTTTTTAAATATATATAATAAAATCCGTGTATTCATTTTAATTTTGTGCACTAAAGGTTCGAGGACCATTTGCAATAGGGAGACCATATTGCAGCAGTGTACTTATTATTATTATTATTATTATTTATTAATATAAATATTTGAATCGATTTACATATATTTAGATTAATTTTATAAATTTTAAAATTAACAATCATGTAAATTTTTTATAACCCTAAAATTTGTAAAACTCAAAGTAAAAATATACTTATTATTATTATTATTATTATGGAAGGATATAATCTTATTAATCTTTTTAATATTAACTAGTTACTGGAACATTTTCAAAATCTATTTTTATGTAATTTTATTGTAATTATAATAAAATATTTGTAAGATTTTCAACGATTATCATAGAGAAAAAAAATATCTTTTTAGTTAAGATTCTCTTTTTATCAATGCATTTCTCTCATCATTTTTTTTATAATGAAAATACATATTTTTTTATTATTAACATGGTTTTTTGAATGAAGACTTAACACAATTAAAATAAATATTATTAAGGATTCAAATGATTTAAATAAATGAGAAAAAAAATGTATTGCTTTAACAAAACTCCCTTTCCTTGTATTATACACACACACACACACAAAACATATATTTTACTCTCATTAAATATTCATGATATATTTTTTTTTAAAATCTGCATATTAGATTTGTTTAAATTCTTCATAAAATAATTGATAATATTACCATAAAAAATCTATTTTTTTTGAAAAGTATAGCATAATTGGATGATTTTTAAATATCATTGTAATAATATTAACTCAAAATAATTTAATTCAATATATATATATATATATAAACAATTAAATACGAAAAATAAAAAAAGGTGAAGATCTAAATAATCAAGCCTGGAAGCATATGGATTTAAAACAGAGCCCAAACACGCTCAGCTTTAAAAAGAAAAGAAAAAAAGAAGTAGTCAAGTGCCTTGAAAGTTAGTTATGGATTACTATGTTATTAATAAGAAAATTTATCATTTGTGAAATAATTAGTGATATTATATTAAATATTTTTTATGATTTATGTAAAATAAATAAATAGATATAAATAGAAAAATAAAATATAATTATAAATTTTATTTTTTTATTTCTTTTTAAAATATATCTTAAAAAATAACTAATAAAATATTATTAGTTATTTATTTTTAAAATTTTAATTTTGTTCCGAATAACCAGGACACAAACAGACAATCGCACACAAACTATTTCGCACTTTAAGACGGCTTCTCTTTCCCTTCCTATGTGTTCGATGACCGTAGGTTCACTTCATCACACACAAAAGCTCTTCTCACCGCAAATTCACAGGCCCTTTTAACAGTTTAAATACAATTAGCCACCACCAAACCATCAAAGTCTTTTAGTTTGTTTTGTTTTTGTTATGGGGAAGAGAAAGAGAAGTAGCGGTGATCATAACAAGAACAAGTATAATTCTTCTTCGGGTAATGTGTCTGTTCTTTCTTCGTTTTTTTTTTTTTGAAAAAAAATGATTTTGTGGTTGTTTGGTTGCCGGACAAAATGGTGAGAAATGAAGCGAAAAAAGGGAATTTTGAATCTTGATGAGTGAATGGAAATGGGATTTCGACAAAGGGATTATAACTGTAGTGAAGGGAAGCAATTATGGGGTTTCTCGGAGTGAGATTTTGTGGTTTATGAGAATCTGATATGTATGAAGCTATGAAGATTAAAGATTTGATTTTTCTCTGTCTTAAAAAAGAGGAGTCTTTTTTTTTTTTTTTATCTTAACAGTAAAATTTAGTGTTAGGGTTTGTTTGCCTGCCTTTTCTCCAAATTGTTTTGCCTTGGTTGCTCCTGTTTCTGGATCTTTCTGATGTTTCTCACTGTGAGAAATGCTTTGGGGTTATTGCCCCTTGATCAAGGCTGGATTGAATTATCACAACTACGTTTTTGTTTAATAAGTAATTCGATTATTGTTTGATCTGTTGGAAATGGTGTTTTGGGATCCTAGCAGAGAATGTGTGCAATTGCAACATGAATTCTGAGGAGAGAAGTGATTGATTTTTCGGGGATTAAGTCTATGGGCATGGATTTCGAGTGTCAGATTGGGGAAATTGAAATGAAGAGAAAGGTGAAAGTGTTTAAATTAATTAACCAAGCCAAAAAGTAAAGGGAAAGAAAACTATGAATTGAGCTCTTAATTTGGCTTACAACATTTTTCAGTACATGGCTGGCTTTCTGATCTCTGCGATCTCTTCTGGGATTGCTATCTTGTGTTCACCGTCATTTTCAGTGCTTTTTACCTTTATATTCCAATATGTTCTTTATATTCGTAGGGTTTTCAAAATTGTTTCAGTGGAAATATTTACTATCTGAAGGGAACCACCTGTCAATACATCTTAATTGGCAATTAAACTCTGGATCAGTTTGATTTCTTGATTGGTAATTTTATTTGATGGATTGCTTTCCTTATCTGTCCTCCCAGGGATTTGACCCGCGAGCATTATTTCAACGCATGCCTTTGTAGCTTTTTAAGATTGATAACTAGTCCATGCAATGATAGATTGGATTATTTTTATCTTCCAATCTGCCCTCTCATCATCAATTTAAATGTTATTATATGAGTTTTTTGATTGCTGTTCTTAGGAAGCCTCTAGTTAAAGGGTTTCCACATTGAGCTATTCTGTACATCTTTTACATTTGTGGCTGGCTGACCTGCTTACAAACCTGTTGAAGCTTTCCAATCATGTTACTTGCCCTATTTTGTGGCGATTCATTAGCTGCATTTTCTTCATTTGCTTCAACTTTATAATCAAGTCTGCTTGACAGTGTTTCTGACAAATTGGTTAATAAAAATGTAGTGTGAGTTGAAAGTGCATGATACCTGGCTAGAGAAGAAGGATTGTAACCTTTTTGTGTCAAGTAATTGGTTAGAATAGAAAATAGTTTTTTTTCAGCTCATTCTCAGTGCAAGTAGAAATGATTGGGACTGAAATAATCACTGTATTTTATGGCGCAGATGACATGCCATGCTCTTCTGGAACAGAATTATTGTCCAGACAGGTTAGTCCTTTTTTCCTTAGTTATGAGACATGGTAATTTCTGATTGCATGTTCTGCTTTAATCTCTTTTGATCGTTCCTACATGATTGACGATGAGGGGTTAATTGAAAACTTGAAAACTCACATCTGGGTCAGGATACTTGGTGCAGGACTTGACATTTTTTATTTCTTTCATTTTAATCACTATGACCATATAAAAATTTAATTGTCTTTTTCATAAAAAAAGAAAAGAAAAATAGAAATATAATTGTTTGTAGTTTTCCTTTTGCAGAAATCTTATTTGCTAGACTCTAGTGAGCTAAGGCCTCTCTCACCTAGGGTGGATGCTTCGGATGGTTCTTTAAAGCTATTAAATGGCCACCATTCTCATGCACATCAGAATTACAACCTTGGCCGTTCAATAGTCTTGAAACGATCACGTCACCACTATGGTCATCAGTACTCTCGGAGAAACTCAGGGAGTCATGCCGATGCATCAACTTCTCGTGGGAAGACTGCCCTGTCATGTGATGAGAGGCTTACATTCAAGTTGAGCAGTCATCTAGGCTCTGGACCTGGTTGCCATACAGGTGAGATATTCATAATTGCATGGTGTTGAATACAATGTTTTTTCTCTCCCCAAGGAAATGAAGTAGCATCTAGCTGCTTTATACACATGTATAAACAAATGGGGTACCTAAAGAATTTCTCTGTTATTCCACAAAACATCAGAGATGGTAACATTTTTTACAAGTTCGGAGCAAATTTCTATGCGCACAAGATGCAGGAGTTTTACATCTACTTTTCATTATTATGAAGTTTCAATGCAACCGTAAGATTCAAAATATCAGCTATTTACATTTACTTGCGTTGACTTAAATTCTTTTCCACCTTTTCAGAAAACAAGGAATTAGAATTTAGCAGGCCAGACAGGGTTAGATTCAATTCCTTGGTAATGGATGCAGTTTCATCTGATGCACTGAAGATAGTATGTGGAATCTGTCAGAAACTAGTGAGAAGGAAACCTTACTTTATAGGAAATGCATTAACTGCTGGCGAATTCTCTGTTGTGGCCATTCTAGTTTGCGGCCATGTTTATCATTCAGAATGTTTGGAGCAGAAAACAAGTCTTGAAGATATGCGTGACCCTCCCTGTCCATTGTGCTTGGGCTTGCTCTCTGAAGAAGATGCCTCCAGAGAACAAGAGTAATGTGTTGTTGACTCACGTCTATGCTATTAATTATCTAGAACAGACATAGCATACTTAAGATGGGGAACTTGGACAGAAGTATAGGTGGTTGAAATAGTCTTCGCAAGCTGTGTTAGAGAATTTTGATCTGCTGTCCTTCACAGTCTCGTTGCTGTCAAGAACGTTGAAAAAGAAGCATGACCTGCAGTATCTCTCTTTTAGTGCTAGGCCTAGAGAGACATACCATAGTTTTTGTCTAGGTATGGACACCAGTTAAGGCGGCTTTTTCAGGAGAATATCAGTAAATGACAATCTTGGTTTTGTTGTATGAGTTTACAACATTGTACACACATTTGTATTGGTGTATGAAGTGGCGGTGCAACAAATACAAAATATTAGTAAATGACCATCGTAGTTTTTGTTGTATGAGTTGACCATGCTGTAATCGTAGTCTTTATCTTTTTTCAAGTTGTTCCTGCATGGAAGTTTTGAACAGGGATATATAGGATTGACTAGGGTGGCATGCAATACGCCCCCCTTGGTGTTGTCAATTCCACAATGCTGCTAGTTAAAAAAACTACGACGAGTGCCAAGGCACAAGCACAGGCTATTGCTATACATTAGCCGAAAAGGTTGTCAAATTCTCTGCCAGAAAAGATGAGAGCTACTAATTTAAGAGAAGGCACCATGTTTTACTCTCATCTCTCGCTGCATAAGATGCACCCAACGAAGGAAGACGCATATTTGCAATTAGATTTAAGGGGTGGAGTCAAAAGAGTATCAGAGAAATGACCACTCGGGGTGGAGATTTACACATTTCTAAAGGGTTGGCCACTACTTTCTCCTTGACAGAGAAAAGTGCCTCTGAAATACCTGCTGGTACCATATATCTACAAGAATCCTTGATTCAAATTGCCTTGTATACAGGTAGGCTCCGTTCAATGCAAACAATGCAAGCTTCCATTCTTGTAAGGATTGACAAACTAAAATTCGTACCATGAATTTCAGTTCTAAAAGGAAATGCAGCTACAAGAAATATCACAAAAATCGATTCCATATGGAATTAAGTGAAATAGTACCATTAACAATCTAATATACGAAAGAGGCAAACTGCAGTTTGTCCCAGGGTGGTAAACTTCTTGATGCCCCAAGTTTATGGAAGCTGCCCTCATCCCCTGCATGAAGTAGAAGGCATCCATATGATTTCCTCTTTTTTTTCCTCACGTGCCAGGAGTTCAGGACCATGAGTTATGAATCAATGCCGTTTCCACAACCAGATTGTGTAGACTTTCAGCATCTCACAGTCCAGTTGTGGCAAAAATGGTTACAGGAAAGTGCAAACTCGAATGTTAGAATTCCAGCTGTTCAGGCAACAAAAAGATAAGGCAGTTTCACACTGACACATCAATATTTCATTCATTATATGAAGTGCAGAGCACTTCCGAGCTGATATAATGGTGAGACTACATAACCTGCATAAACATAAAGGTGTACATTATTGCCTATAATGGAAGGGCAGTCCCAACAAAGTCCAATTTTTTAGTAGTTGAGCATATTAAGGAACTTTAGCTGAGCTCGGACTACCAGGACAGGGCTCTATCAATGTTGGCTCTTCTTGTTCCAAGGGTTCGGCTATCAATGTTGGATCACTGCCACCTGGAGCTGGGGCTGGGGCATCAGGGGCTGGGGCTGGGGCATCAAGGGCAAGAACTGGGTCATCTAGGGCAAGTGCTTGGTCATCAAGGGCTAGTGCTGGGTCATCAAGGGCAAGCGCTGGGTCATCAAGGGCTAGTGCTGGGACATCAAGGGCAAGTGCTGGGGCATCAAGGGCTAGTGCTAGGGCATCAAGGGCTAGTGCTGGAGCTGGGGTTGTAGTGTGTTCTGATGGTTGGGCGGGTTGTTTGCATGTAGCCTTGTTGTGCCCTTCTCCCTTGCATCTGCTGCAAGACATTACCCTTGTGGGTTCTCCCTTTCTGTAGTAGTATCGTTTTTCCTCTGGCTGGATTGGAGGCCTCGGGGTAGTAGGAGGAAGCACCTGCACTGACTCTGGGGCATCCTTTTCTTCATCCAGATCCTTGAAATTGTCTAAAGTAGGGAGTATGGATTTCGAATATGTACTGCGAAAGCTATCAACAGTATAGTATTTTGAACAATAATCATATACACTACTGCCTTTGCATTTGAAGACAGCAATAGCATGGCGACAAGGTAGCCCAGTCAGTTTCCACTCAAGACAAGTGCATTCCCTTTTTTCAGTATCCACAACATGAATAGAGTCATCATGAACCTCAAATAATGTATCGGTTGAGAATAGTACTTTTAAAAATTGTGCTCGGAAAGCATCTTCTTGTAGCCTTTTCTCCTTTGATGGAGTAAGTTTTGTGGTCCAGCCATTTGAATCCCTTTGACAAGTGTGGATCAACCCCATTATCTTGCATGTAAGCACTTCCAACTTCCTTATGATAGGCAACTCCCGCACTTCTTCAATCCAGTCAACATATGTCGCTGCAACATCTACTATGATATGATTATAATGCTCTCCCTTGAATAGTGCATTTGTCCAGTATTCTGGTTCAATCTGCATAAGCCAATCATACACCTTCGAAGAAACCCGTTTAATTTGTTCAGTATGCATTCTAAAACCATCAAGCCGGACTGCATGGGCAGCGGCCACTAAACTTCCAGGCAAAGAAACTTTCCCATCTCCATGGAATGGCCCCTTCCAGTTCCTCCTCAAGTTTTCCAGCAGATGGTATATAGAGTAACCATGGTGAGCATTCTCAAATAATTCAAGCACCGATTTCATCAACTCCTTCTCTTTATCAGAGACAAAAGTTACTGATCGTGAAGTTGAAATTGCATCTTTCAACTGCTCCAAAAACCATTTCCAATTATCACCATTCTCAACATCCACTATAGCAAAAGAAACTGGAAAAAACCCATCATCACCATCTAATGCAGTAGCTGTCAGCAAAATCTCATGGTATTTTGATTTTAATGTTGTAGAATCAAGAAAGAGAATTGGACGACAGCCATTCTGGAAACCATATATTGAGGCATGAAAGGATACAAAAAGACGTTGAAATTTGCTGTCATCACCAATGGAAAGCTTCACAAAACTGCCAGGATTAGCCTCCTCAATCTTTTCACAAAACCAGGGCAACAGATTATATGCCTCTTTCTTCGAACCCTGAAGCTGCTCCTTAGCATCTTCAATTCCTCGCCACACTTGAGAATAGTTCAACTCCATCCCAAAATCTTGGAAAAGGCCATTGACAATATCCCTTGGTTTTTGGCGTGGCATCTGTCTTAACCTATCTTTTATAATGCTGACCAGCCAATTTTTATTTGGTGTAGCATGCTTCCATGATTCCCCTCCACATGTATGTGACTTATTCATCTTTTTTATCCTAAATACCTGTTCAGATTCAACCCAAGATGCATGAATCCTCCAAGAACAACCTTCAACCACACATCTGCCACTTGCTCGATTAGTGTCATTCTTTTTCAATCTGTATGCAAAACGGCGTGCAATGGAATATTTCTGCAGGGCATCACGGAATTCAGCAACATTTTTGAAGTCCTGTCCTACCCCAGTAATTCTTTTTTTCCAAGAGGCAACCATTCTTTCCACGGAAACATCTTTAGAGTCGACAACATCTACAGATAGTTCAGTATCTTCATAATCTGATTGCCATTCTATAGCAACATCCACAACAGTATTATCATGATCCCAAGTATTCTTCTTCCATGATATACTCTTTCTTGTCCTCATGTTCCTCTTTCGTGATGCACTTCTCATCTCTCCATCATCGTCACCATTGCTATCACTGTTGCTCTCGCCAGTGTCGTCGTCAGGAACGATGCTGGGACCATTGGCACCGATTTTCCAGGATGCAGTGCGCCTTCGCTTCTTAACAGTATCAGCAGGGGAAGCATTCATATCAACTATAACTGAGTCATTAGCAGCTGTATCAACAGGAACAGTGACAAGATCAGTTGGAATCAAAGTACCAGCACCAGGATCCTTGGTAATGGTGGGAGAAGATTTTATCGAGGTAATGGCCAGTACCGAACTAGCAGGGCTTTTGGCTTCTGCTTTGGCAGCATTTGCAGTTTTAGAAGACAATACATGACGACTGCCAGAGGAAACAGTAGCAGGAGTGACAGCAAGTCGAGATTGCACTCGGCTTTGACCTTTAGCCTTGGCAGCTCTTTTGGATTTAGATGACAACACACGACGATTGCCAGAGGTAGCAGCAGTAGGAGCAACTGTGATAGGAACTGGGGACAGCACGGTTTCAGCTAGTTGGATCCCACTTGCTCTGTAGTTTTAATACTAATATTAATCAATGCATGAGAGAGAGAAAATACACGTGCTGCAACCAATAAAATGCCACCTATCACAATATACCAAATTAAAAACTAATGATTTCTGCGGAAGAAAACAAGGTCATTCAGCAATGGACCCAGTTTGCCGAGAAAAGTTGTGGCATTGAAATCTCTCCATACAACTTGACAATCACTGATTTTCAGTAAGTAATAAAATAAGGCTTGTTCAAAATTGAAAAATCAATAATCTATGCTGTTAGAGACATGAGGCACATGAAAGGTAGAAAAATGTACCTGCTAGCTTGCATGTAGTAGGCTTCGTGTTTAAAACCTTCTCTTCCCATGACATATACATCTGCTGTGATCGAGTTCCCATGAATATCAAACATCCTCTTTAGGTCTTTGTCACTAGATACAGTAATTAGAGTTCGCTTGTTTCCAGGGATAAAATACTTCATTGACAAAGATTCATATTCCAAGTTACACATTTCAGCCAATTTTAACTTCATATCATCAAACACGGTTTCAAGATTGATATCTAGAGCATGTGCCTCTCCTCCAATATATGACAAACTCCCATCATCATTGCTCACAAACTCACCACCAGACTGGCAGATCAGTATGAGCTTTCCCCTCGGCATCGGAAATCACTTCCGTGGTTCAAACTGACAATCAAAACATGTCTTTATAACCAAAAAAGTATTTAGAGATATATACATATCATGCATCTCTTTAATCTCCAAAACAGTATAAACTTCTGTGTGACAAAAAAATTCCAAGTAAAACACTTGTTTCATACGTTCACAATTAGCAAGTATGTACACAGGCTATCATGAAATGACTACATTTCAGAGTAAAAACATACAACTACAAGTTATATGTGAAATGATCATAGTTTTAGAAGAGCATAAGCACATATGGTTACAAACAATTTGCGAAGGTGTTTACTTATATCTTGATGGAGCAATTCAATGATTTACAATCTATATGGAAGGCTAGGAGCATGCCCTGTAAATATTGGAGCATGGAATATCTTGTAATACAGCACAAGTTGGTCATTATATGCAAAGACATCACTTAATCCTACCAGAACAAGTGCTTGAGTGCAAGCAGTGTGGCATAGCATACCCCTTAAATCAAGGGCCAATCAAAACCAAATTGGTTTAAATTTTTGCAACTGAAATATAGTTATTCAAGTTCTATCTTTCAAGGGACACATAAAGCTCTAATATATGAACAAGCCAGCCAACAAACACAAATCATGAATAAACACTAGAAGTACATGCCACTAACTCCTAAAAACACCGATAGGCCAGCAAATCAGACATTCTTTCACCATCCTTATCCCATTTTACAACACACGTTAATAGCTAATTTTGAGTTAACCACCGACTTCTTGGTCCAGGTCCATCAGTCCCTTTCAACACAACTGGAAACGAAGCCATTCTGGTTACAACCACAGCTATTGCCTTTCAAACATAGCATAACAATGTCATAAGCTTCCCAGTCATTGCACCCAACCTACTTATCCAAGGTATAACCACTGACAACACAGAACAAACTGGATTTTCAAAAACCAACAATTTCACAACCACATTACAAGTAAAACAACAAAAAAACACAAAACTTTGCAAACTCCTAACAAGAAAAAACAACACAGGCACTATCAATAAACAAAAACGTCGAAACACGAACAAACGAAACAGTTCACACAAATAAGAGTCAACCAAACCAAAGTCTATGATCAACTAGCCAACATATCTACAAAACCAACACTATTTAACAAAAACCCATCAACCCAAATCTCAAGAAAACATGATTGAACAAACCAAATCAACAAAAAAGTCACTGCATTAGTATACCACCATAAGCTTCCAATTCTTTAATAATAAAAACCATACAAGAAGACTATAAAGGTGAAATCTTTATGGATGTTTAGAGAGAAAGATAAAATCTTTGATTAATAAAGAGTAAAAAAAAGGAATTTACCAGAGGATGAGACGCAGGGATTTGAGATAGATGGAAACCCTAGAATTGGGGGCTTTGTGGAATTTGAGTGAATTATCGAAGTAGAGAGAGAGAAGGGTGTATTGGAAAACTAAATGATAAAAGTTGGGCTAATGTTGGAAGAGAGTGAAATTTATAGGGGCTGTTTTGGAATTTTGAGAAAAAGAAAAGGAGATGTAGAACAGTTCAAGGACTGTCATTTGCTTCCCGTCTAAGTGCCTAAACGACGACGTTTAGAGGGATCTTGGTGTCTCAAGATTTATATTTTGACACAAAGATTTGCATTTTATACATTTTTTTCTTCTTGAAAATGATACAGCTTTTTTCAAAAAAAAAAAAAACCTAGCAAGTCATTCTCTCATTTAACAATGAGGTGAGGTTAAGGATACAAGTGTATATCAGCACAAAGTCGAGGGTTAACGGTTAGGATATGAAAATTTGTGGGGGCATTATGATGTTTCTTAAAACTTTAAGCATCAAATTGGGAGCAGTTTTCTAAAACTTTGTTAGGACCATTCAGAAATATTTTAGTGCTTGTCTTAAAAGTATATTTTATTTAAAAATATATTAAAAAAATATTTTTTTAAAAAAATTATATTAAAATAATAAAAAATATAAAAATAATATTAATTTGATATTTTTTTAAGTTAAAAAAATAAAAAATTTAAAAAACATGGCAACACCAAACAACATTTTAGTCCATTTTCTTCTATCATAGATTTAAATTGATAATAAAAATGCTTCAAAACCTAGTTGAGATGTCACTCAGATACTTCAAAACCTACCAAAATATTAATCTTATAAGCATAAAATAAAGTTATGAATTAAAATTAGGCATTAATTATTACCAATCAAACTTGAATTGATAAAAGAGCCTCTAACAAGTCTAAAGCATTTCTACATGACAATATAAATCAATACAAACACCTATACACTTATTGGAATGTGGATTAATAATTATATGAAAATTTGAGAAATCATAGTCAATAGGGATAATTACAAAAAACCTCATATATTATGGTCTACTTCTTGTTTGCAATCCAAGGTTTGAGAAATTATGGTTTGACTCTCAAACTTTAGTAACTTCATTTTATTTTACATCCCTCTTTGCAATGCTAAGATAAAAGTCAACCATTATTTGCAGATTTGTTATTATAATAATTTTAGTGACTAAAATGTCATTGATGACTAAAAATAAGGAAAAAAAGGTTGTATGATTGTTGAGATTTTTTTTTATAAAAAAACTAGTCATTACACAATGTCCTTCTATTTATAAAAATACCACTAAAACAATGTATATAATATATCCAACAATATTTTTTTATCGAATTAAAGACAGCAAAAAAATTTCAAGTTCATATAAAAAAGTTTTTTTATTAGTTTTAACCAAAAACAAAAATTCTCTAGTTTTGTTCATCATTTCAACCCAACAAAAAACACCATTGAAACTAACATTAGTTAAATAAATTTGTTATAAAACAATTGCAACAACATATCTTCACCTTCCAGTAACAATTCTTTACTTTAAATCCTACAAACACACTACCTAAACTTACCAACCCAACATATAAATTCAACACACACTAAAATTACCATAATAATATTGTCATATTCATCAAATGCTAGTAGCCTATAAACTTGCAACAACTTTGATGGATTAAAGTTCAAGAATAGAAAGTGCATGAAATGTGGTAAAAGAGTAGTTGTTAAAATATCAAAAACAAATGCAAGAAAAAAAGCTTTTTTACATATACAATAATAGGTCATACAAGAACACATTCATTAATTGGTGCAGACATATTAATTATATTAAATTAACAACTAAAGAGGAAGAAGGTGTTAATGAAATTGATAAAATAAAAAATAAAATGAAAAGGACTAAAAATGAATTACATTGAGTTTGAATTAAGAATCACAATATAAAAACTAATTTTGCAAGTGTGAAGTTGTTGTTTGTTAATACTTTTTTAGATAAGTATACTTGTATTAGGCTTTCTATTAAGAATCAAAACATGTTCAAACTAGTTTTGCAAGATTAAGAATCACACTATGAAAGTATTGTTCCCAATAAGCATAAATCCTTCACTCATAAGCAACACCTAAACATGTTACTATAATCTTTTTATTGTGATTAAGGTATCTTTTCAAATAATAGACATGTTTAACTTTATATTCTTTTAACACTCTAAAATGGTTGATATTATGAAAGATTTGACAATCTTGGAAATTAATTGATCCATTAACTCCTATTTTAAATGTCTTGTATTTAAAACTGGATATAAGATCAACCTTTGCCTTCTAATGCTTCTTCTCAATCCTTATACTTTCATCTTTAGAACCCTTAAAACTATTGTTTAACTTGTACTAAATACAATATTATCATCATATTCATCATTGCTTATCTTTCACTCATCCTCTGATTCTAAGCTATTAACAAACCTTTACCAGAACATGTATCATGATCTAAGCTAGCAATTCTTTCATCTTTTTATTTGTTAACAAATTCAAATCCTTCCTCATTTGAAGGAATATAATCATCATCATCTTCCTCCTTCTCATCTACATATTTATCACCATCCTCATCATGCACATTATTAGTGTTAGCATTACCCCTTCCAAATCTTTCACTTTCTAAACTATTATCATTAAAATTCCTGTTAGCTTCCAAAACATCATCATCATTAAAAAAACTTAATTCATCCATATCAAATCTCACTATAACTTTATTTCTCACATCATCCAACATTAAAGTATTTTGCTCCACTTCTTCTACCGCTTTCAATCTTGCTGGTGAAACACCTTGACATCCTCATTGTTATAGAAGCAACGACATCAACATAAATGCATATTCTTTCTTCTCTTTGATACATATTCATAAGCTTTAGCATTGATGTATCGTCAAATATTTGATTTACTTTGTCATCCCTTATTTTAAAACCATATATGTTTACATTGAAAACCTGTTTGCATGTGAATATTATATCCATATAGGCCATATAGTCATAAAAACAACATTTTTCAACGTGTGACAAGCTACCATGGTGAACAACAACAAATGACATCATGTATCTTGTCTTTACAAACAATACAAATTTAGTTAGAGACCTATTTAGTAGAAACCTTGATTATAAGCATATCTAGCAGTAATACATGTCAAACCTCTAATTTTATCAATTAGGGTTATTGTAATCAGTAGCCTGAATTAAAAAATTAAAGGTTTTTGTATTTAGTTAACAACACACTCATTACAAGAAGAAAACAATAATTTAAACATTACCACAACACTTAATATTATAAGCAATCAAGCTAGAACCAATTTATTCAGGGTTTTCAAGGCTTTAGGATTAGGTTTATGGTACATTTTGTTTTTGTTAAATCAAGTGCATATTTACAATATTTGAACCATTACCCATTAATTTAACATAAAATAACATACACACAATTGCAACGCCATTAAAAAACTAACATCTTCATTGTTTTTCAATGCATAAAGTTAGATAAAATAACACCAAGAAGATGTTTTAAGCTCTCGGTACTCGTGTAAAGAAATTAAGTATAAAAAATGAATTATCTTTATTTTTTATACTTAATCATATTGATTGAACAATAGGTTCAAATCAAATGGTTTAATTTGATTTAGTTTTTTTATTTTAAAAACTTAGTCTATGGATGTTTTAGTTGGGCTTTCTTAACATGCTTGAATGTTATGGATATAGGTATTTTTTAGCCTTTTCAATTTTTTTATTTAAAAAAAATAGTTTAGTTTAGGTTTATTTTTTATAATTTCTCAAATATGAAACCAAAGTATTTTTTATTATTATTTTTTAGTCGGTTATTTTAGTCACTATAGCAAATGAAATAATGGTTGAATGAAGCGGTGAAAGCCTATGACCCATGGCCCAACTAATGAGAGGCTGCCGTCACGCTAGTCCCCTGCACTTCCACACTGACGACAGGCTGACTTGGTCCGACCACCAGCTAGACAACTTGCTCCGATCATCACCAGAGAATCCATGTCCCACCCATTGCTATTCCATTCCACTTGATCTTTGCTCTTATGCCCTTGTAATTTGCAGCATCACCCTTTTATCCACAATCACAACTGTACTTTTTTTCTTTCTCTGCTCCAAAAAAGTACAGGTGTTTCGGTCCAAATCATTTTCACGGTGACCCCAGGTGGCGGTGATTGGTGGTGGGGGCACCGAGAGAGCCAGAAAGGATGTTGGAGGTGACATGACTGTGGAAGCCCTGTGAAGGAAACATTTGGAATCAGTCAAAAGCTTATCCTTTAACCATTTACTTGGAGTCTGCTACAAGTTATTTATCGGTCTTTGTCTTTCAGTAGTAACAAGGAACATTTCTTTGAGGTTGAGTGACGGATGTAAAGTTTATATATCACATGTTTTTTTAAGTTGTTTTTTATTTAAAAATATATTAATTTTTTTTAATTTTAAAAATTTATTTTTAATATTAAAAAACAAAAAATAATTAAAATAAATATTTTTTTAAAATATATTTAATGGTAAAAATATTTAATATATGAATAAAATAACATATTATTAAAAAAATTCATTTTCATTTTTTTTTATCAACACCTGGCCCTCGTGAGAATGAAATTATGTTTAATATTCAATATCACTTTTATTTTCATGCTAGTTTCATTTTTTAAAATTAAAAACCTACTAATTGAGAATAAAACTTCCATTTCTAGTCCCACCATTTCATTCCTTGTTACCAAACAACACCCTTTAACTCTCTTTTTTTCTTTTCTTTTATTGCATGAACGTCATTATTATTGCACAAATAATTTGACTTTTAATTTGATGGGACATGGAATTGATAATCTGCCTCTCGTCTCATCATTTTTAGGATTCAATCCATTGCCTTTTAATCAATCTCTTATAGGTTGTTCTTCAGGATCAGATTGGTGATGGATAAAAAAAGTAGGATTCAACATTCCATTTCATTACTTTATATCATTGTCATATATATATATATATATATATCAAAGAACTATCAAGTAGTCTATCCAAGAATCTTTTCAAAAAATATTTTTTATTAAATTCAATTTTTAAAATAAATTCACTTTTTAGCAACATAGATGGGAACACCACCAGTATCACGAGTAAAAAATAACAAAATAAAAACATTAATACATAAAAAAGTGAAAAATGAAATCTACAAGAAAAACTCCCTCCATGAATTGTTTCCCAAATTTTTTTAATAGCAAAACTTTATTAAATGATGTCAAATATCTATCACAAAATTAGGACGAGATTTAATTAATTAAAGGAAAATCCAATCATATGTTTCTCTTCTCCCCTTATCACATCATCACCATCTATCCAATTCCCACTAATGTAATTATCATAAATTAATAATTCCATCGTCTACTCATAATTCAACATAACAACTCATCTCTCCCCCCCCCCCTTTTTTTTTTATCAAATACCAAGAAAACAAAGGGCATAAAAGCAAAACCCAAAAGCCACCATGACCATCCATGCAAAGAACAAGAAAACTCTCCCCACAGCAACATTGAAGATTCGAATCTAAGTCTTCCCGTTGGAACATTCCAAAATAAAATGCGAATCCGACGGCTATAAAATCCTCCAAATGCCCCACACAAGCCACGAATCCATATTTCAACAAGCATAATTCCATAGCACATAAGCATCCTTCTCCTACAAAATTTAACCCCACAATAACATCTTCTTGCCAACTCACGCACAAC
Organism: Populus alba x Populus glandulosa; assembly: GCA_033617975.1. NCBI lineage: Eukaryota > Viridiplantae > Streptophyta > Magnoliopsida > Malpighiales > Salicaceae > Populus > Populus alba x Populus glandulosa. Next base: position 12,269,627 of record CM066160.1, read on the forward strand.
CTTAACACCAATAAATAACCCTGATTAAAACTCTCTCTCCCTCTCCCTGTCCCTCCGTCTTTCTCTCTCAAAACCAGCAATCTCTCTCCCTCTCCCCGCCAGGAAGAACCCCATTTTCCGGTGGCGGGAAGGATACTTGACCGTTAGGTTTCACTAGGGCTCCGTTACTTTTTCGTTGCCGACTTTTCAAATATTTAAAAGTTAGTTATAATGACGACCGTGGCTTCTCCAAGGAAATCATCATTTACAGAGGTATTACAAAGAGTTTATGGGAATCTTGGGTCCTTCAGTAGTAGTAGCAATAGCAGCAACGGCTTTTATAGTAATAATCTACAAAAGCACAAGTGTTATGTTCATGAGAGCGAAGATGATTTTGAAGAGGAAGTTGGGACCCTGGAGCTTGTTCAGATTGGTGCTGAAAGAATTAAGAATGTTTTGATCCTTATGAGCGATACAGGTGGTGGTCATCGTGCTTCTGCTGAAGCCATTCGTGAAGCTTTCAAGCTTGAATATGGTGATGAATACAACGTATGTGATCTGGGTTTTGAGTTTGATTCTGTGCATGACATGATCTTTTTTGGTCTTTTGCTGCCTCTGATTTTGATCTTTTATTGCTCTTGTTAGAGGTGTTTTGTTTTTTTCATATATATGTAAAGGTAAAGAAGGAAAGTGCTGATCTTGTCAACATGGTATCAGCCATCTTGTTCTTCTTGTATTTATTTGTTTGTTGTTTTTCTTTCTTTTCTCTCTCTCTCTTAGTTACCAATCATTTCTTTTTCAATTTTCATGTAAAATGATGAATTCTTTAATTTCCACTTTCATTTCTGTTCTCTTCTTCTTTTTTCTTTTTCATTCAATCATTTTTCCTTCTTTTCAAGGCCCTTTCCCTATCCCTCCCCTTTGTCTTAGTGGTGATTTTTTTCTCTTGACTTGGACAATTCCTCTGCTAAAAAAGGCCTCTAGTTAATTACATGTCATTGTTTTTGTGATTATAATTTAAACTTAAAGAGGTTAGGATTTGTGGTTACAGATAATCGTGAAGGATGTTTGGAAAGAGTACACAGGCTGGCCATTGAATGATATGGAGGGGCAATACAAATTCATGGTGAAACATGTACAGCTATGGAAGGTGGCATTTCACAGTACTTCTCCAAGATGGATTCACTCCTGCTATCTTGCCGCAATCGCTGCCTACTATGCCAAGTACTTTAATTTCCTCAATCTTTCTGGGGTTCTCTCCTTGTTTTACTTGGAAATATTTTCACATTTTATGATTATTCTTTGCCTGCAAGTGGGTTGTAGTATATAGTTTTCATTTTTATCCATTAATTTGGTCTCTAAAATAAATTAAAAGCTTGAATCTCTTGATTAATAAATGTTAGAGCTTTTAAGGACTTCTTTATTCTTTCCCCCTTCCACTTCTGATCGTGCATTTGTAGTCTCTTCTTGAAAATGATTCTTTCTGACCCCACTAATCAGCTCATAATGTTAATCACTGCTGTAGCTAAAATGATATGTTTCTTGAGCTGGAAATGTGATTGGAAGTCGGAAAGATGGGTGAATCCAATGTTTGTTATCATTACAAGTCTAACGAAACTCCTTTAAACATATTCTGTTGTGTGATTGCAGGGAGGTTGAGGCTGGTCTAATGGAGTACAAGCCAGATATAATTATCAGTGTTCATCCCTTGATGCAGCATATTCCCCTGTGGGTTCTGAAATGGCAGGGCTTGCAAAAGAAAGTGATTTTTGCTACAGTCATCACCGACCTCAATAGCTGCCATCCTACATGGTTAGTTGATTAAGTTATTTTGAAGTAAGATGTTTCAGTAACCTCCCAATCATAAATTGTTTTATCTTAACAAAGGGATTTCTCAGGTTTCATCCAGGGGTGAATAGATGCTACTGCCCATCAAAGGAGGTAGCTAAGAGGGCTGCACTAGATGGGCTGGAAGATTCTCAAATCCGTGTTTTTGGCTTGCCCATCCGACCGTCTTTTGCTCTTGCAGTTCTTTCGAAGGTGCACAATTGTGATCACACATTCGCATTCACACACGCTCTACTATGATGATTTGCTCAACTGACTGCTTCTTTTGTTTCTCGTTAATGTAGGATGAGTTAAGAGAAGAGCTTGAACTGGACCCTGATTTGCCTGCAGTTTTACTGATGGGAGGTGGTGAAGGTATGGGGCCTGTTAAGAAAACAGCATTAGCTCTTGGAGAATCACTGTTTGATAAAGAACTTGGAAAACCACTTGGGCAATTAATCATCATTTGTGGCCGTAACAAGGCTCTTAAATCCACGTTGGAGTCTCATAAATGGACAATCCCAGTTAAGGTAGAGGACTTTACTTCTTGTGCATGTAATATGTGTAGCGTACGATAAACTTCATACATTGACAAAAGTATTTATTTGTTGAAGGCCCTGGTTTGCATTATTTCAGGTTAGAGGATTTGAGACACAGATGGAGAAATGGATGGGAGCTTGTGACTGCATAATTACGAAAGTATGCTCGAGATGCTTCACTTTTCTATACTAAATGAATCCTTCTTGTCTATGAACTTAATAGATTTTAGTGACTTCTAATTTCACAGGCTGGACCTGGCACAATTGCAGAAGCATTGATTAGAGGGCTTCCTATTATCCTCAATGACTACATTCCTGGACAAGTAAGCCATCAACATTCTGCGCTTTTGCTTAACTCGACAGATTGATAGGCAACATTTAGTCCTGATTTCGTCTCGTTTTTGTTTCTTCATCTGTCAACTGCAGGAAAAGGGCAATGTGCCTTACGTTGTAGACAATGGTGCTGGTGTGTTCACCAGAAGTCCTAAAGAAACAGCAAGAATCGTTAAAGAATGGTTTAGCACGAAAACAGATGAACGGAAAAGGATGTCAGAAAATGCACTCAAACTAGCCCAACCGGAGGCCGTATTTGACATCGTGAAGGACATTCACGAACTTGCGCAAGCACGCGGTCCTCTTGTGAATATCCCCTACATGTTGACATCATCATTCGCAAGCTTAATCTGATCAAATGAAACCTTACATCATCCAAGGCGCATTATCAACTGAGACCAAGGTGTGTCAGCGCTAGAATGAAATGTACAGCTAGTTCTAGTAGTATCATTCTTTGTCCTCAAGGGTCTTTGAACTCCAAAAATAGGGTCGTGAATTGCTCTAAATTAGTCACTAAAGGTTGTTTTTCTTTTGGGATATTCTTTTGGGAGGAGTTAATTAGAGGTCTGGTAAGAGTTGATTTTGTGTTTCAGCATTCTTTTCTTATTATTGCAGTGTTCTAGTTTTCAGGATATGCAAGTTATTTCATTTTGAGGTGTTTAGTTTAACACTTGGCATTAATGATTCCTTGAAATCAAATTGGTGTTTGGTATTTTAGCACATAATATTTTTTTAAAATCTTTTTAGTTTAAAAATATATTAAAATATTTTTTCAGTTTTTTTATTTATTTTTGATATCAATATATTAAAATCATCAAAAAATATCAATTTGATAGTTTCTCAAAACAATCACTCTTTCCAAATGTAATTTTTAACCAAAAAAAAAAAAAGTTATCCAAACACAGCTTGGCTCATAAATCAATTGAAAATCTAGTTCAGGAGTTTGACAGGTTGAATTAATTAAAATTATATCATTTTAATTGAAAAAAAAATTAAAATAATATTATATATTTTGAATTTTTTTAAAAAATAAACTGGTCAATTTTCATCTAATTTTTTTTAAACCTAATTTATTCTGGATCCCAAACCAAACAGTCCTAGTTTGCTTGACTAGGATGATGATTTTACTTTACAACAAAGATGTCTGGTTTGCTTGCGTTAGTGCAGTCGCCAAGCAAACAAGATTTCCTTGTAAAATGATACCGATAACCTGAATATCTCAAGACACAGCATAAAATATGGTGTCTCTAAGTTGCAAGAACAAGATCGGTCCCCAAGCAAACAATATTATAAATTAATAACTTGTTAGATTTCCTTTCAATTCTTTTTGCAGTGTTCGTGACATTTGCCGGATGTTTCCAGCATAGCTAACTATTAATTTGAAGCAATGTTCTATTAGTCAAGTGGTAGAATATTGCTATTACAACCTTTGATGTGTGGCTTATGGCAAGAACAAATGATCCCTTCGTAAGCTTTGACCATAGAAGGAGCCAGGCTTGCTATTTTTACGTTTCAAAAAAAAAAAACCTCATTTGAAAGGTTGATCGACTTTGCCTTGGAGGAATGGTAGGTTTTGATTAATATAAACCCTAATTTATTCATGGAATGGTAGGTTTTGATTAATCCAAATACCAACTTTAACTTGTTATTATCTTGGGCTTAAATTTTAAAAAAAGTGATAGAAACAAAAATTCTTATAAATATATCAATTCAAATACAATGATATATTTCATTGTCAAATAAGGCAGCGTCTAATATTGTGGTGTGGTGTAAGATATTTTTCAGAGATATTTTTTATAAAATACATTAAAATAATTATTTTTAATATTATTATATTTTTTAAATCCAAATATAATTTTAAAACAAACTCAAATATAATTTTAAATATCAAGTATATGTATTTTATGTCCTTATATATATATATATATGATCTTACCATGATAAAATAAAATAAAATTGTTAGATTTTGTTGGAGGAAGATTAAAAAGAGAGCATTGCCTATATCTTTCAAAATCGATGACAGCATTGTGGAAAATTTGGAGCAAGCCAACCAAGAAACACGTTGTAGCTTGCAAGTCAAGATTCCTTGCCTTAGAAAATTGATGTGGCTGGTGGCCGGTTGCAGGGACACTACAGAGCCAGAGTGTCAATAATCACAGGTGGTGGTGGGGACTGGCGACATGAAATGAAAGCTAAGCAATCATGTGGCCATGGAAAAAAAATCCCAAAATTGTTTGTTCTTCTTGATTAATTTTTTCCAGCACAAGTCTTGGTCAATGATTATTCACGAGGATCTTCCTCCAAGCAAAAGCTTCTCACTAACCTCATCAAATTTCAAATGATTATGTGAGAATTGTGATATTCACGACAAATTAAGGTGATTATTCTGGCTACATATTTTTACAGTGTTTTGTTTGTTAAAAAATATATTAAAATAATATATTTTAAATTTTTTTATTACATAAAAATATCAAAATAATTCAAAACCATTAAAAAAAATTAACTTGAAACTAAAAAAAATTAAAAATATTGTTGGACTACAATACCAAATATACCTACTAATTCTCTCAACTCTTATCTCTTTCATTTATTCATTTAATTATTTAACTAATTCTGACAAAGTTTACAATTTATCATGTAGGGATTTAATTGAAAAAAATAAGTCATTTAGGGATTAAGTTGTCTTTACAGTAAAATAGGAGCAAACAGCAGCCAAATATTTTATATTACCGTCATTAATATTTTTTGTTGCGCCAAGTATCCTCGGGCCTTTCAGAACATGAGACTAATTTTATTTTATTTTGATATTTTTTAAAATATTTTTTATTTAAAAATATAAAAATAATATTTTTTATAGAAAACAATATTTTTAAAATTTATAAAAACTTATTTTTAATATTAATATATTAAAAAATTTTAAAAATATTAAAAAAATATTAATTTTACACAAAATAAAATAAAATTAAAAATTAAAAAAATATAATTTATACCATGTTTTCAAACGATGTATTCGCCTTACATAAAGGACTAATCCCTTATCGCCAAACCCGACTCTTATTGGTATTTTAATTATTATTTAATAATTTTGATAAAAATAAAAGATAAAATATGTAATAATTAAAAACAATATACATAATTGATATTAAAAAAATAAAATGAAATGAAATTGTAAATATAAATAAAATATTAAAGAGACAAAAAAACCATCATTAACCCATTTTGATTATGCAAGAGAACTTTCATTGCGATCCGACAACAAAAGACATCCCACTCAAGAGAAGAAAAGAACATAAACGACAACGCGTTTGATCTCCTCTGCTTAAACCGAAAATCAGAGGCCAAAAACAACAACGTTAATCAAACTCCGACAACTACTACTGAGAGACTGGATGTTTTTCGGTAATTCTACTGCTTCTATCCTATCTTCCTTTTCTTAAGATTTCAAATCATGGGGCTTTGGTTTTTTTTTTTCTTTTCTTACGTTTCATTTCCAATGAAACCAAGGTTGTTTTGTATCCGATTCTGTACAATGATTTACCATATTAGCACTGTAACGCATCAACCCAGCTCCCAAAATTTGTAAATTTGATGTCTTTCTTCTAATCGTTTTCAGGGCTGCGGTTATCTGGTTGAAATATTGCAAAGTCTGAATCTTTGAGCTTTGGAATTGAAAATGGTACGTGGATCAAATCTGCAAATCTAATTTTTCTTTAGTTTTCATCTTTGTATTTTCATTTGCGCAAAATGATATAAATTGTTGGTTGATCATGTGAGATTTATATACACTATTGGGATAGGATAGGCATTTTTAATTGAAATCACAAGAGTAGATATGGTAAAGTTTGTGTCTTTAGTCACTTAATGGGAAAAACCTGGTAAAACCTGGTTAACATCATAATTGGGTTTTTTTAACTAATAAATATATTTAGGTTCTTGGGTTTCTCTTTTTTGCTCTAATTATACCATGTGGTTATATTTGGTGATAGCAATGTGAATTAAATTCCTGTTTATAGATGAAATTTGAAAGATGGTTTTTCATGGCTAGGTTCATCATTCTAGTTTTGTGGATGAGGAGGGAGTAAGAAAAGCTTGCGGCTGCCCATTGCTTCCATTAAAAAGTCATATAAAGGGTCCTGCTCCAGTTTCGGATCAAGGTTATAAACACATGCATTATAATTTATTTTGATGATCGAATAATTGTTAGAGTATTGTCTTTTTGTTTTTTCTTACCTTGATTGTGTGGAAATTGTTATGTGTTTTATGCAGATAGAACTGATATAGTTGATGAGGCAATCACATTTTTTCGCGCCAATGTTTTCTTTAGAAATTTTGATATTCAGAGCCCAGCTGATAAGCTCCTTATTTACTTGACATTCTACATCAATGTGGCTTTGAAGAGGCTTGAGGGTTGCAGAACTTTGGCTGAAGGAACGAAAGCAATTATTAACTTGGGTTTGGAGAAGGTTCCTGTTCCTGGAGAGTCTGGCTTTCCTTTCCCGGGCCTTTTTGCTGATCCTCAATCTCAGAAGGAAGCAGGTAAAGTTTCTTTTATGATTTTTTCCCCTGGAGTTAAATTAGTAACAGATTTTATGTCATGAGCAATGTTTACTTAGTCATGTTTGTAAAGTATATGAACCAAGTTTAGATAACCTAAACAGTCCATAAGCAACTCTTGCTTGATCTTAACTATTCAACGAAGCAGTAAAACACACTAGCAGTGTCTTCAAACTAAATTATGTTCTACCTATAGACTTAACCAAAAATCGTAGAGTTATGCTTCAATAAATTTGGTACTCAACTTTAGTCTGATGTTTATCAAGTGACTTCCATAATCATGCTAGCACTTTGAATTAATGTCTTGTCTCAGTGTGTCACTGAATCATAGAGATCATGAGATTAGTGCCATTTATATTATCAGCTATCAGTAAGATATGGGCTTTACTGCCATTGCTGTTTACTATTATTCCTCGCTACCGTGCCTCTGCTGATGACAAATTTGTGTGACAGACATTGTTATCGACATTCCAAACCATGTAGATTTTGTCATTTTCCTATCATAGTCTTCATGTTTGTTTGGGAGATAATCTTTGTCATGGCTTTATTTTCTATTGAAGAGTTCTGTCATACCAGGGAAGTTCAATACCCTTGAGCCTGATGATATTGTATTATTCCTATGGTATTAGCTATAATTTCTGAGTTGAGATATCGTGTAGAAATAGCATTCAATAGTAGTTTCAGTAGGCTGCAAGTTCTCCTGCTATAACTGTTCTACTGAATTGTTGATTTCAGCCCATAATTCTGAAACGTTGGATCTGTTAAGTTCTTCGGTTGGACTGTGATTTTGGCTGCCTTGCTGTTTTTGTTCCAAACCCTTGTTTATTTATACCTTTTAATTCTTGAACTGCAGAGCTATTCAGAAATTATCTTAAACAGATAAGGGAAGAAACTAGCGGGAGACTATTGAGTGTTGCATATAGACCCAATGGGACTCCAAACAAATGGTGGTTGGCCTTTGCCAAGAGGAAATTCATGAATGTCGTCGCTCTTTGAATATTTTGTTTATATATTCCACCAAAGGTGACAAATAGAAGCCTTATAGCAAATTGCGAATATCCTTTTTTTACCAAGTTAAATACGAACATCAATACCTTCAAAAACCAGGCATCAGACATGTTTTGTGTGCAAATAACTGGTATTACTGTATACTTGTAAAATGAAGTTTCTATTTGTAATATCTTCAAAAAAAATTGATGAATGTACTATCGTCATTTTCTGAAAGGAAGAGAAGGGAATGCAAATAATAGGTGTTTATTGGTTCAAGAATTGACTTGCGTCCATCTTATGGATATTTACATGGTGAAGATGATAAATTTGTGGCATGATTGCTACACCCTTGCATCTCACGCTTGCATCATTTACATAATTGCTTTCTCACAGTTCAGCTTTTTTAATTCTTCATCAGAAGGAAGCGATAATGCTTTCTGGCTTCTGCAGTTGAGTTTCTAATGGTGAGTATTGAAAATTCATTTACCTATATTTCAGCCGTAGACTTCTTATTTCTCGCATTAAAAAACAACGTTGCTTCACTTGAGACATCTTCAATGAATGGGGGAGACAAAACAAGAAGAAGAAGGAATCAATCCAAATGTGGTAGATTTTTCCTTTTGCAACAAGCAAAAAGATGTAAACTACCAAGGTGATGAGCGCCTCAATTTGGCAAAAGCAAAGGTATTTCAAGACCAATTTCTTCCGATTTCTCTATGATCACGTGAGAAGCCAACCCATCATACCTTGTACTTCAGATATGCCACTGTAACAGACCTCTTCCATTAGAGGCAGGTCTCTTGTTTCTGTCCAGTCTCGTCATATCACCTTTTCTAAAGGTGGGGCGAGCAACAAGAAAACATGAAGACAAACCTCCCCAGTTTTTACCAGAAGTAGAAAGACCAAACATGTGGGGATACAGAGTTGCTGTAAAAGGGAAGAAACATGATTGCTTTTATTGAATGTTAGAAAGATGTCTCGTTTCCATGCTCATTTGTGCTTCACTTAATCACTTTGCTCATAAACTAGGGTGACCGCATCATTGAGCTGCTTGGTTGCCTGTCTAGCTACTTTTTATTTCTTTTGAGACATTGCCTTAGTTTCTGCAAAACTATCAAGCTGTTTCAAACGCTTGAAATTGAATTTAATTCCAAGAGTTAAATTAATTTTTAGTGATGGTGATGGTGAAACGATGATCATGTTCTTACTATGCTTGGAATATTCCTACTGGAGCTGGTTTTAACCCTTCTGTTTTTATTACTTTTTTTATTATTATTATTCAGATTATCTAAGTCTGGATATTCAGCGTCGTTCCTCTCACTGGGAGAAGCTTACATGCTTCTCAAGTGCTGCTGTTAATTCAATTACTGGTTGTGATGGAATTTGGTTTTCATGTTTGTACATTTAAATAGCTCCACATACACACAAACATGATGATTTATGCTGCAGAATTTTTAACCTTTTAATGGCATATATTTCTCATATTGCCTTTTCTCATAAATTGTTTCTTGTAAAAAAAAATGATTTAAGAACAAAAATAAAATTTGCTAATTCAATTCATTTCTATAAATAGTTTATTAAATTTAATCATGTAAATCAATATTTTATTCTAATTATAAAACCATAATAAATTGTTAAATAAATTCAATCTAACATATAATTTAGTTTTGAATATGTTATAAAGAGTAATGTGGTCTTTTTACTTTGATGCTCAATTAAATTAGATTCCCATTCTGCAAATATATTTGGATTAGTGACAATTATACAAAGCATTATGATGGATTAAAATGACTTTGTTGATGTGATTTCTAGTGTTTTTGAAGTAGTGTTAGTAAAAAAAAAAATATTAACAATTAGATTTTTTTCAAAGTGGAAATAGTTGATAATTGTGAAAGTAGATACTATAAGGTTGATATACACTATAATGCGGGTTAGATAAAAAATATTTAAATTTAAAAAAAAATTCAAGTGTTGTGACAATTTTTTAGAAATAAAAGAGTCATGTAAGAGTTAATTTGATATAACCTTGTTAACTTTATAAATAAATAAAAACTTGGATAATTAATAAAAATATAGCTTGACTAGAAAAAGTTTAAGACAATATTATTTTTAAAAAAAATATTAGGATAAAAACATATTAGATTAATCTGGGTTAATTTGTCAAATTCACGACTAGAATCATTAAACCATGATAACCTTATATAAAGTAAATGGAAACAAATTATAAAGTTTAATTCTCGATTAACCCAATATTAAAGAATAAAACTAGAAAGTATAATTATAAAAGAAAAAAAATAACCTAAGTCAACATAGATTAACTTGTTAAACCTATAACCCTAGTCGTGAGACCATGATAACACTATAAAATTAATCTAAAAAAATAATTATGAAGTCTAATTCATAATCAATCAAATGTTGAAGAATAAAATTAAAAAAAAATAATTAAAAAAGAAACACAAAACAATCCGGGTCAACACAGGTTAAACCGTTTAATCCACAATCCAAGTCATGAGACTGTGATAACCTCATAAAAAGTAAACTAAAAAAAGAACCTGAGTTAACCTGTAAAAATCATGATCTTATCATGAAACTAGGATAACCCAATATAAAATAAATCGAAATAAATTATAAAACTTAATTAACAATCAACACATTGTTAAATGATAAATTTTTTAAAAAATCAATCTAAAAAAAGACTCAATAAACAATTCGACTCAATCTAGGTTAATCTACAAAACTTGTAACTTGGGTCACAAGATTGAAATAACCTAATAAAAAACAAATCAAAACAATCATAAAACTTAATTGCTAATTAAAATTGAAAAAAAAAAACTTGATTTAACTAGATTAACCCTCCAAACATATAATTTGGATCATAAAATTAAAATAACAATATAAAAAAAAGCACAACAAATTATAAAGCCTTATATATAATATATTAAATGTTAAATAATAAACCAAAAAAAAACATAAATTAAAAATATAATAAAAAAATATTATTATAATAAATAATATTTTATGAGATAAAAACACCATCTCTTTATTTTTTTTAAAAAAAAATGGTTGGTCATCGGCCGTTGTTGTATAGAGTATATTATAATTTAGTCCTTATTGTTCTATGGTTTTGTAAATTAGTCCTTTTGGTTAATAACAATGGTATTGACAGTAGAAATAATAGATGCTTTCCACAATCCATAGAAGTAGCCCTGGAAAGGATGAGAGAAGCAAGGCATCTCCTGCTCTCAAGATGCATCAATAACAATGGTATTGACATTAGAAATAAAAACTTCATCATATATATTAATTTTTTTTAAGTATGAAGGTTTATGTTTAGCGTCAAAATAATCTTTCCAAATATGATTAGCACATTTGGATAAAAATAAAAATATTTTTATATTTTCTTCTAATAAAAAAATATTTTTATAATTAAATTAAGTCTCCTTTCCCTCAGTTTTATAAATTCTACATATTTTAACGTATAAATCTATACAGAATTTCTTTATTTTCAATAATGTTTAATTGAGCAAACAAATTTATTTATCATCGAAACTAATTCTGAAAAGAGTTGCCTTCCACGTAGGTGATTTGTGATGGATTGGACGAAAGTGAAGAAATTAAGAATTCAATGCCTGAAATAAAAATTTTGATAAGCCCAATAATACCCCCACAGAATCAGATCTCATTTCCGAACAATCTTAACAGAAAATAAAACAGAACCCCAAACTTTACCACACAGACCACCCTCTCACTCCCCCCCACCCCACCCCGCCCCCTCTCTCACGCAAGATCATCCTCATCATCTTCCATGTTCCCTCGCTCCATTTCCACCAATAACAACCGTTGATCTCCCTCTCCATGTCCTTCAAATCCAGCTTCCCTACTATCAACCACGACTTCTACCACAAATCTCCATCCACTCTCCTCCATGTCATCAAAAATCAACCACCACCACCATATCAACGGCCACGATTCTATCCCTCCACCCTGTCCCCACCTCGCCGATTTCTGTTCCCGTAACGGCACCAAACCCTTCCACCTCCTCCAAAACTGCCTCCGCATCAAACCACCTCACGGCCGCGCTTCGATCCGTCGTGACCCCTCAGAGATCCCTCGTTGTGGCGCGTGCGGCGTGTCCTCTGTCCCCCGCATCTACGCCTGCGTAACCTGCGCTACCATCTCCTGCCACGCGCCTCCGGAACCCTCCCATGCGGCGGCGCACGCCGCCTCCATGGCTCCTGGTCACGAGATCTCCGTCGATGTCGACCGTGCAGAGCTTTTCTGCTGCGCGTGTCGCGATTATGTTTACGATCGCGATTTCGACGCGGCGGTGGTGCTGTCATCTAAGGCCAATAATATTCATAGCAATGTTAATAGCGATAATCTCCGTAAAAAACGGAGGATTGTTGAGTACCGGCCGTGGCTTCCGGATATCCACGAGCGCGTGCTGGTGAATAACAATTCGAGTGTGTTGAATTTTGTAGAGGATCGGCCGTGGGGGTTGAGAGGGCTGAATAATTTAGGGAACACTTGTTTTATGAATTCAGTATTGCAGGCATTGCTGCATACTCCGCCTTTACGGAATTATTTTTTGAGTGATAGGCATAATAGATATTATTGTCAGCAAAAGAAGAGTGGTAATGAGAATGGGGTTGTTGGTGGAAAGAGAAGTAATGGTGGTGATGGTAATGGGGGTAAGGGTTTGAGGTTGTGTCTGGCTTGTGATATGGATGCTATGTTTTCTGCTGTTTTTTCGGGGAATCCCGTGCCTTATAGTCCCGCCAAGTTTTTGTACAGGTATTGAACATAATTGTGATTTTTGCTTGTTTTTGAGTTAAGTTGGCAGCTTTGTTTGTGTCTGAGATGTGGGTTTTTGATAGCGAAATGAGTGTGGTATGGTACATTATATGGAGACCAATCTCTGTTTTGAGATCGCAGTTTTCCACGTTATGTGGAAATGTATCTACAGTAGATGTAATTGTTTTACCCCTGACGGGTGGTTTTTTTAAAATTTTAATTTTTGACATTGAATTGTGAGATTTTTGTTCTGTAGTGATTGGTTTGTTTTGTTGCAGTTGGTGGCAACATGCAGCAAACTTAGCAAGTTACGAGCAGCAGGATGCGCATGAGTTTTTCATTTCCATGCTTGATGGGATCCATGAAAAGGTGGAGAAGGATCGACACAAGACCCATGGTCTAGGTAAAGAGATTCTCTCTTTCTGCAGATTTTCATGCTTAATTAGCCATGCCTGTGACTTTTCTTTGAGGTTTTGGAGTCACAACTTGGAAGACATGAAGCATCAGATGTGTTTTGTAGTTTGTTGACTAATGGGGAATGCGCTGGTTGAGGGGTTCAATTGCATCTTATTAAATCAGAAACTGCAAAGTCTAGTTTTCTCAACTGATTTGATAATTGAAGTAGGGTGTTTATTTGCTGTATGGCTGAATGTGGGCCCATAACTTTGGCGTCCGTTATGTGGATGGATATCTGCTTTCCTTCGTTTGGATTGGTCTTGTTTTGGTAAACATAGTTTGTTGTGAACTTTTAGATAATATGAAGATTTATGTGATTGTGTGATAATTTTATTTTGAGATTACAGCCACGTTGGACAATCAAGTTTTGTATTACTTTTAGATTAGAACCTTGCTAGAAAATTTAGTTTTTTTTGGAACTACTTCAATCTGACGAGATGTTAAAGCTTAAAGTACCACATTATCTTCAGTTCTTGGACAAATGTCATATTTTATGCACTGTTAGTTTTAAGTCAATTTTGTGCCTGTCAGCTGAGGATGGATATTCTTTATGACTTTCACAATATAATAGTATCTAAGTAGTAACTCTTATTGGGACAAAAGCAAAAGAATTATTCGAGGGCGTAAGGGCACATTCTGTTAGTTGTTTTATTTGAGGCACTGGAGTGAGTGACTATTAGACCATTTAGCATGAATAGAACTGGCTGTCATTGCTAAAGCTGCAAGATCATCAATCTAGAGCTCCGTTAGCTGTTGATGGCCCTTTCTTTTCTGCTTTTGGCAATTTTCTTCAGTCAATTGGTCCAAAATATTGTTAAAGACTAAGTTGTCGCAGCTTTTAACTGCAGGATGTGGGCTTAGGTCTCATTACTATTGCCCTAGGAGTTGAACAAGCCCTGTCTGATTTAGGGCTAATTCTCAATATCAACCTGCTGGCTTGATGGTGTCATCTGCTTCGTTCCAGTAAGTCAACTTTTTCTTAGCCTGCTTGGTTCATCATAGGATTTTCTCGCCTGCCATAATACTCATCTTAATTCGACCTTTGTCCTTACTAGGGTTTTGTCTCTTTGCAAAGCTCATTCCAGTCTGAGAAGATGCAGATGGTTGCATTAGGTTCAAATCCAGCTTTCTATTCTTACTTGTACCTAGAAAACTTGCATACCTTTACTGGTTTTACATGACATTTCTTCTGAAACCTTCTTATTTCGATGGAGATATCAGATTGCCATTGTCCGTACTAAGTTTATTTCTCTGGTTCTAGTACTGTAGTCTAAGCATCAACAGTCACTTTAGTCTGTCTCTAGGTAACTGAACTACATGTGTCCTCTCCCTGTTGCTGCTAGCATAATTTCTGGTGGGCTACAAAGAGTGTTTTCGAAAGTGATGAAATAAAATAGGAGCTTTGGGGTGTGTTTTCTTGTGGCAGCTGAATAGACAGTCCATTCTCTGCCATCTCAATGAAAAAAATTTAGCAAACAATGGTTGCTTGTTCTTTGTTTAAAAAGGAATATTCATTCTAACAGCTGTGATAAACTTATCAAGCAACACAAAAAGAAGGACTTCCCGGAAGCAGGAAGATATCCAAGATCAAACTTTTTTGTTTTGTTTATTCTTAAAGAAGCTTTATGTTTATAACTGGATCCATGCTGTGTTTTTCAATGTGATATGCCTTCTATTCTACACATGTTTCTTACTGGAATTCTTGTTGCACCTATCCTTTTTTTTTTGTTTTGAAACCTCCACTGTTTCTGGATGTGCAGGCCATGGAGATTGTTGCATTGCCCACAGAGTATTTTCTGGAATCTTGCGATCTGATGTCATGTGCACAGCTTGTGGTTTCACATCTACTAAGTATGACCCATGTGTGGACATTTCTCTGGATCTGGAACCTTACCTGGGGAGTTCTGCAAAGTCTATGTCTTTGAAGACTCATTCTTGCAATGGTGAGGTGGATTGCACGAATTCAAGCCAAAATGGTGGGATATCGACACTAATTGGGTGCTTGGACCGCTTTACTAGACCTGAGAGATTGGGTTCTGACCAGAAATTCTTCTGCCAACAGTGTCAGGTGAGGCAGGAGTCTCTCAAACAGATGTCTATAAGAAAGCTTCCACTCGTTTCATGCTTTCATATCAAAAGATTTGAACATTCTTCCATACGTAAAATGTCAAGGAAGGTTGACCGTTATCTGCAATTTCCTTTTTCATTGGACATGGCACCTTATCTTTCTTCTTCTATCTTGAGAAGTCGATTTGGAAATAGGATCTTCCCATTTGACGGAGATGAAGCAGATGCTTCAAATGAAATGTCATCAGAGTTTGAGCTGTTTGCTGTGGTTACTCACACAGGTAAACTTGATTCTGGTCACTATGTGACTTATTTGCGCTTAAGTAATCAGTGGTACAAGTGTGATGATTCTTGGATCACTCAAGTCAATGAGAACATTGTGAGGGCTGCACAAGGGTACATGATGTTTTATGTACAGAAGATGCTCTATTACAAAGCTGGCGAGAAACAAGTTGCCTAGTGATATAATGGGAAGTGGAGGATTGGTGGTCAACTCAAGTTCCCTGGACAAAGTAATCAACGAGTCTTGGTTTGATGAAGAATTCTGCATCCATGGGATGCCATGGCCAGTTTTCTATACCAAAAAAAAAAAAACTTGTGATTTTCTCATCACAGATGAAAGATAAGATCAAGCATCAATTTGCTTATGAGTATTCCAGGTGGTAATCTCTTATCCTCAGTTGCAACATAAAGCGAACCTGAGTTTTTGAGGCGCTTGAAAGTTCATCCATTCAGGAATATTATTTTTATGAAGGTATGAATTCCTTGAAGTTGATTCTTGATTTAGTTAGTGCCCTAAGTTTTTTTCTGCTCATTCAAGTATTGTGGGTGGGTTGATTCCTTTTTTCACGCTAATCCTCTCAGAAGTTGCAATACTTGGGAGTGTAGTTCATGGGTGAGCTAGTACTTACACGGTGTATCTCTGTCAAAAATCTGATATAAGAGTTGAATTCACCTTTTTTTCCCCTAGACTTTTCGCACTTGTTCGAGCTTTTTGGGGGATTTACAGTTCTTAAACTGAATGAAAAAAGCAGATATCACACGGCCCCAAGAAATGTTTTATCCACTTTTTTTATGATTGCAGTGGAGCTCTATACCATTTCTATGGTTTCAGCATTGCTTCCTGTAACCGGAATATTTGTTATCTTGAATAGTGCTAGCATTTCAAGAAATTTAACGTGGTAAGTTTCAGAATTTGTTGGGTTGTGATGATATTATGCCATTAAAAAAGTGTTTCTCCTGGGTCGCCATTGCTCATTCGTGTGTGTCCTTATGCCTGTTGCCTGGGGCTGAACCCAGCTGGAAACAAATTGCGTTGTGGAAATAAAATGTTGGCGAAACCCTCGCGAGTAATAACTCTCTTCAAGGTTGGGCTCTTTACTCCTTGCCCCCTTGGTATAATACTAGTTTACACGTGCAACCCAATGGGTTGAAAAAAAAAATTGACTGTAACAAAAAAAATATTTAGGTGACTCAGCAACATTATATTTGAACTCTTTGAATTGAATAAAAGAAATCTCATGTTTAGAATTTTTTTCAAATGAAATTTAATTTCTAAAAATATTACAAAAAAGTTCAAACTTTTTTTTATTTACAATTCTATAAAGAAGAAATTAGATGTTAAAATTAATGTTTTTATAAAATACTTATTGAGAAGAAATAAGAGGTAATAAAGATAATATAGAAAAAAAAATTGACTTTTATCTTATCTAAATATGTGAATTTAATTATTTGTCATTGATTTTAAACAACTTGTAAGTTAATTTTGAAATCTTCTAACTTGATTTTTTGTTTAGTCCTAATTTAAAATTAAACCATGAAGTTATTCTAACATGATCTAATTGATTTGATTAGTTTAAAAATATCCTAATCGAGCGGTAAAAAAAAGTTTGGGTGGAATTGATAGGAAAAAATCCTTCTAATCCAATTCATTGTCTAATCCGAGTTTAAAATTAAATCGTGTAAAAATTATTTCAATGTGACTTGGTCATCTTAGTTGTTCCAAAAACAACAACTACAAAAAAATAAAAAAAGAATGATGAAATTAAGAAACAAGGAATGCAATTGACAAGAAAAAAAACCTTCTAATCTATCTTCTTGCCTAAACTAGATTTAAAATTAAATTGTATGAAAGTTGGCTTTGATATAATTTAGTCAATTTGATCAGTTTAAAGTTCAAAGACAACCCAAGTAATTATTAAAAAAAAAATGATTAGTTCAGGTGACTCAGCAACATTATATTTGAACTCTTTGAATTGAATAAAAGAAATCTCATGTTTAGAATTTTTTTCAAATGAAATTTAATTTCTAAAAATATTACAAAAAAGTTAAAACTTTTTTTATTTACAATTCTATAAAGAAGAAATTAGATGTTAAAATTAATGTTTTTATAAAATACTTATTGAGAAGAAATAAGAGGTAATAAAGATAATATAGAAAAAAAAATTGACTTTTATCTTATCTAAATATGTGAATTTAATTATTTGTCATTGATTTTAAACAACTTGTAAGTTAATTTTGAAACCTCCTAACTTGATTTTTTGTTTAGTCCTACTTTAAAATTAAACCGTGGAGTTGTTCTAACATAATCTAATTGATTTGATTGGTTTAAAAATATCCTAATCGAGTGGTAAAAAAACGTTTGGGTGGAATTTATAGGAAAAAATCCTTCTAATCCAATTCATTGTCTAATCCGAGTTTAAAATTAAATCGTGTAAAAATTGTCTCAATATGACTCGGTCATCTTAGTTGTTCCAAAAACAACAACTAGAAAAAAAGAATGATGAAATTAAGAAACAAGGAATGCAATTGACAAGAAAAAAAACCTTCTAATCTATCTTCTGGCCTAAACTAGATTTAAAATTAAACTGTATGAAAGTTGGCTTTGACATAACTTAGTCAATTTGATCAGTTTAAAGTTCAAAGACAACCCAAGTAATTATTAAAAAAAAATCCAATGATAAAATTAATTAAAAAAATAGCATTAAAAGAAAAAATAACGAAGAAATGTGATGCATCCCACTTCTTTTAGTATAGAGTAGAAAATGCCTAATACACAGGAAATAAAATGCATTTAATTTATTTTTGGTTAGAGAATAAAAGAAAAAGAAAAAGAGACACAACCCTACTAAAACCCTTTCTTTTTATGAACCTAATAAAACCCTACCTTCCAAGTAAACAAAAGGTAACTTTTTCTTCATTCCCATTAGAGATCAAGACCATAGATATGTCTCTCATGCGTTTTCAATGCCTTTATAAATCTAGGAACTCCATGATCACCTGTCATAGCTAGCCAACACCCCCCACTTTCCTTTCCCAATACAAAAACATATCAACTGATCATTCACACCCCACTGGCAATCTCTTTTGTTTCCTCCTATAACAAAGACACATCCCTTCAAAACTTTTTTTGAGTTATTATTGATAAGGAACGCCCTATGACTACCTATTTGTTTTCATTGCCTTCTCCATCTGCTGGTTTTGCTACTTCATATCATAATGGCTTCTTGTGGTTTGGTAATTATCATAATTTTCACCCTGTCTTTTATCCTTAAATTTATTAGAAAAAAAATGTGAGGAGAGGGAGCACGAAGGTTACACTTCTCACTTATATTATGTTAAGTGTTGTGGATTTATAATTAGATTAGAATACACTAGCATTCAACACCTTATTTAAATTTGCGATATAATTGCAAAGTCCAAACTCTTCCTCTTCATGATGATAGTTGTGTAGATACTGATGTGGATTTATTTGCAGAAAAATTTAATCCTTGGCAACATAAAATTCTTAGCATTAGTGATTTTTAGAGGTGTGAAGGGGATACCTATTGGAATTAATTTTAAAACCTACATCCAAAGTGTTCTTTTAGTTCTTCTAAGTGCATATATAAGAACTTCAGTTTGTAGTCAAGAACCTAGGAGTTGCTTCAAGGTGTGAGGACATCACTTGTTTGAATCTTACCTCTTGCATTTCAACCCACATGTAAGTATGCGATCGCTGATGGACTTCGAGTTGGCAAGCTCTCTTGTGGTTTAGCTCTTGGGAGTCTTTATTCACATGTGAGTAGCATCTATATGTATGTTCGCATTATCAAAAACAAAAGTGCATATATAGGTACTTATTGAGTATCTACATTATTCTTAAATGTGAATGAGAGTAGTCTTCCACCATACTTGATTTGTATATGGGCAATAGACCTAAGAGTGAGTAAATTGACAATACACTAAAGAGTGAGTGGATAAAAAAGTGACATCCAAATTAAAAAAATAATAGAGATGCAAGTTATGGAGCCTAATAAAAGAATTGAGACAATGCTACATCAAAAGAGATAGAAGAGACCTAAGAGAGAGGCTTGATACAAGTTTACAAGTCCTTGCATAAGAAAAAAAAAAGATGGTGCAAAGGAGATCACATGTGAAAAAAAAGAAGAGAAAGAACTTCATAAAGGAGCATAAAATAGTAAAGAAGTCAAGATAAAACAGAAGACAACAATAACCTATTGAAGTGTTGGCCAAATACAATGGCCACTTGAAAATTCAAATCTTGACATAATTTGCTAGAAAATGTGACATCAATGATAGAGAAGGGGGGGAAAGGGTTAGATGCATGGGCTTGGGATACTAATTCTCTTTTATAAGGCGTACGACTTATTGTCCGCTGTTGATTTGTTTGAAAACAAATTAGCAAGCGATGTGTCGTCGACTTTGGCTATATTTATGTGACGAGAGGTCATCCAAAATTCATGTCAAGGGTGCTCAACACCAAAAAATCTCATTTTTAACCATTTTCTAATATAAAAACACCATAGAGATCTAAGTAAATTTATTTATGCCTTCAAATAACCTAAAAAAAAGTTCAAAAATAAAAAATCAACCTGAAATCCAAAGATTCTCCAATAATAAATCTACCTTTTCAGGCATTTTGAAGATGAAAAACAACTTATTAGAACTCTTCTCATCAAATAGCACTCATAAATATCAAAATTAACAATTTTGGTGATCGTAATCGTTGTCAACATATATTTTCTCTCTAGCATCGAAATCTGTTGACTTTCTCTATCTTACCTTAAGTCATGGACTGAAAAATAAGAAAAATGAAGTTGTGTACCATAATTAAGTTTTTGAAATATTTAGGGACTATAAAGTTATCATATAAAAAGTTAGAGGATCAAAGTATACCTTTTGTCCCATTTTTTAAATCACCACTTGTTATCTCCTTGTTTTACACTTTATTCTATTTTGTTTCAATTTTGTCTCTCTTTAATATGTTTTTATAAATTATCCATAAATTTGGGTATAAAAGAACTCAACTAAAGTGAAACAAAGATTGAGGATAGAATTAAGGGGGGGGAAAAAATATAGGCATTATAGATCGCTATGGTGAAAACCCCACACCTTTTAAAGTTTTTTATTAGCTATTTGACTCACACTTCATCGTGGGTCGAATATTTGTTTTCAATAAAAAAATTGAATATACAGGTTTTTTCAATGCATTTTTTAACAAAACATTGTCACTTATAAATAAAAAAAATATTATGTATGCATTTAATTAAATAAATCAAGAATTACTTCTACCAATAAGTGCAAAAAAAAAAAAATTCATTAACAATAACAAAAGACAAAATTTTAAAAATCAAGAAATAAATGTAGATCAAAATAGTTGATCTCACAACATGTTTCTAGTTGTATTTAATTACCTTGCCTATTTAAATTATTTTTTTTATTTAATCAAACGATAATAGAAATAGACATATATATAAAAGTGATTAAATAAAATCAAATAAAAAATAAATTATGTAAGGATGCATATATTATGAAAAATATTATCATTCCATGTGAAAATCAAGTAAAAACTAAATGATTTTAACCAAAAAATAAATTAAAAAGTTAAGAGATAGATGTGGATGTAAATATTTGATCTTGAGACACAGGTTTTAGAGCCGATTGTATCTAATAACATTGTTTATTGGAACCACAGTTTTATTTAAATGGTCGGATCTAAAGTCATGGACCTTTTGAGTCGGTACTCGGGTCGTGTCGGTGGTTTCGACCAACCGAACATCGTTGTCGTGGAGTAGCGATTTCATGCTACTCCATGGAACATGCATAGAAAACTTATTTATTAAAATTAAGTAGGGTTGCATGGAAATAATGTCTCTTGAGATTAAAAAATATTTTTGGAAGCGTATTCACAAGTAAAAATTATATAATATTTTAATAAAAAATCATAAGAATTTGTAAAAATTAAAAATAAAATCCAACATTAAAAAATAAAATTAAAAAAAAAACCCAAACACATGAGTTTGGTATGAATAACCCAATGTGTCTAGCTTAGAGAAAGCCCGAATCTAGCAAGCAATATGTTTTTTACTCCTTAATTTTTATATAAAAACTTAAGCGAAATATTATTAGTTGCCCAATTACAAGCTATTAGAAGGTCATCAAAAATTCACGCCAAGGGTTTTTTCTAAAAAAATTTGATTTTTAATAACCCAAAACATTTAGAACATATTTGAGAAACCTATCCTTGAAAAACACACCTTATTTTTTAATATTTTTCAAAATAAGTTAACTGGAAGGTAATATATCAAGCAAAAATGGTTATATGAGATATCATTATATACTTACATAAAAAAAATTATATTTATTGATAATTATTGTGTAAATCTCATGAATATAAAAGAACATAGCAAACAAAACTAATATTTTTTTCTCATTTTGATTTGAATAAAAGAATATGTCAAACATATCAAATAATTTCTTTAATTTTTTTAGAAATTAAAAGGAAAAAAAAACAAGTTACCTGACTTAATATTTTATTTTATAACACAGTATAAAATGATTTTGTTTAATAAAATTTATAGCTATTAAACTTTTTTTATATTCTATGTTAAAACTCCTTGATTTAAAACTTGACAAGGGTTGAGATTTAATTTTAAAAAAAAAACATTCATCTTTATATTTAATTTACTTGTAATTTTGTTGATTTAATTAAACCTAATAGATTTAATTTCAATAATTATTTTAATAAAAAAAAAATAACTTGTGTTATCATAATTACTCAAGAACCTAATAATCCTTTTTTTTTTAATCAAACCTCAAAATCGAATCTCACGACTATCACAAAAATACGCCAACGTTTTCCTCACATTTCGAATAATAATTTCTTGTTTTCTGTTATTTTTTTCTTAATTTACAAAATCACAAACAAGAAAAATCAAGTCTTTGTTTGTGTCTGTGTGTCGTCTGTATCATCAATCCCTGTCTTATCTATAATCTCCCTCCCTATCTCAGCCTCTCAACTCTCCTGCCCACCTTCTCGTCATCAACAAATCCAAGAAAAACAATCCTTTACTAACTGATTCCAATTGGGTTTTTGATTTAGACCTATAATTTCAAAACCCAGTCGTCTGATTTTTACTGGGCTCTCTTTTCCCTTTCCTTTCAGTCTTGTATAGGGGTTCAAGAACTATCATTTATCACATTGGATTGATTTGGGTAAATCTCCAAGTTATTTCAGGCTCTAGATCATTTAGTTTTCTTGTTTAATAGTTGAAATTGTGAAGATGGCATCTTTTTGAGTTCTTGCAGGTAGAATGAAGGGTGTTAGAGATTGGGTTTTTGGTCAGCTATTATCTAAGTCTTTGGCTTCAACTAGACCTTTGTCAGGCAGTGGCAGTTTCTTAAGCGAGGAGCCTGTTAATGAAGATTCTGATGACCCAGGTGCTTATTTTTGCTCCTTAGCTACTCTAGCTATGGAATTTGTTGTTTTACTGGTCACAGTTTTGTCTGTGTTTATATTATGGGTTTCAGTCGGCATTCAGTTCGATAATTACTTTTCTTATAAGGATCCTTGGCTTAATGGAGAAATGGTTTTTTCAATCAGGTACTAAAACTATGAGTGTTCTTGTTGAAATGAGAGGATTGCTTTGTGATATTAGATATTATTGTTAATTATTTTAGGGAATCCGGTGATATGAATTTCCGTGCGGAAATGAGAATTGTCCGAGGTGTTAGTTTGGCCCCGTTTCTTGTTTTAGGGTTCGAGGAGGGAGTTGTTTATTGCTCTACTAATCAAAGCAACTAACTTTTGGTTCTTGGGTTCTGATTCTATGGTTTTGAATGATATTTGGCTTTCTTTGGGTATCTGCATAAAAGGATCATGAGTTCACTGCCATTGTAGTAGTTGATTCAGTGGTGGTGTTAAATCATCTGGAGCATCTGGTTTTAGTTACTGTAGTAATTTAGTGCCAAGTAATAAGCTATCTTGCTCCATACCAGTTTGAAAACATTTGTGTAGATTTTTACTTGTTTGTGCTTCTGAGCATGACATCTTCTAACTGAAGTAGGGACAATAATTTTCATATCATATATTTTGCATGTTGACAAGGCAAAATAAATTGTTTTAATGTTGGGATCTGAGTTTCCATCTAGTTTGAAATTGTTTTATGTTTGCCATCGGACTTTAACTTTTATGTTGATTTTTCTTTCTGCAAGAGTTTATTTGTTTGTCATTATTTGCAGCTCACATGGCCCGGTCAGAGTCTTCATCACCAACTTCTGATACTTCATGCTCTTCTAGCTGCAATCAAGAAACTGGGTCTCCTCAATCTCTGCAGCAAGTGGCTGAAGATTCTTGCCAATCTATTCATGGGGTTGAGGTAAAGAAAGGTGATCCATTGACCAAGATTGAGGATCTCCGAATCAACTTCTTCCGCCTTCTTCTAAGGTTTGGGCAGTCACATGACAATCTTCTGGTGGCAAAGGTTTTACATAGATTGCACCTAGCAGCTTCAATACGAGCAGAGGAAATGAATAGAGTTAAAGTTGATAGAGCTAGAGCTGTAGCAGCAGAACAAGAGGCATCTGGAATACCCGAATTGAACTCCTCTTTTAGAATACTCGTGTTGGGTAAAACAGGTGTTGGAAAGAGTGCAACAATAAATTCTGTATTTGATCAAACAAAGGCTCTGACTGATGCATTTCGACCAGCCACTATTCACATCAAAGAGGTTGTGGGGTCTATCAATGGGGTCAAAGTAACATTTATTGACACCCCTGGTTTTTTACCTTCATCCACAAGTAATTTGAGAAGAAATAGGAAGATTATGCTTTCTGTAAGGAAATTCATTAGGAAATCACCACCGGACATTGTTCTATTCTTTGAACGCCTGGACCTCATCAACATGGGTTACTGTGACTTCCCCCTTCTGAAGCTTATGACTGAAGTCTTTGGCAATGCCTTTTGGTTTAATACCATCCTTGTCATGACTCATGGTTCTGCAACTCCTGAAGGACCTAGTGGATTTCCTATTACCTATGAATCATATGTGACCCAATGTGCAGATTTGATGCAGCATTATATAAATCAGGCAGTATCCGACTCAAAACTTGAAAACCCGGTAGTTTTAGTGGAGAACGATCCTCACTGTAAAAAGAACTTCATGGGGGAAAGTGTTCTTCCCAATGGACAAGTTTGGAAATCTCATTTCTTATTATTATGCATATGCACCAAAGTTCTTGGCGATGCTAATACCCTCTTGGATTTCAAAGGTAGCATTGAATTGGGGCCATTGATTACCCCCCGGGTGCCTTCTCTGCCCCATCTTCTCTCATCTCTTCTAAAGCATCGCTCTACAACAGATTCAACTGGAGTGGAACAGGATGCTGATGAGATTTTACTTTCAGATGCAGAGGAGGAAGATGACTACAATCAACTACCTCCAATCCGAATCCTGACAAAATCACAGTTTGAGAAGTTGACTAAATCCCAGAAAAAAGACTACCTTGACGAGCTGGATTACCGGGAAACACTATATTTGAAAAAACAATTAAAAGAAGAGTCTCAGAGGCGGAGGGAGAGGAGGCTTTCCGGAGAGGAAGATTGTGGAGTGGGGGATAATTCTGATCACCAGCAAACCTCTCCTGAGGCTGTTTTGTTACCTGATATGGCAGTCCCTCCAAGTTTTGACTCAGATTGCACCATACACAGGTATCGCTGCCTTGTCACGAGTGACCAGTGGCTTGTGAGACCTGTTCTTGATCCTCAAGGATGGGACCACGACGTGGGCTTTGATGGTGTAAACTTGGAGACAGCTATAGAAATAAGAAGGAATGTGTATGCCTCAATCACAGGACAGATAAGCAAGGACAAGCAGGATTTCAGTATTCATTCCGAGTGCGCTGCAGCTTATGCAGATCCTAGGGGCCAAACTTATTCTGCAGCCCTTGATGTTCAGACTTCGTCTGGCAAAGGTATGATCTATACAGTTCATAGCAACACAAAGCTGAGGAATCTGAAGCAAAATGTTATTGAATGTGGAGTTTCCTTGACATCCTGTGATAACAAGTACTATGTTGGTGCCAAGCTTGAAGATACAATCTTGGTTGGGAAGCGACTCAAAGTTGTAGTGAATGCTGGCCAAATGAGGGGCCCTGAACAAGTGGCATATGGTGGGGGTTTAGAGGCCACGTTAAAAGGAGGAGACTACCCTGTGAGGGATGATAGAATCAGTCTGTCAATGTCAGCTCTCTCCTTTAAGAATGAGATGGTGTTGGGTGGAGGTTTTCAGTCTGAGTTTAGACCAATCCGAGGCATGAGAATGGCTGTTAATGCGAATTTGAATAGCCAGAAAATGGGGCAAGTTAATATAAAGATTAGCAGCTCAGTGCACATTGAAATTGCTCTCGTTGCTGTTTTCTCAATTTTCAAGGCCATTTTGCGTAAGAAAGTTACTGAAAACAACAGCAGGGAACTATTGAAGATGGGATGAGTCTTTGTTGTCCTCTTCTTACCTTGATTTTCTTTGTTCGGCTATGGAACCATTGCCAGAAAGCTGTTTATTTACTTGACTACTGTAAATCGTCCTTCCACATGAAGAAGTAGAGTGAAGAGCTAAGTTTTGCAGAGGCTGTTCAAATTTTTTTTTTCTGCCCCACAATTTTTTGATGAGTCTTTCAATGCGGCTAGATAGTGATATATTGTTTCCATGTTACCTGAATATACAACTGGTCCGCCAGCCGGGGGGCGAGCGCTTTGTAACTAGGAAATTGTTTGTTATATTTGTACAATAAATTAGAAAATTATGTACACTTTGATCCAGGGAATCTACTTAGAACAGGTAAACAAAATCCCTTTTGATGGTCCTACTTTCTGAGTGTCTTGGAATTGTTATTATTGAACAATGTTTAGTGTTAACCTAATCGTGTTGCCCAATTAAAATTAACATGCAACGATTGCACAGTTGACTTCCTAAACTCCTCTTCCAGAAAGAAATGCAAATTTCAACAATGAGATAAAACTTGGTCCACTAGAAACTGACCACGCCCTTTAAAGTTGTGCTGTAAGCTGTGTGTCAATATTTTTCCTTGACAATGAGAGACGGACACAAGTGTCTTCTTTAGTTGTGTCCAATCTGCAGTTGGTAAGGGGATCCACGTCAATTTTCCCAGTCCACCAATCCAAACGTTACGAAGTATTGAACTGTAATAGTCTCTGTGGCTGCATGCCACCTTTGGCTGCCAATGAGGCTACATGTCACGGTGGTTTCCTCTTGCCTTCTTTCCTTAGGCTCTCGGTTCTGACTTCCTAAACTGTCATCGTGATGACTAGCATTCGGGGGTCCTTAACAACCACAAGTACAAAGCATATCTATCAGCAGTCAGCAAACCAGCTAAGAAGATGGGCAGAAGCTCTTAAAAATAGCCAGGGATCATTCAGCAACTCGTTGAGATTATCTCACACCCTTAAATGAATAGTTTCAGACAAGCTTACGATCCCCACCAACCATGAATACTGGAAAAGATTGTCCTTTGTTTTGCAGATTCGTAGAGAATGTGGTGGCTAGTGGCTACCATCAAATAGAGCAGACAGTAGGTACTGATAATAATCATAGATCCTGTGATTACTTTGTAACCATGATGACCATGAGTTCTATAAGATGGTAGTGGACAGTTCTCTGCTTTTATGCATCCAAGGAAAGGTGGTCTTGTCCAAACTCCGAATGCTAACGACTGCAGCTTTTGGGCATAGCCTGGCCACAATACGATGATGACATTCATGGGATCTGGCACTTTCGTGTATGCCTTTATAGGTTGGATTTTGCAACTATCAACGTCTGTATTTGACAATATAAGCATCAAAGAATCTAGCTCAGTATGTAAACAGATGTTCAACTTTCTAAACTCCATCAGTTGTTTAGCCTGGTAATTTATCAGTAAATTCGCATATAAATCTGTTTTATTGGGGAGAAAAGAATAGCACAAAACTAAAATTACCTGCTGTATTATATTTTTTACTTTAAAATGACAGAAATTTATTTCAAGATTGTTTTTTAAAAATATTTATTTTATATTTTTTTCTTATCTTTTCATTAAAATACGTTTCTGCTCCTTCTGTCCTAGCTGTAACCGAACGAAATAGTCAGTTCTATCAATGTCTCGGTGTGTTGACCATGAAAGCACACAAACTAGAATCTTCAAGCCCAACAGCATATGCCAAGCAAGGATGCCCCCTCCAAATCTCGAGCCTCCAAAGCATAAAAGCTTAAGGTTAAAGTATACATTCATCTGCATGATTTCCCAAACTGTAGAAAACGAAGGTCCTTGTTCCTAAATCCCCACAGATTCCTGACATCCTCCAACAAATATCTTTACAGTATCATTTATCAAAAAGTAAATTAACACACACAAATGGAAAGAGAAAGTAGGAAAATATTTGAAACAAATACTAGTTTGATCAATGAAACTTCTTCATCGTCAGAAATGGGGAGAAGAAAAGGGTGATTTGACTCCCAATTCATGAAATCCAACATTCCAATATATTCAACAGTTTCTTTACACCTTTGATGAATACATAGATGGACACAAGGTATGATTACAAACAAAATAATTTCTAACAAATCACCAAACCATGTCAAAATTAATTACCTTTCCAATTTCTTGCTAGTCCAAATTTGTTTATTACACAATTTCAAGGTGAAGAACCCCAAAGAACTTCAGCTGTAACAGTAGCAGCCTCAGCATCAGAAACACAAGCTTCCCTTACTCTCTTCAATATCTCTTGCTTAAATGCCCTCTTCTCTCTTTGCCTTAACCCTTCTCCCACCTCTAATTGAACTGCAAATCTTGCCACACAACTTGCAAATGGATGACTCTCTAAAAACTTCTTCTCTCCTTTACCTCTCTCTTTCTCATCATCAAACATTCCCGTATCAATCAAATCCTCACCAAGTTCTGATCTTTGCAACTCCACTAGCTTCTTTATCAACCCTTCTCTAAGCATGGCTTCAATGGCCTCTTTTCGGCCGAAATAGCCAATTTCAAGAATGCAATCCATTGCTACAACTCTCCAATGCAAGTCTTTGTAGTCCAAGAAACTAATGATTTTTGGGATTTCACCATTAGACTCGATCTCGTCAACGAGTGGTGATTTTATTGACTTGATTAATAAACAGAGTACTTTCATCGATTCCCAAGAAGCCATTGAGACAAGAGCATGAATCAAAGGACCCATTAACACTTGACCAGCAAAAACATCCTTGTTAAATCTAATCAAAGCTGAAACAACAAAAGCACACTGTTCTCTTACCTTTTTTGAGCAATTGGGATTACATAAAACTCTTTCAAGTAAACAAAAAATCTTTGATTTAAGCACCGAGTCTTGTAACTCACGGTTAAACCCTTGTGAAAGTCGGTCCTCAAACTGACTCAACAAACTCACCAAATCATCTTCCTCAGTTTGCAACGGCTCGTTCAAACCTTTTATCAAACTCTCTATACTTTCACGATCAATCCAAGCTTGAATCTCCGACTCGATGGACCCAGCAACTCGGGAGATAGACTGAAGCAAGACTCTGCGAGTCAAAAAACTTCTAAGGCCATGATCACAGCATTTCTGTAGACTGTCAACAAGGGATTTGAGCTTAGTAAGGTGTTGAGAGAGAGTAGAGAGATACGGGTCTTTTGAGAGAATTGTATCTGACTCAGCCTCGAGCTCTAACAAAGCTTTAATGGCAGGTGAGTTGGATTCGATCAAGTTGGTGCTCGGGAGTGTTCGTAACTCATGGGAAGCTTGTTTAAGAGCTTCTAGGACTTTAAGGACTCGTGTAATCTCTTCTTTTGATGACGGGTCTTCCATCATTCAAGTGCTAGTTTTACTTCCAAGGAGAAAGATTGAATCTTTTTAGTATAATTTGAGACAGAGAGAGAGACGTGAACGATTTGGATGTTAAGAGTTTTTGAGAAAAAGAGCTTCAACGAACAGTCATAGGCTTCACAGAAGTTTAGGTATGTATTCTGTGAGCCGTTCTGTTTATATATATATAATAAAATTATCTCTGCCATTTTATAATTTAGTTATTTTTATATTTATTCTTTATATTTGAAAAATTATATTTTATATTATAGACTAAACTATATTGTAATTTAAGATATAAATTGTTAAGTGGCAACAAAGATTATAATATAAATTATAATTTTTTAAAATATGGAAGATAAATGTAAAAATAAAAAAATATATAGAATTATTCAAGGTAGTTTTTCCTTAAGAAGAATTGATTGTTGGTTGAGAAAGAGAGACCCATAAAAAATCTGAGATGACAATTTTATTTGATGTCATTCAATCTGTTTGAATCAAGTTTTTGTAATATAATTTTAAATCATGTAAGGGTTCACATATTTTCATCATCTGAAACTTTTATTTTATAAATATAAATATAATTTTATACTCCAATCTAATATATGGGTTTTAATGTAATGTTTTCAGGGTTCATATAGATATTTTACTTGTTTAGTTTAATTTTTTTTAAAAGAGATTGATTTAAAAAAAAAAAAAACTGGATCAGATTAGGTAACTTGTCATACAAAGAATGTTCTCATTTGATAATTTTGCCATCGTTGGATATAAACAATTCGATAACGTTTAATAATTTGAGTTTTGTAGTTATTCATGTGATTTTTCTACTGTAAATATCGACTAAATTTTAACTCATTTAATGAATTATATATATCTTATATTTAATATATTGTATGTTTATATACAGGTTAATTATTGCATAGCAATTATTTTTTAAAATTATTTTTATTTAAAAATATATTAAAATAATATATATTTTTTAAAAAAATTTAATATCAGCATATTAAAAAAAATTAAAAAAATTAAAGTACAAAAACAAATTAGAGTTATCATTCGCATTTGGTTATTTCAAACTAGGTAAGTTGACACCGAATTCAAGAAGATTTGAGAGTATACAAATGGCAAGTAGTCCTCAGCAAGCATATTGCCATTTGTTTTTTCATCTATAATTACATTTTAAAAATATATTTAACTTGAAAAAAAATATTAAATTAATATTATTTAATGTTTTTTAATTATTTTAATGTATTTAATATGTTTTTAAAATAAATAAAAAACATTTTTAAAAAAACTATCACGGCACTATCAAGCACATGTCGTTTTGGTTTTTGCTATTTTCTCTTTTTTAAAATTAATGGGTCCAAATTAATTGCTGGCTTTCGATTACAAATTGAATTCTCTGTCTTCCATTGCCTTATCTAATTAATGCATTTTTATTTTTATTTATTATTATGTGGGCTTTCACTTTTGAGCACGGGTTATCATTTGTGTGGTGTCCTCTCCATGGATGGAAAAAAAAAAAACTCAAAAACCCCTTACATAATAAATTTATGTTGTTGGTTTTGTTTGGAGCATTGTTTTCTGTTTCAAATACAGCAAGATATGGCCCAGGAATGCATGCCAATTTTGAAACATTTTTTTCATATTAGATCCGGGAATTAACCTGGAAAGATAATTCAGGTTGCCAAGTTATCGAGTCAACTCATGTGGTAATAAATTAACTAGAATTAATTTTAGTAATTTTCTATATTAAAATAATAATTTTTTAAAAAAAAATTGATATTAACCTAGTTAACCATTCACTAAAAATCTAATCAAGTTGACCGAGTTTAATAGAATTATTGTTTTATCTTGTATTTTTCAAATCAACATTTTGTAAACGAAGTTTAATAATTATGTGACACTCTTTATATTCAAAATGAATAAGATACATATTTTGTAAGAATATACTGAATTGATTTTAGAGTTTTGTTAAAAAATAGATATTCAATTTAAGTTAAACAAATTAATCAAAACAGTTAAGATAGTATTAACTAGATTCATTACCTTGGATGTTGTTAGGTATTGCGGTAATTTATGTTTTTTATTCAACCATGAAGAAAAAAATTATTTTGTTAGTTAAATAGCTTATAATTTTTTATTTTACCGAGTTGTACACATAATTATATTTTAAACTTTGATTTTATTGAAGCTAAAATATCTATTTACATAAACTTAGATTCTGTTTGTTTTTGCAGTTCAACCGTGTTTTTGAAAAAAAAATAATTTTTTTTCAAATTTCTTTTTAGTGTTAGTAAAAATAAATTTTAATATATATATATATATATATATAATTCTAAAGCATTTCCAAACAAAAAATAATTTGAAAAACAATCTCAACCACAATCTAAACACGCTCTTATTCCACTGAACCTATTTAAAAATATAATAGTGATTATTTTTTAAAATATTTTTTATTTAAAAATATATCAAAATAATTTATTTTTTTATTTTTTCAAATTTAATTTTAACATCAATATATTAATTTTTTTTAAAAAAAATAACCTCAGTATATACAAAAGTTTTCACTTTTTCCATAGAAGTGATGAGAATTCTTTGCATGGCCAAAACTGAATCCTTTGAGGGATGTGGTTTGATTGGATGTGTGAAGCATCTTATCTAGTCCCCAAACTGAGTGAAGACAGATTTTGACTGGTAGGTGCTGCGTTTTATATGGGACTAGCAAAAAACAAGTATGCCAAAAACATTATCATTGCTGTGAACGGACAGTTGTTTTGTCTAATCAATATATATATATATATATATATATATATATATATATATATATATATATATTAAAATAATATATATTTTTATATTGTAAAATCTATTTTTATATTTAACTGCAATGTTAAACCAGATTTAAGTAAAAAAGGATGACCTCTCAAGTATTTTATTGGCATGCCATATTCTTTATTAAACATACATTACCATTACAAAATAAAATTACTTCACAGTTGTGTGAGATTCTAGTATAATATGTTTTTGATATTATGGTACGTTCAAATTATATTATAGTTGATGTTTCATATTACAATAGTTTATGTGGTTGTGGTTAAAA
Source organism: Populus alba x Populus glandulosa (assembly GCA_033617975.1). Taxonomy (NCBI): domain Eukaryota; kingdom Viridiplantae; phylum Streptophyta; class Magnoliopsida; order Malpighiales; family Salicaceae; genus Populus; species Populus alba x Populus glandulosa. Next base: position 12,302,400 of record CM066160.1, read on the forward strand.
AAAACATTTTTAGTTATGGTTTTTAAAAAATATATTTAGTTAAAACTATTGTGGAATTAATTTTTCTATGCAAAATAAATAAAAGGCAGGTCTCTGTAAATGAAAAACATGTAATTTTAGTTTCTACGAAACAAAGATTTGAAATCCAATTTTTTGAAGGGCTTAATGCTAAAAAGCAAAAGCTATTTAACTAACCAAATATTTTTTCCAACATGGTTGAGCAAAAAAAAATAAAAAAACAAAATAACTATCACAATATCAAACAATCTCATGAGAAAACTGAGTTCTTCTTGTTGTTATTTTTTTATCTCTGTCAATTTTTCAATAAATTTTCAAAATAGATTTTAATTTTATCAATTTAAAAAAATTAAAACAAGGAGCTATGTTGACACATCCAAACAAATGCAATCCTTTTTTCAACTTGACATGGAATTACAACTCAACCCCTATAGTTAAGTTTATTGATCCCTCCCTTCAGATTTTATCATAGATTATAAGAGTAATGTCAAAAATAGAGGAAATATCTTGCTGAGTCCATAATGATATTGGTGTCATTGGGTGACTTGAATGTATTGTTGTGTTTATTAGCTTTAATATCATTTGAAAAATAAATTGAAGGAAAATTTTTTATTTTCAATTTCACTGTATACCCTTTTATCGAGTTAGGAGTGTGAAATTGGTTTGTTAAGCTTATAGCCTTATAGGTAAAAACATGTTAAAATTACTTCAGAGTCCAAAAAACCTAGTACAACTTTTCTACCACCTCCGATGATGACAAGAGACTGAACTAGCAGACAACGTCATCTGGGGCAATTCTTACTTGTTTGTCTCTTGGGAAAATAAGAATCTCAGAAGGGAGGAAAACTACTTAGTCTCTCTCATGTGGAAACATATTACATTACTCCTTACTCCTTTCTATACCATACTCTCTTGGGAAAATAAGAATCTCAGAACAAAATCAAACCCATCATGCTCAGATTTCCATATCAATCTGAAATCCATGAAGTCTAGAGGAAAAACAGCCCGCAATGTGGAACCACAAAAGTTCTTGGAACCGTTATATTATTTATATCTTAACAGAAACAGATTTTGCAACCACCGATTTGATTAATACAAATACTCTAAGCCACTCCCGAAGTTTCTGGCAATAAATACAAAAATCAGGAAGAGCGATGTGGTCTCAAGATTGTACTATCCCATGTTTGGAAATCAATCGGCAGCCTCAAAAGGTTGGAAAAGCCCTCATTTTCAACCACAGTAGTTTTTTACATGAGGTGCCGCCGGAGCCCAATAATATATATTCAGGCTACAACAACTGGCACCATTCATATCTCCGTTCTTGTAATATAATCATCAGGCCTTCCACACTACTAGACACGTCCAACGCATGAGACCAAACCAAAAGGGAAAACATTAACATTAGAAAATCAGGGAATTTTAAAAAAAAGAAAAATACTGTTCGAGGGAAAATTCTCCCACAGAGTAGCACAAGAAGCATTGTGGGAGCAAGATAATAGCTTTGCCTCAGAGGTAGTGACAATCATGTATCATCATCATCTTCATATCTGATAATACGTGAAATATGATTGCATCACTGGCAGATCATTCATCCATGCCATTCATCCAGGAAAGAAAAAAGAAAAGAAATTTTACAGAAACTGTTGCGATACCATTTTGCAAAACAAAAGGCTGTTTAGAATGCAAGACATCCCACATACCATTACGAACAGCTACATAAATCAAATCAATAAAACAAAACAGTTTTCAAAAGGATGTTTTCCAAAACACAGCCGCAACTATCCAAGGTCATGCATCGAAACCATCCATGCAGATAACATAGCCACGTGAACGCTGTGGTCATAAGTGATTTGCATAAACAAGCCAAAATGCAGAAACATAGATAACCACCGCTGTCTAGCATTTCTCCAACACTAAAATCAAACAATAATCCCCAAAAAAATGATTTTTGCATCAGAGAGATTCCCATTTAGACATAGTCAACATTCTCCAATTTCAATTGGAGTGGCTGATGTCCCTGTCTGTTTTATCATCATTTGCACAAAAACCAATTCAATTATATATACAGAAAAAAACACTAAATTCAGAGTTTTTAATCTATGAAAAATGCATCAGAGAGATTCCCATTTTAGACTTAGTCATCATCCTCCCTAAAAAAGGAGTAGCTGATGTCCCTGTCTATTTTATCATCATTTGCACAAAAACCAATTCAATTATATATACAGAAAAAAACACTAAATTCACAGTTTTTAATCTATGAAAAATGCATCAGAGAGATTCCCATTTTAGAGTTAGTCATCATCCTCCCTAAAAAAGGAGTAGCTGATGTCCCTGTCTATTTTATCATCACCTGCATTTTATCCATAGACAATTAAAACAGCAGAAATTAAATTATAAAAAATAATTAAACTAACAAAAAGAAAAGATCCTAAATAAATGCCTCAGATTAAAATTGTTTTCATAGATATTTAAATCTCGGAGTATATTTAATACCATCACAGGCAAAAGGGCGCTAGAACAAGAAAATATACTCTACATGGACCGAAAACTAATCAAAAAATAAATAAATTCAGAAGAAGTAATGAGATGTTATATAGAAAGACCTGAGGAGGGAGCGGTGACGATAGCTAAAGAGAATGGAAGAGACGGCAGAGAGAACAATGAGGGATTCGTACTAAACCCTAATTGCCACAATCGGCTAGAGAGTGAGGTTTATTATTGTGGTATTTATAATGTGTTGGTGAGAAATTGAAAGCTAGGGTTTTGTTTTTTTAATTTATTTTATTACTATACTGGACAAAAAGACTGGTATTATACGATGTCGTCTCCGGCTTATTTTGATGACCTTCTTTCTCTTGTCGTTTCAAATTCTGGGCTTCAAGGCATTTACTTGATGGGCTGGCTTATGTTTTTTGTGAATGTTTTGAGGTGTTTTAGTGTTTGTATTTTAAAATATTTTTTATTTAAAAATATATTAAAATAATATATATTTTTAAAAAAATTAATTTTAATATCAATATATTTAAATGATCTAAAACACTAAAAAGATATTAATTTAAAATAAAATAATATTAAAAAAAAACACTTTTAAAACATTCAAGTTAAAACTTTAAAAATTTGCTGTATTTAGAGGATTTACAGATTTCAATATAGTTTATCCCTCTGCTAATACAAAATATTTTTCTACCTTTTCTTTTAGCAACTTATTATCTTATTGTATTTATATACAAAAAAAATATATCCAGTAGCAATCCTTCATCAGTTAAACCGTTAAAAAATATCATTTTGCATTAAAAAAAATTATTGTGATTTCATCAATGAATTCTTAATCATTACAGCGTCAAATGACAAAGAATTGTTATTAAATAAAAACTTAATGTATATATTAAATATATTAATAAAACAATTTTTAGTTTTATCATTTTATATTAAATTATATGTTCTTTATCCTTTTTTTCCCTTCTCTTATTGTTTCTTTATTTCACAATTTCAAAACCTATCCCATTAAGATATAAAATCCTTAACTTAAAACAAAAGAATTATGTATCTACGGATTAAAAAGTTTCAATTGCTATTAAATGACTAAACCAATTATCCAAAGTTTGCAGCAACTCTTTTTGATTATTTACGGTCATTTCAAATGTGTTTGAAATCATTTTTTAAAAACTTGATTTTTTTTTAAAAATTAATTTTTTATGTTTCTAAAAATATAAAAATTATTTTAAAAAAAATTTAAAAGAATTATTTTAATAATATTTTAAATAAAAAATACTTTAAAAAATAACCACTAATATATTTTTAAATACCGTATTAATATGTTATGTTTGTTTAACATATAATAGTTATGTGTTGATTAAATATCTTGAATTTATTATTTAAAGAATATAAAAAACTAATGACATTAATGACAAAACTATGGCCGGATAATAAATAATTTAGATGGAGTTGATGGATATTGGACTTGATGCCAAGTGGAAGACAATGACTGAAGTTATTATGCATCACACGTGGTCGTATCACAGACACAAGCCAGCTACGGACCTGACAAGGAAAACAACAAATTATGGGCAGCCACGTGATCCTCTGCAGGTTACCACGTTTAGCATTCCGGTCTCCAAGACAATCAATAAGCCATACTACAAACTGAACTGTCTTTTCTCCCTATATAACAAGCTTTTTGTTTTATTAAAAAAACCTACATCATCACTCACCCATCTCCACCACCCTATCTGCTGATTTTCCAAGGTAAAGTTTCTTATAAATTCCATAGTTCAAACGATGATGAAGATGAAACTTTTGGTCAAGTTGTTTATTTTCTCTTTGCTTTTTTGCAGACTTTAATGTGTTATTATGTGGGTCATGTGATATTTTATGTGTTATTATGTGGGTCGTGTTCATGTGATTGAGATATTGGCATTGATTCTGAGATGCAGGTATTGAACCAATTGTTAATGGAAAATATGGTTTTAGAATAGAATTACCAGTCTAACATGGATAGTAACATATTTTTGTTGATTTGCTGCTGTGGTTGATATTTGTCATTGATGATGTGATGCAGCTATTCAATTGCTATTGGCTGATTGATCAATAATCATGCCAAAGGTTGTCGAGACGCAGTCCATGTTGCTTCAAGTACTTATACTGGTGTTCTTCTTCTTCTCGGCCTCTGTCAAAAATGGAAATGCAGGGATAACGAGTACTTTCATCCGGTCAGAGTGGCCATCTAATGACATACCTCTAGACCATGAAGTATTTGCAGTCCCAAAGGGTCATAATGCACCACAACAAGTAGGCATTTTTACATTTGAATATCTCGTGCAAAAAAAGATCTGTAGTGAGATTGCATATGGACATATGAATCTGCTCAATTATTTTATATGTGCTGCCCAACTTTAATGCTCATAGATTTATCATGCAATTATGTGAATGGAAAAGGGGGGGAAATGGCGTTTCGGTGCATTTGCATATTCCAAGTGTCTTTCTTGCACCTTTAATATGGACGTCTTCTACACAGCAACTACAACAAATGAAGTAGAATTCAAGAGCAAGAATACTGATCAATGTGCTATGTTTTATGACATTACGTGGTTCATATACCTTGAAGTCTACTAAACTAAAAGTATGTTACCATCAAGCACACTTTTCGTTGAGAGTCCCTGGAATCATTTTGTTTAGATGATGATGGGGTGATGCATATCATCTACCATATATATATATATATATATATATATCTGCATTTTGGTTCTTTTTATAGTTATTTATTTTTCATTTAAACATATTTTCCTGAATTGCTTTAACCATAGGTGCACATAACCCAAGGTGATTACAATGGAAAGGCTGTAATTATCTCGTGGGTGACACCTGATGAACCAGGCAGCAGCAAAGTGCACTATGGTGTGTCAAAGAAGAACTATGATCTTACTGCAGAGGGGGCAGTGAGAAATTATACCTTTTACAATTATACGTCTGGCTACATTCATCAGTGCCTTGTTGATGGCCTTGAGGTAATTAATAATTTGAACCATGGAAGTTGGTGAATTCATGAATTGCTGAATAATTTTTGTCTTTTTCTCCTAGTAACATAGAAATTGCTAATTGCAAGTGGATATAGTAGATTACTGTGTTAGAAATTACTTGAATAAATTCTGTTACCCTCTTATATCAATGACTTTAACAGATTCTGCGCTAGGCAGGGCTCGTTCATGTCGTAAATAGGTTCTATAGGCACTCTGGGTTTTGCTGCTATGTCAAACATATAAGAATGACTTTCGAGCAGTTAGTATGGATCTAAGCATGCTCCGATTGAATTTTCCATGCTGAGTATGCCAATCGACACAGCCCCAATTTGGAAATCTTTTTGATTCACAACTGTCTAAGAAATAACTAGTTGAGTTTCTTTCTTGTTTCCAGTATGACACCAAGTACTATTACAAGATTGGCAGTGGAGATTCTTATCGAGAGTTCTGGTTTCAAACACCTCCACAGATCAATCCAGATACTCCTTACAAGTTTGGAATTATTGGTGAGTTGTTTCCTTCTGCACAGAGTTCTGGTTCAAAGTCTTACAAGCTGCTTTGAACTTTGATATGTACTGCTGGTTTTCATATGGATATAATTTGGCATCATAGATTTGATGGAATCTTTGCTGCTTATGCTTGAAATGTTTATGTTATATGAAGCATGATAATGGCTATTAAAACACAATTATATAATCAAGTTTCCAGAACTTAGAGGAAATGGTTCTCCACCCTGAAAAAATATTCGCTATATCCAATGGGCAACCAAGGTATAGGGTTTCAGACAAAACTATGTCAGAATGTGTCTCGGATCATTTCTTAGTATTTCAATTGAAACATGGCATATTATGAAAAAAATGATCATTATTTGAAATTTAATATCAGATAGGGCATGTCCATACCAGAGTAATGTTTTTCTAAAAAAATCCAACTTCTCAATGGCATCCCTCTATCTAATTTGGACCTTCTCTTTTGGCAGCATTGTTCATTATACTTGTACTTTTCCTTTTGTCCTTTCTACCACCTAAAAGTTGATATACACAAGTTCTCTCTATCTTCCACAAGTACTTTACTTTGGGGGTCTTGTTTTTTTTTTCTCTTTACATGCATATATCTGAGTACCCTTAACATGTTTCTACCTATTCTTTTCTTATGAATTTCATTAATAAGTTACTCCTTTTCTATTCCAGGAGACTTGGGCCAGACATATAACTCCCTCTCGACACTTGAGCATTACATGCAGAGTGGAGCTCAAGCTGTCTTATTTGTTGGAGATCTTGCTTACGCTGATAGATACATGTACAATGATGTTGGTATACGGTGGGATACCTGGGGTCGTTTCGTTGAGAGAAGTGCAGCATATCAGCCATGGACGTGGTCTGCTGGAAATCATGAAATAGAATACATGCCTTACTTGGTAAAGTGTTCAGTCATTCATCATGTTGCATTGCTTTCCGTTCAGATGTCACCATCCAGTTTTTTAGTTAACTTTTTGGTGCTATGAGAACTTTTAGACTATCTTGAAATCTTGTTATGTGCTGTCAATTGCACTGGAAAAATTTGAATGCAGATACAGTATGCATCTGGGTCTTTTATATTCCTTCCTTTTTCATTGCTGCTATAGTGCCATTGATATTGTGATCCAATGAGACTTTTTAGTGATGCATGTCGAGCAATGTTGTCTAATGTATAAAAGAACTTGAATACTGAATTGGTAACATTAACTGTAAACACTCCTGGACCATTTACCGGCTATTGCTTCCCGCTGTTCCCACAGTACCATTGCTCTCATTCTATTCCATAAGCATGGAATGTAGTCTCCAGGACACATGCAAAGTCTTCTTGTTCCTTTTTTCACTTTCTGTTAGTTTTTTTCCTTGTGTATATTTTTCCTATTCTTAGCAAAAGGATGTAAATCCCCATCTCTGTCCATACCTACATAAGATGATTTAATTAACTGTCCTGTTGAACCAACCGTAACTGCTTTTTCCATGATTTTTCATTTTTTTGTCCTTGTGAAATGAATTATTAATCAGTTGTAGATTTCTGTAAATTTATGGACAGATTGGCAAGACAAGACATGAGTTTCAGCTTGCGTTCCTTTTCCTTTGTTTTTTCCATCTACTTCATACATGCAACATGGCATGCTTATCAATATAGTTCCTGTGTAGAAATCTCTTTCTGTTAGCAGTTGAAGTTCTTGTTCAGTTCCTAATTATTTATAATCATAACATACGTGCAGGGAGAAGTTATTCCTTTCAAATCTTATCTTAACCGATACCCTACCCCTCATTTGGCCTCCAAAAGCAGCAGTCCTCTCTGGTATGCCATCAGACGTGCATCTGCTCATATAATTGTGCTGTCCAGCTATTCGCCTTTTGGTAACTTTTCATTCCCTTTTATACTTCCGTATAAATTCAGCAGTCATTCTATGATACGTGTAATATGGATCCATACCACAGTAGGCCAAGGAACCACATTCTATTGCTCTTCTATTTTGCAGCAGGGACTTCATTAATTTTCACTAGCATAATTCGCTAATATAAAGAAATGAGAGTTTTCCATTCTCCCATCTCATAATTAACTACCTTAGACCCTTATGTGATTGATAATAATAATAATAATGTCAGTACTATGTGAAAGGTTTTGACAAGGGTCTCTGACAAGCATGATTCTGGAAGTCTTAAATTTCTACTATCTGCTGGATTGGCAGCCAGTATCTCTTAAAAATTCCGTAGGAAATTATTTCAATAAGGTGAAAATATCATTTCTTTAGATTGTGGCCCACATCAAGAAAGCTTTAAGATTTTCATGTTAACCATAGGACATTCTCAGATTAGAGCATTCATGTGGTAAAAATTCCTGATGTTCAGTTTGCACATTAGGTGTTCGGCTTGTTTGTAAGGGTGTCCATCAGTATTGCACTCTTGTGGTAGTTCTCCTTGGCCTTGCTATAGGATACCACAATGCTGGGAGAGAAAAAACCAGCTACAATTTGTCCCGCAGACGTTAAAAATACGAGTCATCAAATTGTCTTATGCTGCTACTCTCTTGGTCTCTTCCCAGCAGAGTCGTAATGCCTCAATTTGTCATGTTAGCAAGGTCTCCTACTGGGTTTTATAGTGTTTGTTGTGCTGCTCATGAAAAAAACATGAGGGCTATCAATATTTCCTGCTAGATATGAATTATCATTAAAGTGAATAATTTTGAGGGTATTAGTAGGAGTATCTGCAGCATTTTTTTTTCCTATTCATGATGTCAAACAGCATCATGTGGAATCGTGATAAGAGCGTTTCTGTCAACATATTGTTATCCTCTGGTTTTTAAACCTTGGTATATAAACATGTTCAAAATAGGAGCAACCTGAAGACTACCAACTGACATCAGCAGTGCTTCCAGAAACACATCTTCCCTGTAAGATGTTTCCATTAAAAAAAATAACCATGTAAGATCCTCAGCAAGAACTAGTTAGAACCAAAATGAAACATTAAAGCCTGCGATGTCCAAGTATATAGCATTCTTGTTTAATGTCAGAGCTGTGTGATTTAACTTGAAGTTTAAACTTTTGAACAGTGAAATATACCCCTCAGTGGGAATGGCTCATAGAAGAACTTGAAAGGGTTGACAGGGAGAAGACACCTTGGCTCATTGTTCTCATGCACGTCCCAATCTACAACAGTAATGAAGCACACTTCATGGAAGGTGAAAGTATGCGGGCAGTCTTTGAGGAGTGGTTTGTTCATTACAAAGTTGATGTGATCTTTGCTGGCCATGTCCATGCTTATGAAAGATCAGTATGTTTCTTTCCTTCTATTTCTTTCCTTTTGCTCTGTAATATGGTTGCTAGTGTTTGTAAGTTAAGAATTTTGCTTGGAGAATCTATTGTTATGAATTATTTCACTGGTTCAGTCAAAGCCAATTACTAAGTTTGAGTTGCCATCAACTTGAACAAATTGTGATTCCGAATCTCAGTACTTTTGATCATTTAGTCATGCTGATAAATGCAACATGTATATCATGCATTTTATTATACAATTTTATTTAATTGTTTTTCCAATTTTCAGTATCGAATCTCAAACATACACTACAATGTATCTGGTGGTGACTGCTATCCAGCAGCTGACAAATCCGCCCCTGTCTACATCACTGTCGGAGATGGAGGAAATCAAGAAGGTCTTGCTGAAAGGTAACTGAAGCTGCAAAACTGGAAATCTGCCCTTCTTTGGGATGGTGGGGGGGGGGGGATTCTACATTCAGGGAAACTGCTGATGGTGGTCCTGAATAAATGTTGCATTCATCCTGCAGGTTTAGAGATCCACAACCAGGTTACTCTGCTTTCAGAGAAGCCAGTTATGGGCACTCTACATTGGAGATAAAGAACAGGACACACGCACTCTACCATTGGAACCGCAATGATGATGGGAAAAAAGTGCCAACTGATGCATTTGTTTTGCACAATCAGTACTGGTAAGTATAATTTACCGCATTTTTTCATGTGGCCACAATGCAGCACCCATTGTGTTTTTTGTCGAAAAGGGCAAGTTTTCGGCTGCCGGAATTGAAGCAATGCTCATGAAATTGTCATTTCCTGCAACACTGATATTCGTAGAAGGGGGCCAGGAAACCAAGGGCAGGACTAGGCGTCTGGTTGAGGGTGCCATTGCACCCCTAGACATTGAGAAATTTTAAGAGAAAATTGTTTTGGAATAGTTTTTAATCATTTCTATCAAGTTAAGGCCTACTTTATGGAAACCATATATTTTTGCACCCCAAGATTTCTTTTGCTACGAACTCATATTCACAAAGGTTGTATTTGCACAGGGGAAGCAATCTGAGAAGGAGAAGATTGAAGAATCATCATTTGAGGAGTGTTGCTGGTTGGGTTTCAAGTTTCTGAAACTTTTTCAAGAAATTCAGAACTTTATTTTCAGATGGACTCGGCATGATTAATAAAAACACCTACAAAAATAAAGTGGCTTGTATTCTAGTCTCTTCTTGACGATGCTGCCGGCATTCTTACCGGAGATTCATTTTGATCCTGGTACCTGTAATAATCTTTACAGAAAACCATGGATAATGCTTGTCCTGTAAGTGCTTGCAGTGTTCTGTCAACTGTAAGTGTGCAGGCTATGCTGTCATTGGTCTTTCTATCAAAAAATAAATAAAAAGGATAAATGGATTATATTAACATGAGCCTCCTGCTGAGTCCAGTCCATCATTGCACGAAACCTCTAGAAGATTTTGATCTTGCAAGCATTGATACTTACCATTAGATTCTTGAATTGTGCTGTGCTGTGCTGTGGGTAGAATATATTTTTTTTAACGTAAAAATAAAATATGTAGACAGATATTATTATCATGTTTAGAGGGAAAAAAAAATTCAATAATAAACTCAAAATTTAAGGTATATCATGTTATATTTTAAAACATTGAGATAAAAAAAAAGTGAAGATATTTTGGCAATGTTATGAAAAGATTTATAATCTTACTTTATAACAAAGTAAAAAATAGATGGAATTTAATAAAATAATATCTAAAATATATTATAATTCTTCTAAGAATTAAAAAAAAAAAGATTAACTAACAAAATATTGGAGGGTGGAACTAGAAAAAAAATAAGAAAAAAAATTAAAAATTTAACTTGTGTCAATTTGATTAAAATTGCAAAAAACATGTTAGAGACATGATTATGAGATAACCTCACATAAGCAAAAGAAAAAAAAAATTGACTTGGAACTAACTTGAATTAATTTGTCAAACTCATTACCTAAATCATGGAACCATAATAACCTCATAGTAAGAAAATAAAAAAAAAATTACAAAACTTAATCACTAACAAACACAATATAGAAGAACAAAAATGAAAGAAAAAAAAATCAAATAATTAAAAGGACCTAAAAAACAACCCCATCAAACCTAGATGAGCCAACCAACCCTGCAACTCGGGTCATGTGAAACTCAATTTTCAAACAAACCAAATGTCAAATAACAAAACTTGAGTTTTTTTTTTTAAAAAAAAAACACAAGCCAACCTAAGTTAACTTGTTGAAGTCGTAACCTTGGTCATGAAATTAAAATAACACTATAGATCGAAAAATAAAAAAAGAATCACAATTTAATTTCAAATTAGTCCAATATTGAAGGATGAAATTAAAAAAAAAATTAATTTAAAAACAATAATGCAAAAGAATCAACCGAAGTTAACCCAAGTCAATCTTTCAAACTCATGACCCAATACATGAGGCCAGGATTAACCCATAAAAGACAAACCAGAAAAATCACAAAACTCAATCCTCAATAAACCAAATGTTGAAAAATGAAGTTGAGAAAAAAGAATTCAATTAAAAAATAGGTCCTAAAACAAAACAAATAGTAATAAAAATAATAAGAATTGAAATTGAAAAAAATACAAAATGACATACACCTTGCAACTTTGGATGGTTTAGTAAGAAAGATCGAGAATATAAAAGAAAAAAGAGAGAAGAGAAGAAAGAAAGGGCTGCTAGAACCTCATCACCGCCTATTGATTGACATTGCCACCTTGATGGAATGAACTCACTTAGCCGCTTCCAATGCCACCAAGAAAGGCGACACTTGACCATCAAAGAAAGCCACATGCGCTACTAGAGCGACAACTTCCTTCACAAGCGCCAACAAATTTTCCATTGCCCATTTACCCCACCTTATTTGTTTTAGTTTGAAATTTGGCCCTTTTATTTTCAATTATTTTATATTAATAATATTTAATTTTATTTTGTTAAATCAAGCATCAACCACATGTCAAATTTTTCTCTCTATATCATAAGATTCTAATATCTATGAAAGAAAAAAATTATCATGTTCAATTCCAAATAAACTTGATGTGAAAGGATTAAATTAAAAGACCAAAAAAAATTATAAATCTTTTCCGAGCCTGTCCAAATCAATCCCTAATTGTAACGAGAAAAATGAGCTAAACATATTTTTTTATTGTTTAAATTTGGTCTATATAATATAATTATTTTAAATCAATAAAATTTAATTTAATTTTACTAAACTAAACATCAACCAAGTTCCCTGACACTAGATGGGCAAAGTAAATGGCAAAACCTATTCTAAAATAATCAAAACGTTAAATGAACAAATAAAAAAAAATCTAGGAACCAAATTAAACAAATACCAAGGGCCAAATATTTTTTAAAAAAATAAAAACACTGTATTATATAATATAATTGTATTTGTAATTGTAACGAGTCATTATCCAAAAACGTAAAATAAAATAAAATAGCAACTGACTACAGTAGCTCATGCATAAATGGAAAGATAATTCCTTGCCTTGATTCACAGAAAGCCACCAAATCATGCCTTATCTCCCTCGTACGGAAGTTTGACTCATTTGGATTGTGCAACCAAACACATATTAGGAATATTTGTATGAGAAATCTTATTTAATGAAACAAAATCTTTTAAGCTTCGTCATCATTCAAGCCCCTTTTCTCAATTGATACATTGTAATAACCACACGACGTGATTCTTTCCATCCATGAAAAGATACTGCATCGACTCAAGACTCAATAAAAAGAGGAAGATTTTCACCATCTTTATGCCAAACCAAACTTAAACTTGATCTTTCTTGAGTTCTCAATGGAATCAAGTGGTACGGAGAAGTCTCCCTCCGAGGGCTCTAGCATATCTGCAACCTCGGAGGGAACCCCGCACGGAGATGGTGGTGATCTTGATCAAACAAAGATGGACAGTACGAAGAAGATGAAGGAGAAAGCTGCCAGAGGATCCGAACCAGCACTCCTTCCTGAATCAAGTGCTCGAGTTTTGCTGGATTTGAAGCTTTGTAGTGACAACTCAATCCGCGGATCGAAACAATTCAATCTATTTAGCCCCATGAGTGTTGGTTCTTCTCATGCAAAAGAGTCCATTGATGAGACCTCGAGGCAAACCGAGTCTAGGGTTTTCTCGTGCAACTTTTGCAAGAGAGAGTTCTCCACGTCCCAAGCCTTAGGAGGGCACCAAAACGCACACAAACAGGAGCGGGCACTAGCCAAGAGGCGTCGGGAGATGGATGCGAGTGCTTTCGGACACTTGCCATATTACCCTTATTCAAGCCTTTCAACAAACCCCTATTATGGATCTTTAAATAGGGCACTCGGAGTACGGATGGATTCCTTCATTCACAAGACATCGCCTTATTCATGGACATCCCCCGGAGGGCATCGCTATGGCGCCCATAGCGGCTGGCCCAGGCAAACTTCGATGAACACACAGCCTTCCATTGATAGGCTAAGGACAGAGAGCTTGAATGCTTTTTGTGGTGGATTTGGAATTTCTACTTCCTCATCTTCTCCAAGGTTTGATGACAATGGCATAGTTCGCAGCAGTTTTGGTGATTCTCCATCATCAAACAGTATTACTGCGATCAGAAAGCCTCCCGGTACTGATCATATCCAGCAAATTAACCCTCCAAAACGTGATCAAACAGATGAATCCGGACTTGATTTGTCTCTCAAGCTCTAGCAAATTAATATTGTTTATTAGAACACCACCACAAATGCTTAGTTAATAGTTTCATTTGCATCTTAATCTTGTTTACAATTTATAAATGTCAGTGCAGCTTTTTTTTGGTTTTTGATATATATGGCCTTGTGAAACTTGATGTCTGGGATCTTACTATGTGAAGGTCGTCTTTATAATCTTTCCCAACTTGTTTTTTTAAGCATTTTTTTTGTTTTTGCCTTTTCTTTTTAATGAGTTATACGGGCAAGCAATTCCAGAGTATTTATGGAGTAATTATTCGTAATTACTTCATAGATCAATCACACAAGAAAGAGAAAAAATCACATCCGGATTCATGAAAAGCGTTGATACTATTTATCATACATCCTCTGATATCAATCTTTTGTGATGGATATTATTTGCTCAAAAAAGTTTCCAATTCAAAAACACATATATTAGTTGGCAGGTTTTTGAAAATTTTACATGGACAAGTGATGTTAATTAATGAAATGATCAATTGGGGAAGGTTAAATATGGGGTTTTGAGATGTGAAGCATTGATGGGGTTTGATGGCTTAATTGAGTAAAGAATACAAAGGTTCCATAATGATACTGAAGAGGGCTGGCACCAGCTCTTAGTTCAAGTCTTAACCCAACACAAAATAAGAACAAAAAAAAAAAAAAGCCCTGCTAAAGAAAAATAGTAGAAGATAATAACACAAAAGCAAGGAAATCAGATAGGTAGTTGCCAGGGATTTGGTGGATTAACATGCCATTTTAGAGCCATAAATTCAGGCTCCTTCTTTAGAAACCTCTGATAAAAATATCTCTTACATGAATGATGCTATATATGAACCAAAAAATTTCATGGTCAGCGTTAATATGCTTTACATCAACACTATTATACTAGATATAATGACTCGGAACAAAGCTTAAGTTATAGGTTGGATAACTGCAGATTCAAGATTTTTTAAAAAAAATTAAAATGATTTTGATTTGAATTTTTCACGTCAATTTGGATTTTGATCAAATTAACTGGTTTGCAGGTTGATTTATCAAGTCGACAAAGTTAATTTTTATCTAATTTAAATTAAAACCTAATTCAAGACATGTTTTGAATTAACAAGTCATCGAATTAATTAACTCATTTGATCAAATTAAGTTTAATAACACTACTTTATATATCCTTTTAAAATCATCATCGGACTAACTTTTGAGCAATATTGATTTTAAGTCCTTAAATTCCTAATATTAATTAGGCAAGATATTTGCCCATTCATTAAAATGCTTATCTCACAGATTCACTTTGATTTCTGATCCTAGATCATAACACACCTTAAAGAATATGTACTTGAATATTTATGTTTATCTCTATGAGTTAGATACACAAAAAGTATACATGGAGGCTCTAGGATACAATCAGGAAGGGAGTGCCAAAAGAAAAATAATTAGGAAACATTTAGAAATAAAATAAAATGGTAATGGATAGAGTATATAGTAATTAAATTTTGGGATATATATATAATTTAAAAAAAGTCTTAAATTTTAATTCAAGGATAAATTAAAAAGTCTTGAAAGATGTTTTTTTATATATATATAATAGTCAAAATAGATATAAATTGAAAGATTTAGCACTAATATGAAAGCTTCATCAAATTTTGGGGAATGCCAAGCTTGATGTGGCAAGCTTCATTAACTATTATATATATACATATCCCCAAAGATTTTTGAAATATATTATATTTTAAATTAAGTTTATATACATGTATGTATAAGTAAAGTATTTCTTTTTAATATATATAGATATGTAGTCTGCAGAGAATAAACGGAAGACGATATTGTGTATTTTTTAATGAGGTTCTTAATTAATGTGTGATTCGTTTAATTATTAGTGAAATTAGAAGCATGCATGAATCTCTCAAACATGTGATTACTTAATAGAATCTCATGGTTATTCGAATTTTAAAAAAAAAAATTTGTAGAGAACAACTGAATTAATGTGTGATTCATATATATATAGGTGTTGAATATATTTAAAATATATTTGACAACAATTAAGTGAACGGAGAGGTTTTAATTTTCAAAGAAGGGACTTTATTGCCACTCTATTTTTGATGTTAAGATTCTAAAGATATTTAAAAACAAGTTAATATTTGTCAAAGTATTAAATATTTGATTCCATAGTAATTTTCTTATGTCACCTTTTGCTCTTTGCGATGAAATGATTTATAAGATTTTTTTATCATTTTTTTGACTGATTTTAATATTAATATTAAAACAAATTATTTTAACAAAAAATGATTCATAAAATCTTATTCATATTTATATTATTGGTTTTTTTATCACATCATATATAATTAAACATAAAATTTTAAAATAATAGGATTTATAAATATTAAATAACACTAATGCTGATATGCATTATTATCCTAAACGTGAGCACGGTCTGAATAAGATTTCTTTGTTTACATATATGCACATTATTTACTCACTCAAGATATATAAAGAGATGTTATTTGAAAAATACACTTTTAGATACCATGATTCAATAATAATAATAATATAGGAGAAGCCATTGTAATTTATTTAGTATACTGAAAGACTAGACGAATTCACCTCAAACATGTTGAGTAAAGAAGACGTTTTAACTTAAAAAATTGGAATGTTGATTTGTTTTAATTGACCTTGGTTAGGGCTCGGTAGAGCGTGTTTGATGGTTTTGAATTTGAATTTGAATTTGGAAAGTGAGGCCCGGTTTTGGAATTCAAAGCCCAAGAAGAAGGCAAGTTCTTGCTGGAAACCCTAGCCAGTGCCGAGTTTTGTAAATTCTAGAAACAAATTTTAAGTATGGAAAGCAATCCCTAGTGCCCCATTTTCGTAAGAAATAATATGAAAAGCTCGATCACATTGTTTTTAATGAAGTAAAAAAGCACATTTTTTTTTTAAGAATTTATTATCCAAATATATTATTTACATAATGGGAATGAAAACATGAATTTCTCCTAAAAACATTCTTTACATACTTAGGTTATTGACATGGGTTAACATTATTAAATTTAAGGGTTTTCTTTTTTTGTTAAGTATATTATTACATCCATGGTTGGCAAGTCAACATGATGCAATTTTGTTGTCCTCTTGCTCTACTTACTCCCAAAGAACATGGCGTTAATTACCTTTTTCGCAGTACTTTTTTTTTTCTCCTAATTATACAGCCATGGTCTTTAATTAATATATACTCTTTGGCTTAAGAATATTTATTCTTATTTTTTTTGTAATAATTACTACGAAATAGGATTTGTTTTCCATTCTTGAAAAGATACTGGATTTATTCAAGACTCAATAAAAAGATGGTCGATCTTTCTTTTATATTGTCAATGGACTCGATCGTTCCAGAATGGTGCCCCTCCAAGGCTCCTAGCATATCAGCAGCTGCCTCCGGAGGAGAACCACATAAAGATTGTGGTGATCATGATCAAAATATGAAAATGAAAGAGAGAGTTGTCAGAGGATCCGAACCACCACCCTTCCCTAAATCGAGTGCTCGTGGCTTGCTCGATTTGAAACCTCACGGTGACGATCCGATCCGCGGGTCGAAGCTAGAATTCAATCTCTTCAGCCCCGTTAATGTCGGTTCTTCTCATGCAAAAGAGTCCATGGATGAGGCCTCGAAGCAAAGTACCGAGCCTAGGGTTTTCTCATGCAGCTTTTGCCGGAGAAAGTTCTCCACATCCCAGGCCCTAGGAGGTCACCAAAACGCACACAAACAGGAGCGTGCACTAGCCAAGAAGCGTGAAGGGTCGGACGGTGGTGCAACTCTTGGGCAATTTCCATACAATCCCTATTCAAGCCTTCCAACAAACCAGTATTATGGATCTTTTAATAGGTTGGTTGGGGTGCGGATGGATTCCTTGATCCACAAGAAACAGCCCTATCCATGGAGCTCCTTCGGAGGGTATCGGAATGGGCATGGTGGGTGGTCTAGGCAAGTTATGGTGAGTACACAGCCTTCAGTTGATAGGCTAAGGGCAGAGAGTTCGAAGGCTTTTAGTGGCGGCGCGTTTGGGAATTTTTCTTCTCCTTCTTCTTCTTCAAGGTTTGAGGATCACAATGGCTTATTTCGGAACCCTTGTGCTTCTCCCTCGTCAAAGATTGCCTTCAATATGCCACCCAGTACTGATCATCTCCGGCGACCAAACAGGTCTCCAAAAAGTGACCAAACAGATGGATCGGGACTTGATTTGTCTCTCAAGCTCTAGCAATATTTGTTTGTTAGAATATTACATTCATAATTTAGCAGTATTTAATTAGTTTTATGCATGCTTTTAATTCACATTAAAAACACATACTTAATTATTGATATTGTTTAGTCCCGTTTTCAATTTATGAATGTTCATGAACTTCCTCCTTTTTTTTTCCATTGTCACACAAATATTAAAAAAAATTAGTCTCTTCATTAATATTCTCTCTTGAAAAAAATGACTTTGGATTTTTTTTTCTATCGTATATTCTCGAGTCATCATGAAATTAAATGGTATTTCTCTCAATTCCCTTAATTAGATTTCAACAATTACCTTTGGAGGGAGAATACTGATCATGCTAATAAACTTTGTATTTGAAATATATATATATATCTTTCGTACATTTAAAGCAATAAGAGACATATTGAACAATGCAATGAGCTTGTAGTTTAGTGATACCATTGCATAAATAGTAGGGATAAGGTTTCATGCATATACGAGTCCCACCTTTATAATTCATGACTAATATAAAATGAAAATTATATGTGA
This sequence comes from Populus alba x Populus glandulosa, assembly GCA_033617975.1. Classification (NCBI taxonomy): domain Eukaryota; kingdom Viridiplantae; phylum Streptophyta; class Magnoliopsida; order Malpighiales; family Salicaceae; genus Populus; species Populus alba x Populus glandulosa. The sequence continues at coordinate 12,321,207 of CM066160.1, forward strand.
AAAAACATAAACTTTATTCATATTTGATATTGTACTGCATGATACTTTATAAAAATACATTTCATTTAAAAATATATTAAAAAAAATTTTAATTTTTTTTTATTTTTAATATTAGCATACCAAAATCATTAAAAAAATATTAAAACAACATCAATTTGATATTTTACAAGATAAACTCACTTTTAAAAAGTACTTGAAAACAAAATTAATTACTATAAACAGGTTTTTCAATATATAAATATAATGAATATGGATCAAGTTAGTTAAATGTGGCTCAATACTTTTTATAAGTACATGACTAAACTATATATGCACTTAAGAAAAAATAATGACAAAATTCAAAAATATAGTTACTAATTTTTCTATCTAGATTTAATAGTCTAGAATAATGTATGACATAACATTAGTAATTTCAAAATGTTTTTAAAACTAAAAAACAAATGAAAATGCATGGGATCCTTGTTTGAACTTTCTTTTTGGTCGTAGGCCCTCACAAACTTAGAATCTCTTTATTATTTTGCAATTCAATACACATATTGGTGGAATTGACGAGTCATAAATGGGAAGTGATTGCTGGGAAGTTGACTAAACGTGCAAATATATGGAAATAAAGTAGCTGATTGCTTAAAAAGGGTGCATGGCCATTGAAAAGGCTGCTGATAACCCCATCGAGATCTTGGTATTTTCAAGATTATGACGGGCTGGAAGGTGCAGGAGACTAGGCTTGCGTAGGTTGATTAGCTATAAAACAAGTCTTTTTTGTGGATTTAGGAGACCCCTGATACGTAATTTAGCACTGATGATGGAGAAAAAAAGTCATAAAATATCATGTTGATTTGCAAAAACCATAACTTAAAGAGGAAGAAAATGTTCTCTTATCAAGGAGCCCCTCCCTTACCTTGAAGTTAAGTGTTGTTTGCATGGCCTTGAAAATACATATAGATGTGTTTATGCGAAGATAGGAAATGTACTTGTTTTATATAGTTTTTAACTACTTACAGTCAAAGGCATAGAGTGACAACAATTCACTATAAATGCCGTCTTAGTTCTAGGTTTTGTACGAGTATAGAATGATCAATGTACTTCATGTATAGTTTTTGACTTCTTATAGTTAAAGGTCCGAGCGACAACAAATCATCTGAAGATCTAGAGAATACAATGATCAAATTTTTTTGGAGTTTTAATTTTGTGTTAAATAGATCTAAAATTGTTTATGATTTATATAAACATTATCCGAAGATCAGAATTTTTTTTTTTTTTGCTTTAAATAATTGTTTCATGTCTAAGTTATCGCATGCTATAAATCGTTCAAGTTAATGGTGGAGGGAGGGGGGGCTGACAGGGGCCCCGGCCCCTGCAAGGAAATGCCCCTCCCTTTGTAAATATTTATAAATTTAATAAAAATAACCGAATTTTTTTTTCTTGGCTCCCTCTAAATTATAATTTGGACCCCCCTAATTTTTTTCTTGGCTCCCTCTAAATTATAATTTGGCCCCCTCCTAATTTTTTTTCCTTGCTCCGCCCCTGGTTCAAGTGTATAGTTTTTAATAGTAATTTACACAAACCACTAGCAAGAAATCCTCTAAACTTTTTTAAGAGAGGGATTTTTATGTTTTTGAGTGTTAACTCTTGTTTTTATATGTTTTTTCAAATATTTTGTGTATTGTACTATTGACTATTTACTTCACAAAAATAAAAAAGTATAGCATTCTATTTATAAAAAAACCTAAAATCTCTATAAATAAAAAAATATTAATTTTTTCATTGAATAATATCACATATATTATTTCAATATAATTTTAGAAATTTATTCAATTAAATATCTACTTGATTTTTATAGATTTAGAATTGTAATTCCTTATACAAGATATACTTTAGTCTTTAATTTCTAAAATGTATTTATAATCAAGTCATATTTGATTAATCATCACATTTTAATTTTTAATCAATGATTCTTATGTGTGTGACCCATTAGGTTTTCTAATAAGTTAATCCAAATATAAATCACAATTCTAAACAAAACAAGATTAAAAAAATTAAAAAAATTTATTTTATTATAAATTCAACAATTGATTAATTTATATTTATAGATCAAGTACAATATCTAATAACTTTTCATGATCCTCCAAATATTAAAAAAATAATAAGTAGTTTGATTTAATCTTCAGTGTCCAGATGTAGTTATTATTCGTTCATTAACAATGTTTTAATTTAGACATTATAGTATAGAGTGTATTTAGAATGTTAAATTATGTTTATTCTCAACAACATAATCATTGATTATTTAAAAAAAATTCAAATCTTATTTCACCTTATAAAAAATATTTCACCTAAATTTATAACTAATACTATTTGAGAACAAAGTGAAATTTTTTTTTTTAATTAATCCCCTATTTATTACCTAAATATATTAATATATTTAATATTATACTTAATATCTACTCATTTGTTACTTTTGATTAGATTTGATTAGATTGTGTAGCAATATCAAAATATAACAATTTTTATTTAGTGATCTCAAATCCAATAATCACTTACACAATTATTATGTGAACCTTTACATCTACAGATATGATCTCTCTATGTAAAATTCTTATGCATGCACATGTTATCTAACAAGTATCTCCATATTAGTTCTAGATATTCCATCATATCTCAGCTTACAAAAACAACGGTTTTATGTTATAAATATAAAATCATAATATATATATATATATATATATATATATATATATATATATATATCCTTAACAACTCCAATTAATATCCGGTCATAATAAAACATTAACCATTAACATTTTAGAAACTACATTAATTCAATAAAAATCTCATAATTATTACTTTATAATTTTTTTTAAAGCATTTTTATTTCAAAAACTATCTTTACTCTAAATTCACTAATCAAATATTATCAAATATTAAATGAATATTAAAAATAAATAAATCTTTATTAATAAATTAAATAAATTTACAGTAAGATAATACCAACTAATTCACTACAGTACATATAAACTAACACCGCCTCTTTCCAAAGTTCTCGCCGGCTGCAACTCGGCAGGTTGATTCAAGAATCACGATAAATATGCTGTGGCGTCCACTTGAGGTGCAAATTTAATCTTCCAGATTTAGCCTCATCAAGTTGGAAGCACTCTTTGTATTCCCCTTCCAATATGACCCTGGTCAAAGTTAGGATGCATCTTCCCATATAATCCTGAATAAATATAAAATTAAGAACAAAAACTCTGTCAATACTCATCACGGCGACACAAGGTCAGCAAACGAGGGCATGCACAGTGCAGTAGCCTCTAAATCCATCAAAGTAACTAGATCTTAAGTTATTTATCAGGATTCCCTTCTTTTAAAAGCTAGAAAATGCCAAGCACCAAAGATCCTGACAGGAAAAATGCGCACAAGCACCACCATCGCACTCCCATACTGAGATATGCACATAGTTGTGGTGATTAATGGAGGACATGGACAAGGGACTCAGATAAGCATCCAGTTCGGAAGTCAGTAGTTCCACCACATAATTTACAAAGATATTAATTTTGTAGCACGATGTGCAAGCATTTACAAAGACATTAATTTTGGAGTACGATGTGCAAGCAGTAAACAGCGAGCAGTTTGATGATTGCTCCAAAAAACATAAATAATAGTGGAATTGATGAAAACTTTCTAATTTCAATAGCATTGACAATAAGAGCAGCTTTACTTACTCTCATGTGATAACAATGTTCACACCTATACCAGCATGTAACCAATGAATGATAAACTTGAAAAATACAGCAAAAGTTTTTTTTTTTTTTTACCTTCCCGAATGTGTCATGATCCCAAACTTCGATAATAAGCATATCATGCAATCCATCCTCAACAACAAAGTCAAAAGTTTGATTCCAAACAGGATTCAAGCAGTTGTTCACGACCTGCACAAGGAATTCAAAATGAAGCAAAATTATGCTCTGCAGCTAGAAAGAATCACAGTACTACTGAAGATTTTAAGAAGCCAAGAGCATGAGGCAGAAATGCAAAGATAGATTAAACCCCCTTCTTCAAGGATCTCATTCACCGTAAGAAATGCACGAGGAACAGAAATAACTAGAAGTGAAAAGGGCAAGATTAATGAAGAAATCACAACTGATATAGCATTTAAAAATATAACTTAAAAAGTTTCATGGTTTGGCATGAAACCTTACCCTCGTTTTGTTTCTCATCTCTGATTTCTTCATTGTTAGTGTAATGAAGGGGTCAGCCTTACCCATCAAATCCACCATTGGCAAATCTTCTGCAGAAATGACAGTGACAGAGAGAACTCCTCTAACAATAACCTCTCTTCTCTTTTGTGTGACTTCATCTCCATTTCCAATAATTCCTGTACCATTTTCCCCGCTTTTAAGTACCTTCTCCAAAGAGGTCATTGAGAAGTCAGAGGAAAAAGGGTTGACAAGGCCATTCTCCACACCAAAAGGACAGTACAAAAGCTCCAGGTGCACCTAAAATCATACAATAGTTGAGACAACCATAGAATTGTGACAGTCCCTCATGGTTCCAAGGAGATAAAAGATCTCTCTGAGTTTTCATGATAAAGTATTTCCGGAAGGAGGTAACAAGTGTTCTCACCTGCCCCCTGTTTTTATTATCTCGTTGAATGTCCAAATCCTTGACCAGCTTCAACCACAGATCTTTCACCTTACCAGGCTCAAGCTCGCTTAGCTTTACTTGGGCGCATCCAAGAAGCTCAGCTGCCTGTAGCCCTTCATCATCATAAACTTTTACCACTAAGTGTTGTGTGGATGCATCTTCGACAACAAATTCAAAGTGTTCATTCCATATTGGATTTAGATCATTGCTCTACAGGGGAAAATATCTCAAATCAGGTTATGCAACAAAAATTCCGCTCAAGAGGAAAAAGTTATCTTAAATTACACTACCAAAGAATGTTAGGACACTCACGATTATTTTGCTGGTTTTTGTTTTGTCAGGTAAAGGGCGTATGTATAACTTTGCAAAGGGATCCGATTTCCCAATGAGGTCTTTATTTGTCAAATTCTTTGCCTGCACAAGCTTCACCTCCAATATTCCCACGGGCTTTAACTCCAAGTCCCTGCACAATAACATTATTAGTTACTTCAATGAATTGCTTAAAAGAAAACAGTAGCAACCAATAACCACCACTAGACCCTGCCCCATCTCCCATGGTCCCATCCTAGCAGGTTGAGAGGAGAAAAAGCACCACCAATGATGCCATCACCCCTTATGAGCAGTCCTATGGTCCCACCCTCTCTCTAGCTATTTAAAAAGAAAAACTGAACCACCAACAATGCCATCACCACTTCTGGGCAGCTGAACCATGTACTTAAAGAGAAAGAGACTGTCAACAGACATTTGAGCATGAAAACTTAATGCAAAGTGCAGAGTCCACCACTCGGTGAGTGTGCAAGGAGATCAACAGTACATTTATTGTACTCGGTGATCCCAGAAGCAACTGTTACTTGCATTTTTTGGAAATATGCCTGCCTTGTATAGAAATATTGGACCACGCGCAACTCCATGTTTGCTTGGGAACAGGTTTCAAGTTGAGCAGACATATAAGCAGCCTGTCTGAAGAGTGCGTGATAATGGTATGCAAACAGAGTGTGGCCCTCAAAAGGTTGCAAGATCTAAAGAATGGCATGTCTAACATCCATATTGGGAATAATTGCAGGAAATCATTCTGTAAGACTTCTTCCAAGTTATCATGTGATATCAGAATCCTGTTAAACTCTTTCAATGAAGTGAAAAGGTGTGAGTGAGGGAGATCTCCAGTATACAAATTTGGTCCAAGACCTCAAAAGCCAATCCATTAAGTATTTTTTGGGTGATGAGCCCATGGTGTTGCACTTGATCATTCAAGTTACCCAAATGCTTTTCTACAATCATGGAATGAATATTGAGAGACCAGCAATCAATGACACAGGTTTTTATAAGGAAAGAAAAATGAAAAGTGCAACAAAAGTTCTGGTTTGTATCTCTTTCCGTGTACTGATATACCTGTAATCCCCAGGCAAAATTGGAACAACTTTCCGAACAGGCCAGGTGATAGAATCTTCAACAGCATTCCGTATTGTCTCCTGTATGAGTAAACGTGCAGCTTTATTATGCTTGAATCATGTTGTCACATAAATCTGGAAAGTAAAGCTCTGTTGTTTTTCAAGAAAAAGAATATTTACCCCACCATCCTCCACAAGCACCATATACATGCAATCAAGTATTTGCTTATGACTGAACATATAAAACACCCTTGTAATAAGAAAAAAACAACATGCTTCACCCATGATCTACAATTTACCTACTTGAAATAATCTAGTCTCTCACAACACAGCCTGAGTCTAAAATCTTCAAAGGCCAACAGAATATTTCATTATGCAATCACAATGATCGATCCCAAATTGCGGCGATAATGGCTTTTGATCAACTTCAATTCAAGAACTTGTGAATTGTCACAGCACTTTGTCCTTAAAAATCCAATTTGTAATTCAAATGGAGCTTCAAGTCTTTGGTATCAAATCATTCACAAAGCCATGAAGATCATGTACCTTTTCACAAACCTAAACTAGGAACTCGTACACTTTAATCTCCTCGACAGAATCTACCAGGATATCAACAGACAGACTAAACATCTTAAGGCCATCATTAAGACAATAATATAAATGCCAACGAGACTGGAAACTTTTAATCCAGTGTTGAATTAAATGCATCAATTAGAATTAAATAAGAGAATTGTTGTACTTTCATTTTGTACAAAAAGAGTAGTCTCCATGTTGGCCAGGTTAAAATTGAAGTGTGTGAAGTTGACAATCAAAATTATCAATGGGAAAAGAAGTTAATTTCCAATCCATGTAATTCAAAAGAAGTCATGCTAATTGATAGAGCCAAACAATATTTTCACATGATGAAATCAGGGAAGATGACAATGGGTTCTTTTATCATATGACGAAATGAAGGAGGCCAACAATGGGTTGTACAAACCTGAATAGCATCATCAAGTCCAGGAATTGCAGAGATGTCACCGCCAACAACTTTAAGTGTAAAATCCATTTTTTTCTGCAAGCCAAAACCATGTACGCTAAAAACTTATGCTTCCTCAGTGTATTCATGCACAAGCTCATGATGGTGTGTGAGAAAGAGAGACCTAAAGAACACATTAGCACAGTTAACTATTTTGTCTAAATTCACTTCTTTGTAGTCAAATAGATCAGATTGAAGCTTTGGATCAGACCACCTATGATTTGGACAGCATGATGCTACCATTCCCATTCAAATGACACTTCAAACTCCCATTCCCATATATATATATATATATATATATATATATATATATATATATATATATATTCATCGAAAGATAGAAGAAATGGAAGAAAGAAGATTTCAAAAGCATATGATTGAAAAATGGATGTTGGTTGATCTGAAGGGAAAAACATAGAATTGACCGCATGTCTGCATGTGCTGCTATGTTGGTGGGTATTGCAATCCAAATATGTTAGTAGATACTAAGATAATTGCATACCAAGGTCCGTTGGTAATTAGACCAGATAACTTATTTGAATAACATGCGAGTAAAATATTCTATTAATTTGCTGGATACACGCTTGCTCGTACTAGAACAACACATGCTTGTCTATGTCTGCAACTTCATCTAGCAACACCCCTCAAATACACACAAAGAACACCCCCCCCCCCTCTCTGTGTAAATTCATATACATATCCTTTTCAAATCTTAGAAATTTCTAACTCTTGAGAATAGATACTGCACCTTTTGTCTCAAAGAATAACAAATAGCTCCAAAGCAGGGGAACTCAGGAACTAGTGGCTTAAAGATCAACCTGAAAACCCCAGTAAATCCGATATCTTTCACCTGAATACAAAAGATCAGAAAAAGGGAAAGAAAAATAAAATAAGAGAAAACTAAACAGAGAGGGCAAAGCATGAAGTGGTGACAAGCTGCACTGAATGCCATGTTACAGGATACAACAAAAAATTCTTGAACGAATAGAAAAACTCGTCATATTAACACAATAAGACATACGACTGACACATGTGCATGCCTGGTGGGAAGGTCCTAACATTCTACATTTGACCAGAAGAAGAAATCTGGAAGCATAATAAAAGATGTAGTCAGCCAAGAAACCTTTCAGGTTTCCAGTGATTACACGAGAAATAATATATTGAAAGAAGCATATTTTGGCTATAATTTTGTAGAATTTTCAGAAGATTCATGCAAGAAAAATTGCTTGGAGCAGGAAAACAATTAGGGGTTCATCTTTATTTTTCACCTTCCAGTTTCCAGAACGTTTATTTAGATCATCTAATATTATTAATGAAGTCTTCTAATGCAATGCAGATGAGGACAGTATCAAGTTTTGGAGACAACCATACCTACAGTTGCATTAGGGGGGCAAGTCCCATCCTGATTACAACATTCAGCAAAAAATTCGATTGCTAAGTTGTAACAAAACCAATGTGAAAAGACAGTAGCTTGGATAGGTATATGGTTCAGCAGGTAAAGCAGAGTTTCAACAGCACGAGTATAGAGATTATGTCAAAACTAAGGATAAAGATTCCATATTCTCTGCTAGCTTGCCTTTAAAGGGTTTACATGGTGATATTCTGAATTTTTGTTATTGTTTTACCTGTACTGGCAAAGAAACGCCAAATCTAGTCTTAATACCAAGTATTATACTTGGATTCCCATCCCAGTTCATTTCCAACTCCATGGTGATGCCACTGCCTCCATCTTCGATGATAGAAACTCCTAAAAATAAAATTGATTTAGGATTGCCAGTTTGTACCATGGAAAATATTGTACCAAACGATTAAAATGCACAGAAAACAGAATTCTACATCTGACCATAACCAAAATTTTACTGTTAGATAGGTTGACCTTGATGATGTAGGAAGCAAACACGAGAGAGAGAGGGGGGGGGGGGGATCAAAGTCTTTTCCATTATTAGTAAGCCTACCTTAATTTTAACTTATACTTCTATATATAATGTTAAGATATTTTCTGGTTCTTTGCTTGGAGCCCAAGTGGATCTATTTGTTTAAATATCAAAGGGATCTTTGGTAATTTCATGTTAGATATGCATTACCTGTAACAATTACAATGCACAGAAAACCAATATCATAAATAATGGCTTCCCAGTTGCAAAATAAAAAATTTATAACCAAAATCTAACAACGTTGCATACAATGAAACAAAACCAACCTGTAAATTGGGGCGCAACAGTTCCAAGAGTAAATTTTGAAAATTTGAGAGATGACAATATAACCGGTCTATATTGCTCAAGCACAGGCTCCAATGAAGCTTTTATCAGCCCAGAAGCTGCCTACACACACCAAATTATAGATACACTAATTCACTTTCTCGCAACCAATTGACAATGACCCTTTATTTCTAATAACTATATAGTCAAATGCTATAATAACCTAGAAGAAAAGTGAAACCCCATAGTAGCAAAATACCTGATCAACATATGGCCAGATCTTTGTAAGATGTTGATTAAGCCAATCCAACTGAAGAAATAAAAAAAGCAATAGAAATCAAATAAGTAACATCATTAACACATACATAACATATACAGAGACCAAAGATGGAAGAGTAGGAGTAAGCGAGAGCTTAACTTCTGGCGCTGAGAGAAGACAACCCAAGAAGGGTAGAACTCAGCTGGCAAGATCTTTCTTGAATCATCCACTGTCATTCTTGCAAAAGCAGCTATAGTTGTTGCCTGAAATTATAATTAAAGAAGAACCCGGAAACAGAAAAACATACAAAGAATCAAAAAACACATAACGAAACAACTTAACAAAAACCCAGAAACACAAACACAAATAAATAAAAACACAAAAATAATAATCAAACTTTACAACTTCTTAGCCAAAACCAAGAAACCAAAAACACAAAGAGATGCAAACTTTATAGTCAAAACAACATAATTAACATCAAAGCAAGACAGATAGCTACTTACAAGCTCAGACCGAAGCTTGGATCTTGCGTTTTCAGACTTAACAAATCCAACAATCAAAGCTAATCCGACAGCAAGACCGAAAATTAAGCCAACAAAAAAGGACATTCTGTGTTCTTGGATCAGTACACGCTACACGGTGAAAAAGAAAGAACGTAGTAGTGTGCGTGAATGATAACAGAAGAAGAGAGAAGTTTCCTTTCCTCTTTGTGTGCTTCGAGTTTCTGAGGCTAGAAAGTGTTTGCTTACTGTTTCTTTCCGTTGGTTTTCAAGAGGCCGTTTGGTACTGTGGGTATTGCAGTAGTTGCTTTCGATTTGTTTTTTTCATTTAAAATATATTGAATTAATATTTTTTTATTTTTTTTACATTAAAATAATTTAAAAATATTTAAAACAAAAAAAAATATTTTTTATTTTTCTAAAATTTATTTTTTAAATTCAAATAATCTAAAAATATTAAAAATAAAAAATTTTAATTTTTTTTTATAAAAAAGTTTTGTGTCCGTGGGAATCAAACTTTTTAGTTTTAGGTTTTTTTATTTTTCACTGGTGTTTTTTTCCTGCTTTTTAAGATGCAAGAAAGTAAGTGAAAAGTCGTTTGCCGACATAAATCCGACCTTTTCTCTTTATGTATTTTGTTTTGGTCTTTTAAGGACTGCGAGATTGAGATATTTTATTGGATGCTTGTGATTTCTTTCCTTTGATAATGCTTCATTGATAAGATGGCAAATCGCTAGACTGTTGGTTTTATAGGTGATAGCCACTAATTTGACTTATTTTTCATCTTATTTTTTTATGTATTTATTTTTATTATTCAACCTGTTTTTCAAATGATTTTTACCTAAAAATTATCAAAATATTTTTTTAGATATTTTATAATATTTTTAATGTATTCATGTTAAAAAATTAAAAAAAAAATATGAAAAGATTATTATCAAATTGGTATGCCATCTCAAAATTTAAATTATGGATTTTTTAGGTTAATCTAAATTTATTCTAAAACATTTTATTTTAAATAAAATAAAAAATTACAAAATCATTTTAGTGAAAAAACAATTTAAAATAAATTATTGGAGTTCAAGTGATTATCTCTTAGTCACCATCTACTCCAATTCAAAATAAACATGTACTTGGTTTTCAGTTTGACAAGAAGTTAAAGGTTCAATGTATTATTAGATTTAATGTACTATTCATTATAGTAGTGAAATGATGTTTTTGTTCTTTTAAAAAAATTAATTGTCTTTGTGTTGGAATGTTTTTTATATAGTATATTAGTTATTACAAAATTATTCGGGAATATAATTATATTTTTCATCTTTTTAAGCATAGTATTCCTCTTTAATCAAAACCAGCAAAAAAAGATATAAATATCTTTTCATTTAATCATGTGCAATAAATTAACAAACATGCCCTTGGGATAATAAATAAATTAATCATTGGTTCAAGTTTGGTATTTTTCCTTTATGTTTTTTTGTAATTACAGGGTAATCAAGGACATTTTTATTTTTTAGCATCGGTTAAATATTAATTAATTTAAAAATAATTTTAAAGCACTCATCACATGTATTAGCACGTGGGGGGCACTCCCACAGTTAAAATGGCACGTACAATGTTTCTCGATGAAAGAAAATATCATTTTGTCATATCATTAAATGTGTCATCACATCTTTTCCTCGTGATGCGACGTGTGTCGATGGTGATGAATTGTTTGACACCGGTTAACCTATTTTATTCTTTTTTTCTCTCTTTCCTACCCTGAAAAATATAGGTTGGTCTTCTTTATTTTTTTATATTTCAGCTTCGATCCTTTTTTTTCCTTGATCATTTTATTAAATTTTTATTTATTTTCAATTTAATTTTTCAATTCTAATTTGTCTTGTATAATTTTTTCTAATTTCATCATTCTTTTCATAATTGCTAATTTTTTTCTTTTACATTTTTATAAAAGTTTTGATGACTTTCGATTTTATCATTTAATCCAAGTTTATAATGTATTATTTTTATATATAATTTGGTCCTTATTCTTTTAATTTTTTTGTCATTTTATTATTTTTTTCAATTTATCCCTCAAATCAAAAATTTCTTCTTGCCCTCTAATTTATTTTTTATTTTGATTTTAACCCTCATTTTTTTAATTGTGATCTTTTATTTTAGATCTTTTTGTGTAATTTGTTTTCTATTTCATCTTTCAACATTTAATTTATTTGAGGATTAAACTTTCAAGTTTTTTTTTATGTATAGCACTTCCGGTTTAATGATCGTGGTCACGAGCTTAAAAAGTTAACACAGGTCGATGTCCTCTTTTATCTCTTAGCTTTTTTTTTTTATTTTATCATTTAACATTAGTTTTTTTTTAAAAAAAAAAAAGCTTTGTAGTTTTTTTATCAGATTATCTCAATCTTTTATCATAAGCTATAGGTTGACTCACCTCTTATTATCCAAGTTATATGTTTATCACACTACATCTAAAGTTTATTTTTTTTAAGTTATCTTGGTTTTTTTTTTTAAAAAATCTGTCTATTTATTATTGTTGTCTAAAGAATTTATCATATGACTAAAATAAAACCAATTTATTAAATATGACCAGGGCTATAACCTGAGTTGTTGTTTTTTTATATTTCTTTAAAATGCACTTATAACATCTAAATATAGTTTTTTATGCTAAAAAAAAAAAATACAAACTCCTGGTGTAGCACGGGCTCATGTCTCGAATATTATATATTGCATTAAAAATAATATGAAAACACAGCGAGTATTGACGTATAGTTTTTTCAATGGAAAAGTTTCAAATTAACATAATACATGAGCCCTAATGCATTGCCTAATTGTCAATTGACGCAACAAAAGTTTATATTAGCTAGGTTCCTAATGCTTCCAATATTTTCCAATTAGGTCCTTTTTTCTACTCTTACTACTTTTTCTATCTGCTATTCCTAACAAATGATGTTGTTTTATTGCATAAACCAGGCAATCAGACTGAGAACATCAACCTTGACATATCGGCTCAATCGAGAGAGATTTAAAAATGTTGGGGACCTAATTAATAGAATTTATCATTTTGGTACTCAAATTATAATTGATATTTAAATTAGTAATTAATATCAAGTTTCCCCAAAAAGATTCAAACTGAACAACGTTCAAGATTTCTCTCGTCTAAAATAACACAAGGTATAAGACTAAACAATGGCATTCAAGCCTTCTTCAATGTAATGGATTTCGACTCAAGTGGTTCCTGGTTCTTTTTTCTTCTTCTTTTTCAAGCATTTTTTTAATTTAATTAACTGTAAAAATATCTTCAAATTAATTTATGCGAATGATTAAAGGGCACCTAATCTTGATAGCAGTTCTCACTCCCGTAGGGAATTTGATGATGACCAGCAGTGATTAAAGAAGAACAAGAGAATGATTTCACCCAACAAAGAAAATCTTTGATCAATCATGCGATCCTTCACTTGAAAAAAAAAAAAAAGCTAATATTTAGAGATATAATCATATAACTTGTAATCATTTTATCACGAATTAGATTGGTTGGTAGGCTGATAATCCATAATTTCTATTGAAGGTCAATTTTGAGCGGTTACCTATATTATTATTATGATAGTATATTTGGAAATATGGTTTTAGTTGCTTTTTAAAATATTTTTTATTTAAAAATACATCAAAATAATATTTTTTAAAAAATTATTTTTGATATCAGTGCATCAAAATTATCTAAAAATATAAAAAAATATTAATTTGAAGTAAAAATAAAATAAAATTTTTTAATTTTTTTTAAAAATATTTTTAAAATGTAAAAACAAAATAATACGGTACCCACCAATCATCATTTTCCATTTTATTTAGTGTTAAAACACAATTTCATTTTTATTTTTTGTTCACATAATAGTGATACATACTTGTAAGACTCGATAAACATACATATCAATAACAATTTTCTGTCTGGATGGTTTTTGATGAAGCTTGGGAAAACTTCAATGGACCTGGATTCTTTTCTCGAATAAAAATAGATTTGATAATGGGTGTTATTTGCAAAATAATATTTTTATACTTTAGTCATTTTAGGGTTTTTTGTTATGAAAATATAGTGTAAGAAAAATAGATAGAAAGATAAATGAAGTGTTTTTCTTTTTACTTTTTAGTGTTGTACAAATGAAAAAAATCCCTCTCTCCCTCTTACTAAACTTAAGTATATATTCTATTTTATAGCATGCCATGTCACATGATAGGTTGTCCATGTCACATGTAGCATACACCGTTGTCCGTTGCGACTTACGTAGATAACAAACCTTGAAAGAAATTTGAAGTAGCTCACCATGAAAGTTGACAGTTTTATTTACATCGTAGTTTCCATCGTGATAGCTCTAGCTAGCAGTTACAGAGTGGGTTTGATTTTTTTTAGGTAGTTTTTATAGTTGTATGGTAAAAAATTTGATTGAGGTTTATGTATAGTAAAAAATATATATAAAATATTTAGTAATTATATAATTGTGGTTGCTTTTTAAAATGCTATTTATTTTGAAATACATTAAAATAATGTATTTTTATTTTTAAAAAATTATTTTTAATATTAGCACATCAAAATGATTTAAAAACACCAAGAAAATATTAATTTGAAGCAAATAAAAAAATAAAAAATTATCAATTTTTTTTTAAAATATTTTTAAAATGCAAAAATAAACAATATTTTATAAAACTTAATTAAAAAACCATATAAAAACTATTTTATAAAAACTGCATTTCAAACTTATTTTTTTAATAGTGTAAAATATAATTTTTCAATTACCAAAAATCAATGCAAAACAAACGCATCCATAGTTTATTCAACTCAACATTCATTATTGCAGCTTAAAAAAACAAGAGGGTCGACATGGACAATAAAAAAAAAAAGAGAGAAAAAGGAGAGAAAAAAGAAAAAGAAAAGATGTGATTCGATTGGGCCGAGAATGTGGCCTTTTCAAGCTACTTTTGTAGCTTGGCTGTGTCAGGATGAATTATTTTTATTGGTACCATCAATTTTATTTTATTTTTTAAAAAAAAACCCTTGTCAATATACAAAACTTCTAGAAGCACTTGCAAGGAAAAAAATGTGTTGTTATAAATACAAGACCTTTATTATTGTTTGTTGTTAGAACATACAATGAATTGTGTCAATATTTAACCTGGAAAACGTCTTTAATCATTAGGTTTGGGGTTAATTATTTTTTAAAAAAATAATATTAATTTATTCTTTATAAAAAGTTCATACGGCTAACTGATTAGATTTGATCCGATTAGCCAAAACACTAAAAATAAAACAAATACATTTTATTGAATTAATATTTTTTGCAGTTTTACTTGAAATCCAATATGAATCCTCAAATTATAAATTTGTCCGAGCAAGCCTCTCACCTTTTGGGGACTGTGGAGCTAATTTTCGTTGCAATTGATTTATTTTTTTAAAATATTTTTCTTATATTCTTTTTGGATCAAATTCTTAAAAAATAATATTAACAAGATATTTACTTTCCAACCATCCTAAACTTGTAAAGTAACAAGAGTGAATTTTAACGCAATATATTATATTTATTTATTTTGAAGCTTTTTTTTTTCAAGAATATTTATGGCGCACTTTACTGGAATTTGTAGTTTTGAATCTTCTGATAGCTCTAAGAATTATGACAATTTTATGAAAAATAAATAAAGATTGATGTAACGAAAAGAGTTTTTATAAATATATGCTGGGCTGAGGTTTAATTC
Organism: Populus alba x Populus glandulosa; assembly: GCA_033617975.1. Classification (NCBI taxonomy): domain Eukaryota; kingdom Viridiplantae; phylum Streptophyta; class Magnoliopsida; order Malpighiales; family Salicaceae; genus Populus; species Populus alba x Populus glandulosa. Next base: position 12,336,944 of record CM066160.1, read on the forward strand.
CAGTTTGGCCCATATTGTAGTTGAAGTATGGCCCGTTTTATTTAACTTCAAATGTTCTTAAGTCTAATATTGAGGCCCATATGGACCAACCAGCCCTGTTCTTAAACAACTCAGGACGTTAGGAGAAGGGGAGCCTGAGAAAGCACGTGCCTCTTTTTTTTTCCGTCACCACAATCTAATAATATAATAAGAGAAGCTAATCCAAGATTTTAAATAATTGATCATCTTCTGATTTTTTTCTTTAATTTAGACTTGATAAATTAACTTAAAAAATTTACAATTAACTGAATTTTAAATTAAACCAACAAAAGATATTGAATTTATAAAAACTAATTGATATAGTTAGATTTTTTTTACCCGATTGGCTTAGTTAACTGGATACAAACCCAATAAATCTTTTATTTTTAAAAGAATAAAACCACACCATTTTAATAAAAACAATTAGTCTAGGTTAACTCAGTAATATAGTAATCTAGATTTTTTTTAGATTAATCATATGATGTTAAATAGAAAACAGTTAATGATGGTAGAACCCTTTTTTTGAACTTGTTTTTACTCTCATTAAAGGGTTTTTTATTATTATTATGGAAAACCATTACGTTTATAAGGTTTATGAGGAAAATGCACAAAAAAATAATTGAAACAAGCGAGCATGTCAGCCCCCATTTTGCTATTTAATGGTAAATGGTCATTGAAATTTATTAAAAATTATAAAAATAATATAGCCTAAAATGGACTGCCCCATATTTATATTTTTCCTAACTTTGTATTAGAACTTTGATTAGGAGGCTTGGATCTTGGAAAAAACAAGAGAATGGAAAAAAAATTATTCTGTAAATCTTGTACCCCCTAGAGCTAGAGCTAGAGCTAGGGCTATGCAGTCTCCAATTATTCTGGAAAAGTTTATGATGCTCTTGCAAAGCTGACCGGCCAGTATGGAAAGACATCTCAATATATTATTTCTTTATTGGTTGGTTCCATGCTGTGTTCAAAATCCAACGTTGTCCTGAATGTCAGTGGGCACCACGTGGCATGGGCAACTGGAGACACCCATGAAGATTACCAAGCACTTTCACTTCGTAATGATAAGTTTATGCTGTCCGTAGGAGTGTTCTGCCCCAATCATTTTTTAGCATTGATCCCATAATCTAGGACAGATCGAGGGCAGGTTAAAAATTAAAATGGAATAGTATATTATAGTTATAAATTATTTAGTGGGTGCCTCCTCGTGCATATGCTGCACATGATCAAGAGCAAAAGTCATGAAATTAAAATTGTATAGTTTGCTAGTTAGGCGCCCTTTCTTGATCCTGATGGCATTAGAAAATGTGAGTGGCCATAATCTATAACCTATCAATTTTCCCTCTCTTAACTTATATGTATAAAAAAATCAATATACATATATATTCTTTTTCGGTTATAACGCCTTGGGACTTGCACGTGTAAATACCTTGACTTGATTAAATACAATAATATCATAGCTAGAAAATTTAGAATGGGAGAATAAAAATGTATTATGATAAACTTTAACATTGACAAAGAAATGAATGATCATAGATATAATATATAGTTTGTTGGGGGCACAAAATACATATCTCCTAAGAAATTAAGATTTGTTTTGAAGGATATAATTAGATGAATATTAAACTTGTAGGACTAGAAAATCAGGGTAATGCAAGCTCAAATTTTAGCTACTATTATGTTGGTTACAAAAACAAGGTAGCGCATCATTTATATAAAAAAATCAATTTTCAAGCTATTTCAACCGAAAAACATCTCATTAAAATTCATGAAACACCCACAAATCAATTCATCAACTTAAAATGTCCAAAAAAAAGTAAAAAAAACATAAAATTATACCGGGTTAGATTTATCTTCCTTGGCATATATTCATTTTTCAAGCAATATTGTGGGTCTAAATAACCACCACTAAGTCCTCATTTCACGTAACCTGTGGACACCAAAGAAATTCATTTTGGTGGTCGAAAACGGCTTAAACAGTGACTTTCTCTCATTGTCTTTATCCAATGACTATTCTTTCTCCCCTCTTTTTCATTAGAGACTGGAAAATAATACAAATATAACTAATTTTGTTTAAATTTTAAGGGCCGCAAGTGTATTTTTCACACGATCTTTGTCACATCACCTTTGTTTGATGTCCTTTTAATTTCAATTTTTATTCTTCCAATTCTACCCCTCCTAAAAAATCTAAATTAATTAGTTTTTAATTATAATCAAATAACTCAAAATAAGACTTTAATAAAACAGTAAAAAAAATGTACAGTGTCATCCTGATTTGTGTGAATGTAGAGTGTACTAGCTGCACAGTATTCAACACATGTTTTAGGGTTTTTTTTTCTGCACAGTATTCAGCACATGTTTTAGGGTTTTTTTATGTTTTTTATTATTATTATTTTTTTTTATCTAATAGTCATATTGGTCAATGAGCAATGATTCTAGGGCACTGCCTTCCTGGACTAGATGGACTGGTTAAAAAGGATCAAAGTTGGATTTTGCTTTCACTGCATTGCCAAAATAAATTATCTGGCAAGTTGCGGTTCAGACTGACTTCCTTCTTTTGCTTGTCCCTACATATGATGGAATTGACAGGGGGAAGTCTCCTTTATATAAAAAATATTTTTCATATAAAAAAAGTTAATTAGACGTACATATATATATAATGAACTTCATATTAAATCGGTTTTTTTTTCCTTTTATTCTAAAGCAACCATCAGGCCCAAAAAGTCTCATGGTTAGTGAAGTTAGTTGGCATCATGTTGAATGAAAGAATTTTTTCTTTCTTACTTGTGCTAGGAAAACAAAAATGAAACCAAACCACCTAGAATATTCGAGATCTTCCTACATTAAAGTTAATCTAAATTAATCATTTTAGTTAAAATAATATTTTAAAAAAAACAAATATTCAATTTAACCTGATCATATCATTAAAAATCAACTTGATGATTCAGGTTTTATTGGGGTAATGCTTTACTTAATTGAACCTCTAAATTGATATAGATCAAGTGCTTGATAGTTATTTTAATTTAACTTGATTAAAATAATATTTGTGTTTGTATTTTTTTATAGTTTTGATGTGTAAATTTTAAAAAATAAAAAAAATATTTTAGTATATTTCTAAAAAAAAAACATTTTGAAAGTATAACGTTTTCTACAAGTCAAGGATCATTCTACCTACTACTCTGGCATCTACCAACCAGTGAGACTGGCATTAGAAATATAGAAGGGAGAAAAAAGGGAGAAAAAAGAAAAATAATTCGAGGCCTGCAAGCAACAATGGATAATTGATATTTCTTTCTCGATTGCTTGCAATTTTCACCAACCAGTCCGTTGCTTCCGAGCAAAATGGCCCCACACGAAGTTTCTTGCTCTCAAATGTTGACAGCAGCTTGTGGGCAAATAGATTTGTGAAGCTAGTCATCAGATTATGAGAGATCAATGTAAATAGAGGAAAATTAATTATTATTTTTTTTTTTTCAAATGGGACGGGTTTGATTTAAAATCCCCCTTTCAATCTATATTCGATCAAAACTACTATGGGACTGGTTATAAATTTATCTGTAGCCTCCAAACACTAAAAAAATCATCTTAAAAAACTAAAATTAATTCGAAATAAAAAATCAACATTAGCTCATATATGTTTTTTCACGAACTTTAAAGATAAAAAAAAAAAACTCCTCTCGCCAAATAAAACCAGTTAACATATATATATATATATATATATATTATAATTTATAAAATTATATTTTTTTTTTATTTTCATCATCATTCAACTTTTTTATTTGTCGAATTTGGTATTCATTATTTTAATTGTTTTTTATTTTATTTGAAATAATTTATGAAATTATATATATTTTTAATTTTATCCTACAACTTTTTTTATCTGTAAGATTTGATCTTCATTCTTTTAATAAACTTGAAAAAAATTAAAAATTTATTTTTCAGCTTATTTTTCTTAACATAGCCAAACACTAGAAAATCTTTTCTAACTTATTTTTCATGACACTACTAAACATCGAATAAAAAATTACTTTTCAGGAATTCACTTATCAAAAGAAAAATACTTTGAAGCAAACAAACTGAGTCTTAGATTTATTAAGTAATACTAGTTTACAGGCTTACGTTACATTACTCATCAAATCATTTTTTTTAACACAACAAAAAATATCCAAGTTGTTGAGAACCATTTGGTTATTAACAAACTAGGCTAGCAGATTAACCTTGAAACTTTCTGACCCGACTCCTTGTATAACCTGGGTTTAAAATTAAACCTTGTGGAAACTGCCATGACTTGGTCGGTCCAAAAATAACTGGGCTAACTGGCAAGTAAAAAAGGTAAGAGGGTGAAATCAAGAAAAAAAAAGTGAAATTAACAAAAAAAACCCTCATACCCAACTTCTTGTCTAGATCGAGTTTAAAATTAAATAATATTAAAGTTATCCCGATATAATTTAGTCAACTTAACCAATTTAAAGACAATATAGACGAGATCCAATTTAAACTTTTCACACTTCCACTAAATAAACCACTAAGAAAGCTTGTCTTTTCCTTATGTGTGATATAACTTTTAAAGGGTTATGAATTTCTCCAAAATATGCCAACGACAAGTTCTTTAAGATCAATTTCTTATTTATTTAAATTATATTAATGTTTTATGTTGAAAAATTTACGTTGTAGATTAACTACAAATAAAGTTTTAACTAGTGAGTAGATTTCAATTTTTAATTTGACATTACATATCCTCATTAACATAAATTTCTTTTTAAAAAAATTCCAAAATTTTTCACGTGCAAATAAAATTTTCAATCGATCACAATTTTCTTTCTCAATTGCTTGCAATTCACCAACCAGTCCCTTCCTTCCGAGCAAAGTGGCGTCACACGAAGCTTCCTCTCAAACGTGGACAACAGCTTATGGGCAGAAAGATGACTCTCATGAGATTAGGAGAGATCACAGTAAATAGAGGAAAAGAGTCGTGTGAGATCATCAATGAATTTCCTCATAATGGTACGCCTTGCACGATAAAATAATGTTGTTTCGAAGGAAGTTGACATTTTTCCTGAAATGAGCTGATTAAGAATTTATGATTTTTTGTAGACCCAATTGAGATATAATAACAAATAAGGTTAATGACTGGTTAATACAACATATAATTAAACCCCATTGGAATTGCTCATGTATCAATGGAGAAGAAGAAGACGGTGGTGGTGGTGGTGGTGGAGGAGGAGGAGGAGGAGGTGCCATTGCATAACAATCGAGAATGGCAGGAGTGAGCAGAAGGGGAGAAAAAACTATCTCCATGATTGAGATGACAAAACATGATTTGCTTGCCCTTGACGTTTAATTTTCTTTGCTAAAGAACATAATGATAAGTAGCCGTGTAATTCTCTCACATTTCCAGACCAGTGTTCTTGTAGGACCATGGCAAATCTGCTTGAAGTTCACGATGGAGTTAAGGCCTAGTTTGACAAGGAATTGCAAGAGAACAGTACAGGGACAAAATCAGCCTGACATCGCTAGCAAGGAGCACTTCTTCTCTTTTTTGTCGTTACAAGGTGTTGTTTGAGTGAAAAGCAACGAACCCTAAAAATTAATGAGTTAATGAACTTTCTTTTCGAGATTCAAATTAAAGGTTCCAAATTCAAACAATCACGAGAAAGAAATTTTGATGGGTTTAAAACAAATTAATGTAAAAATTGATGAGTTTTAGAATCAACCAGATGATTAGTCACGATGATTAGTCCCATTATGTTGTTGCTAGCAGGAAAAATTGCAGATTTGCCATATAGTTGATTTCTAGAGTGAAATTGGGTTTTCTTTGAGTATTTTGTTTTTTTTTTAAAGCAAAAAAAATTGCACATGATTACAGATCTGCTATTGCTACGGTGAAGAAATTGGAAATAATTACAAATTTGCCATTCCTACCGTTAATTGCTACGGTGAAAGTAGTTTTTTCTTTGAGTTTATTGTATAATACATGTTGATGGGTATATATATAAAGAAAAAATAAAGAAAAGAAAAATCAGAGGCAAAGTTCCACTCCATCACAAATACATTCACTTCCTCATCGTCTCTCCTCACAAATCACAACATGCAACACTCTTCTCTTGTTGCCTGTGCCAATGGTGATCAATAACTGAAAAAGAAAACCCAGATACATAACCTTAAAAAGAAAAAAAAAATACTATGGCACCAAATTCTATCAATGGAGAAGCTAACGAAGACCAAGAGTCTGTTACCATTCCTCTTCTTACCTCTGAAAGATCAAATGTCAACTCCACTTCTCAAGTTGCCATCGTTGGAGCTAATGTCTGCCCCATTGAAAGTCTTGATTACGAGTAAAACCCAGTTTCCAAAATCTAATCTTTTCATTACTTTCGTTTTCTTTTTTGGTTTATTTCAGTTAAAGATTTGAATTTTTTTTGGCTTTGAATTTGGCAGGATTGCTGAGAATGATCTCTTTAAACAAGATTGGAGGAGTGGTGGAAAGATACATATATTTCAGTATGTGTTCATGAAGTGGTTGCTTTGTTTTTTGATTGGCCTGATTGTTAGCCTTATTGGGTTTTTTAATAATCTTGCTGTGGAAAATATTGCTGGTTTGAAGTTTGTGGTCACCTCCAATATGATGCTGGCCAAAAGGTGATGCTTTAGTATTTATGGTAACATCTTCGTTTCTTTTCCTTTTACTTTTTTTTATCAAAGTTTGAGACTCAATTATAATTTTCTTTCTGATTCTCTATGTATATGAAGTGAGGAATTGATTTTTCCTTGTAACGATTTGTTTTTCAGAGCTAATTTAGATTATTTTTTCAAGTTACTATGAAAGTTAGCTTCTTTTTTTCTTTCCTTTCTGTTTGTCTGTGGCTTGTTGGAATGTTTAAGAAAATATTTTGATTCAAGCATTTTGAATTTCCTTGTTGTGAAGGAAATTCTTTTAATCTTGTTTTGTAAGAGGAGAAAAGGGTTTTGAGTTCAGGGAGAATGGGAATGGTATTTGATGCATTCTTTTTTGAATTTTTTGCAGGTTTGGGATGGCTTTTCTTGTGTTCTCAGTTTCTAATTTGACTCTTACCCTTTTTGCATCCATCATCACCGCTTTTATAGCACCAGCTGCTGCTGGTTCAGGTATTCCAGAAGTTAAGGCTTACCTGAATGGTGTGGATGCGCCAGGAATATTTTCCTTGCGAACCTTGATTGTTAAGGTGGGATTTGGAATGTTTCTTTTCTTCTTTTTTTTCTTTCTATTTTCGATTGTTTTGAATAGCTTGGGTTCTATAACTTGCATTGACTGACTATGTATTCCATTTGGTGGGCGATTTGGCTAATCTGATTTCTTGTTGATGTTCTCTGCTTAAATTTAAGAGCAGTTTGTTGTTTGCATGGCAACAGAAAGTCTCATGTATTTTTGTTCATTTTGCAGATTATTGGAAGCATATCCGCAGTTTCCTCATCTCTTTTTGTTGGAAAGGCAGGGCCAATGGTGCACACTGGAGCATGTGTTGCAGCATTGCTTGGTCAGGGTGGATCCAAAAGATTTAGATTAACATGGAGATGGCTTCATTTTTTCAGAAATGACCGAGACCGACGAGATCTTGTAACATGTGGATCAGCTGCTGGAATTGCTGCTGGCTTCCGCGCCCCAGTTGGAGGTGTGCTGTTTGCACTTGAAGAAATGGCATCTTGGTATGTTTCTTGCATTGGAAATTTGGAAATGCTATTCAATTGAACATTCTGTAATCTTCCTTTGCTGTTGCTATTAACTTGTCACGATTCCAATTTTTTCATCACAACTTTTTCTGCAATCCACATTAAACTTTCATTTCAGCTTACTACATTCTTTGATGAGTACTTATTGTCTTGGTATTGAAAAAAATGTCCCAAAAAAGGATAAGTTTCCTCGTAATTTCAGTGTAAAATTTTATTAGTGGCTTCTCAGATAAATGACAGAACACTAACACCACGTTCACTTGAGCAAATATTAATGTGGGTCAGTTAATAGTCTTCCACCTCCCCTTTTGGATGGACCGATTCATAGAACAAACAGTTTTCTACAGTTTGTTGCCTCTTGCACGTTGACCACCACTTTCATTTGTTTGTACATGTTGATTCACTGACCATTGCGTGTTTCATTTGTCACTGTTACTTCTACATTTACATTGTATCTATATGGACATAAGAATTTGCTCCTATGCAATGTGTTGGAGTTGTACCTCTTGCCAATTATTTCTATCTAGTTCCTTTCTGGTGGGAGCAAGATATCAAGGTTGAAGCTGAAATCTTTTCTTCATATCAAGGCAGCAATTGTTTATTTGGCTTGGTTTTTGTTGACCATCAGACACTGTGGAAAATTCCTAGGTAGTTTTTTTCAACATTAATATCAATATTTTCTTCTTCAGGTGGAGAAGTGTCCTTCTTTGGAGATCTTTCTTCACAACAGCAGTAGTTGCAATAGTGCTGCGGGCTCTGATTGATTTTTGTTTAAGTGGAAAATGTGGGTTATTTGGCAAAGGAGGGCTCATAATGTTTGATGTGTATTCAGCAAGTGTTACATACCACCTCATCGATGTGCCTCCCGCGCTTGCCCTTGGAGTTATAGGAGGCATATTGGGAAGTTTGTATAACTTCCTTTTAGACAAGGTTCTCCGGATTTACAACCTCATCAACGAGTAAGCTCTCTTGCACAAAATCATTTCCCAATATGATAACATATGATTCCTGACTCATTTTTATTGATGTATTCCCTTTTCCAGGAAAGGCATTGCTTACAAAATTTTTCTTGCTTGTGCAATTTCTGTTTCCACATCCTGTCTTCTTTTTGGACTACCGTGGCTAGCCTCTTGCCAACCTTGTCCATCTGATGCATCTGAATCCTGTCCAACAATAGGCCGGTCTGGTAACTTCAAGAAATTTCAATGTCCTCCTGGACATTACAATGATCTGGCCAGCCTTATATTTAACACAAATGATGATGCTGTAAGAAATCTTTTCAGCAAGAACACCAACTCCGAGTTTCAATATTCGTCAATTCTCATATTCTTTGTGACCTGCTTTTTTCTTAGCATCTTTAGCTGTGGGATTGTTGCCCCTGCGGGTCTTTTCGTTCCTGTTATTGTGACTGGTGCATCCTATGGACGTTTTGTTGGAATGCTAGTTGGTTCGCACTCAAGTCTTAATCATGGCCTCTATGCTGTCCTAGGTGCTGCTTCATTTTTAGGCGGATCTATGAGGATGACAGTTTCTCTGTGTGTTATTATCCTAGAATTGACCAATAATCTGTTGCTGCTACCCTTGATAATGCTTGTTCTTCTTATTTCCAAGACTGTGGCTGATGCTTTCAATAGTAATATTTTTGATCTTATCATGAAAGCAAAGGGCTTTCCTTACCTAGAGTCTCATGCTGAGCCCTATATGAGGCAGTTGACTGTTGGTGATGTAGTAACTGGTCCCCTCCAGGTCTTTCAGGGCATTGAGAAGGTTGGCAACATATTACATGTTCTGAGAACTACAAGGCATAATGGATTTCCTGTGATTGATGAGCCTCCACTTTCCGAGTCTCCAGTTCTTTATGGTCTAATCCTCCGTGCTCATCTTATTGAATTGCTAAAGAAGAAAGCTTTCATGTCCGCTCCAGTGCCAACAAGCATTGATGCCTTAAAGCTGTTCTCTGCTGGTGATTTTGCAGAGACGCGCTCAGGCAATGAAGACAAGATAGAGGAACTACGATTTACTGAAGAAGAGATGGAGATGTTTTTAGATCTACATCCATTTACCAATGCTTCACCATACACTGTTGTGGAGACAATGTCACTGGCCAAGGCTCTCATTCTTTTCCGAGAAGTTGGTTTGAGGCATTTATTGGTGATGCCCAAGATATCTGGTGTAAGAACTTCTGTACCCTCTGTTAGCTTTTTTAAAATTCTACCTGTAGATTTCACAAATTGAAGGCACTGCACTTGATAAGAACTTCTATCCCCTTCCCTTTGACCTGCAATCTCTTCCTTTTTCTATCCCGTGAAAGCATTTTTTACTTCAAGCATGCTCAATTATTTTTGCCATTCCAGAAGTTTGCATGTCTTTGCACTTGCACAGAAAATTGCAAGCAACAAATTACTATTTTCCATTAATTATTTTCCCGCAAAACTTTCCCTGCCACAATTTCCTGAATTACTATGCCTTGCAAATCTTGTTCCACTTTATCTCTACTTTCTCTTGGCTTCTTTTGCTTTCAATTTACTTAATAGTTCAGTATACCTTGTTCCTAGAGTGCCTATCAGATTTCATATGTGATGACTTGTTCGTTGCATTTGTTGTGTCCTCTTTCTGCATGTAACTATAGATCTTCCTTCTTGTTATTTTTAGCGAGGAGACCGATCCCCCACGCATATTCACATACGCTGTCTATGTTTTAAAGTTAATTCTCTTTCACTGCAGAGGTCCCCTGTCGTGGGTATACTGACCAGGCACGATTTCATGGCAGAACATATACTTGGTCTGCATCCTTTGCTGATTAGAAGCAGGTGGAAAAGATTAAGAATCCGGGTGTCGCGTGTATTCAAATTCTTCTAGGGCATCAGTCAAGCAGCTTGAGCTCGCCCTTGAAATTAATATCGTACATACCCTTATATGAGCTCCAAAATATGGTATCTTGCTATCACCATTCTTGAACTCTTCACATAGAATCCAGAGCTAAAGAGACAGATGAGAACATCCATTAAATTATCCGGCAGTTAATAATAGGTAGTAATGTGTTCCTGACGAGGTAAATTACTGCGTCACGATGATGCATTGATAGCCAGGAAAACGTTTTCAACTAGTGAGATATATTGTGCTTGTAGCTCAGTGTATAAATGCAATTGCCCTTTTGTGGGTTCTTTTTTACTTCTTGGAGACAGAGACAGAGTAATCTCTGGAAATTAGTATATTGACTTGAATCATCAAAATAGTTCATACAAGGTTTCTTTTGAAGGAGAATACAAAAACCCGATCAAATCATATATCCTACTTTCCTACTTACCAAAGAAGGAAGCGCCAGCTTGCTGATGAAGTAGTCAAATTGTTTCTTTTTAAGTCTCTTTGTAAGTATGTTGACAACTTTCTAGGTGGCTGGAACATATGGATCCATATTATGGATGCATGTTGTTCCACTGTTAATATTTTTTTTTTTTGATAAAGTGCTTTGTTCTATTATAAAGAAATAATTGAGATTGTTGCCTTATAGTTACAGTATACCTTCATAGGCGTCGATTTAAGAATCTTCATATCTTTTAAGAACCTTTTAATTCATACAATTTCACAAATTCCATGTGCAATTGCTTTAAACTTAGCTTCTGCACTACTCTTTGTCATAGTACTTTGTTTTTTTTGCTTTGTCAAGTATCAACATAATAACTAGATCTGGGCATGTATGGGTCAAGTAAATTAATTTGCCCACAAGTTTTTGGTATTGCTCTTGATTCACCAGTTCTTCAATTTTGGCAGGTTGGATCTTCAAGTTGGCTTGAATTGGTGATTCAGTTGCGTTGCATCTCAACAGTTTTGTTGCATCAAGTAAATAAAGTACATATTTGCATTGAGTGAAAAATATATCTTTTTTATATTTGCCAACTTCCATTCCAAGAAAATGTTTTAAAGCACCTAATTTTTTTATCTCAAAATCATCAGCAAGGTTCTTCTCAAGTCGTTCTAGCTCAATATTATCATCGCTTATTAGGATTATGTCATCCACATATGAGTTCTTTTTCTAGTATAAACATAAAGCTTGAAATTTGGATCAATTTGATCCTTTTATAGTATTTCTCCTTGTGTTTGCAATACTCTTGTACCTGACAATGATTTATTAGTATTTTTATTTGTTTCAATATCATGAACATTCTTTTCCGGAAATTGTGATGTCAAGAAAAATAATATTGTCCATAATTGTATTAAGTAATGAAATATACATATTTCAAAAATCATAATCTATCAAATGTTTCACTCCCTTAAGATAATTCTTGGTAAAATAAAGTTGATTTTCTATATAAAAAATAAAAAATCCAATAAAAACATATTTTTATTTGGTACTGCTTTCTCAAATAGGTGGCTCTCCATGAAGTTTCCGACAGGTTTCGTGTATTATTGGTCAACAAAAATTAAATCTAATAAAATGATTAAATTAACCTCGTATATAATAAATAAAAAATCACAGCATCATCAACCAAAAGCTTCTGATATTTCTCCCTTTCAAAACCCTTAATCAAACCTAAAATTATTATTTCTAAATGATTTCTCGCGTTTTTAACATCAAAAGGGAATGATTTAGATAAGAGAAAACAAGCAAATATGTGATTTATTTTTTTAAATCTGGGTTTATCTTAAGATTTTTCTTTATGTGATAAAAATGGTGACTTGATTGGTTTATGATAAAAAGTTGTGAGCTTTACAGAGAAATATGAAGTAACGGATCTTTTTGTGTTTCGGATACAAAGAGAGACATAAACAATAGAATTTCAAGCTTAAACAAGACTGTGATTTCTTTTTTCGTGGTGAAATTTACACATTATTGCCTCTATACCTAATTCAAATTTACGACCATTTCTTATTCAAAATTCAGCAACCTATAATTGTGATCTAAGTAAAAACTATTGAAAGAGTTCTTTGGAACTGCTAACAAGGGAAGACAACTGCTCTTTTCCTGCTTTACTCTCTACTTGAATCCCTAACTAGTTTGGAACAAAGGTTTAGTTCAATTTAGTGCTTTCAGTGGCACGAAGGTTCGGTTCTTGCATGCCATGAACATGGTATTTTCCATCCACTAAACTCCAGTTGCAGAGGAAACCCTCAAGAAACTCTCGGACACCTGAAGATGAACCTCCTGATATCTGAAAACTTGCCCTGACAAATAAAAACAAATTCAAAGTGACATCCATCCACCGCAAAATATAGAAATGCCTTTCATGTTCAAAGCTTATATGGTATTGACGGTCTAAACCAACATTGCAGATAAATAAGCTAGTGGAAGATCTTGAGGGTTCAATACAAACTAGTTTCTTTTCTAATTAACGCATCAGAATGTTACACAAAGTTCACTGGTTACCTTCTCTACAGCAAAGCTACGCCATCATTACCGAAATACACTATCTTCGGTGCAAGAATATAAATTTTTTAATTTTTTTTTAATTTTTTATCATTTTTTAATATACTATATTAAAAATAATTTACGCTAATTTTATATATAAAAAAATCCAGCCACTGGCCCAAACACTCCTATATTATACCCAGCTGAGAAAAGTTTCTGGGGATAGAATTGAAAAATGATAAATATGCCTCTGCTATTTCATTTAGGTAGTATTTTTTTTGTGGTTCAATTTTACTTTTAAAAAATCTTGATATTTTTTTTACTTTAATTTTTTATTGTTGTATTTTTGGATTATTTTAATATTTTGATACTAAAAAAATATAAAAAAATTATTTTAATATATTTTTAAATAAAAAACAAATTTTTACAGTGATCTTTTATCTAAAATCACTATTTTGCCTCGATGTGTCTCTGCCGATTAGTCATCTTACCCCTGCATTTCATACTTCAACTAGATGTAGCCGGTTTTACCCATGTTTTGTTGGATTAACTAAATCACAGGTTATTGGTTTGCACAAATTTAACTAGTTTAATATCCAAAAACAATTTAAAAACAATCCCAATTCAATCTAGATTGGTGATCCGTCGGATTGATTTGTTTGGCTAGTTGAATTATAATAAAAGCTAAATGGTATAGAAAAATTACTTAAATCAAGAAATATTTCAAATTGTAATACTAGTTTCACTCTTAATTTCTCACCTTATCTTTTAGCTAGATATTATTTTAGTTATGTGTTTTTTTCTTATCCTGACATTTAAAATGCATAATTATCCTCTATTTGTTTGGGTCAGGTAAGGGATACACGCCATACCCATGGTTTTTGGGGTTGGCAGACGCGCAGGTCTGCAGACCTAAACACGCGAGTATTATAAATATTTTTATTTTTATTAATATAATTATTAATAAATTTGAAAACAATATTATTAATATAAAAAACAACCATATATTTAATTTAAATGGTAAAATTAATTATTATATTATTATTGTTAATATTATTTATTTAATTACTAATAAATTTAGAAAAATGACTTAGATTTGGCTAGGAAGACAAAACCAAGTAACTTGGGTTTGGCAGACCCAAGCTCTTTGGGTCCAGATACCACCCCAGACCCAAGATTCTTAGGTCTAGCAAATCCACTCACGAGACAAGAGTATTATAAATATTATTACTATTATTATTATTAACATTACTAATATAATTATTAATAAATTTTAAAAAGTATTATTATTATTGAAAAATAATTATATATTTGATTTGAAAGGTAAAATTAATTATTATTATTATTATTTATATAATTATTAATAAATTTGAAAAAAATATATTTTATATTATTAATATATATTTTTAAAAAATTATATTCAATTGCTGCAGCGCGAAGAATATACTGGTAACTATAGATAGCAGGTAAGACCCACATTTGCCACAAACATCTTGCTTTGTTTGTTTGAAATTTGGCAAACTTAGAGTGTCATTTTGGTAATCTCACAGCAACCGAACCCAATAAAACATAGCACACTAAGCACAGCCATCATAATAAAAACACTCCAATTCCCCAAGCTCTCTTTCTCTAGAAATCAATCAAATAATTCCATTAATTTTCCGGCTTCGGATTTTCTTTTATTTTTTTCTGTTATTGTTTATGATTTGGGTATTTGGTTTGTCCTTCTTTTTTGTCCGTCTTTGCAGTGTTGAAAGAATGAAGCTTTATAGAGGAAGTATGCGAAAAATGGGTTCTTCATCAGTTGAAGATATTCCAGCAATGCAGGTAAATTAAATCACCTTTAAAATTGTGGGTTTTGCTTAAAATCTCTGTTTCATATTAATTAGAGCCTGTAATTGCTTTTTTGGATGTACAAGTATGCTTTTCTTGATGGGGTTATGTTATGGTGTTGTGGTTGTTTTGTTGGTAGTAAATTGTGTTGGAGTTTCTTGCTGGTAAAGTGGTTTTCAATGGAAAAAAGGTTGTTCCTGATTCTCGAAAAGGACTTGTTCGCATTGGAAGGGTAAACTGGTGTCTTTTGGTTTTTGTGTTAGATAGAGTTTGTGCACGTGTAAAGATTTTTAGTTACTTTTGTTGTTTTCGTTTATCTTAAGTGCTAGATAGTGTGTTTCTAGCATCTTGTTTCCTGTTTGAAGTCGAAATTTTTGAATTGTTCCAGGGTGGTGAGGGTTTGCTTCATTTCCAGTGGCTTGCTAGGAATTTGAATGCTATGGAAGATGTATCCTACTTATTATTATGTTTTTGAGCCTGGGATTTTGTTTCTCTCTTCCAACATTGGTTTTTAATTTTTTATTTCTTTTTCTGTTGTTTGTTTTGTTAATATTCTATTTGGTGATAACTTGGTAGCTTTTTCTTGACGTCTTGATTGATAGGATCAGATTATTTTTTCTGAAGAGGCTGTTTTTGAGAAGATACACTTTTCTTTCTTAGTTTTTCTTAGATGGAAGATCTTTGACTCTAATAATTGATTGTAATATCATAGATTTCATATTCTTTGGGTTATTTAGGTTAATCAAGCTTTGGGAAGAGTTTACATCTTGAAATTCAATACAGATGTGACTCTAATAATTGATTGTAATATCATAGATTTCATATTCTTTGGGTTATTTAGGTTAATCAAGCTTTGGGAAGAGTTTACATCTTGAAATTCAATACAGATGATCAAAAGTTTTCATTTGGATGCAGGCCAGGTTCATTTTCTGTGTTTTTCACTCTCTTATGTGTAACATTGACTCAACTGTTAGTTGCATGATTTTGGAAAATTGTGTAACATGTTTACAGGAGCCAAAATCTAAAAATGATTCACAATTGTGTAACTCTGTCAACTATTATATTAATTGTCCATTTGGTAAATACTTTTGTGTTTTGAGTCCTTTGTTAGCCATGCTACTCGTCATTATTTTGTTCTTAATTATCTTGACTTATATTTAAATGCAAAGTCTAATCTTCTGCCCCCCCTCCCCCGATCTTTTAAACGCAAACAATTTGGTGTGGTTGATAAATCACTTTTGCTAATTTCACATCATAAAGTTGTATAATTGCTTTATGGTCATCTCTCTCACAGAGGTTTTTTTTTTTTTTTTTTTAATCTTGCATCTACATTTATCTCCTCCCATCTCCACAATTTCATAAAGAAAACCTCTATTCACATAAAGATCATATTAGACTAATTGGATTTCCTGTTTCTATCTTGTTTATTTATTTATTTATTTTAGTTACACTCTCCGTATGTGTGAATTGGTCTTCCTAAAATTTTACTAACCAGTTTTACACCTTCAAACTAATGACCTGGCTTATAACTTCAGCACTCATTCAAGAGTGAAGTTTTTCCATCAGCAACGTTGCTGCTTTATCTTGTTGTCTGGCAGAGTTCCTTGATGAAAGAAGAGCCTGATGCTTCTACTCCTTTCCACGTTTTTGAAGACATGCTTGAAGATAATATCTCATCAAGGTATATTTATTATAACAAAGAAGCATACTCAAAGATGATACTTCAACTCTAAAAGTTGATATTGCAAGTAAGAGTAAGGATATAGAGCTAAGTAATTTTTTGTTCTTTGAGACTTAGAGTTAGTGGAGCAGAATGAGCCTTCATTCTCTCCTTCTGGTCAATAATCTTGGAGAGCCTATGTTCCTGCCTTGATCAAGACTCCTATCTTAATTATTCAAGAAATATCAAGAAATTTTCCAAAATCATTTCTTGACAAAAACATCTCACCCACCTTAGCCCTTATCAAATCCTTCATCCCTTTATCACTTTATGCCCTACTGTAAGAAATCACAGGACCACCGATAGTTAAAAGGACGAATCCACTCTTAGGAATCGTTAAATCCTATAAATGATTGTTATGATATATTATAGAAATTTTTTGAAATGCAAGAATCAATTAACTCTGTGGTGAAACAAAATATCTCTCATGTCCCCCTTGAATAAATTCTTCTTTTTGGTTTTGAAAGGAATGATCTTATGTTGGCTTGAGTAGCGTGCTAATCCTTTGAATCCGGTACCAACGGGTATCATACCACCTAGAACAAAGTTTTATTTCAGGCGTTTTAGCCAATTGATACGACTGGGGAGAGCAACTTTTGCTAAAACATGAGCAGTTTCTTGAAAACTCGCTTCGGATATGAAACTTTGAGTGCTCAGAGATGCTCTCGTTATTCCCAGCACAGACTTGCCCTCGGGGTAAATTCTAAAACTTGGGGCATCTTAGAATCATAACTTGGTGTTTGTCTATGTATATACATATTTAATTCTTATGATTCTTTGTAAAGTAACTTCTAAAAGGTTAAGGAACACTTTTATTACCTAAAAGAAATGGCCCAATATATATTACATGGTCATTTTCTTTTATTCTAATGAGATTGATTTTTTCTCATCACTCAGGACTGGAAACTTAGTTGTCCCAGACCTTGGTGCAGAAGTAATGAGTGATGTAACCTCTTCATCAGGACCAGTGAAATTGGAAGACTTGCAATAAATCCTGAGTAATATTGGTGCTGGAGGAATGTTCTGCTCATATATTGCAATCGACCATATCCTTGTTTGTTGCACTTAGGTTGGCCCGCGTGATGTGATGATACATGTTGCAGGTAGTTCGGGTGATCCAGATGAAGGTAATTATTAATGCTTATTCTATACGTACTGTAAGTTGTGAAAGGATTGTACAACCCTTTTTTTTGCTAATATATGTGCTCTAGCTTGGGATCAGGGGATATACTGAAGCTTGATTTGATAATGCCATTGATTGAGACATTGCCGTTTCAAGAAGGATTAACATCTCACTTACCTGAGGTATAAGACGGTCTTATGTTTGGGATTTCATGTGTGTTTTATGTCGGTGCATTCTGAGGTAATTATAAGGTTTCAGGGTCACTGCACTTCAGAGGATAATTTAGACTTGTTGCAGAGTCCTCCTTACCGTCAACAAATGGATTCTTTTACTTATGTAAGAAATGCGAAGCTGATTCTTCTTGTTCTGTTTCTTGTCCTTTTGATGATGGCCAATTTTACAAGG
Source organism: Populus alba x Populus glandulosa (assembly GCA_033617975.1). Classification (NCBI taxonomy): domain Eukaryota; kingdom Viridiplantae; phylum Streptophyta; class Magnoliopsida; order Malpighiales; family Salicaceae; genus Populus; species Populus alba x Populus glandulosa. The sequence continues at coordinate 12,355,100 of CM066160.1, forward strand.
CTTAACTCTTCTTTTTGTTTGAAGGTTCTTCGAACTGGACATATAGATTTGTCTCAATTGAGGATCAACTTGTAGCATAGCAATGGTTCTTAAATACATGATTTTCTCTTTAGCAAATCATTAACTCATGTTCGTCAGCATGAACTAAAGTTTTTAGTTAATTCTTTCTTGGGAAATTCTAATTAGGATTGATTATATAACTAATGATTATGGAAACCTGTTTGGCTAACCTGAACAGCCTCTTCCTCGGCAATCCTGGCTTATCTTGATCTTCCCAATACTAGTTTGGGCACACACCTATATATATATATATATATATATATATATATATTGGAGTTTCTAGAAGCCACGCTCTATGTAGGCATACAGAGAACTTCCCACACCAAATCATAATCAAAACCGATCCCCTTTAATCTATTTTATTTGAACATATAGTCTGCCAAACCCAATCCAGAATACCTAGGCATCCTCTTATTAATTCACGTAGAAACTACTAGTCCTAAGCTTTATAAATTCAATCATAGAGCAATCAATAAAGAAACTTCATTATTGTATGTCATACAGAAGCTAAAAACAAAAACAAACACAAATGAAAATCAATATAACATTGCATTTAAACTTGTTTAAATCTTAAAGTTAGAATACAAAACAATGTACCAAGACTATGAAAACCCAAACTTGGATAAAATAGGAAGATTATCCATAATAAAATAATAGCAATGGTTGATGCTCACCTCAATAAAGTAAAACCAAGCTCGTCGCGAATATGAATTTATGCACAGAATTACACTCATCGTCAACAATACCATGATGTATGTAGCTCCAAAGGTCACATAGAAAACCTTCATATCTATGAAGCCACCATTATCTTCGTTGTTCTTGTTTGTTGAAATTGGTGTTGGTGATGGTGGCATAGCTGCACCACAAATTTTGGGTAGCGGTTCTCCACAAAGAAAAGGGTTGTCCTTATAGCTGCTCTCCTCAAAAGTGGCAAATTGTGCAACTCTCGCAGGAGTCTTGCCGGATAGATTATTATGTGCCACATTGAAAACTTCTAGAGAAAATAGCTCAGTAAGTTGAGGTGGGATTTCTCCATCCAGTTTGTTGTATGAAAGATCCAAGCTTTCTATTTCCTTTAAGTTCGAAAATGTTGGTGGAATTGGTCCAGTCAAACTATTGTGCGAAAGGTTCAATACCTTGATCATGCTGAGGTTTCCAATTTCAGAAGGAATCTCTCCAGTGAAATTGTTGCATGAGATATCAATTCCTGTGAAGTACTGGATAATGGTGCCTCTATAAGAAAGGGATACATTCTTCGTTATAAACTCGAAAGACTGTTGTGATGAGGACACATTATCACGAGAATTGTATTGTTGTGGGAAAGGATGAGTAGATATCATCCAAGAGAGGATTCTACCAGAAAGGTGGTTGTGAGAAAGATCAATCAAGGTTAATTGGTCCAACTTGTATAATTGAATTGGGATTTCACCTTCAAGATTGTTATAACTCAATAGTAGAAATCTCAAGTTAGATAGCCTGTCTATCCATTCTGGAATTCTACCAGTTAAATCATTATGGGAAAGATCTAATGCGAATATCTCAAAGGAGTCATAAAATGCCATTGCGATTGGTCCTTGCAACTTATTTCTAGACAAATAAACATATCTCAATTTTGAAGAAGTTCCGAATCTAGATGGTAAAGGACCAGAGAAATTGTTTCCTGATAGGTCCAAAAATTCAAGAGAAGACATATTCCCTATCCATCCAGGGATCTGCCCTTGCAAACTGTTGTTCGAAAGTATTCTTCCAGTCAAAACATTGTTGGACAAGTCTAACACTTGCAGCGAGCTAATGTTACCCAACGAGGAAGGAATGCTTCCAGTAAAATCATTATCTGACATTAATAAAACTTCTAACCTTGGTAAATGAGCTCCGATTTCTGAAGGGATTTGGCCTTGGAAGTAATTCATGGATATACTTAGAAATGACAAATTCATATGAGACTTCTTTGGCAACAAGAATGGACCCGAAAGAGAACAATTTTCTAAATAAAGATCTTGTAGATATGTGTTGTTCTCAATCAACCAATTTAGAAACTCTCCCTTTATTTGGATGTTTGTGAGATCCATATATTTTAGGTTGAATTGATGGTAAAGAAACTTGGGAAATGCTCCTGCACCTTGTCCACGACCACTCAAAGAAAGGTGCTCTAACTGGAACTTTGGGCTTAGATTATGATCGTCTTCTTTTGTGTATATTTCATTACTCGAACCATCAAAAGACTTGAGTTTTGAAAGGTTGTATAATGGGCTTAATGACATAGGAATCTTCAAGTGATTGTCAGAGAGATCTAGTTGTTGAAGGGAAGTCAAATTTGCCAGACACGGACGCAAGAAACCACTGAGATCATTGCCATACATATATAGCACTTGGAGATGATTTAAGTCACATAGGCCTGATCACATTATAATTTAGAAAAAAAAATAAAACTTCGAGTGTCTAATGGAAAATATATAACTTAGAGAGAGAGTAAGAGTCATCAACCTTACCAATGGTTTGGAAAATGGTATTGTCGAGAGTATTGTAACTCAAATCCAATAATTCCAAGTTCTTGAGATTAAGAAAGCCTACCACAATCAAGAAGTTATATTAATGTTGAAGCAATTAAAATTATAAAGGAAATGAAAGAGTAAAGTCATTAACCTTACCTTGGGTTGTAGGTATTCGACCTTCTAGTCCGCAGCTCTGCAACATTAAAGCTTTGAGAGAAGTCATCGTTCCAATGGCTTGAAAGATGCTATTATTGAGAGTATTGTAACTCAAATCCAAATATTCCAAGTTCTTGAGATAAAGAAAGGCTGCTACAATCAATTAAACAAGAAGTTATATTAACGTAGAAGAAATTAAATTTAGAAATAATTCATTACTTATTAATCATGGCTAAAAAAACTAAAAATATCATGTAAAGTGAAATATTATTAATATTAAATGGATAGTATAATTTTAAAATAATAAAGATTTCAATTGAGTTAATTTCTAAATTTGAAATTTAATTGTTTCTTTATTTTATTTTTATATATTATGAATTTAATCTAATCGAGCAAGCATAAGAGTGGAATGATCAATGATAAGTAATAATAGAGTTGAAATTTATTAATTTACCTCCAGAAGGTACAATGCTACTGAGCGCTTGTAAAGACAAGTATTTTAGAGAAGGCAATGCTCCAAGGCTTTGAATGATATTGTTATCTAGAAAACAACTATCTAGATACAACTCTTCCAATGAACTCAGATTTTGCAACTCTGTTCAAAAATAGCAAATTAAAAATTTCAATTAAACCCAAATGTATAAACATTACTATATATAATATATAACTTACTTGATATTCTTCCTCTAAAATCATTATAGCTGAGATAAAGTGTTGTGAGGTTTGGAAATGCTCCTAATGATTGCAGTAATTGGAAGCTACTTTCATAGGTTGTGATATTTTCTAGCCTTAGAGCACTCAAGTTGCTTGAACCTACAAGTTAGGGAAGAAACGAATAAAAAGGCTTTTCAAAAGCAAAAATAATTAATGTTATATGGATGGGCTTAGATATTGTCTTCGTACTACTAGGTAAGTAATGTAAATGTGTTACTAATTACCTCTTGAGGTTACCAATTTGTTAATTTTATTGCCGCTCAAATCCAAGTCCTCCAAGCTGCTCAAAGATTCTTGATATTTAAAAAAATAATAGTTAATTAATACCCTATAAAACATTAATTGTGTTTTTCAAAATTAAATTTAATAGATAATTAAAAGTAATAGTATATAAAAAAACTAACCTTTCAAATCTATTAACCCCTCCAATTTATTATAACCTAAATACAATGATTTAAGAGATGAAAATCCCTTCACGAATGATAGAATATTGTTATTGAAGTGATTTAATCCCAAGTTAAGATGCTCCAAATTGCTCAATCTCCGCGGTTCATGAGTACCTATAGATATATAAAAAATAAAAAATAAGACTTCATGTAAAGAATAAAAAATATATATTATTGAAGTAATTTAATTATAATTGATGTTAAGACTTTATGTAAAGAGGTTGGGGCGGTGAAAGTGAAAATAAAATAAAAATAAAGAGTAATTATTATAGTGATGATGTCATAATTATAATAATATTGATAATGTAATAATATTTGTTATTGTCATGATGAATAATAAAAGGAATTAAACAACTCTTTATTACTAAATATGATTTTTTTTTTCTATGAATGAATTACTGTGGAGAACCAAAATGATACTAACTAAACAACACCTTATTTGATTAATTTAAAAAAACTAATCTAAATATTTTGTAATACGAGAGCAAACCTTTCTTCCCAACCAAACCAGCTATACGATTATCTGACAAGGAGAGAGTGTTGAGTTGTTGAAAAGGAAGAAACAAGGAGGCATTCAAGAACCAATCTCCCAGTTCCTGATTCCTTACGCTCCCAAGATCGAGCATGGTGACTCGACCTGTGCTGTTGCTGCACTCAACTCTTTCCCAAGAACAACAGTGGGCGTCGCCTTTTCTCCAGGACGGCAGGGAGGTGCCATTGGGATAGTTAAGAGCATCTTTGAGTTGCAACAGAGCGATTCTCTCCTCCTCCAAGCAACCAGGAGGCAGCCATCCTTGCAAGGAAACCGCCATCACAAACACCGTCAACAGCTGAAGTAGAAGCCTCATATCTTAATATCAAATAGAAATACTGATCAATGTTTGTTATAGAGGACAGGGAGGAGGCTCAGGCTTTTATAGAGGACTTCACGGACCCATGCCGTGGAAAAAATTGCACGACGGCGACGGTCTCCCATCCCACGGACCCACCTCGTTCTTTCTTTTTATTATACTTCTACTCTGAACATCTTTTAGGCCGTGGAAAACACTGCAGGATGGAAATTTCCTCTCGGACCCAGCGCATGGAAAAAATGCATGATGGCACCATCAACGGACCCATCTGATGGAAAAAAACAGAAGCAGGATGGCAGAGGACGGCAGTGTCCTCTTCATCGCATTCATTTTCGTTTTGATATAATTAAGTATTGCTGGCGTTGATTTTTTTTTACTTTCCTCTAATATATTAATATTACCGTGGATGAACTGTTTAAAAAAATTATGTTTTTTTTTTTTAATTTGATTTTGATTTTTTTATGAAAAAAATAAAATTGAAAAGAAAAAAAAACAAAATGAAAAGTTACTAAATATAGCTGGTATGCTATAAGTTATGCAAATGATGTATTTTGATCTTTAAACTTTAAAAATCGTAGAAATCATATAATTTTAGTATCTCAATATTTTTCTAATTTGATTATAATACAAAAATTTATTTTAGTTATTTTTTAATTTCTAGTTAAAAATCATATATTGTATATTCCTTGAGATTATAATATTGATTTAGAACATCAAAATGGATGATATTTATATCAAATGACTTTATTTAATCAGGAAAACTCATATTAAGTATTTTTTTTAACTTTTAAAGTTCGTGGAAAAAATATATATGATTTTTAATTGATTTTCTATCTTAAAAGAAGCATGATAAGTTTTTTTGTGTTACTATTACTTATATAAATAGATGAAGCATGGAAATTATAGAAGGGGATTGTTACAAACTAAACTCTGAAGATGAAATTGAGAAATCTCAAGGAACAAACTAAAAATTTAAAAAAATCTAACCAAGTCGTCTCAAAGCCAGGAAAGAATATTAAAGAAATGGAATCACATCAACATCACTTGCACTATAACCCTTTCCATCAGAAAGCTTAGAAACCAGGCATGCATCCTTGACTGATAAAAGCCCTAAGTTAGAATCGACTTGAGAGTGTTTGGGAAGGTGGAAAAAAAAAACTGCTTTCTACGTACACGACACTTCTCCATTTATATCTTCTAGATTTATAAAGTAAATTTGCACTGGGTGATTTTGGCTAGGTAGTTTAACCTTTTTTTTATAATTAAAATTGGAAATTTTTATTTAAAATTAATTTTTTATATTTTTAAATATATTTTAAAAAACAACATCTAATTAAAAACTAACTTCAAGGAGTTTTGTTTGTTTGTTTCTGCATTTCAAAAGTATTTTTGAAAAAAATTGAAATTTTTTTATTTTTTTTCTTTGCTTCAAAGTAATATTTTATATATATATTTTCAGATCATTTTGATGTGGTGATGTCAAAAATAATTTTTAAAAAATAAAAAAAATATTATTTTAATATATTTTTAAATAAAAAATATTTTAAAAAATAATCATAATCACTCTACTAAATATGCTAGACGCAAGCGTACAAACCCATCTCGTAGAAAAGTTGTTGCAGTGTCCTCTCCAATTTTAAATAAAAATCTATTTTATTTTATTTTTATTCGGAGAACACTACCAACCAAGTCATATCCAGGAAAAGTCTATCTAAAGATATTCGGAGAATAAGAAACCAAAAGATGGAGCAAAATAGCAAATTTGTCTCTATAATGAGTCATTATAGTAGTCATTATAGTGGTGGGGCAAAAACTTGATGGAGAGATAATTATTTATTCATCAAAACAATTATTAATTCTAGAGGAAAACCCAAACTTAATTTCATTTGATCAAAATCACACCATCAAAGAAAACAAGAAAAAAAGGTATTTAATTGATATAATAAATAAAATGGTATACTAATATAAGAAAAATAAAAATTTACTAAAATGAATGTCACTCGATAGCTATAAATGTTTGCATACCTTATCTTTCAGGCAAGAAAAGATAATAAAAGCATGTGATATTTTTTTCTCTAGTCGTAAATGGATGGAGACATCAATACTAAAAACATGGACAAAAAATATTTTTTTTTCAATTTAAATACTTATATTCACGAAATATGATCAATAAAATATATTTATTAGTTTTATTATTAGAATAATGATGTCACAGTTAACATTTGAGTTTGGATTGAATTTATTTTATTTTTATTTTATGAATAATTAAGATATGTAAAATACTTATACTTTATATTTTTTTTTATTCAAGTACTCTAATTGATTTTTTGTTTCTTCTATTTAAGTACTTGAAAAACTAGTGTCTGTAATAAATTTATTTACATTGATTTTTCTAATAAATGTAAGGTTTATGTAAAGTAACTATGGAATATTAAAAATATTAACAATAAAATGTATTTATAAATAAATCATAGATTTAATTTCTCTAATTTTAAATTCAAGGGATTTCCAAGATAAATATTACAATATTAGCCTTTTAAAAAATTGAGAATCCCCCACTCTTACTCCTCAAGGAATTAATTAGTGGGTAGTTAAAACTATAGTTTGTTTTATTTTCTTCACTTTGTCTATAGTTTTACCTATATATTGTCACATATTAGGAATAGTTAAAGCTAGTGATATTTCTCTCAAGCTGTTATAAGAAAATTTTGGAATTTTTTATTCAATTATAAGATAATAAAAATAAATATTAACAAAAATAAATTGTAAATAAAATTATAAAAGGAAAATATATTTTTTGAATTATGTATTTTTTTTTTTTGGTTTTCAAAACAAAAGGAGTTTTTATTAGCATTATAGTTTATTGAATAAAAAGTAACAATAATAAAAAAATCTATAAACTATAATAATTTAAACTAAAAAAACATATATTGGTCAAAAATCATATTTCAAAAATCATCATCTATCAAATGTTCACTACTTGAAGAGAATTCTTGGTAAAGTAAAGTTGATTACCTATATTACAAAACGGCTTTCCATGAAGTTTCTAACAGGTTTCCGTGTATTATTGGTCAAAAAAGAAATTAAATCTAATAAAATAATTAAATTAACCTCGTATATAATAAATAAAAAATCACAGATATTTCTCCCTCTTTCAAAACCCTAAATTAAATCTGGGTTTATCTTAAGATTTTTATTTATGTGACAAAAATGGTGAGTTGATTGGTTTATGATAAAAAGTTGTGAGCTTTACAGAGAAATATGAAGAAACTAAGGGATCTTTTTAGTGTTTCGGATACAAAGGGAGAGACAGAAACAATAGAATTTCAAGCTTAAACAAGACTGTGATTTCTGCTAGATATTTAGGGGGGGGGGTTTGGTTGAGTTTTGAGAGAAAAAGGTTGCCGTTTTGGGGCTGATTTTTTGATGGGTTTTGGGGTTAGAGAGGGCTGTGATCTTGTGAGAGCTTGGATTGGGTTCTCAAATTATTTAGAGGGTTGATCTGTGGTGGTTGGTAACTAGTCAGAATCATGACTAGGAGATGGTGAGAAATCTGTTCACCATTTGTTCGATTCAAGTCCACAGAGAAATCTTCCAGTAATTAGTTGCAGCAGAGAAATAAATAGTAATGGTGTTTCTTTTTCTTTGCAAGAGGGCGAGATAAGTCGCGCAGGGAGAGAGAGTGGCTTGATGTTTTGAAAGAATTGAAATTTTTATTTTAGGTCTCATAATTTTTATTTTTATTTTTTGCCCTAAATGTGAATGTTTTTATCGTGAAAAGGAGTATCGATTTTAGTAGATATGTTAATTTTTAAATTATATTTTTTATTTTTTAAAAAATTATTTTTGATATTAAAATATCAAAATCATACAAATATATATATATATATATATATATAAAATAAACTATAATTAAACCATAATAACAAACATCTTCAAAATAAACTCACTCCATTGATATCAATTATTAAGATGATGTGCTTCTAGCCTTCTAGGTGTGTGTGTATAATAAGAAAAATTATAAATATAGTTAAGAATAAAGTCTTTTAGACAAGAGAGGTGTTTGAAACTGTTTGTGATTGCTATTTAAAAGTATATTTATTAAAAATATATATATTAATTTAATATTTTTTTAATAATTTTAATATGTTAATATTAAAAATAATAATAATAATTTTTAAATAAAAAATTAATTTAAAAAATACCGAACATAAAGTTAAGATTGGGCCTAGATTGTCTTTTACCACAACTTGGTCTGCGAGTGCTGTATCAATCTGTCATTAGATTGGAACGGTCAATGATGTAGTATTGTTCAACACGCGTCCTTTTTTTTAATAGATTAAACCAGTCCCTAATCATTTAATGTCCTGCAATCAACCCCCCAAATAAACCTAACTCTTGAGATTTCTCTAAATTCCATCCATGTAGATTTTTTATTACACCCTCAGCTTCCCTTGTCACTTCGAACGTGTTCCTTACTTTTAAAATTCTTTAATTTTCTCCTTAATTCGCCTTCAAAATTCGAACGTCTTGCAATTGTACTCTTGACTATATCAATTAGACTTTTCAAAGTTTTTAAATCAAATCTCTTACTGTTCTAAAAATATTTTTAAATATTTTTTAAAAAATTAGAGTTCAATAAGTTCCATAAAATGAAAGAAGTTTGATGATGGTTGTTTAGAGCCTCAATGTTTCCTAAAAAAAATAGTTCTAAGCCAAAAATAATAAATCTAATCAGGTTTGATTTCGAGTTTGAAGACCTTATTTCGAGTATTTTGAGTTGTTGAATTAATTTATAAGTGTTTTAAGAGTGTTGATAAAAACTGTCTTGATTTTTTAAAATTTACGCTTGTAAACAACATATTATCTATGAATTTTTTTTTTTTAAAATAAATAATAGTGGATGATAAATTGTCTATATCTTTAAAAAAATTAAAAAATATATATAGAACCAAGACTTGTTCGCCTGGATTTATTTTTGTTTTTTGCCCTCATTTGTTTTTTCTTCTCCAAAGTCTGGTCCAATCATTTTACTTGTTCGATATTTTGATTTCATGGCCACGCAAGGCAATACCTTTTAACCGTTCATTTTCCAAGTTAAGACACGCATGCTCATGAAGTATACCTACCATGTGAAGTATACCTACCATCATTCATTTTCCAAGTCAAGATCAACTCTTCAATTAATTAGTCTCCAACTCTTCATTTTGTGCTTAAGTTCAACCATTATAAGTGGTTGTATAATTTATCTTATTATATATATATATATTATTTCTAGCTGTATAATTATATAAACTATATATGAGTTTAATTTAATTTAATCAAATTATCAACATCTTGAAAAAGTTTTTTTGAAATGAATTTAAATGCTGAATACTTGTTCAAACCTACCACAAGTCATCATAACTCTATTGAAGAAAATAATAAGAAACTCTGAAGTCAAATTAAATGTTGTACGCCTGTACCTATACTTTTTTCGAATTTCACACATTGTGTCTCCTATATCAGCTAGCAAACCCTCTCCGTCTCGCAGACTACATCTCTCGCTCTCTACACATACCAAGACATACATTCGATTACCTAAGAGTCTCAGCTTGCTTTCGTGTCAAGAATGGGGTCTCAAGGAAAGGCTCGATACTTGACAATAATACTCCTAATTGTCACCATTATTTTGTTATCATGCTCTAACCTTACTGTGATAGCTTCGAGGCAATTTCCATGCACATATGATCCCAAAGTTGGTAAGTGCATCGTCGGTGAACCTGCAGCAACAAAGTTTGATGGGGAGAGGAGTTAGTTAGGAGAGTTGGTTTGACCTAATCGTATGATGAATGAGTAATCGTTCATCCTTGTATTAGCCAAGAAGGCATGGCTACTTAATTTATCCATGGTAATTATTTATGTGTCCTTCGCTGGTTTAGGTTACCTCCTAGCCATGTTTCCTTTTCCCATGCTTTTTGGCATTTGTACCCATTAATTCTTCACCTTGCTTTGATTTGCCAATGTTATGCCATTAATAAAGTTTCTTCACTTATCTAAAAGGGAAAAAAAAAGAGCAACCGATGATCATAACCTTGGCAGATTGAGTAAAATCCAAAGATATTACGCAGCAATTTGTTGCTTTCCATTTTCCTGCCAACACAATAAATTGAGGGATCCATGTACAGTGAACAACTTTTTTTTCTTAACCAAACACTGAGCCAGTGCGTTTTTAAAGGAACGCAACCTCTACCTCGTAGCCAAACGGGCTCGTAACGTACTGGTGCAGAAGTTGTGATAACATCAAACAGCAAAACAACAGCTGAGGAATTGAAGACAGGAAAGCAGCAACCCAGAAAACAACAGCGGTCTTGGGTGTGATTCGGGAAGGTCGTATGGAACAAGGAAGAAGAAATCAACAAAGATAATTGCAATATGTTCAAAATCAACATGCCTGCAACCTGTAATATTTGCACATTCACTTTTGATATTTTATGTTTGAAGTTCACAAAGGGTACTGTGCTTTTCCGTTTGCACATTGTTTGATGCATCTATTCCACTATCTTCTTCAAACCAGACAAGAAAATTAAAAACTACAAGCATATTTCCAAGGATTGACTAACGAGCATATATAAGTAAATGGACATTTGATTTTCTTCTCCAGAAATGATTATAGAGAAAATAGTTGCTGACTCCACAAAATAGCAGGTGATTATCTACAGCATTTTTTAGTCGAACTTCGTATGTAAACTTCATAACCTTAGTCTAGGAAGCAATTCAGCTCAAATGGAAGATTATGTTGGTATAGCTAAAAAATAGGCAAGAATTGAGCTTTAGATCCGCACATGATGACGGGATAAAATGAGTGTTAGACCTGCGTCGTTATTTTTTTACAAATACTTGTATATATAAAAAAAAAGATAATACTAGAAATCCCTAAAATTACCCGCTATATAGGCAAAAAAATGAAATACCCTTGAACTTCTCAGAAAATTCCAAAAATACCCCTGGCGTTGGGTGTAGCTCACTCACGGCCACTGTTGAAGCGGTGTAATTCTTCAACATGATTCCGGGCCAACAAGGGTAGATTATGGTATATATATTGGAGAGGATTTTGATGACGGTGATTTCGATGGCCGTTGATGGTTGCGGAGAGAGAACCGACTGTTTAAAGCTTCGGGTGGCCGAAGAAGTCGCGATTCGCGACCTTTTTCTGGCCATATTTGGCGGTGAAGATTATGAAAACTGCCTGGTTTTTGTTTGAAAGGAGGTGAGTAGCCTTTTATGGTTGTCCGGAGTCTTTCAGTAGCTAGAGGTGGGAGCTCTGATGAGAGAGAGAAACGCCGGCTAGAGGAGAGAGAGAATCTCTGAGATATTTATGAGCTAGAGTGGGGACGTTAGCATGGTAAACCGGTGCACCGGAAGTTTGTGAACCATTGGATTATTGATGAGCTAAGCCTCCAACTGAGGTTGGCTTGATCAAAACGTTGATCAGACGGTCCTGATTGATCGATCATTGTTGCAGTGTGGTGAGATGTAGCAGTAGCTTGGTATACTGGGTAATGTGGCACAACAGGATCGAAGAGAAATTTGTTTTAAGGGCTAAGATGCATTCGAGTTTTAATTCAGTGTGATAAGTCATATTAGATCCTATCAAAACAAGGGACCAGAACTAATTACTATTAGATCTAACGGTTAAGATATTTTTGGTATTTTATAAATTATTTTTTTTTAATCAATATCTTACTCACACAAAAAAAAACATTAGAATTTATTATATCTCTTCTTGTTGTTTTTTCTTTCTTCTCTCTTTTTTTCTTGAATTTTCATTGGTTTTCATAACCAATGCTGAGGAGACACGAGAATTTATAACCAGAAAATACATATCTATATAAAAAAAATCGGAGAGCTATTATTTTAATTAATGTCTGTTGACATAAATTTCGAGTAAGATCAATTTTACCAAATTTTATAACTACATATATATATATATATATATATATATATATATTAATTTAATATTTTTTTTAATAATTTTAATATGTTAATATTAAAAATAAAAAAAATTAATATATTTTTAAATAAAAAATATTTTAAAAAATAACAAACATACACTTAAGGTTGTTAAGGTTAGGCCTAGATTGTCTTTTACCACAGCTTGGTCTGCGAGTGCTGTATCAATCTGTCAGTCATGGTGAGATTGCTGACTTTGGGTCCTCAAGTGTTGCTGACTTTGACAACTCTATTCTCCAGTGTTGCTGACTTTGACAAAACATTTCCAATTTTTCTCAGGAACTTTCTTGGAATCCACTGACAATGAACATGAAAACGATAAAATATTTCATGTTGAACTTCATTTTGTGCTTATACAGGAAACAACATCTCTTAAAGAATACTTACAGGCTTGTTTTCAGGAATGTCATCATGGATTCGCTTGATGAACCGGTATTCTCCGGGTTTAAACAATGAGCCGTCCCTCTCTCTCTATCTCTGCTAAACCTCATGTTTTAACAGCTCCAAAATGCAAGTGATCAGGGCTTATGGTAAGTAGACAGAAGTAGTTGAAGAGCTGGGGTCTTTGGGCGGTTCAAAAGATCAAGAGCAAGCAATCCTCTTCATTTTGAAGAAAACAAGGCATTGTCTTTTAGTTCACAGTACTTGGTCTTGAATTGCAGGACAGTAGCAAGTGGACATGCGAGTCTTTCCTCTTTCTCGTTAAGGTTCTCCTCTCTTTTACATGTCACAAGAACTGCTGCAATAAGTAGAAAAACTGCATTTCTGCAGGTTTTGCATAAAAGTAAAACCTGTTAGGAGTCCAATGAAAGGTAAAGTTGACAATTTGGCATGTTTCAATATTTATTCGTGAACTACTAATGCCCTTTACTGTCTCCTTTAATTTCCTGTTTGTGGGTTGGTAGAGATCAGTCCTGCTGTTCCTTCAGCAGATAAAGAAATTGTCTTGCAGTGGGACAATACCTTAATAACTAGCATGTCTATGTCTGTATGCATGCATGTGCTCAGGTCATATGTTTCAGTACATGAAACAGTAAAGGGCCTTGTTCAAAAGTTTATGATTCGTCTACAATTGTGTGTAACCTTGCAGCAAATGTACATCTCTTTGAGCTCCTATTTCATCATGGCTGGAAACCGAGTAAATAGCAGTGCAATTGCACTGGGATTTTCATGTCTAAGATCGGTAATTAGAAAATAGGGTTCTGAGAAGGTGGATTGACTAGGAATTGAGAGATAATGCCATACATTCATGCATTTTGCCTCTATCTTTGCAACTCTCTTCTTGTTACAGCCACAGTTGATTCCCCATTTTCATCATGCTTGTATTGTATCCAATCTCGCATTATAGAATACCTAGTTTTTGGTAAGCCTGCTGGTTTTTCTATACAATGGCTCTTTTTTCCCCATGTTTTTAGCCATGGTTGCTTTCACTCACCTTGCTAGGAATCCTCATGCCACTCTTTATCTAAAATCTTATAGGGCAGTTCAGTGAATGATTTGGTGAAAAATGTCCTTTACAGCTTAATGGATAATGATCGATGCCCTTCGGAGGGATTTTGTTTTTCTACTTACAAGTAACAAAGCTTATTGACATATGAACCGAGGATGAATCAAGCATTGAGTTTCTTTTTAAATAAATCCTTAGTCAAGTGGTTGATAATAGGTAAGACTAACTCAACAATTACCTTCTCTCATGGTGACATTTTAGGACAGGACTTGGTTTATGTTTGTCATAACAGGATCACTCTCTAACTAGGTGAACAACGCATTTTGAAATTATTCCTTAAAATGATGAGCATCAGAGTGGAGATGGAAGTAATTTGTCTCAAAGTTAAAAACACAATTTGTTTACAGCTAGGCTAAAAAAAGAAGTAAAAGAAGAACAGACTGGGATTATGAGACAGCTAGAAGACCACTTGAGTTTTGCGCTGCTGTTTAACCTTTCCTTACACCTTTCAGGTAGTCTGATCTTATTCCCCACAACTGCTCAACTACTACTTTCATGTCCGGTCGTTCGGTGCGAACGGGTGCTGCACACTGGATTGCTAAGGCAAACATTTTGGATAGTATCTCTGCGTCCACCACCTCTTCCATTAGCGGGTCCGCCATGTCCACTACATTTCCTTCCTCGTACTTCCTAAAGACCTGCACAAATTACCACATGAGATGAATGATCTAGTAAGTTCACAGATGATATTTTAAAGAATGGTAGCTGCATTCAGGTTTTTTGAGAAATTCAACTAGCGAATTACACACCAACAAGAACAAAATATTCAATTTGAGGGCATTTGTTTTGCATAAAATACTTTAAATGAAAATGTTTTCCTGTGTTTTGTTTCTCATAAAATATTTCAAAAAAACTATTCAATTTAAAATATTTTACAATCAACTTTTAAACTTAGTTTATTTGTTAAAAAAATTCATGAAATTTTATAAAATATTTTATAAATAATAATCATCACCCCAACCCATATCATCACTATTATCACAACCACCACCACATCATAACCATAACACATCATCAATATTCAACTATGTTTGTACTTTTCACATCATTACTTATTAAACATCATAAAAAAATTTCACATGATATTTTATGGGAAAGCATTTTCATGCAAGAGATTTTCTTTCCGTAAAATATTCTATGCAAAACAAACGCCCCATAAAAAGCAGTAATGCTCTAAGAAAAAGAGAAAACATGCTGTTTAGAAAAATATACAAAGGTTTTCAAGGAACTCTGATGTGGTTAGATATACTATGTCCACAGATATAAGAAGGGGTCTATCTTAAGAAACTCCCAGGCAGCAAACTAGAACTCTCAGTTCTGCTAGGACGTAGTCTGGGAGTCTAACTGATCTTTTGCGTTGGTGTTGCTTGTTAACTAGCTATCCAATATAAACAAGAAGCAATTCATCTTGCAGGCTCAACACTCAATGTTAGCATAACAACCGTGTGAGGAACAACGCATAAACTACAATTTAGAAATCCCCAGTGACAAAATAAAATTAGACAGCCACATCATGTTCGTTGATCGGCACAAAGGAAGCCAAAACATTAGAGATTAGACAGGCTGAGAATAACTCTCAATGAGAGCTATTGCTGAAGTTGGGCAGGACGAGGTCTTCTTGAAGCCTGATTTAACACTTCTAGTTGCTTTTGAAAAGCATGTACCAGAGGCTGGACCTGACTAAAATTGGCTTCTAGCCACACAAAATTTTGACCATCTCATTTACAGTGGTGGAGGTCACTACTATCATCATCCATGCTCATTTACCAAAGGCTCTGTTCTATGAGGAACATGATTTTTATCCTGGGTGTGGAATTGTACATGTTCTGTCCTGACACACTTAATAAGTGCAATAGTAACCATAAAATAAACATTATCAATTTACAAGATGGAAAGCTTACCCATCTAAGTGTCACCCGCTCATCAGCAGGTTTCTTCATCTCCACAGGGCGCCGTCCTGTCAGGATTTCCAGAAGTAAAATCCCAAATGAGTACACATCACTCTTGGGGGTAAGTTGATAGGTCTTCATATATTCTGGGTCCAGGTAACCCATTGTCCCCTTCACTTTGGTTGAGATATGAGTTTGATCAGAGTCTACTGGACCCATCCTAGCAAATCCAAAGTCTGCCACTTTGGCTCTCATGCTCTCTGTCAAAAGAATGTTGGATGACTTCACATCTCGATGAATTATTTGCTTCTCTGTTGTGAACATAAAAGAAATTAATTAGATGACTATTATACAATGAAGAGTACATGCAAAGAAATATTCAGACCCAAAAGAGCTCTCTGTGAGATCACAGGGTAGCAATTGGGTGATATCAAGCACCTACTTTGAGAATTTAGATATTTTCCGCAGTCTTCTTGAAACTATAGCTTTCCAATATATGATTCAGAGATTTATTTCCTCGTAATTAGATGATAATTGGTGAGAAATGCAATTGTCAAAAACAAAAACTAGGATCTTGGGATAGGTGTTGAATCAGAAGAGGTGAGTGACTAAGCACGTGATAATGATCGGCAGCATTTTGATATGATAAACTTCTTTTGTTGGAAACTTAGATTGACAGTTAGGTAATTCCATCTTCATTACTTTCCATCAATATTCCAGAGGAAGGGAGAGAATAAAGGACACTGGTAGCCCATGAAATTAGAATGGATGAGATGACCTTCTGGTGACTTCTCTGACCAGGACATCTTCTCAAACTGAGGAAACAACAAAATAAGAGAATATACTGGGTTTTATGTGTCTGGTACCAGAGCTGGGAGTGTTTAGTTAAGGGCAAAAAATGACTGAAGTTTTTTATGCTAAATACTTGCAGACTAAATCTCCCATGGTTGGTACGCAAACAAATTCTAATCATCTAAAATTATTAGGAGGCTTATGAAGCTTTGAACATATAACTTGTTAAATCTAATCAATTCTCCTAAAAATATTATTGCCACCAGAACGTGTGCAAAACCCAACCATATACAGTAATATATTTTAAGTGCTCTTCTTTGCTATCTTGGAAGGTCATAATTCAAGTTGAATTGGCATTTCAATGCATGAAATTTCTCAGAAATAATGTAACCAACTGACAGATTTCTAACCTGCATATAGATGGAGATAAGTTAATCCATGAGCAACATCAATGGATATTTCAAGCCGCTGGTTGAAATCCAGGATTTTGCCATGCAGAACTGCAGGGAATTGCAGAACTCTTAGAATAAAGGTTGTTGTTGATTGGAACTTTACCTCTATTATAATTGCATATGCTTACCATCCAGATGTTCTCTGAGAGTACCATTGGGCACATACTCTGTAATAATAAGGCGTTCATCTCCTTTATCAACATAACCAAGCAACTTCACCAGATTCCGATGTTCAATTTTGGCCAGCAGTTCAACTTCACTGCTGAATTCAGTTTGTAAGTTCACAAAGTATTCCTGCATAATGTTTTCACATCAACCAACGGTAGGAAAATGTGAAACAATGGCGCAATCATCATGAAGGGTATTGCGGCTTACCTTCTTTGCTCGTTTTATGGCAACCAACTGACCGTTGTCTAGCTGGGCCTTGTAGACAATTCCAAAGCCTCCTTCGCCTATCTGAAGTGATGGAGAAAAATTACGTGTGGCTCTAGCAACCTGACTCAGATTGAGATGAACTGATCCTAATCTACTGAGTTTTGGAGATGGAGAGAATCTAGAGGGACTAGGTGGCACCCGATGTGGAGTGGACAGCACTTTTTCAGAAGCATGATTCACATTGAACGAGGGTAGTGAATCCACTGCAAGACCATAATTGATTGAATTGTCAATTAAATCATCGAGAAATGGTAAGGAAATTGTATCAGATGAATACAAAGTAGCAACATAGCAAAATTATTAATACAAAGTTGCTAATGAACTCCCTAATCATAAAACTGTATATATTTATTTGGTGAACTCACAAGTTATAACTTAATGATGCCCTTAAACTTCAAATATTTGAGACACAGATAAGATCATTTTAGACTCACGTGAGTTTGGATCCTCTTCGACAACAGTGCTCGTGGCTGGTTTCCTTTTCTTATATAGACACGGGCAGAGAAAACCACAACACATAACAACAACTCCTGCCACTGCAAACCCAGCTTTATAGGGAGTTGAAAGAGTTTCTGGATCATCCTTCTTCTCTTTTCGAGTATCCTGACTTGTGGATTCTTCTCTACCCTCCTTTTGCAAAAGATTTCTTTCTCGCTTCAGAGGAAAGTCAGCTGCCAAAACAACAGTAAATGAGGAACTTATGTTGATTGTTGGGAATTGAATATTGGCTAATTTAAACGAGGTACAAGCTTACAACAATGAATCACTGGACTTTTAAATCAGAAACGTAAACATGAATCTTAGATCAGCGCATACCTAAAGAAAGGGCCGGGTCCAATCCACTGGAGCTACTCCCAAGGTAGTTCTCAAAGATACAAGCATTTACATCGAGGAAATGGAAGGCCTTGCAAAATGATTCTTTGTCTTTGAGCTCCCCGTTAATGTAAAACAATTCATGACCGTGAAAATTTGAATAGGCTATATGATCAGAACCACGAACCTTTGAATGTATAGCAAACCTTGAGGCCAGTATAATCGGAAATTGCACCAATAACAATAGAATCAATGCATTCATAGCCATCCTCAAAGAAAAACTGTGCTCCGTTTCAATCTTTGGGGATTTAAAAATGATGAAAACATGTCTTTATTCTGCAGAATATACACAAAACTGCAGAAATTCAACTAATATAGCTCACGCTTTCATACCCAGAGCATCCAACACTAGAAAACAGAAACACAAAAGCAACTTGATGTTTAAAACCCACTAATCTCTATGCTCGCAAGTTCCAGCTAACCCAATTATTGACTATCACGATGAGACTCAGCTGAATTGCTCAAATCTCACCCCACCAAATCCACAGAAGACAGCAGTCCAGATAACAAAGTAACTGAAACTTCCAGTTCAAGAATTCGAACTGCTTAAACAGCCAAGTTCAGCTTCTCCCTGTTGCCACAAAATCCAAATATTGTCTCCAAGACCAAGTTCACCAAATTGAAAAACGAAAAGGATAAAAAAAACTTTCCAACCCTTCCAAATTTGTTCTAAACAACAGACAAGTTCAATCCCTAGCAACAGCCACAAAATCCAATCAAAGTTCTTCACAAACTGATCACCAAACCAACAAATATTCAAGCCCCAGTTGCTACAACAGTTATTGATCAAAACCCCAGCTTTCCAAAATATGGCAAAAACCTCAAAGTGGAACCAAATTCTCTTGATTAACTGAATCGAACCCAGATGTAAAAACAGCCAAACTTCACAACCCAACGCTTGAAAAACAACAAGCCAAAGTAGTTTAACTTGTTTCACTCCTGACCACCAAGAAAAGTAGCAACCACAACAAAGAGCAGAAACAGCGTTAAAAAAGAGAGATGGCTGTGCTGGCAGAGGAAAGTAATAAAAATCAAAGTACAGTTAATATATATATATATATATATATATATATATAAAGCAAAAGATTAACATCGGGAGTTTATAGATATCTTTTAAAAATATATTAAAATAATATTTATTTATTTATTTGTAATATTAATATTAATATTAATATGTTAAAATAATTAAAAAATATTAATTTAAATTTAAAAAATCAGAAATTTTGCAATGTCAATGCTAAACGATACTTAACTGACCGGCCTTAGCTGTGATTATTGTTTTGGACAAGAAAACAAAAACAAATATGATTCTTAGTTATAAGACTTGATTATTGTTTTGGGTTAATCTATTAATCATAAATTAATACATATTTTATTTAAATAATATAATTTTAAAACTTTTCAAAATAAAACAATATTATTTTAATATAAAAAACCTAGTTTACAATGAAATATAACTCAAATTAAGCTATAAATTAGCTCATCGGATTTATACATGGATTTTTTTTTAGAATGCCTTGTCATTGCAAAAGACAAAAGTTGTAGGAGATGGACATTGTTGACCGTTGGAAAACTCGCGGCATTTGCCTCGATTCCTCCTAAAGGGAGCCTTGTGCCATTATCTTGAATATCTAAAGACCTAAGTGTTGACGACGGAGATTATTGACCGTTGGAAAGTTCGTGTGCTTTGCTAGGATTCCTCCTGGCATGAGCGTTCTGGGTTGATTGCTCATGTATCAGTGAGTCATCTTTGAATAGAATCGATTGTTGTGATTTGTTTGGTGGATTCAATGATAATCTGTGGTCGAATATCTCAGATATTCTTTCTTTTTTAATTAACGTGGTCAAATATTTCAGATACTTACGCTTTTGTTTGGGGAAATTTTGGTGCATACATTTTATTCTGAATACTGCAATTACTTTGGTAACCTTGCAGGGGAAAAAATATTATTCTCTTATAAGTTTTTTTTTATCATTATATATTGGTTTTGTTATAATTTTTTAAGTTACTTGGATTGTTACTATAATTATCAAATATTAAATATTATTTTAAAAAATTATGCTAGCATCCACCAGCATGTGGGGTCGTCCGACCATATAATACCGCATTTCAGGACAATGTTTAAAAGATCTCAATACCCTTTACATTATGATGCAACATGTTTTCCAAGAATGACTTTTTTTATTCTTCTTTTTTCTCTTCTTTTTGAGTTTTTTGCTGGCCACTGCACAATTTCAACAAAATACCTTCAATTTTTTCTCCCTTGACAATTTCTCCTTCGGCTTTTTTTTTATCAAATATTATCCTTTTTTTTTGTGCTATTGTTTTATGGTTTTTTTTGTTAATATTTTGTTAATAATTTTATTCTTCAAAATTAAATTAACTAAGAATTAAGTTTTTTATTAAACTCACGTCCTGGATTTCATGAGTTGTAAGTTTTAAATATTAGATTAATGTTTGGAGGTTTGCTAGGATTTTCTTAGGTTTTCTCCCTTCTCTTGTAATTTGTTTTTAAAAAAAAAACAAGTTTTTTTTTAATATTTTTCTCTGTATACTTGATATTTTTATCATTTTATAATTAGCTTATTTATCACAATTCCCCCTCCCCCTTATAATTATTTTTTTTATAATATTTTTGTCATTTTTCCTTATTTTGTTTACACTTTCTCTTTTGGAACAAAAATATTATATTTTATTATTTACACTTTAAATATTTATCACTCTACACTTGGTCTATATACATAATTCTTTTGTTCTTATCTTGATCATTCTTTTGTAATTTTTTTTTTCTTTACACTTTTTTTTGTTGAAAAATTATCATACAAATGTAAACAAAATGACATTTCATTATAGCAATTGCAACATTGTTCTATATATCTATTACGTTAAAAATTAACTCGAGATCTTACATGTTTGTATTAACACATATGATCTTTATTATATTTTATTATATATAAGCATCAATTTTTTATTTACAATTATATTTTTTTATGTGATGTTGAAAAAACACGTTAATAACAACTACATATTAATTATTTTGTGTTAGAAAAAAAAATATTCAACCTGCAACTAGGCGAGTCGAATGGATGTGTTAATGTCTTTTTTTACATCTATTAACATCGATTATTCTTGATTTATTTAATTAAATACATGCATAAGCTTTTTTATTTATAATTGTGATTTTTTTTTTGTAAAATAAATACATTTGAAAAGCTTGCATATTTATAGTTTTTTCTTCAAAAAAAAACTTATCTGACCTATGATGAACCGCAGATGAAATAACTAGCATTCATTTAATCTAAAATGATATACTTGTGAAATTTTGTTTTTCAATGTTATTTTATATTCAAATCCAAAACGACAAACTTAAAACAAATTCGTTTATGGCCATCTCAAAAACTGGTATTGATTAGTTAAGAACCCTGAATTTTTTTCCTAAAGTTATATGAAAATTTTGCATAATTTTGTAAATTATTCATCAAAACTTTTATAAGTTTTCGTTATATCTATTTTTTTTATAAAAAAAAATGTGTTTCTAGGGCGCCTGTTAAACATTATCTAAACGCATGCATAGAGCATGTATAATCCACGCACCAGTCACATCATTATACTAATCATAGAGCATGTATAATCCACGCATCAGTCAAATCTTGGATTTCTAATGGGATGCTTAAATTTCTCGAGCATTGATTGATGGGGACAAATTTGGGACGTTTAAATTAATTCCTGCCTTTTCTTAAATAAAGATGGTAAAGTTATTCTCATATTAGCCTTTAAATATTCATTACGTTTTAATTATATGTTATGTGTTTTTTAAAAGTATTTTTTATTTAAAAATATATTAAAATAATATATATATATATATATTTATATATTTAATATCAATACATTAAAAAAAAAATTCAAATGTGCTAGGCAATATAATTTTTAAGAGATTTACTCAATAGTTAAAAAGATTCGTGAGTTGAAATCACTTATTCAAAATAATTTATTTTATTTGTAAGAGTAGGGAGTTTTAATTAGCATGAAGATTGACATGGAGTCGTCTATTATTATTGATATATATATATATATATATATATATATATATATATATATAAAAAAGGCACATGACATGTAGTTGTCTATTATTATCAATAAAAAAAGGCTCTAATTGATCGAGTGTCAAAATGATTTTCACGTGGATTTGAATATGTTGCCATAGATTATTGTATTATATTTTGTGTATTTGTTATTACGATGAAATATATTTTTAAAAAATATTTTTTATTTGAAAATATATTAAAATGATTTTTTAAATATATTTTATTGTTAACATTAACACATCAACATCATAAAAAAAATACACTAAAAAAATATCAATTTAATATATAAACTTTTAAAATGCATCAAAACACAAAAATAAATAGTGATTTAAATGAAAACAATTAAATGTTTTGTTTTATAGCATGCCTTCTTCACAAGACCAATGTATAACAAAGATACCAATTGATTCGCACAAAATCATAAGAAGCACATGGCGCAAAAACTTGCAACGTGTGATGGGTTTTTTTAACAACATTATTACTTCATTTTCATCCATAAAAAGTGGTGTTATTAAATCTAATTGACCAAATAGATCTACTTGGCGACCTATCAACTTAATATCTATCTAAATTCGAGTTTCATATTAAATAAAATGAAAGTTAATAGGATATGATTCGATTGACCTGGTGGATTCATTTATAACCTGATCTGCTTAGTCAAAACACTATTGAATTTAAAAAAAAATCAAATTGATGTTATTTAAACTTTTTTTAAATAAAATCCTTAAATAACATTATTTTAGATTGACAAGAATTAACCCGTTTAATCAGTGAGCAAAATTTTGAATTAAATCATATATCGAATCAAGTTTAATAATTTAAATAAGTCAATGCCAAATTTACAGTTGAAAGTTAGTCCAAAACGTAATAGATTATAATTTATATAAGACTCACACCATATAACACATCATCACCTTGATGAGAAGATATACAAGAAATGTAAGAAAGGAATGTTGTCCAAAATTCACACAAAAAATTAGACAAATGAGAAAAATATGTATACTTTATAAACAAGAAATATAATAAGAATATGACAATTTGCAACCATAACAAAAAAAGGCTAACATGCTTACTAACAAATATACAAACTTGTATAAATGATTGAATAGCAATCCTAACATGTAAACTAATGTGTAAGATTAAGCAAAAGCAAAAGGAGTGCTTACTTATTGAATTATTTTGAAATTAATTTTGTTATTTAGAATGATTAATTATTTATTTTTAATATTTTATTGTTTCTCATTAGGTGTAAAGGGAATTTTTATAATAAACCTTACGAGATTTCAACACTACTATTGTCACACCCCTCAAAAATCTAATAGGGCGCGCATCGGCTGGCGATTTTCGTTGTGTTCTAATGATTTGGTTCTTTGGAGTCGCCACCTAGTATTTGGTCACTAGGAACCCTAACTGGTCTTTCAGAGATTCTAAAGGCAAGGGACTGGTTGCGTAAAGGGAAGGTACTAGCACCCCTAGTACGCCCTACCTAAGGTAAGCTGCTTGGTGTTTGGTTTGCTCTATAGTCTATGGTGTTGTTGTCTTCTAAACCCG
Organism: Populus alba x Populus glandulosa; assembly: GCA_033617975.1. Taxonomy (NCBI): domain Eukaryota; kingdom Viridiplantae; phylum Streptophyta; class Magnoliopsida; order Malpighiales; family Salicaceae; genus Populus; species Populus alba x Populus glandulosa. Next base: position 12,379,396 of record CM066160.1, read on the forward strand.
TCAATTTATTTTGGATAGAAACCTAAGGAGATTCCATGTGCTTTGAAAGCTCATTTTTCCCTTAATATTTCAGGAGTTGGCGACTCGTAAATCGCAAGGAACAGGAAAAACAAAAAAGGAACGAAGAAAATTTCACAACTCTAAAAAAAAAAAATATATATTATCTTTCACGACTCGTAAGCCGTGGAGTAATAAAAGCTTCTTTCAAACATGTGTATAGATTTATTACTCCCAAAAATATTTTGGATGTTCGTCCTTTTAAAGATCTCTTCATCCAAATATTAGCGGTGAATAATAAATACGATTTCTCCTCCCAAAATAAGATTTTTATAGTTTTTGGAATATTGGCCAATACCCTTTGGAGTTTTACAAACATGTTGTAAAATCCACAAATGCAAGAAAATAATTTGTGTTTAAGAAATCCATGCGAAAACACATCTTCAAAGCTTTCAATATTTTTTTTTTGTATATAAACAAAATTCCAAAACATGTTAGAGTATTGGCCGTATGCAACACGCAAGAAACATTTTTTTTTTTTGACGAAAACAAGTGTTTTAAACACTGAAATTGTACCCCATAGTATAAAAAAAAATAAATCAAAGTATATATAAAAACCAAAAAATATATATATATATATATATGAAAAGCAAACAACAAAATATATATTTTTTAGACTTTTCAGAATTTTTTTTTTAAAATAAAATATATATACATACAATATATAATAATATAATAATATAATAAAATAATATAATATAATAATATAATATAATATTAATATCAAGTGGGTTGGGCCGACCCAACTAACTAGGCCAGACTCCAGCCCCAAAAACGTTGGGCCGGACTCGACCCAACAGCATCTTGTCTTGATCTGGGCCGGACCGACCCAGACGCATATCACTGGGCCAGACCCTGTCTGGCCCAACAGAAGAAAAAGAAATGAACGGGGGAGGGAATTATTCCCCCCCCCCGTATGCCTCCTGCATGCAGAACGATTCTGCATGCAGGAGGCCAACCTATGCCAGCCTTCAACAGAAAAGAATACACGGGGTAAGGATAGTGTACCTGGCGCAGCGGAGGCGGCGACTTGCTGGCGGGGGCTGCGGTGGAGGCGGTGGCATCGACTTAGCTCACGGTGGTTTCCAAGTGGACCGAAACCACACCTTCGGTTCGCTTGCTCCTGTTTCAACCTCTTGAGTCCCCTCTCGGTTTCAAACTATCCCAAGCTTCTCCACTCTGGTTTTCGATCGTTGTTTCTTAAGTTCTGTCGTTTCTCTCTCCTTCGGTCTCTCTCTCTCTCACTGTCTCGGTTTTTTTCTTTTTCGGGTCCCTTTTTCGTTCGTTTCCTCCTCCCCTTCTCACTCTGCTTCTTCTCTATTTATAGGCATATCGGGGCATGCATGGGGGAACGAGGCGTGCTGGTCGGTCGGTCGGCAAGCGCCGCTACCGAGGTGCTTCTCTCGGTTTCGGTGGCGCGGCGGGTGGTCGGCCAGTGGCTTCGGTTTCGGGGTCCCAAGGTGTGGAGCGCCGGGCCATGGCACGTGAGGAGAGAGGCGGGGACAAAAACCCTGGTTTTCCTCTTCTCTGCTACGCCTGCGGGGGGGAAGAAGAAGAGAAACAGTGCCGTTCAAAACGGCACCGTTTGGTCTCTATTCTTTTTAAAAAAAAAAACGCATGAAACGGCGTCGTTTTGGAGAAATCGCGCCGTTTCATTCAAATGTGGCGTCAGAAACGCGCCAACGTTCACATCAGTCCCCCAATTATTTTTGTTCCTTTCAATTGCGTCCCTGCTAATTTCGGTGTCGTCCGCCTAGTTGGCCGCCTTTTCCACTTTAGTCCTTGGCCTCTGATTTATGCAATTTAGCCCTTAATTGATCAATAAACTTCCAATTTCTTCAATTAGACCCCTCAATCAATTCCAAACAGCCCCCCTATCTTTGCGCCTTTTTCAAATTGGTCCCTGGTTTCGGATTTTCAACAATTAAACCCCTAATTGGCCATTAAACTTCAATATTTATGCAATTAAGCCCCTGATTTGACTTAATAAAATCCTAAAAAATATAATTTGGCCCCAGAACTTAAATTTCTTTTATTTAAAGCCCAAATTGACTTAAAAATCAATTTTTCTTGCAATCAAATCCCCTATAAATCCAATTAAAAATTCAATTAAGTCCATAAACATCCAAATTTGGGCTTTTCTCCTCAAAATTCAAAATTCCCTTCTAAACCTGGCCCTCATCCTTCAAGAATATACTGCCAAAAATCCAATCTTTGTATTTTTATACTCCTTGACCAATTTTCTGACCAATTTCTGAGCGTTTCTGCCTCCTGTTATTTTTCTAGCCTTCTTTGGCTATTTATTTAATTTTTGCGGGGACCCAAAAAAGGGTTACAACAGATGCCCCCTCTTTATAGAGCTTACGGAGCAAAGGTTTTGCGCAGTAAGTTTTATAAAGATAATCCAAACTAAACTCCCGAAACTGATCTGGTCGAAGCTTGATCGATCTGAAACTCTTTCTTTACAACAATCCTCTTCGGCCATCGGAATCCCATCTGGCAATTCCCTTTAACAAAAATATTGAGGTCCCTTCTAGCGACCTCCTTTGACAAATATTGAAATATGAGATCTCTTCTGGCGATCTCCTTTACTCAACTTGGAATCCCATCTGGCGATTCCTATTAACAAACATGAAGTACGAGGTCCCATCTGGCGACCTCCAAAATAGTGAAACACGAGATCCCTTCTGGCGATCTCAAACAACCTGGAATCCCATCTGGCGATTCCTTTTAAACAACATGAAGTGTGAGGTCCCATCTGGCGACCTCCATAATAGTGAAACGCGAGATCCCTTCTGGCGATCTCAAACAACCTGGAATCCCATCTGGCGATTCCCTTTAACCAACATGAAAAACGAGGTCCCATCTGGCGACCTCCAAATAGCGAAACACGAGATCCCTTCTGGCGATCTCAATCAACTTGGAATCCCATCTGGCAATTCTTTTTATTCAATATGAAATACGAGGTCCCATCTGGCGACCCCCAAATAGTGAAACACGAGATCCCTTCTGGCGATCTCAAACAACTTGGAATCCCATCTAGCGATTCCTTTTATTCAAAGCCGAAATATGAAGTCCCTTCTGGCGACCTTCATCTAAATACGAGATCCCTTCTGGCGATCTCTTTTAACCAAACAACTTGGAATCCCATCTGATGATTCCCTTTTACCGATTGTTATCGATGTCGTTATTCCTGCTGGCAGGATTTGAAAAATATTATCTTCTCTTCTTGTTGTTCTAGACTCAACTGAATGATTCTTTCTTCGTCCACAAACTGGTTGGAATGCACTAAGATCTCCTCCTGTAACGATAAAAACATACATGCAATGACTTTATGATTAGATGCAATGCATGCATTCGTACCTGGTTTTGAAACATAGGCCCCCATCCTCTTTTCTAGTTCATGAGACTCCCTCGTAACATGAGCCTGCTTTTGAGGTCGTATGTTGGATTCATCTCTCGTGTTGCCTTTTTTACTTATCATATTCTTGGAGAAGAAGTATTTGATTTTCCTCCAGTAGTCCTTTTCTCAAAATGTAAGACTTGTTATTGCCTTTATGTCATGCTTTTGTCAAACGCTTTAACTTGGTTTTCAAATCTATAGGCTTCCATAAAACTTTTCATAAAACATCTTGTATTGCCCCCAGTGTAGGGGTGTGATCCTAGTTTGAGCTTTTATATTAGAGAAGAAATTCGTTCAGTCGATGCTAAACTTTTTAAATGAGTGATGAGATGCACAAAAATGATTGTTGTGAGATCAATGCACAAAAAGAAAGAAATCAATGGCCAAACTTTGCTTTATTGATTCAGGGAACTACATCAAGCGTAATATCTTTTTACAGAGTCAGAATTCACAGGTCGAGCTAGGTCTTCTCCATCCATTCTAGCTAACTTCAACGCTCCTCCTGAGAATGCCTTTGTTACTACATAAGGACCCTCATAATTTGGTGCCCATTTGCTTTGATCATCTCCGGGTAATGACAATATTTTCTTCAATACTAGATCCTCTTCTTGAAACAACCGCGGTCTAACCTTCTTATCATACGCCTTAGCCATTCGTTTCTGGTAAAGTTGGTGATGACATATTGTGGCCATCCTCTTTTCACTGATCAGGTTCAGTTGCTCGTGTCTCACTCTGGCCCACTCGGCCTCTTCTAACTCAGAATCTATTAACACTCTTAACGACGGGATTTCCACTTCCAAAGGCATCACTGCCTCCATACCGTACACCAAAGAATATGGGGTAGTCCCTGTCGAAGTTCGAACTGCGGTGCGATATGCATGAAGGGCAAATGGTAACATCTCATGCCAATCCTTATAGGTGACTACCATCTTCTGAATAATCTTTTTGACATTCTTGTTAGCGGCTTCTACCGCCCCATTCATCTTTGGTCTATATGGCGAAGAATTGGAATGCTTGATTTTCCATTTAGTGCAGAGCTCTATTATCATCTTGCCGTTGAAATTCTGGGCATTATCAGTTATAATCTTTTCTGGTGGACCATACCGACATATCAAATCTCTCTCAATAAATCTCTTCACCACTTTTTGTGTCACATGAGCAAATGACCCGGCTTCTACCCATTTTGTGAAGTAGTCAATAGCCACGAGGATAAATCTATGATCATTGCTCGCTTTTGGGTTTACAGGTCCAATCACATCAATTCCCCACATTGCGAAGGGCCATGGAGATGTTAAGTTAAACAGAGGAGCTGGTGGCATATTGACCTTGTCACTGTAAATTTGACATTTGTGACATTTTCTGACATAGTCGATACAATCTTTTTCTAGTCTCATCCAAAAATAACCAGCCCTTTGGATTTTCCTTGCCATCATATGCCCGCTAGCATGGGTTGAGCAAATCCCCTCATGGACCTCTCTTAATGCCTTTCTAGCATCTGCCTCATCCAAACACCTTAACAGGGTTCCATCAAATGATCTTTTATACAAAATCTCTCCATCTAAATAGAAACCTATAGCCAACCTTCTCAAGGTTTTCTTATCCGTTTTAGAAGCTCCCACCGGATATTCCTGATTCCGCATAAGATTCTTGATATCGTAATACCACGGTTGTCCGTCCATCTCTCCTTCAACTAAACAACAGTGCGCTGGATCGTTTCTAATATCAATGTGTACCGGTTGTACCTTGCACTTGAGGTCAATGGTAGTCATAGCAGCTAGTGTAGCAAAAGCATGCGCAAAATGGTTCCCCTTCCTTCCCAGATGGGTGAATCTAATTTCTTCAAATTCCTTTGCTAGCATGGACAAGTATTCCTGGTACGACCTCAACTTTTCTTCTTTGGTTTGCCATTCCCCTTTGACCTGGCAGATGATCAACATTGAATCCCCATATACATCTATCTTCTTTATCTTTAACTCCAATGCCGCTTCTAAACCGAGTATACAAGCTTCATACTCAGCTGTATTGTTGGTGCATTCGAAATGTAGTTTGACCGAAACTGGGTATTGTTTCTTATTAGGAGAGATTATTACCGCCCCTGCCCCGTTACCATATACATTTACTACCCCGTCAAAAAACATGGTCCACCAATCTGTCTTCTCTTCTTCCTTTTCTATTGACAATATATCTTCATCAGGGAAATCAAAATCCAAAGGTTCGTAATCTTCAATAGCATTATCGGCCAGATGGTCCGCGATTGCACTCCCTTTTACGGCTTTCCTTGTCATGTACACTATGTCATATTCTGCTAATAAAACCTGCCACCTCGCAATTCGACTTGAGAGAAAAGGCTTGTTACAAATATACCTCAGGGGATCCAATTTTGAAATCAACCAAGTGGTATAGTATAACATGTAATGTCGCAACCTCTTTGCCGCCCACACCAACGCACAACAAAGTTTTTCTATCTCTGTGTATCTGGACTCACATTCAGTGAATTTCTTACTCAAGTAATAAATAGCTCTTTCCTTCCTTCCGGTTTCATCATGCTGACCCAATACACATCCCATGGCTACTTTAGTTACGGTTAGATATAATACTAGAGGTTTCCCTGATACAGGAGGCACCAGTAAAGGTGGATTTTGTAAATAATGCTTGATTTTATTGAATGCCTCCTCACACTCCTCATTCCAGGTTCCAGGATTCTTTTTCCTTAGTAGTCGGAATATAGGCTCGCATGTTGTTGTTAGCTGAGCTATAAATCGAGCAATGTAATTCAACCTTCCCAAGAATCCTCTTACTTCTTTCTCCGTCTTAGGGGATGACATAACTTGAATGGCCCTCACTTTATCTGGATCCACCTCTATACCTCTATCGCTTACCACAAATCCCAACAGCTTGCCCGATTTAACTCCGAATGAACATTTTGCAGGATTAAGCCTTAGTTCATACTTCCTCAACCTCTCGAATAACTTCCTCAAAACTTCCACATGATCCTGTCCCCTTTGAGACTTGGCAATCATATCATCTACATACACCTCAATTTCTTTGTGCATCATGTCGTGGAATAGAGTCACCATTGCTCTTTGATATGTTGCACCTGCGTTCTTTAACCCAAATGGCATGACCTTGTAGCAGTAGGTCCCCCAAGGTGTGACAAAAGTTATTTTCGCCTTATCCTCTAGAGCCATTTTTATTTGATTGTATCCTGAAAAACCATCCATAAAGGAATAAGTGGAACTTCGGGCCGCATTATCCACTAAAACATCTATGTGTGGTAGAGGAAAATCATCATTAGGGCTAGCTCTATTCAAATTCCGAAAATCCACACAAACTCTAATCTTTCCTTCTTTCTTAGGCACCACAACAATGTTAGATACCCATTGTGGATATCTAACTACTTCTAGAAAACCAACATCCCATTGCTTTTCGAGTTCTGCCTTGACCTTGATCCAGACATCCAGGTAGGCCCTCCTCAGTTTCTGCTTGACTGGCTTATAACCTTCTTCCAACGGTATCTTGTGTTCTACAATGCTTGTATCCAAACCGGGCATATCTTCATAGGACCAAGCAAAGACATCTGAATATTCCTGTAGTAGGGTGATCATTTTCATCCTTTGTTCAGAAGTAATTAGGGTACCTATTTTCAATTCTTTCTTGAGCTAACCATTGCCCACATTGATGGTTTCGAGTTCCTCGGCGGCAGCCTTCCAAGTCTGTTCCTGTTGTTCTACTAGCTTGGTGAATTCACTGATATTGCTTTCATCCCACTCTTCTTCTTCCATAGATATTACATGCTCGTTCAAGTTTGGCCATTTATTCTTGATGTTAGATGTATGTGATGTTGTAGGAGATCCGCTTTCAGGATTCCTGAAAGCGGGAAGTGCTTGGTGTAAATGCATATATAAGAAACAATTTTTTGAAAAAAAGTGCATGATCTCATATTCATTCAAAGGAAAAGGTGGGCTTCATGACAAACATAGAATCTAGCTGACATCATGAGCCTCGATTGTCGACTAGAGAAAATAAAAGCAAACATAAGCAATGACAAAAACATTTTAAAGCAAACAAAGTTGGTTTACATTTTGAAAACCACTGGAGCTTCTTGGGTCACCCAATTCTGGAACTTTTCGTCTTGAGCCAACTTGCGCACAAAGGTCTTGGCGGAGACTTCTTCTAGGGTATAGATCGTCAGTTGTGGCAGCACTTCATCTTCTTTTCCCGCCATTGCTTTCGCGTCACCTTTTTCCTTCTCCTTTCCCTCCAAGGTGTTTATGCTCATACCTGCCAGCTCTAGACCCAGGCTTTCAGCTCCCTTATCATGTTGCACTATGTATGCAGCTTTTGGGAATGACACGCTAAGGGGAGGGATTTCCAGTTGTTCTTCTTCAAGATCTCTTCCTTTAATTCTAACCATCCTTCTTGTCCTTCTCCGATCAGCAGCCCAACGATAATCCTCCTGGTTAGGTTGATATCCTAGCCCAAATCTTTGATCAGCTTTTCTTTTCCTTGTCGGATTAGCCCCTTCTGGTATTCCGTAAGCGAGGTTATATCGACGTGGGACCCCACGGTTCAAGAAACATAGACTCGCCATCCTTGCTGCTTCTGAGATCCTTGGCCTTCTTAGTACGGTGTTCTTTGGCACCCAATCGGTGTTCACGATCTCAAAAGCATGGATATTGTTATCCTCTGCTTCGATGAAAGGCACAACCACATTTTTACCATGGATATTGCCTCCTCAGCCTTGACGGTTACTAACATCCCATTCATGACGTACTTCAAACATTGGTGCAATGATGAAGCTACTGCCCCCGCTGCGTGGATCCAAGGTCTTCCCAACAACATGCTATAGGAAGGGTGGATATCCATAACCTGAAGTGTCACTAGGAACATTTGCGGTCCCACATATAGCTCCACTTCTAAAGTCCCAAGTATTGGCCTAGGTGAGCCATCATATGCTCTGGCTATCATAGTACTTGGCTTCATATGGGATTCATCAATTGGCATTTCCTCCAGAATGTGCTTTGGCAACACGTTGAGGGACGAGCCATTATCGACGAGCACCTTCCCTATGAGGCAGTCTTTGCACCTAACAGTAATGTATAAAGACTTGTTGTGTCCGGTACCTTCAGCATCAAGCTCATCAGCCGTGAAGTAGAGGTAATTAGTTGCATGGATCCTCCCCACTACATGCTCCATGGTTTTGTGCTCAATGTCCTGGGGTACATATGCCTCATTCAATACCTTTTGCAAGGCATTTCGATGCGGCTCAGAGCTGAGTATCAGAGACATAAGGGAGATCCGAGCTGGAGTCTTTTTTAGTTGATCCACTATGCAATATTCGCTATGCTTGATCAACTTTAAAAACTCATTCGACTCCTCTTCTGTTACCGGCTTATTAACTTCTGGTGCTTTGTTCAGATCGACCATTTCTTTACCCTTTTCCTTCCTCCATTCTTCAGGCATAAAGCAACGACCACTCCTGGTCAAACCACCTATCTCTGTCTGGAACAAAGGAAGAGGCGCTCGAATGTTAGATGTATACCCATAATTATACGGCATGGCATTGTGATTCTCTTTTGTGCAAGACGGTTTAATCAAGATAAGCCTTGGGGGCCCATTAGCAGTCTGTTGGACCCTGCAAACTCCTGTCATCTCATCTTCGCCTTCCATCATGCTCACCTCACACTTGCTCTCCATGGGTTCAATCCTCAATTGTCCCATCTTCAACATTTTTGCGATCTTTTCGCAAAACTCGGCGCAATCCTCAATGTGATGTCCATCTCTTCCGTGAAACTCACAGTAGTCATCTCTCTCCAATTGCCTTACCACCTTTGCCTCTAGAAATCATGATTGTACTAACATGTCGTACAACCTTTTCTTCGGCACATTCAACACCTTGCCTTGATTTCCCACTTCGATCATGCCTATTCCACCACTATTTGGAGCATGTTTAGGCAATGGGTTTGAATTAACATTGGGCTTGTTTTCGAAGGATACCCAACCCAACTTAATAAGCTCCAATAACCTCATCTTGAATGCATAGCAGGTTTCAATCTCATGCCCGGGATTACCCCCATGGTACTCGCAAGTCAAATCAGGCTTGTACCAAATTGAGAATGGTGGTTGTAGTGGTAGTGTAGGGATAGGAGCTACTTGTCCAATGCTCAAAAGTTTGGCATACATGTCCTTCAAAGGCATGGGTAACGGCGGCAGTTGTTCTGAAGTGTATCCTGAGTGGGGTCTTTGGTAGTGATTTTGGTAGTTTGGTTGGTTATTTGTTCGGTTAGGTGAAAAAGATTGGTTAAAGTTTACGCGTGGGAATTGAGAGGTAGGTGCTTGTGGGCTGTGGAAATTTACTTTTTTGCCTTTGTACCCGCCTTCCAAATTGTTAACGTCCCCTTCTCTTTTCCTTCCCATAAAACCTTTCTTCTCTAAAGGCTCTGCTATGCGCCCTACTTTAATTCCTTGCTCTATCCTTTCCGCCACACGTACAACATCATAGAAATGTTGAGATGAGCTACCCATTAAATGCTCATAGTAGGGTGCCTTGAATGTATTGGCGAACAAAGTCACCATCTCCGTTTCTATCAAAGGGGGTTGCACGTGTGTGGCCTCGTCCCTCCATCTTTGCGCATAAGCCCTCACTGACTCTTGGCTTCTCTTTTCCATTGACATGAGGCTCGTTCGATCTGGAGCAATTTCCAAATTGAACTTCTATTGCCTTAGGAAAGCCTCTACTAAGTCCTTCCATTTCTTAATCTTGACATTATCCAGCCTCATGTACCAACTTAGCGTAGATCCCGATAGACTGTCTTGGAAAAAGTAGATCATTAACTTATCGTCGTGAATCACTTCAGCCATCTTATTGGAATAAGATCGAAGGTGAGTGTTTGGGCATTCCAACCCAGTGTACCTTATAAACTCTGGTATCCTAAAATCTTTTGGTACCGTGAGGTTAGGTACCAAGCATATTTCCGATGCTCGCATGGGGTCAAACCAATCATTTCCCTCGACTGCTCTTAACCTTTCTTCTAATGCTGATATCTTGTCATCATTCACAAAACCAGTGGACCTATTATCGGAAGGCCCCTCGACTATTAAATCTACAGTGATATGAGCTTGAGGGGGCTGAATGGGAATATAGGGTGCAAAGTGCTGCCCCGTTGCTGAATCTGCCCCCAAGTTCTGAGATAACCCCGGGACATGGACTGACGGTGCTCCTATAGGTGGTTGGGTGGATGTTCCCTCCCCGTTCTTGGCTTTTAAAAGTTGCTCAAACAGATTGGTTAGCCGAGAAACTTCATTTTTCACAGATTCCAACTTGGTCTGGTAGTGTGACTCTAACTGAGCTCTTTCTTCGTTTTCCATTCTTGATCTAGACCGGGTTTGGTGTATTCTGGATGTGGGACCTATGTTTCACGATCTGCAGATGCATGCATAGATGTATGAGAAAAATGTATGATGGTGATGGATGCATGATTGTGATGTATGATTGTGAACGAAAAAAACAACCATCCTATTATGAGTATTCTCTTGTCACATTGCTTTGATAGGAGTTCTGCCTTTCGAATCGTTTGCTTGAATCATGTTCACCAAGAGACAGATTTTGTATAAGAAGGTGGGTCAACGCCCTTTTCATTAACGCTTGGATAAAAATAATAAAAGAAATACAATATTGCTAATCCCTCTCCTCCCTAAACTCTTTAGCCAACGGTAAGAAAGCAAAACCGCGGTTCTCAATCTTCCCTAGAAAGGCATCGGTTTCAGCTAGGCTTCGGCGATAGCGAATGATGTCTCCTCCCACATTACGTGTATTGATTCTAATAATTCGAGCGTGTGCGGCAGCTTCGTCCATTTGCTCATCTGTTTTGGTCATTTTTTCTATGAGCAACATGTTGGTTCTATTCAAAGCAGTGTTGTTGGAGTCGATTTGATCCTTGTGCTTTTCCATTGCCACTAGCTTCTCGTCTAGATACTTCACCTTTTCGCGTTCTTTGTCAAGCTTTATCCTCATGACTTTTATCTCATTCTTCTTCACCACCAACTCTGCTTTAACATCCTCGAAACCTCCCCTTTCGTTTTCCAACTCCATATATCTCTTATTCAAATTCTCGTACTTCCCAATCCTATCCATTAGTTCGAATTTCACTTGCGCAAATTTCTCTTGGTAATATTCTGCACTTTCTTGGAAATCGCTAAAGTCCATCTCCATTGCTTCAAGTTCAGAGCAACCTTGCATCCAATCCAAACTCACCCCTTTTAGTTCCTTCTCGCTTCTTTCCCTAGCAATCTTCTCCTCACCCAGTTTTGACTCAAGCTTTGTTATTTTCATGTCTCTAGACTGTATTTGCTCATCTAGAAATGTTCTCATTTTATCCTGTTCTAGCATCATTTCTTCCAACATTGCTTTGTCTTTTCTGCTCTTGCTCAATTCTATTCGTAGTTTCTCCACTTGCCTTCTCAAGTCTTCTTCATTGTTAACCCTATTTCTCTTAATGGGTTCCTCTACAGTTTGAGGAGATCTGACTTCTACACGAGGCATGGCTGAAGCAGCTGAATCATCTTCAATATTAACCCTTTTTCTCTTAATAGGCTCCTCTACAGCTTGCGGAGATTTTGCTTCTACGCAAGGCATGGCTGAAGCAGCTGAGGCTCTCCATTTTACGTATCCTTCGCTCACGCTGGGATCTCTCAAACCTTCTATCCCCACCAACACGAGATGCTTCCAATCTTGCTTGATGATCTCCAAAACTTCTTCTGCCATGGGATCTTTGAACAGACCAAAGAATTGAGCAATTCCCATAGTCCTGGGAACAAACTGCATGCCCCCAAGTTGTCTTACCACTAAAGCCGGAGCATAACTCACCTAACCCGTAATCCCCACCAATGGTACCCAACGCCTTTGTCCACAACTCATTAGGACCTTTACTGTTGTTACCCATGGGGCTCTCCATTTAAAATCGCTATTGGGTAAACCTTCTAATTTATCAACCCAACCCTGGTTGTCTAGATCTCCCCATTCTTCTTCTTCTACTAACTTTAGGGGTTTTTGGGTGAACCACCAAAAATTATTGAAGACAGGTTTCTTTATTTCGATATGGCTAACCATCCAAATATACAACAGTTGTGTGCAGCATCTCATTGCTCCTTTTCCGGCCCTCCTACAATGGTTAAGTGTCAAAAATGTTTCGGCTAAAATAGCAACCACTTGATTGATCTGTGTGTTCTCGTACTCCACATAAGCAGCAGCGGCCTCCAAACTTACTAAACCAGTCTGACTTGGGAACAACACAAGACCAAATATACCCAAGGCAATCAATCTCTATTTTTCTACTCCTGACTTCTTTTCCAACTCTAGCATCCTCCATTTTAAACCGGTACCATTCTTTTCCAGAAACTTTTCCAAGTGGGAGATTCTGAGCAGTTTTGACAGCTCAGGGATGATCTTGTCGGACCTCAAAGGAGAATAAATCCGATACAGGTCGTTGGGAAACTCGGTCAACAATCCATATTCCTCAATCGTTGGGCACAAGTCTATGCTTCCAAAGGAGAAACATCGGTAGTCTGGATCCCAAAAATGAACCAAGGCTCTCACAGCTGGGCTTAAAACTTCTACGTTTGCGATTTCCATCAAACGTCCGTATTTCCTAAAAAATGCATCTTTATCCACATTCTGAAAATGAGTCGTTAACTTGTCCACCTCATTCACTATGCAATTCAGGTTCTTGATTGGTGACATCTTCTTAGCATCGCTTCTAAGGCAGTCTCCTTCAGTCAATTGTGACAGTTCAGAATTCTTTCCATACTCTACGATGGAAGATTTGATGATGGTCATTTCGTTCACAAATCCTGCAATTCAAAATGCATGGGGGGTTTAGTCTTGTTTTGATGCAAAAGATATATCGGAACATACACCCTAAGGATAGGTTCTAGTTCTTTTACGTGAGACATAGGGTAGGTTTACTACTAGGTCTCTAAAAGAGGGTCTCTTGCTGTTCCAGTGACAACCCTCGTAAAAGCGATATGGAGGTCCAGCAGATAGTGGGATGGCACGTGTACCAATCACAATCAGTCTAAACACTCAGCAAAGAGTTGGGGTTTACACAAACTTAAACCTTGACTCAAGTCATAAGGCAAGCTGCTAGTCCCCCACTTAACCTTGAAGTTACATGTGTGTGCCCTCAAAACATAATAACAATAATAGAGTGATGCATGATCATGCCATGTACGATAGAATGCAAAGATGTATGCTAAAGCTTTTTAAACAAAGTAACGTAAGAAAACAAAAACCAATAACACATAGCATAAACAAACAAAAAAACAAGCTTAGTCCAAGGGTCCCCAGTGGAGTCGCCATTCTGTCACACCCCTCAAAAATCTAATAGGGCGCGCATCGGCTGGCGATTTTCGTTGTGTTCTAATGATTTGGTTCTTTGGAGTCGCCACCTAGTATTTGGTCACTAGGAACCCTAACTGGTCTTTCAGAGATTCTAAAGGCAAGGGACTGGTTGCGTAAAGGGAAGGTACTAGCACCCCTAGTACGCCCTACCTAAGGTAAGCTGCTTGGTGTTTGGTTTGCTCTATAGTCTATGGTGTTGGTGTCTTCTAAACCCGTCAATTTATTTTGGATAGAAACCTAAGGAGATTCCATGTGCTTTGAAAGCTCATTTTTCCCTTAATATTTCAGGAGTTGGCGACTCGTAAATCGCAAGGAACAGGAAAAACAAAAAAGGAACGAAGAAAATTTCACAACTCTAAAAAAAATATATATATATATATATTATCTTTCACGACTCGTAAGCCGTGGAGTAATAAAAGCTTCTTTCAAACATGTGTATAGATTTATTACTCCCAAAAATATTTTGGATGTTCGTCCTTTTAAAGATCTCTTCATCCAAACATTAGCGGTGAATAATAAATACGATTTCTCCTCCCAAAATAAGATTTTTATAGTTTTTGGAATATTGGCCAATACCCTTTGGAGTTTTACAAACATGTTGTAAAATCCACAAAAGCAAGAAAATAATTTGTGTTTAAGAAATCCATGCGAAAACACATCTTCAAAGCTTTCAATATTTTTTTTTTGTATATAAAAAAAATTCCAAAACATGTTAGAGTATTGGCCGTATGCAACACGCAAGAAACAATTTTTTTTTTTTTACGAAAATGGGTGTTTTAAACACTGAAATTGTACCCCATAGTATAAAAAAAAAACAAATCAAAGTATATATAAAAACCAAAATATATATATATATATATATATATATATGAAAAGCAAACAACAAAATATATTTTTTTTAGACTTTTCGGAAAAAAAAAATTTATTTTTTATTTTTTATTTTTTTAAAAAAAAAATAAAATATATATACATACAATATATAATAATATAATAATATAATATAATATAATATTAATATCAAGTGGGCTGGGCCGGACTCCAGCCCCAAAAACGTTGGGCCGGACTCGGCCCAACAGCATCTTGTCTTGATCTGGGCCGGGCCGGCCCAGACGCATATCATTGGGCCAGACCCTGTCTGGCCCAACAGAAGAAAAAGAAATGAACGGGGGAGGGAATTATTTCCCCCCCCCCGTATGCCTCCTGCATGCAGAACGATTCTGCATGCAGGAGGCCAACCTATGCCAGCCTTCAACAGAAAAGAATACACGGGGTAAGGATAGTGTACCTGGCGCAGCGGAGGCGACGACTTGCTGGCGGGGGCTGCGGTGGAGGCGGTGGCAGCGGCTTAGCTCACGGTGGTTTCCAAGTGGACCGAAACCACACCTTTGGTTTGCTTGCTCATGTTTCAACCTCTTGAGTCCCCTCTCAGTTTCAAACTATCCCAAGCTTCTCCACTCTGGTTTTCGGTCGCTGTTTCTTAAGTTCTGTCATTTCTCTCTCCTTCGGTCTCTCTCTCTCTCACTGTCTCGGTTTTTTTCTTTTTCGGGTCCCTTTTTCGTTCGTTTCCTCCTCCCCTTCTCACTCTGCTTCTTCTCTATTTATAGGCATATCGGGGCATGCATGGGGGAACGAGGCGTGCTGGTCGGTCGGTCGGCAGGCGCCGCTGCCGAGGTGCTTCTCTCGGTTTCGGTGGCGCGGCGGGTGGTCGGCCAGTGGCTTCGGTTTCGGGGTCCCAAGGTGTGGAGCGCCGGGCCATGGCACGTGAGGAGAGAGGCGGGGACAAAAACCCCGGTTTTCCTCTTCTCTGCTACGCCTGCGGGGGGGAAGAAGAAGAGAAACAGTGCCGTTCAAAACGGCACCGTTTGGTCTCTATTCTTTTTTTTTTTTTAAACGCATGAAACGGCGTCGCTTTGGAGAAATCGCGCCGTTTCATTCAAATGTGGCGCCAGAAACGCGCCAACGTTCACATCAGTCCCCCAATTATTTTTGTTCCTTTCAATTGCGTCCCTGCTAATTTCGGTGTCGTCCGCCTAGTTGGCCGCCTTTTCCACTTTAGTCCTTGGCCTCTGATTTATGCAATTTAGCCCTTAATTGATCAATAAACTTCCAATTTCTTCAATTAGACCCCTCAATCAATTCCAAACAGCCCCCCTATCTTTGCGCCTTTTTCAAATTGGTCCCTGGTTTTGGATTTTCAACAATTAAACCCCTAATTGGCCATTAAACTTCAATATTTATGCAATTAAGCCCCTGATTTGACTTAATAAAATCCTAAAAAATATAATTTGGCCCCAGAACTTAAATTTCTTTTATTTAAAGCCCAAATTGACTTAAAAATCAATTTTTCTTGCAATCAAATCCCCTATAAATCCAATTAAAAATTCAATTAAGTCCATAAACATCCAAATTTGGGCTTTTCTCCTCAAAATTCAAAATTCCCTTCTAAACCTGGCCCTCATCCTTCAAGAATATACTGCCAAAAATCCAATCTTTGTATTTTTATACTCCTTGACCAATTTTCTGACCATTTTCTGAGCGTTTCTGCCTCCTGTTATTTTTCTAGCTTTCTTTGGCTATTTATTTAATTTTTGCGGGGACCCAAAAAAGGGTTACAACAACTATTTTATTCAAATAGACAAGGTCAAATAAACCAAGAAAATAGAACTCAAACGGCAAAATTTAGAGAGGAAGACAATATTCAAAACCAGAAGAAAAATGCCAACAAATTAGCTAGGTAAGGAATGTCAAAATAAGCATGTCGTCCAAATAAATGCATGCATTTTACTTAAAATAGAGTAAAAAAAAAAAAACTCTACAGGAAGTGCAACGTTTTTATTTGTAATAAATGCATGCATTTTATTTTGAAAGATCGTTCTAGTTTGTCTTGATTCTTCAATTATTCTCTTTTCATGCAAGTCTTGTGGACGAGTAGACGTGACTATTTCAAGCAGTGAAGTAGAGACCGTGGGTTTGGTAGAAAAAGAAAATACACTATAATAATAAAAATAATTTAAAGCAAATAAAATTTTTTTACACAATATCATAACTTTTATCTATATTTTTTATATAAAATATATTTATTGTTGATTTTAAACTTATTTGATAACATTATTTTAAAAAAAATTCCATGTCATTGCTTGAGTTTTTATTTCAATTCATATAATAATTTGATAAATTTATAGATTTTTTTTTCGTGTCCATTAACAACAAACTCCTCATGTTGTTTTATATACACTTCTTCTTCAAGGTCACAATTTAAAAATGCTATTTTTATATCAATTTGATGTACTTCAAGATTATTAATAATTGTGATGTTTATTTATATTCATATGAAAGTTATTCCAAGCATGTGTGAAAATGTGTTAAAATAATTTACACCTTATCATTGTCTAAATTATTTTAACAAGAAGTCCAATTTTATAGTTGTTAATAATACTATCAATTTTCATTTTTATTCTGAAAATCAATTTATAGACTAGTGGTTTACTTTCAAAAGAAAGATGCACTTGTTCTCATGTATAATGAATTCTACTTTACTACTTATTGTCTCTTTCTAGTACAAAAGTTTTAGAAATGATATTGCCTTAGAGTATATTCGAGGTTTATTTTCTAACAAGTATATTATAAAATTTAAAAAAATATTTTAGTTGATTTTGTTTTTTTACTCCTTTTCGACTCAACTTCATTATCTTTCAATTAATGATGACTACTTTAGCTAGTCTCAATTATTTTCTCAAGTGAATAATTTTCTTGTGTTTTATTTTATGGAAATACATTTTCAAATAATGAAGTATTTCTTAATTCCATAATAATATTAGAATTAATATTTTTAATATTTAATTTATATACAAGAAATTAATATGCACTGTTATTATAAATATACTTGATAAATATATAATCTACAATTTTAGGCTCTATCTTGATATTTTAATATCAAATATTTTATCTTTACAAGACACCAGTCACATTTTCTCCAAATTAAATGTTGCTTTGTGAGCTAATGAACTTGTTAGATTACTGCCCCCTTTCCCGTCGATCATGTTTTCCAATTTCCCTTTTGTTTTGCCAATTTTCTTCAATATGTTTCGAAAGTTGGTAATTTTTCCCTTTCTTTTTTCCTTTTTTTTTTTGACATTTTCCCAAAATTTTTCTCAGGTTTGATTTTCCCGATTTTAGTTCCAGGCAGCAGCAATTGAAGATGATAATTATTCAACAGGAAAGTAATTAACACTTTTTTTAAAAGAAAAGATATATAAAGAGATTTTCTTATTTTAGTAAAGTCTGCGCCCTTCTTCTGTGTATCATGCCTATTTTTTTATTTCTCTGTTTTTTTTTTATATATATTTTAAAAATATTTTTAAAAAAATATAATTTTTTTCAATTAATATTTTTTAGTGTTTTTTGATTATTTTGTTACACTGATATAAAAATAATTTTAAAAAAATATTATTTTAATATATATTTTTTAAAAAAATATTTAAAAAAAATACAACAATACTCTCAAATGATTTTAGATACATTTTACTTGGAATCTGTTCCGAACAAAAAAATGAATTAGAATTTATTAAGTACCATTGCTGCTGGAAGCAATTGAAATATACAATAAATACATTGTTGTTTATAAATGCTAATGATAGCAACGGATTTTTAAATCAATTGTTATTGCTGGTATAAGAATATGTTAATAGTTATTTTTTAAAATATTTTTTATTTATAAATATATTTAAAAAATTTTATTTTTGATACTTAAATCATAAAAGAAATAATTTAAAATTAAATTTTTTATAAAAAAATTAGAAATATTTTTTAAATATAAAAACAAATACAATCTAAAATATATTATTTTCTCAATTTATTTATTTATTTATTTTTTTTATCTAGGTGTTACATGATGAAATCTTTTATCACGGTGATAACGTGATAAAAGACGCAGAATATTTGGGGGTACATGTAAAACAAAGTGGTTGACAGCTGTCATGATTATTTTGTCGGTTATTATTGCTTCATAATCCATAAATGATCTGTCATCTATCCCTTTTGTTTCCTGTGGGGTACGTTAACTTTGCCCATTATTGAACTCCCTGAAAAAGAGAAAGAACTCATAATCGTAGGCCGACGGGAAAAGGGATATTTCAAAGAATGTCAGTGCTAGTTTTTAAAATATTTTTTTTATTTATATTAATATTAAAATAATATTTTTTATTTTTAAAAATTTATTTTTAATATTAACATATTAATACAATAAAACAAAATTAATTTTAAATAAAAAATTTAAATCTTCACTTACCTTTGTTTTCTTCCAAATAAGAAACCGTCTATTTTAATGTTTTAAAAGTATCTATGAAATAATTTAATTTTTATTATTATTTTAATTTAATATTTTTTTAAATTTTCATATTATTTTGATGTTCTAATGTAAAAAATATATTTTTAAAAGTATTTTTTTATATTTTAATATATTTTAAAATAAATAATCCACAATCCTTGTGTCAATTTGTTTTCTTAGAAGAGCCAGATTTGTCGTGGTACATTCAACGTGCAAGAAAGGGGTTACAAAAAACTATAGAAATTAGAAAATAAGAAGTTATATAAAAAACCAAAACATAAACATAAAATTCATTGATAGCAAGGAGCATTGATTCAGACTGTTCGACTTGGATTAAAAAATTGGACCACCCGATTTTTTTCAAAAAAATTAAAAACGATATTGAATAATGGAACTAAATTGATTAGTTTGCTTTAGTTTTACATTTTTAAAAATCAAATAAATTTAATATGTTAATATAAAAATAAAAAATTATTTTAATATATTTTTAAATAAAAAATATTTTTAAAAATATTATCTACCATAATATAACCACACGCGTAAAGTTAAACAAGGAAGTAGCTTTCCATGACATGAAGAATTTTTTATTGAGAATAAGTTTAACCAGATGTCTGATAGAATTTGCTCAATTTGTGTATGCCCTCGAGGAGCAATTTTTGATCCAATTCCAGTTTTTTTTTATTATAAAAAAAAAACTAATTCAATCAACTAATATTTTTTTTAGATTAAAAAGAATATTTAAGCTAGCTTGCGTGTACCTCGATCTATGCCATGAATTTTAAAGTTAACAATCATATAAATCTCTCATGACCCTGATGTTTATGGAATTCAAATTAATAATTTCTAAAAAACAAATTTGTAATCTAATCAATTGAGTTACATCCTTGAAATTGACTATTATTTGATCCATAAACAAAAATTTTTGACTGGATTACAATATTTTTCTAATAATATTTGACCAAGAGCAAGTCCAACAAAGCACAATGGAATTTGCTTATTTAAATGATTCAATTTTTTTTAAAATATCAATCTCGTACATTAAAAATATTGTTAATTCTATGTTAAGGTTTAGACTGAGGAAATAAAAAAAGAAATTAAACTTCCTTATCATTATATAATTTTATGTTTAATCATACAGGTATTGAGTGATCTATACGTATACCAACCCCGTCGATTACAATGAATAATCAATGAATGAATTTTGACTGACTTTGGGTTTCCAAAATCATTTAAAAATTCCTCGATGGTGATTGGTGAACCGAATTTGGGAAGTTAAATTAAATTAATCACGAATGAAGCTAACAATTTTTTTATATAAAAAGCATTTTTTAATTAGAATATAAAAAAAATTATAAAAAAATTAATAGCATTATTTTGATATTTTTTAACAAAAAAACTATCAGGAAAAGTCCGGATTCATTGGGTCTCCGGGTTAATTAGAATTTTGAACCTAATCAGCTACAGACACACACTTCAAAGCCGAAACAAGAAGGGTTTATGGAGGCCTAGGATGGTTGCAATGAGATGGGCTTATGGAGGCCCATAAATAGAAGGTCCAGGATCCATGAAACATGTCTCCTAATCATGCTTCCCAAAAAGCAGTTTTATTGAACATGCTTTATATATACATGAAGCATGGAACCCAAAATTCCTTTGCAGACAAATATTTAGCATGTTTTCTTACGTTTTTTTATAAAAAATTTGAAGAAAAAAAAGGATAGCGTTGTATTGAGATTGACCGTCCATTTATCATCTATGCTATAGTTTTCCTTGAATATTTTTTTGAGAGCTAGCTAGGATTAGCAACCATTCAAGCAGTTTAATTTTAATAAAAATTCATTCAAATAAAAAAATAAACTGGAAGAAACCAGGTAACCAGATCAATTTAATTTTATATTTTTAAATATTAAGTAAGTTTGATTTAACTTATATATCTAGTTGGACTATGACAAGCTTTAATATAATAAGTGTTTAGTATACATTATGTTTTATAATTTGATTTTTTTAACTTTGATTTCTGAAACAGAACTAATTTTTTAAAAAAGATCATCAAAATTTTGTAATCAAAATCAAGAATTTATTTAATCAAGTTAATTTCAAATTATTTTCTATAAATATTATGGATAATTCGTTTAATTTAGCCACAAATAATGCTGGCTACATGGTAGGCTGGTACATTAAGGGACCACAATGAACCACGTATCGGCACTAAATCCAACCATTGCCAGCAATTACTTTTTGTCTCGTGGTTGACTAAAGTTCTAACGTGGTTGATTTTTTTTTTAAAATTAATTCTTTATGTTTTTAATTTGTATTAATATTAAAAATAATTTTTTAAAAATAAATATAAATATTATTTTAAATAAAAAAATATTTTAAACAACAACCACATTAACATTACTAAAAATTTATTTTGAGCTCAACAACGTATGGCAATCAGACGAAGCCGATGTACAGAAATCCTAGTACCATCGTAGGAGATAACGAGAGCTCCACAATAAAGTCCGACCTTTGAAGATAAATTCATGGATAGGTAGATGAAAAGCTCCTCGTCCAACCAATACCGGGTGAAGAAATATCTGAGAGTTATAATTAAGTGGATTGAACTAATAATCAAGACATGGTTTAGTGAGAGAAAAAGTCAGTGATTAATAACAAAATTAATGACATGAATATGCCAGCAAAACCAGCTAACTTTACCCTACGAGGCTTATCTTAAATGCTAAGTAAGTTTATTTCTTTTCTTATTATCTTTTGGAAATATATAAAAGTGACGAAACAAGATTTTATTAATATATATTTATATATTTTTCTAAACAAAATATACTGATATAATTTTTTTATATTTTTGAACACGTTGAGCTAACATGCACCATTATCAAACACGTTCCTATGAAGATGCGATAAGTCTGGGATTAGATATGCCCATGTGCTATTGGATCTAGCTAAAGTTAGACTCAAAAGCATATTGAACACTTAACTTTTTGAGGACTGTGTTTCTATACAAATGAGTTTGGACAATGTAAAACACTGGAAAAATACATAGTTATCCCCAAATTTGTTACATATTTTATTTTGATTAAAAAATTTATTTTATTTATTTTTTCAGTCTCTGAATTTGAGAAAGGAGAAACTCATTGAAAAATATGATAGAAAAAAAAAGTTGTTGGTTGTCATTATTTGACAACAAAAATGGTCAAGTTTAGAGTTAAAATGTTCCACTCAACTAAAAGAGTTCAATTGTGGTGATTTTTGGATTTTGTCTTACCTAAAAAGGTAGATTGAGAATTGGAAAGTTTTGTGATTTTAAGTTGTTTAAGTGGTTTAAAATATTTTTTTATTTTTTTTTACTTCAAGGTCATATATGGGTTTATTGAGGTTTTTAGGGTGTTTTTAAAAATATTTTTTTAGGTGAACAATTGGTTGAAAATGAGTTTTTTGACGTTTTGATAGGTATTCGGGCACCTAAAGTGTCTAAATCCAGTTAGCAAACAACACATTGCATGTGTAAAATGTGTATTTTTTTAAAATAGATGATATATTGTTTACCTTATATTGAGTTTTTTTTTTAATCTTGGCACTTGTGCCGGGTTTGTTGGCCAAGCACTTAGGCTTAAACTAACCTACACAACAATATTAATCTCTAAAATAAATAAATAAAAATATAAATTAAAAGGAAAGTATGGTGTTAAATATATGCATACTAATATGTTGTTTTTTTCTCTTATAAGAAATATTAACGTCACAAGTTAATATTTAGTTATAATTAACAACTTTCTTATTATTTATCAATTCATTCATTTTTAAATTTTATTTAATGAAGTATAAATAATATTTTCACATTTTCAATTAAAAAATATATAATATAATAAAACACATTCATAATATTGATGCGTAAAATTCGCATTTATAAGCTAGTTTGCATTACACAGAATCAATTACTCTAACCAAACCATTCTGAATAACACTATCATCTATTAAAATATCCACAACCTTCAAATGCTATGATAATATGCAAATGCTTTAATGGGCAATTTAAAATCCCTATAAAAATAAAAAAATAATATCTACAAATAAATAAAATAGTTGAAAATACATTAAATAATATTTTTAATTTTTTAAAAATAATTTTAATATTAATGTATCAAAATAATTTGAAAATATTAAAAAAATATTAATTTAAAATAAAAAAAATTTAATTTTTTTTTAAAAGTATTTTACAACAGCGACTCAAAATTCTAAACAGATGTGATAGGTGTTGAACCATGAATATTCTTATAATAATTAATTAATAATGACTGAGAATTGAGAATGACTGGAGCATTTGTTTTATGATTTTTATTTTTTGTCTGATTGTAGGTTATGACATTGCACATGTGAAATAGTTTAGGACTGGTCGTGCCTGCTGCGTTTCATGTAATAAATTAAGGTTTAATGATAGATCCACTCATCTTCATGCACGCTTGATTCATACACTAAGTGAATTTACTATTCATATTTATTATTTATTATTATTATTATTATTCATAAATTAATAAATCAATGTACAGACGGAAGTCTTGTCAAAATGTGACCAGAAATGAAAAATACGTGTCTGTTCACAAACAGTCGGTCAGTCGCGTAATAGTAAAACCCCAAGCATATTACCGGAATGATTCCATTTCTAAATGAGTAGATGACTGCCGCCATTGATCACCACCTCAAGCTCTCCTTTGGACTTTTGTGCATGAGATGACAGCACGCTTTATCGTGGCTCGCACCCCTATCTCTTCAACCTTTTCGTTCCATATCTTCAAGTTTTATTTTCCATCACTTAATCTTGTAGTTGTAGACATAAACATTTTTATTTGTTTTCTTTTTGTAAAATAAAAAATTTAAAGCCACCCATTATTTAAACTTTTTTTTCTCTCGATTATGGATAGCTCCTCTGTAAGGGAATATGAATTATTTCGTTTTTTTTTTCAATGTCAAATATCAATTTTTGTTTTCATAGATCAAAGTGAAGGTATTTTTTTATTAGTGAGTAAAAAAATTAAAAAACCAATAAAATTAAGAAAAATAAAAAAAATAATTGAAAGAATCGAATCGTGAAAAAATACTAATTAAAATTTTAAAAAATC
The DNA here is from genome assembly GCA_033617975.1 of Populus alba x Populus glandulosa. NCBI lineage: Eukaryota > Viridiplantae > Streptophyta > Magnoliopsida > Malpighiales > Salicaceae > Populus > Populus alba x Populus glandulosa. The sequence continues at coordinate 12,403,701 of CM066160.1, forward strand.
AACTGGTTCGGTTTTGGTTTTATAAATCTGAAACTGAAAAAATCAAATCGAACCCAAACTGAAAAAAACATAAAAAATGAGCTAAAAAAAAAAACCAAACAAACTGAGTCAAACTGGAAAAAACAGAGCCAACCTGAAAAACCAAGCTAAACCAATTTGAATCGATTTTTATTTTAAAAAATTAAACCGAAACTGGTTGGTTAAAATCAAATTTATTTTTTAAAAAATAAATTGATTTAATTTTTTTATTATTATTAAAAATTGAATCAAATAAAAAATAATCACCTTTATTTTCTCGTATAAAAAAACAAAAAATTGACAGAAAAATAAAATATTCTGCACTCTATGAGCAAGGTGACTTCATGCACATGCTGTTGCTATCTTACCTGTAAGAATCCTTTTTTGTCTGTGAAAATCTCGTCCAATGATACGTGCTGCCATAAATGGGTGGAAAGAAAGAAACGTTATTGTCATAGGATATGTAAATCCGACAAAAGAAAAGAAATCATTGTGATATTAAGATCTTGTTTATCAATTATTTCAATAATAAAATTTACATGAACATTTTTAAGCTTGATTTCTTTTTTATATAAAAATAAAATTATTAAACTTGGTTCAAAAAATTCAGAAAACAACATGTTTTGATGAGATCATATTGAGTTAATTTTTATCTAATTTATTTTTAGAAGAAATTGTTAAGTTTTCATGAGAAAACACTCTTTAAATTATTTTGAAAAAATCAATTTCAATTAACATCTAAACTAATTTAAAGATACCTATATGGTATGAAACAATTAATTATTGATATATATTAATATAGTATTTCTTCTACTTTTCTTTTTTCTTATAAAAACATTATTTAAAAAAATATCTTGGAGGCAGAAAAATCTCGTACAGTCCCTAGTTCATTCTTTCCATTTCCACCCCTCTCTGTCTCTCTCTAAATAAGCTATATCTTACCGGTAACACTGTTCTAATCCTACAAGTAAAGCCACAGACAAACAGCTCTCCTTCTGCTGCTGCTGGTGGTCTGGTAAATAAAAATGGCAGGGAATGATTGGATAAACAGCTATCTTGAAGCAATTCTTGATGTGGGTCCTGGCCTAGATGACAAAAAATCTTCTCTTTTGCTTAGAGAAAGAGGAAGGTTTAGCCCAACTCGTTATTTTGTTGAAGAAGTTGTTTCTGGATTTGATGAGACCGATCTTTATCGCTCCTGGGTTCGAGTATGTTTGTATTATGTTTCTTTGTGTTTTGTTGGTGTTTTTTGCATGCATGAGTTGTGATTCTGGTTGTGTTTTCTGTGTAATGTTCGGTACAGGCTCAGGCGACGAGGAGTCCTCAAGAGAGGAACACGAGGTTGGAGAATATGTGCTGGAGGATTTGGAACTTGGCTCGGCAAAAGAAACAGGTTGATTCTGTTGCTGCTTAGTGTTTTTTTAGATGAATTTAATGGCCCGTTTAGTTGTTTTCTTAATTTTGGTTTAAGATTTGATATTTGATGTTTCTTTTTGGAAATGTAAGTGGGTGTAGCTTATTGGAAGCCTAGATGATGTGTTTGTGCTGATTTGAGTGTTGAGTGGAATTTTTTAATGTTTGAAAGTTGTGAACTTGATTGGATGGAGATTTTTGGAGGTGCTGGGGGGTGTGGGGATCTGGTTATTGTTCTTAAACGGGATTAATCTTGAATTCTTTGTTTGATCACAAGTTATTGTTAGTTAATTTGGTTTGGCTTTGTCTATCTGCGATATCAACACGTGGCAGAAGACCTTTTTGGAGACGATGATCATATGGTAACGTGTATGTTCTCATTCCAAAAAATTGTCACTTACTATCTGGTTAGCTTTCGAGAAATGATTTTGTTGAGATATGGTAGAAATGTGCAAAGTGTAAACTCTTTGGTAATAAACTCTCTTGTGGATAGTTGACAGTTGCCGAAATAGATTATTGTAGCTGTTTACTTGATTTCATTACAATTTGACATTTGGCAGTGGAAATGGTAATGGGTGTGGCTTGCAAGCTTGAGTTAAGTGGAATTTCTTATGTTGGAAAGTTGTGAACTTGATTGGATGGATATTTTTGGAGGGGATGAGAGCGTGTGGGGTTGACTATTTTTCTTATATTGGATTAATCTTTAATTGGTTGTTCGATCACAATTCAGTGTTAGTTAATGGGTAGGTTTTGTATTTTCACTCGGAAGACACAATTGGCACAGGAAATTGTGGAGAAGATGATCAATCACATGGTAATTTGTATGCTCCTGTTCCAAAAAACATAAAAATTGTCACATGTGATGCGATTAGCTTTCAAGAAATGATTTTTTCGAGATATAGTTTAATATGTTAAGTGTTAACTCCTGGTAATAAACTCTCTTGTTGATACTTGAAATGTGCTGAAATAGATTATTTTTTGGCCATTCCTTTTCCTTTTAAAGAAGTGTGAGGGGGTAATTGTCTGAATGGATAATCCGTGTTTAACATCCAACTATCTAGTTTTTCAATGAACAATACCCTACTTTTCTTTTTTCTTTGGATTTTTTAAATTCTCAATGCATAGGAGAACATGCCATATTCTGGCTCGAGGTTCATTTTGTTTTGAGCTGAATGATTGACTATAGTATTTTGTGTCGTAGCTTGAGGGAGAGCTGGCCCAAAGAAATGCTAAACGTCGTCTTGAACGTGAAAGAGGACGCAGAGAAGCAGTGGCTGATATGTCTGAAGATTTATCAGAGGGAGAGAAAGGAGATACAGTTGGAGATCTATCAGCCCACGGTGATAGCATCCGAGGCAGACTGCCTAGAATCAATTCTGTTGATGCAATGGAGGCTTGGGTTAATCAGCAGAAGGGAAAAAAACTATACATTATATTAATAAGGCATGGACTAAACTTTAGTTCTCTATTACTTGAATGTGCTTGTGAAGAGGACTGTTAAGGAATTTAGCCGGTGTAGAATTGTTTATTACAATATAATGAATGGAGTTTTACATTTCCCTAGCTGCTGTTGAGAAATTGATAGGATATTGTATTTGTGCAGATCACGACACTAGTATTTACTGCATGATTAATGTGCATGCTGATCATTTAACATATTTAACTAATAGTATTTGTGCAGCCTTCATGGTCTATTACGAGGTGATAACATGGAGCTTGGCCGCGATTCTGATACTGGTGGTCAGGTAATATTTTTGTGAAAGTTTTTGTCTGGATTGGCCATATGTGGCTCTCACTCACATTTATTGGTTATAGGATAGCTTAATAGCTGCAGGAATAGATAACCAATGATCTTTGATTTTTTTTCTATTAGGTTAAATATGTAGTGGAACTTGCAAGGGCTTTGGCCTCAATGCCAGGAGTGTATCGAGTTGATTTGTTAACTAGACAAGTATCAGCTCCGGATGTAGATTGGAGTTATGGTGAACCCACAGAGATGTTGAATACAAGAAACGAAGATTTCTTGGATGAGATGGGAGAGAGCAGCGGCGCTTATATTGTCCGCATACCTTTTGGACCGAAGGATAAATATATACCGAAGGAACTTCTGTGGCCTCACATCCCTGAGTTTGTAGATGGTGCACTTAACCACATAATTCGGATGTCCAAAAGCCTAGGAGAGCAAATTGGTGGGGGGAAGCCTGTCTGGCCTGTTGCCATCCATGGGCACTATGCTGATGCAGGCGATTCTGCTGCTCTTCTATCTGGTGCTTTAAATGTCCCCATGCTTTTTACTGGTCACTCACTTGGTCGGGATAAATTAGAGCAGCTACTTAAACAAGGTCGTCTCTCGAGGGACGAGATCAACTCAACATACAAGATAATGCGTCGGATAGAGGCAGAGGAGCTATCACTTGATGTTTCAGAGATAGTCATAACTAGCACTAGACAAGAGATAGAGGAGCAATGGCGCTTGTATGATGGTTTTGATCCTATACTTGAGCGTAAACTGCGAGCAAGAATCAGGCGTAACGTGAGTTGTTACGGAAGGTTCATGCCCCGCATGGCTGTAAGTACATCTTTTTTTCCTGATTGGGGTTTCATTAAAGTTCCTTGCTTCTCAGTAGCAATTACAGTACCAGAAGCCAAGTAAGCTTGCTCTGCCCTAGTGCCTGGCTCGTGAATCTCCACTAGGTCAGGGTGGTTTTAATGAGATTCACACTCCAGATCAATTGAATATGTGGGTTTATTAATCTACATCTTAAACAATGATGCTAGTGGTTGTATATATCAACTTGGGACACTGAAAGTTTGATGTGTTGCCCATTAAACATAATGCAGCACGGCACTAAGCACGAGATTTTGATTAGTGTTTAGTTTTCTAAGTTTTGCCAAGGGACATGGTTGGGAATCACTGCTGGAACGTGTGGTAGGATGCACCCAATCTTTGCTAATGTTCATGTTTCCTGTTCTTGTCATGTTCCTGGAGGCACCCATAACAAAAAAAAAATTTAGTGAAGGGAACATGCATTAATAACTACTCGTGCTCTGCAGATAATTCCTCCTGGAATGGAGTTTCATCACATTGTTCCCCAGGATGGTGATATGGATGGCGAAATAGAAGGAAATGAAGACCATCCCTCTTCTCCTGATCCATCTATATGGATAGAGGTTTTAATTTTTGGTTATGGATGGACAGAATGATTAATTTTACCCTTTTCTACGCTCTTGTAATTGGAAAATTGAATTTAGTTCAACACTTGCTATGCTGCAGATCATGCGCTTCTTTACCAATTCTCACAAGCCTATGATACTTGCCCTTGCAAGACCAGATCCCAAAAAGAACATCACAACTTTGGTCACAGCATTTGGAGAATGTCGGCCATTGAGAGAGCTTGCTAACCTTGTATGTTAAGTTTCGTAACAAGACTTGTTTGGTGCAAACATGTTCTCCATTGCTGCTTAGTTGAATTTACTTTCTGTTGAGGTCATTCTATCTTTTTTATTCCCCCTGCACATCACTTTACAGACTCTAATTATGGGCAATCGAGATGGAATTGATGAAATGTCCAGCACAAGTTCATCTGTCCTTCTTTCTGTGCTTAAGCTTATTGACAAGTATGATCTGTATGGGCAAGTTGCATACCCTAAACATCACAAGCAGTCTGATGTTCCTGACATTTATCGACTAGCAGCGAAGACAAAGGTATGCCTTGGATTTTACCAGATTAAAATAAAAAATGACTTGATCACCTGAGCTCGAGATGAAAAAATCATAAAATAGGTGATAGTCCACTCCATTATCTAGCATTCAGCTTACTCTGGCCTTTCCTCATATCTTCTTTTCTTTTGATTCCTTTAGACTTCTCCATGAATGACCCGTGTTCTGCATTTTACAACTGTCTCTTAACAAACTGAGATTTCATGTAGAAGAATGGAATTATGCTTTGGTGTTTTATATTGTAAATAATTTACTGATGGCTCTCCTAGCAACACCTTATAGTTATCTTGTTTAGTGCAACTGTATAATTGACTCACCATGCAATTATGATTAGCAGAAATTTTATGATGCTAGTCTAAATCTCAGTAAACATACCAAGCATCTTCATGAGTGTCCCATGTTTTGCAGTTTTCATGTATTTTTTAACTGCCGAGACTTAATTTACAGTAGTGCAATTTTTCTCCGGTGTTTGACATTACAAATAACTGGATGGGGGCTCTCCTAATAACATCTAATTCTTAGCTGGTGTAGTACGATTTATAATTGATTATCCATCCAAATATGATTAACAAAACTTTTACGATGCTAATCTAAATCTCTGTAAAGCGTATCGAGCATCTTAGTTTCATGTGGTTTGTCTGGTATACCTGTGAGGTTGGGTATCTTATCATGCTCGTTTGGTGTTTGGTTGCTGTATTTTGGTCCATTATCAGATGTAATTTCCATTATCTATCATACTTCAGCTGCATGACATAGGCGGGTTCCTCTGTTCCTCAATTTCTGTTTCCAAATACAAATAGAAGTTGGTATATGTTGTTAGATATGTAAACTCTGTCTGGAACTTTGCGCAGGGTGTTTTCATCAATCCGGCTTTCATTGAGCCATTTGGACTTACTTTAATTGAGGTGCCTCTTCTTGATCTGATGAAGTGTTTTTCTTGATGATTATTTATTATTTAAGGACCGAGTTTTTTTGCTGAGCAGGCAGCAGCTCATGGATTGCCTATGGTTGCCACCAAAAATGGAGGCCCAGTAGACATACACCGGGTATGCATGCTCATAAAGAAAAACAAAGATATCACTTTGCTCGTGTGTGAATGAGCATGTGTGCATAAATCTTCCAGTATTGATTGTAAACATTTCCTCAGGTACTTGACAATGGTCTCCTTGTTGATCCTCATGATCAGCAGTCCATTGCTGATGCTCTTCTGAAGCTTGTTGCTGAAAAGCATCTTTGGGCAAAATGCCGTCAGAATGGTTTGAAGAACATTCACCATTTTTCATGGCCAGAGCATTGCAAGGCTTATCTTTCCAAAATAGCCGGTTGCAAACCAAGGCATCCACAATGGCAAAAAAGTGATGATGGAGCTGATACTTCCGACACAGATTCTCCTGGTGACTCCTTGAGAGATATACAGGATTTATCTTTGAACTTAAGGTTCTCATTGGATGGGGAAAAGACTGGAGGTAGTGGAAATGATAGTTCTCTAGGATCTGAAGGAAATGCTGCTGATAAGAAGAGTAAAATAGAGAATGCTGTATTGGCATGGTCCAAGGGTGTTGTAAAGGACACACGAAAGGCTGTTGACCATAACAGCAGTTCTGGTAAGTTTCCATCATTGAGAAGGAGGAAACAAATCTTTGTTGTTGCAGTGGACTTTGATACTTTTGCCAGTCTTGCTGAAGCCATCAGAAAAATTTTTGAGGCTGTTGAAAAGGAACGGGTGGAAGGTTCTATAGGGTTTATATTGTCAACATCCTTGGCCATATCTGAGATATGCTCCTTTCTGGCCTCAGGGGGGTTTAGCCCCAGTGATTTTGATGCTTTTATTTGCAACAGTGGTAGTGACCTCTACTATTCAACTCCCAATCCAGAGGATGGTCCCTTTGTCATTGACTTCTATTATCACTCACACATTGAATACCGTTGGGGTGGAGAAGGGCTGAGGAAGACTCTGTTTCGCTGGTCATCTTCAGTTATTGATAAGAAGGCTGAGGATGCGGAACGGATTGTATCTTCAGCCGAACAACTTTCGACTGACTATTGTTATGCTTTTACAGTGAAAAAGCCAGGATCGGTACTTTTCTTCTCTACAGTGACTTCTTACTGTTTGGAATTAAGGGTGAATTTATTTGTTTAGACTTTGTTTCGTAGGCACCTGGATTATTTTTACATTAAGAATTGCAGTACAATGGTATATACATGCATTGAGTTATATCCATGTCTTTTGCAGGTTCCACCAGTTAAGGAGCTCCAAAAGGTTCTGAGAATTCAGGCTCTCCGTTGCCATGCTATTTATTGCCAAAATGGGACCAGGATAAATGTAATTCCAGTATTGGCTTCCCGTTCCCAAGCCCTCAGGTAGGGTTTTTTGTGAATATATGTTTTACATAATATTGATTTTCATTTGAAGTATGAAGAAACTGCATGTTGCAATTTAGAAGGTAAATGAACCATAGGCACACAGAAAAAGCAATGTAGCCCAAAAATTGGGAGCTGCTGTTGAGAATATATATAACCATTTTTATAATGCATTTGAGGTTTTGTTTCTTTCTTGCTTTGCATGCCTGATTGAACTTCGAGCTCAAAATATTTTCTTTCCCTCTTCATGATAATTTTTGAAATTTTATGACTCGAAATTATACTTCAGGTACCTATATGTTCGATGGGGAGTGGAATTGGCAAGTATGGTCGTTTTTGTTGGAGAATGTGGTGACACGGATTATGAAGGATTGCTTGGTGGGGTGCACAAAAGTGTAATATTGAAAGGAGTCTGTAGCAGTGCAAGCAGCCAATTCCATGCGAACCGAAGCTACCCTCTCTCAGATATCATGCCATTAGAGAGCCCAAATGTTGTTCAAACAGCCGAAGAAAGCTCTGCTATCAGGAGTTCCTTGGAACAATTAGGATGTCTCAAGAGTTAAAAGTGTCCTTCTTCCTGGTTCAAACTTGTTCAAGAGCTTTGGTACGTGGCTCCTATCACAAGTCTTTGCCTGGTTGCTCTCATGGCAAGAAACTCATAAGCGTTCTCGTGATTTTGAATGCTTTAGAAGCTTTTTTTGTGGGTTTCATCGTGACACCTCAAATCAGCTTGGTCGTTTCCAATTTGTTAATTCCCTTGTAAAGTCAAACCTATGCTGCTCCTATTACATCCCGAGTTTCAATAGAAGAACACGGTCGCATGTACCTCTGGCCTGGTCTCTACAAGAGCCAGCGGACGCCAGTATATATTATCTCAAAAGCTAATACATATACTTCTCTGCCAGTGGGAGTATAACAGTATATACTGTTTCCTGCTTTTGTTGTCATGATATCCAGCCAGTTTTTCCAATCGATGGTGAGAGGAGCTTTTGTTAAGAAGGAAATTTCTAATTGGATGACACTTCTGGCATTTGAACAGTAGCTAAGAATTGGAAAGCTAGACAAAACACAATGAATAGAGGAAGAGATTGCTGATATTTGTGTATTAAACAGTAGATTTGCCGAAGCATGCATATGGATCATAGAGAGATTCCTCTGTTTCGTGTATTAGTTGGTAGATGTGCAAGTATTAATGCGTAGTCTTGCCTGAAGTGTACACATGCGTAGTCAAATCTGAAGTGAGGCTTGAATCTCACTATTTTGTCGTGCCGCAGGATGCTGACAGAAATATGTGCTCTCACCCATTGTTTTTTAAATAGTGAGTTGAACAGTAAAATCTATAAGTCACATGTATATAACATATAAAATTAAGTTAAAAATTCAAAATTAATTAAAATTGATCAAATTTGGTAAAATTAATCAAACTCAAAATTGGTTTTGAGTTTGACAAAAATTAAAAAATTTACTATCTCCTTAGTCTCTTGATACTCCACTCCATAGGATATGATTGACTCCACAATATGTGATTGAAAGTTGCGACTTCATAATATGTGATTTTATATTTTATTATGTGATTTCTTGAAAGTTTAATTTAGAATTGAATTTTTAATTTAACCATATAAAATATTAACTAACACAATAAAATTAGGTTGATTCAATTAGGTTTTAGTAATTTATTTAACTCTACTTAACTTGATTTAATCACGAATTTAACACTCTCTCTCTCTATATATATATATATATATATATATATGCTTATTCTTTTTTTTTTTTTGTATTTTGTCCAACTCTCTGCATTATACATCTTCGATTCATACATTAATTTTTGAACAAATTGTTTATTTTAGATTTGTTAATTTTTAGTTAATGAAGTTCTATAGACATAATTATATTATATTATATTTTTAAGTTATTTAAACCATGTATTAATTTTTATTTGAATTATATATTTTAATATGTTTGAATATTTATATTTTTTTACTTTTATTTTAATTATATTATATTATTATTTATTACTTGACTGAAATTGTTAATGTATAACTAATTAAAATATTTTTTTATAATTTTATAATTCGAGTTTATAATTCAAGTTTATATTATATATTTTATACGTTTAATAACCAAGCTCTCACCCTCTAACGTGGATGAAGGACAGGCAAGCTTATCTTCTTAGGCACGACGTGCCAAGAGAAGTTAGGTGAAAAGCAGTAAGGCTCCAAAATGTGCTGAAAAAAGTCGTAGACATGAAACTGCATTTTTACACCCGATAACGTTTAATTATTTTACAGAGGTTTCGCTGAAAAATCTTGTTTTAAAAAAAGCATATTTTTTTTTTAAAAAATATTCTTAAAAATCGCAATACCAAAAACTATTATAATACCTGTTGTCATTTTGTTTTGCCTCCTTGTTTGAATCTAATACTCTTCTATTAACGGGTTGGTAAGATGTTCTCTCATAAGTTTAAGAGTTGAGATTTCACCCGTGCGAGTTAACCCAACTGATGGCGGAACCTGGAAGAAGGGCCTACTTAACGGGTCGTTTGCTAAATCGCCACCACACCGGAAGATGGAAACTTGCACGGGTGAAGTATTTACCCCTTCGTCTTGCTTGCAAGGCTTATTTTAAGGTGTTTGGAAGTTTATTAATAGTTATTTTTTAAAATAATTTTTATTATAAAATAAATTAAAATTAAAATTTTTATTTTTAAAAAATTATTTTTGATATTAGTATATATGATTTGAAAATATTAAAAATAATATTATTTTTTAAAAAAATTATCAACTACCGTGACGCCTCCTTTAGGCACTTTCATCATCGGATAAGTCGCCCCTTAAACGCATGATAGAGATGGGCAATAATCAATCTAACCACTAACCAACACCACCACGTCTTTCAGATTCCAATTCCTTCACACAACCGGAATTCAAGGCGTTTGACATCTTATATATATATATATATATATATATATATATATATATATATATATATATATATATATATTTCGATTCTTGAAAATATTAAAAAATATATTTTTTAAACATAAATATTTTTTTTTAAAAATCTATAAATAAAAGCTATTGTATTTCCAAAGTTACCCTCAAACGCCTAAACTAAAGAAATATGATCTTCTCCCATCCAAATTCAATTAAAATTTAAACAAGAAAGACATTTACTGTGAATATTTGTGCGAAATAAAGCTTACCATGTTTGATAAAAAAGTAAAAATACGTTTCTACATGAACCCCAAGACTCGTCGGTTGCTACAATATCTGGGTTGAAAAAAAAGAGAAAGAAGAAAATTAACACGAAGGAAGATGGGAAAGCTCTCGGATTAACTTGAGAGGGCTAAAGATGCGTGATTCATTAAAAAATTGAAAATAAATAAATTAGACAAGGCTTAAGTGAGACTTGTCTGTCTTTACAAGCTAAGGATTAAGACAAGAAAGTGATTATTTATAGTTAATTATAGTTTGGAGTGCCTTATGGGCAATGAAATGAACATGTTTTAGTCCAGCGGTGGGCTATCTATCAATGCCGGTGAGATGGGTTGCCTAATTTGGCCTTACCTAAGTCTAACAATAAAAAACATGAATATATGAATGACACCCATTTATAGCTTCTCTTTGCCAAAAAGTCAGGAATTTATGAAGGAGAGTTTGAGAGTGTGTTACTTTACAGTTTAAAGTATTTTTTTACTTAAAAATATATTAAAATAATATATTTTTAAAAAATATATTATTTTTTATATCAACACATTAAAACTATTTAAAAATATAAAAAAAATAAATTTAAATAAAAAAAAATTTAATTTTTAAAAAACATTGTTTTAACCGTATTTTCAAACAACATCATAGTCACCATTACTGAAGTAACACTCAAACTATTTCCCGCACAAAAGTTATGTGATATGTAAGTTTAGTGTTACTTGACATGTTAGTTTGACTTAAAATTTAACCCAAGTTTTCATAATAAAATGAGGGGGAGTTGATCTTATTAAAATCAACATGATTTAATTGATATGTTTAAAATTTAATAAGACATGATTTGATTTAAAAAATAATAATATTATTTTAATTTATTTAAAAAAAATCTTGAAATTATATAATTTTATATTAACTTTTGTTCATCCAACTAATCCATAATCCAAGTCTTAATCAGCCAGATTATATAAACATGTAAAAGACATCAAGGTCAACCTTAAAAAATTAAGATAAAAAAAAGGTGGAATTCTCTCGTAAATGTGGGACACTACAATTCCTTTGTTAATTTCTATAATATTGTTTTTTTATATTGCAGTAATTTTTGTTTTTAAAGTTTTTTTTTACTTGAAAAAATATTAAATTAATATTGCTTCGAGTAATTTTTTTATATAATTTTAATACACTAATATAAAAAATAAAAATATTATAAAAAAATCACTTTAATATATTTTCAATTAAAAAATAATAATGTTATTTTATTTTAAAAATTACTGAGAAAGGTTCCAACTTTATAATATCCTCTTTCATGCATTCATAAACACGTCTGTGCATTAATTAGGTCATGCTGTCCACCTAAATATCTTGTCTCGTAGTGAATATCGGTGACTCGATCAACTAATTAATATTTTTGATAATGACCTAATTTTGTTTGCACTGTACACACAATTTTAATTAAATACTATTAGGTGTATCCATGTTAAGAAAAAACGCATGGATACGTAGAAAATTTCACTTAAAGAACGAAAAGATGATATCCACACCTAATAAAATTAATTTTAAAATGATATAATAAATCAGGAAAAAAAACTAACATTAATTAAAGAATTTTAATTTTTTTTAACTTCAAATAATTTTTTAAATATTTTTAAATTGTTTTAATATGCTAATATTAAAAATAAAAAAAACACTTAAAAACAATTGTTACTACTATTCCAAATCTCAAATTTTAATGCCTGTGAATAAATTTAACCAAACGAGGTTAAACCCCTGTAAATTAATATTTTTAAACTATGAATATTATTTAATTAAGATATTATTTAAACTTCAAATTCAAATTGAAACTGAATTCAAATATTAATTTATCTTTCCCTTAAAAATGAAGGTTTAGTTCAAGTAGAGATTCCTTGTGTTATTGATTAAACGTTGAATCAACTAAAGATTGAGATGGTATTAAGAAAACTTTTTAATCCTCTTAAATCAATCACGCTTAATCCTCTTAAATCAATCAGCGTGAAATGTACATTTAAAACGAATTAAAAATAAATTTAATTTTACTCGAGCACGTAAATCTAATGAAGTAAAAAAAATAATTATTATCGATGTAAGAACTTGAACGAAAACACATAGGCCCACGAGGTTGGTGAGCTCACAATTTTTCATATGCTATCATCTATAAAGATTTATTAGTATCCCAACAACGTGTACGATTAATCAACCTGCATTGCATGCAATTCTAACCCCAAACGAGACAGAGAGAGAGAGCGAGAGAGAGAGAGAGAGAGTTTCTATAATTAAATGCTGCAGTTGGATGGTGCAGTTGTGTTGATTCAAAGAGAGAAAGCAAAGGCAGAGATAGATAGGAGAAAAGACACAGACAAGCCTTTATATATTAACCAAACAAGGCCCTCAAGCTAAAAAATCCGTAAGAGAAACATGTTTAAGATCGAATTGTAAGTGCTCCTCTCAAGATTGAAGACTTCATGAGTGGGTTGAGGGTCTTGAGGAGGAAAGGGAAGAAAAGTATGGATCAAACCCAGAAGAAAGAAGCTGCAGTAGTGCTTGATTCTTGCAAAAGTAGTGGAGCAATCAAGAAGATGAAGAAAGATGATGAGAGTCAAAGCAAAGGTAAGAAAACGTGTGATTTAGTGTCGTTTTGGGAGCTGCCAGAGTACATGAAGGACAATGAGTACATCTTGAGTTACTACAGAGCAGATTGGCCTCTCAAAAAAGCTCTCTTTAGCGTTTTTCGTTGGCATAACGAAACTCTCAATGTCTGGACGTAAGTATTTATTATTATTATTTTTTCTGATTTTGAGGGCCAGTTTTGAGCTTGATTATAGTGTTAATTAGTAGTGATTAGTTTTTTTAATGGATTTTTCTGGGGTTTAATTGTTTTATAATTAAAATAATTTTTGGGTTTTAATTTAATTATATATTCGCAGGCACCTTCTTGGTTTCTTCTTGTTTTTGGGGTTGACTGTGGCAAATTTAATGCAAGTGCCTCAGGTTGCTGATCTGCTTGGCTTGTTTACCTGGTAATTTGTTATGGAAATCTTTCATTTTTTTTTCAATATGAAAACATTGTATAACCAATTACTAATTATAAAGAAAAATCCAAGAATGTTATGTGAACTCTCCATTCTTCTTGTAATAAAGAAGGGATTGGATGAAATTTTATTACTTCATTTTGATTCCCTTTTCTTTGATTTTTCTCTACTTTTTTTTAATAGCAATTACTAATTTATTTGAGACCTTGAAAATTGGTAGTCAGTTCTAATTAAACCCACTAAACCTTAATTAAACAACTATATATCTGGAAATAAGCCAAAGTGGCAAAGGCAATAAAGAGGTAGAAATAAAGAATCAATGGAGGACTCCATGTTAGGGTCCTGCTAGTGGTCTATCACCACACTGTTTTGCTTTCAAACCCACAAACCAATCCTCTCCTACAATCAAAAAGATAGCATAAGTAAAAATAAATAGGATGGAAGTAAGTGAATTTTGAAGTTGTAGCAGTAAGGGCCTGCCTTGAAAGTTTTATTATACACTGATGTATGCCATGGTTTTTCAAACTTTGATTATTTAGTTTTGATTTTACAACTTCCAATGTTTTTCACTTTTGCTAGACATTAACGTGGGAAAGATTCAGTTTGATGTTACAACTTCCAATGTTTTTGTTTCACTTTTACTAGTCATTAATGTTTTTCGGTGATGTTTAATATCTGAAACTTTACGCTCCAAGATCCATGAATTTTCAGAAAAAAGGTTCTCATCCCTCAGCTTTAAGAAAATGATTCTCCCTTTGCTTAAAACACCATACTTTTGAAACTTTTATTTATTAAAAAAAAACAAAGAATTAATCAAACCATAGAACGAATATATATATATATATATATATATATATATATATATATTTTTTTTTTTTTTTTTTTTTCTTCTTACGATAGAAGTTTTAAAAGTCTGGTGTTTTTAAGCAAAGAGAGAATCGTGGCTTACATCAGTATATAAAACTTCTAAGGCAGACTTTACTGCTACAAGTACAAAATTCACCTACTTCCATCTTATATATTTATACTAATGCTCTCTTTTTTATTGTAGAAGTTTGGTTTGTGGTTTTGAAAGCAAAAGTGCGTAGTGATAATCCGCACACTACTGGACCACTAGCAGGACACCAACATGGAGTCCTCCATTGATTCTGATTCTGTGGTGATATCCTGTAGTTCTGTGGTTAATCAACATTCTAATTCTGAATATATAGAAGTCACAGTGAACGAACATGTTTTTATATCTTCACTCTTTCTTTTCTTGTTTGCTTTATTTTCTTGGAAAATTGAAGATTGGTGGCTGTTTTTTTTTTTATTGTGCTCACAATTTTTATTTATTTGTGTTTGAGCTGATGCATGACCGGTAAGAGGAATTGTAGCTGTTAGGGTTTGCCTAAATTTCTTAAGATAAATATTTGTGAAAATTTATGTGTATGGTTTCTTTTTTGAAGAAAATTTCTGTTATATTATTGTCATTTTTTCATCTCAGGAACTCAAGAAATATTATTGTCCAAGTAAAATGCAGGAAAACTTGTGCTCCTTTAGATCATCTCCACTTGCAATTGAAATTGCTAGCCTAACAATATTCTTTTCAGGTCAATTTTTACTAGTGCACAAAGAAATGTTTCTAATGATTTAAAGGATTTTTACTTGGTAAGTTGCCTCATATTACATTAGAGACACATTCCTCTACTCCAGTTGTGAATTAATTTCAAATTAACTCCAAAAGTTGTTGCAGGGGACAACAGAACTGCTTGATCTGGGCCACAATTTACCTATGAAAACGGATGTTTCATCGTTAGGAATACCAGCAACCCGGTGGCCATTCTATGTATTCTTAGGTGGCTCTATGTTCTGCCTCCTCTCAAGTAGCATTTGCCACCTCTTTTCTTGCCATTCACACAGCTTGAACATTCTGTTGCTGCGAATGGACTATGCCGGCATTGTTATAATGATCATCACCTCTTTTTTTCCTCCAATGTATTATATCTTCCAATGTGAACCACATTGGCAATTTATCTACCTTGGTGGTATCACAGTAATGGGAACGTTCACTATCGTGACGCTACTTTCTCCACCGCTATCGACCGCAAAATTCCGTGCTTATAGAGCCATGCTGTTCACTTCCATGGGATTATTCGGCCTTATCCCTGCAGTCCATTCTGTAATTGCCAATTGGAGCAATCCCAAGCGTGATATCATTGTAGCTTATGAGTCGGCGATGGCTATATTTTACTTGACTGGAACCGGGTTGTATGTAAGTAGGTTTCCAGAGAGGTTGAAGCCTGGACTGTTCGACCTAACAGGACACAGTCATCAGATTTTTCATGTTTTTGTGGTATTGGGAGCATTGGCTCATTATGGTGCCACACTTTTATTCTTGGAGTATCGTGATCTTGTGGGATGTAAAGTAAACCTATAATATGTATGGATCAAGATTAATTTGTATGTTGAGTGTTTTGGAATTGTAATTTCCTCTGATCAATCCAATCTCTTGAACTGCTCTACCAGATAAGACAAAGTAGCTGAGTGAATCCAAAATTTCTGCCCTTATTTGGACATTTGACATGGTGCATGAATCAAAGGGCAGCAAGCTCAAGAAAGTTAGGGGTCCAAGACTCGTATCAGTTCCAAATTCCAGAAAATCATAGGAATCCCTTCTTTAATAGGCTCCTTGTCTATAAAATAAAAGGCCTTTTGGATAGTCAAATTCCTTCCTTCATTTCACATGCCTCTCCTTGAAGTTAGGTGCCTCCATTACAAGTTGAATCAAATAATCATGTTCGAAGAGAAATTATTACAGGAAAAACAATTAAATTATTCAATCAAGGTTAACTGGGTACATTCCCAATAACCATCGGGTCAAGGTCTTATTTTTACTGTACTTAAATGCCATAATTTGCAGGACCTGCAACACTTGTGTAGACTTAATTTCCACTGCATGACCATCTTCAATTCACAAGCCCTGATCTTTTCTACTAACCTAAGGTTTCTACAAGGTTTCTACAAGAGAATTACATGGCAAATAGTGATTATGTTTTTCCATCTTTGTAATAAAGAAGAGTGAAAGCAGAGAATTCTGGGAATAGAAGCTAATTAGTAAGCCATGGCAGCCTTTAACTTGGACAAAATATGCTTAATACTTCCAGCTTTTCTTTTTCTCCTCTTTCTCTTTCCCTTGGGTGGTCAGCACCATCACACCCTACTCTTCTCTTCTTTCAATCCCATTAAAGCCAACAGCTCAACAACACCACTAGAAGCACCAGTACTGGATGCATTTGCTTCAACCTCCATTAATACAGGCAATGAAGATGAGCCCAAGACTCAAAAAGTGAGCAGTGTTGAAAGTTTTTATAGCTTTATGTGCATGTTAGTGTTCAAACCCTTGCTGGTTGGTTTTTGTGATCATTTTTTCTTGAGATTTTCACTTCACGTTTTCTGTGAATAGAAAAGGAGTAGCCTGGAGAGAGTGGAAGAGGGTTTAGCCAAGGCTCGTGCAGCTATTCAAGAAGCTATTCGTTCGAAGAACTACACATCACACAAGAAAGAGACCTTCATCCCCAAAGGATCAGTATACTGGAACTCCCATGCTTTTCATCAGTTGAGTCTCCAAGGAAGCTTTAAATTTTCTCTTAAATGTTAGGCATCGCACCTCTAGAATATTTCTTGACATGGTATTTTTGCCACATTCAAACATCGATTGAAGTATCTCTATGGCTATAAAAATAGAAAATTATTAAAGGGTAAATAAAAAAAAAAATTTCTTTTTTCGTCTCTTTTAGGAAAAGCAGGGACAATTGACCATCTTTTGCCTGATTGCCTTTCGGTATATTAACAGGAGCCATATAGAGATGGTGAAGAGATTCAAGGTGTGGCCCTACAAGGAAGGAGAGAGGCCATTGGTCCATGATGGCCCTTTAAACAACATCTATTCCATTGAGGGCCATTTCATCGATGAGGTCGAAAGCAAGGGGAGCCAATTCAGGGCCCAAGATCCTGATGAGGCCCATGTATTCTTCCTCCCCGTTAGCGTAGCTTCTATTGTGCACTTCATCTACTTGCCGATCACGGCGGCGGCGGATTACTCTCGTGATCGCCTCCGCCGGGTTGTGACGGATTACGTTCACATTATTTCCAAGAAGTATCCTTACTGGAATAGAAGTAACGGTGCCGATCATTTTATGGTTTCGTGTCATGATTGGGTAAGCATAATACTCCTGCACCATTATGGTTTGGGGTGACTTTCCTGTAGCACATTTTCCTGAGGTAAAACACTCGCACCGTCTTGTTCCCATTTCAGGCACCTGATGTATCAATCGCCGATTCTGAGCTCTTCAACAGATTCATTAGAGTCCTCTGCAATGCCAACATCTCTGTAGGGTTCCGGCCCCCGAGAGATGTCCCTTTACCGGAGATTTACCTTCCCTTTTCAGGCCTCGGTCCAACCCGTATGGGGCAGGCTCCAAACAACCGCCCAATTCTAGCATTCTTTGAAGGTAGGGCTCATGGGTATATCAGGCAGGTCTTATTCAAGCATTGGAAGAACAGAGATAACGAAGTTCAAGTCCATGAGCTGCTTCCAAAGGGCGAAAATTACACAAGACTGATGGGTCAAAGCAAGTTTTGCTTGTGCCCTAGCGGATTTGAAGTGGCAAGCCCTAGAGTCGTGGAAGCAATTTATCAAGGATGCGTGCCTGTGATCATTTCTGACAACTATTCATTACCGTTTAGTGATGTCCTTAATTGGAGTCAATTCTCAGTACAGATCCCAGTCGAGAAGATACCAGAAATCAAGATGATCCTGCAAAGAATTTCTAACAGCAAGTACTTGAGAATGCATGAAAGAGTCAAGAGAGTTCAGAGGCATTTTGTGCTCAACCGACCAGCTAAACCATTTGATGTTATCCACATGGTGCTTCACTCGTTGTGGCTCCGGAGGTTGAATTTTAGGTTGTCAGATTGATCAAACTGTTCATTTTACCTGCTTCTTCCTCTTTCCTTTTTTTTTTTTTTTCCAAGTCATAGCTGCCTCTTGTTTCAATTCACTTGTTTGCGAAATATTTTGGATATTTTATGCGGGTTTTTTTTCCACGTGAGAAACTCTGAAGTATATACATAAACATTGTCATTAAAATTCTGAATATATACATATATATTTTGTAATTCATGTTCTTAAATAATGTTTTTAGTTTGAGAAGATGGGTTGAATCGTAACTCATCTACATTTTCAAACAGACATAAACTCACCCCGCATCATAAAATAATCATAATGTTTTTAATATAACATGCTTTGTACCTTAAAAAAATAAAAATAAAAAGAAAAATAAAAAAACCAACTCATTAAAAAATATCGGGTAAAAATTAAATTACTTTCTTTGAGAAAGAGTTATCTCTCATAGTGTAGCTTAAAACTTAACAAATCTTTTAATAATTAAAAACAAAAACAGACAGAAAATATTGCCATAATTGCATGATGGATTTTACAATATAAACAATTTGAGTGTCTTACAATATGTTGATTTGCCAGAAAATAGATTACCACACAGAACAACTTGTTAAAGAGAACAAAATATCATCACATAAAAAGAAATACAGTGTCATAATCTTTTGAAGTTGGGTTTTCATGGGAATATAATTCCTAAATATGAATTTGAGCACACATTCTTGGGAATTCGACCATAGTGAATTCATTTGCATTTACAAAAATATGGTTGCACTGCTTTGAAAAAGAAAAATAGTCTATTTTTCCCCATAGTGAATCCCAGTACCAAAATGTATGCCTCACAATTTCAAGCATGAAAAGCTAATAAAATTGTGTTTGATATTGTGGTAATTTTTATGATTATAATTAAAAAAAATAAAAATATATATGACTTCATTTGTATTTGTCAATATAGATAGTTATTGTTCGTAAACTTCAACGAAATAATTTATTGAGTATTAGACAAAACAACTATGGTTAAGGTAAAACAATATATAATAGTTAAGGTAGAAATTAGAACACTAAAGTAGTCCTACCTATCTATATATATATAAAGAACAAGTATTCAAATTAAAAAAATTAAATCAATAGAAGTTTTTAATTAGAAAAAAAAAAAGATACACATACTCTGTGTTAAGTGTCACTAACTCTTTGTATTTTCTAACTATTAAAGAATTGAATATATAATACTCGTATGAGAAACATCAAAATAAATCCAATTGTCTGATATACAAAGATTTACCGTGTTAATTTCTACCTAATTCTTTTAAAAACTAACATTACATAGAAAAAAGAAAGCTTAAAAGTAAATAACAGAAAACTTGTATTCCTTCTTGGAAGGAAGACCCAAGTCAAAGTCTTTTTTTGCAGACCCCAAGTCAAAGTCTTTTTTGAAAAAAAAAACATGAATAAAAAGTTAATGCTAGGCAGCTCATTTTCTGCCCTAATAAAGCTAAAGGCCTGTTTAGAAAACTAAGTACGTAGGTATAAGGTCAACCCAACATGGTGGGACGTAAATTTCCCTAGTCCAATTCATATTTAATACTAAATAAATGCAAAATCATTTCAGTCCCTAAAAGTATTTCACCAAGGTAACTAAGACCCTTAATTTCTGATTTACACATATAGGATCAACAAGGTTTTCGTTTGCATTAACCAGGAGTTATTCAGAGACGGTAAAAAGATTCAAGATATGGGTAGATCCCATGGTCCACAGTGGCCCTATGAAACACATATATTCCATAGAAGGCCAGTTTATCGATGAAATGGATAATGGGAAGAGCCCATTTTGGCCCGTAATCCTGATGAGGCCCATGCATTTTTTCTACCACTTAGTGTGGCTTCCATTGCTGAGTCCATCTAC
Source organism: Populus alba x Populus glandulosa (assembly GCA_033617975.1). Classification (NCBI taxonomy): domain Eukaryota; kingdom Viridiplantae; phylum Streptophyta; class Magnoliopsida; order Malpighiales; family Salicaceae; genus Populus; species Populus alba x Populus glandulosa. Next base: position 12,424,303 of record CM066160.1, read on the forward strand.
TTGCCGGTCACCACCTGTCACCTGAATCCTGATATAATTGTCGCGAGTAAAACATTTCATCGTATTGGACAATATTCTCACAAATCAAGATAAAAGACCATGAACAAATTAGTAAGGAAAGAAAAGGTGTTTATGTCATACCACAGCACAGCTGCCTAAACAGCTCTGATTTTCTTATATTGACAGCTTCTATATATGTTACCATTTATAAACCAAGATGCTCAATTCCTTAAGTTTATAAGTTTAATTTTTTTTACCACTGCAAGTTATTAAATTTCTCAGAGAATATATCTTGTCAATGTAGAGACGTGCACTGGCCTAAAGAAGCTAGATCATGGATTCCTCACAATCAAAGGAAGATTTATGTATATATATATATATGAAATTCATCTTCATAGAGCATAACTAGGAAAATTATTTTTTCAAAATAAAAGGAGCTGAATGCTTGGCATGCTTTTTCTTCTTTTCGTAGTTGTATCGAACAATTTTTTAAGGTGTTAAATTTCGAATTCGAAATTTCTCCATCAATTTCTTGCATGATTTATTCCAAGTCAAATATGGAAATCCAACTTTCCACATTTCAACCCTATCACTAGTTCAGTCTTGTGTCTAAAGATACAATTAACCGACTCGCCCACATAGGAAAAAAAAAAAAAAAACTTTCTAGCACCAGCTTGCCGCCGATTCTATGGGGCTGTAATGATTGATTGTCACAAGCCGTCACTCTAGCTTTACTTTGTTCTCGGTAATTTACTTCTGTACATATATATTCTTGTTAACTCTTCGTTGAAAATACTTCTGTAGACACCATGATCCTCCTCCCTCTCTCTGTCTGTTTATGTTAGAAGAGAAGAAAAAAAATTAAACCGCCATGGAAACCATATGTAATGGCTCTAACGTTGGTTTTATGCTACTGCCGGTTGTTGTTTTCGCTTCGCTTATTGTCTACTTTGGTTCTCCCATGAACCAGAATACCAATACTGTCGGATATTTTTCTTCGTTTTCTACATCAAATACTGTCTATACTAAACCTAACGAGCTTGTTTTTGAAAGCTCTCAACCCTCTCCGTCACAGCCACACCAGTTGCCAACGCAGGTTAGTCTCTTTGGTGATTTTTATTATCCAATATTATACTTTGTTTTTTCTTATTGTTTTCATGATTTGTTTTAGCAGTACCGCTACAAGTCATGAACTGATTAACGAATATTTTCAGATCAGATACATATAGTGCTGTTCATTGATTTATGTTTTTGGTTATTGATAAACAAGTTCTTAATATTTTGTGGGCAGATAAAGAGAGGCAGAGAGAAGATTGAAGATGGTTTGGCAAGAGCAAGAGCAGCTATTCTCGACGCGGCGCGGTTGAAGAACTACACATCATACAAGGAAGGAACTTACGTTCCCAAAGGGGTCGTATACAGAAATCCTTACGCTTTTCATCAGTTAAGTTTTGCTATCAATCTACCTACACACATTGCCCTTAGTATTACCCTTTTTTCTTACTTTCAAATTGTAATTGTGATAATTAACATTCCAAGATTGATTATTTCTACTCGTTTAACATGAATTAATGTGATAGCACAGCACAAAATCTGTCACCCGTTATATGGATTCCATTTTACCCTCTCTTTTTCTTTTTTTTTCTCTTAGATCTTATTTGGAGCTGTGTTTGTACCTGTGTTTTGGCAAATTTTGAATATTTTTTTTTGTTAAAATTGAGTGCGGTTTGTATTTTTTGAATCATTTTAATGTACTGATATCAAAAATAATTTTTAAAAATTAAAAAAATATCATTAACATATATTTTAATATTTAAAAAGCTATTTCAATATTTTATGGTCTCCCCGTCATATAAAATTCAACTTACGTTGAGAGCAGCTACCTTGAGATCGAACTTAAAGATGACGGAAGAAATAATGGCGTGAGAGATTTTTTGGGCGATTAGGTTGTGTGATGACACTAATGTTGATTGGAGTAATTAAATAAATTTCCTTTAAAACATTGAGTGGTGAATCCACTAGTGTATTACCTTGTATATATAATATTCCTCAAATTTGATTATTTATGACGACGTTCTTGTAATGCTATAGTTTTGTAACTGTAACAATGTCTATTCATTATAGGTTTTGAATTGATATGTTATGCCTGTTACCCTAACTTGGGCGTTAAGTTTTGTTGGGGTAGGTAGAGATTAATTTGAAGGACGAGCTCTAGGGATGGTCCTGTTCTTCTTTGAAAATTTTCTTAAAATTACATCTGAACTTGTAGAAATCAACTTTGAAAATATTCTTACAAATTAATTGTAACTTGGAGTAGGGGCTGGGTTTGAATGTGATACTCATGGCCAGTCGTTATCCACAAGACGTTTATGATACTTCGCAATTTAAAAGGCTTGAATTGTGCGTGTTATATGTATGTATGTATGTATGTATCATCCTCTATAGGGTCAAAGAGGTTGTCTCCTGAAACAAAAACATGGTTATGCAAAACCTTAATACAATCGATAAGTTAATAATCTTGATTAGATAATATTTTGATATAATACATTGACTTGCATAGACAAACACATTTATTGACATCACTGGATAATGTTTATTCAGGAGCCATACAGAGATGGAGAAGAGATTCAAGATATGGGTTTACAAGGAAGGAGAGCCACCTCTTGTCCATGGTGGACCCTTAAACAACATCTACGGCGTTGAAGGTCAGTTTCTTGATGAGATGGAGCATGGAAAGAGCCCCTTTGCTGCTAGTCACCCCGATGAGGCACACATGTTTCTCCTACCCATAAGCGTGGCCTATATCATCACCTATGTCTACAAGCCTATTGTCACGTATTCTCGTGATGAACTGCAACGTTTGGTCCAAGATTATGTTGGTGTTGTAGCCGACAAGTACCCTTACTGGAATAGAAGTAAAGGAGCTGATCATTTCTTGGTTTCTTGCCATGATTGGGTATCAGAAATCTCTTTTATCTCTGCTGTCTTGTATCTGCAACCCTAATCTAAGAATGTCGTAAATTAATGATCTTTTTTTTGAAATCTCAGGCACCGGATATTTCTGGAGCCAATCCTGATCTGTACAAGAACTTCGTAAGGGTCCTTTGCAATGCCAATACATCAGAAAGATTCGAGCCTCGAAGAGATGTTTCAATACCTGAAATCAACATTCCTCATGGCAAGCTCGGACCGCCCCTTAAAGGCCTGCCCCCGAGCAAGCGTTCGATTTTTGCATTTTTCGCCGGAGGGGCTCATGGATATATCAGGAAGGTGTTACTGGAGAACTGGAAAGATAAAGACGATGAGATTCAAGTCCATGAATACCTTGATAAAAAGGGAGCAGATTACTTCGAATTAATGGGTCAAAGCAAGTTTTGCCTCTGTCCAAGTGGGTATGAAGTAGCGAGTCCAAGAGTGGTGACGGCAATTCAATTAGGTTGTGTACCTGTGACTATTTCAGATAACTATACGTTGCCGTTTAGTGATGTTCTCGACTGGAGCAAGTTCTCAGTGCATATTCCGTCCGAGAAGATACCTGAAATCAAAACAATCTTGAAAAAGATTTCTCCGCAGAGGTATCTGATGATGCAAAAGAGAGTGATACAAGTGCAAAGACATTTCGAATTGAACCGGCCGGCTCGGCCATATGATCTGCTTCATATGCTACTTCACTCGGTATGGGTAAGGAGGCTCAATGTCAAGGTGCCATATCGATAATATGATTTTCTATAGATTTTAACCCCTTCGTACATCTCGATCAGATTGTCTCTAAACTAGTGACTTTTTTTTGTTCATATTTTGAAATTAACTTTGAAGTCTTCTTTCTTTAAGTTTTTCTAAATATCTTCTAGATTTATGTTGTTATGAATATTAAAGAGTATTTATTTTTTAAACTAGCATGAATATATTTATTCAGAGTATTGTAAGTCTAAGTTCAAATCTATTACGGCTCCCACCATCATTCCCTTCTCCTCTAGTTATTTTTTTCATGGTGCTAGTTTATTCTAGTGAGGCATTTAAAAAATTAAAATGTGTGTAAATGAGACGTGCAAGAGATGATAGAGCCTAGCAGGAAAAAAAAAAAAAAACTGTACATAAGAAAACAAGTCGTGAGAGAATTGAAGAAGGTTTAGCTAGAGCAAGAGCTATTATTTACGAAGTGACAGAACTCTTCATCATACAAGGAGGCGAGTTACATCCCCAGAAAAGCCATGTATACATAAATCCATATGCTTTTTCATCAGTCCATATCATGGTTTTAAGACTTGGTCTGGTGGCTGGTCCGGTCTAAAATTCGGGTTTTGAATTTTAATCGAGTCGTTGGGTTGGCCGGGTAAATTTAAAAAAAAAATCAAAACAACATCGTTTTAGTAAAAAAAAAAAACAAGTAACAAATAAAAGTCAACGGATTTGTTGCCGGGTTAACCTGTCGGGTCACACCGGGTTTTTTTCCTTTGTTTTTTCTTCAACTCGACCCGGTTCCATTCCGGATCCCAAGTTGACCTGCTAAGCCGGGCCGGTCTGAATTTCAAAACTATGGTCAAGATACATCAACAATATTGTTTAATTCTTTCTTCTTCTTTTTTTTATTTATGTTTCTTCTTTTTAGATACCCATGGTTGATTAATGGAAGGAAAATATTCCAAACCTGATACCTAACCATTATTGTTTTAGATATTCCTGATAAGACATTTCAAATTGAACAGACCGCCTCGGCCATATATAATATGCTTCATGTATGCCACTTCACTAGGGGTGGTCAAGGAGGCTTATTGTCAGGCTGCCGCCATACACCTGATTATTTGACATCCAAAAGCTTTACCCACGGAGGACATAAATCGATTAGAAATATTCTTAACTAAAAACTCTGACTCATAATTTTTTAGTATAGGTTTACGTAAATTATTTTTACCTAAATCGATTCAAAGTTCATATAATAAATTTTAGCTTAACATGCATGTTAAATATTTATTATTCCTGATATATTTATTGAATCCTTATTATTTCTCAATTAAACTCTTTTTTTAATAAATTATGTAATCAAATGATATATTAATATTTATTTCTTCTATTGTGCTATTTGTTTTTTTTTTTTTTTCAATTTATGCGGTATGGTGGTGTTTTCTGGGTTGTCGGGGGATGAGTGTGTCCCACTATGAACATTGGTCGGTAAGTACGTGGCCTACCCACTTGTCGTTTCTTAATATTTATCCATTCATCAATTGGACTATTTTTGCTTTAAAAATCTTGTTTTATTATTCATTTATATTATATTCCACTTGATAATACCAATTAACTATCATATAGTTTGTTAATTAATGCAATTGTAAAAATTTGTTCAATCCTTATTGCCTATACATGTTCTAGTATTTTTTTTCTATTTAAAAAAAAATAGGGCCAGGCCTTCTACATTTTTAATTTCAATACATGATTTTACAAAGTTATAATACAGTATTTGATTATTAGTAATAGCTCATTAAAGCATAGTTTTGAAACCCGGATCAACTCGGCAGGTCGACCCGAGATTGAAACCGGGACAGGTTGAAAAAAAACAAGAAAAAAAAAACATGCATGACCTGATTGGTTGATCTAACAAGACATAGTTAAAAACCTCGGTTATAACTCGTTGATTTTTTTTATTAAAATGATATTATTTAGATTTAAAAAAAAATTAACTTAAAAGACCTGATTAAAAATCAAAACTCGGACCTTAAATCGGGTCGAAACCAAAAACTATGCATGAAAGGTTGTTTTTTTGAATTATTAGTTTATATTGTTGGCTATCTGTAAATTAAAAATGTTATAGAGAAACGTGGAAGAAAAGGATTTAAATTTTTTTTGGAGAAAATGCTGGGAAAAATGAGATCAGCATTAGATCACACTATTGATCATGAGGGATCAGTTTGATATTCAAAACTATCAGGACTGATATGGACAAATGGGCACGTCATCAATTGTAGTCGCTCACAACATGCCACGTTTCGTTCAAGCCTCGTTTTTAGTGCTTAGAGAAGTACAGATATAGTAACTGAGCTCAGTCAATTTTCCGATGGTTCTTCCTGCCGGCTGTGGTTGGTGGCTGGCAACAGCCATGTCTTTGTCGATAGGTGTTATACGGTCACCGTGGATGTATACATATATATTTTTTTTTTTATCGAAAGTGTTTTTTATTTATTTAAGTATTGTTATGCTAGTTTATAAATCAACTAAAACCAAGTTTTTTTCCTAGATAATTTTAAAAAATAAACCTTTTGTATTAATCTAATATATTAGAAAAATTAATAAAATCTTATAATATATATATATATATTATAAAATCATAGTTATTAAATACAATTTAAAGCTTAATTTTTTTTCTTCAAATGGATAAATTTAAGTTGATTCAGATAAATTAAAAAAATCAAAATAATATTATTTTAAAAAAATTAACTGAATTTTTTATTAGATTAATTTAATTATGGGGGTTGACATGTCAAAGGGCTAGGTTCAATATTAGTGGATAAAATAAGCAACCTAAATAACTTAATATGCTGAGAAAAAACCTTTGAAAATCTCCTCCTTCCAAATAAAACTCGAGTAATTGTGTTTTTACTTCTCTGAATTCTTTAATAAAAACGGCTTCTTGTTTTAAAAGAAGAATATGCCCCAACACGTAAAATATATTTTTTTTCTTTAATTTATTTTTAAGAATGTAAAAATTGACATGTTATTGTCCTCCCATAATTATGGTCATCCTCGAGGTTGAAACATTTTAGGTAGAATTCATAATTTACACCTTCATTTCATTAATGAGTTTTTTTTAATAATTATATAAAATTTTAGTAAAAGGGCAGAAAACCTCACCTTTTTTCATCCTTTTGTCCCTTTTCTTATTTTCCCTTATCTTGTCCTCTCAAATTTTACACAAGTGACAGCATCTCAGAAAATTAAAAAAAAATTAAATTAAATTAAAAAATGGGCACATCATTGGATCGTTCCATTAGTAATTATTTAATAATCAGGGTAGATTTTAAATATTTAAGAAATCATAAGGGTATTGTTGAGAATTCAAACCAAATGAGTATAAACATTAAACGGAGCACTGATGATCCTACTAGGACCAAGATATATTTTATTTTATTCCTTTTTTTAAAAAGAGATATTTTATTTATTGCTGCAATCAAATTCCTCACCATTACTCTCTCACATGAAAAGTACATTTTCTACACTCAAGATGACCGCACTAGCTCCATCTTCTTATATACTGCTTGCTAGTCTTCCATCCTTTTCAGGTGAAGCTTATGAAGACACCTCCATGCTTTATCTCCTCCTGTGTCCATACCGGAAAAAGAAGCTAAACCCTGCAAAACACTGAAAGAGAGGTCTGATGGCAACTTTTAATAGCTCCACCATAAGTTTTCTACTCCTATCAGCTCTTGTTTCCACCTTGTTTTTCCTATGCTTATCTCCCTTGAACCAAACTATCAGAATCTCCACTCCTTTGTCCTCTCTGTACTCCCCTAATTATAGTATCGAAGAAGCAAAATCCAACCATACTTTTGAGAGGTTTCAATCTTTTCCTTCGCCGGCAACCACTGTTGGAGATGAAGGAATCAGTGCTCGGAAGGACAAAGTAAAGCTTGTTTGATGGTTTTAGCAACCACGCATGCATAGACAGCACTGAAAAGCTGTTCCCTTTTCTCCTTTTTTGACAAAATAGATTGATTCTTGGTTTGTTCTTTGGTGGTGTTATGGACAGGAAAAGATCTCTGAAAGGCTCCCACCTTCACCGTCACCGTCACCGTCACCACTTCCATTGCCAGTACGCAACAGTTCTGCCGTTTCTAGCCACCCCAGCATTCCAGTAATTACAAGACATGAAAAGGTGAGCCTAATTAATGATTTTTCACTGTATCAAATATGTCTTGTTTTTATGCAGTTTTTGTTTCTTGATTTGTTGCATGTTATTAATCTTGTTCTTGGGCGCGTGACTCTACTTCTGGTGCAGAAAAGGACAGATTTTGAGAGAATTGAAGAAGGTTTGGCAAAAGCAAGAGCAGCTATTTACAGAGCAATTCGATCACAGAACTCTTCATCTTACAAGGAGGGGAGTTACATTCCTAGAGGATCCATGTACAGAAATCAATATGCTTTTCACCAGTTAAGTTTCAATACCCTTTTCTTTTCGTGATATTAATTAGCTATAAATTGATTGAAAAGGGTAGGATTTGAATTCTAAATTAACCTCTAAATTCTTGCTTTGCAGCAATTAGCCAATTGACACCTTCAAAAACTATGGTTATAACATCCGTATCAACCTAGATAATCAATCTAATCTCTTATTAAAAAAACAAAAACAAAACAATGTCATTTTATTAAAAATAAATAAATTCTAATGATCCTACTAGACTGTCGACGAGGCTGAGTCTTATAAGCAAACCTGTTTTCATTTCTGAAATTTCCCCCGCTGCATAAATTAATTTTTCCACTTATAGAACTCAAGAGTGAACAGCGTCGTCTTTTTCTACTTTATAGAAGTCATTGGTAACGATGATGATTTTTTCCCCCTTTTCACAGTATTAAGTTTAATTTAGTCATTGATTATATATATTACTTTTAAAGTAGTTTCTGAAATCAATTTATGGAAAGTGCTAAAGGTTTGTGCTGCTTCCATCTTCTCACCATTGTACCTTTTTCTTTTCTTGGAGAATACATGTATCTTTCGGGAGTGCGATCCAGAAAAATTATGAATTTTTTTTTAAATTATTTTTTCATATGTTATCATATTATTTTATGACTTCAAAAATTAATCTTGAAAATTATAAAAAATTATTTTAATATATTTTTCAATGAAAACACTTCCTAAACACGCTATACTAGTATTATTCCTTATCACGTGACACACTTATATAATAATGTATGACCTTTATGGCATATGCATGTGCTCAATTCTTAGGAATCCAATCCTGCATTAGCAATCGAATGGATTCTGGTCGGGTTGTGAGGGAGGGAGAGGACAAGGGAAGGGAAGGGAAGATAAAAGAGGAGAAAAAGGTACGTTCCACGTAGGCAACACTTTGTCATGTGACTCTATGTCCATCAGACGATCACTGTGACTCTATGGCCATGCCCATGCCCATGCCCATGCCCATGCCACAAATTAAACATGCACGTGACACATTTTCATGTGCACAAGGCATGCCAGGATTTGGCCCATAATAATGTCTAGTACGTACATGGAGACAGTGGGAGGAGAGAGACGATGCTGTGGGGTTTAGAAGGCCAGATTCATTTCATTTAATAGTGCAGGCAGGGTTGGTAAGGTTTAAGTAAATAATGACTCAGTCCCTATACTCTTAGTGATATAACAACTTGGTCCCTCTAGCTTACGAAATCATAACTTAATCCCTTAATGGCCCGTAATAATGTCTAGTAGATTTGTTTCAATCTATATATATAATCAAAATGGTATTTGGGAAGGAAAAATAACTCTACACTTAGTTCCGTAAGTGTTCGTGCACGAAACGGTAGGGGTGGATAATTAAGGTGCAAAACGTTGTGCTTTGGGGTAGAATAAGAAAGCTTCAAAATAATTTTCTGGTTAATTAGTCTCGAGGAGTTTTTCAACATTATTAGATAATATTTTTTAGTTAGAAATCTTTTGACAAAACTCGGATGGTCTAACCACCGGGTCAGCCAGGTTTTACTAGATTATTACACTAGTTAATCTTTTAACAAACTTGAACTACTCCAGTTATTAAATTAGTATGTTTTTAGGTCAACCCGCCGGCTAATTCGGATTTAATAACTAAATAGCTCTCAGGATGCAAATATTTGCCCAGCGATTGGGACGTTTTATAACCATGATAATCCGTGCCTTATCCCCAAGTAACTTTATAAGAATAATTGAGAGATTTTTGTAAGAAAGCTTCGATGTGATTGATTTAAAAGAAAAAATTTTTTATTAGTATTAAAATCAAAATGCGACACTAACGTCGCTTTTCTGCTGGTCTAGTATGATTAAATGCTTGTAAGCAGACAGAAGACAAAGCAAGTTAACGTAATTAATACGTACACGAAATCGAGACTGAAATTATATATTTATACCGTTAGGCGACATCGACACAGCAAAGATAGAAAATTTAAGGATAAAAATATACAAATAAATCAGACAGGAGACAAAAGTTTACGTAATTAATACGTACTAAAATTATATATGTATAACGTTTGGTTACATCGAGACAGAAAAATGAAGGATAAAAATATAAAAATAGTAATATGTAATTAATTTTGTAAATTATAATTAATTGTTTAGAGAGAGTGACAATCAATATTTAAAAATTACTCATTAAGTTTTCTTCAGGAGTTACACTGAGATGGAGAAGAGATTCAAGGTATGGGTCTACAAGGAAGGGGAGCTGCCCGTCGTCCACGGTGCACCGGTAAATGACATCTACAGCATTGAAGGGCAGTTTCTTGATGAGATTGAGAGTGGCAAAAGCCCCTTCATTGCTCGCCATCCTGATGAGGCACATGCATTTTTTCTCCCCATAAGCGTGGCCTATATCATCCACTATGTCTACAAGCCTCGCATCACCTTCGCTCGTGATCAACTCCAGCGATTGGTCACTGATTATGTTCGTGTTGTAGCGGATAAGTACTCTTACTGGAATAGAACTCAAGGAGCTGACCATTTCTCGGTTTCTTGCCATGATTGGGTATGATGACACACCTCCTCCTTATTTTATCATCTTCTTGCAGTTTTCATAGAGCATATGTGTTTGCTGGATTTTTAAAATTGACTTTTAACTAAGTTAAGTCATATTTGACCAAGTCAAATTAAAATAAATAAGGTTTTATAACTATAATTTAAAATACTACCTTTTAATCTAGAGATATAATATACTTCGAATTATTAAAAAAGTATGTAAAAATATGATAACGATTATTTTTAAATTAAATATTTTTCGTTTAAAAATATATTAAAATAATAAAGAGTCTAAATACGAAAACTTCCTAATAAAAATTCCAAATCTTTAACCACTATATATAACATCCTCTTGGTTAGACAATATGTGAAAATCATATGCATCTTATCAAACTATTATAATTTTTGAAGTGAAGTGGATGATGCTAGTAAACTTAAAAACATATATTTAAAATTGTTATCACAGGCTCCAGATGTGTCAAGAGCCAATCCTGAACTCTTCAGGTACTTTGTTAGGGTCCTCTGCAACGCCAATATATCAGAGGGGTTCCGGCCACAAAGAGATGTTTCGATACCAGAAATCTTTCTTCCTGTTGGCAAGCTCGGGCCGCCGCGGGAATACACTAAACCCCCAAGTAAGCGTTCAATCCTTGCGTTCTTTGCCGGCGGAGCTCACGGTCACATAAGGAAGGTCTTATTAACACACTGGAAAGAGAAGGATGATGAGGTTCAAGTCCATGAGTACCTTACTCAAAGGAACAAAAAGAACACTAATCTTTACTTCGAATTGATGGGTCAAAGCAAGTTCTGTTTGTGCCCAAGTGGCCATGAAGTAGCCAGTCCTCGAGTGGTGACGGCAATTCAATTAGGATGTGTTCCCGTGACCATTTCTGATAACTATTCATTACCATTTAGTGATGTCCTTGACTGGAGCAAGTTCTCCGTAGACATTCCACCGGAAAAGATACCTGAAATTAAGACGATTTTGAAAGGAATTTCATCTCGACGGTATCTTACAATGCAAAGACGAGTGATGCAAATTCAAAGACATTTCATACTGAATCGACCTGCTCAGCCATATGATATGCTTCATATGATACTCCACTCAGTATGGTTAAGGAGGCTTAATGTCAAGAAGGATTCATCAATTTGATCAGAAGATTCAAAACCCTCTTGTACATCTTTTCTAAATTGGTAAAGAATTTAACTTTCTGCTGTAGGTCATTCTCCTTCACGCAGGGCATGAATTTTTTGTCATAGTGAGAGTAGGCATGTATTTTGATTGTTGTGTGAGGTAATAAATTGGAGTGAAAAATGTTACATATATGAGCATCTCCCGATTGTTCTTCCCCGTCTCACAAAGACTCTACTGTTATTCGGATGGAATCAAATTTATGATTTTTGAGTTCATATAATTGTAATCTTTCAAGAATTTGTTTTTTTTTTTCTAGCCATGTGCTTGGTGACATCTTATATGCAGCATGCAGAAGGCAAAACAGCATAGCAAAACGAATTTATTTGTGTATTTAAAGTATGTTTGGCAATGTGATAGTGGTTGCTTTTTAAATAATTTTTTGTGTTGAAATGCATGCCAATAATATTTTTTTATTTTTAAAAAATTATTTTTGATATTAATACATCAAAACGATTCAAAACATACAAATCATATTAAATTTTAACAAAAAAAATTTAATTTTTTTTAAAATACGATTTGCACTGCATTTCCAAACGGTGTCTCACTGGGATTAAGAATCTTAAAGTTATTTGAACACTCAAATTAATAATTTAAAAAATAATTAAGTTTTTTAATACACTAGATCAATATATAAATATATATTTTTAAATTTATATGAGAAATAAATTAATATCGGATGTAAAACTAATTTAAAAAATACACATCAACTAAAAAAAGAAAAGAGGAAAAACAAACCTCAAAAAGGAAATTACGATTCCTTGTTAAAGGAAACAACAGCTGTACTCCAAACTTCCGTCGTCGTCAGACTACATTCCAAAAAGAATAATTATCGGAGGGGTATCACGTGAAAAAAGAGAGGGTAGATTAGTCTTTCTGTTTGTTGTCATGTCGGGGAAAGAAAAAACGACATCTCAGACCTGCCATTGTCCGACCTCTCCAAAAATCACAGATGATTGTCCGACCTTTTGTTTTTTAGTTGCTCTTAAATTTTAGTGTTTTTGAAAATTATCACAGTTTAAAAAAAAAATGGAAAACTAACATAAATAAAAAAATATTACAGCTAAAAAATCCCAATTCCCACGTGCAAGTTTTTAAAAAACCGTAAATGAGAACTCCATGTTTTTTTTAAGTTATTATTTGGAAACACGGTACAAACGTACGTGTTTTATAAAAATTTAATTTTTTTTAATAAAAAATAATTTTTTATATATTTTTTAATGCGCTGATTTTAAAATAATTTTTAAAAAAATAAAAAAATTTCATTTTAATATATTTTAACATGAAAAATATTTTAAAAATCAATCATAATTATACTCCCAGACAAGTTAATAAAAAAGTTGATTTTTATCTCATGACAGTAACTTTTCACAGGCTACATTATTTTTTAAAAAAATGTGTTTGTTTTTTCTAAAAAGATTTTTTTGCATGTACTGATTTGCTAAATTGGATACACCTTAACTTTTGGTCATGTGAATATTTTCACAATTTTGATTCAAAATAATCCTTCTAATATGATTTTGACTTGCTATATAAATGATGTTTTGTGGGTGTTTAATCATCTGCAACGAATGCATTGTAAGAGAAGAGGGAAGGAATTGGATCTTTTTTGGATTTTAATGTACTATTTATCTATTTAAATTACTCTAATATTTGTTATTTAAAAATATATATTCCAATCTTACCATTGATCAATTTATTCTCATCACAAATTTTACACACGATATGAGGATTACCATTTTTTTTAGTCAACTATCACTTTTCTAATTAGAAAAAAACATTGATAAAGATGAAAGTGAGGATTAAAATGGAAAATATTGATACTATAGGGTTTAATTTGGATCAGAATTTTGCTGAAAAGCCAATTTAACCCACAATTAAAGTTTGATTTCCTCGCGATTCATCCTGTCAAACTCCCATGAAAAGTCTACTTTCCATCACTTACTATAAAATTTTAAAGCTGTAATTCTTGTTGCAACTTCTCTTTTTAACTCATCAATCACCACCTGTCAGCATATGTATAGGTATGAAAGTAAAATTTTTTTAATGTTTTTAAATGGTTTAGTGTAAAGTTTAACTTCTAGTAATTTCAATGTTAAGAAATAAAATTAAAAAAATTAATTCGGGTTAACTTATCGAACCCACGAGTAAATTTAATATTAAAAAATATAATTAAAATTGAAAAGTTGATTATGAAATAACTCGAGTCAACTGAATAAATTTGTTAAATTTATAATTCGAGTCATGAGATAAAAATAATTTTATATAAATAAAAAAAAAATTAATTTTTAATCAATTAAATATTAAAAAATAAAATAAATTAAATAAATTAATTAAAAAAAACTTGAAACAACTTAAAAGCTATAAAACTAGGATAAAAAGAATACAAAGTTGAATCTCCAATATTTTTAATATTGAAAAATAAAAAATAAAGTAAATATTACTTTACAAGAAAAAACAAACATAAATAGGAAGAAAAAACAAATAAAGGAATGGAGATTACGTAAGCAAATAGTACTCTACAAGAAAAGGATAAAGTAAAATCTCCTTATCGTTTAGTTTGTTTTTTAATTAATTTGTAATTATTAATGACAATAATGACAGACGTCAAGATCTCCCCAGGCCCCACCTACAAATCAGTGAAATGACAATCCACTAAGGTGGTGATGGGTCACACAAAAAGGTAATTTGTATGCGTTGTTATTTCTGCGTTTAAAACGACTACAGCAAAATAAATATTTAGTTATATAAAAAATACAATTTGTTTTAGTGGATCCCATGGTAATTCACCTTCATAACATGATTTTAGTGAAACAGCTCTTGGCTGTTTTTCTCTATGTTTAAGCGATGAATTGCAGTGTACACATAAACAGTTTAATTTATTTGAACTGTTCACATAAATAATACAATTCGTTTGTGAATTTTTTTTAATGTGTTTAATTTTTATATATATATCTTTTTAAAAAAATTAATTTATAATTAATTAAATTCATTCGCACTATCATTTAAGAAATAATTTTTTTTCCTGAAAAATTAGTGTAGAGTAAATTAAATTCACTCGCATTCTAATATCAAATCAATTTTTTTATTTCTGAAAATATTTTATTTAATTTTATTACACGCTCAAAAAATTATGAAAACTGTAGTTCTTGTCGGATGAATTTTATACGTAATGGAATTATAGATAATTTAATGAAATAATAAAAAATATTTTATATAAAGTATTATTTATTTAATGATGTAATAACAATAGTTAAATCTACAATATTTAAATTAAAAACCATCAATATTAATATATATTTTTTAAAATTATTTTATAACCTCAATTTCAAAAGCATTTTTAACCAAACATATTAAACTACTTTTTGTTCAACTTCAATTTTAACCACAATTTTAACTAAACACCTATTTTTTTAAACTAACCTAACTAAAAATATTTTTTATAAAACAACTTTTTTAAACCATAATTACAACAGATACCGCAATACAAAACACACTCAAAGTAAACAGCAAACTATATGAATATAAAATGCTATTTTCATGATGTGAAGAGGGTAATTATTTTTACTTTATAGAATATTTTTTATTTTAAAAAAATTATTTTTGATATTAACATATTAAAATAATTTTAAAATATCAAAAATATATTAATTTAAAATAAAATAAAAAATAAAAAATTTTAGACTTTCTTAAAAACACTTCCAAAAAACAATGTCAAACAATGCCATAATAAAACAGCTCTTTAAGTCCCCATCCATTTCTACATGCCCTCTACCCATTGCTTTCAGGGTCTAATTTTAATTTAAAACAGCTACTTAAAAAAAAAAATGGGCACAGATAGGAGTTCAATTTTAGGTATTTTTATAAGTATAATCAATGAAGATCTGGTTTCGCAAGCTTCAAGTTATAGATTAGATAAATTAATCTGGTTTATTTAGATTAAATTAAAATAATATTAATTTAAGATATATTTTTAAAATAATTAAAATAATATTAATTTAAAAAATATTAAATCAAGTCTCCTTATATTTTTAACCTAGTTAGTAAAATTGATCAGATTTGACATATTAAATTCTAATCTTGAATTTAATATGAAACTTGACTTAAATCAAGTTTCAAATCAAATGAAGTTTGGCTGTACTAAATTTTATAGCAATGATAGCCACATGGCCTACGCTATAGTATTTTTTTTTTTTCCTTTCCTGTGTATGGGATGTTGATTAGAGCTAAGACGCTGTCATTATATTTCTTGCTTTATTGTCATTTTTTATTACTCGTATTTACAGAATCCAGTTATATATATTTTTAATACTTCATTTACAGGGCTAATATTTTAAATTGATATTTATTATATGGGCATTACTATAAAGACATGAAATTAAAATTTTATCTGGTAAAAATAAAATAAAAACAATTTTAGAGTATCTCCAAAATAATTAAACAAATTATAAAAGAAACCCAAAATTATATATACAATGTGCCAACTTACAGCAAGATCCGAGTGCCCAAGTCAAAGCCTTCTACAATTATACATATTATAATATCTGGTTGATTTTTTTAAAATTTTAATTAGTTTTTTTATATTTCATTTTTTTTATTATTTTTTATAATTTTCTTTATTTAATCAGTTATTTTGCTCACCCCTATTTTCTTCTGCAAAAGACATGCAACCTCATTCTATATAATTAAAAATTTATCTCTACTGTGCTTAGAGCTTAATTCGAAGACTTCTGATAATTCTTCCTCCTTTTCTTTTCTTTTTTTCCCCTTAGAGCTTGGCTGATTGTTTCTTGCTAATCTCCCTAGCCAATTAAATCTCTCTACTTGTTTACACCTACTAATAAATAAAGATAATAACATATAAAACACGAGAAATGATAAAGATCTCACTTTTTATCAATAAAAATCACCTACTTCAGCATGAATAGTTTTATATTTAATTGAATTATATATTAGTGTTAATTGAATATTGAGTATTCAATAAAGGGATAAGTAGATTGTATCTTATATCTAACTGTGCTTTCGTTTATTTTATTATTATTTTTTCATAAATATTTCTCTATAATTATCGTAAAAATTCAAACAATGACAAATGTTCATCCAATTTTTTTTGGATAATTGCAAGATTTATTATTATAAATTAATTGGGTTAATCATATAAATCACTTTCAATTCCAAGTTCGTGTAATTTCATTATATATCAAGTACTCTTGATTTCAATATCACACGACAAATTCTAAGTTATTTCACTTGTCTTCACATGATCGATTGATTCTCAAAGCTTACGTTTTTATGTATCTAGATAGAATTTTTCCTTGCGAATCAAATATTTTATTTTGTCTAAACCAATGAGTTAAAGTTTGATACTGTATTAATTGTTAATTTTAAAAGTATTGTTTTTTAGTAATATATTAAAATTATATATTATTTTATCCTTTTTAAATTTATTTTTAATATCAATAATATCAAACAATAAAAAATATTAAAAAATTAAAATTTTTAAAAAGCATTACATAAAGATAATCATTCCTTAAAAAGTTACCGCTTCTCTAGACTAAGAAGTGTGCTACTTTATAATAAAGTTGAAAAAAACTATTTGCCTGATGCAATAATTTATTCCATTCTCATTGGAAAGAAGCAGCAATGGTGGACCATGCATTTCTTGGTTTCTTGCCATGGTCGGGCATGGGAAACTTCCTTGTTTCATTATTAGAGTTTTTTAAAAAAGTTGCATTACAAAAAAATAACACGGTTAATTTATTTAAAAAATTGCATATGGTATTTTTTACTCTATTAAGAAAATAATTTAAGTTATTTAAAATTTTTAATTTTAAAAATAAATCAAACTCTATTCTTATACAAACTTTACAAATAAAAAAATAAGTGTTCTATTACTATACACACTTTAAAATATATATGAAGCTTTATTTTTATACAAACTTTATAAGTGAAAAAGAATAAATGTTTTTTGGCATAAGATGAGAGTAAAATTTTGTTGAGATGAAAAAATTACAGCAAATTAGCTAACATAAAATCAGGTGCATCAATATTTTTAAAGTAAAAAATATTTATTAATAATAAATAAATTATTTTTTATAATTAAAACTTGTAAGTTGTGAAAAACAAAAGGGAAAATCAAGGTAATTTTTTCACTTTGCTCCATTTAAAAAAATATAATTTAAATTACAGATCAACATAATTTTTAAATTTAAATAAAAAAACAAATATACCCTCGTATATAAATATAATACAAACACATAGGTGTTCCATTAGTCCCTCAAAAATCTATCAATCACACCATTTTTTCTCTCCTCTCGAGAAGCACAAAATCCCACCAAATACAAATCTTATATTACGAGGCAGATCAGTCACCCACAGTAATGGCAGTTTCAAGTACCGGAGGCTGCGTTTGTTTTTAAAAAATAATTTTTAAAATTTTTATATGTTTGTTTATTTATCATTAAAAAATATGATCAATAAAAAATATTTTTTGGTTAATGAAAAATACTTTCTAGTTAAAAAAATAATTAGTTTAGTTTTTAGAAAAATATTTTTCTTTTATTTTGAATAAAAAACACTTTTTGAAAGTTATGAAAAATTTAAAAATATCATATTATTTGCTGACTATATCAAATTTGATCCTCAAACTTTTGATTGATATATATATATATATATTGAACATTTATTTTTCAATTTTATCTCTTAGAATTTAATTTTTATATTAACTTTGGTTCTCATTTTTATAATTGTTGTTTGCTTTTTTCTTATCATTTTTTAATTAATTTTTTTTATAAAATTTGGTTTTCATTTTTTTAATTGTTACTTATTTTATTTGAAACAAATTTATAAAATGTTAATTATTATTATTTTAATTTCTTCATTTTTTAATTTTTTTAATTTTTTAGATTTGATCTCTATTATTTTGATTATTATTTATTTTATTTGAGATATTTTTTTTCAATTTCATTATCATTCAACTTTTTAATTTGTAAGATTTGTTCCTTATTATTTTAATAAACTTGAAAAAAATAAAATATTAATAAGTTATTTTCCATAACATAACCAAACACTGGAAAATATTTTGCAACTTATTTTTTATTACATTATCAAAAATTAAAAAATAAATCACTTTTTACTTTTCTAAAATTTAATTAAAAAAAAATATTTTCCTACAAACACGACCGTAATTTTTCTTGATTTTCCCAAGAAAAGAAACGTTAGCCCATAAAGTACTCTCTGATATGGAAGAATGTGAAGCTATAAAAGGGAATGGTGAGGAGGGCAGGAAGAATGTGAAGAATATAAAAGGGAATGGTGAGGATGGCAGGAAGGAGAGGGAGAATTTCTGGCACCCAGATCTCATCTGATAGGGAAATGTTGGTAGGATTATACGAAAGAAAATATTGCTGTTTGAAACATAACTAATTATTCATTTTTGGAATCTCGCCATTAATTTTTAATTTAATGATTTATATTGGACGAGAGAAAAAAAAATCAATAGTATTAATTAATTGTTATTTTATATGGTAATATTTGAAGTGCCTATAATAATTTGTAATCAATAAATAAATATATACTTGAATTGGTTAAGAGCATTAAATTGCTCTTACCATATGCCCATTTATTTTGAAATTAATTATATTTTAAATTTGATCTTTCTAAAAAAAAGTCTAATTTTGACAAATATGATGTAGAGAATTAAGTTACCAAGTTATCAATAAATTAGGAGTTATAGATGGATTCTACCATTATCTTATATATTTTTTTCCTTATAAAATAGCATTTATTCCCGAATGACAGACGTGAGGATACCAAATAATGAAAATAAAATATATTAGAAAAGGATTGACACGTCTAAATTATTTATTAAATAATTACCAGGTATAATCGGCATGCCTCCGGCTAGATTTTTCAGATTCAAATTAATTATACTCAACAATGGCATCACCATTGGTTGCATTTAGAAAGTAAGTCTTCAACTGAGCAAACCCTGTAGCCAACCCGAACTCTCCTCTCCTTCCAACCACGGCAAGCTCACGCTCGGTATTTTATATGGGATTTCTTGAAAACACACTGGTGGAGCTCCCCTTAAATTCGCCGGCGGTGAATCCAAAATGAAAATATGTCACCAGCGATGGTATATGTTGACTAGATGATACATATACTGTCAAACGAAGCAGTACTTGTCATCAAGGATCATCAAGGGCTGTCTTTCTAGGCCCAGTCTTGTCTGGGCTATTAAAATCCCATCAAACTCAAGACATTCTCTTCACATTTAATGTCCATGTTTGATTCCTTCATCCTTAGTGTATTTGTTAATACTGTGCAAGATGTTCTTCTATAAAAAAATATTTTTTAATTAAAAATATATTAAAATAATACTATTTATTTTTAAATCTTAACATGTTTTTTATTCAAAAACAGATTAAAACTCAAAAACAACTTTAATATCTCTAAAAATAAATACCAACATCCCAACAAGAAACATATAAGGATTAAAGCTGACTTAAGCTAATGGCTACTTAAGTAATTATCCAAGATCTCCACTTAATAAAAAACCTCAAGAATAAATAAGATATATTTATTAATTATGTTTTATAAAATAAAAATTGTCCACTTAACAAAAAAAACTTTGTTCGTGCTATTGTTTATCAAATTTTTCATCGCCCAGCTCGAATTGAACACAATATAATAAAACTTTACCAAATGAAAATTACTCAAGCCTCCATTTGCCACACATATATAAAAAATAATAATAAGATATTTCATAATCATTTTAAAATATTTTATTTATGGTTTTATCCAAAATCTCCATTCCCATTAAACCGGCCTTGATTAGGATATTCATCAAGTTCGATGTTAATGATTGTGCAATTTGATATTTGCCACAACTTGAGCTTTGCAAGGAAATGGTCTTAAATCTCCCACATTATCTTCCACGTGGGGAATTTTCATTGATCATACTACATCGGGATGAATGCGAAGATTTCCTCTTTGCCTCTTGCATGTTCTAAGTATTTCTTCATGTTCAGATGTTTTACGACATGTGTTCAAGAACATCCTTTTAATTCTTCACTAATTGGCCTCAAATGCGACGTGTGAGGTTCATGAAAAACTCTGTCTTGCATGAAACACATGTGGAAATGCAGTTAAAGGTAAAACCACCCTCGAATTACGCTACTAGCACACGCAACAATGCTGGTAACGGCAGTCAAGCTAAAGCCACGACGTAGATAGAAAAAGGAGAAGTTTTCGTGTCATTTTTTACTACTAAGATTCTGCGAGTTCAAATGTAATTATACCTGTATTTTTTTAAAAAAATTATTTTTTATTAAAATTAATTATTTTTTATGTTTTGAATTGTTTTAATAAATTAATATTAAAAATATTTTTTTAAAAATAAAAAATATTATTTTAATATATTTCAGCATTTTAAACAACTGTAACATATATTTATTTTGAAGACTTGACTTGAAAAAGGATAATGTTTTATCCTAACCTTTTCTTTTTTTCATGTGGTTAATCCAGTCACGTATGGATTGGCTAATTAAATCACTAAAAATCCAACTAAATTAACTGAGTTTTGTTAAATTAATATTTTGTGTTGTTTTAATGTAAATCCAACTTAAATCAAGTTTTAAATCTCAAGTTTCTAGCATGTTTGATATTACAATAATATTTGATTTTTAAAATACTTTTTATTTTAAAAAATATATTAAATTAATATATTTTTTATTTTTTTAAATTTATTTTTGATATCAGCTTATCAAAATAATAAAAAAAATCAAAATTTTAAAAAATATAATTTAAAATACATTACCAAACATGTTTTTCAAGACCTAGATAATTAGTTAGTTGGATCAATCCTAAACTCAATTTAAATAAACTAAGAAAAAAAAATTTAATAAAAAAAATCTGGTCAATCCCAACTGATCTGAATCAATGGGCCAGTGAGTCGACCCATTAGCAAAGTCGGGTTATATAACCATGTTCCGAACCCAAACAAAAGCCCTAAACCCTTCCTTTCCAGGCGCACAGTCCCTCTTTAAGTATCTCGGTCTTCGAATCAAAGCATCATACTAAAAAATTCTCTCTCAAACTTGAAGGAGAGCTTAAACATTCATCAATGGACTGGAAGAGCACAGAACAAGCATCGATGGAGCGTCACGCACCGAATCACTCCTCCTCCACCTCCTCATCAATTCCTGCAACTGAAAACACTGTTTGGGCCGACGCGTCGCCTCTCCTTGAAACCGTTTGTAAAGGTCTCCGATTTAGCTTCTATATTTTTTAACTTCCTAAAACTCTTTATTTATTTATTTTTGAGTTCCTGAAATTTGTAAGTGTGAACTAGTTATTTCTTTTTATTATCTTTGTCATTATTTTTTTTTCAATTTGCGCCGTAATTTTTTATCAAGCATTAGATAGATTACGGCTCTTATAATGATTAAAATTTGAATTTTCTTCAATGCTTAATTAATTAACACAAAATGTACAATGCTAGTCTTTTTTTCTTTTAAATTATTGATATTAATTCTGTTTTTAATATAATGTCCTCTAACAGAATTACGCGACGGTGAGCTAATTCATGGCGATAATTTCAACCTATATGCCGCAATGTCTGCTCTAGAGGTAATTTCTTACATTTTCATTTTAATATGACACTATTTATTTGATTAGTGATTTATTTTTGTGGTTTAATTTTTGTATCAATTGATTTTGTTAGATTATGGACCCGAAGATGGATTCTGGAATCATCAACAAGTATGCTTCTGTTGATGAAGCGATCGAAGATGGTTTGGCTCCTGTACCTATTAGCCTTGACAAAACTGTTGATGTTCAGTGCATCATTGACATCATCGACCAACTCTTAGCGTGTGAGGTATCATAGTGTTGTGGCTTACTTTCCTTAGTGATGCATCAAGTTAGAGGGATCAAGAGAGTCTCGTCACTGTTGAATGTGGAAGTTCTTTTTGTATAATAATTTCTCCGGCATGTATACTTAATATAATTGCAATGTGTTCCCTTTCCGCCGTGGATTTAGTTTATCGGCATTTCTCTATATCCATTTCTCATTAAGAAAAGGCAAAATCTTTGATAAAAATAAACTGCTTTATAAACACACACTTGTCCATGCGCACTGAAATTTGCATGCATTAATGATTACATATGCCTAATGTGAAAATAATAATGTTATTAAACAATTGTCTTTCATGGCAGGCAACATGGCACAAGGGTCACTCGTTGGCACAGACTGTTTTTTCATGCGCCTACCTTCTGAGACCAGAGAGGACATTATCACATGCCCTATTGGATTCTTATTGCAAAGTCATCCGTGCAACGTGCAAGGCAGTGACTTCAATTGTCTCAGATGCACGCACACATGAAGTAAAGTATTTTAACAGCTCCTTTAACCTCTGTTTATTTTTTTATAACTAATCTTCAATGATTCCTTTGTTTCTTCTTTATTGTACATTATTGCTATCTTAATATTAAACTTTGTGTTCATTGAAATGGAAAAAGACGTCGCATGCTCGAATTTTTTTTTTATTATTGTTTCTTGCTCTTATTTTTATAAAAGCATGATTTACAAGTTGGTTCTTTGGCAGGAAGAGGATCTGTTTACAATGGCTTATGGCCTTCCTCTGAATGTGGAAGGGGATGAAAAGTGCTTGTCATTGTTAAATGCTGTCGAAGAGAATATTTCTCGCCAGCTGCGAGCTTGCAAAGCTCCGCCTTCCAAAAGAAAACCGTTAGAGGGTATTATTCTAATAACACATTCACTTTGAACGGGGACAGTTAGGATAGAGGGGGGATGACCTTTGAATTATTTTGAGATTAGATTTTGAAAATCTTGATCTCATTTACTTGTCTAGTCACTTTATATGTAAACTTGGGACTTTCACATCAATTGCGTCACAGGGGTTTTTTTTTTGGCTACTTTATGGGACTCCATATCCTCATTAGCAGTCTACTGTTTCTTGTATTTACTGGTAAATGATTATTTTTCCCTGCAGAATTAGTGTTTTTAAGAGATGAATTGCAAACTCCAACTTATTCAATTTAGTAAGATTTAGAAGTGTATGCTTTCTAATCTCTGATGCTAGTTGATTTTCATTTTAAGTTCACTGGTTACATGAAAAAAAAAAGGTTGTGTTTTATTACCATTCATGTTTCCATCACTACCTTTTAGTGCTTGGCATGAAATATCAACGTAACTCTTTTAATTAATTTGGTGATTATGTTAATGCAGATATAGAGCCTCTACAAAATAATTTTGATCTGGAAGAAGGCTACTGCAAATCATTGTTATGCCGCTTACGCTTTCGTAAGGTCTTATCCTGTGTTTGCTCTAAAATAAGTGTCATGGTGGATATGGATCCTGTCTATGCATAATTTTCTTTTCTTTCAGAATCTTTGCACATTGCATGAATGTTCATTGGATTGGATTTATTTCTTTTCTAATCGAGATACACAAATTCAGTTAAAAGTCTTGTTTGGCTTGTGGTTATATAGAAGATTCTGGAGATGCTGAATATCAGAATTTATCAAGGTGTCAAGGATTTAAAGCACTTCCTTTGATTTCTGGTTAAAATTTTTAAGCTGTTAAAAACAAATGATGAAGCTGTCATTTTGACTGTCACTTTTGGAAGAGTTCAATATTTTCTGCAATATTAGGGTTTTCTTTTCCTTACTTCAATATTGAGGAATTAGTGACATGATTAATAATTGGATATTCGCATCCTTTCTGCTCACCAATTATCTACCTTTTCTTATTTCTCCTGGCTATTATGCAAATAACTCAAATTCTGGTTCCTGATATCTTTGTTTTCCAAGCATGCCTCTTCTTTATGTCTTCTCTATCCGTTTCTCACTTTCAGAAAATATTGTTGCCCATGAGTCAACTTCATCTTTTTTTACCTGGTCCTTTGCACCACACTTATTTTTTGTGGTCAACATATTTTTACCATTTTTTCCTCTGCTTTCAGCACTTTTGCCATGTTTTAACCTGCATGAGGCGACCTCAAGGAAGAGGTCTAGAGTTGGCAAGAAAACATATAGCTTCCTGCATTTCGGAGCTAGGAAGCATTCTTAACTCAGCAGAATTCCTAATGTCTAATGCCTATGGAACTTGTGAAGATGGTACAGAAGATAGAACAACTGCTTCTGGCCGTCAAGCTATTGGGTTTGATGCTAATTTAAACAGCAGAATTTCAGCCCCAACTCCACCACGTTCAATTAAAATTCTTAGTTGGAAAAAGGTTAGAACTTAATGGTTAGGATTGTTTGTTTCTCCATTTTTTATTTGTTGATATTCTGTCTTTCTGTTCTTCCAGGCCATCGAGTATTTTGAAAAACTTCTTCATCATCTAGATATCATAAGTTCATACCTGTTGGACCCTTCTTTGGATGTTCTTTTGCGCTTTGTGGCTCAATTTCAAAAAGCACAACCTGATTTGGTTGCAAGAGTGCATCTCCAGGTTATTTGGACTTCATCCACAATATCTTTGAGATGATTAGATGGATGTTATTGGGTTGCTTCCTTCTTTTTGAATTCCTTAACCTTTTTTATTGATACAGGTTCTCATCATATTCTAGAGAATTATGCACTTCACTTTTTGTCGGAGTATTAACAGCCCTGATTTTTTTAATTTTTTTTAGCTGAAAGAAAAAAAGAAGAGGAATATGTATGTGTTGCCATTTTGTTGCTTAATGTAGATGTGTTACCATTTTGTATCTCTGGAGTCTGTTAGGGAATGCAGTATTGTTTGTTCCTTGAGTTATGCTTAGTGTTTGGCATTCTAATCTTCGGTACTACTTCATCTTCCCATTCTATTTTATCTTGTCTGTTCACCTTGTTCCCCACTTTGTACAAGATTCTTTCGGTAATTCCTTATCATTATATTCTGACCCTGAAACTTGACAACTTGTTACAGCTTCTGTTGGTTCAAGATGGAAAACTCTATGGGCGGTATCCTATCTTAGCTGTGATTATTAGAGCTGCACGGTTGCCTGAGGTCATTATGCGCCATGATATTCAGAAGAACGAATATGTTGTGCAGTTAGGACAGGTGAAGACAATTGTTATCTGTTATTATATTCCTTCAATCACATAAGTGGGCACCTTATGATGTTCTTCACTAGTTAAAGTAACATTGTTCATTACTATATCTCCATTCCCTATTATATATTTTTGAAATCGCCTTTCCATTGTAAAAATGACCCTTGAAAATGGCATGTTATTAATCATAATAGCTAAGAGGTAAATTTGAAAAGTCATCCACTATCATGTATCCTATTTAGGATGTGGGCAAAATAAATTGAAATATCATGAAAAGTGATGGCAGTCAATGCCATAGTATCATCTAATATTTTTGCATTATCACATGTTATGCAGATAGTGATCAACATGCTCAAAATTCTTTGCACAAATGCTGCATGGCAGAGGCGTAAACTTGGAAAGATTTTACAAGATTGGCGTGCTATCTATGTACAGGTTTGTGATCTTCCTTTCAGTATTGTTTTCTTGGGCTATTTGTTTCTGTCCCTTAAGCAAAGCTCCTTTCAAATGCATCGTTTATTTTAACCACAATGCATTCTAGTATATTTATTGAATAGATAATAATTGAGTTTGACTTGCCCTGAACCTAACTATTATTGTGGAAATGAGTAATGATGCTTAACCTTATCAAAATTGTACAAACTATCATACAAACGGCCTGTCTACATAAATTATGAAAGTGTGGCATGTCTCATGTGTTAGTATTTTCTGTTTAGAATTTTGTTTACTTATTTTTCATTTTGGGCTAGTTGATGCTTATGGTTAATTGGTTACAATGCTTTAAGTGCTAGTTTTGCTATTGCAGTGTTGTCTGGTCCTCTCCAGCCTCGAACCTTCAGTCAAAACCACCTCATTTTGTTTAAGTATCTAGCTATTTAAACTTGATGAGTTTCTTGCAGTTTGTTGATTTTTATTAATTCTTCAAAACCAAATGTAGATCATATGGTTCAAGTATCTGCTTTCAGAGTTATTTTGGCAGAGATCAGGTGGTGTTTATTCTTATGCTCTACATCTGTTGGTTAACAGCTAGAGCTTGCATTCAGAAAGGAGTTTGGAGAAGGCTCGAGCATTTCAAGTGGCGAGGTATGCTGCTCTCTTGAGTATTTGACTCATTGTTGTACCCAAAAAGGGTTTTGATATAAAAGGAAATCAGCTTCTTATCATATAAATAATTCCAATATATACATACAAACATAGTCATTTAAATTGTCAGTTGACTATGTAACCTAGTATATTGTCTCAAGGGATATGTTCAGTATTTGTGTATTCACCATTTGGGTCCTCTAAAATACTGTTAGAAAATGGAATTGCCTGAGGTGCTTCATCTTCTTCCATTGCGAATAGAACATTAAGTTTTATAGAATGGATAATTAACATAGCCATTGTGAGAAAACTAATATGTATAAAGTTGTTGTGTTGGAGATTCTGATATTATGAGGAAGCTGCAACTGTAATTGGACACTGTCTGAAGGTAGAGCAGAAATATTCTTATTGTTTAACCATGGTTATTATAACTTGATTAAATGAATGAAGTTGTCATCTACAATAATTTTCATTACAAGGTTTTGCATGGATATTGCCTGTTGAGAGGAAGGAGCTTTGTTCTGGGACTTCATTTGTCCAAACTTGATGATACTTGCATGATTAATTATTTTTCCATTTGATTCAAAGGAGAGCAAAAGAGAGAATTTAGATTCTAGTTTTTTCCGTTATTGGACTAGATATAAATGGGTATCAGCAAATCTTTTATCTCCACATTCTACCAGTTCTGTTATGTATTTCAGCTTCTGTTCGCCATTGTCATAAACTGGGATGCTTATTTTATAGAGTTGTCAAAATATATTTGGTTTTGCAGAATGCATCAGCAGGAATATTAAAACACATCCTCATTTGGGTGGAGGAGCAAACTTATTGGATTGCTCACCGATTTCTCGTTCTTGGTTTCGAATTAGAGCTCTATTCTCCCAGCGAATATTGCATGGTGTATTGGTATTTATATGTTGTCTTGATCAGGCTTGCAGAGAAAACACATCTGAAGATGACAGTGAGTGATGGCAGTGGTAGGCATACCTCTACTTCTCACTTGTTTTGTTTCATGGCGTAACTCTGCTAGAGTGCCAGCTAGAGGTTTCCGTCTAGGAATTTTTGCACTTAACAAGGGAAAAACAAAATAACAATTGACTAGATGAGCCTGCAAGTGAACTGTTGCTTAACAGGAATTTTACATATGGGTTATTTGCTGTCTCGTCTAGCATTTTCAGACCATTGATTGAACAAAAACGGCCTACTGGGCCAATTTAAGTGTGGGCAGACTTGATAATAAAATATTTCTTATATTCCGCATGCAATTGTTTCTGCACTGGTAAATCTCCCTAGCATACAGCACCAACTTGTTTTATTCATGTTCATCTGTCAATCAGCTAAACAAAAGGGAAAGAAAAGAAAGGATTCTCCGAAAGATCTGGCTAGAGAAGCTCGGATCCCACCAGCAATCTTGTTTCTTCAATGCCAAATATGTCTTGCTGAAGGACTCGCACTGGTACATTGTGCCTTTTTTTTAATGCTTGCTCTGTCTCATATTGTTTGTCCATCACACAAAAAGCTAAAATCCCATAAAGAATTAATAAATTGCAAAATATATAACTTCATTCAATTCGCAGACAATTAAAAAATCTCTTAGTACAGCCTGAAGCCAATTCTTTCGAATCAGAAATAGTAATTCTTTGTGATTGACCAACGAACAGTGGGGGGGGGTTAGTTAATGAGTTTATGCATCCATTCTTGAGAACTACCAGACTTGGTGTTACTGTATAGAATTGGTCATCTTTTCCATTTCATACGCCCTTACTTCTAGGTAGTTTGAACCCTAGTGCATCTGAGATCATATGCTTCCATTTCTTCATATTAAATATTTTCACTTCACTCCATTTTCATCTCAAAGGATCTAAAGTACCTGTTCTATCTGTCTAGCTACTCGCTGCTCTGAGGAATGAACTGATGGTCTTACAATCTCCCAGCCCGTTCAATTCTGAACACGAGGTAAAGTGTATATTTTATGTATATGGTAGCTACTCTCATATATATAAGCAATAAGGCAATGTTTGGTAGAACATGATAGAATGCAATATAATAGAAAGAGGAAATGATGGTTATTCTTCCCACAAATAATGTGAAGCATAAACTGCGTCGCCAATATAAATGATGCCATCTAGATCTTTGCACTATTTTTTATTCGGTCATTTGGAGGAGCGAAAAATAATTAGCTTAGCCATCACAGAAAAAGTGTATCATTTTTTGCACAGAAGCTACCATAAGATGGCTTAGTGATATGTTATTTCTTCTCACACCAAATTTATTTATTTTTTCCAGAGGTTTATACAGCATTTTGAACTTCTACAAAAAGCTTGTATCCCTGATCTCATTTCATACCCCTCATTCAAGGAATCAACTTCCCATGCTCGCTTCTCCGTAAGCAGTCGATGATTGTTCTAGTTATTGCCTGCACAATCCTTTCTTATACAAACCTGAACTGATTTCTCTTTCTATCTATAGAGTTTGGTCATGTGTAATTACTTCAAGGATGCTCAGAAGATTGCAAAGGAGGTCAAGAGTAGTTTTCTTAATGACCCGGACAGATTAGCTGAACTTTGCATATTGGAGCAGGTTGCTGAGCACAATAGTGTTGCCCTAAATGTGATTTCCCGAGTCGGAGCTCATGACCCGTCCCTCAAGGTTTCTTTCGAGTTCATCCACCACCCGTGTTTTGCCACTGTTGTTGTCAAGAGATCTTGAAGGTTTGTTTCAAGGACCATCAATTTTGAAACACTAGGCAATTTAGTGAGGTGGTATAGCAATTGTAACATTCGTAGTTTGTTTCCCTATCAATTTTCTCCATTATTTTTTATAGCATTATCTCCAAAAGAGGAAGTAAGTAGCATCGTCGACTGCTCTCTAATCTTATTTGTATTGGCAAACAGATCGCTATTGCACCATGGGAGGCCCCCCAAGCCTGCAACATTGGGCTGAGCTTTTTCAGCCGAAAAGACAACCAAACCCATTTTAGTAAAATAAAATCTATTAATAGTCTTGTAAGCCAATCATCTCCCTCTATGAGTTCGAATCTTAAAATTAGCGTTTAGAAAGATTTATTAAATTATTTTGAATGTAGCAGGCCGAAGTAGAGAGTGTGCTTTTAAGATCATTCGAGGGACCTGAGACTTTCTAGAATGCTTCAATCTTTGCACCGAACAGAGAGCCCTGCCAAAATCAAATCTTGGACGTCCGAAAAGTGATCAAACGGCTAAAAAAATTTTCAGCGTAATTTAAGGTGTTCCAGAAAGTGGAGACCACTATCAAACGTCACTTTCAAATAAATTCTTTACTTGGATAGATTTTTTTTTCTTTTTTATCGAATCTTTACTTCGATAGGTAAAACAAATTTGTCTTTATTCTATGGTTTTGGATCCGGATTTAACATCAAATTGTTAAAAAAAAATAATTCATGAATATATTAATTTAAAAATAAATGGATGACTTTAAGAATCTCAGTCTCCATGAATCTGATTAAATAATGCGGTTTGTAGAAGAAATTTGAATTTCTTTTGAAATATATATATATATATATATATAAATTCATTATCAAATTTATTTAAATAAAAAATAATTTAAATTAACTCATAAGAAAATGTATGAAATAAAATCTTATCTTAGAAAAAACCCAAATTATTATAAGAATATTATATCAATTTTTGTTCTTTAATACAAGAAGGCCAACTAGGATGGACCGCCGAGCATGAAAGTGGGTGCAGACACCAAAAGTGAAAGCAGAAATTAAACGGACAAAAGCTGTCCTGTCATGTCCCTGTTAATAATTCAAATCATGGGTAGATCTGTTCTGTGTAAACTCTTTATGTTTTTTTACCCTTTTTTTTTCTCACTTCCATTTCTATTGAAGGCTCACCACCGTCCTTATGCGACAAGGGTGGCAGCCACATTAGAATCACTGCAGCTGTATTACCTAGTGGCACCATACAGCTGTGTTCCTAGTGGCACCAACTGCGACGGTGATTTTCTAACAGCTTTACCTACCACCTCGTCCAAGCTGTATTACCTATTTATTACTTTGTGTTTTATATGTTAGACATGACATTTATAATATGATTTCATACACATTTTAGATAGCATAATACAAGTTGTTATGAGATGTTTGATGTGCTTTTGAATAGAGTAATTTTTTTTAATTAGAATATATCTCCTATGAATAAAAATAATTGTTTTCAATTTGTTTATCACTCATTTATTTTTAATTTGGTAGAATAGAGCTTGATCAAGTTTAGTAAAATGAATCTTCCACTCTAGGGCTTGAGTGTTTTATTGTGTGATGACTTTTATCTTTTGGTGCCATTTAAGAATGCATTTCACTTAAAAAAAATATTAAATTAATATTTTTAAATAATTTTGATGTGATAATGTTAAAAATAAAAATAAAATATAAAAAGTATTATAATATATTTTCAAGTAAAAAATATTTTAAAAAAAAACACAACACCGCAGTACCAAATACACATTTAATTTAATTTAAAATTTAAATCTTAAATCAAAGAAAAAAAAACAAAAAATTAATCCTAAAATAATCTCGTGGATATAGAAACAAAGAAAAATATATATGCAAGCTTAGATTTCAAATTCAAATAGAATTGAAAATATAAAAAAATAGCAAACTAAAAATGAGATTTAATTCAGAGAAAATAAAACTTATTATGGTTCTCTCATGCATCATGATTCTTATATTTGAGATGGTAGTGTCAAGATGCTAGGGGAAATTCAAATATGATGCCTTCAACCTTTAGCTGGCCAACACTATTATAATCATAAATCTCTCCTGTTTTCAACCCAACTTTCCCTTTCACTTCTTGCTGTTCTTGGACAAGAAATTCTCACCATGGAGTGATCCTAAAGCTACATGCTAAGATACAAACATTTATTATAGGTTTGAATTCTCACACATACAACATTATTTTAACTTGTGGTAGAGTACATTGATGGCTTACATTTTAAGAAATAATCAACTTCTATTACCTCTCTTGTCTTTCTCTTCTTGTATAGATTGCTACGAAGTTGTTTTTTTTTTTTCTTATTTAATTAAGGACCCATGTGTTGGCTTAGGCTAGCTTTACTATTGCTAGATTCATAAGCTCATTTTTTGGTTATTTTCCTCTCATTTGTAGATGGAACAAATGTTTATTATTAGAGGCAGCATGATTATGTGAATGTTTGTTTTTATATTTTAAAAGTGTTTTAGAAAAAAAATAATTTTTTTATTTTTTTTTGTTTTAGATTTTTTTTGTGTTTTCAAATTATTTTAATATATTAATGTCAAAAATAATTATTAAAATATTATTTTAATATATTTTTAAATAACAAATACTTGAATAATATATCTGTCGTGTTTGGGTTTATTTGTTGCTAGCATTTAGAAATTAAAAGTGATGTTTAAATTAGATATTTAATTGAGTTAATTTAAATGAATAATTTTTTTAAATAGTTAACTTAATAGATAATGAACAAGACTTGTATATTATCAAACATAATTCAAAATCTAATCTATTTTGTTCTAATATATATAGTGGAAACCTAATCCGTGGACTCTATTGAGCTTTTCTTTTTTGAAAAACAAAGTACAATAAATATTTGATTTTTCTTACATGATAAAATATAAAGGGAGGAATATTAAAATTCAACGTATCTCAAATGAATTGAAAAGGCCTTTTTTCATATACGGAATCCATCGGGCACATGTATTTTCTATCACAAACGCTGACTCTTGAATAGTTGCATATCTATCCATTTAGTGATTTTATAAAATTTAATAAGTAATATCAATTTTACTAAAATATTTATTTCTAAAATATTCCCCCCCAAGAAATTAACATTAATTTTAGCAATAAATCCACTCATTCAATGCATAAAATCTATCACAAAATCACTGAAAAAAATTCTTAGTGACAGAATCCTACTCTTTTATCTTCTTACTTTGTGATACTTATCAATTTAACGAACAATTTATAATTTAATTAAGAAATTAATCAGCTAGAATCTAGCAAAGCCCAGATAACTAATGCCACTTAATCCATCTCTTAATATTATACAATACTTTTTTATATAAAAAAATCTCAACGCTGTAATCGCTTTTTTTTTGTCATAAAACAATTTATCGTTCACAAAATCCTCACTTGGTAATTAATAGATGCTTTGTATCTTCAAGAAAATAATAAATTCTTAAAAATAGACAGAAAAGGCAGGATTTTTACCACCTGATTTGCACAGGCAGAGGCTATTTTTAGGAAGGGGAAAGACAGTGCTACAGTGGCAGTCCATCTTCTTACAAAGCCGTATCCTGACACAGAGAGATAAATACAGAAACTAAACTACCCTACGAAGTACGAACAGATGGAGACAGTATTGTTTATAATTGTATAAAAATAGCATATAATAAAAATATTAAAAATAAAAATAATATTCAAGACGCCGACGACCCAACAAAACTCAAGGAACTCGTATGGACATACGCCATCACAGCTAAAAACTTTCATAGTTCTCTGTCAAACGGAGATAGGAAGACTTTTCTTCCTCATCTTTGTCACTTCTTCTTCTTTGCCCAGTCATCTCTCTCTCTCTGATATTCAGGTTCAGGTAGGGGATTGTTACGAGCTCTTTTGTTCTTGTAATCCCTTTGGGTTGTTTTGAATTTTGATGATGTTAATTATAGTATGTATTCTTGAATTTTGCAAACTTTTCTTTTCTTCGATTTTTTCTTGGTTTGGTTAGATCTTTGGGTGATGATGAGTCAAATGGTGTCTTCGTTTTTTCTTTAGCTAAGCATGGATGTTGTTGGTGTTGGTAGATATTGTCTTTACTGTTTCTTGTACATTTGTCTTCGGTTTCTTGATTTATTTTTGGTTCTTGTAATTGAATTCGGTGAATTTCATAGCTTTTTAGTTTTCATGATGATTTCTTGTTCTTTCTTTCTTTCTCTTTTGTGTTTTTGATTATGTGGAATTTTGATGGTAGTGGTGATTTAGGTTTTTTTTTTTTGATAATTAGTTAATGTTGCTGATATTATGTTGTCACTGATGGAAGCTTTATCTTTTATCTATCTGGATCTAACTAAATTCATGTGATTGTAAGCTTATGAAAGTCAATTGAGGGTCTGAAATTATGATCAGATTCATTTATGTAAATTAATGCTTATTGAATTAGAGAGTTAGTGTGAAGAGAGTTGACTCGATGGGTTTGTTTGTAGAATTCTGTAATTGAGAGGGAGAGAGAATGTCAGGAGGTGGAACCCAGAACAGTTTGAGGAGAGCACTTGGTGCCCTCAAGGATACTACCACTGTTTCATTGGCCAAAGTCAATAGTGATTACAAGGTATTTTACTAGTTTAAAACAATGTTGAAGTTGTTGTTGTGGTTGTTTGAAGTTGGGTTTTGTGTTAAAGCATTGATCATTTTGGTTGGATGGTTTGGTTTTTCAGGAATTGGATATTGCTATAGTTAAGGCCACAAATCACTATGAGCGACCTGCAAAGGAAAGACACATTAGAGGTAGATCCAAGGCTCTCCTTCTCTTCTATTTGATGGATGTGGAGCTTATGTGCTCTCTATTTGTTTCTCTATGCAGCTATTTTTGCTGCCGTTTCAGCTACTAGACCTCGCGCTGATGTTGCATATTGCATCCATGCTCTTGCACGGCGTTTATCAAGGACACATAACTGGGCGGTATGTGCATCAGCGTCACATGAAATCTTATGTGACTAGATAGCTCTGAATACAGAGGCTTGAAGTGATGTTACTATTCTGTCAATCTAAATATGCAAATCTTCATGCCTTGGTCGGAAACAAAATTTTTGTTTTGGCTTTCAGGAGCCCTGGAATCTATATTAGCTTCCTCTTTGTTTCCAGGCACTCAAATTTTTGCCGGAATTCTGTTTGCACTGGAATTCAATTAGGTGACAGTAGTGCATAAAATGCTGCTTAGCAACACTAGCCCTCTGGGATGTATCACCTTATTGAGGACATGACTAAAGACACTTGATGTATCATATAGCTTTATAGTTCATACCTTAGAAAATCCGATGAACATATGAACTTCAACCTGACGGAATGATATACATCTCTGTGGTCTTTGTTGGTCAGTGCATTTATGTTTATGAAACAGTTTATATTGCAGCACCATGTTTTTGTAGTCTTCTGCTTTACCATTTTCAAAATGAAGGAAACAGCAAAAAAAATTTTGTCACTTCGAACAAATGAGTGAAAGTTTCTTCATAAGCAAGTTAAACTTATGGACAGGATTGATTGAAATTTCCTGTGCCTGCCTTTACAGCCATTTAGATCTGAAACAGAAAAATATAAATGAAGTTTACGCTAGTGAAAGTTAAGCACGTCATGTCAAGGAAGTTGATGCTTTGAGTGATTTGATGTCCATATTATTGATGCATGCATATGTGTATTTCTTATCTGTCCATTTTTTTCTCCTGCAATTTGTTTGACTTGCTGCTAGTTTTTAGGTTGCATTGAAAACTTTAATCGTTATTCATCGGGCTTTGAGAGAAGTGGACCAGACATTCCACGAGGAGATCATTAATTATGGAAGAAGCCGAAGCCATATGCTTAACATGGCCCATTTCAAAGATGATTCCAGTCCAAATGGTATCTTTTTTCTTCTTGGTGAAGTGATTATTCTGGTTAAAACTTTGTTTATGATGATTATTGTTATGTGTTGAACAGCATGGGATTATTCTGCCTGGGTTCGCACCTATGCCTTATTTTTGGAGGAGAGGTTGGAATGCTTTCGCGTGTTGAAGTATGATGTTGAGATGGATCGACCTGTGAGAACTTATCTTTTTACCGTGACCCATCTTGGCTCTCAATTTATTCAGGATTTTTTAATTGAAATCCTTGTTACAGTTCATTATTTCAACCATTTCACTACTCTAAATACTATTATGTGGACTTTACCACATCTAAGCAATCACATATATAAATTTGATTTTTTCTTTTATTTAGGTATAATTGTTTTTTGGTTTTACAAAATCTAAGCATTGACATTTGTGCTAGATGTTCTCAAGAAAAATTCATTGATAAATCTTTTATACAGCGGACCAAAGATCTGGACACAGTTGAAATACTGGAGCAACTGCCAGCTTTGCAACAGCTTCTTTTCCGCATTCTTGGTTGTCAGGTAAGTGATCTTCTCAACTAAATGCACAAATATAATGGTTTCTCGATTTAGGATACAGTTATTCATCAGTGCATTTTTTTTTTAACATGGGCAAACAATTTTGTACCTTTTTGTGCAGCCACAAGGGGCAGCAGCCAATAACTTTGTCATTCAGTTGGCACTCCAATTGGTGAGTGGACTTTGTAAATCATGCATATTCTTTGTATAGCTGATTTGGTATGCAGGGGGTATTTACACGTTCCAGCTTATGCTTTTTGTCATCCACAATAATAGGTGGCTTCCGAGAGCATTAGAGTTTATCAAGCTATAAATGATGCTACTGCCAATTTGGTTGACAAGGTAAGTGACCGTATTTTTTTGTCCAATCATTTTTTGTTCTTCACATCAGAAGCTAGGCTATTCAGAAAATTAGGTACTCACAATACCATTTACGGATGACAGTTCTTTGAGATGCAACGCCCTGATGCTGCAAAGGCTCTGGAAATTTATAGAAGGGCTTGTCAGCAGGTAATATCATCTGAATGCTGTGCAAATGAATGTTTAACAATCTCTTAGGGTAGCTGTTATATACGTATTCCATAAGTGTACTCTTAACTTTCAGCGTATTTCAGGCAGAGAGACTTTCAGAATTTTACGAGATATGTAAAAGCATGTATATTGGGCGTGGAGAAAAGTTTATAAAGATCGAGCAGGTCTGCATTCTTGTTTATGGTGTTTTTCAGGAACATATGTTTTTCTGGATTTTTCTCTGTTATCTATGTTGATTAATTCTTTTTTCTTTTTGATAATGAAGCCTCCTTTATCATTCCTACAAACCATGGAAGAGTATGTGCGAGATGCTCCAAGGGTGACAACAGCTCTGGAGGATCAGGTACAGAAATGCTCTCTGTGTAATGGATTTGTGTTGGAGGGAAGAACATAGCAGTGAAAGGGCACCATATATCATTTATGTCGAGAATTAGCTTATTGCTGCGGGAAAGAAATTGCTAGCAATTGGTTAACTGACAATGGAGTGAACTTCCCTAAAGGATTATCTACCGCTTTTGCCTGTGCACCATGGGTGCACTATTATAATTTGCCATGCATGCGATGTTACTGAAGAATCCCACATGCCAAGGCATGCTATAAAACTCTATCAAATCTATATTCACATGAATCAGGCGTAAAAAAATAATGTATATGTTTCTGAAGTGAATGTGTTAGATTTTTAATGTTTCCACTCTCTGTAATGGTTTGTAAATTTCTTATTTTTCCCTTCTAATTAGCAATATCTATTACTTGTACATCTTTCATTAGTGTTTTATGCTATGTTTTTGTCTTGATCTTGCAATAATTATTATTGACAATGTAATCTTCAACTTTGCAGTTCATTGATAATAAAATTGCTGCCCCTAAGGAAATCTTAGCCATAGAGTACAAGAAGGAACCAGAAGTAAAGGAGGAACGGCCACCATCACCACCTCCACCTGAACCAGTAAAGGTGGAAGAGCCTGTTGCTCAACCACCTGATTTGTTGGTAAGTTCATAACCTTTGTTTCGTTTAATTTGGATGTAGCATTTCTTGCTGAGAAGATTCTGAACATTTTTTCAGTTCCCTTATGAGCTGCCTTTTCCTTCCTTTTTGTCTAGGGGTTGGATGATCCTGTTCCAGTTGCTTCAGAGCTAGATGAGAAGAATGCCTTGGCTCTTGCAATTGTTCCAGTTGGTAAGTTTTTTATGATGGTCGAATCTTACTTTCTGTTGGATTATGGCTCAAAAGTTTTCGGAACCCATTTTAAAAGCTAAATCAACATGTATAGCTTCTGTTCTGAGAGCATTGAAATTTTAAATTATGGAAGGCAAACCCTCTAACAAATCCTCAAACCATTAAAACTTAGAATGAAGACCATGGTGGTAGAAATTATTGGATCAAGTCTCTTTGCAGTAGTTTGCTTGCAATAGTGAATCAGAGTAAGTTTTACTGTTTTCTATTATTGCAGCTGAACAACAAAGTTCCCCTGTCCCAACACATGCAAATGGAACTACAGGCTGGGAGCTGGCGCTTGTCACGGCTCCTAGTTCAAATGAAAGTACCGCTGCTGCTAGCAAACTGGTAACAATTCTACCATTTGTTTCCTGCATGCAGTTGATGTCTCACTAAAATAATACCAATTTGTCAACTTCCATAAACTGGATTGTTCATATGTGCAAGATATGTGGTAGTTTTCTGGTTATATGCTGATTTTTATTACTTGTGTTGATACCGAAGGCTGGAGGGCTTGATAAACTTACATTAGACAGCCTCTATGATGATGCAATTAGAAGGAGCAATCAGCCTGTGAGCTACAATCCTTGGGAGCCAGTCCCAGTGGCTAATCCCATGATGCAAACAGCCGTACATGATCCTTTCTTTGCATCCAACACAGTTGCTGCATCACATTCAGTGCAAATGTCCCAAATGGCCAGCCAACAGCAAGCTTTCATGCAGCAGCAGCAGCAGCAGCAGCAGCAGATGATGATGATGATGATGATGGGCCAGCAACAACAGCAACCTTCAAATCATTTTGGAAACACTTACGGAAGCAGTGTCCACCCCTATGGCTCAGGTATGCCGCCTGTTCAAGCATACAATCCATATTTGGGCTGAATTTAGACGCTTTACACAGAACATTCTTTTTATGGAAACGCGCAAAAGAATAAAACAAGGGAGATCAGTACGTTTTCGTTTTTTAGATTTGGAATGCTTGAAGACTCAATAGCTGTGTACCATATGTTGTGCCTGTGTAGTAGTCAGTCAGAATGAGATTCTTCTTTAATAACTTGTGAGACAAAGGGCTGTTGAGTAGTGATTATTTGCGATGAAGGTTAGTAATAATGTTTTCCAGACTACTACAGCCTTTTCAACCTGCTTCGTTGCCGTTGATGCTTAAGCGGAGCGGGTATTTCATACCTTGTTATTCTTTCCCCTGCCAAGTTTAATTATAGATGATAGGAATGATATGTAATCTCTGTGATTATTACCACATCTGTGTAAAAAGAAAAGAAAAAACGAAGTTTGATTTGTTGCGGGTTTCATTGGCTCTTGTAATAATACTCGACTGTTCTCAGTCATCTCTTATTTGTCCCACGGTTTCTTCTCAGCAATTTTGAACTTGTCAAGCAGTAGAACTTCGGAGTCTATCTTGCTGTGTTGACAAATCCAAAGCTTTCCTTAGTCTCTATGTATGTATTATTACATCAATGAAGGAACTTATCCCCATTTGTGAGGTGAGGTACCAGGTGAAAAAGAGATTCAAAGTCCTTACATGTAAAAACTAAGGTTGGTTTAAGTACTTCAATGGTCATAGATAATGTCTGAAATTATTGTGTCATGGTTGGTTGATAGAAGACGGAACTTTGCTGGCAAGAGTTGGTCCATCAGTAATTTCCTCGTCGCTCTGGCTCTGTGAGCAAGGTGGCTCAATTTATGTTTGAAAATGAAATGAAAATGGCAGTGATGTTGGCATGGTATGGTGCTATAAAGACTGAGATGACACATCCCTACATGGGCCTAAAAAACCAGGCTGTTAGAATAATTGCTGCCCCATGAATGCAAGAGAAAAGCTGAAAATTAAATTTATCAATTCATGTGTGGTGGTGGATTCTTCTTGAGAGCCAACAATCTCTTTGGAGAAAACTGACTTATCCATTGAGAGGTTGCAGATTGCAAGTCTTGTATTCATGGGATATGTGATTAAGAGATCTGCAGACAAACAGACTTGTTGAAGTCATTAAGGAATATGTAAACGGTAAATTGGATTAGTTATCTCGACTTCTGATCAATTTTATTTTTTTCAATATGAAGGTAAAAAGTTATGGAAAAATTGAATAGTAAAAAAAAAATCATTCAATTAGAGGTTTTGAATTAGGTTCCACTACTGGCTTTCTAGAAAAGATACATATTTAGTTTCTATATTATTAAATTTGACCTGACATATTAATTTATTGATTCATTAATTTAAAATCTTATATATTGAATTATGTTGAGAGTTAATATGATCAAAATTAGTTAACTCAGCGAGCTAATCTAAGTAAAATTCAAGTGAGATTTAATTTTTATTTTAAATAGTATTATTTTAGATTAATCCGAATTAATTTAGACTAATTCATGAACCAAATCAGTTTTTATAGCTATCGTTATTACTCATTAGTTTTCTCCTAATGTGTTTCTTAATGCCTAAATTTTTCTCTGTACATTTTTTTTTTAAAAAAAAACTTCTACTTCTTATGTACATTAAAATGATATGTTATGGGTTTTTTTTATAAAAAAAATGAATTAATTTTGTTTTATTAAATAACAAGTTAATCCACCGTCCAATCAATTCTAAATTGACTTTTTACCACCCGATTTCTAAGGGTCAAAACATAATTAATGAAAAGAGGCATGATAGATTGAAAAATGAGTCGGTTAAGTCCAATTTAATTAAGATTAGTGATTAATTCATTCCACAACTCTTAACTCTTAACTCTGAACTCAAGGTAAAAATCTTGTAATCATTACCCAATCAAAACTAATCACGAAATCAGATAGCAAAAGCAAAACTACTAGAAAGAACCACCAACTCATCAAGACAGCTTCACCCTTCAACCCAAATGCTCTGTCTCTAACAACATTAAAACAAAAACAAAAACAAAAACAAAAAGATCATGTCTTGGCTTTTCAATTCGCTGCAATCCAACGATCCGGATTCACCGCCACCGCACCCTCCTTCTCCATCAGTTCAAGACGACTTGTTGGTCATCGGTGATTCTATCGGCCGTCAATTACGTGGCGTTGCTAACTTCCTTGCTCCGCCTCCACCTCCACCGCCGTCCAATACCCAAGCAGCCAAACCACAACCGTTCGATTCTTCTTCTCAATCATCACAAGCTCTCCTTGGGGTTCGCAACGATCTCGCTGAAATCGGTGACAGTTTAAAATCTGGTCTCTCTAAATTCACTTCCAATTTCTTGCAATTTAAAGATATTAACAGTAAGAACAGTGATGGTGACGAAGATGACGACGTGGCGGGGATTAATGAGGAAGTGATTGGATTTGTTAAGGAGATTTCTTTGAGACCTGAATGCTGGATTGATTTTCCTTTACCACTCCAAAACGGTAATTTATTTCCTTTTTTTTTTTAAAAAAAAAAAAAACGGCAGTGAATATTTTTTATTATTTTTTAATTACGAAGTAAACAAAATTGTATATGAAAGGAAAAAAATTGATGTATTTATTATAGATTTTAATATTTTATAGGAATCTTGCCCTTTTGAATTTGCGTAAAATTTGATGTATTTATTATAGATTTTATACGAATTGCAGGATTTTGAATTGCGAAAATCATTTATTTATTATATGTGAAGGATATTTTAATTTTGGGCGAAGTTGAATTAGGAATTTTTGTATCTTGCAGATTTTAGAATGACTGATGCTCAAAGAGAACATGTGTTGAATATTGAACATTTTGTTCCTAGTTTGGCACAACTTAGAAATAATCTTCGGAGTGAAATGGGGGATGGCCGATTTTGGATGGTTTATTTTATATTGTTGATTCCGAGATTGAATGAACATGATTTCGAGGTTCTATCGACTCCCCAGGTAACATTTCTGTGTTGATATGATTTATGTTCTGTTCATTTTATTTATAAGTTTGTTTTTCCTGTGGCATCAAGTCCTTGAAACAATAAAAAAAGAGTAGTTTTCAGGTCAATTTAGTTGCAATAGTAGTGAAATTATAATGGGGGTTTTGTTGTTGTTGTTGTTCTAGCCGAAGGGTACCTTGTGATACTAGTTTTGCTGCTTTATGGTTTTTCTCAACCTAGCATGGTCTGAGTGCATGTTAAAGCTTCTGGTGAGCATAGGTAGATATTTTATTAGTAGATAACACATTGTGCACCATTTTGAAGTGCAATTATTTCGAGCCACAATGCTGGTGAAACCAGAATTTTTTGTTGCATTATTAATCTCATCCCTCAAATTTACTGGCAGTGTGATATGTCTCAGGGAAGGGGAGGCATTGGTTGATCTTCTAGTGGTAGGCATCTAGCAAGCTTAAGCAGATAATATACCAGTTAGTAAAACATTTTGCATAGCTGCAATTTACATGCCATTACTTTGGAGGTTAACTGGTTTCTGATTTTTCATGTGTAAAAAATTGGTCTCCTTGCTGTTGAAAAGTTTTGAGAAGGTGACTCACTTTTGTCATCTGACGGGATCATAATCTGTTATAACTTGCTGTGAGCTGTCTTTTCTTGGATTTTCTTTTATGTTCTTGTAATGTTGCAATCAAAATTATAGCTTTCAATCTACTCATCTAGATGCTTGAGGAATTATTATCCTCTTC
The DNA here is from genome assembly GCA_033617975.1 of Populus alba x Populus glandulosa. Lineage (NCBI taxonomy): Eukaryota > Viridiplantae > Streptophyta > Magnoliopsida > Malpighiales > Salicaceae > Populus > Populus alba x Populus glandulosa. The sequence goes on from CM066160.1 coordinate 12,466,830, forward strand.
AATCTTGACATTGAGAACCGGAACTGAAAGATGTGAGGATGATGGCACTTGCATGCTTTTTAATTCTCATCTTAGAAGAGGGGTGGGAAAGGGATGGTTATTTTTTAACAATTCTGTGAATATGCAGAATGAAACGTAGCTGTGAGTAATTGGTAATCATGCTCTCTTATACATCAAAACTCACCCCTGGGAATACAAAAGTGTAAGGTCTTCAAATTTTAGTAATATATGTACACTTAATTTTTCCCTTATAGAAAGGGAATCAACAAACCATCGCTGCACTTTCCGATGAAATTGATGTAATATAATTTGACACTAGAGCAAAGTGTTGCATCTGAATTTGGTTTTGAAGTTCTGAGGTTTCAGACATCTGAGATATTGGAAAAATGATCTTGTTAATCCCAAGTGAGCTATTGTGTGGTGGTAGTTATATGTATCAAGTGGTAAGGACTGTTGATTCAGTTTTTATTGATTTTTCAAAGGAAATTTTGGAGACTGAATCTTCAAATATCTCTTAATTGGGAATTAACGGACTATTGCTTGGTTTTTTCATGTGATAACATGTCCTGTATGAAACTTGAGACTCATTTCTTACCTTTTTGTCACTTGATAAACTAAAACTTTATTATCCCAATAATGATCACAGTAAGCAGGATGCAACAGACCTTTGTTTGCAGTGACATTTGTATTTCATTCTTCTTACCATGTAATCTCACATCAACTGTTGGCTTGTTGCAGATAGTTGAAACAAGAAATTTACTTTTGCAGAAGCTGCAAAGCAAGAGGAATGTTAAGGTGGAAAGCTCCAAGAATTCCAAGAGTGGTGCACAAGGAGAGATTACAACATCTCGAGAAGAGATAACTGAGATTGCGGATGCTACTGAAGGCTTAAAAATTAATGAAGAGAATTCTAGACAGTTTTCAAAAGAGAAAATTGACAATAGCACTTCAATGGATAACCAGAAAAAGCTTGAAGATGAACAGGATGTGTCATTTAGTGATCTAGAGGATGATGATAGTGATTTTTCAATGAGATTATCAGCTTCTAGGAAGGCACGGAGCATTAGGGCTCCTTCACCCAGTGGATCCAGTGATTGGATCCAACTGAATGAAGGTTCTGACACTCAGGGTGGTCCACCTAAGGCAAGGCAGTCATTTTCTCGTGATAAAGATTCGGATGCTGAGTCTAGTGACTGGCATAAAGTTGATGAATATGATTAGCCTGTTTGATAGCTGATTTATTGTAAAGTTTCTACATTCTTCCTCTTACCTGTGGTTTCTGCACTTGCAGAATTCCACCTGTTACATAAGTTTCGTCATTTTTTCTTCCTCCCTCTGGTGTCTATACTTCTGGAGTCCAACCTGTTACATAAATGTCTTTGTTCTTAATTGATATCCAAGTAATTATAAGTACGTCTTATTCTAATGTATTATTATGCTATTCTATATGCCTGAGTGAAGAACTGGAATTTTCTATGTCATAACTTGAGTGGATTTTCTCAACTATCTTATTGAACATTTGTTGCGTTATTTGATGCAAACCATTTAGGATTGTGTGCATAATCTCTAATCCCAGAGAAGTGCATGCATAAACCTAAGACTTCTGATTGTGATTAATATTGTGTTAATGACAAGAGATCAACTTGTAATCAATCTTATCGTATTAGGTTGCATGGAATGAATGGAATTTCTGGTGGGATATAAATTCTGGGTTGTGGAAGATCTCCAGTTCAGATCAGCAGAAGAGTAATTAAAGCATTGAAATCTCCTTCCTCGTACATTTCCTCAAATAATCATGCATGCAGCTAACTTTGTGAGGTTCCAAGCTCGACAGCAGATGACTACACAAAACACAACTCTATTTTGGGTCAGAGTCACAGCAGTGATCAGTGAAGTGAAGGTGGTGAATGTTGAGACAGTGAGATCATGTAACAAAGACTCTTTCCCCAAATATGGAGACATGGAGTTGAAGAATTTATTTGGTATTGCAGTAGAGATTGTTTTTTTTTTTTTTTTAATTATTTAAAAATATATTGAAATAATATTTTTTTATTTTTAAAATTAATACATCAAAACGAACTGAAAACATAAAAAATATATTAATGTAGAATAAAAAAAATAAACATAAATTATTTTTTTTCAAAAATGTTTTTGAAATATATATATAAAAAAAAAGTTTCAAGAACAACTTTCTTTTCCTGCTATCTCACACCAATTTGACGATTTGAACATTGTTCGGGTACTATTTAAGAAGCTTGAATAAATCCTGGGGTTTTTGGCGACTTAAATCAGCTCAATCATGTTTTTCATTTCATATATGGCAACACAGCGAAATTATATCATAAATGCTAATAGGAAATCTCTTTACTCACAAGTAATTAATTTGAACCACCTGTAGCATGCATAAGTTGGGGGCATTTTGCCAGCATATTTTATGGCCCAACAAGTTAATAAATAGAAACCCTACTGCATAACCAATTGCCTGCTGGAGCAACTGCATTGCTCAGGATGGTCAAAGAGTGACCTTAAACTGGATCCCTGAGATGTCAAGGACTTGCTTCATTTTGAGGAATGCTTGCTAACATCTTAAAAACCAAAAACAACTTGATTAGTAGATGATAAAACTGAACTTTCCAGGAATAACTCTGAATATTCACTTGCCGATTATATACAGGTTCACATGTCTATCAAAGCAGCATTTCTTCAGTGTTTCTGTCTATCTGACGATGGATATTTACAGTGTTTTAACTTACTCCCTTGTCTACAACACTAATGAACCATCAACACCTCCGACGATTCCAACCACCATGGTGGACTGGAAGCTTGGCATCAAATGGGACACGAGGTGGTCTTGAAAGAGGAAGCGGGTTGGGATTGAATACTGTCGATGAATTTGGACCGTGCAGTGTATATTCACCGGAGAGACTTGGCTGTGCTGGTCTCCCATTATGACTCATCAGCTGATGAAATGCACTGATGCCTGCCTGGGGAGTAAACGGAGCATAGGCGGATCTTGGTGAAGAAGAGAGCAGGTTATTAGGACAGCCAGGAGGAAGTCTTTCAAAAATCAAGTTTCGTACTTTAGAGTAAGTGGAAGTTGTTGATGGCCTGGTTGTATCGGAAACATGTTGCCTGAGAAGCTCAACGTCTGGTGGGCTCCATTCAGGCATGTCATCATCATCATCAAAAAGATTTTTCAAGGGGCGAGCTGAAGTAGTGGTAACAGGCATACGCATTTCTTCTAAATTGGGCAGGAGAACGTTCATACCATCTACACAAATTTTCCTCTGCACGGGCATCTTCAAAAGGGTATCCAAAGGAAGCCTGGGAGGATTGAAATCTCTTAATTCCCTTTGATTGGAAACCAGCATTGACTGTACAGTTGGTGTTATTTGGGGCAATGACTCGAGGATTTTCTTAAGTTCTTCAGCTGGTAATTTGTTGTCAGCAATGGCCCCATGCAACGGCTTGCTTGTTGGAGTCTGTAAAATACCACAAGCAGTTCCAAAGTCAAATTCTGGAAGATCATCATCATATGGGGCACGCAGTGGCTTTTTTGCGATGTCAGTTGACAACTGTGAACCATGTTTACGAAGTTCTGATGTTTTAGGTTTCTCTTCTGAGTTACTCATAACAAGTGGCCCAACTTGCAATAACTTTCCCAAAGCAGGCAAATAAGAGGCAGAGTCATGAGTTGAAGAAGTTTGAAGTCCGTTCAACATGGATGGTGAATTGCTGAGAATCGTAGATGTCAGCAAGAGATTATTGATGGTGGAAGAAGTGATACGCAGTTCAGTCTGTACTTGTTTAGTCTCATTATCCTTGTGCTGGACATTGTTATTTTCATCACCATCAAGAGTTGTGCAATCTGTTCTTGATCCAACTTGGATGCAACAAGACAAAGCTTTATGATCTACCCTTTCAACTGAAGAGTCTGAAGGTGACTTGAGAGGCTGTTCAGACAAGGAACCGTGCTTTCTCGCAGATTTCTCAAGAACAGAACTTGAAGATGCTTGTTTTCTGCGCCATACAACACAGCCAATCAACGAGTCTTGGTTATCTTCAACAGCAGCCATTCCCTTGAAGAACCCATGTTTAGCAAGTATTGTGATTATGCTATCACTGCGAGGACACACATACAGATCAATACCCTGAGAGACCTGTACAAACCCAACCCTCTTACCTTTCTTGTATCCTTTTGCAACCTGTAGGTGTGGACGAGAGCATGAGAAGACCAACTGATAAAAAATTCTTCTAATGCATTAAACACTTCATACCATAACATTAATATTCTCTTTATTTTAGACCAACTAACCTCCTTCATGCCTGCCAGTCCAGATTTAGACGACCCTTCTTTACAGCGAAGTGAGATTACCTGAAGATGAATGCATGCAGTTGTCAGTTTTTTCATTTGAAACAAATACATGCAACTTTCAACAATTATAAATGGGCTGGGGATTGCGCATTTTAAACTTAGTTGATACTTATCAGGTCTGAAATCACTTTTTTTTGTATCTCTACCTAGCCAGTTTGCAAAATAAGCAGCTGTCCTACCACATTACAGTTTCTCAGAAGTCCAGAGTGGAGACTGTTTAGAACCAGCTCTCAACGTTTCAGCTTGTGACTCACCTTGCTGAACTAGAACACGTATTGAACTTGTAAGAACAACTGTAAATGATCTGAATTTGCAGTTTCTATTCTCATTTATACATACTAGCATCATACATGGTTGTGTGGTGGGGATTGATTAGTAATTCTACATGTTTGCCATTTCGTGCTCCTGTCTCATGACGGCAGCAAGCAATTCTCACACCTATCAATCAACCTGCATCTATATTTTCTGGAAGCTATCCAGGACCCATAGATTCCCCATGCTCCCCACACTCCCTCATTTCTTCTTTTTTATCTTTGAATTTTCAATCCAGTGGGACTGTAGGGTTCCCATCAACAAGGATCCAGTGTAAGGCCAGTCATCATATCAAACAAAAGCAGTCCCCAAACCTAAACATCCCAAGATATCCAAAGTAAAACAATACTCTTCAAAATTATCCAGAAGTTTACAATCTCTAAAAATTTTGACAGTTGTTATTAACATATTTAATCCATACACCAACAACTCCATGATTAGGTTCTGAAAGGTTTATCAGTAGTTTTTCTTTTCATGAATAATAATCTTTATGAAACACCTCAATTTTTGTTTAGCATTTCAGGGACATTGAATAGCTTAAGCTAACTATTTGACATGTGCTTCAATGCATGTTAGGTAATTTTTTTCAGTAAAAATATTTAATATACAAGCTTTTTCAATGAGTGTTTTGGATATATAAAAAAAAAAACTCAATCATAAACAAAAATGCTTATACGCACATCCAATTAATTAAATTAATATTTAATCAAGAAATAACTAAGATTAAGATATTTAACTTGGCAATATGGTCATGTACTTAACCGTGTTTAATAATTATGTTTTCTAAAACAAATGTTTTATTCAATTAAACATTTCTTCTTAGCAATAAAAAGTAAGAAAAAAAGTCATTAATGAAAGTGAATTGAGAAAAACTATGAAGTTTAATTATAAAACAATCCTATGTTAAATGTCGAAACTGAAAATAAAAAAAATTAAAACCAATCTAATGTTAAAAGATGAAATCAGAAAAAAAATATTATCAATTTGAAAAAACCAAGATAACCCATACAAATTTTCTAAACATGGATTAATTTCTAAAACTTGCAATTCATGAAATTTTAAACTTATACCTAATCAAGAAACTTAATTTCAAACCAATTTAATGTTTAAAGCTGAACAAAAAAAATTAAATTTTTTTTGTTAAAGTGAAAAAAATAAATAAAAAATAGGATTAAATTTGATAGGAAAAAAATGTAAGATGAAATTATAAAAAAAAATTCAATTTTAAAAATTATCTCAAACAAAACAAATAACAATAAAAAAAATAAAAATTAAATTTAAAAGATAAAAAAATTAAAAAGGGAAGAGATTGAAAAAGAATTCTAATTTTATAAATTATTTTTTTAAAAAAATATATTAATAAAAAGAACAGAGACCAAATCCGAGGGGAATAAAAATTGAAAGGCTTCTTTGAGACTTTAAAGGTGTAGGAATGGAAATTGCGGATGAGAGAGGGTAATAAGAAGAAGAAAAAAAGGTTTCGGGCACCAAACTAAACGGTCTTTGGCCACGCGCGTCCCCTTCAGGAGGAGGTGACGCCATGACGATGCAAATGCTGTCGTGAAAGGCTACGTTTGACCACCGAATAGCACCCTTAATGAGCTGACGCATTCAAAACCCACGTTAACAAAAATTTTTTTAATAATATTTGTATATATTAAATTACACAATTGCCCCTAAACCAACATGATAATTACCAAAAAAACCCAAGTGCATATACAGAAATGCCCCTGAACATAAGCTATGAAAAATCCACTTCCAAGGGCATGCAGGTCATCTTACTATTCATTAAAAATGAAAAGGACAAAAACGCCCCTGAATGTAAGCTTTAAAACTTTTTGAACTCAAATATATACGAGTTTTTTTACTGTGCATTATTAAAAATAAAGACGTAATTGCCCCTTTTAAATTTTGGAACGACAAATTAACCATTTTGAAATTACTGATTTGCCCCAATAGAATGGTTTCTTGGTTATTTTTAAGGGAAAAATAAGTATTTCATCCCAAAGTTTGAAAATACCATCTATTTTCTTTGTTTTTTTATCCACTTTGATCCCCTATCTTTCAATATCAGACTCCCCTAACAAATTAGCCTAAATTGAGCTACAATTTGATCTAATACGAGCTAAATAAAAAAGAAATGGAAAAGAAACGGAAAAAAAAACAATTGAACCGTGAGTCCACAGTGTCTTATGAAGGGATCCACGATGCATTTTTCACAATGAATCCCCAACACCTCTTAGTATGTCTTATGATTTTACAGGATTTAGTAGAAACTTGCCTGCATTTATAAACAAGTTGATGTGGATTTTCCTCCTTTGTCTTTTGGTTATCATAAGTGCACAAGCTTTTAGCGTGTAGTGCCATGTTAATAAGCATCATTTTACAGTTCTTTATATTTCCCCCTCTTTTGGGACCAATCTGATACTATTAATATTTACATAGCATATTCATATCTTTATATAGCCACATTGGATGTAACTATAGTATAGTTGACACAGTCCATATTACCAGTCAATTTTAGTCAAAACCAGTTTTGACCCAAGAGATTTGGGCCACATTTAAAATGAAATGTGATACTCTAATATTCAATACTTTATAGTGTGAGCTGCAGGCTTTTGGAGCTCATGAGTGATGATCCCTCTGAGAGGATGCATCCATCTCCCAACAAGAGCCTGAAGTGTCTAGGTATAGATGAGGAAAAGTTAGCTCAAATTGTGGTCCTCTTTTCTCTTTGGGTTTAGTGTGATTTTTTTAGACCAAAAGTCATTATTGCCAAGCTTTTAGCCATTGACTTGAAACCGGTAAAAGTTCAATCAGTGATTTGGTGCCATTCTTTTAGGTATCGTTTCTACATCCGTTGGTTTTGCAATGTGACAACCCTTCACCATATATGCTATAGGCTTCTTTAGAAACAAGATATCTGAAGTCTAGAAAAGCAATTTTGGAGGGATTTAAGAATTTGACCTTGAAATTCTGAAGCCTTATTTTCTTTTTATTTTGTTTTTCTTTTCTTTTTTGGATCAAGGAAATTGCTACTATTTTCAATTTCTTTATTTAAACTCCATTAAATTTTTGTTCGCTCCCAACAATGGAATAAGAATTACGAGGGAGTTGACAACATTGATCTGAGCTACGTTTTACCTATATGCTACTTGTCAGACCTTTTGTTTTCTTTTATGACTTTTAACTCAGATTTTAGTATTTTACTTGTTATTTTATAAGTTTCAATTTTCAATTATAGATTTTGACTCTCACCCTGCCATCTCAGCTTCTCAGATTTAAAATACGTAAAGGCGATCTGTAACTTTCCAAAGTGACCCTGGAATTAGTAACTTTTCTTTGTCTTAATCCATATAAAATATTTGATTCCTCATTAGCCAGAAGCAGTTGGTCAAAGTTGCCAAATCTCAACGATGTTTTAACAGGTCGTTGCATAGATCTGCCCATTTCACCTTGTGGGTGTGTTTCCCTGGGCATCCATATTCCAGCCAAAGCTTACTGTGTAGGTGCAAACTCTGCATTTGGGCTATAAGAGAGGTGTTTTTTACCATGCAAAAGAGCAGTGTTTTTTACTTGGCAACTTTCAAACCCAGAATTTACCTCAGTCCCATCTAAATGCCAAGGGAACAAGAGAAAAGCATAGCCTAACATAGAATAATGTCAAAATGTCCAGAATTATTTAATCTCTGTAAATTAATTTGTTCTAAAATATCAATTCAATCCTTCATCACTGCCTTCTTGATGCAGTGGAGCATGAACCTTCAGATAATTCTAATTAGTATTCAGCAATTATATAACTTAGAACAACAAGGTAAGATAAAGCCTCAAGTAAAACCAGAGGACTTGCAAAAGATTGTGTAGGAAATGGTGATGGTCATGCAATCAGAAAGGCAGATAATATAGTAATAGATAGCAACATGCTGCAAAAAGGATAGCAAAAAATAACAGATGTCTCTAATGAATGGCATGTATAGTTGTGAATTGATTCGGCAATATGTTAGGACAGCAAGAAACAGAAGATTGTCTCTAATGTGTCCAAGTTCACCTAAAACAAAGGATGATTCTTCAGAGTTTTCATCCAAAGTTTCCAAAAAAGGAGATAAAACTTTGGTAGAGCTATTGAAGTATTCCGATTTGAACCAAGCTCAAGTCTTCATCAAGCTTTACCAGGATGAAACATCTCTGTTTCTAAACCAATAAGGACCTCACAGTCTTAACTCTCAAATGCTCCCAAGTAAGGGCCACCACTGATATTTCTCCCAATAATCCCCCTCCTCTCTAACTGCACTAATCACTCTCTCCACTAAGTAGCTAATATCTGTTTCAAAATATACAGGAATATATATATAAGGCACATATGTCCAGGCCCCTGGGCGTCTTTTGTTATAAATGAACAATCAACGAATCCACAAGGCCCATAGGAAATTCAGTATTTGGTTAATAATTTCTGTTCATTTACAATATGGTTAGGTTTGGTGGGATTTTGACATTGTAATGTAGAGTACCTATCATCTCTCTTTTCCATCATTTCCATGAAACCATGCAATTGGCGAACCAAAGCATGAGATACATCAATGTCATCATTGTTTATGTATCTTGTTGCACCTTTAACAAAACATTTGAATGTTGTAGCAATAGGTTCATCCTTCATTTAGTCAATGCCTGTAGAAATCTTTTCCTTTCTTTCTTTTTCATTTTTTGGTTCTTAATCTCTCCAAAATATGACTCATTGAACTAAAGAAAAGATGGGTCACAATGCTCATGTTTCTACCAGCTAGTTTACATTTAAGCAGCTAAGGATGAAATCTGCTAGACACGAGGGCCTGTTTGGCAGTGCACTTGCCTAAAACATTAACTGTGAAGATTTTTTAAGGGTTGTACATATTAGGAAAAGGTTTACTTTCTTAATAACCTCTTTGTGCTTCCTCTTATTTGAGTCGGTGAAGATATCCAGGAATTCCTCCACTATCTCTTAACCTTAAAGTACATTTGAATTGTAGCAGAACAGCTAGTAAGGTCTTTCAGCTGTTAGGAAGTGCGTCTAAACACTGTGTTAGTTTTTAGGATTAGGTGGGAGATGATGATAGTTGTGTAGTAGTGCAATTGAAAAAGGTAACTAGTTGGTGATGGACAGACCATGGGAAAGAAGTATGAAATTAATTGTTACAATGAGAACTAGTTCGAGTTTCATGTGGCATTGAAGCCTTGGTTTTGGCTTATTCCATACAAGTACCTGACACGTGCGGTTGCCTCACTCATCATTATGAACCCATGTATCTGACACAACATTTAATAGATTTACAAGTAATACACTTCTAGAAGTGAAACTTAAGATCTTGTTTTACTTTTTTTCCCAAGAAAAGAAAAGAAAACATGGCTAGTGTGGTGTATAGGACCAGACATTAAGTCCTCGCAAGAAGATAACCAAGAGAACTAGCTAATGAAAAAGAAAATTGAGCTCGAGTGTTGCAAGGCAGTACCAAAGTTCCTAAAGTCAAGTTCAAGGTATTACTCAACTAGAAGCATAAGGGAAAATGCACAAGGAAGAGTGTTCAAAGTATAATTGTCATGCATGGATCATTTACATGACAAAAAAAAAAAATTGAAGGATTTGAAATGGTCCGGACATCTTATCAGAGAGGCAACATGCTGGAAGACAAAAAAAAAAAAAAAAAGAGGCATGCTGGTGGATTTTGATATGAACTGACTAGCTTATTTTGAGAAGCAGAGGAAAAAGGTTCTTTCATGTTTTCTTCTCCATTCACATAGTTTACGTAGCTTCACCCTCTTTCTGTTTTTGATGTATAACACAGCTCATATAGTTATTTTATGGTTTTTCTTGTTTAGACTTTTCATTTTGCTTGTTAAATATTTTCACGACCAAATGCATCTTCTCCAGCATTTCCAGGTTTTCTTTTCTTCCTATAACTTTATCAAGAAAACAGCAACCCAAGATGATACCCAAATAAAGACTAAAACAATATGGCATTAGAAATTATTTCCCACCATTATGAAATGGCTCAACTTGTGCAATTATTCTTCCACAATAACAGATAGCAAGCACTAAAAAGACTTTAATCAACTAGGTAAATGAAACCCTCTATAAGGCCACTCGTAATCATGCCATGTAGATATTCACTTAAAACATCACTTATATAAGCAGTATAGTTAATAAAGTTGTAAGATCTAGTTGTCTATTCAATAATGACATGTAGAGAAAATGGTGTCTTACCATCAACCCTCGATTGCGTGATCGAGGAAGATCTTGAACATATTTTTCAAATGCCTCTAGTCTAACTTTGCCTTTGACTTCTAGAAATTCAGACCACTTGAGATCAGGCATCTTCTCACCACTACATAAGAAAATCATTATGGTGGAGGTGAACAACAAGGATTTTTCACAATTCTGTCCTTCACATATACAGAGTGTGAGTGCCCAAGCAACTGATAAGATTCTACACAGAATTAGGTTGAAAAGAAGTACTAAATAATGAAAACAATGTCTTGCTGTGATACCAAGTTTATAAAGTGGGAAGAAAACAAGCTGCCAGTATGAAGTTTGAAATGGCCAGTAAGGATTAGATAGGAATTGATAGTGAGGAAAAACAATCAACATCAATGTATGTTAAAAAGAAAAAGGGTTCAGAGTGGAAACATTGCTAAAGGTCAGTGTCTCTCTCCCTCTCTCTCTCTTGTCTGTTTCTTCCTTCCCTTCTGAAGACAATAGAAGGGATATTTCTAATGGCATTAGAGTATTTTTTTTTCTTTCTAAACAAAGCACCTAGCTGGAGAGCAGCTGTAGTAATTTTATCATGTAAAATCAATGAGCAGTCAAGAGCACAGTGGAAATTTCTTTTTTTCTCGCAAGTTTTCTGTTTCATTGCATGTGAGCTTGGAATATGGAGTTACAAATCACTATAGAGATTGAATGTCCAAATGTGATTACAATTACTGCTACTAAAGCTGATATGAAATAGCAGAATGTAGTGATGTGTATAGAGCACATGGTAATGGCATTCATCACCTCTATGCCTTTATATCAGGGGCTTTGGGACAGTGGTTTTGGAGGTGTGAAGCATTGTAATCCTTACAACTGGGAAACAACAAACAAAGATGGCACATATAATACATGCATAGACACGATTCATTATAAAATACAAAATGGTGCATGCAAAAAAAAATTAAAATAAATAAAAGAAAAATCATCTTCATGGAAAAAAACTGACCAACTAATTGAACCATCCGTAGTAAAATTATAGTAAGTAGTGAAGAAAACCTTTGAAAGAAGGCAACAAGGGACACAGTTACAGAGGAATTTAGCTGAAGGGATCCATCCCAGAGCTTCTCAGCAACTATTGAAGCTAACTTCCCAACATGTGACTTAATTTCATCAACCGATGATTCATTTCTCCGACCACCTTCAACCACTACATTAACATAACTACCACCGGTTTTAGGACTCATCTCCACCAAAGAATGTCCTGATTTTCCAACAACTACTCCTGTTTCCTTCCCAATTGTCACATCCCCATCCCCATGAACCCGATTCCTTTCTCCAAAATTATCTTGGCAGCCAACAGCCAAAGAACCACCACCAGCACATTGAACATTACTCTGAAATGGCCTATTGTTTTCAATACATCCTGTGCCACGCTCCAGCTTTCTCTTTCTCGACAAGCCAGTCACATTATTATCATTATTCCCTTCAAATTCCACAGGCTGCAACATTTTTCTCTTCTTCACACAAGTGTTCAAAAAGGAGACCTTATCCCGACCTCAACCCTCCGTAACCCTTCACTTAAAAAAAAAAAAAATTCCTAACAACCTTGAAAACTCTCTCTGACATCTCGCCATTACAAAAACCTAATCCAAAACAACAAACTCAATCAATGCCCAATCAAACATAAATCACTAAATAAATCAAAAAATAAATTAATATAAACAAAAATCACAATTTAGAGGTGTAAACATAAATTAATTAATAAAAAAAGCACGTAAAAATTGCTTCTTTTTTTTTTCCTTTCTAAATTATGGTTTAGAAGTGTTTACCTCCTCAGGTACTGAAATCGGGAGTCTGAGACAGTGCCATACAATTTAGGATTACTGTTGGGAGCTTTATTTGTTATTTATTATTTTTAAATTATTAGGGTTTGTCAGTCAGTGGATAAGAGGCGGGGGAGGAGGAGGATCGTTAGTGCTGGTGCGGTCAGCTCAATCTAACCAACTTGAATCTAAAACGTGTCACGTGTGTATTCAAGATATTTTGTCATGGAACCGACACGTCGCCTCTTGTAAAGGATATGCTGCTAGAATTGGGACATTTCCTCTCTTTTAGCTAGACGATGGCGTTTCTTCAAGTGTTATAAAACCTGCTCGGCCCGACTCGCGGGTCAATTCGGTATCTTCTTGATTTAGAGAATGGACTGGCCATAATTTACTTCGTGCCAGTCTTTAAACCAAAACATTGAAAGAACGATGGTTTTTTTTTTTATTATTATTTAAAAAAAAATATATAGCTTGGATTAATAAGTTGATCCACATATCAACTTAACTCTAACTCTATAGGATTGAATTTTATAACTATAATTCCTTACCTGCTCAATGATGCTTTGGATTTTCTTTTAGCCATGAAAATTCTGATTTTTGATTGAAATTATTGTTGAGTAGTTTTATAGTGATATTTTATTAGTTATTTCCTTGAATTCACCTTTAAAAAATAGAGAAATACAGATAATTAAGAGAGAGAAATTTTAATTGAAGACATTTTTATTAGATAATAAATTTTTTATATATATTTTTGTTGTATATGTTTCTTTATTCAAAATGAGCCTAGAAAGTAACTAGTAATATACTTTTTGTCATTGATGTTTGATTTGATTTTTTTATTATTTTTTAATAAGAATGAATCAACCTTGTATGCTAGATAAACTTACATGAATAAATTAAATAATTTATGATAATCTAAAATCAAAAGAACTTAGAAATAAGGCATTTTTAGCTGGATAATTAGACTTAATTTTTGTAATTTGATTCATTTTTCTTAGCTAGGATGAGTTGGTGATTTTATATAGAAAGTTAAATATTTGTCCTTTGATGAATTAAAAAACTTTCAAATACTTAAATAAATATATTTATAAAGAAACATTCTAGAGAGATTCTGTAAATAATATGCAAAAATGAAAAAAATATAAACATTTTATTTATGATTCAAAGAATATTTATAATTTATAAATTTTATTATTTTACGTGAAAGAGTTGAAGAATTATTTTTTATATATAAATTAATGAAAAATAAATATTTTTTATAAATATATTAAAAATATATAAATATTAATGAGATGAAAATGATAGGCGATGAAAGACTTGTATGTCAAGGTGTAGTTTGAGTAGAATCCAAGTAAAAGAAATTGGGGCTGATAAAAAAATCATGAAGGAAATTAAGTGTTGGGTCCGGACTATAATGCAAGGCCGAACCATGTATTTTATGACTGGGCTCAGGTGTGATACCTGGGCCCGTGGGCTCTAGCAAGTGTCTAATGCCTGGGTTCAAGAGAGCTGCCCCAGCCCACAAGCATCAAGCACAAGCCAACCGCCTGGGCTCTAACGTGGTGCCTAGAACGCAGGGTAGGTGCAAGGAGCTGGGCGCTAGAGACACAAACACATATAAAGGCCTTGCGCTTGGGTCCAATACTAGTTTCCAGATCCTCTCCAAGGCCGGCCCGTTGCAAGAAAGAATGGTCTTTGACTAAAAAAAAAACTGTTTAAGAAATACCGACGAATCCTGATCTAATTAATTAATGTGATTATAAGTTGAAATGAAATTTATAAATGAGTTTGATTTGAATAATATCGACACATTTGTTGACTTGTCATCATGTTATCATTTCAGTTCAACTCCCTGCATTAAAATGCTGGAACAGAGTAACAGAGTACATGCACGCTTACTTATGCGTCAGGATTTCTTATGAATCCTTTGTACATGTACAAGAGATTTGAATCTCCTGAGGATTGCTCGAAAATTACAACACTGAATTTCATTTGAATAAAAGAATTACAAAGTGAAAAAAGCAGGACAAACCCATGAACATGTAATAATAAGCCATCCAGCAGCAGCAGCTGATCCTGTGCGTTTTACTTCAAGCAGGAATGAAGTGAGGGACCATGACAGAACAATGCGAGTACAGTATAAATGAAAATCAAGAGAAATAGTATCAATGTAGCCCTGCAAGACAAAATGAAGCAGATGTTGTAAATGGACCAAAGCCGCAGTAAGGTCTAGTTACAAAGGACATTGTAATGATTTGGTCAAGCTTGAAACGTTTTGAAGGAAGGAGGACGTTGTTCTAATCCCACATAGAGGATATGTACTAGAGTTATCTTGAATTTACATGGATGATAAAACAAGACATCTCTTAGGTAGAGTTTTGTAATCTCGAGACAGAGAAAACATGTCCTCCATTTGTCTACCATGAGAACTAGTAATCTGCGGATAAGTTGAATCCAGTGTGAAACCTAGGTTGTCCTTATGCAAATTCCATTCCTTCTTAAGCACAACATGGTCAACAAATGCACATCCGAAGCAAGTACAAAGTCTATTTCTACGAACAAGTCCAGTTATGCAAGAACATTCATGTTTTTACCTAGCTGATTAACTTACTTGAACTTGAAATTTCTCCACCACTGTGTATTTCTGAAACGCTGAGTCTGTCGCCGAAAGCGAATTGTATTTCCTTGCAATGTGGAAGTTTTTTCAACTAGCAGCGCCAGCCGGTCTCCCCTCTGCAACACTCTGTCAATGTTGTCGATCATGACGCTCCTCACCTGCAGATAATATCCCATCCCGTGCTCAGCAATGTGTTAAGAACATACGTATGATTTTTCAGAATGATCAAAAACCATTTGACGGGGATGCAATCAGGCTTACATGACTCATTTCACCCTGTAAGCGGTTCAATCGATCCGCATTCGGATCATTTGAAAAATGGTCCATCTGCTGGCTCATGATCCTGGAAAACTCTTCATTCATGGCATAGGGAGCAGATGTGTGAATTGCACGGCCGTAAGTCTTCACAAATCTTTGATGAATATCCTCGAGAAATTCAAATGGGATTCTCCCTGCACAAAATTTCAAGTGATCATTACACCTTACAATTGACAAAAAAAAAATCTACAAGTTTTACACGGCAAGAACCTGTTTGATACAGCAATAACACAGCAACATAACATGTATTAAACATGAATGGATTGATTAAGGCATTCATCTAAATCAATTAAATCCTGACAAAGCTTACTTACGTCCGGTGTTATCATCAGCCATGCAAAGAACGGTAAGGTCATCGGTTCTTTTAACATGAAAAATGTAACGATCATGAGAATACGATGAATTGCTATCTTCATTTCCTCGAGGGATTTTATCAAGAATCTGCCTTGCTACGGTGTTTGCATTTGTTTGTGCAATGCTGCTAAATTCTGCCAAGACCACAAGACCTCTTGCCACCATGCCATACAATATCCCCATTGTGATGTATTATTCCTTATGATCTCTTGCCCAACCCCGAGAGAGAAGGGCAAGAGAGATTTTTTTTTTATTTTATTTTTTTGTGTTAATGGCTAACAAGGTTCTAAAGGGTGGTAATGGAGATGGGATTTGGAATTTTTATTGGGGTTTTGAATGGGATAAATTTAGTTGTGTAGGTCCTTTTTTTTTGCATGAAGAGACAGGGTGGAGTCTGCAATTTGAAAGGGCGAGAATTTTAGGCTTTAAATAAACGACATGACGTTGGGCTGAATTCGGTTGGACTGGGTTTGGTGGGCATGAAAGAGGTCTGGCCCATTAATGGGTGGATGTGACAATGAAGCCCAAAGTATTGCCTGATGATTTCTCAATTCAAAATATATTTGATAAACAAGTTTCATGTATGAAAGAAAAAATCATGCTTCAAGTAATATTATAAGTTAATAATAAATATGTGTGTGTTTGTAAGTATTTATGTAGGTAAATATTCACAACTGAAAATATATCATTTAGTTAAAAGAGATGAACAAGGAAGCAAAAACCTTGTATTAAGTATTCCTATCGATATCTCGATTAAGAAATTGTGTTTGGTGTTCATGAGGTTAGATTCAATTGCTACCTCTAAGTCAAGGAAAAGTATTTTTTTTTAATTATAAATTATAGTTTTGATATAAAACTGAATATTATCTTTCTTTTAACTAATTGAAAATGCTTCTTTATTTTAATTAAATACACGTAAAATAATTTAAATATATCATCATCTTTATTTTAATTAAATATATACAAATTAATTAAAAAATATAATCAAAATTCATCATCTATGGTTTAAAAAATGCAGTATTTTTTTTTATTAACATATACCGAAAGAGGAGGCCTCCTCGCATGTTATTGTTCAATAGAATAGTAACGTATTTATTTGTTTTTTATCTTTTAATATTAGATTTATTTTGAATTTAGATTTGTTATTTATTATGGATTTGATTTTTTATAAACTTAGTCTTAGAAAAATATAACAACATTAGGTTAGTGTTTAATTTTTTAAGCATCTATTTTTTTTATCTTATTATTAAATTAAAAATGATTTTAAAAAAATATAATTATTAAAAAATAAACTTCATAATTAATTTCAAATTACTTTTTAAAGGGTAATTGTTATCTCAAAAAAATATCCCGATATATATTGAGTTGGTGCTCGATGTTGTGAGAACCTATTTTTTATCGTATAATTAAGTAAAAATGGTTCAAATTAAGTTTTTACTAGCCATCCAAGTTTATTTTAACTAGCCAAGTTGATCGGGTCATATTAAAACAACTTTTATATAATTTAATTTGAAGCTCGAGCTAGGTTATTCCGGTGGGGAGATTGCGGAAATTGTCTAGTTTTAACAAAACGAAGAGTATTTTTTTTGTTTGACAAACATCTATTTAGACTTTTACTTTTAAAAAATAAAATAAAATTCTAGGACGAGGATAAAAATAAAATCCCTTTATCCACCTTCAATCAAATGGTTCATTTGTTCATGAATTGATTGTTTTTATCCTGGTTAGATTCTTTTCTTGACCTCAAACAAGCTATGGCTGTGACTTTATATTCCATATGATCCTGAACAATACTTAAACCACCGCAACCAGACAAATCTCATATAGGCACAGAGAACTGTCTATACACTGCGAACCATTCGTTTCCAGGAGAAGATCTGAGCCATTGGGTTTGGTTTTGTAGCCATCGTTAGTCGTTGCTTGGAGACATCACACAAGACAATGTCTAATAAATAGGTTCCTTTGTCTGATTTATATATGTACTGGAAATCTAGGAATCTGGTGTGGTTAAGAAGATTGTAGGTGATATCTGCATGTGTTCATTTACTGTTCTGTGAAAGATTTTATATTGAAAAATTCCCTGCCTCCCCCTCTTTTCGCCGGTCAGGCCAGTAGTCCTTCATTCTGGCCCCGGAAGCCAATAATAAATATTTTGATTAATCAAAACTCTCTTAATTTTTTTACTCTTACAACGTCAAATTTGATTTTAAGAAGATATATTAAAAGGAGCAAGACTTCAAGACGAAGTGTTAAGGGTGTAAAATATTCTTTAATGATAAATTGCTAAAAATATGTTTAATTAAAACCGTACTTGTATCCCCCGCTTGAACACTCTTATGTCTTTAATTTGATTATCTTCAATCTAAGTGCAAGAGAAATAGATTTTCAATATTTGATCATTCTAACCTCTCTCAATCATATTTTAAAAATTCATTTATTTACATGAAAAATATCGCGTTTCAAAATCAAAAGTATTATTTTAATTTGATCTATATATTATACATAAAAAAAAAAATGGTCCCCGGAGATGTTATAGGTTTCATATCTTCGAATTACTAGTTTGTGGCAAGATTAAATACATTTCACGATGAAAAAAGATTCCCTCGGTATCACGTAATAAAAATTGAATCTTTAAGTGGCATTAACGTACAGAATGGAGTCATATTTACCAGGGTAGATTGAGTGAGCCTCTCATCATTTTAGCCAAGTTATGGTGAAAGCTAGCTTGATAGATCCCTCTCACAGTCAAAGCAAAACAACATTATCCCTTTTGCTATAGTGTGTGCGTGTCCCTTGTGATTACTACAACATCTCTAGATAGACTATAGTGTTGGGCGGAATCCGAGGACCAGTGATGAACTGATAATTGCTCAACAGAGGAGAAGCATACAGAGACACAATATTTTACGTTGTTCGGCAAAAACGTCTACATCCACGGGAGAGGTCCATTGTATTTAGAGATAGATAAAGGATTACAATAAATACATGGAGGAGGATCACATCCACTCAACTCCTAGCTCACACACCCTGCTGCATGTGGCAGCAGGTTCTCTTTGTCTTTTCACTCTCTCTCACGTTATCTCTTCTCTCACATAGCTCTCTTTGTATGGTGCCTATTTATAGGCAGGATGGTGGCTTCTCTTCTTCTTTCCAGCAGCTGCACATGAGAGTCAATGGTGGCTGCCATCTTCTTCAACAAAGGCTGCTGGTTAAAGTCAATGTTAGGTTGCACATTAAATGGCAACACACCTAACATATAGTTCAGACAGTAGATTAATTAGCATCATATGTGCCGTATTAATTTACATCACTGGCAACAGCTTCAGGTAGGGTTTCTTCTTTTTCTCCTTTTCCCCTCTCCATTTCTTCTTATTATTAATTTAATTTAGCCCTTCAAAGAGAAGTACAATAATATGGTAATGACAAGAGAGAAATTGCAGAGGGAAGACCAATCACGTATAAAAGTGAGTAAAGTAGAATCACGGATCCACAAGATTACAAAAGAATCCAGCCTCTCAAAGACAACCATGGCCAAGCATTCACAAAAGGATACAGGAGACAATAGTTCATATGACACACCATGTGCCCCCCTCTCTCTCTTGCATTTGTGTGTCAATGTTCTCTTTTTTCCTTTCTGTTTGTGACCATACTGATTTTAACCAAGGAACACATGCTTGCCTTGCTCTGTTTTTCTCATGCATCTATCTAACAATTCATTCTAGGGCACACATACTTCTTGATTGATTTGTGTCAAAAAAAAAAATAGAAATATGTGCTGCCGTAGGATTTTGGACTGAATCAATAAATGGTTTCATCATATATACATCGATTTCAGATAAATAATGGACAAAAGAAGCTTTAGACTTTCCATTTAAGTTTCAAGCTATTGCCGAGGAGATCATGGGGAAAGCCAGATGTTTCTCGTGGATGTAATGGAAAGTTTAGTGAAGCATCGATTTAGTATGAATGTGATGCTAATTAAAGTAAGAATATGTATTTAATTAGTTCAATTTTTTTTTGATATTTTTTTCTTGTGTTTAATTGAATTATCCGAAGCCAAAATCAAACTCCATCTTCAACTAAATTACTACACAGAACCTCAACTAAATTGTTGCTTGTTTTTAGTTCTTGAAAATCTAGACGGTTTCTGGTTTTTTTTTTTTTGAAAAAAACCAAATTGAAAAAAAATTATAGCTTGGGTTTAGGATTTTCTTTCGTTTTTTTTTTTAAAATACAATTATTGCAAAAAGGAAAAAAAAACCCAAAATGACCAAAAATAATCTATATGATCAAACACATCCACACGCACGCTTAAAGATTTGGCATGCAAAAAATATATTTTGAGTAATTGATCATGTTTATAAGGGTAGGAGAACCTATTCTCAATATATATATATATATATATAGGTTCTATATATATATCATTACTCCGAAATTAATACTCTAAAATTAACAGGAAAACAGTGCTTTTAAGAGTAACAAGTGTGTGTGAGAAAGAGATAAAAGAAGAAGTGATTTTCTCCCCCCCCCCTTTTTTTTATCAAGGGATAAGCGAAAGTGATTTCTTTTATAATTAATAGAGTATTTTTTAAGTTTAATTATTCTATAAAAAATATTTGAATCCATATAATCTCCTTGCACGTGCAAAAACTTTACTACAATTAATCAGATGCCTAATTAATATAATATAATATAAATATCCTCGAATCACCTCGAAGTAAAACTTGCAGATGACGACTACAGAATACAGATGTCTTCAGTGCCTCAAAATCTGTCTTCATATGCCATCACTCCCTCGCCTCACTCAATGTTGCAAAAAGAAAAGGAAATTAAAACCTAAAAGCATGAAAGAAATTCGTTGCTTTTCTAATGCTTTCAGCGTTATGTAGGGTTTGGTGATTTTGCAAGCACATGTAAGTAGGCCCCATTTGAAAGCCACTACAAGTTAATTTCCACCTCCGTACTTTTCATTTCACATGTTATTTTTATGTTTTTTTACGTTATTAAAAATTAAATTTTATAATTTATTTTTTATAGAATTATTTATTTATTTTGATTTTATAACCTATATTTGACAGATTAACCTGAGTTGACCTGATTTATTTTTTTAGTTGAATTTTATTTTTAATTTTATTATTTAATATTGGGTTGGTTAAGAATTGAGTTTAAAAAAAATATTTGTTTTTATAGGATTATCAAGGTCTTATTATCAAGGTTGCAGATTTAACAAGTTAACTCGAGTTGATCTAATATGTTTTCTTTTTAATATTTAAACAAAGATGGTGTTCTAATTTTTTCTAAGTTAAAATATATTTTTATCAGTCATTCGGGTTGTCTTTTAATTTCTCAAGTCGATCAAGTCACATCATGTTAATGTTTTATGTAGTTTTTTTTTTCTTACAAAAAAAATTTAACAATATCTGAGTTTTTTTTGTTAAAAAAATTAATCCAAAACACAGCATAGCGCGAGCAATGATCTACTTCGTTAATTACCTCGTTTGTTTCATGAAAAGTGATTTCAAAAATGAATTTTTTAAATTGAGAATCTTAATTGAAGTATTTTTTTTTAATATTTTTAATATATTAATGTAAAAAAAAAACTGAAAAAAAATTATTTGAATTAATGTATTTTCAATTAGTTTATTTTTAAAAAACACCAAATGTAGCTACTAGCTAGGAAATGGAAGTAATTTTTTTTAATCTATTCCCATATGGAATTGAGTACCACAATCACGCAGGTGGAAGACAAGTGAGCAGTAATTACAGCAGGAATATAAATTCATAATGGTTCCATGCAATTGTAAGGTAGCTGCCAACTAGCAAAATTTGGCAGCTGCCTTTCGAGCCATAAGCCCCATGTTCACGTGATTCTGCTTCTAGGGTTGTTTTCTTGCATCCATCACTATTCGATCTTATATAACAACACTTCTCTTCACAAACTTCACCACTCTGATCGCGTTTCTCTCTTCTTTCTAACTCGAATTAAGAGAGTAAACATGGATTCTACCAAAATTTCAGCTCTCCTCTTCATTTGCATGATCTTTATTTCCTCAGCCACCTCAATTCTTGGATGTCGTTCTTGTGGCAAACCAAAGAACAAACACCCTAAGCCTACTAAAGGTTCCGTTACACGCCCTCCTATTGTTAAGCCACCAGTCACTCTTCCTCCTACTGTGAAATCAGCTGTCACTCTCCCTCCACTGCCAGTTCCTCCGATTCTTAAGTCACCGGTAAAACTCCCTCCTCTGCCAGTTCCTCCGATTCTTAAGTCACCGGTAAAACTCCCTCCTCTGCCAGTTCCTCCGATTCTTAAGTCACCGCTACTAAAACTCCCTCCTCTGCCAGTTCCTCCGATTGTTAAGCCACCAGTGAAACGCCCTGCACTGCCAGTTCCTTCGACTGTTAAGCCACCAGTGACACGCCCTGCACTGCCAGTTCCTTCGACTGTTAAGTCACCAGTGACACTCCATACTTTGCCAGTTCCTCCGATTGTTAAGGCACCAGTGACACTCCCTCCTCTGCCAGTTCCTCCGATTGTTACGCCACCAGTGACACTCCCTCCTCTGCCAATTCCTCCAGTGCTGCAAGTTCCTCCTGTGACGCTCCCTCCTCTGCCAATTCCTCCAGTGGTGCCAGTTCCTCCTGTGACAGCTCCTCCAGTGATTACAAATCCACCAAAGGGAAAGCCATGATGATATGTGCAGCAGATCCCTTCACCATGCAACCATGACATGCACGCAGTCCACCTTCGCCAGGCACGTCTGCACCACGTTCGTGAATCATGTGCTGACATGTCACAGTAGTTAGTGTTTAAGTGATGCAAATAATTAGTGGGGTTAGTGCCCTGCTTTTCGTTATATGTAGAATGTGTGTGGGAATCATGCACCGATTAATTCTGTCATTATTTCCATTTCGTTGTATCAGTTATTTTTATTCATTCGTTAGTTGGCTATGAAAAGTCAACTGAAGTGTAATGGAGGATATGAATTAATTATGCAAAACTCTCTTCTCTATTTCTCATTCTGTCAATTCTTCTTCTTTTCATAAATTACACCTATCAATTCCACCGCCTCCTTCATCCAAGGATACATGCCCTATCGATACACTAAAACTTGGTGCTTGTGTGGATCTTCTTGGTGGGTTAGGGCACGTTGGCCTTGGTGATCCAGTTGTGAACCAGTGCTGCCCAGTTCTTAAAGGACTTGTTGAACTTGAAGCTGCAGTCTGCTTGTGCACCACTCTCAAAATCAAAGCTCTTAACCTCAACATCTACGTCCCGCTTGCTCTTCAGCTCCTTGTTACTTGCGGGAAGACACCGCCTCCTGGTTACACTTGCTCTCTCTAGATCCAAGCTAAAGTACGTACGTAATACAACTTACGTACCTAAAAAACTCAAAACCATATAAATCCTGATTAAATTGTTTAATAATTTGATTAAGTTGATATATATAGCTAAACTCAATATCTTGAGTTAGCTAGTAATGTTTGCATGTTAATGCATCTTAATTTTTTAATTTTGAAATCAGAATATCAAACCCGGCAAATATTTTAGGATTTGAGTTGGGTTTGGTTTATACAAATCAAATAAGAGTTGACATGATCGATTAAGCTCGAGTGATTTAACCTAATCAAATTTAATTTTAATTTAAAATGACATCATTTTAATTTTTAAAAATATTTCAAAACGGTTTCATTTTAAATGTTAATACACATGTTGCAAAAATAATCCATAGAACATGCACCACAAGGATAATTGGAAGATTTAAAACCAAAACATCATGTTTAATTTCTCTTAATAAAAAAAAACTAATATTTTTGAAAATATTATTAAGAAAAACACCATTTTACATTGCTAAGTGCAAACAATCTTCATGTTATTTGCATACCCTAAAAAATCAATCGGATGAATAAGCTTAGTGGCTAATTATCAAATTAACAAAGAATTAACAAGATGGGCTCTCATGTATCCTCGTAATATTGTCGTGACTGTAATCTGATGGTCAATTTCAATTAGTGGAGACACCTAATTATTAAAAAAAAAAAAAGTTTTTTTTTATTTTTTATGGATTCTTTTGCTTTATAATGTTTTTACATATCTAAGTTGTAAATAGTGACAAGAACTGGCTCATGATATATCTATATATGTGTGTATGTGCAGACTAGCTAGCTGATCATCCATGGATGAAAGATTCGACATGAGAGGATGTCGAGCTCTCTTCCCTTCTCTCTTGGTCAATATTGTACACCATTTAATTTTTTTTCTTCTTTACGATTAATGCTTTATGTATGGTTAATTTGTCTTTTAGACAAGAAGCTATCAACAATGTTTCTCTCTCAATTTAAGAATATCTTATTGGGTTCTCAATTTGTTAGATAGCCATTTGTTTTGTGCATCTCTTCTCTCATTAGTACATTTAGCTAGCCAATATGAGTTATTAATTGCATATATCCGATACTTGCCATGACACATGGAAATTACAAATAATTAATTTTCCAGTAATCCGACTTCCTTATAATTAATAAATTGCTTAGGAATTTTATTTTTCATATTAAAAGATATGAATTCAACAATATAATTTCTTTATTCTTAGTATTTTAAACAATTAATACTTTTTTCCATTTTAATTAATTAATATTTTAAGAATTTCAACTTGAAAGTTTCAAGTACTTCAAATCCAACAGTACGTTAGAAGCAATGAATAGGGAGAGGGATAATTAATCCCTCATTCCAAATATCAAAATATGTGTTTGACACTGCATTTCAAAAGTATTTTAAAAAAATTCGCTTTAAATTAATATATTTTTGATGTTTTCAAATTATTTTGATATGCTGATCTCAAAAATAATTTTTTTAAAATAAAAAATATATTATTGGTATATTTTTCGAAATAAAAACTATTTTAAAAAATAACCACAACTACACTTTCAAACACGTATTTAATTTCCACAAAGATGATAGTGTTATACTTTCTTTTGCCAATAGCAAGAGATGGGAAGGGGCGGGAATGGTGCTGGTTTTTCAGAATTTCCAATGGGCTAGTCTATTCAATTTCCTCTCACAACTTAACTTTAGGTTAGGGGAGACTGCTTTCTAAATAGATAAATGTTACTCTTGAACGTGAATGACATGCTTTCTCTTGCCCTTTTTTCTTCTTCTTCTTTTGATAGACTTGAAAGCAACATATCTTATCAATATATGATTGAAGGATAAGCTAGCCTAGAATATAGATAAAAAATTGTAATGTTAGTAAACTATTACATTTAAATATATAGAGAGATTACAAAATGACATGGATGCTTCTTGATGTTGGCGTTATAATAATTAATCTCAATCAAGGGAGAAACCCGTTAAAATGTGCCCTTTTAACCACACCCCCCCCCCCCAAAAAAAAAGAAAAAGAAATGAGATCATGTTCAAAAGATAAAATCGTGTGTTTAGTTAGAGAAATAAAAATAGGAATATAAAATAAATTGTTAATATGTTTTTATAATAGTTTTGAAATGAATTTTTGTCTTTTTAAAACCAAAAAAAAAAAAAAAAACGTGTCTTTTAAGTTCTAATTATCTTTGATTTTTCTGCGGTTAAACAGTAATCATGCATTAAAAATGATTAAGGCTAATTAATCATTGGTATGGTTGTTGTCAGCTTATTGATTTGATATTAAATGACATAATATAAAGCAGATAGATAACCAGTCAAATATCCCAAGGAGTTGGTGTGGCATGAGCATATTATATAAAAAACTAACTACGTCAACCATCTAGTAAATAATTTAATAATAAAAATTTAAAATTAAAGGGTTTGTTGATTTTATAATCTCAAATTCAAACCATGTTGTTGCTAATATAATAATTATTAGAGGATTATATAGTTATTAATTTTAAAATTTGTGAAATTCGTTAAAATATATGTAAATTAACCTGAATATCTACATTAATAAATAAAAAAAACTATCTATGATGAGGGGTCCATCAAGGACAAGGAATCATCCTGTGGGAAAATCAAATCGCAAACAAGCTGTTTTTTTTTTGTTATGAACTGGTTGTGGATGCCGAAGATGAGATGGACATACTTCTTATCTCTTGCCTGGCTACTCTGAGATCTCCATGTATGCATGAAAATTGTATAAAATTCTTACATAAGATCATTACTAGCTACCCAGGGACCACCTTAAGCAATGCACATGAACTTACTTTGTCTTCTCTTCTCCAGATAAATGTATGGCATCTGTTCATGGGGCTCCTATCCTGAAACTAGGAGATTCCTCGGTGTATTTCTAGTCTTTTTTTCTTTACAAAGATAACCGAATTATAAATTTTTGTGTATATATATCTAATTCCATGTAATCAATTGCATGAATTGGTTTTTTAAAGAGAACTCAACTATTTTTTTGTAAAAAATATATTAATTTTAGATGAAAAGACTCGGATTGAAGATTTTTTATAGAATGAAGCCCTAATTATAAACAATTCCTCCAAGACCGAACTAAAATCGTGCTTATGAATGGAGGGTTATTATCTTTTGTTGTTGTTGTTGTTGTTAAGGTAAACAAACACAATTGGAGTAATCTTTTTTCTCTTTGAATTCCAAGACTATACCACAATTCTCTTAACTAAGTCAACCTATTTGACAGCCTCGTCTGCCTCACAGCTCAATTATGCAAACAATATGTGCCACGTCAAGAGACAGGCTTTCTTCCAATAAGATTTTGTAAATATTTATCTTAGAATTATATCTGTGATTTAGAATCTCTTTGGATTCTTTTCTGAACTCTGTATCTGCGTCCTTAAACCACCTATCCACCACAATATTTTCAACCAAGACAAGTATATGCCATAGTTGCTGTTAAACCTTACAATTTGCCTGACCAGTCGGCCCTGTGTTCTGATAATTTGGAGACTAATTCGTGTTGTACTTTATTTTAATCTGTTCTTCATTCCTGGATCAGGTTTCAGCGGCCTTTTGAATGGCCAATGTGCAAGGAACATGGATCCTGTGTTAAAAATCCACTACATTACAAATCCTTGATAACGAAATTTACAACTTATATGCACAAACAGCTCAGATCTTAACCTTTTTCCAAGTGTTAAAAACCGAACTCATTTTACTTATACCACCAATGGCACATCAAATAAAATAATTTATCTCGAACAAACAGATTTGACTGCTATGTGTGATTTTTTGCGTGTTGTTGTTCCAAAACCTAAGATGCAGGGTTCAAGCATGCTTGATTTCACATATAATCAAATGATACTGGTAAGAAAGCAATCCACGTGTTTGAGGCACAAATGGACAGAACCAACTTGAGGGGAATGGATGGCTATAGCCTCCTTAAACGCCAACTACACCATACCACCTTAAACGTTGAAGTTGATTTGAGATTAAGGTTACTTTTATTTTGCAAAAAATATTCTTCTAAGAAAATATATTTCTATAGAACAAGTTATTTATCGCATTTGAATGTATAAGGAAAGAAAATATGATACCATCTTGATGGTGAAGTGATGACATAATAATTATCTTAATAATAAGGAGATATGGAGAAGCAACTATAAATTCTTGCGGCAGTGGCAACACGCTTGAGATGGTAGTCTTGGGAGATGATAAAACCTTTTCATTTTCCACTATACTTTGTAGCAAAGATACAAACAGATGGCAGACGAAAACATTTTGCATTGTACGAATGATAAGCACCCAAGGAGCGAGGAAATATGAAAGAAATCGATGAATCAATTCCTTTTCTTCTGTTTCTGGTCTGGATGAGCACAACATTAGTTTCAAACGTGGGCATCCGACTGCATCCAAAACACTCAGCCGCACCAATTAATGAACCCTAAATATCAAAAATTAAGGAAAAATGAACTGAAAAACTTATTCTCTGAATCGGACTATATATATGTTACAGATCCTATTGAAGGATTGCTGATCTACCTGCTAACTAGAACTGAGATGTGGGGCATACAAGAATGAAAAGCCAATGATACAACCATCAACACTTATTCAATTGTACATCACTTGGGAGAAATCTGAGCCGACTACATTGTTTTAACTTGGCAACCGCTGCCTGTGAGTTACCGAGCATAAGATCGACGTAAACCGCTGTCAGAGTAGCTTCTGGACGATTAGGTACGAGGGATAAAGCTTGTGTCACGAAATGGTGGGCTCGCTCAAGATCACCCTGTGCTGCATAAATGGCTGCAAAATTTGCGTAAAGGGTTCCGCGTGCCTCTTCGGGAGTGAGGAACACGATACCTTGTGATTCATCAGTGGAGGAATTCTTTGCAGTGAATGATCCTCCATTTAACTCTTCATAATCAAAAGCTTTTTCCACTCGCCATTGCACATAGTCATCCTGGCTAAAGGGCAACTCCACATTATTTCCTCCAGACAAATAAATTGACAAATGCTCAGCAGCTTCCTTGGGCTTGTTCAGCAAGCAGAGAGCCTCAGCTGCATACACATGACCCAGAAAAATATAAATTCTTGAACATACTGGAAGTTCCAAGAGAGACCTTGCATTTGACAAGGCCTTCTCAGGATTTTCCAATTCCAACTCTACATATGCTAAGTTAGCGAGAAGCGCTTGCTTGATCATCTGATTTTCTCTCCTGCGAATATCTTCATGGAAAGAGATAGAGTTCTGCATGATCTCCTGACTTGTCCCTCCCTTCTGTTCTTTTGCATCCCCGTTAGCATTAACTTGACCTAAGCCTAGAGCAGATGCTTTGGAATCAAGGCCAGTTAAATTCTTGTGGTTTGAACTCTTCATAGATCCTTCTTCGCTCAGTTCATTTTCATCCAAGGATATATTAGAAGGCAAACCAGGTTTCAAATGATTTAATTCCGAGCAATCCAGTAAATGCAGAGCATTGCGGAGACACTGCCGAGCAAGGGACATGGAGAGCTTTGGTTGGCCATCACTACCCAAAAACAAATCTTCCTTTTCAACAGAATCCACATATCCATTTCTTGAAATACCGTTTTCAATTGCAAGATGCCTCCATTTTCCCTTGCCGAAAACATGAACGGTAACATCTGACTTGTCTGATGGAACCTGACCAGCTTTTAGAAGTCCCTTCTCCAAACCCATCAAGCAGCATTCAGCAAGCCGGAGCCACAATAAAGGCTGGTTGTAGAAAACTAAACTTGCTTTTTCGAAACAGCGAGCAGCCAGTAAGGGTTTCCCACAAGCCAAGTGCTGCACTCCACAGTTATATACAATGAGGAGAGATTTATCCTGTGAAAAAGTTAACAACTTACGTGGCTTGTCCTTCCAAAGAGATGAACTACTGGCCAGTGCCTTGGAAAAGAGCACAGATGCTGAATGGTATTTCCCAAGCTGATAGTAGATGCACCCAAGGTTGTTGAACATGCTTGAAATCCCCATCTCTGCCCGATTACTTGATGCCATTAACAGCTTGATGGCCTTACGGTAGTTACCACGAGCATATTCAAGCTGTGATTTCAAGAGGAGAGCCATGGGCGAGTCCCTCACACGTGCAATGTTGATAGCAAGCTTGACTTCACGCTTTGCTTGTTTCAAATTCCTGGTGAGTAGTAGAAATTGAACCTTGTAAATGTGCAACTTAAGCTTCATTTCAGAAGGAGAAAAAGACCTATCGATTGGGGTCCTTGAAAGGTCATTTGAAGATGAAAGACCCACAGGCCTTGCTAAGTTTTGCCCACTTATGTCAAGTGAGAACATTGATTCATACTCAAGTGTCTCGTCTGATAGAGTTCTCGATAAAGAACTTTCCAAAGCATTCTCACTAGGAGCTAAATCTGAATTAGCATCCATCCCTGATGAACTACTAGGAACAGACAAAGATTTTGCAACTAGATTTGTCAATTGTTGCTGTGCTGCGCTCCCATTATCACCTTGACCCACAGAACCAAAGCCAAACGCTTTTTCTAGATATAGTAATACATCCTGAAAATGGGGAAGACGTTACAAGTCAATAAAGAATGCCCAGTTAAAGAGCTTTTTCTTTTTCCACTTCCAGTAAATCAAACAACACATTGCGGTACAGACAAACAACAAAGGTCATTTTGTTGTGAAGGCAGAACAGCCACATTCTGGACTACATGTGTAATGCATGGCTTCAATAGTCTTCATTGAAATTACTATACACAGACTTAATTATCAAATTTCAACAGAATGCAAGGTTTAGGGTTTCCAATCACAAGTGCTAGAAACTCTAAGATCATCTCAAGTGAAAATCTAGCCACCAGAAAGTGGCAGAGATATTGGGGAAAAAAATCCAACCCAAGCCTTCTCTTCCTGTTTCTGATTGATAAAACCCAAATCTTTCTACCACCTGAGCCCATGCCCAGGGGCTTCACTTAATCATGATATTCAATCGGTCACCAATGAAAGAAAATCAAAGAACGCTGTACCTAATAAGTTGCAATTCACGATTATGACTGATGAAAACCAAATTGATTATAACATGTCATCATCCTTCATTCCTTTCATTGACATCCTTCATCAGGTGGCTCTTTTCTTTATTTATGGTTACTTCATCCAATCTTTATATGATCCTTTTCACCAGTTTGATTAAGATCTCATTCTCTACTAAATCATAGGCTTTTGAACCTCCTCTAGCAGCCTCAAAGCCAGATTTTCAAGAGGGCACAAGCTAACTCAATTATTGAGCTCCTGCCACGCCAGGATGAGCAGGCTTAAGGAAAGGGGAATTAGTCCTTCCTTATAGAAAGGCCAACCATTGAAACAGTGAGCAAGACCTATTTAGCCAATGCTGAGGTCTGATGTCTGAGGTCAGGGGTTAAGAAGACACACAAGTGGGGTTAGATTTTGATTGAAAAGCAACTGAATGCACAACGAAGTCCGAGACAATTGCATGTCTTCTAAACCCCTGACCTCAACATTGGCTAAATAGGTCCCTCTTGTAGTTTTCACTTTGCTTGTTGGCGTTTCTTTTAACATAAATATCAGATGGAACTCCAATAAAAGAGCCCAAAAACTTGATTCCTAATACCATAAGTTGCCTGCTCAGAAGTTTGGTACAAAATGCATCAAATTGAGGGTGAAAAATTGAGTTGGTAATATGACAAAGTTTCTTTTAAACTAAAGAAAAGGATATCATTTGGAAAATTTGTAGAAACTGCCAAATTTAAAGAATCAAGATACAGCTAGCACTGAGAATTTTGATGACCAGCAGTGAGTGCCAATTGCTTGTTGAGGATCCCGAGTTTACTTCAAGGAGGTACACAATGCAGAGAATGTAATTATCACCAATGGACAAATAAAAAGCGCAGCCAGAGGGAAAGTAATTAATTATCCTGCAATTGCAGATTGTCAAAACCTAGTTCACTGGACCAGTCCATGTGTCTAATTTATTTTTTGAAACCAAACACACAGCATTTCAAAATGTGGTCATGCTGACAATGTGCTCAAGCTCACATCGAAAGGAATCTTTGGCTTCAGAAAACACAGAAAAAGTACATGGAGAGTGATTGTGTTTAACAAGGAAGTTTCATTTGAAAGGCATATACATAACATTGAAGAGGAGAAAATTCTCCAACAGAGGTTAAGCAACAAGTCGAGAAAAAGATGGTGTTTCTCAGTTAATTCTCTGTTCTCGCTTGAATTTCTTCAGTCAAATTTCAGTAGCTACAATTCTGTGATTTTTGTTTTCTTTTATGTTCTTTTGTTATAGGAACATTTGTGGTCTACTCTCTAAGCACATGGCTGGTGGCATGGCACTCCTATGTTTTCCATTTTTAAGAACTGCTTATATATCTTCTTTTTTTTCAAAATATTTAGTCCATATTGTCACTATGGAATATACAGTTCTTTAATTGAAAATCTCTACCATGTGGCAGCATTCTGTTTTCAAAATACAATCAACAAGATTGTTTTAGAAATAGAAGCAACAAACATGATATGAGGATCCCAATGTCATCTATAAAGCAGCTTTGATGGGTATTGCAATGTGTTACTAAACATATTCAAACACTAATTTACTCAGCACTTACAGCAGATTTAGATGCATCCTGGCAGGCAAGTGCAACATCTAGCAACAAAAGGCGGACATGAAGAGCAGTTCTCTGAACATAAAAGGTAGAGTATCAGAACACAAGAAAACAACAATGCAGAGAAATGACTGTTGATTAGCAACTCATACCTCCTCTATAGGTTCGATATTGTGATACAAAGGTTCTAGAACCGATAATGCCTTTGAATATTCATGAAGATGGTACCAAATGATTGCCTGTAAGAGGCCAGATTTATCGTGTCACTCAGGATTGCAAACAAAAATCAATAGCAATTCATAAAGCAACTACAAATATATCAAGAGAACCTACAATGTTTAGCCTTGCTACAGCTGGGTCAAATTCATCCATGTAAGCAACAGACAAGCTGTTCGGGGCAGATGATTGGTGCACTGTTGCACCACTTCCTTTAGACCCTGACACAACTTTGTTCCCAGGATTGCTAACAGTCTCTACCTGCTCTCCTGAGGCGTGAGCAAGCTCTTCGCTTTTCCTCTAAACCAACACCAACAAATGAGACGAGAAAATGTCACACTATGAAAGAATTCAAACCCCTCTAAAACACGATGCAGCAAACCTTTCACACAGTGAACAAAATTCTTACAGAATGCCCATACTCCACTCAGTTGTTACATGATAGTAAATCAAAAAATAAAGATACAACTAAGACCTCAGAAACGAAATGTACAAACTATAACAACGAATTTTTTGTGTGACCCCCGCTAGAAAACCATTTACAACATTCAGCATTATCTTTATCATCCACATTTTGACCATCATGTACTTTGTCACTACCTTGGCTCATCATTTATGATCCGCCAAAGGACAATAACCACACAGGGACTTCTTAAATAGTCATAGCACGCCAATTCAGTAAGTGTTCACCATAGCAATGTCAGAAATAATCATTACATCAATAAGATAGAATTCCCCCGCAAATCCTATTGATGGATGCAGGCACCAGGATTGGCACGAAGTCTCTGAAGAAACTGTGTACAAGACTTACATGTAGAGAATTCATCAAAATACAATCGTGTGTAAGATTTACTTATGTTGTGCAATCCCATAGGAAAGTCACTGGAAATGTTGTGACTCCAACATCGGACAAGAATACACCGGCCAATCAGGGGAAGCCTTATGAAGAAAAAAATGTTTATTGGAGAACTTTTAGTAAACATGTGGAAAACAATAGCGAGTGATTTTGAAAAGAGAATGTGTAAGCAAGAACAGGATGTAATTTTGAATAGAATTTCTTTCACTTGGGACTTGGTACTCTTTAACAATACCATCTTACAAAAAATAATCTATATGATTATCTTACAAAGTGAATGAAACAAAAGTAATAAGCCTCTCATGAGAAAGAGAATGTGGGGCCTCATGCAATGATTGTGATGTTATACCAAGGGGCAAACCACACAATGCAGACCAGTCTTTTGGGTGTGAGCATTATGGAACAAATAAGATGGAAAAATTACAAACGAGGATGACAACCATGCACCAGACAGCAGGATTGAGAAGAGAACAGCAACCAGCTTGGCGTTATTTACTGAAGATAAGTACCAAGTAAATGAAGATGGTTGGATGTATAAAAATGTGGTGAAAAAACTTGGATGAAGATGGCTGGATGTATAAAAATGCGGTGACAAAACTGTGAAAGTAGGAACTAATTCCCATGATTGTGCATAGCTTTCTTTGACAATGAACTAAACGTATAAACCGCAGCAACATCTAGACAGTTCAATAATTTCATTCCCAATCTCTTGCTCTCAAAATCTAACATTTAAAATTCAAGGTTAAAAAAATTACTAACAACACTCCAAAAAACATAGCAAAAACAGCATACCTCAATGTTATTAAGTATTTCAAGCAACTTCTTTGGATCTGGATAACCATCTCGACAATACTCCGCAATTGCAATATTATGTAGTACCTAATGAAACAATACCCGCACATTACAAACTTTAAAAAACACAAAAAAGAAAAAGTAAAGAAAACTTCCACATCAATTACATATTCGGAATACCCTAACACATTGCATAACTTCAACATTCACATGCCCAGCCCGCTATAGTCCTTAAATTTGAACCAACAAAATCAAGTGCAAAATTATGCTTTTCATGTTAATTAACTAACTTAATCTAAAAAAAAACTGTTAAAATTAATAAAAAAAAAAACTACAACTAAATTAAGTGATTTAAATAAATAATAAATAAATAAAATAGCAGTTCATCACTGCATTTTACTCGAAATTAACCTAATCTCTAATCAAGTAAAATCCAAGAAAATGAATAAATTTAAAAAAAGAAATTAAGCGAGTTAATGTTATTTGCGCAATCATCACCTTCGGATCGTCTTCTTTTTTCTGCTTTAGCTGATACAGAACCTCGAGGCACTCATTGAACCGGCGAGAGTTGAAGTGAAACCAAGCGTCTTTGGCGAGAGCGGCGGTGACTGAAAGGATAGGGTCGTCTTCTCCTCCTCCACCGCCGGTGGTGGTGCCGCTGCCGCTGCCGCCGGGGCTCGATGAGACGTCTCGGTTCGATGTGGAATCTCGTGCGTCCATGATCAGATCCAAAAAAATCAAATGGTCACGATTTGTTTCTTCTTTTTTTCCGGTTATTTGAGAACTCTCGCTATCGAATCTAATCTATCTATGTATAATTATGACTGAACTGTATGGAAATGTAAAAACCCTAACTTTATGGAAATTGAGATTTAAAGAAAAAAAATGAAACGAAGCTCGAATTTTTTTTTTAGTTTTTTGGGGTTGTGAAAGTACGGAAAGAGCCCTGGGGGTTTGGGGATTTTGCAAACAAGGACAGTTTGCAAAGAGGGAGAGAGGAGATGATAAATGTGATAGGGTAAAGCTCTGTTTTTGAGTTACTTTTTTTAGTAAAGGAATTTTAATTAGGTATGGAGGAGTAAGTGTGAGAATGATTGATTGAATTGTTTTTTCATTTTGAGTTTTTCTGTGTTGATTGAATTTTTTAGGATAACTATATTTTAATCCCTATTAATATAACAATGTTTTATTTTAGCTCCTATAAAGTTTGAGTGCTTGATAATAATTCAATAATGTAATTGTTTCTAAATAAATAAAAACACATAAATTTATTTGTTAAATCTTTCCCAATGGATTAGTTCATGGTTCAAAACTTGATTAAGATCAAGTTTATAGTTAAATAACTGATCAAGTTAATCTGAAAAAATTCAATAAACTTGATCGAGTTTCTAATAACCTAATTAATTGAGTTGAACTTAAATAAAAAAAATTATTATTTTAATAAAAATAATTGGATCAACCTAATGATCCAAGCATTTTTTTTAACCAATCCTTGATTTAGATTTGACATCTATGCATCCAAGTATTGATTTGTATATAGTAAAATGTTCATGGCTTCCTCAAGCATGTTGGTATATCTTTATAAATGTGTTTTTGTTTGGATTAAAAAAAAACAATGAATTTTTTCGCCTATCTCTATTTCTTTTTTTTATATTTTCCCATAGGTTCTTTCTATGAAATTTTATATATAATATTATCATTCAAAAAATTATCAAGAGTGAGGGGAAAAATGATGAACAAGAAAATTCAAAAAATGGATTTTCTAGTTGCTTGCTCATTTAACAACAGAGGTCAAATTGAGAATTTTTGAAAACTACGAGATAGATATTAAGAAGTTTAAAGCCATATGGATTAACTTGAACATTTTAGAATCTATAGGGAGTGGAATAAAGCTTACCCTTTTTCATAAATTAGTGTTTGAACTTCGAAGTGCCCGGTAAGGAACGAGGTGATGGGGAGGTTTGGTTTATGGTATGGGCTATTTTGGGGTGGATTGGACTCCTTTTAGAGGGATGGTTCCAGCTTCGAAGGACTTTTGATGGATGCACGGGGAAGGGAGAATAATGGGTGATGATCTTGGCATGGCATGCTGCTCCACCTTTATTCTAGTGTGTACCACCTGTTATTATGAAACTATTGTCAGAAGAAGCAAAAGGCTTTTTTTCAGTTCATGTTGAGAGAAGTTTGTCATTTGTGCTAATCTTTTTATAGCATGTATTCGTATAGGTGTTAGAAGGTGTAATTATATTTAAAAACGGGTTAAAAAATAATGCCGATTTTTTTTATAAAAAATAATATTATTTTTTTAAAAAAAATAGAATTGGCTGGAGGGTTTTTGAAAATGCAGTTATAATTATTTTTCAAGTGATTAAAATATATTAAAATATTTTTTTTATATTTTTAAAAAATTATTTTTAATATTAGGGCTGAAAAAAATATTAATTTAAAATAAAAAAAATCAAAATAATTTTAATTTTTTAAAAAAAAACAAATTTGAAATGTAAAACTGATAAGCCAGCTATCACTGGCATCACGTAACAGCTTGCAATCTGTTATAACTGAATGAACAGTTATAACAGACATTCAGTTACACCAGCTGTCACCAGTAACTGCTATTCAGTTACACCAAGCTGTCAACACCATCACGTAATATATGTGTATATATATAGGATTAGTTGTGTAATCAGTGATTTAATAAGAAAGAAAGAGAAGCTGCACTTTTGCATTTGCTATCTCAGTTCATCTTGGTATCAGAGCTTTTCCAAAGATCCAGTAGATGGCTTCTGCTCCCACTCAGTCTTCTTCAGCTGCCGGTTCTCTTGGCTCTACACAAACCACAACAATGGCACCCTTACCTTCTTATCAAATGCTAAACCACACGTTACCTGTAAAGCTTGATCGCACCAACTACATCCTCTAGAGGTCTCAAGTTGACAATGTGATTTTTGCCAATGGATTTGAAGACTTTATAGATGGATCGACTATCTGTCCAGAGAAGGAACTAAGTCCAGGAGTCCTCAATCCAGCTTTTGTTGCATGGAGACGACATGATTGCACCATTCTGAGCTGGATATACTCCTCCCTCACCCCACCGATCATGGCGCAGATCATAGGTCACAATTCCTCTCATTGTGCATGGAAAGCATTAGAGAAAACCTTCTCATCATCTTCAAGAGCCAGGATAATGCAATTAAGATTGCAACTACAGTCCACAAAGAAAGGATCTATGACCATGATAGATTACATCATGAAAGTTAAAGCAGCTGCAAATAGTTTAGCTGCTATTGGAGAGCCTGTTTCTGAGCAGGATCAGGTTATGAATCTCCTTGGAGGCCTTGGAGCAGACTACAATGCAGTTGTTACTGCAATTAACATCAGAGATGACAAAATCTCTATTGAAGCTGTTCACAGCATGCTTCTGGCTTTTGAACATCGCCTTGAGCAACAAAGCTCAATTGAACAAATTTCAGCCATGACTACCAGTTATGCATCCTCCTCTAGTAACAGAGGAGGTGGAAGAACATACACTGGCAGTAGAGGCCAATATTACAATTCTAATCTCAGTAACAACAGAGGCCGTAGCAGAGGAGGAAGATATAGACAAACTGGGAGATATAATTTGAACAATTCTGAGAAACCACAATGTCAGTTATGTGGAAAATTTGGCCATACGGCTCAGGCCTGCTATCACAGGTTTGACATCTCCTATCAGAGTCCTTAGAGCAGTGGCACCTCTTCTCTGGTAACTGGTAATCAAACTCAAACACTTCCTGTTATGGTAGCCTCTTCTAATACTGTTGCAGATGAATCTTGGTACCTTGACTCTGGCGCAAGTCATCATCTTACTCAGAATGGAGACAATCTCACTGATTCCTCACCTTACAATGGCAAAGATAAAATCACAATTGGGAATGGTAAGCATCTATCCATTTCCAACACTGGTTCTACAAATCTGCCCTCTATTTCTCATGACTTTCAACTCAAGAAGGTGTTACATGTTCCTTTTATCCAACTCAATTTAATCAGTGTTGCTAAATTCTGCTCAAACAACAATGCCTTGATTGAGTTTCGATCTAATAGCTTCCTTGTGAAGGATCTACATACGATGAAGGTGCTTGCTCGAGGCAGACTTGAAGATGGTCTTTACAAATTCCCAGTATTGAAGAACAAGAAATTAGCTTATGTTGGTGATCATAAGTTTTCGGCTTTTCAGTCTTATAAATTTCGTCCTATTGATAATAAATTGGTGTTGTGGCATCACAGACTAGGCCACGTTACTACTGAGATTGTAACCAAAGTTCTCCAAAGGTGTAACATTTCTTGTGCAAAGAATAAAGCTATTGTTTGTTCTTCCTGTCAGCTTGCTAAAAGTCATAGGTTACCCACTCATCTCTCCAGCTCTC
The DNA here is from genome assembly GCA_033617975.1 of Populus alba x Populus glandulosa. Lineage (NCBI taxonomy): Eukaryota > Viridiplantae > Streptophyta > Magnoliopsida > Malpighiales > Salicaceae > Populus > Populus alba x Populus glandulosa. Next base: position 12,505,119 of record CM066160.1, read on the forward strand.
GTGCATCCAAACCACTGGAACTTATTCACACTGACATTTGGGGACCTGCTTCTGTCAAGGCCACTTCTGGTGCCAGATATTTCATCTTATTTTTAGATGATTACTCCCGCTACACTTGGTTCTATCCTTTGCATACAAAGGACCAAGCCTTGCCTGTCTTCAAGCAGTTCAAACTGCAAGTTGAGAATCAATTTGAGACTAGGATCAAATGCATACAATCTGATAATGGTGGAGAGTTCAGGTGTTTTATGACTTTTTTACACCAGTCTGGCATCCTCCATTGCTTTTCCTGTCCCTACACCTCAGCATAGAATGGCAAAGTTGAAAGAAAGCATCGGCATGTTGTTGAGACTGGGTTAGCATTGTTGGCTCATGCTTCATTACCAATGCCATTCTGGCAATATGCCTTCCAAACAGCTGCATTTCTTATTAATCGAATGCCTAGCCAGGTACTCAATCATGCCTCCCCATACTTCACTCTTTTTCACAAAGAACCTGACTATAGATTTCTTAAAGTATTTGGTTGTTTGTGTTATCCCTTCATTCGTCCTTACAATAGTCACAAGTTGCAGTATAGATCTGTCCAGTGCACTTTTCTTGGCTACAGTTTCCATCATAAAGGTTACTTATGCCTTGATTCTGCCACTGGACGTGTCTACACTTCTTCTCATGTTGTGTTTGATGAACACAAATTCCCTCTTGCTACAAATTCCCCTTCCACAAATGTCATCTCAAATGAGGTGTTTCCTCCAGCAATCATCACTCCTTCAACACCTTCTCCTACTTGTTCTTCTAACCATTCTGTAACCCCATCATCTTCTTTGCCAGATCATAGTCCGAGCTCATATTCTCCAAACAGTTCTGAGCTCACTCATGATTCTAATAGTCTCCCTGAGTTGTGTCCTCCCACTCCTCCTCCATCTTCTTCCCCAGTTCCACGCATGACAACCAGGTTAATGCGTGGTATCACAAAGAAAAAGCCCATTTTTGATCTCTCTGCTGTAAAAATCTCAGAACCATCCACTCTCAAACAAGCTCTCACTGATCCACACTGGATTCAAGCTATGGATCAAGAGATATCTGCCTTACATCGCAATCAAACTTGGGATCTTGTTCAACAACCTTCAGATGCTAATATCATAGGCTGTAAATGGGTATACAAACTCAAACACAAGTCTGATGGAAGCATAGACAGGTACAAAGCCAGACTTGTTGCTAAAGGATATAATCAAACTTATGGTCTTGATTATTTTGAAACCTTTAGCCCTGTTGTTAAAGCTGCCACTATTAGAACCATTCTAACCATTGCTCTTAGTCTTAAGTGGGAACTGCGTCAACTTGATGTGCACAATGCATTCCTCAATGGTGATCTTCAAGAACAGGTCTATATGCTTCAGCCTCCTGGTTATATGGACACTTCCTTTCCTGCCAAAGTATGTAGGTTGAACAAGGCTATATATGGTTTGAAACAAGCCCCACGGGCATGGTTTCAACGTCTGAGTTCTGCTCTTCTACAATGGGGCTTCAGCAGTTCCAAAACTGATAGTTCCATGTTTGTTCACTTTGGCAAATCCTCAACTCTCATTGTTCTTATCTACGTTGATGATATTATCCTCACTGGCAGTTCATCCACACAGATCTCGTCCCTCATTGATAAACTTAATTCAGTCTTTGCCTTGAGAGATTTAGGCAAGCTCTCCTACTTTCTTGGTATTGAGGTCACTTATCATGATGGCTCGATGACTATCAGTCAGAGCAAATATGTTTCTGATCTCCTCCATCGAACCTCCATGTTTGATACCAAACCAGCACAGACGCCTGGTGCTGTTGGGCAGAACCTATCCCAGTTTGATGGTGATCCTCTATCAGACGTTACTCACTATCGCAGTGTTGTAGGTGCTCTTCAGTACCTTACAATGACCAGACCTGACATTGCCTTTGCTGTCAACAAGGCGTGTCAATTCATGCAGCAACCTACTTCTGCTCACTGGCTTTTTGTTAAACGAATTCTTCGTTATCTTAAAGGCACCATGCATGATGGTCTCGTATTGAGTCCTTCCAGTCATCTAACTTTGGAAGGTTTTAGCGATGCCGATTGGGGTGGACAACCTGATGATAGACGTAGTACCAGTGGCTATCTGGTTTATCTAGGAGGCAATCTTGTCTCATGGTCCTCTTCCAAGCAAAAGGTGGTCTCACGTAGCAGTGCAGAGTCAGAATATCGTGGTCTTGCCTTTGCTACAGCTGAAATGATTTGGTTGCAAGCTCTACTACAAGAACTCTGTGTCTCTCTCCCTGCAATTCCTCTTCTTTGGTATGATAATATCAGTGCTTATCATATGGCCAAGAATCCTGTGTTCCATGCCAGGACCAAACACATCGAAATCGATCTTCATTTCATCCGTGATCAAGTCACCCGAGGCAAGCTTCAGCTGCAGTTCATTCCTACTACAGAGCAACCAACTGATCTGCTCACAAAGAATCTCACAAGTTCAAAGTTCTTGTCTCTTAAATCTCAGCTTTGTATCATTCCCAGACCTTTTCACTTGAGGGGGGATGATAAGCCAGCTATCACTGGCATCACGTAACAGCCTGCAATCTGTTATAACTGAATGAACAGTTATAACAGACATTCAGTTACACCAGCTGTCACCAGTAACTGCTATTCAGTTACACCAAGCTGTCAACACCATCACGTAATATATGTGTATATATATAGGATCAGTTGTGTAATCAGTGATTTAATAAGAAAGAAAGAGAAGCTGCACTTTTGCATTTGCTATCTTAGTTCATCTTAATTAGCTTTATGAATTATTTGGTTTCAGAATAGTTAATGATATAAGCAGGTGACATTGATATCGGTAAAATTTATAGACTTAATTAGCTTTCTGAGATAAAAACTAATGATATCAAGAATTCTTGACATCAGCATATCTGAGAACCTTTCAAGATAATATAGATCAGTGATTAACTATTTTAGTTTTAAAAATAGTCAATAACATTAATGGTTGCATTCATGTCAGCATTTTCATGAAATTAATTAGTTGTTTTTAAGACGGGCAATTAAAGACACTAATAAAGGGCCATTGACGTTGGCAATAGTCTTTCGATGTGGAAGGGATGTACATAGCCTACCTGGCTGGTAATAAGCATGTTTTTTATCTTTTGATGTCACACAAATTATCTCCTGGACATGGATCACAGTAGGGACGAAGAGCAATGATTTGGTAATAGTATCTGAAGATTCTGAACCACAAAGCTATAGCTGGGCTAGGTCTGAACCAATTTTGATTGTTGTCGTAAATGGCAATGGCAAGGAAGCTGCTGAAACATCTACAGAGAAAGTAGTGGGCATTTTATGTCGCTATGGTGGTAGACTTCTAGTAGTTCTGTTGTATAATTTATACAGACAATCAAGATACACTGACAATAATATTCAACAGTACAACATTATCAAAGGCCACTGCCACGGCCACGGCCAATATTAAATAACTTCCAGGATGCATCTTCCGATCTGATGGGTGCTCTCAAGTCCCAGACACCAAGAACAATATAAATCCAAATTAAGCAGTTCTTCTTAGCATCTCCAAGATAGATTCAGGATCCCGGATTTCCTGACTCTCTTGTGAATCTTCATTACCTTGTGAAAAATCAACACTAGTATATGTCCGGATCCCTGGACCATGACCACTGCAATCCATTCCCCTTCCTTGCTGTGCACGTCTCACTTCCTTCTGGTGTTCGGTTAGTCCCACCCTTTTTCTTTTTGAACTCGAACCCAACCTATTTTCTGGCTCAAATTGATTCACGGTATCCTCCACTAACTCTACTCTTTTAGAGTTCCTGCTGTTTGTTGCAGTCACCCTGGATCTCTGAGCAGTTACTTCTGATATTGAATGGCATTTTACCAGGAATGGCAGACTTTTTGTTTGGAGGTTTATTCTTTTATTTCTTGAAAGCTTGTCTAAGATGTCAAGTAAACTCTCGGGGTAATCTAACTTGATCTGCTTACCATATGTTGAATTCCAAAAGGCGACGGTAAGCTCTGAAATGGTGGATTTTGGGTGATCAAGAGTTTTTTCAAGAAGTGCCTGAAGTTTTAGGAAAGAGGAGTCAAAGACTATTGGTGGTTGGCACCTCCTTAAGCAATTGAGGATTTCGGACCACAAGTGGTGAAGTTGTTCATTGGTGCTTGGCTCCTGTATTTCTCTATGTGACAGCCACTGAAGTAGTGGACAACTTATTGTCTGCAATAAAGTATAAGCAGATCACTTAGTACTAGACATAACCACGGTATTCTAACAATGAAAGTTCAGGGAAAAAAAAATCAAATTCTTTATCACCAACCCATGGAAAATGTTTAAAATCAAAGTCGTCAAAATGGTCCTCCACTTTCTAGTGTTTAAGGATGGCAGGGGACTTCAAGAGCAACTCTTTCTCTTACTACAAAAAGACTCATGTCTATCTTTGTTTATTCTCTCTTTGAAACAAGGAGTTTTTTATATTTCCTAATGAGCTTGTTCTTGAAGAAACAAAAAGAAAAGAACGGATGCTGCTTATTTTTAATTACATATATGCAAACTGCTACTGTTAAAGCAGCTATGTACTCTGGTGATAAACTCAAAGCCATTGTATACTTGGTTTAAAGCGTTTGTGAAAAAGATAGATTTTCCCCATCTCCAGACACATAAATTTCAGAAACAAGGTATGTACAGTAAATTAAAAAAGAGAGATACATACCTCGATAAATAAAAGAATAGATGGCTTGGTGTGAAGGCATCTGACAAAACATACTAGCGCAGAAAAGACCCTGAAGTTCTCAAAGAGATGAGATATGCAGTCATTATAAATAACAGGGAACCGTGAGCACAAGGAGAAAAATATAGAAGTATAAACAGACCTTGAAGTTACAAAGAGAATAATGGAAGGATCTGCTTCCATCATTGACCATGACAGCTTCAAGAATCTGTACAGTGCCAAATGAAAAATTAAGGGAACGTGGTTGGTGAAACAAGAACATTAAAGAAATAAAATCATGTCTCATGCAGACCACATTAATATTTTGGTTAATAAAATTCCATGTGCTTCACTTTCAAAGAGATGAACTCTTGTACCTTACTATGTACATGAGGAATTTCATTAGACATTTAGCAAATGGTATTTTCACTTACCTGGAAGAAAATTCCAAGCTATTTTTTATGCCACTAAATGTCTTAGGGTCATGAGCATGTTCCACATTTTTCCCAACTGAACTTGCTGCCAAAGTCAGGATCTGTTGTTCCATGACACATGTCACAGCAGTGCCAGATAAATAAGTGAGGCCAATATCATCACGATGAAAATATTGCTCAGTACCATGGTCAAGCATGCTGATGTTTTGATCAACACAACCATTTAACATTGAACAAAGCTCTTCAGTTAAACTGCTTGTTTCAAAGAACTTATTAAACTTCGAGGCACAAAGAGCTCCGTACAGTGATTTCCACACTTCAGCTACTTGTTGAAGTTTAAGCTTTCTTTCTGGTGAAACAAGAGATTCTTTCAAGGAACCACTATCTTTCTTTTGGGTTGGCCAAGAGCAAGAACAAACCACAAAAGGGTAGGATAAGAGGTGGCATACAGCACGAGGAAAATCCCAGTTGGAGTCCATTTTCAAAAGTGAAAGATCCTTTACAGTTAGACCATTGAAGAAATCTTCCAAACCTTTTGCTATCGCTGTCCAAATATCTAGGTGCCTAAACTCCATGTGTTTATACAATAAACCAACAGCAACAGACAGACTTTCCACAGGACCATACAATAAAAGTATGGTTTTGAAAAATCTGCGAAGTCCCTGAAGAAGTAGCTCCATCCCTCGAGGGGCCGGAGTTGATGGGATCACCACACAGATATAGAGTACACTTAGATAAACCAATGGCGAAACCATATCCATGTAAGCAACAGAGCTGATACCCAGATATTTTACATTTCTAATGTTGTCAACCATTTGCAGGTTCTCAATGCATGTGAAGTTTAAAGATACCTTGTAAAGAGGGGATCCCAATATAGAAGGTTCTAAGTCCTGAACAACAGCCTCTAGAAATTGGAGGGAAGTATGATGCAATTCACTACTCCTGCCACCTTCTGAAGTTGCATCTTCACATATCTTCTTTATGAACCTTAATAATGTGTTCAAACACAACATAATGTCATTGTATTTAGTGGAGGAACTTCTAAAATCCATTTGGACCCCTTTTAAAAAAGATCTAAATATCCTTAAGGCAGCATCACATGCTGAACTTCTATTTTCAGGGGTGATTGTTGCAATTGATGCATGGCTGATGATAATATCCATCATCTTTACAAGGAAATCCAGCTGACCAATAGTCCAGGGCAACCATTTAATGGGTTGCAGTTTCCATGACCATTTGCTGGATGTTGAATGATGGCTTACCTGGCTACTGGTTTCATGGTCTAGGTTCCTGCATTTTGATAATATAAAATCGTCAAGCAGATCTAGGCACAGGTTCCACAACCAGAAAGTCTTAACATCAGGCCCAAACCGAAAAACAGCTCCAAAAATGGGATCTAACACCAGTTCTATCACCCATGGATGGTTGACAGAGATATCAAGCTTATGCAGCAGATAACACCATGTATTCAAGCATGAAGAGTAAACAGATACATCACATTTACTCGAGATGATACCAATTAGAGGTGTCATTATGAGCTTTATGCTTTTTGAAAAACCACTCGCTTGAATTTGACAACTACTCCCACCAGAAGTTCGCACTTGTTGAATACCATTCTTAATGGATTCATTAGTCTCAGAAGTTAAGAGTGCAGGGTGAATGAAAGCATCAACAAGACCCTCCCAGGCAACCTGCAAAATCAAGGCACAAGAACCTTTTATCACTAAGCATGTCTTCTTTTCATTTTGTTAAAAACAAAATTAACACATACCAGCATGCAGTGCAGTGAACACGAAGTAATTAGCAATTTAGGATGTTTTCAGTCACTGGAATCACGAAAATTATTATTGTCTGGTGAAAACTCAAAGTTATCAAACTGCTGTTCTTTTTCTAGTTTTTTCAACCATAAACAGATCTCTGAATGAGCTTTAATCCTTCTGCTATTGCTAGCAGGTCCAAGGTCCCCTTGAAAAAATTACAGCTGATATAGTGAAATTATGAAGGAATAAAGGAGCAAGCCAAGTGAAAAACCATCCCTATGCTCGCAACATTTCCAAATGCAACTGGGTAAATGAGCAAAACCTGATTCTAATACAAGCAATTCTACATGAAATACCAGTGAAGCAATCTGGACTTGTGGATTGTGATCCGAGAATGTTTTCTCTGGAACTTTCAGCATGTCATTAGTTAAATGCCTATACTTCATGGCATGAGATCCTTGTAAGCGGATAAACCATCCCCATGCTTGCAACATTTGAATTTTCAAGCCCTGATTCAGAAGATCCTTCATTACAGTAAGCAATTTCAATTTCATATCTTCAGCAAGTGCCTGTTGAAGAAATATGGAAGCATTATACTTATATTGTAGAAGTACCACAAGTCTTTTGCTTTCAAGTCTACATCAAGTCTTGCCCACTCATTGCATAAAAAATTAAGACTGGCATGCAATCAAAACAAGCAATAAAGATTAAAATAGATAATGAAGAGTCTCATCATCATATTTGAAAGCATTGTTCACTGCAATATTTACTAAACTACATGTAAATAAAGGTTGGCCCTGGAAAGCAAGGAAGAAAAACTAAATTATTCACAAATTAAACCTTGGAAAGAGCAGGGGGAGGAGGAATTATTGTCGGTCTAATCTTCAGTAAACACCTTTCTGAAATATCCCTTTCTCTCTTATCAGTGCTGAGAAGTCTCCTACATATTGGAGGAGCCCATATGTGTGAAGATTCTCTCATCCTCTCACTTAACTGAGCTGCTAGCTTCATCACAGCCTATACCATCAGGACCAGAAGAGATATTGCAAAACACAACGTTAGTCATATTCACAACGCATTGCAACTCAAAACAAGAAACTTAAAAGCCCTAAGTTTAAAGAAAGCTTTCAGCTGTGAAGCCCAAGATAACAAGGATCCTATCATCCTAAGAAGTAACTCTACCTGCATAGCCTCAAATGTCGTAGACAAAGAACCAATCGGATTATCAAGAGCATGAACAACCGCCTGCAACACTGAATTGAAACAGCCAACTAGAATTGATGCTTCAAATTGTTGCATAGATATACACCAAACTCCTAAATTACAAACCGACTGCAATAAAAATGCAAGCAAGTTAAATTACACATAAACAACAGATTACCCCAAAAAGACCATCATTGCTCATTTTTTCCACATTTACCTTTATCTTTGTGCTCATAATTACTTTAGCCAATGCCTCCAAAACCAAATTAGCATCATCAGCTACAATCCAAACAAAAAAAAAAACTAAGAAAGAACGCTTTAATGACATGATTAAATAATCAAAACTACAAAATTCACTAACCTGGAATAGTAGAAACAAGAGAAGGATGGTAAATCATGAATCCCAAACACTTTAAAGCCTGTGCAGCGCTGATAAATGGAAACAAAACGAACCCTCACGTTAAATCGAAGACCCATGTAAAATCTCAAGTAAAGCTTTAAACTTTTCAGCACTTACACTTCTTCATCATCAATTGAGATGTCAAATGTGATCAAAGAGACTAAATCTTGAGAATTGTCAGCTAGTTTTTGTAGTAATGAAGGATCATTTACTGATTGTTCTTGTAAGTGTGAAAGAGTAGAGTAAGCGAGTGACTTGTTAGAATAAATTAGGGATTTTATTTCTTCTATTTGATTACAGAAACTTGACATTGTTGAGAAGGATTGATAGGATAGTGAAGGGAGAAATGGGGTAAAAAAAAAAAAAAAAAACAACAACAACAACCCTATTTTGAGCTCCTGTGAAGACGGTGCAATTTTCGCGCCAAGAATAGGGAGCGTAGTGAAAACGCAGGTACCGTGGCGGGTATTTTAATATTGGGCCTGTTTTGCCAGCTTGATATTTATGTCCTTGGGCCGGGAAATACTTTATTATTTTTTTATTTTCTATTTTCTTTTCCTGATAAGGAAATCCACTCTTTTAGTGCTCTCTTTCTTGTTCGACTATCCCACGCATTTTTTTTTATAAAGGGAAGGGCTCAGGTGGAAAGGGTTTCCTCTCTCTCCCAGGACTCATCATTCATCTTCGTTGCTCCAACTGCAATAGATATTATCATTATCATTATTATTATTTTATTTTTATATTTCAAAAAAATTTTAAAAATTTTTTATTTTTTTTATTTTTTTCTTTACTTCAAATTAATATTATTTTTAATATTTTAAAAAACTACCTTATTAATCAACGTAAGATGACTGTGAATCTCTTTAAAGTTAAATGGCTTGAGGTGGGAGGAAGGCCGATGCTCGTATTTTTAAGCCCAGGACACTTTTTAAAGACGCATTGTATTTTTTTTGGTATTGGGCGAGGAATTCTACCTGGGCTGATAAGGCAACTCATAAAACTGGTTGATTAATTTTTAAAATATTTTTTATTTTAAAATTTATTAAAATAATAATTTTTTATTAATTAAAATTTATTTTTAATACTAATACATTAGAATGATTAAAACACCAAAAAATAGTCAATTTCAAGAAAAAAATTAAAAATATTTCAGTTTTTTTTAAAATATTTTTAAAATACAAAAATAATTTGGAATGGCTAGTATTAGATACTATTAGGCTAGTTGATTTAGGCCCACACTTCACATTTCAACTCTCTACTGTGTTGTTTGTAAATTGAGGTTTGTAAGGTCGAACCCTGTATATGTGCATGTATAATTCTTGCTCTGACTTGAACAAGAGAAACCACAAATTAAATAACAATTGTGATGATATAACTTTAATTATTTGTAAATTTATTGTATAGTTATCAAGCTCTATCCGGGTATTAACATAAAAAAAAAAGTTTAAAATACCAGATTTATTAAATTATTCAATTGATTTTTTTAATTAAAAAAAACATTTTATTTTTTTAATGTTAATTCTATCATATTTAGTTTTGATTACATGAACGAATAACTAAAATCCTAGTCAAATAAAACACATTTTATCAAATTAATATTCTATTTAGTTTAACTTAGAGATTTGGAGTGAATCAAGTTTCAATCTCAATTTTTTCATCATTTTAAAGTCAATTCAAACAACTGGGTTAAGTTTAATGGGCATGCTTCCTTGCAAGAACAGCGAGCGATGGCAAGATATTTTCCGAGGTTCTGCCAAAAGTGTACAAGTTCATGGATAATAAAGGTTTGTGCATTGACAACTCCCCACATCTACCAATCATCACACAACAAAAAAAATACCGGAACTTTCTAGGCCACCCCTCCCAAGAAAAATCCTCGAAATTTGCAAAATCACCATCTTTACACTTCCAGACTGATCCACACCCTTCATCACGAATCCACACCATTGCACGTCCAAGTTTCGCGAAGCACCCAGTAATTGTTCCGGGCTCAAAACACCAAACCCGACAATCAACCACGTTCTTTTACTGAAAGTCACGTAAAAGACACCAGGTGTCAATTTATACGCGATTAGATTACTTGTAAGTATGTGCCAAGCGCATCCTACGGCTACAAGCACGTGAGGCTAAAATTATTCCGGCGACGAAAGTGACAAGATCTTGTCTCTTGTACGATGTCTTATGTGGGAACAACCCTCGTAACTGATGCCTTGCATTATGGAGCTCGTGTCTGAAAGATATTTTTGTCTGTGACCTTTTAACCGTACACGTGTCTATTAATTTTCGCGTAAGTCCTTTGATTATTGAAAATTAATTTACAACCCGTGATTATCATGTATTTATTTCGGAACCATATTATATAATATTTTGAATAGTATAATGAATACAGAGAAAACCCATGTTGGAGGGTGCTTTTTTTTTTATATGCAGTCAATTTTTTAAACGAGAACAATTTAATGTAATTTTTTTAATTATTAATATTTTTTCTCGATGCATGTTCTATTATATATATAACTGATAGAAATGTTTTTTAATTAATTAATCAATCATTTATGGTTTTTTTCCCTAAAAAAATGATAACATGAAGTTGTGAATTGCATACAGTTAGTGGAGTGTTTTTTATTCATCAATAGCGTTAATGATAATTTATAATTTACCAGGTAAGATTTAATTGATATCTACAAAAAGAAATATTTAAAAAATATGTTCAAATTACTTGTAATTAAGACCCAAAACTTCTACATTATTATCTCTAGGAACCATATAAAATTTATAGTATAAAATAACACGAACATTGATTCTCATATCACGAGCAACATGATTTGGACTACAAGGCAGTGACAGCATGGTGGTCGAGGGGAAAAATAAAGGAGTGGGTTAGGACAAGTCAGCATGATAAGCTTTTGATATGACGAGGATCTTGTCTTGGCGTAAGCATCCAAAAAAAGCGGGAGAAATTAGAAATCTCCATTTTTAACCCTTTTATATATATATATATATATAAAAGAAGCGATCGTGTTTCGTAATAGACAAGTTAGTGACGCGCATGCTGACACTTTATACAAGGGGAATTAGCAACTACCACGTGAATTTGATCAAAATCAGGATGGACTTAAATGAATTTTGATCTAATTAACTAGATAGATTAATCTGCATTTATTTTTTAAAAAATAAACTGATGTTATTTTGAATTAAAAATAACAAAAATTTAAAATAAAATTATTTTAATTAAACAGATTAACCCAATTTATTCTATAACTTAAGTTTAAAACCAGTTTTGTACCATGGTATAACTAAAAACTGATTTGATATCAATTTTGCATTTTTAGTATTCCTTGTTGTAATGCTAGTATATTAATTATATCAGCTAGGAATTAAAGGCTAGGTCTATTTGAAAGTGTGTTTAGGTTGATTTTCAAAGTATTTTTAATTTAAGAAAATATTAAAACAATATTATTTTATTTTTAAAAAAATATTTTTGATATTAGTGTATCAAAATGATCTGAAAATACCAAAAAAATATTAATCTGAAGCAAAAAAAAAAACAAAATTTCAAATTTTTTTAAAAATAAAAATAAACAAGATTTAAAATAGCTTATAAGTTTTGTCTGCTGTTTTTAAAAGATGTTTTTTTTTTCTCTTGTGAGAAAAAAAAAATACAATACGAGGCTACGAATCTATGCGTGGGATGATATATTTTAAGGCCAGCTATGTTGTAGATCCGACCCAAAATCATCATTTATTTATTCCTTTATGTTTTAATTGCCGGAATGAATCCCAGATAGTTTTTACATACTAAAAGTAAAATTTTATGATAAAATATCAAATAAATTATTCACAATTATTTTAAAAATCTAAGAAATTAACCTGTTATAACATTATAAAAATAAATACATTGATTTGTGATATGATTAATTCAGTCAAAATTTGTTGATTTTTTTAAAATAATATCATTTATTTATTTTTATAAAATAAAAAATAGACGGACCCTGAACTTAAATACTTGAATTGACTTTAATATATATATATATATATTATTCGTTTTAGATTTGAGTATTGATGAATTTCCAATCTACTATTGAATTCGAAGCTGAGACTGTATTGTAATTTGTGGGACTCCATGTACTTATCACAACTAATTATGGGGGTAAACAGCTCAGTGCTGGTTTGCATGGTGATTATCTGGCCTGCACTTGCTAATTATTGCGAGGCGATATTGATTTAGTGGTGATGTGATTAATTTCAATTTTTCTGTAACTCTTTAATTCAATCACCCGATTGCTAACTACCTTTTAATTAGTTGAATTTCTATTGATTGAGTTGATTAACACATCTAATCTCAAATATTAATTAATTAATTAATCATTAATCCAACGTGTCCTGATCAACATGTATTGCTTCATGGAGTGAAACTTTTGATTTAAGATAGCGACATTTATTGTTTTTAGTTGGATTTACTATTTTAAAAAATGATCAATCAGAGGGTAATAATTTATTATTTTTTAATATTGATGTAGTTGTGATGTAATTAATTTCAAATTTTCTATTAATTTTTTAATTTAATCACCGATCACTAATTACTTTTAATCAGCTAAATTTCTTAATTGTTTAAGTTAATTAACACATCTAACCTCAAACATTAATTAATAATTGATCCAACGTGTCCTGATCAACATATATTGCTTCATTGAATGAAACTTTTGATATAAGGTAGCGACATTTATTATTTTTGTTTGAATTCGCTACTTTAAAAAATTATCAGTCAAAGAGAAATAATTTATTATTTTTTAGTTTAATCATGAGTTTGTACTCTTTTCACATTATAAATATTTTATTTTGAATAATCAAATATAATTTATCATGAGAAATCAGATATATTTCATTGATATTTTAACTATTTTTTCTTCAATAAAGAGTGTTGGATGTTATTAAAAAAAGGGGAAATATCCTTTAAGAAAAGGTTTAATTTTTCTCCGCAAACAAATGACATATCTATTTAAGAGTTTTATTTCAAGTTATGGCTGTTTTCTTCTCTAAAATAGTACTTATTTAATTATTGAAAAGTCCTTAGATATATAAGAGAAGATTTTTTTACAAATATGAAGTATAACCCACAAGTTACTTTTCCAATAATAGATGAATGAGATTATTAGAATAAAAAAATAACTAAATATCCCATTTATCAGCTTCACCAAGATCCATGAGATAAAATCTTACCTCATCAGTGAATAATATATGCATGAATCATTGAATCCCAATAATTGATTTGCATAACAACAATGTCAGTATCAAGACAAGAATTGCCCACAAAACAATTGCTACGTGTGACATGATATTTTTTATGTCGAAGAACACATTCCACTGGCCAGATTATCCACCTGGCAGCAGACACGGCACACTGGTTTGGGTCCCATGTTCCAACTAGACCGTGGATCCCTTTTCTGGGGGTACGTGGTAATCAAGTGATTGATCATGGGTCTAGGTAGGTCTCGTTTTTTAAATATGTTTGGTTTGAAGGTTGGGTAGTTTTTTTTTTAAGATATAATATTTTCTCAGTATAAATTATATTTTTAAAGATTAAATAAATATTTATTTTACTAAAAAAACACAAATTACCTCCTATCCAAACACAAAGGCTGGCTGGCTACTTTTTAAAACGTACATTCGACAAATTTTATAGTAATTAAATTTAAATGTTTAACACTTAGGAAATGGCAAAAACTAAACGTAAGGATGATGGAATGATTAGAAATAGTATTTGAATAGATAGATATTTTTTACGGAGCTGAATATGATTTTTTATATTTTTCTATCTATTCTTTATTGAATAAAATAAATATGAATAGTTATAGCTAAAACATCATAAATCTTTTCCTGTAAAATTATATCTTTCATAAATATTATAATAAATAGTTAATTTCGAAAAAGCAAGTTCACGATGATAGGTGGTTATTTTTATTTTCTTTTTAGAAATAGTTAGGCATTACTTGTCATCTATCCAGGGAATGAAACGATCATCAACCCCGTGTATTCTAAATAACATGTTTGTAAATGAGATAACTTTTTTTTTGTGTGCTTTTTAAAAATTCATTTTCTTTTGAAAATATTAAATTGATTTTTTAAAATATCTTTCAATAATTTTGACATGTTAATATAAAAAATAAAATAAAATAAAAATCTAAAATAATATTTTAATATTTTTAATTAAAAAATATTTTTAGAAATATTTTACACCCCACACGCCAACCTAATATTAAGATAATTATTCATATATTTACACACATGGTAAAATTCAATAAATTGGAAGTATTAAAATCTTCACACGCATCGACGACTAGTCAAATGGTACCTGCACACACAACCATCAATTGCTTAGTCAAATTGACAATTTTTTTAACACTAATGTGGCAGTTGAGTTAGAGATTATTAGGACGCTAACTAAAACAAACAATTTTTTCCAACCGTCGGATGATCTCGGACTCCTCCCATCCACGTGGTATGATTTCAGTGGTCGCCACAACTTAACTTCCTTTCAAGAACAAAACGCCAAAAACCGAGTACGTGGACACAGATCAGCACTTTTAAAAAGAAACAAAACTCAACCCATACCCGATACATTGCAATCTCACGCTCCACGAGACAGGCCAAACACTCAGCATCATAAATTATTATTAACATGCACTAAAATTTCCATTTCACAGCAATGCACGATGAAATGTATAAGGCTTTTTTATTTTTGATTTTAAAAATTTTCGAGGACTTTTTTTTTCTTTTAAAAAAATATTTTTCAATATTAAATTTCCTAGATATTAAATTTCATTATTTGTTTCAATTTTCTTTTTATAAAATCATCACATCCCATTACTTAAATTTAACAGGTTAATAAAACTGACTCAATTTATTTTTTTAGTTAAATCTAGTTTTTAATATTGAACTAATTAAAAATTGAATTTAATTATTTTTATTTACTTTCTATGGAGTTGTTACTTATTATGGACTCGTGGCCTGGATAATAAATTTGACATATTACAATTTGAATCAATATGATATTTTGTCATTTAAATATTTTTTAAAAAACATCATTTTAATTATTTTTTAATCAAATTATATTATTATAAGTTATCCAATTTATTTTTAAACTTATCAAATCTATCAAATTACATTATATCAATCCTCGTATAGTTATAATTTTTGTCCTGTTAATAAACACATTATTAATACATGAATATTTTTTGAAAAAACTTAATCTGACATAGCAGTGTGGTACAAAAAAATAATCTAGTTCATAATCCAAAACTTATCTGCATCATGTTTTAAATTGGAAAAAAACATCAAAAATTCAATTGACTAGATTATTAATTGATTCATTCTTACTCAATTAAATTAAAATAAAATATTTTTTTAAAAAATACAAAAAAATAATATTATTTTAATAAAAATAATTTATAGTTAATCTAATATTCTAATGATTCAATATCCTTTACGAGTGTTCCTACATCTATATTCAAACCCAAAACATTAAAACACACTTGCATTTGGCAATCTATAAGCCGCAAACCCATAAAAAAACCGTGAACTATAATGTGAAAGAATGATAATTTATGTTCTGAAAACCGAGTTAATGGATTGGTACATCGTGGATCCTACGTGGTAATTAATAATCGAAGCTGTTTTTTTTTTTTTTTTTAATTCATGAAAGAAGGATTCCTTATTTCTTATAGGGACGGGAAACTGACAGCGACAAGGATCATAGTAGAGAGAAGAAAAACAAATGTTGTCAAAATTTTGTCACCGTGTACGATCTTGCACTATAAATAGCAGACCTTGTTTTCAACTGCCTTCATCTTCTACTGGGTTCTCTTTAAACTTCTTTAAAGCAAAAACCAAAAAGCCTTCTCTTTCTGGTATTCACCATCCGTTCTTTTTGTTGCTATTTTTATTTTTCTTTTGGGTTTCTGATAAAATTTGAACAAAATCTGACACTCTTCCTCGTCTCTCGGAGTTTGCAGGTATTCTTCGAACTATAAAGCAC
Organism: Populus alba x Populus glandulosa; assembly: GCA_033617975.1. Classification (NCBI taxonomy): domain Eukaryota; kingdom Viridiplantae; phylum Streptophyta; class Magnoliopsida; order Malpighiales; family Salicaceae; genus Populus; species Populus alba x Populus glandulosa. Next base: position 12,521,685 of record CM066160.1, read on the forward strand.
TCTCTTTGTTAGCATTTCAGGTAAGTTCTTCGTCTTCTTTCTAGCTAGTTAGCTGTCCTTTATCTATACAGATTTTGATGATTTTTGTGAAGCTTTTTTTGTGCATTAATAATGTATGTATTTGTAATTGTAGAGGAGCGAAATCCCATCAACTCCTATAAGAAAGGAAGAGGAAAAGGAAGCAATGACGATCAAACCGGCGGTTCGAATTTCGGAAAGCAAATTGGTCGTTAAAGACCGGACGATATTGACTGGTGTACCAGACAATGTTATGGCAACATCCGGTTCAAGTTCAGGTCCGGTCGATGGAGTGTTTCTAGGTGTGGTTTTCGATCAAGAAAATAGTAGACATGTGGTTTCTTTGGGTGCTCTACGTGATGTCCGGTTCATGGCTTGTTTCCGGTTTAAGCTATGGTGGATGGCTCAAAAGATGGGAGATCAAGGGAGAGATATTCCTTTAGAGACACAGTTTTTATTGGTGGAAACTAAAGACGGTTCCCACCTTGAATCAGACGGTGGAGATGAAGAGAATCAGATTATATACACTCTTTTCCTGCCGTTGATTGAAGGATCATTCAGGGCCTGTTTGCAGGGGAATGTTGACGACGAGCTTGAACTCTGTTTGGAAAGTGGTGATGCAGAGACTAAAAGGACATCGTTTTCTCATTCCGTGTTCATTCATGCAGGGACGGATCCGTTTAGGACTATAACGGAGGCTGTTAGAGCCGTTAAGTTGCATCTAAAGACTTTCCGTCAACGGCAGGAGAAAAAATTGCCTGGAATTGTTGATTATTTTGGTTGGTGTACCTGGGATGCTTTCTATCAAGAAGTTACACAAGAAGGGGTGGAAGCCGGGCTAGAAAGTCTGGCTTCTGGTGGTACCCCACCAAAGTTTGTGATCATTGATGATGGATGGCAATCAGTTGGTGGTGACCCACAAGAGAAAATCAATGATCAAGATGAGAAGAAACAAAATCAGCAACCGTTGCTTAGGTTGACTGGGATTAAAGAAAATGCAAAGTTCCAAAAGAAAGATGATCCAACAGCGGGGATCAAGAGCATAGTGGATGTAGCAAAGGAAAAACACGGGCTAAAACATGTGTATGTGTGGCATGCTATTACTGGATATTGGGGTGGGGTTCGCCCAGAAGTTAAGGAGATGGAGGAGTATGGTTCAACGCTGAAGTATCCAATGGTGTCAAAGGGGGTGGTGGAGAATGAGCCCACGTGGAAAAATGATGTCATGGCGTTGCAGGGATTAGGGCTGGTGAATCCAAAAAATGTGTACAAGTTTTATAACGAGTTGCATAGTTACCTGGCGTCCGCCGGCATTGACGGGGTTAAGGTGGATGTTCAATGTATATTGGAGACACTTGGTGGTGGTTTGGGTGGTAGGGTTCAATTGACTAGGCAATACCATCAGGCCCTTGATGCTTCTATCGCAAGGAACTTCCCTGATAATGGCTGCATTGCTTGCATGAGCCATAATACTGATGCTTTGTACTGGTAATTTGTTAAAAACCACCATTTTTGTTTTGTTTGTGAGTTTGGGGCTTTAATCTGATGTGATGTGGTGCTTTGAAATGTTATGGTGCAGCTCCAAACAGACGGCAGTGGTGAGAGCATCGGATGATTTCTACCCGCGTGATCCAGTATCACACACCATCCATATAGCGGCGGTGGCGTATAACAGTGTTTTCTTGGGAGAGTTCATGCAGCCTGATTGGGACATGTTCCATTCTCTACATCCAGCTGCTGAATACCATGCTTCTGCTAGGGCTATTAGCGGTGGACCCATCTATGTTAGGTAATGAATCACAGCCCTTCATCATCATCATTCAATTTTACCATGTAAATTAAGATACGCGAGTCACTAATGATCAAGTTATTGTGTTCTATAATTTGCTAAATGGTGTGTGGTGGTAACATTTTTGATGAACAGTGATGCACCTGGGAAGCACAACTTTGAGCTACTAAAGAAATTGATCCTTCCTGATGGGTCAGTTCTTCGAGCCCGTTTGCCTGGCAGGCCCACCCGTGACTGCTTGTTCTCCGACCCAGCCCGCGACGGCGTTAGGTAACCTTTATCTTCATTCCATAATAATTTTATCAACTAAGCTAACCAGCACAACATGGATTAAAAAAAATCTGATTTTTAGCTATTTTTCGCATCCTAGAAACGTAAAATTATTGGGCATTTTTCTCAACCAAAATCTCTCTGATGGCAGCTTATTGAAAATATGGAACATGAACAAGTTCACAGGGGTCCTAGGAGTCTACAATTGCCAAGGAGCAGCATGGAACAGCACTGAAAGGAAGAACACGTTCCACCAAACCAAAAATGAGGTACTGACAGGCGCCATTAGGGGTCGTGATGTTCACCTCATCGCTGAAGCTGCTATGGACCTCAACTGGGATGGTAACTGTACTGTCTATTGTCATCGGACTGGAGAACTTGTCACCCTCCCATACAATGCAGCATTGCCAATGTCACTCAAAGTCCTCGAGTATGACATATTTACAGTCACTCCCATCAAGGACTTGGCACCCGGGTTCAGCTTTGCACCCCTGGGGCTAACCAACATGTTCAATGCTGGTGGAGCCATTGAGGGGCTAAAGTATGAAGTGAAAGGTGGTGCTGGATTATCAAATCTTGATGATGGATACAAGGGTGAAAGTAGTTGTGTGAGTGAACAGAGGGTGGAGAACTATAGTGATGAATTGGTAGGGAAAGTTAACATGGAGGTTAAAGGATGCGGCAAGTTTGGTGCTTACTCATCTGCTAAGCCAAGAAAGTGCATTGTGGACGCAAATGTGGTCGAATTTGTGTATGATTCAGATTCTGGTTTGGTTAGTCTTAGCTTGGATAGCATGCCTGAGGAGGGCAAGCTTCATGTAGTTGAGATTGAGTTATAGGAGAACTTTTGTTAGAAGAGAGTCAAGGCTGGACTGGTGGTGGTTTGGGTACTGGTGTATTTATTGTACGGGCGTGCCATGTATCCCCTCTACCTTGCTTCCCTTTGTGGTTTGCTAGTTAATGTAATCATGCAAGGAATTGAAGGGGGAAGGATTAAATAAGATCTCTGTCTTCTACTTGTTTGATCAATACTCTGTTCTGGACTAAGCTCATATACCTTGACTCTTGCAAAAATCTACCTCCACATCATTAGATACAACCGGAATCACTGAAAATGTCGATGATGATTAAGAAACAACTACCACTTCCTCGTTTCAGTAATCCAACTTAAGCAACTGCTAGAAACCAGAAAACAAAAAATTTAGAATCAGCTTTGGATAGTTGTGTTCGGGGTGAAGTCAAGCGATCCATTTCATTTAAGACCCACCTACATATGCTCAGTTCCCTCGACCAAAAAGCAAAGAAAAATGTGAAAAATAAAATAAAAATCAAGCTTCAGTAATGAAGATTTAGGATATACAAGTAAGAACCATGGTCTCATGTACATCCCACCATCATTTTAGAAGCTAATTATCAGAATTCACCATCTTCAGAGCCTTTGTTTCTGCTGTTACCGGTTTGGTATCGCATTAGCTTCTCAATGGTGTTGTGTGGTTAGCTAGACATCAACAACTAGCCCAAGCACCTGTATATGTTTAGCGCTGATAATAGATAACTGCAGCTAGTGTGCCATGAGCTTGTCCAAATCTTCTAGTCAATTAAAACAACAACAAACAAAAATAAAGGGACTCGTGAAATCAGAAAAGATACTATAGATTTTTGACGTCTTGTGTTCAAGCAGTCTATATATTCTTTGCAGTTGAGGCAGATGTCTAGCCTAATATGGAGAAGTAGAAGACTAATCGAGTCTAATAAAAGTCCTACGGTTAAGAGACATGTAAACACTAAGGTCCAAGACCCTTTACTTCCGCAAGCGCATTAGAAACTTCTGTGGACGCTTCAGATCCGTACCGAAGCCAGTCTTTAGCACACACAAGGGCTTCCACTGTTTCAGGTCTCAAAGAACTCCGGTACGAATCCAGTTCTTTGATCTCGGTATCAAATACAGTGTCAGGTTCAGCAGTAGATACCTGCACGGTCAAAATATCACGAGCCATTTTTGAAAGAGTTGGATATTTGAGCTTGTTTTCTTCCCACCATTTCAACACATCCATCTCTTGGTGGCGAGGCAGCAAAGACTCTTCTAAATACTGCTTCAGCTCCGACTCCGTATTTTGGCTAGTAGTCTCCACACACACATCACAATCTGTAAGCCCGTTGTCTGAAATTTCTTCTGTCCTCGTGTTGTTCTCAAAATTTCCATCTTCAGCATAGGCTGAAGTAAGAGGGTGAGGAAGTCTCACATATTCAAGAAACAGTTCGTGGAGCCCACCGTCAATGATCTTTACATGTTTGCCAGCTTCTTCACCATAGAATCTCAGAAAGCTGAACTCAATCAACTTCATCTTAAATCGAGGATCCATGACTGCAACAATTGCCAAAGCCAGGATGCACTCCTTCAAATATTTGTCCATCTTTTCTTGCATTATTTTAGCAAGACCGATGACAAAGGGATCCCCATGGCTTGTAATAGAATGATACAGATCATGCATCTTCCAGACTTCGTGAAAGAATGTATTTTGGGGTGGGCCTGTTCTAGAGGCAAGGAAGTTGGCTGCATCAAAAAGAGGTTTCAAGTATGTGCACATAATGTCCACCCGCTTCCAGTCTTTCATGGATGGAGCCTCTTTGTAATTAGGATCAAGAGTATCTAAGCAAGAAAACACTTCCTTTAACTCTGAAGCCGCAACCAGCATCTGATATGTCGTGTTCCATTGCGCTTGGTTATCAAGAGACAGGCCTTTTTCACTGGGGACCTGAAGCTGTTGCTTGAGCTCACGGAACTTTTGCTCATGGGATTCTGTGGTCTTCACATACTTCACACTGTAACGGACTTTCTTAATGATCTCTCGCCCTTCCCACAGCACATCTTTTGCAAAGCTGCTTAATGCATGAGCACTGCAGTTCCCAAACAGTAACTGGCCGTTGATGATAAGGGGATTTTTGATACAGAGTAGAGATCTGAGGTTTTCACGCCCAGGTTCACACACTGGATGATTGAAAGTGATAGAAAATAGCTTGCCTTCCAAACTCCAATCAGATAGGCAACTAGCAACAGCATGGCTAAGAGCTGCATCCGAGTTAGGATATGGTTCCATCACCACATTGAGAATCCGCCTCTGTGGCTTCCAGTCACCATCAATGAAGTGTCCTGTTATAAACACATAACTTGAGCTTTGGCTAGATGTCCACACGTTCAATGTAAGGCAAACACGTCCAGGCAAACACTCAATAAACTTCATAACGTTTTGCTTTTCCCTCAAGTAACCCGAGATACAATCTCCTTGCACTGTATTAAAGCTCACCTTGTCATATCTCGGTTCAAGACTTTTGACAAAATTTACAAATCCAGGATGTTCGACCATGTGAAGAGGGTAATCATGCATTATCATCATTCTGGCAATTTTTTGGCGGAAATGGTCTAAATCAGATGAAATGCTGGCTGAGTCTCGGGATCTGTAACGACGTCTTGGTGGATCAGACATACTGCTATTTCCATTCATCGTTGGTGTACCTGGTGTTTGTCGATTCCCCTGATTATGTAGTAGTGCTAGACAAGTTCCCTTGGCAATGTGACGTTTAAGATGGCTGGTACCATATACTTTTGAACCCATGCTGTAAGCAAAGCTTCGCCTGCACTGCTTACAGAGTGCCCTTCTACAGTCGGAGCTTAGAGTTTCTATGGTGAAGTGCTCCCAAACCATGGACTTCCTTTTCCTCCGCTTGCTAGGCTGTGTTTCAGGACCAGGCGTCGAGCGACTATTCTCTTCAAAGGTTGCCATCTGGTATTCTAGAGCAGCAACCAGCTGATTCTTCTCTTCAAGAGTCAACATCTGATATTCTAGAGTAGTAATCAACTGATTCTTCTCTTCAAGTGTTGCCATCTGGTTTTCTGGAGTACCAATAAGCTGATTCTTCTCTTCAAGGGTTGCCATCTTGTCTCAAAAAATGAGTTCCTACTTTATGCAGCAAATAAGAAATGACAGAACATCCAGTACAGGATTTGACGACGGCTTAGAAAACTGACTTCCCTGTAGTGATAATAATCACAAATGAATTTCATGAAAACCATTGATATAGAACATGTTCAACATGCAGTGGAGACAACCAATGATACACATGAACGAAAGCAAACAAACTAAACATCGTTATCTTGTACCAGTCAATGTAATACCAAGTTTTGCACACACTAGCTCAAGCCATTTGAGAAGGCCTGGATCATTGTTTTGTCATTGCAATACGATGCAAAAAGTAACACAAGTCCAGCAGGTACTTGCCTGCATTACAGAATTCTTAGGTTCCTAATATTGTGCAGGCAGCGCAGATGCAAGATCACCAACTTCAAGTTCCGTTGATCATTATACGACAGGAAATTTTTGTCTGTCCTTGAGAGGACCATTTGATTGTACAGAAACAAATCCATGGTAAATTTTCACCATCATCAGTACCTTATTTGACATAACCAACTCTCTCAAACAGAAGCAAGGCCTTCCTTATTACATCATATAAATCCTGTATAAAATACAAGGGCCCGACTTCCCTGTTTGCCTAAAACAGATTGTAAGACCTACAAGTTAGCTGAAGGACAATGGCCCAATAAACTAGCTTCCACTGTCACGTTATCTGTCTTTTAACAGAATCATCACTGTATGGGCTCTATATGGAATAAGGTGGGTCCAATATAAAGACTTTTGTTTAAAGGGACCCACATGGTCTCAGGGTCAAAACGGGTATTTCAACCCCCTTATAAACAGGCTAAGAAGTAAGAACATTGGTGGCATGGCAGGAGACAGAAAGGAAAACATGCCTAAGAACACAACTCCTCTTCTTTACTAAAAATAATAACAATTAAAGACAAGCCCAGATCAAAGTAGAAAAAACCCATCGATTAATCATTGAAAAGGAGACATATTTAGCATGTAATCAAAAATAAAAAAATAACACACAATAATGTAATGTAATTAACCAATCAAGAAATTAACGATTCATTTCTTGATTGATTAATCAATCAAGAATCAAGAAAATCTTGATTTAACACAATCAAACAAAAACCTGGAAAACAAAACAGAGAATCAAGAACAAAAAAGGAGTAAAATTTGAAAAACCACAACAACTAAACAAAAGTAAAAGAAATTAGGATAAGGGCTAGGGTTTTTACCCTTTTTAAAGAGAAAAAGATTTGATCTTTGATCATGTAAGAAGCTCCGGCGATAAGCTCCGGCGAAACTCTAGATTTTGCACACACAGATTTTGGGCTTGAAAGGAAACCCAAACCCCTAGCTCTTAAGATTTGGACTTTCGGGTCCACGGCTAGCTTTCTTAAATACAACTCATTTTAGTGACCTATGGGAACACGGACTCGGCCCACCATCTCCTGAATTGAGAAAGAGAGTAGTGGAGGGGTATATAGCCCACTTTAAGGATTTGTATCCCTTTTCTAATTGTTTTTTCCTTTTCATTTTAGGCCTATTTTTCTTAAATGGAGAAATGTTAATCAGAGAGGTAGGCATCCAAATTCCATACGAGGATAGAAGATTTCCATCCATGAGTGAAATGCACACATGCATTTAATCTTGTGGATCCTCGATGCATACCAGGTTTCTACTCGCTTTTATAAACAAAAAGACTTTTTGAGAGAGATCTCAATTTTTTTGCTTGATTCTCAATTTGGTTCCGAAGTATTTTATTTTTAAGTTTAGCATAAAAGATTGTTTTCAATCAAATACTTCCATCTAAACTCATCACAAGTTTAAATTGAAAGCATTGGATTTTCTTCAAAATGTCACCATTTATTACATAAAATAACCGTGAAAAGACTCCATTGAGGAATTTCTTTTGATATATAGAAATCCAATTGCAAAAGTTGTAGTTAAGGGATCTAATTGAAAATTGCTCAATAGACCAGGACTAATTTTTGTGCGACTCCATTATTAAAAATCAAAGTTATAAAACCAGATTTAGGATTAATTAGGGGGGCAAGGTTTGGAGTACAAATCAAGAGTGTTAACTTAGTTTAAACCCTCAATTTAAAAAAAAAAAAAAACAAATAGATAAAAAATATCGTTTTGTAAAATAACTTTTTTTTAAAAAAAAAAAGGTCAACAAGTTAATTGATCAAGTCTTAAAAAGTCTACTCGGATAGTAAATCAATGAGTGTTTTTAACTAGATAGTTTTTACTTATTATATTTTTTTTCAACCTGGATTGGTTTGTTTTTTCCTCATTGTATTTTTTTCCCGATTCGGCCCCGTCTATACAGTACATAACACACTGATCCATTCTGTAAAGCCTTAGAAAGAAGAGGCAGATGTCTTCAAAGTAAAGTGAAGTACATAGGATCCTAATTTTGAGAAGTTCTGAGCTAGTGATATATTCATTTAACGAATTGCAAGTGAAGCAGTAAGAGACATTAACCATATACATGTTCCTCAACGGTTGTTATGTTCGCCTGTAAATTCCACCACTAGCTAAGGCGCCAAGACCTTGTATCTCACCACTCCCCAATGCTGTTCCTGTTTTCTGTTCATAAAAGTTCCATATATTTCTTTCACTTCTCAATTCTGTAGTCGACTGTTAGCATCCGGCCATGATAAATTGGATGTTCTACAGGCGACTAAAACCATACGAAGAGTAAACTGCCCGGAAATCTGCTCAAGAAATTTAAGTTATCACGTCCATGCAAGATAATCATCTTCAATGATACATAAATTACACATAGTAGCCTAATGTTAATGAGAAAACTAGCAGCATCTCACATAAACCTACAATCATACACATGCAAACACTAGATCTAAGACCCTACTTTGACAATCGCATTTGAAATTTCAGCAGGTGCAGCAGACCCATACTGAAGCCAGTCCTTAGCACACACAAGGGCTTCCACCGTCTCAGGTCTCAAAGAACTCCGGTATGAATCCAGCTCTTTGATCTCGGTATCGAATACAGAGTCAGGATCAGCAGTAGATACCTGGATGGTCAAAATATCACGGGCCAGTTTTGAAAGGGTCGGATACTTGAGCTTGTTCATTTTCCACCAGTCCAACACATCCAACTCTTGCAAGCGAGGCAATAAGGACTCCTCCAAATACTGATCCAGCTCTGACCTAGTATTTTGGCTAGTAGTCTCCATGATATACATATCAAAATCTGTAAGTCCATGGTCTGAAAGGAGAGTTCCCTGGTTATCTTCTGTCTTCATGTTCTCAAAATTTCCATCATCAGCATAAGTTGGAGTAAGGGGTAGAGGAAGCGCAACATATTCAAGAAACAGCTCATGGAGGCCATCATCAACAATCTTAACGTACAAAGGAGCTTCGTCACCAAAGATTTTTGAAAAACGGAACTGAACCAACTTCATCTTAAACCGAGGATCCATGACTACTGCAATTGCCAAAGCAAGGCTGCAATCCTTAAGATATTTGTCAATCTTCTCTCGCATTAGTTTAGCAAGACTGCTGATAAAGGGATCCTCACTTGCTACTGCACGAGACAGCTCATGAATCTTCCATAGTTCATGAAAGAACGTTATTGGAGTCGCATTATTTCTGGATGTAAGGACATTGGCTGCATCAAAGAGAGGTTTCAAGTATGTGCATATAATCTCAATCTGCTTCCAGTCTTCCATGGAAGGGGCTTCTTTGTAATCGGGATCAGAAGTATCCAGGCAAGAAAATACTTCCTTTAACTCGGAAGCAGCAACCAACATCTGAAAAGTTGAGTTCCATTGAGTTCTATTGTCAAGGGATAGGCTTTTTTCACTGGGGACTTGAAGCTGTTGCTTGAGCTCAAGGAACTTTTCCTCGTGAGATTCTGAAGTCTTCACGTACTTTATGCTGTCACGGATTTTCTTGATGATCTCTCGTCCTGCCCATAGGACATCTTTTGCAATGCTACTTAGAATGCGAGCACTGCAGTTTCCAATCATTAACTGACCATTGATGATAAGGGGATCTTTGACACAGAGAAGAGATCTGAGGTTTTCACGCCCAGGTTCACCCACTGGATGATTGAAAGTGATAGAAAATAGTTTGCCTTCCAAACTCCAATCCGAAAGACAACAAGCAACAGCATGGCTGATTGCCATGTCTGAATCAGGATATGGCTCCATCACAACATTGAGAATCCTACTCTGAGGCCTCCAGTCACTATCAATAAAGTGTCCTGTTATAAACACATAACCCAAGCTTTGGCTAGAAGTCCACATGTCCAATGTAAGGCAGACACGCCCAGGCATGCCCTCAACAAACTTCATAATGTTTTGCTTCTCTCTCAAGTAAGTGGCGACACAATCCCCTTGGACGGTATTGAAGCTCACCATGTCAAACCTGGGTTGAAGATTCTGGACAAAGGCTAGGAATCCAGAATGTTCTACCATGTGAAGAGGGTAGTCATGCATTATCATCATTCTGGCAATTTCATGGCGGCAACGGTCTGAATCGAAGGAAATGTAGGCAGAGCTCGGGGATCTGTAGCGACGTTTAGGTGGATCAGACATGCTGCCATTTCCATTCATCCCAGGGGTAAATGGCGTTTGATTGCGTAGCAGTGCTGGGCAAGTTCCTTTGGCAATATGCCGTTTGAGATGGCTGGTACCAGCTACTTTAGATCCCGTGCTGTATGCAAAACTTTGCTTGCACTGGTTACAGCTCGCCCTTCTACATCCTGGGCTTACATTTTCTATCGTGAAATGTTCCCAGACTATGGACTTCTTCTTCCTCCGCTTATTAGGCTGTGTTTCTGGAGTAGATTCAGGAGCAATCACCAGCTGATTATTCTCTTCAGGGGTTGCCATCTGGTCTCAGAAAGTGACTTTGCAGTAAAATAAGAAGCAACAGCAGATTTAGTGTATGATTTTTCCCACGGCATAAAAATTTCACTTCAATATAATGATAACCACAAATCATTTTGATGTGACAGCTAAAGTAGAATATAATGATAATAAAAAAAATTGACTGCTGCTTAAATCGCAAAGAGCTATACTAGCATTCAAGATGAAAACATGTAGTTCAGATAAACAGTGATGCATAGTCATGAACCAAGAAAACAAAGCTGAATCCAAACAAAACATTATAACATCTCAGATGGTAAAGTTCCATGTAAATGTATTAATGCAGAATTATTTTAGAAGTCTTTGGTGGAAAGTCCAGTGAAAGACAACAAATAGGAATAAGCCAACCATTCATAAACAATTACATGATGACTAGACCAACTAAGTAACAGGAGATAACTAAGTACTAGAATAAACATAAAGGCACCTCCACAGTATAATCATGCAAACACTAGCTCAAGTCATCTGATAAGGCCCGGGTCATTGTGATGGTATTATTAAAACAAATAAATTAACAGACAGCCAGCCTGCCATCTAAAGTCACAGCTTTCTGATACTCAATGAGTAGAAGATGCATGCTCAACCCTTCCCCTCTATCCTTAAGGAAAGTGGAAGAGCTTCTTGACCCTTGATATAACACTCCATTGTTGAAGAAACAAAAAATGTCCTTTACCATCTTTAGCAACATGTGTTAATCTTAGATGGTTGAATGGTGAAAACATCCTCAATTCCCAACCTTAGTTTCAGGGGCTGATCCTCCGAATAAGTGTGAACTCCATGAGCTTACAAACTTGTGAACTCAATTTCCAATCATTATATTAAACTCTCGTGGAAAGTAAATGTTCAAAACATTCAATACCAATATTCCATTAATAACGAATTAGCACACCTTCTCAAACATAAACATTGAAGCAAAACCTGAAAGAAATTAACATATTAAAGATACTTCCACATTATATTACAGGTTCTGAACCTCCTTTCTTTCTTACTTTCTTTTCGGTTTTGTGGCCAGGTGATGTCCTCGCACCAACTCTTAGCATTGAGACTAAATCCACCTCTCCGGTCCAGGCAAGGACAGGCGAAAGGTCCTATAACTACAAGGTCAGGACTACAGCATATGTGATATCCATATCTGCTATTCTGCCTGTGCCAGCAGCCACAGACCACAAGTTGATTATAAGGCCACTGGGTGCAGAACCATGGGCCACCAAGCTAGCTTTCAAGTTGACCATGTGCGAACCCTTTGGGCCACTTAGGAGTCATACGTTAATTGTAGGTCCAATATAAGGTTCTTCCAAGAGTTCGTCAAAAGTTCGTGTAAAGGGACCCAAATGGATCAGGGTCAAAATAGGTATTCTCGCCTATTATAAACAGTTTTAAACGATTCAAAGAAAGGAAAAACAGATCTAGAGTTTGATTTTGGTGGGCTACACAATTCAACAAACATGAAGACAGAAAACAAGCCCAGAACAAAAACAGAAAATTGAAGGGAACACCGCCATGATCAACAATATAAAAGTATTAACACATCTCCTTTCACAAATATTATAACGATCAAAACAAGAAATCACAAGCCCATGTGAAAAAGAGCAAACCCATCGATTAATCATGAAAAAGGAAACAAATTCAGCACGAAACACTCATCAAGGGAACGAATTTAACATGAAAACACTGAAAAAACCTCCATTAGTTCCTTAATCAAGCAATAAAAGTAAACCAGTTCAACAATTTACCACCGAACAAAGAATAATAACAACAGAGAGACTCGAAACCAAACAAGAACACGAGAATCACAACGACAAGGCAAGACTGAAAGAAAAATTCGGGTTAGGGTTTTTTTACCGGTGGAAACGAGGGAAAGATGCGATCGTTAAGCTTAAAAGAAGCCCAGGAACAGAGCTCCGATGGGTTTCAGGCACGATCTAGGGTTTTGCAGAGAGATCTTGATATGGGCTTGAAAGCCAGACCCGAAACCCTAATTGGACCTAAAATTGGGGGTAAACAGACCTCCTTCCTTTCACGAGATAAGGGTTAGTTTGGTTGGGTGAGACAGACTTGAAAGTTTTGAGAGAGAGAGGGGAAAGACGATTTTTTATTTTTGGACTTTAAGGGTCCAAAGAGGTTTGTTGTTAAATTAGAATTATTTTCGTTACCTCCGAAAAATGGACCACAAAAGCCCACATTTTCTTACACTTGACAACAAGACATTAGCCATGCCTGTGTTATCTTTAGTCTTTAGTGCGTTCGTGGGAGAGAGTGTAATAAGACTTTTTGCTGTTTAGGGTTTGCGTGAGGGAGGTAGCCCACAGGAGGAAAATTAATGGATTTTTTTTGTTTATTGGGTAAATGGACCCCACCACTTTTCAAAATTTCTTGGTTTTTGCCCTGGTTCTCTCTAGCCTCCACTAGTTTAGCCCAAGGAGAGGAGGTGGTGACGGTGTTAAGGAGTTCGAAATGTACCCTTGCCAGCTCGTAGAGCTGTGGCGTGAGTGAGTGAGTGAGTTCTGAATCGAACCCAACTCGGGCTTGGAGCTTGGGACAGGGCGTTGGAAAATGGAGTTGCTTTCACGAGGGTCTTGAGTAGACCCATGACCCAAATGAGAAAAAGTCTAACCCATGATGATTATGAGGGTTAGGTGAGCAATTAAAGGGTGATTTATTATTGATTTGATTATTTGAAAATTTACCTGATGAATTATTTGCGCAATCAAATGGTTTATAAATTAGTCCAAGTTTGAAGTGGAAAATTGATCTATTTTGATGATTAAGTGGTGGTCCAAGACAAATCAAATCAAAATGAAGATAGAAACATGTTAGTCTCGTGAGATGATTGAGATCTCAAATTAGGTGTGATGCAATCTGAGTGTTGATTATCACGGATTGGACCTGATTTAACTCATCGAGTGGAAAAAGAAAGAGGAGCCAATTCCAACTCAAACAACAACAAATATTGAAAGCATAAAACATGATAAAAGGCCTTTAAGGGGCAAAATCATATCCCACTAGCAACTAAAACTTATTGATTATGTGACTATGGAAGAACTGGTTGGTATTTTTGGAAGTTTCTGCTTTTTCTTTAGCACGAAGAAAAAGTTATTTGGTTAAATAACTTTTATTTTTTTTGTGTTTTAAATTTTAGTTGTGTTTGTGTAGAAACTAAAATAATATATATTTTTTTTATCTACGAAGAATTGCTTTTTATTTCTTTTGCATATAAAAATTATTTTAACTAAATATATATTTTTAACATCTTTTTTTTTTTACCATAATCATAAAACTACCAAAACAACCAAATCTAAACCTCATTTCTTTGATATTATTTCATCACAATTCAGAACCCAACAACTAAAAAGATATAATTGGCCTTCGCTCATAACCACGGGCCAAATAAGTAGACCTAGAGCTCTTGCCAGGTCTAAATTTGGCAAAACCAGAGCTTGCAACTGGCTCGGAGAAAACTGCCTTATCTACTGGGTCAACTCAAAATCCAGGTGACCTGACAAAACATGAAAGAAACCTATTTTTTTCATGTACCTTTTTTTTTAGAAGGTAGAGACCTCCTTGTTTTTTACATGTTCACATTTCAACATGTAATAAACTTTTTTTTTAATGCAAGCATTTTATTTAACATACTAAAAAATTAAGTCCATAGAAAAAAGATCCAAAGAGGATAGCCCTTGCCTTGCACATGGGAAGGGGCAATTTATAGGTTTTTTGATCCCTCAACTCAATTTTTTACGTGTGAATCTATTCTTTTGTTTTTGTCGATTTATAACTCGTATTAAAGTTCACTATATAAATACTAGAAGAAATTTTATTTTTTTTAATATAGAATTGAAAGCCTACTAGTATATATATTTCATATCACAAGAAAAAAATTATATTTTTTCAATATAAGATAAACAATTTTTTTTAGTTTAAATGCTTCAATTTAAAAGTATAAAATAATATATTTTTAATATAAAATAAAAACTTTTTATATCAAAACCTCAACTATTTTTTTAAATATTTTTTTAAGATAACTTGGATAAACCTAAATTTATTTAAGTTAACCTATATAACTTGAGATGTATTATTTTAACCAGATTAAACAACCCGGTTAATCTGAAACTGGATTTATTAACTGTGTTCAGGGGGCATGAAACTATGGTGCAGGCAAACAAGGGCAAAAGGTTAGGGTAGGGATTCCCCAGACACCGCCCTCTACAGAATTTCCCTGTAGTATGGGCCTGCTGACTCAGAAGGAGCCCCAATTCCCTATAAAATGGATACCTTCATTTGATTGATATTTGAGTATTCAAGCATTTTTTTTAGCCATTCAATATAAGGCAAATTCATTGCTCTCTGCACACCACCTAAACTGCCAAAAAGAGAGAATAGTTTTGAGAGACCATCATTTAAAAATAATCATTATAAATACATGTTATAATAGCATTTCAAGCAAATGCTAAATATATAGTGTTTAATTGCATTTTCTTATTCTATAAAAGCCATTATATCAATTTTAATAACCATAATAATAGATTTTTATTCACAATAGATCAAATATTATCATGCCTAATTACTAGAATTTGGTAGTATTTGACAAGGAAATTTGGGAATTCCATTTACAAGTTATATAATAAATATATACCATTTTTTTTAGTATGAAATGACTTTCTTGTTTTATTATTTGTTTTAGTTAAAGACTAGTTAATTTTTTTAACATAAAAAAATATCTATGTGTTACTAATGTTTTTATAGTAGAAAGAAGATTTTAAATAGTGTGATGATTGACCCGATGTGACTCGGTTGATTTGAAAAGTTTAAAGACAATTTAGACCACTGATAAAAACACGTATTGACTTAAAACAAATATTCAAGATGATATTTTTTATAAATAATAAGACATCAACATATTTAATTGATTTAAGTCAACCTTGGTTAACTCGTCAATTTTTATGTTGAATCATGAGTCTATGATAACCCTATAGAAAGAGAATCAAAACAAATTATGAAACTCAATTTTCAATAATCATAAAGTTGAAGGATGGAATTGAAAAACAAATCAATAAAAAATAAAAAAGATCCATACTAACAACCCAAAACTGCAACTCGGATCATGAGATCAAAACAACCCAATAGAAAGTAAATTTAAATATATTGTGAAGCTCGATTTTCAATCAGCATAGTGTTGAAAGATGAAATTAAAAAAAATCAATTAAAAAAAGTACATAAAAAAATAACTCGAGTTAACCCCAGTTAATCCGCCAAACTCGTAACTCGAGTTATGAGATAAAGATAATCTCATATAAAACAAACCAAAATAGATCATGAAGTCTAAATTCCAGTCAATCCTACATTGAATGATGAAATTTTAAAAAAAGTTAAATAGAAAAAGAAAAAAAAACTCGAGTCAATTGAGTTAACTCGTCAAACATGTAGTCTGGATCATAAAACTAAGATAACCTCATAAAAAATAAATTGAAAAAAATTATGAAGTTCAATCCTTAATGAACTTGACGTTGAAGGATGAGATAGAAATTAAAAAACCAACTAAAAAATGACACGAAAAACAACTCGAGTCAACCCGAGTTAGCTCGCCAAACCAATAACCTGAGTTATGAGATAGAGACAATCTCATAGAATGAAAACAAAAATAAATCACGAAGTCTAATTCCCAATCAACCGGATATTGAAGGATGAAATCGAGAGAGAAAAAATCGATTAGAAAAGAGAAAAAACTCGAGTAAACCTGTTAAACCCGCGGTCTTGATCATGAGTCTAGGATAACCTTATTAAAAAAATTGAGAAAAAAAATGAAACCTAATCTTTAATAAACATGATGTTAAAGGATAAAATTAAAATTAAAATTAAAAAAAAATAAATGAAGAATTTTTTTTATTTAAGTGAATAGTGTTTTGCAAGAAGAGGCGCAATAAAATCCCACCTCTTTTATTTTTTATTTTTAATGAAAAGGACTTTGTGCTTATTTGATATCGCGGCAGTGATTACTTTCTAAAGTGTTTTTTACTTGGAAATGCATTAAATAATATTTTTTTATTTTTAACATCAATATATAAAAATAAAAAAAAAATCAAACAAAATTTTTTTTTTTTTTTTTTTTGAAAAGCACGTTTCGACCACAAAAATAAATTTGCAGCAGCAGCTGCTCCCGTGGCTTGCATGTTTCACAGCTCACCATCACAAATGAGGCATAAAACAGGGGGGGGGGGTGTGAAGGCTTTATCTAGGAAAAGCCACAGAGGTCCCCTGTTTTAGGCCATCATGACTATATATATATATATATATATATATATATAGGATCTCTTTCATCCAATTGGTGCCTGTAGTAACTAACAAGATAGCTATAATTGGAGGGGAAATAAACTTTACAGCCATTACCCTGACTTGTACAGCCATTATTTTGGCTGATTATACAAGCTACACTAAAAGCAATCCAGTTGTTTGCTTAAGAACCTAATATATATATAATTTGATTAGTTATTTATAAAATTTAAATTAAAAAATCATTATAAATAAAAATAATATATATATTTTAAAGAGAATATAAAAGATATTTGGTGTGTGAGTGCGTATATATATATATAACATGCATCTTAAATGAAAGCCCAGAAAAGTCTTTAGAGATAGTTGAGGGAGTTGAAACGCAATGCATTCTTTTCGATTCAAAGCAATCCTATCAGTCAGTTCGGATTCGGTTAGCTATTTTATCCGGTACAAACAAAAATACTTGATAATAAAAATATTCTAAAAAATCTTCATTAAAAATTTGTAATTTTGAAAAACTTATCTTAATTTAATCTCTCTGACTTTTTTATTTGGTTAATACCAATAAATCATCTTTTATCATGTATAAATCTCGCGTTAATTACTTTAAAAGTTAAGCATGCAAGCAATACT
Organism: Populus alba x Populus glandulosa; assembly: GCA_033617975.1. NCBI lineage: Eukaryota > Viridiplantae > Streptophyta > Magnoliopsida > Malpighiales > Salicaceae > Populus > Populus alba x Populus glandulosa. Next base: position 12,539,491 of record CM066160.1, read on the forward strand.
AGAAAAGATAAACAAAAACCATCTAATAAATGGTTCAGTGGTAAAAGATTGAGATCAAAGAATTTATTTTTTTTATAATTTTAGGTTCGAGCCATGTGGTTGTTAATATAATTATTAATGGAGACTTACATAATCGTTAACTTCAGGGCCCGTGAGATTAGTCGAGGTGCGCGCAAGCTGGTCCAAACATTCATATTAATATTTTTAAAAAAAAATAGACGGACACATATAAGAGATAAAGAATCAAATTTATGACCCACTAAAAACAACAAGAATATTTTTACCTTGATTTCTTTTTTTCTTACTTGTATCTTTTTTTTTTTGAAAAAATAAATTTATAAAATAACTACTAAAACGTCACTAACTACACATTTTGCATAAATGTTGCTGCATCCAATGTCAACTAAATTCTATCTAAATTGTATTTTTTAAAGCCATAGCATTACATATATACTGTCGACTACCATACTCAACAAAGATATAATTTAATTTATCCTTGAGATCATGTTCTTAGATCAAGTCACTTGAAGAAGAATGAATCATAGCCACAAATTAGGGACTAACTAAACACAATTTCTTAAGTGAAGGGGAACAAAACACACCCTCAGACAGGTTAATAGACATGTGCATCTTCCATTGACTTATGTGCTCATGAGTTACTTAGCGAGCTGCAAATGTTATAATAATTTGTTAAACTAGTTAATTAAGAAGAACTAACTAAAATAATGTGAAAACTCATCAACAAATATAGTTGGAAAAACAAAAGGGAGGAAGGGGAAAGACAAACTTATGGGTTAAATCAAGCAGACAAGCCTCCTTTCAAATGTGTCGGGCATGTGTTGTGAGAAAAGAGTAAAATGCCAGCGATATACTGACAAATGAGAACATGCATTTCCATGCAACTGTCCCCATTTTTATGCACATGCCATACATCCCATTAGTTTACTCATAATAATTCATGTTAATTTTCTATATTATTAATGTTTATGCAAATTGAAAAGGGGAAAAAAAGAGAGAAGAAAATGGAAACCCAAAATAGAGAAAGAAGAAAGGCTGCAGATTGCAATAGCCCATTCCTTAAGATAACATTAAATAACCTATACCAAATACAATTTTTTTTTTTTAATACGGGCCATGAATATTATTTTATCATATAGTATATTATGCTTTCATCATGGCTGACAAGAGGTGGGAAAAAGGAGCTAGATGCTAGTCACTGACAAAGCAACTCATTCTCGGTCGAGGTAATAACACCTCCAAGAAGTCAACTTGTGCATTTACCTTACGTTAATGTTTCAAAATTATATTTAACTTCACATAGTTTTACAGGTGAGAATAATATATAAATTATATCTTTCATTTTATTTAAAAATTTAAGTTTGTGAGTTTAATTTATAATCTTACAAGATATGAAAACTTTGTTAACTAAATAGTCAAGTTCAAATCTCATTATTTTAACTATTTTAAAAAATATGATATATAAGTATATATTAAATATTTTTTTTATTAACGTGGATGTTCGGGTCAGCTTGAGCGCATTTCAACTAATTCTACGGGTCCTGAAGTTAATAATCATATAAAATTTTAGTGATTTTCATGAAATTTGTAGAACTTAAATTAGTAATTTTTAAAAAATAAATTCAAAATCTAACTAGTTTAACTACACTTCTCATAACTATTAAATATATTTTTTTATGTCTTGTAAGTGTCCTAGTGTTGTATTTTTAATGTAGAATCTTTCTTGATACCAAAGCACGAATGAGGATGAAACATGTCAAAAGAGGTAGAGGAAAATAATTAAAAGAAATAAAAGTGATATCGAGAGGCACCTAAAAGCAAAACCCATTCCATATGGATCTCACACAACACAATTTAAGTCACGTCACTTTAGTGTGGTCGGATGTTGATATACCAACAACATCGGCAGGCCAATAAAATTGAAGGGAATGAATTGTTTCAAACGAAAATATCATGAGAGTCTTGATTGGATTTCTATCCTAAGGAAATCCTCTTGTGATTGACTAGTATAATTGCTGTTGATTCTTTTAGATAGATGGATATATGGTTATTTATTTAACTATATAAATTAATTATGAGAAATTATTAAGTTAATTTAATTCAAGCGAGCCAAACCAAGAATAAAATTATTATACGTACATCATTAAATTTATCCATAAATGCAAATTATTATATTTCATATACGAAAGAGAAATCATATATATTTGGAAAAAAAAGTATATTTTGAAGCTCATGTTCATATTAAATTATATTCATAAAATTTAATCAATTTGGTCCGACTATCTCTATTTATTTACCAAAGTTCAAAAACTTTCTGACGTGAAAAATACTAAACATATCACACATAGTTTTGACTAAATTAAACTCTCTGCCTTAATTTAAAAATAAAATAAATAAAGATTGGAAAAAATTATTTTAATGTTTTTTTAAAAAAACAAATAAAACTGACGTGAGATATCATTTTACGAGAATAATTCTTATAATTTTTTAAAATCATTTTTTTTAATTAAGGCAGGGCATTTTAGTTAAAATTATTTGACGTGGCTAGTATTTTGTGTTTTTTTCGAATCACCATCTCCTATATCCATCCAACAATGATTTTGTGTTTGTTTCGAATCACTTTATCTTTTAATATTGTTTTTACTCAAGAGAGGAAGGACGCCTCAAGATTTTCTACTTGGTGAATGAGCATAAAAATGCATTGATTTAATTTGTAAATGTGATTTTGAGAGCAGTGAAGTGAAATAACCACAATCACAGCATCATGTTCTTCGTCGGCGCGCACCGTATAAGTATATATTGCTTCAAAAGATGGAAATCATTAATATGGTGTTAAATCAAATCAAATAATCAAAAGTTTGGTGATGAAAAGATGGGGGTTAGCATAGTGAATGCCAGCTATACATGTTAAACACGAATCCACTAACTCCAAAGTCCATCCATACATATGCAAATTAACTCTGGATTAAGAGTAATTAATTACCTTTACACCTTCACTTTTGTGGGTTTTTTATTTTAATTAATATTGATCTCCGAGTTAGCTTGCACGTATCTCGATTAATTTTACAGACTTTGAAGATAATAACCATATAAATCTCTAATGACCATCATATTAATAATCACATGGCTCAAACTTGAGACTATAAAGGGAACAAATTCCTTAGTCATAATTTCTTACCACTGAATCACCTAATAGATGTTTGTGTTTTTTTAAAATATAGGTGCTTAAAAGTTCTTAAGAAATAATAATAACAGAATTTTTTTTTAAAAAATAGTATACCCAGTGAAAAAATAAAATTGCATTGTGGTATTTAAAAAATCACAGTTATAAATCACATATGAAAACCACTGTCTCTAAAAATATTGATATTTGTAATATGTTCCAACTACCTTGTTATTTTCTACTTTTTTAGCTCGTAATTAATATATATTTTGATATCAACTTTTATGAGAGAAGTTCAATTTTAATATATATATATATATATATATATATATATATATAAGAATTAATGTATATATTAACTTGATACCATTTTTAAAATGAAGGCATTTTTGAGCTGGATTTCGTGATCAAAGTTAACTAGAATTAATTTCTAGTGCATTACAATACATGAAGAAATGTCCAACAAGGCAGGTCAGGCCAACAAAGCGACCTCCGTCCCAGGGAAAACGGTGTTCCATCAACACCCACACATGTTCCCATGGTGGGGTTACCTTCACATGCTTCCATTTAAACAAGAACAAATCTTCTCTGCATTTATTTATTTATGGTTTCATTTTTGCACTTAATTTAACTTTAATTTAGGGTTTCGATCAAGTGGGACTAATCCCACTTGCAATTTTGGAGTGTCTGAGTCTCACGCACTAGTAATCATAGAGAGAGTGTGAATGTAATGTTTGGACCTTTGTTGTGCATAAACAAATTATAACATGTTTGTACCATGTTGTAATGTAATATAACATTTGTTATATTCTTATGTTTAATGCTAAAACGTTTAAACAACTTAAATTAGCTTTCATGAATTTTTCATTTTAGTATCCTATATTTTCTCAAAATGTTGTTTTGGGACCTTGTATTTTGTTTTCATTTACAAATTGGTCTTTATTTGATATATAGCTTGTTTTTGGTCCTCGGATTTTCTTAAAAAATAGGATTTGGTCTTTATGATAACGAGCTCTTTGAAATCAAATTTCTAACATGTAATGCATGTTCATTTTTATAAGCTTTTCTTCTTACATAATTTAGTCTTTATGACAGGACATTAAAGACATGACATGTATAAGATACAAAAAAAGAGTATAATATTTGGTTATAGAAATGAGAAAAATTATTTTTTTCTCTGCTTGGAAGTAAGATCTATGTATTTTTTTACAAGGAGACACATGGGACGACAATTAATTAAGATATAAAATATTATGAAATTTTATTTCAAATTAAACTATCTATAAACTTTAATTACAAAATTCCAAGTTTACTTATCAACCTTAACCATTTATTTCACATATTTTTTTTTATTATTGCACTTATCTAAACAAGAAATATAAATAAATATATAAATAAAAATTACAAAAAATAAAACAATATAAAGAAGAGAGTACAAGAGAGAAGTGTGAGAAAGTTTCTAGCAATATAAATAGACCAGTTTTACAGACAATGTAAACACTAAAATTGATGAAATATATTTGCATCTAAAATTTTAGATCTAAAAACTTTTAAGTATCAATGTTTTATCGATTTGTTATTTAAAAATATTTTTTGAAGTTAGATATGTGTTTAGCAAAACAAGAGGAATGTTTACAAGTGTTTTTTTTTTTATATAGTGAAAAACATGTATAAAAAAAAAAAGAGGGTATTTGAATTTACTGTTGGGTTTTGCCGGATTCTGCCATGATTAGCCAGAATCCGATGTGCCCCAGATTGAAGACAAGGATGAGCTAGCCATCACCTGACTCGTTTTCATTTTCAAACTTCTAAGCCTAGAGTTAAGCTTACTATAGCCAAGGCTTTCTAATGCTCAACTGCAAGTTCTTTTGTTATTTTTCCTTGAATTATATATATATATATATATATATATATATATCCTAATTTTAATTTTATTTCTCTTACAAATACTATAATTTTTTTTTTTATTTCCAACCAATCTATTTTTATGTGCATAAAAGTTGAGATATGTCATTTCTTTACTTCAAACTATTATACAATGATAAATATGTATTTATTTCACTTTGAACTATATTTTGTTACTATTAACTAGAAGAAATATAGTCATTTAAAAATATTTTTAGAAAACTATAATAAAAATATTCCTAAAACATATATATACCAGACATAACATGCATAATATATATCAAGTATAAAGGTTTGGGTTTTTTTTTTAATGTGAACTATATTTATTTTTTGTAACATATATCAAATTTTTTTTAATAAAATATAAATAAAAAACATGTTTTAATTTTATAACATGCACAGGGGTGTTTAAAAAAATATTTATAGTAAAAACATTAGCAAGGAAAAAATGTCTTTAGTCTCTAAATTAACCAAACACAGCATGCGCAAAGCAATCCAATTGAAGTATGAATTCGATATCCACTAAATATTGTTATGTCTTGTCTCTTTTCAGTATCCTATGGCAAATCTTGCTATGTCTTGTCTTCCCTATTTTGTATTCATGCAACATGTGTTTAATGTGTTTACAAGTGTTTAATGTCTCTAAAAAAAGTATGAATGTTTACAAGTGTTTAATGTTGAAAACACTTCTAATTAATCACTAGCAAGCTTTACTAAATTTGTGGGTGTCTACACATTCTTAACTTGAATTATATAAGAGTTTAATTTTTTAAAAATAAAACATTCAATTAGCAATAATCCTTAGTAAAACCTAAGATGCATGCACATTAACTTGAATTATCACGAGTTTAATTTTGAAAAAAAATAAAATATTCAATTAGCTATAATCCTTAGTGAAACCCAAGATGCATGCACATTCTCAAAGAAATTGAACTTTTAATCGCCAAGGTATTCCTCGAGGACTCTCAAATTAATACCAAAATTGTTATAAAGTTTCTGATTTTCTTTGTTGATCATTAAAAGGAAGAAATAAATTTAAGTTAATTATTTTTCATCTATCTTTAGACTTTCTTCTCCTGAGTGAGGATGGAAAGCCAGAAACTAAGAAGCGCGTAGGGGTTAGACTATTCTTCCAACGCATGGACAGATCTGAAGGGGGACTCATGTATGTGCCCCCACAAGGGCTACCGCCACCATCAGATCCGGCTGTTTGCATCTGAACCGCACATATAATAATGTACTTTTTGATATTTTAATCAAAACAATTTGTTGGATCAAGAAAATAGTCAGCTTTTAGAAGAAAAAAATAGTAGCAGAAGGCTAGAAGTTAGTGATTGCAAGAGAAAAAACGATGGAGTTTGGTGGGAGGTTTCGGTAAACGTAGGCCCAATATTCTTCTTGGGATTGGCAGTAAAAAGGACCTCAAATCCCCTATAAATTCTACCCTTTCTCACCCTAAACCTACACACTACACCTCCTTTCAATCTCTCTATCTCTCTCATCTCTATATTTGACTTCTCTTTCTCCCTTAGCCCTCTTGACCTCTCTCTTTAGAAACCTTTCTAGGGTTTGTTCATTGGAGGGCTTTGAAGCTATTAGAATCTATTTTTAGGTGTGTTTGTATGAAGCCCTTTCATGGAGAGCTTCGAAGCTTCGAAATATATTTTTTGGTGTGTTTGTATGTGACCCTCTTTGTATTCTTCCACAGCTTTCTTGAACTGCACCTATTAGATTTATGTTGATGTTGTTGTGCGATATGCCATGACCATATGACATTGTATTCATTTTTGCTGCGGTTCAATAAAGCTGTGGGAAGATACAAACAGGATCAAAGAGAGTTGCTATTTCTTCGTCGGACTCGATCGGCATCAATGATCGGTGTATAAGTTCTTTTATCATCTAAACTTTCTTGAATTTTTGTTTGATAAATGATCTCCTGGATCCCAATTGAGTTTAGGGTTTTTTAATATTCTTTTTACTAATTATTGCCTGCAAATATTCTTATGAATCTTTCAATCTCTTGTTTCTCGCAAGTTTCATGCTTTGAAGGAGAACAGGAAGGGATATATGGCTACTTCAAATTAAAGGGCTTTCCGTTCTTTAACCAGACATCATTTTTACTTAATTCATGATTTAACCAGTGCATTATTTTATTATTCCCAGAGAGCTAATACTTGTAGAACATCACTACAGAATTTTCTCTCATGTTAATTTACAGAGTATTTTGGATGCATAGCTTCCTGCCAGCAGTGTCCTTCCTTTTGCACTTGCATCAAAAAGAGACCACAAAAACAAAGATTTATCGGGTATGCACTTTTCAAGAACACACACACACACACGATTCTTGAAAGAGCTGGTGTGTGTGTGTGTGTGTGTGTGTACACATATATATATTATGGATTGGATTATGTATTTTAATATTGATGATGTAAAAAACGATGACAAAAGATGAAATTACAGCCGAAGCACATCGGGTTGGCTGCCGACAACGTTAAGATTCATCGGATAAAAGTTTGGAGTAATTCCTTTTAAATGATCAAAAGAGCATCACTTGATGATCTTTCGATCGCCCATTAATCTGTGTTTGTACTGTGTCGGTTGACACAGTAGTAGTCTTTTTGTAAACATCTGACCTACAGATTCCTTTTCATGAGGTTGATATCTAGTCTGCTATATATTGAAATGCTTTGCTGTTTTTTGTTCAATACAAATTAATGTTGTACAATTATTTTTCTATCTTTGTGTAGCGTATGAATCAGGTTTGAGCATGGTATCTATCTTTGATCAAATTAACTCAGGCGTGCTTTTTAGCTATGGACCACAAGGGCTGCTACTGCCTTCTCAGTTTGGAATTAACCCTCACCTAAAAACCCTTCAAACCACAAATTCCAGCACTAACTCGAGTGCCAAAACTGATAGGTCCAAGATTTATTGGACTCTGCACCATAGTCAGCTCATCACCAATCAAGAATCCATGGAGCACACTTCTAACGCTTGCTTCACATTTAAAAGAACTAGCGTTATATGACTAAATCTCGATTTTTATTGTATAAATGCGACTAATGTATTTTCTTCATATTAATTAGCCATGAACAGTTGCTCTTGGAGTGGCAAATACCCATCTTGATATTTCAGAGTCGGGATTGACAATCACAACTTGACCCGTGAGCATGAAGCGCACAAAGAAATTAGGGTTTTTTCCCTCTTCATTTTCTTTTCCAAACTACGACGGGAGGACAGCTAATTAAATGGCAAGCAAAAGTATGATCCATAGGGAGCTGAAGAGTACAGGATATTGCCCTGTCCTTTTAGGGCTGACGCGCATGTTTTCAATCAGATCATAGTATGTTCATGATGCCTTCTCCTTTGGATAGTAGAAACAATATATCTTTCTTCTATGTACAAATGAATCTTGCATGAACACAATAATAGCTGGTTCGACTTCAAAGAGCCATATGAATGTCTTACAGCGATGACATACCTAATTTCCGGTTGCAGAAGCTTCTGACAATGTGAAGAAACGTTATGGTTATAAAAAAGTTGGGTCTAGTTTTTTATGAACTTAGCTGTAAGAACCCATCAAAGGGGACCTAAATCGATCCTCAAATTATTAGCAGACCACCTATCATGTTTTTTATGGATATTGAATGGCTCATGATTGCATATTCAGGCCAATTTAATTACATAATGTGACCAGCTAATCCAGCCCATAAATATTCCGATCACCGGTCTTTAACTTTCGTTAGCTGTAAGCAATTCAATAATAATAAATCAAGGATGGCCTTCTGCTTTATTCTCTCTTGAATTCATAAGTGGCCTGAGTATTTAATTACCTTCACTTTTAGAGGGGACATGTTCATTATTCCCACTAATCATGCTTGCTTAAGGAAAACAATTGGGATCCCAGATAGGTGCTGGCTTGTCTGGTCTAATAGACATTAGCTTTTCTTTAGAGGAGAAAGAGTTGGAAAAGCTATAGATTTTCTTGTGCTTCGTGACTGTGGAAGGAGATGTGGGAATTATAGAATATTAAATAAAAAAGAAAATAATTGATAAAACCCGATGCACATTCTACTCCTATAGTGCTGTAACTTTTGTCTTGTTTCTTAAATTAATTATTTGATCGTTAATTTCAATTGTTTTAAAGGTATTGATCAGCTTTATTATCTCGTTTGTTTTGAGACAATAAAGAGAATTATTTTTCAAAATAATTTTATTTTTTTATATGGAAAGATCGATGCAAACCGATTACTGCATAGGGAAACTAAACAGCAGTGGTTTTAATAATAAAAGAAATTCCTTCTTGCATTCTTTTTTTTTAAAGCAAGAACTAATAATTTTAATTTCATTAGATAATTAGAATTCCTTCCTGCATTCTTTATTTTTAAAGTAAGAACTAATAATTTTATTTTATATTTAAGGGCGCAGTGCTTAGTTTCAAGATTTTCAACTGCATTTTCATGCATGTCTATTATTCCTCAAAGGTGGATATATAAACACTATTATTCCTCTCTTTTATTGTAAGATGGATAAACACTATTATTCCTCTCTTTTACATGCTACTGATAATTCATGGCTGTTGATTTTTTTTTGTGAGTACACAATTCTCACCCTAACTTTTTCCCTATTTTACACTCCTTTAAGGGTCACTAAAGTTGCTGTCATTTATCGTTGTTATGCACTCTCACATCAAATAAAAAGGTAAAGCTAGCTTTTGCACTTCATGTATATATGCTTCCTGTCCTATTGTTCTAATCGTAGAGCAGCAATGGTTTTATATATCAATAGCGACGGTACTGCTCCGTTTCCCCACCACATGGGAAGAGAGCTATGTTACTGCTTTGCCCTGCCATTTCCCTTTTACATGACAGTTGATTTTTCTTTATAGCAAATCGGATCGCTTATGAACATGTAATTGTGCATAGAGATGCGTATAAAACTAAAGTGAAAGTGAAAAATCCAGTTGGTAGGCTTAAACTAAACCTAATTATTTGACAATGATATACTTTCATGGCTACATTCATCCGAATTGGATGATATGTTTCTGCTTTTAGGAAAATTATTAGGGACCAGTCGTACCATGCTAATTATATTAGCCATAACCCATTTTCTCTCTCAAACGAAATGTCACATCTTCTTTATTATTTTCGGTGCTTAAAATGTCACGTCTTCCACCAGAACAATGTTGTGGGTGTGGTTGAAGATAGATAAGTCTTCTATATTTTGATCCCTGCTTTTGAAGATCTAGACTATCAAGGTCTTTTGATAGATAAGTCTTCTGTTTCTGTTCTTGTAGAAGTGCTCGACGGCAGGCATCTTGTCATTAATTCACTATCGATGACTCGACGGCAGGCATCTTATCATTAATTCACTATCGATGACTTTCGGCTTATCAGAAACATGTACAAGCATTATAATTATTGCTTAAATGCAGGTCAAAAGAACATAGAATACATCAATTTAAATCTAATCAAGATGGGTTGTAGAGAGAAATATATTGAATATCAATGGCGCAGTACTGAAAAAGTCTTCCTAAATTTGGATACATTTATTCATAAATAATAATAATAATAATAATAATAATAATATCTTCAAATCAGCATATAGAAGATCGTCTGCTGCTATTGAATGATGATGCTCCACGACTGTGAACCTGATCTTTAAACACAGCATGTCACATGATTGTCAAACGATGGAGTAATTTCATGGAGCAGAATTTCACCTAATTAATTAGGAAAGACTGTTGTGCTGGGAGACACGTACCTTGACATGATGCCCTAGCTGCCATATCATATCTCTTCAGCTAGCTTTCCGGCCTTCATATACAAGGAGGGTCCTTTCTTGTGGTAATATGTCTGTTTGGTTGGCTAGGTCGTCATCTCCTTGGTGACTTCTTTTGTGAAATCTTTCGGATTTTCTTAATGAACCCATTTCACATCCAGAAAAAAAAGAAGAAGAAGAAGTCATATTTACTACAGAAAATACTTGAAAGGACATATGAGAAGTCATTAACTTCAGAAATCAGGTCATGTACGAAAAATGGTAAAAGCAGTGGTGTTCTATACCTAATGGCCAAAGCAAGGAGCCTGAATGTCATCCCACCAAAGAAATTTGGACGATTGTCCATAGTTGGGACAGCATTTCAGAGATTCTTTCTTGTTTTTAGAAACAAAGCTTGCTTCGACTACTAGCTTAAACATTACTCAGTGAACAATAGCATCCATGCATTCCAAAAGTCATATGTGTTCCAGTTCATAAATATCTGAATTATTTCTGGTTTTTTATTATATGCTTTAATCAAAACCCCATGCACCTTTAGCTGTATAATCCCACAAAGCTGACTTCAATGGATATACGTACACTAATGGACTAGGCATATCTTGAATGCTAAATGAGTATTATTGGTCTAATATTAGAAACTACAAGCAGTGCATTAACAAAATTTCTATTAAGGTGTTCAGATCTGCCATGCCCCTCTGTCTGCCCAATTATAAACTAGTTTTGGTGGACCTCCCCCTTATGCATCAGCATTCTTTCATACTAGACATTAAAAGCACTAGGCCTTTTCATTTCATGTCTCGCATTAGGTAAAGATCCCTTAACAAAGCTTCATTATTTTTATCTTCTAGGTCTTCCCCCCCACTTCAATTATGATCCACCATAAACACACAGCCAGCTAGCTTTTGTGGTGTAGTTCTTCTTCTTCTTCTTTCAAAGCACGAGGTCATCCTTGCAAGGTATGAGAAGAGAAAGATTAAAAAAACCTTTTCTAAAACTATTCTTCTATGTCTACCATGTTAGAAAAAAATCAAAGGCTCATGCTTAAGGCCTGGGCAAAGATCCCAGCAGCAAAGATCGATGGTGAGCAGTATATTGATTTGGTCTGCAATGATGAGCATAGCTACTTGTCAAAGCAATATCAAGAGCATTTATATATAAAGTGATTGAAACAGCTAACAATCAAGAAGAGAGGCAACTAACTTTTTATTCCCTTGGCTGTGATAAGCCAATGAGATGTTTTGCAAGTTGTAGATTGTCCTAATTGGCTGGACCCCATCTGATCATCATAGTATGCCAAGAATCATATATAGTAGATACAAAATCGGCACTGCATGATCTCTAAAGTGAAAAAAACAAATATTGTTCTACGATCTCTTTTAGCCTATGATAAATTAACAACACTTGCCTTGAAACAGTTTTGAAATATATATATATATATATATATATATAGTGTCAAAAACAAAATATTATAAAGAACATGTTTATATATGTTGTGATTCGCTGTGTTTTGGTCAGAAACTGTTAATTTGGAATTGTTAAAAATAAAATAAAATTGATAATATATATGACATGATAATTAGGAATCTCACCAACCACTCCAAGTTGAAATAATTCTCTGCAACTTAACACAGAAATCAACAAAAGGGATATGTGAGAATTATGGGAATTTTCATGGACTGCAATGCAGAACCAAGTACAAATTAAAGGCTTTGAGTTGGATATTCAAGATTCAAAAGGACAATAATATTTTCAGAAAGAGGGCTAAAGGAGGGATGATAATTGTGTAGGTTTGTATAAAGTTTTGAGACCATCAGCTAGACAGCTAAGAAATGGAAGCAAACCCCAATAATTTGCACACAGAATACACCATTGTATGATTTGCAAATTGCACAAGTCCTCAACTACCACTGTGGAGATCCCACCAGAAAAGAGAAAGAGTAGAGGTAAAAAAAGACTGATGTCAGAGAGTGGGAGAGTGACAAATTTTAACCTTTTTCACGGAAATGTACGAGATCATGTTAGAAATAAACCAAAAGGCAAGAGGAAGAACTATTATCATTAACGATAAAAAGGAAAGGTGGAAATCTTCTTTGCAAGAAACACAAAATTCAACCTTTTTTTCACAATCTTTATCCAATGATCAGGATTTATATTAATTTTAAGGAAAGTAATCTCCAGAAACTAGATACAACTTGCAAAATATTCTGTTACCCTGTTCGTGCATGGTTTAAATGGTTTGAAGCCTAACTTATCTTTTCTCCAACAGCCAAAAATGGAAAATTTTGAGGGAAATGATAGAGGATGAAATCCCGTATCATAATTCCGCACAAAAATCAAATCTTTATCAAGAAAACAAGAAATGGTCATGGATTACAAGAGAATTTTCCTAAAAGGAAAATTAAAGAAAACCATTAAAAAAGCTGCAAAAAAGGGGTCCAAATGACAAGAGAATTCATAGAATTACCATGATCCATGCAGGGAGGAAGAAGATGAAAGGTTTTTGTATGCATTCCATGAAGAAAAGGAGAGGTCTTGACCGTAACAGCAAGAAAAGAGCCCAAAAAAATCCTGAATTGCCATGTTCTCCCACAGCTTTCTTGAGCTTCCATGGCGCTATATATATATAGGAGCTATACATGTAGTGATCTATAGATACACAGATTAAGCAAGGCAAAGAAGTTCAAGAAAGCTGTGGAAAAGCATGACCAGGATTTGCAAGATTAAACCAAAAACCTTCAAATCTTCTCAGATCTCATATCCCTTTATTTTTCTTTTGTTGAAGTGAAAATATAGTGAGAGAAACAGAGAGATGGGAGCATGCCCACACAAATTCTCATGGACCACTCTAACATATATATATATATATATATATATATATATATATATATATATATATATATATATATATATATATATCTTGCAACCAGCTTTATAGAGAAGGAGAGTAGGGTTCCCTTCATTCACAAGAACGCATTTTACTAACAAAAAGCCTACTTTTACTAGTGAGTGCTTAGTGGGGTACAGATAAAACAGTCGTATTGGTAAAAAAAAACAAAAGAAAATTTTGCAATTTCTTTATGTATAAAATGTTTTTGTGAAATATTTAATATTCAGTCCTATGGAGATTTTAATAGCCTATTTGGAAGTGGTTTTTAAAAATATTTTTAAAAAAATTTAAAATTTTTTAATTTTAATTTTTATTTTAAATTAATATATTTTTGATATTTTCAAATCATTTTAATATATTGATCTCAAAAATAATTTTTAAAAAATAAAAAAATGTTATTGACATGCTTTTCTAAGTGAAAAGTACTTTTAAAAACAACAGCAACTACATTTTCAAACACCTTTTAAATATTAGTTTCTCTAGATATATTTTTATAAAGTGATTTATTTTTATAAAATTGGATGTCATAAATAAATTATACGAAGTTTAGGCTACAACACAAATCCGCAAAATGCATGCTTGTACAAAAGATGATAAAAAAATAAACTAAAAATATATTAGATGCTTGATTCATCATGTTGTCAGAATCATAGTTATTAACTGTCTAGAGATAGGCAAAGCTCACGTTATAAGTCGGCTAGATTAACTTCAATTACTCTAATTTTTTAAATATATATATATACATACATGTTAAAATAATATTATTGGAAAAAAATATATTTTTTTAAAATCAACATATTAATTTTAACATCATCAACTTGACTTTTTAACATAGTTACACTAGTCCAAATTAAGTTTTAAATTAATCAAATCTAAATTAATTGATCAAATCGGTCCAATTTTTATAATAAACATCTAAATAAAAAATTATGAAATCTAAATAAATAAGGAAAACAGTGATATTCGATAATTCGGTTAGGTTTTCTGAAAAAAAAAAAAGAGAGGGGGAATTAACAAGAACATCCAATCCCCATAACATGTAACCATGTGAGCTAGATCTCTTTTTTATTTTATTGGTAACTTAAGGTATGGGTTGTTCAAGGTCCCCCAATCTTTATGTTTTTTCATTATCCTACATATTAACCTATCTATAACAATTCCCGTGATCATCATAAATCATGTTGGAGACATTTTTTAAATGTAGATTTGGATCATTCATGTAAAAAAAAAAAAGAATTTAGTTAATATTTGGCTATTATCTCAAGACACAACACAAATAATTAAGGTAATATTCAGTTATTATCTCAAGACACAACACATAGATATAATGTTTTCGGTAATATATATAATCCTACCGGAAAGAAAGAAAAAATCAAACGGAGACACCTTTTCAGCGAGGAGCCGGGGAGCCAAGCTTGCTGAAGGAGTAGTATTTCTTCTCTCTCTCTTTTTTTCTCTTTTCTATACATGGAGCGGAGGTGAAAAACTTTAATATATATATATATATATATATATATATATATATATATATATATATATATTGCAGTCAAGGAAGTATTTAATTTTGAAAATTAGACTAAGAACCAAAGAAAGAAATCCAAGAAAATTTAATTATTTGATGAGCAATTTTGGAATTGTCAAATCTCACTTTTTTACTTTTACTTGTATTTAAAATTAAAATTATATTTGTTGAATTAATATTTTAAATTATGTATATAAACAATATAATTTCAAAACGAAACGGGATCATGAAACTCTTCAAAATCAATATATAATATTTTATTTGAGAAAAAAAAAACATAAATGGAAATAAAGTTAACAACCTTGATTTCTCCAATTAAAATATATTTTTATATATGTAATATAAAATATATATTTATGAATTACGTTGTTATGATGATCACATGATGTGCGGTGACGATGTTAAGGGTGTGGGCCAGAAAGGGAGGAGATGGAGGAGTTTGTTGTGGGCCCCCACCATGCTCAAAACTGGGACATTGTTTTTGTGTTATAATTATTAAGAAATTAGACCCACTTCAGTCAAGTCCACCTCACTACCAAACTGTTACTATCCACACTCCACAGAGTTTTATGATATTCAGTTTGTTTTTCGTTTCGAAGTACGGTTCAAATGGCCGGCGGTATATTTCAAGGGCTAAGATACATAATTATCACTACCGGTCTATTTTTGGGTCACGGGTGAGATAAAAATTGTAAAACATTTTTGTTTTAATTTTTTAATAGAAATAATATCATTTAAAAAAAAATAAAAAATATTAAAATTAACTCAATTATATCTCATGTGCAAGGTTAATTTAACCATGTTGATAGATGATTCATTAAGTTCCCAAAATTTAATCAAATTAATATTCATTTTGTTTTTTTAAAAAAAAACCTTAGTTTATACCGTGCAATGTTTGAGAGTATAATTTTAATTATTTTTTATTTAAAAATATATTAACATGATATTTATTTTATTTTTAAAAATAACGTATTAAAATAATTTAAAAACAATAAAAAAATATTAATTTAAAGTAAAATTATTTTTTTAAAAAAAAATATTTTTAAAATGTAAAAATATAAAACTTTTGTGCTCTATGAACAATTTATTCCCACGTTAAGAAACATATAAAATATCTATCCAGTTTTCTCACAATAGTCCAAGAAAGAATCCAAGAAAAGAGACAAGTCTATATTTGCCAACGATGTGATTTACTTCTTGTTGTAAAAGTGTTTTTTCTCCTAAATTTTGAAACAATTTTCCAACAAAAGACCTAACCATATTTGGAAAATTGATTAGATAAGAACACTACAGCATCAAACATCCACTTGATGTTTATTTTAATGATTGTGGGCCTTTAGATGGGTGTGATCACAAGGTTAAACATCATTAACTTGATGATGATGATGATTTGATGAGACGATGGCCTTCTGATTATTAGGAGGATCGCATCAAGGGTGACTGTGGACTTCTGATTATATGTAGTCAAGTGAAGCCAAATGGTTTGTTGAGAATTTCATTTCAGGGTCACATCTTGTATCCAAGTTTGCCTGCTCCCTATGGCACCCATGGTCTTATCATGGGTCAACAATTAAAGAAATATAAGGGGTTGTCGGGACTGGTTTGATAGTGTATCGATAATTTTTAAAATATTTTTTATTTTAAAAAAATTAATTTGAAATAGTAAAAAAATAATAAAAAAATATTTTTAAAATATAAAAATAATCAAGATCATAGAATTGTATTTTTATAACCGAGGTTGACTCCACCTTCCCTCTGGCCACCTTAGTTATTAGTTGAATCTAAATTGAGGTTTATCTATATAAATAGTACATTTCTTTTTATGAAAATAAATAAATAATATGTTTAATGAAAATGAGGTGACTAGATCAACGGGCTACGTGAGGTTGATATATATGAAATAATTCAAAACATGTTTGTTTTCATAATTTTTTTAAAATAAAATATTATTTTAAAAATATCTAAAAAATTAAATTGAATTTTAATTAGGTTATGGATTAATCTATTGAGTTCTTCAAGTCATAATTGGTCAACTTCTATCTAATTATAATTTATGTCTCGACTTAAATTAGTTTATATTTCAACTTAAGTTTGCAGCCGAGTCAACAAGTTATTGAGTTTATTCATTAATATTTGGTTTAATTATAACATGTTAAAGTAACTTATTGACAATTGGTGCTATTTAGGGATGAGTAAAATCAACAATTACTTACTTAATTGTTTTATTTATCAATTAACTGATTAATAGTATCTAATAATTTCGATTAATCTCCGCTACCAGAAAATCAATAAATACAAATGAAAATATTTACCGACGGAAATATTCCCTCGGTATATATCAAGGAAATTACTGTGGGGAAAAAAATTAAAACAAAGCAAAAAAAATGATGACGTGTCATTTTTACCGACGGAATTTATTCCGTCGGTAATTCCGTTGGTAAATTCGTAGGCAAATCCGTTGGTAAACTGTAAACATTGTTCATCATGTCAATTACAAAGGGAATTACCGACGGAATTTTCCGTTGATATTATCCAAAGAGCTCTAGAACTGTTCACTTTCCAATTACACTGTTAATTGTTGTTCTTTACGAACAAAATCACCGACGGATTGAAAATGCGTCGGTGTTATTTGACGATTTTCTAAAAAAATTCAATTGATTTAAAATTTTCATTTAAATATTACAGACGGAATCACCGACGAATTGAAAAATCATCGGTAATTTTTGGCGGTTTCTGAAAACTTTTTACGTAATTAAAAATTTAAATTAAATATTACCGACGAAATTACTGACGGGATAATTAAAAAATATTAATATTCAATTATCCATCGGTAACGCGCTCCAATAAAAAACCTGAATCCGTTTATTTCACAAGAGACAGACTCATTATTTCTTCTTCTTCTTCTTCTTCACTATATGTAAAAAACATCAATATCTATTTCTTTCTCTTCTTTTCTCTCCTCGTCTCCTTCTCTTTTCCTCCATGCTCGGGTATGTCTTCTTCTTCTTTCTTCTTTCTTCTTTTATCCTCTTAGTTTTTTTTAATTAATATGCTTTATGAAATTTTTTTTCCTTAACTTCACTTGCAAGTACATTAAGGTAAGATTTTTTTTTCTTATATTTTCATGATTTTTTTCATTATATTTTTTTTAATTGATTTTGTTCTTAATAATTGTATAAATGTTGTTGTGAGATTTTTTTGTTCATATGAGATCAATTTTTAGTTGATTTATTTATAGGATTTTTAAATTTTTAGCAATTGCAACTTCATTTTTTTCATATGAATTTTTTTAGTTGAATTAATTTTTTTGTTTTATTTACTTGTTGTAAATTTGTTTGAGTTGATTTTCTTATTCTTTTTTCCAATCATTTTTAGTATATATTATACAATGTAAATTTATGTTAATTTAATTATTTTATAATTTTATAAAATAATTTTTTTTTAAAATGTTTTTAAATAATTACCGACGGATTTACCGACGGAAATTTCCGTTGGTAAATCCGTCGGTAATAAAAAATATTTTTACCGATGCGTCTGTCCCGCCAGTAAATCCGTCGGTAATATTTTTTTTATTTACCAACGGAAAAAAAATTACTGATAAAAGATTCATTGAGAGAGAATTTCTGTCGGTGATTTCGTCAATAAATTAATTATCGATGGAATATATGTCTTACGCTTTTTTCCATTGGTAAAATTGTTAAATGTTATAGTGCCCTCACATCTAATTATGTTAGTTAAATGTAAGCTTCTTAAAATCTTTTAAAATTAAATTTGAGTTACTATCATCCTTGAATCTGTTTTGAGCACGCCACGTGTCCACCTACCAAAAAGCCCATTATTATATTTGACAATGATATAAACACGTCTTATGTTTAATTATCTTAGATATCAACATTAAGAAATAAATAAATAAAAAATACGAAGTGGGCATGTCTCTTGTTTCCGTAAATTAGTAGTTTACTTCTAACACCACACTTTTTATTTTATTTATTTTTTATATGTTTAAGTATTTAACGAATTAATTGTTTTTTTGGTTTGATGATAAGAAGTATTACTGGATCAGCTTATTAATAAAAGCTAATCAGGGAGACAATTTTATTGCAGGGTGTGAGTGGAATCATCGTTCATTGAAATAATGATGTTACAATTTTACCTTTCCATCCAAAAAAAAAAAAATTAAAACCGGCTTTCAAAGTATCAATAAGTCCTTTTTATTTTAAATATACAGGAAAACATCAAAATATTCTTGAAAGCAAAAAAATAAAAATAAAAAATTAATTGGCACCAAGGCACAGTTTTGTATTTTCACAAAATTTAAAATTAGATATCATGAAACAATGCTATTTTAGATAAAATTTAAAAATAAAATAAAAATTCATTCCATAAAATCTTATTTGAATATAATTGGATTAACTAGATTAAAAACTGTCTCATTAGGTTATCTTAATTTAACCAAATCAATTTTTATATTTATTTTTTTATATGAGGAGGAAACATTTCTCTCACATCATAAGATTCCTATTTGCAGGCATAAAACAAAATTCGTTAATACTAATCCCAAATTAATATAATTTTAAATGATCAAATAAAAAATAAAAATATTATAACATTGTTCAAATCCTCGGTATTTTTTATGAATGTCAATTTAATCTAAACTCAATGATTACCAACTTAACCTAATTTGTTCGAATTAGTAAATATTTTTAGCTAATTATTTTATTTATTATGGAATGGATATGATATATATATTGTAAAACCTAACCCAAACCCCCCCCCTCTCTCTCTCTCTCTATATATATATATATATATATATATATATATTTGTCAACTATATAATGAATAAAATATAAATAACTACTCGAACTGTAAAATCAATATTGATTCCTAGTAGTCATTATAAGAGCATCTCCAATGCAAAAAGCCAAATTGAGAAGCTAAATTGATAAAATAGTTTTTTGAATAGTATAAATATAGCTTTTTTGATTATATGCATTCCAATGATAAAAAACTATTTATATTTTAATATATTTCATGTTAAATTTATTTTTATATAATTATGTAACTAATTTAGATATTTTATATATAATATAATTATGATGTTATTAATTATATAATTAATATGAGTAATTTATAAAAATAATATAAAATTTAATGAAATAATATGAAAGTTAAAAGATATAATTTAAAATTAAAATTAAAATTTATTTATATGAATATTTTTAATTTTTAGTTTTATATGTTACTGTTAAAATTTTAATTTTTTAAAAGTAAATTTAAATTCAAACTTTGAAAAAACTATTAATATTTTAAATTTTGATTTTTAATTTTTTTTAAAAAAAATCATGCTTTGAAAAGATTTAAAACAAGAATAAGTTTATTTCCTTGCTTTAAAAAAAAATATATTGTTGACCAATAGCTATAAAAATAGCTATTGGCAAAGCTATTTTTTTTTTGGCTATTTCTACAGTAACATATAGAAATAGCTCCTCTCAACTTAAAAAGCTATTTTGGCTTTTTAATTGGCTGCTGGATTGAAGTGCTTAATTAAAAAAATAAAAACTAAAAAAAATATTATTTTAATTTTATTTCCTCATTTGACTCTCCGGGTTGGAGATGCCCTAAAAACAACAGCGAAAAAGGGTTCTCCATCATTCATAAAAACAAAAGCTGTGCCGTTTTTTCAGATACCAGCTTGATGATATAAACAGTGTAAGGCATCAGAAACAGCTTACGAAAGGGCATCAGTCACCTATCACTATCTAACATGTCACTGCAACAGAGCAAATGTCGACCGGGAAGTCATTGTCACGACGTCGTATTACTTGTCATGTGACTACACTGATTTATTGTCCCTGTATACCGGCTAAATTTTAGCCTTTTTTTTTTTAAAAAAAAAAGTCTACTAGTGTTTTTAGAACCGTTTGAAAAACATGGGATTTATTTATTTATTTATTCGTTGATTTTTCTTCAAAATTCAATGAAACAATATTTGAGTGAAATTTTAAAAATTGTTTAAAAAATCATTTGAAAACTAAAAATCAAAAGCTACAAAATGAAAATTTTAAATTTTATAGTGTGCTATAACATATATTAGGAGGCAAAATTATTTGGTATTGTGGTAGTTTTTGCAGTTATAATTTAAAAAAATAAGATTAAAAAAAAATTAATTTTAATTTTTAAAAAATAAATTTTAAAAAATATTTGTTTTGTTAAAAATTAAAAGCAGGTTCTTTTAGTTTCAACAAAACCAAAATTTGAAACACAGTTACATATAAAACATGGTAAAAAACGTAGAAACTACCACAAAAATAAAAACTCTTGAGACATAAATTAAAGTAGTATTTGTTTACTATCTTAAAACAAAAAAATAAAATAAAGATAAAAAAAACAAAAATGATATAATTTTCTGTCTTTTTTATTTTAAAATGATATAAATTTATTTAAAAACAGTCTAAAAACATATTTATTCTATTCACCCATCTTCTTCTCTCAATCCAGGCATGTTTATATATATTCTTTTGGATTTCTAACACTCACTAAACCTAATATAAAAGAACAGTTGCACATGATTCAAGAAATTGTCGAGTTCATTTATTAAGAAAACAAGAACAAATTGTACCGTCTCTTTTGTTCTGTCCATTCTATGACAATGTTCAATTGGCGCTTGTGTTCATTGAATAGTTGCATTCCTTGCCTAAATCGTGGCCCGCTGTCTTATACATCCGACATGTACCATGAAAGGATAAAGCATATGCTGCCACTTTGATCTTCAATTCGAATCCCAGTTATCCTTGCGTATTTGTGAGTTTTCTCAGATCTCTTCCCAAATCTTGAGTTTAATTTCTCGAATTCAAATTAAATTAATTCATTAATTGATCAACGGATATATTCTATTATTATGGACCATCAAATCTTTGAAGCAATATTTTTCTCATAGTTTTGAAAAAACGAAAATCGAAACCAATAATTATGTAATATTTTACGTGTCTTATCCGGGGCTAATGAACTAAATCATAGTTTATTGAATTAATTCATATTAATTTCAAAACTTGTTTTAGTGGGTTTTTTAAAAGTAAAATAATATTTTTTAAAGCAAAAACTAAAAAAATTAGATAATATTAAAAAAAAAATAGGGATTCATCCAATTAAATCTGAATCAACTAGACTAAAAATTTACCTGTTAAATTACTTAAATTTAACTAGATAAATTTCTAAATTAATTCAAAATAAAATTGAATCTGAATCAGGTTTTGAATGGACAGATTACCATTTCAACCTGTTAAATTAGGGATTAAGTTGGGTTTAAAAACGATTAGCATGTCCATATATTGTACTTGTTAGAACAAAATTGAACTAATAGCAAGTATGGAGTGGATCCATGCACCCAAAGAAAAAAAAAAAAAAGACATAAGAAGGGAAGAATTAATGATTAGATGTTTCTGCGATCGTTGTAATATAGTGAATAATTGATAGGGACCCATATGAAAAGCTACCCTCAAAATCAGCAGTGTATTTTTTCAGTATCCCATTTATGATTTTTGACAAGTCAAGTTGCACGGGCAACTACTGCATATAATGATCTGCGGTTGTACGGACTCAAGTGTATACTCGTATCAGTTAGTTGCTTGGATTTTTTATTCCCCTTACCTTGTAATTTTTACAATTTAATTGCTGCTGCTGATGAACAGAGTTATGGGGTGAATGTCAAGTCTATGTGTTGCAGGTCTTGTCTAGAAATTTTGGTTTACATCCAACTTTTTTTTAACATTTTCTAAGATGTTTTCTGTAGTCTGTGTCACCCTG
Organism: Populus alba x Populus glandulosa; assembly: GCA_033617975.1. NCBI lineage: Eukaryota > Viridiplantae > Streptophyta > Magnoliopsida > Malpighiales > Salicaceae > Populus > Populus alba x Populus glandulosa. The sequence continues at coordinate 12,562,570 of CM066160.1, forward strand.
TAAAATATATTTTCTTCATGTAACGTGAAAATATATTTTTGAGATGATTACCTAACCCATTTTTACTTTGACGAAGTTTAAAGCAAACTTCTAATAATCTTGGGCTATCCATGAGGGTTACTGGGTTTTGATTTTTTTTTGAACAAGAGCTTAACTACTAGTTCATGATCCCTAGCAAAATAAGTCTCTCATTAATTAGAAGTATAAGAGACCCTTTAATAGTTAATTTAATTAAAATGGAGAAGAAATGTAATATGTAAAAGAGGAAGATAAAATATATGATATTTTTTTTGTGTAAAAATGAGCATAGTATATACCCATATTATATCAATTATGTGTATACATGCAAACATATTGTATAGTCTACTCCACAAAATAATTACTTTAATTGTAGATGATCGCACAACCAAATTATAAAACGAGACAATCAAGTGGATATGCAACCATACTAACAATTTTTCAGATGTATGAAAGCACTAGTATGAGCATGCCTTAACATTGTTTGGCTTGTCCTATAATGGTGAAAAATCATGCATCTCAACATGAAAATGAAATTGAAAATGGAGAATTGCTTGAAACCTCAAACCTTAAATTTTAATTCCAAAATTTTAAAACAATAAAGTTTTTCTATCGATGCATGGATTTTAGAGTCTCTTTTGCTTATATATTTACATATATAGAAAAATGCTGACTTTTGTCTTGGCCAGTAATTGAGTAGAAGATAGATGGTGTAAGTTCTTGAAAGAGATGGCATTGCTACTTGGCAAAAACCTCCAAATCACAACCACTTAACAAAAGTTCCAATATCCGTTCTTTTTATTGGTGTTGGGTCTTATGACTAATCCTGTTTTGGACTTGTTTTGAACACTTCTCTAAATAGTTTGTTCAGTAATTACGAATTGGCTTGATTTATATTCAACTTCTTGTAGAATAATATATTTAGTTTGTTTCATAATTTTGATTTTATTTTGGTGGGTTCTTCCAATTACGGGTTAGGGCTTGAGTGATTCTCTGCTCGCTGTCAAGGAGCCTTCCCTTAGATGTGGAGTGTGTTTGTTTTTCAAGGTAGTTTTTATAATTGTGATTTGAAAAAAATAAATTTTTAAAAAGTGTGATTAGTTTGATTTAAATATGTGTTTGGTAACAATTATGGTTGAGGTTTATGTGAAATAAAAAACATGTATAAAATATTTGGTAGTTGTGTGGTTGCTGTTACTTTTCAAAGTTTTTTTTACTTGGAAATGCATCAAAATAATTTTTTTAAAAAAATTTATTTTTAATATCAGCGTATCAAAATGATCTGAAAACATAAAAATATTAATTTAAAGTAAAAAAAATTAAATTTTTAAAAAAACGCTTTCAAAACGCAAAAACAAATAGAGTTTTACGAAATTCAATTACAAAAACATGTAAAAATTGCTTTTTAAAAATTACATTTCAAACTCAATTTTTTAATATGTTCCATAATAAAAAATACAGTTTAATATATTATTAAATACTTTATTATGTTTTTTACACTAAAAACTACAAGTAAATAAATGCAGACATTATCTCTAACAATTCTGCTACCTAAGAAATGAGAGGCTGTCCATATCCAAAGATTACGCTTTGTCGTATTTAAAATTAGCTCTAGTGTGTCATTTCCTTGCTATTAGTGCTACTTTGGAGGTTCATGATTAGGGTTTCATGGTGGGTAGATAAGTTAATTATACTAGTTTGAGTTTTAATATATAAATAGAAATAAAATCAAGTAATTTAATTAAAAATCTGAATTAACCCGCAACTCGATCGGTTAATTTTAAAAAAATTAATTAAAATTTATTAATATAAAAAATATAAACCAATTAAAATTAACCCGAATTAATTCCCTAATATAATAATTCCTGCGAGATATTTTTTGATGGGGTTTGAAAACTATAATGCCATCTACTCCCTCACCAAATTTCTTAGGTATTGCTTTTATGTTAGATGCTCGAACAAAGCATTCCCTCTTTACACGGTAATGAATGAAAAATCTAATCAAAGGACAAGCTTTATGACAGGACCATTCTATTACATCACTAATAGGACCATGTGAGGAGCTTCCAATGAGAGCAACGCTACGTGATAACGGGACGGGATTGACAGAGAAAGGTTAGGTTGTCTGTTTCCGTTGTGGGTCACTCTCGTTTTCATGGGGTCGTGTAACAGCCTGTTCACTCCAACAAAAGCACCCCCTCCCTTATTCCATTCCACGACAAAGAAACAACAGCGAGTGAGGTGGGGATGGGCCTTTGGACTCTTGTGAGGGGTGATAATCAATAACAACAAATGGGCCCCCATGAAACAGTATCTGTCTCGTATGCCAAAATGGGCCCAATCCTCCATTATGACCCATCACGTGCTCTCAATTTTTTTTTTAACCAAAAGATGGCTATTTTCATTTATTTTTTAAGAAACGAAAATGGTTTAGCCTTTTTCATTGGCAATAGATTTGAAATGCTCGTGGGTGGGTCGGTAGGTCTAGGATGAAAAGTGCACTCAGCTAACCCCAAGACCACTTAAATGGAGCTTGTAGGTTTTTTCTGGTGGTTTCGGTTTATAGTTTATTGGAAAGTGTAGTTATAATTATTTTTTAAAATATTTTTTATATTAAAATAATATATTTTTTATTTTATAAAAATTATTTTTAAGATCAGTGCATCAGAACGATTTAAAAATAAAAAAATATTATTTTTTATCAAAAAAATAAAATAAAAATTAAATTTTTTTAAAAACATGTACAACCATGTTTCCAAATGCTCCCTACATTACAGGGGCATTTCTTATTTACTCTTCATATTTTTTTATGAAAAATTTATAAATATCATGGGAATTTTAGTTTACATATGTTTCTTTAATCAATTTAAAAGATTGTGTTAGATTAGTATTCTAATGATATAAAAACATTTTAATCAATACATGTTCGAGATGAAATGAGATAATCTTGAAGTAAATTTTTATTTTTTAAAAAATAGAAAGGATAAAAAAACACCATTCTCGTCTCTTATGTACCACCACAGCAATTAAAAGCTATCCAATAGACTAGAAAGAGAGTGTTTTTGATTATCAAAACAATATCTTATGCTTTTCTTTAAATGGATTCAGATACTATAGATGGTAAATTATGCATGATCACCTCTTACTACTACTAGGAAGTTGGAGGCCCATGCTGTCATGCTGAAGTTGAGGACGTATTATACTCCATTGTTTTTCTTTTTCTTTTTCTAAATGAGATGCAATGGCAATGGGAAATACTTCTTTTGTTCTTTCCTGTCTAAACCCTAATTGATTTTTTGGCTCATTATAATGGATAACTTTTTAAAACAGTGAAGATGATGCCAACAGGGAAAAGCAATCATTCTCATTTTATATCAAAATCATTGTATTAAACCTGGCTCGGATCAAGATTCGGATCAAGAATCGAGTGAGTTATCAAATTTTAACTTAATTTAAAAGAAAAATTAAATTTAAATTTAAAATAAAAATAAAAATATTTTTAAAATATATTACATATTTTTTAAAAAAATTAATAAATTTTAACCGGATCAACTGAATTATAAATAAATCCAAGTTTTTTGTTGGGCTATACTTAACCAACTTTCTTTGTATTTTTTTTTTTAGGAAAACTTAGCTTGAATAAGTTCTAAGATTAACCACTTCCTGAATAAACATACTGTGTGAATTCAAGTTTCATAATTATAATCAAAATTACAAATTTAATTTTTTTAAAAACAAAATAAATAAATAAAATCTACACATCTAAATTGGGCCTTCTCAAACAAAGTTGAAGCCCAAATCTAACAGGCCTTAGATTTGTGCTTAGAATAAACAGTTTTGACTCTCAACATATCCTGCCTAATTTGTTATCATTCACGACACTTCATTAAACTGATATTATGTGGTATTAACTTCAAAATGTAACTCCAATTTCTCGAAATTGATTTTTTTAAAATAAAATATTAATAACAAAAACTAAAACTAAAAAAATAAGTTGATGTTTTTACTATTCACCATCTCATAGAATATTATTTATTGTAATAGTATTTTGATTTTTTAATATTTTTTATCTGTATTTTTTTATTAATTCAATTCTTCAACATTTTATTTATTAATTATTGAATTTCATGATTTATTTTGATTTGTTTTTTATATTAATATTCTTGTTTTATAATTCAAGTCACGGATTTAATGGATTAATCTAATTGATTTATTTTTTTTTTCAATTATTTTTTTTTTAATTTTATTATTTAATATCAGATTTATTGAGATTTAAATTTAAGTTTACTTTGCTTTAGGAAACTTAGTTTGAAGAAATGGGATTAAGGATTTAAGGTCTGTTTGGCATGAAATGCCATTAGATATTCAAGCCTTTTGCTCGAGACAAAATCGATCATCCAACTCCCAGTTGAAATCATCAAGGGCTGGGACCTGAGATGAACAAACGAAGAATTTCACACGATAGATAGATGGATTCATAGAACTAAAGAAATACGGTCAGGAAAGCCCAGCTCAACCCCTGCATTCAATTTTCAAAATGCCCAATTCTTATCGTCTTTTTACTCCCTTCTTTTTCGATAAAGAAGCCTTGGGTCATGGCAAATTCTTAATTCTTTTCTTAAGAATCTCTCTCTCTCTCTCTCTCTCAAGATTAGCTTAAGCATCTCTCTCTCTCTCAAGATTAGCTTAAGCATCATTTCTTTAATTAAAAGAAAAGGAAAGGAATCTCATTGGCATTTCTTTAGTCCTTAGATTGTGACATTCAGTCTAATGCCACCAAAAGCTAGGAATCCGATGCTGCAAATCGCGTCCATGTCGTCCCCCATTATCCTCGGCACCTCCTACATCCCATAGGATCATATTAGATATTTAACCCTATTTTGTTTCTGGCTTAGATATTTATTTTTTAACAAAAACATTTATATATGGATTTTTTCAATGTATTTTTGTATTTTAAAAAATTTATGTGAAAATCATAAAATTTATACATATATATAATTAAATAAATTAAAAACTATGTATATTAATAAATAAATAAAATAAAATCATAAGTAATGATTAAAAATAAAAACAGGAAAAAATCAAAAGAAAAATATAAATCAAGATATTTAATTTTACAAGATGTGAAATTTACATGGTTGTGTTTGCAGAATTTGTTAATTAAAGTAATATTTTAATTCAATCAAATGATATTAAAAATTAACACATACATTAAATTGATTGAATAAAAATGATTGTGTTTGCAGAATTTGTCAATTAAAGTAATATTTTAATTCAATCAAATGATATTAAAAATTAACACATACATTAAATTGATTGAACAAAATAAAAGAGAGAAATATTATTTGAAAACATTTTTTTTATTTTAAAAAATAAAGTTTATTTATACAAAAAATTAAAAAATATAGATTAATAAAAAAAACCTTCTAGAAAATTAAAGACATAATTAAAAACTAGTTGTTATTTCAAATAGGCTTTCTAAATAACATAAAAGAGAGAAGGGATATTAATCTAAATATAAATAAAAATAATATTAAGATTAATTTTTAAAAAATAGAAAAAAAAAATAATATTATTTTTAAACAAAAAAAAGTGAATAATGCCATCCATAATAAAACTTGTGGAGTGAATCTGAACCATAAACTCAACCGGGTATGATACTTTTTTCTCTTTAAATTTATAGCAAACTTACAATTAAAGAAAAGAATGTTGTCTCCAGTAAAACATAAGGGGATGAATAGTGTGATTGCATAGTATTCAAGTCACATATTTCCCCTTTAAATTTATAGCAAAACATTTTTTGAAAAAAAAAACAATAACTAGTGTCGTTTATAGTAAAACATATAAGGGTGAATAATGCATCTGAACAATGTTCACCCCATATACTTTAATCTATTTAGGGTGAATGCAAATTATAAACTCAATCGGGTTTGATATTTTCTTCCCTGAATTTATAGCAAATGTAAACAATCTCATCTGATAAAACATGAGATGCCGAATAATGCAGCTGGAAAGTATACACCTCGTGTGTATATATATAAAGGAAAAATGAGAAAAACGTTGTTGACTTGCACAATATTTTTCCAACACGGTTTAGATTATAGGTACAATAAGCTGAACTTCATAACTTGCAAGTCATCAGAGAATAAATCCACAACATGGTTAATACAGTCCTTCAGGCACAAGAACACCAAGTTACAAGCAGGCAAATGGTTATGGGATACTGCTTCAGTCCATGGCAAACTGAAAATCAAAGAAATTTTATGTATCTATATCTTGCATTGATTTCTCGGAGATTCCCATCTCAGCAGCAAGAGTATCGAGTTCTATTTACTCCCCGTGGATAAATTCAGAGCAATTTTGTATTTGCACTGAAATATCTTTCTTTGGATATATAGCGATTAGAGAGTCTTCTAGCCATGTATTAATTTAATCAAGTCCACAGAATTAATGCCATCAACATGGTTACCTCCTCTCCCTATCTATTCTGTTCAATTTACCAAGTCCCGTCTGCACTAATTTAGCAAACATTAATGTAAATGGAAATTCAAGCAATGGGGGAATTAGGGCCATGGTGGAGTAGTTCTGCTTTTAGTTGAACTTGTATGATGAGCATAAATGAAGTGTCTGTGTGTGCTCAAGTGGCAGCAAATAGTAGTTGCCATGGTTACTTTGCATCTTGTCTTTTGCTCCTGAAGAAGATGAAGTATCGATGCATTTTGATGAGAGTTAGCTTCCAATCATAATTAACAAGTGGATGCACAGATGATTCATACAACCAAATTCTGGAAGGCTTTCGATGACTATTACTGATAGGTTATTCATTTGGCTATCCACTTACTTATAGTTTTAAATGAAATTGAATGGAGTTGATGAAATTAATTTGATGAAAAAATAAATTTGATTTTTATTTAATTTTTTTCAAAACTTATCAACCTTTTTTACTCATTGGAAACAAGTTTCTCAATTGATTACCAATAGCATGAAATATGCTCAATGACGTCAGGGTCTGATATCTGATTAGCCTGTGTGTTTAATTGTTATTACAAATTACGCGGTTTGTGGGATCGAAAAGTACACCAAACACCGCGTTTCCCTTTTCAACTCTTAAACTTAAACAAAGACCAAACTGTTTACATCTCTTTGTCCATTCGCTCCTCCTCCTCTTCTCTTATTAACCCCCTTCTCCTCTGGTTCCTGTTGTGTGTGAACAAGAAAAACCAAACAAAAGAAAGATATGATGATGATCATCACCATCTTGTTACTAATAGTTTTGTTCCTAGCTGGCCTCATTAATATTTACTTCTATTTACCCTCCAGGAAATTTTATGCATGGCTCCAATCTTTTGCCTCTAAAAACCCTCCGAGAACCATCACTCTCCAAGTCCCAAACAAAGGGAGGGGTGTTACTAGTATCAGCAGTAGTAATGTTAGCGGTCCTGCTAACGACAAAGCTGAGCTAAAGAGTGTTTTCGCTACCTTTGACAAGAATGGTGATGGGTTTATAACAAAGCAAGAGTTAAGAGAGTCATTCAAGAACATAAGAATTTTTATGACAGAGAAAGAAGTGGAAGAAATGGTGGTGAAAATTGATTCCAATGGAGATGGTTTGATAGATTTTGAAGAGTTTTGTATCTTGTGCGAGGTAGTCGGGATTCAAGATCAAGGAGGAGATGACGAGAAAGAAGGTCAAGGAGATGGCGGGGAAGGGGATTTGAAAGAGGCTTTTGATGTTTTTGATAGAGATAAAGATGGTTTGATATCAGTTGAGGAGCTTGGTTCGATCTTGTGTTCTTTGGGGTTAAAGGAAGGTGGAAGAGTGGAGGATTGCAAGGAGATGATCAGGAAGGTTGACATGGATGGTGATGGGATGGTTAATTTTGACGAGTTCAAGAGGATGATGACGAGACGTGGAAGCAAGCTTGTTTCTGTCTTCTGAACCTCTCCTCCCTCAATACAAATTTGCTTCCTCTAAGCTCTGGTAAGATAACTACATATTTGCCACTCATACAACCGCAGAGAAATCTCAATGAAACAGGAGCTAATTCCTAGCCCAACAAACCTCTTGAGCTTTCAAGCACTGTAAGGGCTAGAGAACTGGCCATCTCTCTGATTTAATCTAACCTCAAGAGAACTCAATCATATTTAGCTAAAATACTTGTGTTTTATTCATATTTGTAGGATGATTTGAACTTGTTACCAGCTAGTCCCTATTTTGCTGTAGTTACATGTACATAGATGAACTCAGATCCTTTTCTTTTGTGTGCTAAGCCAAATTAAAGAAGTGTGTGCATGCCATGTTCAGTTCTTTCAGAGAAGAGCAGCTCAAATAACCTTCTTAATTAACTTCTCAACACATTGTTTGCAAATTAAACTCTATCCCTAATCCTTCAATTTGGATTCAGATTCGAGTCTTGCTTTTGCCACCCACAAACTGAGAGGACTTCCATCGATCAGGTCATCAGCATCATTGCTATGCTTTTGCATGTACCAAACCTGGTTTAAATTTCCAAGATGAAGTAAGAAACAGACAAGCAGGACCTGCAGCATCATGTTCAACTTACCATGTAAACATGGCTTTACAGTCTAAACCTAACTAAATTATCATGGCGAGCCAGCCAAAAACTAGGTAGAAAGAACAGAAGATAGACCACGACCGCCAGCCTAAATTATCTGAAACAAAATAGAAGGGAATTACTTCATCCATACAAAACGTGCAAACCCCGACAGAGATGGCGTTTTCCAGATAATAAAGAAAGAAAGCAACATGTGATCGGTAGTGGGGCAAATGATAGATCTGCACCAGTGGAAACAGAATTTCTCATTTCAACAAAGCCAGAGCTGAAGTTGATGGGCGCTTATCGTGGGGCGCCATGGAAGAGCGTGGAACTCACTCGAAAAGCACCCTTCAGTACTTCTTTCCTAATTCAACCATTTATTTCAGCTTCATCTCTCTCTTTTAGACTACTGTTAAGGCTCTCCCACGCAGGAAGGCTACTAAAGAGGTTCTACTCCTGGCTATAAGACCCTCCTCGTCACAACTCACAATATTAACCTATCTGAAAATCGATCCGAGTTGCGCTTGAGCAAGTTAACCTAATTTAACTTTTGAGTTTTATTTTTTAATATTATTTTTTTAAAAAAAGTAATTAATTCCATTTAAGTTAGGTTCTAGGTCAACCAAATCTGGTCAGATCTTGTAACCATGGTTTTATTTGTTGCCCTTTAAATGGAAATTTCTTTCAAGTAAAGCCCAAAAGCCACAAAAGTATTTATGCACTCCTTAGGTTTTGTGTTGTGAAATCAGTTTTCCAATCAGATTGATATTCTTGCCCTGTACGGGAACAACTAATGAAAAAGTAAGTACAATTAACCTGGCATCCAAACTTTTAGCCTTTTTTTTTTTTCCAAAACAATAAAATAACTAAAATATTCTTAAAAGTAAAATTTACTAAGTTGACTTTTTATATTTTTATCAATTTTGTTTTTTAGAGAAAAGTATCATGATTATCCTATAATATAGTTGTTTTTACATTTACCCTTCATATTTATAAAAATTACAATTTATATCCAAAACTTTGCTGAGTGTATAACATTTTTCATCCTAAATTATCCTATAGTTTAATATATTTTACACTTTATCAATGATATACACTATAGCTTTTCAAAACACAAAGGGTAGGTGTAAAATTAACTAAACTATAAATTAGTCTGCTGATTTTCTCATTTTGTTATAATCAAATACTTTGAGGGGTAATTTAGTCTTTTAATAAATATAAATTTTATTTACAAATATAATGCACTCATCAGCTAATGGGTGGTGTCCGTCCACTTCAAGCAGTACGTTCGTTGTTGGCCAGTGGTGGCGTCGATAATTTTTTATTTTTTATTTTTTCTCTCAATTCTTGTGTCAAACCTTATTCTTTTGATTATTATTTGTTTTATTTAAAATAATTTATAAAATTAGATTTTTTTTTATTTTTTTTTTATCATTAATTTTTTTTAAAATCATATTATTAAATTATTTATCCTAACTCAATCTCTGAATGATCCAAGTTCCATATTTTTCTCTATTTTTAATTTTAAAAAAATTAATGCGACCAGTGATGTAACATAAGACACCTATATAATATAATCCTAGATGTTAAATTGTATCCTAAAAATATCAATTCATATATTGGGAGTTTGTGATAAGATATCTTAGCTAATACCAAACACTTCCTTGCCTTGGTTCTTACGAGGACGAAGCTATTTGTTCTCTAGGTTGTTTTACAGAGCCGACTTCAAATGCAACAGAGCTATTGTGAAATTAAGGCTAACCATCTAGGCTGAGAGCAGAACGCCTGAAACCAACCTCAAAGAAGGGCCTAGTAGATCCTAAAGAAGAACGACTTTCATTTACTGCGATCACCTGCAGAATAACTTATCACATCACAAGAAGATTCTTCAGTGGCAGGACAATATAAATGTTTTGCCCACAGCAACTGTTGATCTGCCACCCAGCCGCCTTACACAGGCCAATCCCCATCGTTCTTTTGCTCAAATCAACGGTGCGGCGAAGAATGTTGCCAGTAGGTGCCAAATAAGAGAAACAGAGAAGATACAATAGAGTAACCCCCCAATTTCACAGGTGTAAATCAATACCAATCACATATATAAATTATTATTGATAAATGCATTTATGTAATATAAAACCACAAGCATTTCTGCATTCCAATTTCCAAACATGATTCAAAGTAAAGACACTTGCAAACTAAATTTGTCTTTTGATCAAGGCACCCTTAGGACACGGGGAAGGAAAAAAACATAACATGTGCAGTCAGGCACCATATGATAGCTCATAATTGCACTGCCTTGTGATCCTGGCCCACTCGCTTATATTTCATCCAGAGAGCCATGGAAGTTTGTTAGAAGACATCAGGGTGGAAACGTCCTGGGATTGAGCTGCTTTGTTGAGCCTGCTTCAGGTGCAATGTCAACGCATAGTTGTTTACCTGGTAGGGCATTACATAAAAAAGGTCAGAAAATTGGAAAGCAGCACTGTGAAAATTGCTCTGCAGTTAAACATGGAAAGGGAAGCGTGAAAGAACCAAAATGCTAAATCATGCAAATAATTCAGGAGTTAACGAGCTCAACCTCCAAGGTCCTCAATTGGTCCTGGTATTGGGACACCAACTGCTTCAGCTGCTGCATCTCCTGGTTCCTCTCTTCATACTCTTTTTGACGCTCATGCTGAATGGATACTGCTCGCTTGAGAATCGCATTTTCCTGGATCAATGCTTGCACTTGTTCCTTCAAAATCATGTGTTCCTAATACAATAATTAGAAGACAAGCAGCAAAACTTCTCAAAACAAACCCAATATGAATATCTCATCTTCGTTGGTCACTGAAAGTTCGCAGGGAGTATAGAAAGAAAATACAGATAGAAGTAATGAAACACCTGGTGAAAGCTTTTAACTGCCTCTGCTCCTGCACGTGCACAGATGGACTTCTCCAGAACTTCCAGTGCCCGTGAAGCACGTGCTCTGGCGTCATCAATATTGGAGGCACTCATCATTTCCCTAACAAAGAGCTCCACCCACTCCGCACCATCCAATGAGAGGTGTGCTGACGCTGACAGATCCTCAGTAGGAGCCTCAGCATCAGTTGTTCCTAACCCTACAACAAAAATCGCTCTTTCCATCAACACACCATCAAAGCCAAAACAGACCAATATCCCAAGGCCCCAATTACTGAACCATAAAGCAAAGATTATTATTTTTTTTTCATTATTTTTTTAATTGGGAAACAGTGTTTCATGGCTATTATGTTTCATTCAATTGGAATTACACAGGATGGCTATATGTTTACTCTTCTTGAAGAGGAAAGCCATTAGGTGTATGCTCAGGATGAATGCCATAACCATGACTAGTTGACTGCTAACCTTAGTTGGATCAAATGCCAAACCACATTTAAGTCCGCCTCAGCTTTCCTTCTAATTACAAATGGATGTCAACAACCTTCCAATAGTAGTCCATTTGAAGAAATTTCCACTGGTTTAATATGCTACATGCAGCTTGTTCTGTTATGGAAACATGCGTATATTCTGTTTAATCACAGAGATCATCTCTTGCATGGACTTTTTTTTTCAATGACCAAAAGAAGAATATACAGTATACCTAGTAGAATACGACTGCAAAAAGGAAGAATATACAGTATGACTGGGAGTATAATAGATGAGAAAGGAAGCAAAAAAGTCATTCCATTCACTCTACATATTATAGCTAACCAGACTCCATCAAAATCCTCTAAGAATTTCACCATGAAGATGCCAAAACACTGTGCTATAAGAAAACAAAGACTCAAACTGCAAGGATCCTAGAATATCTCGCCATTGAATGATCCAAAACAATGAAAAACACTGCAGATCTCCTTAAGATCTTGCAGTCTTTCCTCCCATACAAGGTCAATAAAGAAATCAACTAAAGGTTCTCCATGGAATTCCAAAGTACCCAGGACTCACCACAGATAGAAAAAAGTCAGACAAATAATCCAAACTCATTGGGCAATGGAGTAGAAAATGACTCTATCTCATGTCACAATTACATAAGGAGATAAGGCCTTGTGGCCTGCTAATATGCAGCAAGTTATTAGTGTTAATTTTAGCAAGCATGACCATAAAAAATTCTAACTAACAAAACAATTTGTTGTGGCTTAATTTTCTAAACAGTCAAGAAATCAAAACTTGTTTGTCACAAGCTATGCTATACATCTAACACCTCATTCCCTTTAACTCATGAGGAGTTGGCAGCCTTCATCCAGTTCACTTCTTATACTTATTTTCCCTTTAAATGTGTATGGGTAAATGTGCAACCAGTTGATTATTTCAAACATGTTGATTAAAGTCATGGTAAATAAATTGTCTACACCTGGTTCTATAATCTCTGAATTACAATTCGACATTATTCACCACATGCGCTTGAACTGGTTTAGCATTCTATTACCCTCCAACGATGCTAGTTCTATAGAAAAAGGGACTAAAAGAGTCTGCAGGGGATAAACCTAGAGGCAAATAATATAGTAAAACTCTCTTAGGTTTAATGTTCCAAACATGCATGCATACACACATGATTATTCAAAAATCATCTCAGCCAATCCAAAGCCAGCTCAAAACCTTCAACATACCAAAATTTTTCCTATGTGTACCTTGTGCTGGAACATTAGACTCATCAATCACATCAGACTTATCTGCAGCTGTGCTGAAGTTTTCAGCAGATCCTAAACGAAGATCATTCAAACTTCTGATAGCTGAATCCAAATCATCACCACATTCTTCAAGCACTTTCTCTATAAGCTAGAATGATAAGATACCAAAAAGAGTCAGCAAAATACCCAAAACGGATATGTGACAAACATTGAAAACAGGAAACAGTTGAGCAAATCACACAGTTAATGTATATAAATGGCGATTTAAGCATTACTACTATTACTACAACCAAATAATTTCCAAGAACACCCTGCTTTCATTCATGATTAAAACCTCAATACGGGTATATCCACCTTAATCCACAACTCACTCCTAACAACACCAAAACAAATATTAACTAGCCAAAACAAATACAACACTCAAAATCATTTCTATATGAATTTCCACAACTTTTAATCATAAAAAAAATATAAAAAAAAACATGAAAATCGACTCTTTCCCATTTCCCTGTACAATCATTTCCAATTCCAAATTTCCCAAAACACTACCATCCAAATTGAACAAGAAATCTACCAATCAACTATTAAGTTACAAAAATACCACAAAAATTCAATCAGAATTAAACAAATAAAAAAATCAACCAATCCATCATTTTGTAATAATAAAAAAAATAACGAAATAACTGAAGAAAAAGCCGAACCTGCTTGTCCATATCAGGGAAAATGGCGGCCAGCTGTTCGATCAAAGTCGAAGAAGATGAAGAAGAACCGAAATTAAACGAAGGCGGATTGGAAGCAAGGGTATTCGATCTAGGAGGAGAAAAACGAACAGGAGAGGAAGAAGAACAACGGATTCTTTTCGACACAGGTGGGCTAGTAACAGTCAGTTCTTCAAAGAAAGATCTCTTCCCGCACACTATTGCAGACATAGTGTTTTTTCCTCCTGATCAAAATTATAAAGTTCTCTCCTTTCTCTCTCTCTCTCTCTATCTATCTCTCTGCTTAATCCCTGATTTCCTGTTCATACAGCACCAAATCCTCGAAATTGAGTGCTTACAGACGCCGATTTCGATGAATCCGATTGATTTCGATCTACAATTTATGTTTGATCGATTGATTTTGGGTTTTCAATGAAAACTAGGGTTTCTCTTATTTTTTCGGGTTTCTATCTACCTAATCTGCTTCTGATTTTCGCTAGTGCTGCTTCGTATTCATGGCCGAAAGGCAAAGGTGGAAGGTGGCGTGCTTTTTGGGTTATTTTATAAAAGGAAATGGTAAACTGCATTTGTACCCCTATAGATTTAAAACTGTCTTATTATCATCCATATAGTCTTACGTTTTCTAACATAGCCCTTATGATTTTCAAAAAGTTATCTTATTATTTACTTAGTACTAACCCTTACAACTACAGAAGAACAATATTTAATTAGTTCAGTTTTCAATTCTGGATTTTGATTTTTTCTTAGATTTATTTTTCTGTGAGGTAATATAATAAATTATAGATTGGAGAGGAAATAATAAAATAAAAGTGATAAAAAATAAAATAAAACATGATATTAAGTAAGAATTAATTTGGATTCGACTCTTTTTAAATTAAGAGTAATATGATATATCATGTTAAGAATATCTAGATTATTAATTTTAATTTTAATATTTATGATTTTGTTTCATTCAATTGGTGAGTAATTATAATTATTTTTTAAAAAATTTGGTTGTTATTTTTATATATATATAAATCTAGGCTATTGATTTAAAATGAATTATTTGAATTTAACTGCCATGATATTTATAATATTACCCGTGACCTGAAAGGAGATGAAATTCAAATTAATTAGTTTCCAAGAAAGGGTGAAATTGATACTTTATTGAAAATATAGGAGTAAAATGGGGAATTTCAAAGTATATGGGATAGAAGAAGAGCGAAAGTAAAGTTAACGGAAAGGGCAAGGATACGCAATGGATAAGTGGATTGTGGAGACGATGGGAGAAGGTATGGACTTGAATAAGTTTTCACTTTTTTTAGACGGCGGTTGGGCGGTGAGATATCCGTTAGGGCTAGCTGGTGGTGGCCATGTCTGTGTTTGGGCTTTTACTTTGATGGGGTCATTCGGCCTTATAAACTTTCATACAAGAGCCCAACTACTTCTTATTTTACGATATTGGCCTTGTTAATAAATCATGAACTCCACCACTTTTAATTCTTATCCTTTCCAAACTTATTTAGGAAAAAAACACTTATTACCATTTTTTTTATTTTAAGGAAAAAAATTATACAAAATTTATCTAATTTAATAAGTATAAAATATATTATTAATTTCAATATAAAGGTAAATATGACATATTTATTATGATGGTAAATTGGTGGCATCATGATATCTCCATGGTAATTGTCATGGTAAATAAAATAATATGATAATGATTGATATGATGCTAATAATGATGATAAAGTTTAGAATAATAGTAAATTAAAAAATATTTTTATTTTATTAATAAATAATTATAATTGTAGTAAGTGATGATAGTATGATAAAGGTGGTTGATGATAACAAAAATTTAAATATATTTGCAAAAGATATTAACAAAAAAAAAAACTAAAAGAGCAGAGGGTATATAAATCATTATTCACTGCAAATGGTGTTTTTTCCCTTTTTGTTTTCTTTTTATTTAATTTTTATTTTAATTCAATTTCATCGGTCAGAATTATATTTATTAGAAATTGAACTTGATTATATTTTTTATTTATTTTATAAGGTTATCTCGGTTTCATGACTCAAACTGCAAGTTTTACGAGTTAATTCAAGTTTTTTATTTTTTTATTTTTTTAGTTGAATTTTTTTCTTTTCAATTTCATCTTTAAACATTAGGTTGATTTAAAATTAGGTTTAGTGATTTGTTTTGGTTTGCTTTTTATAAGTTGTTTTTTTTTGTTTCCTTTTAATCTATTTCTCAATTTCAATTACTTCCTTCAACATTAAATTTATCAGGTATCGGACTTCATATTTTTTTAATTTACTTTTTATAAGGTATTTCATGACTTGGGTTGCGGGTTTGACAAGTTAACTCGGTTGATTCGAGTTTTTTATTTTTATTTTTCTAATTGATTTTTTTTTAATTTCATCATTCAGCATTAGATAAAGTGAAAATTAGGCTTTACTATTCGAATTGATTTCTATGAAGTTATTTTCATTTCACGACTCGAGTCACTAGTTTTGTTGATTAATTTGAGTTGACTTGAGGTTTTTTTTATTTTACAATTAATTTTTTTTCAATTTTCTTTTAACCCTAAATTGATTAAGAAAATAATCATAAATTGAATAGACGCATGTCAACATAAACTCACTTACCCAAGCCTTAAACAACACCGCATATCAGATTTTATACACCGTAATAAGTTGCAAGATTCTATTTCATTATTGTGCGACAACTTTTCAAAGAACTTTAGAAATTTTGGGGGGTTTTTTTTCCCCAAAATGATTCACGAACGCATTTAGATTAATTTCTTTAAAAAATGCATTATATATAAAGCAAAACCTGTAGTTCATGCAGCAGATTACCATTGCTCCAAGGCTGAAGTCTCCAAGTCTACATGTCCTAAAGTACTAAATCATTGTATGAAGATTTTCTTGGTCTTGTGTTATCTATGAATATACATATAAATTAAATAATAGATCCAATCTTTGACCAGCCAAAAAGTTGAGGAATTTTGCTTCCCATGGCATTCCTTTGATGATATGATCACATGTTGTAACCCACAACCTGGCCACCAACTGGGTTTTAACTTAAAAGAGGCGTGGATCACCGAAAGCAACATACAGTTGAATTACATATGGAAAAAAAGGAAGAACAATGATAAGAGGATATAACTCCAATGATAGCACACATTTCCCTTGCATTACATCGACAACACACTTTTCTTAACCAGTTGAAAACTGATTTCTTGGCTTCCAAAGTTGTGTGCAAAAAAGCAGTCATGTCAATCTGGTTTGGTTCCCTTTCTAACCAGATATCCACCAACGAGATCCTCAGAAGAGCCATGTTGCACAGATACAGAAGGAAGAGAATTACCATCAATGGTAGCTCAGAGATAATGCAGCACCAGTACTTTTTGTTTGCAGCTCGTGTTCTTGGAGATAGGGTTTGATGGCTTAACGGGGAGTTTCGATATCTTTTTGGGCCCTAGATGATGCTGAAAATCTGCCCATTTAGCAAATGGTCCATCTCAAAAGGCGTATACGGTGAAATGGTTGGCAGAGCAACACCTCTCCTTGAAAATATATGCTTCTGGGCCTTCTCCGGCACTAAATGTACCACAATTTATATATATCTTGATTAATTTTAAAAATTTTAAAATTAATAATTATATAAATATCCAATAAGATCGAAAAAACTCAAATTCATGACCATTAACATACACACTTAATTATAGATTTTAAAGTTATCAATCCTGTAAACTTACTCGAATTCATAATCATTAAAAAACAAATTCAAGATTTAACCAATAAAATTGCAAGATTCGAAATGCCTTGTTTGCTAAAATGAGGATCTTGAGTGGGCTACGCTAGCAAGCAGAAGTGTTTTATGTCTAAATCTCCAATGTATGTGGTGGTGAGGGGGTCCTAAAGTGGGTCAATAGACGTAGTGGGGGCAATGGGCATCTCTTTTTCTCGAACAAGGATGTCGTCAAGTTGCAGGCAGAGTGTAGAAAAAAGAATAGGATCTCAGGTTGCTTTTCATCGTCCAAAGCATCCATCCATGATAGAGAGCAGTAAGCCAGTAACATTTTGTTAAATGGTTGTTGATATTGAAATGACCTCTCACCAAGCACCCCCTCTCCCTCCCCCACTCCTTTTCAAATAGAAACCCGCCACCTCTAACAAGCCTCCTATGGCCTCCATCCTCCATCAACGTAGGAATATATATATATATATATATATATATATATATATATATATATATATATATATATATATATATCTCTACAATCTCGTGGTCTAGAGAGAGAGTGTGTGCGATGGGATTGCACTCAATTATGCTCCTTGACTATCTTTGCTTTGACCAGACAATAATACAGGCCAAGAATTTTTCGATTAATTTTGATTGTTTTTGACCCTCTACTAGCAAACCTTTTATCATTTTTTTAAAACCCGTCCCCCACACACAACTTGATTCGCGGATTAGACCGGGTGATTATTTGTAAAAATAAAAGGATTACTAACTTGGTAAAAATATAGTTAAAAATTCAGATTAATTCATAATCAGTTAGCTAAAAAAACAACAGAGTAAAAACGATTGATATAAACCATTAATAAAATTTTATTTATTCATGTTAAAATAGATCAATCCATCAAATTTATAATATAAAATTTATTTTATATTAACTCGAGTTGAATCATGTTTAAAAACTATGTTTCTAGAAACTAAATCGATATTAGTGTTAATCTCCTTGCATGGAAAAACATGTATTTTTAAGCTCCTCATGTTCACTAAGATACTTGAAAGCATATCTTAGATTTTATATACCATGTTGTCTCCATATTAATTATATCAAACCAAATCAAAACAGAAATATCATTATTTATAACCGATTTAGGTTTGGATGATCAATTATAATATCTGACTATAAAAGACTTAATTAAAATATGTGAAACCTAATACATTAATTATCATACATTTATCCACCAAACATGTTAGACTGCTGTACAATATGCCATCCCTATTTCTATTGAAATCAAAACAATTATGTCCTTATTAGATTGAACGTTAGATGAGATTGAACTAGACTATTTTTAACTCAATACATGTTCTTATAACATTTTAGTCCTTATTAATAATCTTTTTGGTCCTAAAGTTTTATGGTATGTATAGTTTAGTTTCTAGATAAAAAAATGTTTTTGGAAATATATAAGCCCCTAAATGTAAATACTTACTTTAATAAAATTGATCAAATTCTAGTCTATAAAGCTAAAAAAATAATGATTTTTGTTCCATGATATTGGACAAGCTAGTTCAACCACGAAGTTAGGACAATATTTTTATTTTAAGAATAATTTTAGACATGATAAGAACCGATCTTTATCTTGTCGGTTGTGTATTTAAAAATGTGATTGTAATTGCTTTTTAAAATACTTTTTATTCAAAAAAGTATGTCAATAATATTTTTTTATTTTTTAAAAATTATTTTTAAAATCAATACATTAAAATAATTTGAAAACATAAAAAATATATTAATTTAAAATAAAATAAAAATATTTTTTTTAATAAATAGACACAATACCAAACACAAGAAAATAACTAAACATATTCTATTATGTCTTGTCGAACGTGAGAAACGTATAATCTAAAAGCATAAACATTAGAAGTACAAAAATATGCATGGCGAGAGCAAGCTTTCAAAAGAATCTCTCATATATTTTTATTTTTCTTCCCAATTAGGTCCTCATTTCAGCAAGAAATTTATTCTTTTGGAAAAATATATGTGGAAATATATATTGGTATGTGCTATAAAAATCCAATTCATTGACAGACATTAACTAGCTGGTAGAGTCTTTTGGAGACCGTCAATGGAAATTTCCCTTCACAACTATCAAGCAGTTTTTGAAAATTAAAATAAAGGAATATATGAGTTGACAAAAAAAAATAATTTAAAAACCTTTCCTTTTCATTTGATTTTGATGAGCCCACAAGATTGAACAAAATATATATCATAATTACTCTTGTTTCATGATAATACTAAAATAGTTTCACTTTAAAATCATGATTTCATATATATTTTTTTAAAAATTTATTTTTATTTTTATTTATGTTTAATGTTACTATTTGTCTCATTTCTTGAGACAAATAGTAACATTCGAGGGGAAATTATGAATCTTCTTCGATGTAAAACATCAACATTTGTGGCAGTTATTTTCAGTTTATTGGTGTGTATTTCAAATTTGATGTTTTTTAAAAGTATTTTTAATTTGATAATATATTAAAATATTTTTTTTCAGATTTTTTATATATTATTATATCAAAATCATAAAAAATCTAGAAAAAAATTAATTTAATATCTTTTCAAATAAAAACATATTTTAAAAATATATCTAAAAACAAAAATTATTACACTCCTAAAGTATTGTAATGTTCATTTTTAAAATATAAATAATAAACAATGTTTTTATAAAAATATTTTTTATATTTTTTTTATATCAAATATTAAAAAAAAATTAAAAAAATTAATTTAATATTTTTTCAAAAAAAAAAAAAACAAACAAAAACAGGGTTTAATCATGTTACCAAACATAACATTAAAAACAGTAAAGATTCTATTTATATATAAAAAAAAATATAGAAAGCCATGCCAAAGTCTCTATGGACATAGCCTATGTTAGGAATACCTTGTCTGCTTGTCATACATGGCGACTTTTGATAGTTAGAGAGAGGCAATTCCCATCCCCCACACAAAAGCTTGTGGGAAAAAGTTCTATTTGTACACACTGCGATGATGGCGATGATGATGCCTGCAATCTCCAACAGGAGCAACAAGACCAGCTCTAACACAACCAATAACAGCATCAACATTTTTCAATTCCTTTCTTTCCTCTTCACAGTTCCATTTCCCTCTTCCTGTCTCTCTCTCCCTCTCACTTTCTTTTTCTTCTGTTACTAATTCTCTCTTCATCAGTTTACTCATCACATGACATAACTATGACCAATCCCTACTCGCCTGTCTATCACATCCCATGCAAGTATAGTGACAACCCATGATATAAATTTGGAAAACAAGAAGCCAACAAGGAAACTAAACAAAGTTATGGAGAGCAAGTGCGGTTGCTGGCCTGTCTTAAAACGTGGGGTTAGAGGCTCTCGCAAGTCCTCTGCCTCTAGAGATTCTGCTAACTCTATCCCTCGTACTAGTCTTGTTTATGATGCAGGTGTGTCTTGTAGCTTTTCATTTCTTTTGTGATTTTGATCTCAAATTGTTGATTCTAGGTGTGTATCAAAGTGTTCCATGCTTATTTTCTAATGGTCTCCTCTGTTTTGCTTCTATGATGTTGATTTATTGTGCTATTTGATCACTATAGACTATGTAGTTGGATTCTAAAAGCGGTCGAAAGTTAGCTCTTTTTGTTGAAGTTTTGAAATTTGAGCTCAAAATAATCTCAACCGGCTTTCTTGTATTCTGTAAAATTATGGTAAGCTTGATATTAAGACAACAGATCTTAAGATGGGTTTTTTTGTTGATTCTTTTTCAAAGATCAACTTCTTGATTTGCCGGAACTAGGAAATGCAAGTTCTATTTTCAATTCACAAGGTTATAATGATCGAAAAAATGACAAAAATCTCTTATTTACGAGTCACAAAACAGAATTTGAGTTTCTCCTGCTTTGCTCAAGATGAATTTTGTATTCCAAATTCCAATGCTCTTTGTACTCAAAACCAATCAAACTGGTAATAAAGTATGTAACTTGTGAATGAAAGAGGGGTCTCACTTTGATTCTGGTGATGCAGCTACTGAAACAAGATATCTAAATGCAAGCAATCGAGAGTTATGTGCTCCTAATGAAGCTCAACTATCCTTTGACAATCCTCATCCACCACCCACAGATAACAAATCTCCATGCCAGTCACTTCAGTTTACTTTTCAAGAACTAAAATCAGCAACCGGGAATTTTAGGCCTGATAGCATTCTTGGAGAGGGCGGATTTGGATACGTGTTTAAAGGATGGATAGAGGAGAATGGGACAGCACCGGCAAAACCTGGGTCAGGAATCACAGTTGCGGTGAAGAGTTTAAAGCCAGATGGTCTTCAAGGCCATAGAGAATGGGTGGTTAGTAGAATATCTGCTTTCATAGGGTTAGTAGATTGATGTCAGGGGGTTAGTAGATTGATTTCAGAAAGAAATTGTTGTGTGGATGGGTAGAAGTAAGAGTGTGACATCATGACAATTTACCTTATTGCAGGCTGAAGTTGATTTTCTTGGACAACTTCACCATCCTAATCTTGTTAAGCTTATTGGTTACTGCATTGAGGATGATCAGCGGCTTCTTGTTTATGAGTTTATGACACGAGGAAGTCTTGAAAATCATCTTTTTAGAAGTAAGTCTTAACAATTTCGTTGCCTTTTCTCTGTTTTCATATAATCATATTTCTATGGAAGATCACTATTTCTATTTCAGAATCTTCCTACTAAATGGTTATAGGCTTAGTTTTCCATCATATGATACATGGAGGATTGTTTTCTGTCCTTTGAAATCCATTTCTCCTTGTTCTTTCTGCCATTTTTTCTCCTATTATTGTGTGGCTAAACTAGCTAATAATGTCATGATGTGAATAGACTTGTTGCGTAGCCTCGGAAGACGTCCATTTTATTTGTTTTACCTTAGGACTGTGTAGCTTATAGGTTTTATTCTAGGATTCATAGTGATGTAAGGTTGCTTCTGCATCATTTTATTTGATCGAGTTTCATACTGAGTTTTTATCAGTTACTTGTTTTGTCATTGAAATTGGAAAGGAAACCACCAGTGACAAAGCTGGTCTAAATTTATCTCACAGTGAATGTATGATTTACTGATGTTATCGATGTTTTAAAAAAAATCTTGATGTTTTTTTTTAAAAATTTTTTTATTACTTGTTCATTTTCTAGTTTTATGAAGAAAATGCTGATGCTGAAATAATTTTTGAAGGGACAATACCTCTTCCATGGTCCAACAGGATTAAGATTGCACTTGGAGCAGCAAAAGGGTTGGCCTTTCTCCATGGTGGTCCTGAACCAGTTATTTACAGGGATTTTAAGACATCAAACATTTTGCTTGACTCGGTATGTGGTGACCCATATCAATGAATGGTTGTATTGAATCTTTTTCTTGACTGAAGTCCTAATATGGAAATTCTTTTACAGGAATATACTGCAAAGCTTTCAGATTTTGGTCTAGCAAAAGCTGGGCCTCAAGGGGACAAAACTCATGTTTCTACCAGGGTTGTTGGGACATATGGCTATGCTGCTCCAGAGTATGTGATGACAGGTATGGAAGCTGTAATATCTAGTTCGGACCAAACTCTTTTGAAATTATAACTGGTTAGTCCTGCGTTTCCTCATGATACATAATCAACTAGAAAAACAAGTTTTACTTCCTATACAAAAGAGGAAAAGCATCAGCTGATGAATGAAACTTTGTCGAAGCATCTACCTTTCTATTTTAGACCATAAGTGAATCATCGAATTGGAGGTTTAAATACAGTACCAGATGATACATGTCGATCCAACTATAACAAAAGCAGCTATGGAATTCATGTTTCAAGCTTGGATTCAGAGCCTGTCCTTGATGGGGATCTAACAAAATTGCACATTTGGCTCCTTTTTTTCCCAGGACACTTGACATCTAAGAGTGATGTTTACAGCTTCGGAGTTGTGCTACTTGAGATTCTGACAGGTAGAAGATCAATGGACAAGAAGCGACCTAGTGGTGAACAGAATCTTGTTACATGGGCACGGCCTTATTTAGCTGACAAGAGAAAGATTTACCAGGTAGTGGATCCCAGGTTGGAGCTAAATTACTCCCTTAAAGGGGTCCAGAAAGTTTCTCAGTTGGCTTTCAGCTGCCTCAGTAGAGATTCAAATTCCCGCCCCACAATGGATGAAGTTGTGAAAGTTCTCACTCCATTGCAAGATCTTAACGACCTTGCCATTTTATCATACCACCCTCGTTTGTCTCAACAAGGGAAGCGCAAGAAGAAGAGCGAAGGAACACAAAAGCATACCAATGTATCATCCAAAAGCATCAGAGATTCTCCCTTGAATACAGGCAAGCAGCGTTTTAGATAAAAGACAATGATCAATTCAATCTCCTTGATTGATTCGACTATCAAAAAAACAAAGGTCGGCATTCCGCCTTTGTATATTGGCTATTCTGAAGGGAATATTTGAAGTTTGTTGTATGACATTTGGGTGCTCTAAGATTTGCTGAAGCCGGAAATGCATATGAAGAACGGTAAATCAGCTTCTATAAAAACTTACATTAAGAGAGCTAACAATCAATTCGGACCTTGCCCGCGAATTGCTGTTGCTGTAATAGAGATATAACTTGTAATCAGATGAAACCTTCCACTTCTAAGATTTCTGTATGCTGCTGTCTGGATGTCAATTGTTTAAAGGTTTTGGAGGTGCACTATGACTTCATCAAAAGTATCTTTCATTGATACAGAATTAATCTTCCAAAACGAAATTTTCAATCCCTGCCCGTTTTCGATCTTGCTTTAGTTGGGAACCACAAAAGACCTTTCTGTTGAATAAACCTTCTGCATTTCGTATCGATATGTTCTAATGGTTAGGTGATGAAAGTTCAACTGAAGTAGCTGGAATTTTCCGTGCAGGTCCTGCTTAGGGGACTTTGTATTCCTGCTTAATAATGGGTGCAACCGTGCAGGCCCTAGCCTGGATTGGCTACAGAAGCTTGCAACTAAGCTTATCATATTCAAACTAGAATCTCATTTTGCTTTTAACTTACAATTCACAGAAAGGTTACAGTAAAGGTTTCAAATGACGTGCATTTTATCATACATGCATGCACTCACATTAGAATCTTATCTTGCTTTAATTTATAATGCCAGTCATTTCTTAAAAGGATACAGTAAAAATTCTCTTTGCTATGTGAATAATACAGCCATCAGCAACTCCTTTTTAGAATATGCTGGCCATCAGCAACGAACACCATGGCTCTACCTCCAAGTTGTCCACCTCTCTTTTTTGTATGAGAGCACTAAGGCCCCTTTTAGGGCTCTAATTTTCTTACTAAATAGCAATCACCCGCACTGTAAAATTAATTATATAGTTACTCAAATCGAAGGCAGTCCGCATGTTAATTTGAAGCCAGCTAGGATACAACATCGAAGGACATAAAGTGAATCAGTTGCTATCACTCAACTGATAGAATTTCAGCACTGATAATGTTCTAATGACTAGTTACCTCATATATATACGAGAAAATTTATGCTGCTAATACAATAACTATAGTAATATGCTACTAGTTATTTCTTGAAATTCATTTGAAAAAAAGATAAAGATAAACAAACAAATCTTAGACTGTTTAGAGCAAACGAAGAAATTGCATGATTGGTATGTGACAGGGTTCAGGATCATCACCTTACAATTTAGCCCAACTAATTGCATCATATATTTAGCCCAAAGTTTATTAGCCACAAATCCTCTCCGGGTCTCCCAATTCCAAACACGAACGTCTCTTCTTTGGCTTCTAGCCACTACACTGCATGGTTCACTATTTTGCTTGACCTAGGAGGTGTGATGCAGTCTCTGAGAAGCTCAGTTAATCCAACTAGCCCATCACATTCACATCTCTATTGAGCTTTGAAATGTAGCAACACTTTCCCGAAGGCACAGTAATGCCTAAACAGACATGCCCGAACAACATAAAATTAAGCATGTTCATACCCTGTATATATATAGCCTAGTACTTGACACCATTCTTTCTCATCCAACAGTGTAACATCAATTATTAAGGGCTATTATCTTGAATAATTGCCTCTAAACTAGGTCATATAGTGTTTTCCCATATATAACCCTTTTCATATGCGTGGTTCATGGGGATAAAAACATCAATGAACCACTAGGTAGCTAGGCAAGGGAGGATGATCAATTTCATACACACACAAACATATTATATTCTCGTTGTACTTGCAATTATCATCTTCATCAGTACACTATGCTACATTCAATATATAACATTTAAGGCTGCTTTTCTTATATAGCTTTACTTAAACATCAGATAATCTTCTAGGCTCAATAAATAATTTGTTTTGCAGGTGTTTACGCCTTTCAGCTCAATTATTAGCCGTGAAAAGAACCAAATCCAGCGAAGATTGTCTCGAACCTAGTTGTTATGATGGTTCACAAGAGTTGGACTAATAAAATTAAAATTTGATGTGCATTCGGCTGTTTACTAGGTCAACTTTATTTTGTTTCGAATTCACAGACGACTTCCATTTTTGCAAATATATATATATAGGCTTAAAAATTTGTTCCAAGAGAACGAGGACAGCTGACAAATTTTGGTTGAAACTAAACCATCAGGGCTTGCTGTTATGTTCTGTCTAAACATAGACTAGTTTCCTTTCATCATCTCAAAGCCATGGCCACCTCCAAGATGTCTTCTATAGTGCTTCAAGCTGTAGGATATGCTCTACGCAGGGGATTAATTTTTATATAAATCTCCTGGAAACAAAGTTGGCAACTACTCATAAGAACATAAGCAGTGAGGAAATTTTATCAGCTCAGTATAGAATAAGCCATGCATGATCATCACTTATGCATTCAGTATAGCTTGGCAAATATCATTACAGGCTTTAGGGTTTCTCTTGCTATCTCTTTCTCCTGTCTCTCACAGTCCTCTCTTTTGTTATGTTTAATTCACCAAAATGGTCGGCAGGAGCATTTTCCTTTCCAAATCTAGAATTCACGTTTTTTTCTATCTTATAAATAGTTTACCTTGAGTTTTTACTCATTTTTTAGGTTTTTTACTCGTTTACTCATATATATAAAAGTACTACTAATAATAAATAAATTCTACCTCAACTTTAATTAAGAAAATAACTAATAGTGGTAAAATATTAAATTTCTTAAAATATTTATTTAATTTTAGGAATGAATACTGAAATATTATAGGTTAATCTTTTTTCATTATTTTCATATTTAGAAACTATATTGAACCCTAAATATCATAAAATAAGATTATTAAATAACTCAAAAACTATAATTATAAATCTACTATATTTACACTTTTTTTTTTTTTTGTATTTTCAATCTAAATTACTTTGTACATCTTTTCTCATAGGAAACATGGTGGTGGTACCCCGTGTGTGTGTACACACCTTTTTCTTAGGGTTTTATTGTTTGTTTTGTACAATCCAAAATAAATAAAAATATAAAAACACAAAACACAAACCTTTCTGCATCATTTAAAGTGAAAGAATTCCTCAAAAAATATATAAAAACAAATCCTAAAACATAAAATCGTTATCACGTGGCATTGAAAATTCCAGAAAATATTGCATGGCGAGTATATATCCTTTGCCACATCGTAATCTGTCAATCGATTATTACACACCCGAGTCAACATATCAAAATTTATGTCAAGTTTACTATTACAACGACTGGGCTCTTTAGCAACTATGAGACAGACACATGTAAGGATTCATGTAGACGATGAATGCTATAATCCTTTCAAATAATTACAGCTTCGACAGCCCAAAACATGTTAGATAAATCATAGTCAAGTGGGATCATGCAAGACTTAGTCGATCTAGGTTCACTAACTAAAAGTAACATGAGAATTGACACAAATTCCTATGGAGTAGCTAGGAGTACATGAATGTTATGGTCGGCCATGGAAATTTCTTTATCATTACTGTTATTAATATTTTCTACCATTGCTGTCTGCTGCTAGAGCTTTTAAGTGCCTATTTTCTGAGTTCTCCGGAGGTTACAAGCAATAACGCACATGAATTAACCTGTTCTGTTAATCAAGATTGAATCCTGTTCCCGAAAGATTTTAACGACACAATCCATGTATTAGAAAATTAAAATCTCTAGATTTCTTGGAGGGTAGCATCAAGTACCATTTCCCTGGTTATAAGCAACAACGCACAGTAATTAACTCTACAGATTGAGAAAGAAAAAAAAAAGTTTCGACAACTAGGATCATCTTCAGACTTGTATTGTAAGTTTTTTTTTTTCAGTTATCATGCATCTTCTTAATGATGCTATTTTAATTTAATTCTACTCAATTACTATAAAAAAACAAAAACCAAGAGAATATAATTAAGGGCTGAATTAAAGTGATAATTTATGTCCAAAAACCTGAAGAAAATTTTTCTTAAAGTGACACAACAAAGAGCATATACGTACGTACTAATAAATCTAGACCGTTCCAGAGTTCAATCTAGAAATCAATCTGCATTAATTAATTTGTTGGTAGCTGGACGGAAACTAACCTAAAAGATGATGGCCGTGGAAAAATCATGCTCGCTTAGCTAGGAAGGGCCCAAAGTGGGGTGAAAATCTAGACTAGTGGCTAGAAGGGAGGGATAAAAATGCAATAGCGATCACTATTTTATCTACAATAATAATGTGCCGACAGAAGCCAAATAATGCAGCTCACTTTAGAAGCTTCATTGGCGTCCAGCAAAGCACTTATCTCGAAATCAGTACATCTTTTTCTTTCAGGGATTTCCTCTTCTTTTCTCTCTTCCAAGAGGAAGAAATGGTGTTGAAGCAATTATATGATCAACTTGCTAGATAGCTCATTACCATATTTGCACATATCTATATATCCAAACCCTAGAATGAAGCCATTTATATAGAAACCTCTTTCTTTATTTGAATAGTTCCATACTGTACAAGGTATGGCTGTGTTAAATAATAATATAAATCATATCCTGAAATCTCACCTAACAGTTTAAGTTTTTGGGTTGAGATGGTTCTTTGACATGGTATCAGAGCCTTGATGACCAAACGATCACGAGTTCGAATCTCACCATCCTCATTTATTTAATAAAAATTAAGCACAAGGTAATGTGGGCATGTGCAAGTTTCAAGCCCAAAGAGCTTTCACTTGAAGAGATGTGTTAGAAAATAATATAAATCATATCCTGGGACCTCACCTAACAGCTTAAGTTTTTGGGTTGAGATGGTTCTTTGACAGGCTGAAAGTTATTAAGGTATAACGAGATTGATTGTTTATTATCCTAAAAATGATTCTATATTTACACGAATTTATGTTGAATAAAGACAAATCATTTGTTTATTTATTTGTGAAACAATATAAAGAATTGAGGAATGTAACATAATTGAATAATGTTATTTGGAAATATTATAACAATTCCACTAACTTCTGTTAGTTAGGTTGCGTTTAGTTAAGTTAGTATAGGATAAATAATATATTTATTGGTTGAATAAATAAATATATAAATATAAAATAAATTTATTATTAAAATACTTTTAGAATGAATTTCTTTATTCTCAAAAAATAAAATAGATTCACACTCAAAATATGAAATATTAGAGTAGTTAGGTGTGATTATGATTGCTTTTTAAAGTATTTTTTGTATTGAAATGCATCAAAATAATATTTTTTTTATATTTTTTAAAAATTATTTTTAAAATGAATGTATTAAAATAATTAAAAATATATATAAAAAACTTAATTTTTTTTTTTTAAATAAAATTTTTGGGAAACGGTGCCCAAAAGCTCCTGTCTGCCTCACTAGACGCTGGAAAACAGAAAAGAAGGATGGATTGATGAGTGCTATGGCTAATCTAAAGATTTAATTTAATGGGGGATTTAAGGACTCATCAACTAGTCTATAACCTATCTATTCTTCAATTAAGTAATTAAAGTAGCTTGTACGATATTCTACTTTCAAAGGACAACTATTATAGATGTAATTAAACTAAGAACTTATTGTTGTATTGTAATAAAACTTAATAAAATATTAACCCAACAATTCCCTTAAAACGTGGCTTGATATCCCATAATGTTACCTTTGAAGATCTCTCCTAGGATTCGATTCGATATTTTATGGAAGTATATATATACATATATATATAACGCATACACATATATACTAGCAAGCTCTTTTGCACGTAACTTCAATGTCGAGAGAATTGTCTGTATTCAAATATTTTAATCTTCTAGAATTTATAAATAATTGGACTAAACATCCCGTAAACAAGCTATATTAAAGATCCTAATTTATTTATCTATCGATATCAAAGAGAGCAATGGAGTTACATACCTTTTGTACCTAGCTCCCGATAGAACTTCTTGACCTGCATGCTGAATTAGTACAAGGGGGGAATGTACCTCGTTTGCTCAGAATTAGAAGAATAATTATTGTTATTTTATAATATAATTTATATTATTTTTTTATAAATATTTTCAAATTAATGTTTTTTACTAGAAATTTACATAGATTCATATTATTTTATATTTATTTTTTATTAAATAAAATAAAAATAATGAAATTCAAGATAATAATTACTTGATCAATAATATTTTAATAAAATATTAAAAGATCATTTCTTAATTATCAAATAAAATTTTAAATATAATTTATATTATTTTATAGTATTACACCACGACCACGGCGGGAAAATGTATCAAATTCATGTATTAATGAGAAGATAGATCAAAGGTTGGAGACATCCGTTTTCAAAAAGAGAACTTTGAGAAGAACATTTCAAAAAGAGAACTTTGAGAAGAACATAGACAGAAGATACTTCGAGGTGAAAGCTGGAAAAACAAAGAGCTCTGAAAAGTGATATTGGCGCGGCTCAATCTGAGATCGGATTTTACTTTCACTCGTGTAAATCTGTCTTCGGATTGAACCTCACCAACATCGCTGTCTTTTCTTTCCATAGCATCCAGCAATCATTACAGTGTCTCTTCTTATAAGAAGAGGCAAATGATTATGCAAGAAGAAACATGAACACACATACACCATGAAAAATTCATGAAAAATAATGCGAACAAGGTTGCAGCTTTTGCTCGGTACCACTTACCAACTAAAGGGAAAAGTGTGTACTTGAATAAAGAACTAGCTAGATATGGCCCCAAACTACTTTTCAAGGGGCAATAATATGATCATTTAGGGTATCTAGATCTCTTGGTAGGAAAAAGGATGGTGGATTGGTGGAGTAAGAGGTGGAGGTGGTGATCTTGTTGGTGGTTGTAGTCATGGAGTGGGATCTTGAAATCATGATCACTTATGATATATATATTCCTTGAACTCAGTCAATTAACTTCATGTCTTATTTTCAAAAGCAAAAAGATCCAAGACTGTTTAAGGGACAATATATTCCAAAATATTTACCAAACACGATCGAGTATGAAAATATGTCGATGAAAGCAAACCCTGTTATTCAATTATAATTAAAGTGGGATTCAAAAACAATAGGAGAGAAATAAAACAACAGATCAAAAGCAATAGCAACAAAATAACTACAACTTATTGTTAGTTCCAAACAAAAAGAAAGAGATTATCGTTGCACCAAGAAGAAATTGAAAAACTATAAAGAGTTGAGCTGTGAGTAGCATGATCCAGAAACAAAAGCTGGCTATTGGGTTGGATCAGTCAAGATCGTATGGAATGTACAAGCAAGCAAATCACCTAAGGTTTGAAGAAGAAGAAGAGACAGAACTAACAAGCTCATGATATTTCTTGATGATGTATAGAATTATAAGAAGAGAAGTCGAGTGATCGAGGCCATAGAAGGCACCTGAGACTCGGGATGAGAAAGGGAGAGAATGGAGCGAGGAGGCAAGGTGTGGGGGAGGTAGAGAATGTATACTGGTAGGTTTTGCCTCGGGATGAGAGGGTGAAGAAGGTGAGGGGAATGATGTCAAGGGGAGCAACTTACTTTTAGGGTTTCTCATGCTTAGTTTGTACTCAATAAAATCAAACGCATGCCACCTGAAATGTTCCTCTTCACCAAAAAACCCAAACAACTCCTTTTGATTGTACCTTTATTTTAAGAACATATTAATTATATTTTAATACCCGTCTTTTTATATCATCATGCCTTGCATCCCATTTAATTAAATTAACCTTGTTGTATTTTATGCTAAAAAGGAGAATAAGATACTTGGCTTATGTGTACCTAAGCATAAACAAATCCTCCTTATGGAAGCCTATATTGTAATGGATAAGTCGTCGAAGAGAAATATCTTAGAATTGAACCACGGGGAGAGATTGAGCTGAGAACTGAACCCATAAATATATTTTCCTAGGCTTCTTAGTTTGCTTTTATACATACATACATATATATATACGTACATACATACATACATACATATATATATATATATATATAATTGATTTTGATTTAAATACGTATCTTAATAGGGTGAGGGCTGAGTAACTAATGACAAGACTATTCCATGGAAGGACTGACTACAAGCCTGTAGCCACTTCCCACAAAGAGTCTGTAGTGCACAAATAAGGAGGGAGTCATCGAGAATTCGTACGTAAAAACTAAAGGTGGTCAAAGCCAAAGCCAAAGCCATATTGTGCAAGAAAGGGGGGGGGGGGGGAGAGAGAGGGGGAGAGAGAGAGAGAGAGAGAGAGAGAGAGGAATCTTGGAAACAAGAGTGCAGAATGTCAGCAAGGAGATTGTCGAGTAGAAAAAAGTTTCCTTTGGAAGGGTTCGTACGAAGCTGATTTTAGTGGTGTTTGCAAATGTTGCATGGTTTTTTTTTTAAGTTGTTTTATTGAAAAATATATTAAAATAATATTTAATATATTAAAATGATTTTAGAATATAAAAATAAAATTATTTTTTAAAAAAAGCACCATTTAAAATGCAATTCCACGCTCACCCTATGAAACTCATCCATATATTTTGGTGGCGAACAGGCAAAATGGCCAGCACCACAAAGCGGAGACACCGGCGCTAGAGAAGCCCCGCCCTGGGCCTGCACCAAGAGACACTCTTCTTGGGTTTTGCTTTATTTTCTTTTAAAAGTCTCTTGTCTTTAATTTAAGGGGTCTCTCTTGGCCCTTCTCTTGGGATTTTGGGAAGTGTAAAAGACCCTTTTAATAAAAGAGGCTTAAAGCCTCATGATTTTGGGCGATAAGTTCGCGTGCCACTACCCAAACACAGATTCCCCCACGCCTTGAACCATTCCCACACCTTCTCTTCTCATATTCTTCTTTCCTCACCAGATCCTAGGTCTTTCTCTTCTGTTCTTGCTCTCTTTACCTAGACTAATGACTTGTGAGGTCAAAAGCTAGCTAGCGCACCTTTGGCTTTTCTTTTGATTATTCTCCTTTCTCATACTTGCATAAGTACCGACACTCCTTTTTACGTGTGTGATGAAAATGATGTTTTTTGGGCACAAAACTTGGAAGCTAGGTCATGTCAAGATAAAACAGCGTATTACATGTAACAACACATGAAGAGGCCGATGAGGGCTTGTTTGGTGCATGTTGTAAAGGGTTAGAAACATGTCGGCCGGGATCATGACCTGGTTCTCATCAATAGTTGACATTCAATGGGGATGGATGTTCTTGGAGTGAGTTTAAAGACAATTGAGAAAATGAAGTTTTTCAATGGAAAAACTCTCTCGATGCACAGTTCGAGCAACAAATGAAAAGTGAAAGCATGTGTTCCAAAGTCAAATTGATGATTCTTGATTAAAGGGGACTGGGCAAAGAGACACCCATGTTCTATTCGTACTTGAGATTTTCTACAATCTTTTTAATGGGCCATGTTGGCCGTTTTGTTCACGAGGAAAAGCAACATTACTTGCAAGAAATAAACTCATTCGCCTGGGATTTACACTGTTTGCCTTCTTCTTCTTCTTCTTTTTATCCTTTGAGCCCCTCCCGGTTTCACATCTATATTATTTTGTTTTCTAATTAGGTCCTTCAACAATTGGTTGAAATGAGATTTGCTCTTGATATTTTGGTTTGATTATCTTCATTAGGTTTCTGTTCCTCAATAATTTCTAGTTAAGTCGATATATTCCGAAGAGTATTGGGCATAAGCACCAAATTGAAAGAAAAAATCACAAGGGACATGCTACTTGAACATCAAAATAGCTTTCTTTGACTAGCTATCGGCCATTTGAAATGTTTAAATTTGAACTGGAGATGATGCAGAGTTATAGGAGCACCACCATATTGATGATGAAGAGTTGGTGATTTTGAGCATGAAATTCGGATAATGGAAGCGCAAGAAAATTGAAGCTTTTGCAAAATGGATGATGGGTATGTTTCAATTATATATGGCAATTAGGTCAAACTCACTTGTCAGCTTGTGGAGAAAAGAAAGACACCTCCTCCCCCCACGAATTCCCTTTTCTACCTTTCTCTCTTTATACTACAACTCTCCGTGTATCGGACTTTTCTGTCCACACATGCAAAATATCCAAAAAATGAACAGAAGAAGCTAGCTTTTTACCCTTTCAAAAGATTGAACAACAAATAATTAATGAATCGTATGCACTGCTCAGTGCTCATCCTTCCTTTTCCTGAGGGAACATTCTTCCACCTGAACGATCGCACTACAGAAGCACAACCTTGTCTTCTTGACAGAAAAACAGCAATTATGTTTGCTCCACTGTCAGATTCTAGCGTCCGAGATCGCGGCAGTGGTTGATTTTTAAAGGATATTTTAAAAAAAAATATCTCAAAATAATAGATATCATAAATTAATTTAAAACAAAAAAAAACCAAAATTTTCAAAAACGTGTTAATTACATGCAGTCTAGAGTATGATAGCGAACAGGATATGGCCCACAATAAGTTCTTATAGCCCACACATTTGGAGCAAAGTCTCTTTAGAGAGAGCAAATTATCTAAAAGCTCACACTGGTACTGGTTGATCTCCCTCCCACAGTTTTCTTTTTGTTACAGGGTTCGAGCCTGTGATCTTTTGGAGAGGGGAGGACATGGGTGTTAATTGAACTGCAAACTCATTGACGATCTCACACACAATTGATTTTACTCATTGGTGTCGTGAAATAATTGTAGTGACAGCTCAAAATCAACAAAGTTACATGGGTGATGTTTGGTATGCATGTGCATGTGAGAGGGAGGTGTGGTATATATCCAGGGATCTGTTCTCTCTATGCAGTTTGCAATAGAAATCCACTGTTATTGCTCACATTATGCTGTTAAAAAACATTTAGGTGCCGTTGTTAATACGAATTTTTAAAAGAAAATTATTGTATATATAAGATTAAAGTAAAAAAATTAAAAAAGGGCCTGATGTTTTATTGTTCATTGATAAATACAGTGAAAAGCCAAATCCATGTTAATTAACTAGTTATGTATCCAGCGGATCGATTTTTGGTAGTAAAATAATGAATATGAAGGGTTTTTAATGTGTTTTTTTATATAAAAAAATTCTTAATTATAAATCAAAATGTTAATTTATAAACTTATCTAATTAATTATATCAATATTATATCAAGAAATAACTAAAATTAAAATATTTGTTCAATAATGATATTTTTTAAAATATATTTTTTATTTAATTAAACGATTATTTGTGCAAATAAAAGATAAAAAAAGTCTCGAACTAAAATGAACTGAATCAAACTATGAAGTTTAATTATAAAACAAATCAATGTTAAATGATAAAATTAAAAATAATAATTAAAAAAAATCTAGCTCAACCTGCGTTAACCCGACAATCCTATTATTATAGAATATAGACACATGATTAAGACAACCCTGCATAAAGAAAAGTGAAAAAAAAAAAAAGAACTATGAAGACCAAAATTGAAAAAAAAAATTACATTTAAAAAAGCACATAAAAAACAATCAAAGTCAACTATTATTAACTTTTGAAACTCACAAGTGTGGTTATGAATCCAGGACTGATCATGTAAAAAACAAACTCAAAAAAACAATAAAGCAAAATTCTTAATGAAAAAAATATTTATGTGCGAAACTGAATATATATATATATATATATATATATAAAAAGACAACAAAAAAAACTCTAAATTATGCATCAACCCCATAATCATGGGTAAATGATTTGGATAATTCTATAGAAAAAAAAATTCAAAGATCAAAAAACTCCTTAAAAGGAAGGTTTATGTTTGCTCTTTTTTTTAGGGTAGTTTAGTAATTTAATTGTGCTAAATTAAAAAATAAATGTTTAAAAGACTCCTTATCCTTATTCAAGTTAATGTTATTTTGGTTGCAAGCTAATTAATTCATTATATTATTCATGACCCAGTAACTATTGTGCCCCTATAAAAAACCAAATTACCCCTCAATTTATAGGTTAGTGGCTTTTTGGCGGAGACAAAGTGGGGAAAATATTGCAGTAACCAGGCTTAGTTTATGTTAATAATAACAATAATAAATTAAGGCATTTATCTGCCAAAATTGAGGACAAACTACAGAGGACAGCAAGCCCAATAAATCAAGAAAATAGCTCGAGTGAGATGAAAATATTCAATGGTGGAGCAGCCATTGTTCCTTTAAAAGTTTAAGTAACATCTTGCATATTATGAAGAAAAGTTATCTACACAAGACATGAGGTAACATTCCCTTGTGTCTGCTATAACTAGGAACAAAAGGTTGGCAATTGAATGAAGGCATTAGTGATCTGCCATTTGAGCAATTTTCCCCCATTATACCTCTGCTAAGCATTTATTGCCCTTTCAGTTTGTAGTAGGCATACAAGCAAGATCCAAAGAAACCAAGGGACTGGCCAACAACGTTCAGCTGAAAAGATCAAGTCAAATGGAAGCCATTATAAGACTGCTGTGTAAACAGCACAAAGAAGTTCACAGTTCATTCTCACCAAGTCAAATGGAAGCCCGCCAAATAGTATCCAGCCAAATCCAATGGTGAAAAGATCCTATAACAGCACAATAAGAAGAAATAGAATGTGAATTATGATATGTTATAGGCTAAAGACTAAAATTGCTAACGAGCATATAAGGCTAGGAGAAAAACTAGATAAATTGATTATAGCTCCTGCCCTGTTCTTGTCTTCAATCATTGAACCTAAAATTGGGCTCAGTACTATTCCCTTTTGGCTCGTCAGGAGATTCATGCTTAATGCAGATATTCCAGCAGTTCTGGCTTAATTAACTTGGTCGCATCAAGGGATGTTGGCTAGAAATGTTTATGAAATAACTTAAGATGCTGCATTTTATGGTTTTTTATTGTAGAAAGTGATTACAAAATCCAAGAACCCTAGTCTCTAGCATCTTCCCTGCTTGCTGCACTTGTTTAGAACAATTTGATTTCACATGGCACTACTTACAAAAAAGAATCATAACCTCCTTGGTGTTATTTCAGATCCATTACACCATATGCACTTTAACTAGAATAGCAAATGGAAGATAAGAATAAACTAGCTATCAGTCACAGAAAATTCTGCCTGGAAGAATAAACAATACAACTTGAGAATAGCCCAGGAAAAGAATGACAAGTTATCGCAAGAGTTCTATAATTTGATTGTTTAAGAGGTTCTATTTCTACTACATGATGAAATACACCACATGGAAGCCACTGGCTTCATTATCTAAAATCAGTGTAAAAATTCAACAAGACAGGTGAAAATGTTGCACCAGTGAAATCACATCGGTATTGATTGTGGTTTCATTGACATGAATTTAGGATGCTGCGAGGTTAACAAGAGGCGTGCATTTTACATACCTTCAAATTACCACAGATAGTCTGTGTCAAAGCTGAATTTAGTGTTGTATTCATAAACACAAAATAATTAATTAGGAAAGCCATGATACAGGAAAGAAGCATCACCACCTGCAAAACATTTGAATGCAGCAGTTTCAGACACAACTGTTAAATGAATAGCGATGGAAGGATATTCATGTCCATTGCTCTGAAATTTTGTAGATGCTGACATTTTAGCCACAGATTGTTAAGATGTATATGATGCAGAGGAAGAAAATATTTCTTTACGAATCTCATTTTCCTTTTTTCTGATTTTGTTGAATTGCATAATGTTGAAGTTTAGTTAAGATGCAACATGATCTTGGATAGAGAAACCTGGAGGAGCTACGATATGCATTTGAGAACTTTTGTAGATGATGTAGCCGTAAGGAGCTCAGGCAAATCTAGTAACTTCGCTATATCTGCAGTCTTAGAGCTGTAAAGATTGATCCGTCAGGCTGAGAAATGCCATGTCTTTTTCTGCATGGGTAATGATCCTTTGGTTTTTCTCAAGTTCTCAGGACAAGAATTTTCTAAATCCTAGCAGACAAGTTTCGTTCAAACAAAACAAGATAGGGATGTTGTAAATCTTAGCAAAGTCGGCCACTACAATGGAGCTGTACTAGCACAGCTACAGTGCGCTCTCTGTGTCCTTGTCAAAAATAAAGTGAAGACTAGCTAAGAGAGGGAGAATTGGCTAGCTTCATAGCATGATGAAAAGATGCAATAAACATATACAATCATGTTAATTCATATACAGAGAAAGAAAAAATAAATGTGCACGATTACCCATAGGACTGGCATGTGCTTGTTAAGGCCTGTTCATCAAAATATTTACCAATATATTTATCAAGCATGCACTTTAAAACCTTTAAATGTACTTTCTGATGAAAATAAAGAACCTGAAATCCTGGCGAGAAGAGAAAGGGAAAGTTCCTCATTGCTTCTAAATCTCCTCTAATTGATGTCCAGAACAGCAAGATTGGTCCACAAATTATACCTACAAAAGTTAGCAAGTGAAATTATGCTCAACTTAAGGTTAGTCCAATCTATCAAAATGAATGTTGTCCTCTAATCTTACCATTGCACCACATGAGACCAAAGCTATTAAGGCCACTAGATTTACCTGAAAGGCGTTGCATTGTATCATAAATAAAACAAAGCTTTGAAACCTCTTAGTAATCAATTGTAAATGAGAAGAGTGGACACTTTATTACCAATTCGAGCAATAGAAGCAAGATATACTGCTGTACAAATGTTTGCTACAAAGACAACGGCATAGCCATAAGCATCGAATGACAAATCTCGAGCTCCAGCAACAAATGCACCAAGTATGATTATCCCAACACTGATGAAATCCTAGATCATACAAGATATTAGAAACAAGAAAACCCAGATCACACTGCTATTATAGCTTAGGATGGTATAACTATTTAAACCATACAAATTTATATCATGTGGTCATCATTCTTT
This sequence comes from Populus alba x Populus glandulosa, assembly GCA_033617975.1. Classification (NCBI taxonomy): domain Eukaryota; kingdom Viridiplantae; phylum Streptophyta; class Magnoliopsida; order Malpighiales; family Salicaceae; genus Populus; species Populus alba x Populus glandulosa. The sequence continues at coordinate 12,601,449 of CM066160.1, forward strand.
AACTGTTAAAAAAAATTTGAATGTGTGAAGAAAATGACACCATGTTCTTCTCACGTAATAAGGCCTTCCAAATTTTGATTGATAAGACCCGGTTTGCATGCTGCGAGATTTTTGTCACATCAGAAACACGTTGTTCTTAGAAACCTTAGAAATATAAACTACACCAAACAATCAAGTAATACGAGCAGAAACAGAAACAGCAGCAGCAATAAACAAGATGCAAGGTGTTTGTCAAAACCTATGACATTCATTACTTCACCAAATCCATCTTCGAGGCAATGCTGTCTAAGCAACTCAAACTTAGATAAAAGAACTCCAATTGTAATATTTTGAAAGAAAAAAAAAAAACAGATTTGACAGCTCCACTTGTAATATAAGACCCTCATAAGCTAGCAAATTAAGACTTTGATGAAGCACTGGAAACTGAGATCAGCTCGTCTTAACAATCACTACTCATCATGTCTTTATTGAATGTCTTAATTCATATTACTTTTGTGCTTTCTGTTATCATGTATAATCTTAAAGCAAATCACTCCTTACTAACCAGTTTCGGATTATCATCAACATGGTATATTTAACTTCCGAGCAGTGCATATAAATAGTTGAATGTTTCTTGTTATCGGCACTCATCTTCTAGAGTCCCAATTTCATTTCAATACGCGTACAGTTGATCTATCACCTTTATATCAGTACCCTTTACATATATATTTCCTTTATCTTCAAGTACAAAACTACTAATCATCTATCCAATAGAAAGCTCTGTTATGAATTCATAAACATGCACCGAGTACCCATCTTGATATTCAAACTTTCTTTTAGTGGAGGACTTGATAAGGAATCTATATACGTTACTCCAATACCATCATCATGAGAATAAACTTGATGAAAATAGCCAGATAAAGCTAGTTCCAAAGGCTAAATTTCAGGAAAGTATTATCCTGAAATATGCTTTAGTATGTGTCCATTATGTACAATGATATTCAATTCTGGAAACTATCACATAATAGCAGCATATCATCTATTACAGCAGCATCAAAGAGTTGCATACCTGCCAACAACACGCAAGGAATGTTTCTGTCCTGTCAAAAGATACTCCACAATCATTGTGAAAGCCACAGTAGTCCTCCTAAGGGTGGTGTACATGGGGACATTTATGGCACGTACTGATTCCATTGTGATCAGCTTTAACAGAAGAGAGAAAGGCCAGAAATGGTTAGAATTAACTCAAAATTTTGAACAAGGAAATAAATAATAAAACTCTGCTAAATACATACCATGTAAAGCAGATATGACAACGCCAGGGGAAGGGAGTGAAGCAGTGTCTTAAATGATACAAGTCTTGCTGGGTTGTTAGACATGTTCTGCGGTTCACTAGTTGTAAAAGATATGATCTTCCAGAATTTCAATACATAAAGGAATAAGCATGAACATAGCGTCTAGAAAACACAAGAAAAAAAAAATGCCCCGGTTAAATACTGAGAAGAATCAGGACCTGGCATAAATAAATAGTCAAGTCAGTTGGCACTAAATTGCCAGGCAAAGATAGATTCAGGGTATGAAAATCAGAATCTAGTTGTAATTTGAACTCTTAGAAGAGAGAATGCTAACTAGTTTCAGTAAATCAATGCTACCACAAGCAGCTAATGATTAAAAACTATACATAGAGGGTACTCCAGGAAACCATATTAGTCAAGGAGATACCTGAAAGAGTGTGATGACGTTTGCATATGGGAAACTGTAAGAAGAAAGGGCTGCTTTGTTGAACATTACCAAGAGAACTGTAGAATGGAGAAGGCAGCATGATCACACTAGGTACAATGAAAAAAAAGTCTGCCTTCATAGAAGAAACTATTAAGCAAATAAATGACAAAGGATGCAGTACAATTTTAATTCAAACAACTAAGAGGGTGTCACAGCAGTCTCATATCGACTGTTGAAGAGAAAGCAATCAAAGTTTAAACACGCTTTCACTGTCTTCAGTTATCAGGAATTGAACAATTTTTGTTGTCTTTTTTCAATTTAGCGGCTCTAGTCTGTTGGTTAAAGATTTTCAGATTGTACTGCTAAACCCCAGTTACAAAATCTGAGAGCAAGCCAATCATTTACCTGGCTAGAAACTTTAACTTTTCAGGAAAGGCTAGGCAAGCAATGAAATCCCAGGAAGACTCATCTTTCAGTGGTTTTTTTCGCTGGGTCCCAAAAATATTGGGAGGAAAATTCCAATAATCAGGAAAATTGGAGAACAAACTTTCCTCTGCAGGAAAAACAATCTCCCAAATAACTTATTTTTTCAGGGAAACAAATAGAACCAAAGCTATATATAAGGCTTCCTCAAAGATTGATCGTTCACTAAGCCTAAGCTGACATGAACAAGAATGTTCTTCACTACTTAAACTGCATCATTCTCCCACATTAATATAATAATATTCCAGTTAAATTCCTTAAATTTTTTATATGATAGCAAAGGTATCGAGACCATATGGCTCGACCAGTCCTCCTAGCTAGCACACGCAACACCCCCTCCGCACGCGTGGGAAAGCTCAAACGAAAATCCACGATTGTGGCCCCAACATGGAATTATCTGCACCTAACAATGTTGGAATTCAACCTGTAGCGTGCACCTAATTCATACGACTCAAGCAAACCCGCAGGTCCTTAACCATGAGGCCAGCTCCCACGAGGTTAAATTCCAAGAATTTTACCCCCTCCATACTTGCACCATCATACTCCATAGCATTCTTTCGCTATCCTGGCCATCACAAGTGACCACTTCACTATAACCTATATAAAAAATATTCTCATATCATATAGTCCTACTTTTCTAGACATAATAAAGCCTAGTGTTGTTGACAATTCAGTATGTCTCCTAAATTCCATCTCCACTATTAGTGTCTTTAGTGGCATCAATAATACTAGATATTCTTCTATTCTCCTTGGCCCCACAGCATTATCTCCTCAAACCCCTTTTCAACTCACTTTTTCTTAGCCAATAGAACAATCCAACAACACCCCCTTCTTCTTTTTCACCATCAAAAACTGAAACCAAATTTTCTTTTCAAATTCTCTTCTTCACCCACATTTTTTCATCGACCAAAGAATATGTCAAAACAAAACCAGATAAAAACAGAAAAGAAAGACAGTTTAACGAAAAGAAGAATGGACCTGACCTGCACTGGCCATGTAAGAAATGGCAGCATAAGCTCCTTGTTTAGTCATGGCTGAGCCATTTTTCTCCTTCCCTTCGCTCTTTAAGGGATCAGTAACTGGTAGCTTCTTGTTGGTCTCTGAATCCATGCCAGGAAAAAGAAATCTTTCCTTCTCTTTTCTTTGCTTTTGGAAATTTGAGAGTGAGAGAAGAGAAGGGACCGGCTGAAAGCGGTTAAATAAGAGAGGGAAGGGAATATGTTTGAGTGAGCAAGAGCCCACGGAGAATGCGTTGGAATGGACACGTGGCGTGGTGTGGGGAGTACCGGTCCGTTTAAATTAGGTCCCAGCTAAGATTTTATTGGCTGCTTTCTGGCTTTGGATTTGTTTTTGGGATTTTCTGGTTGGGTTTTTTGGATTTTTATTCCTTTTAAGGATTTAGATTCCACTATGAAATGAAATGAGCTGTTGGGAACTTAATAAATGAGATTAAATTTGTTGCTTTTTTTCTTGGAAAATCAGAGATTATATAGTAGTATGATTATTGCAAAATGGATTTTGACTCTTCATTATGGAAGAGAATTTCCGAGGAAAATAATTAAAATTTAAGAACATACTAAATCAAAGTTGGATTTGAATTTAAAAAAACAATCCAGGGAAATATATAGGTTGTTTGAAACAAATTCTGTGTTGTAATTAAATTTAATTATAGTATTTTATGTAAATTTAATTTATATATTTAAAATATATAAAATTCAATTCATTTTATTTTCTATATTATTCTTCTTATCTTCATTTTATTTCCTCAAATGCCTTGTGATTGTTTTAATAAAGGTAATTTTAATATTAAATTTATTTACTTTTGAATTGTAAATTAGAGTCCTTGATCTTTAATTTACTTTTATAGTATTTTTAAATATTAATTCCATTTAAATTTTAATTTCTAATACGGATTCTAAATATAAAATTAATATCTAAGTTAGAATTCAATTTAGACTGTTCAAGCATATTGATAAGGAATTTGTTTTTGGAATCAAAATTGCTAATTATTTTTAGCATTAAAGGAAAATTATTCTTGGAAAACAAATAAAAAAAAATCTGATGTGGGGTTTGGGTCAACAATCAAATATTTTATTTTCCAAATTACTTGTAAACTACTAAAATAATATTGAAATTCTATGTAACACAATGTGGTGCTAGAATGGATTCACTATGAACAATACTATTCAGATATATTTTAAATGTTGGGATTTATTTTTCAATGAATTTATTTATTCAAGAGTTTTAGAGAATTCTAAAATTGAGTGGAAATTTTTTAAAAAAATATATTTCAAACGTATAATTGAAAAAATAAGGATAAAAAAGGGTCTTTTCTATTTTGAAGTAAAAAAAATTCAATACGATTCCAAAATCTTTATTTCACATGCCAATTTGTCCATGTTGTTTTAAAATTTTATGTTCTCGTAAAAAAAAATTCAAAATTAAAAAAAATAGAATTTTGATAAAAAAAATATATGGTTTTTCTTTTTTAGCTCAAATATAGTTTTTCAAAAAAAAAATTATTGTTTTAAAATTTAATTAAATGAACTACATTGCTATTAAAAAAACTCACTTTATAGTCAAAACAAAAAATACATGAATCAAATAATACAATTTTGATGTAAAAATATATATTTTTCTTCCATAATTTTATTCATCACCTTCCTTGTGAATGTCTATTTTTATTATCATCTAACTAAATAAAAAAATATATTATAAAAGGCAAAATTATTAAACTCAGTCATGCCCATGATCTGGGTTACAAGTTAGACAGGTTAACTCGTGTTGACTCAAATTAATTCAAAATATTGTTGTTTTGATATTAAAAAACATTAAAACAATATCGTTCTAAAAAAAAATTGAAACCAAATCGAGTCTTGATCGAATTGGTTGAGTCATGCATAGACCAGCTAAGTTGATCAAGTCACATTGAATCAACCCTTAGTTTAATTTAAAAGTTGGCTAAGCTAGGGTTGAGTCAATAAGTCATTATATTAACCCGTCCAGTCAGGTTAAATTTACAAACATGATTATAACAATACACAAGCTACTGACTAGTTTATATATATCATACTGGTATTGTTATATCTAACATGATTGCAATAAGACTATCTAATGCTTTGCCACTAGTCATATATTTTTTTTCAAGAAAATAAATATATAGGTTTTTCTAACATGTTTTTTTATATAAAAAAATTCTCAATCATAAACCAAAATATAGTATACATGAATGTAATTAAATCAATTAATATTTGATCAATAAATAACTAAAAATAATATATTTGATATCGCAATATGAGTCATACATTTAGTTGTATCTATTAACTATGTTTCTTATAATAAATTTTTATTCAATCAAATGATTGTCCTCGATAATAAAAAGTAAAAAAAATTCATCAATAAAAGTAAATTAAATAAAATTATGAAGCTCAACTATCAGACAATCAAAATATTGAATGGTATTTTTTTTTTAAAAAAAGATATAGGTCAACTTGGATTATCTTGAAAGACCCATGGAGAGAAAATTGAAAAAAAAAAACATGAAGATTAATTCTAAAAAATATATATATTGAGTGATGAAATTGAAAAATAAATCAATTTTAAAAAATAATAAACAAAAAAATTTAAAATCAACCCGTGTTAATCTTCAAAACTTGTAAATATGGTCATAAGCCGGAATAGACCATATAAAAGGCAAACTCAAAAACATAAAAAAGTAAAATTTTCAATAAAAAAAAGCTTAGTGATGAAACATCAACAATGTTTTTTCCATGCTTTTTTGATCTACTTATAGTTAGAACCCTTTTGTTTCTATTTTTCTTATTTTATTTTATTTTGTTTGCTTGTTTTTCTTCTTTCCATTTTGTATATGAATTTTTTTCTTAATCGGTAATCTATCTTTTTATTTTTTTTATAAATACAAAATACTTTAAAAATAATTTATATGTCAACTAAAATTAAATTATTTTTCAAATAAATTTAAAACACACCTTTTATATTAATTCAATATATTAAAAAAACTTATTCAGTTTGTTTTTAAAAGTTACTATCTATAAAAATCAGAATCATCAAAATTACTATTTGTAATCTTTTCTTTATTGTTTTAATTTTTTTAATTTCATCATTTAATGTTTAGTTAATTGAGAATTGAGTTTTATAATTATTTTAATGTATTTTATATAAAATTAATATATTTTCATAATTCAAATTATAAATTTAATAAATCAATCTAATAATTTAATATATTAATTTAATAAAAATAATATATTATCATTTTAATATTAAAAAAATATCATTCCTAATTATTTTACTTCTGATTCAGAATGCCTTGAAATTATTAAGTCAACTAACCTTCTTCCAATTTATGTTTTTTAATATAAAAAACACTAGCAAGATATTTTTACACTAACAAACAAATTGAATTGACCCGCACCGTATAGCGGGTCAAAATCAGGATTAATGAAAGTGTGTACCGAATATTTTTTTTATTCCTTAATATTATTTTATCATTTTCATCATCACCACAGTCTGTTTAGGGGCCCCACGTTTCCTTCTCTCAGTAGAACTCCCTCCCTCCAAATCCCCCATTCCTTCCTCCGTAAGCCAAAAAACTCCCCTCCTCCCTCAAACCCCTAACCACCATCAACCATGCAAGAACCGGACCTTCACGATTTATCCGACGACGCCGATTACGCCGCCTCTCTTCAACAAGTAAAGCACTCAATCAATCACTCACTCACATTTTCACTAAATTCAATTCAATTCACAAAACACCTTTTCTTTAATCATCTCCGTGCCTTCTTGTTTTGATCCAGGGATCGGCGAGCATGATGATGACGCGGAGCGACAGCGGAAAGAGTACCTCGTCGAGCGTGCCGGAAGGCGCAGAAGTTGTATATCTGAAAGATAATGTCACAATTCATCCTACTCAGTATGCGTCCGAGAGAATCAGTGGTCGACTGAAGCTTATCAAGCAAGGCTCTTCTCTCTTTATGGTAATTTGATTATGTTTTTATTAATCAGTTTATTGATTATCTGTTTAGCGTTTTTTCTAAAATGGGGTTGTTGTTTATGTGATGGCAGACGTGGATTCCGTACAAAGGGCAGATTACGAATGCGGGGTTGTCAGAGAGAGGTTGTGGTTCTGAACTGTTAATTTGGTCAATTATGAGCAGTGATGTAGAGGAGTAAATGTGACATGGTTTTGTTCGTGTAGATAGGAGTCTTTATACCATAAGGGCTGTGCCTTTTACGGATGTGAGGTCCATTCGTCGATATACTCGGACGCTTGGGTGGCAGTACATAATAGTTGTTTTGTCATCAGGTATATATGTTTTTTTTTTCTTTCTTTTAATGAAGGCTGTAATTTTCAGTGATAGAGGATGTATAATTTTTAACTGTCGGAAGGTGCTTTTAACAAATTGATAAAAATCAATGGATAATTCTACACTAGTCTTGAACTTACAACTCGGTGTTGTTGAGTTGTAAAGGTCAACAAATCGAATGTTTACATGCAAGGATAAAAAATTATGTTATCAAGGTGGTTATAAAAAGTTTTCAACCAACTACTACTTTCTTTCATTTTATTGTCAGAAATGAAACCATGTTTTCCTACAAATGAGGCTTTTTGTTTCAGTGTTATCACGTGATTGGTGAGCTTTTCAACTCAACCATGCTGTGCTGGAAAACCAGGAATAGTGTAGAATAACTAATATGAATAAAGGTTTTGAATACTTTTAGTCTGATAAATGGTCAATGGTTCAGGTGATGGAATTTAAGATATTTGTAGCATGTGTTACCATGTCTGATATTTGTTAGAGCACAAAGATCATATTTTTCATGGATTTGTCACTTTTTACGGTCTGCACTTACATGGAACTATCAAAATTGCACAATTTGATGATTGAAGTGAGATTCTGAAGAAATCGGTACTTTGTAGTGGCAATTTGAGTACTGTATGTTATCTATTTTTTCCTTTTGGATATTTGTTTTGAGGAGATGGGCTCTATTTTATATACTTTTTACCTCATCAAGGTATGATTAGTTCTATATCTATTTATGAGCATCTACTTTTATTTATCTTTGGTTAATTTTATTGCGAGGTGATTGTTTCTACTTTTATGCACTATTTTTTGTTTGGTGTCTCTATGCCCTATGTTGAAGGTTATGAGTTTTGAGGGTGTGTTGCAGGACTATTTCTCTTAAAATTGAATCTATCAATCCTTCGATCTATTTCTCTTGATTTTTAAAATGGAGGTTTGTTGCAGGACTCGCATTTCCTTCACTTTACTTCTACAATGGAGGAGTCAAAGAGTTCCTTGCTACAGTAAAGCAACATGTTTTTATTGTGAGGTTGGTTATTGATTTACCTTTCATTTTGAGACTCTCTATGCATAGTAAAGGTGCATATCTAGATATTGTAAGAGCATCTTTAATATAACAAATTTACATTTGTTGACAAAGAAATTAAAACAGATCAACCTTTCATTTCATTGTGCTAATCTTGTTCATCCTTTCAATATTCATAGCACTGTTCATTGGGCAAATTTCACTTCTAGGTCCCTCGAGTTTTATATCCTTTTCGACTTGACCATTCTACTTTATTTTGTTTCAAATTGTCCTTAAAAGTCATGTCCAAGGTGTCAAATAATGTTCCAGCATTAAATGAGAGGCCAAATTTATAGGATGGGAATTTAGTTGTTGTAAATAAAACAATTAAAGAAACAAAGATCAAAATTAACATCAACAAAAAAAATAACAACTCTTTTCCCATATTTAGTTTTCAAAAGGGGCGTAAAACTACACTTTCATCCTTCAATTTTTTATTTTTTATATTTGGTCTTTGCTAAAATTTATTTTTAAAATTTTTCATTCCTTGGATCTTGAGAGGTGAGAGAAAGTCGTTGTAAAGAGAGAGAGGAGAGAGAAAGGGTTCAGTTTGCCACATTCCGATAACAAAAAAGGCCGATCTTCATGTTAATGGGTTCGTCTTGGAAAGGGAGTTCAATGTTGGTGGTGTTACCTTTTGAACATGCTGGAAAAAGTAGATTGGAGCCAGCAAAGTTTTTTAAATTCTGTTTTTAGAGCGATTGGGGTTGAAAATGGGTTTATTGAGTTTTCTTTGATGTTTTTTAGGTGTTTTCAGGTTACAACAAATTGAAAATTGAGTTTTTGGGGTCCAAAAACCCAATTCCTGATTTTTGGTGATCGGAGAAGGTAACAGTGTATGGCATGTAGTTTGCCTAGGCAGTAGACCTGTGGTCTGCACAATTAAAAAAAAAAAAAAAACAGAACAATTACCCTTTTTTATAAACAAAACAAAACCTAATTCTTGATTTTCAATGATCAGAGAAGGTAACAGTGAACAACATGTCATTTGCCTAGACAACAATGTGTCGTCCGCTCAATTTAGAAAAAAAAAAAAAAACAATTGTCATCCGCTTGTTTTATTTTTTTTGAAAGGGAAACCAAGAGTGCAAGCCTGAGCTTTTGCCTTTTAGGTTAGCATGTGGGCTCGTCTTCCATCCCCAGTAGCCCTGACTTTTGTTTTCAATTGTTTTAATTAATATCCTATGTCATTTTTTTTTTAAATTGACCAAATTAACTATTTTTAAAATAATAAATATTTTGGCTGGTTTATTTGATTTCATAAAACCTCCAATACCTCTAATAGATTATTGTCATTTATTTTTAATTTGTTTCTTAGATTTAAAATCGATCAGTTGTACATGTATTATGCATTTATAAAAATAAAAATTATATGTTCTTAACAACCATAGTAAATCTCTAAGATATATATAAAAAATGTATAATATAAAATGGGCAGCTGAGGTTAAATATTTGCATTTATGGAAAAATTCTCTTCCCACTTTAGTCTTTAATCGGCGCTAACAATTTTTTTCTTCTGATTTATTAGTTAATCATCTTTTTTTTTTTTTTCAAAATTAACTTGTAATCCTACCCGCAACTTATCACATGTACATTGGCTAGTATTGTGCTATGCATGGAGCGCATTTTATAAATAGAATTGACTGATTTTTTTCATTGTTTATTCTTGGATGCCTTGTTTTCTAATCTATTGGTGCTATGTGGTGAGAAACTGCTTCAAGGTTATCTTTGAAACTTTACTGGGATTAAATGAGTTCCTTGCTTTGTAAGGTATAAGGACCAAAGCCTGGCTGGCCTTGCTTGGGCTATGACCATAGCACATTTTGGCCTTGTGGAATCTTCTCTCCTTGTAGAAATGGGTTGGATGGGGGGTTGTTGGTTCTCTTTCTCTTAAGGCTGTTTCTGACAGAACAAAAAAAAAAAAGAAATAAATGAAACTACCAGTTTTTCAATAACTTGTAGGTTCCTTCTGCACACATTGTTGTCTGGAAAGGGAAGTTTAAAAAGCATAGGAAAAGGGTAGCAGCATGAAGTTTGTCCTGTCATGTCTTGTGTAGAGTTTCTGATATGAAAGAAATGATAATACTTTTGTGGTTTAAAAGTTCTAGTACAAAGGTTGAAGTGAGGGAACTGTCTTCCTCACCTATCTAATGGATGATTTCTTTGTTTTGCCATTTTTCTGTCTTTCTTCTGGGAATTTATAAGTACTCTTACATTTAGGAGCTGCGGTTTTTTGCAACTGTCCTTCTCATTGCTGCTCCTTTTCTTTTGCCTTGTTTAGCTCTCTACATATTTCCCACGTGCTTCTGTGTTGCCCCTTTGCTCAATTTTTTTCTCCTATCAACTTAAATAATGGAGGAATGTTGTTTAACATGAGTGTGGCATCATATTGTGTTCATGTCAAGCATGAAACCTCATATGAGCTGTGATGTTAAGTTATGCTTGACACATTCTTTTAGATTAAGTGCACACATTTTTTATGGTGGACGGGAACCTACTTACACCTTGGAGATCAGACATCCTTCAAAAGAATTAAGTGGAAAAAAAAAAAGACAATTAGAACAGAAGTACCTTCTCCCAGAAAGGCCCGGTCTTTTTTTAAAATCTTATTTGCTTGTTTTGTTTGTGCATTTCAGGATATCTTTTCAGTTGTAAGATTGATTTGTTTATGAGGTCCTTAAACTTGTTTACTCTTACATCTATCTGATCTTATTTATCATCAGAGATGCCATTTCCAGTAATCTTGTTGCTGTCCATCAAATTTCCAGGTCATTAGAAGATGCAAATGTATTCTTGGTGAATGATTTTCAAAATCCCTTTCAGGTGCGGATGAACATTCCTTTGTTTTCTTTTTAGATAACTGGTAATCAGAAACTGCCTCTCTGTAATTTGCAAATATTGCTTTTAAAGGTTGGGTTGCATAGACATTAATTTCTACCAGGTTGTGCCATCTCAGTCATTTCTGTTATGTTTTAGGGTGTATCCCCTGAATTAATCTAGATATTCAAAATCCTGATATGTTTGGTTGACATGTTATTCGTTTCATTTTGCCTCTGTTCTTTCTTTCTTTCTTTTGATGATTTTTAACTGGGTTTTGCAGAGAACTTTGTCCTCTTTAGAGTTGTCTGTTTCTATTGCAAGTAGGCCATCTGCATCTGTTTCAGATGGTGGTGAATATTTATCTTATGAACTCCAAGGGAGGATTGATGGCAGCATCCATGAAGACATTCATAGGCCTTCTCAAAACCACGGGAGGCAGAAGCACAAGAGTCATGATTCTGCTCGAGATCTAACAATCCAAGTACTGGAAAAATTTTCTCTTGTGACTAAATTTGCTCGGGATACAAGTTCACAACTGTTTCGTGAAAGTAATAGCAATGGCTATGGTGCTACCGAGAGGAAAAGTTCTAGCCACTCCCCCCCTGATATCTCCCATGAGGCATCAATGGATGCAAAGGTAGCTCCTGGGGAAGCTCCTGTTCCCTCAGATCCTCTGGAGGTACCCTTTTCTCTACTTGAGCAATTTGAATTTATTAATATTTTGGGACCCTCTGGAGTTTAATTAAGTTATTGGTCTTCTTGTGTCCTGCTCCTAAAAGGTGATATATTTTTTATTACATTTGATGTGTACTCTTTATAACACACACACTTCTCAGATGACACATAACCCTTAATGTGCACATTATCATTAGGTTTGCGTATGCACCTGAAACTGGTATTGGCATAGTATTTGGTACTATATCTGCTAATTGCATTTATTTACGCCATTGTGGGGCTTTTGCATATAGGTTTTCAACAGTGATGTTGCTGAACATTTTGTTCTTCTTACTTCTGTTTGAATCATATCATACAGAGTTTACTTACAACTTTTGAATTTGATGTATTAAATTTCTTTTCTTGTTTTGGTTTTTCTTCTTGTGCTGAGGAAATTCATTATAGGGCAATACTGATTTTGTTAGCTGGCAAACAGAATGGGGCAACCAATTCTTTCTGTTGGTAATGTATTGTTTTTTAAAAGAGGGCATGGCTGACTGGTGCAGTACCCGGTGCACCAGGAGTTCACAAAGACTAGCTTTGGCCTGCAAGTTTACCATTAAGTCCTTAGCAATAGCATGGATAGTAATTTAAATCCACCATTTACCAAAGGTATGGATATGTTTTTACTAAGATCAAGCTATTGGAAATGGGTTTTACCAATGGGAACTTGTTGGAAATGGGTGGTATTTTTTATGTATTTAATAAAATGTATCAAAGCACTTATTTTGAATGTGGTAAAAACAAAATTTTCTTGGGAGCCCAGACACCGCTTTTGATTTATTTTTTTACCGGTTTATGTTGTGAGAAGGAAGACTTCAACAACCAACAGAACTTTTCCTCTCAATAGCACCATAGCCAAAATTTTGTTAAACTTTTTTAATGTTCCCGAGAAGAAAGTTCTGTTGGCGTAAGGAATGGGTCTTCTTACATTTGAGGAAAAGTTCTGTTGGTGTAATTCTTCTCGAGAAGTTGGTGTAATCACTTCAGATCTGTTGGTTGTTAAAGTAGGAGCCCTAAGCACGAGTCTTACATTTAAGGGTTCTGCCATAGTGCTCATATTGTGATCCAACTCATATTTCATATTGTGATGCAACTCAAGGACCAAAACACGGATGCCATTATGCATTACATATACTTTTCATGTTCTTGACTTGCTTTTAGAAAGTTAGTTGTAGATCTCCACATACTTAGTGGTATGTAGCTTTTCCTTCATGTAATTCCATTGCTTCCATTAGAATATCAAAATGCCACAGAAGAAAAGCACTTGTAATTGCTTACTGCTTGATTCATTAATATTAAGAATTTTAAGATAATAATGACTTTCCTTGGGATGATCTACCGTGTTTCATGGAATGTCTTTTTTTCTATTTGCCTTGATCAATAAATACAATCACTTTTCTTTATAGAAGTGGGATTTATTATTTTCCTCACCTCTTTGTGGCAGTTCGATAAAATGACACTTGTATGGGGAAAACCAAGACAGCCTCCCTTGGGGTCTGAAGAGGTAAAGCTTTTTTACCTGAAGATAAATTCTCTATCGCCTTTAATGATAGATCTGTCAATATGAATGTCTCTTTTTCAGTACTCTTAAATGTTTGTTTTTCTTGCCAGCCTTTTATTTTGGTCTCAGTCACATCCTTGCATTGACCCAACTGCTTTTTTATCTGTAAACCATGATAGTCTTTGGATGCCTGTGATTTGTACAACTCTGATTTGACATTTACTGCGATTTCTCAATCTTATTTTTTAGAAGCTCATGTGCCAAACTCAGTGAGTTCAAGGGTTTCAGATCCCACCCTGAGAAACCACTGTCATGGTTTGTCCATTTCATATGCTGTAGCTTCCCATTGAAGATGAATTTTATCGTACTTGTGGCCCTTAACCCTGATTTTTTACTCAAGACTCTGAAGGTACATGCCACTATTTTTTTTCTCAAAAGTTCTTTGTGTTTTCAGTGGGAAATTTTCTTGGATTCTGAAGGGCGAGTCATAGATTCAAAAGCCTTAAAAAAGAGAATATTCTACGGGGGAGTTGAGCACTCAACATGCAAAGAGGTTTGTTCATTGCTCGAGACTTTTTGGCTTAATATGTTAATCTTCTTAGGATTAACAATAATGAATATAGGTCTGGCCACTTCTGTTGGGATATCATGCTTATGATTCAACATACGCTGAGAGGGAATACCTCAAGTCAATCAAAAAGTCAGAGTATGAGACAGTAAAACAACAATGGCAGGTTTGTTGCAATTCTCACTTTTTCATATATTAAAGCTGAAGTCTTCACCTGTTGTTTTCTATGCTCTTATTTTTCTTTTCATTTCTACTTCAACTGATTTATGAAACATGCTATTTTGTTGCCAGCATTTCACTTGCTTGGGTTTGTAGGATACTATTAGGTTTAATGATCATTAATGCATTGTTGTGGAAAGGGAAAGACTGATTTGCTTTCATGTTGTCTAAATTCCTATTTATAATAATCAGCTAAATAGAAGGTACAGCAAGAAGAGCAATTTTTTTTTATTATTATTATGCAAAACCTTTGCAGATTGGGTGCACAGTACACTCAAATAAACCATGTGTTTGTCAGGCTTTTGGCTCAGCTTTCCTTCTCTCATAATCAGCTAAAAGGAGTGCTTTGCTTTCAAGTGCAATGGAGCCAGAGAGGCTTTAAGACCCAGTCCCAAACTAGTTGGAATTAGCTACATGGATTTTCCTCTCTTTTTTCAGGCTAAAATTTCTTGGGCTTGGTGGAAGTTATGTTATACCATATCTAGGCTTTCACTTTCTAAGTTCAGATAGATGATATTTTGTTGTTTGTCAGTTTTTTAGCCTAATTACCTGTGTTGTCATTGGATGATTGCATATTAGTTTTGTTTGTCAGGACAAGTGCAATACTACTTTCTAATCTGATTGATGACTTTTTTTCCCACAAAAAATACATGCTTTTATTTGTTCTATTCAGGAAAAGATGAAATTTCATTTTTAAAGTTACGTTTAACCTTAACTATGATACTATGTTTTGGTCTCTCTGGTATGTGTCAGAACAGCTGGTTCTTTCATGCATCTCTAACAGTTAGGGTCATTGCAATTCTTCTAATCTATTTTTAAGAAGTTTCCTTTGAGCTGTAATACGTACCTTTTCTTTTGGCCTTGCAGAGTATCTCTACTGAACAGGCAAAGAGATTTACAAAATTTAGGGAAAGGAAGGGCCGTATAGTCAAAGATGTGGTATGCATGAAACTACCATAGCTGTTTTTCGAGATTTAAATTATTGATTTTACTACATAAAAGAAAAGGATAATTTAAGTTAATTTTAATGGTTGTTCTGTTATGTTTTCAAGGTGAGGACTGATAGAACGTTGTCTTTCTATGAGGGGGATGATAATGCAAATGTGAATATCTTACGTGATATTCTTTTGACATATTCCTTTTATAACTTTGATCTTGGTTACTGCCAGGTAATAACTTAATTTGTGCAATTATTTGTTGAAGGAGATGCTGTTTGTTATCCTTTGTGACATTTATGGAGTCATTATTTTGTATTTGGTGGTTGTTTTTATATTGCATTGAAGTAAATTTGGAAGTACCATAATACATGTCATTAATTGCATTCAAGGAGATTGGTACTTTGTGCAATTTGCAACTTTTGGGGCTTAGCAGTGTTGCTTGATCTTGTTATTCCTTTCTACCTATACTCCTGTTTCTACGCTTCTTGTTTCATGTTACTTCTTTTTCTGTGCTTTTTCATGCACTTTATATTGAATTCCATGTTTTCTATTCTCATCCTGATATGCATACTGTAAATAAACAAAATGGTTTCAATAAGGATAAGTCTATTAATTCTTAGTTGCAGTTTATCTTAGTGTAGTTTCGTATGCTCTCATCCAGATTCAGAAAACATTAGAGTGGTAAAAGATTACCTCTTCCTTTGGGCAAAAAATGTTTAGTGATTACATTCAAGGCCTTTCCCCCCTCATGCTTGAGAAATTGGTCTATTGGGGATGCTGAATATTCATGTCTGTCCTTTTTTTTTTTCTCAGGGTATGAGCGATTTACTATCCCCAATTTTGTTTGTGATGGAGGACGAATCAGAAGCATTTTGGTGTTTTGTGGCACTGATGGAACGTCTTGGACCCAATTTTAATCGTGACCAAAATGGCATGCACTCTCAGCTTTTTGCATTATCTAAGGTCCCCCCCCTCCCTACAAGTATTTTCTTTCTCTTTTTTCCCCTTAAATTCGATGTTTTTTTACCATGTATCTCTTGGATTATATCCATCGTGAAAATCAAGGCCCTTTTGGCTTAATTAATTGTGAGGATCTTCTGCTTGTGCTGTCACTGTAAAATGGATATCAAATTGTGAAGGCTAAATGATCATTATGTTGGGATGTTACAACTGTGGATGAAGGTTAGGTGGTAGCTGGATTTTCAGTAAATTGTTCTGATGGGCCACAGTTTCAAGTTGAACTAACTTTTGCTATTTTTTGTGGCAGCTGGTGGAGTTGCTTGATAGCCCATTACATAACTATTTCAACCAGAATGATTGCTTGAATTACTTCTTTTGTTTCCGCTGGGTTCTAATACAATTTAAAAGGTCAGATTCGTGGATTATTTGTTCCTCTTTTTCCGCTCTTAGGATTGATGGATGTCTTTTTAATGAAGCTGCTGGCCCCTTTCAATGCATCTTGTTTTACTTGCAATTACAAACATAGCATAGGGGATATAAAACAGAATATTTCGCTCATATACAAGTTAAAAATATATTTGATGCTGATACCAGTTTTGGATTTTCAACTAGTTCAATTTACCTTCAATTTAAAATGATTATAGCAGTTAGTCTATTTTTTGTGTCACCAAGAAGAAGATACTTGCATAGTTGCATGCATTCTGAGATCATTGAGTCAAAAAACTCGAATGCTGCTGGTGAGGGCTTGAGGCCTGTTTGGGATTGTGGTAACAATGGTGGTTCAAAGTGCTTTTCATTTAGAAATGCATCAAAATAAAGTTTTTTAATTTTTTAAAAATCATTTTTGATATCAGTATATCAAAATGATCTGAAAACATTAAAAAAAATTCATTTTAAGCGCCAATTTTTTTTTCAAATTTTTGGGAACCTGCTTTGCACCGCGTTCCCAAACACACCCTAGTGATGAATGGTATATAATTTACTAGTTTTCAATACAACTTGAATGTATGTATCTACCTTCAAACAAATTCCAGCAGGGAATATTTACAATGAAGAACAGCATCTGAGACCTCTCCTCAATTGAGAAGATTGATGCATAATATAAAAGAATGCTGGACAATACACTAGAGATGCATTCTTTTGTGTGACTAACATAAAACCAGTTTCGCGACAAGATGCCTACGGGGAAAAACATCACCGTGGTCCAAGTTGTTACTAAATTCAGTGATGTTTTCGTACCCTTGGTATCAAAATGTAAAAGCTATGCTCTCCTACTGCTGGAGAAGAAAGGAAAGGAGGTGTTATTATTTCTTTATTTTTCTCACTATGATTTGCCAAATCTTCAGGGAATTTGAATACAAGAAAACAATGCGATTGTGGGAGGTGTTATGGACCCATTATTTGTCGGAGCACCTGCACCTGTATGTATGTGTTGCGATCTTGAAGCGGCACCGCAACAAGATTATGGGGGAGCACATGGACTTCGACACCCTCTTGAAATTCATCAATGAGCTGAGCGGCCATATCGACCTTGATTCAATTCTTAGAGATGCAGAGGCTCTGTGCATATGTGCTGGTGAGAATGGTGCTGCTTGCATCCCCCCAGGGACACCACCTTCGCTGCCTATCGAGAATGAGAATGCTTTATTGTATACTCAAGAGGAGGATGAAGTACTGTGATCAGATCCTTCCCATTGGTACGCTATCATCAGCATTATTTTTTGTATTCTTTATGGAATAGCTGTGTATAAATGTTGATCTTTCAAAATAAAATGTTATTAATCAAGTAATCATCAACTCCATTTTCTATCTTCCCTAAATTTAATCTTGTGTATTAACTTGGTTGGACCAACGTGGTCGGACCCTTGCTACTTCATTATTTATTATTGTTTCATTATCACATTTCCCAAAGAAAGGGAAAATTTGAAAATTATTTTAATATATTTTTAAATAAAATATAATTTAAAAAATATCGTGATCTTACCGTCAAGTGAAAAATCATCTTTGATTTATTTTGAACGAAGCCTACAAGTTTCCAGGTCGTGCTAGAATAGAGACTTCGACGTAGGGATGGCTGGACATGGGTGGTACCTATCAGCCGATTGTGATGTTTTATTTTTTTTTGGGCCCTCCTTTGGAAGAAAAAAAATAATGGGATGAATGCTTGAGTCAAGATGCTGATAATTTTGTCACGTTATGCTTCACTTTAACCCCTTGTATACCTTGTAGCCTGCAACTCCATTGCTCTGTTCTGAGGATGTCTTCATTTTTGTGGGGCTTGCATTTGTAACTCTTAAGGGTGCCGCCACCGCAGGCTAGGTGACGGATTTCTGATTCCGAGTGTCATGCTACTTGATCTTAACCATTAGATCATTATTTATTTATTTATTTTCATTTCCTGTGTTGTAATTTTTATTTCTTTAGATGGGGACTTTAGATTTTTTATTTGACTTGCATATATCACCGGCGAGCCTGGAATTATTGTTTAAAGTATTTTTTATTTATAAATATATTAAAATAATATTTTTTATTTTAAAAAAATTATTTTTAATAGCACACATCAACAATAAAAAAAATTTAAATTTTAATAAAACGCAATTTCAATCGGTTCCAAAAGGAGCTCCAAGAGTGTTACCTGCATGCGGCCATACATCTGTTTGAAACATATTTATCGCTAATATATAATGTAGAATCCATAAAACAATCCTCAACAGCGCAGGAAATAGCACAGATTTTCCTATTCCATGGAGAGGTCAATCTTGTACTGTTTCAAGTAGAAGTGGTCTTATCAGATGCAGGTTCATGCATGAAGTCTGATATCATAAACTATGGCATGACAGATTGTGTGCCCATCTGTAAAATGACGTCTCACCAGTCACCAGTCACCAGTCACCACCACAGCCTACTGATTCAAACAAAACAAAAGAATCCCAGTAGGCTAAGAAAGGCTCGTCGTCAAAGACAAAAGTAGCATTGTTGTCTGGCACCATTGGAGACTCTATGTAGTAGTTCATCATGCTCTGTGCATCTTGCTGTGCCCATACATCACTTACAGCACTTCTCTCTTCTTTCTCTTGGTTCTTCCCTTCCAATTCTTCAGTGCTGCCTACTGGACTCGCGTTGCCGGTGGGCTGGGAATCGCCAAGTGCTCGGAGCCTCTTGCTTTTGTTCTCCTTGGTGTTATTGACGTCCTGATCAGGGTTCGAGTCGGTACCTTTTCTTTTGCCTGAAGGCAATCTCTTGTTCAAATGGGTATTCCAGTAGTTCTTCACCTCATTGTCTGTCCTGCCCGGAAGTCGACCGGCTATAAGTGACCACCTGCACAATGCAACAATAAAAATGAAATGAAAGCCAGACAAGTTAGTTGTTATATAACATCGATCTTCTAATCGGCATTGATGAGGAGGCAGGTTTTCAACGAGGACAAAGCCAAGAAGCACGGAGCCACTGACCGGTTACCAAGAAGCTTATGCATCCTAATTATCATGTCTTCTTCTTCTTGGGACATCCCACCTCGTTTAATATTGGGTCTTAAATAATTCTTCCACCTTAATCTGCAGCTTTTGCCACCTCTCATCAAACCTGCAACAATGCAAGTATAATAATTAATATCCCACCTGCAGCTTTAAGCTAAAAGAAAGAAAAAATCAGCCCAGACTTTAGGTAGACTAAATCATCAAAATATATTGACCTTTATAGTCTAGTTTAGCTTTATAAAGACCACTCCTTTTGTGCAAAGAGGAGTTTGCAGGTTTGTAATCGAGTTATACAATAGATAGAGCTAAGTACCTGATTTCTTAGACACAGTTGACCAGTTGCCTTCACCATGAGTCTCTACATATGTTTTCAGGATCAAGTCCTCCTCTGGTTTCCACAAACCTTTCTTGACCTTAGGCTTTGCTTCTTTACTTTCCATCCCTCTCTCTCTCTCTCTCTCTCTCTCTCTATGTATCTGTCTTTCAAAAATACTCGAGTGGAGAAGAATTGTTACAGAGAAAGGTTTATATAGAGATTAAATTTTGCATGTGTGGATGTCACTATCCACCAGTAAACACCAAGCTTCACCCGTGCGTCGACATATAACACTGTTACTTGCATTAGAATCCCAAAATGGATTGATTGGCATGAGGGCTCTGTACATATTTTGCTTCACTTTATCTTTTCCAAGGCATTGCCACTCTGTAAAAGCAAAGCAAATCCCAGTCCCACTTTCGTAATAAGAGTAGAGAGGACCCAGTTAAACGTAAGTATGCAGGATCTGGGAAGTCCAACCATACGACCCCGATGTCTCCTCCCTCCAGCTGCATGCTTTTGTGCTGTAATCTCAAGGTACCAAACGGTCGCATGGAATTTTCTTAGTTATGGTCG
Organism: Populus alba x Populus glandulosa; assembly: GCA_033617975.1. Lineage (NCBI taxonomy): Eukaryota > Viridiplantae > Streptophyta > Magnoliopsida > Malpighiales > Salicaceae > Populus > Populus alba x Populus glandulosa. The sequence goes on from CM066160.1 coordinate 12,622,111, forward strand.
TATTAAGTTACTTTTAGGGTTGCAGCTTGCAATAATGCATCATCTGTCACACACTTAAGATACACATCACATGGAACATGGACTGGTCGATCCCTCCCAAGTTTAAATTTTAGCTTGCATCTTTCAAGGTTGTATCTGGCCAGAATCTCAGTACAAAAGGAAAATATACATAATAGACAAAAACTCATTTGAGTAGACAGAAACAAAAATTAAACATGCTCTTATAATAATTATCGAGTGAATATTTTAAATATAAAAAACACAGGAAATTAATATTTCTTCTATCTTAATTGTTTCTGTATCTTTTATCTAGAGAAACTACATTCAAAACCCAAGAGATTGAGAGATTGGGAGACCATGGATGTCCACATTGTATACCATATATAAGGTTCATTCTACTTTATTAGGGGAAAAAAAATATTAACCAGTCAATCCAATGATCATGACGTTTACATATTGAACTGGTTAATTTGTGTCTAATCCGATAAATTTCCGTATCTTTCTTTCGGGGAAAAAAAGTGGATATTTCTAAACTAGCTAGTTAGATTTGGTACGTGTTAAAGAAACACTAGCTAGATATCATTGAGCTTTACAAGGCAATATGAGCAGAATCACCCATGGTGAAATGGGAGTGTGAGAAATGAACAATGACACCACTACCTCAAGACACCAGCCTTTTTGGTTCGAGTCCCACCACAAGAAATGCCATCTAGTTGGCTCATCTCCCGATCACTTTTTTCAGGTGCACCTGAGTTATAGGGGATCAGAGTGATCACACTTCACCGTTCTCCGAAGAAGCCAAAACACGTCATCTCATTTATCGTTAATTATTGCATCTCTCTCATCATCATTATTTTATTCGTTCCTTTTTCGAGAATACAATATAGGCTTCTCCTTTCCAAATCCTTCGCAACAAACAACGTTTTGGACCGTATGCAGGTCTAAGAAAACGAAGAACCAGCAATGATTTTAGCCATCATTGTGAAGGCGCATGCAAGTGATGACAATGGGCTAGGTTTCACAAAAAGCTTCGGCTTGTTTCACAGTAGTTTGTTTCACATGGACATGTGATTCTTGATGAGTTGCAAATGGGAAAACAAGTTTAGTCTCTCACATTTTAATTAGAGATGGCGATCTTCCAATTAATTTACCGTCCATCTTTCAACCAAGGCAATTAGTTTTATTTTAGGAGAATATCCAATTAGTCTATTTATTTCTTCTCATAATTTGGGCCACTCATTTCATTTTAATGCCTAGCTAGCAAGGTTTCCTTTTCCAACTAATTAATAAAATCCAATTCTAACAATAGTTTGATGAATTATTTCATTTTCCTGCTCTTTGTCTTTAAATAAAAACTTTAAGGGCCGGTAATCTTGTGATTAAAAAAATATTTCTAAAACTTAAATATTAAAAACAATATTTAATTAAGAGGATCTATTAAATTCTTTTCAATGTACCTAGCAAATATCATGAAATCTGTGCCTTTACTGTTGTTTTTTAAAAACTGGAATTCAATCATTGAGGTAATGGTAGAAATTAATCAAAATGAAAAAGTCATGGTCAGATTCAGTGTTAGAGAATAGAAAATATGAACTGTTTTTTTCTTTTTCCCACAAAGTGTATGCTCAATTATGAAAAAAAAAAAGAAGAAAGAAACCTTTGTGTGTGATCAGCGTGGACTTGACTTTATTAATTACCATTGGCAAACATCATCATCAACATGGTATGAAAGGTTTTAACTCCAACAATCAAAGAAATTCTAATAAAAAATAATATAAATATATTTTGAAATCTATTAATCTACGTCCACGCATAGGAACAAGGAACTGTTAAACGGGGGGGGCCTTGTGCGAGGAAAGTGGCCAGCTTTAAACTCATTTCTGGTGTTATATTCTCTTGTAGGGAGAGTTTTGTACTGCCTTGCTTTTTTCAGTCATTATCACCATAGATGTAAATTTCTCCAAACGCCCCGTTTTCATAACACTACAGGATTATTAATCACTGTGCATGGAAAGTCATGGAAGGTGACAAATTTAGGTGGACGACAATCCATACATTGGGTTTAACTCCTAGCTCTATGTAATGGATATGTGCTTTTACAGGGGGAGATTAAAGCTGCACCAAAATCACCACTCCCTTTTTCACCAGACATGCTCCATGCACGGCTGTAGAATCAGCCAGCACTGCTCACTTCCATCTTCTTGCAAGGTTGTCACTTGCAGGGCGGGCCATGGCACCCCCATCACAAGCTGGGGAAAGCAAAATTATAGATCTTGAAGGGCCCATTTCAGAATTCTCTTTGCGAGAGAGTGGCGAAGATGTTAGTGTTTCGATATTTTAAGAGGAGGATAATGAATAATGAAAAGGAAAGAGAGAGGGTTTTTCTTTTCTTTTTGTTTGTGTTTTGAAAGGGCACGAGTGGATGCTGGAAAGTAAGAGGGAGAGGATCACGTTTTTTCCTCTTTTGGGAGAGAGAATGAGAGCTTTTGTGATTCTTTTATGAAATCGAAAACGAGAGTCTCTGTGTGTGTGCTGGATGAGTGGGGAAACACGATGGTTATTATTATTATTATCTCCTCCTTTTTTAATTGTCTCACCCTTTTCTCTTGTTCTTGCTTTGTTTTCTAGCCAGTGCACAGACAAATAGGGCTTGTATTTAGTGTGGTGTAATGATGTAGTGTTTGTTTTTCCCGTTTTATATTTTTGAAAAATTTTATAATTTTTATAATTATTTTAGTATTTTTACGTCAATATATTAATATTCAAAATAAAAATATTATTTTAATATATTTCTAAAAAAAAAAACTTTAAAGCTTAATCACAACCTTTAATTTATTATCTTGAAACACCAATAATTTTAATGATGCACTTGGTGCACTGAACCATTTTTATTATTATTTTTTGCTTGACTTTGTTTTAATTATATATATAAAAAATTATAAATTCAAAAACAACAGGTATGAGGTAAAAGGGCCAAAAGTTACAAAATAGTAGGAAATTGGAAAAATCAATTTGAAAATATATTTTTTGATTTTTTGAAAATATGATGAACAATAGGGGTTAAGAATCAAGTGATTAATTAATTTTTAAGTTTTTGTATATCTTAGCGCACCCCAAGCTACAATTCTAGGTCTGCCTGTGCTTGCTTCAAATAAACAAAATAGTAGTAGCATTAGAACGTGGAGTCTATTTTTTATTTTAAAATAGTAGGGATAAAAGATAGCTGGGACAAAAACTTTTTAAATTTCAATCAAAGGGCGCCACGTGTCCAAGAGATAAAAACAAAAAAAATTGTTCTAAATTAAAATATCTATATATATGAACATTTTAAAATCCCCATCTCTATCATTAAATTTAAATTTTGTGTTGATTTGATGGTTGAAATTATTTTTAAAGATTATATATATTAATGTTTATAAGGCCTAGGGGATGCTCTCAAAAAGAAAATAGCAAAAAATAAACAAGAAGAGCTTTGAGTTGCTTTGGGCATACACACCGATATATGAACGCAAAAAATATATATATGTTGTCTGCTTTTCTTAAGTGGTGCTTGCCTAGGCCATGCCCAGACCAGGCGTGCCTAGGTTTGGTTTTAGCCTTAGGAGGTTTGATTCTTTTTCTTTTTTTCCTATCAATTTCTTCTTCTTTTTTTTCTTTACTTGTATATTTGTATTATAAAATCTTGTTAATTATCTCTTCAAATTAAAATAAAAAATAGTAAAAAAAGTAAATTATAATTCTTTTTCTAATATATATCAATAAGAAATGAATTAACAAAGTATATAAATTACAATTTGTTAGACAAATAATATATTTTATAAATCTAAATCAACATAATTAATACAATATTCAATGAAATATTTTTTCAAAATGTAAACAAAAAATTACTAAATTAATAATTTATTTTCAACATAATGTGAAATAAAATAAATATTACTATTAAGAAATAATTGAATGAGGATGGCACGCAGAATAATGAAATGAAAAAAAAAAAAAAGCGTTTAGTGTTTCAAACTTGTTATATAAAGACAAAATAATATACGGATAAATTAAGAGACTTTTATTTTTATTTTATATTGTTTTATATGTTATCAATTAAAATACGATACAAAAACAAGAAAAACAAAACAAACAAAAACAGAGTAGGGACCTCATGAGTTAATTAAAACACGTAGATTCTCTACAAAAGTAGACAATCGCCTAGGTTGGCACACAATTATTGTGTCCTAATAAGGATAAACTATGCTATTAATTATTGATCAATATATATATAGAGATTAAAATAAATGTTTATGTGCAAAGCGGGCACGGATTACCTTTTGACTATGATAACATGATCCCTACCGTTTTGCATCATTATTTTACTAAACAAATATTATTATTATTTTCCAACTTTAATTCAAGAAGATCACATGATTCATGAATTTTCCTTCCGTTGTCGTCCTCTTCCATGCAAAGTGCTTTTGATTAGGCTGAGCCCCACCCCACCCCCAGGCCCTAGCATTGCAGCCAAAAGACTTTCTTTCAATGAATAATACACAGCTAAAAAAGATTTGATATGGGGGGTTCGAGGTTTCCATTCATTTAATAATTTAATGATTTTGCCCCATATTTTGTCTCTTATTGAAGAGAATTTCTAAACATTTGGATGTGAGTTTTGTAACTATGAGAAAAAATAAATAAGAGAATAAAATAATTTAGTATGAATTTTATTAATTTTTATGTGTTAATATTTTCATTGTATTTTTTATATATGTTCGGCATTAGTAACACCTTATTTTAATACTAGAATAACTTTAAATACTGTAAAAAATGGTTTTGTTAATTTAAAAGATTTCATTTAAGCTAAACTATGATGTTCTAAAATTCAAAGTGTTTAAGAATATGTTTTTTAATGGTTGAATTATGGGTTAATCAAATGCTCTTTTAGCAAGATAATTTATTCTCCTTGCTATAGGAAGCATGTAACATGCAAAATAGTTATTTTTATGGGATTTTAAAACCTTTATATTATAAAGTCAATGATCTTTAAACAAATATTTATAATAAATGAGAGAATGAACATTTATTCTTAAGAATCATAATATTTGTTCTTAGTTTTGATATAATAAATACTCTGAAATTAAAAAAGTATTTTTGTTGAGAATAGATATCGTAAACTATTTAATTGTGTGCTTCTAAGAGTATTTATAATCCACAATTCTTGTTTTTTTTTTTTTGTGAAAGTGATGGACTGAAGTGTAATTTTTTTTTTCTAATAACATTAATGAATAATAAATATTTTTTACACATGCATTAATGTAGGATAAGTTGTCCCTGACATTAATACTAATGGGGGATAAGAGATGGATATCCCAAACATTAATATTTTATGTTAAAAGCTATGAGAATAAGCAAATAGAGTCTTGTGGCTTAACATGAGGTTAATAATGATCTCTAGGCTTTTAGTTTTTTTTGCTAGGCACACTGTCAAGTCCATGATCAATGGATATTGCAGAATGAGAGTCAAGAAGGTTTTGACACGGCCAGACGCATGTCTATTTGGGCTTGGCACGCAACTAAACTCAAGATCGAAGAGTTGAGAAGGTAGCCAAACCCATGTCCAATTGGGCTTGGCGCATAACTAAACTTAAGTGTGACGAGCCAGGCAATTCGCTAAACTCATTCCTGATTAAGCTCAGTGTGCAACCAAGCTTAAGGATTTTGGTTCTGACATCTTGTTAAACTCATGTCCGTTTGGGCTTGACACGTAGCCAATCCCAATAACGTTGGGTCTCGCAACCCGCCAGACTTGCACCCTGCTAGGCTTGGCACGGAGCCAAATTCAAGGGTGTTAGGTTTGATAGCTTAGCAACCTTATATCAACTTAAGCTCAACACTTTGCCAAGCCCAAGGGTAGTGGATAGGTAACTTGACAGGCCCATTTCTGTTTGGACTTGGCACACAACCAAATCTAGGGATGCTGGATCTGTTAACTTGTCATACCTATACCCATGTGGACTTGACTCGTAATCACGTCCAAAAATATTGAGTCTAGAGGCGAGCTAGACTTATATCATTAATTTGAACTTAACATTCTGTCAAATTTGGGAATATTAGGTATGGACACAACTCCTACCTATCTATCAATATATTATCACTATAGACCTTCTATACCAGGACTTAGGTTTTTTTAATAAAGTGCTAAAAAAAAATCCATACATCACTAACTCTTATATCCTCCATTAGTTTTATTTTTTACAAGCCGGTAGAGTCTTTAAGAACAACCACCTACACATTGCTCAGAGAGATGGATATCATATCCAGAGGCCATTTTATTTAGAAGAATGCTAACAAAACCTAATCTATCTCAAATTATTTGGGTGGAAGATGTCTCCAATTATACGTGTACTATCTTTTGTTCAGCAGGATTCTCCTGTTTCGATTTAATGTGATTTCAATAAATGATAATTGATAGATATTGATGAACTACAAATCTCATAAATATTATATAATTAATCGAATACAAAATTAATTCTACTAACAATAATTTCACATTACATTTAAAATTAAAAGCCCACTATGTTCACAATAATTATCTAAAAGTAATTATTATAGTCACAGTTAACAATTAGGTAAGGATCATTAACTTAAAATAACATATATTTTAAGAATTTAATAAATTCATAATTTAAAATTAAACATGGAATTAATTACACTATGTTGGAACACATGCATTCATGTTATATAAACACATGCTAAATAACAAATTTGTATAGAAAACATATATAAATTTATTATAACTAATCAATGCATCGATGATTAGTACATAATCGCACATGAAAAAAAAGCATTATTTCAATTCATTCATTGAATAAAAATATTAATTAATTAGGATTATTATTAAATAATTCTCGAGAAAGATCCTTATTCGTAAATGTAAGATTGCTATTGTATTTAATTTCTCCCTTTTCTTTTTCCCTAGACAAGAGGCCGGTCCCACGAGAGTGATATTTCTTTGTTTGGATTCGATTTTCCTTTGCCATTTGGAAAACCACTTTGACAAATATGTAATGCAATTAGTTCTTGTCTTTTTTAATTATTTGAACTTGTGGGTCTATGTTGAATTTCTCGTAGTTTTTTGGCCGTACAAATTTTCAACGCTGGAATAATTCACAATGCATTTGATAGATAATATTGGATTGGACATGAAAAGATTTAATTTGCATAGAAAATTCTATGCTGGTTGCTAGCCATCACACTCGTAATTGAGAATGATTAGTGATATATTATTGGTTATATTTTAAATTTATATTAAAATAAAAATAAATATTAAAAAATAATATAAAATTTATGATTTATGATTTATCAAAAACAATAAGAATATTTTTACCTAAATTTTTTTCTCTATATCTATTTTTTCTTTAAAATAAACACAAAAAATAACTAATAAAATACTATCAATTACTCTATTTCTCCACTAACTACCTTGTAATCTCAAATGATATATCTCACTATTTTCTCCGTATCAATTATAAAAAGTTCAAAAAGGAAAGGAAATGAAAAAAAGAAATGCATAATTAAAATGTTTAAAAATAATGGAGATGCAGGGGATCGAACCCTGTACCTCTCGCATGCAAAGCGAGCGCTCTACCATTTGAGCTACATCCCCATTTTGTAAAGGTTGCCTTATTTGAGTTATTAAAATACAACGAATTATTCAGGCCTGTGCTTATTGCTTAAGCAAATTGCTCACAAAGTTTGTAATAAAAACACTACAATACAAATAAAAGCCAAGTACTGAAAGTTCCAGCTCTTGCTAAGAGCATCATATCTCGAATTTATAATAGCTTCCTGCAGAATTCTACGTCGAACAAAGCTGGAAATTCTATGAACAATAATACTACCAGCTCTTGTTTTGTATTTACAAGAGCATCGTATATGGAAATTCTTGTTTTGTAAGGTTCTAAAGGCCCATGCATATGCTGCATTCGTGCAAATAAGACTTCAATTCTGCACCAGCTTGACAAAGGCATTTAGCAAGTGATAGGCAGGGTTTTTGTGGCTAAGTTTGAGGTAATTCAAGATAAGAATGCAAATTATTGAAGCTACACATTATGTAAATTCAAATTTCAATCTTTTTTTTCTTCGACGGAGACTTGGGTCTAAAATTTATGGTAACTCTCCCACCTTGAGTCACCTGAGCCCTCATCAAAGTCATGGCAAGTGGTGACTGCTACGACCTAGGGTTAAAAGGAGAGATCAGGAAAGTTCAGAGGAAGGCGAGCTCTTCTCTTGAGCATCCCTGCCGGAAGGCAATGCCTGGCGGTGGTGAATACTTGGACCGAACAGCACAGACGTAGCACCATTCAGTGATAGATTAATGAATAGAGACCATATCTGACACAAGTGATTTGCTCATTTCTTGCTTCTAGACACACAGACACAATCATAAATTTATGGGCCTCTAGGGTTATGGGCAAAAAGTACAGTGCCAGGTCCAAACTGTTTTTCATTAGCTTAAATTAATGAAACAGGGTCTGATCTCAAGTCCAACAGTGGAATGAAAAATCGGTTACATTGTTGTTTGTGTCTGAATATTTTTGGTTTTTTTTATTTATTTATTTGGGGGGGCTCATGTTAGGTGGCCATAGTTATTATTCAGAGTCTACTCTAGGTCTGATTAAAAATTAAGGACCATAGGTAAACCTTTTGAGAAGTCTAATTAAAATAACATCTCATTACAAGTGCTAGAAATTCTAGGCAAAGTGAAGAATAAGAATTACTTTGTGTTTGTGTGTGTTAGGTGTTGTAGTTAATGGTGTTTTTTATAAATGATTTTTATTTGATAATACATTAAAATAATTTTATTTTATAAATGTATTAAAATTATTGAAAAACACTAAAAAGAAGAAGAGCTTGAATTATGGAGTATATCACCATTCCTCTAACATGCTTTGAAAGTTATTTTATTTGATAATACAATGACAAACGCTACCTATTCCTCTAACATGCTTTGAAAGTTCAAACATGCCATAATAGCAGACAATCATACAGTAGAAAAGAAGAGCTTGGATAGAGTATATCACCATGTACATGAAAGTGATTGAGTTCGAAGTGACCATCCATGTCGATATGTTTCACCATTTTCACCATATTTTGCTTCTGTAGAAATCAAATTCTTACTAGCCTGCAGGGTGTTAATGGCTTAAAATAAGCCATCGGTTTGTCGCCATGCTAATCTGGATGGTTGGAAACAACACCAGAGATCGTACTCAGGTGTTAAATTGCACATTCAATGAGGAGATCAACTTGGCAAGCTGGCAAACCTTCTGTCACTCACAAAATGGAGAGAGCCCCACACCATGCAAATTAGGTCAAGCCCTGACTAGATCATGTTCCCTCTGCTCTGGCTAGTTTTTGGATCTCTATGCCAAGAGTTGATGCCACATGTTGTTCTTGCGTTTTTTCTTCTTTTTTTTTCCATGGATTTTCTGATCCCTAAGCTAATTCTCTCATTGATTCTGCCTTTCTACGCTCTGTATGTAACGTTGGTGTTCTTTTCCTTTCTTCCAGCTTTAATTTATATTGAATATTGACAGTGCCACAAATTTGTGTATAATTGAGAGAGAAGGAAATCACACGTAAAGATTAAAAAATTATAGTAAGAGAGAAGAGAGAAAATTGAATGTTAGAGAGATTTAACTAAAATTATAGGAATAAAGGGTGTAATTTCTTCAGTATTAAATTATTTAATTAATATTAGTTAATTTAGTTTCTCATTTTAAAGAACCCGACCTTTATTAATTTCCAATTAGAGGAAGAAAATACTATCCTATTTTAATTTAATTTATAACTTCAAAACCAAATCTTTTTTTTCCAATAGGCGGAGGAAAGGTAATATATAATACTTTACCCAATAATTTTAATTTGATTAATATTTTTATGATTTTCAATTTTGCAAAGCCAAAACTTTTTCCTGTAATTTTAATATTATTTCTTTAATATTCAATTTTATTTTCTATTTTTTATCCGTTTTAAAAAAAAATTATTGCAATTTTCTTATGCGTGCTGTAAATATCTTTAACACATGGCACATTCATGTGACTGAATTGAAGAGAAGGTCCAAAACTTTAACCAAACCTCAACTCAAGGATAGAAACCCAACCCAACAGCGAGATGGTAAAGTCACGACTACCACCGACTAAATTTTTCTTTTGAGGAAGTGGTGTTTCAATTATATTTAAATAAAAGTTGAATTTTTTATTTTAAATTAAATTTTTTATATTTTTAGATTGTTTTATATATTAATGTTAAAAAAAATTTAAAAAAATTATTTTAATATATTTTTAAAAAATATATTTTAAAAACTACAATACCAAAACTCTTCTCTTTCAAACACTTTTAAAATGAAAGTTAGCTGGGTATTTGAATATTAGGACCTTTTGGTAAAATCTTATACCCTTGCTGCTTATGTTTCAAGGAATTCCCACTTTATAAAAATCGAATAATTTAGGCTCCATTAATTTATTTTCAACCACCTCAAAAATTTATGTTTTTTAACTTTTATAAGATTATTCTAGTTTTATAATTCATATCATGGATTTAGCAAGATTATCAAAATTGACTTGAGTTATTTTATATATATTTTTAATTAATATTTTTTAATTTAATTCAATAATATTATATTAATTATTAATTATTTGAGTGGTTTTAAATTCATTAAGTTAATTAAATCATATCAAATTATTAAAATAATTATATAGCAAGTATATGAAAATACAATTAATTTTTAAAATGAATTTTCACTATTGAAATGCATTTAAATAAATAAATAAACTATTTATATTTTTTAAAAATTATATTAATAATTTAGCTATTCTTTATAACATTTTTCCTTGAAGATAGCCATCGTAGGTGAGAAAAGGACCTTAAAACCCTATTTTCCCCTCGAAGATAGCTCTCTCATAGGTGAGAAAAGGACCTTAAAACCCTATTTTCCCCTCGAAGAAAGCTCTCATAGGAGTGAAAAGGACCTTGAAACCCTATTCACTAGCTCTTCCCACACCTATACACGATATTATTAATCACTGAAAACGGCAAGACACAAGAAGAACCACCAGATCCCGCACAGAGTGAGTGGTAGATATATATTTCTAGTTCTTCGCCACAAGTTCTTCAAACTCCGTACAATTTGACCAGAGACATTGTATTCAGTAACCCGAGACCATTTAACACGTGGGCTAACTAATGAGGGCTGAGTGGCATAGATCATGTTCACCTTGTTCGAATGTGGGCGGCACCAAGGACTGCCCCGTGCGGGTTCTCCGGTCCAGACCTGACCATTTTGTGTCGAGCTTACCAGCAGCGAGGGAGATAGCCACGTGAAGCCGGCAAGGTTTCTGTTCACTCTTGTTCAACCTTCCTGTGACAATGGAGTCTGGCGGTGAGCATGTTTCGGGTTTACATGGGGCAAAGTGACACTCAATATTGCTTGTTTTTTTCTGCTGGTGTTATTTTATCATCAAGCGGCACACAGAGCAAAAACAAAGCACATAGGGAAGATGTGTTTTTGTTTGGAGTATTGTAGTTGATCTTATTAATTATTGTATGATTATTAATTGCCTGCCCTAAATGGGAAAGACATGGGAACATTTTTGTTGTTAGTTGCTTGGTCATGAGGGGATGATCTCTCTAATTCCTTGCATAATTAATTTAAAGGGGACAAAAGGAACCTATACATGGAGTACTTATCATATAATATAATAATTTAATTAGGTATTGAAAGTTCTAGCTAGGAGCTAGCATATTTCTATAGTGGCTAAGATGTTAACAACGTTTGAGATTATTAAATTTAAGTCTATGGACCGTTTCAACAGTTGAATGTTCGTCTTTCATAATCTATGTTATAAAATAAAACTAATTGACCCATGAAATGTTCAGGGATTTCAGGTTAGCGCCTCGCAACCCCCCCCACACACACAGAGAGAGGAGACTGGCTGCATTATTCGAATTAATTTCTACATTTGTTTCAAAAAGGGATTCTTTTCTGCTTGCCCGTGACTTGTGTTTTACGAGAAGAAAAGGTGCAAAATGCTTATGAAATTGGCTACTCTTATCGACTAAGCGAGACCCTGTCCCCTTGATATTGTCTTCGTGGATAACAACTAATGAAACGTGTAATCCATTCGTGAATGTCAATGATAGATTCAGGAAAATACGTGTTCTTCATCTAGAAAGTGAATTATTGCGTGATTGGTTTATAGATGTTGTTTTTTAAAAGTATTATTTTTTAAAAATGAATTATAATATATATTTTTTAATCTTTTATATCAGAACATTAAGATCATTTAAAAATATTTAAAATATCAATTTGATATTTTTAAAAAAATAAATATACTCTTAAAAAAATAGATATATTCTTAAATACACTTCCAAATAATTTTTTTAAAATGTCGGGTTAAGTTCTCAAGTGGTCCGTAAATAGAAGGGTTGACTGTTTCTTTTTCTAATGTTACAAAGAAGATGGGACCATAGATTTGACTCAAGAATCTGAATTATAGAACTGGTTCGATTCAAGGTTTTTGTATTGAATCTTATGGGGTCCTAATGGAGAAGTAAGTGTACACTTTTCACACTCAAGTGAGAGGCGTGTTCGACAACAATTAGGATCCAATGATTTTCACTTTTCTATTGAATAAAGAAGTGACGAGGGAGGAGAAACACAAACATTTTCTCTTTTCTCTTTCTTTTTTCTTAAAAAAAGAAATCAAGAGAAAGAAGAGACAGATTTTGCATCCAGAGAAAAAGAAAAGGAAGAGACTGATTTTAACCAAACTTTTTCTCTCTCTTCTGGTTAGCATGTGATGGTAGTGGGCTGATGTAAAAAAAAATAGATTCCACTTGGTTAAGGGGAAAATAAAAAGAAAAAACCTTTTATAAATTTCAATTCTATTTTGTTCCTAGAAAGATTCGTGGAAATTTATGGCTGATAGCTTGGTTAGTTGGATGAGAAAAGGAGGGCAAATTAAAACAAGTTAAGCTTAGTTAAAGGCTTAGGAGGGAAAAAAGATAGTTCTTCTCTATTATATAATAATCAAATTAATTATCTTCATGATTATGGCTTGAATATATTTAATTAAACAAATTTATTTTTATTATCAAGGATAGATAAGATTAAGATTTTCCATTCCTTTCAATCTAAAAATTAACCTCAGAAAATTTAAAAATATATCTCCTTTAAGATCGCTACAAAGCCAGCATTGATATTTATCGTTGTCGGCAACATATTGGAAATTTAAATTTGTCACTATTTTTTCTTTGTCCGATGAATGGCAATATTCTAGAATTCCCTTGCTTAATGCAACGAAATGCATAGTTGTGATTACTTGGTTTGATTGAGCGATGTGAAATTAAACAGTATTTACAATATTTCACACCAAGGATTATGTGAAACGTAAAGGTGTTGAGGATAAACTTAGATACAGAGGCACTTTTTGAGCTTGGCCGTATCTTCCTGGAAATAGCTGCAACATCCCATGGGCCATGGCGAGCAATCTTATCTTTCACAGAATTTTGTGTAGATGTTGCTGCTGATGAATGTCAAATTCACTTGGACATGTTTGAAAGCTAAGGTTTCAACCTTTACTAGCTTGCGCGTGGGTGCAGGCCAAGAGGACGAAAGCGAAGAGGGCGACTGGGTCGGCAAAAAGTGGAGCATTGATTCGGACATCAGACCACTGTTGCCTAAACACTGTCCCCTTACCTGCTTACCATGCTTTCCCTTCTTACATCCCATGTCCCTCTCTGTACTCTCCAGGCCCCACCACAGCCACATATTTCAACACACGCAGAAGAATCCCTCTTGATTTTGTCTCTCTATATAAACTATATGTCCCTCTAAGCTACTATTAAAACCCCTTGGTAGCAAGAAACCCAGATCTCTTACACCCAAAACTCTCTCTTCCTTGGTTTCCTTCTTGTTCTTGACATCTTGCTTGTGGGTTTTTTTTTATTGGGAATTCTGGTTTTGTTTTGTTGTTGTTGGATGATACACACACACTATACTTCGTAGTGAGTTGCTGAGCTAAGCAAGATGGAACTTCAACTTGGTCTCGGTCTCCCAAGTGAGAAAACGATGAAGGGTTTGGACCTAAACAGCTATGTTTCTGAGCCTAAAGGGTTGCAGCTGGGCTCGGGACAGCTTCAACTGGGTCAGTATTCATGGTTTTCTACAAATGTCAATGACAACAAACGGAGTTTTATTGATGCCTTTGAAGAGAGCTCAGGGAATGAAGATGGGCCTCAAACGTTACCTCTCCTGGTTTGGAATAACCAGCCGAACGACGAAGATGATTTCCCTAAAGATCTCGACAACCATAGTAGCAACTCTTGTGCCTCCAACAAGTAGTACCCTCTCTCCTTCTGTAATCAAGTGCAAAATATAGCTAGTTGTTTTGTTTTTTGACAACTTGAGTTTTTTTGGTTGGGCAGAAGTGATGGAGAAAGTGATGGAATAGTGGGGTGGCCACCAATAAAGTTCAAGAGGAAGAAGCTCAGTCGTCAAAGCAGCGGGGCGCTAGAGATCAATCGGGCAGTGGACAGTGGTTGTGAAGATTGCCAAGCTAGAACATCAAAGTATATGTACATTAAGGTCAAGATGGAGGGAGTAGGAATAGCAAGGAAAATCGATGTTAGCCTCCACCATTCTTTTCCAACACTCAAGCAGACCTTGCTTGACATGTTTGGGATATGTAAGTAGTTTCGACATTACAATTAATATTTTTCCATTTTAATGAGACCATGAGAAGTGACAGATTCCTAATTTTGCTGTGAAATTCGGGACAGGCCAGGGAGATTCAAGCAGCTACAGACTAACTTACCAGGATAGAGAAGGTGACTGGCTACTAGCTGAAGATGTACCTTGGAGGTGATGCTCATAAATTCAAGAAAGCAAATTTTGCCTTCTGGGATTTGAAATGACATGCAAATTGATGGTGTAGTAATTTGTTTTTTTCTTATGGGACATTTTGAATCTTGCAGGAACTTTCTTGGGTCAGTCCAACGACTAAAATTGATGAAGAGAAGCAGCTGATTGGCTTTTTTTTCTACCTTTGCTTTGAATTTTGAATCAATTGACTATGTATTATGTAATTAATTACCAGTAAGAAGAACCTAATTAACTTTATGACTTTTTGGATTAAAATAGAAGAAACGCATATTATGGGTTTCTTTTGTTCATGTTGGAGCTCTCTCTTCTCTGTGCATATCTTTTCCTTTCACCTTTATTCCTTGATACTGCCAGTTAGAATTTCTTCACAAAATGGTATGCTGTTGTGCTAAACATGGACACATGGAACAAAGCCTGACAGAACTGAAGTTTTTACTAATAAAGCCTGACCAAACTAAAAGTCATATTCCCAGTGTTTGTGGATATATAATATTTGTTTTAGGGCTAATTGTTTTTCCTTCTTTTTTTTTTCTTTGAGATCTGTAACCTGTAATTGTGTTTGATCCCTCAGATTTGAAAAATGTCTACTTTTGATAGTTGAATTATAATTTTCTCTTGTAAGACAGCTAGCATTTGGTGGGTTCGATTTGATTAAAAATATTTTGTTTAAATTTCTAATCAACTTTTTGGTAAAATAAATTTAACCAAAATTTGGGCAAAACTCGAATTAACCAAATTATATTGTGAATGTAATGTTTTTATATAAATAGGACATAACTTCTAAACAATTATATATGTACATGTATGAATATTGGAGTGTTAAATTGAAAACAAAAAACCTTTAAAAAAAATCAAAAAAAAATGAGGGCTAAAAAACATAATTTTTTATTGAAGAAAGAAATTAAAAACAACAAAACTTTAACAAAAGAACTAAGAAAAAAAATCAGAAATCAAAACCACTTAATTGGAAACAATAATATATGACATGTTGTAATTTAAGAACTAAATTGAAAAATCAAAAACTTTAAAAATAAAAAGAAAACAGGATAAACATGTACTTTTGTTAGAAGGAAAAGAATATGAAAGAAAACAAAATGACCATCGACAACAAACCATTCACCAACCACCATCAAACGTCATACCAGGATGAAGAGGGTGAGGCTGGATTTCCAATAATACTATGAAATAGCATATTCAAACACTAAAAGGTACTCTACACGCCTTACAAAAAAAGGTGGGCGTCTCCAATGCGTTAAAACTTAAGGGCCACATGTTTGTTGTTTTTTATTTAAAAATTAATTATTCAGAGAAAAGGTTCAAAATGCCCTTAATAGTTATGGTATTCACAAAAAAAACCCATGTGAAAAGAAAAAATTGCCTTTGAACTCTTTCATTATTTTTTTTCATTCTAGGGCCAGAAATGTCCTTTCATTATTATGCAAAAAAATATATATATAAAGGTATAGATACCCTTTGGTTAGCAGTTCAATTTTTTTAGTGTGGGGTAAATAAGTAATTAGATTATTCAAAAAAAAAGTTTAAAAAATAAAAATTACCTCGGACAATCTATTAATTATAGTTTTGAAACCCGGCCCGGCGGGTTGACTCAAGACCCAGCCGACCCGAGGCTGGAACTGGGTCAAGTTGAAGAAAAATCAAAGGAAGGAAAAAACCCTGTAAAACCTGGTCAAGACTCGGCCGCAAGCCCGTTGATTTTTATTTATTTACTAAAACGATGTTGTTTTAATTTAAAAAAAAATTAACCCGATAACCCAGTTAAAACTTGAAACCCGAATTTTAGATCGGGCTGGCCACCAAACCGGATCTTAAAACTATGCTTTTAATAACCAAATGGTTTTTAAAAAAAGATGAAATCACTCTTGGCACCTAAACTTTCTTCAAAAGATAAAATTGTAAGTTAACTGCAATAGTGAACAGTTCTCTGTATCTGGGTGGACAATATTCTCTGCAGTGTAAAAGTTAAGTGTTTTATGATTTCTCTTAAACATATTTAAGTAAAAAAAGAAAATCTATCTCTTAGTAATTAAAACATAAATAAATAAATGCAGGTTAAGAATCAAGTAAGATCCCAAATTGATGTCAAGACAGGAATCAGGTTAAGGATCAAGTAAGATCCCAAAAATCTGTGTTTTATGATCCTCGTCAAGACACGAACCCAACATCACGTCACTGCCTCTCATTCTCCACTGCAACCGATCACACATAAACTTCACCACTCTCTCCACTGATCAAATGCCACGTAACCAGACAGAACTCTATTTGACAATCATTCCCTGTCTTGTTCTCTCTCCCATCGTAAAAGTATTTTCCATTTCTGCTTTCTGCGACTCTGCTTTGCTAATCCGTATTAAAATGGGAAATTTTCAGCTAATCTATTCAATTAATTAATGAATCTCCAGATCCTGAACTTGGTTTAATTGAGGTAATTAATTTTTTTTAATCATTTCATTTCCTTCTTTGCTTCAACTTGGTTTCTTGTTTTTCTTTTTTTGAATTTCATGTCATTGAAGAAATGGGATTTGAATACTAAGATCAACTCTTTATTGTTATATGTTGCGATGTTATTATAAATATATTTTAGAAACTATAAACTCTTTTTATCATTTTCTTTTGATTTGAAATCGTGAAATTTTCTTACCCCGCTTGGTTTCTTGCTTTCTTCTTCTACTTGTTTTTTTTTTCTTTTTTGGCAATCTTTAATGTTAAAATGATTTTAACTCTGTTATTTGGATGCATGGTTAATTATCTTGAATATTTAGATACATTGTTTTCTCTATTTATGTATTTGGTTGGTAGCTAGGGATGACAAGAAAAATGGCATTAACTTGTTGAAGACTGATGGGCTGTCATCATGCACTGTTATTATCAAATCGTTTATTACAAAGACAGTCGTAAATTCTGATGTGAAATCCAAGCTAATTGGTTAGTTGTTACTAGGTTTGCTTTGCCAACTCTACTTCTGTGTGTTTCGTCTTGTTACTCCTTGGAGACAGATGGTGAGATCCTATGATGTTTTTGAGAGGTTTGTTTATGTGGGTTCTCAGAGAGGTGGGGTACTAATTGATGTGGTTAGGTTGAGAAGAAAAGACAGGTTGAGAGATAGGAACAAGAGATCATGCCATAGAGGAAGAGAGAATATTTGCCGGTGTACTCTATATGTGTTTATGCATATGTACAGCTCTGAATTCCAAACAGCTAACTCTATCCATGTAAACTTCAAAATACAACAGAATTACAACTGAAAGATTTGAAAATAGTTCTTAGTATTATCTACATATCTGTCATTCGTATGCTTTGGAACTGCTTGGCAATGGCAGCTTTGGAGTAATGGATATGAAACCATGCATGATGAATTCTGACAGTTGTGATTTATTTATTAAAGAAGAAATAGAACAGGTAATGGAATGTGCACATTGAACATTTAAGACAAGTGCTTAAATTTCCTTCTTTATCTGTTTCATTTCTTTTCTTTGCAACTTTAAAATTTATATGTGTAGTGTAAATGGATTTCACTTAGGGTTTAGGGGAGGGAGAAGTTAGTGATCATAAGAGTTTTAAGAATTGGGTTCGAAGAGTGGTAAAGGGTTCTAAACTGATTGTTGCTGTTGTTACTTGTTTATTGAAAATCTTCTAAGGGTTTTCCCTCTGTTTTTGCTGCTACTAGTTTGGGTTTGAGGCTTGGTTGTTGCTGCACAGCTTGTTTCGATTAATTACTGTCCCCTTGAGTATAGCAAAACTAAAATTAGGTTTGCAGCATTTTAATTTAATAACTTTGTCTAGCAAACAAGTCATTAAACTATTTTCTAATTGCCATCGCAGTCTTTTTCATGACTACCCAAATATTGTGCAGGTGATTGAAGTTGGAAGAAGCATGGCTTTGGGGTTTCCTGAATCAGGACCATGCATGTAACTGCACCGTTCAATCTTTCCAAACCAAATCATGGCCCCTAGACACCTTCGCTTAGCCTGCAGAAGATCACCCTTCAAGGTTGTTTTCTTCATACTGCTGATACCTGTGCCAATTTGTGTGATTGGAATCCTCACACATGCCCAGCACGTCTCCTACCTTTTACGTCCACTTTGGGACAACCCGCCTCCTCCCTTTAAACACCTACCTCACTATTATGCAGAGAATGTCTCAATGGAACGTCTTTGCCACCTACATGGTTGGTCCCTACGATCTGAGCCGCGCCGTGTATTTGACGCCATCATCTTTAGCAACGAGCTAGACATTCTTGAGATCAGATGGCAGGAGCTTCATCCTTACATCACTAAATTTGTGATCCTCGAATCGAATACCACTTTCACTGGCATCCCCAAGCCTCTCTTCTTCGACTCAAACCGGTCTAGATTTGCCTTTGCGAAGGAGAAGATTGTCCATGGTGTATTTTCAGGGCGGACTGCTGCCCGTGGAAAAAATGAAAACCCTTTTGCACTCGAGTTTGAGCAGCGAAAAGCTATGAGTGGATTGCTCCGGAGTTCAGGAATTTCCTACGGTGACCTGATCATCATGTCAGATGCAGATGAGATTCCAAGCCCACACACATTGAAACTACTGCAGTGGTGCGATGAAATTCCACATGCCATGCACCTTGAGCTCAAGCACTACATGTACTCATTTGAGTTTCCTGTAGATTACAGTAGCTGGCGGGCCACAATCCAGATTTTTGGCCCTCGCACCGGTTACCGGCATTCACGCCAAACTGACCTTATTCTCTCTGATTCTGGGTGGCACTGTAGTTTTTGCTTTCGCCGGCTTCAGGAATTTGTGTTTAAGATGACTGCATACAGCCATGCAGATAGAGTTAGGAGGAATGAATTTTTGAACTACTCTAGAATTCAGAAAATCATTTGCAGTGGTGATGATCTCTTTGATATGCTACCGGAGGAGCACACCTTTCAGGAGCTGATTAGGAAGATGGGACCGATGCCCCATTCAGCTTCTGCGGTCCACCTCCCATCATATTTGATAGAGAATGCGGATAAGTTTAGGTTTCTTCTTCCTGGGAATTGTTTACGAACATAGGAATGAAGGTATTGGCTGTCCGAATCAAAATGAGTAAAATATGTAGATGCAGTACTCTGTCATTGTTCCTTTATCCTTTTTAGGCCTCAAATGCCCAGATCTGTAAAGAGATGTCTAGTTGTACAACAGTTGCAAACAAAGAAAAAATTGTCTTGCTCCGGTCCCGAAGATTATTGCTCTTCTAATCGGATTCTTTTTCTCTGGGAAGACATACTGTTCAGTTCAGGCATTAGAACATTCAATAGATTGATCTATGGGCGTTGGAGCCCTCTCACGTGATGGTTTCTATACATCAAGATACCATGCAAGAATCAAGTTTATACACATCAGCATTTCTTTGAGTAGTTAATATTTCTTTGTTATAGTATGTTTGATTTTTACTAAAAGATTGGGAGAAAACTGAAAAAATTATGAATGGTTGTTGGAAATTCGTGAGAAGCTGGCTGCAAAATTCTTCATTATTCAGATTTTTTTTTTTTCTGAAAAAGAAAAAACCAGCTTGATGGGATTTATGTTTCCATTAAGATTAGTATTTCACTAAAAGCATACAAAGCCGTGCATCACTATAATTAAACCATTCATTACACCAAATATTGATTTTTATACTATATGGATTAATTAACTAGTTATGACAAACTACAAAGAATAAATTATAATTAACTCTTTGTTTTTCTCTAGGAGTTTTATTTTAATTTTTAAAAAACTGAAATGGTATTTTGAAACTAGTTTATTTTACCAAACTAAATCGCCGGACAACGTGTTGAAAAAAAAATCTTATGGCCTTGTTAATATTTAAATTCTAAATAATATTATGGAAAGCAAACCTAATTATCCAATTCCTATTAATAAGTATTTGATATTGTGTTGCAAAACAACAACGTTCGGTTATTAAAAAAAAAAAAAGTGGTTTTGTGTTTGTGTTTGAGTAACAATTACATCATGAAAATGAGAGGTAATAAATAATAAAATAAAAAATTCTGGAGTGCCCAGTAATTGAAATACTGCACGAGTTGCTCTTAATGATACGTGTATATAATTTTTTATATCAATTTCAGTAATTTTATTGTTTAAAATTTATTTTTAAAAAAAATTAATTAATATTTTTTTTGATATTTTTATATTATTTTAATATATTAAAAATAATTTTTTTAAAAATAAAATATATATATTAATATATTTTTAAATAAAAAAATACTTTAAAAATTAACTGTAAATATACTCTAAACACGCTAACGTATCCCTGAGGCCTAAAAACATGACCTGTGCCAGGCTGGTGGTCCTCGATGCGTAGAGAAAGTACACAAAATTTAATGCATAAATGGGCGCTCTAGTGCCCAAGCATCACAGAGGTTTGGTAGCTCCACTTTACTCTCTCTCTCTCTCTCTCTCTCAATAATGGAGCATATCAATCATCAAGAAGACGATCAACCAGTAAAAGCTTAGAGTTAAAAGTTTTTTTATATAAAATTTTATATTTGAGTGTTGTAATTACTCATTTAATAATTATTGAAAGGTTATATAATTATTAATTTTAAATTATATAAAATTAGTTAAGATATGTATAAATTAACTTAAATATCTATCATTATTAAAAATAATAATAAACAATGGAGCATTTGCACAGGGAAGCTGATGAACCATCATGCCAAAATAAAGGCATTAATGTATGAAGAGTTGGGGGAAAATCTGACCGGTCCCATGTGGTCTCGAAAATAAAGCTTCCTTTAAAGTCTAAGACACCATACTTATCAACCTGCGTAGAAATTAATCTCTTGAGATAGATAACTAGTGGTCATGATTCAATTGAATTTTCTATTAATCTGTTGAGATAGATAATTAGTGGTCATGATTCAAGATAATTAGTGGTCATGATTCAATCTAATGTTTGTTTTATCGTTATAATTTGTGATATTTTTAAAATGTTTTTTGAATTATTTTTTAAAAAAAATTAAATTAATATTTTTTATATGATTTTAGATGTTTTAATATATCAACTTTCAAAATAAAATATAAAATTTAATAAAAATATTATTTTAATATATTTTTAAATAAAATTATCATATATCCTATCCGAGAACGCAAATTTTGGTGTTGTTGTCCTTTTTCCTATATTGTCATAATTATGCTAGTATTTATGATACCATAGATCACATATATCATTTGGAAATTTACCTTGCATGTAATTTATGCTATATTGATTAGCAAAATATTCTTTAAATTTGATAGAAAGTGTGAAATGCTAGATATGGGATTGCTGTATATATTGTACCTTGAAGCAGTCTTCTAAATTGTAACTTATCAGATCATCCACGCCAAACTATTTTATTTATTAATTTTGTTGCTTTCTCTAATAATTCAAATTAATAATAATAAAAAATCTCGCTTAACAATCAAATTAAATCTTCAAGTATGTAAGCATTGGGGAATTAAGAAGGACACCATCATTATGATTTTGCTTAAAAAACTATAACATGATGAACTGATGTTTATGTGGATCAAAATAATTTCTAATTAGTTGACGTGGAGGTATATTCTCCTATTATAAAATTCTACGTATAGTTATTAAATATGCCACAGCTCAGTAAATTTACTTAATAATTCATTATGAATTGACCAGCAAATCTGCAATTTAACCCAATATTGGTTTGATTACTACGAATAAAACAACATGGCAGTTGGTGTGATTGGTTGGTTGGTCCAACTATCTAAAATCATTCTATAAAAGTTTTTCCCATCTAATCTTTGATACTAAAAACCCATTTATTTTTACAATTCAAAAATATTTTAAAATGAATTGATTTTTTTGAAAAAAAATATTTATACTTTCAATCATTTTGATATATTTACATAAAAACTAATTTTTAAAAAAATATATTATTTTAATATATTTTTAAATAAAAATTATTTTAAAAAATAATTACCGTACTTTCAACCACCTTTAGTTCACTTTACTTTAGCAATATCTTTAATAGCTAAAGTGATTTTGCCATCGCAACAATCAAGAAAGAAAAGAAACTATACACTGTGCCATGTGATTTTCTATAGTGATCTACCATTCAATGAAAGGGAATCAACTTTATCATCGTCAGCTGACACATAAAACTTCTTATCGATGGAATCTTGTGGTTAAAATAAGTTTTTTTGTTTTGTTTTATTATTTAGTAAGTTGAAATCAGTAAAAAACTTAATTTAATATATTTTTTAAGATAATTTCCCAGTAAACGCCAAATGGGTTGACGTGGCGTAATTCTTAAGTTTTTATTGAAATTCTTAGTAATTTTGGGTCACACGTTAAATGCAGTTCTCCGTTTTTTTCCACTCAATCTTCAACACGAGACAAAACATTTATATGTCCAAAAATTGATATACAATGGAAAATTGGTCCCAAAAGCTACATTCCCGTTCCCACTACCCGGAAGAAATTATCAAAACAATTACGTGACACAGAAGTTTAGAATTTTAGGTCAAGAGATAGTTTGGAAACGCGGTAAAAATTATTTTTTATAAAAATTTAATTTTTTATATATTTTTATATTATTTTTATGTATTGATATTAAAAATAAAAAATATTATTTTTATATATTTTTTAAATTAAAAACACTTTATAATATAATCACTAATACTCCCAAACACCCCTGAAACAAACAAAAGAAGAGAAAGAGAGAAAAGCACTGTAGATAGAGAAAGGCACACCTCAAGAATAAACTTTCGAAATGAATGATATAGAACTTATTTGTAACTACATTAAAATTTAATTTTTTTAATTTAAAATTTTTTTATATATATTTTACCCACAGTATAATTTAAAGAATAAAGAGAATGCGAGAAAAGCTGGAGAAAGTAGTGGGCTGCCTGTCCCACGAAAGCATTGACAAATAGAATGGGAACTTTTTATTTTTTCCATACCAAACGAAACTTCATGGAAAGTGACATTCACTAGTGACATTAATTTATCCTGCAAAGAATTTTCTTTGTGGAATCTAATTAAAAGGGTAGAGTTAGCCGTACCATACATTATCTAATTACGCCGAAAAGGTCAATGTCTTTCCTGTACAAATTTGGACTCATCTTGACACAGCGACAAGAGGTTTGTCTGTAGGAAATTTCTTCCTTGCAAGACAGGAAGGTAAAATTCAACTTTGTCCTTCCTCACTGTGGTGCTTGTTTTTTCGGTCTTAACATCTTCTTCGAATGGCTTTTAAATTTATTTATTTTTTTGCTAGAAAAATTATTAGAATAATTTTTTATTGTTTTCTTTATGTTTTTAATGTCTTAACATTAAAAATTAAAAAATATCATTAAATGTATTTTTAATTAAAAAAATATTGTTTGAGTGTGGTTGTGGTTACTTTTTAAAGTGTTTTTCATGCCGAAATGCATCAAAATAATATTTTTTTATTTTTAAAATTTATTTTTTAGATCAACGCATCAAAACGATACAAAACATGTTAAAAAATATAAGAGTACAAGTCTCTTTTTCCAAGAACTTGCTTTACAAGAAGTGATGATATCTTATTTGATTTATATATTTTTTGAAAAATCTCTTGTATTCAATAAGATAATAAGATTTTGATTTGGGATTTTTTTAAGAGGTTAATTTTAAGTTGTTTTTAATTTAAATAAAAGGCACATATATTTAATTAGTTTTTGAGGTTTTTTCGCACCCTTGGTTTGAAGTGAAACCAGTGGAGATGAGTTGTAATGTGACGTTCCGGATCTTGGCATTGAAAATCAAGAACTCAATCTACAAGTTTTCAACGACAGGCTCTCCACGTTGAAAATTTGAACAGCCTCCATTAAAAAATGCTGCCACAGCCACTCGAATTAAGCAAGTTAGGCTTTAATAGACATTATGAGCTCTTATTTCACATGCTAATGGAATATTCATTGAATCTTGCTTGTCAATGACACGAGTTTGAACCTCCATTTCTAATTGTATAGTTGTTAAATTCAAATCATTCGGTAAGTTGACCTCATTAAAACTTAAACTTTATGCTTGAATTGAATTTTAAATTGAATTAAAATTAATATTGATTTGATAAAATTTATTTCACCGAGTCAAAGCCTGTATAAACTTAATTAATTTAAAGAGATGTTTGAAAATATGGTAATAATTATTTGCAATAGTATTTTTTGCTTAAAAATACATTAAAATAATATTTTTTATTTTTTAAAAAATTATTTTTAACACGAGTCCATTAAAACGATTTAAAAATACCAAAATAAAATTAATTTAAAACAAATAATGATGCTATTTAGGATTAATCCAATGATGGACAAATTATCCTAATAATCTAATAATCAACCCATGTATTTTTTTCTGTATCATTCTCGAGATAAACCGTGACAGCTATATCATCACTTGGACTCTGGGATGGGCAATTGCTCAAAATCTCTCTGTGCGACAAGGACGCAATTGGGTTCAAGTGGTTCGTGCTTGTTTATATTTGAGTTTTAAAAGTATTTTAAAAAAATAATTTTTTATTTTTTATTTTAAATTAATATT
Source organism: Populus alba x Populus glandulosa (assembly GCA_033617975.1). Lineage (NCBI taxonomy): Eukaryota > Viridiplantae > Streptophyta > Magnoliopsida > Malpighiales > Salicaceae > Populus > Populus alba x Populus glandulosa. The sequence continues at coordinate 12,647,593 of CM066160.1, forward strand.
TTTTTGATATTTTTAGATTATTTTAATGTATTAATATTAAAAATATTTTTTTAAAAAATAAAAAATATATATTATTTTAATAAATTTTTGAGTGAAATAACATCTTTCAAATAAATTCTTGTAATAAATGAAGACCCAAGTTACGTGAAAGATTTGGTTTTCATATGACAGATATCTCTGCCCTCGGAGCACATGCTGATCAAGAGTTAATTATCCCTTCTTTTTTTTTCCTTGAATCGAAGATCCATGGATGGTCGGGGAAAGAGAATATTTCAATTTTAGAAATTCATCACCTTCTTATTGCTCGCCTTTGGGGTATACTTTAGAAAAGAAAAGAAAAAATTATAGATAGGGTTCGTATTTTTTTTCTATTTCTGTTTGCGAAGATTGTTTACAAAATAACCCTTTTTCTATATTAAATATTAAATGAGTTTATTTAGAATTGTAATAATGATGATAGTTTAAAATGTTTTATGTTTAGAAATGTATTAAAATAAATTTTTTTATATTTTTTTAAAATTATTTTTGATACCATCATATTAAAATGATATATAAAAAATATTTTTAAAAAATTTAAATTTTTTAAAACAATCCACATTTCTAAACACATATATATTTGTTGGTGTTTGACATGAATAATAAGAGTCTAACATATTTTGATAGATGATATTTCAAGTAAAAAAGCTATTTACTTATACATATCTAAATAAGAGATTTATTAACATGATAAATTGAAATAAAATGCCTCATTCATGGTGGACCTTGAGTGTTTTAGATAGATTGTCAACACGGTTCAAAAACTTGGGGTGGAAACATTATCGCCTCAAGTTTTTTTTTTTTTTTTATAATGTGATTATTTAATATTACATTAATTTAGGGTTGGACTTTGTTATTTGTTACAGTTAACTTGATACGGGTTCTTGCAATATTGAAAAACAAATCTGATGGTTGATTGGTGTTTATTTTGGAAAGATCAAATTTAATTTTGTTGATGTTTTTGTTTGAATTCTTCTTTTTTTTTTTCATTTGATTTTTTTGATTACTTGTTAAAAAAAATTTTCAATTTAATTATTTTGTTATTAGATTATTTTAAAATTGAGCTTCGTGATTTGTCTAGATTGACTTGGTATAAGATTTTTGCGGTGTTTGGAAACAAACTCAATGGCTGGTTTATGCTGTATTTTGTAAAATCAAATTTAATTTTATTGATATTTTTCGAAATAAATGCCTGAGTGGCCAATTCAATGAGTTATAAGTGAGATTTGTAATAGAAAAACAAAATTAAAAAACAAAGATTGAAATGAAAAGGGAGGAAAACAACATGATCAATCTAAAAATCATGCAAAAAGGTTATTTTAGTTTAAAAATTTATTGGGTTGATTTTATAGTTAAAATGCTTTTCATTTAGAAATGTATAAAAATAATATTTTTTTTATTTTTAAAAAATTATTTTTAATATTAGTGCATCAAAATGATCTACAAACATTAAAAAAATATTAATTTAAAATAAATAAAAAAAATAATTTAAAAAAAAAAACATTTTTAAAACACAAAAACAAATATGAAAAAATCTCATTGAAAAATGACAAAAAAACAGGGAAGGTTATTGATTTGCTACATCTCAAAAATCAAAACAGACAATTTTCATGCCAACAATAAATAAATAAATAAAAAAATATATATATATATATTAAAAACCCATGACAAAAAGAATATTTTTGATTTAATCAGTTAACTTAAAAATATATATTTATCTTCTTTTTTTTATTCAATCTTTGATTGAAATTAATAAACTTGTTATTATTTATTAATATTGATATATTTATCAATTTATTTTATTTAACACACATTTAAACTTTTTAATTTATAGTTGTTTTTTTATATAGTTTTTTTATGAGAAAAACATCGGTAACAACTCCTGTAACTTTATTTTACATTAAAAAAAAAATATTGCTCCAACCGCAGCAGAATCCAAGTACTGTTATTTATGATCAGCTTCCATGTATCAAAATTATATTTATTTTAGTCAAAAGCTGACGAAATTGAAAAGAAATGTGACAAATTGTTCTCTGGGCTTGATATTAGTTACTAGAGTTAAATTAATTAACATAGGCTTGTCAGTCACACTATCGTCGGCTCGTCGCCGTCGATGTTAAAATTAATTGCTAGCAAGTATATTTTTTTTAAAAAAAAAAACTATTGAAATTCGTGAACAAAACAATTTAGCGTTCAACCTTTGTCCAGGGCCATGAAGTGGACAGATTCTTTTATCACGATAAAGAAAGGTGGTAGAAGAAATAAAATTTTATCTCAAAGCTTTCACACAATGAGACAATGACTTCCCATCTAAATTAATTTGCTCAATATTACAGGCTCCCAAGATGGCCACGCCATAACTACAAAGGGAGTATTTGTATCAGTGGTGAATTCATTTTCAAGGCAGTATCCGATAAGATGCTTCAAACCGTGGTTTTTTTTAAAAAATTAAAATTATTTTTTTATATATTTTAGATTGTTTTAATGTACTAATATTAAAAATAATTTTTATAAAATAAAAAATTATTATTTTAATAGATTTCCGATAAATCATAACCGCTAATACATTTTCAAATACCCCGTTGAGTTTTAAAAAAAAATCAAGTGAAAGTTAATTTATTTGAGCATGTTTGAGAGTGTAATTGTGGTTGCTTTTTAAAATATTTTTTTATGTCAAAATGTATCGAAATAATATTTTTTTTTATTTTTAAAAAAAATATTTTTAAAATCAGCACATCAAAACAATCCAAGATACATAAAAAATTAATTTTTTTAAAAAAAAAATTAAAATTTTTTTGAACGCTGTTTGCACCGAGTTCCCGGTATATTAACCTCCTAAATCATTTCTGAATTGACTTGATAAAATTTTAATTTAATTATTTTTAAAATAATATAATTTTTAAATTTTAAAAAATATTATTTTAAATTAAACTGAATAAACTCTTAATTTTAAAAAAAAATTCGATACCTTTCTTTCAAAACACCTCTTATATAAATTAATAGCTATGATAGGCAATCAACAACAACCCATCCCATCTCTCTCTTCTTTCCAGATAAATACAAAACGATGAGATTAGAACCGTTTAAATTATCTTGCGTCACACAGAATTGACGTGTGGTTTTTTTTCCTTTCTTCTGTTGAAGATGATAGAATGATTTTTTGTTTGAGCTACATATCGCGATATATACTATAAATACAATTTATCGTATAATGACTTTTCTTGCATGACTAGTCACTTTATCCATTTATTGGACATCTTCCTTAGTCTATAATTATAATTGCTATTAAAAAATTAATAAAAAGAGTGCTCTTTGGTTGGCATACCTCTACTTGCTCGAGTAGGTAAGTAAATCATACTCGCTAGTTTAGCCGATGTGAATTGCGTGTCATGTTAGGACTTTTAGATGGATTTTGACTTTTATCTAGTCCACACGAAATATACTCTTTTTTTTTTTTTTGCTTTTTTTTTTCCTGAAAGAAGATTTTTTTATACCACTTATTAAAATCATTAAACTCGTATATAACTTGTTTGAAGTATGGGATTTTAGGATAAGGCACCACTTAACTCAAAATAATTAGAAAAAATAAATTGAATTTAAATCAAGATTAGTTAGATTTTTAATTTATCAAACTAAATTGAATTTAATGGTTATATTATTTATGAATTTACCAATATTTTCTAAAACCAAAAAGTACACGTTTCAGATGCATCAATTAAACGAATTTACCAATATCTCAAATAATATTAGTCAATTGTTAATGCTAACTAGATTTTGGCTTGCTTTCTATCTGTTTGAAAATATGGTTATAATTATTTTTTAAAGTATTTTTTATATTAAAATATATTTAAATAATTTTTTTATTTTTAAAAAAATTATTTTTAATATCATCATTTCAAAAAATCCAAAATATATTAAAAAAATTAATTTTAAACAAAGAAATTTAAATATTTTAAAAACACGGATATAATTGTGTTTCTAAATGCTTCATGATGATATGGTGGTGCAAAGAAAAAATTAAATAACTTTTAAATTAATTAACATATTTTTTTTCTGATAAAACGAATCTATAGATAAATTAACCACACCTATAGTGAAAAACTATAAGTCTTTCATATTTATATGCATTTAAAGTAATTCCATCGTATATGATATTAAAACTTTAGAGTAAATAAATATTCTACTCGCCACAAACCAATTTTAAATACTTTTACTTATAATTTCATGACACCGCATCATGATGTCATAAAGGATAATGCATAAAGAAAGCATCATGATATTTTAGAACTGTTGAAGTTGACTTTCAACGACTAGAAAACAGTAGGGCTGCGCCCAGAGAAAAAACATTAGCATAAGCTGGGCTCGTTGGAATATGGTCTGCTTAAGCTGCCATAGCAGGACTGAAATTATATGATTACACAAGGTACAAAAACAGATGAAGATAGAATTGTGTTTTCTAGTGATGTATAAAATAAATTAATTATTTTTATATTTTGTTTGGTTATAATAAATAAAATATATAAAAAATTTATGTTATTTTTAATATGTATTGTTGTCAAACTTATATATATTTTTTTAAAAATAATTAGAATCTTTTTACTCTAATTTATATAAAATGCTGAAATTAATAATATTATAATAACTTTAGTTATAAAACCATAACTGTTTTGGAAGGCTAACCCAGGGTTTAAACTAATTTGAGTTTAAGAAAAAAAAAATGAAAGATTGGCTCGATTAGAACCGGTAAAAAACTTAGGTCAACCAAATATAAAATTTGGGTAAAAAACCTATTGAATTTTTGAAAAAAAATTGGTCGAAATAAAGATGCTGTGATTATTTTTAAAAGAGAATTTGGGTCACTTATTGACCCTCCCAGCTTCGTGACTTGAATCTTAAATTGGATTTAAAAACTATGATAATAATATTTTTTATCCATACATCTACTCGAATAAATTACTAGTTTAATTTAAACTCAAATTCTAAACTTAATTTTTAAAAAAAAAAACAAGGAGCCAATACCGTGGCTAGTGTGAAAAAAAACGCCAAGTAGAGAACATGAGAGTGGCTCAGTCAAATCCTGGACCATTATAAGAGAACAATTTCTATAAAATTATTGATCATCAGCGCACTAGTAATGGTGTGCCATCACTGCTTTTGGAAACTTTAGAGGTAAATAGCAGTGCTGTCCAGGTCGTCCTCGAAGAAAATGGGTGTCAAGATATGTGGTGAAGACAAGCTTTATCCTCTCCTCGTACAGAAGGCAAGTCGGTGAAGATAAAGATTTTTAGTGTTTCTTTCTTATTATTAAATTGAAAATATTTGAAAATATTTTTTTATTTAATATTTCTTTAAGTAAAAAAAAAAAAAAAAACAGAGGCTTGGTATACAGGTAAGACCTTCATTTTCTAAGCTTTCTGTACAAATCATGGCTTAATGACGGGACTGAAAGAACCCCTAATCATGCAATAATACTTTTTTAAAAAAATATTTGTGAGAAAAATGCTTGCTTGTAGAATAAAAAAATTAAGAAAAAGAAAAATGATATTTAACTAAAATAACTCCATGATGGTATAAATTAAATTATTTTTTTTAATTATAATATCCAGGTCAATTTACATATATTTCAATTAAAAATAAGTTTTTAGTAGGGGAAATAAGGTTTACACGTTAGTATATTTATTCTGGATTAATGACGATGGCGATTATCCACCACACTCTTATGCCACCTACCCCAGCAGAGAAACACACACTGAGTTTTAAATCTAAAACACAAACATGTTTACATTGCATGGCCTAAGGTTTGTGGCCAAACATTGCTTGTCTCCGAAGTCACAACGATGTATGTAGTCACACTCGTGTTGCTTTCCAAACCTTATCTTCAAGCTCGATCGTGTCGTGTGACACGATTTATACACGGAGAATTCGTTCAAAGGAGAAAAATTCTATCAGAACTGTCTAACATATTTAGACTTTTCCCCTTGCTTTAATTCTTTTAGCTCACTGTCTCACATCAACTTTAATATCAACATCATATTTCTTAATTGTTTTAATGTTCCATGGGCTTGTTTAAATTCCTGATATATGTATATGTATATGTGTATGTGTGTGTGTGTGTGTGGCTCTCGAACTTTTTCCTTTTTTATTTTTACAGGGACAGACTTTTCTTTCCAGACTGCTATTCACGTCGGTTCACCTCACGCCGTTAAATAAATCGTGCAATTTCATGGCCCGTAATTGGTACTTAGGAGGGTGATATATTAACGTACACACTAAAATTAAAGGAAGTGACTATATTAAAAGTTGGGTAATTAGTGCCCTTTGAGTGGATTATAGTTAAATCTCTTTCCAGTGAGATTTTTGATGCAATTGAATGTGTAAATTGGATTCCATTTAATGAAAAAACAAAAGCAAAGGCATGGTTAGGTCCATGCTGAATTTTAAAAAATCAATTTGAAATTGACCCGCCACAACTCGAATTAACTTTTTATTTTTTAAAAACAATATTGTTTTAACTTTGTTTTCATAAGAACGAAACAAGTAGACTTTAATAGATTTGTCTAGTTTATAACCTGATTTTTTAATCAGATCATGAATGGAGCTAGATTCGATGATTTTGAAAGAAAAAAAGAGCATTGTTATGATTGGCACATGTATAGAGAAGAGGGGATTATTTATGCACAACAGTATAGAGAAAAGGAAACATAAAGAAAAGAAAGAAAATGTGGAATTAGCAAATTGTATCCCAACAAAAAAGAAAAGAGAAAATTCATGAAAGGATAAGAACCGGGTCCCAAAATTGATAATAAGTTGTTGTTGTCATCAATCATACGCGAAAAAGGTTGCAACCGACACCACAACATGAACTAAAAGGCGAGGAAAAATACTGTTCCTCCACGTCCACAAAACACTTTGAATTGCATCAAGTATAAAGTTTAAAGGTGCGCGGAAAATACTGTTTCCCTACACTCATTGGCTAATTTATATATATATATATTTTCATTTTTAATATATTTTTGGTTGTTGATTTTTTGTAATTTAGTTCTTATATAACATGTTTACGAGGATTTAGAGTTGATAATTTGTTTTAATTTATTTTTTATATGGTTATTATAATATCAAAAGAATATCAAGGTATCGGGTTGGTATCAGAAAAATATCTTGATATCGCGGTATGGTCTATTTTTTAAAAAGTTAAGTTAAATGAAAAGTGATTTAAAAAAAAAGAGTTATAAATTTTGTGGATAAAAAAAATTTCAATATTGGTTTGATACTCGATTTTACGATCGTCTATTTTTGTTATTATATTGTTAAATAAACAATATTTTAGAAAAAAAAACAAGTTATTAATTCCAATAAAGTTCATCACCTGATTTGCAGGTTTGACGTGTTGATCTAGGATACTTAATTTACAGGTTTAGCGGGTTTACCCGTCAAACTTGATATGTTTTTTTTAGTTTCCGGTCATTTAATTTTTCTATATATATATATATTTTATCTTCTTCAATATTAGATTGGCTGAGAAATAAAATTTATTGTTTATTTTTTTTTATACTTTCTATAAGATTATCACGATTTCAAATAAATGTTTTTTTTAGGGTTGATGCTCGATTTTGAAAGTATATAATATTATCATGAAAATTAAATAAAAATAATTTATAAAAAACAATAAACTTATTAAACTCATTAAAGTTCATGACCCAGGTCGCAGAGTGGCTAAAATCGATCTAATATGTTATTGTCTTGATATATATATAAAAAAATATAGTTAAGTTTTAAAAAAAAGTTATGACATGTTTCTACTGGTAATTCAAGTTGTATCTTGACCCATTAAATTGAATAATTCATTTTGGATTCTAAGATCAAACCACTTGATTGGATTTAATGATACTGTCAAAAAAATCTTTATACTCTTGATATTTTTTTAGGTTTTAAAAAATAACAGTCTTAACCGTAGTGAAGCGTAGGCGAATGTACTAGCCAGTAATTTATTTATATGCATCTTGATCCTTTTTTTGCTTTAGTTATTATTTTTTATATTTTTAGTTTGGTCCTTATATTATTTGTTTATTGAGATTTAAAGTTGATATTTTTATTTTAACCTGCCTTTTATATGGCTATAGCAATAAAAAACAAATCTCGGCATTTGGTTGGCATTGAAAAAACATCCCGACATCGTGGTGTGGCCTATTTTTTTTTTAAATTTAAATAAAAAAGTTTTTTTTAAAAAAATATAAGTTATCAAACATTACGTGACTGTTCTTTTTAATCTATAATCCAATCTTTATATTATATGTTCATCGGGATTTAGAGTTGATATTTTATTTTAATTTATTTTTTATATAATTATGATAATATTGGAAAAATATCTCGATATTGAGTTGGTATCTGAAAAATATCATGGCATCACTGTATGTTCTATTTTTTTTTTCTCAATTTAGTTAAATAAAAAATAATTTTAAAAAACTAAATCGTTAAACTTTGTAGAGTTAATGATCCAATTTGCAAGTTTTGAAGGGTAACTCAGGTTGTCCTGATTCGTACTTAGGTTTGGTAGGGTATCTTTATTTTTATATTTTTTTTAATTGAACTTAATTTTATAATTGTTTGTTTTTTAACATATAGTTTTTTTTAAATAAAAAAACATGTTATTAAATTTTAGAAAGTCCATGAATATGTTCGGGAGTTTGATAAATTAAATAAAATTTTTTTTCTTCATGATTTTATCATTTAATATTAGGTTAATTAGGAATGAAATCTTATAATTTGTTTCATTTTACCTTTTATAAGATTATTATAATCTAAAAAAAATTATAATTATGATTTTGAATTGATATTTAATTTTATGATTTTATATTTTTATTATTATATAATTAAATAAATAATAATTTTGCTATTAGTCCTGTGGAGTTCATGACTCTATTCTTGAGTCTGACATGTCTGTATAAACGAAAATGAAGAGAATTAATAGTAGATAGTGGTTATACATGGCAATCCCCGCAAAATCAGGAGTAAATAAGTCCAAATTCGGCGTATTAATAACGCCCGATAAGACACTGCACTTATAAAACCAGAAAGGCACACTTACCTATCACTCTTATAATCTACTTGCTTATCCATGACTTATCACTCAAATTATCCCGTATCATCTCCTCTCACGGGTATTTAATTTGTCTGATACCTTCCTCTCAAATCCCTAACCCTTTCTCTCTCTATAAATACTAGTAGAGTTCATAGAGAGAGAAACATCAAAATTCAACTTCAACTACAGAGAGAAAATCCAAGAAAGCTCTGAAACGACATCGTCCGTTTTCTCTCTCAAGCGAAAGAATTTCCAAGGGAGCTCTGAAACGACTCCGTCCGTCTTCTCTCTTCCGAGATAAATTCTTCTCCGATCTGGAAACAGGTACAGAAGCTCCTTTGTTTCCCTTTGAATTTTGGAAATTTACGCATTTTTTTATTTTAATGTTTGATTGCTGAATATTTATGTAGTTTTTAATTATTGCGAGGTTTTAGATCTCTTTATGAGTTAGTTAATTTTTTTTTTTTTGGTTTCTGCAGATTAAATAGCTTTTTTTAATTTTTTTTCTGGAAGAACTATTAAAATGTCTTCGCTTAGTAGAGAGCTCGTGTTTCTCATACTTCAGTTTCTCGAGGAAGAGAAATTTAAAGAAACTGTTCACAGGTACGTAATTTTATACTTTTTTTATTTGTTGATTTTTTTTGTTAATTTTTTTCGTGGTTATTTTTATGATTTGGATTTGGTGAGAATTTGTGGTGTTAATATTTTTTTATATATAATTTTTATGCATGGAGATTGGAGCAAGAGTCAGGGTTTTACTTTAACATGAGGTACTTTGAAGAAATGGTGACAAATGGAGAGTGGGATGAAGTGGAGAAGTATTTGTCAGGGTTTACGAAAGTGGATGATAATAGATATTCGATGAAGATTTTCTTTGAGATTCGGAAGCAAAAGTACCTTGAAGCTTTGGACAAGTATGTGCTTGATTGATTGCCTTTTCTGCATGGTTAATTATTATGGATTCTGTTTTTTAATACATTTCCTTACTGGGGTTTTGGATTTTGATACAAGTAATTGTTACCTAGGATGGACTAGTTTTTTTGGGCCCACTAGATAAACCAACTGTAGTTGTGTGGACCACTGTAGCGGTTAATTTGATTGGTCTGGTGTACATAGATGGAGCCTGCGCAACGGTTTTTTAACTTGATGTGTTGGTTAATTTTTGCGTGAATGGAAAAATGTAGGCGAGATCGTGCGAAGGCAGTTGAAATTTTAGTGAAGGACTTGAAAGTGTTTGCGGCATTTAATGAAGAGCTGTTTAAAGAAATTACACAGTTACTGACGTTGGAAAACTTCAGGTACTTTTTTTTTTTAAATGTTTAGTCCTATTTGTGCCTTATTTTTGTATTGATAATATTTAGATATCCTGTGTTTGTTTACTTTGATTTGCAGAGATAATGAACAGCTATCCAAATATGGAGACACCAAGTCTGCTAGGGGTATAATGCTCGGTGAACTCAAAAAGTTGATAGAGGCTAACCCTCTTTTCCGTGACAAGCTTCAGTTTCCTACTTTGAAAAACTCAAGATTGCGGACTCTAATTAATCAGAGGTCGTCAAGAATTTCTTGCCTTACCTCCGTGCTTATACTCTTTTAAGTTGTCGCTCTGGATTGAATTTGTTTTTTTGTCACTCACCTCCTTGCAATTGAATTGCAGTTTAAATTGGCAACATCAGCTTTGTAAGAGTCCAAGGTCTAATCCTGACATAAAGACTTTATTTGTTGACCACAGTTGTGGGCAACCAAATGGTGCGCGGGCCCCATCCCCTGTCACCAATTCCTTAATGGGTGGTGTACCCAAGTCAGTGGGGTTTCCTTCAATAACTGGTCATGGTGTAAGTGACAAATTAGAAAGGAGATACCCTTGTTTCTATAGCATGCTGATTTTGAATTATGAACTTACCTGCCTCTTTATATGGATGCTTGCAGCCATTTCAGCCTGCGCCTGCTGCTCTTCCATCTTCTCTCGCAGGATGGATGGCGAATCCATCTGCTTCTGCTGGGCCCCTAGGTTTGGCTCCCAATAACACAGGTAGGCTACATAAGACATCTGAATCAGCGGCTTTTGATCGGTTTTAATGTTCTTACAGTCTTTGATAAACATTCTTGGAATCTATTCAAAAACATCATTTACAAACTCAAGAAGGAAGTATTAGCTATAATAATATATCGAATGATAGTAGGAATGTGCACTTATTTGAAAGAGGAAATGCATTACTATAGGTGAATCAGCTTGGTACTGCTCAAAGGTCATATTCTTTACTTGATGGTTAGTAGCATTCATCTAATCATTACCTTAGTGAAGGAGAATGCTGAGAGATCTTATTTTTTATTTTGAATGACAAGATTTACCCATATATATATATATTCAAATATTCTATTAGGATCTTAACTATTGATACTATGTTGTTAAAATGATCATGATTTAATATTTTGTATCAGAGAATTTGAGTGGTGTTCAATCTCTGATTCACTGTACTTTTCCATTTAATTTCTACGGTTTCTTAAGTGCTAATTTGCTTCTTTCTTCTTTAAATCTTCACTGCAGCAGCTATCTTAAAGCATCCCAGGACCCCCCCTACCAATAACTCAGCTATTGACTATCAAACAGCAGACTCTGAACATGTGTTGAAGAGGCCAAGACCATTTGGACTATCGGATGAGGTATGGACTGAAATTTGTCCATCCCTTTACATTCCTATGCTGTGTTTTTGCCTTGTTATGATTGTTGATGCCTTTTGCTATTATGAATCTGGAAATATGTTTTAGCATGATTTTTGAGATGCCAAGGTGGGTGTTATGTGACGTTATAGGTCTCGATGGTTTTGGATGATGCTGATTAGATTGGAACTGTTTGGATATTTGAGCTTGGAGGTGGACTGGGTGTGTGCATGATTGTCATTTCACTTTTAATCCCTGGAGGGGAAGCTTCTTTTTTAAGTCGGGGATTTATGCTAATTAGGGCTTGGGATGTGTCATCCATGTGTATGTTGTTTGTGCATTTGTACACTCCAATAAATTTTATGGGATCAAGGTCCTCATTTTAGAGTCTAGGATTTTGGCCGAATGAAAAATTTTAAATTGTTGACTGTTCTAGTTCTTCTTCTTTACTTGATATTTTATCAGGTCAATCTGCCAATAAACATTATGCCTATTGCTTATACGAGCCAGAACCATGGGCAAAACTCCTACTCGTCTGATGACTTGCCCAAGAATCCTGTCATGGCTTTAAATCAAGGTTCTGCTGTCAAGAGTATGGATTTTCATCCAGTCCAACAAATTCTACTTCTTGGTAAGCACCCTCAATGTTTATAAAGAATAAACTCTTCCCAGCTTTACTGGTGTGTGATTGTGTGTGCACATACCGTTGAGAAATTCACCGGGTTTTCAGAGATTTATCATTTGTTGTTTCACTGTTTCAGTTGGAACAAACATGGGTGAAGTCATGGTATGGGAGTTGGGCAGCAGAGAAAGGATTGCTTGGAAGAATTTCAAGGTTTGGGACCTTAATGCACGCTCAAGAGCTCTGCAGGTACACTTTTATTTTTTAACAAGCTTAATGGAATGTGAATTAATCATGATACTTTCTGGAATTGTAATATTATAAGGTTAAGGCTAACCAGCTAATTATTGTGTAGGCATCTCTGTCCAATGATTATACAGCATCGGTTAACCGTGTGGCGTGGAGTCCTGATGGAACTTTATTTGGTGTGTTAAAATGCTATCTTTCTTGCCTGTTCTGCCTAAAAAGAAACATTTTCCTTAATGAAAATCAGGATTTTCCAATATCTTACCATTTTTCTTTTTTTCCAGGTGTTGCATACTCCAAGCACATTATGCACGTATACTCCTACCATGGAGGTGACGACATAAGAAATCACCTTGAGGTTTGTGCCAATAATTGATATCTTTGAAACTTGGTGTCTTTACATCTCTAGCTAATACAATCCATCTTCAGTACATGGATTTTTTTCTTTAAAAAACTCCTGTAGTATTTATTTTGTTGTAATTTTGTTTATACATACTGAAATTCATGTGGATTTTTCCTTGTGTTTTAGATGGATGCTCATAATGGGAATGTAAATGATCTTGCTTTTGCTTACCCAAACAAACAACTTGTTGTAGTCACTTGTGGCGATGACAGGACCATCAGGGTTTGTTTTCTTATATCTCTATTCAATGCATCTACATGCTAGCAATGGTGCTTTTTAAGAGTTCAAGATTCTGCAGGTCTGGGATGCAATTGTGGGGACTCGACTGTTTAATTTTGTAGGTCATGATGCACCTGTATATTCTGTGTGCCCACATCACAAGGAAAATATTCAGGTAAAATATGGGATGGTAATTGAGCCCTCGTTCCCCAGTTTTTACTCATTTCTGTTTGATAAATGCTAAAACATAATTAGCTATGTGTTCGTAAGCAAATATATGGAGATTCATTGCTAGTCTAAATCCTCATTTTATGAATTGAGATAGGTATCAAATTGTAAAATTCAAGACAGATGTTAGCAATCATTTTTTTTAAATGCCGGATGCATAAAAACAGAGACAGAAAAATGAAATATTTTGGGAACTTCTACATATGGAAACTGTTTGAAACAAAAACAAAAGAACAATGAAAGGGGAGGTTGGAGAAAGAAAAGAGGAGATTGGATACAAGAAGTAAAATTATAGTAGAGAGTAAAGTGAGGTTAAAGAGTATTGAGAGAGGGAGAGGAGTCACTCTTCAATTTTCTAGGTATCTATCCCTTTTCTTCTTTAATTTTATTTCTTTCTTACCTTCTCCCAGTTCATCTTTTCAACCGCTACTGATGGAAAGATTAAGGCATGGTTGTATGATAATGCGGGTTCAAGAGTCGACTATAATGCACCAGGGCATTCTTCTACCACAATGGCATACAGTGCTGATGGAACTAGGTTTTTATACTTCATTGATTTTATTTTTTCTGCCGGTGATGGGAGATTGACATTTCTTATTCTGTTTTCTCTCGACTGAGATATTCGTATCATTTTTATGGACAACTTGCAGGTTATTCTCATGTGGGACAAACAAAGAAGGAGAATCACACTTGGTGGAGTGGAATGAAAGTGAAGGAGCTGTGAAACGTACCTATAATGGTCTTGCAAAACGTTCTGGGGGTGTTGTGAAGTTTGATACCACTAAAAATCGATTCTTGGCGGCTGGGGATGATTTCATGATCAAGTTTTGGGACATGGATAATAACAACCTGTTGACAACTATTGATGCAGAGGGTGGATTGCCGGTAAAGTTCTGATAGTCCTTTCTTGTTAAATTTGTCTTATTAAGGCCTTTTGATGTACGATCAATTGGTTAATGAAACAAACTTAAAAGCCCAAGAGAACCCATTTCTGAAAACTCTGTTTATTTTGAGTTGTATAAGACCAACTAAGGTGCTATATATATGTGCGCACATGGCAATATAGGCAAATATGAGATAGACAAAACCAAAATCCAATAGGAACAGGGAAACTTGACAATAGTTCCACTAGAGGGAAGGAGACAAGTAAACATAATTAAATTCTGAATTTTCTACCTGAAATAAACAGTTCTAAAATCTTTAACTAGAGTGTTCACGTTTAACAACTCTCTTGTCATGATTGCAGGCTTCTCCTTGCATTAGATTTAATAAGGAAGGAACGTTATTAGCAGTCTCAACAAATGACAATAGCATCAAAATTCTAGCAAATTCAGATGGGATCAGGCTGCTCCGGACAGTGGAGAGTCGTACATTTGATGCTTCTAGAGCTGCTTCTGCTGCTGCTGCGAAGGTAAAATTTGATAGGCATGAAAATTCTTTTTAGCATCATTGTGTTACTAGAGTTATGCAATTAGAAAGTAAAAATATCTGACAATATCACATCGCATGCAACTATCTTAATGTATGATTTGTATCAGGCCCCTGCAATAGGCACTTTTCCGCCTGCAAATGCAACAGTTGGAACTAGCATTGATAATCAAGCTGCTCCTGCAGCACCCATGGTTGGAATGGTAGGTGTTGTCCTCCAGCCAGAGTAATCTCATTTACATACTGCCATGTGTGCATCTCAATGCAAAAGGATCTAGTTACATATTCAATGATTTGACATTTTCCTTCTGTTTTGAGTTTCTACAGAATAGCGACAATCGAAGTTTAGTTGACGTGAAGCCTAAAATTCAAGACGAATCAATTGAAAAATCTAGGATCTGGAAATTAACAGAAATAAATGAACCATCACAGTGTCGCTCCCTGAGGCTTCCTGATAGCTTGACTGCCATGAGGGTATGCTCTACTTCTTGAAAATGTTATTAGAAGGTTGTTATTATGCTATTTATTCATATTATCTTGATGTGAGGAAAATGATTGTACTCCTGAATAATACCGCTGAAACTTTAGTACAATTGTAATTTCCTCCACGGTTTTTTCTCCTTTACCTTTCTTTTCCCTCCCTTCTGATCTATTTATTTATCAATCTATTTATGTGACTATTTTGTGTGGTACTGTGGCTGGCCACAATAAGTTGACATGCTAGTTCTTACCACTGGTTTGTGGAAGACATTAAATGCAATGAGATAATTACATCATTTTATGCAGAATGTCCATGTTTTGGCATTTGAATACTTAGTTTTGGTGGCAAAGACTAGAAGCTATGGTCTAGGCCTGAGGATATGTCTGTTGGTCAAATTTTTAACTTTCATTGTTTAATAGTCGCTCGTTTGCAGCTGAATTTTTATGCATTTGAGATTGCTTTGTATGTGATGTTCTTGAAGCTAACAATTAGTAGTTGTAACTATGGGTTTGGTGACAATTGTTTCAGGTGTCTAGATTAATTTTTACAAATTCAGGAGTTGCCATATTGGCACTAGCATCTAATGCAGTGCACAAGCTTTGGAAGTGGCAGAGAAATGATCGAAACTTGACTGGGAAGGTATTTTTATTGTGTCGACTTTTTTTTTTGTGATGTGGGAAGGCTTGTGCTTTGAAGCTACTTAATTTACATGTTGGAAGGTAGCATGTCTATTTTGTTCCGTTGATTTCAATAACCTTGCCTTTAACAAAGGTTTTACCTGTTCTAGGCCACTGCTAGTGTACCACCTCAATTATGGCAGCCTTCTAGCGGAATTTTGATGACTAATGATATCAGTGACACAAATCCTGAAGATGCTGTTCCGTGCTTTGCACTTTCAAAGAATGATTCTTATGTTATGTCAGCTTCAGGAGGGAAGATTTCTCTTTTCAATATGATGACATTTAAGGTAAATGTTCTATCATGATTTTTTCTGTTCAAGTTCAATTCTCTGTGCTTGATTGAATTTTTTGTGTGATACCAGGACCTTGTCAGGGAACAGTCTATGATGTGTGTTTTAGCCATTATAGTTGCAGTAGATTTGTACCCTTAACTTTGCTTTTCTTTTGAGCAACATGATACCGACTTTTCTTTTTGAAAAACCAAAATGTTTGAAGGATGTATGCCTGAAGAAGTTATGGCTATTTATATTTCCATGGTGTAAATTACCAGTTTGCAGATGGATCTGAGTGGTCTTTCAGTGGAGACTTATTCTCAATGCATTAAATTCTAGTTTTGCTGTCTTGTGATCTGCCCTTGTTATATTTATAGTCCATTTTCCTTGATTACAGACAATGACAACATTCATGGCTCCACCACCAGCTGCAACATTTTTAGCATTTCACCCTCAAGACAACAATATCATTGCTATTGGCATGGAGGACTCTTCTATACAAATTTATAACGTCAGGGTTGATGAGGTATTGCTTAGACACCTCAAAATGTTGAACCTTCTATTGGAATTAGAAAAACAGGAGTATCAACAATTTGAATTATTCCATATCACAGGTTAAAACAAAGTTAAAAGGTCATCAGAAAAGAATTACAGGACTCGCCTTCTCACACTCTCTAAATGTCCTGGTGTCTTCCGGAGCTGACTCGCAGGTATGAATTATTGGTAATGCAAGTCTGTCTGTGTTACCATAGAATAAGCAACCAAGCCCACTGATTAAGGTAACGGATTTTGGAAAGGCTTGCAAGGAAAGTCTTGTTTTTTCTGTTTGAGACCATTTTAGAGACTATGATTTGAGCTTTATCTGGAAACTTCTTTTGTTATGTGGCTTCCTAGATAATAGATTTGCCATCTTTTACATCCTTGTGCATCTGATCAGACTGATCATCAAGTGTTTGGTGTTGGAATTACTCAGTTCTGTACATGTTTTCCCTCTACAGTTGTGTGTTTGGAGCACCGATGCATGGGAGAAACAAGCTAGTAAATTCTTGCAAATTCCAACTGGACGAGTCGCTTCTTCTCTTGCAGATACTCGTGTTCAATTTCACCTTGACCAGATACATTTGCTTGCAGTTCATGAAACACAGATAGCTATATTTGAAGCACCAAAATTGGAATGCCTCAAGCAGGTTTGGCATAGTGTCTGGAAATATTTCAGTTGCCCTCTTCATTTGTTATTTCATTGAGATAGGTCTCTCATTTCTGTTGTGATGTGGGGAAATGTGTCCCATGGATATTGATCACTGGACACTATGCATATAGTGAAATAGTCTCACAAATATTTATCAATATTTTTAGTTTGGGGATTTTGTCATCAAAGCTTCTGACATTCTTTCTACAAAATTGTATCCTCTTCATGCAGTGGTTCCATCGTGAAGCAAGTGGTCCGATCACGCATGCTACGTATTCCTGTGATAGCCAATCTATATATGTTAGTTTTGAAGATGGAAGTGTGGGTGTTCTCACTGCTTCAACACTAAGATTGAGATGCAGAATAAATTCTACTGCTTATTTACCTCCCAATCCAAGGTTACTTGCTTCTTCTTTTTCTTTTTTTTTCATCTTTTTTATTCTCTTCTTTGTTTAGAAGACTAACCATTCAAACAATTTTGCTTGTTTTATCTGCCTGATGATGTAATTTTAACAGCTTGAGAGTGTATCCTCTTGTCATTGCTGCACATCCCTCTGAGCCTGATCAATTCGCACTGGGACTAACAGACGGTGGAATTCATGTGCTTGAACCATTGGAGTCGGAAGGAAAATGGGGGACCGCGCCTCCTGTTGAAAATGGTGCTGGCCCTAGTACAGCTTCTGGTGCTGCTGGTTCTGAACAAGCTCAAAGGTAGTCAGGTGCATGGCTTTCAACCAGGACCTTTATTGTGCATGCCTTGTATGCAACCCCGCTCCCTGGGCCCACCACATTGTGATTTTCGAAGTGAAGCTGCAGAAATTAGGTACTATAATATAGGTTTAGGATACTTGCATCCTGATAGAGAGAGCTCGTTTTTTAAGTGCCAATTTAATCATTTTGCTTCCGAAGGCATGGTGTTCTCCGTTCCCCCTCATTAGCAATGATTGGAGAAGCATGAGTTTATGGTTGTACATTCTAGGAGTCAAATGCAAACAAAGAAAGGAGGAGGAAAAACTGAAGGTGAAGGTCTGACTATAGAATTTTAAAGGTGATTTAGGAAGAAACTCTTGAGCTGGTTGTTTTGTCTGTGTTCATTTTTATCTATTTTCAAAGATAGCCATCTAATTTTTTTCATTTTCCCCCCTCTGCTAGTGGCTTTTGACTCTGTTTTATTCCTTTTTATTAGCAGTCTGTTTTTTTTCTGCATCTCCTACTCTCTGACCCCTTTGCATATACTTGATTTTGATTCAATTAAGAGTTGAGATTCTTTGCCTTGACATGGGCCATCCTTCTTAGTGATGTACCCTTTCTTAGATGTGTTTTGATACTTTCAATGAGAGGTTGCTCTCGAGTTCTTCTACTTGATGATCCATCAAGGAATGGCTGACGATGGCTCTGCACTGATGATACCGACGGTGCCTGATATGGGCCGAGAAAATTTATAACTTGTTTCCAAGCCATCTAGTGGTTAGTCTGATTTATTCCAAGTTTAAATTGGCCCTGATAATTTCATTTAGTCCACCTAGCCACTGATAATTTCGGACAACCCTACGAACTTCAATTGACCTCAAGTTTTAATGTCAGGTATACCAATATGTCAAGAGGGTTTTAACATAATCTAATGGTTAGTGCGAGGATTATATGCGATAGTGCGAGCATGATTTGACACCAAAAACCCAAACTGAATGGTATGATTAATGTTAATTGTTACACTAAATCCTTGGCACCATTTTCTTGTTTGAAAACATATTTATTTTTATTATTTTTTTATCCGTGGAAACTCAGTTTTTGATTTTACTGATGCTACAAATTTTAAACCTAACTCATTTTTTTTTAAAAAAAAAAAAAACTTAAACAATACCTTTAATTTATTTATGGAAGTTATACTTTTTCATCTTTTTTTTTTCATCCCGAGTTTTCATTACTCAATGGAGTCTTGCTGCTTTTTAATTCCAACATTTATTATGTGTGAAATTCGGAGGATATTGAATTCTCACTTCTTCATCTTATTTCTGTTATTTTTTAGTTAATGGATATTGAATTTTAATTTTTTATTATTGGATTTTATAAAATTTTCGATTGATTTTTGTAAGTAGTTGTGTTTAAACTATATTATTTTTCTAATATTTTTTTAACCTGTTTTATTTTTAATTTTTTTTATAAAGCTGTATTAGAATAATAAAATACCCTTTTATATGCTCCTTGAAGAGTTGAGATCCGCTACTTCATTTTTTGAACAAGATGGATTGTGTTTTTCTCTCTCTTTTTTTTAACAAGCGGGCGAAAGCCCTCTAAAAAAATATAAGAAAGAAAATTACACTAGTCATTCGAGGATTGGTTACTCCAGTCATGTCAGCACACAACAAAGATGACAGTACCCTACCCCCTTGCAGTTGCAGAGACCCTTGTGGCTTGTCCAATAGGATGTCGGCCTACACCTATCCAAGCAGCAAATGTTAAAGACCAACCCTCTGAAAAACTCTTAAAGACACTGGCAAGCGTGTACATATAGAAGAACAACGCTATTCAACCTGAAATACCCATCGATAGTTGATAATAATATTTCAGGAACTAATCTGGGATGAATAACATTATTATATTTATAAAGACAACTAAAAATATCACTGTGAATCCCAGACTTTTATTTCTCAAAAACTCTGTTTCTTTTTAGCTTATCAGATTAACTCTATACAAGTATACAAAACATTGTATCTAATTCCGTTTACGACCCAGTTTTGTGTGTTTTCTGCTATTGGCTGGCGAAGACTGCTTCGGAGGTACAGGTAACAATGTCCCTCCTTTAATCCCATCATCTGTATCTGTCATGGTGTGAAGTGTTTTCTGAGCTTCGATGTAGACTGTGAGATCTCGAATCTGTGAATGGTCATTTGAACTTTTGTAAGACCAGTATTTTCAATCAGTCATAAGATAATATTTGGAAGTTTATTGTATCACCTGTTCTTCCAGATCATGTATTCTCTCGTCCCTTGACGATAAAGATGAAGTTTCCCTAAGAAAAGCAAAACAATTTTCCATTCATTAAATAGAGAAAAGAGTGAAAAGAATGCAAGGATTCACTGCAAGTTGTGCATCTGAAACATGCTAGTTAGTTTCTGCAGCATGCACCTATTCCAATGGAAACCAAGTCTACATTCTACAGCATGTAGTCAAGAGATATTCATAAAAACATGAAACAATACTAGTTGGAAAAAAGCTGCGTTCGCCCACCAAAAGAAACAAATCAAAACAGCAAATTCAGCCCCACAAAGGAAAGGGCGGGGGATGGAAAGCATACCTATTTTCAATTTCCTTGACCTTTTTACGCCAAATTTCTTGATTCTTGATGAGACCCCTATTGATCTAAGAACAAAAAGAAGAGAATCTATTAGGAAACCAAGTGCTGCAAAAGGCCATCACCTTTATCATATACAAATTCTGAAAGCTTGTTGAGATACTCGAACACTTACATCTGCTACAGCATTTTTTTCTTGCTCACACTTTTCCAATTTATTTTGGATATCCCGCATCGTGGATGTCACAGCATTCTCTACTGCTTCTGAAATGGAACTTTGTCTTTTACTTTTGGCCTCGATAATTAGAGATTCATAATGCTGAAAGAATGCAATGAGAATTGGAAAATAAAAGAGAGTACAATTTAGAGAATTATTTCAACAAGAATTTAAACAAGGCAGAGTTTGCAAATGAGAACACTAGAGATCAACTGCAAACCAGCCAAGGAAAAGAAAGAGAAGAGGTGGTGAGATGCTGGAAACTGTGTATTTACTTGTCTTTGAGCCTCCAGCTGAGTGGCCAAAAGACGATTGTACTCATCTGCAATCTGTTATCAAGCATGTGAAACAAAGTCAAGACATGTACAATGGAAGGCTAACGATGTTAATTCTTGAGTTAATCATGCCTGTCTGCAAGAGCCGTAAACTCCGTATCAAATTCCTTAACATGTAGTATCATGCAAGGTAAAAAAATCCCACAATAAGAAGTTTTTTCATCTCTAGTTTTGGCTGTACTAGACAAGGCAAGTAATACTGATATGGAAAGACGTACTGCTTCAACTTTGCTGCTAAAGAGAGCACCACTAATTCCAGAATCCTCACTACATCCACAAGTGCCACAATCTCCTTCAAACGACATACAACAAGAGTTTGTATCTATCGACTTGCCATCGGTTTTTGACTGGTTCAGCCGATGAACATAGTTGTCACCAACATAGTCCCAAATTTGTTGTGTTCTCAGATCAAGAGAATAACAATGCTGTGTATCTTGCCAGTGCCTTTTAGCATGTCCTTCTTTATATCTGAGTTCAGGGAAAAAGGCATGAGTGGCTGTGTACTCCCAGCAAGTGACAAGGATAACTTACAGTTATCATATGAACTATGAAATTTATATGGTATGTTCAGATCCTTCACATAAGAATACTCAGCAAGTGAAGTGTTGCATTACCTTCCACATCCTACAAAACCGCATATCAGACAAACCCACAAATTTTCTGAAGTTCCACAAACAGAACAAGCTGGCTTCTCATCCTGCTGCTGACAAAGACGACAGACCTGACAAAATGTGCATATCAAATCAAAATCCTCTCAGGATAACCAAATCACTACCTTTTATATTCATAACAAAAAGATACATCAATTGAATCCCCAGAATATTATGATTTCCATGTGGTGTTGGGATTTATTTTGTTCAATGTGGAAAGAGAGAAACATAGAACTCGAACAAATGTGCCCTTCAGTTCTTATTTATAATAATGGTCCAACATCATGTTGTGCTAACAAAAATAGATGAATTGATCCTTTACCATAACAGCCAAGTTGTTCACTAAACACCAAAAACAGAGTTTGTTGTGTGTGCAATGTCACTGATAAAAGCCTCGAGAAGCTTGATCACACCAACACAAAAAAAAAACCTAGCTCACCTGGCAAGACAAGTGGGTCCATTTTGAAGTGCATGAACATTGAAACGAATGATCACAAAGAGTATTGCGTATTCCACTAGTATCCGGGTCCAATCTCTCTAAAAGCAACAAAACACAAAATCAACATACCATAATCCATATACCAATCACACTCACTCCGGCCCAGAAAAAAAAACGTATAGAAAACGAAAGGAAAACTGCAACTAACCGAGACAAATTGGACAAGCTGGCAACTCAGTGAAATTTTCCGGAGGAGTGCTTGCTATTTCTGCCGATTCCGTGAATTCCACAGAAAGCACATATAATATATGGCAAATCTCTGCCTACAAAAATTACCATCATAAAATAAACACACTTATATTCATCAATTTACTTAACACAAAATCAAAATCAACATAACCAAAACCGAAATCTCACACTAACCTCAGATGGCGAAAATCGCTTCTCATTGAAACTATTGTAGAATCTATCAGCTGTTACTTGATTATCAAGCTTTATTAACACACTGTATCTATCTTCCATCCCATCATTCCTAAACAAAAATTGCATAAGATAAACAAATTAGAGTTTTTGTTATGATCAATTTAATTTTCTGCTCTTAACAGTAAAAATTAGCGTTTTCGATAACATAAGTTATGAAATTAGAGTTTCTGACAACAGAATTTTCAATCTGGGATAAAATTAGGGGTTTCGGTAGTACCTGATGAAGAGGAGTACATGGACATGATCAATATGGGAACCGCAGAATCTGATGAAGTCGTCTTCAGAGAAGTAGTTAGGGACGGCGACGACGAAGAGAGAAGTAGATCGAGAGTTAGGATTAGGGTTTGGCAGTGAGGATTTCTGCGATGCGTTTCGATATAGATGTGAAATGCCTCTCCTTTCATTGAATTTGTTGGTGGCTGCCGTGGTGGAGGTGGTGGCGGCGGCGGAGATGAAGGTGGTTTCTTCAAGTGTTAGAGGATGATTGCTGTCTACTGAGTGGACTCGGAGGCTGAACATTTTTTGGGAGTGAGTTGGATCGGTGAGTTGACTTGGGGTTGGGCTAGAGAGAGAATGGTGAAACAGAAACAAAAAGAGAGTCGCGGGAAATCGGCGGTGAGGTTAAAAGTGAGGTGTTTGCCGTTAAATAGCTAACAGTAGGAAAGGACATGTCCTTAGAATTCTACTGAATTTTTTTAAACAGGGACCATATTAAGATTTTTCATGAAATATAAAACTTAACATTGATAAAATTCTACTAAATAAGTAGTATGAGTTCCACTGTTATTAACTCGTTAATCCAAACTAATCTGAGTTGAATTTGAAAACAATTAAATGAAAGTTAGCTAAGTTGATTTAGCATGATTTAATTAAAATCTAATTTAATTTTAAAAAATAATATTAATTTTTTTTAGCTTAAATTATTAACCGGTATAATAACATTGATGAGTTATGAAATACATATATTTTTTTTTATTAATATAGATGTTTAAACAAGTTTGGGTATATTTCGACTAATCTCACGGGCCCTAAAATTAATAATCATATAAGCTTCTAGTAATTAATAACCATATGATTCGCACTTGAAACAGACACCCATAATTAAAAAATTAAGTAGGTACAAAACAATTAATTATTTTACATTTGGTTTTGTTTTACAAGTATTTATTTGGTGGATTGTTTTATTTTTTATTAGAAAAGCTAATGGCCGTTTTCAAAACATTCATTGTTGTTAGTTGCTAATTAATGGTATTCGAATATTTTAATAACTAATGAATTTTTAATTTTAAGAATTTAATTGAATCACCATCAACTAAGCCATTGATGCCAACCACTAGATTTATGATATGATTAAATGAGAGGTTTAAAATCCAAAATCATATAATGATTGCAACATTTAACCACCATTAAACTAATAATTATTAACCTCTTAATAAATAATCCAAAGACACTCGTTAAATACTTTTAAAAAAAGCCAGGCCATCCTCCCAGCAAAAAAATTCAGAAAAATCAAAGACTTATATATATATTTATTTATTTGGTAAAATAAGTTAGGTTGAATTTAGCTTAGGATGACATTACTTATTCTTTAATACCACAATTACCATATTCACCTGTTAAATATTATATCGTTAAACTCTAAGAGTTGCAATTGAACTTGTTAGGTCTTAGATTTACTTTCTAGATGTTATAAATTCAAGTCCTATAAATCTTTGGATCATTGGAAGTTTACATGGTTATTAATTTCAGGGTTCATGGAATGAGTCGAGATACGTGCAAGTTGGTTCGAACATCCATATTAATAAAAAAATATACATTATTAAATTTGTTAATGAGACCTAGAAAAGCATTATAACATGTAGAATGTAAGCTTCATTGTAATCTTGTAGTAGAGTTTGTAGCAGAGTTGTTAAACGCAACTCATGATAAGATGTGGAATTACAAGTTGAGAAGGTTAATTCATTTTATTTTTGAAAAATAAAACAAAAAAATATTATTTTAATAAATTTTTCTTTTAAAACAACATGTTTTGACTAATAAATTGCTAATTAACTCGGGTTTTTGACAGGTTTAATCTATGCCAGTTATTTCTTCAAGCTCTGGATCGACATTATCATTAATAAACATACAAATCTAGTTAAGGTTTTATCTGAATTATCGTTGGTAGGATTATTTATGATACGAGCCTTAGACGCTAGCAATTTTGTCCGTATAGTATTCAATAAATTAGCATGTAAATATGTAAATTCGATATATTTGTATATATGAATATTGGCATGTCAATAGATCAGTAGTTGCATCATAGATCAGCTATAGACACTTAAATTTTTTAAAATGAACATGTGTTTGTTTTTAAAGTAGTTTTTATAATTGTTGTTTTTTAAAAATAAATTTTAAAAAAGTATCGTTAGGCATAATTAGTTGGATTTAAATACTTATTTGGTAAAAATTATGGTTAAGGTTTATGTGCAATAAAAAATATATATAAAATATTTGATAGTTGTGTGATTGTGATTACTTTTTAAAGTGTTTTTTATTTAAAAATGTATTAAAATAATATATTTTTATTTTTTAAAAAATATTTTTGATATCAATGCATCAAAATGATTTAAAACATTAAAAAAAATTAATTTAAAAAACAAAAATTTTCTTGCAAAACCAGTACACCTTTAATATAACGTTTTTCAATTTTCAATTAATAGTCAAGTACTCAGCAAAGCACGACAATATAATATTGCATCTTCGAAACATACGTTACCGTTTCTATATAACCATTAGCCATACCTTATATCATTATTAAATCCAATCACACATCACATGCTAATAGATGACGAGCAAAGTATTATGGTGGCATGTACCCTACTTGCAAGATTATATTTAAGGTTTTTTAAGGTTCAGGATCAACTTAAAAATGTTATTTTGATTTAAAATAAAGGGATATTATTAAAGTTTAAAATATTTTTTATTTAGAAATATATCAAAATAATATTTTTATTTTATTTTTAAAAATTATTTTTTAATACTAGTATATTAAAATAAGTTAAAAATATATATAAAAATAAATTTTAAAAAATCAACTTTTAAAAATATATAATTTTAACTGTATTCTTGAATATCGTCAAAGACGTGAATTAGCCTATCATAGAAAAAACCGATTCAAAATAAAATCTACAGTGAATCAAGGTTTGAACTAACATATTATCAGATTGACTTATGAAGGTCGCCGATTAAAACCATGACATATACTTTTTGAGGAAAATTCAAAGTCAAAACTCAATTAAAACGAAAAGGCAATCTCCCCCACCCTATTAATCAAATTCGTTGTATCATAAATTTTAAGGGCTACTGAAAGTCCGTTAATCTAAAAAAATCCGTTAAAAAGCCAACCAATTAATTAAACAAATTAAAAACGCCAGCGTTTCAGTGCGAGTTTCTTTTTTTTCAAAACGCAAGACCAAATTCATCACACGCAGCACATTATCCTTTCAAAGTCAATGAGTCATCATCTCACCGCCTACTAGGCGCTTTTTTGAAAGCCAGCCTTTGTTGCCTCTAATAAGTACCACAACAGCGTACAGAAATGAAACACGACACAATCAAAGCAGTCTCAGAGAGAGAGAGAGAGAGAGAGAGAGAGAGTCCTCTTTTCACTGCAGTGTCAACCTCTTCTTGGATATATACAGCCACCTCTACAGTCTACAGATTTCCCATTTCGAAGGTCGATACCATTTGAACCTTCAAAGCCAAAGGTACTGTCTTTTTCTCTTTCTTTTTTCAAATTTCTCTTTTACTTGATTATGACTGATCAAGAATCCATGAAAAAAACCGAGGAAAGGTTAAAGTAAAATAAAAAGAACACCCCAGTTGCAGTTCTATTGATGAAGGTGCAGTTTAGGCTTGCTAGATATGAACCCATTTAAAAAGATTTAATTTTTTATTGGTTTTTCTTGATTTTTTAAGGCGAAGGATAGAGTTTTGGTGGCTGATATCCTGACAGAGGAGAAAAATGGCACTACGTAAAGCAATTGGGGCTGTGAAAGATCAGACAAGTATAAGTATAGCGAAAGTGGCAGCGAACACATCAGCAGAACTTGAGGTTTTGGTTGTTAAAGCTACCAGTCATGATGAGGATCCTGCTGGTGAGAAGTATTATAGGGAGATTATAAGCCGTATTTCGAGTTCAAGGGGTTATGTGAATGCTTGTGTGGCTTCTATATCGAGAAGGATAAGTAAAACCCGTGATTGGATTGTGGCTTTGAAGGCTTTGATGCTTGTCCATAGGATTTTGATTGATGGGAACCCTTTGTTTGAGGAGGCGTTATTGTTTGCGACGAGGAATGGGATGCGTGTCTTGAATATGTCGGATTTTAGAGATGAGGCGCATTCTAATTCGTGGGATCATACAGGGTTTGTGAGGTTTTACGCGATGTTTCTCGATGAGAAGGTCGAGTTCTCTGTTTTTGAGAGGAAAGTGAGGGAGGACGAGAGGAAATTTGATGAGGGCGGCGATGGGTTTGGACGTGGAGAAAATAGGGATGAATTTGAGTATGGGATGCCCAAGAGATCAAGCTCCTATGGTGATTTGGTTAGGCGTGAACAGAAGATGGAAGTGGCAGCAATTAGGGAAATGAAGCCAGAGAGACTCTTAGGCATATTGGACCAGCAGTTGAGGATCCTTGATAGAGTTTTGGCTTGCAGACCAACAGGAATAGCCAAGAATGATAGATTGGTGCTTGTAGCCCTTTACCAGGTGGTGAAGGAGAGTTTTGGACTATACACTGAGGTTTGTGAGGCATTGGGGGTGTTGTTGGATAGATTTACTGAGATGGAGTATGCATATTGTCTTAAAGGTTTTGATATTTATGCTGGTGCAGCCAAGATAATTGATGAGCTGGTGGCGTTTTATGCTTGGTGCAAGGATATAGGAATTGGAAGATCATCTGAGTATCCTGAAGTGCAAAAGATTACTGAAAATATTTTGGGGGCCCTCGGGGAGAGCTTGAGAGAAATGACTAATAGACGAAGTAAGAGTTCCGAGAGAAGTATAGAGGAGAAGGTTCCTGCTAAGCAAGACCAAGAACCTGGTATGAATGAGGTCAAGTCTCTTCCTCCTCCAGAGAGTTATACCCCTCCTCCACCCCCTCCTTCGCAGCCGCCTAAGCCTCAGCCTCAACAGATGACAGAAGATTTGGTAAATCTCAAGGACGATGGCATTTCAGCAGATGAGCAGGGCAACGAATTGGCTTTGGCTTTGTTCTCTGGACCCCCAACTTCAAATGCAAATGGTGCGTGGGTAGCATTCCCATCACCTAGAGAACCTGAAGTGACTTCACCATGGC
This sequence comes from Populus alba x Populus glandulosa, assembly GCA_033617975.1. Taxonomy (NCBI): domain Eukaryota; kingdom Viridiplantae; phylum Streptophyta; class Magnoliopsida; order Malpighiales; family Salicaceae; genus Populus; species Populus alba x Populus glandulosa. The sequence goes on from CM066160.1 coordinate 12,675,892, forward strand.
AAACCCCCGCTGCTCAGAGCAGTCAAGCAGATTGGGAATTGGCGTTGGTGGAGTCAGCTAGCAATCTATCAAAACAGAGAGCTACTTTAGGGGGTGGATTTGATTCATTGCTCTTGAATGGAATGTATGATCAGGGGGCAGCAAGGCAACATGTGAGCACAACACAACTGACCGGCGGGAGTGCTAGTAGTGTGGGCAAGAGTGCAACACCAGTGTTGGCGTTGCCTGCTCCTGACGGGACAGTACAGCCGGTTCAGAATCGGGACCCGTTTGCTGCCTCCCTCGCAGTTCCGCCTCCTTCCTATGTGCAGATAGCAGAAATGGAGAGGAAACAGCATTTTCTAGTAAATGAACAGCAGCTCTGGCAACATTACGGAAGGGATGGGATGCACGGTCAAGTGGGTTTGGACAGGATTAATGGTGCCTCTGGTTACTATGGCCCTAGTCCTCATCCAATGGTGATGCCTTCCGGGATGCCACAGGTCAGTGGCATGCGGCAGCAGGGAGGGCATTACTATCCCTCCTATTAAGATCGCTTGTCTCGATTACCTGCTCGCACTTCATATGATGCACATTACTGTCATACTTTTTTCCTGATCTGCATCACTTTGTGAAGATTTTTAGAATTCTGGCCGTTATGATTCCTTCTTTTTTTATGTAATTAGTAACTCCTTGCATCGCAGGGAGCAAGGGACATGCAAGATTTTGAATGTGTTATATTACAATTTACAAAACAAGATGGACATTATTTTTACTTCTTTCGCCATTGAATTTTCACACTAAAATGAATTCTATCTGTGTTATCTTTTATGTCTCGCGGTGGCTTACTTTGTAGTTCAAAGTTCTTGGACGAGGCACCTTTAGAAGGCAACCTTGTTTGAATTTAGGAGTTAAAGAAACCCTGCGTCATGTCTTAAATTTCCACTTTCTAGTTTCAAACTGTTGAAACTCTTGTGAATAGGAGATTTTGAACTTAATGTTTGAACGTGTCAACTTTGACTGGCATGGAAGGAGCATTCAGTTCACTTTGAATCTCCCAGTCTATCATCGTCACCATCCTTGTTAGTTTGACCTGACTGAGTCCACAACTTGCAGGACTGGTTGCCGGTCCAATTAGTCTGTCATGGCCATGACCATTTCAAGCTGCTTTGGTCAATCTTATTGTCTATTAATTATTATGCTTGGCGACGGCTAGCGAGATGATTTATTTTTTTAAAAAAAAAATTCTTTACTGTAATATATTAAAAATGAAGTAAACACAACTTAATTATGCAGTGTGATTTAGTTTTAAAGCATATTGAGGATGGAATGGCCTTGAGTTCATGACTTTTGAGGTTTTGCCACAAATAACAACCAGCCTAATAAGACATGACATGAAATTGATGGATTTTATGTGTTTTTGGATGGTTTTAATGTATTAATGTGTGTGAGAGAGAAAAATCTGAACAAAATATTATTTTAAAATGTTTTTAATTAAAAAGTTTTTTTAAAAAAATAATCTGCACCATGATAATAAACACATTAGTCCCTTCGTCCCTTAAAAACAACCACATGGCGGCCCTATTTTTTCTTTGTTTTCCTCTAAATCCATTTGTTTATCTATTTAAACAATCTTTTTTGTTTGAGTTAATTACTAGTTTGTTTTTATTATAATGCTGCAAGATAGTTTTTAAAATTAACTTTTAGTTATTTTTATTACAATTAAAATATATATCTATAAAATGATCTCATTTTCTTATATTTATTTCTGCTTTGCTATTATATATAAGAAATGAATCTTAATTTTTTTTACTGTAAAATTACTTTCTTTCACTCATATAATTATCTAATTTAGTTCATCAATTCAAATGAAGAATAAAAAAAATAAAGATATATATTCAATTAATTTTACCTTCTTCCTAATAATTTAAATTCTGAAAAAATATAATTTTTATTAGATGAATTTTTATTTTTTTATTCATGTATTTCTTTTTTACAAAAAACATGTTTTTTATTAGTAAAATGTTTTTTAATAAAAACTTAATGATAATAAAATAAATATTCATAAAAAAATTAATCATTTGATTTAAAAAGGAAAAGGTGTATCTCTTTAATAAAGACTTCCTTTCCTTTTCCTTCATTCTTTTTAATTTTTTTTTATGAAAATATATTTTTTAGAAAAAACATTGTTTCCTAAACAAAAACTTATTGTTATTTGAAAATCATGTTTTAATTGAGAAAAAAAAAACAAGACTTAATAATAAAAATAAATATTTAATTCTTATTTAATATTCATGAGCATATATTTTTTATTATAATTTTACTTATTAGGTTTCTATATAATAACTCACAGAATAATTGTTAATAATATCATAAAAAAATTATAATTTTATTTGAAAGTTACGGTAAAATTGGATAATATTTATTTATTATAAATTATATTCAAAATAAAAAAAATATTTTTTAAAAAAGTTTAGTTTAAAAAGAGGCTAGGGGCTAGAAGTAGGATACCTGCGCATCGAGCCCTAAAATTAATGCCCTGACGTGTGCTTGGGCTTGCAATGTCAGTTCCACGTGATTTTTTTATTTGTTTTAATGAGTGGATAATATGAATAACGGTGTTCACAAGGAGTCTGTTTGTTATTATAATAATAATTTTTAAAAAATATTTTTTTAATTTTTTTAAAAAATTAGTTTTTAACTGAAAATATTATTTTTAATTTAATTTCATCAAAAAAAAAATTCTAAAAAAACCCAGCAACCCAACGAAATAAAACTGTTCATATAACAATGTCGATAACAGTGTATTATTTCTTGAGCTATAGCAAACTACAGTAAAAGGCCACATTGTTTTAGCTTTTTTGGTGTAATAATTTATTGCTTTTAGTTAAATGAAAATATACACTATATCAATATATCCTGTTTTAAACTCTCTCCCGATAACCTTTTAGAGCACGAATGTTCTTTCATTTTAAAAATATTTTTATTTATAAATATTTTAATATGTTGATATTAAAAATAAATTTAAATAAATAAATAAATATCATTTTAATATAAAAAACCACTATCATAATATTAATCAGAACCTGACCTTTCTATTTGAATATAATAATAGGGGAAAAAGGTAAAAATAGTTAAAGATAATAAATTTGACTAGGTTAGAATTATTTTTGATAAAAAAAAATACCAAATGGAAAACACTAATCAAAGAACTATTTAATATAATAATAAAGGATATTTAACAAGTTTAAAATACACTTTAATGACTAAGTTATAACTCTTTTTACTTCCAATCCTTAAACCCTTTTTTAACAAATCAAATCTTCAACCCTTAATTTTTTTATTTTTTTCATTTTCCCTTTTTTTAATATCAAATATACTTTTAAAGTACTCTCAAACCATGCCGATCAGCCTCTAGAACCCCAGAAAATGCTCGACCACTACAAGTCCCACACAAACCCACCAACTCCCTAATCTTCAAACGACATGTCAAGCGTCGTCGTTCTCGACAACGGCGGTGGCCTAATCAAAGCCGGCTACGGCGGCGAACGTGACCCCTCCACCGTAATCCCCAACTGCCTCTATCGTCCTCTCTCCTCCAAAAAATTCCTCCACCCCACTCCCACCACCGAAGAAGATCTCACCTCCGCCGCCGTCCGCCGCCCAATAGACCGAGGCTACCTAATAAACCCAGACCTCCAACGCGATATCTGGAACCACCTCTTCTCCAATCTCCTCCACATAAACCCATCAAACTCTTCTTTACTACTAACAGAACCCTTGTTTTCTCTCCCTTCAATTGAACGTGCAACGGATGAGCTTGTTTTTGAAGATTTTGGGTTCAATTCTCTGTTCATTTCTGATCCACCGAAGTTGGTTCATCTTTATGAGGCGAGTAGAAGGCCGTATGGGTTAGTTTCAAAAGCGCAATGTAGCTTAGTTGTGGATTGTGGGTTTAGTTTTACGCATGCTGCGCCTGTGTTTCAGAACTTTACGTTGAATTATGGAGTGAAAAGGATTGATTTAGGAGGAAAAGCGTTGACGAATTTTTTGAAGGAATTGGTATCTTATAGGAGTGTTAGTGTTATGGATGAGAGTTTTATTATGGATGATGTTAAGGAGAAGTTGTGCTTTGTTTCTCTTGATGTTGCTAGAGATTTGAAGATTGCAAGGTGGGTTTTTGTTTGTGTTTCTGGTTGCTGTTTAGCTTATAATGTGATGATAATGGAATGTTGTTGTGTTTTTCATAATGTTAAGCGTTAGACTTCATTTTGTTAGCCAGTAGGAATTCTGATTGTTTTGGGGTTTTTGGCAGTAACATTTTGAGGAACTTTGACAATTTTTTGAGGTGGGGGTGTGTTCTTTATGGTTGTTGTTGGCTGATAATGTGAATAAAAAATGAATGTTGCTATGTTGTTAGTGTAAAGTTTTAGGCTGTCTTGTTTGCGAGTAGAAATGGTGATTTTTGTCTTTGTTTTTTACGATTTTGAGGAACTTGTTATAGTAGGACATGAAAAGGATGATTTTCGGGTTTGTTATTGGCTTAGAATGTTAGCAAAAAGTGGAAGTTGTTATCTTGATAGTTTCGAGTTTTTGTTTTAGTAGAATGGTGATTCTTTGGGTTTCAGGTATTAGGATTTTGAGAAACTTGTAATAGGAGACGTAGAATGGACAACATTTTTGACGTGGGTGTGTGCTTTTGGGATTGTTGTTGGCTTATAAAATTTGTTTTTTTTTTTTACTTTATAGCTTTGTTGGTTGGAATGGTCATTCTTTGAATTGGTTTTTGAAATTTTGAAGTTTTCTGTATTAGGAGACGAGGAAACGACAATTTTTTTAGGTGTACTTATGTTCTACCTGATGGAGTGACCCACACAAAAGGTTTTGTTAAAGACTCAGATGAAGCAAAGAAGTATCTCACTGTGGATGATGGAGCATATTTAGAAACGAGGAAGGATATGGATCGGACTGAAATTATGGACCGAAAGAAAGTTGATTTAACTAAAAATGTGAGTTCTTGTTACCTTTGAAAGGAATGTTTCCTGGCCAAAGTTAATAAAATGATAATTTTGCCATCTGTACAGGAGTTTGACTTGACAAATGAACGGTTCCTGGTTCCAGAGATGATTTTCCACCCAGCAGATTTAGGTTTGTGTTGTTCCTTGCTATTAGAGAAGTGAAATACACTTGTATGCTTTCAGTTTGGTATAGGAGCACTCTGGACTTGTTTCTGCTGCTACATGGTTTGAGAAACATGTGTTTGGAGACTTGCTTTTACAATAATTAATGCGTGGTTTTTTCTTAGAGAGAAATGAATGTATCAGGAAATATTCTAATCTTGTAGATAGATGTTGTGTAATGAAATTAAAAGGAGGAAATTGTTTTATGTTTGGCTGTTCCTTGAGGAAGAGAATTTGAAAATGGTGCTAATTTTAACTATTTCTGCAGGTATGAATCAGGCTGGACTAGCAGAGTGCATTGTTCGAGCTGTGAACTCTTGCCATCCTCTCCTTCATCCTCTACTCTACCAAAGGTGCTTTCACAAAGTCTTGTGATTTCATGCATCAAGCATTTCAATGTTTTTCTTTTTAGTTTTTATTTCCCAATACCAAGTGATAACTGTTTAAAACTTGTGCTTGGACAGCATTATATTAACTGGTGGAAGCACATTGTTCCCTAGATTTGCTGAGAGGCTGTAAGCTCATGAACATCTCCTATTAGCTTACACTCTGATTTTTTTTATTTTATCTTGAGGCAATGTTTGAACTTTATATTGGATAAAATTACAGTGAAATGGAGCTTCGACCCCTTGTCCCAGATGACTATCAAGTGAAGATAACTACACAAGAAGAGTAAACTCTTCCCTCCTTGAAAGTATTAGCTTGTCTTTGAAACGCTGCTGCTTCACAATTGATAAAATTTTGTAATGCTTGTGCAGTCCTATTCTAGGTGTGTGGCGAGGTGGATCCCTTTTGGCATCCAGTCCTGATTTTGAAGCAATGTGTGTTACCAAGGCTGAGTATGAGGAACTTGGATCTGCTCGATGTCGAAGGAGATTCTTTCATTGAGAAACAAAACTGCTCAAGGTATTTTATCTCCTTACTGCATCCACCTTTCAATTTAACATGTGTTGTTTTATTGAGAAGGGATACAGAAGTCTATACCTTTCTTGAATTTCCATATTAGATGTCAGATTCTCATTTTGAATTACCTTTTCCTACCAGTGGAGGGAAGAACTAAACAACACACGAGGAAATTGCAGCCAGCTGTCCCTCCATTTCTGTGATGAGCTTTTGCATGCATGTTGATCAAAAGAAAGGTGGAAGCAGGCCTAATTGGCTTACTTCTGAAGCCAGAAACCTGACGTATCTACGTTCATCACTATGACATGGTGAAGCATTGTTCTTTGGCCTCCTGATTCTTATAATTATTTGGTGCAAAGGGTAATCCGTGGAAGAAACTGCACCTACGATATTCCTGCAAAGCCAACATGCCACCATTCCAGATCGAAGTTTCACGAATTCAGGGCCATTCCTGCTTATTAGGGTTTTGCTTTGTTTATTTGGGACATATTCCCACCTGTTTAACAGAGAGCGTTCAATGACTGGTGGCTGTTGGTTTCTTGGCATTTTTCGTGCAAATATCCGGTAACCTTTCCATGGTTTCTAGGCTGGTTTACGTACAATCAATTGTGATCGACTCATCTATCCTTTTTGTCGTTTGCGTTTTGATGTCGTTCCTCTCTAACAACACTACACAACTTCATTGAAACTGACGGCGAACTGTCCTCTACAAAATTCATAATCCGAGAAATGTTACGAGTCATATTGTAGTTTTTTTTATGATCATGCAAGCTACCCTGAGGGGGACTCTATCCTCCCAACGCCGCCCTCCAATCTGGCCTTGGAACATAGCATGGGGACGATAGAGGTCATAAAAATAATAGTCCCAATCTGCGAAACTTCCATGGTTGAACCGAAACAGCTCTTGGATATTGTACGAGTAGGGTTTGCAGTGGATTTCGAATGAATGTCGTTTTCATTGAAGAACAGCCACAAGGGAAAGGTGAGCCAATCACAAACAGTAACAAATAAAGCTGCCTGCTTGTGAATAGCGGCGGCGATGCCTACCATTACTGATTCTGTTAGAATCGTAGAATTTCAACAAAATAAATCATCAGCAGTAGTCTCCAGCAGTGATGAAGCTTGTTTCACTGGTTTCATCTAAACAAATTTCAAGAATGATTCAAACTGACCAATCTTCTAGCAAGCTCAAGTGCCAACTGTCTCTTCATTCTTTTGATAAGAAATGGAGCCAGATGCCCGATCAAAACATGTAAACAGCAGCGTCTCAAAACCCATGAGAGACTGAAACCAGCACATACCTCTCAATTCAGCTCTGAATTGATAACCCGTGCTTGCTTTTCTTATTGCTAAAAAATATAAAAGGAATCAAGGCAGTAATAACAATCAACACTAGTTTATTTTTCCTCAAAAACGTCACAAAAAGTGACTTGAAAATCAATAACATAATTCATATCAAATTTCTTATGCTTTTGCAACAATACAAACGAATTACTGTATAACTACGTCTTCCTACCATATTCTTTACTGTGAGTTCCAGTGGAAATTTTAACATGAGCTACAACATTATCAACCATCACAGTGATTTTCTCTACAACAGACAACATCGCCAGAGTAATTCAGCTGAAAGTGTTTATATAGACGGGTGTATCACTCTGTTCATTCTAATTTTCAAACCCTAAATAGGAATCCAACTCAATTTTCAGATTTGAACCTGCAATCATGGTGACTTAACATGGACATGGTCTCTTTAACTTGAAATTATCACCCTATGAAATAGGCATCACTGTCACTTGAACGAGAGAAACGTTGCTAAATAGGGTGGTCTGCTCAGTTAATTAGTCAGAAAATGGCTGGGAGTCCATGCACAGATGCACCAACTTTCTTTGGTATTGTCCATAATATTCACCTACTGCAATGACATCTTCATTCTCTGGATTCAACCCTGGCAAGCCAACAAGAGTATCCTTGATTGAAGACCCTGTTTCGTCATCTGAATTTCCTAAATTTGATATAAATTGTGCATGGCCTTCATGGCAAGCAAGTATGAACATGGCAGCTGTATCAGGTTGTTGTGCTTCCCGGAGTGCTGCTAGGGCATCTTGCAATGCACCAGCTGCGACATAAAGAATAAGAGCCCTGCATTGGCCCATTGCAAACGTCAAGACGAGAACATTAGCAAATTGATGGGAACATTGCAAACGTCAAGACGAGAACATTAGCAAATTGATGGGAACATTGCAAACGTCAAAACCAGAAATGATAGTACCTCCAGATGTTGTGCTCGGCATGGAGGACATGGTTGGCCCATCTTAACAACACCCTAAGAAGTTACAATTTGCAAGTATGATTAGCATAGTTCAAAATTAGTTATACCTATGCAAATGCCTAGATGTGCAATGCAGACAAAATATGAGGGATTCTAGATGAGATTTGGGTTTGATTGATTAGAGATGCTTCACACACAGCACATGTGCTATTGTATTACACATGCACAAGCAACCACATTGAGAAATGAAATCGTTGTCTGGAAATTGATTGATAAAAGGCTATGCAATTTTGCAAGATGCACCTTAAAATGCTAACAGAATCCTCAAATTTAGTGATGAAAAGGATCATAACCTTGCATAATCAGATCCACTTAAATGTGTAGCCGCCAAAGTTGCAGCATCCGTCCAGCATCCTGCATCTTGCAACTGCACAAGTTTATGTATTCTATCAGTCTAGAAAAAAATAATCATTGCTCAATTTAACACCCTGCTAAAGGAACAAAAAGTCCTCTCCACATGTCATGGGATAAAAAACAAATTCCAAGTCAGAGGTCATGACATAATGCCCTGTCTGCCTTTTCTTTTCTTTTTTGCCTCCAGTTTTGTGCAGAAAAGCCATGCTTGTGTGTAAAGTATCATTGGATTTGCAACCAATATAGATGGGATCAATCCAAAATCTCCTTCAACTTGTCATTAATTCAGCGAACTGTCATGGAAAGTCTAACAGTGATATATGAATACTATTAATTTTATGACATGTGCATTTCTCCATGTCCCTGTTGTCATTGGATCATTATGGAATAAATATTTTATTACTGTCGAGATTTATTTCCACTTAATCTGTGCAATTTCTACAACTGTTCAACAATTATGGAAAAAATCCAAAATGAAAGACAAATTTGCAGCGTGGATATCAAGCAATAGATCATAATATAAAAATGCATGTTGATAAAATGTTACTTTGGTGATCAATTTCAGAGACATTGAAGGACCACAGATGGTTTGATATAGAACCTAACCTGTGAACAAGCCTCTTGATACCTTCCAACAGCACAAAGAAGATGAGTGCCAGACAATGATCTGTCTGTCTGGACCATGTTGGCTGCAACAACCTGGATGATAACACGGTAGTAGAGAAGTCAAAATGCACATAGAAGTACGTAGTGCAATACCAATGGCAGGATGTGTGCTAACATTGAAACATAAGCTGTTCTATATCAATGCTCACCTTAACTGCAAGCTCATGAAGAGACCTTGACACAGCAGACGAAAGAGCGACTGCACGTAGAGCATTTACATAGAAATAAGAGCTCTCAGGAGAAGTAGAAAGCAACAAGCTGACTGCTGCTTCTAAGTTCCCAATAGAAACGAGCCTGTTTATCAAGAATATGGCATATAATCATCGCTCTAAAACCCAAATACAGGTGCAAGGGAAGAAAGCTCATATGCTAGATCCATGCTTTCAATCAATAAATAGAAGATCCGCTGTGGAAGAAAAGATAACCAGTACATGCAACATACAACAGTAAGGCAAGGAACTCACTCATGTACTCGATTCTGAATAGCCTCTTCTCCCTCCAATTTCTCATGCCAAGGAATGCGCTCACAAGCACTTTCCCATAGTTCTTCTTTCTGGAAAGCCATTGATCTAAGTTGACCTTCACTCTGCCACAGGATAGTCCAAGTTATAAAATGCTAAATACATTATAAATGATTAAACACCATAATATCTGCAATCTAGCATTTTACAAAGTGAAAACATGAAATGACTTACCAATGGATCCTTTTTCTCAGTCCCAATTACCGACCTCCCCTTTGATGAAATTCTGTTCAGCATAGTCACGTCATCGAGCTCTGGGGTTGATGCTGAGACAGGCGCTTTCTGTGTTGACTTCGTAACTAGCTTATCCATCAAATGTTTAAGAGCACGAGGCAACTGCAACCAGAATAGTGCTTCTGAGGTTTCACCAAAAATTGCAGCTGCAAATGCAAACCTCGCAGCACAGCCTTTCTTGACTACGATAGCATATAGTCTAGCCGTTTCATCATCAAGTATGCAGCCTAGAGCAATGGAAACATTAGGAATGTGTGAGTACTAAACCAATTAAAACAAATGCTCATATGGTAGATTCTTTATGTATTGCACGTGTTGGACAGGCCACCCATGACTGACCTTCTCTTCTGTAAGGATCTAACACTTTGAGGAGCATTTCTGGCACCACAGAGTCACCAACAGGTGGTAGATCAATCATGTAATTCCGGAGATCCCCTTTGAATGAAGCAGTTCCAGGAATTAAGTGAGGCCTCTTGTCAATAGTTGTGCTGCAAGTGTTAAACCAAGAGGGTTTGACACCTAATTGCAAGATCATCCGCAATGCCTGCACAAGGAACAACAACAGTAGCTGGTGGTCACCATAAATGACAGCCTTTATCCACGAAAAATTCACCAATTTTGGAAGACAAACAGATATGCCTTTATCCACAGCCTTTTTTTGGATGTCACCATATCCTAGACAGTAAATGCAAGGCATGAAATGCTACAACCTCCATGATTAGCAAAACATAGCCTAGGATTTATTTTCAAAAGATTTCTCTCTTTTTTGATTGGGGAATAAATGGCTGTTGGGTTGTTGAGGGAGTGGGGGAGGGGCAGTTGAATTTCTAGTCCATCAACAATTTGATTTCCATTCCTTGTTTTTTGTTTTCTTAAAAGAGAGCCACCCCCTTGATTTTTCTTTTCTTAAAGGATGGATGGATGGGTGGATACACACACACACATATATATATATAGAGAGAGTAATTCTCACCAGTGCATGTGGTGTGGGAAGCAGTATGGGAGAGCATATAGGCATAGGCTGAAATTTTTCTTTAATAGCTCGGGGTTGGAGGCCATGGCCAAGTTTTTTGTCATTTCTGCATGAAAAGATGACCACAGGCACTGGTATCAAAGCACAAACAATAACAAATATCCATTGAAAAAAATTTAAGAGGAATCACATTATATTAAAGCTAATTCATCAAGCATTATTACAAACTAGAATTTTTGAATGGAATATTCAATACAAATATCAACAGTGTGAAAGTCACTGATCAACATCATCAAACAATTTACGGCAAAACAACTACCAAATCACCACTTTGCACAAAACATAGAGACAGTAAAATTGTAGTTGGCAAAGCATAACAGACATGTATGAACAATCCCCAATGTCCGATGCCCAGAAGAGAGATAAAAAGTTTCTAAAATATTTAATCAGACTCCATAAAATCATGTTCGCTAATTAGTTGTACAATTCAATCTGATTATATTCCAGAGATAATAAGTGCAAAGAAAACAGATTGTCGCATGCTACAGCACCACCTAAATCCCCGACCAGTCCTATCAAGAATGTTTTTTAAAAAGTTATTTATTATAGACACCACTTCACCCTTTCAAACATAAAGACAATAACAAGTGAAGAAAAAAAGTTCGACAACATATATTTGGCGGCACATACATGTTAACCTCAACAAGGCGAAAGCTACTATCAGCTCCAGCAATACATAATACCAGAGGGTCATTTTTATTAGTTCGCAGAGGCAACCAATCGAGTTCCAACACAAGGGTTCCAGGAAATAGAGGTTGTAAAAGGGAATTAGCTAACGGGTCTGGCAAATCCTGCAAATAAAAAAATAGCTTGGACATCAAAATTTGTCAGCAGAACAGTAGACTCTGTATCACAGTAACATGAATGCAGACTATGCTTTAAGGAACAAGATTCGTTGCCATATTTCATGCTTACAAGGTCAAAAATAGAAAAGGTATTGTCATAAAAAAGGACAGCAATAAGCCCTCGGCTGCGGTCTCCAGGAACAACAGGTGAGAATTTGATTCTCCTGATTCCTTCCCTGTGAGTGTTAAATGATGAAGAATGCCCAGTTGTTACATCCCACCACCGTATGTTCCCAGACCTATCCCCCATGACCTGAAAAGTAGTCAAGTCACTGCCTCTCACAATAGAAACTTTGGAACGATTAAGTTGTTGATATGGCCAATCAACTGAAATAATTAGGAATATAATGATACATACAACATGAGGCAAGCGGTAGGCCATGGCCGTAATCAATCCATCAGAAGACACAAATGAAGATGAAGGCCATTTTGGTCTATAGACAAGAAAAGAAAACTTCATGAGATAAGGCAAACAACTAAACACCATGTACTACAAACAACAGAACTACCTCTGTAGCATTTGAAGGTGATAGATGATAGTAATTGTGCAAACCAGATGTGTTGCTTTTGAAAGGGATAGAAAGGAAAGTAAAAAATTGCATCTGTGATTCAAGTTCCATGGTCCATGATATAAAATTGCAAATATAGTGCCTTTTTTATATAGGGGAATTCAAAAGGCAATTGTTCTTATTCAAGCCATTTTGTAGGCTCTATTCACCTTTGAGATGAGTGAAGCATTGAACATGGCAAAGAAAATTACCACATTACAATGGGAAAAAGCATGAGATGAATCACAGCAAACATGACTGCAGAAAGTGGCAATCTATGATGGAATTTATCATGGTACATGCTTCATAAACTATGTATTTCCTTTTGACTTTTACAGATCCTTTTCTCCTTGGGGGGCTGGTGTAAGAAAAGGAGAAATATCGATACTTAAAATGTAAAAGTACAATTAACAGAAACCTAGTACATAAAGAAAAATTAAATTCATGTTCAATCATACATCCTGTTCATTATCAACCAGAAGTGAAATCTATATGGACTTCATAATTTAAATTAGGATGCTAAAGGCATCTCCTTCCTAAGAGCAAATGGTGGCTTTGATTCTTGAGAGTTCTTATTTTGTCGAGCAAAATGAAAACGTTAAAGCACTTCATCATATCCAACTCAGGCAGGACTGTATCTACATTCTTGGCTTTTTACCTCTTTTACAACCACAGCTTGCTCAAAAATACTAGAAAACGTTTTGCTTCATCCCTACCACAGAATACGAATCATAAGTTACATACCCGGCCTCCCTTTTATTATAAGACCATCATGTTTTGCTAACACTGGCAGATGCTGATGGGGAATGATTGAAAAGAAAATCCAACTTGATCAAAACATAAAATAGTTAAAGCTATTATCCAGTTGGCCAGCTATGCTTCCAATGAAGTAGGGTTCTAAGAAAACAACATATTTTCAACTTTTTTTTGGCATAAATTGGCTGTTCATCAGTGTTCAACCTACATCCTCTAGTTGCAAGCCCATGCTCATGGCTAAAATATAAATACAAGAGAATCAAGCAATGGATGTTTAGGCATAACAAATGCCAAATGTCCTAATGCAACAACTCGCATCAAATACTTGTACCTGAAATCCCGGATCCTCCGCCCATGAACCTCAAAAACTCCAAGAGCACCATTTACTAGTGCAAATGCAAAACTTTCAGCAGTGTCATCCTGAGAAGCATCTGAGCTTCCTGCTGCTGCACATAAAAGCTACTTCCTTGTTTAAAAGATTTTGAACATAAGAAAGCAAGAAAATAAACTGGATCAAATGGTTTGGACTAGCAACCAATCTACATAATAATTTAGAAAATCAAGCAAAAAGAGCTCACTGGATTCTGATGCAGGTTCCTTTGCAGTGGATGCTCCATCTTGTGCTACAGGCATTTGATCTTTCGATGACCACAACACTTGTTTAGAAGGACCATTTTGAACTGGCCGAGGAACTGTTGGAAGAGTCCATTCCAATACCGTAAATGGAAGAGCTAATGATCTAAGCTACATGAGGATATAAAGCATAATAATTATCTAATGGATAAAATAATAATTAAAAATCACCAAACAGAAGTTTATAACTCAAGATTCTACCATTCACTATGAGTAAGAAACATTTTACACTTCAGACATTCATTTAGTCAAGGAAAAAGTAATGAATGGCAGCTGTTATAAAATATATAGCATGAAGGTACATGGTATGTGAAAATACTGAGATAAGATTGACGTCCACAACTACATGCTAAGAGATTAAGTTTTTTATTATAAATGAATTTTAGCCTTATTTTGAATTTAACAGTGTCTTGTATATTTTTAAACAAACTAAATCTATTTACCTTAAGAAATTAGCATGCAAATGGAAAAACATAGATTCATCTTATGTCATTATCCAAAGTAAAACAACCATTTGCACCAAGAGAAATCTCAGGTTTTGGCATTCCCCCTCCTCTCAAACAAGATAAATAGATTAAGTACTTCCTACATCACCTTAAAACCACAAAACTCGTTATATTTAAAAGGCGAATATTTTGAGTAATGATGGAAAAGGAGAAGGTATCAATCAGCCTACAAACCATGATGGGAGTTTTTGTCATTGCCCAAACCTCCACCGGTGCATCACGGAATAAAATAAGAAGATACCTGGAAATTTAAAACTCAGGTGTAAGCTACCAATAAAAACATATAAATGTGATGTGTGTATCAGTACACAGACAGAACAGAAGCAAATGAGTAGTATGAAGAAACATTTTGAACAGCAATGAAATATATAGCTAGCAGTTGTACATGAAGTTGAAACTGTAATGCACCACAATCACAATTGAAGAAAAAAAGGTTTCAGAGCAACCTTCCAGATGAAGAAGTTCGTAGAGCTCTAATGGGTGCACGTTCTGGCTTTTGTAAAACTCGAAATGGTCTGTTAAGACCACTTCTAAGACAGGTTACAACAAGCCGATTATTGTAACCTCCATTTTTTTCATTCACCTGTCCCAATACAGAGAGAGAGAGAGAGATTTAAAGAAAAAATGTGAATGAAACAAGTAAAACTTAGATTACTACAATGCATTCATACAATAACTTCCGATTCAGTGTCATTTACCTGATTGTAAGAAAATGAAACAAGTCTAGAATTTCCAAGCCATCGTAACCCCCTAACCGTACTGTTATGAACTGAAAAACTAGCTGCAACAGCATTTGCAGAAACATCAACAACATCAACTGTCCCAGATTGAGTACCCAGAGCAACCAGAGGAACAGCTACAGCAGGATAATTCCCCCCACCTTCACAGTAAATAATCAACTTAATCTAGGTTATAACAAGAACAAAAAATTGACTTCAAGTGATTTAGTGTCAAGAAGAAACTAACGGGCCAAAGTAGCTATTAGAGAAGGAGAGGGTACAGCCAGCATAGTAACCGTCGAAGAAAGAAGCTGCAGCTGTCCAACTAAATTGATCTGCATCAATAATTTGGCTCATAAGGATGCACAGATAAAGCTAGAATTAACATAGGATGAACACTAAATCTACACACCAAGATTGTCATCCGTCATTAATAAAACAATAAAAAAAGGGAGAGAGGTAACATAATAGCTTGCACTTATAACCAAACTCTTGGCAATAGAACAGAAACTTGCAGAACTATGGTTGTATTTTGAAGTCATAATCTTCCTCAATTCAGCTACTAATTTTACAGTCTATGGCCAACAGCCACCAAGAAGGTTGCATAAAACTAAACATAAAATAACATTCAAGATGAGATGTTTATTCACTTACCTTAAACGACAAATCCTGGCTCAAAGTAGATGAGAGGCGGTTTTTATGGCCATTTCCAAGCTCTTGTTGCTTGCCTGCTTCTTTGCCAAGTCCATCAGTCACAACTACAGTATTGGCATTGTCCCCTATAAGTGGAATTTCATGGGAATCAGCAACCGTATCCTTATGATTGTCTCCAGTCCCTTCAGCAGTTAACAGCCAGTTCCATACTTTTCCATCATCAGAAATTGAGATCATATGTGTGGTTGAGTGAACAACAGTATCATCACAGAAATCAAAAGGATTGTCAAAATCCACCTCAGCCGATGGAGAATCAGGTGCATCAGAACAAATCTTAGCAACATGTTGGAGCGTAGACTCTGACTGACAAATGGCAACAGCTAGAACTGAAGGAGAAGGGACCGATGTTCCAATTGACGGCATCAACTCCTCCATTGCACACATTACATGCACCTGTTCTCCTCTGCAATGGTTACTCCAATAAGTGCATTCCTTATTTCACCCAACAACACAAGTAATCATTGCATAACCCTAGTTCTTCATATACCAGAACAATCAAATTATCTAAAACAATCACACTAACCAATTGCAAGAATGAAGTTCACTGAAACAATCATTAGTCCGAGCCTACATAACAATTTCTCCAATAACACCATAAACCCACACAAATATCATTGAATCAATTAATTCACAAAACAATTCTTGACATAATTTTCATACGAAAAAAAGAGCTGCAAAATGAATACAGAATTCACTTTCCAATTAACAGAAACACTTACTCTTTTCGCCGCCAAATACTGAGCTTTCCATCAAGATGAGCACAGTAAAGCAATTCATTATTCGGATCCGGCAAAACATCTAGAAACTTCCCACAGCCTCTAGGCAATGCAGCACTAAAAAGCACGGTCTCGTATTTCAAATCAAAAACCACAAGCTCCCTAGGAAACGTGACAAACAGAATATTCCTCCATTGTGGTGAAAACGCCATTTTCACACTATACAACGGAAAAACCGCCGATGCCGGCGCCAAGGATCCTCCCACACCACCACTGCTCGGCGTTACGTCTTTCTCTAGCCTCAACAAATCACTATAATCCGTCGGAATCTTAAATTCCTTTAAAACGACGTCATTCTCACTCTCTGCGAGCACTTTCACCGACAATAAAAATCCTTTAAGTCCGATGACACAAAAATGCCGCGAATCAAAAGGATCACGACGAATGCACGACAAAAACTCCGGCGACGCATCGTACTTAAAGAAACAGTAATTCGAAGCGGTGCCAGTGGAAGCGGCGCCGGTGGTGGTGTAGAGATAAAGAGAAGAAGGACCAGAAATGGCAGCGAGGGCGTATGAATCGGAACGAGAGAGGATCCAGCAGAGGTCTTGGATACCAGATTTCGGATTGGGATCAGGTTCGAGCCAGAGGACAATGGACTTGAGGCGGAAATCGAGGAGAGCAATACGGCCATGGCGGTCGGCGGCGGCGAGGAGGAGGTGGGAGGAGGAAGGTTCGGTGGAGAGGAGGTTGCGATTGAGAGGAGAAGGCGTGAAGCGTACGGAAGTGATGAAGGGGGAAAGAGAAGGAGAGGAAGAGGAAGAAGGAGGAGGAGGGAGAGGAAAAGTGGAGATTAATTGGAGGGAAAGAGAATCAACGATGGAAATGGAAGAACCGGAGGGAAAGGCGAGGAGATTTGAAGAGGAAAGATCGAGGGAGGAAAAGTTATTACGGGAAGGTGGACCAGGGAGGATTGTATCAGTTGTGGTGGTGTTTGGTTGTGATCTAGAGAGGGACATTGTATTTGCCGGGGAAGGGGAAGGGGAAGGTGAAGGAGGGGAGGGGAGGAACCTGTTCAGTTTTGCATTGGAGAGGAGGGGAGAGCTGACTTTCCTTCTGGAGTAAGGGAGACGATGGTGTTGAAACGGGGAGTTTTGTTTGGAATGGGAATTAAACTTTTTAAAAGTCTTTTTTTTTTTTTTAACTGGCCACAACCATTCTCATTAACATAAGTTTTTTTAGTTGGATTTTCAAAATATATGAAAATAATTTTTAAATTTTTTTAATATTATTATATAAAAATTATTAAAAAATACTAACTTAATGTTTTTTCAACTAAAAATATTTTTAAAAATCATAAAAAATAAAATCAATTATAATTTAGTTTTAGTTAGGGTCTTTAAATTAGATTTGATATTGATCTAATTATACATATCTCGTTTATAAACTATATATAACGAAATTATTCAAGAAATGTCATCTTATTTAAAAAAAAATATATTAAAATAGAGTCATGTAGGCTTAATTAAATTGATAGGTCGACTAAATAATCTAAATTTTTAATCTGATTGGACTGGAAGTTGATAAGTATAGTCAGAACTCAGAAGTCTGGTAGCATATTGATCGGCCTCGTGCCTAGGAGACCATGATGATTGTCATTGATGGGCTAGTGGGGTGCAGGATTGGCGAGTCACCTTGTTAGACCTGGTTCCATTTGAAAAGAGCTTGTTTCTAAACTTGGTGCAATAATGGCTCGACACTTTTTGTAGGGTGACTCGATTTAGTAATGCATAAATGTAGGTGGAATGCTAATTGATGTCCAATCGTGCTACTATGTAATATCAATGCGGAACAGATTTACGTGTTCATCACGTCGATAAATTGTTATTTCAGATTCAATAAATCCAAACATTGATTCTTGAATTAGTAGTAGTATATCAATACATGTAAATGTCACATAAATATATAATATAAATAAGCAATCTTTTGTCCCCGTTTATTTACGCGGCTTTTAAAGCAAATAACATAAATAATATGTTTGGTAATGAAAAAACTCACTTTATTGTTACTGTGGACTCATATAAATTGTGTTTGAACCTCGTATTTAAAGAGTGCGTTTGGTATTGTGGTAGCTGTTGTGGTTGTGGTTTAAAAAAAATTGTTTTATAAAAAGTGCTTTTAGTTGAGTTTGGTTTGAAAAAATAGGTGTTTGGTTAAAACTGTGGTTGAAATTGAAGTTGAAGAAAAAGTAATTTAATGTGTTTGGTTAAGAATATTTTTAAAATTGAGGTTATAAAATAATTTTAAAAATATATATTAGTACTTATGATTTTTAATTTAAATATTGTGGATTTAACTATTGCTATTATATCATGAAATAAATCATACTTTATATAAATATAATTTTTATTATTCCATGAAACCATTTATAATTCTATTACGTACGAGATTCATTCAACAAAAATTACAGTTTTCATAATATTTTTAGCATGTAATAAATTTAGATAAAATATTATCAGGTATAAAATTAACTCTAAACTATTTTTTAAAAAAAATATATATTAAAAAACTAACACACTTAAAAAAAAAAAAAAAAACCAACGCAGGCAGTGAACAGTGCAAGAGAATTGCACTGTTCACTATTTCTTAAATGAACAGTGCAATTCTCCAGCACTGTTTATATCAACAGTATATACGAAATACTGTTCATGTAATTGCACTGTTCATTGAACAGTGCAATTACACATGAACAGTTGAGAAAAAGCGTGAATTTGCTGCTTCTCATTTCTCGCGTTAGAAACGCAGAATTAAAGTGGGGCCCATGAACAGTGAAAACTATCAATATTTAAATTAAAAACTATCAATATTAATATATATATATATATATATATATATATATATAATTAGTTTATAACCTCAATTTGAAAAGTATTTTTTTAACCAAACACATTAAACTATTTTTTGTTCAATCTCAATTTCAATCATAGTGTTAATCAAACATATATAAATATCAAACTAACCTTAACTAAAAGTACTTTTTACAAAATAATTTTTTTCAATTCACAACTACAAAAATTACTACAATACCAAACACATGTGAACATGTGTTTATTGTTTTTTTTTTCTTTTGAAATAGCATTAAGTGTGTTCGGCTTGAAAAAATATTAAATTAATACTTTTAAAAAATATTTTTCTAATGATTTTGATATGTTGAAATTAAAAAAATATATATTTTTATGTAAAAATATTATTGAAAATAATTATATATTACAATATTAAACACACAAATAATATGTAAATGTGTCAATGTATGTTTGTATATTTATTGTGTTGAAAAATATTTATTGAAAAATAAAAAAATTATTTTAAAAAATAACATTCAACACCTTTTCAAAACAAGCAATAAATCAATTAAACTATTCTTTATTTTTTTAATGGGGTAAAAAATGAGTTGGATCACTAAATACTATTCACAACAATTGATCGAAACAAGTGACAAGAGAATTATTAGTTTTTAATCGTGTTTTTCTACCTGTAAAACTCAACGGAGGTCGATTAAGATCCATACTCGCAGTAATTAACACTCTGATCTAAACAAAAAATTCAATTTGTGGACGTCCTGCAGAGGCTAATTTATACAAGGGAATGCAACAAAAAAAAAAAAAATATAGAATGC
Source organism: Populus alba x Populus glandulosa (assembly GCA_033617975.1). Taxonomy (NCBI): domain Eukaryota; kingdom Viridiplantae; phylum Streptophyta; class Magnoliopsida; order Malpighiales; family Salicaceae; genus Populus; species Populus alba x Populus glandulosa. Next base: position 12,696,204 of record CM066160.1, read on the forward strand.
AATTACGGCGGTACGTTTAATGAATGCGAGTACTATGAAAATTAAAAAAAACAAAAAACAAAAAAAAATGCAATCACAGCGGATATTAGCTATTATGGGTTATATTACAGGTAAACGAAGGGCTATATTATAGGATTCCCATTTCATGATATAATAGCAGTAGTTCAATCTACAATATTTAAATTAAAAACTATCAATATTAATATATATATATATATAATTAGTTTATAACCTCAATTTGAAAAGTATTCTTTTAACCAAACACATTAAACTATTTTTTGTTCAATTTCAATTTCAATCATAGTGTTAATCAAACATATATAAATATCAAACTAACCTTAACTAAAAGTACTTTTTACAAAATAATTTTTTTCAATTCACAATTACAAAAATTACTACAATACCAAACACATGTGAACATGTGTTTATTGTTTTTTTTTTCTTTTGAAATAGCATTAAGTGTGTTCGGCTTGAAAAAATATTAAATTAATACTTTTAAAAAATATTTTTCTAATGATTTTGATATGTTGAAATTAAAAAAATATATATTTTTATGTAAAAATATTATTGAAAATAATTATATATTACAATATTAAACACACAAATAATATGTAAATGTGTCAATGTATGTTTGTATATTTATTGTGTTGTTTTATATTTTACAATAAAAATATTTTCAAGTCATCATTAATCATAACTAAGTTATATTTTTAGATGATTTACATTAACTAATAAACAACTAGAAACCTTTTCTCCGTCAATCGAGACCTTCATGTTTATTTTTTTATTTTAAAAATATTTTTTAAAAAATAAATTTTATTTATTTTAAATTAATATTTTCAAAATATTTTAATATACCAATACTAAAAATAATTTTAAAAAATTATTATTTTAATATATTTTTAAAAACAATCATTAAAAAACTTTTTATACCAGATCACTATCAAAGCAATCGAGAGCAACAAAAAGTCACAGCCACCTCTTCCCATGTCATCAAGCAAGTTGTCCGAGCATTTTATCTTCACAGACAAATCGCTCCGACATGAATGAACTCAGCCCAACCACTATATCCACGTTAGTCTAATTACAAATATCTTAGAATCTAACCACTATATCCACGTTTGTCTAATTATAAATATCTTAGAATCCACTTTCTTTTTATTTTATTGTGTTTAAAAAATATTTTTTATTTAAAAAATCAAAATATCTAAAACTACATAAAAAAAATTAAAAAATCATTTTTTGAATAAACATGCTGCTTAAAATATACAGCAATTTTTGTAAGTCTTTAGATCATTTTTAGAACAATCAGAACCATTCAACATACAGAAAAAAGGTCAAGGAAAAAGTTGCGTGTCATTATCATTAAAGGAATCGAGACGTGGCTGTCAAATCCAACCCGACACAACGGGTTGATACGAAAATTCAGTAAATTATTAATTAAGTATAAACTAAAAGGGGGTTTAGTGTAGCCCCTCAACACAAAGCTTTGCATCTTCTTTTTTCAATTATTTTTTTAATTTATTATTTATATTAAATTTATTTTTTATTAAGTTGACATGTAGACAATTTAACAAGTTAATTTGATTTAACGAGTTAATATAATTAATTAATTTTTTTTTAATTTTATATTTAATATTAGATTGATCAAGAATTAGGTTTTATTGTTTATTTTGTTTGCTTTTTATTATACTATTTTAGCATTATAACTCGGGAATAGTGTTTAAAAGGTTATCATGGATAGATTCAGGTTGTTTTTCGTGTCTTATTTTTAATTGAATTTTTATTTTCAATTTTATTATCCAACACTAGGGTAGTTAGAAATTAAGATTTATAATTTATTTTGATTTATTTTTTACAAGAATATCCTGGTCTCGTGATCAATGTTAGTGATTTTGACATTTTAGTCATGGTTAAATCGAATCATTTTTTTTAATTTTTTTATAAGATGTTATCTCGGTCTCATAACCTGGGTCATGGGTTCCTTAACATTGGATTTTCTTTATATTAGGTTGTTTCTGTCTCATAACTTTTTCCTTCAATTTCGTCATTTAATATTGTGTTTGATTGAGAATTAGGTTTCGTGATTTATTCTGATTTGTTTTTTATTAGATTATCTCGACCTTATAACCCAATAATAATGCTTAACGGAACAATTCACTTGAATCATTTTTTGTATCATTTTAAATTTTTTTAAAAATTTTCATTATTTAACATTGATTATGACGGGAGTGGTTGAGAATCAAACTTCATAATTTGTTTTAATTTGCTCTCTATGAGAGGTTATCTCAATCTCGTGATTAAATTTGTAAATTTGGTTGGTTAACCCGGGTTAAATCATATCATTTTTTTATTTTCGTTATATGAGGTTATCTATGCCTGATGACCCAGGTCATGGGTTTGGTGGATTGACTTGGGTTGTTTTTATATTATTTTTTTAATTGATTTCTTTTTAATCGATTTGTTTTTTATATTGTTATCTTGGTCTTATGACCTGAGTTATTTTTTAATTAATTTTTTTAATTTTATCATTTAATATCGTTTTGATTGAGAATTAGACTTTATAATTTATTTGGTTTACTTTATATGGAGTTATTATAGTCTCATGACTCAGGTCATGGATTTGGCATATTAATCTAATTTGATCAAAATCAATCTAATATGTTATTATTTTTAATTTTTTGGATTAAATTATATTTTTATAAATTATATAAATTACTTTTGGATCTATATATTTAATCGGGCTATATTAAATCATCCTCGCATGATTTAATTTTTTTTTTATCTTAAAAAAATAAAACATTGAGAACATCTCACATTTCATTTATATTAAAAAAAATTAACCCAACCTATTACATGGGTCAATAATCTAATTATGACCTAATTTGTGTCGGTTTGTAATTAGACTGATTGAAATGATTGTTCCGATCAAACCAAGGCAATCTAGTTAAAAATGAGTTAATTTGACAAGAACTAATTAGAACAAAGAGTTTACTTCGGAAAAAATAGAAGCAGCGTGCTACTCACAATTCAAAACTTTAACCTTTTCTATCCAAGTGAGTGTTTGAAAAGTAGTTGCGATTATATTTTTAACAAATTTAATTGTTTTTAATAAAATTTAATATATATATATATGTTTAAAATTATTTTGATATGCTAATTTTAAAAATATAAAAAATATTATTTTAATATAAAAAATATTTTTAAAAATAACAATAACTATATTCTTAGAATTACCAATTCACCACCGATGCAAATAATTTAGTAATGTATTACATTAATATTTGTTACTGTGATATAATTCTATTTTTATTTTTTATTAATTTTAAATTAATTTTTATATTTATTTTTAAATTATTTTAATGTATTGTTATTAAAAATAAATTTTTAAAAATAAAAAAATTATTTTAAAAAATAACATTCAACACCTTTTCAAAACAAGCAATAAATCAATTAAACTATTCTTTATTTTTTTAATGGGGTAAAAAATGAGTTGGATCACTAAATACTATTCACAACAATTGATCGAAACAAGTGACAAGAGAATTATTAGTTTTTAATCGTGTTTTTCTACCTGTAAAACTCAACGGAGGTCGATTAAGATCCATACTCGCAGTAATTAACACTCTGATCTAAACAAAAAATTCAATTTGTGGACGTCTTGCAGAGGCTAATTTATACAAGGGAATGCAACAAAAAAAAAAAAAAAAAATAGAATGCAATTACGGCGGTACGTTTAATGAATGCGAGTACTATGAAAATTAAAAAAAACAAAAAACAAAAAAAAATGCAATCACAGCGGATATTAGCTATTATGGGTTATATTACAGGTAAACGAAGGGCTATATTATAGGTATATGAAGGTGGTTTTTTAAAATATCTTTTATTTGAAAATAAATGAATAAAAATATATATTTTTAAAAAATTATATTGATATTATTACAATAGAATAATTTAGAAATATAAAAAAATTAATTTAAAGCAAAAAAACATTTAAAATTTATTAAAATTTCAGTAAAAACAATCCAAAATACACACTGAATTGATTTAACAAATCTATGATAAATAACCTGATTTAATTAGTTAAGCCTCATTTTAAATTAATTTTGATATCAATATAGTAAAACTTAAGTGATTTAATAAATTAATTCACGATTAGACTAACATATTTTAACATATAATTGGATATGTCGAAACTCAAGAATTTTTTTAAAAATTAAAACAATTATTTCAGACAAAAATAATAGATTATAATACCTTAAGTTGATACGAAAACCCAGTAATCACTTAATTAAAATATTCACTTCTTCCTTTACTTGATAGATAATGAAATTAGTAACCTTTTTCATGGATACCATCCATTATCAAGGCTGCCTGCACCATCGACTAGCCCTTCACGGCTGGTGTTTACGTGTCATTAATCTCAAACAGAAACAGCCATGCACATCTTGCTAATATGTAAACTGGAAAGTCATATCAGATAGCTAAAACCATAGAATAATTGAAAGTATGGTTTACCTTTCCTGCCTTTAATCTCACCTGCTATGCCATTAAACATCACCAAACCACCCACAAGTAGACCGCACCATTGTAGAATCAGCTTCTTCTCATATTTCTTTCAAGGATTGAAGGAGAAGAGGAGCCTTGAGCTCATAGTTCGTTGCTGTGCTGTGTTTAACGATGACCGGAGGTCCGGAGGGGTGGTTGTGGGTGGGGAATTCTGTTTCAAAGAGGAAACAAACCTTACAGCTCACAGGACCTGTGTTCTTCCCGGGAGATGGTTTCATCGTTTATGATCCTAACAAGAAAATCATCTCTAGATTTGATTCTTACGGCCCTGATTCCGAGCCCAAGGATGAGCTTGTAATTCTCATGGACGCCACTGGCAACGGCCTCCTCACCCTTCATCGGAAGGTTAGCTCCTTTTTTCTAACTTTCTCATGGATTGACTCGAAGACTTTTGGAGGAAGTTCTCCGGGCCTGACAATTATAATTAATATACACGTGTTAACAGTAACCTTGAGGCAATAATTGAGTAAATTATTCTTTAGTCCCCAGATTTTTAATGTGATCATAACTCAGTTTTTAAGTTTTGAAAAATTATAATTTAATCCTTAAACTTCTCAATTGTTGTTGTCTCATTAAAAACGTACTTTTCTTTAAAATCCCAAATGTAATTCAAATTACGCGAGAAACCCCACCTAGTTGGGGGTCCAGAGAAACCCCAATAATCGTTTTAACATGATATACGTCGGCAAATCCCGGATAGCTTAATTCATCTGAAATTATTTTTTAATAGTTACATGTTTAAGTTTTTATAGAATTATTAATTTTTTATTTAATGATTGTTAATTTTAGAATTAAGATATATTTAAATTGATTCTCTGTTAAAAATATATTAAAATAATAAGTTTTATTTAAAAACAGTTTAAAATTATAAAAAATAATTAAAAATAAAAATTTTAATATATATATATATTAAAAAGAATTTATCACTAATTTATTAAAGAATAATATAAATCATATACCGAGATTTTACCTAACGGTTTAAGCTATTAGGTTGAGATAATTTTTTGATATGGTATCAAAGTTTTGATGATGAAATGGTCACGAGTTTAAATTTTATTATATTTATTTATTTGATAAAAATAAAGTATAAAATAATATAAACCTATGCAAATTTTAAAATAATATATTAAAAAATAACATAAATTATATTTTAAAATTTTATTTAATAACTCTAAAGTTATTCAGCGGACAGTTTAATTTGGTTTTGCAAACTGCTGGTTTTGCGATGGGATTGGTTCTGATTCATGGTCAAATGTATAGTGATAGTGCTGATGATTATTTGCAGGATGTAGACCCTACCTCAGAGGAATTTTCCTCTTGACATCTTTTCATGATTTAAAGAACAACGTACGAAAACAAAAGGTTTCAAAGATTAACAACAAAGACTATAAACCATGAAGCCCAATCATGGATAATTTGTTGCTATGTCTGCCATGTACGCAGTCGACCTCGTGAAAATGTCCTCTTCATTGTATTTTAATATTGAAGAAAAACAAACAAACAATTTGCTCCCAATTTTCATGATTTGGGTAACTTTTACACAATAAGCTAAAGAATTAATTGGGAAAGATGTGATATTGCGAGTATGTTTGTATTGCGATAATTATTATGATTATAGTTTGAAAAAAATTATTTTATAAAATTATTTTAAATTAAAGTTGGTTTGAAAAAATAGGTGTTTGGTTAAAACTGTAGTTGAAATTGAGGTTGAAGAAAAAAATAATTTAATGTATTTGGTTAAGAATGCTTTTGAAATTGAAGTTATAAAATAATTTAAAAAAATATATATTAATATTGATGATCTTAAATTTAAATATTGTAGAATTAATTACTTCTATTATATCATGAAATAAATAATACTTTATATAAAATATTTTTTATTATTCCATTAAACTATTTATAATTTCATTACGTACAAAATTCATCCGATAAGATCCATATTTTTCATAATTTTTTTAACGTGTAATAAAATTAGATAAAATATTATCAGATATAAAATTGATATTATAGTGCGAGTAAATTTAATTAACTCTATACTAGTTTTTCGAGAAAAAATATATTATTCACATCACAGTGCGAATGAATTTAATTCACTCTAAACTAATTTTTTTTTAAATATTAATAAAATTAACACATAGAAAGGGAAAAAAAATTGTGTGAACAGTGCAAGTGAATTGCACTGTTCATTGTTTTTTTTTAAATGAACAGTGCAATTAGCATGCATAGTGCGTGAAAAGCAGGATTTCTTTGCTTTTCATTAAGAGTGTTTCGGATGCAAAAATTACATGGGATCCATGTACAGTCAATCATTTTTTTTCATTACCAAAACTGTGTTTTAATTAAAACATAACTGCAGCCGCATAAATAAACGGCATTTGCATAGAGAGAACTCTAAAGGTAAAAGCCCCGACCTTGAGGTCAAAGCTCGGATTACATTTGAGCTATAATTATTAAATTCAACATTTTTTTGGTCAATGCTTAAATTATATAGTTATATAATTAATATTTTTTAAAATTAATTTAAGTCTCGACTAGTTTAACGAAAATAATAATATATTGTTTGTATTTTTTTAAGAAGATTTGAATTTTTTATTTATTTTAAATTAATATTTTTTTAATATTTATATATCATTTTAATATACGGATATCAAATTTTTTTTTAAATAATAAAAATATTATTTTAATATATTTTTAAATAAAAAATACTTTAAAAAATAACCACAACTATATTATCTTCGATTTATAACTCAAAATCAAAACCGTTATCCATACTTAAATGTGAAGTTAATTGATGTGGACGCTAAGCATTACTGTTTTCCTTTTGTCATTTTCTTTGGTTGGCTACCGTTTAGCCGTAGAATAATAATAATAAAAATACTAATGGACTAGAAAATGAATCGTAGAGTCGATCAAGCATTGGACATTGAATGTGTACCCACAACATTAATTGTTTCTTTTTTTTTTCTTTTTTAAATTAAGGGATTTTCATATAGGTTTCATTGTCTTCGGATGGGTTAAAATTTAAAATTGTATATTTACAAATAAATTCTCCTTATTTTTGGAGTTGAACCAGATATGATAAGGCTACAGTATATTTTTTTGGGAAATATAAAAAAATGATCTCAATTATACAGACAGTCTCCATTTTACCGAAAAAAAGTTGCTTAGTTTGTTAGATTAATCCAACAAAAAAACTTGTATTACCATGTACGTTTAAATTAATTATTTTTATTAAAATAATATTGTTTTATTTATCTATTCTGAGTTGTTGATGTTGCTTAGTTTAAATCGAGTTTAACTAAGATAATTAAGTTATTAAAAACTAAGTCGAGTCAACAAATTCATCTAAATTATACATAGTCACATCTTGTGAGTTTGATTGGGTTAATATTTTATTTTATTTAATTAATAATCTAGCCCAGTCCACCTTTGATTTTGATTTTGATTTTTGGAGCTGTGCCCTACCAATAACTGGCGAAGCATCTGCACTATCTCTTTCAGATTCTCACTCACAGATACTACAAACTGTAACCCAACAAAATGTCTCCCATGCATTAATGCCATGGACACTTGGTTTCATCGGCCTGTACATTAATTTGTTTTTGTTGTTGATGTGGTTGGAGGACCCTCGCCCCATTTTACTGGATCATTTTACATCATTTTCCACAAGCTACGACCATGGAAGCCAACACCATTTTACTGGATCATCTTCGACAAGCTACGAGCATGGAAGCCAACACCATTTTACTGGATCATCTTCCACAAGCTACGAGCATGGAAGCCAACATCATTTTACTGGATCATCTTCCACAAGCTACGAGCATGGAAGCCAACACCATTTTACTGGATCATCTTCGACAAGCTACGAGCATGGAAGCCAACACCATTTTACTGGATCATCTTCGACAAGCTACGAGCATGGAAGCCAACACCATTTTACTGGATCATCTTCCACAAGCTACGAGCATGGAAGCCAACATCATTTTACTGGATCATCTTCCACAAGCTACGAGCATGGAAGCCAACACCATTTTACTGGATCATCTTCGACAAGCTACGAGCATGGAAGCCAACACCATTTTACTGGATCATCTTCCACAAGCTACGAGCATGGAAGCCAACATCATTTTACTGGATCATCTTCCACAAGCTACGAGCATGGAAGCCAACACCATTTTACTGGATCATCTTCGACAAGCTACGAGCATGGAAGCCAACACCATTTTACTGGATCATCTTCCACAAGCTACGAGCATGGAAGCCAACATCATTTTACTGGATCATCTTCCACAAGCTACGAGCATGGAAGCCAACACCATTTTACTGGATCATCTTCGACAAGCTACGAGCATGGAAGCCAACACCATTTTACTGGATCATCTTCCACAAGCTACGAGCATGGAAGCCACGAGCATGGAAGCCAACACCATTTTACTGCGAGGAGGGTTCGATTAAATGGTCTATAAAGTACCAAAAAAGGAGTAGTGCTGGTTTGTGGCCAGCCATTTTCAAGAGTGGGCATATGGCATTTGTGAGTGGGAGAACCCATACATTGTTACAGGGACATGTCGAAGGCAGTGCTGAGCCTCTCCCAAACCTTTATGTGGCTATTTATAGCGCTTCTGTTCTGATTTAACATGTGTGTGGTACATAACAAAGGAGAAGTAAGGGCTTCATCACTTCTGCAGAATCTCCTCTGCCACTCCTCTCGACCATGGGTGGCTGGAGTAATTCATGAGACCCGCCCATGGTAAATACAAGTTATTGTTTTTTCACTTTATTGATACCCATCTGATTTTTTTTTTGTTCATTCAATGGTAATGGGTATAAAATGTCTATTTGATTATATGATAGTTTTTGTGATTTGGTTTGAATAATGAAAAGGATGTTTGATGGTGGGGTCGAAATGCTATATTTAATTTTTTTAAAAAAATATTATTTTTTCATGTTTTTTATTGTTTTGATGTGTTGATACCAAATATAAATTTAAAAAAATAAAAAAATTATTCTAATATATTTTCAAGCAAAAAATATTTTAAAACACAACCTCTACCATACTTCAAAACATGCCGAAAGTTTAAGAATGTGTTTGTTTTTATGGCGTGGCCGCGCTTTTAAAAAAACAAGTTTTTTTTTTCAAACTATTATTTTCTTGTATTTTTTAATTGTTTTGATTTGTTGATGTAAAAAATAAACAATATTATTTTAATATATTTTCAATTAAAAAATAATTCAAATCCAAGGTTTTATGACAGAGTTTATAATAAAATTGGTGCGAAATTATAGTGTGATCAGTTAATTAACAAAATACTGAGCATAATCTGGTCAAAACATAATTTCAATTACATCATACCGCGCTCCCATACCAACCCTTACATGGAACTGAATTTTGTTCATGTATAAAATAAAATAAAAGAGAGTAAAAAAGAGGTGTTAGATGGGGGCTTTAACCTGCATTCAGCCATGGGAGCGTCATTTACAAGTATTTTAAGTCATATGTAGCTCATGGCTTATGAAACCCTTCAAAGAAATAATAAAAAAATAAAATGAAAAAAGAGATTGAAAAGGAAGGAACACACAGCTTCTCGATTGAAAATCGGAGTCCGGGAAAGGAGAATAGATTCCCTTCTCTTCTTTTCGTATGTTCTTTTCACTGGCAATATCCATTAAACCAAAGGATTCATCATCTCATCTTTTCCATCCGTATCAGCTACTGCCTTTTTTATTTTCCACCCAAAATAGTCAACAGTTACTGTAACACCAACTTGCATTCCATGATAATCCTTGTGATTAACCCTATTCAATGGTGTGCAAGGATTTCGGTCATTTTTTTTACATAAAAAACTCAACTTATGTGAAAAAAATAAAATTTTAAAAAGCTATGAATTATAGTATTTTCTAAACCCATGTTCTTACCATGAAAAACATACTTGTGTGATAAAAATCAAATAATTTTTAAAACTTTAATCAGTATAAAAAAAAAAACAGTTCTAACCACAAACAAAACCTAGGAACCATGGACACAACTCCAACCTAAATTATGTGAGAAACAGAGTAGGGGGAGGATGCCTCTATTTACAAAATGTAGATGAGTATTATCTTTCTGGAAAGGAGCTAAGAAGGTCAACTTAAAATTCTGGAAAAGGAGCCATAATCAAAAGAAAAGAACTAAATTCTTACAGCATGACAACAGTTTACAGTCATGATCACATGGGATTTGATTTCTAGGGGATGGTGTAGGATAAGATGTCATTTTTGTTTGTGCCCATGCTTTAGACAATCCAAAGGAATACATGGAACCCAAGCTAGGGAGATGAATTTTAGTGGACGATGCCATCTTTTTTTATTTTTTTGGACACCCACCCACATCAAAGCCACTCCTCCCCTTTTCTTCTCCCCAAGAAATGAGCATGAAACCCAAAATCCCAAAAACCTTTCGCTGTAAAAAAAAAGACATTACCTTAAAAACTAATTGCCGTTTGGCACTACGGTGTAATCTGTTTTTTAAAAAATTTCAAATATTTATTTTTATTAAAATTGAATGAGGTTTGTATTTTTTGGATCGTTTTGATGTGCTGATATCAAAAATAATTTTTAAAAAACAAAAAAAATATTATTTGCATGCTTTTCAGCATGAAAAATTATTTGAAAAATAATCGCTACCACACTCCCAAACACCCTTTAAAACAAAAAAAAAAATGAAAAACTGGTAACCTCTCTAAAATTACTGGGGCTGGGACAGGGAAACCATAGGAAAGCAACTCTTTTCCCTTTTTCTTTTCTCTCTCTCTCTCTCTCTCTATCTAGTCTTTTGTGCTACTCCCCAGCCAACAAAAAAGAGAGCCCCCATTGCAAACTGGAAGAATGGATTTGAAAGAATTGAAGTGACCTTGACCCATGTAGTGTCCTCTCCCCTCCCTCTATTTAAAACCCTCAAATATCTCACCAAGTCTTTCTCTCTCTCTTTTTTCTTTCACTTGGTTTGTTTTTACTACAGTGGTATTAGTTTTGTGTGTGTTTTAGAGTGAGTGAGTGAGTGTGTGTGTGTAGCAAGGGGAAGATGCCAAGGCCAGGGCCAAGGCCTTATGAGTGTGTGAGAAGAGCATGGCATAGTGATAGGCACAAACCCATCAGAGGTTCCATGATTGGACAAATTTTAAGGTTCTGGGTCTTGATTATTTTTGTTTATTTGAATAAAGATTGAATCTTTTTATGCATTTTGTGATTGTAAAGTTTTTGCTTTGATTAGGATGGCCTATGACACTCACAGTGCTGCAACAAAAGGGAACAGGGAGTGGCAAGATAAGCTTCTTCTTGTGGTTTGCAGGGCCGAGGAAATCATGTACTCCAAAGCCAACTCCGAGGTATGATTAAACTTTTTTTTTTTTTTTTGGTCTATAGATTCTTGGATCATTATTATGTTGTATTCTGATTTTAAACTCATTATTACATGGTTTTTGTTGTCCAGGCTGAGTATGTGAGCCAAGACACTTTATGGGACAGAGTAAACGATGCCGTTAATACCATTATAAGGAGAGATGAGAGTACTGAAACTGGAGATCTTTTGCCTCCTTGTATTGAAGGTACTGATTTCTTTATGAAATCTCATGTTTCTTGGATCCAACTTTGAAATTATGTTTCTGGGTTCTCATTTTGGCAGCATAGCATCTCAGAGTCAGACTTCTTTTTTGTTGACAATGTCAGAGTCCAAGACTTTAAATTACTTGTAACAATTGCATTTGAGATTTTAAATTATGCATGCCAAGTTTTCAAAACATGCATTGATCTAAGCTTAAATTGTGTAACTCAAAAATTGAAATTAGGTATAGTTTGTAACAATGGTACTTGAGGTGCTAAATCATGTATACTTTGTTGAAATATTGTTTAGCTGCCCTTAATTTGGGATGCAAAGTGGAGAGAGCTTCGAGAAGCCAACGACACAACAATCCCAGGAGCTACCTCAGCCCAAGAACGCAAGAACCGGCATCTGTAGCTCCTAGAGCTATAGATAGATCTCATGATGAGCAAGGCCCTCAGCTAATGCCAATTCACTCGATCAATCCATTGAACTTTGCTGCAAGAGCCACCACAATTGTGAATCCAAATCTTCCTGTTTCAGAGTCTAGTCATCGTCTGGCTGAGAGTAGTAATGCTGCTCCTCCTCACAGTTACCCTATCTTGTATGAGAATATCCCTCCTGGCAGTGATCAGTTGACAACCAAGGAAGCCGACATGCATCAGAACTTTGGTTCAGTTTATCCCTTATTTTATGGAAATCAATATCAAATAGAAGCATCTGATATGGTCTCCGAAGTTCCGACAAGGACGAACTCCAACACTATACTTGAGGGTAAACCTATTGGTACATCAGTTGCTGCGCATAGGGATATGGGCGTCTTGCAGACAGTTTTCCCATGTTCCAGTGCTGAAGTTGGTTCCATGAAAATCACAAAAGCAGATTTCAGGAATATGCATGAGAAGCCAACTGGCACACAATGTGATTTATCCTTAAGGTTGGGTCCATTCTCAGACCCTTGTAGAAGCACCGAGAGAAATCAAGCTCAAGAAAATGAAATCGTTGGCTCGAGCAGTTCTCAAGAAAGAGACAAGTTTAGTGTTTTTTCTCAACATAAAAACATGGAATTCTGTTTTTTTCCCAGTACAAGCAATAGGGGTCCCTCTGAGTCCTGTCCGGATAAGTGGGCCTCAGAGGGTGATGTTCACAATTTGGAGGCAAACATCAGAAAGCGCAAGGCACCCTTCAGTGACAATGTGGAGGATGGACATTTTTGCTGGCAGTCCAACCAGTTCATTGGTCGAATAGAAGGGCCAGGTTTGTAGGCATTGTTTTCCTCGTTGTAGTGTATATGCTTCAAAATTTGAGATGGTTACAATTATGCTGGTCGATCCTTTTTGCAACCTCATTTTCCTATGTAGTTCAGATCACAGAGATTTACAACGAGATTGCAACTTGGGACTTGGTAAAAAGGTGAATTGTAAATGAAATCTGAGTTTGATTTAAATTTTAATAGCTGGTGACATAGCTTTCAAAATTGAGACATCAAGCCATCACCACAATCATTTATTCATTCCACCTTACATTGAATAATCTTGATTTCCTACAACCAAAAAAGAAAAAAGAAACAGTTTTAGGACACAGCTTAGAGAGTAAAGTAACCCACCACTGTGGGAGAAGGACATATGACAAAACTTAAGACGTCAAAGGACAGCATGGAATGACATTGAAACCAGCCTGTTGAAATGTCCTGGTATGACATTTTGGGGCTTCTTCGTGGATGTCTTCTCTAACGTGCAAGAATAAACTTCAAATGTTTGTACTTGCGTTCATAAGCCTCTATGCATTAATCTATGAAAAAGACCAAAAAAAAAAAAAAGAAGAAAAAGAAATAAGAAGCAAGAAAAAAAAAGGGCAAAAGAAAAAGAAAAAAACTCAGGCTTTGTGTTGAGGTAAGTCTGTTCTATATTGGGGAGAGTGTTGCCTAGTTTGCCATACTGTTGCGAAGAAAGATACTCTTGTCCCCCATTTCGGTTTGTACAAATTTACATAATTAGGTTTCAGTTAAGGCAATATACCCTGGGTTTATTGCGAGAATCTGATGTGCATAATGCTCCTCGTCCTTGGGTATATCCAAAGAAGGTTTATAAAGGTAACTGGTTGTGATTCGATACGGCAAGTTATATTCTGGAGAGGATTCTGATAGTAGGCTTGACAATGAGAATGGATTACGTAGAGGTAACTAGTTAGACAATATGCTGAGAATGAGGAAGAGTATTAAAGTACATCAGATTTCTGGAAATGATTCAGAAGGTTACTTCAGCATTTTGTGTGTTTCTTCAGCTTTTCTGGAAATGATTCAGGAGGTTACTTTTATATGGTTTCTGTAGCAAGGATAGAAAGTTTGCTTTGATCTTCAATTGAGCATTTGAGTTCACTGTACCTATTCTGAGTAATTTCAATTGGTGAGAGTATAATGGTGGAATGGGGTACACTTTGAATTGGTGGAGTGATCAAGATATCATTTTGGACTTTTCTCTGTCATCAATGTTTCATGGAAGAAGATTAATATAGCTTTCGATAATGCCATGCTCCATTCATTCAGGTTAAAGAATAGACTTGAATTTTTTTGTTTTAATGGAAATGGCCAGTTGCTGGTGTTAAAGCGGTGACTGACTCCCTTCTCGAACTGTTTCTTTACCATCAGCAAAAGAAAGGAGGATCCCTTTTCCGGTGTCTTGAATGTTCTGGAACTCAAGAGTTCACTGGTTTTATGGAAAAGGACAGGAATCTAACCATCATGCATTATGCAGCTTTCCCTTGTTAGCGCTGAAAATATCAAGTTTTGTCTAACTTCCTACAAATCTTTTTAAATTTGAAACTACTGTGGTAAGGTTGTGAGACTTCCCCAGATGTTGAAATGGTAGCAATGTGATATGAAGACAAAAATGAAATTCAATAATGCCTGCTCTGCTCCCAACTTCTCCATTCCGTCATTTACTATTTGCTTCATTTCTCTTTTTCCTCTTGCATGCCTCTAATACCTCAGCATGGACATTTAATGTTGATTAGCTGAAAAAGAACTTGTTGGGAGTTTCTTCTTTTTCTATTGTAGGTGCTGAGATCTTTTTTGAAAGAATGGTAGGATTCCTCGTAGCAAGCTCTTGGCAATCATTCTATAGCAGTGGATATAAGCTCAATTTCCACCACATAATTGTATACAAGTATAGATATTGGAGAATATGTTCATGTTCTTCTTTGATCACTCATACGTGTAAATATTTTTTAAGCTATTATTGTGTTATTTGAATCAAAACCTAACCAGAACATCTTGGTATTGGCTTTTACATGATTGATTGGATGTCCGAGTCTTTAGCATGAGCCCCTTGTAATGAAAACTAAAGTTACTATTAGGGAAATGGAGCATCTAATAGATAGTTCAAACTAAGTGAACATTTTCAGACTCCATAGTTCCATTTATGTCTCCATAATCGACTGATTTGAGTTAACATGTGTCATTTCCTTCTCAACGCCTTCCATTCCTCACCCCTTATCTTTCTGTTTTTGAATATTTTGAGTGCAGAAAAATGTGGGATTCATCTTTCTTTTTTGCCTTTTTATTTCACTTTGTACAATTTTCAATCTGCTAACCTAGCAGAGTGTTAACTTCAAGGGAAATGTATAGGGGAGTGGTGCACCATCTGTCCATGACGTGAACGTGATGGATATTAACAGTTCTTATTCGTATAGCTGCTTATGAATGACTATTCTTACAGGTAATTGAGATCTTCGGGTCCCATTAGTAATTGACCCAGTGGTTGAACCAGAAATTTGATGTTTAAACCATTAAACTGGAACCTTCATCAGTTCTCTCCGTCAGTTCTGAAAACTATGCGTAGAAGTCTCTCAGGTTCTGGGGGTTGCAGGCCAGGCACAACATGAGGTGGGAAAAAAATTGGAAAGGTGAGGTTTCCGAGTTTTTTCCCATTCTAGAACAAAATTAACATAGTTGAATAAATAATTTCTAAATTAACAAAGATGAATCTAGCATAGGAGATATTCGTGCTAGTTCGGGCTTTCTTTTAGACTTTTGGAAGACTGCTTTCTCCGCATAGGCATCAAAAGCATGCATAACATTTGACAATCCAGCTAAAGAAACAGATGTCTGATGGGTCATTCTTGAATGACCCTTCTGTCAATTTTTTTCATCTGTCGCAGTTGACTTGCTCACACACGCAACAGCTTAAACATTTTGTATTGCTCTAAACTATTAGGAAATCAGGCAGCAAGAAAACCATAAAGGAAGATCTAGGTAAATCTGTCATAATATGTTCAGATATCAGTCAAGAATTTGTGTAGAAAATACTTGTGAAAACATGGGATTTGGACAGTCCTTGCAAGGCTACCTGGTAACTTTTTTTTACATAACCTGTTTTGTATGAACTGAATAAATCATACTAAATTATATAATTCAATTACCACTTATTTCGATCCATATGATGTGAAGGAGGCTATGTCATAACTTCTGGTCATAAAATGTGACAGGACTGGCAGGAGGATGGTCCAACCAAGGCTGTCTCCTAATGAACTTATCGGTTTATGAATCTTCCATTGCAAGACAGCTTTATTACAACGAACAGATGTAATCGGTACACTGTCATAAACAATTTAAATATCCCCACATCGATTATTACCAACAAGCTATCTAGGGCTCACCCAATTCCAGAGCTACTGGATAAGAAAAGGTAACTTGCATGACGGGGGGTGTCTTTAGATTTAGTTTAAGAAGAAGATGGCCAAGGTGGAGAAGAAAAGAGCAGATAAGGCGGCGACCGCGGTAAGAGATGGAGCTGCAAAACTTGGCGGTATGCCATCTCCAATTTTGATTACCATCTTCTGGCCTTGCTCACAGTGTGTCCCTTCAGAGCAGAGGAAGTAGTGCGTGGCATTATCTTTGAAAGTGACTTTAACTCCTGCATCTTTCAATATTATTCCCATCTTTGTGCAATTATCGTACTCCTCCTTGGTACTTACTTCAGTTGCGGTATGTGTTCCGGTTGTCCAGTTGAATACTAAAAGAAATGAAAAGGAAAACACGTCTCATTGATTGATTGGCGTGGAGTAAGAATAATTTGGGGAAATACCATGCATGCTTGTTCCTCATGACAAAACCCACCAAACCTATACCTACATGTTAACTTAGGTTTAAGATAAAGAGTGGCACGATACCTCTTGATATATAGGATTAGGCATACCAGAGATATGGACCAACATCATATCATATCATGCATGCATGCAATAAATAGAGCCGTATTTAATTAACAAGCTCATAAAGAGATCAAGAAATGCTTACCGAAGGAGTCTCCTATCTGAAATGTGCTCTGGCTGGTCCATTCCTCGTAGTAAGAGCTGTTCGGAGGAATAATCCATCCCAAATCACCTCCAACTGTGTAAGTATTAGCTGCATATGCACCGTGAAGCAAACCCACCGATGCAACAATCAAGAACCCAATATTGAAACACAATCGGCTAGCCATTTTCTTGCCTCTGAATCAATGTTTTAGGAGAGCACACAATCTCTTTAAGGATTCTTTGATTTCAGAAATAACGAGGGGGAATATATATATAGTATTTCAAAATTGTCTTCAGCTAAGACAGATGATGATCCTCCCATGATAGGAATGCACCTATATATAGAGAGGGAGCGAGGATAAGTTATATGCACGATGAAAAGTTTGCAAAAGGTGACTGATTGAGTGTTTGACTGAAATTCTAGAACCTCATCATGAAAGATGAAGCTATAGGATGCAGTCCTTAATTTATCAGTTTTTGACAGCATGCGAATTAGGCAAATATTGTTAAAATATATAGAAACAAACACTTGGTAAATAATGCTTCGTCTTTACTTTTTACATGGCAAAATTACGTCTCATTGATTTGCCATTCTTCTTTGACTGCTTTGTTGGTGTTTATCTCTGCAATGGCGTGTGGATCAGATAGATCAATAAAATCCCTAGCTGGTTAGTAGTGTCCCTCGCGTGCCTTGTTTTCGGCCAGCCTCACAAGTGATGATAAAGAGCACTGTCCCCCGTTGAGCCCCTTCCCTTTTTGGAGTTTGTCGGTTTCACCACTTCAATCGTTTTGATAATGTTACTAGATATTTGTTATAGACCTTTTATTTTTTTTTCATTGCAGGAAAGATCAAGATAATGCAAAATCGAGTAGGAGAGATATTTGTTACTTTAGAGGCTGATTTGATTATTATTAATTTTTATATATATATATATATATATATATTCAACACCAAAATGGAGTAGGATAGAGGGAAACATAATCAAAGAAGATACACGCCACACGCCGCTATAGGATTACATGTACTGTTGATTTGTTGAGGGGGCGCTGAGACGCTTTAAAAGTCGCATTGGAATCATAGTTTTGGCCACTAGTAGAAGATGGCTAATACTATTCATTAAATCCTTTTTAATTTTTATTTATTAATAAATTACTTTATTGCTCTAAAAACACACAATAATTATAAAATGACCACATATAAATTATAAAAAAAGCTCCTATATCAAAAACAATTGTTTCTAATTTTCATTGGGAATGAAGTAACTTGCTTATTTAAAAATCAAGTCCAAGACTAAAAAGTTTCTTGATTTAAGTGATTTTTTTTTGGTTTTTTAAGGGAAATTAAGTACTCACATGTGTGTAAAGAAAACACAAAAATATCGCCTAACCCCTTCCTTTCAAGTAGACCAATGTGTCTTATGAAAAATATCATCATACCCTTAGACCCGAGACATGCTACTTTGCTCGTCAAAGGATAAAATCAGTTCATTATGGTTTGCATAATGTAATAATATTTGTTTTTGTGTTTAGAATCCATTCCAATGATAGCTCCATGACCTTTATTATCACAAAATCTGCTCTTGTTCTGTTCAATTAATTTAACATGCTGAATTAGGATCTCCCAATCATTTATTGTTCTTGATTGTTTCCTGATTCCCTACAACACAATTTCAGATTGAGATTTTTACCCCGACTTTGGATTCAAAAACATTATTTTCATATATGCCCTAACCTAATTGGGTTTAGTTGGATCAACCAGGTTGTGGGCTCTAACTACTAGGTTGACAGGTTAATCTAGATATATCATTTTATTTTGAAAAGACATTGTTTTCATATTTTTTAATTTTTTTTAGTAGTTTTGACCTGATTGAATTTAAACCAAGTTTGAATAATGTTTAGTTGGGTCAACCAAGCCATAAGTTAACCTGTCGGGTTACATAGATTTGATCAAGTCAATGTTAAAAACAATTCAAAATACAACTTAACTCATCACATAAGTTTAGTTAGGTAAATGCCAACAATTATTTAAAATACATCTCAACTGAGATCAGACTTCAAATTAACAGGTAAATCCATTAGGTTATATTTAATAATAATGTTGGAGGATGAAATAATAATAATTAAAAATCAATCTAAAAAAATATTGAAAGACTAAAAAAATAAAATAATAATAAAAAGATTACATTTGATAGGAAAAAAAATGAAGAAAGATGAAACTGCAAAAAAATAAATATATATAGAATTGCAAAAACCATATAAAATATAAAAAAAATAGTAATTAAAAGAATATAAACTAAATTTGATAGATAAAAATATTGATTGGGATGAAATTAAAACAATTCGTAATTTAATAAACTATTCTAAATAAAAAAATTGCTATAAAAATAACAGGAATGAAATCGAAAAAAACCCCCCTTAATTTTATAAAGTATTCTAAATTTTAAAAATTGTAATAAAAAGAATATAAATGAAATCTTAAGTATAACAAACTTTAGGAGCTGATTTGTTTTTTAATTCCTGCATGAAATTCGAGTAGGAGAGAGGGAAAAAAACAAAATGACATATGTGCCCCATGCCTACCATAGTGCTACACGTGTCGATGATCCGTGGATGGAAGGTCGATATGTTTTGGAAGCCGCTCTGAAATTATGGTTTCGCCACTAGACGACATCACGTGCGCCGTTAGAAGGCGACTGACACTATTCACAAAAATATATATATTTTTTTAACTTTTTTAATTATTAAAATAACCTACTGCCCTATGGACACTTAATAATTATCAAATTACCACATGTAAATGAAAACAAAAGGTTCCTAAGTCAAAGACACTTATTTTTATTTTTCAAGGATAATGAAGTAACTTGTTTAAGAATCAAGTCAAGGACTAAAATGTCTCTTGACCTAAGTGTTTTTTTTTTTTGTGTGTTCTAAGGGCAATTAAGTAATCACATTGTGCAAAGAAAACACAAAAATACCGTCTAACCCCTTCCTTTCAAGTAATGACCAATGTGTCCCATGAAAAATAACATCATACCCTTAGACCCGAGGCATGCTACTTTGCCTACCAAGGGGTAAAATCAGTCTTTTACTATGGATTTGCACAGTAAAAGACTAATGTTTTTCATAATAAAGTGTAATGGAATGATCTTTGTTCTTGTGTTTCAAATCCATTCCAATGATAGCTCCATCATCTTCGACCTTCATTATCACAGAATATGCTCTTGTCCTGTTCAATTCATCTAACATGCTGAATTGGGATCTCCCAATCACTTATTATCTCTGATTATCTCCTGATTCTTTACCAACTCAGTTTCAGATTGAGATTTCTGCCCCAACTTTGGATACAAAATATGCTCATTATTTGCATGTTTCCCCCAACCTAACCAGGTTTAGTTGAATCAACCAGGTTGTGGGCTCTAACTGCTAGGTTGATGGGTTAATCAAGATATATTATTTTATTTCAAAAAGACATTGTTTTAGCATTTTTTCTTAATTTTTTTTTCTTAATTTTGACCTGGTTGAATTTAAATTAAGTTTAGATAATGTTTAGTTATATTAGCCAAATCATCAGTTAACATGTAATTAGGTCAATGTTAGAAACAATTCAAAATATAACTTAACTCGTCACATAAATTTCGTTAGGTGAATGTCAACAACAATTCAAAATACATGTCAACTTGGGTCAGACTTCAAGTTAACATGTAAATCCATTAGGTTACGTTTAATAATAATGTTTTGGAGCACAAGAAATTTGAATTGCATTTCAGCAAAAAACCAAATTGCAAGTGAGCAGGCTCTTGTTCTGTGCTGGAATTTCAGTTAACAAGTATGGGCTTCATGCCAATGTGATTGGGCTAAAAACTATTTTGAGAGAGTAGTTAAGTATATGCTTGGGAATATTGTAGGGATTATTTTTTAAAATATTTTTTTATTTTGAAATATATTAAGATATATATTTTTAAAATTTATTATTTATATTTGTATATCAAAATGATATAAAAATATAAAATAATAATATAAAATATTTTTTCTTTTAAATTTTAAATAAACACTGTTTTAGCCTTAATGCCTATAGTTATTAAACTCGGACCGGATTGTTGGGTTGACCCGAGAACCGGTCGATTCGGTAATTGGACCGATCCGGGTAAAATAAAAGACCAGGATGAGCAAAAACCTGGCTGACCCGTGACCCGGCAAAACCCAGATGAGACTTTTTTTTTTTAAGTGTGTTTTTTCTCCTTAGAATCTTATATATATATATATATATATTTTAATTAATTGGTTATTAACCATTTTCAAAGTTTACTAAATAAATACTAGAAGAATATTTTCAATATGGAATTTGAAACCTTTTAATATATATACTCCATGTTCATAAGAAAAAAAATATATTTTTAATATGGAATTTGAAGCCCTTTAGTATATATATTCTATGTTCATATGAAAAAAATTATATTTTTTTAATGTAGAATAAAAATCTTTTAAAATAATTTTTTAAACCTAATTATATATATATATATATATATATCTTTTTTAATTTTTTCAAATTAATTCAGATAAATTCAAGTTAATCTATATAACCCCAGACTGCAGTCGGTCTAATAACTATTTCTGATGTGAAATGTTGAAGAATGACCCTACTGTCAAGTTTTTTGATCTGTCGCAGAAAGACTTGCACACACACGCAACAGCTTAAACATTTTGTATTGCTA
The DNA here is from genome assembly GCA_033617975.1 of Populus alba x Populus glandulosa. Classification (NCBI taxonomy): domain Eukaryota; kingdom Viridiplantae; phylum Streptophyta; class Magnoliopsida; order Malpighiales; family Salicaceae; genus Populus; species Populus alba x Populus glandulosa. Next base: position 12,718,353 of record CM066160.1, read on the forward strand.
CAAACTATTAGGAAATCAGGCAGGAAGAAAACCATAAAGGAAGATCTAGGTAAATCTGTCATAATATGTTTAAATGAATCACATCGATTATTCTATATCCCGTACATCTTTTTATTACCATCAAGCTATCTAGGGCTCACCCAATTCTAGAGCTACTGGATAAGAAAAGGTAACTTGCATGACGGGGGGTGTCTTTAGATTTAGTTTAAGAAGAAGATGGCTAAGGTGGAGAAGAAAAGAGCAGATAAGGCGGCGGCCGCGGTAAGAGACGGAGCTGCAAAACTTGGCGGTATGCCATCTCCAATCTTGATTATCATCTTCTGGCCTTGCTCACAGTGTGTCCCTTCAGAGCAGAGGAAGTAGTGCGTACCATTTTCATTGAAAGTGACTTCAACTCCAAAACCTACCTTTAGTACCAATCCCGTCTTTGTGCAATTATCATACTCCTCCTTGGTACTCACTTGAGTTGCGGTATGTGTTCCGGTTGTCGAGTTGAAAACTGAAAGAAATGAAAAGGAAAACACGTCTCATTGATTGATCGGGCAAGGAGTAGGAATAATTTGAGGAAAAACCATGCATGCATGCTTGTTTTTGAGTCCTTAATTTGGACAACGAATTGTGCGTAAGGGACTCGACTTGAAAAATATGTGTAGAAGGTGGTTGTTCCTCATGACAAAACCCACCAAACCTATACCTATATGTTAACTCAGGTTTAAGAACCAAACCTGATATATAGGACTAGGCATACCCGAGATATATATGGACCAACATCAGTATCATATCATGCATGCACGCAATAAATAGAGTCGTAATTAGTTAATAAGCTCATAAAGAGATCAAGAAATGCTTACAGATGGAGTCTCCTATCTGAAATGTCCTCTGGCTGGCCCATTCCTCATAGTAAGTGCTGTTCGGAGGAACAATCCATCCCAAACCACCTCCAACTGTGTAAGTATTAGCTGCATATGCACCGTGAAGCAAACCCACCGATGCAACAATCAAGAACCCAATATTGAAACACAACCGGCTAGCCATTTTCTTGCCTCTGACAATCAACGTTTTAGGAGCACAATCTCTTTAAGGATTCTTTGATTTCGGAAATAACGAGGGGGAGAATATATATATTCTTTCAAAAATGTCTTCAGCAAAGACAGATGATGATCCTCCAAGGATAGGAATGCAACTATTTATAGAGAGGGAGAGAGGATATCTAAGCATGAGGGAGTTATAAACAGCTATATGCACGATGAGATGTTTGCGAAAGGTATCTGATTAAGTGTTTGACTGAAATTCTAGAACGTCATCGTGGAAGATGAAACCAGGATTCAGTCCTTAATTTATCCTGCCGGCCCAGTTTTTGACGGCATGCGAATTAGGCAAATATTGTTAAAATATATAGAAACAAACACTTTGTAAAGAATGCTTCGTCTTTACATTTTACATGACAAAATTACGTCTCCTCATTGATTCGCCATTCTTCTTTGAGTGCTTTGTTGGTGTGGATCAGATAGATAAAAAAACCCCCCCACGTTGAGCCCATCGCCCTTTTTCGGAGTTTGTCTGTTTGACCACCTCAATCGTTTTGATATTGTTACTAGATACGTGCACGTGATTTGTTGTAGAACTATTATATTTTTTAATTGTAGAAAAGATTAAGATAATGCAAATTTATTTTTTTATAAAAATAAAAAATTTTGGTCATTGATTGGTTATGAAAAATAGATTAAAAAACAATAAAATAAAGACCTAGTCAAACTTGATAAACTTGCTGAATTTATGATTCGAGACATTATATCATACTAACTTTATAGAAAGAAACGCTAAAAAACAAAGAATATTAATTTTTTTTTAAATCAATTAAAAAAATCATTCAGGTATTGCCTCAAATTAAATGATAGGATAAAATAAATAAATTTAATTTAATTAAAAAACAAAATTTCTTTTAAAAAAGAAAATATTAACAAAGATAAAATAAAATAAAAACCCAATGTTGACCTTGTTATTTTAAAAAGAAAGATAAATCCTATAGAAAAAAAGTAAAAAGAGAATGTTAAAGAATGTAATATAAAAAAAAACTAAAAAAATCAAACAAGCTCGAATAAACTTTGTAAACCCGCGTTATTTTAAAAGAAAAGATAAATTCTATAGAAATAAAGTTAGAAAGGAATGTTAGAGAATGAAATATTAAACAAAAAAGCTTTAAAAAGAAAAAAAAAACCAAGTAAGCCGGAGTAAATCTTGTGAACTCAGGTTAAACTCTCAAATCCGTAATCCATTAAATTCTGACTAGGTCTCAACCCAAGAGCTCAACACCTAAAAAATTAAATGTTGGAGGATGAAATCAATCAATTTAAAAACAAAATTCCTTTATAAAAACTAAATTCAACAAAGAAAAAAAAAAAGACAACCCATGTTATTTTCGAAACGACTTAAAAATACAATAGAAAGTGAGTTAAAAATAACAAAATGCTAGAGGATGAGAAAAATAAGCTAAAAAAAAGAAAAAAACAACCAAAGAAACCCGTGTCAACTTAGAAACCGAGGTTAATTTATTAAACTCACAAACTGTTAAATTTAGATCCGGACTCAACCAAGAAGTTAAACACCCGTCTAATTAAATGTCAGAGGATGAAATAATAATAATAATAATAAAAATCAATCTAAAAAATTCTTGCAAGGTCAAAAAAACACAATAATAAAAAAAATATTATATTTGATAGGAAAAAAGCTAAAGAAAGAAGAAACTAAAAAAAAAAATTTAAAAACCATATAAATTAAAAAAATAGTAATTAAAATAATGAAAACTAAATTTGATAGATAAAAATATTGATTAGGGATGAAATTAAAAACAATTATTAATTTAATAAACTATTCTCAATAAAAAAAAATTACAACAAAAAGAACAGGGATTAAATAAATAAAAAATCATTCATTTGATAAAGTATTCTAAATTTTTAAAATTATAATAAAGAGAATATTGAAGAAAATCGAGTAGAAGAGAGGAAAAAATTAAAAGGACATTTATACCACATGATCGCAATAGTGCTACATCCACCGCTGATCTGTGGAGGGGAAGCTGAGACACTTTAGAAGTCATCTTATAATCATGGTTTTGGTCACCGGACGGCGTCACACACACTGTTAGAAGGTGACTGACACTGCTAACCAGATTCTTATTCTTTTTTTAATAATCTTATTTATCAAATTACCTTACTAAGAACATCCAATAACTAATAAATGACCACATGTTAATGACAAAAAAAACCCTAAGCCAAAGACAATTGTTTTTAATTTTCAAGGGAAATGAAGTAACTTGTTTAAAAATAAAATCAAAAACTAAAAAACCACTCAACCCAACTGAATTATTTTTTTTGTTTTTTAAGGGCAATTAAGTAATCACATTGTGCAAAGAAAGTATAAAAATATTGTCTAACCCCTTTCTTTCAAGTAATGACCAATGTGTTTCATGAAAAAGTCCACGATACCCCTAAACCCGAGGCATGCTACTTTGCCCACCAAGGGATAAAATCAGTCTTTCATTGTGAATTTACATAATGAAAGACTTATGCCTTTTAGTATAAAGTGTAATGTAATGATCTTTGCTCTTGTAATGTAATGATCTTTGACCTTCATTATCACAGAATATGTTCTTGTCCTGTTCAATTCATTTAACATACTGAATTGGGATTGTCCAATCACTCATTATCCCTTATTATCTCTTGATTCCTTATCGACACAATTTCATATTGAGATTTCTACCCTGACTTTGGATACAAAATACATTCATTATTTTCATTTCTGCCGCAACTTGATCGGGTTTAGTTGGATCAACCAGGTTGCGGGCTCTAATTGCTAGATTGATAGGTTAATCCAAATATATTATTTTATTTTAGAACGACATTGTTTCAATATTTTTTAAAAACAAAAAATTCATTAGTTTTGACATTGTCAAATTTAGACTAAGCTTGGATGATATTTAAAAGGGTTAACCAAATCATGAGTTAACCTATTAAATCACATGGGTTTGTTCAGATCAATATAAATAATAATTTAAAATACAACTTAACTTGTCACATAAGTTTGGTGTGGTCAATATCAATAACAATTCAAAATACATCTCAACTTAGGTGGTCAGACTTCGGGTGAATCCATGAGGTTATGTTTAATAATAATATTTTGGAGCACATGAAATTTGAATTGCATCTGAGCGAAAAATCAAATTGCAAGTGAGGAGGCTCTTGTTCTGCGCTGGAATTTCAGTTAATAAGTATGGGTTTCATGCCTACGCCATTGTTTTTTTTTCTCAACATAGAAACAAGGAATTCTGTTTTTTTTCCCAGTGCAAGCAATAGAATTTGGAGGGTGATGTTGAGAATTTGGAGGCAAACATCAGAAAGCGCAAGGCACCCTTCAGTGACAATGTGGAGGATGGACATTTTTGCTGGCAGTCCAACCAGTTCATTGGTCGAATAGAAGGGCCAGGTTTGTAGGCATTGTTTTCCTCGTTGTAGTGTACATATGCTTCAAAATTGAGAGCTTCGGGTCCCTTTAGTAATTGACCCAGTGGTTGAACCAGAAATTTGATGTTTAAACCATTAAACTGGAACCTTCATCAGTTCTCTCCGTCAGTTCTGAAAGCTATGCGTAGAGGTCTCTCAGTTTCCGGGGGTTGCAGGCCAGGCACAACATCAGGTGGGAAAAAAATTGGAAAGGTGAGGTTTCCGAGTTTTTTCCCATGCTAGAAGTTCTAGCATGGGAAAAAACTCGGAAACTCACCTTTCCAATTTTAGAACAGTGGGGAAAATATTTCTCAAATTAACATTGTTGAATAAATAATTTTTAAATTAACAGAGATGAATCTAGCGTTAGTCCGGGCTTTCCATAACTTCTGGTCATAAAATGTGACAGGACTAGCCGGAGGAAGGTCCAACCAAGGCTGTCTCCTACTGACCTATCGGTGTATGAGTCTTCCAATGCAAAGACAACTTTATTACAACGAACAGATGTAATCAGTACACTGTCATAAACAAATTAAATGAATCACATCGATTATTCTATATCCCCACATCTTTTTATTGCCAAAGGGCTCACCCAATTCTAGAGCTACTGGATGCGAAAAGGTAACTTGCATGACGGGGGGTGTCTTTAGATTTAGTTTAAGAAGAAGATGGCTAAGGTGGAGAAGAAAAGAGCAGATAAGGCGGCGGCCGCGGTAAGAGATGGAGCTGCAAAACTTGGCGGTATGCCATCTCCAATTTTGATTATCATCTTCTGGCCTTGCTCGCAGTGTGTTCCTTCAGAGCAGAGGAAGTAGTGCGTACCATTTTCATTGAAAGTGACTTGAACTCCTGCAAAAGCCAATATCATTCCCATCTTTGTGCAATTATCGTACTCCTCCTTGGTACTCACTTCAGTTGCGGTATGTGTTCCGGTTGTCCAGTTGAATACTGCAAGAAATGAAAAGGAAAACACGTCTCTCATTGATTAATTGGCATATTGGAGTAAGAATAATTTGAGGAAATACCATGCATGCTTGTTCCTCATGACAAAACCCACCAAACCTATACCTACATGTTAACTTAGGCTTAAGATCCAAAGTGGCACGACACCTCTTGATATATAGGATTAGGCATACCAGAGATATGGACCAACATCAGTATCATATCATGCATGCAATAAAGAGCGCCGTAATTAATTAACAAGCTCATAAATAGATCAAGAAATGCTTACCGAAGGTGTCTCCTATCTGAAATGTCCTCTGGCTGGCCCATTCCTCATAGTAAGTGTTGTTCGGAGGAACAATCCATCCCAAATCACCTCCAACTGTGTAAGTATTAGCTGCAGATGCACCGTGAAGCAAACCCACCGAAGCAACAATCAAGAACCCAAGATTGAAACACAATCGGCTAGCCATTTTCTTGCCTCTGACAATCAACGTTTTAGGAGCACAATCTCTTTAAGGATTCTTTGATTTCGGAAATAACGAAGGGGAGAATATATATATTCTTTCAAAAATGTCTTCAGCAAAGACAGATTATGATCCTCCCAGGATAGGAATGCACCTATTTATAGAGAGGGAGCGAGGATAAGTTATATGCACGATGAAAAGTTTGCAAAAGGTGACTGATAGAATGTTTGACTGAAATTCTAGAACGTCATCATGAAAGATGAATCCAGGATTCAGTCCTAAACTTATCCTGCCTCCCCGGTTTTTGACGGCATGCGAATTAGGCAAATATTGTTAAAATACATAGAAACAAAACACTTCGTAAAGAATGCTTCGTCTTTACATTTTACAGGACAAAATTACGTCTCCTGATTGATTTTCCCTTTTCTCTTTGTCTGTTTTTTTTATAAAAAAATATAGATGTTGATCAGTTATATGTATTTTGAATAATTATAAAATTCAAACAAATAATTTTTAGATAACAAATCTATAATCTAATCAATTAAATTATATATATCAAAATTAATTTGACAGTTTTTTTTACTGCTTTGTGGTGTAAATCAGATAGATAAATAAATTCCAAAACCAGGATTCAGTCAAGTATTTATTAAAAAATAATGAAAACCAAATCTTAAAATTGCATTTTTTTTTTACTGAAATAATTATTCTAAATTGTTAAAGTAATGATTATAGGACTGATGTCTTGTGTGGCCATACTCCAGGAAATTTAATTTTAAAAAAAATTATTTTCCAACAATAATTATGTGCTAAGTGTTAACCTTTCAGTTTCTCTACATCTTTGATTCATATTCCATGATCTCAAAGCATGGATCATGCCCCGGGAATCATCAAGAAAATGATAAATGAGGTGCCGAGGGACGAATCCAATCCGGGGAAAGTGGAGATTGTTGTTGGGTTAATTTATAAATGATTTATCAATCTGATGAGTAGCTTTAAAGATCATGGAAATATGCTCTCTTTTTAACCATTAGAGATTTTAATAATTTCCTTAATTTGAATATTTTTATATTAGATAATAAAAAGTGAATTTAATCTCGTTGTGAGAAAAATAATCTAGACATATTCTTTTTTAAAAAATTAAAGATATACTTTATTGTTTAACAAACAGATATATGGCTAATTCAAATTTTATTTGCAAGAATATATGAGCAATAACACATATAGATATGTTTATAGATTTCTTAATTTATAATAAGAGAGGAAAAATTAGGGTGATCAAGAGATAATTAAAGAGTAAATTAAAGTTTACAGTTTTAGTATGCTACAGTCATGACTCTGGAAAAAGAAATTAGTGATGTAGAACCTCTATGATACTGATGTTTAAATTAGAATAAGAATAGAGTATAAATCTAGTCTAATTAATCATTTTTGTTTCTAACATATATAGACCACAGAGCTCAGAGTTTGAAATTATTGCCTGCATTTCTGCTCTTGACAAACTATCGTCACAAATTCTTGTGAATCCAGGTATTGAAGTCCCTTTACCGTATTAAATGCAGATTTGGACAATAAATTAAATCATAAAACATAGATATTAAACCCAAACTAAAATTTAATCCAAACTAAAATTTAACCAGTCAAGAGACCAATCCGGGTCAATAAAACTTTTCTTACTAATATCATATTAATAACCAAAAACAAACCAAGAAAAAATAATTATTAAACTCGGTTGAGATTGACCATGTCAGGTCAAGCATGGTTCTGCATCACATGGGTTAACCCAATCTAATAAAAAAAAATATTTGAACTTATATATAAAAATTAAAAAAATTTCATATATATATATATAAAAAAATTAAAAAATATTTTATAGGAAGTAGCGGTATAAAAAAATTATTTGATATGAAATATTTATAAATTAGTTTTATTATTTTTGAGTTTATTAATAAAAAATATAAAACAAGATCACGTCTCATCCGGGTTTTAAATTGATCCAAAAGTCATTTTATTTTTATCAGACTAATTACAAACTTGAGTTTAAAACATTTAAAATTTGGTCAAGATCTTAGGCTACTCGATCTCGTATCAATCTAGTGGGCCGACGGGGTTTTATATCTATTGGAACGACAATAAAATGTTGAAATCACATGATGTTTTTTATTCACTTTAAATGAGCCCAACAAATCGATAAATACAATAATCAATTTTTAATTTTTTGTTCTTAAAGCTTCCCATCTCTTTCCCCCTTGGAGCCTTCCCCGCCTGGACCTCCCCTAGCGTAGGTCCTACCTGTCCTCTCATCTCGTCCTACCCCCGCTCCTCTCCCTGTCAAACAACCACTTCCACATCTACCTTCTCTTCTTCTACCCATGTTTGATCTTGGCGACAAGCTTACAGTAGAAGGATATGAATCCAAATATTGGTCTTCTTCCTCCTCATCCTTCTCCCTTTCCGATTCAGTTTCTTTCCTTCAGATCTCTCAGACCACCGCCTCTTCTTCCTCGCCTTCACCATCCGCTGCCGGTGTCTTCGTGCCTCTTATTCCCATTTAGACAAGCAAACACTCAAGTATAACCTGGGTCTCTTTGACCCAGATAAGCCCGAATCACCCAGTTATGCCGGGTCATTCGGGCTTATCTGGGTCAAAGAGACCCAGGTTATACCGGGTCTTTCGGGTTTATCTAGTCAAATGCAACTCCAGTTTTTATCCATGTAAAACCTGGTTAAAATCCCGGGTCAACTGGATCTTGGGTCAATCTGACAGGCTGGCCGGGTTTTATTACTATGCCATACGAAGACAAATACTTATATTTCACAGGTTAATTAATTAATTGCTGAAACTTATTATAATTAGTTCATACACAGACAAAGACATAGGTCAAGATGATTCTGCATAGTTTTAGGAACTAGTTTGAAAAACTCGGTAGCTCTTGTTTCGGGATTTGTCTCAGATGAGTTAAAACAATATTTTCTTAGTTTTTTTCAAAAACTTGTGATTCAAACTGATCAATTCTAAATCAAGTCTCCTAACAATATGATTAGTGTCTAAACATGCTTGTCAATTTTTTTTTCAATTCATTTGATAGCTTTTTCCCTAGGGCAAAGCAAGAGCTTTTTATACATGTAGATGATTTGTTTCTTAGCGTCTCGGAGTCTTTCGATACGTTTTATTTACTTGTTTTTTCTTCGGAAATGGACACTTACTATCATTCTTTTTCTGGAAGTTGGTAAAATTTCCGTATACGGACAAGTGGAAGAAGTTGATCCATTACGATAAATTTTCAAACCCCTTGTCGGTGCCAAGACCAATTCTAGTCTATAAAAAATAACTTGATAAAAGAAAAACCAAGTCTTAACGTCCAAAATCTCATTTGAGAGTATTATATGTTCTTGTGAAACTCGATTTAACTCAATTAAATAAAATCCAACTTAATTAAACTCTAATTAGATCAAAATAAAAAGGAGATGCAACGAATTTTTTTAATAAAAATAATTGATTCCATAAATTAACTATAAACCGAATAAACTAGGCCTTTTTCCAGGTCAATTCTTGAGATAAATATGACAGTAGAATCAAAACTGTAAGAAGGGCAGATATGATGATGAAATGAAGACGTGATCACATGATCATGAAAGAGAAGCAGCATGCCAATGTCCTATTTATTAGTCACTGGACAACTTGATAAATAGGATAAGATTTCCCTTCTGTTAGCTGAGCTCCTCCACCAAATCACCCTCACATTGTTCTAGCCAATTACCGACAGACACCAAGAATGAAGAAAAGGAGATACGAAAACTAAATGATCTTTGAATAATTCCAAGTCGTTCATTTTCAAGCAATCTTTTCATGTTGGTTTTTCTTCTCTTTCTTTCCTTTTTTTTTTCCTCATGTGTAATCCAGTTATATGTAGAATTCAAAAGCTGATAGTGAAATGGGTTGACAGATTGACATCATGTTATCCCCCCCTAGCTCATATTTTAAATAAATTATAGGAAAACTCGTCTAGAATGTGACCACGATGTATAAACTCTTGAAACAAAATGAAAATAAAATAAAAAGAAATTGTAATTATTACATAGCAATGCCAAATCGAGCTGAAAATGTGAAAACCAGCTTCACTGTATGTCAAAACAATACCTATAGTAATAACCTTACACAGAAATGAATCACACTAATCAAACTCTCAACCTCGTCTAATCTAATAGCACAACGCTACAAAAATGGACAAGAAAGTGGTAAAGCCAGCGAGACCAAGGGATGTAGCAGAGTTTGGTGGAGGAGCAGTTGGTGGTGTGGTAGCTGGGGGTGATGGTGGTGATGGGCTAGAAGCTGGGGTAGGTGATGGTGGTGATGGGCTAGAAGCTGGGGTAGGTGATGGTGGTGATGGGCTAGAAGCTGGGGTAGGTGGTGGGGTAGAAGCTGGTGATGGACTAGAAGATGGAGTAGGAGTGGAAGGTTGAGGAGCAGGAGAAGACTGAGGAGGTGGAGTGGAAGGTTGAGGAGCTGGGGTAGAGGGTTGAGGAGCTGGAGTAGAGGGTTGAGGAGTAGGAGAAGATGTTTGAGGAGCTGGAGAAGGAGAAGAAGATGCATCACTAACATTGATCATCAACTTTTGACCTCTAGAGCAATGGCCAGGAAAATTGCAAAGGAAATAGTGCTCTCCTAAAGCATTAATGGTGATTCTTGCTGGGGCGGTGGTTGTCAAGGAAATGGGACTGCTTGAGGTGCAGGCATCGTAATCTGCCTTTGTCACCTCGGCAACATCATGAGCACCGGCCACAAAATTAAAAACTGCAAAAAAATTACCCAAGAAATCAATATTTGAAAGAAATCTAGCCTTAGGTCGCTCCGATTTATACCTCAAAAAATAGTTAAAACAAGAATTAAAACATTATGGTATTACCTAGAATGTCACCGACACTGAAGGTTTTGTTTGCAGCCCACGTTGAGTAGAAAGCAGAACCAGTAGAAGGAATGGCCCAACCTGTGGTATCACCTACCGTATGGTTTGATTGTGCTGCTGAGCTGTGTATCAAAGCAGCTACAGCAATTGCTGCAAGGAACACCATGTCGAGTCCTCTTGCCATTGATAATGTGTTTTGCTGAAGAAGAGATCGCCCCTGTTTTTGCTCTGCTTTTTCTCTGTTTTAAGTGGACTCTGTTTCTCCTTGTAATAAAAGTGATCTGATGAATATGTAAATGTGCCTCCCTGTTCCATACTTATAGAGAGAGCCAAGGACTTGACTTGAACCTGTGAGTAATCTTGGGCCATTTAATGGAGACCACGTGTGCTATTCTCGACCCTTGATCAGGCAATTCTGATTCTTCAAAGGTGGGCTTGTTCAAAGTGGGACTTCGCAGAAATTCTTGAGATTTTGCCGCGTGAGAAGCAAGACCTCACCAAACAGAGTGACTTTTGGGGCGTTGACTAGTCAATGATTTTTGTTTGCAGTGTGAATCAGGGGAAGCCCATTAATGAAATAGTTGAAAAAATTAAATTTAATGGACCATAATGCGGGAAGAATTTGGTGAAATAGAAGTTCCATGAAAGAAAAGAAAGAGAGGTGGAGGCATGAGAAGCTGGGGATTTGTCAAGGGAAGACTTTTTTTATCCAATTTTTTTTTAGGGGATCCATTTATTTCATCGCAAGACAAAGTGATGATGATGATGAAAATCCAATACAGAAAAAAGAGAGATATTTTAGTGTTTAAGCAGTGGATATTCATATATTCATGTTAATATTTTATTTTTTAGAGTTGAGAAAATAGGTGGTTAGTGGTAAAAGATATAATACCTACTAAACAATTTTTTTTAATAAAGTTTAGGAATTGTTTAATAATAAAATTAATAACTTTTACTAAAAAATTATAACAAATAAAAAATAAGCTTTAAACTTCATAAAAGAGTAAATATTATTGCATTGGTATGATAAATGATATGAGACTTATAAGCATGAATATTTAGAGAATAGAGGTTGAGAACTTTTTATTTAGATAATTTATGAGGTATTTATATCCCCTGAATCTTGTTATTTTACTTGAGTGGAGGGGTTAAAAATTCATATTTTTTTTAGCATTAATAAGAAAAAAATATCCATTATATAATATCAGTAAGGGATAATATTTTTTACACAATATTAATGATGATAAAAATATAATAAATTCATAGAAAAATTCTATATGAAGATAAATATTATTAACATTATTATTTTATACTAACAATCATAAAAATAAACAAACAAAATATTATGTACAACACATCAATTTGCTTTCGTTTGTGAAAAGGAATGGTCAAGTCTATATATATTTAATACACGTTCTTAACTTTACATTTAGACAAGTAAGAGATTTATATCCACACGGTGGGAGGTTGTGAAGCTTCCTTCCTTTTCTCTCTGTGGGGCCTACTTCCTCACTTATATCCCATCAAATTGGGAATTGGGATCTTCTTTATTATTCTCCGTTGCTCAATTCAGAGCCAGTCCAATTTGATTTCTTTTTTTAATTACCGCTTGCCTGCTACCCAATTGCAATGTTACACGTGGACTAATGCCTGCTACCCAATTGCAATGTTACACGTGGACTAATGCCTGCGGTCTCATTCATCATAAAAGAAGTTTAGCATCCACACTTTAAAATTAAAGTTAGTTTTGAATATTATAAGCTTGAGGAAAAAGATGACAATTTGACCGGGCTCAATAAATATCAAACATATAATTGACTGATATATATGGATGATTCTATAGATATTTATCTTATTGAATATTATTAAATTCCATTCATAATCCAATTCAAATATATATTTTGAACTTTGTATGATATATTGATATTTCAATATTAATATTTTTATCATTTAATTTTTACATATATTATTTTATTTTATATTGAATAATAAATACTATTTAATAGAGATATCTAAATAAATAACTAAAATTAACTTGACGAACATGATACAAATATCTAGATTTTTTGCTTAATAGGTAATGATTACAATATGAATATAATAGAAATTTGAATTATAAAAATCCATTCCTATCTCTAATATTTTATGTTAGTGGTGTTAATGGGTTTAAACCCCGTGTATTGAGTTTCAAATAATAATTAGTCAAAATTTAAAATTTCTTTTACTTAATTCTTTTTATATTTTTTAATTATTTTAATGTGTTGATATTAAAATTAATTTTTAAAAAATAAAAAAAATTATTTTAATATAATTTCAAATAAAAAACACTTTAAAAAATAATTATTACTATACTCACAAACATCCTTTTAGTAAAGAAGAAAAGCCTTTTCAAGTAGAAATCGAGGCCGAGGTTAGTAAATTTTTGATGTCAAGAACCCTGAATTTTAAATGCCTATTCTATCTAAATGTTTTCTTTCAAGAAATTATGAAAACATCACAATAAGTTTTTTATTTTTTTGCCAGGCGGATGCATTAAATATTTTCTCTTTATAGTTTTAATCGGAAGCAGTGGAAGCCATATTACTGGATGCAGCAGTGGAAGCTCGATGAGCTTGTTTGGTAGTGTGGTTGTAATTGTTTTTTAAATAGTTTTTTGTGTCAAAATACATGTTAATGATGTTTTTTAATTTTTTAAAAATAATTTTTGACATCAACACATCAAAATGATTTAAAAACACTAAAAATATATTAATTTAAAGTTAATAAAAAAATAAAATAAAAATTAATTTTTTTTAAAAACACTTTTAAAACACAAAAACAAACAGCCTTACAAGCCTTTCTAGCTTGAACTCTTAGCTCTAGTTTTTTCTCTTTTTCTTTGCTGGAGTTGACTATATGTTGTAGCATTTTCTTGTATGAAATGGAATGTGCTTAACCAATTATATGTTGTAGCATTATCTTGTATTCTTAACCTTCCTATAAGTCGATGCCATCTGAAGATCTTTCCAGCAATGGGAAATATGATTGTAAATAGGGTTCACATTGATCTCAGCAAGGAGAATTTGCATGAGTTGCGGTGGACATATGGATTCAGCACGACCAGTCAAGGGAAGCCGCTCATGGTGGTGGATGGTGTTTATCAGACGGTGGTTTATGAGAGTCGTCGACAAGTTCGCGACACTTGTGGAAGGGTTGGAATAGCAGTTCAAAAACTGTTACTGGCCAAGGAAATACCGACGGTGAGGAGGAGGCAGGCACATATCAGGATCAAGTTCAGAAGATGGAATCATCACACAGCCATAGTTCTCCAGATGACAGTGGTGAGTACTGTTCGTGGCTACAGGTTAAGCTTAATCCACACCGTAAGCAAAGAAGAGATGCTGGTGTTACTCCTAAAAGTTTAAAACTAGCAGCTGGAGACGAGGGTGGTTCCTGTTTTGAAGTGTAAGCAGACATGGAATCTCTGGATACATCTCTTTCTACTTCTAAATTTATCCGAAATCAACAAGGCTGTGTTCTAGTCAAGCCCATTTCTCACAGGTCCACAACAAGGCCATTTCCACTAGCAAAAAGCTCAATTCGACAGGAAACACATGCTCTCAGATGTCCAATCCTGTTTATATAGTGTCCACCAAAGCCTATGGATATGGATAACCCCTGCTTTACGAGTTTCGAAGACTCCGACAGCTAAATAAATCTCCTCTAATGTTTGCCTTATTTTTAAGATACCGGACTCTGCTGAAGCACCAAGTGATAAAACGGGCAAACTCATCTCTGTCGATGTTGCTAATGACACAGAAACTAAGCTTCCAATAGCTCCAAACGACGAGGGGAGGGCCTTCATTAGTGATAAAGAGGATGGGGATAAGGAGATGATACCTAGAGTTGAAGAGCCAAAATCACTAATGCAAGAGTCTCTTGCTTCTAGCATGGTGGTCATACCTTGGTTTGGGGTCCAATCTGGAAATGATTGGTTTTTAAATTAACTCAAATTTATTATTTTTTTCAAAAAATATTTTGTTGTTTTAGTTATTTGATAATGACCTAGTAAGGTTAGTCATGTTTGATTAGACCAACATCAAATTGAATTCATTCTCAACTCACCTCAAAGTTTAAATCACAATCACAATTTTTTTCAAAACATGTAATTTTATAAGAGAACTAATTTAGTAATACATGTTCCTTATCATTATAATGCTAACTTCTAATGTTAATATCAAATTATAATGTAAGATCTAAATTTTTGACACAAACTCAAGCCCAAGTCAGCTCAAACTCAACCTAAGTTAATCTAGGTATATAGAGAAAAGTTGCAAGAGAAATTTTTTTCTCTCTTCTAATTCTTGTGGCTGTCGTGATCCTCCTCTCATCAAATCAAGGATTTCAGTTTTTGATCTTTAGTTTTTGAGTTCAAGAAAAATAAAAGTAGCAAGTAATTAGTTCCCTCTCATATTACTTTTGATTATGGTTTGCTTATGAAAGAATTAAAGAAGAGATTAAGATTTATAAAAATTTAAAGTTTATGTTGTTAAGATTGATTCATAATTATTATAGATTTAAGGTTAAGTGATTGATTTTGAGTGTATTGTTAGAAATAAAAATTTGTGAATTGATTTGTTACGGGTTAAGAAATTTGTTTTAACTTTGCTGGAAAAACTGAACAGAATAGTCTTGAGGTTGAACATGTTGAAATTTTATTTTGATCATTGATTTATGAAATTATAGTTTTTTCCCTAAACTTTGTAAAATTATAATTTAACCCCTGAAATATATTTTCAAATTCTAGAAAGTATTATTATGAGGTTAAGTTAAGGATGATGAATCTCAATTTGATAATTGATATGTAATATTTTTAGGTTGATCCCTTAATTTTAGGAATTTACATTTTAGTCCTTGAACTTTTAAAAAAATACGGTTCAGCCCTTGGTTCATTTCTGGAAATAATTGAGAATGGTTTATGGGTGAAATTTAATTATGTTTATGTATTTACAATTTGGTCCTCCAATTTTGGTAAAATTACATTTTGGTCCTTGTTTTTAAAAAATTATTTTTCAATCCCTAAACTTTGGAGACTAAACCTAGTTTTCTTTTATGCATTGAAATCTTTTATTTGTGTTGTTTTGGGTTGTTTTTTTAGTACATTCCTTGTATTTATTGTAGATTTTTCTAATGATTTTCAATAGAATTTTTTGGTCTTTCATATGATATTTCTTTTGCTTTTATATTTTTTAGGTGAGTGGGATAATTTTTAATTTGCATGTAATATCAATAAATTCAAATAATTGATTATATGATGAGTACAACTAGTTAATTTTTAAAATATTTAAATTTGTTGTTTTATTTTTCGAGTAATCATTTATTCTTGAATTTACACTCATATTTTGCTGAACTAAATTCTATTTGATATGATATACATTGTTTTGATAATTATGTTAATATATATTATGTATTGATATAGAACTTATTGGTAACTTCATGTTAGCGGATAGTAGTTAGTCTGTGTTCATATATTATTCTGTATACCTAACTGGTAAAAAAAGCATCAACCTGTAGCGACTGATCCTTCTACAACGGTCATTTTCAGGTGTCATCTTATCTCTGACATGTATTTAATTACTTTATGATAACATGCTTAGTGTGTTTGTGTGTATATCAATAAATTGACTTGCAAACTGTTAATATTTAAAAGTTGATTGAATTCATCTTTTTATTTTTTAATATTATTTCATGTCCTTTCGTTTTTCTTTGAGGAAATTCCAAAGCCCCAATCAAATAACGATGTATGAACAGAGAGAGGATTATAATACAAAATCTTGGATTTTTTTCAAGGATTGAATTGGTAAGAAATGAACGAAAGTGAAAGCTCAACAATGTTATAATTGTGGAAATTAAGAATTAGTCAACAATTAGCAACTTTCCTCCCCTCCCTTTTGCTTGGGCCAACGTATCACCTTCTACATGCCTAACTAGCATCTTGTCTTCATCCCATCATATTTTAATTAAAGCCAACAAAGTCCACACGGGGTTAATTCGTAACATGATAATGATTAGTTAATAACAGAAATTAAATACTTCTTTTTATTAAAGAAAAGAGAATATTAAGGCTAGAAGCAATTAAGAATGCATTTAGTAAAGAAGACTTTGCTTCAAGACCTGAAAATCTCCGCAGAATCCTTCTTGCCGGGAGAGTTCTCATTTTCACGCGTTTTCACAAGAGAACAATTGATTTATAGCACAAAATTAAATATATTAAACCTTCCATTGCTTAGCATAATCTATTCTAAGAAATGGGATACATGCGATAAATACACACACACCAATATCATCTTCACATGTTTATGTACTTGTTGTAGTAATCACACATCGAACCAAGCCTTGTGGTAAACAACAGGATATGTATTCGAATTGTTCAATCCATTGAGAATGGAAGGGAGTTGCTCAAGCTTTGCTTCAATGGAGAAAATGAAGGAAAATCTTCAAAATAACTCAGAGAAAAATCTAGGAAGCTTCGTGCCTCTTTCATTTTTTAGGTTAGGATTAGCACCAATGTATATTAAAAAGTTGTTGCAGTGAGTCAATGCAATGCAACTTGTTGCCATACAAGGTTACGTGAGCCTTGGAGGTTAATTATTGTAATAATATAGTGGGGCGGCATCATGTTCATAATATATATCAATGGCCTTCAATCCCTTACGTAGCCAGTGGCATGGCAAAATACTTGAATAATATTTGAGATATTAAAACAAACACAAATACAAGCATACAAAGTCTTTGTCGACAAAATTAAAAAACAAAATCCCCGTTGATCCATAAAATCAACAATTTTATTCAAATAGAAAATAATAAAAGCCAACCAATATATCATCAAATGAATGATCAAGTACATAGAAGCTGTATGACACAGCACTAGAAAATTGCTACTACAATATGGGCTAGCTAGAAGTAATACATGAAACTTATGGCAATGGACATGAACACCAAAGCAAAGGTAGCAACGAGACTTGAGGAAGCTGAGGGCGGTGGAGGCGGTGATGGCGGCGGCGGCGAAGAAGATGGAGTTGTAGCCGCTGTCCCTGGTGGTGAGGGGGTGGAGGGGGTGGAGGGAGTGCTGCTGGCAGCTACGGTAATGGCTAGTTTTTGACCTCTAGTGCAGTGGTTAGAAAATGTGCAAAAATAGTACTGATTACCCGCGGCAGCGAGAGTGATTGTTGCTGGTCCAGTTGTCAAAACGTTGCTTTGACTTGCTATGTTGCAATTATCATAGTCACTCTTGGAGACTGTGGCCACATCGTGCACACCTGTACTGAATGTGAACGCTGCCAAGGCAATAATTTTCTCACATAAATTGAAGCAATCCAACTAGAGAAAATTAAAGTATCAATGTTCCAAGTAATTCAGTGTTTCAGAATAAAAAAGAAAAAGAGATAAATATAAAAAGAAGTGTACATATGATTAGAAATATAAATAAATTTATTTTTAAAATGAAAAATATAGCAAAAATTTATCTTCGCTGTCTCCATTTCTTTCATCTTAAAACAATAATCCATCTCAATTTCAGTATCTCGAGATTAAGAACTTGAAAATTTATATTATGTTATACTACAGTTCACATACTAATCATCTTAGAATTCTTGGATTTAATCTTAAAAGATCAAGACAGGAACTGACAATTAAGGATCACAGGTAAGGAAATTGAGTGTTGCAATATCAGTGTTCTGCATGTGCCAAACTTACTCAAAGTGTCACCAACAGTGAAGTTTTTGCCTGAAGCCCAGTTAGAGTAGAAAGAGGTGCTAGAAGGGGCTTGCCAACCGGTGCTGTCTCCAACCTCATAAACTGCTGCCTTTGAGCTATGCAACAGTAGCGATGCAGCTCCTAAAACCACAAAAGCAACGAGAGTACTTCCCATATTGGCTGGTATAGCTAGCAATGTGTGTTCTCAAAGGTTAGGTCACCCCTTCTCCGCTGCTTGTTTTTGTGTGAGCTTCTCTAGCTAATCTCCTCCTGTTTATATAGAGGGAGCTGGGATGTTGTCTTTAGAGAAAATTGGCCCTTTGGGCAATGGACTGTTGCCATTTGGAGGGAGAAGTGTGCAAGATTGACTAGTAATTTTTCCCTTCTTTCTTTTTTTTATTATGGGGGTAGTTGTTGAATGGCATCGGTATGACTCGATAACACCATGAATAAAACTCATCAAGAATCGGTATTTGTAGTCATGATTTGGGACTCATGCAGAGAAGGTTACACAGTGATTAATCTAGTGTAGTGCAATGCTGATTAATTGTGAATATTGACTAAGGTATTAAAAAAAGAATGCATTCAAGCTAGATTGTCGCTAATTCTCATTATAAAAAGCTGTCACTAAATCATTCAAAATGTCATCTGAAAATTTAACAACGCTCATGAACACCACTAAATACCTAATAATGATGCTAAAAGTCCATTTTTTTGTCTTCAATATGTTTTTTAATAAAAAAAATCAAAGAAAACGAAGGATTACTTTGAACCATACTCGATTTTATTATGCTCAATATGTTACTTTAAACAGATGATCTCAGCTATGAATATTGTCTCTAGCTCTTCAAAATGTATGACTCGATTTTGAATTAATCAACTGTAATATATCATGTTTTAATTATATATCATATGATCCATGAGTCACGAGTTGAGTAAATCATCAGAGTTGACTCAAGTAAATTTAAAATCATGTTAAGATTTTTATTTTAAAAAAAAAAACAAACATGATTAAAATGACATGGTTATATATAAAAAAAAAATTAATTTTTAAGTGTCAAATTAGATCTTATATGAATTTTAATTATGTCAACTAGATTATTGGTTAACTTGATGGATCTTTTAGAATTGATTAAGTCAACTTTCAATTCGATTCAATACAAAACCCGATCCGGGCCAGGTCCATGTCAACAAGTTATCCTCTTGCGGGGACGGGGATATGGCTTTTATAACAATGTCATATATCACTTACAATGTATAGGCAAATGTGAACTACGGTGCTGTCTTCGTCTTTTTTTAATGGTTTCTGGTTTTACATTTAGCTGACCGATGGCTCATGGGATGCCAAGTCGCTAACTACAATATTGAGTGTGGCATCATTCTTGTGTTAGGCTGATGAAATGAATGGAAATAAAGAAATTCAAGTCGGTTTATAATATCTTCTTCTTTAAGCCAATGACCAGAAAAAGTTGAAGGTGACTATAGCCTGCAGACATGGTTCCAATTGCTCAAGGACGTATTAGAAGTTGGAAAAAAAATATATGTTTATTCTTTTTTGGATTTATATGATCACAATAGGCCTTTGTGAATTTTATTTCAGTCCTTCAAGTTAAAATCTTCTTGTTCTTCTTCTTCTTCAAAAATCGAACAATACTTGCGAGAGAGAAGTTTCCCCTGGCTAAACAAAGCGTATAAACATGGATGATTTCGTTTTCACATTTAATATTTTCTGTGGCCTTCAAGACTAGTTCAATGGTAAACATGTCCATTCTCCTCAAAAATAGTTTCGATTCAGGGTTTAGATATGACCGATTGATGTAGGTGTTGAAGGTTCTTCCAAATATTTTGAATTTTAGTATAATTTGAAGTAAATTTCTGTGTTTTTAAAACAAACATCTTTTTTTATTATTATCTATGTTTTTTTATCCTAAAATAATAACCAAACAGCACCGAAAAGTTTCACACAGAGAAAAAATAGTGGTGTTATTATTTGTGTATTTGCGTAAATGAAAGGAAGTTTCACAGAAGATTACTTCATGGATGACATGATAGAACCCCAAGCTGCTGTCACCCCACTTCCAATGAGAAAAAAATGGCAAGAACAACGTTCAAGCACGACTGCGTTTCTCTCATTTTTTTTCACGCAGAAAACAATAATAAAGTAAGCAGAAGTTCAACAGACATCATCACTTGATTACATTTTCTAATATTGGGTGCGTATTTTCTTAGTAAATGAAGTCTATCACAGGGTAGTTAATGACTTGGTGACTCTGATATTGCAAAAGCCTTCACCAGATTCACTTTGATTTGGTAAGAAAATCCTTTTGGTTAGTTGGGGTTTATTAATAAAATTATGCAGGGAATACTCATCATCCTCTTACATGTTCTTATTTATTTCTAGAAATTCTTGAACCATTCTAAGCTTCTAGCTAGCTAGCTTGGTCTGTTCTCAGTATATTTTATTCATTATTAGGTGGCATGTAATGAGGCTTATTGATCTTGGGACTCCAAGTGATTGACAATTTGACACCAAGCAGAAATTAAATATACTGAAAGTTACTGCAGGCTGCTGTTAATGCCTGAAAATTAGTTTAAATGAAATTAAAAAGCCTTTGTTTTTCAAAGAACAGTAGACAGATATCTTGTTTTGTGGATTTGTGTAGCCTGTTGTCGAAGCCACACCTTTGTAGACCATAAAATTATTAACCTGGTCTAGCCGGGGCGCATCTGGCCTTCACTCTGCTTCAACAGCAATCGATATTTACATCCTTAGAAGGCCATTTTAGCTGGAGAAAGATACCATGCAACAAGGACTTTACAATTCTTTTAGCCCAGTATTTCAATGGAGGAGACCAGTTAGCTTAGCCTTGAAATCTTTCCAGTGTTTTCACTCGGACATTGATGTAAGCCAATTTGTTTGGAATTCGCTCAAATAAACTGTAGGGAGTGAATTTACTATATGTGTAGTATACACTAGGTGCATTTCGTGTTGTTTTCCACACCATGCTAGGTCACAAAGCTCAGACTGCAGAAATCTGAGTCCAAGCTTCGATGAGTCCAAGAGTGCTAGTTAATGAAGATGTGATTCTCAAACTACGACCCATTTACATGCATCCGAGTGCTCAGGAAAGAATTTCAGCAAGTCATTGCGATCTATTTAGAGTCCTGCCTCCAAGGCTGTAACATTTATCAACAAAAAAATCTTTAACACAAGAAATGCACTCTGGACCAAGCTAGATAGTCTCCTATCACTAAACTTACCAACCAACCTGGACTTTGATTCTTAATATTCCTACCGAAACCAAACTTCTTCTCAGGAGGATAGATGGGGCGATTCAGGAGTTGTTGATGAAACTGCCATGGGAATGGAGATCGCTCAATATGGATGCATGCTTGCTCTTCATATGCAAAAGAACTATCCAGCATGGCACACAGCATTAAGGTTTGCTACTGCTTCCCATTTCTGATTGCATAACACGGAAGGTTTTTAACTTTAAATGCAGTAAAAATACACAGAAAATCTATCTCTCCATGCAGAACTTTTAATCCTTCCAATAAAGCAGCAGATTCTTAAAAGAAATTTGGCTTGAGACAGATGCTTCTAAGGAAACTAGTCCTAGTCATGATCGCAAAATCTTTTTGCCTAAATACAACAGCATATGCACAAGAAAGCTATAACAGGAAGAAGAAGAAAAAAAAAAAAAAACCTGAAAGGATCTATTTGAGAGAACTAATATATATTTGCTGAAATAGATTAAAAAATCAGCAATTCTTGGGAAATATATTATGCAAATTACAAAATCAATGTTCGTATCTCTTGTACTCTTGAGTGACATGAATGGTATCGAAACCAGTTTGTATTTTTGTACTGTGTTATCTGAATGGTATCGAACCTAGAAATTTTGACTTCCAATGCTGGTTTCGCTCTAATATAATAATGACTGTTCCGACATTATTGTTTCAGAAGTAGAATCAAAGCGGCGGCAGAGATTGTCAATATCAATATGTAGGACTTGGTCAAACCTGATTGGACAGCCTGCATGAGCACAAATGAAAGGGGTAGAACGAATAAGAACAGGAAAGAACCCTAATTAGAATTTCGTCATTTAGAAAATAGTAGGAGTCACATCATAGAAAAACACATGCAGTCACACGTAAACTACTTCATTGTTCTTCCACCTTCCTCAGTTCCCCCCTCCCCGTCTTATGATGATGGGCTGTTGATAACTACTGCATACACAATTCCCTCTACTGTTTTGAAAGAGACATGCAAATTCCCTGGTGATAACTTAATATATAACCCCTGAAATTCAGCTTCCAAAAGACAGCACTTTGATGGTTGCTCAAAGAAGAAAATCCTATAGCATCATACAATTTATTATGTCAAGGAATGATTCGAGATAACAAAGACTATAATCATATATGATATTATAGGTACTCAAATAAACTCAACCCACTGAATGTCTGTAGTTTAGTTGCTGCATAATTCTTGAAGAGAGAAGGATCAGAGACACAGCAGGATGCGGAACACAATGTAGTATTTCCTTGCTAGTAATGAAGTATTGGTAAAAACGAGATCCAAAACGAGCAATTCCAATGATCGATACTATATATTATTAGTTTAGACTAAATATACCATGCAATGATGTGATTGGGACATTAGGCTCCTACAGTTCGACAAAAAGCGGATATATGCCCATAATCATCTTATCCACAATGCAAGTCCTCGTGGAACAGCGGAGGGCTCCTTTCTTAATTTCCTTTTTCTTCCACTTTAGAAGTGAAATGTAGATGGTAAGCAAGAGAGATTTTTATTTTCACCTAATATTTTGAGTCTTTTCTCAAAATAACCTAATTATTTTTATCAAGAAAATAAACAGTTCGAATCCCAATATGTTGCCTTTTGAATGACCTTGTGTGTTGGTATAAAGAGTCTCGTACCTTCAGAGATAAAAGTGACGATTCTGCAGATGAAAGTCCATGAAACCCAATATCATATGAAATGCTTCCGTCAGGCTTGAAAAGTCCAAAGTTCCTCTCAGAAGTTGGCCCAGACTTCAAATTCTCATTAAATATAGCAAAAATATAGGCCTTCACCACCATTTTTGGCCTAAGTGGAGTACCTTTCTTCTTTGCAAGCCTCTTACGCAGGTTATAATTAAATGTTCTTGCATTATTAACTGTTGCTGCAGCTTCATTAGCATCTCCAAGTGAGGCCCAACCTGTCTCTGTGACTATGACTTCCATCTTTTTGAATCCAGCGTCTTCCAGAGCAGCATAGGTTGCATCAATCTGAGCATCAAGCATGTTATCATAGTGTAAATCTGTTTTCATATCATATATCCCCTTGGTTTTCTGGAAAAGAGCATAATTAATATCAATATTCTCTGGATCACTCATGTAAGCTAGGAAAGGGTAAGCATTCAAGCAGAACGGAGAACCAATTTGTGAGAAGAACTCTAAGAGTGGCTTCATGAATTGAGCAATATTCTCTCTGAATATACACGAAGAGGGAGGGTAAGAATTATCAAAAACAGCTTGTGAATGTGATGTAGAAATCTGAACTACATCAGCCAAACCAAGCTTATCCACGGCGTTGTAAATATTTTTAACAGCACCCAAAAGAGCTTCCCAGAGTTCATAATCACCTCCTCCTAAAATTTCATTACCCACAGCAATCCCACGAATACTGGTCTTGGGAAGGAATGCTTGCACATTTTCTTTAACCCAAGTCATGGCATGGCTAGCGTTAGCACTCATTTCTTTCACAAACCCATTGGGAAGCCCAACAACAAGTTGAAGCCCAGTGCCACTAAACGCCTTGAGGACACTCTGATCGGCATCATAAATCCGAACATTCTTAATCTTTGCTGCCCTGAGAAGTGTAGCAACTTCATCTGGTGAGGGGATGTTATCTGCAATTCTTCCGTAGTTTATTCCATAGGTTCCGGTGAATGTTTCTGCTGTCAGAAGCTCTGGAAGAAAAAAAAACAAGAATAAGCAATCGTAAAGATAGTTTCTTTAATCACTTATAATTTGTTTCAAGACACCAAAAATCAACATAGAACAAAAGCAGAAACAATAGATAAGGCCAATGAAATCCTTCAAAAGGTATTGAATTATGTAATGAGAATTCAATGATCAAGCAATCATATCCAAAATAAATTTGACTTCTTATTCTAGTTTGATTTTCTTCTTCTCTGCTGCGTGTTAACCCTTTGATGCAAGACCAATGAATCCTGATATAAATCATTGAAAAGACAGGCTGAAGACTGCTATGGTACAATTCACAGCAGCTCATAGGCTAAATATAGAAAGAAAGAAGACTCAATAATTCAGCAGCACTCACATAAAACCGAAGTTCCATTACAGTAAAATCATCCTCAGACAAGGAGCTCTATCAAAGAAACCCTATAACTTCTTTCGGTTCCTTACTTAGAAACCAAACAAACAAGTGTGATCCACCAAAGGATTATGACACCACAATTTCTATAAACAGAAAAATTAGGAAAGTAACAAAGAAAAATAAAATATCAAGAAGAACGAAACAAACTCTCTTGAAAACTTATTAACATGGAGCAACCATGGTGGGTAAAACATAAAAACAAACACCATACGGTGTTCCAATTGACTACAGTCAATACACTTTCAAGTCACAAAAATTAAAAGCAACCCAGGAAAATTTACCTTAAAACAAACAATCCCAATTGCAACAACAACAAGAATATCCTTGTTAACATCAAAATACTTAATGATCCAAATTCCATTCAATTAACAAAAAAAAAAAGATCAGAGATCAACCCAAGTACGATAGCAACAAAAAGAACCCATTATACTAATCCAATCAACTAAAGAATAAAGCAGAAGAGAAGAAAAAAGTACCAATCTTTTGAGCAAAGAAGACCAAGAACATAAACAGCAGCTGATGATGATGACTTTTCATTGTAAAGATCACAGCCAACCCACCAGAATCAACGAAACAACTAAGCAAGGATCTCTATTTGGATTAACTCCTTTAATGTAACTGAAAATCTTCTTCTTCTTTGCAGCTGGTAGTCGCATGCCATAAGACAGAAAAAGATTGTTTCTTTTAACTTTTTTAGCTTCTACACATGGTCAAGTTTCAAACTTTTTCTCCTCGCCATCGATTAGCTTCTTTTTGAATCTATTAACTAAGTTTTTAAAGGGGTTTTTGTATCTAAATCTTCTCTATATATACACTTCCAACCCAGTCTGAAAATTGCAGGAAAAATTGAAGGCAGAGGAGGGTTGAAGGTTTTTTGTTTTGGCGGTCCTTTTCACATGGACTTTTCTTATAGAAGTGAGTGAGGGGTTTTTGTTCGAGTTTTCATGGCTTCATTGAAATTTGTCCTCAACCTCTTGATTAATTAATTAATTTTGTAAAAAAGGAAAAAAGACAAATTCATTCAAGTCCCGAGTAAAATATTCTGTCGATTCGGTGCTCAAAGTTCTCAACCAGACAATTTAGTCCTCTTAGCATTTGATGTTTGTCATCTCTATACCTTCATCTTTAATTGCGTATTACCAAGAAAATATCAAGATTCTATATGATGATCCACTCTTGATAATGGACTGGTATTTCTTATTGGTGTACTTTCAGAAAAATATTTATTAAACTAAATTTTAGTTCAAAAGATAACATGAAGTAATCTTCAAGGGAAAATTTTTTACATACCAACATTAAATTCTCAGTACTCTTTGCTTTCTTTATAATTAATATAATTTTAGCTTATATTCCAATTAGTTATTTTTTGAATTTTTTTCCAACAACCTAATTAGCAAGGATGGTATTTATACAACTAAAGATTTAATGCATGGATAATGACTTGTATTTCTAATTATAATTTATAAATTAGTCATTTTTTAAAAGCATTAAATCCTAATCTTATATCTCAAAAGAATGAATTATTCCTCAAACTACAAGGTCGTTTGTTATTGTATTAGTTTCTGTTTTTTTATCTAATTATAAAGAAAAATTATTCGGATGGCCAAATAACTTCTATTTTTGTATTGGGCTTCACAAATAATTGTGTTTTTTAATTTTGGTAAAATAACATGTTTTTCATTCATAAAAATCTACTTTTAATTTATTTTATATGAAAAAATTAATCTCATAATAATTTTAATCAAACATGTATTTCTTAAAACATATATTTTTAAAAATACATAACTAAAAATATTTTTTTAAAACCAATTTTTTTAAATCACGATGTAAAATCTTACATAACTCGACTATATATCTATTTCAATAGAATTCAGTAAATTTGCAATAATTGTGTCCCTTGTTAAGCAAGACTCGGTGCCTTGATGATGGGTTCATGCAATTAGGCATTTTGGAGCATTCAAATTATTTGAACTCAACATATAAAGTTAAGGAATTGAATTACTGAGTTTTAAATAGACTAAATCAAATATTAGTTGATACTTAAGGGACCAATGTGTCACTTGACCAAAATAATTTTCCTTTCTGCCTTGAGAGTGAACAGCAATGCTGTTTGCTCTTATTGGTGTCTGTTCGCATCCCTGGTTGGAAGTATTGCATTTATTCTTCCAAACCACGCGCTTACCATGCACGCTCCTCGAAGGGAGATATAAAATGGACAAACAAAAATAATTGTGGATTTGTTGGGTTGGGTGAATTACATCAAAAATAAAATTTTGATTATTAGTTTAGTTTACCAAAAAAACTTTTTGGCAGATTTGGATGTTATATACTATAGTTAAGATATTTTTATTTTTTGTAATGATTATGATATATTTTAAATCAATTTTCATTTATTAAAATCTAGTTTTTTTATCAGTTATGTTTTAAATAAATTATTGATGTTTAATTCTTAGATTTTTTTTTTAAACTCAAACTTATATTGATAATAATAACAATATAAAACATACACTTGTCATCGAATTAACATATAAAGGGTGAAAAAATAGCTGGTATTAAGCTCGAGTATTTATGTATAAAAATACTAGTTTATTATTTTTTTTAGTGAGTTTAAATTATTAAAATATTATTTTAGCAAAAAAAAATTAACACTGCTATGCTTTCTCATCATGTTATCTTCAGTTACAAGTACTTGTGAAAATCATTGCCCAACTAACTCTATGTTTCATGTCATTATGTCATTAGGGTTTCAGCTTGGTTATCATTTGGGTTAATATGATTGTTCTCTTTAAAAAACGCTAATGACGTCATTAAAATACCATTAAGTTATCAATTAATTTATTTAGATGTTAATTATTTAGAAAAACCTCAAACTAGCCTCTCATCTATACACTCATTTCAATTGAGTCCCAGACCAAAATATTTTATCAATTTAGTCTTGAATACTTTTTTAAAAAAATCAATTAAGATTTTCTAGTAATAATTGATTATATTTTCGACCCGATATACATATTTTATGCTACAATACAATGTTGTTCTAAAAAAAATAACAAAAAGATTAATATAAATTGATAAAAGGGATCGAATTGGAAATTTTTTGAAATATATAGTGCTTCATCGATAATTGTTTTTTAAAGTTGTTACCTGAAAACTTCATAATACATCAAGGGCTATTCTAATTCAAGGTTTTCCTAATTATTAGAATTATCACGTAATTGGTGTGTGTTATTTAAATAATATTTGACAGTAATGATTGTTTTTTATTTGAAAATATATTAAAATAATATTTTTTATTTTTTTAAAAATTATTTTTAGTATTAATAAATTAAGCTATATGTTTTGGAAATAAAGCACACTATTTCTAAAGCGCGTGGTTAAGTGGTTCTGCTTTTTGAAAACGTAAATTGACTTACTTTTGACCGAGCCTCTCCAATCTTGCCAAGTGTCATTTCTAAAAAAAAAGAAAAAGAAAAAACAACAGCAATGGATGGCGATGGCAAGAAGAAGAAGAAGAAAGTACTGGACACTTGACCAGTTAAAAAGGAAATAAGGATTCATGAAGTTTACGTGGCACTTACATTTGGTGCTTGTCGGGATGATAATTGTATCCACTTTATAAAAATATATTTTTTATATATTTTTTAATAGATGATCTTGGGAGGTCGATAAAAGAATTTTTTTTTAAAAAAAAAAATAAGAGATGATAATATATTATATGTCCCCTTAATAAAAATAAAAAGAAGCAAGAGTAGGCACGCTGCCTTGGCCCTTTGTTGTGGTTATTATTATTATTTTTTTGTATTTTAGAAAAAACTTTACCATAGTCACCTACTCTTTAATTTAACATAATTTTAAATATTATAATTATAATATTCCATATCAACGGATGAGGATTTGATAACTGATCTTATTATTAGTACTAATTACTAATTTATCAAACGTGTTTTGGGATCATGTATGGTTGTCGAGAACAAATATGTGAGGACGATAATATTTAAAGCGAACAATATCTGACAGGTTGGACGGGGATGTTATAATAATAATTTTTATTTGAATTTTAATATATTTTTTTTCAATTGTTATCTATACAATATAAAAATAATAATAAATTGTTCATAAAAATTCAATTAAAATTGCTTTTTTATTTTTAAAACTTTTTAAAAGATTTTAAACATGATTTTAATATATTTTTTATTTTTAAACACATATGAAATGTGAACATACTACTTTGGTATTTCTTTAACTTGTTTTGACAATTATAAAATATTTTTTTAAACAATGATTTAAATTAAAAACATTATGTTTGCTAAGATAAACATGAAATGTATTAATAAAAATATTTATCTCGAAGAAAAAAATAATTTAAACCATTGTATTTTAATGTTTAGTAATAATATCAAGAGATGTAGATATTTTTAAAGTTTAAATAAATTTAAACACATACATATAAAATAGTAAATATCTATTGAAATATGATCGATATCCTTTGATTTGATAGAACTCCATATCCTAATATATATTCGTTTTCGTAAAGGTCCTCTAATTTCCATATCAGTCCTCGTCCAAGGAAGACTTCCATTGCATGTACACATGATTTCTGTTTCCGTAATCGATTTTGATTAAATAAAATAAACAAATCATAAAAGTCAACAATTTTATATTTATCAAACAAAGTTAATTGAAGTGATTTTCAAAAGAATTATATAAATGATTATTATTATTATTATTATTATTATCATTATATATGAATTTTGCTGGAGAAAACAGATATAGTTGATCAAACTTCAATTGTGTCATGCTCTTTGCAAATTGTGAATTAAAGAACAAGAACTTTCAAACTCTTGCTATTTGTCATTAGTGAAGGGAATTTTCATCTGTCTTTCCAGCTACTGGTTTTTCCTGTTAAATAATCTAATTTGACCAAATCATGTTATTATATAGTTTAACTTTAAATTGGAGCCAAATAAAAAGTGAAATTCAAAAAAAAAATTTGATTAATTTTTTATTTTAATCAATTAAATCTCTAGATTTCATCCTTTAAACTGATTAAGTCAATTGATTTATATTAAAATAATTTATATATACTTTAATTTTAAATTCAAACTAAGATAGGAGTAGATTAAATTTTTTTAAGATTATCAACTTGTAAAGCTGAATTTAATAATAATGTAAAATAATTTTTTTATAATTTTTTTATTTATTATTAAATTAAATTAGGGTGTGCCTGTAAACTAAGTAATAGTCAAACAATTTGCAGTGTTACATCTTAGACATAAATGAGTCATTATTGTCGCCCTCTATAAAAGTTTAACGCGTAAACCATGTATTTAAAAGCAAGAAGGCATGAAAGACAACCAAGCAGCTTTAAAGAGTATTTGAAAACGCTGTTATATATATATATATATATTTATATATATTAAATTTTTTATATATATTTTGAATTATTTAAATGCATTAATTTTAAAAATAATTTTTAATATTATTTTAATATATTTCAATATAAAAATAAAAAATATTGTAAAAAATAACCAGATTGATGATACTAGACGTGTTAATTAACGAGGTGGGCACTTACGAACGGAGGATTTGGAAAACAATCAGCTTTAGCACAAATTCAAAGCTGACAAATGTGACAGATAATGGACGGCTGATGTCGACCAAATTTGACAAGAATATAATTTTACTTTAATTCCGTCGATATTCTACTTTAATTAGAAAGGGACTGTGAATGGAGAGATTTGAGAACAAATTGGATTCAATGATATGATTTATTACTAGGATCATCTGGATTTACGTTTAGAAAATTATACCCTGAAAGGGATAGGGACTCTTTTTTTTTTTTTTTTTTTAATTCCGGTGTCTTGCAAGTTTAATAAATCCGAGCTCGGTCAGTTTATTAAGAAATAAAACTCTTTAAAGATAATGTAATTTATATATGAAACTTTAATTTAAAATTTTATTTAAAAACATTACATCAAATTACTTGTACCAACCACCGCAATTAAAGGGACAGGAAATTAGCTATCCAACATGTGAACGTAATTTGCCGATCGATTGGTGTATAAATGTGGGACGGCATACTGATATGATGTATGCATCCATTTATTGTTATATATATATATATATCTTAATCATCCAATAGATATTATTAACATAGTTTAAGATACAACTCGAAGATTAACTCAGTTGTGAATCATGGATTGAGTGAGTTGAGATGCGCAACGAGCAATGAGTATGATAACATTAAAACTAGAAGCAACTTTGCTTATATTAATTCTAAGAATGTGTTTGAGATTTTAATAATGATGATGGTTCAAAGTGTTTTTTATTTAAAAATATATTAAATTATTTTTATTTTTAATTTTTTTTTATATTAACACGTCAAAATGATCCGAAAATATAAAAATATTATTAAATTTTTTTAATTTTTTTTTTTAAAATATGATTTGCATAGCTTATCCCATTCTTAAATACTTTCTTAAGTCGATGATCTTAACCGCAGCACCACCAAATTTCACTAGCATCATTCCTCTACAGAAAGTTAAATGATTACTTGGAGCACAAGAGTCTTGTAGGTTTCAACTAATTTTCTATCTTCATATATAGACGAAGAAAAAGATTACACAGCCTTTCAAGCTCCACACTCTCATGCTTCATCATTGTTACAAAAATCTATTTTATAATGAGGTTAGGCAAGCGAATAATTCAGAAAAAGAAACCTGGAAAAAGGAGGCTGATCAAGTCCATAATTAAGAAGTTATATGCACCCATAATCTGCAAAACCAAAAAGATGTTAAGATCATAGCGATTCAAGGTAAGGAAAACAATCGCAGAGAGTGAAAGTGGACATTAAAAGTGAGAAAAGTTCATCTTTATATTAAAGTGTCTGCCGTGGAAGTGATTGTATGCTTGCTTTTTTAAATATTTTTTGATTAAAAATATATATATTTTTATTTTTTAAAGTTTACTTTTAATATTAACAAATTAAAACAATTCAAAAATATAAAAAAAATAACACAATGACGCCTATTATTGGGGATCGCCATAGATTTTCAGATAAATTAAACAAGATATTAACTTAATAAAACCCGATTAATTGATGTATTATAATTTCCTATTTAAAGTCGGCAGGTGATCATCAATAAAATCTACAAGAAAAGAAGAAGAAAGAATTGATTTGAAAATCAAATGACGCGTCCCCCTTTTCGATTCCGACGCGGGAGCTGACAGCAACTTTGCATATGTATAGGATATTAAAGTGCCATCTTTAGTTTAAGAGGCGGCTTAAGGAAATGGAGCTTGGTAATTAACGTTAACAAAGTTGTCGTCAATGGAGGACAACCCTTTGGGCTTTTTCCCTTACCAGCTGCTATGCTACACGTAAGGGAATCTACTTTTTCATTATCTTTTGACGACTCCCTTGTAATGGATTCTCTTTTTGGAAGAGAGTAGCATCTACCAATCACATTAAGCATCAATGACTTCACCTCATAATCAAAATTTAAATTTATTATTTTAAAAATTATTAATTTAAATTTTATAAATTTTATTGGATTAATTTCAGAATCTGTAAAATTAGTTAAAAAAATTACACAAGTTATTAACTTCAAAACACATAAAATTAGTTAAGAAAACCTACATAATTGTTAATATATATATATATATATGAATTTGCTATTGCTCGTGTTTTTTTTGGTTGTGATGGATGATACTCCGCAACAAACAAAAAGATAATTCTTTTTGAAAGAGAGTGGCATCTACCAACCTGCACAGTAAGCATCAATAACTTCCGCTCAATGATAATTTTAAAAAGTATAGCTTATTTAATTGATCAGGTTTTAAATTTAATTTTTAAAAATTATCAGTTTAAGTTTTATAAATTTTATAGTCATTAGAGATTTATATAATTATTAATTTTAGGATTTATAAAATTAATCGAGAAAGTTTACTTAACTTCATACTATATAAAATTAATCCAGGAAGCTTACATGATGTCGCTCTTGTGTATTTTTGTTGTTGTGATGGATTATGCTCCACAGCAAACAAAAAGATGTTTGCCTAATGACCCATTTGCTAACTTTGCTACGAGGCGAACTATCTACGTTTGACTTCCAGCCCATGACATGTGCAGTGTTGGGTAATGTTCTTAGATCATATTATAATTTAAAAGATGTTTTGTTTTTATTATTTAAACTTGTTTTTCATTTTAAATTGTGATAAAAATTTGAGCTTGAAAAAAATTATAATTTTGAACTTTTTAAAAACTATAATGATAAAAGTTATAACAATACTAAACTTTTAATGTGAATCCTTTAATTATAAATCCTTTAATCTTGATTTGATAATCAACTGTTAACTTTGTATGAAAGGTGAGTTTATTCTTAATTCTAAAATTGCTTGGAGCATATCTTTTAATGTGAAAAATTAAAAATTAAAAATTGAATAACTTGATAACATATATCACTAGAGTACCTTCTAATATTTAATATGATTCTTATTATAATAAAAGTAAATTAATTGCTATATCATCTATCTTTAACTTGTTAATTACCAGGTAATAAACTTTGCAATATATTTAGCAAGAATAAGTTTTATAACGTTGATGCTTCCAATATTTTCAGAGGTTTAACCCTATTAATAAATAAGTGGATTTTGTTTCCATGTCATCATCCAAAATTTCAATCTTAAATATGAAAATTAATATTTCTGAATGTATTGATCTAAGCATTAATGATTTATTTAAAACCGATCAATATTTGATGTTTATATTCTATCTAATAATACCTTTATGATTAATACAAAAAAATATTAATTTAGGTAGTACAAACTTATATCATTGCAAACAATATTATTTTTTGTAGTTAATGTGATATCCTTCAACTAAATTAAAAGATTATGAGTATGTTTGATATTGTAGTAGTGATTATGTTTTAAAATAATTTTTACTTAGAAATAAATTTAGATAATATATTTTTTTTATTTTTAAAATTTATTTTTGATATTAACACATCAAATCAATCAAAAAAAAATTTAAGCAAAAAGAAAATTAATATTTTGTTAGGAACACGCGGCCAGTCACATTCCCGAACTAGTTCTAGATCCATTTAAAGATATTTAGCAAGGGCACTTATCCTCAAAATAAATAATATTATTATACCAGAAATCATTCTTGTCAAAATTGAAAGTTGACTCATAAAATTATACGATTTTAGAAGTCAATTACATCTAATATGCAAAATAAAAAAACTAGTAAAATTAGACTTTGTTTGTGTAAAATCAGTAAAATCAGATTGAGTTTGCAATTTTATAAAAAGTATAAGATAAGTGATTTTCTTTGTTTTGTATGAATAACTGATGAATCGATTTTGGGTTTCCCATAAACTGGTCAACGAGTTACCTTGTACTTTTAACTTATTATGTATTTTAAAGTGCTTGAATTATTTATTTTATTTTTGTTTTAATTGTGTTATACTATTATTCACTACTTGGCTGAAATTGTTAATACATAATTAACGAAAAAAATTATTTATAATTTTATAATCCGAGTTTCTATTGTATTTTCGGTGTCGAAAAAAAATTTGTAAAACAATGATTTTGGTTCCTCTTTCATGAGGGAAATAACAAAAATAAAAAAAGGAAATTTTCTTTTTCAAGTTGAAAGTTTTGAAGCAAAAATAAATAAATAAAAAGATAGCCAGACAAGAATGCGCTTAAGCATTTGAAAAATGACTGGGTCAGATTACAGAATCCAGCAAACCTTATCATCAAGAATAAAAACTTCCAAACTATCAACACCTCTAATTTTTCCCACCAAAAAATACAAGAAACAATAAATAAATAAATAAATCAAGAAAAATGGCGACAACATTTCTCTCGACTGCAAAACCCTTCCTCTCCTCTTCAACACCATCTTCTTTATCATCCCTAACAAATAGACCTCTCCAGTTTTCTTGTCCACAACAAAAATGTAATCCCAGGAGACCATTGACTTCATGCAAAGCTCTCAGTGATGAGTCACTTCCAGTACCAGCCGCTTCTCCAATTATTATAACAAAAAGAAGCCTGTCCATTTGCTTCTTAAACAGCTTTGTATTTTCATTGGCAAGTAGAGGTAGTTCTAGTGCCAATGCTGCTATACTAGAAGCTGATGATGATGAAGAATTATTGGAGAAAGTTAAGAGGGACAGAAAGAAAAGGTTAGAAAGACAAGGAGTTATTAGCTCAGCTAAAAAGGAAAAAGGTTATATCCTTTTGGATTCTTTCATAGCCATGCATCAAGAATGTGTATAACTTTGATTGGACCCGTGCTTTTGTTTTTTCTTGATTCTGTTTATTATTGATGAATTTCTGGTGCCTTCATTCTAGTTTGATTGTCATCTTCTCCTCTCTCTATATAAATATATATGGAGCAATGATTGAAAATGAAGCTTGACTATAATATACTGTTTCAGCTACTGTTCTTCGTGGCTGTGTGAGAGACTTGCCTTCTTGCAAATCTTGACTGCATGGATCTTTCAAATTGGGGTGTTATGCATCTCACTTCTCAGGAAAAACGTGGTTAAGATTATCTTATTGCAGTCACCACAATTGAACCCTTTTTTTAATTGTTTGTTTTGAGCATAAACTTGTTGATATCATAATCTGGAGGAAGCATTTATGCACTTGAGTTATTTTTTCTATCTCTCTGCAGTAAGCACATTAACTCAGTTTAGTGATTCACCGAGGACCATGCATTTATGCACTTAGAGTTATTTTTTCTATCTCTCTGCAGCAAGCACATGAACTCAGTTTAGTGATTCACCGAGGACCATTTTTTTAGATCTTTCTCAGCGCATCGTCAATGTCTGATTGAATTATGCTTTCTGTGACATATACGGTATTAATTTATGGAATAAAATGATCTGTTGCAGGATATTTACAAGATCTTGTGTACAAGCTAAGTAAAGTAGGGCAAGCCATAGACAACAATGATCTATCTGCTGCTAGTTCGGTTCTTGGGGGTAGCTCTGATACAGATTGGGTTAAGAAGGCTAACATTGCCTTCACCAAGGTAAAGGCAATTATTTATGTTCTTGATGTTGATTGTATATTAGTTGCCTGCATTGTTCTTCTTCTTGAAGAAATCCCTTGCTGCCACTGATGTCATTGCCTTCACCAAGGTAATCATTGGAGGAGTAGAGTCCAACCATTGGATTCTAAAAAAAATGCTGTTCTGTAGAACTAAAGATTAATGTTTCAGCATTCCTGAGATTCCCTTTTTGTATTAGAGTCTTGATTTCGTAATGATGAAATTTTTGTGAATCCATTTGTATAGCATGATTCTTTTCTGATAGATTCTGATTACTTCGGTACCGTTTCTCTGCAGGTGAGCTCTAGTCCTGAAGAAATGATAGAGGTGGACACCTTTAATTCTTCTCTAGCTTCTTTAATTTCATCAGGTTTGTTATTTTCCCACTGTCTTTACTCAGAGGATCTATGACTTCGATTTCTGCCACACATTTCAGCATGGTCATTACAATCTGGGCCTCTGACAGCAGTCCAGCAGACATCAATGGTTGTATAACTTGATTTTGTTTTCACTTTGCACTTTTGAAGTTACCAGCAATGACATTGAATCCTCCAAAACTGCTTTTGTATCATCAGCCACTGCTTTTGAGAAATGGACAACCTTGACAGGGCTGTTTGGACAGCTCAAAGGGTTTTGAAAGGAATCTGGGTTACGATCCTCTTTGTTCATTTCCTTTTTGTTGCGAGGAACATTTGAAGCTCACTGGTTTCTCACCCTGGCTCATATCATTCAATTCTTCTCTCCTCTTTTCTTCTTAGTTCCAGTAGTTCCTACAATTCAAGATCAACATGCTATTTTGCTTGCACGCGAGTTGTAATTCCTTGCTCAATGTTTCTGAGCTTCGGTTACGGAGTAAAAATATTTTTCACCAAGCATTGCAAATATTCACCTATTGGTGACACGAGGCTACTTTCATGCGAAGCAATTTCAAGTCAAAGTGAACTAAATTAAGGAACATGAATTAGAACGCGAACTCAAAACAAAGTATGTGAATCCTAATGTTGTACAGCTTCGACATGAAATAGAGAGGCCGAAGCAGGTTCATCAGTCATGATTCACCTGTCTTCATCCCAATCTTGCTCCTCCATTCTTCTGCAACTATCCAAGAAACAGGGAATCAGTAACTTGAACCTCACCAGCACCACCCCTCATGTATAGTCATACTGTAACTCTAAATTGGTCCGCTATAATTTTTTCCACGGCTTGAGTCTTGAGCAGGCAAAGGTCGATTTAGAAGGGAAAAAACAGTGAACTCCAAACCACATCATGAAGCAAAGTATGAAGAATACTACCACGTACAATCTCGAACGGCAACTTATTACATGATAATATTACACAACCAGTATTTGATGCCATGACGATACAATGATCACTACTGCAGGCTACTAGTTTAGCAAAGAGCTGCTACATTATACGCCTAACCTGTGCCTGTATTAAAGCATGTCTGAATCAACAATCAGATAGCTATTCATTACAACATTAAAGCTACAGTAAGAACTTCACAGACTAAAAGGTCAGAAAGATGTGATAGAGACGAAACAGGGAATTAAATTACACTAAATGTAGTAACTCAAGGTTTAACCTCGCCAGCGTTGCTGCCATTCTCAATTGCCTTTGCATCTACCTTTTCTTTGATCCCATCGACACCTGTATGATCAGGTTTCTCACTAGTGCAATTCTCTGCTTCTTTACCCTTTATCTCTCCTTCAGACTCAGGAGCAGTTCTGTTGAGTCTCTCTTTGTCATCTACAGCTTCATCCTTTTTCTCATCATCAATGGCTGCACCTGTTTTCTCTTGTTCACCTGATCCCTGCTTTGTAGTTGCCTCACCCTGTTGTTGCCCATCCTTTTCTTGCACCTTTTCCTCATCTATTTTAGCAGAAGTCTTTACTTCTTCTCCAGCTCCAGCTTCTTCAACAGGAGCTGCCTCTGTTTGAGTTTCTTCACATGGTCCTTTATTTTCAACTTGATTTTCTTTCACGACGTCCTTTCCCTCTTCTACCTCCATGTCATTCATCTCAGTTTTTTCAGCTTCCTCTTTAGCCTCCTCAGTTCCTTCAAAAGTAGTTTCTGTTTCTTTGCTCTCCTTTGAAGCTGCTGATTTCCTGCTTCTTTTCTTTGG
Source organism: Populus alba x Populus glandulosa (assembly GCA_033617975.1). Lineage (NCBI taxonomy): Eukaryota > Viridiplantae > Streptophyta > Magnoliopsida > Malpighiales > Salicaceae > Populus > Populus alba x Populus glandulosa. The sequence continues at coordinate 12,756,492 of CM066160.1, forward strand.
AGGCTCACTTTCTTTCACAGGAGTCACCTTTGCCTTCTCGCTAATCCTTGCTGATCTCCTTGGAGTCTCACCAGTGCCCCAGTCAAACTCAGATACTGCTGGACCGCCAGGGTGTGCTCTGAGGTACTGTTCCAACTGTCTTTTGCTTGCAATTTCTTCCCCTGTTGGAGCAGTGAAAATGATCTCACCTTTCTTAGGGGTCCCGCCTTTCTTGGGTACAAACTAAACAACAACATGGACCGGTAGGTTAGTTGACTACTCACCAGCACAGACAACCAACAATGCACTAGAAACACATTCTACGTTAAGATAATGACAAGTTCAATGTTAAGCATGTGCCAAAACATTCAAGTAACAGCAGCTATAATGAAAGTGCAACATTATGAAAGTCAAGATGATAGATGCATTTCCGACTATGAATATGGTCTAGATAAGTCAAATGGCAATGCATGATTTCTGCAACTTGAATAAATTCAGATTCAATGCAATTGCTGTGTTGTTTCTGTTGTCATACGGAGAACCACACACATAGTCCCAATGTTTTACTGTAATGCTATACATTGATTCTAGGAAATAATCCTCATTAATAACCTTATGTTAAAGGAAACTTAACATTCAGGTGAGTTCTTTAAATAATATTGTCCACAGTACATTTAAAGTCAATGTAATCTTAACCTCTAGTGAAAGGATTTCTTGGTCATTACCGTGAACAAGAGGAGGGGATTGCTCGGTGGTGGTATTATGAGGACTTCAAAGGGCAGTTATGAGGTCAAAGTACAATTAAGTTACCCATTGCACAACCCCAGGAATGCATCTCCACTTTATTTCTATGCTGCCAATCAAAGTTAGGAGAAAAAAGCAGTAATATTTTACAAGCAAACCACCTAAAAAAATTCAGCTACCATGGTTTCCCCGTGAATTCAGCAATGTATACTGGTTGCTGACATTACTTGCATACCATATGTTACAAGGGAGGAAAAGAATGAAGGATGGGCATCCAGATGCCAAAACATTTGTCCCTTTGTTTCTCAGACAAGAAATGAAAGGCTAAGAATTAGATAAAGAAAACCTATCATGATGGACCTTTCCCTCCTCATTTGCACCCATCTCCAAAGATCAATCATATGGTGGATTAGCATAAGCATTTAAGTTCTCCACTTTTCTTGCCATTTATTTAAACCAAATTATCAAATATGTTCTCTTCTTTAGTTTCCATCCCAGTTCTTCTGCCTGCAAAACGGCTCTCCCACTAAACAGTCTTATTAATTTCAAATTGTGGCAGTGAATAAAATTCAATAGACTTACGCACCAAAGGGAGTACCACCCTTTCAAAAGTACAGAACATATCATGAACTAAAAATCTAGGTTCATGGACTATTAATTATATCTGCAAACAAAATATATAATCTATTATTTAAGATCCTCCTGCTATTAAAAGGTTTTCCAGGATGCCAAAAAGTGCATAATCCTGACCAAAAAATCCTTTACAGTATTGAGAATAGACTCTTCCCCTCAAATGCTCTTTTATTACTCCACACAAACACACCCTCAAGCATTTAACTGCTTGTAAATTGATCCTGCCACGACTCAATAAACCTCAAAGCCATACACCAACCATCATAAACTTCTAGTCCCTGCACAATGTAAAAGTAAATCATTAATAGATTCAGCTGCTTTTCTGCAAAAAAAACATTGGTTCACCAGAATTTTTCCTCTCTTCTGAGTATCATTCATGGTTAGAATTCCTCTTCAAATTGCTTCCCACAGAAAATAACATTTTGGATGGAGCTCTAGTCTTCCATATAGCCTTCAAAGGCTGTCAAGTCTTCCATCAAATTCAAAACACTTATTTTTTCCACAAATCTCACTAGGAGGATTCTGACTCTGAATTTGCTACCTTTACAGAAATTCCAGGGAGTTCCTTCCAACAACATAAGCAAACCCTATTATCTCTAAGAGGCTATACCAACACAGGGCCCAAAATAACACGGTCATCAACTTCCTTATAATTATTTGATTTACTACAAGATCAAGCCTTATTATATCCTTCCAACCATATTAACAAACCATAAAAGTACACCTACACAGCTTCCAGAATAATAATGTGGTCAACTTCCCTGTAATTATTTGATTTGATACTAGCTCTTTTTCCTCAGCTTTTATTATAGCCGTGACTTTCTAGTTCCTGCAACATGAAAGAGCAGAAACTCATTTGAACATTCCATCCAAAAGCATTATCCTTGCTTGGATTGACATGTAATCCGAGAGAGTATTGCAGGAAATACCAGCTAAACTCAATGGCTGTGTGTCCAGCATAATACAAACAAGCTCTCTTTAGAGTTCAAGTGACTCCACCATAACAGCAAAAAACAATCCAATATGCCATTAACTGTAAGATTTAACCCAATTTCCTTCAAAGAGCCTGGAAGTACATTAATTCCTCGCTTAAAGCTCTTTTGTTTTGCTCCTTCCAATGAAGAAAAGAAGGCACACAACCTCATGTATCATTTTCATCCTTTTCCTCTGGGAAATGTAGAACATTGCACAGCAAAGCTCATCTTTTAACATGCTATTTCAGCAGTACAAAAGAATACAGCATTCCCCGATAAAAAAGGCAATTCACAGACAAGAGTTCCATCACTTGAACTTTTAGAATAGCAGATTGACAGCATAACAAGCTCACTACATCTCAATGCAAAACCCATTTATCTATCCATGAATATTCCTCAAAATATTCCATAAAACGAGGTCACGGACTAAGAGACATCAAAATCTTCAATTCCACCTACAGTATTGCATTTTATGGCCACACCAAAGAGTTCTATGAGGGAGAATTTGGTAGCAATCCAACCCTACAACATTTTATATCACATTTTAAGCTCCACTGAAGAAGTGGGTTTGGAAGACAAATTTATAGACAATCCTACAGAGCAATCTTTTTACAAGACGAGGTTGCTCTCAAAACTCAAACCAACCAATTTAAGAACTTTATCCGTTCAAGTAATGGTCCTTAATATCATAGAATTGCAATCCTATAAATTATTATAGTAAGTAAATAACATGAATCCATCCATTTCTTTGAACCATAAATGCAGCATTCAAAATTGACACAAAAAGGGCTTTATTCATTTAGCACTAAAAACTTTATTAGCTGGTTTGTCTCTAACAGTCTTATCAATAAAATAGAGAAAACAATGGGAATCTTCCTAAATGCATCCAATATTATTATAGCAAAAGAACAAAGATAACACATGTCCATAAAATAATTAAAAGATAAAATTAAAATTAAACAAACATGCCAACAATAAAAATTAATAAAACTACAAACCCACATAATTCCAACACCAGAAAACCCAAAAAATCCCACAATTTGTAATAAATTATAACCCATCACAAAAATCCCTAGTTACCAAATTCTACACCAAAACCCCAAAATTTAACAAAATCTAAAGAAACCCAGTTCGCAATTAAATCAAGATTAGCCAAATTAGAGACCAAAACACACAAACAACCCAAAAAGATTCAAAATTTAAACAAACAAAAAAAAAAAACCAAAAAGAGAAAACAGAGAGGGAGAATTCAAAAAGTAACCTTCTTTTTCCAGCCAGAAGGAGCAGGAAGCTCTAAAGAGAAACCCTCTTCCTCAACTGTTACAGTCTCCTTATCTTTCTCCATGGAGCTCGAGATTTCACCTTCACTACTGCAAACACAAAAAATTATTAATAAATGAAACGACAAGTATTTCTATAGATAACAAAACATAGAGAGTAAGCTAGAGAGAGAAACAGAACAAGAGAGATATGTTATACGTTATCCTGTTCTGTAGTTGGTGAACAAAAATACAGACAAAAAGCAAATAATATACAAAAATTTTAGCTGCTAAGAACACTTCCACGTTTTGATATTAGTTTATGGGAGATTTTGTTTTCTTTTTTATTTTTCTTTGTGAAGGGGTTGACGATGAGGTTTAGTTTTGGGAAAACTACAATCTAGTTTTTCAATTATTGAGTAGACTTCAATTCGGTCCTTTTTCTATCAATTGCTCAGGCATTACCCTTATACTATCAAAATTGTTTCCACTTTGTTCATAAGCTGTTATTTCACCAATAATTTTGATGGGAGTAGAGTGTGTGTTACTTGTAAGGATATTGATAGTTCATCTATTTTATATATGAAATATAAATATCATGTGGTTTTTTTAATTCAAAATCAATAACTAATCTATATATATATATATATATATATATATATGTCAAGTATTTTAAATGACAAGTTTAACAATGTATCGATTTCTAAATAACTTTTTAATCTAAACAAATATCTAAGTAACTTTTATATATTTATTTCAATCTAAAAACTAAAGATTTCTAGGATAGATTTAATTTTTTTTTTAAATCAAAACTATAAAACCACCCATATCATATATTTAAATTTTTTACAAGCAAGATAAGGATAATAATATTAGTATCGTATATATATGTATTAAATAACATAATAAAAATCTTTTTAGCAATCTCACATCTATAATTTTAAGGTTTGATATAAGTGAGTTTGCATATTATCATATCTCACATCTATATTATCATCCTTGTTTGAATTTAAAAGATATCATAGGAAGAAGAAGATTATGTGAAAAATACTTTTTAATGTGAATATTTAGCTATTTATTAAAAAAAAACTTTAATTTTTTTAGATTAATATGGGTATTCGAGCTAGTTTGCGCGCACCTCGACTAATCTCATAGGCCCAAAAATTAATGACTATATAAACTTTCAATAACTTTAAAATTTATAAAATTCAAACTAATAACTTCTAGAAAATAAACTCAGAACTTGATCAATTAAACTATACTTCAAATGATTACAACAACCTTAAACTTTACACTAGTAGTGGTAACGTGAAATAAATGGGTTAAAATCATATGTAATTCGAGGTACGATGTTAATGGTTTACAGGTTAAGGGTGACAATGGAGCAATTGTTATAATGAGGACGCGATTGAGACATACTCTATATTTTGAGGACATATCTGTAGTTTTCTTGCTCCTTACCTTTTTACATTTTTGGTTTGACTTCTTGTGTTGGGTATTTTTAAGGTGACGGTGCGAGGTGAGCTTGACACCTGTCCTGATCTGTTATAGAGAACAGTATGAATCATGCGGGTTTGCGGGCTTATCCTGTCGGTGATGTTGGTGTTTTCCTTTTATTTCTTTTTCCTTTTTCCTTTTGTTTTTAAATAATGGAAATTAACCCGATGGGCTTTTCAAAATTTGTCATCTTATGATTGATTTCGAAGTTCAAGAAACCTAAAAAAAATAGATATTGAAACCCAATAAAATGGGAAAAGATTAATTAATTAAAAACCAATTTTTATGATATGATTGACTCTTGTGTGGATTTTGTTAAGTTATCCAATCACCCATGACCTGATATTAATTCTTTTATTTGATAAATAAAATATTCTCAAACCAACTTATGAAAACGAATGTTATGTAGGAACAAGTCTTATCTTAAAAATATATTTTTTAAAATAAATAATTTAAAATTATAATAAGAATCACTAAATTATATGAATTATAGTTGTCCAACAACTTGATATCATGATTAATATGGAAAAGATTTAGATAATTGGATTAACTCTTGAGTTATTAAATCATTTTTTTTATTAAAACAATAGTTTTTTTTTTAATATTGATAGAGTCATACTTGGATAGGGTTTGGTTGAATCAATTAGATTACTAAAAATCTGATCAAGTCAACTGAGATTTATCAAGTCAATATCTTATTTAATTTAGTTAAGAATTTGATTTGGATTAAATTCCATATCTTAATTTTTCTAAATCAACTTCACAAATAAAATCAAGTTTAATAACTATTATAATAGTAAGTAACTTCACGCATTTATTGTTTTATTATTATTATTATTAATGTGGATATTCAGACCAGTTTGTGTTTATCTTATCTAATTCTACGGGTCTCGAAATTAAAAACCATGTAAATATTCAGTGGCCCTGAGACTTGTAAAACTCGAACTGATAATCTTTTAAAAAATAAATCTAAAATCTAATCAATTAAATTATATTTTTTAAGATTTTCACGCATGTATTGTTATGTAGTTAACTTGGATGCGCAATCGAATGAGTTGGGAGATGCTTCATGTGGTTGAATAATGTAACTTGACAACAACTACTTGCATATAAACCATAGAGTAAAATCAAGTGAGGTCTTCTCTCTGCACTGCTTTTGAGTAAAATCCAGTATGCTGACACTGGATTTTAAAATTTGGATTGCAAGTTTCAGACTTCTGATCTCAACGCGTGAGTTTGGACCCACTTTCCTGTACAACATTTTCAATCGAAATACTGGAAGAATTACATTTAGACCTTGTTTTCAAGTTGGTTTTAAACAGAGTTATATAAAAAGTAATTTTTTTAATGCATTTATGACATAAGTTGCATTCATGCATTTATGCATTTATGAATGAAAGATATTTTTATATCCCAGATTTTCAAACACCTTTTTAATAATTGCTAAAAACTTCAGACCAAGACTTTAATATATTCAATGTTATATTTATTTTAGATGTTTTTTTAAAAGCGTTTCTAACTTTAAAAAAATATGAAATTGATTTTTTTAATGTTTTCTAATTATTATGATGTTTTAGTGTTAAAAAAAATAAAATTCAGAAAAAAATTTATTTTAATATATTTTTAAACGAAAAATTATTTTAAAGTATTTTTTTAATTTTATGATTGGTTGTAGTTGAATAATTTTTAAAGTTGTTTGGATATGAAAAGCTCAAACTATAATAAAAACTTGATTTCGAGATATAAATTTATAGTTTTTAAAAAATATTTTTCTTTTTATTTTAGCCGCAAAAATTACAATAATACTAAACACAAACTTAATTTTAAATTATAAAAACTAAGAAAAATATTATTGTTTAATTATTAAGTTATGATGATAATTATAGCTATAATTAGATTAATCATCGTCAAGGGTGAACTTAACCTCAACTTGAATGTTAAGGGGAGGTTTCTTTTTCTTTCATTCTACTGTATCAAAAAAAAATATTTAGATACATATAATATATAAAAAGGACAGATACTTGTAGAATAATTAAGCATGGAACAAGTCAATGGAAGAAGCCTAAAACCTAAAGATTTAATTTCTCGTAAAACTAGTTGATTTCTCGTAATAATTTTAAAAATACAACCTCACATTTGTATTTAGAGCAATAAATTTATATAATCTTAAAATTAACATCATTATTATTAAAAATACTAAAAGAGAAGGGTTTTACTATACCGCTCATAAAACACATATTTATGGTTTGTTTTGATTTATTTTTCATGAGATTATCTAGGTCTTAAAACTCAGGGTACGTTTTCACTGGATTAATCTAGGTTGACTCGAGTAATGTTTTCATGTTATTTTTCTAATTAGTTTTTTTTTTCAGTTTCATCTTTAAATATGAGTTGATTGAGAATTGAGCTTTATAATTTATTTTAATTTGGTTTCTATTAGGTTATTTCAGTCTCATAACCCTGATCACAGGTTTATTAGGTTAACTTGAGTTGACTCTAGTCATTTTTCCCTATTTTTTATTGATTTTTTTTAATTTCATTATTGACAATGGTTTAATCCGGAATTATGAATCATGATTTGTTTCATTTTGCTTTTTTATGGGGTTATTCTCATATCATGACTAAGGTCACAAGTTTGATGGATTAACTAAGGTTGACTCGAATTGTTTTTTGTTTTTTTTTTAATTTCATCTTTCAATACCGGATTGATTGTGAATTCAACTTCATAATTTATTTAATTTTTTTCTATTGGATTGTCTTGGTCTCATGATTAAGGTCGTGAGTTTGTTAGATTAACGCATGTTTTTTTTTTCAATTTCATCATTTAATATTAGATATATTGAAAACTAGGTTTTATAATTTGTTTTTGATTTGCTTTCTATGAAATAGTTTTATGACCCTGCATGTAAATTGAAAGGTTAATCTGGATTGATTTAAATCGATACAATATATTGTCGTCTTAATATTTATAAAAAAATATATAATCTTGAATATTTATTTTAAGTTATATTATGTTTTTTACCAATTATTTAAGTTATTTTAGGATCTAACAAATCAATCACGTTATATCAGATCAATTTGGTTTAAAAAATATTTCTACTAGAAAAGAAGTTAGCAATTACTAGATATTTTTTTTATATTAGTTATTTTATCCGGCGTACATAGTGTAAACTAATAATCTGGTTTAACAAATAAACAACGACCTTTCTTAATCATCATGCTCGTAAAAAAATTACTAATTTCTAACTTGTGAGCATCCGAATAATTTTAAATTAGCAGGTAGGATTAAGTTTTATCCTGCTCTTGCTATCTTAAAAGTTAGGACCTTTTTTTTTCCAGTTTTATATGCAGATTTCTAACCATTTAATTCCATATATATATATATATATATTCAATAAAAAAAGTTTATCAAACCAATATTAATCATGGTTATTAAAACTAGCTTGCAAGTGAATCCAAGACCTCATTGACCAGGTATCTGGTCTTAGTAGAGTTTTTAAAAAAAATTATGTGTTTTTCTGTTTTTTTTTTCTTTTTTAGTTTTTAGTTTCTGTTTGTATTGATAAGTGACTTAGTACGTGAACATATGACCGTTCATGATCTAAATTTTAAATCGAGTTAAGATTAATTTTGATACTAATGGGTAGTGTCATGCCAGCACTAACACGTACATTAGATTCCATTAGAACTCTCATGAAGTTAATCATGCTTTAGCAATAGTAGTGCTCACTAGGATTCTGATAGTATTTTATGAGTTGTTAATTACTCTTTAATTAGAAGTCCTTGAGTTTTGAATACAATTATAATCTAATTCCTCAAGTTTAAGAATCTAAAACTTAGATCCTTGGTTTTTATTGATTCTTTGTGTTTCTGAAAGTTGATTAATTTTTAAAGGAATTGGACCAATCAGTAATATCTGTCTGATTCAAACAAGAATATTAAATATGCGACCTTATAAAATTTAATACGCTACATGTGTCTGAAATGACATGCATTATCTTAATAAAAGATTGAATCTTTAAGAAACAATAAAAAAAATAAGAAATCCAAAAAAAAAAAACTAGAATAAAATATGGGTGGTGGGTTAAGAGAAGGGATTTTATGGCAGATTTGGATGTTCTTGAGATAAATTATTGAAAATCAACTCATTTGGATAACGATTCAGTTCTCTAATGTCAAGTGGTTTAGTTTATAAAATAAAATTGCATGGCGAGACAGAGGTTTATTTTATAAAATAAAATAAAATTGCATGGTGTAGATTTGAGGGTGATGATGGCCTCATTTGAAGCCGCTAGTCAATGGCGGATCACCAAGAATGGTTACAGAATCAGGGCCTGTTCTGTGCGACTCTCTTAGCTGTTACTATTCTCATGGCCCTGCAAAAATACGACGAGGAATTTGCAGAAGGGGCAAAAAGCTGGCTGCCTAACCATGGAAATTTCAATGAGGCTAGATTCTGATGAAGTTTGCACCATGTTGACAGTGCATTTAGTACAGTACCCTGCTGTTTTAATTACTAGTTAGATCCTGGATGTTCTTGGTTTGGTTTCGAGTCACTCGTGCTTGTACCTTGGCTCATAAATACGAGGGTTTACACCAAGTTTAAAGAACATTTGAAAATTTACATTGTTGTAATTTTTTTTTTATTATTCTTTTAAGTTTTTTTTTTAATTTTACTTTTCAATATTTATTTGATTGAAGGTCAATTTTTATTTATTTATTTTCTTTTTATATCCTTTGTTTTATCCTTTTCTTTTTATTTGATTGGATTATTTTAGATTTTTTTATTTGTTATTTTTTGTTAAATCAATTTTTTCAAGATAAATTTTATTTTTGAATTAAATAGAATTGGATGATTGAGTGTAGATGAATACTAACTTCATTGTGTTTTGTTCGGTTTGATTTTCTAGTGTGTTGAGCTAGCGACCCATGCAACTTCTTTCGATATCATCGTGTATCCTTTAGTAGTGAGGTTTGAATTATCTCATCAAACTCTTTTGGTCGTGGGTGTTGTCCAAGTGGAATGACAATGGGCTTCCAACAATATTTTATTTTTTCTTCTTACATGTATGATATCAATGAATCATTTTTTTCATTTAATTATTACCATATGCTTTTTTATTGTATATATGCTATTTTTGATTTAAATCAGATTATTAAATTAACTGATCTTATTGGATTCAGTTAAATTAATGATTCGAATATCAAAAAAATATTTATTTTTAAAAAAATATTTTTATCATCTAAACATAACGTCAGGGGTTACCAAGACTAATTGGTTTTGGATTCATCTTATATATAAGCAACTCAAGACTTTTTTCTAACCAATGTGAGATTCCTTACTCCTTCGTGGAACTTAACATGATTCATGTCCATGTTTGTAATAAATTTCTTATTCATTTGGGTTATGGCAGTTGGTGGAGGTCTGAGTTAATTTAGGATCTAAGAGCAGCCTAGGTCATGCGGTGGACTCTTCCAGACACGCCAAAATTTTATGTTCTTTCTTTTTCTTTGTTTTATAGCACAGCTAGAAGCTGTCCAGTTGTTCCATGGAGATACCATCAATGCAGTGGCATTTGGATCCTTAGAGAAAGTGTTCTTATGCCTCAAGTTGCTCTCTCTCTCTCTCTCTCTCTCTCTCTCTCTATATATATATATATATATATATATATATATATAGATGTTAAGAGCTGGCTTTTAGCTGTTTGATTATGATCTTGTAGCAGAAGATAGGGAAAGCACAGTAATAGGAACACGAATGTGAATCTTTGAGTAATTAAAATTACATCTGGACTTGGAAAAAAATTGTCAAGTTTTTGGTTACGAGGGTTATTGATCTTCATTGTAGGCACTTGAGGTGGGTAATATATTGGTAGTTTTCAATAAAATTGGTTCATCTATTTATTTTTAAATGTTCTAATAGTTAAGTAGGTTTATTCTTTCTTTGATTTTTTTTATTTTTAAATTTTGAGCTTGAAAATAATAGTTAGTAACTAAACTAATATTGAGAATACTTTTTTAAGATTAGAAACTTACCCTGATCATATTGTATTTTAGTCGTTTTAATTACAATTATTTTTTGTGTTTATTAAAATTACAATTTATATCGTAAACTTTATTATATATAGTTTACATCTTAAACCATCCTTAGTTTAGTCTAATCTTATACCCACAAAAATATAAACAATAAGTTTTCAAAACAAGGAGAGTGAGTGTAAAAATAACTAAACTATAAGATTATCAAAGTAATTTTTTCTTTTAAAATTGTTTAATGAGAAGTTTAGGGGGGTGTTTGAGATAATGATAAATGTTTTTTTACATCAACACACATCAAATCAATCTAAACACATGTAAAAATGTAATTTAAAGGGAAAAAATTTAAAATTTAACAAAATAGTGATTGCTCGATGCACTAAACAGTGATTAATGAGATTTTAACTTGGAAGATTATTTGAAATTAGTCTTTGGATGAGTTACCTAGAATTCTTGTAATACTTATAAAGAGAAAGTAACACCTAAGAACCATTTACTTGATCGTTATTTATTGGGAAAAGAAAATGTGATTCAATTCTAGGCTCGAAAGTGATATATTAGTGTATATATGTTAACTGATAAGAAAGTAACATCCTACTCATTACAATAAATGAGTGAAATCAAAAGCATAGATTCAACTTCAAATCCCAAGATGAGTAATTTTGATTTGGAAGCAACTGACTGTTTCTTAATGTTTATGGAAACTAGAAGCAAAAAACAAAAAATAGAGCAAGCATCCTATGAAACTCATTGAAATAAAAAACAGAGCTTGTGGTCTAGGAATTTTACACGAGTCAGAAAGATACCTTTTGGTCATGGCAATCACTCATTTGAGAGTAACATTGCCAGTTTTCGTTGGGCTTCTTGGATTTATAATTTTCAGGAAGTTGGCTAGGCTCCTATTTTAATACATGAAAATAAATGGTGTGGAAAACCATAGACCATAGCACATGAGCGTTATGAATTTGCATAGTGAAATACAATTTTTTTTTTAATCCTTGAAGTATTTTCTATTCCAATTCATATAAAGTATTTTCTTATATGAACAAGTCCATGTAAGTTTAAAGTTAGACACGATTTTATTTTTTATCATAAACTTTATCTTCTTTCTCTTGTCCAACTTTAATATTTTTTCCCTATAACTAACACACACTTATAACCTTACAAGGCATTCATCTCTTACCTAAACTAACTTAAGCATCTAATGGTATCCAAACCTGTAATGGGACTCATTTTTACAAGTATTGTAGCTACTTAAGCCAGCATTGTCAATTTTCAACCTTTGTTTTAACCTTGAATTATTGTTTATAATAGAAGTTTTTAACAACCTCAATTGTTGGTGGCAGAGGATCTCAAATTATTGCGACAAATGCATGACCATTGCTATTTATATAGGCTAAAACCTAAGTGAATATATCCACATAAGGATACGATAATCAATATGTTTGCCACATGTAATTTTAGACTACTTGAGGATAATGGTCTAAAAAAACAAACCATTGCAAAATATACCATAGTTATTGGTTTTGTGAGCTATCTATTATGATGACGATATCTGAACCAATCTCTAAGGAGAAAGTGGTCAAGGGAGGTGCGCTAATATAATGCATACATGTTTTGTCTATATGGTTAGTATAGCAGACCTAGTTTGACTAGGAGATATTGTATTTAAGTGTAGTAACTGACCACAAGTGTATCAATCTTGTTCAAAGTTTAGTTGATTTATATAATCTCAGTGAGCCTGAGCCTTTTATATGAGGATGTTGTCATGTTAGAATCTATGGACATCTCGAGTCCAATTTTAAGAATTTATTTTGGATTTGTTATAAGAGCCTAAGTTGATGATCCATGTTTTAAAAGAGTACTAGACAACATGGTATGTTTGGGCCTAAATGAAAAATCATATGGATGTTAGTTTTATACGAGCCTTGGATACTTCTAAGAGTTTTGCGGCCATTATGGCTTTAGATCCATTTTTTTCCGGACCTAATTTCAATTATTGAAACATGTGCGTTGTCTAAAGTATTTAAACCTCGAGCCCATAAATTAGCAACTAACTTCTTATGAAAATTGTCATAAGAAATTGCATTAGCTAGAATAATTAAAATTTCTTGTAAACACTATTGTAATCCAATTTTGGACCCCCTATTTTTTTATATTTTGAAAATTAGAAAAATCCAAAAATATGTCTTTTAAATAGTTTTAGTTAATTTTTTTATTTTTTTTATTTTCTTCATTTTATTTTTGTTCAAAAAAAAATCTTGAAAAACATAAAAACAAAATACAAAAATACAAAAAAAAAATATAAATATAACTGGGATTTGAAATTGAGCTAATAATTGAGCATCATATGCAAAAAGAAAAAATGAGTTTAGGATTTTTTTTTTGGCTTAATTGAGGTTTGAGTTGAAGAGAAAATTAAGAAAAAGGCTTAACTTGATTTAATTTGGCTAAGATTGAAAGAAATTTGAAGTTCAAGAATAATTTTGAAACAAATAGCTAAGTTAGAAATCAATGAAGGGTCTAATTGAAGAAAAAAGTCGAAATAAGAAGTTAGAGTGGTCAAAATTGCACAATTTTGAGAACCAATGGTGGATTTGCAATAAATGATTACATCTAGAGGTCTAAATTTATCCAATTAAAGATGCAATTGAAAATAAAAGGCAGATTTAGGACAAATTTGGTTGAAATAATAAGAAATAAAGAAATAAAGACTAAATTAAAGAGATCAAATTGAAAAGATTTGATTTAGGGATTAAATTGAGAGAGAATTGAAGATTTAAAGCTCTAATTGAATTAAATTGGAAAAATTCAAAAGTCAAGGACAATAGTGAAAATAGGGAAATATTCCAAGGCCCACTTAACTATTTATATAATCTCATTTCAATCCTAGTTATTTCTTTACCATCATTTCAATCCAATTAAATATCAATTTAGTCAAATTATTTTAAATTAATCCAGTTCAGCCTAATTTAATCCATTGATTTTGTTTAATTTTTTTCAATTTAGTTCAGAATCCATTTAAATCAAGGTATCAATTTTATAGGATCGCATCTTAATGCCTTGAATCAGCTCCTCAATCCTAAAATTCCAGCAAGTCTTCAATCAAACCTCTAAGAATCATTCAAATTCTAGCCTTTTCTCTCTATAAAAGGAACGCACAACAAAGAATATATGGAGGTATTCACCAGCCTACAAAGACAAAGAGCATTGACCAATAAAAGGCTCTTTCAACCCAAAACCAAAAAAATCCATAAACACTTACTGTCCCTTTTCCAATAGATCAAAAGCCTCCTATAAAGAACAATGAAGAAATATGGGAAATTTTCCCAGATTTCTATCAATCCTTTTCATCTCTTAGACAAGGAAAACATTAAAAAAAAAAGAAAAGAAAAAGGCAGCTTTGATTCCAGAGAGTCTCCACCAAAGACAAACCAACCATCATCCAAACCAATAACCTTCACCACTTTTTACCATCACCATGCTTAACCTGCAAAAAAACCAGAAAGCCTTTCAACTAAGACCACAACCATCTCATACTCCAATCAAGACAAACCTTCACTCCCTTATGGGTTGACCCAAGAATCATCACCACTCTCAACCTTAACCATTTCTCCTCTATTGTCCATGATAACATCTCTAGTAGCACCATCGTAGCTTTGCCTCAACCACCAAGTTTTACCTCCACACCTTATAACATTTCTAACCCACAAAAAAAGACTCATGAAGCCTTGAACCCAACAGTCTCCCTAGGTTAGCTGAACCAAAATGTAGACATCTTTCCTCTCCTCTGGCCAAAGTCTTATTAAAACAACCACCCACAATATCAAAACCTTATCACAAACCCATATTCCCTCTCTTACACCAGTATTTGTGACCCATCTCATCTCCCCCTCATCAAACCATCTCTCATAACCACAACAATCAAGAAACCTAAACAACAATCAAAGCCACATCCTTTCTTTGCTTTAACCCCTTAAGACCACAACATCGCCTGACCAGCACAAAACCAACACTACAACAATTGACCAAGCCAACAATGTCTAGCCACTATACACAATCAACATCTCCTCTAATTGGCCACATAAGATCATTTACTTGTGGAAATAAACTCGAGAGTAGTAGTATAAGAAGAACAAGAGAAGATGATGTCTTATATCACCAAACTTGATTTTCTCTTTTGTAGGTTCATTTTAATTAATGCATGGGGAAGACACATGCATGCCATGTCTAGGAAAGTCAATTGACATATTTTTTTTATTTTTATAATTTTAAAAATATAAAAAATAAAGGATAAAAAATTAGATTACAACACTACCACTTCCTTTTATGTTGTCACCCCTCCAGACCACAGAATCGCCCGACTAGCACAAAACCAATCACTGCAACAGTTGACCGAGCCAACAACATCTAACCACCACACATAGCCAAAATCTCCTCCAATTGGCCACCTAAGATCCTTTACTTGTGGTAATAAATAAGGGAGTAATAGAAGAAGAAAAGATGATGTCTTTTTTTAAAAAATAAATTTAAAAGAAAACACATAATAGAGATAGCCTTTTGTATGAAAGGATGCTGTAAAAATATCATTGTTTTTCTTTTAAGTATAACTAATCTCCTATCTGAATATTTGAAGCTATTGCATATTTTAAGATCCCTAAATTTTTTTTAATTATTATGAGGCCATACACATTTTTTACCCCTCCTTAGCATCCACCAAGGTGTGACAAACACAATTATATATGTTTTTGTTGTTTGTTTTTAGAACAAAATAGTCATGTGATTTCATTACGAATGAAAGTGTCGCACGTGTGCGGCGGCGCGGCGATCGTCCACCCTCAAGGAAAAATCGAAATATTTATTCCTTGAAAATAGGGAGAGACAAGGAATTCTTGTCTCTCCAATTGAAAATATGGACTAGGAGTCGCCACCTAGTATTCTGGTTACTAGGAACATTAACTGGTCTTTAGAGATCGGGTACGGAGACTGGTTGCGTAAAGGGAAGGTATTAGCACCCCAACTACGCCCTACCTAAGGTAGGCTGCATTGTTTTAATGTCTGATAAAATCTAAAATCGTGTTGTGTTGTGGTTTTTTTAATTGTTGGTTCGTTTACGGTGTAAGAAAAGTCCTCCTCTGTAAGGAGATCCTTATCTTTATCGGGTAAAAACCTAACTATTCAAAGTCGTCCAAAGAAAATATCTTTTTAAATATCAGGAATACGATTTACGTATAAATTCATAATCCCTGATACTAAAATCAAACAAAATAAAATTTTTGTTGTTTTTGAGATTTTGGCCAATGTTCTCTTGACTTTAATAAACTGGTTATTAAAGCCAAAATGCATGCTAAAATATTGTTTTTTTGACATATGAAAAATACGATATGATTTTTTAGATTTGAGACACTTGGCCGTATGCACAAAAATATTTTTTTATTTTTTTTTTAATTGTTTTTTTTGCATTTTTTTGGAATTTTTTTTTATATCCGAAAACTGGGTATTTTAATACCGGATTTATATTTTTACGATGTAAAATACAAACCGATATTAAGCCAAATTGATAAAAAAAAAAAAATGTGTTGGAAAAATTGTAAAAATTCTAACGGAAAAAAAATTAAAAAATAATAATTACATGGGCTGGGCTGACGGCCCATCCCAGGCTAATTGGGCTGGTTACTGTGCATCAGCATAGTAACCAGCCCACGCTGCATTTTGCAACAGAACGTGAATAATTCACGTTCTGCATGCAAGTGCAGGCAGGGACGGCGAGAGAGAAAGAAAGTGAAACGGGGGAGCAGGAGGTTACCTGACGCGGTGGAGCTTCCAACTGGAGCGGTGGCCGGCGGTGCTGCTAGTGAGCGAAGGGTGGCAGAGGCGACAATTTCTTCTCTCTTCTCCCCTGTTTTTTCTCTTTTTCTTCTGTTACTCTTTTATTCTCTTCTTTCTCTTCTCTTCTCTCTTCCCTCTCCCTTCTGTTGTGTTCTCTCTCTCTCCCGTCCTCCCTTCTGTTCTCGGTTCTCCCTTTTATTAAGTCCTCCCCCGTTTTTATAGGAAAAAACAGGGGAGACGAGCGCTGGGGCGGCCACTGTTGGCCGCCCCCTCCACTAACTTTATGGCCGATAAAAGTATGCAAGTGGGTGCATTGTGGGCGTCTTTTTGAAGAGGAGGCGGCGTCTTATTGAAGGTGATCATGGTGGTGACAGAAGAAGAAAACAAATCTTCTTCCCCTGCTTCGCTGCGTGTCCAGGGGAAGAAGATGATGGTGCCGTTCAAAACGGCACCGTTTTGGGTTCTTTTTTTTTTTTTAAACAGTGAATGAAACGGCGTCGTTTTTACCAAAACGCGCCGTTTCATTTAAATGGATTTGGTGCCAAAACACGTCAGATTTAAAGTAGGCCTTCAATTTGCGCGCGTTTTACGATTTAGTCCTTGGTCTCGGATTTCTTCAATTAAGTCCCTAATTAGCCATTAAACTTCAATATTTATGCAATTAAGCCCCTGATTTGACCAAATGAACTTCAAAAAATTATAATTTGACCCCAAAACTTCAATTTCTTCCAATTAAAGCCCAAATTAACTCAAAAATCAATTTTTCTTGCAATTAAACTCTCCAAAAATTCAATTAAACCTTTAATAAAATTTAATTGAGTCCATAAACTTCTGATTTTGCATTTTTCTTTCTCAAATTGAATTTTCTTTATCATCGGGGCTCTCATTAGTCAATGATATACTATCAAAAAATAATTTTTATATTTTTGAACATCCTCAATCAATTTTTGAACATTTTTAGGGCGTTCTGATATTTTTTTCACTGTTATATTTTTTATAATATATTTTTTTAATTTTTTTGTATTTTATTATTTTTTATGTAGGAATCCAGAAATGGGTTACAACAGAAAGGAAAAAACTAGCCAATAATTTTCCAACAAATGATCGAATCTCATGATTATTTTTATTTTAAATGTCCCGATTCTATTCCTTTTTCACATGTATATATGAATTATAGTTTGAGTTGCGATGCGGACGTGCAAACAACTAGACAAAGAAACACAATTCTCTTTCTTTCCTCTCTTTTTTTGTTTTTATTTTTTAAAACGCTTTCGACCCCCAAAATATGGGCACGTAAAACCAAAGCAATCTCTCATGCTTTCAAGGAACTATCTAAATCAATGCACCCACTTGAGATTTGACCTTAAAAAAACACCCCACGTGGTAAGGGCCTCCCCCCGCAAATAGGCATGGGTAGCTCTGCTCTTTATTAGCCAACGTGGCAGCATGATAGCTTGTTTCCTTTTGTATTTTAAAAGTTTTTTTAAACATTTTATTTTTATTTTAAATTATGTATATTTTTGATGTAATAATATTAAAAATAAATTTTAAAAAATAAAAATATTATTTTAATATATTTTTAAATAAAAAACTTTAAGAAACCATTTTTATATAGTAGCACTATGCTATAAATTTGCCACACCTAATCGCCTAGACGTTTACTTTGAACAAAGAAAGCTACTCCCTTCTGGACCTCATAAAAAGAAGGAAAAATTAGATGTACTTACCATATTTATTCAATTTATGAGAAAAAGAGCAGCCAAAACATCACCAGATTTGAGAGAGACATGGCCGGTGCTAACTGGCAAAAAGAGTGTAATAACATTAGAATTAATTACTTAATAGTAAATATATCACCACATGGATCACTACTCACCATGTCAGCTCAAAGAATAACTCTTGGGGGGTGTCTATTTTAATGGAGGAGGAGTGCCTCACGGCAACTGATACCGACGGCCAAAACCTAGCTTAGCCAGGGTGGCAGAGGGAGGCCATCTCATAAATGCCGTTCTGATGGTTGGTTCTTTACATATAAACTTACATGTATTTGATGTTATAAAAGTAAGAAATCTACACACCTTTCAAGATCCCTAGTTTTGCCAGGTGCAGTCGCCGGTAGAAAGTTATGGCTGCCTTTTTGTTTTTCCTTTTATCAGCCAACCCTATATTTTTCACTTTATCTTGCGGTTGTTTAGCGTTTTGTCAGTGTTTTGTGATAAAAACATGGAGATTATAAAAATAGAAACTTATTTAATTGAAGAAAAAAAAAGATCGAAAAACAATATATCTATGTTATAGTTTTAAAATGAATTTTTATAATTTTGAAACATAAAATATAAAAAGTTATGTATTCTTTATCTCTACGGTTTCTTTTTATTTATTTATCATAAAACAGTAACTAAATGCGAAAAGGGTTTTTTTTTTTTAATTTTACTTTCCTAGAAGATTATGACTATTAGTTTTTCTTTACAATTCTTTTGGGTGGTTATATTGAGACATTTTTTTTATTATTTCTTTTCTTGCCATCTGTATCCATTCTTTCTAACTCGACTAAGTAATTATTCTTCAGAATTAATGACATGATTCCAAAGCTTGATTGGATTCTAAGTTAAAGCTTAATATGTGGACGAAACTAAAACGGTATTAAAACGATATATTATAATAAAAACATATCTTCTGAGGCTTATATATATTCGAAAATTAAGAAAAAAATATAACTCCTACCTAGAACATTGATAAGCTACAAGTTTAACTATTAATATTTTTTTCAAGAAACAGTGACGCTACACACTAGGCATGTTAGAATGGCTGGTTCTTAGATTTTTGTGTACAGAAAGAGCCTAGGCATGCTATTATGTGTACGACAGAAAGCGCCCTAGAAGAGGGTCACTCCTCCCAGTCCCAGCAGGAAGTGACTCCTAAGATTTCCATGGACTTATTGGCTTTTGGACCTATGGCCAACCATGCCATATGCTTGTCATGTCTTCTATCTATTCTTAATCTGGGAAACTCAATATTTTTTACTGTATTTGAGCTTGGCTCCATGGAAACTACAAGTAAAAAGAAAAAATAAATAATTGAAACTCTCCCTTAAATAAATAACTACATTTTGGATCTAGAATTTAGCTAATCCTAGCAAGTGATCAAACTTGTGATAAGAAGGAGGATTTAAAGAGTATAATCTCTCATTTCCCTTTTCTTTTCTGGTTGATAATTAACATACTTTATATTTTATTTTAGTTATAAAACCCGACTTGATTTATAACCGGACCGACTCGATAACTTGACAATAGATGAATAAATTCTACCAGTGATCCAAAAATTAAAACGCTATTGAGCAATGAGTATACCTTTACAGATAAACACCTATATTTTATATCTTTAACTATGTAGAGAATTCACTCCTCTTTAAGCAACACAAACTCTCATGACGATTGATTACAACAGACATGGAAAGGGACAGAAGCTAAAGAGCCATTGCTTGGTACATTATATATCATGTTGGCAAAGTGGACAAATAAGAGATCCTAATAATGCTCTGCTTTACCCATCTTCTCTGGGGTCCTTTGTATTCAACGGCTTTTATCGAGCCTGTCATTTGCCATATTTCTGCAGCTGCTTTAAAACTTCAGCCATGTTAGCTAACTGTAATTATAACGTAAGAATTTTACATGTTTATCTTGTCTATTTCCTAAATAGTTCTTTTTTCCAACTACTATGATTTAATGATATTGAACGAAATAGTATATATCAAATACACACAAATATATCAATTAGTTATCAACTACGTGCATTGGCTCTAAAGAGAAACTGAAGGTCGGTAAGGAGATTGAAAGCTAATTTTATAACTTTTCAAACCTGAAATTTCTTTTGGTAAAAACGATACTCGTATGGTGAAGTTGTACGAAATTTAGATTGAATTGGATCTCATATTCACTGCAGAAAAAGTTCCCTATATAAAAATAGAGATAGAAAAAATCCTAGCATAAAGAGGAGAAAATGGAGGAGAGAAAGAGGGAAAAAGTGAAAAAAAAGGAAAATATCCATAAAAAAACTTCAATGAAAATGGTCAAGAGGCTAGCATAAAGAGTTCTTAAGCTTTGAAAGGGTAATAACTTGATGAAAGGAAAAACTTTCAAAAAAATAAGAAAGAGTAGTTGTTCTAGATATATTTTCTAATCCAAAAGTAAGTCCTTATGGTCTGCTTGAGGAGTTTTTAAGTTTTCTAATGATTTTCATACAATAATATTATTATTTAAGCTTTTTTTTTTAATATATATTATTGTTTTAGTTTTTGTTTAACTTAAGCAATGCATGTTTAAGCAAGGATGTTCTTCTTGGTTGTGCTAGGTTTGTTCATGACCAAAATGAATTAAAACCAATTTTGAATCCACATTACATGAACATTTAGTTTGTTTTAAGTTGGTAGTTTTTGGATTGGTTATCTTATGCATGATTTTGATGTTTTGATGTTAGTTGTTAGTTTTTTAGATTCAAACATGTTTGCGTATGGTAGTGTGACATACTAAGATAAAAAAAAACATGTTTTAGAAGTCAAAAATGCCCATTTCTAGGGCTTGGTGGCACTGGGCAGTAAATAATTTGTTGTTGGGTTTATGGGCATGTTCTTCATGTTCTTGTGAAGAACATTGTCTTGCATAAACCCTTCAGGCATCTTAATTAGTCAATAATCTAGGGTTTATTTGCATCAATAACAAATATTTGATGAAATTTAATCATAGGGTTTTGATTTTGAATCGAAACTTATTTTGAGAAAATCGTGTTTATCATTTGATAATTGAAGTCAATGAATGCTAGATTATTGATTATTGCATGATATCCAACATTTATGTTCCTTTTGTTTGATCGTATCTGATCTGATTTAGGCTTCACGTTACTGGGTTGGGTAAGGGCATGTCCTTCGTGTTCTTAGAAAAAACATTGTCATGGAAAGAGCATTGTTTTAGACCTTTGATTCAAACTAATTTTGGTCCATCTATTTGCACATAACCCTTATTTATGCTTGAATAGTAAATAATCTAGGGCTTATTTACATCAATAACAAGTTTTTGATGGATTTTAATCCTAGAGTTTTGGTTGTGAATCAAAACTCATTTTGATAAAATCATGATATTTAAGTATATTCGAAGTGAATGGATGCTAGATTATTGATTATTGCATGATTTCCAACATGCATTTGCCTTTGTTTTCATCGTATCTGGTTTGATTTGGATTTCACGTTGCTAGGTTGGGTTTTGGTGTTCTTCATTTTTTTCTAGTGTTTGATCCATTTTGTTTAAAGATTTTTTAGTTTTTGTGTTTTTTGGTGCTTAATCTATTTTTTTTTTCTTAGTTTTGTTTTTGGGTTGTTTTCTGGTCAAACCAAGATTTTTATTCCATTTATGGTTAAATAAAAAAGTTTGGATCAATTCAGTCGGGTCAAAATTGGATCAAGAGTTTAAGACCATGTTTGGTTTGCCATGTTTTTGTTAAAGACTTTTTTTAGTTTA
The DNA here is from genome assembly GCA_033617975.1 of Populus alba x Populus glandulosa. Classification (NCBI taxonomy): domain Eukaryota; kingdom Viridiplantae; phylum Streptophyta; class Magnoliopsida; order Malpighiales; family Salicaceae; genus Populus; species Populus alba x Populus glandulosa. The sequence continues at coordinate 12,778,950 of CM066160.1, forward strand.
AAGGTGTGTTTGACAAACACCCTTTAAACCTATTTCAGTAGTTTTATTACAAGAAAAAATAAGTTTTTTTTAACCAAACAAAGCCTAAAAATAATAAAAATAAAACTTTTGTTTTTCTTGCACATGGCCAAATTATAAAGTTTCCATGTATATTTTATTTTTATATATAAAAAATTTCATTTTTATCGTGCTTTGAAAAAAAAATTAATACAAGAATTAGTCAAATAATATTATAATTAGTTTATGATTATTCGTTAGAACTTGACCTACATTTCAAAAACACCAAAAAAATTTATTTTGTTTCTTTCAATATATGACATTATGAACTTATACATAAGACGCACTCTCGATAAAATAAAAAAACATATCATTTTATTTTTTATGTTTTTGTATTAAAATGACTAGGTTTTAACCTAATAAGATAAGAATATCTTTATTGAGAAGGACTTTTCTTAAATTCTAAATATATCAACAGTTAAAAAACACAACATTACTCTAGTTTACATCAGACAAATAAATAATGCAGCTTACCTCAGGTAATGCGTACTAAGAGAGCATACCTTTCTTTAGGAATTCAATCCCCTTACCCAGATTTTGAGACTAGTTAGTATTTTTAATAACCAAAATATTAGATGGTGACTCTCATTCCCCCTTTATTATTGATAAAGAACAATAATTTCTTATCTTTTCCACTCATATTATTCTTGTTAATCCTGATTTAAAAGGATAATCGTCGTAATGTCACACACATGTGACATAGATAATGCCTTTATTGCCAACAGAATCACTGACATATTTTCTTACCTATTGGTGAGTCCATCAAGAAATTAGTACTTTTTTAAAGTTTTGTAGCTATTACATTATAAAATAATAAAAATTACAATAAAATCAAACATTAATTATGGATTTTATTGAACTTTAAAATTTTAATAATTTCAATATTTATTACAATATTAATTTTATAAAAATAAATACATCATTATAAAAAAAATTTAATTATGGTAATAAATAGTTCTTTTATTTTTTACTTCGAACTATATATATCAAGGAAAGTCAAACAAATAATGTGTAATTCAATCATCTCATGGTAAAAGAATATCCACTCATGATATCCACAAATCAGTGATCGTTTCATGGCATGAAGATTGCCAAGGCAAACCAAATAATTGATGTACATGTCAATCAATAATTTCGTAACAGAAAGATGAGCATACACTTATAACCACAAATATTTGCTGTGATAAATATATTCATTTTATAATAAGATGGTATCTTGCAATTTATAAACACCAACATTCTTTGAGATAACCAAGAGTACTCCTTCCAGGATCACAAACTTTTTCAAAAAATATTGTAAAAACAAATAACTTAAATTAGTTCTCCAACTACTTGTTAATTCAATATGGTGTCCAAATAGAAAATTACTTCAATTGAGTCCCTCACCTATTTAGAATACCTCAATTAGGTCTTCCTGCCTTATTATTCATAACATTTTAATAGAAAATATCAAATTTTTTGTGAAACAGAGTAATTAAAATATATACATCAACTGGTGAGGAACTCAATTCTCTGTTGTCAAAACCATTTTTCCATCGCGTTATTCAATTCTTATAGGCCTCCTCTTCCTATATATGCAACGTGTGTAGTCAATGGATCTCCAGTACGACATCAATGATCTTTTTTTTCCTTTTCTTTTCTCTTTTCTCCTAAAACTTTATGTCTAGCCCTCTAAATTTTTAGATCAGTCCTTCAAGTTATTTTTCTTTTGATTTTTTTCCTCATTTTTATTTTCAATCTTATCCTCTAATTTTTTATTCTATCAGATTTTGTTCTTATTTTTTAATTTTTTATTTATTTATTTCAGATACTTTTTGAATTTGTTTTATTTTTCAATTTCACCCTCCATTTTTTTCTTCTTTCATATTTGATGCTCATTTTTCTTTTTTTTGCTTTGGTATGTTTTTTAATTTGAGATTTTTTTTTCAATTCATCGTTAAATGTTAAATTGGTTAAAAATTGAACTTTTTAATTAAATCCAGGTCTGTAATTTCACGGGTTGTGAATTTAGAATATTAACCTTGGTTTAAAACATTCATTCGGATTAATTATTGTGGATCGAAATAGTAAATTATTGTTTTGTCAAAATAAATAAAGGCTTTCACACTCTCTATTCTTCAATTATTGTGGGTTAGCTATTTTTTAATTCATCACTTTTTACATCTTTTATGCAAAGTTAAATTATTATAATATCTTTAAGAGCAAACAACATTTAGTCTAGGTTTTTTTAAAAAAAATTTCACTCTAAAAGCTTGATTTTAGGGGCTTCATTGTTATATTAGGGGTAATTTGGTCTTCAAAAAAAATTTTTAAAAATATTTTTTTTATTTTATCCTTTGATGTCGAATTGGTTGGGAAAGACTTTATGAGTGATTTTTTTTCTGTTTTATATAGAGTTATCTTGGTCTCGAACAAAAATTTATTTTAGAATTGATGCTCAAAACTAAAAGCATATTTTTTTTATTGCATAATTAACTAAAGATTATAAAAAAAAAATTTTATTAAAATTAGTTGAGTCCAAGAATCGAGTCGGAGTCGCGGGGTAACTGAGGTCATCCAATATGTTATTGTCTCAATATTTTTTTTTTTTGGTATTTTTTATAAGCTAAGTAATACTTTTACTTATCATCTTGCTTTTAAACTTATTAAATTATGGTTTAATTTAAAACTCACACTAGGCTAGAATAGGATAGGGAAGTTTCAAAAGTTACCTGCTTGCTCGTGTTTGTTAATGATATTGATAAAAAACCGTCCACGCTCTTAATTTTTTTTCTTTTTTGTACTTTTAACAAAATTTGATGGCGGAGCACAAGACAATTATCTCGAAATTAAAGACCTCATACTGAGCAGAAATCAAATTTAGTTGACCTGTCCTGTTGTGCATTACCAAGAGCCTAAAAATTAAAACAAATTAAGTTAAAAATGTGCCCTTTTATTCTCTTGCTTCATGTCAAAGTACAGTCAAAGAATCATTCAATTTAAAACATCTTAGTTTCAAGATGAACCCTATCACCTCTCTTATCCAGTTTAAAATACACTATTCTTGCTGAATAACGAATCCATGAAAATTTTAATTTTCTGGCTGGTCCTATCATGAGGTTTAAACCCTACTAGTCAAGAAGATAACATATCATTAAGTACCCACACAAACTTTGCATCTCCCAAGAAGATGAAAAACAGATGAACCCTTTAAATCCCCAGCTTTCTTTCTCTACAGCAAGAGTACTGGACATTAAAGTAAAATATCCCAGCAGATAGATGACAATTAATGTCTGCTGCGATCCATTGAAATATACACAAGATAACAAACACACTTGTTTTTTAGTTAAAAAAAAAAATTGAAGTCTAAATTTCGCCCCCCTCGTCCGCCGTGGTGTAGCAGAATTGAAGAGGGTGAGGTCACATTCACTTGATCATGATAGCTATCGAAGGGGTATGGTAATGCTGCCAAAAGCCATTCCCTTCCCAACCAAAAAACCCTAACTCTCTTATTATTTTCACTTTCCCAGTTTTCACTTGTTCTTTTTGCCCTTTCAAGCGAGGTCCTAGCATTTTCACCTAAATTTAGCACCACTAAAAACCTCACCCTTTTAACTTGCCTTCAATTTTATTGGCTTTAAAGTCCCTTCACTCTATATAGTTACATCTCTATGCGTCTCTCTCTCTCTCTCTCTCTTCTCCATAACTTTCTATATATATGGGCCATAGAGTTTTACTGTTGTGATACAACAGCCAGTATCAAAGCAAAGAAGTTGTGAGAGAGAATCATAAAAGCCTTTTGCTTTCTGCTTTGTGTTTCTTTGCAATTTGCAGGAGCTATAGCTTACCTTGTTCTCTTTTATCTTCTTCTTGTTTGTTCTCCTCCTCCTCCTTCTTGACCTAAGGACCAGCTTGTACTCTCTTGACTATCAACTAATTAATTTCCTTAAAAAACTCATCATGTCAAGCTGCGTCGATGTGGTGGCTTATGAGCAGCTCTGCTACATCCCTTGCAACTTTTGCAATATAGTTCTTGCGGTACTATATGTCTGCATGATTTCTTCTTTAATGGGATCTGCTTTCTCTTTTCATCAGTTCTGATTTAGGCCACTTATCTATCTATATATATATTTTTTGCTTTGTTTTGTTTGGTTCTGTTTATTTTCTTGTGTGTGTGTGTGTGTGTACTCAAGAAAGAAACATTTTAGGTCATGATAAAAGCTGGTCTGGGTGATCAGGCTCGTTCTCGTGCTAATTCTTTCTCTGAATTTTTCTTTCTGGTGTTTCTTGATTTTAATTTGATATAGTCAAGTCTCCATCGTTGGACATTTCTTTTTCTTCTTCTTTTGCAGTCAAAGAAGAGTCAGACCTGAAGGTCCTATAGTGCTGCAACAGACGAGAGAGAGGAGATTATTGGCTATATTTTGTGCTATCTTCTTGAATAAAAGGCTTATCTAACGTCAAAATAAGCCATTTTCTGATAAACCTGATGAAGACAACTCCTTCACCACTTGATCCCCCCCCCCCCCTTCTGTGGCCAGCCAGTAACCTTTCCTTTACTAAAATTACTGCACCACAAAAGTGCTGCACAATTCCAACCTTATTTTTGTCATAGGGAAGCAAGAAAATGGAGATCTCGTGGCCACCCTATCTTCTTTAACACACCACCCAACAGGAGGGAAATGAAGAAATTAACCCCACTAAGCTCTACTGATTCTAGTGCTTGCTTTCCGTACATCTTCCTCTTCTGTTTTTTTCAAGAAAAATTTGCAAACCCTCAATTCTATGCAGAAGAGCCGTATTGTAATTATATCCAGAACTTTTCTGATTCGGTTTTTCCCTTGTTATCCTTGCACTCTTCATATTTCAAAGCATGGATCAAGAAAGAATTGAAGGAATCCCTTTATTTTAGACAGTTTATTATTGTTTTCATTGTACCCTTAATTCTTGCTGCTAATCTTTAAGCTTTGATGTATAATTGTCAATAATCAATGTCTGCTAACACAGAAAGCATGGAATTTGTTATATATAGTGACTACTAACTATACCATTCTATGGAGATTCCTTCCAAGAAAAAAGAACAAACATTCTAAGGAGATCAGTTGAGTAATAATGGTGTTGTGTTGCAGGTCAGTGTTCCATGCAGCAACTTGCTTGACATTGTCACCGTCCGATGTGGGCACTGCACCAATCTATGGTCTGTGAACATGGCAGCTGCCTTTCAGTCACTGTCATGGCAAGATCATGTTCAGGTGATATTACAATAACTATATTTTGTAGATTATTTTTAGGGGGTTGCTACATATCCTCTAAAATCTAGGGTTTCTGAGCCTTTTTCCTCCGTTTTAGGGAATCAAAAGAGTCATCAGGATCCGAATTTAACATAGATCGATGGAGTCTTTCGAAGCATTTCTGATTTCTCTTTAGGACCAACTATTTTTAATAGTTCTGTAGATATACCCTAGCAGCCGCCATAACCCAACCTATTTTTCTTGCTTTTTGTGGCTACAATAGCTGAATTTGGCGGCCACAACAGCTGCATTAGGGTCTAGACTCTAGAGATCACGAGGTTTTTTCTTTTTCTTAATATCACTAGGTTATATGCCAACTTTGATTTGATTACACATTCGTTGTTAGGGTTCGTGTCTCAGTGCCATCCTTTTCTTACAGCCCTTTTTCCAAGGTCTGTCAATTTGGGTTTTTTGTGCTTTATTTTTCATGCGCAGAAAAAATAAATAGACAATTCTAACAGATCAAGTCACTTCAATTCCATCTCTGATGCAAACATCACTTCAACTCTTTCTTTTAATTATTTGATTAATTTCCTAATTACTCTTAGTAATTAAACACACTAAATGATAATATATTTGTTGTTCTTCATATTTTTCTTCTGATGGGCAGGCATCAAACCACATCTCACATGATTACAGAATTGACATGGGTTCCTCCTCAAAATTCAACAACAAGATCTCAACGAGAACCCCAGCTACCAACATTGTCACTCAAGAAAGGGTTGTTAATCGCCGTAAGATCGATCTTGGATTATCAATTAATTAATTCATGTTCACGTTCATATTCTCTCGTTACCATTTTTTTATTTTCTATCTAAATATAGCCACTCATGATGTTTTATTTTCAATTTGTTTTTATTAGTCATGCTGTACAAAATTCATGTGCTGTTATTTTCCATTTTCAGCTCCCGAGAAGAGGCAGCGAGTACCTTCTGCATATAATCAGTTCATAAAGTACTGTATTGTTCAGTCACTCTTTAATTTTCCTTATCTTTCCCGTGGTGACACACTTTTTTGAATGTTCTTATTTTATGTACAATATTTATTAAAAATAAGATCTGATTTATTCTTTAAGAAAAATAATTTCTTTTGCAGAGAGGAGATTCAGAGGATCAAGGCCAATAATCCTGAGATCAGTCACAGAGAAGCTTTCAGTACTGCTGCCAAGAATGTAAGTGGACAAGAACATCATTGCACAGCTGATCATATAACTTTTGCTCAGCTTCAAAAATATATTATATATTTTCTTTTTGTGGGTATTAATCATTTGTGTATCTTGTTTGACTAGTGGGCACATTTCCCTCATATTCAATTTGGATTGATGTTGGAGACCAACAACCAAGCTAAGCTGGATGATGTGAGTACTTGACAACTTACCCTAGATTAAACGTAAATCACATTATTAATTTTATCTCTCAGTTCTTTTTATTCCTAGAAAATAAACTTAATTGCTTAGTATTTTGAAAAAATCCTTCAAGAATCCATATTGTTTATATATTAATTGATTTTTTAAATTAACAACGCTTTTTGAAAGCATGGAATCAGCTCCTTAATTTTGAATTTTGGAAGTTGTATTCTTAATGAAGCTCCATTTATCACAAAATGATGTGGGATTGGCGCATGAAATTAAACTTCTATAATCGACTAGGACTCGTGAAATTTTCTACATAAAATTACTCCAACCGATACGTAGGTATGCTAATATTTGATTTTGAGCTGTCGAGCTTGATGATTTTTGTTAATTAATTTGGTTTATTAGCAACTCTACCTTGAGTCGAGCTCTCTAATTACCACTTAATCATGCACTTTAACCCTATATCATAGAATCATTGTAACACCAGGAAGAACCCAAATTGCCGACGACAGCAAATATCATATCTCTTAAAAACGCATATGAGGACGTAATTATATCTCAGGTTGCAGGGAATTTGATGGATTGCTGCTCTTGTTTATTATTCACTGGTGATTACTTAATTCTGTACTCGTTCACTTTGTACAGGGAAGTGATAAGCATCTAATGTCAAGGTCAGCACTACTGAACAACTGATGAATATGGTTTTGACATTTCAGACCACCTTCAAGAAATTCCATGATCTTTGAAGTACATCCTTGACTTCAAGGTGTTGTAATCAAGGATATATATGAGTCTATGTTTTCTACAATATTGTATCTGTCCCCGACTGTTTAGCAGATGTGATTGCTTACTTGACTTGATGTAAGCTATTTACATTCGTCATCTATGAATATTCCTCCACCTTCGTGATGAGTGATGCGGATTGCAATGTTTGGGATATATATATTTAAATTATTAAACTTATATAATTCATGTTTCAAGAAGAGGATGTAAATTTACTTTAAAATTACTTTAGAGATAGATTTATTTATATGTTTTTATCTATGTTGCAGACACGAGAAAGTACGGTTCTAGAAATTTTTTTAGTGGAATTAATGTCATCATGAATACTATAATTAAAAATTTGAAGAAAGATCAGAAAGAAGGCCAAATGTCTATTTGTGAAAAGGAAATTTATTATAAAGAGCAGAAACAGACTAATATTTAATCTTAGTATGCTAAATATGGCTCCACAATATTCTAAACATTAAAAAGAAGAAGAAGAAGAAAGGTGTGATAAGAGAATATTTTTATATTGATTAGATTTTATTTACCAAATCAAACTTCATCCTGCATAATTTGAATTATTAAAATCAGATTTGGCTGGATAAACTCAAGTTAAAAGTAACATAATCTGTCATGGTTATGAAATCTAAATTATTAATTTTGAAATCAATTATTCATAATTTTATGACAAAAGTAATTGATAAATCTAAAAAATTTCAACCACGCCCACTAACTTATATATATGACTGTAATTTGATATTTGAGTTTTAATTTCTATCTAAGAAATTAAGTCCTATAACTTATAGCCTATTCTCCACTTGACACAGACACATATATCACTTCCATGCGAGGACGTTTTCCCCCTCGAATCCTAATATCCATTTCATTATTCAAGAATTTGAAGATGAAATCTTATGGTGAAAACATAAGATCTTAATTGTTGGATCATCCTCAGAGAGAGCGTACGTTTTTTTCAATTGGTTGCAGGGTTAAATACTAGAGCAATAGTTTATAGCGACAAACTCTCTGTTCCCGTCACTGTAATCATGTTTGAAGACTTTTGGCAACAGAAGTTCTTAACTTCGTCACCAAATGTCACTTTGAAATTCCTGGCTAATTTTTTTTTTTTTTTTCGTCCTAGAATATGGTAGATTCATGTATGGATAGGTATAAGTTTAATTTGGGATGATCATATATAGTAGGAGATCCCTAGCTAATACATTACAATCTATATATTTCTTTCTTAAAAACAAGGATTTTGGCAGAAATCTCCACTTATCATAATCTGTCGATCGTTACATGCTTTGCAGTAAGGTGAGCTCCTACTTAGCCATTTATCAATGTATATAAACAACACTTTAGAATGAGTGTTTTACTAGAATTTATGACAGCATGTGATTGGTTATATATTAATTAGTTAATATATTATATATTTATTATTGTCACTAATTTTATATTTGAATCAATTGATCACTCAAGAAAAGAGATTTTTCGTAAATACACCCATGATTCAATGTCATTAACATTTCTAAAACCGGATTAAAAAACAAATAATCATTTAATCTCGATATACAAAACATTTCGTATCGCAGTTCCCTTTACTTGGGAGATGCTAAAAAAGAAAAAGAAAAAAGGTTATCATGGCTTTGTATAACAATCCAGCTCTATTAATTTCTATACATGATAGTATTTGAGAATGAAATGTATGAAAAAAGCTGTTTTCTTTCTCTTTCAAAAGAAGAAATCTAAGAAAAGAGTTTGTGTGTCCACCACTCATCATAATCCATGACCTCTTTGAAAAGGAGGAAATTTCTGGACCACCATTTTGGCTCCTGCAATGGCATTCCCTGTATCTCCATGCCCACAGAATCCTCCATAAAAGCACTAAAGGTAGAGCAAACACTTTTGCAGTTGTTTCAACCTTTTATTTCATTGAACTCTTGACTAAAGTGCCTATATGGTCAAAGTTTTCTGTTTCTATCACAGGATTCTCTCGTGGAAATTTGAAAAAAAAGAAGCAAAAGATATATATATATATATATATATATATATATATATATATATATATATATATATATATATATATATATATATATATATATATGTGTGTATATATCTTCAAACAAAAAAAAGAGAATGGATTTTGGAATTTAAATTTTATATTGTATAATATTGGAGAAAAGGAGAGAAATTTATATATTACTTTCTCATTTATTAATTAATTGCTACATGGTTGAAGATATTTTTAATTACCCGATGATTTTTGGATATTTTAGGGTATCATGAGTTATAAGAAAATGGAGTAAAAATGTTAAGTACTTATTGGTATTCTCAATTGACTGGTAGTAACATTGGAGGGGTTAGTGTTGATGTAGATAATTTTACATTGGAGTAATTAAGTATGAATAGTTATTTCCTGTGTTTACTTTGAAGAGAGAGGTAAATAAATGATTAAAAAAAATCAAATTTGAGACCTCAAAAAATAATAAGAATATTTCTATATAAATTGAAAAATAATTTTTGGAAAATAAATTAAGTATGAATAGTTAATAAAATGTGAGAATTTAGAGAACATTAAGGGTTGAATATTTTGATTAAGTTAGGTGTATTTTCTTCTTCAATTAAATGGAGACTGACAGTGTTCAACACTAACCATTGACTAAATTTAATTTCATCATTAATTCTTTTAAATATTAGTTACTGCACATTGAATTTTTTTAATTTGGACTTAGAGCGGTATAGTATTTTTTATTCATCCATTTTAAATCCTCTCCATTAAATCTTAAGTCTTAAGAAAATCATCCAGATTTAAATTGTGTATTAAAAAAAAATTATAAACTTTTAATCATAATACAAATATTGTTTTTGAGTTAATGGGTCCCCTTTAAAACAATGTTGTTTCTTTTTTTTTAATGAAATTACCTCATTTAAAAAAAATCTCTAGATCAACCCTAATCGGGTCATTTCATGGTTAGATTGGATTAACCAAATTAATTAAATTTAATTAGATAAAATCAAGTTTGATAAGGTAAATTTCTAAATTAATTTGATATTAAACTGGATCTTTTCTCAGAATTTATTGATGAACAATAGAACTTATTTTATTGTAAATCATGAAAAGTAAGAAGATTACATAGACATCTCTTATTAGTAAGAATTGACAAATTGAACCTAAGTCAAACAAAAACTAAATTAGAAAAATATTAAAGGGTATGGTTAAATCATTATATACAATTAATTATACTTACAAGATATTATTTATTATAATAGTGTTTTGTGTTTTTTTTTATTCAATTTAATCTTTCAATAACCTGATTTTTTTTTCTAATTTTATTATTCAATATTAAATTGTTTTGGAAATCATGCTTTGTACTTTTTTATTTTTTTTCTACTGTGTGATATATCGGTTTTATAAATTTAGTATTTTTTTTATTTCAATCTTCAATATTAGATTTGTTGGAAGTGAAACTTCATAAAAAAAAAATTATATTTAGTTTTCATGAATTTATCTCGATCTCATAATTCATATCATGAGTTTAACATGTTAACTTAGGTTGACTTTGATTGTTTTTTTTCTAATTAATTATTTTTCTTATTTTATTTTTCAATTTCACCCTCCAACAATTCAATCTTCTTCCTTTTATTTTTCAATATTAGATTGTTTAGAAATTGAGCTTCATATTTTTTTTATTTTTTTGTGGAGTTATCTTGGTTTCATGGATTTATTTTTTTATCTCGATTTTAACCTTCAACATTAGATCTATTTGAAATGGAGCTTTGTAATTTTTTTTTAAAAGTTATCTTGTTCTCATAACCTAGATCGTAGGTTTTATATATTAAACTATATTGACTTGGGTTATTTGTTATTTATTTTTTTTAATTGATTTTTTTTATTTCATCATTTAACATTGAATTTATTAGAAATTAAAATTCATAATTTTTTTTATTTGCTTTTTATGGGATCATCCTTATCTCATAACCTAGATCGTGGGTTTGTAAGATTAACCTAAGTTGACTTGAGTAGCTTTTTCTATTTTTTTTTAATTTAATTTTTTTTTCAATTTCATCTTTTAATATTAAATTGATTTAAAAATTGCCCTTCATAATTTATTTTAATTTGTTTTCTATAGAGTAATCATGATTTCATTACTTGAGTTGTAGATTTGTCAAGTTAGTCTGGATCAATTTAATATATTTCAATCTTAATATTTTAAAAAATATATTTCAAAGAGTAAAAAGTCATCGTACTAATTTTTTAAAAAAATATCATCAATATACTTTATATATTTGTATATCTTTTGAGTAAAAAAAATATTAAAAAAACACGTTATCAATTTTCTTTTTATTTCTCTCTTTATCCCTTCCCTTCATTTCAAACCACAATTTGCAGTTTACCTTTTTCTCTTTGCAGGTGAATCAAAGAGAAGAAAGAAGAGCGTAGGAGGCCAAGTCAGGAAGAACAAATCTGTAGAAAGAAGTGTTCTTCAGCTTGGGCTTATATACGTTCCACCTCATCTCTTTTTGCAGGTGATAAGGACAGGAGAGAGCAGAGGGGGAGGCGAGATCAGGAAAGAAAGAAAAAAAAAAGGAAAAAAAAAGAGTAAAGATAGGGCTTTTCATCTGCCACAAAAAAGAGTTTCACCTACCTCTCTTTCAACCCGATGATGGAGAGGCTGTTGATCAAGCTTGATTTCATTCATAGGCTGAACTCAATATTTCTAATTTGTTTTATGTATATACCAGCATCATCTGATCTAAGAAGTCTCAGATTTTGGTGGGGGGGACTGTTTTTTTAATTGGAGTTTTGGAACTGGAGACAAAAAATATATAGCAAGATCAAAGAAGAAAAAAAGGGTTCGATTAATACTATTTTTGAATTTATTTTGGAAGTGGATCTTAACAATCTGATTCAGAATCTTGTCCGTTAGTTTTCCAGGAATCTTTCGCCCCTTCCAGTCCCCAAGTGTGATGGCGAAGGAAGCCAAACATAACTTGCTCTGGGATTTGACAGAACTTATGCAAGCTAGCACATTTTGCTCCATTAAACTGTGTTTTTTTTTTTTTCTTGCCTTAATTTTCACTGCCAAGAATAGTTCCCCCATTGCCATTATATTTTAGTTCTCTGATTACACCTTTTCGTTGTCATCTTCCTACAAGATTGCTCTGCTGTGTTTTAGTTCGTTGGCTTTTTGCCTTCCAAATCTTCACTTTGAGAGGCACCCTTTAATAAAAATACTTTTAAAAAATCATTGGAGTTAATTCTAACCTAAATTTTTCTTGATCAATCGAGTTTGATTATATTAATTTTTTAAATGAGTTAAAAAAAAACTCAACTCGAGTTAAACTTTGAATAGTTGGATTACCGGATTTAGCTATTATAACCATGATTGAAACCAAAATCTACAAATCAAAAGATCTAATTCCATGCCTTTATAAACAACTTATGGAATTTTGCCGTCCTAGAACTTCTTCTTTTTTTTTGTGAAATTGACATTCGTAATTTTAGATAAATTTAGAAATTTAATGAAAAATTATAATTTGACCACTTTTACGTTATTAAACGTAATTTTCAATCCGACCATCAGATTGAGCTCAAATTTTACAATGAATTTTATAATATATTGAATAAAATCTGGTTAAAATTTTAAGATGAACGGAGCTTAAATAAAAATAAAACAAATTAGCTCTTTTTATATATATATATGTTGCCAATTGGGTAGAAGTAGGATAGCAAAAGAAAGAAAAGAAAAGACGAGAGAGAAAAGTAAGGGAAAAAACATAAAAAAAAAATCCAAGAAAAAAAAATAAGAAAAGTGAGAGAATAATATTCCTGTAAACTTATAAAGTCCAACTTATAAAACACTAATCTAAAAAAGAATCAAGTGAAGGAAGGAGGAATTGAGAGAGGAAAAAAAATTAATTACTTTATTTTACAATTGACATGAGATTGTTATTTTATCTCGGTTGAGGGGTTGTCACAATATCGATTCAAATTTGATTATAGATAAATTATATTTTACAAAATATCAAAGAATATAACTTCAATAGTGGGTTCATTTTTATTTTCACTTTAATTTTATGTATTTTTAAATTTATTTTTTAATATTTTAGATATTATATTTAAATTAAAAATTTATTATTAACTTTAAAAATTTATGTATATAAATTACTAATTAATTTTTAAAAAAATTATATATGTATTTTATAGTCCAAATAGGAAAAATTCCTGGCTTTATCTCCGTGTATCCATGTCCCTGCTTTTTTCCTTGAACTCGTAAACTTCTCGAGTGGGCTGGGGAACGAAAGCATCTCATTTAAAGTTAATAAATTAAATAGTTGAGAGATGGGGACGCAGCTAAGAAAAGGAAAGAAAGATGGGAGAAGGAAGAAAGGATATAGGTAAGGAGTAATGATTGATTCTCATCGGGATCAGCAAGTGGATTGTAGTCGATTACAAGCTGGCACATATAGTGTTGTTGTTGTTTTCTGGCACCTAATTTATTTTACAGAAAACAGAGACAAAATACAAAATAGTACAGTCATCTGAGTGCATGGTGGCTTTAAGCTCCTCCACCGCACACAGCTGCTGCTGCTCTGAAATCTGCAACCCCATTTCTGACATTAGAATCTGAAACGTCAAATTCATGTCTGCCAAACGCATTAATATCATTTCAATGTCATCCACGCACGCACAGACACCCACCGGCCACAGTGACACATCCCCCTTCCCTCCCGCACCCACCCACCTCGCACTCTGTTTCTTCCTCTGGGTTCCATTTGGACCTTTTGCTCTCCTTGTATCTTGCTGTCTTCTACTGGTCATGTATTCAGTTTAGTTTCCACTGTTCCTGTTCCTATTCCCATGTACCTTAATAATTGTGGCATCTTATGCATTCATAATTTCTTTGGTATCATCTTAGCTGTTGTTTTTTAAAGTATTTTTTATTTAAAAATACATCAAAATAATATTTATTTATTTTTTACATCAATACATCAAAACGATCTAAAAATATAAAAAAAACAATTAAAAAAAAAACTAGATTTTCAACAAATACACAACTAACTGTATCGCCAAACAGATTCTAAACCAGTGAATCGATAAATTAACTTAACTCTAATTCAAAACAACATAGTTTGTTTTAAAAAAAAAAAAAATGCTCGATAACATAAGAAAACAGAAGCGTCTTTTTAATAAAAACACTTTTAAAAAATCGTTGGAGTTAAATCTCACCTAAATTTTTCTAAATCAATCGATTTTTATAATATTAACTTTTTAGGTGAGTTAAAAAAAAAACCTAACTCAAGTTAAATTTTAAATAGTTAGATTACTAGGTTGAGCTATTATAACCATGATTGAAACCCAAAATCCACAAATCAAAAGATCTAATTCCGTGCCCTTATAAACAACTTGTGGAATTTTGCAGTCCGAGAACTTCTTCTTTTTTGTCAAATTGACATCCACTTAGTAACTTTGGACTAATTTTTATGCCTCTAAATTGAGGTCTAAATTTGCGGGAAAGGATTGAGGATGCATTTGAAGCCATTAGAACCCCATGTGCACCAAACACCACCACTTGCCTTTAGTGTTTTAATTTTTTTTTATTTTCATGTAGAGCCCATGTGAACTTGACACATAAAAGGGCAAAACATAGAAGCTCTGGTTTGGACCTAAATTATATTTGTTATGTGGTCAAAAATCAAACCATCTACAACATCAATGGATTTCTCGTAGAATTTTACTTTTCACAATTAAACTTGAGACTTGAAGCCTAGTAGTTTAAAAAAAAATCAAGAGGATGCAGACTTTCCAGAGCTAAATTAGATCTCAATCTAAGGTAGCAAGAAGAAGAGGAAAAAGGTGGGGCATCATGAAATTCAATGGTCGTTAAGATGGAACCCACAGGGACAGGGTGAATAATAATAATTGTAAGCTAGCTGATAGGGTACAAGTTCTTCCTGCAATGAAAATGGGAGCAACATGTGATTCCCACGGCATCATGTTCTAATGTTGAAAACCAAAGCCTTTCTGTACACAAATTCTTCAATCGTGTCATATGAATTTATGCAACTTACTGTTTAAATCATCAAGTTTCATCCACAACAAGGAACAGCTGGGGGCCAGTAAGGACCCACTCTTGTCTGCCCCAAAGCAAACTCACCTGCGGGTATTTGGGCCTAAACAGATTGGACATGGCCCCTGGCCCAATCATCGGGCTTAGGGCTATGATGATTCAGAAATGAGAGCAACTACATGAGTTCTGTCAATAACTAATAATTCAATGCAGTTAATTTGGCAAATGTTAGAAAAGGATGAATACCTAAAAATACCTGGGGGGGGGGGGGGGGGGACATAAAAACGTCATTGTTTTATTTAATAGCAGATGGCATCTTTGCCTATAGAACTGAAAGATAACCTAGTTGTCTTCTCTGATCCAAACTTGAACTTCAGATCGGAAGATGCATTGTCTGGTATAGAGGCGTTGCTTGTTGAAGGGAAAGAAAAAACAAGGGCAGGATCAGACTTCTTAGAGCCAAAACTATATGAAGGAATTGAGGATGCATCTTTAGGTGGAGACGGAACGGTGGCTGAGAATGATGGGATGATGGTTGGTGTTGGAGGCTCAGAGTTTACACCCGAAGATGCAGAGACAGGGAAAGTAAATCCGGAAGTTGTCTTATCAGAAGATAATGCCCATCTTTGATCAGGCTTGCCAACGGTAATAGAAGGCAAAGCTGGTTTATTCCCTGAAGAGTGAGTGGGAGGCTTCTGAAAACTTGGAAACTCCGAGGAAGCGGCATTTGGCACAGCCTTCAAGTCTGAAGCTGCAGTATTATTTTTTGCAGCAGTGTCAGCTTGAACAGTAACTTCCCGAGGAGCAAGCTTAAAAAGAAGATTCCCTCTATCTTCGGTCGCCTGAGCTGAATTTGTTTTGTCAGCTTGATCTGGTTTTCTCAAAGAATCGAGGCCGTTGGCCAACATATTATTGTTGTTTGAGGAGAGGGATTTCTTCCAGGAGGTGGCTAGCCTCAACTCAGCAGATTTCTCTTTAGGAGTTGGCAAATTTCTCTCCAGGTGTTCTAATATTTTCTGAGCCATCTGCCTGGAATGTGGAGGAACAGATGGAACACTGACTTTGGAGCTTTGTGGCTCACTATCTGCTACCAGAAATTTTGAGGGGCTACTTGTTCCTCCTTTTTCTGTATTCTTCTTTACACCTGAAAATAATCCTTCGAAGGCATTGAGGTTTTCCACCTGAGGACTGTTTAAAGTTGAATGATAACTAGCAGACCCTCTAGAAGGAGTTTCTGCAACAGCTTTATGCCGTATCCTAGTCCTACGAATGGGTCCAACAGAACCGTGTACATCATCCACTGAATTGCCCCTTGAATTCACCTACAAGCTCAAAAACTGAAATTAAGAACAGTTCTTGAAAGTTTATTGATAATGACAATAGTTGTACCAAGACAACAGCAACATAGAATCACAGACAAAAGAAAATTTCTATGACAGGACAAAAAGACTTCACCTTAGGCCATGAAATTAGTTCATTTTCATGCAGCCAATGCATCTAAATTCCACTGGAGTGTTAAGTCTCGACCAAAACTAGAATCACTATAACATATCACACAATTATGCCATATATTTTTATTTTTTTTTGTCCAAGAAACAAAAGAGCATGATAATCACATCCACAAGACAGAAAAACACGATGACTATGAATATGGAAAAATTACCTGTCCATAAATTTAAAATTTTCTTGTCCAGGGTAACAAAACAACACGATGGCATCCCATTGAAATAAATTACATAGACAAGACATAAAAACACAATGACTCCAGACAAGGAAAGTTACCTGTCCATATACAGGAGTTTGAGGCTGCTGAAAGGGAGACGACGTCATATTCAAGGGCCTATCATGATCACCTTGTAACTGAAGCAACCGATAAATGTGTAGAAGAGAAAAGAGTCATCTCACATGTGATGAAACACGTCCAAAAAAGCACCATTGGCATAAGAAAACTTGATTCCACATACCTGTGACTTAGACTTTGAATATAAAGTCCTAGAATAAGGAGTTCGGGGAAAATTGTGAAGCCCGAATCTCCCTCTTTGACTTTGTGGAGTCATAAACCCACCTCTTTGACTTTGTGGAGTCATAAACCCACGCTGATCCTGTACCATGGCACCTGGCCAGCATGTGGAGGGCTTAGGTGAAGGAGATGGCAAAAATGGCTTTGATCCAAGCAGGTTGCCAATCACTAATGCCCCTCGATCTTTTGAAATTAAACTCTTAGAGCCAAAGCCTACTTCTGATGCTCGGTTTTCCATATAAGCCCTTGCAATATCAATTGGTGAGGCTCCAACATCATCTGGCAGCTGTGAGATTACACACAACTATCAGGCTATCCATGGATATGAGAAAATGAAAACAGAGTATGCATCCAATTTTGTGCACTTCACTTGTGCATTTGCAAAAGTAAACCATTCCTAGCAATTATGAAAAAAAGAGAAAATATAGAGGTATATGTGTCTGTATGTTGTATATGAATAGAACTTAGATTCCTGTCTTTTCTTTTTTCCCAATTTCCTCTCAAGCCTTTCCAGAAAAAAACTCTTTTCCTTGGAGGATGCAAGTGGACAGCCATGCCATTAACAAAAACACTGTCAAGCACTGATGTCCTAATTGTAACTTAATTCCTAAAGTCATAATCTGGTCAAGTTTACTTTAAGCCTTAATTCCAATGGTGTGCTGAAAAAATAGCTCATACGAGTGTGTGCCTGCATTCAGATGTATATTCAGATTAAGTTCCAAACACAAATGTATAAGCAATCTCAAGAATGATCTTTTGCATGTATCTTCCCTGATATGAAAATCCAGTGCTTGATGCATGAGAAAGTACATGAATTTAGAGGACCATGCGCCTTGCAAAGTACATGAATTTAGAGAAGCATGAGCCTTGAACATCTAATGTACATTGTATCATATTTATAAACACATGCTGCATTGAAAATGCACATTGATTGCAATAATTTATTCCACTCACAGTTGATTTGACAAGAGGGGTTGAGTTTCCCCAAATAGCTGTATTCAAATCTTCATGCTTTTCTTCGGTTGACTTTGTTGAACTTTCAAAGGGGATTGCAAGGCCTCCAACAACTCCAGGAATCACGCTTGAATATCTCTTTTCTTGAATTTTTGAAGTTCCCCAAATAGCTGTGTTAATATCTTCTCGCTTTTCTTCAGTTGACTTTCTTGAACATTCAATGGCAGCAGCAGGTCTTCCAACATCTCTAGCAGTCATGCTTGTTGAGTGTTCCTTTTCTTGCTCAACATTCGGAAGATTAACAGCTCTTGAATGAAGTATCTCCATCAAACGATTAATTTCATCCCTGCATAGTGTGATGGAGAGAACTATGAATTTTTCATTTTTAGATCATCACAAACAGGCTCCATGTCAGTTCAATGGCAATGGTGGAACAAAAGTGGTATGAAAAGTCCATGTTTCTTTAAGATTATATTTACACATGTAATCAATTATCATTACCTAGAAAACTTTTGGTCCTTCACTACTTGTTCAATTTCAGAAAGCCCATTATGACCAGAAATGCCAAGTTTTTGATGTTCATGGCACTCAAAGTCAGAACCACTCTTGGATATTTCTGCAGCTCTGCTAGTACCAGCTACATCAGTTGATCTGGGTGCTGCTTGCTGCCAGAAATAATTCCCAATGGTGAGACTATTTTATTCACAGAAATGCCAGAAGTTAAAAAGCCCAAAGAAAAGCTTATGTTATAATAACACTGTTGTACAAATAATTCATGAATACATCAATCATAACATTCTTTCAGTAAATGCTCATGAAAGTATAAAACAAACAGAGAATAAAAAACTTACAACCTCATATTCTAAAATCTAAACCGATACCTGTTAGAAAGGAACAAATGCACAAAATAACAAACATATATTACTATCCCTGATAAGCTGTTAGAAGATTTCATTACTTTCCAAAACATAAATTAAACTAGCAAAATATAGCACAAAAAACACATGACATGAAGAACCCACAAAAAAGGGGGGGGGGGAACGGAAATGAGGTTTACTGTTTACAATCAATTTGCATCAAGAGTACCAAGTGTTTTTCTGCACCTTCAAAATAAGTAATGAAACAAATTCAACATGAATACACTAAAACATAAATGATCCAAAAGTTGCAATAGAAAAGGGGAAAAAAACACTACCTCTATTGTCAGTATTCATTAAAAACCATTCATCATACCAAGCATTACTCCTTACAAAACCATCAGCTAACCCGAAACGAAAAGTAATTGTTCCAACAAATGAAAGTTGCAGCAAGTATGTCATCCAAATATTTCGAACTAGACTCAGAATGGGGAACAAGTCAAACAACACACTTCATTCATTTCAAGGCCAACATTCCTCAATTCAACCTATCTAACTGAAAGTTTCAATGTTTTTCCACAAAGATATAAAGTTTTGCCTTACATTAACAGTGAGATTGGCATCATCACCACTAGCATTCTGCTCCTCCACCTCCTCGTGTGATTTCACTATAAATAAATTAAAAAACATATAACTAATCAAATTAAAAATAAAAACGTATAAATAAATAATCGCAAATCGGCAGCTTCAAAAAATATTTAAAAACAAAACATCATCATTCAAAATACTTATACAAAACCCTAAATAATCAAACTTGATCACAAAGAAAACAGAGACTATCAAAACTGACCGTCATCTTCTTCCCGATTAGCATCGTCATCCACAGACTCCGATTTGGAGAAGAAAGAGGGGAAAATCAAGTTCGCACCGCCAGAAATCAACTTGTAAGCCGGATCCACCAGCTTCGACAACCACCGACGCCGTTGCGCTTGGTTATCCTGCGGCCGAGCATACGGTGTTGCCAGTGGCCTCCGCGACGGCGGTTTCTTCAATTTACCCCCGGCTCCTCGAACTTCCACTATCGATTTTCGTCCCAACGACATCGTTTCGCCGTCGTTTGTGCTTCCCATTTGATTTCTTACTTCTCTGACAGTGTCAGCCGTAGTGGAAGTAGAAATTTACTAGGCCCAGAGCGAGAGAAACTGAGCAAAGAGGAGGAAAGGCCGCGCCTTGTTTTTTCACTGTGTCTTGTTTTTGTTATATTTTTAGGGGGAAAACTACATTAGAGTCCTTCAATTATTATATATATTTCAACTTGGTATTGAAACTAATAAAAGTTTCGATTTCACCATTCATTGATTGTATAATTGAGATATGGGAAATGTTTAACGATTTTTAAACATGAAACAAATTTAATTTGATGAGATGTTTCTTTTACCCATTGTTATTTGTAAGTTTTATATTTATATTGTAATTTTGTTGATATTGATAGTTTTATATCTTTTTTATTTTATTAACGTAGGTGTTTAGGTCAGTTTACGCGTCCCTCAACTAATTTTACGGGCCTGAAATTAACAACTATATAAATTTTCAGTGACTATAAGGTTTGTGAAACTCAAACTGGTAACCTCTAGAAAACAAATATAAGACATGGCTAGTTAAATTACACCTCTACATTTTATTAACATAAGATAATGTGAATGAAAAAAAGTAAATATTCAATTTATGATCAGGATTTTATTTTTTTTTAGTTTTGATTTCTATTTTTGGCTTTTGATATTCAAAAATATATTATTATTTTTTTGGGTTATGGCAAGTGGGATTGAGTATAATACTATATTTCTTATCTTTACTTCCATAGTTTATTTTCTTCTCATGTTGATTAAATATTCAAGATATTTTTACTTGGTTTAAATATTTAAATATCAACTTATAAATTTTTCAATTTTTCTCCTTTTTTATTTTGTAAACTATCATGTGAAATATCTCATAATAAATATATTTATAAAAAAAGGAAAAAACCAAAAATCAAGTCAAATAAGACTTGGTTAATCATTTTAACTATAAGAGGGTTACATTGAAAGTTTTGTAGAAACTACAGGATCAAATGTTGAAACATTATGAACAGATATGAATTGAGATTTAAATTTAAATTTCTAAATCCTAGGAATTAAAAATATTTTTAACCTTTTAATTTTTTCATTTTCAAAATGACAAGAAATTGATTGCGGTGACCGTTGCGAATTGTCATGCTGAACCATTTTTATCTGGGACCGACTAATGGTGACAGTAACTTCTTCTTTTTTTCACTTGTTAAAATAAATTTAGATAATTTTTAATATTGTAGTAATTGTTATTTTTTAATATATTTTTTATTTGAAAATATATTTAAATAATATTTTTTATTTTTTAAATTTTATTTTTAATATCATTATATTAAAATAATCTAAAGATACCGAGGTAAAAAAAAAGTACAAAAAAATCTTAAATTTTTTTAAAATATTTTTGAAATGAAAAAATAAATAAAAAAATTATGTTGTAAATATAATTTTATTTTTTTAATTGGATTTAGACCAAACCAGGTAAAAGAGGTCTGGGTTTTTTTTTCATTAATTTTTGAATTATTAAGTTAATTCAAGACAAGACAATTATTTATTTTAGTATTAATTAATCATATGAATAAAACCTCAATAATTTATAATAATTTATTATGTGCAACTGAAAAATCAACTTAAATAAGGCTTAAATTGAATTTAATAACTACAAATATTATGGATGAATGAAAACGAATTTAAATAATAGTTGCATTGTGTGTTACTAGAATTGATTGATAGGAGGAAAGAAAATGAAAACAATGGCATTTGAAATTAGATAAATTTCTAATTCGGGCATAACATTGTAGATATTGACTAAATAAAGGTACAAAAATCTCACCTAGGATTTTATAATCATGGATTCAATCGGTCTTATAATTTTTTTATTATATTTATTTTGTATTTAAATAAAAATATATATATATTAAAAAAAAACTTAAAAAAACCAGACATGTGAGTTTGGTGGCCGAACCCTTCCAGGTCTCTAAGAAAAAAGCCTACAGGCTTGGGTCTTCAGGCCCGGGTCTATGTGCTTGGACCTTATATATTTTTTTTTATCTTTTTAAAGGAAGGATGGACTTTAAAAAAAAAAATCGAACAACATGTTATTTATTTGTCTTAATTCTAGCCACTAGTATGATGGTTGGAAAATCATAGCAGAATTTTTTTTCCCTAAAAACCCTTTCTTAACCCATTATAACCAAAAAAAATTTATAAACACTTTTATAACATCTAGAAATCAATTTATTAACCTAAAAAACTCAAGATATGATAAAAATATATATATATGAAATCAAATTGGATTAGATTTTCTTCCTCAATTTTGATATATTTTCAGGCAATATTGAAGTTTTAAATAATCATTATCAAACATTTTCATCAAATAGAGCCCATGAATACCAAGATCAATAATTTTTGTGGTCAAAATTAATAAAAACAACAACTCTCTCTATATTGAAATGATGATCTTTATCTTCTCTCACAAAATAAAAAAATAAAAAAAATAAAAATAAAGTTTTATACTAAAACTGAATTTGAGAGAGAGAAAAATTAAGGGGCCAAAAAGATATCATTTTAAAAATTGAAAGACTAAATTAAACTTTTTACACTAGTTTTGAACATATCATCTATTTTCATCGCTTTTTTCATTTTGGTTTTTCTTCTTTCAATTTTAATCCTGGTTAATAAATAGAAAGCAATTAGTTATCAATTTTGTAATTGAATGACTCAATCAATAATAAAAACAAGTTTGAAGACTAAAATAAAAAAAGTATTGCTCCAACACTATTCTAGACCACCCTTCCATTTTGATTTTTTGTTAATGTCTAAAACCTTTCGGATTATACTTGGAGGTTTTATGTTCAATTCATGAAAGAATAGTAAGGATTCAGGGTGGAGAGGCTATCCCACTTTAAAAATGAGAAGAGGTTTTTATTCTATTTTTCTCATTAAGCATTATTTATTGGAATAATATATTATTTTTTTTATTAATGTTTTATTTTAAAAAAATATCATTTAATATTATTTTTTATTAAGTTATTTCACTCTTATTACATAGATCACAGGTTTGACGAGTTAACTAGATTGATTCAAGTTTTTTTTTTTCTTAATTTTTTTTCAATTGGATTATTTTAGCCTCATGATCTAAGAATTATATTTACTAAGTTAACCTGAGTTAATTCAAAGTATTTTTGTGTTTTTTTTAATTGAATTTTTTTTTAATTTTATGATTCAAAATTAGATGGATTGAGAATTGAGCTTCATAATCTGTTTTAATTTTTTTTCTATAATGATATTTTAGTTTTATTATTACCATACGTGGGTTTTGATATTTTAACCCTAGTTAAATTGATTGTTTTTCTTAGTTTCTTTCTAAGCTTATGGTGCATGTCTCAGTGTCCCAAGTCTTTTTGTTTCTTCTGTCTTCGTACCATAACCAAATGCTATTTAAAATGAATATGTTTTAGAATAGTTTTAAATTGAGTTTTTATACTTCTAAAACAAAATATAAAGAAATATATATCTCAGTGTCCCCATTTTGTTTGTTTTCTCATTATTTATACGGCAATCAAACGCATACGGGATAACTGCCGACTGGTATAATTGTTTACAAAGAATTGAGTTAGGGGAAGATTATAATTTGAGGTCATCTTCCCCCTAAACCTTTGGTAAAAAGCTAAAAGAAAATAAGAATTAAATCCCAGAAATCCCGTAAAGAATCCTCGTCCAACAAATATTTGAGGTCCCCATTTTTTTAAAAAAATTAACTTTTACATATCCCTTTCTAGGGTTTTCTTTTACCCTCGTGTATTTCTCCTTGTCTATTAATTTATTTATTTATTAAACTCTAGCAATCATGTAAGGGCTAGATAAACTAAAGAACACTTTGTTAGCATCTGTCTTCTTATAAACAACTCTCAACTTTCATGCTCGTGGTTAGGTAAAAAGCCCTTTTGATTTTTCTTTATACGGGCAACATTCTGATAATCACCTAGGATGCTTAGGGTCACATTGCCATAAAGGGAAGTCAAGTCCATCTCCATTATGGAGTGTTGTAGCTAAATAATTTTGAAGTATGGCCACCATTAGCTTGCTTTTTTGTTGTTGTGTTCTTTATGGTCTAAAAGTTCTGCTATGACATGCTCTTGAGTTGCTGCAGACAATTTTGAAGAATGGCAAACATTAGCTGCTTTTGTGTTATAATTAGTTAACAGTTGCAAATGTTGTCTCCATTACTATTCTCTCATGTCTGTCGCCATCATTGAGTTTGAAAAAATTCTGAATAGGCAGAAACATTAATATTTTTTCAAACCAATAGCAGAATAACTCCGTCATCATCATCATCATGGTACTTTTTTGTATAAGATTTTGTAAAAGAAGCCTTTCTTTAAGGTAGGATTTTACCACCAGGTTGCGGGGACGATGGTGGGCTGCTGATGGTTTACCTGTCATCATAAAGTAGCAGAAAAAAGAGAAGAAAGGTAAGGAATGATTGCAGCTTATAATAGCAGTATTGACAGATGTTAAAGATGTCTACAGTTCTGAACATCTCTTGACATCTGAGGACAAAATCAAGTTCCGCATGATAATCATACAGAAGACCTAATCCACACCGAAAGTCGAAAGGCCTTTCCTTTCACTTCAAGGCACCACCCGTGACAGGACCAGTTTGGCACAAGTGTAAACCCTTTAGAATACTAAAATTAGAGAGAAATCAAATCTTGCGTTGAAAAATACTTGCTACGAAGCCGAAAGGGCTTTAACAAAGAAATTAGCGGATGAGTTGATACTGGATTCTTTCCCCTCTCATTAGCAAATGATTTTCCTGCAACTTGTGAAAAGATCTGCAGGAAGATGTTGAAAATCTGGAAAAGAGTTGTGATCTGACTTCAAATGGACCCAATAATTGCTAGAACTCAGTGGTTATAGATTATTGGTGACTAACTAGCAAATAGTTTTTGTAAGACTCTGGCTAAGTCACACTGCCATCAAAACCTACACTATATCCAGGTAGTGCACTTAAAGGTGCTTCTAACATCACCCATCCATAATTTCCTACATGAATTATCCCCATTGATTCCATAACCAACCCATCAATCAAATCTGAGAAGAAAAAAACAAAGAAAAGAAAACTATGTGAAGCTGTCAACTAGGCCTACTGGCTCCTGTTAGGAAGTTGTTGGTTAGTTTTTTTTTCTCTCCAAGTAGCACAATGAAAAAAAATTCCCAAGCTAACAAGGTTAAAAAAAAAACTCCTAAACTAACACTAGTTGTACAGGGTTTGCATAAGTGACTATATATCATGTCATGCATGTTCGATCTCCATAAGTGACCTCCTTATTTTGTTAGTAGCGCTATATAAAGATGAGCAAATACTTTATGACAAGTATAGGCCCCAGCTAGCCAGGCAGAGTTTCTTTCGTCAGCTCTGCTTGTTTATGCCTTTCTAATCAACATGACATATCGCAAATTTGAAACATTTAGTTCCGCCTATATTAAGACCGAAGACTGTAAGAAATAAGATGACTGCAAGAATGCAAAAAATGGAAGGTGAGAAAGGAGCTGCAGATCATCCTGAGACAAGGGACACCTACAAAATTGCTTATATAATCCATTTTCTGCTCGGTGCTGGTAATTTGCTTCCATGGAACGCTTTTATCACAGCTATTGATTACTTTGGCTATCTCTATCCAACCAAGCACATTGAGAAGGTCTTTTCTGTAGCTTACATGAGCTCTTCTGTTCTGGTTCTACTAATAGTCGTGAGCTGGGGTGGCTGGAGCAAGCAGCTAAGTTACAGATTAAGAATGAACATGGGATTTTGCATTTTTGTACTCTCTCTAATGGTGGCTCCACTAATAGACTGGTCTTCGAGTGGCAGCGGGCCAGAAGGGAGATCGAATGGAGCCTATGGTGTGACAGTTGCATCAGTCGTGGTTTGTGGTATAGCTGATGGATTGGTAGGAGGAAGTTTGATAG
Organism: Populus alba x Populus glandulosa; assembly: GCA_033617975.1. Lineage (NCBI taxonomy): Eukaryota > Viridiplantae > Streptophyta > Magnoliopsida > Malpighiales > Salicaceae > Populus > Populus alba x Populus glandulosa. The sequence continues at coordinate 12,805,372 of CM066160.1, forward strand.
GAGCAGCTGGAAAGCTTCCAAAACAGTACATGCAGGCTGTTTTTGCAGGAACTGCCTCTTCAGGTATTATATAATACCACAACTCCCAACTTTTCTTATCATTTCTTCCATGATTCAACAGAAAAGGAAGTATTAAAGAGTAGGTGAGTAGGAGACATGATCAATGGTAGGTTCTTATTATGATAAAGCATATTGTCTCTTCCAAATTATGAGTTAAAAGCAAACAACATAGTGGTCATCGAATCATTTTCACCTGTTGGAGAGAATTTGAAGAAGATAAATAGCATCCCAAGGAGACTGTCTTTTCCTTTCAGGGCCAAAGTTATAGATTTACTTCCACGAATTTAGATCAAGGCACAAATCTTCACTGTTTTCCTTAGACAGGTTAATTATTCAGAATAAGCAATCATTTCCAGCAATAGCATGTTTTCACTTTTTCCATCATTGCCAGCAAGTACTTTCTTGGCACAACATAACTTCTGGAAAGATTTGAACAGTTTCCATGCCTTGTGGAGCATCAAGTGATTCAGAATTTCGTGAGTTTTGAGATTGCAGGGGACTGGAGCCTCAACGAATCCATCAGAAACCAACCCTATTACCACTATCAGTTATGCTTCCGAGAAGCTGGTTTTAAACTGTATAATTCTTAGCTTATTTTTAGGAGAAAGATGTAAAATAAATGTTTGTTGTCTTGCTTGAACTTTATTTTGCATGTAAGGTGTAGATGAGTGAAAGCAAGTATTCTGTGGTGAAGCAGATATTGTTAGACAGCTTAAGGAATCATACTCAGTTCCCCTGACTACATCAATTGCTTGTAACAGGTGTTCTCATTTCCATCTTGAGGATCATTACAAAGGCATCACTCCCTCAGAACCCTCAACGTCTCCGAACAAGTGCTCACTTCTACTTTATAGTTAGCGCCATCATTCTGCTCTGTTGCGCTCTCTCTTCCAATTTGTTATACAAACTACCAGTTATGGAACAGCTTTACAAACTTGCTCCTGATGATTCACTGTTTCCAAAACCAAAATTTCGGGCTGTAGCAAGAAAAATTCGATGGCCAGCTTTTGGTGTTCTCATGATTTATATCGTGACCTTGTCGATATTTCCTGGTTTCATAGCAGAAGATCTCTCGTCCAAGTTACTAAAAGATTGGTATCCCGTTTTGCTGATAACAATATACAATGTTGCAGACTTCACTGGGAAATCTTTAACCGCAATATATGTTCTGAAGAGCATTAAGAAGGCAACATGGGGTTGCATTCTCAGGCTTGTGTTCTATCCTCTCTTTGCAGCTTGTCTCAATGGACCCAAGTGGCTGAAAACTGAAGTACCCGTGGCAATTCTAACTTTCATGCTCGGAGTGACTAATGGCTATCTGACAAGTGTTCTCATGATCCTTGCTCCCATGGCAGTATCAGTTTCAGAAGCAGAGTTATCTGCAATTGCAATGGTTGTGTTCCTAGGAATAGGGTTGGTTGGTGGATCAGTTATTGGCTGGTTTTGGATCATTTGAGCCTCTTTTTTTTGGTCTCTCAGGCTAGTTGGGAACAGATTATATTCACAGGTAAAATTCAAGAACAAAACTAACCGGAGGTTAGCACCAGGAATAATCGATGGCAAATGATATGAATTTAGAGCTATCAATCTTTAGTTTCCCAATCAGCTGCTGATTTCTTGTTCTGAGTGAAAGTATCCTTATCCTTTGTGTATTTAAGAAGATTAGATTACTCTTCTTACCCTTTCTAAAGCACAGGTTTGACTCTCCAAATATTCCCATTTGCACTCAAAAGGATGATGTAACAGAGGCCAGATGACCTCAAACATACACTGAAAGATAATTAAAACAAGAAAATCTTGATATATCTCAGAACACGCGAATCAGAATCCCCCGCGGTAGCTGTTAGTGAATTTGCTTAGAAAATGAAGCTATAACGTTCAATGACAGCTTGTCCGCCAGGCTTCCACTAGTCTTTGTCGAGACTTTGACTATTCAATCTCTAGCTGGAGGCTGTTTGATACTATCAATCAGGGAGCTGGCATGGACCAAAAATAATAACATTATTTAAGTCTTACAGGGCTTAGCTTAAGTTGCAAGCATAGCTTTGCAGTCGTAGAATCCCAATTCTTGATGTGAAGGGCAAGCCCTAACCTAACAACTCACATCTTGGCAAACTGGTAGATCAGGTCTTGGCAAACTGGTAGATCAGGTCCTGTTACTGTACTAGCAAATAGCATATAGAAAATTTTAACGCTCCTGGGACTATTATTGAAGACAGGGGAAGATAGATAATGATAATTTAACGATTTAATCTATCCACGCTTTATCATTTCCTTGATTCCTTCAGGTTAATTGAAGGTGAAGCATCAACCCTAAACGAAATTTAAGAGGCAGGACATAACATGCTAAACGCGTTGTTATTGTCTTAATTATGCTAATATCTACAGCATTGGGCAACTCTTTTCTGTCCAACCACAATGCTTACCTATAGGGGGGATACTTGCATGACCAGAGGAAAGGATATTTCAAACTTCAAAGTTTAAGCAAAACTCCACTATGCAGTGGCAGCAATCCCTGCCAGAACAAAAGAACTTTATTGACAAATATATAACAAGCCAAGCAGAAAGTAAGAGAGGCAATGCCATAAAAACTCGTCTTATCTTTTATTTTTCTTTCTACATCAAATGGCTAGACGAGCAAAGCATGGTAATCAAACAACTCAACTGTGCAGCTTAAAAGGTTACTACAAAAATTGCAAAAAGAAAGGATGTATAAACAAAGGTCAGAAGTTATGTCTAAGCTATGATACAAGGTTTTTGGGAGAGGTGGTGGTCTCAAGATGAGGCGGCTAAAGGAGGGAGAGGAGGCTTGGATCCATGGAAAAAAGTTCGCGGTGACAATTTGGTCATGTTTTCTCTCTGTTCCTGCTCTCCCCCTCCTCCTCCTCCTCCTCCTCTTCAGCATCCCAAAGAAACCGAGCATAAGATGCCATCACATAACTGCAGCATCAAAACAAAGACATGTTTAAAACTTGGCATCCATCATAACTACAGCGACAATGGTAAAGTACAATACTGTAACACTGATAATTGTCTATCCACGTACAATCCTTTTTCCCATCAAAAATTGAAACTAGGATCATGATATAATTCATGTCTCTAAGGTTCCAGCAGCAAATTTTATGGACTCTACAATCAACAAAGGTGCTTACCAATCATCGGGGGCAGCTTTAACAGCTCGATCGAAATAAGATTCAGCACGAGAAGCATCCTTATGATTCTGCCATATCAAATCAGCATACATTGAAAGAACATCTGCATCATTAGGGTTGGCTAGAATTGCTCTCCCACAGTACTCTTCAGCTTTTACAAAATCCAAACGAACCTGTTCCAATTCCAAAACAATACATTAGAACAATCTTGCCCAACAAGATTGGCTCCTATTCACTTACTAAATCATTCCTAATTTACTCATACTCTTACCTTTTGTGTTTGAAAATCATTTTTTACGTCTAAAAAACTTTTTGTCTCACGATTCTGTAGCTTAGAGTTTCAAAAACTTTATACTTTGAGAGTATGCATTAAAGTAATTTCCTACAAAGAGCAAAACTTTTATACAAAAGGAGCTTTAAAAGCACAAATTTCAGATGGATATTCACTGTTGATATACAATTACATTAACTACACAAGACAGAAACATAGCTTCCCATTTCTTTAAACTTCAAAAAAAAAAAAAACACATACACACACACACACAAAACACATTATCTAACCATAACACTAACAAATTCAATAAAAAAATAAAACAAAAAAAAATCAAAAACCATGCAAACAAGAACCTTTGCAATACAGCAAACACGTACCTCTTTCAAGAACCTGGCATAATTTCTGAGAAAAAGAGGATTCCCAGGATTGGCTTCAATCATCTTCTGATAATAAACATCGGTAGTTTCAGTCCCCTCATTAGACTCCTGAGACCCTGATCCTCCATCATCACCAAAATCCGACCTACCACGACCACCACAAAACTTCCGTCCACCACCATCACTACCACCACCCGTCACCAAAACCTCCAGCACCCCATTATCACCCTCCCCCTTCTCTCCAGCCTCACACTGTTCAAAAAACAACCCACCCTCCCAAAATGACACCTTTTTCTCCACTTCTTCATCAACTGGGATTCCATTCAAGATTCCGTTACTGGGTTTTCCCTTTGGCACTGAGAGGTCCCTTAAATCTGCCTCGGAAAAGGCTCTTGTCATTCTTTTAAAAGAATCATGATCTTGTGAAGAAATTGAAGAAAATGGACTAGAAGATGATGCTGTCAGCAAAATGGGTCGGGTTTTTTTAATTTGGTGCACAGATTCGGGTTCTGGAGATGGTTCTTTCAAGTGTGGAGGGATCCATGAATTCGGAATTGGCGTTGATGAGCTTCTAAGAAGCATTTTTTTGGCCTTGGATTTCTCTCAATCTCTGCAAATGTGAAGCCTTGGCATGTAGGATGGAGGAGAAGGTGATGTTTTTATATAGGAGTAAGGATTGAATCTTGGCCGTTGATTTTGTTAACGTAGGGATTCGGAGAGTACTGTACAAGTTCTTTTTTTGGCATTGGAGTTTCAGTGGCTTGTTTGGGTAAAGGATCTAAAGTTTTAATTTTAGAATTTTGTTTTTCTATTTTATGGTTTTCAAACATCTTTTCTTGAATTTATTCTTTTTACCTTTGTCATCAAAGCTTGGTCACGGGTTTCCGAATTTTAATTTTAAAATAATATTATTTTTATTTTTAAAAATAAAACATATTATTTTAGATTATTAAAAAATTATAGGTTTAGATAAAAATTTAAAAAAATCTTTGAAGTTAACTTGATAATATGTCACTACAATTTGTCTAATTTAGTCAAATTTAATAAATATATTTTTATTTATAATTTGTATAATTTTGGAATAAGTTATTTAATTTTTTTTTCAATTTTATAACATGATTAATTGATGGATTGTTGGTCGCAGTTGATAATTGGCCACTAATAAATAATGTGGGTGATTAATTGTTTTATTAATTTGTTGAGTAATTAATTGGTTATTAGTTATGGAAGTTTCTTGAAAATTGGGAAGATGATTCAAGTCAAAAGTCATTAATCATCCAGGTTTTATTCTAAACTTTCTTTTTAAATGTCTTATTCTATATATATGTATATATATATATGTATATATATGTATATATATATATATATATAACATGCATAGTCTTCCTTTTTAATTAGAGAAACATTGTCTAGATTTAATATTAATCAATCAAAATATTTTTTTCGTATTGATTTTAATTGTTTAATTTTTGTTTAGGAAGAAAGTCTTTATTTATTTATTTTCTTTTGAAATTTAATTTATCATGCAGCTATGGTGTGGTTTTATAACATTTCTTTATGGATTCAATATAACTTTATAGCATATGATTATTTATCAAGGCATATGTTTCAATATTAGTACTATCTAGAGATAAATCAAGGAAAAAGCTTCAATTACTATTCATACTATAATCCAAACGAAATCATTATACAGTATCCATGTGCTTCTCTTCCATTCACATAAAAGGAAAAAAAAAATTAATGGTTTCATTTTTTCTTATGAATGTGTGCATTACTACATATACCTAATAATCTCTCACAATTCTAAATTATGAAATATAAAGAAAAAAATGTGTTTTATTTTATCACACTAGTACATTTTGATTGTATGCTTATTTATTTGGTGAATATTTTGGTTTTATATACTTATTGGAAAATTAAAATCAAATTGGAAAGAGATTTAGTTTTAATTAATTTTTTTACTCACACTATGTTAGAGTTAATTCAGATTTTTTCTAATGTAAAAAAAAAAAAACAGGCAATGGTAATATAAGCCAACTCGGATTAACTTGGCAAACACGTAGGATATTAGATCAGAATACTCTATAGAATGAAATGTGAAAAAAAAAAATCACAAAGCTCATGGTCCAATAACCTAATCTCAAATGATGAAATTAAAAAAAAATAATTAAAAAAATATTGAAGAAAACACTTAAGTCAACCTAGGTTCACCATATTAACCCACACTCGCGATATAAGATCTAGATTTAAAAAATATATTTTTTAAAATAACCTAGAAAAAAGGATCGAAGTAAAAAAAATAAAAAAAACTTTGGAAAAAAAATATAAGTCACTTTGAGCTAACTTGACTAACCTGCGATCCAAGATAATCTAACTAACCTATAGTCTGAGATAACCCCATAAAAATCAAAAACATAAAAAATCAAAAAGTTCAAGATTTAATAGTCTAATTTCAAATGATAAAATTTAAAAAAGCTTAAAATAAAACATTGAAAAAAAATCTAAAAATAGTCAAGTTAACTGACTAACTCACGATCTAGAATAACCCCTATAAAATAAGAAAATGATAAAAAGAAAGCATTTAAAATAATAAGGACCAAAATCAGATAAAAAATGAAATAAAATATTGAGGGACAAAATAAAAATATTAAGAAAAGGATAAAAAAAAAGCAATTAAAAAAATGAAGACAAAAAATGAATAAAAAAATAAATGCAATAAAATATCAAGAGACAAAATTGAAACAAAAAAAGAACAGATCAAGAAAAGTATTAAAAAAACAACAATCAAATGAATGGGTATCATATTTGATATAAAAAAACAAATAAAATTAAATGAAAACCAAAACCAAAATCCAAAATAAAGAAAAACCAATAAAAAAAGAAAAAGAAAGGACCACAATTAAAATTAAAAATAAATGGAAGAACAACTCTGAATTTTAGTTGACCAAACACTTATTTAAAGAAGAGAAAAGAGTGGAGAGGAGAAAAAAATCTCATTGTTACCAAACTATCATGTATTGAACTACACATGCAGCCCCATTAGTTGCATCGTCATTGGACACTTTGAAAAGATATGGTGGTCGAACCTTATTAGTCATCGGAAGATGCTGCATAAAGTGTGCGAGCGACTTTCACTCGTTGATTTTTTTTAAAAAAATTATTTTTATTTGTTAAAAAATTGATTTACTCTTAATTCAAATAGATTATAATAGAAAAAACATGATAAAATATCAAAATACTCCTTAATCTCTTATTTATTTACTTGAAGAGAAATGAATTAATTTTTTTTATTTTAAAAATGAAAAGATGCAAAAGCCCCTCTTTTTTTTTCTTAAGGGTATTTATGTTATTTAATTGTGAAAAAAGTTAATAAACTATTACACCCCATTAATTTCATAAAACTAAATAAATCATCTGGAAAAAACTATTTTACCCACAAAAAGCTATTTATTTTGTGTAATTAAAAACACCCAACCTTAGATTGATAGGGTTTAGTTCTTTTTTTAATTTAGCGAAATCAAGTCCCATTATTTATTTATTTATTTCTTTTTCACTTACCCAACGAACCCTAACGAGCTCCCCGTATATACGATGGACGGAGGCAAGTACGCGGTCAACATTTCATTACAGTAGGACCCGCTTAAACATGATCATGTGAGAAGGGGCCCACTAAAAACCTTTGATTTATCACATAACTCCCTTGGACGGTCTAGATTCAATATCATCACGTGAGTCCACACTGCTAAGACTGGCATCTGGTGGTGACTCGTGAAAGGGAAAGGTGAGGATTTTTCCGCGGTGTTTTAGGCAACAATAAAAGCCCGTAGATATTTCAAGTTTCTACGAATTTGCCACTAATGTGTTTGAGTGGCTGCCCTTAACTTTTGTGGGACCCAAGATCGCAAACTGGCACCTTAGGTGGAGCCCATGGCTGGTGAGTCTTGGTGCTAGGAGGTCATGACCATCCTATCATGCCTGTCTTATGATTATTATGTGTATTTAGAAGAGAGTATTTTTTAAAATATATATTTTTAAAAAATATATTAAAATAATATTTTTTAATTTAAAAATAATTTTTAACATCAACACATTAAAATATCTAAAAATATAAATAAATTTAATTTCAAGCAAAAAAAATATAATACTTTTAAAACACAAAAAAAATAAAATTGGATTCTCTTGGATTATTAAAGAAGTGTTTGAGAATATAATTGCGGTTATTTTTTCAAGTGTTTCATTCAAAAATATATTAAAATAATATATTTTTTTATTTTTAAAAATTATTTTAGTCAATAATATCTTAAAATATTAATTTAAAATAAAATAAAATTTTAAAACAAAGAGGGCGGCGTGCTGTTTTTTTTTTCTTTGTCACGAAGAGGTGCAAGTTGATGATTGTAGGGGTAAAATTGTCAATATATATGATTAATTATGAAGAAAGATTTTTTTGCTGTGATTTTTTTCTTACTTTTACTTTGTTTTCTATTTTTGGCTTTATGCAATAAGTGTATGTGCTGATGCCAAATAATTGCCTTGTACTTGGGGAGAATTTTAACAAATAAGAAATTGACACATGAGAGGTATTGTTCGCACGTGGAGGTCCATTGCCTATGAACCATGCAACTATAAGAGCTTAATTTTAAAGTTAGTTTTATATATGGAGGTCTGAACGAGAGATTTTTAGATATGAGAAAATAATATTAATATTTAAACTAACATTTGTTTATTATTTTATGACAAAAAAAATTAAAGATAGATACAGTGAAGACATGTGAGATGTTTCTTCATATCCTTTTTGTTTTTAAAATACAGAAATTAATTTTAAGATTTATAAATTAATTTTATGTATTCATCCATGTCATTTCAATCAAACAAGTTTTTATTTATTTATTTTTCTATTCATTTTTTCTATCCCTAAATAATAACCAAATACTAATCAAGTTATTAGAAAAAAATCATCTTATTCCATTCAATGTACTTCAATCCCATAACATTTATGAAAATATATTTTTTAATGATTTTATCAATTGATCTAAAGTGTTTTAATTTATAATACTAATTATCGAAAAGGAATAAGATTAAAGATAAAACAATAATGTGATATATAGATGATGATATATATAAAATATAAAGAAAAAGGTTAAAAATCATCTCAACATAAAAAAAAACTTCATTATTGAGTATAAGCATGCAATTCACACTTCAACAGATGTATTTATAAGAAATATTTTTATTCCAATCTCACTAGTTTAACCCAAAACGACAGGATATGATGTAAATCTGCTTGATACCTAAGCTAATACCTGAAATGGTAGAGATGAAGAGGGTGATGTAGTAGTTATGATGATGATGATGATGATGATAAAAAAAAAAAAAAAGAGGTAGAGTTTTATAAAAAGGCACATCATTATTTTCAAAGGAGAAATTCTTAATTAAAAAATATTTTCTTTTGCAAAAACCATCGATCAAACAGCAAAAACAGAAAAAAAAAATATGCATTGTTTTTTATTAAAAAGGTAGTGTTAATTAATATTCATAGGGTAACTATTTGGATATTTGATGGAGGACGTAGCATCCTGTAAGGCTGCTTCTCCTCTATTCTTTAAAGAGTATTACCATCTTAAAATGGAGGAGCCCATGAAGCTACTTCCAGCAGTCTCTGTGGAAAAACATGAACACAAATTCAGACCAAGTAAAATGGGATGGCACAATCGATTAGCACCGCATGCAACGATATCCAAGAATCTAACATTTCTATCCATGTAAAGCTAGCTAGTGATGGCACCATGGATCGTGAAATATTTATAATATGTTGTGCTTAATTTGTCGTAAAGGACCATTACCAGAAAGAGAGATAGATATGGAATTTCCAAGCAAATTGTGTGAAGGAGATTCATAATTGCTTGGAAGCCAAGTAAAAGCCTCGAAGCATCTTCATTCTGATAATATATACAAACGATCAAAACTTGATCAAGCTTGGATAAAATGGTTTGGTAACCCTCTCAGCCTGCCAATTAGAAATATATATGAGGAGCACATTACGTAGGACCCATGATTCGAGCTTTTCAAGCTCTCATGTCCTCTCATGATGTCCTTCTTGCGTAAAATATTAGTATTAACAGCCTTTTACTATATAATCAATGAAATTTAGATCTTTGAGAAAACCCCATTTGAAACCAAGCTTTGAATTTGAGCTCCCATGGCTACATTCACGTCGTTTTTGTTGGGTTTTTGTTTTGGATTGATGGCGGGTTGGGTTTGGAGCAAGAGGCTCCTCCGTATCCCATTATTTGTTCTATGTGGAGTGCCATGGATCCAGTGAGCACCAACCCTTGAAGTTACGCAACACTTCGGTGCCATTTGCGAACGCATTATTTATCAGAACCAGGAGATCATCCGATGCTTAGCTCAATAAATATAGGTGGAGAAAACATTAATGTACATGAAATGAAAATTGTAGAGGGTGTTATGAACTAGTGTAAAGCTCCTGGATGAGTTTTGATGGCCTGAAAGCTTATTTGGTAACACGGTTGTGTTTGTTTTTTAAATAATGTTTTGTACTAAAATATGTCAATTATATTTTTTTATTTTTTAAAAATTATTTTTTACATCAGCATATTAAAATAATTTAAAAACGCTAAAAATATATTAATTTAAAGTTAATAAAAAAATAAAAATAAATTAATTTTTTAAAAATATTTTTATAATACTGATACAAATATTCCCTTAATCGCCTTAGAGTGTGTTTGGCAGTGTGGTAGCGGTTGCTTTTCAAATAGCTTTTCGTGCCGAAATACATGCAAATGATGTTTTTTTATTTTTTAAAAATCATTTTTGATATCAGCACATCAAAACGATCCAAAAAGTACAACCGTAACTCAATTTTAGCAAAAAAAAAAAAAAAAAAATTGAATTTTGTTAAAACGCCGGTTTGGCAGCAATGCCAAACGGGCTCTTAATCGCAATCTTGGATGTGAATAGCCTCGGTTTCTTTTTTACTTACTTACCTGGTGCCCATCACTACTGATAGAGAGATTAGAACTATCATTAGTTGCTGTGCTTGCATGTTCAATGGTGGGGATATGTGGACAAAAAACAATTATTAACAAGAAAAATATTGTTTATTCAGCATAGAAAAATGTGTACGCGAATGGTGGTGCGACACTCTCCCATCTTTGGAAACAAATATATAAAGGTGTGTGCTTAGGGTCACATGCATGACCATGAAGGGAAGTCAAGTCCATCTCCATTATGGAATGTAGCTAAATAATTTCGAAGTATGGACAACATTAGCTTCTCTTTTTTCTTCGTTTTTTTGTGTTCTTTATGGTCTAAAAGTTCTGCTATGACATGCTCTTGAATTGCTGCTTTTGTGTTGTGATTAGTTAACAGTTGCAAATACTGTATCCATTACTATTCTCTCATGTCTGTGTCCATTACAGTTGCAAATACTGCAGAAACTTTCAAACCAATAGCAGAATAACATGATGATCATCATCATCTTGATATATTTTGTAGAAGATCAAGCCTTTCTTTAAGGTAGGATTCTACCACCAGGTTGCTGGGACTATGGTGGGTTGTCGATCGATAGTTTACCAGTCATCATAAAGTAGCAGAAAAAAGAGAAGGTAAGGAATAATTGCAGCTTATAATAGCAGTATTGACTGATGTTAAAGATGTCTACAGTTCTGAACATCTCTTGACATCTGAGGACAAAATCAAGTTATGCATGATAATCATACAGAGGACCTACTTCACACAGAAAGGACTAACCTTTCACTTCAAGGCACCACTCCTGACAGGGCCAGTTTGGCACAAGTGAAAACCCTTTAAAGATGCTGGAATTAGAGAGCAATCAAATCTTGCATTGCTAAAGACTTGCCATGAAGAGAATTTTTTTTTTAAATTAGTACAGTAATTTAAAAGTTATGGTAAAATAATGTCATTTGAAAATTTTTTGGTAAAATAACATATGTTGACCTTGTTTTATTTTACAAACACAATATTTAGACCCCATTTATTTACTGAAAAATAATTTTATTTTGAAAAGTAAATTATTTTTCGATGTTTTATTTCTCCTTCCGAGTGAAAGTATCCTTATACTTTGTGTATTTAAGAAGATTAGATTACTCTTCTTACCCTTTCTAAAGCACAGGTTTGACTCTCCAAATATTCCCATTTGCACTCAAAAGGATGATGTAACAGAGGCCAGATGACCTCAAACATACACTGAAAGACAATTAAAACAAGAAAATCTCGATATATCTCAGAACACGCGCATTGTTATTGTATCTAAAGCATTGGACAGTCTTTTCTGTCCAACCACGATGCTTATCTATAGGGGGGATACTTGCATGACCAGAGGAAAGGATATTTCAAACTTCAAAGTTTAAGCAAAACTCCACTATGCAGTGGCAGCAATCCCTGCCAGAACAAAAGAACTTTATTGACAAATATATAACAAGCCAAGCAGAAAGTAAGAGAGGCAATGCCATAAAAACTCGTCTTATCTTTTATTTTTCTTTCTACATCAAATGGCTAGACGAGCAAAGCATGGTAATCAAACAACTCAACTGTGCAGCTTAAAAGGTTACTACAAAAATTGCAAAAAGAAAGGATGTATAAACAAAGGTCAGAAGTTATGTCTAAGCTATGATACAAGGTTTTTGGGAGAGGTGGTGGTCTCAAGATGAGGCGGCTAAAGGAGGGAGAGGAGGCTTGGATCCATGGAAAAAAGTTCGCGGTGACAATTTGGTCATGTTTTCTCTCTGTTCCTGCTCTCCCCCTCCTCCTCCTCCTCCTCCTCTTCAGCATCCCAAAGAAACCGAGCATAAGATGCCATCACATAACTGCAGCATCAAAACAAAGACATGTTTAAAACTTGGCATCCATCATAACTACAGCGACAATGGTAAAGTACAATACTGTAACACTGATAATTGTCTATCCACGTACAATCCTTTTTCCCATCAAAAATTGAAACTAGGATCATGATATAATTCATGTCTCTAAGGTTCCAGCAGCAAATTTTATGGACTCTACAATCAACAAAGGTGCTTACCAATAATCGGGGGCAGCTTTAACAGCTCGATCGAAATAAGATTCAGCACGAGAAGCATCCTTATGATTCTGCCATATCAAATCAGCATACATTGAAATAACATCTGCATCATTAGGGTTGGCTAGAATTGCTCTCCCACAGTACTCTTCAGCTTTTACAAAATCCAAACGAACCTGTTCCAATTCCAAAACAATACATTAGAACAATCTTGCCCAACAAGATTGGCTCCTATTCACTTACTAAATCATTCCTAATTTACTCATACTCTTACCTTTTGTGTTTGAAAATCATTTTTTACGTCTAAAAATCTTTTTGTCTCACGATTCTGTAGCTTAGAGTTTCAAAAACTTTATACTTTGAGAGTATCCATTAAAGTAATTTCCTACAAAGAGCAAAACTTTTATACAAAAGGAGCTTTAAAAGCACAAATTTCAGATGGATATTCACTGTTGATATACAATTACATTAACTACACAAGACAGAAACATAGCTTCCCATTTCTTTATACTTCAAAAAAAAAAACACATACACACACACACAAAACACATTATCTAACCATTACACAAACAAATTCAATAAAAAAATAAAACAAAAAAAAATCAAAAACCATGCAAACAAGAACCTTTGCAATACAGCAAACACGTACCTCTTTCAAGAACCTGGCATAATTTCTGAGAAAAAGAGGATTCCCAGGATTGGCTTCAATCATCTTCTGATAATAAACATCGGTAGTTTCAGTCCCCTCATTAGACTCCTGAGACCCTGATCCTCCATCATCACCAAAATCCGACCTACCACGACCACCACAAAACTTCCGTCCACCACCATCACTACCACCACCCGTCACCAAAACCTCCAGCACCCCATTATCACCCTCCCCCTTCTCTCCAGCCTCACACTGTTCAAAAAACAACCCACCCTCCCAAAATGACACCTTTTTCTCCACTTCTTCATCAACTGGGATTCCATTCAAGATTCCGTTACTGGGTTTTCCCTTTGGCACTGAGAGGTCCCTTAAATCTGCCTCGGAAAAGGCTCTTGTCATTCTTTTAATAGAATCATGATCTTGTGAAGAAATTGAAGAAAATGGACTAGAAGATGATGCTGTCAGCGAAATGGGTCGGGTTTTTTTAATTTGGTGCACAGATTCGAGTTCTGGAAATGGTTCTTTCAAGTGTGGAGGGATCCATGAATTCGGAATTGGCGTTGATGAGCTTCTAAGAAGCATTTTTTTGGCCTTGGATTTCTCTCAATCTCTGCAAATGTGGAGCCTTGGCATGTAGGAAGGAGGAGAAGGTGATGTTTTTATATAGGAGTAAGGATTGAATCTTGGCCGTTGATTTTGTTAACGTAGGGATTCGGAGAGTACTGTACAAGTTCTTTTTTTTGGCATTGGAGTTTCAGTGGCTTGTTTGGGTAAAGGATCTAAAGTTTTAATTTTAGAATTTTGTTTTTCTATTTTATGGTTTTCAAAACATCTTTTCTTGAATTTATTCTTTTTACCTTTGTCATCAAAGCTTGGTCACGGGTTTCCGAATTTTAATTTTAAAATAATATTATTTTTATTTTTAAAAATAAAACAATATTATTTTAGATTATTAAAAGATTATAGGTTTAGATAAAAATTTAAAAAAATCTTTGAAGTTAACTTGATAATATGTCACTGCAATTTGTCAAATTTAATAAATATATTTTTATTTATAATCTGTATAATTTTGGAATAAGTTATTTAATTTTTTTTTTCAATTTTATAACATGATTAATTGATGGATTGTTGGTCGCAGTTGATAATTGGCCACTAATAAATAATGTGGGTGATTAATTGTTTTATTAATTTGTTGAGTAATTAATTGGTTATTAGTTATGGAAGTTTCTTGAAAATTGGGAAGATGATTCAAGTCAAAAGTCATTAATCATCCAGGTTTTATTCTAAACTTTCTTTTTAAATGTCTTATTCTATATATATATATATATAAAACATGCATGGTCTTCCTTTTTAATTAGAGAAACATTATCTAGATTTAATATTAATCAATCAAAATATTTTTTTCTTATTGATTTTAATTGTTTAATTTTATTTTTTATGAAGAAAGTCTTTATTTATTTATTTATTTTCTTTTGAAAAAAGTTAATAAACTATTACACCCCATTAATTTCATAAAACTAAATAAATCATCTGGAAAAAAACTATTTTACCCACAAAAAGCTATTTATTTTGTGTAATTAAAAACACCCTACCTTAGATTGATAGGGTTTAGTTCTTTTTTAATTTAGCGAAATCAAGTCCCATTATTTATTTATTTCTTTCTTTTTCACTTACCCAACGAACCCTAACGAGCTCCCCGTATATACGATGGACGGAGGCAAGTACGCGGTCAACATTTCATTACAGTAGGACCCGCTTAAACATGATCATGTGAGAAGGGGCCCACTAAAAACCTTTGATTTATCACGTAACTCCCTTGGACGGTCTAGATTCAATATCATCACGTGAGTCCACACTGCTAGGACTGCCATCTGGTGGCGACTCATGAAAGGGAAAGGGGAGGATTTTTCCGCGGTGTTTTAGGCAACAATAAAAGCCCGTAGATATTTCAAGTTTCTACGAATTTGCCACTAATGTGTTTGAGTGGCTGCCCTTAACTTTTGTGGGACCCAAGATCGCAAACTGGCACCATTGGGTGGAGCCCATGGCAGGTGAGTCTTGGTGCTAGGAGGTCGTGACCATCCTATCATGGCTGTCTTATGATTATTATGTTTTAGCGGTAATTAAAAGAGTATTTTTTAAAATATTTTTTAATTAAAAAATAATTTTTAATATTAACACATCAAAATATCTAAAAATATAAATAAAGTTAATTCCAAGTAAAAAAAATATAATATTTTTAAAACACAAAAAAAAAAAATTAGATTCTCTTTGATTATTAAAAAGGTGTTTGAAAGTATAGTTACCGTTTTTTAACTGTTTCGCTAAAAAAATATATTAAAATAATATATATTTAAAAAAAAAAATTATTTTATCAATAATATATTAAAATATCTTAAAATATTAAAAAATATTAATTTAAAATAATATAAAATTTTAAAACAAAGAGGGCGGCGTGCTGTTTTTTTTTTTCTTTGTCACGAAGAGGTGCAAGTTGATGATTGTAGGGGTAAAATTGTCAATATATATGATTAATTATGAAGAAAGATTTTTTTGCTGTGATTTTTTTCTTACTTTTACTTTGTTTTCTATTTTTGGCTTTATGCAATAAGTGTATGTGCTGATGCCAAATAATTGCCTTGTACTTGGGGAGAATTTTAACAAATAAGAAATTGACACATGAGAGGTATTGTTCGCACGTGGAGGTCCATTGCCTATGAACCATGCAACTATAAGAGCTTAATTTTAACGTTAGTTTTATATATGGAGGTTTGAACGAGAGATTTTTAGATATGAGAAAATAATATTAATATTTAAACTAACACTTGTTTATTATTTTCTGACAAAAAAATAAAGATAGATATAGTGAAGACATGTGAGATGTTTCTTCATATAATTTTTGTTTTTAAAATAGAGAAATTAATTTTAAGATTAATAAATTAATTTTATGTATTCATCCATGTCATTTCAATCAAACAAGTTTTTATTTATTTATTTTTCTATTCATTTTTTCTATCTCTAAATAATAACCAAATACTAATCAAGTTATTAGAAAAAAATCATCTTATTCCATTCAATGTACTTCAATCTCATAACATTTATGAATTTTATTTGTAATAATTTTATCAATTGATCTAAAGTGTTTTAATTTATAATACTAATTATCGAAAAGGAATAAGATTGAAGATAAAACAATAATGTGATATATAGATGATGATATATATAAAATATAAAGAAAAAGGTTAAAATCATCAACATAAAAAAAAACTTCATTATTGAGTATAAGCATGCAATTCACACTCCAACAGATGTATTTATAAGAAATTTTTTTATTCCAATCTCACCTAGTTTAACCCAAAACGACAGGATATGATGTAAATCTGCTTGATACCTAAGCTAATACCTGAAATGGTAGAGATGAAGAGGGTGATGTAGTGGTTATGATGATGATGATGATAAAAAAAAGAAAAAAAAAAAAAAAGAGGTAGAGTTTTATAAAAAGGCACATCATTATTTTCAAAGGAGAAATTCTTAATTAAAAAATATTTTCTTTTGCAAAAACCATCGATCAAACAGAAAAAACAGAAAAAAAAATATGCATTGTTTTTTATTAAAAAGGTAGTGTTAATTAATATTCATAGGGTAACTATTTGGATATTTGATGGAGGACGTAGCATCCTGTAAGGCTGCTTCTTCTCCTCTATTCTTTAAAGAGCATTACCATCTTAAAATGGAGGAGCCCATGAAGCTACTTCCAGCAGTCTCTGTGGAAAAACATGAACACAAATTCAGACCAAGTAAAACGGGATGGCACAATCGATTAGCACCGCATGCAACGATATCCAAGAATCTAACATTTCTATCCATGTAAAGCTAGCTAGTGATGGCACCATGGATCGTGAAAGATTTATAATATGTTGTGCTTAATTTGTCGTAAAGGACCATTACCAGAAAGAGAGATAGATATGGAATTTCCAAGCAAATGGTGTGAAGGAGATTCATAATTGCTTGGCAGCCAAGTAAAAGCCTCGAAGCATCTTCATTCTGATAATATATACAAACGATCAAAACTTGATCAAGCTTGGATAAAATGGTTTGGTAACCCTCTCAGCCTGCCAATTAGAAATATATATGAGGAGCACATTACGTAGGACCCATGACTCGAGCTTCTCGAGCTCTCATGTCCTCTCATGATGTCCTTCTTGCGTAAAATATTAGTATTAACAGCCTTTTACTATATAATCAATGAAATTTAGATCTTTGAGAAAACCCCGTTTGAAACCAAGCTTTGAATTTGAGCTCCCATGGCTACATTCACGTCGTTTTAATTTGTTGGGTTTTTGTTTTGGATTGATGGCGGGTTGGGTTTGGAGCAAGAGGCTCCGTATCCCATTCTTTGTTCTATATATGTGGAGTGCCATGGATGCAGCGAGCTCCAACTCCTGAAGTTACGCAACACTTCGGTGCCATTTGCGAACGCATTATTTATCATACCAGGAGATTGTTAGAGAATAATATAAATTATTTTTAAAAAATTTATTTAATAGTTTAAGCTATTAGGTTAAAATAGTTTTTTAACATGGTATTAGAACCTTGATAACCAAGTAATCACGAGTTTGAATCTCTATTTATTTGATAAAAATTAAGCACAAGATAATGTGGGTATGTGCAAGTTTCAAACCCAAAAAGCTTTTACTTAAGAGAATGTGTTAGAGAATAATATAAATTATTTATTGGGATCTCATTTAATAGCTTAAGCTATTGAGTTGAGATGGTTCTTTGACAAAAAATTTTTATGCTTAGCTTAATAAATGGAGAAAACATTAATGTACATGAAATGAAAATTGTAGAGGGTGTGTGATTGTTATGAACCAGTGTAAAGCTCTTGGATCCAAGAGCTTCTATGGCATGAATTGCCTTGCTGGGATTTAATTGCCATCTTGGATGTGAATGGCCTCGGTTTCTTTTTGACCTACTTACCTGGTGCCCATCACTACTGATGGAGAGATTAGAGCTATCATTAGTTGATGTGCTTGCATGTTCAATGGTGGGGATATTTGGACAAAAAACAATTATTAACAAGAAAAATATTGTTTATTCTGCATAGAAAAATGTGCACGCGAATGGTGGTGCGACACTCCGATCTTGGTAACAAATATATAAAGGTGTGTGCTTAGGGTCACATGCATGACCATGAAGGGAAGTCAAGTCCATCTCCGTTATGGAATGTAGCTAAATAATTTCGAAGTATGGACAACATTAGCTTCTCTTTTTTCTTCGTTTTTTTGTGTTCTTTACGGTCTAAAAGTTCTGCTATGACATGCTCTTGAATTGCTGCAGACAATATTGAAGTATGGCAAACATCATCTGCTTTTGTTTTGTAATTAGTTAACAGTTGCAAACACTGTATCCATTACTATTCTCCCATGTCTGCCTCCATCATTGAGTTTGAAAAATGTCTGAGTAGGCAGAAACTTTCAAACCAATAGCAGAATAACATGATCATCGTCATCGTCATCATCTTCATCTTGATATATTTTTGTGTAAGATTCTGTAAAAGAAGCCTTTCTTTAAGGTAGGATTCTACCACCAGGTTGCGGGGACGATGGTGGGTTGTGGATCGATAGTTTACCTGTCATCATAAAGTAGCAGAAAAAAGAGAAGAAAGGAAAGGAATAATTGCAGCTTATAATAGCAGTATTGACTGATGTTAAAGATGTCTACAGTTCTGAACATCTCTTGACATCTGAGGACAAAAACGAGTTCCGCATGATAAATCAACAGAGGACCTACTTCACACAGAAAGGACTAACCTTTCACTTCAAGGCACCACTCCTGACAGGGCCAGTTTGGCACGAGTGAAAACCCTGTAGAGATACTAAAATTAGAGAGCAATCAAATCTTGCATTGCTAAAGACTTGCCATGAAGAGATTTAAAAAAAAAAAATTAGTACAGTAATTTAAAAGCAGGCTGTTTTTGCAGGAACTGCCTCTGCAGGTATTATATAATACCACAACTACCAACTTTTCTATCATTTTTTCCATGATTCAACAGAAAAGGAAGTATCAAAGAGTAGATGAGTAGGATACATGGTCAATGGTAAGTTCTCATCATGATAAACGATATTGTCTCTTCCAAATTATGAGTTAAAAACAAACAACATAGTGGTCAAGGAATCATTTTCACCTGGTGGAGAGAATTTGATGAAGATAAATAGCATCCCAAGGAGACTGTCTTTTCCTTTCAGGGCCAAAGTTATAGATTTACTTCCACGAATTTAGATCAAGGCACAAATCTTCACTGTTTACCTTAGACAGGTTATTCAGAATAAGCAATCATTTCCAGCAATAGCATGTTTTCACTTTTTCCATCATTGCCAGCAAGTACTTTCTTGGCACAACATAACTTCTGGAAAGATTTGAACAGTTTCCATGCCTTGTGGAGCATCAAGTGATTCAGAATTTCATGAGTTTTGAGATTGACGGGGACTAGAGCCTCAATAAATCCATCAGAAACCAACTCTATTGCCTCTATCAGTCATGCTTCCCAGAAGTTGGTTTTAAACTGTATAATTCTTAGCATATTTTTAGGAGAAAGATGTAAAAAACATGTTTGTTGTCTTGCCTGAACTTTATTTTGCATGTAAGAAGCAGGTGAGTGAAATCAAGTATACTGTGGTGAAGCATATATTGTTAGACAGCTCAAAAAATCATACTCAGTTCCCCTGACTACATCAATTGCTTGTAACAGGTGTTCTCATTTCCATCTTGAGGATCATTACAAAGGCATCACTCCCTCAGAACCCTCAACGTCTCCGAACAAGTGCTCATTTCTACTTTATAGTTAGTGCCATATCATTCTGCTATGTTGCGCTCTCTCTTCCAATTTGTTATACAAACTACCAGATATGGAACAGCGTTACAAACTTGCTCCTGATGATTCACTGTTTCCAAAACCAAAATTTCGGGCTGTAGCAAGAAAAATCCGATGGCCAGCTTTTGGTGCTCTCATGATTTATATCGTGAATTTGTCGATATTTCCTGGTTTCATAGCAGAAGATCTCTCCTCCAAATTACTAAAAGATTGGTATCCCGTTTTGCTGATAACAATATACAATGTTGCAGACTTTACAGGGAAATCTTTAACCGCAATATATGTTCTGCAGAGCATTAAGAAGGCAACATGGGGTTGCATTCTCAGGCTTGTGTTCAATCCTCTCTTTGCAGCTTGTCTCAATGGACCAAAGTGGCTGAAAACTGAAGTACCCGTGGCAATTCTAACTTTCATGCTCGGAGTGACTAGTGGCTATCTGACAAGTGTTCTCATGATCCTTGCTCCCATGGCAGTATCAGTTTCAGAGGCAGAGTTATCTGCAATTGCAATTGTTGTGTTCCTAGCCAGGAATCGGGTTGGTTGGTGGATCAGTTATTGGCTGGTTTCGGATCATTTGAGCCTTTTTTGGTCTCTCGGGCTAGTTGGGAACAGATTATATTCACAAGTAAAATTCAAGAACACAGGTAACTGGAGGTTAGAACCAGGAATAATCGATGGCAAATGTATGAATTTAGAGCTATCAGTCTTTAGTTTCCCTATCAGCAGCTGATTTCCTGTTCTGAGTGGAAGTATCCTTATCCTTTGTGTATTGAAGAAGATAAGATTACTCTTCTTACCCTTTCTAAAGCACAGGTTTAACCCTCCAAATATTCCCATTTGCACTCAAAAGGCTGAGTTGCAAGCACAGCTTTTCTGTCGTAGAGCCCCAATACTTGATGTGAGGGCAACCCTGACAACTCGCGTCTTGGCAAACTGGTAGATCAGGCCCTGTTACTGTATAGAAATTTTAACACTCCTAGGACTTGCTAAGTTTGAACAGAAATCAGCTCGTTAAATTATTGAATACAGGGGAAGATAGATAATGATAATTTAACGATTTAATCTATCCAGGCTTTATCAATTTCCTTGATTCCTTCAATAATTAAAGGTCGAGCATAAACCCTAAATAAAATTGAAGAGGCAATACATAACATGCTAAACGCATTGTTATTGTATCTAAAGCATTGGACAGTCTTTTCTGTCCAACCACGACGCTTATCTATAGGGGGGATACTTGCATGACCAGAGGAAAGGATATTTCAACCTTCAAAGTTTCAGCAAAACTCCACTATGCTGTGACAGCAATACCTGCCAGAACAAAAGAGCTTTATTGACAAATATATAACAAGCCAAGCAGAAAGTAAGATGCCATAAAAACTCGTCTTATCTTTTATTTTTCTTTCTACATCAAATTGCTAGACGAGCAAAGCATGGTAATTAAACAACTCAACTGAGCAGCTTAAAAGGTTACTAGAAAAATTGCAAAAATAAAGGATGTATAAACAAAGGTCAGAAGTTATGTCTAAGCTATGATACAAGATTTTTGGGAGAGGTGGTGGTCTCAAGATGAGGCGGCTAAAGGAGGGAGAGGAGGCCTGGATCCATGGAAAAAAGTTGGCGGTGACAATTTGCTCATATTTTCTCTCTGATCCCGCTCCTCCTCCTCCTCCTCCTCTTCAGCATCCCAAAGAAACCGAGCATAAGATGCCATCACATAACTGCAGCATCAAAACAAAGACATGTTTAAAACTTGGCATCCATCATAAGTACAGCGACAATGGTAAAGTACAATACTGTAATACTGATAATTGTCTATCCACGTACAATCCTTTTTCCCATCAAACATTGAAACTAAGATCATGATATATTTCACGTCTCTAGGGTCCCAGCAGCAAATTTTATGGACTCTACAATCAACAAAGGTTCTTACCAATCATCGGGAGCAGCTTTAACAGCTCGATCGAAATAAGATTCAGCACGAGAGGAATTCTTATGACTCTGCCATATCAAATCAGCATACATTGAAAGAACATCTGCATCATTAGGGTTGGCTAGAATTGCTCTTCCACAGTACTCTTCAGCTTTTACAAAATCCAATCGAATCTGTTCCAATTCCAAAACAAAACATTAGAACAATCTTGCCCAACAAAAGTGGCTCCTATTCACTTACTGAATCATTCCTAATTTACTCATACTCTTACCTTTTGTGTTTGAAAATTTATTTTTACATCTAAAAAACAGTTTTTCTCACGATTCTGTAGCATAGAGTTTCAAAAACTTTTTACTTGGAGAATATCCATCAAATTAAATTCCTATTGACAGAGCAAAACTTTCATAAAAAAGGAGCTTTAAAAGCACAAATTTCAGACAAAAATATTCACTGTTGATATACGATTACATTAACTACACAAGACAGAAACATAGCTTCCCATTTCTTTAAACTTCAAAATAAAAAAAACAACACAAAACACATTATCTAACCATAACAAAAAAATAAAACAAGAAACAAAAAAATTCAAAAACCATGCAAGCAAGAACCTTTTGCTATACAGCAAACACGTACTTCTTTCAAGAATCTGGCATAATTTCTGAGAAAAAGAGGATTCCCAGGATTGGCTTCAATCATCGTCTGATAATAAACATCGGTAGTTTCAATCCCCTCATTCGACTCCCGAAACCGTGATCCTCCACCATCACCAAAATCCGACCCAAAACCACCTCCACCACCACAAAACTTCCTTCCACCACCATCACCACCACCACCCGTCACCAAAACCCCTAACACCCCATTATCACCCTCCCCCTTCTCTCCAACCCCAAACCCTTCATATAACAACCCACTCTCCCAAAATGACACTTTTTTCTCCACTTCTTCGTCAACTTCCTGGTCAGCAGTGATTCCATTCAATATTTTGTTGCTGGGTTCTCTCTTTGGCACTGAGAGGTCCCTTAAATCATTCTTGGAAAAGGCCATTTTCACTCTTTCATTAGAATCATGGCCTTGTGAAGAAATGGAAGAAAATGGTCTAGAAGATGATGCTGCCAACGAAATGGATCGGATTATTTGGATTTGGTGCAAGGATTCGGGTTCTGGAGATGGTTCTTTCGAGTGTGGAGGGATCCATGAATTCAGAATTGGCGTTGATGAGCTCCTAAGAAGCATATTTTTGGCTTTGGATTTCTCAGTCTCTCGAGGCTTGGCATGTCATATGTACGTAGAATGTTATGCTCTTATATAGGAGCAAGGCACCGTTTCATTTTGCGGTTGTAAGGAGTTTTTGCAAAACATTAAATTTGTTTTTAGTTTTTTCTTAATGTTTTTTAATTATTTTTTTAAATGAAAAATACCTTATAATGTCAAACGGGATTTAAGGATTCAATCTTGGCCGGTGACTTTGACACTTGGCAGCGTATGATGATTCAGTATGGTCTTGTACACGTGCTTATTTTGGTATTGGGGTTTTAGTGGCTTGTTTGGGGTAATGTATCTAAAGTTTTATTTTGGAATTTGTTTTCCTATTTTATGGTTTTCAAAAACTTTTTTTTTCTTGAGTTTTTTTTTTATTTTTTAATTGTATTCATGCTTTAATTTTTAAATGCACGTACATTTTTGGAATAAGTTATTGGTTTTATATATATTGATCCATTGAGTAATTAAGTGGTTCTTTGTTATGGAAGTTTGTTAACAACTAGGAAGGTGAATTAAAGGTGCATTTGTTTTAAGGTTGCTTATTATTTAAAAAAATCAAATTAATATTTTTTTGTAATTGTTTTATAATTTTAATGTATTAATATTAAAAATATAAAACAAATTTTTCAATAAATTTTCAATTAAAAATACTCTTACATAAGCATTGTGAATCTTATTACCCAAAATTTACTAAGTCATCGTGTATTCATCATCCAAGTTTTATTTTAAACTTTTTAAATGTTTTTTTTTTAAAAAAAAAATACATATGTTTTGTTTGTTTATTGAAAAGTAGTTTTTTAAGTAAAATTATGAAAAAAAAATGATTTTTTTATGTTTGACAGTATCATGAACAATAAAATAAAAAACAGTTTTCAATATTTGATTATGCTATAAAAAATAAACTAGAAAATAATTTATAAATATTTTAGTTTTTTTTTCCAAGTTTATCTAGCATGTATATAACACTGAATGTAAATATATGACCACTTAAAAAAAAAAAGAGATATAAAATGTGTGAATGTGGAAAAAAACTTTTATTATATCATATATTTACATATATATAGCTTATTTTATAATATATATATATATATGATATAAATATAATATTATAGATATATAACCTTGTTAAATGTTTTTTAAGTAAATTTTATTTTTAAAACCTCAAAATAATTTTTTAAATTAATGCAAAATCCAAATTAGTTAATGATATTAATTAAGAGTTTATTTTGTATGATATCGTGGAAAGAGAAAGATTTGTGGAAGGTGTATTTATATGAGATTTATTTTATGCCTTAAAAAAAGTGTTTTGCCAAATTAAGAAGAGGAAAGCACTTTTTTTATGGGAAAGATTTGTTTTTTTTTATTAGAAACTAATGTTCTTCAGTTCACAAACATTGAACTTGAAAATTATTTTATAGGAAAATAGTTTTCTTAAAACAATCAGGGCATAATCTTTCTTTTAAATAGATAAACATTGTTTAGATTTCATATCAATTAACTATGAAAAAATTCTTATTAATTTTAATATAATTTATTTTTTATTAAAATTAGGGATACGAATTTTACTCAGACCTGACGAATATAAATTCGAATTGGTAAAAAAAATAAATTAAACTTGATGGGGTTAAGGTTAGGTTTGGGTAAAACTTGAAGTTTAGAATTAAGTTTTGAATTGTAACACGGATACTAAAATACTTGACTTGATTCAAAAACTAACCTAAAATAAATAAATTACATCAAAGTTTTTTTTATACAAAAAATACATGCATACTAGGCTAATTATATATTAAATAGTTCTAGTTTATAACATCTAAGTTTAGATCTTAGGTTTGAATTACTAATACATGATAGGTACTTAAAATCTGATCAGTTTAGTCGAGTTTAGATAATTATTTCATATATGAGTTTGAGTTTTGAGTATAAATAATATAAAACTTGATTTATAAATATTTAATATCATTCATGGTAAAGACTAAAGACCCAATTTATTTATTTAAATATTTTAAATTTAATTTACCATGCAGTTATGGTGTGGCTATCTAACATGTCTTCAACCCAATATAGCTTTACAGCATATGGTTATTAATTTGATCTACCGCATGTTGTTTCAATACTCATACTATATAGAGAGAAACTAAAGAAAAGACGTGAATAACTATTAATTAACAAAAAATTAAAGGAGAGGAGGAGGTGAATTCATTGTTAATGAAGCGGTGTTGGAATATAGCTTCTTCTTTTTCTTTTTCTTTTTTAATTTTTTTGACATAATATTATTGAGTTGAATTTTATAATTTATTTTTTATAAAATTATTTTATTTTTATAACTTGGATTGTAGATTTAAAAATTTAACTCGAGTTGACTTATTTTTTTTAGGTTCTTCTTTAATTGAATTTTTTTTTAATTTCATCTTTTAACATCGTGTTGATTGAGAATTGAATTTTATAATTTATTTTAGTGTTTTTTCTTGAGTTTTTATTGATCTCATGACTTAGATCACGAGCTTAGTATGGTAATACATGCTGATCTAATATGTTGTCATCTCAATATTTTAAAAAATTTAATCTTAAGCAAAATTAACAAATTTTATGATATTTAATGTCATATAATTAATTACTTTTTAAGCTCATCTCAAAGAAATAAGATAGAGAAAAATTATAAGTTGAGATATTTTTATTATTTCTTATGGGTTATAATTTTTTTTTATACTCACTTTTTTTTCAAGATAAATTTAAAAAATAATTAATAAAAAATCACTAATTATTTCGGGAACATCACAAAATTTTCCAGCAACACCAAGTCACATTTTTTTCTTTTTTACCTGCCAAACAAAGTCTAAGGAACTCCCCGTATATACGATGGACGGGGCCAACATTCCAATTACAGCAGGACCCACTCAAACATGGTCATGTGAGAAAGGATCCGCTACAAACCGTCTGTTTTATTACATAACGCCCTTTGACGGTCCAGATTCAATATCATCACGTGAGGCCACACTGCCGACTCGCATT
Source organism: Populus alba x Populus glandulosa (assembly GCA_033617975.1). Lineage (NCBI taxonomy): Eukaryota > Viridiplantae > Streptophyta > Magnoliopsida > Malpighiales > Salicaceae > Populus > Populus alba x Populus glandulosa. The sequence goes on from CM066160.1 coordinate 12,832,015, forward strand.
TGGTGGCGGCTCATGAATGGGAAACAACGGGGTTTTTCCGCTGTGTTTTAGGGAGCAATGAAAGCCCATAGACACTTAATGTTTCTACGAATTTGCCACTATAGTGTTTGAGAGGCAGCCTTATCATTGCGGGACCCAAGATCGCAAACCAGCACCATGCGGTGGAGCCCATGGCTCGATTCAACGGTGAGTTTTGGTGCAATGAGGTCATGACAGTCAAGTCATTGTGTGGCTATCTTTTCAGATTTTTACGGGTCCCATTTAGGGTGCTGCTTCGTCGCCAAGTGGTGCAAGTGGATGATTCTAGGGGTAAAATCGACAGTATACATGAGCAACAATGCACCAAGAGTGTTTTTTTAATATTTTTTTATTTTTTCGTCCTCTCTTAATTGTTATCCCATTTTTGGCTTTTATGCACTGTGTGCGTCACTCTCGTTGAAATATCGTAGCCTTGTAATTGGGGAGTTTCTTAGCAAATAAGAAGTTGAGATGTGGCCAGCTATTGTTTGTAAGCGGAGATGCATCGCCTATGATCCATGCAGCGACAAAAGCCTCCATTCTTGCCGATTTTATCAAAGATTTTTCGTTTCTTTTTTTCTGGTAATTTAGCTCAGGAGATTCTATTGTCTTTAAAGTATTGTTATTAATCTTTGTTTTGCACTTCGATTCAAAACCTAACTAACTTGTCCCGTTGTTTAAATTAGGTTGTTTCAAAAGATAATTTTAAATTGAATGAGTTTGATCAGGTTAAATAGATACACAGGTCGATTCAAAACCTAGCTAGCACATCTCGTGTTTCAAACTAAAATTAAAAAATAATAATTTAAAGTTGATTTAGTTTAACAAGGTTGAATTAATAAATACCATAATATAAACAAAACTAACAATTTTCAATCAAACTCATTAATTTTTTTTTAAAATAGTTAAAAACCATCTCGACCCAATAACTTAGAGAATAATATAAATCATATCTTAAGACCTCACTTAACAGTTTAAGCTTTTGAGTTGAATTGATTATTTAACATGTTATCAAAGCCTTAATGACCAAGTGATCACAAGTTCGAATCTCATGTCAAATAACCAATTCAACCCAAAAGCTTAAGTTATTGGGTTAAGATGGTTCTTTGACATGTTATTAAAGTCTTGATGACCAAGCGGTCACGAGTTCGAATCTCACAATTTATATTTATTTGATAAAAATTAAGCACAAGATAATACGAGTTTGTGCAAGTTTCAAGCCCAAAGAGCTTTCACTTGAGGGGGTGTGTTAGAGAATAATAAATCATATATTTGGATATTATCTAACAGCTTAAACTATTAAGTTAAGATTGTTTTTTTTGACAAAAATAACATTATTTTATTTTATAAAATTATTTTTTGATCAATTTATTCAACATGTAATCCGAGTATTGTGTTAGATGAACTTATCTTAATAACATCAAGGTGAAATTATCATATTCCTATATTCACTAAAGCCTTTCTCTTTTATTTTTTTTATTTAAAGGAAAGGTTTGAGGCAATAAAACTAGTTTGATATCAGTCTATATCAATTCCACGTCGATGTATGGAAAATTCTTATTTCAAATGATTTTGTGAGTTGAAATAAAAATTATATCCGGTTTATAATACAAATTATCTACAAAAAATTAGATTAAAGCTAAAACAATAACGTTATAGATGAAAAAATAAAAAAAGCAAAAAGTTCAAAATCACTAACATAAAAAAATCTTCTTGATTAAGTTGAGGTATGCCACTCACACTCTAGTTTAACCCAGAATGACTTGATAGGATGCTCATCACCTAGGCTAATACCTGAGATGGTATATAAAAAGGAGAACATTGGAAGGAGTGCTTCCGTATGATATGAGTCCACCGCATGAGAAGAAAATAATTATCTATAACGATGAGAGAATAATTTTCAAATAAATCTCCGATTATTTTTAATTTTTAATTTTTAATTATTTTTTAGTGTTTCTTCATTGTTTTGATTTGCTGAAGCTAAAAACAAAAAAAAATAATGAAAATATTATTTTATTGACGGAAATGATGGCATCTGAATTGAGACAGAGGGAGTACACTTGTGAAAGCTACAGGAAAGATGGTTTTTAGTGCCCAAGAACAGCAATGGAGTTCGGCAATTTGCAATCTCTTCGAATTTATTTTCTTAATTAATGGTTAAAACACAAACCAAATGGTAGAGTGTTAAATTCTTAATTCAATTATATCTCCTTTAGAAAAAGCATAGATCAAACAACAAAAAGAAGGAAACGAATATGCATTTTTTTTTAAAGGTGGAGTGTTAAATTAGTATTAAAAGGGTAAATTGATTCTATTTAAATATCTTGTGTGGCATCATCATCATCCTCCATCTCCTCCTCCTCCTTCTTCTCCAATGAGAAATACATCTTGAAATCGAGGAGGAGCCCATGACGCTACTTCGATCAATCTCTGCGGAGAAGAACAGAAAAAAAAATTCAGGCCTGGTAAAAGGGGATGGCACAATCAATTGGGACCTCCGGCAACAATATCCAAAAATCTTGCTAAATGAAGAAAGATAAACTCGCAGCATTTGTATCCATGGAAATCTAGTGGTTCCACTGTGGATCGTGAGAGATGTATAGATATGATAATTCCTGGTAAACTGTGTGAAGGAGATTCGTTGTGATTTGCCAGTAAAAGCCAAGACCTCAAGAAGCGTTTTCATGCTAATAATAATACAAACGATCACAACTTTATCAAATCAAGTCGCCCCTGGTTTCCATCGTGGAAAGATAAATCTGTCTGGTTCGCTCTCGTCTTGCCAATAGAAGACGACGAGCAGCACTGAGCTTCTCAACTTTTCATGTCTCTTCGTGCTGTCATTGCTTCGTCCATTATTACCCAAAATATCTACAACTTGGATAAAACTATGATTTCTTATTTTTTCTTAAAATTACAGCACTAAACTAGCCCTACCCTATAAATAGGGGTAGGTAGAGAAAATTATTATAAAGGGGAAGGTTGAAAAAAAAAACCATGATATTTTCTTAAAAGTCAATAATTCAATTATCTGGTTAAAAAATCCACACCAACTGTCTTGACAAAAAAAAAAAAACCCTAAAGCTAAGTAGAAATAATAATAAAAATATGAAATTAACTAGAACATCACAAATAACATCTTCTAAGGTGATTTTAAAGTTATTCAACACCTCTGCTATAGCTATCCTATTTTCCTATAGAATTGTGCTTGATGAATTTACTAGGCAAATCTAAACCTGATTCAACAGCCAATTCTAAATTTAAAGTTATTTATTGTGGTTGTGATTATTTTTTAAAGTATTTTTTATTTGTAAATATATCAAAATAATATTTTTTTTTAAAATCATTTATGAAATCAGCGCATCAAAATTATCTAACAACACAAAAAATATTAATTTAAAGTAAAAATAAAATATATTTTTTTAATTTTTTTAAAAACACTTTTAAAATACAAAAACAAATATAGATGTTTCATTCGTTCTACCTTCTTTAATCGGTGAATCATTATAGAAAATACTAAATGAGCATATGATTTCACTATGAACTTTGAGAAAAAGAACCATGGATTATGCTCTTTTTTTTTTTTTGTTATTTAGGTCATTAATTTTTATTTTATTTTATTATTTTACATCAAGTTTGTTAGAATTAAAAACAAATAGTTTGGTTTAATTAGTTTTTTTATATTGAGGTTCTCAAGATATCAAAAAAAAAAAATCTTAGTATTTGCTTAATTTGATAAAATTAAATTAAATTTTATTGTTAAAAACAAGAGAGAATTAATTCGAGCCTTATATATTTTGATTATTTTATCACTTTGCCTTTGTTATCTGAAAAACTATACTTTACATCGTCAACTCAATAACTTTATAAAACCTTACACGCTCAAGCTTTAGCGAAAAAAAGAAGAAGAATTATTTACATATAATGTTTATAGGAAGTTAGTCTGAATTGATTTGAATTTTTTTATTATATTTTTAATTGATTAGTTTTTGATTTTATTATTTAATATTGAATATATTAAAAATCATATTTCATAATTTTTTGATTTACTTTTTATAATGTTATTCCTGTCTCATTACCCAGGTCGCGGGCTTGATAATTTAACATGAGTTGACTCATTTATTTTCATTGTTTTTTTAATTTAATAAATATTTTTTAATTTTATTTTTTAATATTGGATTGATTGAAAATTAAATTTTACAATTTATTTTGATTTATTTTTTATAAGATTATCATAGTTTCATGATTCGAATTAAAGATTTGATAAGTTAACCCAAATCGTTTTAATAAATCATCTCAATATTAAAAAAAAAACATCATCCAATACATTACCGTATCAATATTAAAAATATATCATCCAATATATATCATATTTTAATTTTATAATTATTTTTTTATTAAAAAATATATTAACAATACTTAAACATATTTTTTACAAAAAATTAATTTCACTTTCAGTGGTACCAATAATCAATAATTTAGTTAGTTCATTAATAAATTATGAATTAAATAGTGCATTTCCAATTTATAAGTTATCAAAAACCCGAACCACGACTAACCCAACCCAATCAAATCAAACCAAACCAAACCATCCCAACCCAACCCCATCAAATCAAACCAAAAGAACCCAACCCAACCTCCCTCCAGAGTTCCATCCATCTTTAAAAAAAATCCCCAAAAAACACTCCGCACGATCCGGCGGTTCCATTTCCCGGTAAGATTCGATTCTCGCCTGAATATATGTATTTACTCCCATTAGAAGCATTAATTCCTATCTTAATTTTATTCTTATTATAGAAAATTCATTCCTCTCACTGTAACCAAACACAGAAATTGATCCATGCTGTTTTGAATATTCGATAATTGAGAGCGAAAAGAAAAGAAAGAATGAGCTGATCGTAATTATAATTTATAATGATGAAGAAAGTAACGAGAAAGGTAGGAAAATATGAAGTTGGCCGTACAATTGGTGAAGGAACCTTCGCCAAGGTCAAATTTGCTCAAAATAGAGAAACAGGAGAGAGTGTCGCCATGAAGATTCTTTCTAAATCCGCCATTCTTAAGCACAGAATGGTTGATCAGGTTACTAATTACTCCTTAATCTCTCCTTTTCTCAATTTTGTTTTTTAGGCTAGCAGGAGGTAAATAAGGTTAAATTTTTGAGCTTGCAGATAAAAAGAGAGATATCGATCATGAAGCTTGTCAGACATCCTTACATAGTTGTGCTGCATGAGGTAATTATTTTGTTAATTTTTTAAAAACATTTTTGTTAGGTATTATTGCTTAATTATTTTGATTGGTTGATTGGATTCTAGGTTTTGGCGAGCCGGACGAAGATATATATAATTCTAGAGTTTGTTACTGGAGGAGAATTATTTGATAAAATTGTAAGTTTTTTTTTAGATTCTTGAGCAGGAAACGATTGCTGTTTCTTTTTCGTTTTAATGGATAATTAGCTAATAAGTGAAGGGATTTTGTTGTGTTGTTTAATGTGGATGGATTGGATTGGCTGATAGGTTCATCAAGGAAGACTTGAGGAGAACGAGTCGAGACGGTATTTTCAGCAGCTTATTGATGCAGTTGCTCATTGTCATTGCAAGGGGGTGTACCACAGAGACCTGAAGGTGGATATATTGGGCAGTCTAGTTGCTTTTTTGAGTTCTTTGTTTTGTGATTGGGCCTGCTGTGATTGACATTTTTTTTTTAATGTGTAGCCTGAAAATCTTCTTCTTGATGCATTTGGAAATTTGAAGGTTTCTGACTTTGGATTGAGTGCGTTGCCGCAGAAAGTAAGCATATGGCTATCTTACTTTCAATAAAACATACACACATGCAGGCACGCACACAGTGATTGTTTCTATTTACATGCAGGGGGTTGGACTTCTTCATACGACATGTGGAACCCCGAATTATGTTGCACCTGAGGTATATTCTCAAGTGGAAAAGAGGAAATATATGATTTGGTCTCTTGTGCCTTTGCCAACGTCTTCTGTTCTATTACAATAATTTTTCCATCTATGCCAATATTTGACACCTTGGACAGTTGTATGGTTTTTATTCCTGAGATGCATCCCTTACATAGAATATTTCTCTGTTTTTGTTCTTTTGTTCTCTGTTATGGAGAAAGGGTTGCTGTATTCATACTTAAGAACAATGCTGTATTGAGATGAGGATAATATTGATGATGGAAAACTGAACATCACTATGTTTGAGTTGATTGGTTGCTGATCTTTTGAATCTAATTTATTCTCTGTGGAACGTTTTCCTCCCCATCTGCTATATACGAACTTTTCTGCATGGCTCATCTGCATCTTCACTGTTTCTTATAGAAAGTCATTTGCATTTTCATAATTTTCATGTAGTTGAAACATAAATGCAACTTTTTCCATTTTTTTCCTGGTGCACTATTGCTCGTCTGTTTTCTTAACACAATTTCTTACAGTAAATGACTGCCTATCAGGTGCTTGGCCACCAAGGTTATGATGGGGCTGCTGCTGATGTGTGGTCATGTGGAGTCATCCTCTTCGTTCTAATGGCTGGATATCTTCCATTTGAGGAGACAGACCTTCCAACCTTGTACCGAAAGGTTAGCTATCTTTTCTCAAGAGGAATTAAACAAGTGAACAAAGTGCTTTGTATTTCTCAATTAGTTATTCTTTTAAAACTCCCGTTTGTGCAATCATTCACTATCTTATTAACTAGTTCTGCAAGGACACTTCTATTCAATACAAAGTGTTCCATGTTTGCAGATTAAAAGCTTTTCAAGCAGCTACACTTAAATCTTTTTCTTCACTTGCAGTTCTGTTTGCACAAGTTTTTATCAAGAGCAGCTTTTTTTGGCTCTTCTGGATACTTATCCCCACTTGTATGCCTATAGTTGCATTACATATCTTGTCTTTGGAAGTCTTAGTTCCAAACATGCACTGATACCCTTGCATTTCTCCTAACCTTGCATGGGAATGGTGAAAAAGCCCATGTTCACCTTGTTCCATTCCTGAAAGCATAATCTTGCTTGTTATGCCAAGTTTGAATTCTGTATGTAGTTATAATTTCCACAAGCATAATGTGGCAATTCCTAACTGTGATTTCTGGTTGATGCATAGATAAATGCTGCGGAATATTCTTGTCCACTTTGGTTTTCCCCTGGGGCGAAAGCATTGATAGATAAGATACTCAATCCCAATCCTAAAACTGTGAGTGTTTTACTTCCTTATATCCACCTTGTAATTGATCTGGGACATTGCACTGGAACTTGAATGCCTACTTTCAAAACTGCTGTGATCTGAATCACATCATGTCTGAAACTTATTATTAGCAAGGACTTGAATATCAGTTAAGTACACCTCATACCCATGAAATTGTATTCATCTGAAAAAAATGGGTTCCCTGTTGCTGCAGCGTATAGGGATTGAGAGAATTAAAAAACATCCATGGTTTCAGAAAAACTATGAGCCTGTTGGACATAGGGAAGACGAGGAAGTGAATTTGGATGATGTTCATGCAGTTTTTGATGACATTGAGGTTGGTATCATCACTTTAAAAATACTAATGCAGGCTTTTCAAATTCTGTTGTTGAGTGTATGCTAACATTACAAATGCATTTTAACATGCACCTAATGCAAGCTTACCAAATTCTGAAGTTGAGTGTATGCTAACATTACAAATGCATTGTAACATGCATCATCTGATACCCCTTTTTTCAGTGGGTTCTTTTCTTTATGGTCCCATAATGTTCTATGATGGCCTTCAGACGTAATTTTTTTTCTGCCTTTAATGCTCTTTACCTCTCTTTTTACTTGGTAATTCTCGGAAATACAGGATCAATATGTGGCAGAGCAATTGGAGAACAGTGAAGGTGGTCCTCTGGTAATGAATGCATTTGAGATGATTACCCTGTCTCAAGGGTTGAATCTGTCAGCGTTGTTCGACAGACGTCAGGTAGTTTCATTGTTGTGCTGCAAGTTATGGACAAAAATAGCATCTAGCCTGTTCTAGTGCATAGTTCCGGAGTTGAATGTTGTGCTAGGCTAAGATAATATGATAAAAAAAAGCAAATATTAAGATAGTAGAGGCGCGATCAAGAGTCACGTGTCCTACGTCCTGAACTCTCCATCTGTGAAAATGCTATCTATGATATCCAAGCACCACCATTGTCATTGTAATGGTGAAATATATTAATCTTGTTGTATCGTTTTGTGCCTTGCTTAATTTCTATGTAGTTGCTGCGGTTATTAGATCCTTTCCTTTGGTGCAAGCACTTTCTTATAATATCTCAAAGGGCCTTTATGTGTGTAGGCTGATGGTGCACTTTTCATCTGACAGGATTATATAAAACGACAAACTCGTTTTGTATCACGCAAACCTGCAAAAGATATAATTTCAGCAATTGAAGCAGTTGCAGAATCAATGAATCTCAAGGTCCATACACGAAATTACAAGGTAAAACTTGATTTGTTATATTTGTATGAAGCCCCTAATTAACATCATCAGTGATGTTCTTGGTCCTCTGTGCTGTTATTCTGCCACAAATTGTGTTCTGCATGTGTCCCAGTTTGGTAGTAACCACCAATAAGTTGGCTTGAGTGTCCGAAGTAGCTCAATTCTTCTCAAAACTGCATGGTTTAGTTGAGCAATTTCTTTGGATATTACCTGGAAACATTTTTTTTCCCTTTATCTGAAAATGGGATGTTGTAATGATAAGAGAAGAATTGGAAGTGTTACTCATAAAGAGAAAATACAAACCAGGAAGTAACAAAGCTAATTTACATAGGCAAGCTCATGCCGCTACAAAAAAATAATTGCCAGAAAATTCAGCCACTGAGCTGATCTGGCAACAGCTGAGCGGTTAATGATATTGGTTCATTGGGTTCTGATGTGTTGGATATCAATATGATTTAATGATCTTTTCTTCATTTCATTTCTATTGACATTGGAAAAAAAAAAATATTCTTACAGACAAGACTTGAAGGAGTATCTGAAAACAAGGCTGGACAATTTGCAGTTGTTCTGGAGGTAATTTCCTAGGTTTCATTTCATATCTCTCTTTCTCCAAATTCTATAATCTGAAAAAACTAGGTGCCAGTGGTTTCAGAATAAGAACTATACTAAAATCAGTTGTCATTAATGCTTAGGTTTATGAAGTTGCTCCATCACTTTTCATGGTAGATGCTCGGAAGGCTTCTGGGGAAACTCTTGAATATCACAAGGTGAATTCATTTAAATCCTTAAATTTTTGTCCCGTCATCTAGAAATCAATCAATCACTCTCTTTTCTTTGTTTTTAAGATTATGATAATGTTTTCTAACTCTCCATATGCATAACACAACCCATGGGAAAAGATGGGGTGAAGGGTGAGCTTGATGCCTGCAAACGCATGTGCTATACCTATCAGCAGAAGTTTGTAGAGTAACCTACTGGAATTAAGAGGGTGTTTGAGAGTGTGGTAGCTGTTGCTTTTTAAATAGTTTTTCGTGCCGAAAAGCATGTCAATAATGTTCTTTCATTTTTTAAAAATCATTTTTGATATCAGCACATCAAAACGATCCAGAAAGTACAAACCGCACTCAATTTTAGTAAAAAAAAAAAAAAAATTTGAAATTTTGCAAAAAGCTGTTTGGACCGCAGAGCCAAACATGTGCAGAATCCAAGACAACTTAAATAAAATATCATTTTAGCAAAATATAGGCTTTCATTTTTTATTTGTTATTCCATAATCATGTTTGCTATGTCTTATCTCATGGCCTCAGCACAGTATTTTTGGGCTTTCACTGTTAAAATGCACATTCACTGGACCTTATATATGTGCATACGAAGTCATATACAGGCTATTTCACATCTGACAACGTATCACAGCCTGTTCTCCATTTGGATCATTTGATGCTCAAATATTCACCTACAAATTGATTAATTTTCAACCCCATTTTCTTATGGTTTGCTAATAAATCTAAGAATCCTCTTTCGACATAAATAAACATCTTTCTTATGGACAGCTCACGCATATTATAGAATTTTTCCTTCACCCAGGTATCTGCAGTGAGACAGCTAGCATGATTTTACGAGTGTTTGCTATCATGATAAAAGTTTAAAGGCCCTTTAATTTGTCGACCTTGGTGGATCAATTAGCTATTGTTGCTTTGTAATAGCATCTAAGGCTATCACTTCATTTATCCTTCCAATTCTGGCAAAACCTACACCATTTACTTTTCTTTGCAGTTCTACAAGAATTTCTGCACTAAGCTAGAAAATATCATCTGGAAACCACCAGAGGGTGCAAAACTTCCTGCCTGCTTCGAACAATGACTTGCTGATCCAGTCTTTTGAGTGTGAAGCAAATCAATGAGAAGAAGGGCAAAAAGGAAGATAATCCTGCCGACAGAACTGCCAGAAAAGACGCACTGATGGCATGCCAGTGTACTTGTTTCTGGTTCATATATTATAATAATGTTTGTAAATTACAAATAACTTGTCTGATGTGAAATCTATTGTATTTTAGAACTTGAAGCTTGAGATTACGCAGTTTTTTTAACCCTTGCCTGTCCCCCAACAATGTCCTAGAGAGAGAGGCCTGTGTACCAGCCCCTCTCAAAAGCAGAGCCTGGATGTGAAGGAAATCCTAATGTTCAGGTAAGTGATCAAAGTTCCTCCGTATAGATGCGAGCTTTTCAAATTTATATTGAATCTATACGGAGTTTTTTTATTTTTTAATGAAGACAAGACATATCGATGATTGTTTTTCTTTATATATAAACAATATAAAAAATTAAACTTATTGTCTTCTATCTTTTTCATATTTAGTTAGTATCATAAATTTATTTTTTTATTATAAATATGATATATTTTTTAGTTGATGATATAATTCCTTTTGATATCTCTTAATCAAAATAAAATAAAATTAATACCCTGCAATTTGAAAAATGGTTGTGATTTTAATGTATTTTTCTTATGTTGAAAAAACTCATCATCGTCTTTTTAATCTTTCAGCCTTTTTATTTTCTAGTTTCAAAAATATTTTTGAAAACTTTTAAAAACTTTTTAGTAACTTAAATTATTTATGTAAAAAATAATTTTTTTAAAATAAAAAATTATTATTAATATATATTTTGGTATGAAAAATTATTTGAAAATCAACTTCAATTACACTACTGAACAAACTCTAAATAAAAAAAAACTGAAAAAAATAATAATCTCTCTTTGTTAAAAACCCCCAGTATTTTGAAAATAAAAACAGCCATCAGAATCCCTATTTGAAGTTAGCTCGATTGACACCATTGCTTCTTCCCTGGACGGTTTACAATCCGACGTGTATTGGCCGTGCCAGGCAACCCTTCCCGACGTTCTTCCCTTTCTTGTCTGCCTGACCGACGTAATTGCTTTACATTGCCATGACCATGGCTGTTAACTAAGCTTGTCTTCAATCTTCCTCCTCTCCTTTCCATCCATTTCCGTAGATCAGAGAAGTCCGTACACGGAACCCTTGGCAATAGCTTTTTATTGTAGGATAAGTTTTTTGGATGGTGGCCGTGTAGAAGTGCGTTTTCAGCTTTATTTCAATATGTTTTAAAAATGTATTTATTTTAAAAAATATTAAATTATTTTTTAAAATTATTTTTTTGATGATTTTAATATGTTAAAATTAAAATAAAAAATATTTTAATATATTTTTAAATAAAAAATAATTCACAGCACAGTACCGATCACCCACATGTTATTTCACTGTCAATGGAATATTTTGAATTGAGGTCATTTTTGACGAGATATTGCAGGACTGGACACGTGTTAGAGGTCTCATGTCTTCGAGCTCAAAAATGGGAGAAACATGACCTATGGCAGGGAAGCGTAGTGTTTCGGAATAAGAACTCGAGTGGTATCTAAATAAAAAAAAAATATTAATTTTATAACACTCAATGATTTTCAATTATTCAATTGATTTAGTAAAGACAACATCACTATTTTATTTTTAAAGAATAAAATAACACTGTTATAATAAAAATAATTAATTCAAATTAACTTAATAACTAAATAATCACTTGGGCTGACACATCAAGGTTCGTTTACGGGTTATCTCGTGGGGGAGGGGGTTTTGACATGATGGTTTGAGGAGGAATATAAGATGAATAAAGATTATATATATATATATATATAAATAAATAAAAAGAAGCTGAGCAAGCATGAAATAATTGTAGACATAACTAGTGTAGCATGTTTTTCAAGGCATTTAATGGTTGGATATAGCTTTGTCATGATGCTAAAATGTTTAAGACATGACAGTTGCGTAGTGGCAAATTCATCAGATAGCCAGACAGATATCAAAGATAGTTGAATGTCCCTGAAAAAAATTACAGAATACCCACTACGACAAGGCAAGCCAGCACCCATATTATACATCCAAGTACTTCTGTCCTGAGAGAGAGGGAGGGAGGGAGGTGGGTTCCTGGCATGCTAGGGAGAGACTACTTAGGTCTAGCTACATGTAATACTAACATTAATGTATCCTAGGGTAGTATACAAACTTCAAGGTTGAAAGTACTTATCTCCGCATTTGCACTTCCATGAGAGCAGGTAATAGCTTTCATCTCCTTTAGATGATGATGGTCCCCTGACACCATTTTTATGATGGGGAGGAGTGACCAGAGCAGCCATGCAAGGCTTGCAATTAGAGCACCTATTGACGCATTGAGGAGGCCTTGAACCCAGAACCATTTTCTTTTGCTTCATATCTTCACTCCCTCTTGAAGGCGTTGATGATCCCACTGCCAAAAAAGAAGCACAAACAACACAGATTGAAACAAGAATCACTGTTGTGAATTCCCTTTTGTCGATGTAATAGGGAGTTATTTAGCCTAGTAGTGTCCGAAAAACCGAGATCATTTTTTACCTGAGACAGGAGGGAGAAATGTGAGGGAAAAGAAGAGAATCACAATGAATGTAATTCTTATACCATGTGAGGAGTCTGTCGCCGAAGCCATGAGTCTTGTCAAGTGGGGAAAAAGGAAAAACAGGAGGGAGCTGCTAAGAGATTGGGGGAAACTATTGAAACAATGATATGATTCTCGTTTAAGAACCTGTAGCTTTCCATGTTCACATATAATGCAATTGTTTAGTTCAAAAAATACAGTGAATCTGAGCTCGGGGTAAGGGTTGGGGGTCCCAACAGAGCTGGCCTTGTAGCTTTGTTTTGATGGCTCATTTCAAGCAATAGTTACAATCCTGTTCATGTTTCTGTTTGAATGACTGAAGTTACATTTTTTATCATCTTTTGTTGGTTGACTTGACTCCTTTTTCAGACTATTTAAGTACTTCTGTCATCATCTGTTTAACGCAAGCAAGTAGGCAAATACTTTAACCCCCAAGTTAAAGACACCCCTTTATTTTTCCATCGCCCGACCAGATTAGCCATTTCTGCTTGATCATTCCTCTTGTTTTTGCTTTTAATTTACTTACCTTTTCCCATTTACGTTCATGATTCTATGCCTGCGCCTCTCTGATTTCTAACCATCTACAGGAAACAACTTTAGCCCACAGTTTCTCAGGGTGCAGCTTTAACGATCTTGGATTTGATACTTGGGATGGAGGGACCTGGGGTGTGTGTTTTCTAATAGCAGACAGAAGCATTACTTATTCTTTAGTTTGTGTATATCAACTGTAGTGACATTGCAACTTTGTTTGAGTTATGATGTTTTCACTTGCCTTAATCATCATTCATCAGCAACGCAATCCTCTCTGATACTGAAGACCTCGACAGCCAGGAGGTTAATCCTTGATGCCTGGTACATGCAAGCAACCTAAATGGTGACCAGACACTAGCATGAGATAGCACTGGTGAGGATAGCTGGTAGAGCTAGTCCTAGCACGCATTATTGAGGCCCATTCTACATGCTATAGACAAGTATCCAATATCCATCCATGGAGACAAAAACAAACAGTAGCCATTTTAAAGGTTTTTCCAACTGTGCCTCTACAATGTAGAGTCGCTGTATGTGGTGTACTAACTCTGGTCCTCACTTCCAAATCTTGTTTGGGTATGAAACTATCAAGTAAATGTGATCGCGAGTATTACTCATGGTAGAAATACTCTTTTACCATGAAGCTTTAATGGAACTTTTGTTGATGGCATAAACAGTGTTTTCTCTTGTGACTGCCACCACCATGACTGCCTTCCTCTACAGCAAATCCTGATACCACCTTATCAGGTTTCTGCTTATCTAAGCACTGCCACTGCTTCTAACATATCTTGGTAATCTATAATCAGTACTGCCACCATTTTCCAGAGATCATGGCCATCTTAGATCGAATTTATAGAATTAGTGGTGGAGATTTCTGCTTTGATAGTCTTTCAACAGAGATGGATTACACAACGAAAAGGAAACATTACATTTTATTGAAGTAGTTGCAGAGTACAATTCATATACAAAGAGAAGCCACAGAAACCAGGACTTTGGTGGGAAAAAAAAAACACCCGAAAACAAGTTGTCATTGGCAAGGGATGAACCAGCTGCCACCGCCAAAGCCTGCAAATCCGAGGCAGCCCAGTATAGAACTGCCCAAAACAAACCACTCTTGTGAGAGCGCAAATGAAAGAGAACACACTATGATCACAGAGGAGCACACGATAACCACGAACCAACACCGAAGGAGAGATTCGAGCACTGAAAGACTCTTAGAGAAAACACTTGAAACAATAAAGTTTTCAGCAGACTTCATAAGATCGGAACAAAGAAAGCTTAGTCAAGACACAAACCATCAAAGGAATGCAAGACATAAGCTAAAACACCGGGTATGTCACATCCAGCAAAGCACAAGGACCCAGGATGATATAGGAAATGGAGTAGCCACTAGTGGGAATCCGGACTAGAGCTTGGTAACTGTATTCTCAAGAAACCACGGCCATGAAAGGGGAGGCCTCCCATCAATGGGGGAAAACATTTACCACAAGCTTTCTGTCTGAAGAAAGCCTGCAAAAAAAAGAAAAAAAAAAGAATGGAGAAGTGATCTGCCAAAGTTCCATGGAAGAAAACCAAGCAGCACCCACTGATGATGGGCCAAAAACTATGCTGAACGCTGCTCTACCCGTATCAACTAACTACATGAAATCTTATCCTTGTTCTATGTATAGACAAACGGGAGTTCATCGACCTCCTGATCCAGTTCAATGCCTTTGATTACACTGATTTGATTCAGTCAATGAGCATCTGTTTTTCTCCCTGATTATGATAAGATATCACATCTCCACAAGCTCTCTACAAGCAGCTCAACTGTGCTGCTGCTAATTGAACTGCAGTTTTGGAGGTTCAATCCCACCAGGGTCCTGCCCATTTTCTTTAGGCAAGGCAAGATCTTGTTTGATACTTCAGAACATCCTGACAAGGATAGGACTTGAAGATTGAGCTGCTCTGCGCTTGACAGGATAGTAATGCCAGAATCAGTGACTGCACACTTTGACACATCTAGATCACTGAGAAACAGACAATTTTCAGTAATTGCTAGCAAGCTAGCATCAGTGATCTTTCTGCAACCATCCAGATTCAGCAATTCGAGGGTTCCACCATGTAGCCTAGCCAAGGCTGAAACTACTTCATCGGTCAAACTCAAGCAGCCACTGAGATTCACCTTAACAAGACCTGCCTCGCAACTCTCCAACAGTGGCAGAAGCCCAGCATCTGTAATTCCACAAAGCCCACTTAGGTCAACATGCTGAAGCTGAGGGCACAGCTTCCCTATCATAGCCATGCTGGCACTGCCAAATCCTGGGCAATTTCTAATGGACAAATATCGAAGAGAACTGCAAGGAGAGGACACTGACATTCTGAAAGCCATATCCTTAATTCCCATGCACTTCACAAGACTAAGAGCTTTCAACTTTGCTCCACAGTTCGAAAGCGCACCAACGATCCCCGACTGGCTAACCCTGTTACATTCCTCCAATTGCAGGCTCTCGAGAGATCCTGCAGCTTTGGCAAAAGCGACTAACCCGTTATCAGACACAAAGCAACATTTACGGAGGCACATTTGCTTCAGATTCACGGATCCCTTGGCAATAGCTTCAAGACTCACATCTGTTATTCCCCGGCATGAAGTAATTGTCAAAGACATTAATTTCTGCAAACCCTTAGCATTACCCATGACCCAAAAGCCCTTCTCACTAACATGCTGGAGACCACTGAGGGCAAGATTTGTAACAGCCTTCCCATAGTGCCCAATTACGGCAAGAGAGAAGTCCGTGATGTTCAAGGCCTGAAGCTTCACCCTTGTCAATACAGAAGAAGCAGAAGATAATAGACTTGATACTCCATGATCCCCAACAAGAGGGCAGTCTTTAATAGAGATCGACTGCAACTTGGGGCAAAGCTTTCCGATGGTTTGCAATCCCTCGTTACCAATCTTAGAACAAGATTCAATATTTAAAGAACTCAAATTCGGGCAGTTCTCGGCCACTGCAATCAAACCTTTGTTGGAAATTGAAGGACAGTTGGTGAGGTCAAGCTTCTCAAGCAAATGGCATTCTTTGGCGATCTCAAATAGACCCTCATCACCAACAAAAGGAACGTTCCACAAGGAAAGAGCCCTCAGAGAAGGGCAACCACGGGCAATTGTTGATAGACCAAGGTTAGTAACCCCACGGGCAGAATTGCTTCCCCGGATAAGAAGCTTGCCTAGCCCCCCTCGGCTGCTTGTCCCAACAGCAATGGCAGCAAGTCTCATATCTGTTGCTTTCTTTCCTTCCAAGGACCTGGTAAGGTACCCATCACTCTCAACTTCCCTGTTTTCTTCGCAAGACACCATCTCAACATCATTACGAACAGGAGCTACTGTTTCCTTTTCTTCGGCTGCGGCACTGCTATTGCAAAATTCATTCCTCCGGATACTGCTCAAAAGCATAAGCCATTTCTTGGAGACACAGGCACATGAACTCCTCTCTTTGCCTTCAGGAACGCGTCTGAAGATCTCAAAAAGGCATTCATCTGGAAGAACTTCAATTGATGGTCGCTTATTCTGTTCAAACCCAGATGATCCAAAGAGAAATGGGGCACTAATGCGAGCCCGCTTGCAAGCAGGGCTATATACATCCACGAGGGATCCAATTGAATATAATCGACCAAGGTCTGAGGAATTTGCATAGAAAGAGCCCCCAGAATAGATTTCATCATCTCCTGAAAAATCCATCAACAGATCCAATAAGCTGAAGGTATCTAAAAGATTCTATGTAGTTCGCAAAAGATTCAAGATGACAATACTGGAAGCAAGCAGACACAACAAAATTCAAGCTTCGATTTTTATTTGAAATAAATTGAAGCCTCTTACAAGATTTTCCAACAGAAAGAAAAATTCTTCAAGGATCTAATCCTCTCATTCAAGAATTCACTAGAAAACCACCAGCAATCCAACATGTCTCCTAAAGTTTCCTCTTTTCCAAAATTTCCATCTAAAAACCTCAAATTACTTGTCCAAAGTCAAACGAAGCTAAGTAGTTTGCAGACAGATCATGTTTTATCCATTACAGAACAACCAATCAAGAAAGTAATCCAACTTGGTTTCTTTACATACTATTTTCATACCAAGAATCCAATCCTAACAGAAAAGATTATAATATACCTCAAATCAAACACCACCAACCCAACAAACATAATTCAGTTCTAAAACTTAAAAAACACAAGCAAAAGCCAAAAACACCAAAGAATGGGAAGAAAGAGAACTTACCACTGTAGTTAACAAGAGCAGGCATGACTGAAACAACTGAAAGAAGAAGAAGAAGAAGAAGCCTTGTTGATTAACAGCACAAAAACCACACAAACTGATAACAAGTAACAAGAAACTAATCAGAGTTGAAGCAAGCAAGCTTGAATGCATCACCAAGAGTGGGAAAAAGCAGACAACTTGAAACCCCAACAAAGTAGGGAAAAAAAAGAAAACAAAGGAGAAAAAGAAAGAAGAGAAGGGCTTGGTTTTCTTGGCTAGATGTTTGAAAGAGAAGCAGTGCTGTGTCAATAATATATAGTATGAAAGAAGCGAAGAAATGTTAGCAGAAGGAGAGGTTCATCGGCTTTTGCCAACATGCAATGTATCCTTCCCCTTTTCTGTTTTATTATTATTATTCTTTTCTTTCTTTTTGGTCCCAATGGTCCACCACTGCCATTCTTGTATTATTTTATTCTTTCATTGTCGTTGTTTTGGGAAATATATGACATGGGCTCATGGTTTTTGAAGCAATTCCTCATTGCATGGATATAAAAATGAAGTCACTAAACAAGATTATCTTACAATATTTTTATATAATTCGACATGCCAACTGATAAGTGATAAATGCAGGCTTCATACATAATAAATGGTTAATTTTTAAGCTAGACGAAGGAACAGGAAAATAGAACATAAAAACCTATAATATGGAAGAGAATAGCATGAGTACTCTTCGTAAAAAAGATGCAAATATAACGTTTATATATATGAAAAGTTTACATAAAAAATTTATTTTTATAGTATTATGAGAAAATGATGTAATATTTTAATTAATGTAATGTAATTTATTATAGGACGAGTTTTTCAAATAAAATCAAGTATTTAATTAATAATATATATAGACAATTAAGTCTAATTCCTTGTAAATTTGTTGCTCGGAGACCATCAAGGTATACAATAAGCAAATAAAAACAGAGTTTCTTTCTTTCTTTCTTTTAGGTTACAATGAAAATGGTATAATATTTAAATCCATTTCTATTTTGCGCTAAAACTAAGAATATGTTAGCTAGACAGAGGTCGGCATATTTCTTGCCATCTTGTTTTCTTAACATATAGAAAATAGGATTAAAATTCCAAGTTAAAGTCACCAAGTTGTAAAACCCGAGTAAAATTTAAAATTCAGATTATAAATTAGGTAAGTTAATTTAAGTTGGCATTATTAATTTAAAATTATGTTGTTATAAAAAAGTTTTTTTTTAAAAAAAATTAAAATGATATGTTTTTTTAAATAAACATTAAAACAAATCCAATCTCATTCATATTTTGATTAGATTTTCAGGTTATAAGTCATGTTTGTTTTTGCGTTTCAAACGTGTTTTTAAAAAAATTATTTTTTTTAAATTTTTTTCTTTACTTTAAATTAATATATTTTTAGTGTTTTTTATTATTTTGATATGCTAATATCAAAAATAATTTTTTAAAAATATAAAAAATATATTTTTTTGATGTTTTTCGTCAGTAACAAATATTTTTAAAAGCAACTATAATCATATTTCTAAACACATCTTTAACATATGAAAAATTAATTTCATATAAAAATAAATCTAGATTGATGGATTATATGTAAACCCGCGGAATTAGGTGAGGTTGAAATTCATTGCAAGTGACAGGTAAGGGTATCGATGGGTTTATAGGGCCAAGTTGTGCAAGTGCACCCTTTTTGCAGCTAGCAAAATGTGGATTAATTGTATATGGCCATGGCCACCATCTAGTGACAGTCATGTCACGTTTCCTCCAGCTTCTCATATGGGACAATGGGACTTGGGATTTGAGAAAACACGACTGGATTTGTCTAACTTTTCGCTAATCTTCTCCCTAATCAACCTTGCTTTACACCTTAATATAACAACTTTAGTAGAGGATATGGACATCATGGGGGATAGGATAATTACAGAGGCTGAATACGTGTGCTTTACTCTCTTTTTTATGAGTTGACAACTAGCCCGAGCATGAAGAAATATTGTCCACAGATTGGGATAAGATGATTAGCACTTGGTTTCAAAATAAATGGAAACTTAGAGGAGTATGATTAGCTAGGTTTAACTCTTGTGTTTTATGCGCTTCTTTCCTATAAAGTAAAAAGAAAAATTCATTTTAAGCAATGGTACTGTTCTCATCATAGCATTAATTTTTGCAGTGAATTTGATGTTTGCCTTCATGAAGTTACAATATGAGTAATGCTAGTGGGTAAGAAATTGGTGTGCGTGTGTGTTATCGGAATATTAATATCGGAATTTTTTATAGGAGAAAGTCTTCTAAATGGTATAATTTATTATATTGATGGTGCACTTATAGTTATATAACTAGATAGGTAAATCATGTTTTGTTGTCATCCGGATTTATTTTTTTTATGCATAATAATAATAATAATGTTCAAGAACGCTAAATTTAACCATGAAAAAAAGTGTTTGCTAAAGGAAAAAAATTATAAAATTTAATTCTAAAATAACTTAATATTAAAAAACAAAATTTTAAAAAAATTAACAAAATAAAGCATCTCAAGTTAACCCAAAGTCGTGAGGTTGGCCTAACTTCATAAAAAGCAAACTAAAAAAAAACAACAATAATCAATCCCCAATAATTAAAATAT
This sequence comes from Populus alba x Populus glandulosa, assembly GCA_033617975.1. Classification (NCBI taxonomy): domain Eukaryota; kingdom Viridiplantae; phylum Streptophyta; class Magnoliopsida; order Malpighiales; family Salicaceae; genus Populus; species Populus alba x Populus glandulosa. The sequence continues at coordinate 12,852,353 of CM066160.1, forward strand.
AAAAGGAAAAAATTAAAAAAAAAATCAACTAAAAAAAACTAAAAAAATAAAACACATGCAAACCCAAGTAAAATTATTAAAATTTACGAATCAAATCATGCCAAAAGATAATATAATAAAAGGCAAAACAAAAAAAATAACGAAAATTAATTTAAAAAGAACCTAGTTTTGTAACGATGTCTAATTTAAGTATAAATAAGATAAAATTTTTTTAAAGTAAATTGTTAAACTTAGGGGTGATCAAATTTGGTTCGGTTTGGTTTTTATCAAAAAAAGTAACCAAATTGAATTTGTTTTTTTTTTAAAAAAAACCAAAACCGAACCGAATTTCGGTTCGGTTTGGTTTTTTAGGGGAAAAACCGGTTTGGCTCGATTTTTTCCGGTTTGGCTCGATTTTTTTCCGGTTTGGCTCGATTTTTCCGGTTTTGGCTCGGTTTTTTTTCCAGTTCGGTTCGGTTTTATAAGCCTAAAACCGATACCAAACTGAACCGGTTAATTTTTTTAAAATTTTAATCGGTTTAATCGATTTTTTTTCTCGGTTCAGTTTTTTCAATTTTTTTTTTCTTGGTTTTTTCGATTTTCTCGGTTTTTTTGCTCACCTCTAGTTAAACTTAGACATTACTTTATAACACAGTAATTAAAGATAGCATAATCGGCTAATCATGTTAACGGATGAATTAAAATAAAATAGTTTTATTTTAAAAAATTAAAATAATATTATTTTAAATTTTAATCGTATTAATTACATCAAACTAAATTAAGTTTGCTTTAATATTCAATCATGTGAGTTCTGGTCGATCTCTCGAGTCGAGAAGAGTTTAGCAAGTGAGATTTTTATTGTTTTAGCCAATGATATTATCTAAATGGTCATTTCATTGAAAAAAAAAAAAAGCCACCTCAACAATAAATCATCTATGGTTAATTACTCTCAGCTTTTAATCATTACAATGCTCTAGAAAAGTGTCCACAGAATTCTTATCCACTTGTTAAGATAAAAAAAGATGAAGGCAGAATTAAAAGTCAAATTAATGTAGATTTGTCTTAATATGTCATCACAATTTTTCATTTCTAGTAAGAAAATCAAAATCAGGCCATATATAATAGTTATGGTATTTGTTTTTTAACAAAAAATTAATCAGGTATAAAACTCAACAAATTCAGAAAGAACTTTCATCTAGCTGCCCCAAAAAGTTGTAGACTCGATCATGTCAACCAGAGCAACCTTATTAGAGCCCAGCAGCACCGGTCAATTTCAGAAATTGATAGAGGTAATTATCGAAGCTGCTGGTTGACCAAGAAAAAAAACCATATAAAAGGGGAAAAATGGGCACAGGTGAATAATATTTCTGGTGCTCTTCTCCTGGACAATTGATGCAATGAATTTGATTAATGGGAATGAAAAGGGAAGGACATATGTAGGTCCAACTCAATGTTTTTGATAAAAATAAATCATGCTTTAAAATGCCAAGGGAGGCATTGCAGGCTAAGAGGGTGTTTGAGAGTGTGATAGTGGTTGTTTTTCAAATAGCTTTTCGTGCTGAAAAGTATGCCAATAATGTTTTTTTATTTTTTAAAAATCATTTTTGATATCAGCACATCAAAACGATCTAAAAAGTATAAACCATATTTAATTTTAACAAAAATAAATTTAAATTTTTTAAAAAAACCGGTTGCACCGCCGTGCCAAACGGGCACCGAACCTCTAGGAGACTGTGGTTGGAGTCAATGGATCTGTAGCTCCATGGAGCCTCCTCCTTCCCTGCTGCCGGGGAGAAAAATCAAACCTTTTGGCTGCCTTGAGTTTGATGTACTTTTTCTTTCTTGTCGCCTGTAATTTTTTGGAAAATAATTTAATAAACCAAACAATAGAATTTAAGGTGTTCAATAACTAGTATATATTATCCTGAGAAACTGTGGATCAAACAATTGAGAATTGAGATTAGATATATATTGGGATAGGAATTTTTGATGAATATATTTCTTTCTAAAAAATAAATTTTATTTTTAAATTAGCTTGCATGTTAATTGAGAATATAAGTGATTTTAAAAACGCACTTCACTTTAAAAAAATAAATAAAGAAAGCAACAATTTCAATTATACGTTCTGACTGCCTATATATCCTTTCTTCCCCTTTTGGAATAGCCTTTTTTATTTAAAAAACTTGAAATATACTTAGAATATATATTTTGCTTCTATATATTGATTTCATTTTCACTCCTTTAATTTCTCCTCATAATAACATAAAGCAAATATCATAAACATGTATCTATCCATGTGTGTGCGCGTGTGCATGTGAGTGCACGTATAAAACTCGTTTTTATCAATATGCATGTCTGATATATAAATAAATAAATAAATTATATATGGGTTTATTTTCCATGTTACTCTTCTTTTTCTTTTCTTTTTTGCTAACAAATTAATATTTCATGTTATCCATTATGGGTATGCATGTGCTTCTTACACGTTGCTATCTGATCACTTAGAGATATTCCTAATAATTCTATGAATCGGACAACCTATGATTACTCGGAGTTGGAAGGGAAAGTGTATGGAAACTCCTTCCATAATTTCATGATACCCAACGAGTCTTGGATTAATTTTTATATCCGTGGCCCTCTGTTTACCAAACAAAGCTTTATTAACACGTGATAGAACTAATTGGGGTGCCATCACATTTGCATTTACATGCTGACCACTAAGTTATAATCACATTTATCAAATTCCACGTGACTAATATCTTGCTAATCTAGAGTATAAATTGGGCTGGATTTGCTCTTAACTCGTTTAGAAAATTAATTTAATGAAATTTGATGATTTGATAAATCAATGATTTAACTCACCTTGTTAAATTCAGATAAAATACAATCAAGTCAATTTAATAATTTAACTTTTATGATTTTTATCAAAAACAAAATTAATTTAGTTGTTTTTATATTTTATTTGTCTCGAACAATATTGTTTTTATATGAATATGGATTGCTAAGTTGACGTGACGAATCCATGAACTTGTACTTTTGTCTTTGCCAGGTCTAATATTTTTGGCTAGATAAATAAAGTGATGATAGAGATGGTGCATGAATGATCAGATTCATGGAATCTTGTAGCATAGTCTATTACCCTTTAAGAATGGAACATCTTTATTAGCTGTTATAGAATTGGCGTACCATGATATTTGCATTTCATGCTAACCACCATCAAACTCAATCATCATTAAACTCAACCCAATAGATCAATCCGATAATTTATTAATTTAGAGTATAGATTAGGCTAATTGGATTTACTTTTAACTTGTTTAAAAAATTAACTTAATTAAATCTGAGTAACTCAGTAGCTCAACTCATAATTTGATTAATCTAGTTAAATTCAAGTAAGACATAATCAAACCAGTTTTAATAATTTTAATTTTTAAAATTTTTTATCCAAAACAAAATTAATTTAGTTGTTTTTATTTTTTATTTGTCCAAACTATATTCTTTTTATACGAATATGGATTGACATAGATGGTTCATAAGTTGACGTATACGTACTTTTGATTGGTCTAATATTTTTGGCTAGATATATAATTTGATTTTCGACAGAAAGAGGGGAGAGACAAAGAAAGTGATGGTAGAGGTGATGCATGAATGAAATTTCTGGGGTGCTTTTTTCAGCAGACCATGAAGTGCATTGAATAGGAGATGGAATATTGCATGGCAAGAAAATGTGATGGTCCTTGCTGAGAACGTGCGTACGAAAGTGCAATACAAAGGCTATAGTCTTTGGATCTCTTCCAAACCCTACGATCATTTTCCTTCACGTATTGCATATCTGATATCCTCAAGAATTAGCAATACAAACCCTAAATATTATACCTAACTTGGTAATTAGATAAGAAGATATATAGGAGAGTACGAGAATTCAAATACTTCAAGGAATTAGCAAGATGATCGCACGTTTTTCAAAATTTCTTATAATATTCATGCATTCAAACATTGATTCTTCCACATGATATTTCCAGTTACTGTTCAACATATATCTACCATTGTTAGGTATACAGATCTTGTGCCAGTCCCGTATTCATTTATGATATAAACAGTCATGCATCAAGTACATGTACAGCAGAATATATATCTATATAGTATACCAGCTTGGGAATCTGGGAAAGTTAAAATTCATGTACACATCTAGCAATCTTCTCTGTTTTCCACAATCTCTTGGGAGGACGTACGTAGCTGTTAAGGTTACTGCATATGGTGTTGGAGGCAATATCTTTAGGAAGAGAATGAGGGTGCGTGTAGTTAAGAATTTGAAGCTAGGGGGATGAACATGTGTTTTCACACAATGCATCTAGAAAGTTGTAGATTCCTAATATAAAATCATTTATTAATATTCACCGGATGAGCTTTTTGATTGAGATTATTTTTATTTAGTATCATAGTTTTAATTAACAACCAAACAGTAGTAAATACAAGATAATTGTGTTAAGTTGAGATCATTAATCTTCAATAATTGTGAACTAAAATGTAATTGTTTTCGTTTTAAAAGGCCAATTTTACATGACTATTTACTTAAAATGGATATGACATTAATTAGTACTAATTAAGTTCCAAGGGATATTTTGATATCTGGAAGGTCTTGGCTCCCGTCTGCACCTCTGGTTCAACCCATAAATGAGAGAAGTTCGAGAGAAAAAAAAGATTTCTTCTTATTGTATATATTTTGCTCAGATATCAGTGCATGTGCTCTAGATAAATCAACAGGAGATTTCATTTATAGGTTGTTTAATATATATTTATTATGAAACAAAAAGAAATATAAATGATTTAATTTATATCTTTGGTTTTTCAATCCTCAACATTTATAATTTATGATTTTTCCTATTCCTCTATAATGTCAATTTGCAGTGGTATGGTCTTCGGCCATTTTTTCTCTCAGTTCCTTCTCTCTGCGCGTCTGATTTTCATAGCTGCAAATATTTTTTTTTCTTTCTACAACATGCATGATCAAGTCGATCTATATTCTTTATTTGACAGAAGTGCGTTCTTGCTGAAGAAAAGCAGCTGTCAGCACCTCCAATTCTTAATTAAATCTATCTTATAATCTCATGAACCGATCAATCCATTCAATGGACGCTAATGAACATGTTTGTTGAAACAAGTTGGAGAATCGAGAATTAATTAATAAAATACAAGGATTTCTTTTTTGCGTGCAAGTTGAGTGAGCTCTATATATTGCACTAGTTCTTTGTACTCTTTGAAGGGTTCAAATCCATTATTTTAAAACTCGGAACAATCTGTTAAGTTTATTTGACACCTAGTTACTATGGAATTTCAATTTATTTATATTATATAAAAGAACCTTTATTAATCCAATTAAAAATCAAGGTAATTTAGTGGTAAAAGCTTAAAATCAAAGGGAATGTATCTTGCATTACATGACAAAACTGATGTTGTCTAAATGAGCATTAAACTAACCAATCCAAGTTCCACGCGTGTATCCTCTCTTCCAGTCTTCTTGTAATTTATTCAAGGAAAGCAGGCCACCGCAAGGGGCAGCAGAACTAGCAGGTTGTAACCGGCCGGCCAATCAAGAAATAAAAGCAAGCTCTCCGATGTATTTGAACACAAAAACTGATCAAGGAATTCATGAGACTTCTTGTAGTGTTCTAGCATGCATGATACTTTAACCAATAAAAGAGAGATCAGGGGTTTTAACCGTGTGGAAAATGCTTTTTAAAAGTGAGTTTGTCTGAGAAATGCATTAAATTATCACTATTTTAAATGTTTTTTTTTATTTACTTTTAAATAAAAAAACAAGCAATGCAATATTACCAAACACGTTACGTTTGAATTTCCCATGTCCTCTTCTCCAGCGAGGAAAACCTGTCGTCAATTAATTCGACACAATGTGAACTTAGGTTTACGTCAAAACTAAACGTCCTTAAAAAATAGCAGCTTCTTCGACTTTCTTTGCCACCACTTGTTATTTAATTAATTATTAATTTGCCCCTAACCCACTCCCCACCATTCTACAAATGTATTTCTAATTTTTGGGGTTCTTTGAGAAGGACCCCATCCCCATGAATTCATTGATTTTGGCTTGCATTTTCTGCAAGCCAAATGATCAGTCAAGCATGTACCACGATGCAAGTAAGCACAAACATAACATTTAGCCGGAAAAAAAATCATAATTATTAAACCCAATCGTTAACACACACGTAAATCTAAAATCAACTTATGAGGGTTTGATTTTTTATAAAAAAATTAAATTAAAATTGTTTTGATTTACTTAATAGACCAACTCATCACCTAGTCAAAACTTGATTTTACTTTTTAAAAAAAAAAATCAAAATATTATTATTTATTTTTTAAAAAGATAATTGATTAATCCGAGCCAATAATAATCTAATTTTTAGACTAGAACATGTTTATTAACTTTGGAAAATAGCAATTAGGTACAAATTTCAAGTGATCTTTTTAAAAAAGAATGCATTGTTAAATTATATTTATGTAGTCTTATTTATTAAGGATAGAATAATATTTTTAGTTTAATCTATATATATTTTATTTTTATTTAATTAAGATTATATATTCATAATATATAAATCATTTAGAATTTTAATTTTTTATATATATTTAATCTTAATTATTTTAACATGTATATATTGTGGAGTTATATAGTCACACGGTTCCTGCATGCCGAGTAAATATATTCAACATAGGTTGGCATGTCACAATATCTACATCAATTATATATATATATATAAAGTAAAGGCACTCTCTCACACTCTTCCTTTTTACACATTTTTTAAACAGTAAATTAAATTAAAAACAATTAGTTTCAAGTGGGAGTAGACGTGCGTTTGGTCAAATATATTATACATGTAGTTTTTTCTCGGTATGCATGAAGTTTTGTGGAATATATTTAGGGTTTTGAATAGATGCCCAGATTCAGTGTAGCCTCCTTTAGCATTTTATAACGATAAAATTGGAATTTAATAATATTTAGTTGATGAACCCTAGTTGTCTGGGTAGATGTATTGGTTCTGGGAAACAACCAAAAATGGCATCCAGTTTTATTATTATAATGTCTTGATTTTCAGTGCAATGCATTTTTTTTTTATTATATTGTAATGTTCTTTGAATTGGTCGTATGCATGTGTAAGATCATCTTTAGAAGGCTTAATCTTTCCTTTTTTTGTTTTTTTTCCTATAATTTAGATTCCAGCGAGAATACAAAATATATTGAAACAACAAATTAAGCCAAAAAATTCATACATTCTCTGAAAATTAAGAAAAGGTTTGAGCTTTGGGCCACAAAAAATTAATATTCTAATAATGAATAATTAAGTAGTATCTGTATCATTGTTTTGGGATCATTAACCTAACTATGAAGATTCGCTGGTCCATCAAAATCCATTTAATGCACCAAATTCTTGCATAATCTGAAATCTTATATATAGAAATTTGTACTAAACACTCATTCTTTGCAGAGACACGTTGGAAGATGTGTTGACAAGATTTGTGTTTCATCATTTGATTATATACTATGTTTAGCATAATATTACGAACACAAACGACGTATAATTTCATCATCAATGTTTCACTGAATCTGGCATGGAACCACAGGCATCAATCTTCTATGAGCTTCACGAGCAAGGATTGATCCGGTTAGGTTTCAACCAGGTGTAATTGGGTTAACCGAGTGACGAAATCCAGTTCACCTTCGATTGTTTAGGAGGGAAAAAAACGTTGTGGAAGTGTGGGGAACAAAGGGAAGAAGCACAATGTTTAGTCAAATGGATTTGTTGAATCTGCAGGGGCATTTGAAATGGAAGTGTTCTAGATGACCTCTGGGCATTATGTAGCATAATTAGGTTTATTTTTCAATCTATGTGTTCTAATAGTTGGGGGGGCATCATCTATAGCCATAATTTATTTGTGAAGTTTATCATGCAACTCGATTTTTTTTCTTTTGTTGCAGAATTCATTGCACGAGGCAGTACTTGTGCTTTTGTGAGTGCATGCATGCTTGAATGTATCTCTTTCATTTTACTAGTAACCACATCTTTTCTTGCTTTTGGTTACTTGCCAAGATCGTGTTCTGCGAGGCTCACAGATTTTTCAAAAATAACGGCTGCGGTGGCCATTTACATTTTACCCGTGAATGTGTGTATATATATATATATATTTTAAAAACTAGCTTTTGGTTTACTTGTACCATTAATTCTTTGTCAACACACTGGATTTACTTTGAGTTCTAACAATTGTGGGCTCTGATGACCCATCTGCAATTTCTTATTTGGTCATCTTCAATGACTAAAATTAAGAGGATATCACATGAAGAAATCCAAAAACATCTGCAGCCTTGGCCCTTCCTGCTAGGCTAGTTTGAAATGAACTAGAAACACATCTGATCGGCATGATAGTGCTATACAGTGGTAATTTTGTGTGGTTTACCGGATGAATTTTAAGTTGGACATCTTCAGATTGATTCATTACGGCTTCTAGACCATCAGATTTTAACAACAGATGACAAATGGACTTGGAAACTCTTCACTGGATGCTCAATTGACTGTAGTGGAATCATACTTCACATGAAAAATGCCCGGCATCGTCTGTGCGCGATTCATTACCATGCTATTTACGAAGATTCAAGTGTCGAGTAAGAAGCCAGGTCATGTATAGATCAACGCAGATCCAAGATGCATGCAAGAGAAGAGTGGCTGGTACTGTATTTGGTACACAAGATGCTGTCAACATGGCATTTACAGAAAAAGAAAGGATGGTTATTTGACATTAAATTACAATTGAGTGGAAGCACTTCCTTGGACTCTCTCACTCTCTCTCTCTATCTCTCTTCTTTTTGTACATGGCTATTTACAAATTACAGAAGATTCTTATGAGTTAAAACAGATAGGAAATATGTAAAGAAGGTGAAACAATCTTCGCAATTGAAATTCATCAATCATACAATCCCTCCTGCTCCCATACATCCACCAGAAAATCAACCACCTCCTGATAAGTTAAAATACAATCCGTGGATGTCAAAACTGTACAGTTACGATGAAATGCTAAAAAAACATGGGAGAAAAAACCTGACATGCATCAACTTACAGAAAGAGGGGTGGGCCGAGGAAAGGGCTTTCTGGAACCTAGTAAACCTTCAGTTGCATTCCAACTGAAAAGATACAGCAGACAAAAATGAGAAAGAAAAAAAATGCAGAATGCAAGGAATTTACAAAATCCAACTCTTAAGTTATCCTCAGTTTATCTGTCACCAAAGCACCACGTGCTGATTGTGATATATGAGAACACAATAGGGATTAGAAGCCACAAGAGCAGGAACCACTAGAAGTGATGACTTTGCACGAGAACAGAAAAACAGGGTTGCCAAAGAACATTTCTCAATAGCCTAAACTTAGAAAGCTGGAGAACCTCTTATTAATGTTGCCTTTACTGGGGGTTGGAGAAAGCCAGAGCATTTGAATCAAAATAATGAATGTTTAGAAGAAATAAAACACCTTAATCTGGATTCCCATCTTCGCTGATTTTGGTTCCCAGATGTGCCACTTCCAGCCCATTGAAGCCTTCTCTGTTGCCAGAGAAGGAGACCTGAAAATAACAAAATGTCAATGCCACATAACATCATGAACAGTCAACTAGAACAGATAAGCTACAACTTACCATGATTTACAAATTCATTATTGCTGCTCATGCTACCAGTGCTGCTACCAACATTGTGGTTTGATACACTGATTGATGATATGCTTCTTTGAGATTGAACAGTACTGTTGTCCAAGTCACATGTGCTGGAACTCCACAAATCATTTGATATGCTAGGTTTATTCACTGCTCGCCCTTGTATTCTCAATCCTTTCGATGGCTCATCCACAGCAATAATTGGCGTGGGTTTAGTGCAGCATCCAAAACAGCCACTGTTCTGTTGCAAACCAAGTTAAAGCATATATACAAATGCAAAACACAGCAACAACAAAATATTAAGTGTTTGCACCATATGTATGAAAGTTGACAGTAGCAATGGTCATAACAAGATAAGAAACATCATACAATCCAATTCACAACCATTAATTTATCGAGGTGCAACAAAACCACAAACAGTTGTTCTAGACAGAGCAGGAATAACGAAGTAAAACTTACATTCACAGGTTTCTTTCTATTTTATTGCCACGGAGCTAATGGAAGAAGTTGCTCTAAATAGGGCTAGAACTTAAAGGGCACAACAAGGATTCATATTGCTGATAATGAGCAGTTTGGGGTAAGACTTGATTGGTTTGAGTTGTGTTCATTAATTTTCCACTCTTGAGACGTACCCTAAGGCACAGTTGAAGTACAGAAATCAACAAGTATACAAACTGAACCAAATTACTGTTCGCTTGATCAATTTTATTGGAAAGGAATAAGCAACAACATAATACGATCCATTATCTGGCAATAGATTTCTAACCTTCGAACAGCTATAGTATCATAAACAGTTCTAATTTTAGTTCTCTAGCTACAAGAACTGCCATCTTCCAGCACCCAAATCAACTAAGATGCTTAATACTCTAACCCTTAAACTTTTAGCTAGGTCCCTTCTTAGGTTACTAGAACTCAACCAAAAATGCATTCCATTACAAAAACATAATAACTATAATTTCAACATAAAATCTTCTCTACTTTCGAGTTTTAAAAATATTATCTACTTAAAAATCCATGCTCTTTCCACATAGTTTTCCACAACTGCACACAGAATTTGAATATAAAGTTTCCAAATTTATGACAACTTCCTTCCTTCAAGCCACCAAAGATCCTCCTCTAACCCAATCTTTCTTTAGCTGAAACACTAATCCAAATCAAGTTTCCAATTCCCACCACATCTTCATTAATTCCCACAAAAAAAAAATCAACTTCACAAAAAATAGAGAAGCCACAGAAGTACTTACAAAAGAAGAAACCATAATTATAAGCCAAAAAGAAACCAAACCCAGTTGTTCTTTTAAGGTTCTTAGCTCAAATTCAAGATCTAACCCTCTTCCAATGGACTCAACACTCATTAACCAAACCCAGTAGTCCACAAATGAAAGCCAATCATAACCAAATAAAGAAACAAGAAATGGATTTCTGAGGACTTACCCCATAAAAGCAAGAAAGTGACCGATCCAAGCAGGCACGGAGCTACTCAATATCACCATTAATTGATAATGTCGAACTTGGTGGTGGAGACCGACGAAAAGTGTATTAGTGAATACTATTAAGAGGATGATGAGTTACTTGAGTAATTAATGTTGTGATATTTGATCTTTCTGCTTGTTTTTTTTTTTTTTTTTAACAGCTATTATCACTTTAGAACTACTAATTAATTCTTTCTACCGCCTTTAGATACATGTTTTTTTTTATATAATTCTTATGAATTTACTTTTTATGAATTTATTAGTTTTGATATAATGTTTTTTCTCTCACAGTATATAAGAATAATTCTTGATATTCTACTTTTTTTTAAAAAAAATATTATTATTTGTTATATTGGAATCTATAGATTCCAATTTTATATTTTATTGTGATATTTTTTTTTTCTTTGGATCAATTTCTTTTCCTTAAAGTTCAGGTGAGTGGGAATTATTTTATTTCAATTTTTCATTTCATGCGATTGCCACAACTCACTTAAATATTATTATTAATTATTTTAAACACTCATGGGTTTAATCCAATTTTCTAATTCCTTAAAAGTTTCAATATTACTCCATAATTTGAATTTATTTTTTGAGTTTTTATATATTTTAACTTGAAAGAAAAATATATGAGATAAAAGTAAGAAAAAATAAAAAAAATAAAAAGTTAGTTTTTTGTTCATTAGTTAGTACTAAAGGGTAAAAGTGAAACTTTCTAAAAAGTATAAAGGTAATATTGAAAACTTTTCAAAGTACAGGGGTGCAAGTGTAATATTAAGAAATCTAGGAGGGTAAATATATTGGTTAACCTAATTGCTATTTGTTGATGACTTTAAATGATAATAACAATTCAATACATTCTAAAATGAAAAACTCGATGTTAAATTATCCAAACATGTCAGTTTTTGAATAAAAAATTGGGGAAATTATTTTAAAGCCCTTTTGTTTTATCAGCGCGGTAACAATTTAAAAAATAATAATTTTTTTAAACGTTTTGATATATATTAATATTAAAAATAAATTTTAAAAAATAAAAAAATATATTATTTTGATATATTTCTTAATAAAAATCACTTTAAAAAATATCCACAATGCTACACACTACCTTACTCCTGACTCCGTTCTTATATAATAGGATGAGTTTTTAATTTGTTGTCCAATATGCCCTTTCATCCATTTTTTTTCAAAGTAAATTAAAAGAAAAGTTACATGACTTACAAGTTATATATTTTGATATAAAAAATACATCTTACTCAGAATATGGTAAATAGTTCATATATTTTTATATTTTAAAAATTATATCCAATAAATCCTTATGTATATAATTGTGTCAATCATGTCCTTAATTCTTAGTCAAGATATTCAAGGATGGGAGTTCATATAAAAACTAATTTTAGAAGTAACGTGAAATTCACGTGAGAGTTTTAGTTGATTTAAACAAAGTATCACAATTGCAGTTAAAAGTTAAAACTTGTTATAAAAAAATACATAATATTTTAAAAATATAAGATAAAAATATGTATTATTAGAATTTAGGGTTTATTTTAAACATCTTCGTTTGTCATGTATTAATTAAATATATAAAAAAAGAATAAATCATGTGTTTGTCTTGCATTTCTGAGTTAATAAGAGAAGAATCGTTAGACTTTAAAAATGAAAGTGTAGGTTTCAGTATATGATTTTGAAACTAGCATGGTGGAAACTAGTTGAAGATGGAACAAAATTGAATATACATAGGGGCTGTGTAGTTTTGAATGTTAATGTAGTTCGTTATTTTATGCCGGCAATTTGGAAGATTGTCGCTCACGGGAATGCACTGAAACAGCTTTTGGTTCCTGTGGTGGACAGTGCTTCTGTTTCGTCCAATCTTAAAATATAGATTGATAACTACTGTTCTTACACTTGGATGCCAACAGATTAAATGAAACTAGAGGGGGCTTTGCTTTATTTAGAGGTGGAAATGTTTTCCTCCTGGAAATGTATCTTGTTCGTCGATTTTCATGGTTAGATAAAAAAGATGGTAGATATGCTTGTATTTAGAAAAGAATAGAGCATTTTGATTTCTACTGCTAAATCAGACTGCAGTTCCGTTTTTCACAATGATCATGCAAACCCGTCTTGAAGAATGCCAAGAATTTCACACAGCCGGAAAAAAAATATCTCATTGTTATGATCTCATTTATTTTTATCGTACAAGTGAAAGAAGCAAGGCCATATCAAAGGCATTTGAAGTTTCTTATACATACGCACGCCATATACTGTATCAAACAGAGCAATCTAAACAATGACTGCTAGCACGATCATGGTGTACCAGATTTGAAAAACGAGTATCAACAACAAAGTGAAAGTCGAAGCAAAGTGAAAGGAAACAGATTGCTGAAAAAAGTTGAGTGATGTAACATTTCCATGAGGACCAAAACAGATACAATAAGTCAATCATCAACTCCATTCTTCTTCAGCTAATTCCCTTGTTTGAAGAGGAAAGATGAAAGGCCAGACCTCCATCCATACATGGTTGATGGTTCATACTTTTTGGGTAAGAGAGAAGCCAGGCCTGTTCCCATGCTTTGACTGGGTACAATTCTCGGTGGGGCAGTGGTCTCCGCAGATCTAGGAAAGATATCAGCAAGCACATTACTAAATTTCCACAGTTGTTCAATTCCAAACGGTTTTTCATACTGCACCCCAATAAAATCTCAAAGTATAGCATGCCATATTGGTTCTTACTTGTCAACATAAACTGTTCTCAACTGAACTAGTAAAGCGCATGACTTTATCTCAATGAGTGAAAACAGTGATTAAGAATACACCAAGATTACATCACAATGATGTGTTCAGTTAAAAATTGACTCTTAAAAAATAACAGAGGAATTTCAACATTGTAATGGCATGAAAGCAAATTGATGGATCATGCATATCTACTTGGGCAAGACTACACTCTCCAGCTCATAAAATAGTTGGTATGCTTATAGTGCTAAGCTGATAAATATGAGGACAGGATGCCAGTCTCAGTGATTAGTATGTGGTGCTCTGTCTCCTAGTATTTTTTGTAGGAGGCCACTAGTAACTCAAAGCATCTCAGAGCCCTTCCACAAGAGTTGCAGAGTATCTTATGATATCTAGGAAATTTTTTTGGTGCAATTATGATATATTGGGATTGCCAAGCACTACAACATACCGATCAATCGATTGATAAGATGGCTTATTTGTGGAAAAAGCCACGAGTACAAACAAGTCAACAAGAACCAAGCCCACTCAGTTTTCAGATTCTATATACATGCCAGAAGTTCTAAAAGGGAAATCAATCACCAAAACAATATATTTAACTAACAATTTAACCAAAATTCATTCAAAGCATATTGTTTGAAACAAAACTGGCATTCAATGCAAAGAGGCAACCAACTGATTACATGCTTCAGCATGTTAAAAAGCATATAAAATCTGAAAAAAGCATTCAAAATCACAAGGATCTGAAAATAAAAACAAACCAAGTTACAGAGAGATACAGAGAGTACACACATGAGGCCACTGTAAGCAAATGTTGCAAAGCCTTGACGTTGCTTGTGCTTGGGATTAGAACTACAGATTACATATATCCGTCCACGACGCTTAACTATCTGACAAAACTCACACATCTTTTTCACTGATGACCTCACCTTCATGGCTACTGCAAATACAAATAATCAAGAACCCATCAAAACCACACTCATCGTTCCATTAACAACAAATTCACCAAACCCGCCACAAAAACTGATCTTTTAGCATCTTTAAAGATTAAACAGACACAAAACCATATCTCAATCTACCCTAACATTTACACGTGATCCTAAACACCACCATTGAAAACCAAGGCATGCCCCTTCTTTAATTAAGCATTAATTTACCAAAACCATAATAAACAAATCAAACTTTAAGCATCTTCCATTACTAAATTGCAACATACACATCTCTTAATCTACCCTAACTTTTATAAAACACATAACTTTGCATACAATCATATAACCCCAAGTACTTACTTTGAGGTTTTAAGAAAATAAAAGGACGGGTCTCATTCATTTTGGATTTCCCATTCCAATTTTGAATGCCAAGTAAGAACTGAAAACCAAGAACCTAATATACAAATACACATAAATAAATACAGCACAAAAAATAAAGCAGAGAGAAAGAGAGAGAACCGATTGTGGGGTTGTGGCGAAGCGTCTGGAGAATAATGGGTGTGTTGAAACCAAACGAATGGGACTGTTGAGGGAGAGAAATGGGAGAGCTTGTTATCATTAGAAGACAAGAGAGCCTATAAGGGTTTGGAGATTTAGGGTTTATAAAGGGAGGTTGTGATTTGTGTTAGTGAGTAGAGGTTAAGTGAGTGTGCTGTGTGTGTTATGGAATGACATGTGGCATAGAGAAACAGTTGAAAAAAGTGGGAATTTGAAATTTTGATTTTGAGTAATCTCTATTATGTTAAATAAATTTAAATTATTAATTTTAAAATTAATTCTTTTTTATTTTTCTTAATAAAAAGTAATTATTGATTTTTTTTAAAAATCCAATTGCTTATTAATTTGATGAAATGAAAATCTTGATTTACATTTTTTTTTTTGTAATAGAATTTTTTTTGCCTTGTAAAAACTTTCTAATAAAACATCAGATGATGTTACATCTTGTATACTTAGATATTTTATAATTATTGTCTAAAAATAAATTAAAAATATATATATATATATTTTTATATTTTTTATTTTAAAAGTACCTAAGCTTATTTTAAAAACATCTATATTATATTTTTATCTTTATCTCTCTAACCAAAATTATCTTAAAACTATTTGTTTTATGTTTTTATCGACTCAACCAAACCACTTTTTTGTTCCTTCTGGATTTATCTTTTACCATTAATCAAACACAATTTTATATCTAAATATTTTATATTTATTAAAATTGAGTGAAATTTCAATTCAAGCCAATTAATTACATGGAAACAATAGTAGTATCCTATTTAAACCGCACTCATTAAAAAAAACTTAAAAAGGCTTTAATAAATTACTCTGTTAATTTAAAACTGTATAATGATTAATTTATTTTAAAAACAAATTAATTAACTTGTTATTGGAGACAATAAAATCATTTCAATAATATTTATTTGTCATTATCATATTAATTAAAGATACATACCTTTTTTAACAATTTGATGGGATAGTAAAACAACTAATTTACCTTTAAAACTTTTCAAAACATAGTTAAATAATTAAATTACCGTAATCTATTTTTTTTTAACTTGCATCAAGAGGTCTTTTGTCTTTTCATCCTAAATTTTTTTTTTATTATTATCATGTCTACTTATAAGCAATTTGATAATTTAATAAGCATAAATATTTTTTTTTTTAAAGTGACAGATGTTTGTGTGAGTGGGTGGTGGTGGTGCTCTTTTAACGATGCATGCAGCATTATTCGGTGACCAAACTTTAGTTTCTAGGATATTGTTGTAATCGCCTCGATGACCCCTCCATACCTAGGCAGTACATGTTGTCAACAGTTCTCTAGTTTGGCACTGACAACCCTTTTTTTCCTTTTATTTCTATGCCTAGCCTTCTAAATTTTCAAGACAGTTCTTCAATTTGTTTTTTTCTTCATATTTGATTCATGTTCTTTTGATCACTATTTGTTTTATTTGAAATAACTTATAAAATTAGATTTTTTTTTCAATTTCATCCTTTAATTTTTTTTTTCATATGTCAAATTTAATTCTCGTTCTTTTGACTACTGTTTTTTTATTTAAGATAATTTTTTAAATTAACTTTTTTACAATTTCATCATCCTTTTTTTATTATATCAATTTGATCCTCATTCTTTTTAATGTTATTTTTTTACTTTGGCAAATTTTTTTAAATGATTTTTTTTATTTCATCCTTCAACGCTAAATTAGTTGGGAATTGAGATTCTTAATTGTGCTCAAGTCAAAAATTTAATATATTGTGTTTTTGGAATATTAACTTAGGTTTAAGATATTCATTCGAGTCTACTTGGTCTTCTTTTCCCTTTTTTGTAAACTCATATTTTTTTTCATCATTAAATATTTATTTAATTGGAGATTAAGTTTATTAATTTTTATTTGCATTCTATAGAATTTTTCACTAATTTTAAAAATAACTTAGGTTATCTTGAATATTTTTATTTGTTGTTTTTTGTTAAATTTAGTTTTTGTAAAAGAATCATCTCAATAAGCTCTTTTTTGTGCTAAGGTTGTGTCTACGGATGAGCGGCAATGAATCTTCGATAGACTTTTCTTTCTTTTGCTTTGTGTATGATTCACATCTTATTTTTTATAATTAATTATTGTTATCTTTTTTATTTATTCTTGATGTTTTTTTGTTATATTATTAAATTAATCAAGTTTAATGAACCTGGTTTCGTCAATGGCCCAAGTCTCAGATTTTTTTTAAAATTTTTAAAAAACACTATCGTAACTTAAATATCCTCTTTTTTATATACATACATAATGAGTTTACGCATAGAAGAGCTCATATATAGTAATAGAAAACCATTGCAATCCAAAAGTTTAGACTAATATCTTACTATGTACTCATCATTTTGTTCAAATTTATAATAAAATCTAGCATTATGCACTTCGTAAATATATATATATATATATATATATATATATATATATATATGAAAAAAAGACATAGAGATTACCTTTCAAATTGGATTCTTGTTGATCTTATTTATCTAAGATTCCATAGAAAAAGGAAAGTTTCACAGGCATATATAACAACGTGAATTCCTTACCATTCTCAACAAAAGAAAGACAAAAAAAAAAAGAAAGGAAAAGACAGTCGGTCTACCCTTCATGCACCTAGCTACCTCTTCCACCAAAGAAAGGGAAATGAGGTCATTTTGTAGCTTATTATAATTGCTAAATCATGCTATCAAGGTACAAAGAACACAGGCGAACATGATTAAAGTGGAGTCATGAAAGAATGGTGTCATTTGATTGGTTAGTTCTTGAAAGGAAATGCCTTTTTTCTATGAATAAAAAAGGCATTTCCTATTATTATTGTGGGTGACTCTATTATTATATGTACTATATATGTAGCTAGTTGAGAGAGGCTATTATCAAGCAAAAGCATTGGTTCTTTTGATGACCTAATAGAGAGATCCATGGACCACTCAAAAAGAACCCTAGGGTTCAAAAATTCCCATCTTTTGGTAATTCTCAAAGAAAATAATTTGTTATATGGTAGGTTTTGGTAATTAAAAGGGTGAAGGAGAAGAGTATATATGTGTAAATTCCTTATATTCAAACTTTTTTTTTTTTAACAATCAAATGGTATTATAAAGCCCTAGTTTTACACACGTTTTGAGAGTAATTCTACTCTTCATCCATTTAATATAAAAAAACATAAATCTTGACGAAGCATGCTTGTGTCAAGAAACATCCCAATTAACTATGAGATATGCTTGTGTCATTTACCTTTATTGATGTGGTTTTTTCTTCGTTGAACCGTGGTTAATGCTTGACGAAGCATGTTCCACTCTAATCTTGGAATCTATCAATTGGGCACTTGGTTTTTTTAGCCATAAATCTATGGGAGGTTACCTCACCATTGGTGAAGTCTAGAAAAAGGGTCCAACATTCCATGAGCTACTTTATCATTAGTTAAAAATGCACCAAGTTTAATTCACCTTTTCCCATTTTTATATGTAGCATAAATCAATTTTTTTTAATGAAATAATAAGAATAGTTTGCTGGGGTCTCGTACACTGTGAATCGAACCAAAGTTTTTTTTAATTAATGTACAAAAAGTTAAAGTTATAGGAAACTTTTTGAAATTATTATTAAATTTAGTACAAAGATGCAACTTTGATACCTCTCAATTTAATTTCTTTTATAATTCAAGTTTTAAATTAAATTTTATAAAAGTTATCTTAATACGATCTAGTTGATTTGAAAGGTTTTGCGTTGACCCGAAAAGTCTTCCGAGTCTACACAAGCCAACTGCAACCGTGGTTTTCATCTTCTTCAGACCCGGCTAAAGTCTCGAGTCATCTGATTCCTAAGTCAACTTGATGGGCGACTGTAGTTTGTCGTCAATAATTATTACTTTTTTTCCTTATTTTCTCTCTCCCCATCCAAAAAGTACTTGTTGGTCCTCTTTATTTTTAGTATTTCAATTTCAATCCTTATTTTTTTATTTCTATTTTTTTTTTGCTCTTTTATAAAATTTTTGTTTGTTTTCATTTTAGTCCTTTAATTGTAATTCGTCATATATTTCTTGTTTCGAACTTGATCCTCATTCTTTTGATTTTCCTCACTTTTGTTAAAGTTCCTTTTCTTTTCAATTTAACCCTTCAATAAGGAAAAAAAAACATTGTTGCCCTCTCATATATTTATTTATTTTTCACCCTGAATCTTTTAATTATATATATGGTTTTTATTTTATATGCTTTTGTGGAATTGATTTTTATTTTCAATTTCATCATTCAAGTTTGTTTAGGATTGAGCTTTATGGCCTTTTCATTTATAATGCTTCCAATTCAATGACCTTGGTCATGGATTTGAAATGTTAACACAGGTTAATATTTTTTTTTCGGGCTCATTTTCTTTTCCGATTTTATCATTTGACATTATATTTTAAGAAAAAATTGTCTTTGTGATTTTCATTAATTTCTTTTTATTAGGGTATATACTAGTCTCATGACCTGGGCAACAAGTTTTATAGATTAACTCAGGTTGACTCATCCCTTATTATCCATGTTGCATGTCTATAACACTAACTTGGGTTAACTTGAGCTATTTTTTTTTCTATTTTTTATCCAATTTTGTGCTTCCAGATATAATCAACTTATTAAACTTAGTCTGTAACCCAAGTCAATTATTTTTCTTATTTATTTTAAACACGCTTGCATCATCTAGACTACCATTGACTTTTTCTTAATTTTTTATTCTAATGTTGGTTTTTATTTTAATTGATATATTTTTTTAATATGTTTTTTTAATAATTTTTAAATTTATGTTCAGTTAATATGCATCCTATGTGATTTGTTTTATTTTGCTTATTTAGCCTTTTTTGAATAGAGGTTTTTCTTTAAAATGTTTTATATGTATTTAATTTTTGAAGATATTATTTTGATTCATCAATAATTTTTTTATGTTTTATAAAGATGAACTTTTTAAAAGAAATAAAAAAAAATATTTATTTTAATATGTACAGCCTTGCATGATTTATCTCCCTTTTATTTCATTCAATCAATTTCATTTATCTGTCTATTTTTATTATCATTTGATTAAATAAAAATTAATGTTAATAAATAAAGTCATTGAACATAACTGAATATATAGTTCATGTTACGAGATCAAATATTTTGATTTTCATCTATATTTTAATTGTTTTTATCTTTAGTTATTATTAATGATTTTTTTTATTTATTAACACAAATAATTTTTTATTTGTATTTATAATTTTTTTTATTAAAAAGAAAGATAAGGCTATTAAAGGCCTACCTATTCAAATTCTTTTTATTGGAAAAAATAACATCCAACCTCATGGAGCCCATGTTAAAAGGCTATTAAAGTCCGAAGCATTGTAGAGTACATGGTGTTTTCTCGTGTCCTATCGATCCAAAAGAAGAAACTTAATTGGAAAATAATTTAGTGTGGGCTTATAATGTGGTGTGAAGTATTTTTTATAAGATTATTTTTTTAATTGAAAATATATTAAAATAATATTTTAAGATATATTTTGAAAAACATATCAGAAAAAGAATATTATTCTCTTGTTGCATTTTGGTCCATGATTTTCTAACTTCTTTTGCTAGTAACTTCCTATCACATAATTGTTGACACAATTTCTCTCTGTTCTTCTAGTCACAGAAATTACTACAAAAAAATATTCCAAAATACTTTGAAAGATCGACATAATTAGAAAGGACTAAAGTTAGTGGAGGAATCCACGAATGGTGCCAACAATTGAAAAAAAAAAGGACCAAACCAGAGTAACTTGTCTTTTTTTTCTCCATGTCAACACAGACGAAGAATGCGGTTGCTGCTGGCCTTCTGGGGGTGTCTTCTCCTTACAGAGAAAACAAAAGTATGAGTGTTGGCATTCGAGCTATTTAACTAGTGGTGGAAATGATTTGTTTTTTTTTCTATATCAGGGTTTAAATTTTATTATGTATGTCTGTTATCTCCGTGGTGTCTTACATGCTCATTGGATTTACAAGATGTTTAGTGGGCCGTGAGATTAATTGTGGTACGCGCAAGCTGGCCCGAACATCCACGTAAATAAAATAAAAAATATATATGAGTGTTGATGTATACGACAAAATTGAAGCAAGGGTAGCTTCATCATAGGTCTCCAATGAAGTCTAATAGGAACAGTGCAGCCTTCGTATACACCTCCTTCGGCCATCCATGAGAGAAACATGGTTGGATCTTGAAGCAGCCAGTACTGATGATCATCTCACATGGGCTGTCCTCTTCTCAATTTCCTCTCTCATTGGTTGAGCTAAGATAATTTTTCAAAGGATACAATAAGTTTTATATATATATATAGATATATATATATATATATATATATATATATATATATATATATATATATATATTACAAGGGCTATGGAAATAAAATAGGTACACAACCCTTTAAAATTTATTTTTCGTTGCAGGGATCGGGCCCCATGTTTGCCCCCTGTCTGTCTCCATCTTTCCCCGGGAGAGATGTTTGGTCAAAACACTCAAGTTGGCTAACAAATCTTCTGAAACTCTACAATATCATGGGTGAATCTCCAGACTAGCTAAGGCCTAAGAAAAAAAGAAAAGAAACGCAGTGCAGTGAGCAAGAGGAGAAGCCAAACATGCACAGCACTTCCTGGATCAATAACTGGAGAGCCAAGTAGCTGATATGTTAGCCAAAACCAATACAACCATTTTTTTTTGTTTTCTAGAGGTTTTTTTCAGCTTTTACTTCTATATCTGACAATTTTTGGCCGTGTGTGTTGCAACAATGCTCTGCTCTTTCAAGGCCCGTCTTCTCACTACTATTTTCTTATTAATTATTTCTTCCTAGAATCATTATCTATGTAAGAATATTCAATAGACAAAGAAGAAGAAGAAAAAAAACTAGAACACCCTTTATTTCCTTTTTGCTCACTATTATAAATTAAGGTGTCAAAGGCATAAATCGATGCCCTTTCAAGTAATGGAAAGTTATTGCCAGCATGCCATATATTTCCTCAAATTGATGCAAAGAAATTAGTCAAATTCTCCACAATAAATATATATGCATTCCCATTTAAAGCCCTTTTCATATTGCTGGATTGAATTATTTAAACTCCACTCGACAACCTTGTGTGTAAAAGAAGTACTGAGAGGGTCAATGGCTTCTTGGTCTTTGTCTTATCAAACAAGGGGTTGCTGAGAGATGAAGTAACGGGCTGACATGAACAAGAGGAAGCTTCCTAGCTAGCTATCACATGGACGCACGCCTTCTCTACACGTGGTTAGTCATGTGTGTGAAGGGACACAACCCATCGAGTGTTTATGAGTCACTTCTGTCCAAGAAAAAAATGGCGAAGTCTTTTTTTATTTATTTAACGAAGACAAGGGAGATGCTGCTAGATCTTGAAATTGAGAGTTTTCTTTAAGACATATCAAATTGGGTATGCCTTTTTTAAGATTCAATGGAAAAATCTAGTCTCAATGATGGTAGAAACACTCTTTAATGTGGCTAAACAAAAAGAAAATAGATACTCAAACACAAAGATGTTGAAATTTGGAAGCCATTAGAGTGTTGGAATACATGCACACATCACATCTAATGATGGAGCACAAGTTTTGGTGATGATGGCTTCAGATGTCATCATCGCCTTCATCCTTTTTGGAAGATTAGTATTGACAAATGGATATATATACCATGTCTTGATGCATCCATGCCCCAATAATCTTGTTATTTTGTATATTTTTTTTCATAATTAGACGATATCATTCATGCCAACAAACAAGAACTAACATGCAGGAATTCTCCATTCATTTATACATGCATTAATGAAAAAATGGCATCCCCTCGAATAATTTGAGATAAGGATGGATACGTCATGCAATTACAGCGAAAATTAAAAAAGAAATTATAGTTTTTCAAACCCTGAAATTACCTAAACCGTAGAGAAAAATTGTTTGAATAGAAGACTTAAAAACGACCTAATTATGCTCATTTACCTGGTCTTAAGCAAGTAATGATCATGGCATGTGCGTTGACAAAATTCCAGCTCCATCACCCAATTAAATTAAAAATTATGTTTATTTACCTGGTCGCTGATTAGCCTTACAAGTCATGGAATCGACAAATAGTGCATGATTTATCTAGAGACACAAATTAATATCAGGGAAAAGATCATAAATAGAAGCAGAGGAAAAGCCAGAGAATATTTCTTGATTTTTTTTTCTTATGAACAAAATCCAAGAACATCACTAACCCTCATCAAAATTACAAACAAGATGCTCTCCTCTCCCCCCAAGAAGATCCACTCTATATCCAATTAGGATGATCAGAAACAATAACAGGTTGTGGACCCCGCCCTCCCTTTTCTTTTTTCTTGTAAAAATTGTATATACAAGAAAAGTTAAAAAAAAAAAAAAAAGTATACAGAGATTGAAGAAAAAAAGGAAAGGAGAATTACACATGAAACCACAAAACTTTGTACACAAGAACAATCAATCAACAAGAGTAAGCTAATCTTTGGACCCCACGATCCCTAAGAATCCCATTGTAGAGAGCAGCTCTGTTTGCAGGCATTCTTCTTTGCTGACCATTTTTCTTGAATTCTGTTGATGTTGATGAAGAAGAAGAAGAAGAACAAGAATTTTGACTAAGAAAAACGGCTTCATGTTGCCTCCTAAACTCCTCCCCATCCCCTCGTGGATCCACCACATCCTCAGCAAAGTGCACCCTCTTCTTCTTCCCCCTCTTCTTCCCCTCTTCAAGAAACGGAAAAGAAAAGAGCCGCAGCAACCATAAGCCAAGAAAGTAAAAAAATGAACATTTATACACGCAAATTGTGTAAGTTCAATGCATTACAAGATTTTCTTGCTATATTCTTTACCTGATGAGATACAGGGCCTCAGAGCTTGTTGTGAAGACTGTGGAATTCGGTGATGATCACCAGGGAATTGACCAGAAGGAAGGAGAGATTTTTGGAGGCGAAAGGCAAGGACAATTACAGTGCCGGAAACAGCCATGGCGGTGGCGAGGACCACTCCTTGTGAGCAACGTGAAGAAGACATGGTTGATGAATCAAGAAGGGAACTTGAACAGAGTATGTTATGTGACTTGCTGAATATGAGAGAATATGCTCTGGTAGGGAAGAGAGGAGGGAGGTGGTGTTTTTACCCTTTACATGGGGGGACATGTATAAATAAATAAATGGCAGCATAAGGTGAGTGATTAAGGTGTGAATATGATAAATACTCTTTTCTGATGGAGGTTGTGGCACTATTTATTTGTTTCAATATTAGTATGAAACAATCCCCCCCCCCCCCCCCCTTTAAAGGTATTTAGACTGTTTTTTTGGTATAAAAAATTAGGTTTAGTTTACTTATTTGATATTAAAACCAGTTTTTTTTTTACTAAAAAAACTTCATTTTTTTTCAAATATAACTTGAATTAATATGTTAATCTACACATCTAACTTGAGAGAGAGATTTTGGCTTTGACTTTGTGTCTTTTTATTTCAATTATTTGCTTGTGTATTACACGGCAAGAAAAGTATTTTTTTAGTTGTTGTCAGTTTTTTGTTGAGTTGAGAGGACTGGGTGGGGAAAATCTTATTGTTTGGTCTCCATTCTAATGAGGAATGGTGGGTGGCGCGTAGAGGTCACATTCCGGTTACCACCGGTGCTGGATGGTGGGTGGTGCATTTTAATTTTAATTTTATATTTCGTACAAGGTAATTTGTGGCGCTTGATTATGACACCTTTGAAGTCGAGGGATTTGTTTGAAAATGGTGGGTTTTTTAAGACGGTAATTAATGGTGGTTAATGACACCTAGAGATAGCTTAATTAGCTTTTTATCCCCTGAACTGAGCTTAATTAGTTCTGATGCTCCAATTGATTGTGAGATTTCATCAATAAATCCTATGTTGTCTTCACAAGATTTATTGTTCTTGCCTTCTTGGAGTTTTATGTTTCTCTTTGACTTTTAGCTCTAAAATAATCTATTTTTGTGGTTCAAAACAATGAAGCATTATAATCGTGTTTTATAATTTTTCATTTTAATTAATAGATAACTAGAGTTGTATTTGTCATATTCCCGACACCATTTTTGAATAAAGCCAAGAAAATTGTATCTTAAAATTTTTTATTATTAAACTAGATTCAATAGAAAAGATCAATTCAACATAAATAAAATACAATTAAACTAAGTTAAAATTAGACAATTTCATCAAAACATGATTTAATTTTTTTGATTTTAAAATATTTTTTTTAACTTAAGAAAACTAGAAACAAAATAACATGAATTAACATGTTTAATTTCAATAAGAAAACTTTTTTATTTTGCTACCTAATTTTTGTAAATTTACCAACATAATAATTTCTTAGATTCTACATAATGTCCCAATTCTAATTAGAGGTTTATTTTTTTTTCTTGAGGATTGAGTTACATTGGAGTCACCTCTCTCTCTCTCTCACACACACACACAGAAACACAAACCTCTTATTATTTTTCTTTTAATGCCAAAGGATTTTTTTTTAAAATTACATATTTGTTCAAGATGGCCCCTTTTAAACGCAAGGAATTTCTCTGCGGCCTCCCAATATCCAATTGTTTTCAAACACCGTTTTGTTTTTGTCAAGGAGGAGGAGGGGCCAATCGAGCTTGATCTCCATTATGATGGAAGACTAATCTAACTATTATGGCAGCGACAGAAGACTAATTTAAACACAACTAAAGCAAAGAGAGTGTTTTCACGCTTTAAAGGAAGCGATTGCTGGCGGTGCCTCCTGCAGTCGTGATCAACTAGCTACAATGTTCTTCTGGTTAAATGCAAGGCAGCCTCTGTCATCCATGATGTATCAGAGCATCATCCCTTGCCAGAAGAGGGTGGTTTCTCTCTCTTAGATGCGTAGCTCATCAGGTTGACAACGACTCTCGAGCAAATGGGATTAGAGTTTGCTTTTCACATTACAATAAACTAATGTGATTTATTAATTAATCGATCCTGATTAGTGCCATGGCTTCATGTGAAGGCTCGTTATGGGCTGTCTTCATGACCACATTATCAAGAAAAGAGGTTGGTTAAAAGCTAAAATAATAAAATGAATTAATTTATTAAAAAAGCTCAGTCACACATTCAGATTCCAATAATATTTTACTCCTTTTATTTCCAGAGGGATCTCGAACTTTGAAATGTATTTATTAGATGAATTTACAACATTGAGAAAGAATAAACAAGAATATGAATTATAATGAGTGTTCATCAGTCGAATCTTTACTATATTTATATCATATATATCACTCATGGAATAAAATAACTTATATATTTAAGTTTTATTAATCCGATTTTAGATACTCTCATTGTGTACATACAAAGAAACGGGGTTAGGTTTGATTCGGATTTAAATCAAATTTATATATATATATATAAATAATTATTAAAAAACTTCAAATTTATATTGGTTTGAATCGGTATCCATCAAAAATCATTACCATGATTCCGAACTCGATAAACCGGAGCTCGGAAGCCATGGAAAGAGAAGAATCCAAGAGAAAAGCAGGTGACGAGGAACTCAGCAGTAAGGCTAACAATGTGATAAAAACAAGACCCCATGATAGAAAATCTTACCAAGAAAAGGAAATACTCGTATTGGAAAAGGGATATAGTAAAGTGGATCTACAGTGCTTCAACAGCACTCTGACTGATTCTTTTCTTCTCCTCGAAAGAACAATCATGATAATGGCACAAATACAACGAAAATTTGTTAAATGAAGATAGAATGTGATCTTTCATCCACTCAAAGCCACATATTCTATAAAGATGATGATGTTTGTGTTTGGTATTATGATTTATGTTGTTTTTTAATAATAATTTTTTATTTAAAATAATTTTTTAGATTTTTAAAAATTTTTAATATCAAAATGTTGAAATCATATCATAAAACACAATAAAATATAATTTGATATCTTTTAAAATTAAACATACCTTTCAAAATACACCCTAATACAATATTAAATACAAAAACAAGCGTAGCAAAGAGCACATAATTCCTGTGGCATCATTATTGAGAGGATTAGACCTTTGAGATTGAAAGAGAGGTCCACTAGGAAAACAGGATTGAATGACAAAATTGCCGACAGTTTTCCACACGATTTTTTACCTTCCCACCGAGTATGTTGCTCGGAAAATCTTGCTGGTGACGAGAATTTCCAAGCCTAGGGCAATAGTTTTCGTCAAGTGTGCCGAGAAAGACTTTTTATCCACCAATTGATTGTGTCTCTGTATCTAACAAAACACACGGCCGACATCTCAGATTATCAACTAGGATTTCTTGATCGATTTCTTTTTATTTTACTAATAATATACACTACAAAACAAAACGTCTGAGGCGACATTTTGGTTTTATAACTTATCTGGAATAAGGTTTTATATCTAGCGGTCTGTGTGCTAGATATTGGAATGGAAAGCGTTTTTTCTATTTAAGTTGGATTAAAATAATGTTTTTATTGTTATTTTTGATATTACGATATTAAAATCATATAAAAATATCTAGAAAACAAATTTATGCTTTTTGAAACGTAAAATAGTTTGAAAATAAATGGAAAAACAATTTCTGATACAACATCAATACACAGGGTTTTCAATTTTTAAATATGTGCAGGCAACTGTTGACTAGATACAGGGTCATGAATTAGAGAGAATATATCTAAGTTGTGAGGATTGAAGGGAGCAGCTCAGATTTTGACCCGAAAACACGAGCCTTGGTGCCAGGGAAAAACTCTGCCCCTTGAAGCTCTGTGAGCTCTCCATTACCGGTAACTCCGATGGGATAAGCAAGCAAATGGCCTGGTAAATCGTCGTCCAATACCTCGGATGAATAGAGGTGCCAATTCTTTTCAGCAATGTGATTCACCTTTCCGACACATTCCAGGCTCTCGGGATGGCAAAAGGTGTCATCAAGCTGGCCTAGGTGTTCATACCATAATGACATCCTGAAGCCATGAATCTGGCCCCTGGCTGGCTGGTTGGTGGCTAAGTGATATGGTTGGTAGGCTCCCATTGCTATCTCTGTATCTCTCCCTCCATCCATTGATCGTTGATTCATGTTGGCAGATCCAGTGATTATGTATTCATCATCAACTGCAAAATGTAAGAATATTCGACTTTGGCATGTTGTTATGACCTAAAAGAAAACTATTCCTGGAATTCAAAGGACCTGTATGAGTTAAGTTCTGGAAAACACGGGAATGTTTTTAGTTTTCTTTTTACCCAAAAAGGGTCCCATGTTCATCACCCTGGGCAAGTAATGTTCCTCAGAACTTCAATCAAGTGTCCAAAAAAAAAAATTAGGTAGGTAGAATGTACGATATCGAAAGGGTGGATAACAAGAGGAAGTAGAAGTTTCCAAGAAAAGGAGATTTCAGGTATTGAAAAGCTCACCGATCATCATCTTGGCATGAACATAGATCATGAACCGCCTAGCTTTCTGAGCTCTGCTGTAATCTGAATTGTGTTCAGGTCTCTCTGAAGGAACATATTCTCCGGGCATCTCTCTCTCGTATTTGCCAAGGCAAAAGAATGTTAAGTAATCCTTTGGATTTGCCTCAAGCCCCTTGTCCTGGAGAGCTACAGTTATATCGCTATACATCATCTCCATCGTCCTCTTTTGCCAGTTCAGTATTGCTTGAACGGAACCACTTTCTGGGATGCCCTCTGGCCACATTGGAATGACAACGTAGACAGAAAATCTCTCTCCGGCTTTAATTTTGCTAACAATCTTTAATGAAAGTTCTTTCGGGATAAGATGCGAAGCACCAACCTCCTCAACCTTTACGTCATTTGATTTCCAGGAAAATGAGCTTCCAAGGAAGTACTGGTTTTCAATGTAAATGAAATTTTTTGCCCGCCGAATGGCATTGATATAAGCATCCTGAATGCTTCTATCAATGACATTATCCTTCCCAGAGACGAGTCCGACTCTGGCCGCATCTTCAGGAGCTTCAGGGAAGCCAAAAGCAGCTCCACCATCGATAGACCGAAACAGTTGAACATTCCATGTTTCATGGTCTTCGGGGAGCATAACAGGAGATGGAGGTGTAAGAATACAGTCAAGCTCTCTTGGTTGAAGAAGCAAGCCCTCCTTACCTTGCTTTCTCCATCTCTGTTCAAAATTGACCAAGACATCCCAAGCAATGGATCCTTCTAACCGGCAATGAACGTCATGCCAAGGCTCCCTTGGTCCTCCTTTATGAATTGAGGCACCTGCGAAATTAGGCTGACGAAAATCGTTGTGGTGTACTGTATCCAAAGTCGTGAAAATCGGATGAGATGGAGTGTCATATCTCCCGTCACAAAGGTCAATACCACCAATGAAACTCACGATCCTCCTCTTTGGTAGTTCTCCACCAGGAAATTCACTATCCACCACCAGAGTCTTCTGGTGATGAGTGAACATTGTAGAAATCTCTATGCCTTGTATAATGCTCTGTCCATTATCAGGGTTACGAGGGCACAAAACACAATGGACTTTTGTGTTATGGAAATAACCCCCTGTATCCTCATCATGTGTAGCCATCAATCCATCCCTCTTAAGCAACTTCACTGAAGTTCTGTCATCCCAAACGAGCATCAAGACCCTAACACCTTCGTTGGCCTTTTTCTTCAGTAGCTCACCTAGGATCATGTCTCCTCCTGGTTTTTGCCTCGTTGGGTCCCTTACCAAGGTGATTTTAGTATACACAGACCACCCTGCGATGTAAATAAGATGCTTTGCATTGAAAATGGCATCGAAGATGTCTTCCCAGCAACGGTGTTGTTCATGACGCTTGCCCCCGGCTAGAGGGATTTTCGGAGCAAATTCATCAGGAACATGAGCATCTTGGTAAAGAGTGACTCTGCAACCACTTCTTTGACCAAAGAACGTGTACGGGACACCTGGAAATTTAGGACTTCCAATCCCTCTAGACCAATAATGCCGTTTAGTGGCATCGAAGAACTGCACTTTTACATGAATCTTTGAACCTTTATGCAGGGGTCTATGGTTTTTATGCAGAATGGCAAGCCATTTATCTACTTCTTTTCCATCTAGGAGTTCAGCGACAGGCAAAAAAGCTTTCCCTATCACAACTGCGTCAATAGGATTATCTTCTTTGACGGAGAATATAACATTAGATGCTATATGGGCACAGTAAATGTGGAAAGACTCGAACCATTGCGGATCGGAGTGAGGGTGTTCTAACAATCTAGTTCTGCCAACTCTTGTTTCTTCTAAATAAATTCCAGCATATAGTTTACAGAAGCCACCCTTTCCAAATCCAACAGTCTTATCAATGTTTTCCAATATCTGCAGGGAACATCATTCAGATTTTATGAACTCTGGTTTCGAATTAATCGGTAGAAAAAAGAATCATATTGAGAATTATTAGAGAAATAAAGGAGTACTCCTATTTTTTGGAAAACTAGAGTCAAGGAAAGCTGAAACTTCCTGTTCAAATATAATATTTCTTGATCCAAAAAATTGAAAAACTAGTTTTTCAGTTTTTCAAATTTATACAAAACATATTTTGGAAGTTTTCCAAAGTCTTTCTTAAGGTGACAAATTAACAAAATATGAAGATGACTAATACAAATTATGATTTTGATTTTTCTTATAAAAATAATTTTAATCTTGATATATTTCCTTTTTTAGTTTTGGAACAATTCATCTTCCTTTTCGTCAAAGGAACAAGCTTCCCGATGTTCTATTGAAAAACAAAAACTGGAAAATTAAAAGAAAATAGTTTTCTATTACAGAACACACCAGGTAATTCACAAAATATTGGAAAAATTCCCTTTCCAACATATTAAAAATCATCATGGAAATAGATTCTAGAAAATCATACACCTAAACAAAAATGAGAAGATGCTTAATTTGTCACCATAAAATAACTTCAGAATTTGTGTTCCTTGGCCATTAAATCAGCAAGAAGTTCATATGTAAAAACAGGAAGAAGATATATACAACTATACAAGGTTGTTTAGCATGGTTAATTTAAGATATAAAACAGTAAAATATCATTTCACAAGATGGAGAACACACCTTCCAACAAGACTTGCTGCAACCTAATGAAAAATATCATTACAAATCTCAGAAGATTAGGAACTTACCTTGCAACAAAACTTGCTGCACCCTGAACCAAAAACCCTACAAGCCTCGTCGATAGTCACGTGAAGGGTTCCATGTAGCAGAACAGGCTCCATTGTTCTGGTAACGTAAAGTGGAAGATCTTGAACGAGTATGAATGATGCCTGACAAGGCACCAATGCTCATAGATAACGCAGAAGACTAGGACCAAGAGAAGCTAACCTATGAGAAGAACAATGAATTGTTTACTGTTGTTGTTCTTAACGTGAAGATAAGCAGTGCAAATTCTTTAAACCAAAGTTGAAGCAATAAAAAATAGTGGCAACAATGCTTCAGCAGGTAGCAGGAAGGACATTGGCAAACTCATGCAGAAAGTTGATCTTAATTTAATTTTGCTGATGTTGGCACCAACTAAACAGGTTGTATTGGCATGAAATATTACAAAGAAACCTTACCTAAACCACAAGTAATTGACTGGTTGCTGATGCATGAAAAATTCTTTTTTATATTTTTTTTAGATTAACGTGGGTGTCCGTATTAGCTTGCGCTTACCTCAACTAATCCCACGAGTCCTGAAATTAACGATCATATAAGTCTTCAGTAACCTCAAAATTTATAAGACTCGAATTAGTGATATTTGAAAAACAAACTCAAAGCTTGACCAATTAATCTGCATCCTTCCAGGTGAATGCAAGAAAAATTCTATTTTAATTTTATAGGCTGATCAAGCTAAGATTAGGACTCAAAAAGGGAAATTGAACTCCAAAAAGAAGATACATTGCATTTGTTATTGCTTTGTAAGTTCTATTGTTATATAATCTGTTAGGCACAAGGAATCCCCTATCCATTTTTGCTTTCTGCAAATTTCTTCCCCATAACAGGGTTACGTTTTCTCTGTGATATGTTTTCTGCGATACCTAATTTTTCCTCATTTACTTCAATTAAATGCTATTGACAAAAGTCAATTCCCAGAGTAGAAGCTAACAGCGAAGTTTCTCAAACCAGCTGGCTTCCTCTAGACTGAACTACTTTAAATAGACACCTTGCACCTTTTTTAAGCTTCTATAGCTATTGTCTTTTCTTCTAAAACACCCAACTGATGGGATTACTGAACACATGCTCATTCTTAAGCAGTCATTTATCCCGGTCTATCTCGTAAATTGACCTAAGAAATTCATGACTCGAAATCTAATCCGGGTTAGGTTTAAATTGAACCTAAAAAGAAAATTAACCCCGTAAAACCTAATTGATCTAGCAAATTTCTAATACCTTAGTTGACGTAGCTAAACTCGGACCAAATCTATACCAACTCCAAGGGATTTTTTTTTTAAAAAGAAAAAAACTAGAAATTCCACTTTAATAAAAATAATTGGACTAAATTGACTTGGTGATTCATGATTTAATCATCTCCAATGAAGAATGAAGAATGAAGAAGCTAAATGAAAAGCTAAAAATAAAAAACTAATATTTTAACTTTTCTTTGCTTGTTTTGCATACTTCAAGGGGAAAGCCAAACAAAATGTTAAAATGTCTTTTCTCTCCCATAAATGTTATTTCTATATATCTCTCTAAAGAGCTAAAACCAACAAAGTGGGGTCACTAAAAAAATAAACCAATTAAATATAGCCATGTGGAAAAAAAAAATAACATCATATTTATTAAAAAATAATAAAACACTTGTTTCTTCCACTCCAATATAAATGGTTTTTCAAATGGTTTTTTTCATTGTAATAGATATAGTAAAAAAAACTATATTTATATTATTCAAAATGTTATTTTATTAATTTAGCTTTTCAAAATAGCATTTTGCATTGGAGATGCTCAAGTTGCCCACCCAGTTCTTTTCTACATCAATCTCTGATACCGATCTAACAACTATGTTCATATATATGATAGGGACGGGGCTGTGTAGACTTATAAAATATGAAAAAGGCATGTTCAAAGATTTTATTATATATGGACCAACCAAAAAGTCAGACTGCTTAAAGACTAGAATTCATTCTGAATCCTGATAAGAAAATGAAAATTACCACCACATGAAATGGATCGTGTTTAGCTAGGCCTGGGCAGTAAGTTGCTACGAACGAATTAAGACAAGAAACTGATCCTACCCAATACCTATTACAGGTAGTTCCAATTAAATATGGGACAGGGACACAACTGGCATGGCAAGCCATGGTCTTACAATCTCCTGCTTACAGTAAGCACTGAGTGTTCATGTTGCAGGTGATCCTAAGTAATGGGATGTGCGTGCAAGTGGACTGGCTAGTCATATGGTCCAACGATGTCTTGCAGAAGTGGAGGTCCCCAAGCTTGTCCATTAGGACACGTTCAGCACCAGTCGCTTCCTATTGAGAGCTTGTACCATAAATAGTATCCAAAATTAGATTTGATGTTTGCTATTACAGTGATTGTTTTTACTTTCTTATCATTAACTGCAAAAGAGAAGGAAAGGGGAAAAACACACCTCGCCAGCCTACAAGTTCCTATAATCTCTGTCAAGTTTTGTGGTCTTTATTTAAGATCTTAATCCATCTATGATCAAAGTGGCCAGTTATAGTAATTAATTTGAGCCTTTTGATTTTGTTGTGTGACAGCTTAAAAATTAGATAAGCATCGAATATCTAATTTTCTAGTCTTTAAAGTTGAGCTGTCGCACGAAATAAATAGTCATATCTTGATTTCTGTTGGTTTTTTTTTTTTATGGTGTGAGCTTAAACTTTAAAGACTAGAAAATTAGATAGTTGATGCTTATTTCAGCTGAAAAGTATGGAAGGGAAAAACTTCAAGAAAGAAACTTGCAGCAATAACTCAATATCTTGTTTGGTTAAATACAGCACTTGTTATGGTTGTATACAAAGAACCATAACAAGTTCAATTTACAAAGATAAACTGTAGGATGAAGTATCTGCACTTAGATCCTGAGCTACACGGAGAAGGTGTTCAATGTTGATGTCAGGATAGTGCTGTAAAAGCCTCAAGTTAGCTGCAAAATCACCACTCAATAGCCTGCTTTTCATGCATAATAGCATTGCACAACAGATCCGCAATAGCATATCCTGTACAGATTTGATTTTGCATCCCGTGAGGAACATTTGTTTAAGTCACCACAAGATATTGGGAAGGAGTGAAAGTGCATAGTTATGGTTAGCTAGTCTGAAGAGAGATTGAGAGGGATTGAGGTACCTGAATCCCGAAAGGATTGCTCAAAAGAGAATCCCAGATTCTTAAAATGGATTGGAAGTTGAATTCTTGAGTGAGTAGCAAAGTGATCCACCTGAATGCATAAAATTGTGGCTTAACCTGCTCATTTGAACAGATGGCGTAAGCTTCCAAGATTCATGTCACTTGATTCAAATATGATGAACAGAATCTCAAATGGCCTTTTAGCATAGTTCCCAGCTAAACAGAAGAAAAGGTACTAACATGGTTGGCCCAAGGCACTCAGAACTATGGAAAGTTTATTTAATTTATCCAGCAATTAAGAATTAAACGTGCATCTATCACAATCACATTTAGTAAGAAAATATTTACCTTGGTTGTGAATTCAAGATGCTTCCATAATTCCTCATCATTTTCTTTCAATAATTCTGCCAAGCGAGAAAGAGTGGAGAGGATGCCAACTGGACTATTATCCAACTGTTGGCAGAAGTGATCCACTGAGTCGCTCAGCAATCGAACAAAACAAGAAAAACTATCTGCTTCTGCATTTACCTGCATAATAGACTAAGGTTGTGAAAAGAACTGCCTTCTGTTTAGGACTGTCTGAACTTCTCAACCACACAAGTTTTCACCTTTACAGGAATATTTCAATTCACATTTATTATCCAACTGGCTGGCAAATATGGAAGTATGAGCTGATTATGAAGCTTGTGTCCCATGTTCTATGAATGAATTGTTGTACCTAATAGTATAAATTTCAACCATCCGTACTATCCATTAAAAAACATATGAATTTCCTATGAGACAACATCTCTAGAAGTTTTATTAATGTGCCAAAATAGTAAATAAATAAATAAAAAAGACGAAAAACTAAATGGTAGAAAGGATTCTAGTGAGGAAAGGATTCAGTTGAATGACATTGTGTCTTCATGATTTCAGGATCATATTATCAGCAAGAAATACAAAGATCTAAAGCAAAAGAACCAAAAGCAGACTTTATTTCTTACAGCATTCTGTTCATCAGTGTCGGTGCTAAATACATAGAATATTGGCGCCAAGACCTCATTCATGCCTTGAACATAACGAATGGCAGGATTTAGTTTTGCAAATAGAAGAAGAATTTTCCTCATTGCTTCCTGCAGACGGAAAATATATCATAGGATTCTGTCAAGAGAGAATCCATTCTCGTTTACTATTAAACTACAGCTGCTACAGCAGCAATGAATATAATTTGTTGTTTTATGCAACTTGTCAAAAGATTAATTTCATCAAGTGGCTAAGGATTTGAGTGAAAAGAGGTTTTCATAAAGGAGAACAAGGACTATGGCGTGCACTATAGCATCAACAAAGATTCAACAACCAAAAGGAATAGAAATGAAAGAGCAGAAGAGTGGATTGGGGGGCAAGAAATACCCTATTTTTCTTACTGAATGAGGACTCCCCTGAGAAGAATTTCATATCTGGATGTGTGCGCAGCAAATCTCGATCAATCTGTTCTGCAATCTCTGTATGCTATAAATGCAGTGTTGCTCATCAGCTATAACTTAGCACAGGGATTTCCAGGCACTTTAGAATGGTGGAGAATTTTACCTTGAAGTAGTGATGCCAAGCACTAGCCTTAACAATACTCAGGGGGTGATCTCCATGGGAAATTCCTTGTCGCTTAAGTGGTCCGGCGTCATCATGTTCGCCACTCAGCTCAGCAGAAATCATTGCATCTTCTTTTACCCTGGTGTACTCTGACTGTCTAGATTCAATATTTTGATAAGAACATTGAAACCAGTAATAACTAAATTAAGAAACGAAGTTAAGATGTGAAGGTAGAGCAGTCAGAAACTTACAGGACTCAGTAGAAGCTCCTCTTTTAGCATAGCATATTTTTGTCTATTCTCGGTTAACTCCTTTTCCCACAAATCATGAGAAGGAGATAAATAACCCAAGAGTAGCTGCCAGAAATTAAGATTTAAGGATGTTCAAGAGTCATATTCAAATAAAAAGAGATATTAAATGATTAAAGCTGTCATTTTTATATGCAAGCGATTCAATTTGACTATGATTTGTAGACTATAGATAATTCAATTAACTTTAACATGTAGTCCTATTATTTCATAACAACCTAGTAACTTTATTCTTCTAAGTTTAGTTGTTAGAATAATATATTCTCATCCAGACAGCATTCGCAGTATACATAACTGTTGAGGCAAGGTGACAACGCTCTCTGATCTCCAGCATTCCGAATCATGAACATGACATATATTGTCGGGAATACCAAATGAGACGTTACTCCTGATAGAAGCGGACCACCAAAATGAACTTGCTTGAGGAGAAGATTTGGAAGGAATCATATAAGTTCACTGTTTTTGCTATTGATCAGGACCTTTTAAGCCCTGAAACTCCTATTAGGTTAGTGCTTCTTTCTGTAAGTTTATTGATTTATGAACAGTGCTAAAAAGTACCTTTTGTAGCTGAGATTTCAGGAATAAAGTGTGAGTAATGCATTAATTGTTCTTACTTTGTGCATTTGAACTTTAGTGTGTTCTATAACCAATTCGATCTTGCTTAAGCTGGAAGGAAGCGGCTGGATATATTAGAGATTTGAAAGCCTCATTGTTATTGCCTTTAGATCATCCTCAACCCCTTCCTTACTTTCTCGAAAATTCTTCAATCCCTTGCTCTCAGGTAGAGTGTTTTTTAGGTTAACAACCAAAGAGAAATTCTATTGTTTCTTGATAATAAGAAAGTGTTGAAGCCAACGCTCAGTATTCTACAGTTCACTAGCACACAGGTGAGAAGATTAATGGGATAAATTTAGATTCTACAAGGAAAATGGAGCTGCAAACAAGACAAGCTTTCCCTACCATGTTACCAAACCAAATTCTACCCTATCATAACTATGTCTATTGCTTCACATAATTCATCAAACTAATACATTTCCCCACCATATTACCAAACCAAACTCTACTCTGTCGTAGCTATTTCTATTGTTTCCCATAATTTACCAAACTATACCGTCACTCCATAACAGGCAACAATCATGGTTTTAGTGACAAATTTCTGCGAGAACTTCTGAATTAAAGGAAGAAAATCTTCAGAACTTATTCAATTCTGTAGGCAATTGGTGCATTTCAGTATGATAAAAGTGACATTATTATCACTGCAAACTTACCGAACTACTCCGAAAGCTGGCATAGAATCCATATCAAAAAATAATAAAATTCACTAACCAACCGTGCAAACAAAATAATCCACCAATAAAAGCTATGTACCTTCCAAGTTGTTGCCCTCAATCCTCCTCCATCAGGAAGCCCCATACTAGCAATCCTCCTTAGCTTTTCCAAATTTATCTCCTTTTGAGAGAGCTAGCCACAAAACAAAATGGAAAGACGAATAATCCATTAACAAGCAAGAAAACAAATGTAGCTTGGCCTAAAATAAAAAATGGCTGAAACAACAAAACCCTAATAAGATATTCTTTTGTCAAAATAAAAATATGAATTTTTATAAATCAAACATAGGTGAAAATCACAAACCACACATACATTTCTTTCCTTTTCTCATCATTTTCTCAGCACCAAACACTCCCCAGAAGCCTACCCCTGACCATAAACCTTTTGCTACGACCCTAAAGAATTCTCCCAAAAATTCAACTTCAACCCTAAAACCCACATTATAAACTGCAAGAAGAAGAAAAACAAGAAAAGAACATTTCACATTCTGACCTCATATTCAATATCAGACCTTTTCTCATCAGCTGCAATGACCTCCATAACCGAAACCCGACCCGGCCCATCTTTATCGGGTCTCTTTCGGGTCCTAAAAGCATCTGCTTTATCCACATCTGTATCATTAACCAAATCATCAAATTCATACACATTTTCTTTGTGGCCTAACTCAATCCCATTAGGCTCCATGATCTCAAGCTCCTCACCGGACTCGAGAACCGGGTCAGACGACCCTCCATTTTTCATTTCTTTGTCATCAAAACCAGAGACCAAACCACCGAGCTTGTCAGGGAGCTTGAGCATGCCTTTTTTAAGCATGGAAACTGAGTTGGGACTGAGTCAGGGAAGGTGTATCGAGCGAGATGGTTTTGTGGGTCTTTGTTGGTGCTGCAATGGAATGATTTTAGAGGAGTGAGAAGAGAAAAGAGAGTGTCTTGATGAGTCATGACTGGGTGATTAACTCGGTGATTAACTCAGTTTTTCTCTTTAGAAGAAGACTGGTAGTTGAAACAGTAGATTTTGTGGGTTGAGTTTCTTTAGCCAATGGGAACTTGCCGCGTCGAGTATAACTTAAACTGTAGCTTTATGTATCCAGTGGAGAAAAGTTTTTTTTTTTCACAAAAAAAGGCAGATTAAATAATTTATTTATTTATTTAGTTCTATTTATTAATGTTTTATAACAAAAGAGATAAATATAGAAGTGATTCGTTAGAGTGAAAGAAAAAATTATAAAATTAATATATTTTTAAATTAAATTTATAATTTTTCAAAATAAAAATAATAAGAAAATATATATTTATATCTCTGTTTTTTATTTTAAAACAGCTAGTAAACGATATTTTATATTAAAATTAAGGGAAAAAATTGTAATGAATTAAAAAGAATTTAAGAATTAGGAATCAATTTCTATTGAATATTATTGGTGGATTTGTGGGCATGCATCCACCCAAAAATTGCTGAGTTGGGCCCAGATTAAAAATGGTGCCCAGCGAATTAGCGATAAGTTTTTTTATATATGAAAAAAAGGAACAAAAGGATTGAAAATGGTCCTGATCCAAACATAATATCTTAATGATGCAATTAAAAAAAAATATATGACAAATTAAAATTTAAAAATAAAATTAAAATGAATAAAACTCTCATAAAATAATCAAAATTAAAAATTAAAAGAATAAAATTGAAATACAAACAACAAAAAATACCAAGCTATAATTTTCAAGGAAAAAGAGAGGGGAAAAAAAACAACAACTCCACCAACAATGAATCGTCTCACTCCCATCGACATGCATTGTACCAATAACAAAAGG
Source organism: Populus alba x Populus glandulosa (assembly GCA_033617975.1). NCBI lineage: Eukaryota > Viridiplantae > Streptophyta > Magnoliopsida > Malpighiales > Salicaceae > Populus > Populus alba x Populus glandulosa. The sequence continues at coordinate 12,892,021 of CM066160.1, forward strand.
ATATATAGGCAATTTCAACGATATAATGAACAAACATTTTTGGTTTCTATAAGGAACCACACTCATCGCTTCAAGTTAATGGACACCTCCTATGCGCTAACAATCCTTTTATTAAAATAATATTAAATCTATAAAAAAAATCAAATTATCTTCCATGTAATTGGTAATAACGAAAAAAAAACTATAGTGAAAGAACACAAGGCCTCCAGATGCATTTTTTTTTTTATTTCAAGGGAAAAGTTGTCACTTTACCATGTTTATAAAAGTTAAAAGATAGAAATAGCCTTGTTTGCCCGTATAAAAATTTTTTAACTTAAAAGGTAATTAAGTTATTTTACTATGTTTAAAATTATAAAAGACATATATATTCATGGTTAATCCTTTAATGACTAAATAGTCATTTGAAAATATTAAAATACCCTTAAAATCAAGGCCATTGATTTTTTTTGGAAGGGCAAAAAGGTAATTATGTTATCATAGTGAATAGTAAAATGTGTCTACATGCATAATGAATTAAGCAATTCGATCTTAAAATCTGCTAACCCGGTTCCATACCTAGCTCGAGTTTTGAATTAAACCACGTGGGAGCTAATCCGAAGTGAATTATTTAATTTAATTGGTTCAATGACAACTTGGATGACCAATAAAAACATGATATAGTTTTTTAAAAAAACTTTAAAACAAGAATTTTTTATATTAAGATGATGCCAGATTGGATTGACCTTGGTCTCCCTGCAACCTAGGTTATGGATTTTAATATGTTTAATAAATTTGTTGTTTTTATAAATTATTTTTGTTTAATTTTATTATAAAATTATATGCTTCTAAAATCAAGTATGAATCCTAAAAATTTTTTTATTTGAGATTATGATAACTCTATAAAAAATAAAAAAAAATCATGAGTTCCATTTCTCAACCAATCCAATATTGAATAAAAATGAAAAAAAAAAAACATATTAGGTTTGATGGGTAAACCCATGAAACCCGTGAATTGGATAACCTAGGTCAACACATCAAACCTAAAAACTAGGTAATGAACTCCATTAAGATTAATAATTTGTTTTTTTTCTATTGTTTATTTAACTATATGATAACAAAAATAAACAATTGTAAAATCGAGCGTCGAACAAATATCGAAACTTTTTTTTCAAGATTATGATAATCTCATAGAAAGCAAAATGAAATAAATTATAAAACTCAAATCTCAATCAGTCAAATATCAAAGGATAAAATTAAAAAAATAGAAAATAAAAAGTTAAACTCATCATACCCGTCAACAGACCTATGAATTTTCTAAAATTTAATAACATGTTTTTTCGTAAAATTTTAGTTTGATTCAATTATGTTTTTCGATTCAGTTTGGGTTAATTTTTTTGTTTCTAAAATTTAAAACTAAAACTAAATCAAACCAAGTATTTTTAAAATTTTCTAACCAAAATTATATAACAAATTCATTAGTTACTTTTCTCACCATATTTTTTATTATATGGAATGTGGAGACTAGGTGGAGTTTGTGTTGTGGTTGCATGCATTTAAAAATTTTTGTTTATATATATATATTATTATTGATATCAAAAATAAATTCAACAAATATAAAAATATTAATTCAACAAAAAAATACTTTAAAAATAACTCATATGGCAATCTAAACAGGCGATAAACGTGTTTTCTCCAGCATGATCTCCTGATTTTCACACTGCTTTTTCGACCCTTAAGTCATCGCTTCCATTGGACAAATGCCTTGTGTAATAAATGTTTCTAGGAAGATATCAATTCCTGTGGAAGAAATACAAATCGACAACTGTACAAATTGACATGAGGGAATTGAGTTCTACAGCAATAGCAACGACAGGAGAGGAGACAAGGAAAGTAAGCAAATGCAGTGTCGGGACATGGTACTAAACGCATATATCAAAGCTATTTTTTGTTCTATGGCACCAATTTTTTTTTTTTTCTGTTGTTGAATTGCCAATCATAATGTATAACCTTATGGATTTTGGGTAATTCATATAAAAACCTTGAATTGTGACCATCACATCATCACAAGTCTTGTGCATGGCCAAATACATTATAACTTTGATTTGATAAATTAGTATTTTATGAATTAATAATCTTGATTAAGTAATATTTTTTTGGTCTTGAATTAAATTTAAAATTTAAATAATAGTTTAATTAGTAAATTCCTCTCTTTTGTCATTGTCATTGCCTCTATTGTCACTGCCAACGCATTTATTATTATTATCACTCTGCCTCTCACGACTGCTACTATTTTTGTTTTTGATGGGGCTATTATCACTTTGTCAAATACAAAACAAGTAATTTCTTTAAAACTATCAAACACTAATTTTTGGTATTGGTGGATGCAAATGAAGTCTTTATTTGTTAGGCCATGGAGTGTTTTCTTTTGTTAATGATTCTTTCCCTTGTCTTTTTGCTTATGTTTCCTATCCTGATATGTCTATATCTCTTCCCAATCCTTTATTTTTGTTATGGAAACAACAAGATCAATTCATTATGAGTGTTATTTTATGTTTTTTGTTTACTAAAGTATTACATATATATAGTAGTTGATTGCCAAACCTCCTACAATCTTTAGACAACACTTGAGACCACCCTGACTTCTCCTTCTAACTCATGAATTATATAATTCCATGGTGTATTCCAAGACCTTAAGCAGAAGGATGACACTGTTAGTCTATTTTCAGAAGGCCAGGGCCCTTTTAGATGAACTTCTTGTTATTGGAAGACTTTTTTCACCGAAAGATTTTAACTTGTATGTCTTTCACAAATTAAAAGGAGATTTTCAGGACCTTATGACCATCATTTTCACTAAGACAAAACCTATTTCATATAGTGATCTTCACAACCATCTTCTCACCCATGAGTTTATTCATAAGGCTTCTTTTCAAGCTACAACATCTTATGGTCTATATATTACTTGAGGATCTTCTTTGTCTCTTCATAATTTCACTAATGCTAATTGGGCTGGCAGTATTGATGATCTTAAATCTACTAGTGGTTGTCTTATGTATCTAGATACTACTTTTATATCTTAAAAATCTAGGAAGCAACACATTATTGCTAGATCCTCTATAGAAGCCAAATAAAAGACTTCGGTTGATGACACTGCTGAAATTTTATAGATTCGATTTTTATTGTCAGAATTGGGTCTTTTTTATCCTTTTATAACTACTTTGTGGTATGATAATTTAGAGACCACTATTTTATCTATTAATTCTATTTTTCATGATTATACTAAACATGTTGAGGTTGATTATTATTTTATTTGTGGTAGAATTTTTAAAAAAGAGATTCAGGTTCGTTTCAAGCTTTGGGTAGAATCTTGTCTTTTAACTTGAGAGGACATATTATGAAAATGATATAGTTATTGTATATATGTTCTACGTAGTGTAGTGTATTTTATTATTACTATTATACACAATCCTAAACGTATATACTACAAAGAATGGCTGCTATTCTAATAAGCAATCCATTACTATTCATACAATTATATTTCTCATCTAAGTCTAACTTATGTAATTAGTTTTTATTTAGGTAACACAAGTTTAAGAATTTCCAAGATATATATATATATATATATATATAAGAATAGTTATTATCCGAAAGATTATCTTACATTACTAATTTTAAAACCTAAATAGAAGGTTATTTAATGAAAATAGAGGTAACAAGTTAAAAAAGATTAACTCAAAAAAAAAAAATTCAAACATAATAATAATAAAAAAAATTGACTAATTTTTTTTTTAAGTCATTAGATTTTACCTAATTGGTCAAGTTGCAAGTCAATTTATTTTAGCTAGATTAGATCAAGTTAATTTCTTTTCTATTTTTTTCTTAATTTAGACCGGTTAGGTATGGTTAGGTATTGAGTTGAGCTATCTAGTTAGCTAATCATGATTTATAACTGTTGTAACCCATTTCTGGGTCCCCACATAAAAAATAATAAAATACAAAAAAAAATTCCAAAAAAATATATTATCAAAAATATAACAGTGAAAAAAAAAATACCAGAGCGCTCTAAAAATATTCAAAAATTGATTGAGGATGTTCAACAAAAAATTTAAAATTAAAATTTTGACAGTATATCATTGACTGATGCGAGCCCCGATGATAAAGAAAATTCAATTTGAGGAAGAAAAATGCAAAATTAGAAGTTTATGGACTTAATTAAATTTTATTCAAGGTTTAATTGAATTTATAGAGGTTTTAATTGCAAAAACAATTGATTTTGGAGTTATTTTGGGCTTTAATTGGAAGAAATTAATTTTCTGGGGTCAAATTATAATTTTTGGAAGTTAATTTGGTCAAATCAGGGGCTTAATTGCATAAATATTGAAGTTTAATGGCCAATTAGGGACTAAATTGAAGAAATCCGAGACCAAGGACGAACATGTAAAATGCGTGCAAATTGAGGGCCTTCTTTGAAATCTGACGCGTTTTGGCGCCTTTTTCTTTTAAATGAAACGGCGCGTTTTGACCAAAACGGCGCCGTTTCATTCACTATTGCAAAAAAAAAAAAAACAGAAGCCCAAAACGGTGCCGTTTTGACGGCACTGTAGGTCTTCTTCTTCCCCTGGACGCGCGAGGCAGGGGAAGAAGAAGATTTTTCTTCTTCCTTTTCACCTAACTTCTTTCCCCGTTTTTAAGCAATAAGACGCCTACCACACCAGCCCACTTGCCACCTTTTGAACAGATAGTGGAGGGGCGGCCAACAGTGGCCGCCCCACCATTCGGCCTTCCCCTGTTTTTGCCTATAAAAACAGGGGAAGGGAACCGAAAAAAAAAAAAAAAAAGAGAGAGGGAAAAGGAGAAGGATTGCACGATAGAAAGAGGGTAGAGAGAGACGAGAGAAACAGAAAGAAAAAGAAAAAAGAAGAAGAAAGAGAATCGGCAGAGAAGAGAACAAAAACAGAGGAGAGAGAGAGAAGGAAACCGTCGGCCACCGTGTCTCCACCGCCAGCAGCACCGCCTCAACGCCACCGCAGGTACGCCATCTCGTTCCCCACCTCTGCCTCCTTTCGTTAGCCGCTGCGCCTTCATGCAGAACGTGAATTATTTCACGTTCTGCAAATAACTAAGGGCTGGTTACTGTGCTGATGCACAGTAACCAGCCCGTTTGGGCTTGGGCTGGGCCTTCGGCCCAGCCCATGTAAATGGGCCTCTCGGCCCAGCCCAGCCCATGCATTTGGGCCAGGCCGGGCCCATAATTACTTTTTTTATTTTATTTTATTTATTATTATTTTTGTTATAATTTTTATAAATGTTTTTTTTAAGCACATTTTTGTATTTTACATCTTAAAAATATAAATCCGGTATTAAAATACCCAGTTTTCGTCCCACGATACTGTTCACGTCACTGTTCACATGTATAAAAAATATAAAAATAAAAAATATTTGTTTCACCTTTTTATAATTTTTCCGCATAGTGTTTATGTCATTTTGTTTAATATCGGGCAGTATTTTTACGTCGTAAAATACAAATCCGGTATTGAAATACCTGGTTTTTGATTTTTAAGAATACAAAAACAAAATTAAAAAAAGAAAGAAACAAATATTTTTGTGCATACGGCCAAATGTCTCAAAAGTTAAAAAATCATTTTTGTATTTTTCATACACAAAAAAAAAATGTTTTAGCATGCATTTTGGCTTTAATAACCAGTTTATTAAAGTCAAGAGAATATTGGCCAAAATTTCAAAACACACAACAAAATTTTATTTTGTTTATCTTTTAATATCCGGGGTATGAAATTATACGTAATACATATTCTGGATATTTTATTATTATTTTAATACAACTTGGGATATGACATTACATGTAATGCGTATTCCGAACAATAATATTAACAACCACAAACACAACCTTAGATGTTATCCGACATTAAAACAATGCAGCCTACCTTAGGTAGGGCGTAGTTGGGGTGCTAATACCTTCCCTTTACGCAACCAGTCTCCGTACCTGATCTCTAAAGACCAGTTAAGGTTCCTAGTAACCAGAATACTAGGTGGCGACTCCCAGTCCATTTTTTTTACTTGTAGAGACAAGAATTCCTTGTCTCTGATTATTTTCTAGGAATAAATATTCCGGATTTTTTTTTCCTTGAGGGTGGACGATCGCCGCGCCGCCGCACACGTGCGACAATAACAATGATATTTACATTTATAATATGATGCCTCCAAGCCAATCATGTGTTATAACAGTGATCTTTATATTTATAATATGATATCTGAGTAGTTGGCTAATGATCATTTAATTAACTACATTGTGATGTCAATTAAAGTAGTAATGAAAATTAAATTAGACAAAAAGGTTGGTGACCGCAGAACACATCTATGGATGCTGCGGCTCTTTTAGCTCCACATCGATCCTTAGGGTTTGGCTGTGGCTCCACACTTCATGTATGTCGGCCCCACCTGTAATAATGAGAATTATTATTGGAGAAGCTCATATTTATTTGCAATTAATAATTACTTTTCATTGATAGACTTTTAGCTCCACATCCAGAAATCATGACAATTGATGTTGTTTTTGAGATCTAAGGTCCCGTGAAAGAGTGGTTTTCATAATTTGCTGATATACTACGGAATATTTGACAATTGAAAAAATAGTTTTTGATTAAAGAGAAATATACTTATTTTCCCCCTTCATTTGAAAGTTAATTATATCTTAAACTATGCAATAAAGATGATTCTTTATTATATTATAACAAACAAACAAAAAAACTAGAATTATGAAGAATTTGAATCTTATTTTATTAGAAAAGACTGGAATATATAACTACATGCTTGTATAAAGAAATCGCATTGATCAAAATAATAATAATAAAAAATAACTTATTATGAAGAAACCTCAAGGGTTGGAGGTATAATCTTTAGTTTATTTTTAAGGACTAGTACTTAGAATTATTTATAATTTTTTTTTATCAAATAAAATAGCAATCTTTTCACTACAGCTTAATAATAAACAGCTAGCCAACAACATTTTCAGGCAAACTCTAATACAAGATAAAGAAGATTCTTGTCTCATAATTTTTTGGATTAGGGAGGAATTATCCAAAGGAAGAGATATAAATATAATGTTAAAACTTAACAAACAGCATACGATATTTTTCTAGCAAACAATCATCATAAAAGACTCTCAATTTGGACCCTACGGACCATTTTTATATTCTGGATAATGTGGAACATATATATATATTCTGTCAAATCCCAGCAAAGTTCTTGTTGGGCTGATTTAGCAATTGAAAACAATTTTGGGACAAAAAGAGAAGATTTTGATTGATTTTGATTTGTTTTTGTTGTAGTATATTTATATTTTCTGGGCAAAGAAAGATTTAGTTACAATTTACAGTTAAAGCATGTCCATCAAATTAGAAGCCCCCAATATAGTGTACTTGCTGTGTTATGTCTCCATCAAGCTCCCAGCCTACCTGCATTGAAATTGCTATTTGATCAAATTACTAACTAGTCTTTTTATTTTTTTTTTCTGAAAAAATAGAGATATTTATTAGATTTGTGGGATTTATTAATTAAGGCACTTCTTAGTGTTATTCTAAGCATTAGTTATTTTTTAAAGTATTTTTAAAATATTTTTGTATAAAAAATATTAGATTAACATTTTTTATGATTTTAATAAAAAATGTCATAATGCAATGACTTATTTTTTTCAAGAAAAAATATTTTAAAAAGATAATATTACCAAATACACACTAAGTCCCACGTTTAGATTAATTATGATTCAGTAACTCAAAATTATAAGGTTGTATTTATTGTTAAATTATGTTAAAAAAAATAAAATATTCAAATGAAAATAAGTAATATTATTTTTTCATAGAGATGATTATTTTATTAAACTGAAATTGAAAAAGGTTCTTACATCTAGATTTAAGCCAATCTAAATTAATAGAATTCTCGATGTAGAGAATTATGACCTAACATGCCACTCAACATGAAGGATGTCCAAATAAAACATAGTGCCATACAATTAAATTTTTTACATATAAAAAAAGCTAAAGATCTAAAAGTCATATCTAAAAAATTAATTTTTTTATTAATATTTATATATATCTTGAATGATCTTACGAGCTCTGAAGTTAACAATCATGTAAGTTTTTAGTAATTTTAAAATTTACGAGACTCAAAACAACAATATATATATATATATATATATATATATATATATATTTGATATTCTAGTACTTTATACGACTTTTTGTTATCAACTAATCTGAAAATTAAAATATTAGTAATTTACATAAAATTTTCATTATAAATACAAAGATCCATAAAAGGATAAGAGGATACAGGGAAAAAAAACAAAAAAAACAAGAAAAAGAAGCTTTGAACTAAGGACAATACCATAAATATTAGATAAAGACAACCTGACATATTAGATAAAGATAATTGTAATGGTTTAGAAATATGATTGTACCTGTTTTTTATAATTTATTTATTTATTATTAAAAGTTAATTTTTTTATATTTTTAATCGTTTTAATGCACTAATCTCAAAAATAATTTTTTAAAAAAATAATAAAATATTATTTTAATGTATTTTAGTACAAAAAACACTTTAAAAAGCAACTATAACCACAACCATACTAAAAAACAAGCTATGAACAAATCATCAAATTTAATAAATACCAAATATTGAATTATTGGAGAGAGCTTCTTAAATATATTAAACAATTATCATTTTTTATGATAATATTTTGAAGTATTTACAATAAAATTTAAATAAAAAACACATGAATTTATTTGAAATAATGATTCTTAATAAATATACCAAGATCATATTTGTTTTTATGGCGAACTGCGCAATTGTCCGCACAAATAATGGAACACTAAAAAAACCCTTTCATTGTAGAAAAATAATTACATAATAATATTGTATAAAGGAAAAGAATATTAACTCAGAGTTTCTCTGACGAATCATAATCAAATAACATTTCCTTGTAAGAAACAAATAACGATCCTCCATTAAATGTTTCTGGTTAACATGTCAATTCTTTTGAAAGGAACTCATCAATTGTCACGATCTATGGTTTAGATTGGGGCGGCAACTTTTGACACGTAATAAATTTGTTTTTACCTTTTAAAATTTCTTTAAAAAATTAAATAAAAATTTACATAGTGTTTAGTTATCATTTGAAAATTAAAAAGATAAAAATAGTTGAGATATATTTTTGTATTTTATATATTAAAAGTATATAAATGCATCAAAAAATTATTATATAAACATATTTAATTTATCTCTCTGTTTTTGTCTTTTTAATCAAATAAGTTTCTACCTCTTTTATATATGTTATATTTATCATATTTGTGTTTAATATTATAATGTGGAGTGTTTTTATCTTAAAAGTATATCAAGATATTTTTTTTTCAGTTTTTTTCTTATACCAACATGCCAAAATTAACAAAAAAACTAAAAAAAATCAATTTGATGTTTTTTCAAGGTAAATAAACTTTTAAAAAACTTCTAAAAATAAAAAGTTATCACATTTCTAAAAAAACACTCACCAAACACAATATATCTTGGACTCTTCTCTAGTACATGCATCAGAATACTATAAACCAAAGACTTACTGGAAAATGTTAAGAGCTTAATTAACAACATATATACTTTTAGAAATCATTTTTAATGGATATAATGTATAGATATTTATTAAGAGCCAGGTTTTTCTAAATCACAACCATATAAGTTTATGACTTTCTTTTTGTTAGAGTACCAGAATAGCGGCTTGGTTATTATCTTCATTAAAATCTCCCATATGTTAATTAATGCTTTCAGTTAGGTCATGTGCACCACAAGAATCCAAATTTCCAAAGTTATTTTGTATAAAATCCATTTTTTTAAACATCATAGGCTAGTATTTACATACATGTGATCATAGATAGTGTGCATTAATTATTAATTAAACATTTTTTACTAAATCTATGCATGCTTAATTCAATGAGAAACCTTTTGAAGTATTTTATAAAAGGTTAACTATAATGTATTTAATTCGAAAGGAAATTTTTTCCAATTCCCAATTACTTAACCTACACGTTGTGTGGAAAAAAGGAATGTTCAAGCAATACTAGTATTTTTAAAGAAAAAAAAAGTAAAACACTTTACTAGGTGTAATAAGCTCATTTAAAATAATAATATGATAAAAAAAAACATAGAAAATAAATAAAACAATAAAAGAGCAATAATTAAATATAAAAAATAAATTGTCAATATCATATTTGGAAGAAGAAGAAAAGGTTTTTTTAAGACTCATCATCGCTTTGTCGTGGACACTGTCTCATTACTAAAAAGATTTTACTGTGATGGTTCAAACACTACCACGAAAAGCTGCACAACAACACCAAAAACAACTGCATGTGTAATGAAAGAACGACCCGAAAAATAAACCAAATAGAATGTCATGAAGTGAGCATCTAATGCTTATATTTAATCAATTTGGTTTAATTCAAAAACAAAATTTAAAAATGTTAAATTAATAAAGAACAACAAATAAAAAGACCCAAGATAACCCCGGGTTATTTTCAAAATCAATGAAAAATCCTACATGAAGCAAATAAAAGAAATAAGAAAGCCAATCCCCAATTAAATAAACGTTGAATAATGAATCTGAAAAAATAAAACATGAGCTCTAAAAAAAAATCAAACCCAAACAAATACCTTGAACTTGGGTTAATATCTTAAACTCGTAACCCATTAAATCCTAGATCCAGACTCAATCAAGAATATGAATTCCCTACCATTTTAATATTAAAGGAGGAAAAAGGAAAAAAATAACAATTTTAAAAAAATATCAAATAAAAAAATAACAAAACCCAATCTTTAAATTAAATAAATGCTGAAAAATAAAACTAGAAAAACATGAGGTTTTTTTTTTTTAAAAAGAACAAGATCATAAACCTAAGTTAATACCTCAAACTCGTAATCCATTAAATTTCAAACCTGAGCTCAATTAAGAATCTCAATTATTAACCTATTTAATGTTACATGATGAAACTGGAAAAAAATATCAATTTAAAGAATTTATTAGAGTAAAAATAAATAATCAAAATAATAAGAATTAAATCTGATAGGAAAACAAAAACTAAAGGAGAATAAATCGTGAACAAATCAATTTTAAAAATGATCTCAAATAAAAAAAATAGTAATCAAAGAACGAGGATTAAATCAAACATATAAAAAAAATTGGAGGATGAAACCGAGACAAAATCTAATTTTATAAATTACCAAATCAAAAGAAAGAAAAAAAAAAGAAGTAAAGGTCTACTTTGAAAATTTAAAAAAGCTAGGTGCAGAAATCAAGGAGAATAGAGAGAAGAATTAAAAAAGATAAAAGAGAAAGGGGTCATTAACCCTAAACCAAAGATTGTTGACCACACATGCCACCAAGGTATGGATGGTCGCCAATGAATTCTAACATCGCTCTGGAAGTGAGTGTTTGGTAATGGGGCAATGCTGTCTTAAAAGTGCAGCCACAACCCATGCTCTAACAAAAACAATGAACATGAAATAATAAAAATAAAAAAAATAAAAATACCCTTAAACATAAGTTAAAAAAAATTTGCTAAGAAAGAAGGTAGGTTGAGAGGTCTTTTTACGTCGAACTTAATTTTATTTTTCTTTTAATTTTGTACTCGAATATTTTTTATTAGTCAACTAGATTATATTTGGGTCGATTATATTGACTATATTGTATTAAAATAACTTTTATATAAGTTAATGTTAATTTGGGTTACGTAAGAAGTTTAGTCCAAACATTTTTTATATTATTTTTATTATTTTTTTAATTTTATTTTTTAATTTTTTTATCAGCCAAGATCGATGCCTTTTAACCAGTCAAGGTGACTGATTTATATTGAAATAATTTCCACATACTGAGATGGCATAGTTGATTTAATAAAAATATTAAATAATTTTTTATAGTTTTGTTTTTAATTCATGACGTGGCGGGGGCCTCAAAACTAAGTATTAACTCTGAAAGTCCTGGACATGAAGTTATTTCGATGCGGACAATGTGGAAATGGTCTTCGTGCGACAGCTGACAAGGATTAGCATCATCATGTGCGTCCACAGTGATTTTCATCACACCAACGTTGCTCTCCTTTAGCCATTAATAGGTAGGTAGGTTATCTGCGCTGCACCACGAGTTTATTATTTTTTTTTTCATAAAAAATATCAAAATAATATAAATATTTTTTTAATTTAAGATTTTAATAATTGATTTAAGATAAAAAAAATAAAAAGTAATGAAAAAAATAGCTTGAGTCAATTTTAATAAACCTACTAAATTCATAACTCGAGATATGATATCGGAATAACTATATAAAAAAGGTAAAAAAATCAAAGAATACCATTTTTTATCAAATATAATGATGATAGATGAAATAAAAAAAATAACTGATATCAACCCGATTTAATTTTCAGAACTTGTGACCTGAATCATGAGGTTGGATCATGGCATAAAAGGTAAATTAAAAAAAATAAAAATATAAAATTTCCAACCAACCAAAATAAATAGGGATAAACTTGAAAAATAATTAAAAAAATAGTTAAGAAAAAAAAATATATTTAAAAGAATAAGAATCAAATTTGATAAAAAAAAATCAAATCAAATCATAAGAATACAATTGAAAAATAATTTCAATTAAGAAAAACTAAAACTAAAAATAAAAAAATACCAAATTTAATACAAAAATCAAATGTCAAGGGATAGAATGGAAAAAAAATTTAAGTCAATAAGAATCCAAGACTAAATACATTATAATTAAAAGAATGATAACCAAATATGATACAAAAATAAAATATTAAGGGATAAAATTAAAAAATTAATTTAATTCAATAAATAATTTAAGACCAAATACATTGCAATCAAAATAATAAGGACCTAATTTAACTCAACAAATAAATAACCATATATTTTTTTTTTTTGTAAAGGCCAACATGTTTTTCCAGGAGGGGAGGAGGGAGGGAAGAAAAAATATGTTACTGGAGCAGTCTTATGACTACACGCGCTCACCATTGTAAAGAGAGTTGCAAGACGCATCAAACATCATCTTGGACGGCGTTGTTCAGATTTGTTCTGGCATCACACAAGTTATCCTAAAAACACGAGCGGCGCCAACCACATTTTAATTTAAATAATATTTTTTTATATATATTAAAAATCTCAGTTATCCCTGATCCAATATGAGAATAACAAAAAAGCATCGAAAAATAACAGAAATTCCATTGCATCCAAAGCTAAATATTATTTTGAGGGGGTATTCAAGTAATTGTATTGCATAAAAAAAATTAAAAAAATATAAAAATCCCATTGACCTAATAAACTATTTTTTAAGGGTAACTTAGTAATTACATTATGTATCTAAGAAATAAAAAGACTATTTTACCTTCTCTTTTAATAACTAATATGTCCGTGAAAAATATCTTGCTACCACTAAAACTAAGCTTAAGTAAAGCTTAAGTAAGTTTACCATTCAGGAATGAAAAGGCAATTTTACAGTTAATCAAGCTCTTTTAGATTTTGTTATAATGTGCTCATGTGAACCTCTATGCAATTTTTTTTTCTTGCCATTGTAAGAAGCTGTTCACCTTTACTCATACGTGCAAGGAAGGCAGTGGTGTGTCATATAATTTTGTTGTAACCAGGGAGGTTGAGAATATGTTGAGATTTGATATAAAAAATGTTTTTTTTTGTTTAAAAAATTATTTTTTCTAGCTAGTCTTGGATTTTTTTTTAACTGTTTTGATAGTTTTTCTTTCTTAATCTAAGTCGATTTAACTTTTATTTAAACAATTTCATAAATTATTTAATGATAGATTTTATGCTATTCAAACTTATAAAATATTTTTTTTCATATAGTTTAAAGTTGTATTTATAACTCAGGACTTGAAAACCCATAATTTTTTTCATCTTACGTCAAAATGGCTAATATATCTAGATGCGGATAAGATAATCGTAGTTGAATTTGATGAATTCTTTTTATAACTTTATCCAAAATACGGTATAATATTATTAGTATCCATATTTTACCAGTATCGGCATTTTAGACTCCCACCATGTATAACTACGTACTGATTTACAAAACTATCCGTCCCGTGAGTCCCATCTCATCATCAAGTTTCAATCTTGCCTTCTGTGATCAGTACTATGATTTTTGTGGAATAAAAGCCCTAGCTACTGCAGTACTATTATATCGCATGCAAGGTAAGCGAAGGAACCCCAGTTATTAAATTTGGGTAGGTTACATTTACTCGAGTCGAGTTGTAGGTGATGTTGTTAAATACACCAAGCATCAGAGGACGTTCGTCGACAATGTACTTTCTTGAACTAAATTGCATTCAATCTCCGCTGTATATCTTCTCATGATCTCAACTCAGCCTCTGCTGTACTTCAACCACATCTGAACACTTCAGTACTCTGCTTCTGTCAGCGAAAACTCCCTTCATGGTGCAGTCAAAAAAGTTCAGAGGGGTGAGGCAGCGACATTGGGGTTCCTGGGTTTCTGAAATTAGACATCCTTTACTGTAAGCTAGCCTACTCTTTGAACTCCATCTAGATATTTCTCTTGTCTTTTCTATAATCTTGTCTACTGATAGTCTAGTTCTCAGAGTCTAAAGATTCTTTGACTCTATGATCTTGTTGTATAATTTTATGTCTTGTTTTTGTTGTATGTTTTGTGACACAGGAAGAGGAGGGTATGGCTAGGCACATTTGAAACAGCAGAAGAGGCAGCGAGAGCCTATGATCAAGCTGCAATCTTGATGAGTGGTCGTAATGCGAAAACTAACTTTCCAATACCTCAAACTTCAAACGAGGAGGACCCAAGATCAAGTGATGAAGCTTCACTCCCAACACCACCAAATGGTTTGTCTGAGATCCTCCATGCTAAGCTAAGAAAGTGTAGCAAGGCACCATCACCATCAATGACTTGTTTGAGGCTTGACACTGAGAATTCACTAATAGGGGTTTGGCAGAAGCGTGCCGGTGAGGGTTCTGACTCAAATTGGGTCATGAGAGTGCAGCTTGGACAGAGAGAAAGCCAAGTTTCTGAGAGTACATTGCCATTGCCTCAGACTTCAGGGGGGGCATCAGAGCCAGAATTGAGAGCAGAAATGGGTGAAGATGAGAGAATTGCACTGCAAATGATTGAAGAGCTTCTTAACAGGAATTGTCCTAGCCCTTCTTTTGGAGTTCAAGATCACGGAGACGGTAGCCTTTTTCTTTAGGTATGATCATGGGATCTCTCTGAATTTGTGTGTTTGTTTAAGGAAGTGGTTAAGTGCGTAGAGGATTGCAAGTGACATAATCCGTCTAGTTTAATTTATATATACATATAAATAATATTATTTGTCTATTTTAATTAATATATACAAATAATACACTTACAAATATTTATGGCTCAGATTGAGAAAGGGGTGGAGAAGAAATTGAGGATATATATATATAGAAATAATGGAAATATGATTTAAAATTCTTTCTGTGTTTTAGCTGTTCAGTTATTTCATTCCTCCTCCTTTTTTCTTTTTCTTCGTATACCTGTACCGACTAAAAAATGGTTAAGCAAGTGAAAGACTTTCTTTCTATTTCTCTTATTCTTTAAAAATTTTGGTGTGCTTGGGATATTTCATGGCCCAATAATATTTGCATCCTCGTGGAAAACAATATGATAATAATTCTGTGGTTAGGATATATTGTTTAGGAGAAAACATTCCATGTTATTCTTCTATATATATATATATATATATATATAGAGAGAGAGAGAGAGAGAGAGAGAGAGAGAGTTCATAACTATTTTCTTTAATTTAAAATATGAAAGGAAGGTTGTGCTGAAGTGGAAACTGGGAATCTATCAGTTGATGGTTGCATGGCCCCAAGTCCAACGATGCAAATGCATAATGGAGACGGTAGGTTACGAGAAAACAACTATTAGGAAAATGAAACTTAGAATACCTAATATCATCAATTGCTAAAACATGGTCTTTGAAAATACAAAACAATCCAATCCCAATATTGCATTGTGTCATCTTTTTGATGAAAATCGAAATTTTATTACTGAAAACACAGCCTACCCGTCAGAAAGATCCTGGCAAAAGAGGCATAAATACACAAACAATTAAAATCAATGATATGCCACAGTCCTCTTCGTTTTGTCCACAAGATTGGTTTATACGATATAATATCATTCAAATACTCGCGCTTAATTTTAAGTTGGGAAAGGGTGCGTTCGTGTCCATTCCTAAATTGGATCATGACATGCATGTGCCCTACTTCAAGTTGCGTCAGGATGTGTTTCCGTTCAACCTTATGTTGTGTCAGAAGGCGTTCTCGCCCAACACCATAATGGGTCAGAACGCATTCACACTCAGGAAAGCGTCCGCGCCGAACTCCATGTTAGGCGATGGAGCATTCGTGTCCAACCCCATATTAGGTCAAGGACACAACCGTGCCGAACTCCACATTGGGTGATGGAGTGCCCATGCCCAACCCCATGTTAGGTTAAGGACGTGTCCACACTAACTCCACGTTGGGTCATGGGGCTTTCGCGCCTAATCATTCTTGAGTACAGTTATAAGTTGAACCCAACTCCACTTGGATCCAGTGTATGAACTGAACCCAACTTTTCGCAGGTTCATTGTATAGCTAAAAAATAACTAACTTCACATTGAGCCTTCCATATTTCAGGTTTGGACTAGTAATTAATTAATACTTAATTTCAATGTGGTAAATTAAATCGGTAGTGTTATTGATTATGAAAGGTGTATTGTAAATAATAAATAATAGGAAAATAAAATAAATCACAACAGAAAAGACTAAATAAATACAAGAGAGAGAGGGGGGGTTAGATTTCATTAAATATATTGTTCGTTGCCGCGAGCTGAATAATTTTTTTAAAATATAAAAAAAAGTGATAGGTTAAAAAAATTAAAGCCCTAAGTCATTGATTAAATTAAAAATTTAAATATTTACAAAAAAAAATCAACAATAATAAATAAACCAATAATAATAATAAAAAAAAAAAACCACACCCCAGCCTATTTAGATTATTAAACTAAAGTAAATAATAATCTATATTCATTAGTTTATTCATCCCTTATCAATCAAATAAAATAAAATACAAAGACATTCTCTTTTTATTAATATGTCGACCACGCGCAACATCATCTTCATCCTTCATTATATCTCGTCTTTTCTGTCTCAGTTGTCTTTATCTCTGTGTAATTAGCCTATGTTGTCGTTGTTTTTATTGACTAAAATGTAAGTTGGAGGCAAGGTTTTCAATCCTCCATTGATTGCTTGTTGACAAAGAGGGAAGTATTTTGCAAATTGCAAAATACTCGAGAAGGATTTCACTTCTGTTGCTCAGAATACTGGAGAAGGTTTTTTGCTCAGAATGAATACAATTTTTATGAAATCTGAGCATCTTAATTATGAGCATTTTCAGCCTTCTTAATCCTTGTTCAGCACCATTTATCTCATCTTCAAGTTTCCACGTAAATGGCCAGTTTTTTTTCTATTTTGTTCCTCGACAGTAATCTAATATTAATTAATTATGAACACTCATCCTTCATTGAAATGTCAAAGCAAGTATGATAAATCCAATCGAAGCTTTTCTATTTCATGTTTTCATAGTTAGTAAAGTATAGTTTTGTGGTGGAAAATCATGCAAGCGGACCGCGAGAACTAGTTACAGAATCATCCATGGTGTCATGGTGAAAGACTCATGAGGTCAGCCCAGTTGTCGGTTGATCATCATTTAATGCTTTCTCTCCTCTTTTTTTCCTGGGTAGTTTGACCTGTGAGGCCTATACTTAGTTTTTTTCGTACGAAGTTTGAGGTAAGAATTCACTCTTGGGCAAATTCAAGGTCTCCTTGACAATGACCTCTAGAATTGATATCAAAATTAGTTAGGAAAGGAATACGGTGAAAAATTATAGATGGAGTGTCAAAGACTAGCATAAGATTTTGATTGTTTGTATCGTCCTTTTGCTGATTATTAAAAATTAGCGTTTTTAATTTGAATAAATCATAAATTATTAATCGGTTAAACCCAAAAAATTGAATTATTTGATAATATTTTAAGATATGATTTATATTAATTTTTAACTAATATGATTGTTTAATACCAAATTAATTAATTATCTGAGTAGAGTCTGTATTGTTTCCACAACCTGCATGATCATTGTTTTCTCATCCCTTTCCTAGACTAGACATACCATGGAGTATAACAAAAGGGTAAGCAAGCAGGGTGGTTAGAGAATTCTCAAATCTTGCAGGATGCATAATTAGTTGGGGTTCGTAAACTTCCATAATCAGGATTCAGGGGACCTAATTTTGGATAATGACTGTGCTGCTACGAATCAGAGTGGTCCATTTCAATCTAGTTTAGGTCACCAAACATGTGACCTTGTCCCAAGACTTTTGGATGAAAAATTATGTAAATTTAGGACCACTGCTTCATGAGAAAAAACGTGTTTAGTATCGTGGTTATAGTTGTTTTTGAAAGCATTTTTTATTTAAAAATATATTAAAATATATATTTTATAATTTTTTAAAATTTATTTCTATTAAAATATTTCAAATCACTAAAAATATTTTAATTTGAAATAAAAAAAATTAGAAAAAACTATTGAAATATAAAAATAAACAATTAAAAAATAATTAATTATTATTAATGTCGATGATGATTTTGATGTTATAAGCGGTAAAATAGAGATACTGATCATAACTATTTTATCTTGCAATGAAGTAATTAAACAGTATGATTGCATTTGCTGTAGAAGTTTGGTGATGTATCGTATATCACACCCTTCTTCTTTGGAAACGAGGAACAAGATTCACTGTTGAGAGTGACATTGTTAAAGCTAGGTCATCAAGAAAGGAAATGACCAGAGGAAGTAAAATTCTTGAAAGTTTGAGTATTATAAATTTAGGATTAGGAAATTTATATAATTATTTATTTTAAAATTTATAGAATTAATATATGTAAGTTAAACATTTATATTAATAAAAAAAAAATCTTGAAAGTGGAACCTATTCTCAACTACTACTGAAAGGTACTTGTCTATACTACATAATGGAGCTGGAGCAAGCAGGCAAAATGGGTAGGTGATCTATGCTAGCTACTAGCTTGAAACAAAGTCATTACTTATTTTAAATGGTTTTTTTTTTTTTTTTTTGCTTGAGAAAATAACGGTATGATTTAGAGCAGCCTTGCAAGGCCTCAAGGTCTAGAGAGAAATGGAGTCCTGGGTTAATATTAGGCTCCTTTTGGCAACCTCATGTGGCCCATAAAATATATGTTTTGATTTGCTGGTGGTTATTTTGTTCTTTAAATGAAGGATGCCTAATTTCTAGCTTGGTATTTTACTTTACAAAGAAATTAACCAATGTGCCTGATTGGTAAGTGATGGTATATGATGAAAAAAAAAAAAAAAGAGAGTCCCGAATGGCTAGATATCCTAACCGTTCGGGCTAGGCCTGAATAGCTTCATCTATATTAACACCTTTATGGGCTATCTAATATCCATGACACACCCTTAATATGAATTTTTTTTTTTTTTTTAAGAAGTCAAAGTGTGTTTCACAACAACAAATCACAAAAAATAAGTGTTTAGTAACTAAAAAAACATGAGTTATTATTTGTGGGTTAATTTAGGTTAAAAATGCATGGCAGCGGAAAGCAGCTTGAAGCTGCTTCTTCCTATTTTTGCAGAGTGAAAATTCACTCTGCACATGACGGTGAATGGTAAAAAAATTTAAATTTTTTAATTGTATTTTATTTAAAAAACTAATGTTTAACCTTTTTAATAATACTACATAAATTAGAAGAAGATCACATGATAGCGTAGCATTTACAGAATTTGATTGTAATCTCAATTTTGTTCTTGATGATATTTTATATGATTTTGTTGCATGCTCAAAAAACCATGAAAATTGTAGTCCTTGTCGGATGAATTTCGTACGTGATGAAATTATAGATAATTTAATGGAACAACAAAAATTCTTTTATATAAAGTATTATTTATTTCATAATGTGAATAGCAGTAGTTAAATTTACAATATTTAAATTAAAAACAATCAACATTAATATATATCTTTTTTAGTTATTTTATAACATTAATTTGAAAAATATTCTTAATCAAACACATTAAACTATTTTTTATTCAATCTTAATTTCAACCACAGTTTTAACCAAACATATATAAATACCAAATCAACCTCAACCAAAATTGTTTTTTATAAAACAATTTTTTTTCAACCACAACTATAAAAGCTACCACAATACCAAGAAGCATTCCAAAAAAATTCAATTTTTATTGCTAAATAATTTTTTTGTTTTGGATCGTTTTGATGCGCTAATTTCAAAAATAATTTTTAAAAAATGAAAAATATCATTTTAATGTATTTCGACACAAAAAAAACTTTAAAAAGCAACCACAACCACACTCCCAAGTAAACCCGATTCATTATCGCGTACAAAGTTTTCTCTGCAAATCGTTAACCTCTTCATCAATAACATAATAAAATATTACAACCAATAATAAACACCAACATTCTCCATTAATAACATAATAATTATAACAACTAGAGATTTAACTTTTCAAGTATTCTTTATTATTATATTATTCTTCACGAGATAAACTCATATGATTAAGATTTATAAATATCATGAATCAATGAATAAACACATATTCAACACACCTAACAATAACACATAAAATAATAGACACTTTTCTATATTTTTATTCTCCTACATATTTTATGCATTATAATTTAATGATTTAAGTATAAAAAAATCCTATATTAAAAAAAAAACCTTGTTTTTGCTGGAAATACAAAGTTCAAAAGAAAAAAACTCATATTACGAGATGCAATAATGAAAAGTCCAGTATGAAGTTTTTATGATTTGATCAGGTAACATCTTTTATTTATGAATCCAATCTATATATTTTCTAATACTAAATATCAAAATTGTAAAATTTGATTCCAACCATAATAATCATATTCAATGACTACCATTTTTTCATAGTTTTGGGTCTCAATGTGTTTTGATTTATTTAGAATTTATGATAAAGTTGAGACTCCAACACGAGATCCCATCCCTTTTACTTGTGCAAGAGTACCACTGGCCTTTGAGATCTCCTATTAAATGCAATAATTTCTCCTTGTATATATAAAAGGTAGGGCATGATATATCTTGGATTACATTATCGAATACAGAATTCTTTCAATTCTTAATTTCAACTTCATCTTTCAATATATATATATATATATATGGTGGGTCTTAATTATAAATCTCATGATCACACCGCTTCTCTTCTTCGATTATAGACTTGCAATGTGATCTCATGCCCGTAATTGTTATACTCGTTCTAAGATCTAACCTGGAAAAGGATAATCCCTCTAATTACTTAGTTTAATCTAAATCAATCAATTTTCCTTATTAAAATAATGTTTTTTTTTTTAATTCTTGGTGTGATCCGGGCCATATCAATCTATCACGTCAATTATATGTAAACCTTCTCGTACATGATAGAAAAATGCTATTTTTTAGACCGATCATGTCATTTCAACAGTATGCTTCTCTTTTTCTTAAAGGTCCAAGGATATATTATCGAATGGACTTGTAATCTGAACAATTATCTGCCGCTCTTATCTTTTTTTATGGTCCTACAATATGTTCTTGAATGGACTCATAAACTAAGTATATATTGCCTGAAGGTCTACCCTTGTGCTTGAGAGGGAGCTTTGAGGGCTCCATGTGCTAATTTTGGTAGAAAAGAAAACTTATTAAAGTATATCTATCTCTTGTTTTTATCTTTTCCAAAACAAAGAGAAGGAAGGCTTAGCTAAAACATGTATGCCACAATAAATATCTCCCCACTCCATATGGAAATAGCAAGGTTTTAGCATGATGGGCAAGTTTGAGTTGAAAATCAGCTTATGAGAAAAAAACTAAAACATCGATTAAATCGAGAAAATCATAAAAAATAATTGAAAAAATAAAACCGTGAAAAAAACTGATTAAACAGATGAGAATTTAAAAAAACCTATCGGTTTTGTTTTATAAGCCTGAAACCGAAAAAGCCGAACCTAAACCGAAAAAAAACCGAGTCAAATAAAAAAATAGTTTGAACCTGTTTTGGTTTTGGTTTTTTTAAAAAAACTAATTTGATTATTTTTTTAATAAAAATCGAATTAAATAGTGTGTGTGTATATATATATATATATATATATATAATTAATACTCAAAACAAAAGACCAATGGCCTTGCAATTTTTTTGAATTTTTTTTTAAAAATTTATGGCATATGCTACGTTTGATACGAGCTTTGCCAGGTACATGCATGTCCGAGTCAGTCACGAAACTTTTGTCACTGGAGAGCTACGTTGTTTAGAAAAATAAACTAAGTTCTGTCACAAAGACTGTGCAGGGAGAAAACAACAATTAATTGACGATTGTTCAAGTCTCAATTCTCAGCTACCCAGGGCCCGAGCTGCCTGTAGAAGAGATTATCATTAAAGATAAAATAATTGAGAGGATGCACCGCCACCTCCCAAGATAAGGTTTCCAGGGAGCACAAAGGCACCCAAGAAAGAATATGCCAATGCTTTCATCCTTTTTCCTCCTATAGGCATTTCTTCATTTTATAAATATGTCAAAGCTTTCAAAATGAAGTGACATACATGCTATAAAAAAAACAGAGAAAAAAATTAAAGTTTGATATTTCACTGATTGATGCAGGTTAAAGCATCATTAAACAAATAAAACATCACATCAAAAATTAAATATATTTTTTATTTAAAATATATTAAAATAATATTTTTTTATATTTTAAATTTATTTTTTATATCAGCACATCAAAATATTTAAAACACTAAAAATTTATTAAATTAAAAAAAATAAAAATATTTTTAAAATAAAAAAATAAATAAAACCTCAACTAAATTGAGATAAAATAAAAGAATACTAACTTGACTCGATCAATAACTTTTGTGACTAATTTTATGGTGTGAATACGAACGTGCTGACTCCCCCCACCAAAAGAAAACTTGTGTAGAATCTCTGAAAAAAGTTGAATATAAATATTCAATGATCAAAGTTATCTTCATTTTAAATCATTACTTTGGTTTGATATAATTATGTTTTCTCTTGAATCTAAACTGAAAATATTTATTAGATCATTTACATGCAAATCTCAATATAACAACTACAATATTAACTAAAAAATCTCAATCTTTACCATCTTGATCATATGTTAAATGTTGGTGTAAAATAACATACATTATATATATATAAAACAATTTCTCAATAGACGTTATGCAACTGCATAGAGGAAAAACTTGTCTAAGTTGAAAAAATAATAAATAAAAATCAAGTGAATCAATGATCATTTAATTTAAATGAAAAGGAGAGAGAGAAGAGTTTTTAAAGCATTAAAAATCAGTGAACAAGCAGGTGATGAGAAGATTTTATTTTAAAAGGCCACAATATTTATTTCAAACTCAAATCATCCAAAAAAAATTCCATCTCATAACACATCATTGAATTATACTTAAAATCATTTTAAATATCTCACTGCATAAACTATTAGAATCCATGTTAGTACAAAATAAGAAAAAAAGAAAAGAAAGAACTTTCTCGATTATTTTTGAGTTAGTTCCCCACCTATTTTGGTTTTTTTCTTAAAGATATGTGCTTTCCTTTTCTTATAATTTCCTCTAGTATTGGTATTTTTCAGCTGGAAGAGACATCAATCACAATAAATTTTTTTCTATTTTTTCAGGTATGAAAATTAGAGAGAAATGACCATAGATTATGTTCTAATCCAGGGATATCCCATAAAAAGATCCAAATCCTCTATTTTTTTCAAAGGGCTAAATAGTCCAATGATTAAAATTCCACCTCTGACGACATATGTATCCCTAGTTGGGGGTTAGGGAGACCACCAAGAATAAGATCAATTCAACCAAAAATATCATTTTCAGTCTTATCGTCACATTATGTATTTTATAATTATTTTTAAAAAAATATTAAATTGATTTTAAATAAAGATTTTAAATAATATTAAATTGTAACTTTCTTTTAAAAGAAAGCATCCCACCATGAACTTTTTTTTATTAAAAGCATACGTGTTTTACATCCGATTATTAAAAAATACATTGATTGGAAAAAAAAAAAAAAACAGTACCAACTATCATGAAATGTAGTGCGAAATTTTACCTCTTGAAGTTTCCCAACATTTTTGCTCACCCTGTCCTGAAGAGTGTAGAGCTTATTATATTAATTTACAGATGACTGAGTTAATTATTTTTTATTGTTGAAATGTATTAAAACATAAAATATATTTTATTTCATTTATTTAATTTGAATGGGATTTGTTCAAATTAATAGAGTAAAAAAAAACTTGATTAGATAAACTAAATTTTATCAAATCAATTAACAAAAAACTAATAAAGAAGAGAATTTTAATGTATCTCTCACAATAAAATACTATTTACTAGAATAATATTTAATTTATTTTATAAAATATTATTTTAGTCTTATGACCTAAACTGCATATTTAATAGATTAACTCGAGTTTTTGTTTTCTCTTTCTTCTTATTAATTTTTTCTCAAATTGATCATTTAACATTGAGCTAATTGAGAATTAAGTTTTATGATTTGTTTTAGTTTATGTTTTTGTAAGGTTATCTTTGTCCCATGACTCGGATTACCAATTTATTGGGTTGACTTAAGTCGTTTTAATATCATTCTTTTAATTGAATATTTTTTCAATTTCTGTAAAACCTCTTGGCGAAAAATTATAAATTGACTAGTTTCATGTAAGACAAAAAGAAAAAAATTCATAACTCTCGATCGGGTTATCAGAAAATTCTAAAAATTTGCGTGGAGCCTTATAATATGATGTCTTAACTTGAGTTAAAATTTCAGAATTTTTAGAGAAATTCGGAAAAGTTGACGAAAAATCACAACTTGACTAGTCTTACATTATTGGACGTAATTTATCAACCGGTAATTCATGCTAACCAACCGGTAATTCTATACCAACCGGTAATTAATGCTAACCAACCGGAAATTCTTTACCAACCGGTAATCCCATACTAACTGGTAATTCTATACGAACCACCCGCCATCCCCATTATAATACCAACAGTTTCTTCTTCTACTTCTTCCATATTAACATGTCATAAACAACTCATAACTAATAATGAAACTTTGAATTTTAAAGAAAGAGATGAATCACCTACCGTCTGCTCGTGATGGCCCAGCTCCTCCTGCCTGATGCCCTACTCCCGAAACAACTCCTGAATAAAGCAAATTGCACTACGTTATTATTTCTCCTACGTGCCTAAATTTGAAGCACGTAATATTTTTATTTATTTATTTAATTGGGGTTTACACCAAAATTTTCATTCATTTATCACTTCATTTTCAACATATAGTTTTAATCAATTTCCTTCTTTTACTTCACTTAAAGAATTCTTCCATGAACTATTCCACCATTTATTTATTCCTTCTTTTCACATTCTCATGATGTTTTTTTCACTTGTTCATATTTTGAATACTTCACATAAGATAAAGAACATCATTTCTCAAACATAAAACAATTAAAACTTGATCCCTATATTTCCTCATCCTTAATTACAAGTTCTTTTCTTCAAAATTATTCAATTTCTTTCTTAATTGCTACTTACATTCACTTTTTCTATACTATTCTACCTCAATTCCATCATGTTTACTACTTTTCTCAAAACCCCCAAATTCTCATAAGAACCCTAATTTAACAAAAATCAAGAATATAAGAAATTAAGTCAAATTTAATTGTCATTGTTTGATAACTTACTCAAATAAACCCAAAAACACATCATTCAAGTAATAATCTAAATTTTTCATGCTTACCAAGCTAAGTTCTCCCAACTTTTCTTCTCCTCCTAGTGTGGCCAGCCCTCCTCACCTTTCTTATGTCTTCCTTCACTTGATTCTTCCTTAATTTAATGTTCTAAGTCTTTCAATCTTATAAGTTTCAAAGCTCTCTCTCACTTTTTCTTGTTTTTCTCTTGATTTCTCACGTCCTTCTCTTATGAGATTTCATGACATCATAATTTGAGGGTGTTACAATTTCATCTTACAGCTCTAGATTGATTGATAATTGGACCTTATAATTTATTTTGATTTGTTTTTTATTAGATTATTTTGGTTTCATGATCCAAATTATGAATTTATTAGCCTAACCCAAGTTGACTCAAGTCATTTTTTTTATTGAATTACTATTTTTCAATTTCATCATTCAACATTTGATTTATTAGAAATTAAGTTTTATAATTTGTTTTGATCTACTTTCTATGAGATTACTATGATCTCAAACCTAGTATGTAGATTAATAGATTAATCCAAGCTGATCTGAATCGATCTTACATATTACCATCCCAATGTTTATATAAATTTTTTTATTTTAAGTCAAATTATATTTTTCACTAGTTATTTATGTTGTTGAACTCATTAAATCAACCAGATTACATCATGTTAATCTCCACACAATTTATTTTATTTTTATATTAGGAAAAAATATTAATAATGCTTATACATTTTTTTTTCTAACATTAACAATTTTTTTTTTAAATCCCCAACATAGCATGGGTTAAATACATAATTCTTTAACTATTTCAACTAAAAATCTAGTATATCAAATTTTTTAGATTAACCCGTAAAACCTTATCGAATTTAACATATATATATATATATATATATATATATATAATCAACATCTTTTTCCACCGGAAACACGATATACAGTAGAATTGCCAGATTTGCAGTGATTGGGGCCATGATGCATGTTTTTGGCTTTATTTTCTGACCTTAACAAAGAATAATACTGGTAGGTAGTAGATAGTGATCAATAGGGCATGGATATTCTCTAATGCCTTGGAATTATACCTTGCCTCATTAATGAAGAAATCTCGTTAGGTTTGCCTCATGCAGCTTCGGTGGTGCTGTGTATTAAAAATATTTTTTATTTAGAAATTTATTAAAATAATAATTTTTAATATTAACATATTAAAATAATTTTAAAATATAAAAAATCATTTTTATATATATATAAAACACCGTGAGTTTCCAAACGGCCGGGCATGGTCTACTCCCCGGCCACTTTTAGATTTTTTTATTTATTTGATTTGATTTAATTTTCTTTTCCCTTTTGTACTCAAAGAGACTGTGAAGTCTGAAGAGTGGGGCAGGGAGATTGGATTAACTTCAGCCCTCATAAATTAGCTAAATTACACGACTTATCTGGTTGTAATTTGTAATAATCAAGAACAATTTTCTTAAAAAATAATTTTAAAGATACATTCGCTGGTACAGTCAAATAAACTTAATTTAATTTTTTAAATGATGGTTTACAAGTTTGAATTCAAGAAGTTAAAAATCGAGATAATCTTGTTTATCACCTAATTAACCTCTTAATATTTTCCGTTTTTTTTTTATCCATGATACGTTTTTATATTTATTTTAACAAATACATTTTACATAAATAATATAATAAATATTAGTATTATGAGAAAAAGGGTCGTGTTTTTTTAAAACTCCTCAGGTGAATTACTATAGCACAAGGGTTCTTATATAATAAAACTGAATCAAATTATAAAAAAACTATTAATGTTCGAAGTACAATAATTTAACAATCTTATTATTTAGTTCAGGTTTGGAATTAATAGTTAAAAATAATGTACTTAACAATAAGATTAAAATAAGCTTGGACCTCCATTGCCATATCCTTAGTTATAAGATTTTGGTTATGAACTGAAATAAAATTATTTTAGATAAATATATTTTTTAAAAATAAATATTAACAAAAAATTAAAAAGATATTATTTTAAATTAAAAAGAATTAATTAGGCCATGTTTGTTTCTTGAAAAATAGTTTTTGGGAAACTATTTTTTAAAATTTCCTGTGTTTGTTTGCCATTAAAAAAGTTGGTCAACGAAAAACACTTTTTGGTCAACGAAAAATATTTCAGTTAAAGAAAAATTTGGCTTGGTTTTCAGGAAAGTGTTTTCCTTTAACTGTGTTTATTTTCCGGAAAGTGGTTTCCGGAAAATCACTTTCTAAACTTTCTTGTATTTATTTGCCATTAGAAAAGTTGGTCAACGGAAAACATTTTCCAGTAAAAGAAAATTTGGCTTGGTTTTTAGAAAAGTGTTTTCCTGGAAAATTTGGGCGGAAAACACTTTCTGAAAGTTGTGAAAATTTTAGAAATGTTATTATTTGCTGATTATATCAAATTTGATCCTCAAACTTTTAATTGCTATATATATATATATATATTTTTTTTTTTGTTTTGAATATTTATTTTTCAATTTCATCTCTTAAAATTTTATTTTTATATTAACTTTGGTCCTTATTTTTATAATTGTTATTTGTTTTTTTCTTATCATTTTTTTATTGAAAATTTTTATCTATCAAGTTTGGTCATTATTCTTTTGATTGTTACTTATTTTATTTGAAATAATTTATGAAATGTTGATTATTATTATTTTAATTTCTTCATCTTTTATTTTTTTTAATTTTTTAGATTTGATCTCTATTATTTTGATTATTATTTATTTTATTTAAGATAATTTATGAAATTATATTTTTTTTCAATTTTATTCTCATTTAACTTTTTAATTTGTAAGATTTGTTCCTCATTATTTTAATAAATTTGAGAAAAATAAAATATTAATAAGTTATTTTTCAGCTTATTTTCCATGACATAAAACAACACTAGAAAATATTTTCTAACTTATTTTTTATTATACTACCAAACATCGAAAAATACTTTCTTAAAATTCACTTTAAAAAAAAACTAATTTCCAGTAAATAAACAGGATCTAGATCTTCAAAAGGTTTAATCAATGCAAGATCAAACACAATCTAAACCAAGTCTTCTATCCGTGGGGTATTGGGTCTGGCGAGTTTGATAATGCTAAGGGAATTTGGGAGGAAAGCATAAGAAAAATAAATAATAGCAAGGATTAAAAATGTTGATCTACCATTACTTTCCTTTAGAAATTCAAAGGTAGAGGACCGAAATGAATATTTTGAAAAATTGTAGAGTTAGTATTGTGAAAATTAAAACAATAAAGGATTAAAAAAACACAAATATAAAAGACAGGGACCAAAACGTACGTCACAAAAAGTACACATAAATAAACAATAAATCTATTGTTTTTGTCTTTATCAAGAGAATAAAACCAGAGATATACCCTTTGATGAAATCGACACAAAATTGGATATTCCAAACCCTTCGAATATTCTTCTCTTTACCGTTATATCCCCCCCTCTCCTCCACTTCCTCGTATTCTCCAACACTCTCCCTCACTCTCTCCCATTTTCTCAGCAACCAAACACCCCCTCTCAAAATGAAATTCGGCAAAAGCTTAAGCAACCAGATTGAAGAAACATTACCTGAATGGAGAGACAAGTTTCTCTCTTACAAAGAACTCAAGAAAAGATTGAAACTCATCGAGCCAAACAACAACAACAGCACAACCAAGAACAATGGAGACTCCCAGCCTTTGAAAAAGCCAAGATTCGCCGCCGCAGAAGGTGGTGGAGGAGGAGATTGCAAGGAAGGAAGTATGACAAAAGAAGAGATTGATTTTATTAAGCTGTTAGAAGATGAGCTAGAGAAATTCAACAGCTTTTTTGTTGAGAAAGAAGAAGAGTACATCATCAGATTAAAGGTATTTTTTTTATTTTTCAATTTCTCCTTTACAATCTTGTTTGGTTTCCGAGAAAATCTTTTTTTCTCCGAGTTGATGAGAAAAATTAAATTGTTAATCTGGAACAAGTTAATGTGACGGCGTTCGTTGATGAAACAGTGTCGTTTTTCTCTGTTGGATGCTTTTACTATAACGGACAGTTAAAACCGTTAGTTGCCAGGTGTTTGGGATCGACAACTTGCACGCAACCCCTTAAATGTGGTTGTAGGAGGCAGGCAATTATGCTTTGGTATATTCTGTGAAAGCATCTACTTATATTTATGAAAATAATGTCAACCACTGAAAATTATTGGGGCGCATATGGGTTCTTGGTATCATAACTAATGGTTTATGAATGCATTAATTTAGATGCTGATGATCTACCTAAGAATAGATGAAGCATTGAGTGCTAATTATTGCATGAATGTGATTATTAAATGGTTTATGGGGTCATTTATGTGGTCAAGTGGGTGCGTTGAGGCGGGTTTTTTTTTGTGATCTTGATGTGATTTTTACAAGAAAATATATTTCAACTAATGAATTTTGATATTATATTTGTGGTGATTAAAATTTGGAAGAATGTATCACACGCCACATATTATTATTTGTGGTAAAATGCAAGTGCAAGGAGATATTTTATGCGTCTATAACTTTTGATTTGCCCATGAAAGCAACTTGCATGGTTGAAAGTTCTCTTCTTGTGGTGGATTGATGGAAATCATTCTCTTGTGCTTTCCCTAATGTATTGACTCTGTGCTGTGCTCTATATATTGATGTGAGGAGACGTTAATTGAAGATAAGAAGAAGAAAGGTGTGGATTTGCTTTTCAGGCTAGATGTTCAAGCCATGACATAGTTTAGGGATTTTAAATAAATGATGAACACAGTCTAGTTGAGCCATAAACATAAAACTCACCCTGCCTATGAGGTTAATCCGGGATTTTCATGTCTAATTATTTTTTTAGCTAAAACAATGTTATTTCATTTTATTTTTTTAAATAAAAAAAATCAAAACTCGAGTTAACTTGATGCGTAAGGCTGCCCAAGCCATGACTTGCGTCTTGAGTTCCGTCTTCTAACTATGAGTTGAGGTTTGTTTTTCAAGTATGTGGGTCCTATTTATTTGGGATGGTGGTTAGAGATTGTTCAGAATAATAAACTTGAGTTCGCTTTATACTTTGTTGATTTCCCTTTGAATAACTATTGAACAAGAAAGGAATATGATGCTAAAGTGTCATAGGTATTTGAGATCTGTTTCTGGACCCTATGTCAGTTGAGTAAAGGTAGAATCTGCCCATTTGCTAGGAAAATTGAAGATTTTGTGATTGTGATGCAGGAGTTGCAAGATAGTGTGGCAAAGGCAATCAATTCCAATGAAGAGATGATAAAAATTAGGAAGGAGATTGTAGATTTCCACGGAGAGATGGTTTTGCTGGAGAATTATAGTGCTCTGAACTACACTGGTACTAACATTCATAACTACTGTAATTAAGTTATTGCATTTGTTTAATTATATTGCCACAAAACAATCATGGCTAATCTTTGCTTGCTTTAAACAGGATTGGTAAAAATACTGAAGAAATATGATAAAAGAACTGGTGCTCTCATTCGCTTGCCCTTCATCCAGAGGGTGTTGCAACAGCCTTTTTTCACCACCGATCTGCTCTACAAGCTCGTTAAAGAGTGCGAGGCAATGCTCGACCGCCTCCTCCCATTGAACAAACTGCCGCCATCTTCAGTTGAAGCAGCTGGTGGGGATGATGACTTGTGTGGTGATCCTTCGACCTCTTCAACCACCACAAATGATGGCCTGCTCAGATTCCCAAGGGAACTTGCAGAGATTGAACTTATGGAGAGTTCATCGATGAAGAGCACCATATCTGCGTTGCGGGTTCTAAAGGAAATTCGAAGCAAGAGCTCCACTGTTAGTGTTTTCTCATTGCCACCACTTCAGATAAGCGGATTGGAGGATGCTTGGAAAAAGGTTCCTATACTTGAACAAGAAGCCAAGTAGCAGGATTCTGGGGGATTGTAGGCTTGCCCCCCTCTATTCTGTAATATTTCCTTCTAAAAGAAAATCTCTTTCAAGTTACCTTTCATGCATGGATTATGCATATCTTCGAAACTAACACATAGTAAGATGTTAATTAATTAATTAATCTTCTAAGCACAAGTATGTACAGACGAAACCTTTGCCCTTCATATATTTCTCTTCACTGTCTTCTGAGTTTGGTTGTGTTTTTTCGCTTCACATTTCTTCAGCTATGATAATGAACCTAGTTGTTTGGCTTGCTTTTCTATGAATATCACACATTGCTGATCGAATTTTAAAAAAGGTCTTTCATATTTGAACCAAAATATTATATCTTTTTATAGCTTTCCTGAAATCTGAAAACCTAAATGATAATATTAAAAACAAATCTAGCTCTTGCGAATGCCATTGTTTACAAGGTGTGTTGTGTAGTGTAAATTAGGCATAGGGTCGACTTAATATGATTCTATCAAAAACTAAAAGGCGGGATTCTCAAGGGTGCTTTCGTTAGAGCTCTTCCCCTCTTGTAAGGGCACCTAGCTTTTAATCCTAGATCCTAGGTTGACTCGTAGTCAAAAATTTATTATTACTTTTTTAGTTTTTTAAAATGAAAGTAGATTTAGGATTCAATCAACAAGACTCAATTGACTTAAAATATAATCCAGATTTAATTGATTTGAAATATGATTTAAAAATTTATTATTATTTTTTTAGTTTTTTAAAATGAAAATAGACTCAGGATTCAATCAACGAGACTCAATTGACTTAAAATATAATCCAGACTCAATTGACTTAAAATATAATCCAGGTCGGGTTTTATTACAAATAAAATAATTGACCTGATCCTAATATGATTCTATCAAAAACCTAGGTTGACTCTTGACCCAGTTGAAAATTTATTATTATTTTTTTAATTTTTTAAAATGAAAGTAGACTCAGGATTCAATCAACGAGACTCAATTGACTTAAAATATAATCCAGACTCAATTGACTTAAAATATGATCCAGGTTGGGTTTTATTACAAATAAAATAATTGACCTGATCCTAATATGATTCTATCAAAAACCTAGGTTGACTCTTGACCCAGTCAAAAATTTATTATTATTTGTTTTTAGTTTTTTAAAATAACATTGTTTTGTCTTTCCAAAAAAAAAAAAATTTGGTTAATGTATTCGACTTATAACCTAAATTTTATCTTAGATCATATTTAATAACTATGTTATCATCTAAACTAAACTTTCAAAATTATTTTTGAAATGAAAGCTAGTGAATTTTCTTTTGGACTTAAAATTTGTATAGTTTCACATAATTTTATGTTTAATTTTTTTATCAAATAAAATAGAATGATAAGATTTAAATTCATGATTGCTTGGTTAATAAGATTTTGATATCATATTAACAAATTATCTTAACTTAATAACTTAAATTATTATATAAAATCTTAAGATATGATTTATCATGAACGAGGGATACAATTTATGCTCGTAGCTGGGGCTCCTCTTCTTGTAGCATTCAATATCCTATATCTTTCTAATATATAAACAGTTAAGAAATTCGATCTTTTCACTCACTCCTTGTTACTTTATAAATTACTGTTGATTTAAGCAAATTCATTTAAATACAAAACTTGTGTAATCCCTCTTTCTTCTATCTGTTTCAAACTTCCCAAAGCTTAATTTTAACTAATCAATTCGGTAATTACTATATTAGTGTGCAAAGTTACATATGTAACTCAACAATTAGTCTTCGACGTGCAGCTGCTAAGGAAGATAGAATCGTAGCATCGGAATAGGTTTAAAATGATAATGCCAAGAAATATTTGTATTTGAAAATGTAGGTAAATAGCAAAATTATCTAAGAGTGCTTGGATGAAGTTGTAGATGTAGTCAAGCTTTATTACCAAGTCCATTAAAATAATTTTAAAATATTTTTTATTTGAAAATATATTAAAATAATTTTTTTATTTTTAATATTAATAATTCAAAATATCTAAAAACACCCAAAAATTATTAATTTTTTTTTAAAAAGTAAATATTTTGTTTAAATAGTTTTTAAATATAAAAATAAATAGACTATGTCTAACATGACAATGTAACCAGATAATACATTATAACTCCTTGCATTAAATAACATATACAATAATAATTATAAAACTCAGTCTGAATTGGTGAGCTAGACTTGAAAAATTTAGGAACCAAGACCTAATTCGGATTGGATTTCTGCTTGAATTAGACAAGATATTTACCAAACTAAATTCATTTGATCTAATCATGTTTTTAGCTATCCCATTAACAACCAGATTTTTTTGGGGTCCAGCAACCCTTCAAGAGGTCTAGCTTTCCTTTCACCGGTCGGTCTAGCCGAGGAACGGGAGAGTGGTTGAGTGGTCAAAGTGACATACTCAACAACTTCTTTGATGAGACAAATCCTATGAGATGACGGTCTTGCAAAACACACAACTCCAGGAACTGCCTCTCCTTTGATTCAAAATACAAAGAAACTAAAAGAGAAGAAAGGACGAAGGCAAATTCACTGACAAAGCATCTCCTCGCATTCGTTGCTCTAGAGTTGGCGTTTAGTGAGAAACTGAACTTCGAGAAGGTGGCTTTGGGATACTTTGGTGTGTGTTTGGTAATTCGATTGATGAAAGAAGCTTTTATAAATTAATTTATTTATATTTTTCTAAAAGTGCAAGATCGAGGAAAATATTCGGTATTAAACTTTTCAAACTCTCAAATGCATTCATGCAATAACCCCAAAGATACCTTGGCACAAACCTCGCATGGGTGTTAAGCCCAAGGCTTTTTGTCATTTTACCTTGGGTGTGATCAGGTGCTTCATGTTCTCCTAGGCCTAATGCATGGCCGGATCACTACTTTATGTATTTAAATATAATATCTGAATTTAATGCCATATCTTTGTATATTTTACATGAATCTTTGTGGAATTATTTTTTAATAAATAGACTTGATTATATAAGTTTAGACTCTCATCACTCATCATGTTTCTATCTCTTAGCACATAGCTCACAATATAAATTAATTTATAAGAATGGAATGACTCTCAAACCCTTTTACTCTATTAAAAAGACAATGTTTAAAAGCTGTAAATACCATCAAAACCACTTAGATAAATAATTCATAATCTCTTCATTCATAATATTTTTAGTATATATATTTTTAAAATCCATCTCTTTAAAATATTAGTATACTTTTTCTCTCTAAAAAGATACTTGCTTGTGCAAGTACCAGTCATCAGCCACCTTAATTAATGATTACAAATTACCAGTCATCCTGGCTAGGGAGAAATGATTAAATTGCTAGAATCAAGAGATTAATCAATTATTTAATATATAAATCTTACTCGTAAGCTACTTTGGTTTTTTAGACATTATCAGTAGTGCAAAGTGTTTTTACAAAAGTATTTTTCAATTAAAAATATATCAAGATAATTTTTTATTTTATTTTTAATGTCAGCACATCAAAATTATTAAAATATATAAATTTAATATTTTATCAAGTAAAAAATAATTTTAAAAAAACTTTAAAAAAGGGTTTGAACAATCTAACTAATACCCATGTCCTCTCCTTTCCAAACCATAGGAGATAGTTGCACTTTACTATTCTATTCCTCTTTTTGTTTAGGAAAAAGAAAAAAATCAAGCCTGAAAGCGACAATTTGAATGAAATAGAGTAGTTTGGAGGAAATCATGTAAATAGTCCATGGTATTCTCTTTTCTTTTTACTACTATATTGTGCTCTGGAGATCTGAAACGGCGAGACAGGGAATTCCCTTAAAGAAGGTCGTTGGTTCACTTACCAAGATCAAACCCTTCGAATCAACAACCAAGAAGAATAAATAAATAAATAAAATGTTGTTGTTTTAATTAAAATATTTGATCTGGGTTGATTTAACAACCCGTAGACTGCCTGATAATTCAGTGATCTAAGTTTTTTTTCTGAATTATTCCTAGACTCGGGTCTAATACCTCGTCTAGATGTTTGGAAAAAAAGAGGAAAACAGAGTGGTAGATTGCCAGAGTTGGGCGTAAGGCTTCTCCTTTGCTTGGGTGAATGGGTTTTGGATCTGTGCATGATTCTACGATTCATCAATGAAATTCAAGTATAATTGTGCATTTGCATTCTTTGTCATGGTGACAATAAATTAGGTATGCAACATTTTGCATCTTTTATTGAGTTCATGCTTGAAGAAAAACCATACTTTTCACACTGTTTTTGCCACCAACCCTTTAATTTGTTGTCTTTTTTCCCATTAATTTTATTGTCACAAAATGCTTGCACCAAAAGATTTGAAGGGAGTAGTATTAGGTGATTTCCACGTATTCAAGAACTACATATTTTGACTTTACATTACAAAGAATGTTCTTCAAATATATTCTACCTCGAAAGGCATGCAGGATTCATGGAATATATAAATTTGTATATGATGGTAGGGTACCTTCTAAGCAAGAATGGAAATTATAGTGCTGGCCACTAGCGTATCCTAACAAAAATAAAACAAGATAATCATCGGTTAATTGATATGTCAATCCAAATAAATTAAGCAATTAGATCATACATGTGTGTGTTCAAGGTGATAAAAAATCAAGGGAAAACTCTGTGGATCTTCCACTCTGCTCCTGCAAACAGAGAGAGATGAAGAAGAGCACACCACTATTTCTATGGTGTCACGCGTTTCCACTAACAAAAGAAGGTTCAGCGGCCCAAAATTCAATGAAATGGACACCAATTAAGGGAAGTGGACTGGGCAATTTAATTATGGCTATAAATACTATGATGTTATGCAAATTCTAGTAGTAATTAAGCAAGACGAGAGAGAGTTATAGAACAATGGAAGGGTTATGGCTGGTTGTTCTGGTGATTTTTGCTATGGCTTTGTCTGTGGAAAGCCAATTGAAAACAGGGTTTTATTCTTCTTCATGTCCGAAAGCTGAGGCCATAGTTAGGTCCACAGTTGAATCATACTTCAAGAAAGATCCTACCATTGCAGCAGGGTTGCTCAGGCTTCATTTTCACGACTGCTTTGTTCAGGTTCTTGACCTATTTATTCTCCACTCCATCCTCCAGCATATTTTAAACGCAAATAATGATCAGTGCTATGGACTAACATTAATCCTTTACAGGGCTGTGATGGTTCAGTGTTAATTGCAGGCCGGTCTTCTGCTGAGAGAAATGCGTTGCCAAATCTAGGATTAAGAAATGGAGAAGAACGAAAATAGAGGAGATATATCTCCATTTACCTCATATTAGCATTCGGAAACTTGTTTCTGTTTCAGGAGCACATACCCTAGGCCAAACACACTGCCAGTTCATACGGTATCGCCTATATAATTTCACAGCAACAGGAAATGCAGATCCAACTATAAACCAACCATTCCTATCACAACTTCGAGCTCTGTGTCCCAACAATGGTGATGGCACAATACCAGTTCCATTAGATAAAGATAGCCAGACAGATTTTGATACAAGCTTCTTTAAGAACGTACGTGATGGTAATGGAGTTTTGGAGTCTGACCAGAGACTTTGGGATGATGCTGCAACACGACATGTTGTGAAAAAATAGGCTGGCACCATAAGAGGACTTTTGGGACTTAGGTTTGACGTTGAGTTCAGGCAAGCCATGGTTAAAATGAGTAGCATTGACGTGAAAACTGGGACAAATGGAGAGATTAGAAAAGCTTGTTCAAAGTTCAATTAATCAATCGAAGGAGTGCTGCAACATAAAAATCTATACACGGAATTACTGTAATATATATATGTGTGTGTGCGTGTGTGACGATGGATTTCTGAATAATTAATTGAGAAAATAATTTCTAGTTTTATTTTCCTAACTTAAATTTGCGTATTGTAATTTGAAGGTTTCAAATTCAGAATATAGATAAGAATTACAATTTAGAGGACGTGAAGGGAAGGGCCATCCCTTAGATTGTGACTCAAAATTCAGTAGACGTTGTTCAGTGTTGAAAATTCTTAGTTTTATATTTTAAAAAACTGACCCGTAGTTCGAAGAGATTTGTTTAAGTTCAAATTTTAAAATCACAATCTAATATAATTTATTAATCTACATACACCATGATGATGATAATGAAAATTAATACTCTCATCTTGGTTAGGTTAACTTGCAGATAAAGAGGTGAACCCATGTTTTTGATAAAAATTATGTTGCTTGGGATTTTTTTTTTTAAATAAAAAAATATTATTTTTACTAATAAAAAAATAGTTTAAAATGTAATCCTACTCAAGCTCTTAATCAAAGAGTTATTAGTTGTTATATTTTAGATAAGATTCTAACTTAATAAATCATCAAATTAACTTGTTTTGCTGCACACATTACTATATTGCTCTGGGCTCTGCAACAAGTCAACGAATTTTTTTTTTAAATATATATAAAAATAAAAATATAGAGAATATATTAAGTGTTTTATCATACCCAAAATAATCTTGGATTTGGCTGCAACGATGGATCCAATAACATCGAGTCTGGTGGAAAAACTAGGTCCAATAGCAATGGGTTTGGTTGTCAAATTATATCTAATAACATTGGGTTTGGATGTCAAATTATACCTAATAGCATTGCGTTTGACAAGCAAGAAGTTTAAAAGCTGTTAGGTTCGGCTAGACAACCGGATTCAATGTTATTGGGTTCTGGTGACAGAAGGACCCAATGCTAAGAGAAAAGAAATTCAACCCAACCCTACCTCAAATGAAAAAAAAAATTATTATCACCCAACTTTTATACAATATAAAAAAATCTCATAAATTTATTTTCTCTTTACCGTATGAAAAAAAAATAAAAGAAAAGAAAAAATTTTGAAGAGGTAAAAAAATAAAATTAGAAATATTTAGAGTGTGTTTGGTATTGCGGTAGGTGTTGTGGTTGTGGTTTGAAAAAAATTATTTTATAAAAAATATTTTTAGTTGAGGTTGATTTGAAAAAATAGGTATTTGGTTAAAACTATGGTTAAAATTGAGGTTGAACAAAAAGTAATTTAATATGTTTGGTTAAGAATGTTTTTGAAATTGAGGTTATAAAATAATTTATATATATATATATATTAATATTGATGGTTTTTAATTTAAATATTGTAGATTTAACTATTGCTATCACATCATAAAATAAATAATACTTTATATAAAATATTTTTTATTGTTCTATTAAAATATCTACAATTCCGCAAATGCTACATTATCAAGCGATCTTTGTCTAATTTATGTAGTTTCATTGAATAATGTTAAATACTAGTTTTTCAAATAAAACATAATTAAAATAATAAAAAATAATTTTTATTTTACTGGATCGAACCTGTTTTAATATATTTTAAGTTTTGGACCGGAACCAGTTCGACCGGAATAGTGCACCATGCTACATTGTTGACGCGAACAGTGCAGCATGCTGCACTCTTCACGCTAATTAATTAGCGTGATGTGTGAAGGCATGTAGCAGAGAGGCAGAAACGTGATAGGAGCATGTAATTTCTGCTTCAACAAAACCGTGTTTTCAACGCAGATAATGGTAGGGCCCACATATAAAAATCACGACTCATTTCTTAACCAAACACTATATTATCACTGTTACACGCTAAACACAGCCACAAACTTTTAGCCAAACGACCTCTTAGAGGTCCAATCAGACCCAGCACTTTTTTGAAGCGATTTGGATCAAGCCAAACCCAGCAACTTTTGGCTTAGAAAACATAAAAAACAATGCTCCTTATAATATTTTTTGACTAAAAAACAGCACAGCCAACACTTTTCAAGTGATACAGTATCGTCTATAGTACAAACACTCTAATATCTACAATATAATTCATAGTATAATACAATTATGTCTACAGCAATAAATAGTATTTTTTCTACACTTTTTAAAATATAGTATAATACATAGTTTTGAAATCTGACCAACTTGGGATTTGAACTAGGCCGGATTGAAGAAAAAATGAAGGAAAGAAAAAACCGGTGTGACCCGGCGACCCAGTTGACCCGTTCAAGACTCGACCACAAACCTGTTAATTTTTTTTTCTAAAACAATATTGTTTTAAGTTTTTTTTTAAAAAAATTAACCTGGTAACCCGGTTAAAAATCGAAACTCGGACCTAGAACCAGGTTGACCACCACGCCAGTCTTAAACCTATGGAATAATATATTCAGTTATTAATAAAGTATAACTAGCATAATCAAGCCTTTTCTAGAAGGACATTGATTGAAAGGTACACGAAGGGCACTCACAAAATAAACGTGATTCACTCATGCTTGATGCTTATTTTAACATCCAGTATTTCCTCCCCTGCTAGAAACTTAAAATAATAAATTTAAAGGCATTAACAAGAATCAAATCAATCAATTATAAGTTTTTCCAGCTCCAAATATAGATCTGATTTCATTCATAAAAATCAATTATAAGTGCTTAAAAATCAAAGAAATCAATAATCCTGTTTCACTACAAACATCAAGAAAATATGACTGAAAGTGATATTCTTGTAGATGCAACAATATATATATAAACAAGTACAAGTTAACAAAGTTCTCAAAAAAAGGATCACATAAACTCTAATTGGTAATTTTATTGTTGTATATATATTTTTTTTAAGAAATCTAGGTTTATAACTTTTAAATAAATTAGAAAATTAATCTAAATAAATTAGAAAATCTTGAAAAAAAATAAAAATTTAAACAAATTTTAAAAATAAAATTATTAAATTTAATTCTTTAAATTAAATAAATAATAAAATAATTAAGAAAAAAAATAAATTTTCTTTAGAAACCTTCTGCATCATAATCATTGCGGCTACAATAACAAGTCTCGAAAAACACACTTTACCCCACACCATATATTAGTCTCAGCTTCAATACTGTATGTAAAACTCCATAGATAAACCAAAAGAAACAGTAAAGAAGAGGAGAGGAGAGGAAACCCATAATCCAGTATTATTCATTTCTCCGCATATCCTTTATTTAGACAACCTGCTACAGTCGCACAGACAGGAAGATAGAGACTGCTGTATCTGTGTCTGTCCCTTTGTCTTCAAGAGTACTTAAACCGCCAGTTTCAGGCAAAACATCTTTCTTTTATCGCCAACTACTTTAATTAAAGAAGGCTTTTCTTAAACAGCTCTTTCATTCTTCATCAAATTTTCTAACTCTAGTGTCAATTTCTATTATTTATAGACAAAGATGGCTTCTCTTACACCAATCTCTCAAACCCAGTTTTTATTTAACAAACCCCTCCTCAAATCCTCATCTCCTCGTCTTGAAACTTGTTTTCAATCAAGTTTTGTGTCGAAAAGGTTGTGTTTTCAATTGAAAGTTCCAGTCTTTGATAGAATGCATTCGAAAAATACTGTTGTTGTGGCTGCTACAACAGCTGAGAAGCCTAAGAAGAGGTATCCAGGTGAGGCAAAAGGGTTTGTAGAGGAGATGAGGTTTGTGGCAATGAAGTTGCATACAAGAGAGCAAGCAAAGGAAGGGGAGAAGGAGGTGAAGGAGAAAGAAGAAGAGGCTGTCCGTAAGTGGGAGCCTTCTATTGATGGCTACTTGAAGTTTTTGGTTGATAGCAAGTTGGTTTATGATACCCTTGAAGAGATTGTTGAGAAAGCTTCTTTTCCTTTTTGTAAGTTTGATTCTTGTTTTAAGGTTCTTTATTTGATGAAATGTTTGCCTGGCTTTTAATGGTGGATTTGTTTATCTTTGGGGTGTGGCAATGGTTGTCCTGTTTTGTTTCGATGATTGTTATTGGGTTGCTTGAAGGATTGTGTTACTGATAGTCTTTTCGTTTGCTTATTTGTTTGGACTAGTAGTTATGGATGTGGAACTTTGACTTCATAATTCATAAATTGCCTTTAGTATGAGGTGTGGGGGTACCGTACTTGGATAAACAGGTGATTCTGCTAAGATTGGGGTATGGCATTTTGAAAGAGAAACTGATGGTGCTCGATGTCGTTTTTGGATAATGATCATAATCATTCACAAACCTCAGGCATACTTTTACAATTACTACTCCATGTCTATATAATGCATGGGGTGGGATCATTTTGCTGGTGTTTTGGTTTTCTTGTTTTTATCATCAATGCATCCCCAAGTTCCCTTTTGCACCGTTTGTGACTTCTGAACATTTTTGTAGACCATAGGGTACCATACGCGAGTTGACTTTTACCTTGTGACAGAGCTTAAGGCCTGAATCCCTTTTTATCTTTTCCTTTAGATGCTGAATTCAGAAACACTGGACTGGAAAGGTCTGAAAAGTTGGCAAAGGATTTGGAGTGGTTCAAAGAACAAGGCTATAACATTCCCAAACCTTCTTCTCCTGGTGTTAGCTATTCACAGATTCTGCAGGAATTGTCAGAGAAGGATCCTCAAGCATTTATTTGTCACTTCTACAACATATATTTTGCTCACTCTGCTGGTGGTCAAATGATTGGGAGGAAGGTAAACTAATGTATTTAACCTGAAAGAAAAGTGCCCATATTTTTTCATGCTACATAATTTTTGCATGGATGGAGCTATTTTTGTGGCTCCATGCTTAGCTGTAGGGTTGATTTGATATTTGGTACTATTTGATGTTTGCACGCAAGTAAATCTTGAAGTGTCGTCTCTTTTCCCTCAAGAGTCACCATCTGTATACTGGTTATGATTAAGCTTTATTTTCTTATATAAAAGAATCAATCTAGGAGATATCCATGTTTACGCAATACATTAGGGGTTTTCTAATGAATTAGGAATTGCCAATTATGGGCTGGTTTGGAAAAAGGTTGTCTGGCAGCAGCTATGCAGATATAACCCAGTGCATGCCTGTTACTGGCACTGACAAGTGGCAACAGTTTTCAATGCGCTCAACTCTTTTCATTTTTGAGATATGTCTTGAAAAGCAGCTAGGTGATATGGATAATTGTCTTAGTATTTGAGGTAACATACTCACATTTACCATTTTGTTTTACATCAGGTAGCTGGGCAGTTACTTAACAAAAAGGAGTTAGAATTCTATAAATGGGATGGTGACCTTTCCCAGCTGTTGCAGAATGTCAGGGACAAGTTGAATAAAGTTGCGGAGGTTTTTTTCTCGCTAGTCCCACAAAATTGTCTTGTTAATCTCTTACCACTATTTTAAA
Organism: Populus alba x Populus glandulosa; assembly: GCA_033617975.1. Classification (NCBI taxonomy): domain Eukaryota; kingdom Viridiplantae; phylum Streptophyta; class Magnoliopsida; order Malpighiales; family Salicaceae; genus Populus; species Populus alba x Populus glandulosa. Next base: position 12,934,951 of record CM066160.1, read on the forward strand.
CCTTGTATTGATCCGGACAATTTAACCGTCAAATGTCAATATGACCATCTTACTTTTCTTCTATAAACTTTTTGTTATGAGTTCTATGACCTGGTAGATAATGTGTTAATTTTTGGGATTGCTCAGGACTGGACCAGAGAGGAGAAGGACCACTGTTTGGAAGAAACAGAGAAATCATTCAAGCATTCAGGGGAGATTCTTCGCCTAATATTATCATGATGTTGCAATTGCTTGTAGTCTTTTGTTATGGTGCAAGCCTTAAAATGATGAAGCTGTTTCTTTTCCGTGGTAACTTTACTTCCAATGAAATCATTTGACTTCTGTTACTGTGTAAAGAACTTCATTCAATGTACAAATAAATTCAACAATCATTTGGCCAAGCTGTAGTGTGGAAAAGCTGTAGGTATTGTTTTTTTAATCTTTGTGGCATGAGCTACTTTATACTTTTGTTATAGAATAAATTCAAGTCATTGATTATGGAGTAAATTGGGGGGGGGGGGGGTATTTAGGGGTACTTGGATTCTGCTGCTAAAAACTGGTTTCCAAAACTTTAATGTCGTGAGGGATTAGATGAGGATGGCGTAATGATAACAATGTTGAAGCTTGTCTTATGCCCTATGCAATGCGAACTTAAGCATGTATATATCAGGAGACCATCTAGGCCCTTCATGATGAAAAGCAATGATGCTCAAGAACAGTTTGCTGAACTAAACATGTGACAACCCAGATCCAGTTCCATGTTTTTGTCGCATAGCCTGAAGGCTGAGCGTATGCGTGAGAGAGTAAAGAATACTGCATCTGGATTCCTTGTCTATTTCCCTTTCTGTTGTGACAAATCACTCTATACCTTTGGTTTCTTTCTCAGCCTCGAATTTAGATTCTCCAATTTCAGTGCTTATGCATACCTTGTTAGGTTGGTTGTACAGCTAAAACAATCTACACCTTGTGCCTGCTGCATTGGGATTTGGAGAGGTACATTGTACATCATTTTCAGGCTAGAGACCTTGGATGTGGATGTCTGGAGTTGTAAAGAAAACTATCTTCAGGCTTGCCTTAACTCCCCTCTTCACCAACCCAAAAGGCAGTAGCTTCCATATCATACTGTTGACAAGGACATGGTTTCCAGGCTGGTCAATTATTGCCCTCGCCGCGTAATTATTGCCCAATCCCAATCAATGAAGGCCATGATAGATGATGAAATAGCAGCCTTGTAATATATTTAACAAGAAAAAGATACTGCAACAGATCTGATCCTTGCACGTTTTTTTTTTTTAAAATGTTTTTATGATGGGGCCATTTGTTTATTTTTCTTCTTATCTCCTTTTATATATGGTAGGAGAGTTGATAAGATAAAGCAACTCCACTCTTAGCTCCCTCTTACAAGGAGGGATATATCACAGACAAAATGGTCAAACACCTCTCACTATTTGGGCTCGTCTTTGTCTTCTCCTCCATAACATTCCCATATTCTAGCTCTGTCTCGCCTACCTTGCAGCCTCGTGCTCTGAAATCCTTCTATCCCAAAAATATTCAGGTATGGAGCTATCAAAATTAGCATTTCTTTTGACATGATTTTGATTCACATTATTCAAAGAATCAATTTGAAATCTGTACACAATTTTTTTATTTTTTCTTCATATACTATATCTTTTTCCCACATAAATCTCAGGCTGCGAAGAGCTGTCCATACAAACTTGTCATAAAGACCAGTTGCTCCTCCACAACTTACACCAGAGACAAAATCAGCCTAGCTTTTGGTGATTCTTATGGCAATGAGGTTAGTATGAAACCTAGTTTACTATATGAGATTTGAAAATGTTTCCGGTTTGGGTTCATGTCTGTTTAGTAGCTAAAAAGATGTAAGAAAAATACAAGGAAACCAACAACATTCTTGTCTTTTCCAGCAAAATAAGAACAGAGCGTCTCTAGTCTAATCAGATTTTCATGGCAACAGATCTTGACATTCAAAATCTAAAATGAACCATTAAAGGAAAATAAATCTAGATAAAGGGATAAAGGGTCTGGTCTGATTTTTGTGTATTTTAAATTTGACTTGAAGATTGATTGATTGATTGATTGATTGATAAATTGTTTTAGGTCTATATCAAGAGACTTGACGATCCATCTTCAGGAACATTTGAGAGGTGTTCAACAGATTCATTCCAGATAAATGGACCCTGTGTGTATGATGTTTGCTATCTATACATGCTGAGGACAGGATCTGATGGCTGGAAACCTGAGAGTGTGAAGATCTATGGTTCATATACCAAGACCGTGACATTCAACTACAACAAATTCCTTCCAAATGGGGTGTGGTATGGGTTTAATGTCTGTGGTCGAGCATCTTTGTCAGCAATTATATAGCTGACAATGTGATCATGTTGATGATTGTTGATTTGTTGTTGTGTTTTGTCAAACACATTATGGTAAATCATTAATAATGGACTCCGCATATACTGAGGATTTGCCAGCCTAGAAAGGTTTTTTTTTTTTTTTTTTAAGTGAAAATTAGCTTGCTTAAACTCAAGGGACATTACAGGTCAATTTACCGACTTAATTTAAAAGAAAATTTTTTTAAAAAATTAAATGTATAACTATCATTTAAAAGAAATTCCCTAAATAAATAATAATAAAAAGATAATAATCAAAATACAAATAAATTAAAAACTTGAAAAAAAAAATATAAAACAAGCATAAATTAAAAAAAAATTAAAAAAAACCAGGCGTTGCTAGGATTGGCAAGCCAGGCCAACCCGTCTAGCTTATTTTTTTAGGGCTTAGGTGACTGGGTCTATATTCTTTTTTGTTGCATTTGGGGTGGGTGATAAATTGTCTGCCCCAATTGTTTTTTTTTTTTAAAATCAGGCAAATCATCGTTTGAAGCTGTCTAGATTCCGGTCACTATGGTGGCTCGAAAATCAAGTTTTAATTTTTTTTTAATCTACTTTCAGCCTAAGATACCTATAAAATGCCTTATAAATTGTTATAAACTTATTCATGGTCTAAAAAACCAACTCTGAAATAAAAAATCAAATTGAGCCTATATATGTTTTTTCAAGGACTTTCAAGGTAAAAAAAAAAATCTAATATAAACTCTTCTTATCAAATGGAATTATTTGACATAAATATCGATTGTTTTGATGACCTAAAATCAATATCAATGACACTTTTATCTCCCTACCTCTGAAATTTAGAAACTTCTCCATTTCCTCTCTAGTCAGGGACTAAAAAATAACAAAAATAAATTTTTGTTTCAAAATTGAACTTGAAAAATATTGAGGTGCTGAAATTATACAATATGTGTTATTTTTTAAGTTCGAAGACCAAAATGTATTTGTTGCTGAAGCTTATAACATGTCATCCATGTTTAGTGCCTCTTTCCTTCCGATCCCTTTTCTTTTAACCCTATATTTTTCTAAGAAATAACAATCAATTGACCTTTAATTAGGATTAAATCACCGATAAAAAAATTAAGGTCCAAAATGAATTTTCAACAAATGCACAATGCCAACACAGTGCCATCAATAGTGATTTGTATATGCATGAACAATAACTACCTTTACAGTAAAAAATCCATTCATTTTATGTTATAGTACTAGATTAATCTATAAAATCCGTAACTCAGGTCATAAAACGGGGATAGCCTAGTAAAAAAAAATATAATGTTGAAGGGCATAAAACTAAGATAACCTGTTTAATTTTTTTTAAAAAAAAGAACCTAATTTAACTGGGGTTAAAATACTAAAACATGCGACCCCGATTTTGAAACCATGATATCTTCATAGAAAACAAATCAAAATAGATTGTGAGACTCAATACTCAATCAATCCAATATTAAATGATAAAATTAAAAAAAAAAACTCAAATCAACTCAGGTTAACCTATTAAACATTATTCTCGGGTCATGAAAACGGAATGACCTAATAGAAAGTAAATAAAACAAATCATAAAATCTAATTTTTAATTAATCCAATAATAAATGATGAAATTGACGAAAAAAGTGAAATAAGGAAATAAAACTCTAGTAAACTTGATTAATTTATCAAATTTATAATTCGTGTAATGAGAATGGGATAACTTAATAAAAATAAATTTAATATTAAAAGATAAAAAAAAAAAATTAAAGAAAAAAACAAAGAATATATTTTTTAAAGGTACACGTGGTGAAATTTCTTTTCAATGCTACCTATCTTCCCCATGTTTTAGTTAATTGTTAATAATAAAACACTGGGAGCAGCCGAAAGGGAAATAAATAAAAGTTAAAATTTGAAGTTAAGAAGGATGGGAAAAGGGGATGTTCCTCGACTCTTCATGGACTACAGAGTGTGACAAGAAGATGAGACGTCTGGCACAGTCATCAAGAAACGTGTTATGGATTTTCGCCGCGTGTGCTTTTCACCCCTTCCCCTCCTTGGCTCCTCCTCCTAACGGATTGAGTATTATTTAAGTGAACCACTGTTAAACTCCGATTGCTTCTTTTGGGCCTCCGATAGGGAGGAAAAGACTACAACAGACTAACATGGACTGGCGGCGTAAGATGAGGAAAGCTTGGTTTGCTGTTTCTTCAAGGTTCAAGTTTCGTAAATCTGGTTAGTTTTTGCATCTTATCACGGTTTCTTTACTTTAAGCACACCAATAAGTTCTTTTCTCTAGCCCAATGTAGATGGAGATTCGCCTTACTTGAGCTCATGATGATTCTTGGTACCAAGCTCTACGAGGTTGGACTTGGAGAACTAATGCTGATGTCTATGCCTTGTGATTAAGCAGGTTCAGGGGGTGGTGCAGCTTGTAGGAGTGCTTGTAGTTTGTTGAAGTTGCAAGATGATGTACAAATGTGAGGGTATAGAGATGTGGAAGTAATGTGGAATATGTTCATTGAATCTAATCCAGAGAAAATGGCAGCAGCATTAGTGAATTCTACTTCCAAACCCACCAGCACGCAAACCCAAATGCCTTCTTCGAGGTCTTTCCTTTGGTCTCACAACAAAACCACCACCACCACCACCACCACCACAACTACAACTTCGTTTACTTCATTCAATCAAGTTATAATTACCACAGAAGAAAAAAATGCAGAAACAATTGAGGGGTAGATATGTATGTATTTAGTTTATTCTCATCGACAAAATGGAAATGAGATAGCATGCTTTATGTAACAGTTGTTCTCACAGGAACACTGTTGACCAAAACTATTACAGTTCACAGTCTCATAATCTGGTCATTAATTTATCCTAAACTCTTTTAAGTTTTCTTACTTGATCACATATTCTAAAGTTTATTGTCAAGTTATTGGACCATGGGCTATCTATATAGCACCATCAAAACTCTCCTCTACGAAAGAAATCCATGGCGCATCCCATGATGAGAGCGCCTGGCTGTTGAAAAACAGACTTGAGGATTTAACCCAGTTTGATTATGCATTTCAAGGAAGGTTAATTATTGTTAGTATATGTTTTCAACTGAGTTCCGTCGCCTTGGTAAGAAATTATTCATCACAAAGCAATTAATAGAAATATATTTTGATAGTGCTGACATGATCATCAGTATATTAAAAGGAAGAAGTAGGATACTTGCATTGCTAGATATCATTTTTAGGGCAATCGCCTGAATTTAAGCATCGGGAAATAAGTCTTAAGAACCGAGTTCAAGGAACCTTTGTGCCATGGGATGCTTGGCTTCAGACAAGTCATCAGGTTTCAAAACTTCAACAATTTCTCCATTCACAAGGAGGCAAACTACATCAGCAATCCTCTGGATCTGTTTGATGCTGTGAGAGACAATAACAACTGTCAGCCCTCGTTGTTTCTTTAATTTTACAAGAACATCCTCTATGTTTTGTGTTGAAATTGGATCCAATGCACTAGTTGGCTCATCCAGTAGCAAAACCTTTCAAAACACAGAATATAATCAGAAGAACAGTATATATTGGCCAACTGAAAGCAGATTTAGCAAGTGCGTGAAAAAAATTTGGAGGCATGAAAACACAATGCAAAGGAATGGAAATTGCAAAGAGTTTTTGCACATTTCAATAGGCATTACCTGTGGTTCATTAGCTAGGGTCCTAGCAAGTGCAACCCTTTGAGCTTGACCGACAGATAACTCATTACTAGTCTTTTTGTAGAAGGAAGATTCAAGGTCTGCAAGCGAAAGCAACTTGTAAACCTCGTCATCGGTAAGCTTCTTCCCCTTCAATTGTGGTCCATATCGTATGTTATCTGCAACCGTGCCTGAATAGATTGAAATCAATGGTCAGTTAACTATAAATCACATAGCATTTCTTAAAGGTACCAGGCATATATCCGTCAAGTCAACAGAAGATAAAGTGCTATTACTCCCGTCTGCTGCTGCAGCTACAACTGGAATTTCAAGGGGGAAGCTGCTGCATCCCAATCCCAAAGGAATAATCAATGTGATTTCCATCACGAATATTAGTCCAGAAATTGTGTTGGGACTTGGAACACGTTAGGCGAAGGCACGTGATGGTGGTTGAATGCGTGACAGTGAAATACTTTGCTGGTATGCATAAGGATTAATCATAATCTTACAACAATCAGACATCCTGCCATCATAATATGACAGAGAAGCATCCAATAACGCAGCTAAGAAACTTGTAGAAAATTTCAGATGACAACAACCAGTGTCTTGCCTGCCAATCAATAGTGATGGCATGCTACCTGATCTGTAGAGTACTCTCTAAGGATTCCATAATCGACAAGGCCAAAAACTTCCTGAGCTACAATCTACGGTGAGCACTGTGCTATTATGGGATTGGATTTCAAGAAAGAGCACTCAATACCAAAATACATGCCACCCTCTGTGCTGATCTACACTGGGCTATGAACTCAATCACCCTACCAATTACAAGAAATTTACAAACTATAATGATAATTCATAACACTAGCCGAGCTTGGAAAGGCAAGAATTAAACACTGACAAGCATATTTATGCAGGTTTTGATTGATAAACCAATGGGTCAAAATGAAACTTTAAGAAAGAGAAAGAAAAAATCAATCTAACCATCAAAAAGAGCAGGAAGCTGAAAGAGCATCCCAACTTTCCTGCGATGGCCAAGAACATCAAGATCCTTAACATCATGACCATCAAGAAACACGGTCCCAGAAGGTGGTTCCCACAATCTGTTAAGAGCCCTCAAAACCGTCGACTTTCCACTTCCACTAGGGCCTATAATCCCCACAATCATCCCTTTAGGTATGTCCATATTGATTCCATTCAATATGGGCACCCCAGCATCAGAAACCTTAGTCAAATTTCGTATCCTAAACTTGGCTTCTGCCCCATCTTTCGCTGCTTCTACGTTAACAGCCAACAGGGGTTCTTGATTCCCGTTACCTGGAAACAAAGGAAGAGAAAACGGTGAAGGGTTTGAATAGAAAGACAAGAAACACAGGATAAGTCAATAAATAAAGAGACTGCTGGTGTTGAAGAGAGCTTTTACCTGGAGAGATGTCTACAGCTTGGTAAAGTGAAGTCAGAGACATTATTGTATCTTGTGTTGGGTAAGCAAGTTAGGAAGTGGTGTTGATTCTGACTTTTATGGGCAGCAGAAGAAGCCTGCCCCAGTTTTCGGTGGAACGATGGACCAGGTTCGTGATTCCTCAGATCAACCTTTCCTTGAAAAAAAAAAAAAAACAATTGCTCTGGTTTTTGGCATACTTGTCCAGGTTAAACGAAGTTTAGGATATCAAGCCAAAGCCAGTTAATTATTTTTATAGAAATTGTCGTTGTTATATAATTTAACCTAAACCGATGGATTGAGAATAACAAATAATTTGAAGACTCATCTTATAACTTATGTCTTCAAGGACTCAATTCATACATGGATAACATTTTGAGGACTGATTTCAAATCCCCATTCCCTCCCCTCCCTCCTCCAAAATATTAATATTAAAAAAAAAATCAAGATGTTTAGAACTTTAGAGAAGGAACTAATAAATCCACGACTTCATTTCTTAAACCCACCACGTGCAAACAACACATCGTGCTAAAAGCTAAAATATTGGTTTTTTTTTTCTTATAATTATGGATTTCAAAATTCATCTTTGTTTTATTATATTATATATATAAAAAACCAGTCCAGTATAATTACTATTTTACTTCTTGGTCATTTTATATTTTGTTTTTGTCTTGAGGGTAAGGTAGTCTTTTTATCATAACATAAATATCTTTTAAAAATTATATAAAGTTATTTAATATATAGTAAAATAACTAATATAATAATTGAATAAATAATTCAATCTTTTCTGCATGAGTGCACATGGGTGTGGTTAAGCCCAAAATTACTTTTTTTTTTCAGATGATGTACGGATTATGAAAAAAAATCTTACAAGCCCTTTAATTTATTATTTCTTTTTATTTAGTCTTTTTTTTCCTTATTTGTAATTATTTTAAATGGTTTCTCCTGTTTGTTTTTTAAATTGTTGTTTCCTTAATTTTTTTATCATCTTTTTTTATTGAACTTTTGTTTTGTTGTTGTTTTTGTTTAATTATCTTTTTTAACTTTTTTTTTTTGGTTTGATTATATTGAGTTAACACTCAATAATTTTTTTCTATTTCACCTCTACCTTTTTTTAATCATAAATAATCTATCATAATACAAAATATTTTTAATTTTACCCTTTTATAATTTTTTAATCTTTCAAATTTGATCCTAAATTTTTTAATTGTATTTTTTGTTTGCAATAATTATTTTTTTTAGATTTCATCCTCATTAGGTTTTTTCCAATGAGTTTTTAAGCCTCATTTTTTTTTTGTTCCTTTTGTTTTACAAGTTTTTTATTAAAAGTTTTTTCACCGATTTTATCATTCAAAATTAAGTTAGATGATATTTAAGTTTTTTTTATTGAACTTGGGTTTATGATTTAACAAATTGTATTTTTTTTTATTATATTAGATTTAGGAGATTCTACTAAGAGCACGTTTGGGAACGTGGTGCAAACCGCGTTCCCAACAAATTTGAAATTTTTTTTTGTTAAAATTTAATGTGGTTTGTACTTTTTGGATCGTTTTGATGTGGTGATATGAAAAATAATTTTTTTAAAAAATGAAAAAACATCATTGGCATGCATTTCGGCACGAAAAGTTATTTGAAAAGTAACCGTTACCACACTGCCAAACACGCTCTAAGTTTGCTTGGTTTTTTTTTTTTATATACTGATGTTTTTTTTTTTAAAGTTTGATTCTTTTTTTTTTTTAGTTTTTCATTAGTTATGTTAGTATTGAGTTATTTAATAATCTAAATAGGTTTGGGTGAGATTTTTGTAAACATTTAAATTTAACTAATAACTTGGAACTTAAATTTTATTTAACCTATCACTTTTTTTACTTTTAAAAGAAATTGCTCGGCCCACGCCAACCTCGGGTAACATTTATAGTTATATCTTACCAACATTATTTAGTCAACAATGTTTAAAACATTAATGTAAAATGAGTGAATCAGGATTAATTTTAAAGAATAGTAACCCCACTGATTTTTAGTATTAATTGGCTGGAGCTCATCTACCGATCATGCTTTGAGCTCACGAATCACTCTTTGTTCACTAAATATATTTAATTTAAATTAAATTATTTAAATTAATCATAGACATTTTAGTGACTAAAACAATTAAATATTAATTATATTAACATAACCATTTAAATCTTTCAAATTCAATAAAATTTATTAACTGAAACAACTATAATTAATTGTAATTTAAAATTAACCGTAATAAGTAAGTCCAAGCGAAGAAACTGCCCTCAAGTTCTAGCTCTTAGGCTTAAAATATATAGTTAGAAAATAGAGATTTGAGAAGTCGCCATGGCCGCCCGTGAGAGCACGCATCAATTGAAAATACAGAGAATTCGGACAAGAAATGAATGGACGAAGAACATGCCTAATAGTTTGTTTAAGGCAGAACAACTTCAAGTTGTATACAATTAAGGAAAAGAAAAGTCAATTTTTTTTTTTTTTTTTAAAAAAGCAATAAAGACAAAGCAAGGAAAACAAAGACAATAGAAAGTAAACTTGGTGTTGATTCTATCTATGGCTTATGAAGAGCTCTTCCAGCAAGCAGAGCAGCTTCCATGACTACAGATATAACATCAATAACTTCATCAACTTGGCATTTGTTCCCCTTGAATGTATGTGCACCTGAGTTTCTGAAATTGTTCATGCAATTGATGAAGTTTTGGCTGCACTCTTGGCTTAGATAGTCATCTGCATGCGATAATGCACCATCCCCACATAATAAATAAATAAATAAATAAATAAATTATTACTTCTACAATCACAAGCAACACAAGACCGCAAATTTCCTGTCAGTTACACTCACAAGCAACCAAATTCATAGCTGTCCATATGCCTATCCTAATGTTGACTTCATCTATAGAATTAGCTTTCCCTTTCGACTTGTTTTCTATAAATCTCCACCGACACTTAATTACCATGGTAATTCTTAATGATGACGGGCATTGTTTGTGCCTTTTTTTTTTAATTCTATGATTAGGGTATTGCATGCCTTGCCTCTAATTATGTGCTTGGTGTTCTAAGCCAATATATATATATATATATATATATAGAAACATGTTTGAGTAGAGAAACAGAGATGATTACAATTTTGAAATGATTTTTTATTCTTTCAAAATAGAAAATCAGGGGTGCATGCATGTTTTCACAATCTCAATTGTTACCAGCTATTTTACCTACTATTTTATCTCGATATAGTAATTCAACGTAAAGATAAGGGAAGGAGGAAAAGGAAAGGAATATTTATCTTTCTATCAAATCACAGCTACTGGTTTTGGCATAGTCAAATAATTCTCCCCGTTCATGATAATTTTTTGTAACCAATTTACCCACCTCCCAGTATAGATCTATGGGAGCTACAATTAAACAGTTTATCTCCCTTTTACCAGAAAAGGGACCATACATTGAGAAACACTTGAAGAAATTTGAAGAAAATTACACCAGCAACGGAGCCATGCTCTTATGGTGAACGAGAACTTACTGTTCTTTGCTTGCACACAGGCGTCATGCTTCATACAACAAGCATCAAGGCCGTCACAAGGCTTCTCTCCCGGGCATCCACTCTATAGAAGTCCACAATACTTGCCATATCTCAAAAACGGTGGCACTGCCATCCACATAAATCAACAACAATCTTGACCATATTCTTGTTAAAACTCAATGAGAAGAACATTCAAACACAAAAGAGAAAAAGAAACAACCCTAAATAGTTTACTGTAAAGCGATTCTGTCTGTAATTTGTTTTCTTATAGATTTTGTTGTTTGCTGTAATAGATAGATCAAACTGTCTTTCTGGAAAGAGAATAAATAATTGTAAAGATAATTGCCCACCTGAACAGAACTCTGACTCACATTTCCTGCTACACTCTTTGCTCTGAGGAAAACGAAGAAATCTTCAAGTATTAAGGGTTGTATATATGAAAAGAAAAAATAACGAAAAACTGAGAGATGATGAAAAGAACAAACCAGGGAGATAGCAGAATCGGTTGATTGAACTCCAATGTTGAGTGCTTGGACAGAGAAGGATGAAAAGGCAAGGACAAGGAGTGAGCAAGAAACGAGGAGGGCTAGCTTCAATGAGTTGCGGCACTCCTTTGCCATTGTTTTTAGGACTCAGAAACGAAGCTTGGTTTTGCTTAAAGGCAGAGTATTTGGGCAGAAAATGTTTTATTGAGAAACTGGAGAGAAGGAGGAGGTTTGTCTTGTAATGGCTCGTGATACGTTTTTGGAGTGTTGTTCATGCTCACACTTCTGACCGAAGTGAGATGCTTCTAATTGGAACAAACTGCGGGGTCGTTGTGGGGTCCATCTCTTATGAACTTGCTCTTTCAACCACCTCTCAATCAAACACTCCAAAACGTAAAAAAAATAAAAATTGTGTAACTGATTACAATGATATGAAAAGTCTGTTTCTAACGTGATGTAAGCCATGTGTTTATTTTTTTTGGTTAAAAATAATTTTTTTAAAAATAAAATAAAATAAAACATTATTTTAATGCATTTCTAAAAAAAAACATTTTAAACCGTAAACACTACATTAATTTTAAATAGGTTCTAAACCTGTCAGCCCGTGAGTCAATCTAATCTCAGTTGGTATATTTAAAAAAAATATAGGATGTGAGTTGATTTGATTAACAAAATGAATAAAATCATGATCTAGTTGATCAAATCAAAATTTTATTTAATTTTTTTTATAAAATAAAATAAAATAATTTTAATTGATTCAAGTTAATTAAAATTAATTCACTTAACTTATAATCTAGATATTAAACTGAGTTGAAGCCGGTTTAATAATAATAATAATAATAATTTTCTTCTTGTAGTTATAAAAACATTAAATGAAATTTATATGTAGAAATTAGCTGAGGATATGAATGAGATTAATGAAGTTGTAGAAATATCAAATATTATATGTCTGGTGGTTAAGGATGAGAAAGAAAATTAAGTGCATAATGCTGAGAAGGACTCCTTTAATTACAAATATATCCGATCATCTTGTATTTTGTAAGTCATTTATCCATGCGCTGAGTGGTAATTTTCCATGGATTCTAAAAGCTTCGTAATTGTGTCCACGAAACAAATTGTAAGAGTCTTATTTTCCATTAAATAAATTCCATGATTCCTAGTAAAACAAGTAAATTATCATATATGTGAAGCCAGGAGTTTTTTTAATGAGGTCATTTAAAACCTTATACTTCATTTTAGGAATTATATTAAGTATTTTAAGAAATAAAATAATGTGAATTCTAAAAAAAAAAAAGTTAGACAAATATAAAACATGACACATTATCTTGGTTAATTTAGATTTCAATATTAATTATTTAAAACCAGGTAAACCAAGAAAATTAAATAATATATACAGTAAAAAAACTGATTATTTAAAATTAATGAAGCTATGAAGATCAAAGTAATACGAAAAATTGTACCTTATTTTTATGAATATATCATTTGAAATATGCAACATTTGATAATTTTGTTTCTTAAAAGAGGAAAATATAACCCTTTTAATTTTCATTATCTTTTTAATATTTCATGGAGATCAATCATATAAAACATTATAAATTTATATAATACAAGTCATAGTTACTAATATATTTTTGGAAGTCGAAGAGGGTCAATTAACACCCCTCAAAATATAACCCTACCAGCTAGATATAGAATCCTTATAGATAATCTTTTTTTATGATATTTATGTTATAACTACAATATATATATTTACGATATATTTCTCTTCTATGTTATTAGTATCAGGTAATTATACCCTTTTTTTCGAGATGGCAATTTATCCCTCATTCCATAACCCATAAAATATATGGGCCAATGGCCCATGAATTAATTACTCATTCCATAACCCACCAACCCAACATTACTTTATAAAACAGTTGACCATCTACAAGTTGAGATTTTCAGTCCACACAGAACTATGCAAGCTCACTCATATTCTATACAATATAATTAGGGCTCAGAGCACATCACTATATATATTCCAAGCCCAGTCACTTCATGCAAACTGGTTAATTACCTTAAAGAGGACTTTCTAAAAGCTCTGCTACGTACTGGATATATAGTTAATTACTAGCTAGGATAGCTTCCAAGCTTTACCGCCATTGATGCTGAATTTCTTAAGCCTTCCGTAGAACATTACTAAGATGAGGATAAATTTTCCCATGTTACTCCACCTTCCGACAAATCCAAACCATGCATCCTTGCACGAGCTATCAGGTTCAAGTTGTCGTTTGCAGCTATAGCCAGTCGAGAACCCGACATTTCCATATGCACTACAAAATGATTAATTTTTCAATATGGAGTTAGTTAAATATATTAATTATGCACACATGCATGCAGTCGTTCTCTGTGATAAGAATTTATGATACCTTATGACTTCTATGGTGATATTGAGCACGTTGAAGTTGAGAGGGTCTTTCTTCAACTTCTTTCTCTCTGAGACGCAAATGAGAATCACAAAGATGGCTAAGGTAGATAAAGGTGAGAACAACAGGCACTGAACCAAAGACTTCCTTTGGTTTTCGCATTTTTGGCCAGTTTCTGAATCAACCTCTTCCTGTTGCTTTGTTGGCATAAATGAAGTGTATGGTGGGAGATACCTGCAATCATAGAAATAAATATAAAAATAAAAATAAATCCAAGGTTACAAGGATATCAATATAGTTATCAGACTTCATAATTAGATTGTGCTTTATTTATTTAGTCAACCTTAATGGTTAAGCATCAAATTCTCCAAAGAAGAAGGGATCAAAGCCAGCACTCGACCTCATTATTTTTTCTTTCCTTTTAAAGACAACTTGGAACTTTTTTCTTTGAATTTAAATATATATATTCTTGAAGAAGCTAAGACTTTTAGAAGAAATGATATATCAGAGATGATTTTATTCCAATTGAAACGAATTTGAGCTTGAAAGGGGCAATACGTCATACAGCAACAAGAAGAATCAAATATATGCATGCAATATACTTATGATAAGCTTCTAGTACTGTTCAAGGCATGATTAATAGATTTGATTCTGTTTGCATTGTCAAAATAATATATTCTGGATTTTTTTTTCAATTCAAAGTAAGTAATCTTTATATTAGAGATCCACTTCTTGGTTGTTTATCATATCTAAACTAATTAATTACTTAATTAAGGTCTGTAGTGCTTTTGGGACAATTAAAATAAAATAGGGTTTATGCTTTATACTCCATCCACTTTCAATGGATTAATCCATATACATACATTATTTATAGATAGATAGCCATGCACGATAGAATAAAAAATAGGAAGAGAAAAAAATAATATATATATTAAGGAGAGAGAGAGTACTTAACTATATAATATATATACATATCTGCTGCATGGCCAAACACAAAATGATCCAGAGAAACTAACCCAAAATCTAATAAATAAAAAAATAAAAATGGGAGGCTCAACTAATAAAAAAACTTAAATATTTTAAATAAAAATAAAAGGTCAACTTAATATTAAATTCAGTGCTATACAATGACAAGGCAAGATGGGAGGCTCAACTTAATTAAAAGTCATAATTATATACGGTCACGATCTAATTCTCCATGCATATCCATTTGGCGCAGAGAAAGGAGTTAAGGGACAGGGTATGAGATTCCCCCACCATCGTTGTTGTGGTTGGATTTGACACGAATTTTCTTTTGAGATCGATACAATTCTATTCCTTCGGGAATTGCAGGCCACATAAATGTGTAATGCGTAGCTCATATTTTTTGTGGCCAGTATTATGATTCCCAGTATTTCAAAAAGAAAGGTATGAGATAAGTTGTTTTTTTTAGTCTATATATATATATTAGCTTTAATGCGTGTACTTCATTCCTAATTTTGTTTAGGTCAAATTAGTTATCATGCAACCTGGGAAAAAAATCTTGATTTTCCTAGTAAGCTTAAAAGTTTGGTACTTGAGAATTGCAATTTTCGTTTCTCCTTCTGTTTTTCTATTGAATAAGAATTTAATTAAGGATATATGGCCTGTGATCTTGAACGTTCAAAAAGTGAATTTAAATATATCAAGCTAGCTCATGGTAAGTTTGAAATATTTAATTTTAAAGGTATAAAGAAAAATAATCAGAGTGACATTCTTTACAAATACAAAATTTGTACCAAAAACGAAAATCCATTCATAAGATTTAATGCATGGACTTTCCATAATTAAATAAATATATCATGCACAGATATATACATGTAAAATAAGAAAGAAAGACTTACATCATAACCACGAAGAGCACCAAGACTGCTGGAGAGATGATGGAGAGATCGACAATAGATTCACCGGTGTGCCTTGAATTTACAACCTGAAACAATGCACCCATCAACTTCTGATAGGAATTCAGACCATCCATAGCTCCTGAATTCCACTCCATGGAGCAAAAGACTATGAACTGCACCAGTATAAACCCCGAGACTGTGACAGCGAGAAGGCACGAATGAGAAAAGGATAGCAAATGGCCATAGCCCATCTCTCTAGTATTCATCAGAATGTATCTGAACTCCACTTTCCTTGTGATTTTCTCCAAACTCCAGATCAGAAATCGCAGGCATGGTGGGTATAATGTGTTTCCAAGAAGAATTTGAGGGATGAGAATAAGTAGGAGACCTGAATTCTTCTTGAAAGCTACCATGTTCTCATTTGTAGGGACAAAACCACAGTTGGAAAAGGTAGAGACTGTGGTGAACACAGAAAATGTCTGAATCTTAATTCCCTTACTGCCCAGGACTTGTCTTGCACTAGGAACAAGGCTTGTATACATAGCAACTAAACTAGAACCAGTTATGTGAACAACTGAAAAATAGCCCAAAGCCACACAAGCAAGGCTCTTAAGTGAGTTCATCTTGAGACTATGATCATTGTCTAAAGAGTTGAGATTACATTCTAGGTCTACTTTGGTTGGTTTCTCAATCTCTAGCCCTGGAAAGTTGGTACGTTTTGGAGGATTGTGGTAAACAGAAGAGACTATACTTTCATTGGTTTCATGTTTAGAGAATTTGAACCTTGACAGATAAAGTCCAAGGATGGAAGTGAAGACCTCTCCACCCAATAACATCAAAATGGTCATGATGATAAGTTGGGTATTAGAGAAGGCCTCCATTTCCACCGTTGACATGCTTGAAACTGTTGCCGAAGAAACAGAAGTAAAGAAGATGTCAAGGCTTGCAGGCCTTAATGAGCCAGGTCTTGGCTTTGAAACCTTCAAAGCCATATGTCCAACCAAGGAAAGGATTATAAAATAAGCAAGCTGAACCCAAAAAGGGTGTATTTGAAAGACTAATACACGAAGGAAGGACCGGATTGAACATATGGAAGATTTATGGAAGCAACTTACTTTGTTGCAAAAGAAATTACAAGGGTGCTCTAATTTCTTACCAAAACAAGCAAGGCTCTTCATCTTTACTAACAAGAAATTAATTTGCAGCTCAATGGGTTATGGTGTTTATAAAAGAGCAATACGGACCCTACTGAGCGAGCTAGCTAGCTAGTCGATAGAACTCCAACTCTAGTTGGAATTCACTACGAATTAGTGGCTGCTAATCATGCAAGGTTAGTGGAATAATAGAAAAAGAAGTCAAAGGGGTACGAATGCTAGTTTATAGTATTTGGCAACTCTTTAGCGTAGGTTAGGTATGTGTAGAGAACTATCTGGAAAAACCAGAATATATGCAGTATCGGAAAAGAAAGGTGATTCAAAACAAGAAATTTCTTTTAGCTTCAATTACAAGGTTTGAATCACGTTAGTGATACTTTAATGAGGCGACATTCTTGATGTTTTAATGAAATGACATATGAAAATTATTTAACTTCTAATCTTTATGCATATATAATTTAACTTTTTAAAGATATCTAAACAAAAGTTTTTGTTTAGCCTCACCAGAATAGAAAAGTTAGGCTAAACAAAAACTTTTCATTTAGCTTGAATTATAAGGTTTGAATTAAGTAATTGATGCTTTAATTATGAGATGACATTATTGATACTGAATGAAATTACATATATGAAAATTAACTTCTAATCTTTATAATGAAAACAAGTGTAGGAAACTGTTCAGATTTCAGGCGGAATTTTTTATGCCCTGTAACAACAATAATTTAATTTGATCTAGAATAATATT
This sequence comes from Populus alba x Populus glandulosa, assembly GCA_033617975.1. Taxonomy (NCBI): domain Eukaryota; kingdom Viridiplantae; phylum Streptophyta; class Magnoliopsida; order Malpighiales; family Salicaceae; genus Populus; species Populus alba x Populus glandulosa. The sequence goes on from CM066160.1 coordinate 12,952,602, forward strand.
GTGCCTTTGTCTTGTTTTATTTTTAGAAAGAATGAAAACATACATAATTCAGCTTGTAAAAAAAAGTTTAGAGTCCAGGATAAGGTTACACATCAAATAACGCATGCGTTGTATTGGAAACTTTGACGTGACTCTAATGCGCTGATTCGATTAGATATGTAGTTTTTTGTGCAGTCAAGCTGATCGGCAACGTCAGTCATGATGACCTTAACCTAATTCCAAAATTATTATATGAAATAATATCAACCAACATTTTTCTCTACCATGTCCGTAGTACGTACCAAATGTTCATCTTTATGTGTTTATTAATGTTTAGCATTGAGCATTTGGGTTGCTTGAAAACTTGATGTTGGATTTTGATGAAATCATGAAAAAATTTTGAGTTTTTTACAACCATTGATCTTATGTTAGTGGAGTAAATATTGAGTTTAGCTAGCTAATAGGATAATTGATTAGGTCATTATCTAGAATGAGTTAACAGGATAACATCTACACTCACCTAAAATAACAAGTTTTTAATCAAAATAAAAGACTATACAATGCTTAAATTAGTGGATATATGAGAAAAGATAATGACAATATATAAAACCAAACGGTATCAAGTAAGGAAACAAGTTTTATAAACCAAGGAACACAATATAAATTAAATACAGTAGAAGAGTATTAACAAAGAGAAAGAATTTTGATAATTTTATTACATAAAACAAGAATTACAAGGAATAGAAAATAAATAGCCTCACATCACTTAAGAAAATCACTCTTATATTAGCATCACACCAAATAAAAATTACAATTTCATAAACATAAACTAATATGTCAATATAAAATCTGCAACTTCAGCAATAGGTTGAATATGAGGGACATTTGTTGGGAAATAGATTAAATTGAAGGTAAAGGACCATGATATATTGTAAGGTCAGCTACATGGATTTAATTGGAACTCCGGTGGTAGATCAATTAAAGAGGTGTTAGTACCGATTTGTTTAAGAACCTTGAATAGACCATCCTTCTTGCAAGAAGTTTGTCGTAAGTGCTAGACGGAAACCTTTATGGATGCAACCGAATTAATACAAGATCTCCTTCTTTAAATTGCATATCTCGTTAGTGCAAATTAGCATGAGCAGCACATTTAGAAGTTTGTTCTATCATTTTACTACTTATTCTATCATGCAAAGAGGTCATGAATGTTACAAAATCTACCCCTGCTTAACTGATTTTTTGGGGTAAAGGTAAAGGGATAACGTTGGTTGGTACTTGTTAGAGAATAATATAAATCATATCCTAAGACCTTACCTAACATCTTAAGCTATTGGGTTGATATGGTTCTTTAACATGGTATCATAGCCTTAATGACCAAGCGGTCACAAGTTCGAATTTCACCATCCCTATTTATTTAATAAAAATTAAGCACAAGGTAATGTAGGCATGTGCAAGTTTCAAGCCCAAATGGCTTTCACTTGAGGGGGTGTGTTAAAGAATAATATAAATCATGTTCTGAGACCTTACTAAACAGCTTAAGCTATTGGGTTGAGATGGTTTTTTTTTATAACGCTCTAGGAAGTAAACCATAAACTAATTCAAAAGGTACGTGCATCTTATGGTTTTATTGGCAAAGTTGTTGCATGCAAACTCTGCATGACGTAGAATTAAATCCCAACTAACTCCATGTTTGTTGGTAAGGCATCTAAATAGGTTGCCTAGACTTTTATTGATAATTATATCAGCCATCAGTTTGAGGGTGAAAGGCACTAGAAAATAGAAGTTTTGTTCCTAGTTTGGCTTATAAAATCTTTCAAAAATAACTGACAAACTTAACATGTTTGTAAAAAACTATAGAAAGAGGTTGGTCATGTAATCTAATGTTTTTTTAAAAATAAAAAAGCTACATGAAAAGCATCACATGTCATTTTATAGGGGGTAAAATGAGCCATTTTTAAAAACCTATCTTCAACAATTTAGTTTTATTATCAATCACAAGACTAATCATGAAAATAAAGTAATTAATGCCCTCAGTGAAAGACTTTATGCAATGGCAATTCTTTCAACCAAATCATCAGATTATGCTTTCACTTTCATCAAAGACTGCTATCAAACTGAACCAAATTTCTAGAAAATATGACAATTAATGTCAAACAATATCAAGGAATAAAACAAGTTTTGAACACCAAGGAACACATTATAAATGGCAACAGAAATGTATTGACAAAGGAAAAGAATCCTAATAACTTTATTGTAAAAAACAAGAATTACAAGGAATAGAAAACATGTAGTCTCACACCACTCAAATGAATCACTCCCATATTAGCATCACACTAAACCAGAATTACAATTTCAGAAACACAAAGTGCCTATTATATACAATCCTATTCTGCCATATATATAGACTTATAAGTGGTAGTTTTTTTAAAAGATAAACAACACATTAGATAAGGACAATGGTAGTTAATTAACTCGTATTGTCATATGTAACTACAAGATAAACTTCAACTTATAATATATCTTTGTTGTCAATATGTAATGTTGGAAAGGTGGCTTGCATTGAATGTTTCCATCCATTAGAACTTACTTAACTTAGTTGAACCAGAACCAATGACATTTGTCTACTGCATGGTGTTTTTATTGCCTAGTAACATTGAAATTTTAATAGTATAAAAAAGATAACATGAGCTGTAGATGTATGAGAGTGTGAGGAGGTGACTAGAAATTGCTTTGCGTGTGGAGTCCTATTCGTTTCCATGTTCACTTACTCAATGACATAAGAAATTTATATAGCAAAAGAGTGATGAGCAAAAAGTGTGAGGAATGGGACACTATAAGGTTCATAAGAGTTTGAGGAGTTCATTAAAAGTTGTTTTATGTGTGGAGTCTTATGTTATTGTCATATTCATTTACATGATAATCCAAGATATTTATATACCTCGATCATATGAGCATTCCTAGTGAAGAGTACAAAAATTCTTGTGTGGCTATATGAGCCGCAACATGATTCTTCTCTCTATGGGCATGATCAAAACACATAAAATGAAGCTTATTGCATGTATTGAACATATCATTAAATTCTGTTTGAAAGCCTCAATGCCATTTAACTTTTTTTTTTCTTTAATCCAAGTAATTACATTTGATTCCACAACTCATTGATTTGTAGAAGCTTAGCAATAATCAATACTTAAAAGCTTAACTTTTCTAATTGCCAAGACCTCGGCTTATGGAACAAGAAAAAATACAAAGAAATCTCCCTTTGTAATCTTTGAGAATACCACTCCCGAAGATCCTTGTTTGCTATTTGACGACGCATCAATATTCCACTTTAGAATACCTACAGCCGAAGGTATCCGAGATGAATTATTTTTTTTATTTGTACTATTAGTCCACACAAGAAAACCATCTAAAGAACGAAGTTTGATTCACTTTTACACCATTACATTTCACTCAACTAGCAACTAGATAAAAAAAAAAAAGAATAATACAAATCATCTCAATATGTTTTTTGTTATAAAAAAATCAAGTTATTATTACAAGCATTCTGAACTGATCAAAGTATACCGAAGAAGAATTAGAATATCCAGATTTAAATCCCCTCACCTCTATTATTTGTAAACCTCACTTAATTGAGTGGAAGAAACCACTAATCTCAGTGATTATAATAACGATCACTTGATTCCATAGTTCGGTAATTTGCATAGCACACGTTCAAGTTGCCATTAAAGGAACTTCCACTATATTCTTTATTCTTCAATTATACGTCCTTTCCCGGGACTGTACATGAAAAATCATTTTCATCATGACAGACTAATTCGGGTATTAGTGTATGCGCATAGATGCTTTTACAGCAACAAATACGAGCACTAAACTATATTCAATGATTTCTCAGTTTACAATGTCATCTCACTCTGTCATGAGATTTGGAATCAAAACTCGACCACAAACGTCTTGAAAGAGAAAGAAAAAAATATGAATTAATAATCTTCTTATTTTCAAGGATTAGGTATTCTTAACCTTTTTAATGTATTAATATGAACCCCTTTTCAAATGTTCAACAAATCATCGGTACTGATTAAAAAAGAAAGAAAAAGACAATATCTTCCATCACCAGAGCCAACATCTCAATTATAAAAAAAATTATATCACACAAGTATCCATCATCCTGTTGATTTTGCTACTAGCCAATGGGAGAATTTTATCAAGATCTCAACAATGTTTAATTATCTCTTTTTTATATATAATTTTATGATTTATTGTTATATATTACTTTATATTAGTCGATTCCCTAGGACTATCATCTTTACAGCCCATGTCAATTTCTGATGTTTGGCTTGTAGTTTCATGGTGTAAATGAGAATTGAAAAAGGTTGTAGATCGACTAAGATTATCATTTCTGCATTGGCTGACCCCGTAATGAAGGATGATGAAGATGACACTTCAGATTTTTGGGGCACAGGGTTCTGGCTTCCCCACTCGGCGCACCCACCTGGTGGGTGGTTGGCCTTCGCTGCACCTTTTCAATGGTGGAGTTTCCACTTCCCGATGCGGGTGTTTGTCAACATGATAATTTTTGTTTTTCTGAGTTTTTTAACAAAATTCAAAAATATTTAAAAATAATTTTATTTGATTTTATCTATAAGACCCCTGGACCAAAAATTCTCATCTTTAATTAACTTTTAAGACCAATACAATGATTGTACTGTTATGAAAAAAAATAGAAAAACATTGTTACCCCAAACAAATAAATAATATCAAATTAACCTTGTGTAAAGATAACTTATCTGATTTTTAAGCCAGGAGCCAAAAGAAAATAATTCTACAGGGCATATCCACTGTAGCTTTGCCACAAGGTATAGATTCTCCTAATTAACTACTACGTTACCTAGTTGCTTATCAAGTCTCCATGATTTTTTAAATTAAATTAGTTTTTTTCTGAGAAAATGTTAGGTGATCCCCACATACTAACCAGAATCCGATTCATTTTGTGTATGATCCACAGTCAAGTGATTGTAGAATCATAGATATGGATTTATGGTGAGCCGGACTCTCGAATTCCTCCTTCAACTAGTCAGATTATTCAATACATTCCAGCGAATTATGTGCGTGATGCCATGCTGCTAAGTGCAATCACCCCTTCCATATGCTTCACGTGGGTGTTGGGACTCACATGTGAAGCACGTGGATGTGTAATAGCTTCGCTCCTAGAAATGGCAGCCTTCAAACACGCAAGCCACCATAGCATGGATTGTCCATTTGCCTTCATTCTTAAACTCTAAGCTTTCTGTATTCATGTCTGACGTAAATAAATACTGCTTACTGTCTCATATAGACATTGTCAAATCGAACTAAAACAAATTAGGGAGATGAGAGACGAAACAGAAGACAAAGATATATAGAGTTGTAATCCACGATAACTTGTAAGACAAAGTGAATATCACAACATTCTATTTCATTACTGATGATTGATGAGAGATGGGGCAAAAGAAAATTATTTTATTTTTTATATATATTATCCACAAACTTGCAATGTTTTGTCCGGCCACCGCAATGCGCGTGGTCATCATTTCTAGTGAAAAAAACTGGAAAAGGTAGATCGTCGACATTAAGTTTATCATGTATTCTAATGTCTGCTGACCCCATAGTCGAGGATGATGAAGACTGACACTTTAAATTTATGGCACAGAATTTTGGCTTCCCCACTTGGCGCACCGGCCACCTGGTAGTGGTGGCTGCTGGGGCTGCATTACACCATTACAATGGTGGAGCTTCCACCTTAATTTGCATTTTTTTAATCTAGGACGGGGAATCGCCACGCATTAATTACCAAAAATGGTTGCTTGTCAAGTGATTGTGGAATCATATGGATTTATGCTGAGCCGGACTGCAAATTTCACTGTTTTGGGTCCTTCTTCAGCTTGTCAAATTATTCTCTGCATTTCACCATATCAGATTGTTCATATGCTTTACGTGTTGGGACTCACACGTGTGATGCACACTGCGTCTTGAATGTCTACACTCGCATATGTGTGATTAATTTTAAAAAAGGACTTAATAATTTTTTTATTAATTTGATTGAGTTACTAATTAATCAATTCGGATTTTAAATCGAGTCATATGTGAACATTTTTTCTATTTATCATGAAATCTGAACAAATGGAACAGCCTAGCTAAAAGTTTAATAACCAGGGATTTCACTACGCATGCCTACGTACAAGAATATTAGCATTCAATTATTGTTTTTTATTAAATAAAAAATGATGCAGATAAAATAAAATGGATGAGACAAAATATAAAATAAAAATAAAATTATAATTGATAATGATAAACAAGAACACGGTGAATATTTTTATATCATGTTTGGCTAACAATAAATAAAATAAAAAAACATTTATATATATATATATAATCAAACTTACAATGTATTAAAATAATATACACAAATCATTATTTTTTCTTTATTTATAATAAGCATTAATTATTATTATTTTAATTAATTTAAAACTGTAATTTCTCCATTCATCAAAAATTAAGTTAAAAAAATTTGTAAATATTATCATAAGGGAAGATAACTCATTGCTAAAAAAGATGATATATTTAAATTATGATATTTTCTTTCTACTTGCTTCTCACTTTCTTTCTCTTATTTATATTTTTCATATTTTTTTATAATTCTTGCGTTTATATTTTATAATTTTCATATTTCAAATCTAATAATGAAATCAAGTTAATTAAAATCAATGATACATATTCAATTGTACTTAGTATCGAGATTGAAATATGAAACATTTAAAGAAATATTTGTGAGGAAAAAACTCACAAAAAAAAATTAACTTGATTTTATTTGTCTTTGTCCTCTTTATTTTTTTGAAGGAACAAAAGTTAATGAAGTGATACCTCGCATATTCTCTGAGAAATAATGTTCTGCCCTTTTAGCTAGCTTGGGTTCTAACACGCCCTGCAGATAAAGAGCATCACAGCTTAGAAATAAATCAATCTACTAACTGTTGAATCACCTTGGGCATGAGCAAAATGTAGACACAACATTAAAATAGAGCCACGTAATCTCTGTAGTGAAAAGAATCATACTTGAGAAGCACTCTAGCAGCCTCTTAACACTGCTATACCACACGAAGATTATATCCAGGGCTGGTGGTCGAGGGATTCTTCGAGCCTGAGAACGCCAATTTATAATAAGCTCGTGTTCTTTAGCGATCTACCAATCAAAAAGACTCAAGCTCCCTGCTGCGAGGATGACTTTTTAAATAAGTGTTCGAAAAATTCCAGCATAAGACTTAGTCTATGCTCTTTTGTGTTAGCTAAAGCATATAGATCATGAGAAATAAGATAATCTTCAATGATAAAAATACGACTTTTAAAGATAATGTCTTTTCAATTTTTTATTTTTTATTGAATTGGCTCAAGTTGCAGATAAATTCTTCATAGCTACTAACACTATTTTAATTTTCAATTTTGTAATAACCATTAAACCCAGAAAGAAATCCAATCTTAAGACAAAGGTTAACTACTGTAATCGAATATTTGACTCAGGTTAACTACATACAAATGCACCATGCATAAGCATTTATACAACGCGCTTGCTGAGGTAAACAAGACTTAGTTCAACTTACAACTCCTATTTGCTAAGATATTGTAAAGGTGGAATGAAGCCATGAAATTAAATGATGCTCGACTTACAACAAGCCCATCAGATAAACAGGACAAATACAGTCAGTATCACAGAAATTCGAGCATTAAGAACTGGACAAATTCGACGAGGAGAGACCACAACTCTCTCTTCTTCAGGACCTCCCCCAGCCATTGTAGGCTTACTATCCTTTATTTCATTAAGCTGAGAAACAAAAACCAAATGAAAGCTCATCGCAGTGAGAGAAAAGCCAGCATCTTTTAGTCAAGAAATGCCCCGCCATAAACTCAAATCAAGAACACAGTAACAAAATGTAAATCCCATAAAAACTTTCTGTTGGATCGAGCAGAATTATCAATAAAAAAACAGCAACTTTGGACAAATTTAAGCAACCCCGTAAAAAGATAACACACAATGTGACAAAAAACAAAAGCTAGAATTTTACCTCATTCTCACTAGGACAAGAATAACCACTCATTGTCTTCAAGTTTTTTCTGGTTAAGATAATTTGTCAGTCAGAGGTTACTGGGTTTGGCTTCTTGGCCTCTGACTCGGAGAGATTATTTCTTTTCTTGGACCAAAGTCTGATCGAGAGAGATTGCCTGATCACTTGTGGACAAAACGACAAAGTAACTGATTGTTGCTATTTGAGTGGTCACATCATGTACATGGGTAATTATCTTCCTGTTTTTTGAAGAAAACTAGAGAAGTAGAATTTAAGGATGAAAAGGATTGTTATTTTTTTTAATTGATAGATAAGATGAAAAGGAATTTAATTAAATCGGTGACAGAAACTTTCTTAGCTACAACTTTGATTTGACTAAATTTTAATCATCTGTTTAAAAAAACTATTCATGGCTAAGTTTAAATACTAACATGTAATAAGTTTTTTTTTTTTTTGAGAAGATTTTTTTTAATCAAAATTTAATGTTGTTTTTAAATAGAATACTCAAATTAATTTAATATATTTATGAACTTGACATCAATTTATATTCAAATTTAAAATAATAATATATAAAGTAAATTTACCGTAGAAATAACATCTCAAGTATTGAAAATTGTTTTTTTATATTGAAATGTTTTCTTTTTTTGTAACCATAAGTGTTTGGATCAGTTTATATATATCTTAACTAATCCCTCGAGACCTTGAAGTTAATATCAAGTAAGCTTTTAGTTGTCTTGAAATTTATGGTACTCAAACTAATAATATTAAAATAAATTTATAGCACTCAAACTAATAATATTTAAAAAACAAATATAAAATATGACCAATTGAGTTATCTAATGTGACTAAAATATTAAAATTATTTGCTATTGAGTTGTAGTCCCCCACAATCTTTTTAATCAAAACATGCAGTAAATTTTTTTTTCTCTCAACTAGAGAAAGAGATGTAAATTTATTAATGGTGAATACAAACTTGATTAAAAGAATATAATATTGACAAAGTTAAAGTTTCACTCATCTTAGATAAAATTGTACTTCTAAAGGAGGCACTTTGAAACAAATTTATTAAATCTGTCCTTTGTTCGTAACTTAGCCTACAGTTTGGGTTATAGACGGAATATGGTGTTGATTGTTTTTTAAAGTGTATTTTATTTAAAAATATATTATAATAATATTTTTTATTTTAAAAAATTATTTTTGATATCAACACATCAAAATAATTTGATAACATAAAAAAATAATTTAAAATAAAAAAAATTAATGTTTTTTAAATATTTTTTAAATATAAAAACAAACAGGGTTTGAGTGAGTTAACTATAGAGCTAACCCAAGTAAATCAAAAAACTTTTATTTTGATTTTAAAAAAATTAAACAATATTATTTTAAAACAAATTAAATTTTAACTAGATTGATTTGATTGAATTTTTTATTATTATTAACTTTTGAATGAACTCTCCGAATTAGTTTAATAATTATACGTGTCAGTGACATCAAAACAATAATCATAAAATGGGGTATATCTTAAGAATCGCATTTTGTAAGATTGATAGACAACAACGTTTGATCTTTTGTCCTTTTTGTTTTTGCTTTACATTAAAGCTAACAATGACATAATGAGTTTGTTGCCCATGACACGAAATCATTTAAAGGACTAAAAAAGTTTGATAGATATGTTTTTTTATTTGTGTTTGGTAGATAGAGAATTCACTCTTCAAGCAAAAGTTGGACATGATAATCATTATATATAAATTTATATTTTATATAAATTTGTATGTTTTAAATTGTATTGATATGTTGATTTTAAAAATAATTTTTTTAATATAAAAAAATATTATTTTAATATATTTCGATATAAAAAGAATTTTAAAAAATAATTATAATTACACTTTCAAACAAAAAATTTGTATAATAGTTCACATTTATCCAGAGTGAAATTACTCAGGAAAAATGTCTCTCTTCAACTTCTATTTTTAAGACATTTTCGGATGATTGTATACAAATACGAGGATGAACGGAATTAAGTCAAGAATACAAGGACTAAATTAATTATTTGAAGATTGTACACGATCTCCAATTCCAATGGATTTAATTTTAACCAGTTTCTTCAAGCCTTCGGTGGGCTTCATCCACCAATGGGCCTTTTCTTGACCCATGGGCTTTTGATATAATTATGTTTATGATTAATTTATTTTAATATCAAACCACCTCAGTTGCCGAACAAGATAAATAACAAAAAAAAGAAGAGGCTAAAACTGAAGGTATTTTCATTGAATACACACAATTTATTATTCACTACAATAATATAATTATATTTTTATCATTTCCAAAAAAAAAATCAATAGGATTAATGTTGGGGGTGTTCTAGTTTTTTAAACAACCTATTAGCCATTAAAAAATTAATCAGGTACATAAGTTAGATTTTTTAAAACTGGATAAGAAGGTTACTTTTGTTTTTATAATTTTAAAATACATTAAAATGATACTTTTTCCCTTAGAACCATTTTTTTCGGTTGTTTTTATTTTTAGGCTCTGTTTATTTGCTGGAAAGTAGTTTTTTTTTAGAAAGTGAATTCCGAGAAAAGTGAATTTCGTGAAAGTGAATTCCGAGAAAGTATTTTTCGACGTTTGGTAGTGTAATGGAAAATGAGTTGGAAAACACTTTCCAGTGTTTGGTTATGTCATGAAAAATGAGCTGAAAAATAACTTATTAATATTTTATTTTTCTCAAGTTTATTAAAATAACGAGGAACAAATCTTACAAATTAAAAAGTTGAATGAGAATGAAATTGAAAAAAAATATAATTTCATAAATTATCTCAAATAAAATAAAAAAATAATCAAAATAATAGAGATCAAATCTAAAAAATAAAATAAAATAAAAGATGAAGAAATTAAAATAATATAATCAACATTTCATAAATTATTTCAAATAAAATAAGTAACAATCAAAAAAATAAAGACCAAATTTGATAGATACAAAATTTCAATAAAAAAATGATAAGGAAAAAGCAAATAACAATTATAAAAATAAGGACCAAAGTTAATATAAAAATAAAATTTTAAGAGATGAAATTGAAAAATAAATATTCAAAACAAATATATATATATATATATAGCAATCAAAAGTTTGAGGATCAAATTTGATATAATCAGCAAATAATGATATTTTTAATTTTTTCACAACTTCCGAAAAGTGTTTTCCCTTCAATTTTTTCAGGAAAACACTTTCCTGAAAACCAAGCCAAACTTTCTTTTTACTGGAAAGTGTTTTCCATTGACCAACTTTTTTACTGGCAAACAAACACAAGAAAATTTAGAAAGTGATTTTCCGGAAACCACTTTCTGAAAAACAAACACAGCTAAAGGGAAAACACTTTCCTGAAAACCAAATCAAATTTTTCTTTGACAGGAAAGTGTTTTTCGTTGACCGGAATGTATTTTCCGTTGACTAGAAAGTGTTTTCCGTTGACCAACTTTTCAAATGACAAACAAACACAAGAAAGTTTGGAAAATAATTTCCCGAAAACTGATTTCCGAGAAGTAAACATAGCCTAAGTAAAATGATCTAATTACTTTACATGTCAGCTTTTTTAAAACTAGCTAAAAGGAGTGTTTTTGTTTTTATATTTTAAAAACACAATAAAAATGACACTTTTACTTTTATAATAAAAAAAATCAAAACATATTTCTAGGGGTCTTTTGATTTTTTTCACTTCTTTTTTTGTTATTACAGTTTCATAGAAAGCAATTTGATCTTTTTATACAAATTAATTATTAATTAAATAAAAAAAAATTGACATGTATTAATTACACGCCAGCATGTGAGCGATGCTTATTACACCTCCTTATGATTAAAGATGCCCTTTTGTTGTCATTGAAAGTATCAGCGTAATTTTTATTTTGTTAGCATGATATATATTAGAGGTGGTAGGGTAGTTTGTTATCAATAAGAATTTTTTTTCCTTCTCTTTTTCCTTGAAAATCACTTTTTTATTTTTTATTTTTTAAAAAAATTGAACAACATTTTCTTTCGGTCTTGGAAAAAGGTTTTTTCTCGGGTTATCATAATCGCTTCTTTGTTTTTAATTTTTTATATGTTTATTGTTGTATATTTCTTTATAATTTTATTAAAATAAAATATGTTTATTTGACTTTATAATTTGAGTTATTAATATTTTTTTTAAAAAAAAGAAATATGTTTTCCAAACTTAAACATTATTTTTTCACGAGGAAAATAACTCTGATAAGCAAATGGCATTCCTCTATATAATATTCCATTAAATACCAATAATACACACACATATATGAGGAATTAAACCTCAAAACTCCTATTTGAAGGATTGAATTGGCAAACTTGACAGGTAGTATAATTAGGGTAAGATTTTTGGTTGAGTTATACAAATTATAAAACTTGGAATTCATGACCTGATTTAGATCAAACTAGTTACATGCCCCGCGCGATGCCACGGGTCAATTATTTTTTTCATTTTAAAAATAGTCAAGATCTAAAAGTGTTAGGTTTTTTTGTAAAGTTATATCTAAAAGTCTCAGTTTTGGTTGCATCGCCTGATCCAAGAGTAATGTTTATAATATTAATAATAACATTAAACTTGAGTTAACCCTTAGCATAAAAGTATCTAGACTACAATACCAGATTCAATAGCATTGGACGTGGGTCTAGCTGCAAGGTCGTGTCATAAAAGTGTGATAATTAAATATATTAGTTAAAAAAAACCAACAGGAAGAAAAAAACTAATGAAAAAAAAAATATGAATTAATTGAGTTAACCCTTCAAACCAGGTTAACTCGTCATACCTTGAATTCGCATCATGAAAGTTTGATAATTAAAAAAAAAACAAATTAATGGGTTAACCCAAAATTAATTGGGCTAACTCGTGAAACCAGGTTAACCTGTCAAATCTGGAATCCGTGTAATGAAAGTTTGATAACTAAATAGAAAAAAATTTAACATTAACAATTTAAATTAAATGAAAAACATTAATAAAAAAAACAAAAGGCATCATCATTTTCACTGTGGACTGCACTTTTTCAAATCCAATTAAATTTTTAATGACTCAATTACCAATTTAAATTTGATTAAGAATAAAATTCTATTATCTAATAGAAGATAATTTTTTGTTTGTTTTTTACCTATTAAAATAATCTAATCATATTTTTCAAAACTAATTTGAACCAACCAGTTTTAATTTGGTTTAGTTTAGTTTTTAATGACAATATCTGAAAAAACCTATATTATTTTTTGGGTGCCCTTAGGATGATCTGAATGGTGTGGATAGTGGTTTTAATGGCCGGAAATAGAGGTTTGATGGTGTCTATGGTAAGACATTAGAACCAAACGAGAGAGAGGACAACAGAGACATGGAGGCCGGGGTTAAAAAAACGGAAATAAGGTTATGCTATATTGTTAGAATAAATCAGCAAAATCTTTTCGAAAAATAACAAGGCATGGGGATCCAAACACGGGTTTCAATTAATTTGGAGTGTTGATGGGTTAAGTACAGCTAACACTTGCCCCCCTCTCTGCTCGTCATGCTGCCATAAGGGCTACTAATCTCAAGTTCTTGCAGGGGACATGGCCCTTGAAGACTCTGCTTTAGACAAGGTTGTCAATTCCGTTTCGGTAGGTGTTTCGTTTTTTCAATTGGAACGAAATGTTTCGGTTTCGGAGTGTTTCGGCGTGCCGTTTCGGGGTTGTACTGTTCATATATATATTCCACAAACATAATTCAAATTCAAGATAAATTAATTATAAATTATGCAATACAAACATAATGCCAAACAAATATAATTTTAAAATTTAAAATATTTTTAAATAGTAAAGATTAAATAGATCTTTAACTTAAAATAATATAAACCATATATTAATTTTTTAAAAATAATATTTTTTGGCCGAAACGGAACAACCGGAATGAAACCGGAACGTTTCGGCCGGAATTTGGCCGGAATTTCCGGAACGGGCCGAGATTTAAAATGAGATGAAATTTGTTCCGTTTTGTTCCGTTTTTTGAATTGGTATGGAACGTTTCGGTCATTCCGGGCGGAACGGAACGGAATTGACAACCTTGGCTTTAGATGTATGAAAATAGTAAAGAAATAAAAGAATTGGTAGCTAGGCATAGCTATGGCAATACCATGTGTTGACGATGGCTGATGAAGATTCAAAATACTGACTGAAGAACGAAGAATTGTTTGTGACTGTGGACTCGTGAGTGTTATTTGTGAATTGTGAAAGGTTGTGTTGCTGCGAGGAAGGAGGTGGGCGGCTGCTAGGGTTAGTAATTAGGTTAGAAAGTTTCATCTTTGTATTTATAGTAGTTTTTTTTTTTAAATATAAATCAGTTTGGTTCGATGTTATAAAATCAAACTAGACCAGTAATTTTTTAAAATATTATAATTAATTTTTTTTTTACAGTTCAGGTTTTTTGGATCATATCCTTTTTAATTTTTCCAGTTTATTTAATTTTTTTGCTCAATTGATTACGCGACAACTTGGGCGATTTTTCAGCAAGTTTAATTTTTTGTTTTTGAAAGAAAAAGAAGGGCAAATTAGTCCCAAAAAATAAAGCCAACCTCTCTTCAAATTATACTAATTAGCATCTCTCCAACCCTCCGAGTCTCTCTCCAACTTGACACTAATCACTCTCACCTTCTCCATAACACCAACCCTCTCCCCCTTTCTCTCATCGATGAAGGTAAACAAGATCTGTCAGATTGTGAGGTTCAAGTTATTCGTGCACCGTTGGAAGCTAAGGAGTCTTGGAAACAAGAAAAGCAGCCACCAAGAATCAGGTTCATTGACCAAGAAAACACCACCAGCTGGGTATCTTGCAGTCTATGTCGGGATGCAAGAAAAGAGGTTCCTGATACCTACAAGGTTTCTAAACCTGCCAGTTTTTGTTGGGTTGTTAAAGAAAACAGAAGAGGAGTTTGGGTTTCAATGTAACGGAGGACTTGTCTTGCTTTGTGAAGTCGAGTTTTTTGAAGAGGTTTTGAGGTTGTTAGAGAAAGATGAGCCCAGATTTGGTAGTTTTGGTCTGGAGGATTTTTTCAAGATTGTTCCTTGTGAAGTGGGTTTTGATTCTTGCAAGGAAACAACATCAAGTACTAGTCATGTTTTTACTCCATTGTTGGAGAAGGCTAGGGTTTAACTTCAACATTGTGGGTGTTCTTTTTTTCTGTTTGGAGTTTTTTTTTCAGTTTTCGGGTACTTGTATACATTTTTTCTTTTTCTCAGATGGAGAATTTTTGGGGCTCAAACCATCCGTGAGCCCATCATTCAATGGAGTTTGATGGGTTTCAATGAGATGTAGTTGAAGCTCTTTCCTTCCTCATTAATATTTGGGGATTTTCTAGCTATTAGGCTAGGCATCATTTTGTTTTCGATGATGCCAATTCTGCTGATCTCTTAGGATTTTGGGAGCGTTAATGTGTTAAGAGTGCTGTTCTTCTAATGATGATGATGATGATAAAATTTTAGATTAATAAACTCAAATTTTCTTGTGATTATTATTCTTTTTTTTCCCTTCTCCATTTAATTTGCTGTTGTTTTACCTTCTTCCATGTCTATTATTTTTCAAGTTACGGATTCAAAACTTGATTGCTCTAAGCTTGGTGAGTCTTTAACCACTAATCCAAAATAGACCAATTTGCAAAGATTTTTTGAGAATTTTCTCATGCAATTTCAAGCGCAGTTTCTAGCCAATTCCTGAAGCTGGCTTGACGCGGAACAATAAGTAAAAGAATTAAAACAAGAAAAAGAAAGAAGCTTTAAAGAAGAAAGAAGCTAAAGAGGAGGAGGAGAGGGGGGTTGGAGATGTGCAAATCTGCATTTTTTCATTCATTCAAAAGTGTCTTCCCAAATGACAAGAGAGCATATAAATAGTCTCAACCTAGAACATCCTGCTATTGGGCTCGGCCCATCAAACCAGATTGTTTAACATAAATAATAAAAATAACAATGAGCAAGTCCAAATGGGCTAAATAAATAAAATTACAATGAGCCGGCCCAAATGGGCTAAATAAATAAAAACAACAATGAGATAGGCCCAATGGGCTTAGTCTCCCAACCAAAGTGTGACAGGCTGGGCCATCCTACGTCGTCTCCGTCCATATACTCGTGTAATCTGTGGCGTGGGCCTGGTGTCCCCACCAACTCTCCCGGGGTTAGAGAAACTCGACCCCGTCGAGTGTAGCAGTGGCCGACTCTGATAGTACTCCCAAAGATCTGGGTCAAGCTGCTGCAAAGTATCTCTAGTAATCCAAGTGCAGTCTGAGTCTGGTCGACCCACCCAGCGAACTAGAAACCGCTGAATCTCACCATTCCTGTTAAAAACAACTTGTTCATCCAGAATAGCATCAATATTATCCTTTTGTGCTGATGTCAAGGTAAAAGGGATAGAGGTTTCATTAGGATCATCAGGAGGGGGGTTAAGTGGTGTTTCGAATGGGTCATTTGGAATAGGAAGTGGTTTGTGGTATGCAACTAGATCCTCAATGTTAAATGTAGAGCTAATGCCAAAATCATGTGGTAAATCAAGAACATAAGCATTTGGACCAACCCGTTGTAGCACTTTGAAAGGCCCGGCACTACGTGCATGCAATTTTCGATTAGCTCCCGAAGGAAACCGTTCGGGTCTAATCCGTATCATAACATAGTCTCCAACATTAAACTCATTATGTCGTCTATGTGCATCAGCTTGAAGTTTATATTGCGCATTACTTGCTTGAATTTGTTTAGTGATCTCAATATGCAAATCCTGAATTCTACGTGCAAAAGACTCGGCTGACTCAGACACTCTAGCATGAAGGGACATAGGAAGAAGATCTAAAGGTTTCCTAGGCTTGTAACCATGTACAACTTCAAAGGGACTCATGCCTATTGACCTATTGATGGAGCTATTATAGGCAAACTGGGCCGTAGGAAGAATCAGATCCCAATTCCGATTATGATCACTCACTAGACACCTTAAAAGGTTACCCAAACTCCTGTTAACCACCTCAGTTTGACCATCAGTTTGGGGGTGGTAAGCAGTAGAAAACTTCAATTTGGTTCCCACCATATGCCAAAGGGTTTTCCAGAAATAACTTGTAAATCTAACATCCCTATCTGAAACTATGGTTTGGGGAAGGCCGTACAACTTGACAATCTCGTCAAAATAGAGTTTTGCGACTCTGGAAGCATCTGTGGTCTTAGTACAAGGAATAAAATGGGCCATCTTAGAGAAGCGGTCGACAACCACAAAAATAGAATCATGTTTCTTTGCAGTACGTGGAAGCCCAAGCACAAAATCCATGCTTACATCTTGCCAAGGGCAAGTAGGCACGGGTAATGGAGTGTAAAGACCAGTATTTTGTTTTCTATGCTTAGCGAGTTGGCAAGTTCGACACTGACCTACTAATTTGGCGACATCTCTTTTCAAACTAGACCAAAAAAACTGACGTTCCACTTCTTCGATGGTTTTATTCCTTCCAAAATGTCCTGAGAGACCTCCAGCATGAATCTCCCATATCAAAAAATCACGCACAGATGTTTTCGGGATACAAAGCTTATTATCTCGAAATAGGTATCCATCTTGGAGGTGATAACCATTTATAACACGGTGATGCTCATCCTTCAATGTCAAGTATATTTCTCCAAATTCTGGGCAAGATTCATACTCCTCCTTAAGTCTCTCAAATCCTGTGACTCCAACACTCATTACAGATAACAGCGTCACCCGACGACTCAAAGCATCTGCAGCCTTATTCTCTTTTCCAGATTTATGTTTCAAAACAAATGAGTATGCTTGCAAATATTCAACCCAATGACCATGCCTATGATTAAGCTTCTTTTGGGAGTTAAGATAGCGAAGGGCCTCATGATCGGAGTAAAGAACAAACTCCTGTGGTAACAAGTAATGGCGCCAGTAGCGCAAGGCCTGAACCACCGCATAAAACTCCTTATCATAAGTTGAGTACTTTTGTTTTGCCTCATTAAGTTTCTCACTAAAGTAAGCTACAGGGTGACGTTCCTGACTAAGTACTCCACCTATGCCAACTCCCGAAGCATCACATTCTACTTCAAACACTTTAGTAAAATCAGGTAGCCGCATTACTGGGGCCTCCGTCATTTTCTTCTTAACCTCTTCAAATGCCCTATTAGCTCCTTTACTCCACTTAAACTCACCTTGTTTCAAACAATCTGTAATAGGTGACATGATGGTACTAAATCCCTTAATAAAACGACGATAGAAAGTGGCAAGCCCATGAAAACTACGAACCTCATGAATAGTCTTAGGTTCCGGCCAATCTACTATCGCTTGAACTTTTTGGGGATCAGCAGAGACTCCTTTCCATGATACTATAAACCCTAAAAAGACCACTTGATCAGTAAAGAATGAACACTTTTTGACATTTGCAAACAAACTTGTCTTTCTTAGGGTGGTACAAACCTGAATAAGATGATCGAAATGTTCTTCCTTGGTTTTGCTGTAAATAAGAATATCATCAAAGTATACCACCAAGAACTTTCCCATAAATGGCCGAAGCACTTGTGTCATTACTCTCATAAAAGTGCTTGGTGCATTGGACAAGCCAAAAGGCATGACTAGCCATTCATATAAACCATCCTTAGTCTTAAAAGCTGTTTTCCACTCATCTCCAGGACGGATCCTAATTTGATGATACCCGCTTTTTAAGTCAATCTTAGAAAAGATTTGGGCTCCTGCCATCATATCTAGCATGTCATCCAATCGAGGAATTGGAAAACGATACTTGATTGTAATTCTATTTATGGCTCGACTGTCAACACACATTCTCCATGATCCATCTTTCTTGGGTGTTAACAGTGCAGGTACTGCACAAGGGCTCAAACTCTCTCGTATAAATCCCTTTTGTAACAACTCACATACTTGCCTTTGCAACTCAGCATGTTCACTCGGGTTCATCCTATAGTGAGGCAAGTTTGGTAACGTGGCCCCAGGGACAAAATCTATGGCGTGTTGAACATCCCGCATAGGAGGCAAAGCATCAGGTAGTTCAGAAGGAAAAACATCTAGAAATTCTTTCAACACTTCTCTTACCTCTTCAGGTGGCTCTTCTAAAAAGTCATCTACAATCTCCTTAGCCACTACAGCAAACACAACAGACTCCTCACAAATCTCCTTATCAAACTCCTTAGGACTTATTATGTTAAGTCCTCCTTCTTTCACTTTATTCTTCTTTTGACTATTATCATTAGGCCTTGGAGGTAATCCAATAAGTTGGATTTTTTTACCTTGAAAAGTAAATGAACAAGAATTTGATCGTCCAAAGATTGTAACGTCCAAATCATATAACCAAGGCCTACCCAAAATGACATGCCCCACATCCATGGGAATGACATCACACCAAATTTCATCATGATAGTCAAAAATCTTAATGGGAAAAAGACATCTCTCTTTGACTGCTATAGATGTATCATTAACCCATGACACACTATACGACTTAGGGTGTGGGATAGACTTTAGGCCTAAGCGGGATACACTACCCGATGAAACTGCATTGATACAGCTACCACTGTCTATGATGATCTTACACCCTTTATCTCCACACTTAATGTAAGTGTAAAAGATAGCAGTCCTTCTCCAATCCTCAGTTCCTTTAGGTTGTGTTAAAGCACATCTAACCACACCTAACCTGATTGTCTTGATTTGAGCGGGTATAGACCTAACACATCCTAGCAAGTGAGACTCATCATCCTCATCATTGAGATCTTGAAAATCATCGGGATTGGGTTCATATATCTTATCATCACAATTATCTTCATCACCCACATCCTCTTGCCCCTTGATGAACAAAGCCTTATTAGGGCAGCTAGAGGAAATATGACCAAAACCCTGACACTTAAAACACTGAATTCTTGAAGTTCTAGGTGCTTCATGAAAAATACCCTTACCCTTGTCTTCTCTAGGTATCTGGGAAATCAAAGGATTGGGTTTACGAGGTGGGGCACCTAATATGGAGTTATTACTACCAGGTTGAGGCCTAGAAGGGGTATTACGAGTATCCTGACGTCTTGTCCATTGGCTTTTTGTGACCAAGTCATAATTTTGTACTAGGGTATAAGCTTCATCAAGGGTATAAACACCCCTAAGCACAACCTCTCTTCTAAGGTCATCGTTTAAGCCTTTTCGAAATCTACTTAGGGTCATCACTTCATCCTCCCTAACTGCACACCTCATCCTATACTCATCAAATTGTGCCACATATTCATTGGCAGACTTGCCTCCTTGTCTCAGGTTATTCCACTGGTCCAAAAGATTTCCTCTATAAGAACGAGGCAAGTACTTCTCTTCTAACTTAGTCTTCATTTCAACCCAATCAGCGATAGGGGGTTGACCCCTCCTAATCAAAGACTCTTCTACACTTTCCCAATAGAGTCGAGCAGTACCACCAAGTTTCATCTTTGCAAATCTTACCCTTCTATTCTCAGATAGATTATACCAGCCAAAGAATTGATCCATGTCACGGATCCATCTATCAAAAACCCATGGGTCAAGTTGACCCTCAAAAGTTGGGGCTTCTACCTTAACATGCCTCATGACTCGCTCGTCAGGGTCATCATATTCGTGATGGCCCTGATTGCGGTTGTACTGACGGTTCCTAGGGTGAACTGGTCTTTGATGGTAGTCATTGGAATGCTCACTATCATTAGGGTCATCAAAGTCATTGTGACCCTGGCGTTGGTTATGATGTCGGTTCCTACGAGGAACTGGTCTTTGAGGATTTCTAGGGTTGTCATTTGAATGTTCACTCTCACTAGATTGTCTTACTTGCAAAGTTTCTATGGACTCCATTCTCCCAGAAAGATTGTTCATTTGATTAGACATGTTGCTCATTTCCGTTCGCATAAGTTGTAATTGTTCTTGAATATCTCTAAGAACATTACTGGAGTTCGGGTCCATGGTAGCGATGACTTCTGAATTGTTTACTAGACGACCACTACGTAAATGCATGCAAAACTAATCCTGAGATTGAGATCACAAAATAACACTTGCAAGTAAAACGCAAAAATAAAATTATAGCTAATAATAATAAAATAGATAAAGAAAAATAATTTTTTTTTTTTTTTTTAAATTAATTTTTTTTTTTTTTTTTTTTTTTTGAAACTAAGTAATGATAGATTAAACCAGGAAAAGTGCAAGCAAGCAGCGTAAGTCCTCTAAATGCACACAAGTAATCCAAACACAATGTTTCAATTTTCCCACTAATTTAACCAAGCTCCACAATTAACTAAGAGGATCAGATATTCAATGACTCAAAATTAAAGTAATTTAATTTAAAAGTGGGCTATGTAATCTAGTTATGGGTACGCACAAGGAATAATATTAATGCTAACTGATTAACAAGTGTAAAACATACCAGAATGATGATTTTCAATGGGTAAAAATTCTGACCGTATGATGTGGCAGTGAAGGGTTACATGGCAGTCAACGCTGACGAGGCAGGCGATGTGGCAGTCAACACTGGTGAGGCAGGTGACGTGGCAGTCAACACTGGCGTGGCGGTCAACGCTGGCGAGGCAGGTGACGTGGCAGTCAACACTGACGCGGCAGGTGACGTGGCAGGTGACGTGTCTAGGTTAATTAAAATCCAATGTTTGTTCCTTTCTTCCTTAGCTTCTGCGACCTGTTGCCGCTGGCTTCTGTGACTTATTGTTGCTGCTGTCGGCGGCGGCGCACGATGCCTGCTGGTTCTGATGGGTCTGGCGTTGCAAGGGAAGAGGCGGTGGTGTCTGTGGTGGTTGCGGCTGTTGGTTTGGAACCGAAGACAAGGAACTGTTGTGGGTGCGGCGCTGCGGGTTGTTGAAGGCAGTGAATCGGCGTGTCCTTTTGATCGTTGGCTGTGACCGGCGCTGATGTTGAATGGCCGATCGCTCTGTGGGATTGATGTGCAGGTATACCGATGGTTGCGACTGATGGTTTGGAACCGAAGACAAGGGCGGCGATGTGGGTTGTTGTGGGTGGTTTTGTGTTGCCGAGGCCGGAGATCCACTGATGTCTCCTGCGGTGTCAGTCTGGTGGTTGCCGCTGGTCTATGTCGGAGGTAGCAACTCGGCGTGGATTGGTGGACTGATTTGCAGGTCTTCTCGGTGGTGGGTCTAGCGCTGTGACGGGTGGAGGCGCCGCTGATGGCAGGGGTGCCTCTGTGACGTCGCAGATGGCAGGGGCACCGCTGCTGGAAACCCGGTTACAGTCGCGGATGAACAGTAAAATTTTTTTTATTATGAACAGTAACTCTTTTTTTTTTTTTTCCCAGATTGGTTGTAACACATAGATCGATTAATTGTAAGAACAATTAAAAGCCGTGCTCTGATACCAAATTTGACGCGGAACAATAAGTAAAAGAATTAAAACAAGAAAAAGAAAGAAGCTTTAAAGAAGAAAGAAGCTAAAGAGGAGGAGGAGAGGGGGGTTGGAGATGTGCAAATCTGCATTTTTTCATTCATTCAAAAGTGTCTTCCCAAATGACAAGAGAGCATATAAATAGTCTCAACCTAGAACATCCTGCTATTGGGCTCGGCCCATCAAACCAGATTGTTTAACATAAATAATAAAAATAACAATGAGCAAGCCCAAATGGGCTAAATAAATAAAATTACAATGAGCCGGCCCAAATGGGCTAAATAAATAAAAACAACAATGAGATAGGCCCAATGGGCTTAGTCTCCCAACCAAAGTGTGACAGGCTGGACCATCCTACGTCGTCTCCGTCCATATACTCGTGTAATCTGTGGCGTGGGCCTGGTGTCCCCACCATGGCTCTAGCCTTGGTTGTTGGCTAATCTCAAAATGGCTGATGAAGATAACAGTCAGAGTCACATGGTAGCAGAGGTTCAGGAGACTCCAAACAGATTTGAGAATCAACAAGTAATTGATTAGAAAACAACAATCTTTCGAAGCTTAAAATAATGGGAAATTGTTTCGTGTTTCGTGCTCTGCTCTAGTCAATCACAGGCTTTGATTCTTCCATGAATATATTAAAGAAGACCAATCTGCCTTTTCTTATTGTTTTTTTCCCTTCCAGTGCTTACGATAAAAGGTCATGAAAGCTATTTTTAAAAAATTGCTTTCAAATACAGCCCGAACATACTAGTTTAAAGCATAGCAATTAAGATAGTGTTTGTAACGCGATATAAATTATGTTTTTTTAATTTTTTTAAAAAAATTATTTTTGTTTTATTTAAAATTAATATTTTTTTAATATTTTAAATTGTTTTCATATACTAATATTAAAAATATTTTTTTAAAAAATAATAATATTATTTTGATATATTTTTTAAATAAAAAATATTTTAAAAAACAACCAACACAATATTCTCAAATACCCTCTAAACTTGTCTCGGAGAGTCGACCTTTTAATTTATTAACTCAAAGCTTGATTCAAGCCAAGTTTTATTTTAAATGAATTTTGTAAAATTTGATCAAATTATGCATTGTATCAATTCTAATATTATTTTTAATTCTTATCTCAAATAATATAATTTTAAAATTAAATCTAAAGAATCCATGATCCAGATTTGAAACCCGGTTGAATAGAGCTAGATTGAAATTCGACAACTATGGTTAGTGGAACTCGATTAAAACTTGTTAATCTTAATAATAATATAATGAATAAAATTATGAATTTTGAAAAATATACAGTGGGCCCCCAACATGAGAAAATGTGGTCGTGACTCGTGAGTCATGAGATGCCCACTGTTTCTGGCTGTGATGGTTTTCTGATGCAAGAGAATCTTCTTTAAAGTGCCAGGTACAATTGTACAAACCTTACACTTGGCTGTCCTTCCTTGTCATGCTTTCAATTATTATTATTTTTTAACCTATCATCTTGTCATGAACAAATAAATATATGCATGTTGCTTTTTATTTTTTCCCTTTCTGTGCTGTTTGTTTCTCACGTTGGACCTACATTTTATTATAATGTCTACTTTATTTGGTCGTCTAAAATTGCTGACACATACGTACACTAATTGCATGCTTCTCACCGTGTTCATTCTGGTCAAATGGCGTTAGAATTTGCTTATTATATTCTCAGTAATGCCGTACATGTTTTTTTTTTTTAATTTTCAAAGATGTTTTGTAATTAAAATTTTATAAAAATAATTTTTTTATATCAGTATATTAAAACTATTAAAAATTTAATATTTTTAAAATAAAAAAACATATTAAAAAATAGATCAAACCACAAAATCAAACACTTCTCTTTAAAAAACAATTGTTGTAGGTTCAAATTTAAAAAAATATATTTAAAAAAATTATAAATTATAAAAAACATTAAAAAAAATTTTTTTGTTATGAATACATCAATTTAGCTTTCAATAGTTTGTCTAAATAACACAAGAATCCAGTCCAATGCATCAAGGTCGCCTAAAATATATATTCTAACCATCAAACATTAAAGTCAAATTTAAAATAATTTACAAGCAAATTTTTTATATTAATATGTTAGGTTTCTTAAAACACATTTATGCATCAAAAATTATAAATTAAATTTTTTTTTGGAGTTTCAGAAATCTTGTTAGGCAAATTTATAGTTGTTCAAGTTTATGTGAAGATTACTTAAAGATCATATTTTTTTTCAGCTTTGAATATTTGTTTCAAAACTGGATTGTTGCAAATCACAAGTCGTTCAATTATATAGTCTCTAGCAGCAATCCACACGAGTTATTAATGAAAAATCTCATAAACACTTTAAAAAAAAGAGAGATTGTTATACCTTAGAGTGTTGGTTTTTTTTTTTTTTTTTTTACTTTAGATGTACTGTTCTCATTGTTTTCACATCACATAAAATAAGAGACATAGAATTCTATTTACAGGGAAATCCAAAAATCCTATAAATATCAAAATATTAATTTGCCTCTTAAATAATATCACATATATTATATTAGGTTATGTTTAGAAATTTATTCAATCAAGTCCCTACTTGATTTTTCAACGTCTGTAATTGTAATTCAATATATAAATTACACTCTAGTTCTTAATTTTTAAAATTTATTTACAATCAAATCACGCTTAATTAATTATCCCATTTTAATTTTTGACTAATGGCTCTTATATATATAACCCATTAGATCCCCTAATAAGTTTGCTCAAGTATAAATCATAATCTTAAATAAAATAAGATTAAATAAATTAATTTATTATCAATTTAACAGTTAATTAATTTATATTTAAAGATTAACTAGAATATCTAGTAACATGTCATTATCCATAAAATATTAGGAAAGTAATAATTTATTTGACTTGATCTTTTGGTGATCAATTTTTTAATGTAATTATTATTCATTCATCAATAATGTTTTGATTTAGATATTATAGCATGGAGTGTATTTACTCTATCAAATCACGATTATTATCAACACTATATTCATTAATTCTTTGAATGAGATTTAAAATTATTTTCAAATCTTATTCCACCGCACATGATAATTTGTAATCAATACTATTTGATGAGAACATATAAAGTATTTTTTTTAATTGACCAAGGGTAATAAATCTTTTATTGATTATTTAAATATTTTTATATAATTCATGTTATATTTAATATTTGTTTATTTGTTACCCTTGATTAGGACTACATGTAGCAGGATCAAAACACTATATTTTTTATTATAGATTTTTTAAAATTCAATTTCATTTAATAAAAACAAATTGAAAAACTGATACCAGGTCAAAATAAAATAGAATAAAACACTATAAATTATAGAAAATATAGTTTAATATTTTCATGGGTATGAGATGTATTAACATTTATATTAAAATACAAATAATTATAACGACTACTATAACGCACAAATAAAGTTATGACAATATAATCAAAACACTAAATAATTGATTATACACAAATAACTAAATTGTATCGTTTATGCGTTAAATATCATTAGTTTTTTTTGCTAACTTCATGAACTCATTCAACATTCCATGGCCAAAATAATGGTCAGAATTTTATGAAAAAAAAAATTGAAATAATGCCTGTTGTCGGTGTTTGGCAATGGAAATTGACTAGAATAGCGATATCAAGACAGTCTAGAAGAGAACGATGGGGTTGAAAATTGTTTTCTATCTATTTCAATAAAGTAATAAACAAATAATCTTAGAAAATAACATGTAGTAATCGCAAATTATATTAAAAAAAATAATTCAACATTGACTTGAACCTCCTTTGTCAACTTCAATGAGATTTTTAATGTTTTGGTTGAATTTAATTGATTTAAATTATAAGAAAGATAAAAAGAAAGGAGCTTTGGCTTTAATGTTATTGGTAAAAGTTTATTAGAAAATTAAAAAACGACTTCATTTATTAGAAATAAAAATAAATTTTTTATTTGGAAAAACAAAACTCATCAAGATATGATTATAATTGTTTCTCATAAAAAATCAACACCATAATTTATAATACTTATCTTGATATTTTATATTTGTGATGATTTAATTGTAGATATTGATTTTATTTCATTCAAATTAAAAATTATTAGGAAAAAATTATATTTTTAACTTAAAAAACTATCATATTAGATTTATATTAACAAAAAAATTATGATACAAACTAAATATAAAAATAAAAAAAAACTTTACCTTTTTTAAAAAAATAGATTAGGCTTGATTGACACGGCCTAATGGCCAATATTTAAATGTCAACCCAACAAAATATGGCCCATAAGACTATAAGAGTTAGAATTAATTCCAACCCATACTCATTTAATTCACTTGTTCAACAAATTAATCCCAGCATTCAAAACTGGAATTGTTCACCACAAAAATGAAAAAAATTTCCTCACTTAACAAAAATTTGGATTGAGATTAGTTTAATAATTAAATAATAAAGAGAAGATTTAAAATCTCAAGTTCGAGTTATATATCTATATTAGATTAACTTTAAGAAAGAAAAAAAATTCTAAATTTTGATTTTAAACAAGACAGATTTTATAAATACATATGAATATAAAAGATATAATATTTTTATTAAATATGAAGATATAATTAGGTTATATAATCATGTTATCGATTTCCATATCAACCTATAAGGAGTTTAGTGTAATTTATTTGTTTGCAATTCATTTTACATATATCTTTCTACCCTAATGAATTTAAGGGGAAAAAAAATCTCTAGCATCACATTACAACATTCAAATAGAATTTTCCTGAGCATATGTAGGCTGTGATATTACAAATATGTTTTTAAGAGTTATAATATTTTTTATATACCCAGCTTCAAATCTTTTATAAATGTCAAACATGTAATTCATAGATAAAATCAATTTATTTATAAGAAAGAAATATAACTTTTATATATATATAACCGAATAAAAAAATTTAGAATGATTAATTTTTAAATAGAATTGATACATGATTCAATTCAATATGGGATGTAAAATATTTTGTTTTTTTACAATTTTTTTGGAAATCATAATATTTTATATTTAAATTTGAGATTCTAAGTATGTGTTTAAATATTTTTTAAAAATATATCTTGCTGAGAATATATCAAGATATTTTTTTTATTTTCAATATCAATATATTAAAATTATTAAAAAAACTAAAATTTATTTTTTAAATACACCTAAAAAAATATTCAAAATTGAAAAATGTCGCAATTTAACTTAAACATTTTAAGAGCATGTTTTTGATAAATTATTTTTTAAAATATTTTTTATTTAAAAATATTTAAAAATAATATATTTTTTATTTTTTAAAATTTATTTTTGATATCATTTTTTAAATATAAAAACAATATAGAAATTTAAATATATATTTTTTAAAACTATTAAGTAATAATATTAATGCACAAAAATCAAGTTAATCAATTTTCAGAAAGTAACTGAAGATTCCTTAAAAAGTGACCAAATCTAGAAAACACGAGGAACGCCACTTGTTTGAGATCAGATACCACGGTATCTGTCCACTTCAAACCAAAATGTACGGATGATTGCCTCTCAGCACAATCAACCAGCACTAGCAGTAGCAGCAACAGCTCTCTCCCCCTCTGGCTGCAAAATATGAACTCACTTCACTCTACTTCACACTCAGTACATGTCCTCGAATTCATTTCCCAGTTCCGAAGTACCCCAAAACTCTGTCTTTTGAAAAGAAATGTCACTTCCAATTTAGAAAACTTTGGCAGTAACCTTTTTAGTAATTCAACGGCATCGATTTCCATTAAAGCAGCAAGAGATGGGGTGGATACGGCTGTGGTGGTGGAGGAGGAGGGGCCTAAATTGAGAAAGTTTCAGGTTTTTGAAGGCCATCCTGCACCATTTGGTGCCACAGTTCGTGATGGTGGTGTCAATTTCGCTATATTTTCTGCCAATGCAGTTTCTGCTACTCTTTGCTTGATTTCTCTCTCTGATTTGCCTGAGGTTGGTTGATATTCAAAACCCTTTCTTGGCTGTTGATAGTTGCTTAGTTGTTTGTCTAAAGTTCATATTTTTAATGGTGATGGAAACCAATTTTGATTCTTGATTATAGGTTTATAATTGCTTTAAAAGTTCACAGTTTTGTGGAGTTGGAGACCACCCTTTTGATTCTTGATTTGAAGTTCACATTCTTAATGAGTTTTGGCAGTGAATAAATAGTAGAGGCTAGTTTAACATGACTATAGCAGTGGTGTCTTTTTGGGTAATTGTTTTCATGGTTCAGTGCTTAATATCGTGCCCTTTTGAGGTTATCCCGAATGATTATTGTTGCCATTTGTTGATGCAGAATAGAGTGACTGAGCAGTTTTTTCTTGATCCTTTGACCAACAAGACTGGGGATGTTTGGCATGTGCATTTGAAAGGAGATTTTAAAGATATGCTCTATGGGTACAAGTTTGATGGCAGCTTTTCTCCTGAAGAAGGACATTACTATGATCCCTCTCAGATTGTATTGGAC
Source organism: Populus alba x Populus glandulosa (assembly GCA_033617975.1). Classification (NCBI taxonomy): domain Eukaryota; kingdom Viridiplantae; phylum Streptophyta; class Magnoliopsida; order Malpighiales; family Salicaceae; genus Populus; species Populus alba x Populus glandulosa. The sequence continues at coordinate 12,981,586 of CM066160.1, forward strand.
CCGTATGCAAAAGTTAGTTTCTTCCTTTACCTTTTATTCATTTGGTATTGTTCATAACGTTTTGTTTTTAGTTTAGTTATAAGCAAATAACTATGAACTCTGATAAATTATTCATTTGTCTAGGCAGTCATTAGCAGAGGGGATTTTGGTGTTTTAGGGTCTGATGATAATAGCTGGCCTCAAATGGCCTGCATGATACCTACTGCAGATTATAAGGTATTTGAGGCCTAATTCTCTTCCTTTATGTGTATAATTGGGATGCCTTATTTATCCAAAGGGGACTATCTTATTAGCGTGGAATTGTATTATTATAGACTCTCTTGAAGGCAGAAAATCTGCCAAATTTGAAAATGACTTCCACTTGTATTTTGGTATCTGTTTCATACTAGTTTTGACTGTTGCTCTAAGTTTAGTATATGTATCTGGCCGTTTTATGTTTTCAGTTTGATTGGGAGGGAGATTCACTGTTGAAGTATCCACAGAGAGATCTAATAATATATGAAGTGCATGTTCGTGGGTTTACACAGCACGAATCAAGTAGGACTGAATTCCCTGGTACATACCTTGGTGTAGTGGAGAAGCTTGATCATTTGAAGGTATGTTTGGAGCACTTCTGTTATTATCTTATGAGCAGTTCTCAGTATTTGTTTTAAGAAAAAACTTCATTAATAATTGCATATAATCCTCATTTTGGTTGTTTTTTATTATAACAAAGTAATGGACTTGGAAATTCTTCATGTATTGCATTTTGAATCATCCCTTTTGTATGATCCTCTAGATATATTAAATTTCTAATGTGTTGCTGAAGCTGTTTTTGTTTTATTGAAGCCACCGGAGATTGTGCGATCCTGAATAATCTATAGCTGCATGCTCTTATTAACCATTTACTGATTTTTCAGGAACTTGGTGTCAACTGCATAGAGTTAATGCCATGCCATGAATTCAATGAGCTTGAGTATTACGGTTACAATTCTGTCTTGGGTGATTATAAGTACGATAATTTCCCTCTTTCCAGTAACTTTCATTGCTGTATTATCCAAGATTATCTGGTCATGAGTATTTTCTAGAAGATCTATGTTGTCTTTTATAGAACTGAACAAGTTCCTAAATGGTCCTTGTATGGCAAATTTCATATTTGGAGTTCATAAAGATCTCTGAAAAGATTCTTCTTTGCCTGTTGCATCTGAAAGCTTACTGGTCAAAGACTTTTTAGTTTATGAAGAATGATAAATCATGGTGACATTACAGACGTCTACCTTATTCTCCCTTTTTGTAATTTTTCCGTGTCTCTCATCACTGTTTCTTTTGCCCATCCAAAAATAAAATGACGATATTGATGATTTCTATCTGGTAAATGATGAAATATGATGATGCTCTCAACTTCATGAACTTTAGAATTTTAGAAACAACGTAATGATGGTGCATTACATTTCTTATGATGCTTATGCATTAGTTCCTCTCCAGGGTTAATTTTTGGGGGTATTCTACTGTCAATTACTTTTCTCCTATGACAAGATACTCATCTGCTGGCACACGTAACTGTGGCCATGATGCAATTAATGAATTCAAGCTTCTAGTTAGAGAAGCACATAAACGAGGAATTGAGGTGACAACTTGCTGCACTATGATATAGCATGTCTTTGGTGAGCTTTTCTGAATATTAGTTTCTGATTTTACTCGAGCAGGTGTTCATGGATGTTGTTTTCAATCACACAGCAGAAGGAAATGAGAGAGGTCCCATTCTATCTTTCAAAGGAGTTGATAATAGTGTCTATTACATGCTTGCTCCTAAGGTATAGTTCTTGATGTTAAAGCAATTCAATTCTTGTCCTAGATTAAATTTTGAAATATGTTAGAAAAAGATACTGACATGTAGCTGCTATATGTTAATTTCCTCGTGGAAGAAAAACATGCTTCTGATATCCCAAGATTGTCTGTATTTCAATTTGTTCAGATTTATGGTGTGATATTCCAATACTCATGTGATTGTTGTGAGCTAAGTTTTACTTTATGCTATTACAGGGAGAGTTCTATAATTATTCAGGTTGTGGGAACACATTCAATTGCAACCATCCTGTCGTGCGTCAATTTATTTTGGACTGCTTAAGGTAGATGCACATGAGTTGTATATTCTGAAAAAGCAAATTTGTACAGGTTGTGAGAACACATTCAATTGCAAATATTCTGTTGCATGTCAATTTATGGCTGATGTGAAAAAAGCAAAATGGACAAACTAGGAAGAGTGATATTTATTGGCATTGTTATGTTTCTTGATTGCAACTCATCCCTTGAATTTTGTTTCGGACATGAGAAAAAACCTTGGCTTAAACTTATGAGTTAATTAGATCACATGTTATTGTTTATTGCAGCTTTATGCCTAGGCTCCTTGAAAATGTTGTGTTTTAGTGCACCTTCAGCTTTTTAAACTCCCATCACTAGGATAAGAATAAGGATTTCATTGCACGTGAGGTTTTTGTGGTGAGGCATTCTAGACTTCTTTGTGTGCTCTTATTCAAGGGTGTTCGAGGTTCAATTCGCTGTTAAATAAATTCAGATGCCTGAAGGTCTATGAGACCATTGAAATAGCCTCAGGGGCTAGATTAAAGGAGTTTCCTAAAATCCAAAGTTTTTTTACTTTTTTCAGTTGATAATGCTTTTCACCAAATGGCATATATCGAGAGCCATTTTTTTTCATCCCTCCTGTGTCTGTGGGTGAAAGGATTGTATGCCAGCTCTTAATGACATGTATGCTTTATCACTATTCATCATGTCATTCTTGATTGGTTGCCTTTTATTTTAGATTTGATTGCACTGTGGGTTTCTCTCACATTTGATATTCTTTAAATGCATTTCCTCCTCTACTGTGGTGTGAGCAGTTCTCTAATTCATTTCTGTCTTTCAGATATTGGGTGATTGAGATGCATGTAGATGGCTTCCGCTTTGACCTTGCTTCTATCATGACTCGAAGTAGTAGGTTGTAGCCAATTTGTCACCCAGTTATATTCTTGTTCATTTGTGTTGAAGACCGGATGTTTCAGTTTTTATGCTGATGAACCTTTTCTTTTCTTGACCAGTCTCTGGGATGCAGTAAATGTTTTTGGGAGTCCAATAGAAGGCGACTTGCTGACAACTGGTACTCCTCTTGGCAGCCCACCATTGATTGAAATGATGAGTAATGATCCCATACTCCGTGATGTTAAGGTACTTGTCTTTGATTTCTTTCTCCATGCTCCCCTGGAAGTGTTCTCTGATCAGTGAAGCTCACTGCATTGGTTTAAATTCTCTTATAATGTCTTGAGTAGCTTATAGCTGAAGCATGGGATGCCGGAGGATTGTATCAAGTTGGCATGTTTCCTAATTGGCATATTTGGTCAGAATGGAATGGAAAGGTTAGTGTGAATTTTACATTGCCAATTCTATCATTCCAACTGGTGACTCAGTGTCCTCAATGCGATGCTGCATGAATACCCAAATGCATCAGCAGTCTATGATACTCCTTCTGTCGTTTTCACCTTGTTATTAAGAGAGAAAAAAGAAGAAAAGGTTTAGCAACTATTGCATTTTCATTTCTATTTCTATGGGTTTTTTGCCTGTTTTGATTTTAAATCTACTTTTTTTTTCCTAGTATCGAGACATTGTGCGGCAGTTCATTAAGGGTACAGATGGGTTTTCTGGGGCTTTTGCTGAATGCCTCTGTGGGAGCCCAGATTTATATCAGGTGTCTCTTTAGTCTCTCTTTGCCCTGGTCTCATGTCTGTCAACATTTTATTGGATAGTTTTAATATTGTATGCTATTTTGAGCCTTTTCCTTTATTCATATGTGCAATTACTTTTTTGCTTTTGTACTCGAATGTCAAACTTGTACAGCACTATTTATAGAATGAGAAATGATTTATATGATCAAATTGGGCAGACGAATATGATTATATGACATGAAACGAGACAATGACTGAATGTAATTAACTACTACTTCTTGACCTCTTATTTTGTCTTCTTCATGTAACCAATTTCATGAAGTGTACCGGCACTCATATATTCCTGGTCTAGTTACCGGAACCATGCATTGCACTCACCATACTTGGCTGATATATAATGATATATGTGCTGGAATGTCCAATGGGAAATCTACTAAATATGGACTAGCTTGACACTGACATTTGATGCAACATAAAATAGATTCTAATGCCTGGAGCATGATCTGCTCTATGATCCATTTAAGCACCCTACTGTAATTTGTGCTTTTTAAATGAATCAATGGATCAGGAAGGAGGAAGGAAACCATGGAACAGCATTAACTTTGTATGTGCGCATGATGGTTTTACTTTGGCTGATTTAGTGACATATAACGAGAAGCATAACTTGGCAAATGGAGAAGACAACAATGATGGAGAAAATCACAACAATAGCTGGAATTGTGGACAGGTATTTACTCTGAGAAAGGTACACTATGCTTTTTATCTAGAGTCCTTTATGCTTGTTCTTGGGTTTTGTCTGAGCCATGTCTTGTGTAATTTATGTGGGAATTCACCAGTATATGAGGTTTAGGGCACGCAGACACCACTATAATTTGTTTAACTCGCATACATGTTAATTCGCATTGAATTAAGCATTCATTTCTTGCTGTATTAACTATTATGTGAGCAACATGACAAAATGATTAAATTTTGCAAGACAACTCGTTGTGTTACTTAAACTCTTGTTCTCAAGTTTTGTGATAGGAAATCATTGTTTTTCCAAGTAGTAGTATTAGATTATTGAAGCACATCATGGTTTATGTGGATTCATTTTTTTTCTTCAAAATGATTTCATAGGAGGGTGAATTAGCCAGCATTTCAGTGAAGAAATTGCGAAAACGGCAAATGCGAAATTTCTTTCTGTGTCTTATGGTTTCTCAAGTAAGGTTCAAATTCTACTCTTGTACTTGCATCTACAAATCTTTTAGCTTGGTGGTTTCACAGCTGAGACTTCTTTATCTGACCAGGGTGTTCCAATGATACACATGGGTGATGAATATGGTCACACAAAAGGGGGCAACAACAATACATATTGCCATGACAACTATGTAACTTTCCACACCCAGCCACTGATCAGATCCTCTTTTGAATCCTACCATTGATTATGTTCACTATTTGTCTGCTACAATGCAGATCAACTATTTCTGGTGGGATAAGAAGGAAGAATCCTCATCAGACTTCTTTAGATTTTGCCGCCTCATGACCAAGTTCCGCCAGTGAGTATATGCTTGATGTGAACTCTTCCTATGCAGTTTGCCATTCTGCTCACCCATTTGTCTCCCAAGTTCCATCTTATATGAGTAGTCAACTTGCAGTGAATGTGAGTCCCTTGGCTTGAATGACTTCCCAACTGCAGAGAGGCTGCAATGGCATGGTCATGCTCCTGGAACACCAGATTGGTCAGAAACAAGCCGTTTTGTGGCCTTTACACTGGTATGCTTTCTCACTGCAACTAGCATGTCATTTCTCGTGAGACATGCTGGAGATGTGATTGAGCAAGAAAAAAGAAATATTAATATTGGCTGATAGCAACAAACATGTGTTTGATGGCCTTAAGTTGAGCTTATTAGACCCCAAAGGCGAGGCTTGTGAAAATAAACACAACCAATGACATGGGAGGTAGATGAAACAAGGAATGATTACTGAAATGATTCCTGCTCTTCCAAGGTTTCCATATAAATCATAGGTTGTACCAGCTGTGACTTTTACCCCCAGAATGAGCGGATTATGAATACTGTTTCTGTGTTTGATCACAACCTCCTTTGTATCACACTCTCTTGCCTTCTTACTCCCTCAAACCAGTTTATGCGTCAATGTTCCTCATCTTTTCTTCAATTATGGGTGCCTTGCTCTTAATTAATTACCACTTCTTGTTATGGTTTGAGCTAGATTGACTCGGTGAAGCGCGAGATCTACATCGCCTTCAATGCTAGCCATTTGCCAGTTACCATCACACTCCCAGAACGGCCAGCATACAGATGGGAGCCCCTGGTAGACACTGGCAAGCCTGCACCATTCGATTTCCTTTCTGGTGACTTACCTGAAAGGGACACAGCAATGAAACAGTATTCTCACTTCCTGGAGGCCAATCTGTATCCTATGCTCAGTTATTCTTCTATTGTCCTCGTACTCTTGTCCGTCAACAATCTGGAGGCACTTTGTATGTAACTTGTATTGTATGAAAGTCCAAAGAAGCCATGAAAGAAATGAAAAGAAGTTTAGTTGTATGTCAGATATAGTTTGGGGCAATGAATGTTTCCCCTAGAAGCTGTATGTTTGCTTAGAGATGGTTTAGAAGTTGGCATATGAAAGTTTTGAAGAATTTTCATTGCAACAAGCTTGTGATTTGTTCACAGCAGATAATGTCTATACAAAGCTGACAAGAATCTTTTTGAAGGCAACCAAGCTTGGATTTGTTTGATCATTTCAACTTCCATATGCTTGAATTTCCTTGTTATTGGTTGAATTTATTTTTTTTTTTTATTATTTTTTTTTTATTAAACTGGGGTGTCCGGGCCAGCTTGCGCGCACCACGACTAATCCCCAGGGTCTAACTGAGCACCCTGCAAGTCCAGAAGGCAGGTAAGTCACCGCGGGGATGGCAGGAAGGTATACAAAAGGGTTCCAACCCGTGCGGTATAGAGAGGGAACAAATGCCTCCCCCACTAGCAGAACCCCCAAGTACATGGGTGAGCTTGGGAGTCGAACCCAGGCAACTGAGGAGACTTCTGTCTCCCCAGCCGCTGGGCTGGGACCTCCCGCTGGGCTGGTTGAATTTATTTTTAATATTGCTGATAGTTGTTGCTATTTTTTCAAATGCATACATAAATGAAAAATATATTGATCCGAAAACCTGATTTATCCTATAAAATCTCTTCTAAATCCAAAGTCAATAATGATATTTTTCTTTTTTAAGAATATTATTATTATTTTTTAAAATAAATTAACCGAGTTAAATCTTCCATATATAAATCGGGCTTTACTTAAACTCTTGTTCCTTATATATACTAATGAGTTTCAAATCCCACATTGAAAAAACATAATTTTTTTCATGGGAACATAGAGTATATATATGAAAGGGCTTCAAATTTCACATTGAAAAGATACTATGTTATCCCTTTAAGTTGAAGTATTTAAACCAAAAGGTTTTTTATCCCACATTGAAAAAACATGATTTTTTCCTTGGGAACATAGAGTATATATACTAATGGGTTTCAAATCCTACATTAAAAAAATATAATTTTTTTCATGTGAACATAGAGTATATATATGAAAGGGCTTCAAACCCCACATTGAAAAGATACTATGTTATCATTTTAAGTTAAAATATTTAAACCAAAATTTTTTTTATCCCACATTTTTTTTTAAAAAAAAACCCGGGTCTCGTCCGGGTTTTCTCGGGTCACCCGGGTTTGGCCGGGCTGTTGCCACAGCCGGTCTTTTATTAAACCCGAACCGGTCCAGCCACCGGGTCGACCCGCCGGGCCGGGCCGGGTTTAATAACTATGGGTTTTAAAGCCATGTACGATAAAAGACAACAGCCGACTAAGAAGGGCGAAACCGTAAATAACAACGAAAAAAGGTGCTTTCTTTTCTTCTTAGTTCTCTCTGGACATCTCCAGAGACCCCAGGAAATATCTCCATAAACACTGTTTCTCCTCTCTTATAGCATAAAAAAAAAAAAAAACAAAGCAACAAAACATCAAACGCTTTGCGTACAAAGCACAAAATCAATCTAGAGACTCACAAACAATGGATGGAGTTGCTCCATACTTGTCGTCGTCATCATCTTCTTCTTCGTTGAAGATATTGAAGAGAAAAGAAGTGGATGAAGTCAGTGATGATTTCTCCGATTTCTCCCTTTCCGCTCCTGCTCGCAAGACTCGCCGTCTCGTTCTGGTACTATTCCACTCCCTTTTTATCTTTTTGTTAAAAAAAAACCCGAGATTTTTTTAGAAAATATTCATCAATTTTGTGGTTTGTGTCGGTTTTGTGTTAGGATGCTGAGCTGCCGACGATTATAGAGGAAGAAGAGGGATCAATGATGCCGGGTGAGTTCGGTGAAGAAGAAGGGGACTGTGGTTTAATTAGCAATGAGCAGAGGAAGAACCAGGGAGTGCAGATAGAGGAATTGTTCATGCCAGAATCATCATCAGCAACTTCTGATAACGAAGAGAGGGCTATTGTTTTATTCAAGCCTGTTAATAACCTTCACTCGCTGCATCGTTCTCCTAATAATTACTCTGTTTCTCTTGATTCCAACATCATTTCTGGCTTCAGAAGTAAGTGATTGAGCTAATTTCTTTGACGGGTTTTTGTGATTTTTGTCTAGGAGTGGAATTTGAGGGTTTAAAAATGATGGGTTGTGGCTAAAACTGGATAATTTCTGTTTATGCAGATCAGTTTCTACGGTCAAGCCAATCTGGTGGAGTAAGATCAGTTGAAGAAGAGGAGGAGGCGGCAGGGGCAAGAAGGGATAATAGCATGGCTCTTGTGCCTTGGGTTCCTTCTCAAACTCAGCCTGCTTTTTTGCAAGAAATAATGTATAGTAATGCTAGTGTGCCACAAACTGAGCTGATGGATTCTGAAGAAATGGGAGAAGCAGCAATGGATATTGAAGAAGACAATAATGATCAAAATTATAGTGGAAGTGTAGGGCTAGGACAAGTACAAGGGAACCAGGCATTTGGATTTGGTGGAATAAGAGCAGGGAGTGATGGCCTCCCTCAGTGGCAGCAACAGCATTGCTTGGTGCCGCAGATTCCTCAAAATCCCAACCCAACTCCTGTTACTTGGCTCCCGTAAAGTGGGCTTGCTGGTTTTAGCAATGGCCTCCATTTTTTGTAAGTTTTGTTCTCTGGAGTGCAATGAAAGCAGTGTTAGATTGGGGAATGAAGAATGTATATGATGGGGGCGTGAGGAAACTATTAGAAAGTGTTCCTCTTGTTTTCTTTGCTTTGGGGGACCCACTTTGTTTTGGTTCTTGGGGAACTGAGGTTATGATGAGGTTGTGAGGGTTTCTTTTCTGGATGACAAGCTTATTGTAGAAAGGAAGTTGAGATGAAATAGTAAAATGTTAATGGTCTGGAGTTTCTTGTGTTCTTCTAGGTTTATGTTTCGAGTTGGATTGGTGTTTTCCATTGGAGTTGATCATAGCTTGTTCATTTTGCTTAATACTGATAAAAAGCCGTAGTGCATCCAGCCATTCACTCTTGAAGCAAATCCAATTGCTGTAAGCAACTCCTGCCCTTTTTGTTGGTGAGTGAACCAGAAAAGATCAAACTTTAAAATAAACTTGGAACATCAATTTCAAACCTCCATTCGGTGCATCATGATATGCAGGAGACATGAGAAAGAATGAGAGTTTGATTGGTTTTCTGCCCTGAGAAAGTTTAGGAGCATCGATTTATATTAGTTTTTGGTACTGTATCCATTTGATCTAAAGATTAGGCATCGCATTGTGTACAGAAAAAATAATACGCCACCTGGAAAAGGATGTAAAGAGAGAAGGCCCAAGTGATTAACTGTTTCAACAGTGTCATTATTGAGGGTTCAGTTCTACTCTGAAAGTAAGTTGCAACAAATAAGAAATAAAATAAAATGATGCGTCCACAGCCTCTCGAGAGGCCCTTCGACATCCATCTAATTGTCGTCCCCAACCGCCAGCACAAAAAATATGGGACTGTCATGTATATCTGCTGATTGGAAGTCTCTGTGATGGTTAAGGTTGCACCTGCATGGCATAAATAACTGTACGAAACCATCTATGTGGTGGAACTGGCTCTCTGCTTAATCTCCTGATACATATACCTTCTCTGCGTAGTACTTTTTCTCATTTTCTGCCTTCTTGGCATTACGTTTCTGCATTGAAGTTTAGGGTTAGTCAGAAGCAAAACATCATCGCATGATATACTACCCTGTGAATACAATCCTACTATCCAAAAAATGGTTTACAGTGAACTTATTTGTGAGGTATAATGAGCAGGAAATCAAATGACATCGTAAAAGGATGAATACTAAGGGCAAGTAATCAAATAAGGACATTGGATCCCAGACTTGAATACCAGAATGAAAAAATTCAGAATTTGAACAGTAACTATTTATGCCCTAACGAAGAAAATGAATAGCTACTCATTCACAGCTGAAAAAAACTTGACAATGCCTTCAAGAAATCTGGATTTACTGACTGTAGCTCACCAGTTCGACTCAGAGATTGTAATTCACCAGTTCAACCACATGGGACCATGTGAGAAATTGGGTTAGTGAATCCCGCTGGTCAGGACCATTCAATGAGTGAATTAAGCAGTGCTCAATGCCATCTGGTTAGTTTTTTCCAGGCAATTTCATAAAATGTAGTGGTGCAAAGAATGGACGACAGTCGACACGAAATGCACAATTGGAATGTCAATCCAAAAGGAAAACACAAATCACATTGAACTCATTCAAGTAAAGCAAGAGTGAGAAGCTTAGAACTACCAAGTAAGCCTCGTGATTGGCAACTATCCTTTGCGCCACTGAAGTGGTTGTTATAGTTTTAGGGCTGTCAAGCATCCGGAAAATTCTCATGCTCTTTGGAACTGCATACGGATCAGGTTCTCCCTACATGAAGCAAAACGTTTTTTTTTTCAATTTTCCAATTGCCTAAGCACATAGAAGTTGCATGAGAAAAAAGGGATTCAATCAGGGAAATCGAAGAATTAAGCTTACAGCCATCAACGAGTTGTTCTCTGCTACTGTCCCATGCACAACCAAGGTGATGTTAAAAGTTGTGACCTGATCATGCAAATAAAGGAATACCTCGGGGTTAAGAAATCATACAACAATGGTCATTCAAAAATGTACTATGCCTCAACATTAATAGGTTGATAAACAGATCCAAAACTACATCAGTTAATAATAGAAACTCAGGAAGGTGTCAGTTTGAAACCTCAGTGGAAGGTGTATGTTTAAAGAACTGAAACTACTCTAGAAAAGAAGGGAGCAACATTTTGGCTAAAGACACCAATTCAGTCTATGCTTTTCGTTAGAATCACTTTACTCAGAGTTCAGAATTCATCTTTGAAATCATACCATATACTTCAGTTAAATTGATGTTGATTACATGACTCCAAGAACTATTTCTGTTGTTCATAAGCTTGGCAAAGGAGCTGTTTAGGTTCCAATGACATTTGCAACTTTCTAAGATCAAGCATATACTTCAACAACCATTTGTAAAAATAAGGATCAACCTGAATCCTTCAACACATAAAGCAACTACACAGAAAAATCTTGTTGTTAAAGCTAAAGCCCAAGTAATTTCAAAATCCCAACAAATTTCTTCATTCAGCATGCATTAACCCCATCTCTGTACGAGCATCTGTGATGCATTAACAATAAACCATTATCTGTTTAAAACTCTCATATCAAAGTACATAGAATTACCATGTCTTTTGTAACTTCCCAAGGTGCACCAATGATGACTTCATCAACATAGCGGCAGGCCAGCACGCTAAGACTACGTTCATGCAGATGCATAATTGGGTGACCTTTCCCTCTATGTTCACTGCGCAAAGCAGCATTATGTTTCATTATATTCTGCTGTACTGACACAAGAAAGTGCAGATACAAGTCTTATCTGATGCATTCAAACATCCGTAAGTGCAAAAATTGCTGATATCAAGTGTGCTAATGTACAATGTACACAAGAAAAATCAAGCATCAAAAGCAAATTGATATATATACCTTACAATCTGGTCAGTGTGGATCCCAACCAGCAGAAAATCTCCAAGCTGCCTAGCACTCCTGAGAATCTGAGCAAGGAAAAATATAAGAGGGGAAAAAATTTCTCAACAAATTTACACATATGGTTGCCTTTTAGCGATAAAGGAAACAGAGCATTTTGTATGGCATATATACTATGGATGGGTGCATCATGCATCTACTGGGATAACCAACAAGGGATTCAGAGTCTTGAAAACCAAAAGCTAACCAATCACACCATAAAACAATTAATGAATCAGATAAAGCTGCTTCCCCAGATAGCCACAGTGACATTAAATCTGTTGAACAAGTTTGACAAACCATTCTACTGGATGCAGACTTGAAAAGGATTAACTCTGATCCAATCATGTTTGCTTTTGCTATCAGACATAAACACCAGGAGTTATAGTAACCCAGTCCAGAGTGCTGGAATTGTCAATTTGAGCAATCATCAAGTTTCACTGTGTCATGCAAGGCAGATATTTGAGTGGATGGCATTGAGCCATGTATACCTACAGTGCCATGTTGAAAAGCACTAAGCTGATGCCCAATAGAACTACAGTCCACAAAAATATGCAGTGATGTTGGAGCCACAAACTTTGGCATGGCAATGAGATACAATCACAGCTTTTTTATTGTGATGGAATTGCAAGAATCATTGCAAAGAATGACGACAGTAAATCATTGATGATTAATGATACCTCCACATGTCCAGCATGGAAGAGATCAAACGCTCCATCGATGTAGACAACACGAGCATTTGGTCCTGGTCCCTAAGATAACATGCAATGCACAGAGTCATTCGATCAAATAAGGTCCACATACACTGATGAAAGGAGGAAAATTTTTAATTGTATGCCCCCTTTTGCCTCAAATCATGCACAGGATATCTGATTAGCACCTCAATTTCCCTTCTAGTTCCAAACAAGAAATGCCGGTATGGAAATATATGCTAAAAAAATATTTTGATTGGAGGATCAAAGATGCCATATATAATTATTTCCAGTTAGTGGTCACAAACTCATGCTTTACTGACTTCACAAGATAATTATGAAAAGCAAACATGTGATACCTTGCCATTTGAAAATTGCACAATTCGCCGGGATGTTGGTAGAAATTGAGATATATGGGCACTGTTGGATTGACTTCCTTTAAGAGCAATGCCAGGCAAAGATGATGAATCATCGTGATTTTCACAAGCTTTTGTATCCTTCAAAGAAGAAAGTATTCTACCTACATTAATAAGTTGAGCTGTAATTAGAAACAAAAATAAAACAAGAAAGTTATCTTTATAAGTGTAAAGGATGAAAGTATGGGCAAGAGATCAAACACTTGTACTGATGACTTGCACTCAACTAAAAAAAAGTACAGTATATTCATTGATAGCCCCAAACATATAGCTATGATCATGTTAGTTTTTTCTAACCAATCAATTTTTTGACTATTGTCCAACAATTTCAGAGATTGATCAAGAGAAGTTATAGTACCTACAATATCGGTGCTGGAGACACCTTCTGTACGTTTAATCTGCTTATAACGCCCAGCTTTCTTGGCCAAGGCATAGGCATCAGTTCCATCAGGAAGCAAGCAAGGATCATCACCATGTATGATATAATCAATCTTATGCTCATTGAAGAGACTGTTCATGAATTTCTCTGTAATGGCATAAGGAGCATTGGCTATGACTTCATCCACCCACTTTAATCCACTGACAAGGGCCAGCCTGAGAATAATGAACATGTGGAACATGTATAGTCCAGTTAATATATTGCCAGAGAAAATTGGCCTAACTACAGATATTTCATCTTATTCATGTTTTATAGTCCGTTGCAATAACAACTAAATGAACACAGATGATAATGTCATAAACAAACTGATATGTCGCCCTCAAGAAGCGCATAGCTCACTTTGCAATCGACGTCATAAACTTTGACCAGTTCCATTACTAGTCCAGCAAGATTTGGCAAATTTATTCCACATAATTCAGCAAAATGTATTGCAATTAACAGATTCTGATCCCATGACTTCTTTTGTAAAATTAAAACACAACAAAAAAAATAAGAACACTTCAACTGAAAGAAACATGTCCAGCCATTTCAAAAAAAAAAAAAAAAAAAACCACATAAAACAAATCAACGGGAAAAAAAAAATGAAAGGAGCAACGCACTAAAATACCTCTCTTCCATGGATAAAACAGGAGGGCCCTTATTGGCAACAATCTCCTCATCACTAACAACACCAACCACCAATTCATCTCCTAAAGCCTTAGCTTGCCTCAAAGCATTGGCATGTCCATAATGCATAAGATCAAAACAACCATCCATATAAACCCGAATTCGCTTCTTCTGACATTTCTTTTTATGAAAAATTCCCAGATCAGACCACATATAAGGCAAAGAAGAGAACCCAAGTCCACCAAAATAACTAGTTGATAATCCAAGCAAAGCAGCTGTTAGCATTAGTCCACCAAACAGATGTGGGTAGTAATACACCCCATCCCAAATCGAACTGCTGCTCTCATACTCCATTCTCCCACTATCCTCTGTTTTTGTTATGCTATTCCAATCTTGAGGAGAGAGTATTGGAGATAGAGAGAGTATCCAGAGACACAAACCCTGCATAAGTTGAGACAACAATTGAAGTCAGTTACCAAAACAAACATTGTGATTTAACATAAATCATCGTAAAGTTGTTGTCTTGAAGTTAATTCACAAACTTAACAAACTAAAAAGTCCCACCAAATGTTAGCACAAAAGAAAAAAATAATTAGAATTGGAATTCATAAAAAACAAATGAACTTGTTTGAATAAACAGAAATCTAAATCACACCCAGGAACACCAACTAAAATTCAAATTAAAACAAAACGAAACAAAGATTGTAATTCAAGCAATAAAAATTCCAATGCCAAGCTAAAAAAAATACAGTAAATACACCAAATCTGAATAAATTTCTTTCCCTTTCGCCCTTTTTCCCAGTAAATTATGAATCAACCCAGAATTCAAAAAATATAAAATTTTTACCAAAAGAAACCAAAGAAAAATAGAAATGGGAGAGAATTCAACAAATGGTTGCTAAATTTAATTAAATAAACAAATGGGGGGCTTTTTTTCTGGAGAATTAATGAATGGGGTTGGTCTAAATCTGAATCTCAAACTCAAGAACTAAAAAGAGAATATTTCTCATGTAAGATGCAAAGAGAGAAAGAAAAGGAACAGAAAAACCTGAAGGAAGGAAACGGGAATGAGAGAAAACCAAAGAAAATGAATTCTTGAAAACATAGAAACTAAAGCCTAGAAATCTGAATCTGTCAGATCGAGAATCATGTTTTCACCTCTCTTTTTTTTTATCGTTTCCTCTTTCTTAGAAAACTTTTAGCTGGATTCCCTCTCTATGTGTTGGCTCTGTTTTTATTGTAGTTGTGAAGTTCGGACATGTACGATAAGTTAATCCGAAATCCAGCAACTATTCTGGATTGAAAAGAAATAGAGGAAGGAAAAAAATTGAGTGATCGGGGCAAAAAATATGAATTTGACTTGCTGATTTATAACTCTTGAAGAATTTTATTTTTTTAAAACAGTATTATAATAATTTCTGTAAGTTTCAAAATTTATACTCCATAATTCAGACTTTGCCTCAATCAACCCTGAGCAGGTCTTACGGCTATGATTTTTATGCCTAGACCCACTAGAAGGAATCTTGCAAGAAACAAAAAAAAAAAAAGTTGTCTTTCTTTTTTCTTTAAAATGAAAAAAATTCTCACCATTCAAAAAGAAAAGAAAAGAAAAGGAAAATCTCTCACCTTTGATTTTGGTTTATTTAATTATTTTTATATTATTATATGTGCTTTGAGTTTGATGTATCTTTGTGATTAAGAAAGCAAAGCATCTTTGAAACTTATGCATACGAGGCTAGCAAACACATGTGAATGGTGTAGAGGGAAATGTCAGGTTGGTGCATAGACTTTAAAAGATTTATTGTTTGAGTCCTTAGTCTTAACTTTTATCATTTTCTCCCATTGAATTTGTAAAAAACCTTGATTAAATCCTACTTTGAATGCAATTTCATACCCATAAATGCTCAAACTAGTCTTCTTAATCCTTAAATGACTCAAATTAAAGTTTGAATTTCATAATATTATCGTGAGCTTTGAGGACCGTTAATATCATAATGGTCTTAAGCAATTTGAGAAATTGATCAATTAGAGTTCAATTGATGTTTTTTCTCTAATTTAAAGCATTGACTCCTCCATTAACAGAGGAGAAGCTATCGTTGAGAGAATGAGGCTATTGGAGTTGAATAGGATATGATTGAAGGTTTGAATAAAGTAAAAGGGTCAATTTGAAAGGAAAAACCCTCTCCACGTTCACTTCAAAAATCTAAGAAAAAGGATTCAGCAGACTACAAGTTGCACGTCATTGCCATAATCCCGGAATTTATAATTAGGGATTGCAAAATTGTTTTTTTTTTAAAAAACCCTTTTTTTCACCATTTTCATAACCTGAGTTTGTTATATATCCCGTTTGTTTTTAAAAGTATTTTTATAATTTTTTTTAAAAATTGTTTTGCTGTATAGTGTAAAAAATAAATTTTAAAAACTAAAAACATTATTTTAATTTATTTTCAAACAACAAATATTTTTAAAAATAAATATTATCACAATATCAAATATTTACATAATTATAAAAACTTTTTAAAACCTAGTTTCAACCTTAAAATTCATTCAAAATATATATAATTTTTTTTCTTAACTTACTTTTCAATTTCGATAACAATAGTAAATAAATTCTACTTTCAAAAACCAACCAAAGTGGTTTTTATAGTTGAAATATAGATGATTGAAAGTTTTTTTCTTTTATCTTTATTTTTCACGCTTATCTTCTTCCTTGAAATTATTTGAAAATATAAAACAAATAAAGTTTAACCACTCAAATTTTAAAGTTTGAAAATACTAAAATACTAATTACAAATCAGCTTATAAAATTACAGAGCATATCTACAGCAGCGAAATAAACATAATTTTATTTATTTAATTAATTGTTTTTTGTTAATGTTAGCATCCAAACAAAAAATCAGTGCGTGTAATCTTTTAAATAAAATAAAATTACGTGTAAACAAAACTGATCACGCATCTCGCGTGGCAAGCTTGACTTTCACGTTGAAATCGTGCGTGTAAAATACTGTGATTAGCATCGATTAATAGAATAAAAAATGCTTAATTATTAAATTAGAATATGTATGCCTTGGATCTTGAAAAAGATATAATTTCTACTTTCTATTACTTTATGTTTACATGTTACAAGAGAATTTGAAAACCTTGACATAGATGAGCGGAGCAGTACCGTTAAAGCAAAACCATGAAAGAATAACAACCGGCCATGCTTATGATCACCAGCACCGGCCCTGATCCTCATTGCTTCCCTCAATCAAAGAAGATACATAAATGGATCTTTGCACAAAACATGGTGAAATTGTTAACGTCACAGATGTTTATTTTGAGTTTAGAAAGATAGGAAACAAATATCTGTCCACTTCCCTTCCGTGTTATGGTTTTAAATCAAAGCAATTACAAGCATTTTCTGTGTTTTGGTTCGTTTTTGTCAGCAAGCAAGCATAGAAGAAACAGCTGATCGTATAGCTAGCACACATACCATCAATTAGACCAGGGACAAAGTCTCCGTAAACTTGAGAGCATGGCAGCTGTAATGCGTGTACGGATGAAAACTAAATAGCTTCTTGAATGTTTTGTGCTTGAAGCTGTAAGATATGATCTCACCAGGCATGTTGATCACCAGCAATGGCCCTTCTTCATCGTTTTCCTCGATAAAAGAAGATACATAAATGGATCCACTCACGAAACATGGTGAGACTGAAGGGTCCTGATCGGTGATCTCTGGATATGCCATTACGATGGCGTTCACATCTAGATAGTACTTCACAAACCATTTCGAACACCCCTTCTCCATGGCATAAACGACAATGTATTGAGGGTCAATATTGGAACTGCTGCTGCTTGTCGTTTTGTCATCAGGCATCTCAGGAGAGGCATTCACACCCATAGCTATAATATCAGGTTTTTGTTCTCCAGGCAATAACCCAATAAAGTGCAATTCCCCACCGGACTCCCCAAAATACCTGAAGTTGCTGGCTTCCCAAGACTCAGGAAGTGGAGGGCTTGGCATTGCTTGAAGACTTTCCTTATCAAGCAAGAAACAGAACCCATTTCCCATACGACTAATCCAGTGAATAGCACCATTCCAAAAGACACCATTGTTCAAGTTCACGCTCGAAGAATCAAAATTTTCTTGCTTTAGAGAAAGCTTCCAAATCCTGGTCTCAGATGAGTAGACATGGATCTCAAGCAATGATTTAAAGTAGTGAATACAAAGAACCTTGTAGTAAGGTGATTTTGAAGGATCAAACACCAATTGAATTCGATTAGAACGAATTCCATCGCCAGATGGTAGAGTTAGCTCCACAAACTGTCTTGTTGTAGGATTGAATACATAATAATACGTTGGTTTAGTTCTCTCAGCAGAATACCGCATCCTTTTAGAGCACAAGAGCAAGCCATTGCAGGACTGAGAAACATAAGTACTTCCGGGTTTATCAGGATCGAAACGAAGAAAATCGGAGGAAACATCAAGTACTGATTTCCCATCAATAGAAACATATAGGTAACTACTAGGTTTCTTGAAATGGAATGCTACATTGAGGAGGAGACCAGAAATGGTGTGAGGATTGAGGTAGGTATGGCGGATAGAGAAACTGGGATGGGAGATTATAGATAGCCATCTCTTGGAGATTACCTTGAGTTTCAGGACATTTTTTACAGGCAAATGTAACAAAATCTCGCTGACAAAGTCATCATTGCCAAGGACAACATCAACAGGCGATGATTTCTTCTTCTTTGGTGAGTTAAAGGAGACTTCTAAATGGCTTGGAGAAGAGGGAATCATTCTTCCTATTTCTTTCTCCTGATTCTAAGATGTTGTGAACTGGATTTTCCTTCTGACAGACACTTTTTTTTTTCAGTTTTCAGAATATCGGGGGATTCTCTCATAAGAAGGGGAGACAGATTTCAGTTTCCAAAATAAGATTTCTTAGAGGTTAAGTTGAAATCTGGATAAAGATGGCTGTTCCGATCACTTTATGACCGGTCATCAACTACTTTTCCTGTGTGAAATGGGAAAAAGTGGTATGATTGAACTCATAAAAGCACAATCAAACACAACTTCAAGCCAGAACCTCAACGTACGTGTCGGTAAGCACCATGCCAGCCCAACTCTTAATTTGGATAACTTTTTGTGACAACTCAGCAAGTAAGTAGACAAATTACTCGGATTTGACCGGTCAATTTCCACTTGTTTTTTTTTTAAATGCGGCTCTGGTCAGGTCCTAAATCGACCGGTTCTAGATCAACCTGTTAACTTAAACCGGGTTTAACAACAAAGGCCGCACCCATCAATTCAGCAAAATCGGACTCAATTATAAAATTGTAATCTCTCTATAGGGTAAATCCATTGCAACTTGTTTATAATTTGGTCCAATTGGATTAAATTTGAAGAAACTGTTTAAACAGGGGTTGATTTGCTACGAACACAAGGCCTAAATTGGGATGTACTTTTTTCCCATGAACTTTCTTGAACATTTTCTCGACCAGATCATGACAAATGACCTCATAAAGAAACTGCATTCACACACCACATTAGGACTCAATCCACTTGCTACGTAACAGCCATTACTTTTCCACCTCAAGAACGTGGAGCTCACCACCTAAGTGCTCGTGCATTTTCTTCGGTCATGGCCTAAGATTTAAAAAATGAAAAAGAGTTTTGAGTTTTTTAAAAATTAAATTGTGATATGACTAGGTTAATCAGATTACCACACTAGAATAACTTTGAGTTAAATTATATATATAAAAAAAACTAATCCGGGTCACAAGCGTTTGCCTCGGATCTACTTGCCAACTAGGTTTAATCATTGTAGCTTAAGATTATTACTCTAATCGTATAAAATTAGTGTTACTCACCAATTAATTACATGTCTAAATTTCAATAATTATGCTATAAGGAGGTGTAAGTTTCAGATTTCCATTAAAAAATTTGTGGTTTGCCGTGTTGTTAGAGTTACACAAGATAAGAAAAAAAAAAACAGCATACTTTCCGACCTGCCGTGAGTTGAATGAGAGGTGTGTAGCTAGAAAAATTAATTACACAACAACATAGATATAGACGGTTTTATATATTGAAGTTAAAAAATAAAAAATATATATTATTTTAATATATTTATTAATAAAAACTATTAAAAAAACAACTTTTATTACCATTCCAAACAGTTATAACATCTAATTTCAATTATTACTTTGCAAATTCTAAGCTAGTACACCTTATGATTTTTATTTTTTTCACTTTTTTTTATGTAATAAATCCCTATTATTAATTTAGCTTAATATATTAATTAGTAGACTTGATCGATGAGGTTTTAAATTAACTTGGTAACACTTAGTTGATCTAAGATGATTTAATTAACTTAATGGATCAACTAGCAATTTGATTGCTTGGGTCATAATCTAATTTAATAATTTTTAAATATAATGTTATTTAAATTTAAATAAAAAACTTAAAATAACATTATTTTAAATCAATTTAGATTAACTCATTCATCTTATCAACTATGCCAGTTAATATCAAAGTACACTTGCAATTTTTATTCTTTCAGTGATATAATATTTTGTTCCCATAAAAAAGACATTATCCCAACATATCTATTCACTTTAAATGGTGAGTCTGTTTATCTCAGGATATGCCATTACAATGACTTTCATATGCAGACAGTACTTAACATTCAATTATCTTGGACTAAGGGAATTAGCCATTGATCCTTTCGTTGTCTGAACCAGAGTTTTCTTTTAAGGTTAAAGCCTACTCGTGTTTCAAAATGGTCGCAGGTTCTTTATATAGAAATTAAGAAAATCGGATTACTTAGAGGTCAAGTTTTAAATCAATTATTGTTCTTATGGTATTGAATATTGACAGATTCTTTATATAGAAACTACTTAGAGCTTGATGAGGCACAAAATTAATTCCAAGGTGTTTAATTAAAAATAATTTTTATGAGTTAGATAATTTTTAATTCTAGCAATATGAAATATTTTTTCTGGCCAAAAGGGCTAGTAATTAATACTTAGTAAATAAAAAAGGTTAATAGCTAATATCTGCAATTTTATATATATATAGATTTGAGAACTTTTATATTCTTAAATGACTATTTTTGTAAAGAAAAAAAATATGCAATGATAGTTTAGAGAAATAGATTATGAAAACATACATTTTAAAAATATAAAGAATAAAAAAATTGTAAACTCGGCTTTGAAGGATTTATAAAATATTTATAAATTACGTATTTATATAGATAAGAGGTTGAAGAGTTATTTTATTATATTTATATTTAAAATTATATTCTGTTAAAAATAGAATGTATTATATTAATATAAAATATTAAAGTATCCATGCAGGGTTCTAAAATATTTTTCAAGAGAGTGTAGGACTCGAGTGAGTTATCATTAAGAACAAAAAAATAGGCCTAGATAAGCTTACGGATTCAAGCATGTTGGATTGAGATGTTACAGCTTGAGCCCACAAACAAGCTAGGGTGCATGTCCAGCAGTGACCCGGGTCCAGGGTCCATAATTCCATGTGATTATGGAAGATCATTTTGGCCCAACTGTTGTCAAATTTTGTTACATACTTTTTTGTTCTTATTTTCTTGTAGCTTGAGCATTCGATCCCTGATCTGGGATAGAATTTATTGCTCGAATTTGAGCAGAATCAGAATGGAAGCCGAACCTGACACCTCTTTAACCCAACTTGATTACCTTTTTTGTGTGTGATTTTCCAGGACGACACCTTTTTCCAGCACTAGGAATTCTTCATGACCTGAACTGGTTGATAAGCACCAGCCTTGCAAGAAAGCAACATTTGATAAAACACAAATTAATCATGTAATTAATAAGTCCAGATAATAAAAGGATGGATCGTGATTTATCTCAACAATTATAAACAAATTACTTCTTCTTGGATTTGTTTCTTCATTCGTTCCCCTCTCACGCCTCAAAACAACAAGAAGAAGATGTGTATAGGGAATTTTATTCAAAAAATAATATTGACATTCAAGTTTTAAAAAGGTTGTCATAGTCAACTATAGTTGAGAATGATTAGGAGGCTTAACCTAATAGGTTAGCCAACCCTTTCTATATATATGAGTAGGGCAATATACAATAGTAAAGGTGGAGATTACCACATAAGAATATGACTACAATATTTCCTATATAATTACATGCTATAATACGCCCCCTCAAGCTGAGGGTGGAGGATCAACCCGAAGCTTGAATCTAAAAGCAGTAAATGAAGCAGCAGGAAGTGGCTTAGTGAAGACATCGGCAAGTTGATCCTGAGAGGAAATAAAACGAATCTGAATCTCCTTCTTCGCAACTCTATCTCGGACAAAATGATAATCAATCTCAATATGTTTTGTGCGAGCATGAAATATAGGGTTTGCGGACAAATACGTGGCACCAAGGTTGTCACACCAGATAATAGGGGCAGAAGGAGTTGGAATCTGAAGATCCGTTAACAAGTACTGAAGCCAGATAACTTCAGCCGTGCCATCGGCTAAGGCTTTGTACTCAGCTTCCGTCGAAGAACGAGCAACAGTGCGTTGCTTACTCGATTTCCACGAAATTGGCGTCTGACCAAAGAACACAAGATAACCACCTGTAGACTTTCTATCCTCAATACTACCTGCCCAATCTGCATCTGTAAAACCATGTAAAGCAAAGGAAGAGCTGCGAGTAATATGTAAACCATGTGATGTTGTACCACGGAGATAACGCAAGATGCGTTTCACGGCAGCCCAATGGGATTCTGTAGGAGCATGCATAAATTGACAGACCCGGTTAACAGCAAAGCAAATATCCGGGCGTGTGAAAGTGAGATATTGGAGAGCACCAACAAGTTGCCGAAAATGAGTAGCATCAGGAAACAATGGATCCGGCATAATAGTGGCTTTGGATGCCGAAATAGGAGTATCAACTGGTTTACAGGATAACATACCAGCTCGTGTGAGGATATCAAGTGTATATTTATGTTGACAAAGCATAAGTCCCAGACTAGTACACTGCACTTCAATACCCAAGAAATAGTGAACATCACCCAAATCCCGAAGTTTAAATTCTGAGCTCAGTAGCTGAATGAGTCGTTGTAGCAGAGTTCCATTATTACCCGTAAGCAGAATATCATCAACATAAACCAAAAGATAACAAATATCACTACCAACCGAGAAGATAAACAATGAGGTATCCACTTTAGAAGCACGGAAACCAATGGATAATAGAAAATCATTCAGACGAGTGTACCAAGCCCGCGGAGCCTGTTTTAACCCATATAGAGATTTATGCAATCGACATACATGACCTGGGAGTGCAGAATCAACAAAACCTGGAGGTTGTTTCATGTAAACCTCTTCATCAAGGACTCCATTTAGAAATGCATTATGAATGTCAAGCTGATGAATTTTCCAACCACTCGAAACTGCAATGGAGAACACTAAGCGGACTGTTGCCTGTTTGATAACAGGACTAAAAGTTTCTGAGTAATCAATACCTTCTTGCTGAGTGAAGCCCCTAGCAACCAGGCGCGCCTTATACCTCTCAATGCTACCATCAGATCTGCGTTTAATTTTGTAGACCCATCGGCTACCAACAACATTCATGGACGGATGAAATGGCACTAAAGTCCATGTTCTGTTTGCGCGTAAGGCCTGAATTTCCTCTCGCATAGCATTATGCCACGCCTCATATCTGTTAGCATCAGGAAAAATAAGTGGCTCATGCGAGGGAGGAGAAGTTACCCGACTGAAGGAAGCAGCAGAGGTGGCTGCCGTGGTGGTGATCAACGCTGTCTTGGGCTGTCTCGGACGAAGAACCATGGGGTGTTTAGGAGCAGCGGGACATGGAGTAGCAGCACTTGTACCTGGAATGTGCTGAAGAGGATAAGAGGAGAGATCAACACAAAATTGCAGACCAGGAGGTGAAGCCGGGGAGGTGCGGGGTTGTGCCGCAACTGAATCCTGCAAGTCAGAACCTGTTCCTGCACAATAATCATTGGAAAGACAAGCACGTGGTGATAGTATGGCTGTGTGGGGTGGTGAGGCAGGGTCGGCTAAATCAACGGGTAGGGGAGCAAGCTGGGGGGTTGCGGCAGGGGGCAAAGGTGGGTTGTGTGTTTTGTCGAGTTGGGAAGGAAGAGGCTGAAAACAGGAAGGGGGTTGCAGTGATGGAAGATAGGTAGGTGGAGTGGGGGGAACCGGGGTTGTTGTTACCTGTTCAGACTTTTGAAAAGGAAAGACATATTCATGAAAACGAACATGACGGGAGACATAGACACGACCAGACTCTAAATCAAGACACCGATAACCAAGATGAGACGAGCTATAGCCTAAAAACACACAAGGAGAAGACCGAAAATCTAATTTATGAGCATGATATGGACGTAAAAATGGAAAACAAAGACACCCAAAAGTGCGTAGAAAATTATAATCAGGAGTGCGATGAAACAGGCACGCAAAAGGAGATTTATTTTGAAGAACAGGAGTAGGCATGCGATTAATAAGATAGACTGATGATTCCATAGCATAGTTCCAAAAACGCAATGGTGCATTACACTGGCCTAAAAAGGTTAGGCCAGTTTCGATAATATGTCTATGACGACGTTCAACTGTGCCATTTTGTTCATGAGTATGAGGACAAATTAATCGATGATGAATACCAATTGTTTGAAAAAATATATTTAATTTACGATATTCACCACCCCAATCAGTTTGAACAGATTTAATTTTAAGAGAAAACTGACGCTCAACAAGTGTCTGAAAACGTTGAAACGTGGAAAATACATCAGATTTCGCAACAAGCGGATAATACCATATATATTTAGTGTGCGCATCAACAAATATAACAAAATAACGAAAACCATCAGAAGAAAACATTGGAGCAGGGCCCCAAACATCACTAAAAATTAATTCAAGTGGGGTAGAAGTTTTGTGACCCGTCGGTCGTAATGACAAACGGGATGACTTGCCTAATGGACATGCTTGACATTGAGTAAAAGATCGTTTAGACGTACAAATAATTTTATTATCAGAAACTAACAAATTTAGAATGCGAGGAGTTGGATGACCTAAACGACGATGCCACAAGTCGGCAGTCGCGGAAATGCAAGGAGACCAAAAAGCTTGAGGAACTGACGTAGCCGAGGACTCGGAGAGAACATAAAGACCATCATGACTCCGACCGGAAAGAAGAACTTCCTTGGTGACGAGATCCTTCACATAAAACACAGAATCGTGAAATTCAAAATAAACATGATTATCACGACAGAATTTCTGAACAGATAACCACGGTTTGGTAATGTGAGGCACACGAAGAACATTAGTTAATGTAAACGAGCGTTTGGGGGAATATAAAGTAGTATGTCCAACATGGGATATGTCAAGGGCCTTACCATCACCAACATGCAAGAAATCATTACCAAGATAAGGAGCAGAATCAGTTAGAGTTGCAAGATCAGGCGTCACATGTTGATTCGCGCCGGTGTCGGGAAACCAAGTCGTTGCAGCAGAATCATTCGCAACAGCAAGGTGAGCAGAGGGCTGCTGTGTGCTACTGCGAAACTGATAGCATTGAAGAGCTGAATGGCCAGGAGTGGAACATAATTGGCAGCGCACATGTCCAGACCACTGCCCCTGATTTGGCCGAAAATCTGCAGCAGAGGTGCGCCTGTTCTGCCACTGATTTTGCCTCCAATCTGCAGCGGAGTGACCTCTGTTTGGGGCCTGAAATCGGTTGGTGTTTGAGCGCCAATTACCTCTAGAACGTCCTCTGTTTCGGCTGTGATTAGTCATGGCATAATAAGCAGAATTCGGAGGTGTTGGCAGCAATGGTGGCTGCTGCAGCAGAGAAGAAGAAGACAGCAGTGATGAAGAGGATGAACCGACAGCCATGGAGTGAAAGGAGTTTTTGTGCAAAAACTCATGGGTAAGGAGATGGCTATGAAGATCAGCATACGATAGCGGTTCAGCCTTGGTTATAAGACTAGTTACCAAGTCTTTGAACTCACCGCGAAGTCCACGAAACACATAGAGATTGAAATCTTCAAGGGACATTGGGCGACCAGCAGCAGCCAATTCGTCAAATAACGATTTGGCTTGCTGCATATACATACTAACCGATGCATCACCTTGCCGAAGGTCTTGAAAGGAGCCATGTAGTTGCATGATCCGAGAATTAGATGGAGAGGCAAGTGCCTTCTCAAGCGTGCGCCAAACACAATGTGAAGTAGAACAATCGACTACAAGATGCAGCACATCCACGGAAAGAGAGGAGAGTAGAGCACTCAAAATAAGTTGATCTTGTTGCTTCCAACGAAGAAAAGAGGGGCTGATGGCAGAAGAAGAATCAGCCGAAGCATCAATCATATAAGATGGAGGACACGGCAAGGAGCCGTCAACAAACTGAAAAACACCTTGACCAAGGAGATATGGCTTCATCTGCATTCTCCAATAAAGATAATTTGTGTTCGTAAGTTTCAACGACACAACATGGTGGGTGTTTGATAGAGGAACCATTGTAGATTGTGTTCCCATAAGAGGCAGAGGAACGGCAGAGCCAGCAGCAGGAAGAGGGCTGGCCGGTGATGATGCATCACCGGTGGAGGGGGAGATTGGATCAACGGCAGCAGGAGGAGAGTCCATGGGGAAGAAAATTAGGGCCGGCTGCAAAGAGAGAAAATATTAGGAGGCTCTGATACCAAGTTGAGAATGATTAGGAGGCTTAACCTAATAGGTTAGCCAACCCTTTCTATATATATGAGTAGGGCAATATACAATAGTAAATGTGGAGATTACCACATAAGAATATGACTACAATATTTCCTATATAATTACATGCTATAATAACTATGAGGTAAACAATGAATTAAGAGTTAAATTATATAAAAAAACTAAATTTCCAAAATAGAAACAATTTAAATTCCATAGCTCAGGACTCCATGGTAATTGAAAAGAGGAGGGCTTTGTCAGGTTGATATTATATTTGTTTCTGAGAATGTTTGAACGGGGTTCTATCTTCAGCCAGCTTTGGAGAGTAAATTATACATCAAGAACATAAAGTTATGTTTCCTTTTTCTACATTAAAACTTGAAGACAAACATGAGAGAGACAGCCATGCATGGATTCAACCTCTACCATCAATAGAACTGCTACGTCACAAAAGTATAGATTAAAAATTCTATGATTTTCCATTAGCTGTCAGGTCCCCTACCAAAAAACAAGTCAAATATCTTGATCGATCACACGCCTGCATATTCTCTTAATCACTTCATAGCACTTGCCCACGTAGCTACATGCACCTCTGAATTCCAGTGATTCTTGATACTTTATATGGCCTCACCATTTCCATGCAAAATCCTTCTGCTCTTCCCCTATCTTTCTTAACCTAGCCTGTTCATTTTTTTCTCCAGCATGACCTTTTCAACTGTGTTTACATGTTTTCTTCTATCAAGTCTTGTATAATTTGTCGCAGATACTTTGTCTGGTAACTTCAACGTTGATATTACATGGGGTGGTGGCAGTGCTAAGATCCTTTCTTTGAAATCCTCGGAGCATCATGGAAGTCTACCAAAATCTTTTCATGGAAGTGGTCCACTGGAGAGAAAAAAAAGTAAAGTAGTTGGCACTGTGAGTTTCACTATTTACAACAGGATATGGTGCAGATAATCCAATGGCATAAATCAAGATATAGAGCTGGTCTTACGTGCTATAAACATCAACACATCATCTTCCTTTTTGAACATTACCAATTTAGTGATCGTATTTCAATTTAAAAAATAAATTTATTTATTCTTTACCCTAAAAAATATATAACTCCAGGTATTTAAATATTTTTTCTCTACTTTTCTCTATAAGAGAAAATAATTTATCCTACCATCTTAGTGATCCTCATGAACTCATTCCTAACATGATGCATGAACATATCCACATTGATATTAGTAGTTAATGTATCGACCTTTTAACTGTAGTATTAATAAATTTATTAATATTAGCTCGTGGATGTATTCTGCATTCATAATATTATAGATGTAAAACCTGATTTGAAATCAGTATAAGGCAAGACTTAGTCAGGTAGAGAGGATCGATTCTAAAAAATACTAAAACATAATCAAACAAGTTCAAGCCTCAGATAAACAAGTTCTAGATTAATCCGTCAAGTTGATTCAGGTTTTATAATTATGGATGATATAACACTATAAAGTTAAATCTTTAAACCATTATTGTATAGGGATTATAACTCTGAATTAAAATTATAAATGGTTCTTAAATTTGTAATCCAAATAGATGTTGTAATGCAAGATGCGTATAAATTAGTGGTATACCTTATATATTGAGCAATTTTGCATATTGGCAAGAGTTACAAACAACATAATTTCCCACGAATGCAACTTGATGGTTTCTAAATCTAGTGGAAGAGGGATTTAATTTCAATACTATTCAAAAACTAATCCATGCTTATCTTATAAAAAAAATAAAGAAAGAAAAAGTAAACCGTCGGTTGAGTTGTCAAAGTTAATAACATGCTTGATATCGTTTGGAAACGCGGTGCAAACTGTGTTTTAAAAAATATAAAAAATTTTTTTTTGTAAAAATTTAATATGATTTGTATATTTTAGATCGTTTTGATGTGCTGATATCAAAAATAATTTTTAAAAAATAAAAAAATATCATTGGCATGCATTTCGATACGAAAAGTTATTTGAAAAGTAACCGTTACCATACTACCAAGCGTACTTAACCATAAGATATTGGAAGGAATGTTTACTAAGTCAACATATGATCCTTCTCCTTGTCTCAACTTTTCATTGTACACAAGACAATTTCCAATGTATCATATTCCCCTTCCCTTCGATTCCTTTTATGTTCCCTCTTGAACCTTCAAGTTTACCAAACAAATGAAAAAGAAAATCTGCAAGAGAGCATCTTGAGCTATCATTTTGAATCTCAAAATTATTCTTCTTTCTTTCTGCTTTGAAGTCTGGACAGTTAAGAATGGCACGCCGAGCGCTAGAAGGTATGTTCACTGCAAATTATGACTCTCTTTTCTGTACAAACTGTATTCTAATTAAAGCGTTTAGGGGACTATGGAAAATCATAAAGTCTTGTGTGATGATGTGAGTGCAACGTGTCCTGTGAGAAGTTTGGGGTGGCTATCTGTCTTTCCCGTTTATTGAATTTAGTAACCTTTCAGACTTTGGAAGAGGAGACATGGAAATTGCTATTGACATATATAATTTGGGTGTAGGGGGAACAGGAGAGGAAAAAGGAGAGGAAAAATGAACTAGGAGTGTTGTTTTTACTATAAATTGTCTAAAAGAAAAAAAATGAAGTTGGCCTTGTATTCTATTGAATGCAGTGACTCCTCCAGCACCTAATACAATACATACACAGAGCCCCTCATCAGGGAATTCTTCAGCGTTGTTTTGTCATTGGAGGGATGCTTGTGCTCGTAATATTGTTGATCCTTATCTTCTCTTCTGGAAATTTAACAAACCAGAAAAACTGAGGAAATCCCTGAAAAGAAATGGAAGTCTGAAAGGTAATAGAACAGCTGAGTGCTTACCATATTATGAAGTTAATATAGAAGTTGTAATTTTTCATAATTTGCATCTAATTACAGCAAACAAGGATTTCTGGAGTGGTAGCCTCCAAACGATAAGCTATTTCGACTTTCAGACATTGAAGAAAGCAACTAAGAATTTTCATCCTGGTAATCTACTCGGAAGAGGTGGATTTGGGCCTGTCTATCGGGTACTATTCGTAAACCGAAATGTCTCTTCTGGCAAGACATTGTTCAAGTTTGGAGTCTTGTAAGCCAAACTTTTAATTAGATTCTGCTCTGTGAAGATTTTTATGATGCATTCTCTTGTTCTGTAGGGGAAGTTAAGTGACGGTAGATTGGTTACAAATCTCAGCAAGGAGAATCAGAATTCCTTTCAGAGGTGAAGATGATTACTAGCATCCAACACAAGAACTTGGTTCGACTTCTAGGGTGTTGCTCGGATGGTCCACAAAGGTTACTCGTGTATGAATACTTGAAGAATAGGAGCTTGGACCTCATAGTACATGGTAACATCTCATCTTACATGTGAATTGTTTGTTAAGAAAAACTGAAAATAGACAGTAACATCGGATGAAACACAGTAATTGACAACAATGTTTTTAAGCCTTTCAGTGAGCTTTAACATGTTCTTTAATTCTCTTCGGCTGCAGGGAATGTTGATAAATTCCTGGATTGGGACACCAAATTCCAAATAATATTGGGCATTGCTCGAGGATTGCAATATCTACATGAGGATTCACACCTAAGAATTGTACACAGAGATATAAAAGCAAGCAACATTCTTCTTGATGTCAAATTCCAGCCAAGGATTAGTGATTTTGGGCTGGCTAGGTTCTTCCCTGAAGATCAAGCTTATCTCAGCACTACATTTGCAGGAACTTTGTAAGTATGCTACAAATATAGCAGTCAATGAACACTATTGGAACCATTGATCGATCGTTACAAGATTTCACTATTAAGATTGCATTCGGTTCCGGCCTAATGCCTTGTAACTTCTCTCTA
This sequence comes from Populus alba x Populus glandulosa, assembly GCA_033617975.1. NCBI lineage: Eukaryota > Viridiplantae > Streptophyta > Magnoliopsida > Malpighiales > Salicaceae > Populus > Populus alba x Populus glandulosa. The sequence continues at coordinate 13,012,067 of CM066160.1, forward strand.
TCTCTTGTTCAGAGGTTACACAGCTCCTGAGTATGCCATCAGAGGGGAATTTTCTGAAAAGGCAGACATTTATGTTAGGATACTGGCATGCAAACCCGACAAGATAAAAGGCTTAAATGAAAAATGAGACACACAAGAATTTACGTGGTTCACCCAATTAGGCTACGTCCACGGGCAAATAAAGAAGGATTTTACTAGTAATGTGGGAATTACAACCTCTCTCTATAATAAGAGAACAACTAAGAATCTCTCTATTACTAGGAGAAAACACCTCACTTACTCTCTCACAAATACCTCACAATTTAGTGGGATTACTTTCCCTTTTTAGTCTCTCTTATTTCTCTCTTCACTATCTCTTCTCTCTTCACTTGGCATGTATAATGCTTGGATGCTTGCCTATTTATAGGCAAGCATCCATGAAGGAGCAAGTGGCCAACTATCTTCACATTCTCCCACTTGAAGACTTTGATGATTTAATCAAGTCTTCACACTTGATCATTGTGATTCTTCTATCCTTTTAATACTTGCCATCTTCATGCTGCTTACGTTTCTGCTAGGCCATAAGAGGATCTGAACCATATATACTTATCAGTGTTGACTGGTTTGGTCAAAGCATCTGCTGGGTTTTCCTTTGTGTGAACCTTCTGAAAATCCACACTTCCATCTTCCACCACTTCGCGAACAAAGTGATACTGAACATCTATATGTTTTGTTCTTGAATGAAACGCTGGATTTCTTGCAATATGCAAGGCACTCTGACTATCACAATACACAAGAATCTTCTCGTATTTGTGCCCGAGCTCCTCCATAAGTTTCTTCATCCATATTGCTTCTTTACAAGCTTGTGTAGCTGCCATATACTCAGCTTCTGTTGTGGATAACGCTACAACAGTCTGAAGTTTAGAGACCCAGCTCACAACTCCTCCTGCAATTATGAACACATAGCCTGTAGTGGATTTTCTTTTCTCAAGGTCACCAACAAAATCTGAGTCAACATAACCTCTGATAGTAAATTCTGATCCTCCATAACATAATGCGGCATCTGAGGTACCCTTGATGTATCTCAAGATCCTCTTGATAGTATTCCAATGCTCTCTACCAGGATTTGCCATGTATCGACTAGCTGCTCCCACTGCTTGTGCAATGTATGGTCTTGTACATATCATGGAAAACATTAAACTTCCCACTGCTGATGCATACGGTACTCGAGACATCTCCATCCTCTCTAATTTAAGGCAAACATTAGCTTCATTGCTAGGAGACATACTTGAGGATAATTTGAAGTTAACAGGAAGTGGGGTGGAAATTGGCTTACAATCTTGCATGTTGAAGCGTCGCAAGATCTTCTTCAAATAATTCTTCTGAGAAAGCCAAATCTTCCTCTTACTTCTGTCTCGGTGAATTTGCATCCCTAGAATCTTGTTTGTTGGTCCCAAGTCCTTCATATCAAACTCCCTAGCCAACTGTGCCTTCAATTCTTGGACTCGATCTCTGTTGGGGCCTATGACCAACATGTCATCCACGTACAACAATATAATGATGAAAACATCATTTTCTTCAAACCTCTTGTAATACGTACAATGGTCTGAACTGAGTCTGTTGTACCCAAGGCTAATTATGAAGGAATCAAATCTCTTGTACCAACACCTCGACGCCTGTTTGAGACCGTATAGAGATTTGTTCAACCTGCAAACCAAATTCTCCTTGCCTGTTTCAGCAAAACCCTCTGGTTGGAGCATATAAATTTCTTCTTCAAGTTCTCCATGAAGAAATGCAGTTTTCACATCTAACTGCTCTAAGTGAAGATCAAATATAGCACACATTGGCAAGACTACTCTGATTGTAGTAAGTCGTACCACCGGAGAAAATATCTCATTAAAGTCTATTCCTTCTTTCTGAGCATATCCTTTCACCACCAATCTTGCACGATACCACTCCACTTGATCATTGCCATCACGCTTTATCTTGTAAACCCATTTGTTGCCAATGGCCTTTCTTCCTTGTGGTAGCGAAACAAGATCCCAAGTGTTATTCTTGTGCAGAGCTTCAATCTCCTCTTGCATTGTTGTCATCCACATAGATACATCTGTGCTTTTGATAGCCTCATAGAAAGTTGATGGCTCTCCATCCTCTGTTAGAAGATAGTATGCAATGTTGCTCTCAGTAACATATTCTAAGTGCCAAGCCGTTGGTCTTCTTTCACGAGTTGACCGTCGAACTTCAGGAGTTTCAGACTTTATTTGTTCTTGTTCTTCATGCTCTGGTACAACTTCAGAAGAAGTACGATTCTGAGTATTTTCTATCTGGACTTCTGTAGTCTCCTCTAAAATGCTATTATTTTCTTCCATTTGCATTTTATCTTCTGCAAATATGACATCTCTGCTGATGATTACCTTGTGGGCAGTGGGATCCTACAAGCGATACCCCTTCACTCCATCAGCATATCCCAAGAATACACATTTTCTGGATTTTGAATCCAGCTTGCTGACCTCTTGAGTATTGTACATCACGTACACAGGACTTCCAAATATATGCAATTGAGAATAATCAGCTGGCTTTCCAGTCCACATCTCCATTGGTGTCTTCAACTCAATTGCAGTAGATGGAGATCGATTTATCACATAACAAGCGGTATTGACTGCTTCTGCCCAAAATGACTTTTCTAGACCTACAGCCTTCAACATTGCTCTTGTTCTTTCTAATAGAGTTCTGTTCATCCGCTCTGCCACTCCATTTTATTGTGGAGTGTATGCCGTTGTGAACTGCCTTTTGATACCTTCATGTTGACAGAAGTTATCAAATTCATCACTGGTATATTCTCCTCCATTGTCAGTCCTCAAACACTTGATCTTCTTTTCAGATTCAAGTTCTATCCGCGCTTTGAATGTTTTAAAGACTGCGAGCACATCTGCCTTCCTTCTTATTGGATACACCCAACATCTCCTGGAGAAGTCATCTATAAATGATACAAAGTATCTTGCTCCTCCCAAGGATACAACCGGTGCTTGCCAAACATCAGAGTGAATCAGGTCTAAGATGCATTTGCTCTTAGTTGTTGATGTGCCAAACTTCAACCTATGCTGTTTGCTTGTAACACAGTGCTCACAAAAGGGTAAAGTAACCTTTGTAAGCCCAGGGAGTAACTTCTGATCAGAGAGAACTTTCAAACCTTTTTCTGACATGTGGCCTAGTTTTTGATGCCACATCATCGTCTTCTCTTCTACAAGACTGGCTGATGCGATTGATGCTTCTGCCTCATGATGTGTTTCTCCCATTAATACAAACATGTTTGCAACTGTCTTTCTTGCCTTTAAAACCACCAGCACTCCTTTGACAATTTTCATGATTCCATTGTGTGTTCGAATCTTACAACCAAGACTATCAAATTGTCCTACGGACAAAAGATTCTTCTTTAAGTCTTTCACATGTCGCACTCTTGAAATAGTACGAATTAAGCCATCATACATCTTCAATTTGATAGTGCCAATGCCAGAAATCTCTACAGCATGATTATCACCCATGAACACTGTGCCTCTAGAGATAGGTTCATATGTATGGAACCAATCTCGTCTAGGGGTCATATGCCATGTTGCTCCTGAATCCATTAGCCAGACCTCAGCGAGCTCTTCTTTATCTGTAGAGATTGTTGCTGCTTCACTATATAGAACCTCTCCATCTTCTGAGGTGCTTGCAACACATCCTTGAGGTTTTGATGACTCTGTAGTATTCTCTATACCCTTTTTAAACCAACTGTCCTTTTTGAAGTGCCCTTTTCTGCCACAGTTGTAGCATTTCACCGTCTTCTTACTTCTTGATTTGGACCTCCCCTGCCTTTGACTCCCACTAGAGCCACGCTTTGTTGATCTTCCTCTTGACACCAACAACGCCTCTGCTTGGTTTGAACTGTTTCTGTCTCCTTTGTTTTTGCGCCTATTTTCTTCTTCCAGGATAGCGGCTGCAACATCATCGAAGACTAAATAGTCTGAGAGGATATTATTGGTCAGGTTGATAATGAGCTAATCATACGAATCAGGAAGACTTTGAAGTAGAAGCTCTGCACGTTCATTTTTCTCTATTTGTTGACCCAACGTAGTGAGTTGTGAAAATAAAGTTCTTATTGTGTTGATGTGGTCAGTCACCAACGTGGTTTCTGCCATTCGAAGGGTATAAAGTCTCCGCTTTAAGAAAATCTTAGTATGCAAAGACTTGGACTCGTATAACTTTGTTAGAGTCTCCCATATCTCCTTAGCTGTTTTCTTCTCCGCCACACTTGATAATACTTCATCAGCTAGTGCTAAATGTATGTTAGCAATAGCATTGCCATCCATCTCATTCCATTTTGCATTATCAGTGATCTCCGCGGGCCGATCCCCAATTGCTGCCAAGCAATTGTCTTTCCTCAAGATTGCCTTGATTCTCATTTTCCACAGTGAGAAATTGCTCCCCTTGAACCTCTCAATCTCGTACTTTGCTGCCATTGTATTCACCGAGATCTATTCAGCTATCACCGTTTCACAGATCTGTAATGTATATAGAAATAGTATCGTGTGAATAATACTTCACTAAGTAAGTTCCCAGGAAAGATTGGAGGGGTCACAAACGGTCCCGCTTAAAACCCAATCTCCTTAGATAGAACTTCCTAGACTGTATTTAATCACCGCACTGACTTTCTATATACGCCAATAGTAAGTGAACAGTACCGTATGGATGAATAATGCCGTATACGTGAATAGTGCCCGTATACACGAATAACTTTTGTGTGTTAACAACACCAACCAAGAAGGCTCTGATACCACTGTTAGGATACTAGCATGCAAACCCGACAAGATAAAAGGCTTAAATGAGAAATGAGACACACAAGAATTTACGTGGTTCACCCAATTAGGCTACGTCCACAGGCAAATATAGAAGGATTTTACTAGTAATGTGGGAATTACAACCTCTCTCTATAATAGGAGAACAACTAAGAATCTCTCTATTACTAGGAGAAAACACCTCACTTACTCTCTCACAAATACCTCACAATTTAGTGGGATTACTTTCCCTCTTCAGTCTCTCTTATTTCTCTCTTCACTATCTCTTCTCTCTTCACTTGGCATGTATAATGCTTGGATGCTTGCCTATTTATAGGCAAGCATCCATGAAGGAACAAGTTGGCCAAGTTGGCAAGTGGCCAACTATCTTCACAATTTATAGCTTTGGAGTGCTTGTTCTTGAAATTATTAGCAGCAGGAAAAACACAGATCTTAGTTTACCATCAGAAATGCAATATCTTCCTGAATATGTATGCCGTTGCCTTATCTGATCAACATTTTCCCTTCTTTTCTCAAAATTTTAATAATTTTATCAAGACCTTTTTTACTGACATCAAGATTGTTTCTTCCCAGGCATGGAAATTATATGAGAGGTCAAGTGTGATTGATCTCGTAGATCCCAAATTGCACATGGATTTATGGAGAAAGATGTCTTGCAAGTAATCCATGTAGCTTTCTTATGCCTTCAGCCTCTTGCTAACCTGAGGCCTCCAATGTCCAAAATTGTAGCCCTGCTAACATGCAAAGTTGAAATGGTCGGGACACCTATGAGGCCAGCATTCTTGGAAAGAAGGCGTAAAACGGATGAAAAGCTATCATGGGATGCCATATCTGAGGTTTTTTCTTTTCCTTTGCATAGCGAGTCCCCTTCGTTGCCTCGACAACAAAATTAAGGATCAGAGAGATGCGAAGATCAATCATTAGACATGGCTCTTTTTGTTGATTTCTGATGAAATCTTTTGCCCTTCTCTATTTCTTTTCACTGTATATCTGCTAAATTGGCAAGTGATGAAATTTGGTCATGGTAGTCATAAGGAGTTCTGGACACACCAGTGGAGCTGGCATCTTACTTTGTTATCAAGTTTTTGTAAAGATGTTCACCCTTATGTAAATAATGCAAGTTAAAAAAACCCTTAGTATACATCTCAAGGTAAGAACATAGAGAATTAGCGGTGCTGAGCAGGAGATAGGAATTATTTGGGCTCAAATCAGCCTGTGGACTGCCTGGATTTACAGTTTCTTGAGGGAAAGAAGTTATATACATGAATTGGCTGTCTAAGAATTGGATTTACAATAGTGTGGACAAAGATGTTAACAGAATTGGTCAGAAGGAGCAGAAGAAAGTCAAAACAGATGCTCAAAATCTAACTCTTTGCAAGCTGGAATGTTATTGTTTCGAAGTGTAGTGTTCATTACTCAGAGCAGTGTTTAGGCCTGCAGTGTTTCTCAGTTGCCTAGCATTTAGCTAATAGCTAGGGTAGGCCTAGTTTCATTGTATATTTGTATAATTGTATAGACTCTGAACACCTTGCACTTTCCGTCAGGATTTTGTCACTCCCTTTTGGAGTCTTGCTTTGCCCCCTTTTCATTTCTGCTTAACAAATAAATCTACTGTTTTTTTTTCCTTTCTGAAGTGTATACATGTAGTCCAATTTTAATCCCCCCCAAGAAAAGAAAATGCTAATTTTCTTTCTCAAATCTCATATATTCTCAAACATATATCCTTACATTCTGGATTTCATCTAAATTGTACTTTTATTTTTGTTAAAAAATATTATTATATAGAAAAACAATGGTTGAGGTCAGAATTTCAATATAAGAACCCAATGGAAAAATTCAAATTATTTAAAAATAGAATCGATAAAGAATTGATAATATCCTAGTAGTTGTGGTTGTATTTGAAGTTTGACCTTTTCTTTTTCTCAGCCTATTAGGACATTAAATTAGCAGTTGCTTTACAGACTTTGGTTTTTTCAACCTTTATGGGTCAATATAATCCACTCTTCACTTTCTCCCTGTAGTACTCTTATCAGTTGATCTTGATTTGTGACCTGACATTAAAACACAGCCTCGAGGGGGAAGCGAACACCAGAAGCATCACCATCATAACCAAAATAACTCTCTCCTTCTCTGTCTAAAAAAATATTGAAATGGATTGCACATGAAAAAACAAAAAGAGAGAAACTTTTAGAAAGTATTTTCAATCTGCATGCACGAAACCCAATATGATCTCCATCATCCCCCACCAATCTTACCCTCTTGGATTGGAATATCTTTTTGAGAGGGACACAAGCTAAAATTAACCTAAAAAACAGCCCACAAGACAAAAGTGATTAAAAAAAAAAAAGAGTTCTGTGGTCAAAAGTTAATTCTTGATTTAATGCTGGCTGGCGCGTACTGCATGCAGCTGTAACAGTAAACACCATTAAATTCTCTTACTCCACAGGAAAATAAAAGGGAAATATATATATATAAACAGTAGCATTTAAGTATGCTGACACGAATTTAATGCTATTTTCCCTAATCAGGAAACATATCTAATTAATAATACAGGTAACAAATCAAGACTGAAGAACTTCTTTTCCCTTAAACCCCACCAAAAATCCTGTTCCTTTCTCTTGTCTACTTTTCATGTATGCATATATTTGCCAAGATTTGCCCGTGTGTATGCTGATGCTCTTGACCTGATTTATACTTGTAAAATATTGGAAAAATAAATATTCAGAAATTGATATCGTTTCTTTCACCAATTAAGGTTCAAACCAATCCATAACTACGAAAATGGTTTTATGCATATAAATCCCATTACCTACCTCTTTCTTGTGGGAAAATATTAAATGGTAAATAAGAATGATTAGTTTTATTGGTTTTGAGTAATTACTAATTAATTAATTTAACTGGTAAAACATTTTATGTCACTGGAGGTAAAATTACGTACATTAAGAAGGGGAATGACAATTATGATATATATATAGATTTAGATTCGAAGGTTAAATGATATTATCATATTGCACATTTGCACTTAATCGAAGGAAGGAGAGAATAGAAGGCATATAATTATCTTCAATTAATAAAACTGGCTAAAAAATCTACTACTCTTACTTTTGTTGTTGTTGTTGTGAATAAGGTTTTGAACAAAGTATGATCACAGATACTACATTGATCAACAAGCATGACAACCATATACATAACTGAACTTCAGAGATTGAACTAAGCAGACTAAAAAAAAATACAAAAGAAAAAAAGAAAAGAAAGTGAGGCAAGATTTGTTCGATAAAATCTGTATTAATTTAATTTCTACTCCAACAAATTGATCAAGCATGGAGAAAATACTTGAGGATATTTGGACAGAAACTGAATCTTCACACCCTCTACTTCTACCTGTTGTGTAAAGGATTTGGACCTGTAGGAACAACTCTCATCTCATCCAAAGTAATGTTCTTGTTCTTGCTGGAGTTAGAGAACAAGGTGTTGACAGCTTCAAGTGATGATGATGATGGTGACATATTTGATGAACTTTTCTTCTTGTTGGAACCATCAACAGGAGATAGAAAAGTTGTTTTTGGCACTGCATCAGACCGGCCAATAGATCCGAAAATCAGAAGGGATAGTGCCATAACAAGAACAGCTAATACTCTCATTGCATCAACACTTCTCTCAACCTCAAAGAAAGTTTTGGAACAAAACCTGAAAAGAAGGGGATTTTATACTCGAAAAGTGACCAAAAAGAGAGGAATGGAGAGGAGGCAAAAGGAATGGAAATAGTGTTGAGAGAAAGAGGTCATGAAAAGAATGGCCGAGCTGCTGCTTATAGAGAGAAAGTGAGAGGAGATACAGAGACATTAACTATATATGGTACCTTGGATTTACAGGTAAAGAAAAGCTTTGACATATCAACATCTCTTTGATCTGAACCTTCACCGAACCTTATTAATTGCTTTCAATTCCAATGGAGCTAGGACGTATTTGGGAAGTGTAAAAATTCAAAAAAATAAAATTAAAGAAGAGAAATCTGTTCTTATAATTACGTACACACAGCCCTCTCCAAAGGCCAAACCTGTCCACTGAGCTTTAAGATATCTCTATATCTAGTCCTTTCTCTCTTTTTTTTCCATGGAGCTGTTGCACGTGCTCTGAATGGCCATGCAAAGCTAAACGAAGAAAAGCTGACAATAAAAAAGGGAAAATATTAATGGATTGTTTTGACTAGACCATGCATGCCTATGGTTCTGTTTTCCTCGCAAGTTGATTTTCTGCTTGGATGGGTGGAGGGTGCTTGATTGAATAAATGATGAAAACTAGCAAGCTAGATAGCTAGCTAGGTTCATGGGTTTTTAGTTAGACAACCTGCTGCTAGCTAGTTTGCTTGTGCTCTTGCCGGAATAACGACAAGAACAGCTGAGACTTTATGACTCCCCGCCTTTTGCATTAAACACACTTTAGACCTTTTCTTTTCATCCATTCTTCTTCTTCTTCTTCTTCTTCTTCTTCTTCTTTTCTTAAAGGAAATTCGGATCCACACACTCGGATTAATTACATTTTGGATGATATTTTTTAAAAATTTGATAAGAAATCGTTTTGGATGATATTTTTTAAAAATATTAAGATTGTGATTTATTAAATTAATTTTGGTTGATTTTTTAAATTTACAATCCAAGTCATAAAACTTTGATAACTCTATAACAAATAAATTAAGATAAATTATAAAAATTAATTCTTAATCAACTCATAGTTTGTGGATGAAATAAAAAAAAAATATTAAATTAAAAAAAAACTAATTTATCAACCCGAGTTAACCTGTTAAACTCATAACTCAGGTAATGAGATCAGGTTATCCTTATAAAAAGCAAATAAAAAAAAATTATAAAGCTTTATTTCCTACCAACCTAATGTTAAAAGATTAAATCGAAAATAAAAAAACAACTCAAGTTAACTTGGACTAGCCTATTAAACTTGTTACCTAGATCATAAGATTGGGATAACTTCATGAAAAAAAAATAAAAAAAATTATAAAACTCTATTTCCAACCTATCAATGTTAAAGGATAAAATCGTAAAAAAAATAAATTTATGAGATCGGGATAACTCCACATAAAATAAATAAAAAAATTATGAATGCTAAATTCCCAAACAACCTAATATTAAAAAGAAAAACTAAATAACAAAAAAGAAAAGGAAAATTAAATTGTTGGAGGGTGAAATTGAAAAAAATACATATTCAATTATAAAGGATAAAAAAATAAACCCGGTCAACTTAAATTAACCTATCAAATTCGTGACTTAGATTACCCCAATCGAGATAACTCCATGAAAAAAAAAATTACAAAGCCATTTTTTTAAAAAATATATTCATTTAAAAAGGACCAAAAAAATGAATAGAGTTAACTCAAGTCAACTTGTCAAACCCACAATTTAAGTCACAAGATCGAGATAACTTTATAAAAAGTAAATAAAAAATATTTACGAAATCCAATTTCCAACTAACCCAATGTTAAATGATAAAAAATTGATTAGAAAAGGCAATAAAAAAATTGACTCGAGTCCACTCGGGTTAACTCATTAAATCTGTAATTTAAATTATGAAATCAGGATAAATTCATGAAACAATTATGAAGCACCGCTTACAACAAATTTAATGTTGTGGGACAAAATCAAGAAAAAAAATATAATTTCATGAAATCAATATATAACCTAATAGAAAAAAAATTAAAAAAAATATAAAATATAATTCTCAAAACAACTTAGAAAAATAAAATTAAAAAACATACTAAATTAAAAAAATTTAGGTTGTCGAAGAGTTATATTAAAAAAAACCTAAATAAAAAAAATTAAAAATTAAAAAAATACTATTACAATATATAGTGTTTGTGGCAATAATAATTTAGTCCCGTCATTTAGTATTGTGTTATTAATAAATTCTTGATAAGAATAAATCAAATGCTTGACATGTACCCTATCACACTTAACTTAGAGAAATAATATGGGATATTAAATTATGAGATTTACTCGTTGATTATCAAGTGAATTTCAATTAATTATTTTTATTAAAATAATAATATTATTTAAAATAAAAAAAATATTTGATTTGATCTAGATTTAGACCGGGTTTGATTGACTCAATAAAATCACTAATAACTTGAGCTCATCATACAAAATTTTAGCAACTAACTAGATTGAGGAACAAGACGTTATAAACATTCTCGTTTTCACGGACCATATCTTTACTCTTGTTGCAGGAGTAAACATATTCCTATGGCTTCAATTAATCTCATCTCCCTACATTACAAGTAACTAGGTATAATTGAAACTATAAACATATATTTGTTTTAAAACCCGACTCAAACATATTCAACTAGCTAGTTTGGTTGAATCAATTTTTTTTTCTAATTCAAATTAAAACACTATATATAAATATATATTTTAAATAAGATTATGAATTGCTTGGTCTAGGGAAGAAATTAATTGTGGGAGAGAATAAGAACATTTGGGCTAATTCCCGAACTACAAAATTCCCCAGCAAAATTGCAAGCCCAAGGAGCTAGGAGCCATAAGAAAACTCCCCAACCCCAGACCAAAAATTCTCTTCTCAACTACAAATCCCTCCTTTTTTCCTTTTTTTAATCTTTTTCCTCTGTCAACAAGAAAACAGAACAGAAACAACAGAACATGTTCTCCAAATCCAGCAAAACAAAACCATGGCAAATTCCTCTTCTTTCAACAACCGCTACGCTGTAATAACCTCAATATTCCTTGCCTCATTCCTTTTTACAGTTTTCCTCTTCAACAAACGAGCTCTTGAGCCCTCTCTCTCTTTCTACAGAGATTTCTTTCCACAAGCAGCTACTGCCCCCCTCACTTCCTCCCCCAACTTCACCCTTCCTGACTCAGAACAACCAGTTGACTCAGCGACTCACCAACCCGTTTCTCGAAATGAGACTATTGAGTCCAAAACTGGTGATGATTCAACAAAAGTGGAGGTGTCTGCTGAAAATGAGAAAGACAACCCAGATGGGGATTTCGAGTCTGGTGGGGTTTCGAGTGATAAATCAACAAATGTGGAGGTTTCTAGTGTAAACGAGAAGGACCCAGATGGGAATTTGGAGTCTGGTGCGGATTTGGATGGTAATGGTGATGATAAGTTGATGGCGAGTTTGAAAAGTTGTGATCTTTATATGGGTACTTGGGTGAAAGATGAAGAGTATCCGATTTATGAAGCTGGTTCTTGTCCTTATGTTGATGAGGCCTTTGATTGCCAAGGCAATGGAAGGAAAGATTCTGATTATCTTAAATGGCGTTGGAAGCCTTATGATTGTGATCTTCCAAGGTTTGTGTTTTTTTTTTAACTTAAATTGTTTGTAACAATTGTTTTTATAGTCTATTTAGGTGCGCAATGTAATTGTATGTCATGATTTAGGAGATATTGCAAAAATTTGGCCTTTGAGACAATGTGATATTATTTATACTTTTATAGAAATAGAAATTGCAATCAATTCTTTCTTCTGCAATCAATTCTTTCTTCTGCAATCTTGTGCCTTATTTGTCTTTCCATATGTTACTCTCGTCTACTTCCCAACCTTAGTGGCTTGCTGCAAGATTATTTTGCTATTTCCTAGGTTCCTACAGCTTGTATATTGCTGTTGCAAGTAGTGAGTTTGTTGGTGTAATGCTTACTAATTCTAGTATGTGTGTAGTGAAACTTCAGTCTCCCGGTGCTTATTTTCTCTCTTCTTCTTTTTTATGGACCTTTTTTGGTGGTGTAAGTGAAATTTTATATGCTAGAGCACCTTCTTCTGCGTTGGTTTTACCATTTATCATGTATTCCCGTCATTCAAGCAGAAGTTCACCAAGGTTCTTAAAACTATCCGTTCCTTAAATTCATTTACATAAGAATGAAATTGGAGTCCAAGTCCTTGGAAATAAGGTAGGATAATACTTAATTATGATGGAAGCATAATGGGTATAGATAATGATGTCTGTCTTCAGTTAATCTGTATGTGTAAATATATGCATGTGTGTGTTTATTCACTCATTTAACTTGGACTATTCATTGCCACTAATAAATCCTAGCTTCTCCTCTATGTGACAATTTTTTCCAGACTATTTAAGCAAAAGTGATTTTGGCCACATTGGATACATACTAACTACATTATGCTGAGCCTCATTATTTTCAATAATGTTACATATTTATCAGAAATGCAATTCTTTTTTCTGCATTCGCATTTCACTCGTAGGTTTAATGCAACAGACTTCTTGACAAGATTGAGAGGGAAGAGGCTCATGCTAGTTGGAGACTCCATGAATCGAAATCAGTTTGAATCGATGCTATGTCTCCTCCGTGAAGGCCTGCCTGATAAGAGCAAAATGTTTGAGATCCATGGCAACAAGATAACAAAGGGAAGAGGCTACTATGTTTTCAAATTTGTGGTAATCATATATTTTTATATAATTATACTGCTTCAATAGTTTCTTTATGCTGTTTCTATTGTTTACTCCTCTATCAAGAGCATAATATAGCATTAACCAATGTTATAGTAGTTAAATTGAGCAAAGATAGAGGGTCAGAAAAGGCCAGCAACATTCCAAAAATTTAGTTGATGCATTCTTTCTCGAGCACATACTTCTTACAGATATGAATGGTGATAGGTGTGCATGGCTGCAGTGATACCTTGTCCTTGTTGGGAGTCATCCATTTCTTCTAGAAAACACTTTGAAATTTTGCATGTATTTTAATATAAAACTGCTGTACCTGCATAAAAAATTTCTTTATAAATTATTTTCTCATTTGTTTCTCATTCAAAAAATTTATTGGTTTCATAACAGGGTTTTGTCATTTACACATAAATTCTCTCTCTCATTGGAATCCACAAGAGTCCGTCTGGATATACAACAATCTATTCATAAAAACATAATTTGTAAATACAGCATGTCATCATTGTTTATTCTTCCCAAAAAAAAAAAAAACAGGTTGATGATGTTAATAGGTGCTTGGGCAGGATTATGAGTGTACTGTGGAATTTGTGAGGTCACATTTCCTTGTGAAAGAAGGGGTGCGCATAAATGCACAAGGAAGCTCAAATCCAACTTTATCTATAGATGTAATTGACAAAACAGCTGGCCGATGGAAGAGGGCTGACATTCTGGTTTTTAATACTGGGCACTGGTGGGCACATGGAAAGACAGCTCGAGGGTATGTTTGAATTGTTGTCATTACATTTTGAATTGTGATACCACTTAAATTGTGGATTTGTTATATCATTAAAACAGGATAGTATTTTTCCATGTTCATATTATTTCACTCTGCTCTTTTTTGTCCAGTAGTTAGGTTGAATGACAGTGGCCATCCTCCCACTCCCATGATCCCTCCCATTGATGTGGAATGAGATTTTTCTTTCTTAACAAATATGTGAGTGGGGTTTAACTCTGGACTATTGGGACATCACCAAGTGGCTTTATTAATTAGGTTAAATGGCACCCGCTCTGCTCTTTCTAGTTTGAGAGCGACTTTGGTCCTCTTTTTTTCTTTTTGGTGTTAATAGCAAAAAAACAACGAAATTAGTATTGAACAAAAAGAAAAGGTGAGATTTGTGTAGGAATCGCTATTTACCTATTTTTGAGACCAGAAATTAGTCCCTTCTGGTAACGATTCTATGCCCTGCATGGTGCAGGAAAACTCTCTTGAATGAACCTTAGCTTGTATCCAGATTATTTAGTTTAGTTGATTTATAAATATCTAAGCATGTGTTTTAACTATGAAATCATAATGGTACAAGTCCCATTCAGTAAAGTATGTCCTTGCAGGTTGTGTCTATCACGTGTTTGCTTTCTCTTAATTATTTGTGTGTGTGTGTGTCTAGAACTTGCAATAAGAAGGTTACAGATACCACTTAATTGTGCAGGAAAAATTACTATAAAGAAGGTGACTATCTCTATCCAAAGTTTGATGCAGTTGAGGCTTACAGAAGGGCTCTGAAGACCTGGGCAAAATGGATTGACCAAAATGTGGATCCGAAAAAGCAGTTAGTGTTCTATCGTGGATACTCCTCGGCCCATTTCAGGTACATTTTTGCTTCAGTTTTTTTCCAACTGGTCTTTCATCCCTAGACTTTGTTTATGTTATAAACAGGATAGAGGAGAGAGTATATTTTACTCAATTTTCCTTTTCTTCAGCATTAAGAAATGTGGAAAACTCGTTTATTTAATATTGGAGTCTGTTAATTAGTAGTCACAGCATAGATCGTCTCTGTCACTCTTTCTATATTCGGAACTTTTCTTGAAGAAAGCAAATGTTTTGTTGAAACAGTTATGAATACTCAATTATTTATTCCTTTCCACATTATTTCCAACAAGCAGAGGTGGGGACTGGGATTCAGGAGGGACATGCAATGGGGAGACTGAACCAGTTTTAAGTGGCGCAATTCTCAACAACTATCCTGTCAAAATGAAGATAGTAGAGGAGGTAATCCAGGAAATGAAGAATCCAGTTACGCTACTAAATGTGACAAGGTTGACCAATTTTCGAAAGGATGGACATCCATCAATCTTTGGCAAGAACGCAACTGCAGGGATAAAGGTTTCAACAAGGCGCCAAGACTGCAGCCATTGGTGTGTTCCAGGCGTCCCTGATGCATGGAATGAGCTGATATATGCGACTTTGCTTCAACAAACAGTTTCCAAGAGTTGAAACAGCAATCTTCGCTTCCCATTTTCAACAGGGAAATTTTTTTTATAGTTTTACTTTGACTAGGTACGGAGAATTCCAAGTTTTGTGTTGTACAAGACTTGCAATGTGAATTCTGGATTTGCAAGTCGTGGAAAAATATTTTCTTACAACCATTTACTGGTGCATGATATATACATCCATATATATAAACATAAATGCATATGTGAAAGGTTTACTGATGATCGGAGAAGTTTTACCACTTCTGGTCTTGCAAAAAAAAAATTTGTTTGGTAGTATGATTGTAATTGCTTTTTAAATAATTTTTTATGTTTAAATACATGTTAATAATTTTTTTTATTTTTTTAAAATTATTTTTGATATTAATATATCAAAATAATTTGAAAATATTAAAAAAAATTTGATTTAAAATTAATAAAAAAATTTAAAATTTTTTAAAAATATTTTTAAAACACAAGAATAAACAGGCGTGGTTGTTTCTGTGGTGGGCTTTTTCTGAGAAGGTTTCCACGAAATAATGCCTTAGCTTACAGCTGTTGCCACCAGACTCCGCTTCTCGGCCTTGGACTATGAAACACGGGTCCATCATATAATCACATTGTAGTTTCAGCTGCTCGGTCAATCTGCCTTATTATTATTATTATTATTATTATTATTATTTATTATTATTTTTAATTTTGGTATAATATTTCGTTTTTTGCCCGCAAGAAAAGTCAACCAGGTAACAACAAGAATGATTGCTGTCATTTTGGGTTAAGATCTGGACTTTGTTTTATCCAATGATCTTCACTAACTAAATAGCAAAACAAGTGAACAGGATGAAAAGCTTCCAAGAAACGTGGACATGCTGCTTATTTTCTAACAAGAGAAATTTGACTTCTTTTATGCTTGTAAATAATAAACATGTTATAATTCCAATATTCTTATTTTTCACGTTTGTGTGTGTATAATTTTCTTGGTCTTGATGGAGAATATTTTTAAACTAGTCTTTAAATATAAATATTAAATCCTTTCCTAACCAGGTATTTCGCGTAGTACCGAATATAATGTTATGAAAGAGGATTTAAACAAGGATACTTGAAAATGGCATATATTACAACGATCACTTTCTTGATTTTCTAGATTTTCTAGGTTCACACCTAATATTGTCTATAATGAATTCGAAAAGGGTTTTTTTACACAGGAACCTTGATTCATGTTTTATTTCTAAATAGTTGTCTATAATCTCATGTGCTTGTCTAGAAGATTTTACAAATCTTTAAATAGATAATTTTTTTATATATATTTACAAGATGAAAGACTATAAATAGAAAAGGATACATAATATAGAATTTGAAATTAAACTGAAAATAATAATAATAAAAAAAAATTGTTCTAAATACTAAGCTCATGCTTTACAGAACCATCAAAATCGTTTAACTTATCTACACCAAAACCTTTATGCTAGCATGTAGGAGAGTTTATTAAGTTATTCTAAATATATTAATGTCTTATTTATTTTTATGTTTTAAAAGTATTTTTGAAAAAAATTGATTTTTTAATATTTTTTTATTTTAAATTAATATTTTTTGGTATATTTAGATTATTTTGATGCGTTGATGTCAAAAATAATTTTTAAAAATAAAAAATAAAATATTATTTTAATATATTTTCAAGTAAAAAATACTTTGAAAAGCAACTACAACATCACTTCTAAATACACTCAAACCGATGTGAAGGGTGCATATGTAAGAGATTCTTCGAAAAGAGGACTTAATTTTGCTTGATATGCATGTTGGTTTGAAAATACCCTTTATTGTTTTAAAAAATAAATTTGGTCCCTCAACTAACTTAATTTTACTACTTAGCCTCTATAGTTCTACATCAATTTGATTTCATGGAAGATTAATAGAAGTTATAATCATGGTAGGCGTCAGGGTGCCAACCTTATTAATGATGTAGCAACTTATTAAGCAATCTTTATTATTATAAAGAAAAATTAGATGCTGAAGTCAAACTTCATAATTATGGGAGTGAATTTCTTTGTCTTATATAATGAATCGTTTATATTATTTTTTCGTGTAATTAATTAAATGCTTATGGCAATAGGCTTGCCAAACCCATGCATATTTTAAAATGTTGATGAGTTCTAGAAATATTTTAGTTTAGAAACAATAATTATGTATTAGATAATTAGTTATTTTATTAATTCTAATAATTTAATTTATTTATTTTAATCAAAATAGCTAGTAGCCGATGATATTGAGTTTTAATTAGAGGAAATATTAAATAGTAAAATCTTGAATTAAGATTTTTATATAATAATCTTTGTGTTGTTTTTTTTTTATATATTATTTTTATCCAGATACACTTTATGATTTGAAAAAAACAAACCCCTTTTAAATTCCTCAATTAATAGGAAGTACAATATTGGTCGAGTTTGGTTTCATTTACTTAATTAGCCTGCTCTATAGGTTGTTAAACTAGATTACAAGGAAATTAAAGAAACTAAACCTACCACGACTTGATAATTAGAACTGAATTAAATCATTTAAATCCCACTACATTCCAAAGGTTTCAAGGAGCTATCAGCAAATAATTTGGACAAGGCATGTGCTACTAATAATTTGGATCAATTAATTATACGGTTGAAATTATTTACTAATTAATTAGAAGCATCATTTATTAATAATGTCACCCCCTTCAAACTTGGAATTGTAGGGGACCTTAGTCTCTCTCTCTCTCTCTCTCTCTCTCTCTATATATATATATATATATATATATATATATATATATATATATATATATATGATACCTAAGGAATGAATGCAACTTAGCTTATTGTAATTTTGGTGGATTTCTTCGGCACTCATGACCTAAAGGTGGGTGGGGCTTGAGAGATTGGGGCAGTGCACCTCCCATTAGGCACACCATATTAAATTTTCTGGTATGGATTAAGCATTCATTCGTGTCACTCATGTCAATGAACAATTTTTATATTTTTTTTCATTTTTTTTTGTTGGCAATAGTATTGGATCTTGAACAATATTACAAGAATTTTTTTTTTGTTTTTTGTTTTTACGTTTTAAAAATATTTTTGAAAAAAATTAAATTTTTTTTATTTTTTATTTTAAATTAATATTTTTTGTGTTTTCAGATTATTTTAATGTGCTGATGTCAATAATAATTTTTTTAAAAATAAAAAATATTATTTTAAAATAAAAAATACTTTAAAAATAATCATAACTATACTAAATAATTTTTTTTTATCACAGACAATGATGTAATCAACTGCGTGGTTAAAGGCAGTATTATTATTATTTTTCTTGTGTAAACAAAAGGCCTCATAAGCGTGGACTATATACTAGGGATGATCCTGTTCTTAGACTAATGAAAACCTCCAAATAAGATTCCCAGATTTTGATTCTTCGAGCATCCACTTAGATTAAGGAAGATTTAATTTATTCAGCATTACATGTAAGGAATAGTTTAGAATTTATATGAAGATACCCTCATGGAATTTACATGAGAGTTGTTAGTAATTGTCAATTATCTGTTTTTTCCGGTTATTTTAACCATTATAAATGTGATTAGTAATTATTTTTTAAAGTGTTTTTTATTTAAAAATATATCAAAATAATATTTTTATTTTTAAAAAATTATTTTTGAAATTAACACATCAAAATGATCTAAAAATATCAAAAAATTATTAATTTAAAGAAAAAAATATATATTTTTAATTTTTTTAAAAATACTTTTAAAATACAAAAACAATCATGAAATTAATCAATCGGTGTTAATTAATTATGGAAGAAGAAATAACTAACAAAGTTCTTGTTTATAGTCTTGTTAAGAGAATTGTTCACTCGTACATTCCTTTATTTCAATAGTTAGTCTTATTTATGAAAAATATATAATTTTATTTTTCATGAAAAACACTTTTTTAACAAATAAGTTATATTCATTTTTGAAATGTTTTTTTCTGTAAAATAAATTATATATTTTTCATTAATGATTTTTGTATGATGGTAATAAGATAAGAAAAATTGCAGTGTTTGTGATTAAAATGATTATTATAGTATAAGTAGTGATAATTATTAATAATGTTAGAGATAATGATAAAATAATAATTATTTTAGTAATAAAACCGTGATTGATGACGGTGATGTGGAGATGGTAGTCAATATTAGTGGTAGAAGATTATGATAAGATGATAATAAAATAATAATTATATTAAAAATATTAAAAATAAAATAGTGATTGTAGTGGCTGTAATAGTAGAGTGATGATGAACGGTGGTTGTATGGTAAGTGTCATGGTGGTATTGATACATATAATAAGTTAATATTGCTAAGATGAATCTTCTCTCTTTTCTTGGTATTAAAATATATATATATATATATATATATACACTATTCAACAGTTGACTAAAATATACTTTTTATTAATTTATTTTTCAGTATTTATTTTAATTAAAAAAAAAATAGTTTTCATACAAATATCTTCCGCAAAAGAAACAGAATCTAAATATTTTAATTGATTTTTTTGCAGTTTGATCAATGCTTTTCCAATTTAATATTTTGACTTACAAATCCTTAAACACCTTAAAATTCTATCTTTTCCCTTTTGACATATGATGACAGCCTTTACTTGTCTTCTTCTTCATCTTTTTTTGTTTTGTTTTTGTTAAATGTACGGGATTCAAGGAAAGACAACTTTGACTATATCTATTTCCTTGCATTGCCACTTCATATTATGGAACTTAGTATGATATTTTTTTTGTTTTAGTTTTCTTCTTAAAAGAAGCTTCAATGAATTTTCCTCTCAAAATGTAGTCTCTTTATAAAATATATAATGTTGATTTATTTTTCTTTTCATATTAGAAAATAATATAAATCATATATTAGAATCTTATCTAATAGCTTATATTATTGAATTGAAATGACTCTTTAATATTGTATCAGAGATCAAACAGTTACAAGTTTGAATCTCACCATCTCTATTTATTTGATAAAAATCAAGTACAAAGTAATGTAGACCTGTGCAAGTTTCAAGCCCAAGACTTTCATTTGAGGGGATGTATTAAAAAATAATATAAATTATATCTTGGAACCTCATCTAACAGTTTAAACTATTGAGTTGAATTTTAAATTAAATTAAATAAAAATTGATCCGGTTAAACTTAGTTGATCTTGTTAAGACTTGACTTTTATAATTTTTTTAAATGATATCATTTTAATTTTTTTTTAAATCTTAAAATAACACTGTTCTTGAAATTATCTCAATTTAACTGTTTTAAACTTATATCAAGTCAAGTTTAATAAGAGTTATTTTTCAACATTTACAAGAGAGAGAAAAGAAATATAAGAGATCAATTTGGTCAAAACCAAGCCGTGTAGAAGGATGTTGATCAATTTAATTCCCACAGAATTCCACAAACAAATTGTTCTGTTATTCTACCACAAGCTCTCTTTTCTATTCAGTAGAAGACTTGGGGCACACCCTGCCCCCTTCAACCATTCCACACTTCAAATTATTTGGCATTTTAATTCAAACTAATAGCTGATTTACACCAAGTAGTGTTGATAATAATTTCTCATCTATAATAAACCTACTAAAATCATTAATTTTCTACCGCCATTATAGCCGCTCTGCAATTAATTAAAATTGCTTTCTAGCTCGTATGGACCATGTCAAAAACCGCTACATTTTTCTGGTTAGTCGTGATACTTTCCTTTACATGAAGAACAACACACTGTAATTGTGCCTTCCTTGGCAAGCTGAGTGTGTAATGGCGATGATCGTCCCGTTTTCTGCGACCTTAGCTGCTGCAATTCTTTCTTCAATCTTCTGTTCTCATTACTTAAACTTTCACAGCATTTTTTCAAGAACTCGCAGTCTACCTCTGTTTGCTTCAGCTTGGTCCTGCATGTTATTATTTTGTTGTCATTATTGGGAGTAGTTTTAACTACAGAAAAGAAACTGAAAACCCAAAAGAAACCGACAGAAAAAAAAACAAAGATATCGTGGAATTTAATGTACAAACTGAGTTATGAACATTACCTTGCTCTCCTGTTCTGAAACCAAACTTCAACTTGTCTTGGCTTCAAATTCAATTGCTCGGCAAGTGAATGCTTTTGAGCCTGCATGCACGTTGTGAATATTTCATCAAGCCACTGGATAAATAAATTAAAAAACAAGAGGTAATTAAACAAAAAGACAAATAATAAACAAAGCAAATATTACAGGCATCCTAATTTGAAGTTTTTGATAGCAGGATCAAGGATTTATAAGAAGTTCATGCATGAAGAACTTTGCAATTTTAAAAATTAAAGTTTCCAAACTATAATATATTTAATTTTCTGATATCTTATCAAGATCAAGACATGGAAGTAACTGCCCAGGGAAGAGAAAAGAAAAGAAAAGAAAAGAAAGAGAGACAAGAAGAGCTGGTCAAAAGGGTACCGGATTAAGAGTGGTATGCCTTCTGAAGCTCTCCTCGAGCAAGCTGGATTGCTCTTTTGTAAGCCTGAGTTTCTTTCTACCAGAACCATCGATGTTACTATCAATGGAATCATCACGTCTCTTAATTCCATATTCTTCATCTTCTTCAGACTTGAAACATATCCCCTCCGCCTTGTCATGATGATCCATATCCATGGCATCGTTCTTCGGGCACAGTGTAAATGAGAGGTCTAAACGTACCGCGGGCTTCTCCTTCTTTTTCTGCGGCCATGGCTCATGGTTTTCACCACCGAGTCCAAGCCCGAGTCTTGTGTCACAGTATCCTTCTGCTTCCATGTCCAGTACTGAGAGAGATGAGAGGACAGAAGAGAAAGAGACGATGAATATAATTGGCAAATGGAAAGAAGGGGTTAGGAGGTGACTTTATACAAGATTGAAAATAGAGTATCAATATAAATGTATGTGATGAAAAGGGATTAATGGCGTGCGTTAGAGCTATGACCCCTTTTAGGGAGACCAAAACTCCTTCAAAGCCACATCATGTTTGACTTCGCGATTTCCACGGGATTTTAATTAATAATTAATTACTTCTAGACTTTGATTGATTTTAGTCTATTGCCCACAAGCTAGACCTTAAATTACCAAACACTTTCCCTGTTTAAGAAAACAAAAGAATTCTTTGTTTTGAATTTGGAGTCAATTTGTCTATGTATATCCAAACAACTAATCATATGTTCATATGATGATGCCCAGCACCAGCAGTGTTCTTTAGAATCATGTTAATAATTACATCTAGATCTTTGTAGTACAAATGCAAATTGTAAAATCCGATCATGATTTGATTCTGATATATACGAGTAAAAACCCGTATTATTAGTTATATTCAATACTTTTTTTTTAATAAAATATAATTAAAAAAACATATGATATTTCATCCTCGATGTTATTTATTCGAGGAATAAGGCTATAAAAACATTAGTTTCTATATATGTATATTATAAATATTTAATATGATAATTCTCATCACATATATATGGGAAGTAAATCAGTTATATATATGATACCAGTCATTGATTTCTATATATGTATAACCTTTTGTATTTGCGTATACTTTTCCTTACAAACACACTCTTTATAGAATATTATTTTTATAAATATATCAACAAAAATAAATAAATTTAAAAAATGTTTATGGTAAGATCAAACATCAGCGCACTTGCTTTAAATATATTGAAGATGCTTTCGCTGTAAAGAGTATATCTGGCTAGTGGAGACGTAACAAGTTAAGTTATATTTCCTTTTCAAAAAATTCCAATTAAAAAAATTCCTATACAACCTGTTTACATCTACCACTGGTCACAATGTAGTAAATGTGTGCCATTAAATCATTTTCCTTTACTATATACTTTTCTTGGGTATAGTTTCATTTCATATCTTACCTACTATAAATCTAGCTAATTTATATAGATTGTTTTTTTTTAATCAATATGAGTGTCTGAGCTAATTTGCATATATATCGACTAATTTTATGAACTCTAAAATTAACAGCCACACAAATCTTTAGTGACCTTGAGATTTGTATAACTCGAACTGATAATCTCTATAAAGTAAACCTATAACCTAACTCACCTATTTATATTTATTTTACAGAGTTGGGTGAGCTATGGTTAGCTGTTTGGATCCCTACAAGGATATCACAAGAGCAGAGAGGGCATAGTTTTCTTGAGAGGCATAGTATTTAGTTAGAGCACTGTTACGAGAAAGAAAAAAAGAGAGCATATATATGGAGAAAATTATTATAAACAGGGCATGCAAAAAATATATTTAACCAAGAATATCTCAAAGTCTTGGTGGAAGTCCACATTATTGTGGGTATTTATGATCCAAAAGACATTTGTATAGTAATTTTATGTTTCTGGTTTTCCTTTAAATTACACCAGTTCAAGTTGCAAGAGCCTTTTTATAATTATTTACAGCACCAAAGTTTGAGAAACCTGGATTCCATGCATACAAAAACAGGTGCTAGCAATTTGAGAGCACAAAACGACACTGGATCAGTGTATCCTAGATTCTACACACGATGTCTTAAGAGTTGAGCCTTGGAAGGATTTTTGTTAAACGAGGCCTAATTCCCCGTCTTAAGGGGAGTTGAACAACGACCTCTTGGTTTTATTAAGAAAAAAAAGGTCATTATCACTAAGTTAATATAGTCACGAGGCTAAATTCTGTAGGTGAATTATATTTTATTTATTTATTTATTAATCTCTCAATTAATAAAGATGGTTACAAATTTTATTAAGAATATATATAGTTTGATTGAGAGTCAAGGGTGATATAAATTTCTTCAAAACACTCGCAAAATAAATGAATAAATAAATAATTTCCATCTACACAGTCAATGCAATTAAACTGTTGAAGTCACCAGTAATTATGCCCATTAAACGTAATTTACCCAATATTATGATATATAGGGTTGAAAGAATCCACTAGAAACGGCATACTTAATTATTTCGAAATGAATGGATCTTACTAAACTGCCCACTTGTAATATTGATTTTTTACTCTAAATTCCTCATATTTATTAAACTAGCTTAACTCTGTGGGTTCGTTCACCTTGGAAATCTTGAATCAAAATGGATTTTTTTTTATTAAATTAAGATACTGATAAAGCTAAATCTCAACCAAATATAAATCTGATAATAATAAAAGAATACATTTTTGTTTTAGTGCCTGTTTGGAAATACGGTGTAAATTATATTTTTAAATATTTTGATTTTTTTATTAAAAATAATTTTTTTTATGTTTTCAGATCGTTTTAATATAATAATATTAAAATTTATTTTTTAAAAATAAAAAAAATATTATTTTAATTTATTTTTAAATAAAAAATATTTTAAATCATAATCATTATCGTAATCATAAACAGACCCTACATGAATATGCTCTCATTGCCCGGACCATCTACTGGGGATGGCATCTAGCAGAAGCCCAGTTCATACACAAAATAAATTGAGAATGACTGAAATAAAAAGTCTCAATTAGACTAGATATATATAATAATAATGAATTTGAAAAAAAAAAATAACACACCAAATTATTTTTTTAATTCTGGTCTAGTATTTTCCATCTTATTTATTCTTCCACTTTGCTATGAATATTTATGATTACGTTGTAGACATAGATCCAGCCCACTAAAACTCTATGAAAAAAATTCAAAGCATTGACTCACCAAAGATTTTATTTGATTATAAAAGAGAGGTTTACATTCAATATCTTCTCGGAGAAGAAAAATATTGAAGACATTTTCGTGTTACAACTGATTGATTGGTGTATTACTCATAATTTAATTTGAAATGGGAAAAGGTGGGGAGGTAATGAAGGAGATTGATTTGCTATATTCTTTTAACTTCTAAGTCCGAACGTTAATTTAAACACTTAAAATTAATTATTCTTTATAATTCACCAGGATATCCATGCGCATTTATAATGCGCGCACCAGGGTATTCATGTGCATTTTTTAAAACTATTTAGAAAAATAATTTATTTTTAATTAATATGCAAACTAGTTTTAAGAAATATTCAATAATAAAATTTTGAGTTGAAATTTCTATGTGGTACTAACCCTATTTGGTAAAATTTTGTGTTGTTTGTGCTTGTTATCTTTCTTATGTTATTTTTCTTTACATATTCTTGATAGTTATTTGCATGTTGTTGAATAATCAAGGCAAGAAGAAATCACCAAATAGGACATGCTTGTATAGGAGAGGATGAAGAGATTATCTCTTGAAAAAAACATTTGGTATTTAGTGATAAAAGATATGCAGAGACAAATTGCAAAATTAATCTAGAAATTATCAATGATAAAGCTGTCGAGACAACTTAAAAAATTATCCTATCAATCGACAGATATTAAAAAGAAAAAAAATTAAAGGAGTGGGGGGAGAGTTATCACACATCTATGGTCATATTTGAAAACTTCTTTCACAAAAGAAAGCAGAGAAACCTGTTAATTGGGATGAATGGCTAGGAGATTTTGGTGATTCGATTTATGATGAGGTAGATGTTACTTGATATTTTCTATAAATTTATTATGTTTATTTTAATGATAATTATATTGATAATAATAGTAATAACAATGACAATAATGACATGATAATATCATCAATAGTATCCTTATTGATAAATTAGAGGTTGAGTGCAAAGAGAATATAAAATATGTTTAATAATAATAAATTTTAATTTAAGTGATGTTAATCTGATTGATTACAAATTTACTATTATAGCAAAGATAGATTTGTTCAAAAAAGAGTTATATGAATACAATTCATGCAGACGAAGAGAGTTAAAGGTTTGCGATTCATAACTTGAAAAGCTCATGAATGAGAAATTATTATCACTTAATGTTTTTATATAAAATTTAACATAAAAAGACTAAAATTGATATATAAAATTATTATAACTTGAAGTGAAAAAAGAGAAGAGGTTTGATAGCTTTGATTAGACACTCACAAGATCATGGCAAGAGTAATTTAAACTTGAAGACAAGTATTGTAACTCGTAGAGAGATTGATACAATAGGTTTTTTTAAGGAAAGTTATTTTTTCTTAGTAATTTTTATTTTTTTATATTTAGTTTAGGATATCAAATATATTATGCTTAATAATTCTATATTACTTATTCTTGCTGTTTTTCTTCCTGTGTTGTGTGCATCTATGAGAGGCCATGCTGCTTCAGCAATTCTAAGTAAGTTTTGGAACATGAGATGATATAAATCTACTGATAGAATGATTGTAATTGAGAATCACAAAATAGATATAATTAAAATTGCCAGCGTTTTATTAAATGTTCTCCGAGCCAGTTCTTAAAGATGCCGAACCTCACATGCGACGAGAAATATTCTATCAGTAGATTGGTTTTAAGAACAATCATAGCTGCATTGACACAAAAAATTATAACCTAATCTGTCACAAAACCCTTCACTTAGAGAACCTTGCTGAGCACATTTTGCAGCACAGCACGCATCGCTGCACTGCTCTGAACAACGACCCAGGCCAACGTTGCACCTTTTCTCCGTTCCACATTCATAGAAGCAAACGCAACTATCACCCTGACAAGCTCCCTTGCCACCGTTAGGGTATTTCGAAGCACATATATCACTGCAAGACGGAGCGCAGGCCCCTATTTGCCTGGTGCATACACCAGCCTCCGCCGCGAGCTCCATGGTTGCAACTGCATATAATGATCATCGATCATGCATACGAAACCAAAAGGGGAGAAATATATAAACCATGCATTTGTGTTTTCAGATTCTCCGTTATTGAATGAGCAAATACATAACCCTACCTTGGCACCATGTTTAAACAGAAATGGAGGAAAATCGAAGGAATGAAACATTACCTAGTGCAAGAATAAACAGAGCATAGTGGAAAAACGTGGCCATGTCTCCCAGTCGGTGAAAGGGCAACAAATATTCTCTTTAAATCTTCACAACTTAATTTTGTGGAGGTGAAGAACGATTGACATCTCTATTTGTACAGAAAGAGATAGTCAAATAAGGTAATGTATTAGGTATGAAATATTAAAGGTATATATAAACATATTAGGTACTATTGGAGATTTCGATTATTTATGTATATGATATGCCTTCCTTTTCTTTTCGATTGTGGAAATAATTGGCGGTACTCCTATATATATATATAGTAAGCAATAATCTTTTGTTATATTGAGTATGATTTTATGTTTATTTTTTGTATGTCTTCCTCTTCAAAATATACCTATAAAGTGACTATCATTATTTTATGATTATGTGCTTATAAGAGTTTGGTTTTGTTTTTTTTTACTAATTTATATATTTTAGATTTGGATTTAAATTTATTATACAATAATTATTTGTCCCATAAAAGATATTTTTCTTGCCATTCCATTCATCTATATCGAGCAACAATTAATTTTCTTCGTCTCTTAAATATTTTTTAAAAGGAAAAACATTTGGTTTTAAAGTTAAGGTTTTTATTCCTTTTTATACGGTAGATAATTAAGGTAAAATGATGAGAGTTAATTTTAATAATTTCTCTAAAATGCAGAGGAAAAAAAAGGGAAAAAGTAATTTTTGAAACCAAAACTCATGAATAATTAATTTTGATAATTATCAAAATTAATTATTCATGAGTTTTGGTTTCAAAAATTACTTTTTCCCTTTTTTTTCCTCTGCATTTTAGAGCTTAAGTTCTTATACCCGCAGAAAGATTTTAAGTACAATTTGTTTTTTATTCATTGACTCTTAAGCAAACGCATACTTTAAAAGTATATTTGTTGCAGTCATTAAAGATTGATTGCATCTTTGTTTGTATCCAATGATAAAAAATAAAATTTTAATAATAAATAATTAATTATTGATAACAATAGGTTTTAAGGTCTTAGATAAATAAGTATTTTATATTTTAGCTGTGTTTAGAAACATGATTAAAATTATATTTTTTAAATTATTTTGTTATGTTTAAAATTAATTGTTGTTATATTTTTTAATCTTTGTAATGTGTTAATGTCAAAAATAATTTTTAAAAAAATAAATAATATATTATTTTGATAAATTTCCGAATAAAAAACACTTTTTAAAAAATCATTATAACATCGTTAAAAATCATTTTACACTAATTTTCTTTAAATATTTTTTGATTTTCTATGTAATAGTATTCATGCTGGAATCTTTGATGTTTAATCTATTATCTTATATTTTTTATATATGCTTGCATGCTAGGTTACTTTTATTCTTTCACCTGTTTTGACTTTATCAAATAAAAATCACATGCTTTATAACCCAAACTTTTATGATATCTTGTCTCATACAAGAATACATGTTTCTCTTTAAAGGTGTACATAAAATAACTACCACTAGTTACTGTGATTGTGTGATTATAAGTGTTTAAAATAGTGAAACATTGTTTTGTTTAATTATGTTGTTGTAATTTTAAGAAATAAAAGGATCAATAAAGACTATAACATAAAAAAAATTAATAAAAAAATTGTATCTATATTAAATAATTTATAATTTTTTAAGCTTACATATTTCTTGCGTGTATCTATTTCTATTTTTTATTGGAGTAATTCTTAAACTCAAAATAAACAATAGAAAAAAAGTTTTATATATATCACAACAAAACATTTTCAGCGAAATCCACTGCAGTGTAGCGAGAGCATTCCAATCATATATTGCTTTCTGGCTTTCTTATACTTCTCGAGTAGTAGTTTATAGCTATCAATCACATCCTCAAATAAAACTTCATCACAGAACTTAGATTTAACTTGCATGAATGCAGCTTCTGTCATGTCCTTGTGTTGAGCACATGAAGGAAATAAATTTTGAAATTCACCGAGAGGTACATTCCAATCATGTTCTTGAATTGTTTCTGTCTCCTGATAGAGAAGCCTGAGCCACCTCATTCGATGGAAGGGATCTTCATTTTTTCCAATAGCTACTTCCACACTCCTGAAAACTTCCAAGAACATTGATGCCTTGTTAATTTGATCAATTATGTGCTTGAAAGTGGTTTTCTGGTTCAAATATAACCAATCATTGATCTCCAAAGGCAAAACGAGAGCACCAACTAAGGAAGCTTTCCGCAAGGTAGAATCGGAGGCCCCAATTAATTCAATCATTAGATGCAACAGAGTCACAGACATGAGGTCCAGAGTTCCAGACAACGGCTCATCTGAAGCTCCATGCAACTGTGTTTGGGTCTTGTACCAGCGATGGAGTGCAACATGTGCAAAGCCCTCCCACCTGCAATTAAGAAACATTCAGCATGGCACTCATGAGAAACGGTCTCATAGATAGCCACAAATCTTAATTTCATCACAAATTCCAATTTAAATAGGATATCCATAACCATATCTTTCAATCCCCAACCATGCCAATTTTGTAAACTCGGATCACAAAATTTACACAATTAGAACTTTTAGAATACAGAAACTATGCAAGGGTTTGAAATTCCAGGATTCAATTCATCTAAACTGTTCTGAAGCAACACCAAGTAGAATATCTGTCCTGGATTAACGATAAACATTTCATTTGGGAACAGTGTCAGGCATGAATACTACTGCATAAAAAAACTACAAGATTCAGCTATCCAAAGATAAAAGGAGAGAGAAGAAAAACAATCAATTTGCAAATAACTACCTTGATAAGGACTGGCCCTTTAAATTTCAGCTATCTAAAGATCCCATATCACAGCAAATACAGTTGTACACTTCCATAGACTCCTTATCCTTAAACAGCTAAAACTACCCATCAATAATTCCTAATAGAGCCATATTTCTTGAGTGTATTGGTCATTCATAGGCCAGCTTACAAGTTACAAAGAATCAAACCCATACACTGAATGGACCCACAGAGTAATTTATTATTCAGTTTGAAGAACCAGATTATTAGCTAGCTTCAACAGATAAATGGCCCTTGGCAGATTTTGTCAGTATAAGGTAACTGCTGGGGGGGCATGTAGGTAACGATATCCTTAGATATTATCAACCAATAAAATCAGTAATTCATTGACTGGCCATAAGCGTATCTGTCTTCTAGGGGAGAGGTGTGAGGATTAATTCCATCCTGCTGTGAGCAATTACATGCTAAATAAATCCCACTCCATTAATTTGATAAATTAACTGAATTAGAGACTAGAAATGAAATAAAATTTGCTAAGCAGACCTTTTTTTCAATATGGAAGACCAAACAAATCTGTTGCATTTAAAAAACAAGGATGAACTTTTACTTACTCAAATGGAGGTTCCACCTCAACACCAAAAGTGACATGCAAGGAAAATCCGGCTAAATCACTAGAACCATCATCATGTGTACATGCCTCATGAGGAAAGCCTCTTGGAATATACAAGATGTCACCTTCCCTCAACAGGAACTTTCTACATTCAGCTAAAGAATTATGTTCCCCAAGACAATGTTCTCTATCAAAAGGATCATACAAGCGAGGTAGCTGCAAATTTGGTCGTGGATAGATTGTCCATTGCTTAGTCCCAAAGAGTTGGCATACAAACACACAGTGGTCATCACAGTGACGAGCCAAGCCCTGAGAATTAGGTGGTGTCAAGTATATATTGGCACCTACTGATGGTTGACCAAACAAAGATGCTAAAGCATCTGCAACAGCTGCAATACTTGCAAAGCGGAACTCAACACCACGGAGCGCAATTGTATAGCCCTCTTTAAATGCTTCTTCACATTTCATAATATCCACGTTATTGAAAGCAAGTTTCTTAAAGCAGCATGGATCAACTTTCTTTTGAAAGAAATGCACCTCTTTTTTTGAAGGCTGCTCTGTTCTTAGTACCCGTATGTCCTGCTCATATATTATAGGACAGCCCAATTCACTCCTCACCTCCTCTAGGAAACTTGTGATGTTCAGTTCATCTGAAGCAATAGGTACACATGAAATAAAACTTTGAAGAATGGATGCAACAAAGGTAGGACATGGTTCTTTACAGTTTAGAGACTGTGCAAATGAGCTTAAAATGTCATTTTCCTCAGTTAAGGACCCTGAAAGCCTTCTTACAAGAGAAGGAGATGATTCCCAGTGATGTAACATGAAATTTTCAAAACCTAGATCACTCCAACCAAAGATCATTCTGTCAACTAACACAGATGGAAAAGGAATCAAAAATTCGCTGACATTAATAGATAACCTAAAAATACTTTCTGCCAGGCTGTTAACTGTAACGTTGCTCAAATCTAAATCCCTATCTCGACGTGATGACCAAGCATTGCCAAGTAACATCTGATCATGCACCTTTTCCCACAATGTTTTCAAAGAAACCAAGAATTTTTCGGATAGCTTCCATGGGATCTTTTCCAATTGCTCAACGTTGCAAGTATTAATTAAAGTAATAGCAGCGTGAAGAATTGACACTGCATGCCCATCTTCTTTAAAAGCTATCCTGGCACAAGCAACACTTCTCTCATCTTCATTACATAAAGAAACCACTATTGAAGATGCAGGAACCTGAAGGAATCCAAAACTAATGGATGTTAAGTCATTATACCAAACCGGGACCTAAATATTGGCATTTTGAACACTAAATATTTACAGAAACAATGAAGTCTTTAGTTTTAAAAAAAGAAAGACCTTTTAAGTAAATTAACAGATAATAATTTTTCTTTCCATCATAAATGAAAATCGGGACACTTCAAATCAATCAAGCAAACCAAATTAAATATGTAACCAAACCCTTGTAAAGGAAACGAGGAACATAGTTCAAAATACTCACATAAACCATTCTAAGGCTGAGAATTCCAATAAACTTCGTCTTCCAATCAAAGTAGAAGACAAATCCAAAAGGGCATTACAAGCAGCCACTGAAACTTTCCTTTTTCCACTCCCTAACATAAAGATTAATCCTTTCACTATCCCCTCATCCAAAGCAACCAGTTCATTCATTTCCAATGACACCAGTGAAGCCAACCCAACAATCTCCGCACTTCGACACGCAATTCCGGCGCACCTGAAACAATTATTTCCAAAAATTAGCAACACCCACCAACTGTTCGATAAAATGCACCAAAGAAAAAGGAGAGACAAAACAATTACTTCGAGCTCATGAGGATGGGAAACAAAGAGAGAACAGAAATGGGAAATGTTTGGTTGTTTGAAAGGATAGATTGGCGTAATTTGGTTAAGCATTTCTTGACTAAGATTTCGGAACTATTGTTGGGTGTGTTTTTTTGAGAATCGGAGAGTTGGGTTGCTGCGGCTAGTAAGAGAGGGAAGATGGTTGTAGTGTTGTTAAGGGAGAGAAGGGACGTTGTTTTTCTTTTGCGGGTTCTCTTCTTGCTGTTTTCTTGCTGCTCCTCCATTTCCATTTTTCAGTTGCTAGAGATTCGCAATTTTTCTTAGCTCACTCTTTCTTGTGTCTATGGGAATTAAGTTTGGGTAAATTGTTGTTTTTTTGGTGGAAAGAATTTGGAGGTGGTAAAAAGGAGAAGAGAGAAGGCATTAATCAGATTTTATTGCATCCCTATAATTTTGGGGGTCTCTTAGTATGGTCCCTCTTTTATTTTCTGAATTGATTAGGTTCCTCTCCTCAAGATATTCTCTTAACAATGGTCCCTATGTCACGATTCCATCAATTTTTGCGTCAAATGTGAACACAGGTCAAAAATATAGATTTTTTAGCTTAAAATTTTTGAAAAATTAAAATAAAATATTTGAAAAGAGAGCTAAAAAAATAGAGAAAAATCAAAATTAAAAAAATCAAGAAAAAGGCCATGATAATTCTATTTCATTTTCGCCCTGCCGATGCGCTCCTAGCTCATGGAGTTACATGCTAGAAAAAAAAAAAAAATCTTTGTTGCTTTTTAGAAGAGAATTGTGTCTACAAATTTTGAAAAAATATACATTTTATTGAAAATAGAAAAGGAAAATAATTTTAATTTTTTTTCAAATCAATTTTTTCCCATTTTTCTTACGTTTTTTTTTCTCTAATATTTCCATATGTTTTTTTAAATTTATGGAAAATGCCACAACAACATGGAGAGAGATGAGTCCATTTCAAGGGTTGGCTCTTGGTCTACTCTAGGTCTAGAAGCCAGAAACATTCTATTAACACATACCGTGCATGCTGAAGAACACGAACAGAACATCAACATAGACGAGAATCCTAATGAGGTTTCTATTAAACTACTTGCGTGCTTCAACAAGCCCGAGCTGCCAGTTTTGTTGTTTGGAATCATTGATGCTGTTATACAGGGTATCGTCACCCCAATTTCCAGCTTTTTTTGCTATGGAAAGCCTTTGGGATGTACCATAAACCTCCAGAGGAGAAGTAAATTGGGTTTCATTTACTTTGTAGGCCTTCCATTGAGAAGTTACCTCTTTCGAATTGCCGGGGCAACTTCATTCATATGATCAATGAGAGATGTGATATGAGACCACTTAGAGATTCAAACATTCCGAATCATGTTAAACTATTCTCTTAAGAATGTGAAGCACAAAAGAGTAAGCCATTGATGGAAATGAAATTTAAGAGTTATTCCATCAATGCGCCATCTTATTTTAGAGATTTCAAAACCCATAACACATAGGGCATAAAGAACTCGCTTCCCTGTACTCCATCCAAAGGAAGAGCTAATCCATCAATGCACCATGAGTCTACTAGTGGTTCAGATATTCCAGCAGCACAGGCCGGGTCTCATTCTAGTTTAAAGATCATCTTTCTGCTCTGAAGCAACTCCTAAAAGCTTAGCAAGTTCTCCACTTTCGTATGCTTCCACGGTGTCTATTATCAAGACATCAGAGCTTTAGTCAGTTTTTAACATGATGTATTTCAAATAGAGAAGGCAAATGATTATATTTGTTACAAGAAATAAAAAATAAATGAAGACTTGCCATCTGAGCCACCAATGTGCTTCCCGTCGATGAAAACCTGAGGCACAGTGCGCCTCCCAACAATTTCACTCATGGCATCCTGAATGTTGTGCCCATCCTCTGCAAACACAGGGCCAACCATTTTCTTTAACTCTCTGGTCATAATTTACAAATAGGGGATGCACAAATAGAATAAATCTCAAGTTCCAACGTCAGTAACTTATCTGCTATGACTAAGATATTGAGGAAAGCCTAAACTAATTTTTGTTGCAAAGGGCCAAAAGTGCAAGATCAAGCCATTAGTATTTAGAATTGGAAGAAAACACATCTAGCAAACATGCTTGTGGTTGTGAGTGCAGAAATAAAGATCAGTAGTCACTTCAGTACCACCAGCAATACATTTACACAGTAGGATAGGCAAATGGATATTTGAACAGCTGGGTCGAAAATCCATCGCTATATTACCTTAATTTTCTTTCCACCAATTTACTCAAGATTAGCTATTATTTCTTTCTTCTTCTCATTTCCCTCCCAGGTTCCCCTTTTCTCTTTTGATAAGTTAATTGATTCTTATTTCTATCAAAAAGTTCAGCTTGCCATCAACAAGTTAAGCTTTCAACTTGTTGATAGGCAACACTTGCTTTATGCAATGTGAATAACATTGTTTTGCAACAGAAAGGCCTCAACTCTTGAGAGCAGCCTTTATATATATATAAAAAGCGCTGAAGATCAGCCATTCTATCTGCTAATTCTTGCTCCCAGGACAGGCTTTAGAGGCAATCACATTCTTTTATCAACAAGTTCAGATTCTGTGCTTAATTACGTCATGTTTTCCGGCACCTATTGAAGTTAGTGAAGAGGTAGCAGGGAACAGACCTCTTTGATCGAGCTCAACAACATGTGGTGTCTGGTTCAGTTCTTTGAAAACACCTTTAGCCTTCTTACAATACCTGCAGAATAAACAAAGTAGATAATAAATGGCTAATTTTTTTTTTATTTAAGTGCCACAAAATTTTTAATTAAAATCATAGCTGTCTTAAGTTGCAGTTGTGCAAAAAGCATATTTACGGTTTCAAGAACAAGCCATTTTCTCATGACAAATGCAGTCCTGTTTATAAACCACAAAAAAGCAATCCAACAGTCTACATGCAGAAGAAGCACCATTAGAACTCACAAACGCAATACAAGTCTTTGAATTCCCATATGATTCTCATCTTTTCTCTTTTCACAGGATTCACAACATACCAAGCAAGTTCCATAATTCCAACAAAAAACAAAAGAAAAAAAGGTTGAATTTCCAATCAATTCCTTGCGTCTCATACAAATCACACAACATCTGATCCATTAAGTCAATAAGCAATCAAGACTTCCAGCAAAGCATTTCTCAATCCCCATCCACCAAACCAATTTTCCACTCAAATAAAGGCCTACGGGCAAAAGACACTAAACTAGAGTAGCTATTCTCAAGAATTCGAGAAACTCGCTCCTGATAATACCAACAACTACAGGTTCTGCAAATGTGAGGAAGAATCGAAAGTTTATGGCCTTCTACACATGATATTTTGTTGCGCTGCATATATGGTTGAAGTGATTGAGATTAAGAGAGAAGCAAATGTCTAATAATTATTCTCACGGTTAAAAACTTCCATAAAAATAAGAAAACACCTCATATCCTATGACATGAACTCTTCCATCAATCATAAATGTGCACAAATCACAATGCCAAGCCCTGGACCAAAACGGTGCTAGTCTAGGAAGGAAGATTAACCCATAAAACCAGAGAGACTGGATTACAACAAATTAGAATCAACAAAAAGAAAATAAAACGTAAAATTCAAGGAAATTAACAGTAGAAGAAAAGAGTCTGGATTAGATCTTGAGAGTTGAGACCACAAAACAAAATATTTCAAAGCAAAACTTTAATGGGTTTTGTTAATTCTAAATAGATCGAGAGTTTTCAAACTGGAATGCATCAAAATGTGGGTGTTCGTTAGAGAGAGAGAGAGTGAGTCGTACGGGCAATAAGACTTGGAGAAGATGACGATCTGATGAGAAGAGATGGTCTTTTTGACAAAAGTAGCTTCAGGGCTGTCAGCAGCCCAGGTGAGTGATGCTGCAAGTACTGTTAATGTTACTGCTGTAGCCAAGATTGATGGCAATCTTATCCTCGTCGCCATTGAAGAGTTTAGGCACCAACTCTTTTGTTGTGTTTCTTTTTCTCCCTTCTGAGATTTGAGTTCTGTTCGACACTTCGGTTGCTTTAATGTTGTCCTCGCGAAGAAAAAGATTTTATTAAAAAATTAGCACCGGCTCAAAAATATTATTTTAAAATTTTTTTGATGGATTATTGCTATTTTTAAACGTTATAAAATAGTTGTTATGTTTCGATATTTAAACATATTGTATTTTTAAAGTGCAATAATATAATATGTAATTTCACTACTAATCATGGCTTAATTAGTTTTTTTATTGATTCATGGATTATTTTTATTTAAAAACTATGATTTTTATATAAAAAAAATTAATATATTTTATAAATTAAATACATTTTTTTATCCAACTTATAAACTAAAAATCAAATTTTAATTAAAATCTTAAAAATTTATTATTTGTCATCTTGAATTTAATTAATATCTCAATTATTAACTAATATTTAATTGATATTATACTTTAGAAACATAACAATAAATTAAATATCATAATTTAAAATTATGAATTCTAAAATTATATTGTTTCACCAAAATTTATTGTTATTATATTAATTTGTAAAATTGTTTTATCCGAAAGTGTCCCGAAAGAAAAATCTACTGGCTCATTGTACACAAAACTAAACACAGCGGCAGTCAAGTCAATGGATTTGACCGGGGGGCCTGTTTTTAACCCTTTTTTTTACTTGAGAAAATGAAAGGAAATTGTTCGAGAAGTACTGCAAGAATAGTTTTGAAATCAGCCCGGCTTGGTGATTGATTCGGAATCTAGTTAACTTGAGGTTAAAATTAGATAGGGTTAAGAAAAAAAAAATTGATATGATTTAGCTAGTTGATCTGATGACTTGGTCAAGAAATTTGTTGATTTTTTTATATTAAAATAATATTATTTTAATTTTTTTAAAAAAAAAATTTAAACTAACCAATCCGGTAACTCAATCAAATTTTAAAATTCAGATCTTGAACCAGACTAGCTATCAGGTCAGGTCTTGAAACCATGACCACAAGATAAAGGCCGAACTTTTTTTTTTTTTCCAGGAACATTAGAGAGAGGTAGAAAGAGTATTTTCTTTTTCTTCCTTCGAGTTATTCTTGAGTAGTTTTAGTGATGTAAATGGTAAACTTTTTAGTAATTTAGAGGTTTTTATTTTATGTAAAATATTTCATAGAGAAATATATTTTTCTATGATTATTTCTAGTAAAATTATATAAAATTAATCAATATAAAATATTTTACAATAAACCTTTATACTTATTTTGTTTCTTAAAAAAATACTTTTAATTCATAAAATTTTGTAAAATAGGTTTTAACTAATAATTCTTTTATAAATTTTTTTAACAATTTCAACTATCATCACTTCATAATCACTCTACTACTATTATCTTGCTATCACAACTTTCCTCAAAACTACCATTCCATCTTTTAACTTTTATTATAATCATAATCATTATTATTATTTTATTATTTTATTTTTATTATAATCATTATCATTGCCATTTTATTATCTCTGTTACTATTGCTATTTCCATCTTATTTTTATTTCTATTATTATTATTATTATTACATAACATTATTGTAAGACTATTATTAATTATATAAAAAAAGTAAAATAATTCCTTATCTATGTAAAATAAAAATAAAAAACCTTTATTATAATCACTATAACTACTCTATTATCATTATTATTATTGCTATCTCTATCTTATTTTTATTTTTATCACCATTATCATCGTAACACTATTAATAATTATATAAAAAATGTAAAATAGTTCCTTATCTATGTAAAATAAAAAACCTTTTAGATGGTAAATGAATTTTTCTTATATAATCATTTCGACTTTAATCTGAAAATAGGCACTAAAATCAAAACTTTGTCAATATCTATAAGTTTTGGCGTGCATAATTGATAAAAAAACTAAGCACGACTTCATTCTTAGATCCAATCACAAACTTTCTTTTTCTTTGTTTATGTTTTTTAACTTGCAGGAGTTTTAAAATTGAGTTTTACTTTTGAAAAGCACATCATCTGCATCGCAATACCAACTTAAATAGTGAATTTGCTTGGTATTATGATTTAAACTGCTTTTGTAAAATCAATGCTCGTCTTGATTGCTTGTATAATCAAGGAGGTCATGTTGGCGAAACATTTTCCAAGTCAAGAAAGAGCCATTGTCAACCCACACAGCCATGGCTTTTGGGTCAGCCACGCAAGGGAGAAGTGGGGGAATACCTGCATGCTATCACCGTCGTCAAATTCTATGGTCACAGAAAAACCACGGCCTCAATAGCAAGTCTCTCTTCTTGTTTTTTTTCTCTTTTATTAGTGTAAATCTGTATCTTGATTAATTCTATAAATTTTAAAATTAATAATTATATAAAATTTTAATAATTATAAAAAAACTTAAACTTATAATTATTTAAAAACAAACCCAAAACCAGTTAAGTTATTATTGGTTGGCCTAAATAGCAATTCTTGAGCACTGCTGGTCATGGTGCAAATGCCGCCAACAAAAACCTTTATGTACATACACATCATGGTTAAGATGCTCGAGTGGTTTTCAAATGCTTTGCCCAAACCTGTGTGCAAGTTGAAGAAAATTGGCAAAGAATACTTTTCATTAACGAAACAACTAGAATAAACATTGCTTGCAGCTGCTATAATGGAACAATAGATTTCAAACTCATGGTAAATCTATAGAACAACTTCTTCAAGAACAATGGCTTGTAATTAATCTCTGTAATCTTATCTTAACAAATTAGAATGTGTGTTATATATCAATGAAATATATCATTTGTGGCTCTAATAATAGTGAACAAAAGGTGAAATCCAATAAATTTAAATCTTTTTATTTTATTTTTTTTGTAATGTCTAAATATCCTAGGAACTTTCCGTAAACATAAATTAAATTAATTAAGATTTATACTTTATTATTTAATATTTTCTTTAAATTCATATTAGTTTATGTCTTGCAAAAAAACTTTTTTAAATTCCTTGCTCTAAATCTGATCAATAAACAATTGAAGTCTCTAATAGATTTCTTGATGGTGTTGCTTGGATAGCAACAATGTCATTCATTCACGGAAGCCTCAAAAAACACCCGATCGTTTACAGGAACAAGGATATAACACTAGAGAACCAGCCATTTACAGCTCCTACCGTGATCTAGAGCGCCACCAGAAGACAGAAACTATTAAAGAATAAAGAGCCATAAGCTCCAGCCCAAGTCTCCAACCATGATTTTTGCACCTTCCAAGTTCCATCTACGAGCGAAAATTAACGAGACATTGATAGTATGAATTGAAGCTTTGCTGAACCTAACATTTCCTGTCTAAGAAACCAAGAAAATCCCACCTAAAGCTTCCAAATGATAGCCAGATTTTGTAAAGAAAGTCATGTTAGGCCAAGTCTTGGGAACTTTCTCTACCTAAATATCATACACGAATATTTAGGATGCAAAATATTCAAAATACAGAATTTTTCTAGTTGAGACTCCAACTTTTGAACACCAACAAACAGCTAGTCTTCGTCGCTACTTTCGGCTTTCTTTGTTCCTCTTTCAAACATAAGAAATATAGAAAGCTTGTGTTACATATTGAGCCCCTAGCATTTAAATTCTAACAATTGACCAGCCCCTGTGCATAATAAAACAAGGGCATTACAACACAAAGCAAAAACCAAGACATGTTATGAAAAAAAAGATCCACAACGTTATATAAAACACAGGGTTCTCTACCGGAAAAATTCCTATATGTAACAGTAACTCATCACACACCATCCTCCAAGCCTGTGATAGGGTTTTAATCTGATGTTATATCTCGAACAAAAAAGGAACCATGGTAATAAATTGCCTCAAGTCCAAGCCACAAAGTTTCCACAGATAAGCATTTAAGCAATCTAGATGAGATCTGAGCATCATGAAAGACAGGAGATTGATCACTCATGCCAAAACTCTTAGATAATACGCATTCGCCTATTCGGTGTACAAGATCAAGCTTAATAAGATTCAAGCCTCGTGAAAGAAATTGAAACTAAAAATTGTAAGTGCTATATTTTCATCCTTCGTACACATGAAAAACAATCCAATCACATCACATGACAGATCAATTCTTTAGGAAACTAGCATCTACTGCACATTATTATTTAAAAAAAAAAACACAAAAGAAGGCACATTAAAGAAAGAAGTACAACTCAAGAACAATATGTACATGCGCGTAGAGACAGGATTCCAGCTGTTGAGCTTGTTTATCATCAATTACACAGGTGGTATGTTGGAGAAAGAGAAGCCCTTGTATCCTTTATACGCAAAATATGCAATCCTTGTGTAATAAAACCCTGGAATAAACAGAACCACTCCCAATATCGCAAAGAAAAGCCCTGATTCAATCACAAAAATTCATTTCAAATCACTTCTCGGTCACAAAACTTACAAAAAGAAAAAACCCGTCTACAACTTCTAAAACAAACAAAAAATCCCTAAAATCTTTTTTCTTTCCTTCTTTAAATCCCCAAAATCAAAAAATAAAACCCATGATTTAATGCCTAAGTTTTGCAGGAACCCGCCTTAAAAACTGAATAACTAAATTAGGGATCTTTTAATTCCGGTAAAAACTGAACTGGGTTTCTAATTTTTCATATAATCCCTCAGCTAAATAAGCAAAAAATCATAAAACTCCCCCACATAAAAAAGCAACTAAATCAGACATTCAGGAAAAAATCAAAATGGTTTTTTATTTTGCATTCAAATCTAACCAAAAAGCACAAAACTTTAACTT
The DNA here is from genome assembly GCA_033617975.1 of Populus alba x Populus glandulosa. Lineage (NCBI taxonomy): Eukaryota > Viridiplantae > Streptophyta > Magnoliopsida > Malpighiales > Salicaceae > Populus > Populus alba x Populus glandulosa. The sequence goes on from CM066160.1 coordinate 13,053,351, forward strand.
CACAAATCAAAACATAAAAAATCCAAAAATAAAAAGAAAACAAAGAAATTGAAATTACCGTGACCTCTATCACCACCAACTCTGTTGTAAGTCATGAAAGTACCCAAAACAATACCAACTACACCAAAAACAAGAAGAGCAACAGCAAGAGCAATCTCTTTAATCGGTGGCTTATTATTGACTGTATATGAAGTCTCCACCATTAAATCTTCATCAGTTATTGAGAATGCATGATCCACATATGCCATCTTTGATGCTTCTTTTGTTGTTGAGATCGATCTTGTGATTTGGGTTTTTTTTTTTTTTTTAAGGTTTGTTTGTTTGGTTTGGTTAGGTTTTTCTTGGGGTTGAAGTTGTAAAGATTGAGACTTTTCAAAGGTAAAGATAGAGATAGAGAGAGAAAGCAGAGACCATTTCTGTTCTGCTATGTTCTCTTCTTCTTATGTCAGTTGCTAACTTACTTGGCTTGTGTCTAACTTCTTTTGCAGGAACGCCACGTATCGTATAAATTTTCTTTGATATAAATACGAGTAAGATATTAAAAATAATGAATATTACTATATTGTCGAATTGCGTTTTAAGATTGTGTCAAAGTATAGATTGCGTAATTTGATCAAGAAATTTTAATAACAAATTTAATTGAAATTGTCAACCAACTAAAGCTTGTTTATTATATTAGACTACAATTTAGATATTGTCACGTTATAGATAAGATTCTAAATTAATTTTTAGAATAAAAGAAGAATGAATTAAAGATTATAATAACTAATAAATTAAATAAAAGATGTTAATATTGATTAACAACTGAAATGAAAAGATAATCTACTTTATAAAAAGTAAAAGATATGTATGTATGTATGTATGTATGTGTGTGTGTGTAAATATTTTATTTTGATGATTTTTTTATTTCATTTTTGTTATATTTTTAAGGTTAATTTTAGTCAAATTTTTATTTGTATAAATGAAACATGTAAATACAATTTATCTATCTAAAATTTAAGATGAAAAAATTTAACAATAAATAAAAATAATATTTTTTAAATCTTATAAAATTATAGAAATACTCCAAATAATCAGTTAATATTTAAAAAAAAAATAAAGTTAAACAAAATAATTTAAAAATAATAGCAAGTATTAATTAAAAATTAAAATTTAAAAAAAATAATGAAAAAAAAAACTAATTGATATCAAGTTGGGCAAGCTAGGGTGATGTGCCTAGACATGCACAAGCTTAGAAAGTCAGGTTTGCATGTCTAATTTTTTTTTGTTTTTAAATGATGGATCATATGTCATCTAGATTGATTGATATCTTGTTGAATTAGATAAAATATTTTTATTTTTTTAATTCATGACAGTCTAACTTGATAGATGATTTGTTGTACTTTTCTGTATTTTCCAATCATTTGTGATAAAAAAATTAGAATATGATTTTTTGGATCTCAAAAACTTATTTTCAACTTGTTCCATTTAAAAAAAATTGCAATAACATTCTAAAAACCTCAATAAGCATATTTTAAAGCTTAAAAACCTATAATCAAGTTTAAAAACTCAAAATTAAATCAAATAAAAAATAAATTAATGAGTCTTGAACTACTTTTTTTTATATGTTTAAATGGTGAAACCATTTCCATTTAATTTTACTTTCTAAATTGAATACATTAACATGAAGTTTAATTATTTTGGTAGTCGAAATGTAGTGGAATAAAACTTTCTTTCTTCTCAACTTTTCAATAACTTTTTCTCTCCATCCTCACCATCCAATTAATTAAACATTAGAAATAAAGTTTTTGGATTGAAACACATCTAAAATAATAAGAACTAAACATGTATAACTCAAAACTTCAAGGACTAAATTGAATTCCTTTTCATTTATTTAAACATGAGAAATACTATATAACACACCATATATGCAAGAGAATATAAAAAATAGGTATAAACACATAAAACCAGAAAATAAAATTTGAGAAGATGAAAATAAAAGGAAATAAAATGTAAAGATCAAACTGTAAAAAGGCAAAAATTTAAGGGACAAGAAGGAAAAAATTAGCTATGATATTAAAATTCTTATAATGGATTCGGTTATGATTGATATGGGTTAAGATATAAAGGTATTTGGAATATCCATACCTTATTAACATTACATTTTTATTTATAATTTCGCTATTATATTAAGAAACACTAAAAGAGCTCACAATTCGCTTTTGCAATTGTTACAACTCTCGATTCATGGACATTGTGATTCGTTTAGGGACAATTTTTTTTTCCACCCTTATAGTTTTTTTATTTGATCGTTCTACATTGATTTGATTTGAAATCAATGTTGATAATTTTCCAATAAGCTAAATGTGAGATTCTTATCAATAAAAAAAATCATGATACTAGGTTTATACTTGATTTTGTAAAAAAAAAAAACATTTTAATTTTTGTTTTCCAAAAAATTATAACAAAAGAAACTATAATTGAAGATTAACAAGGAATCCAGGTTTTTTTTTTCTCCATGAAGGGAAATAAAAGAAATTTCATATTCGGAAACAAGAGAAGAAAAGAGAAAAAAGAAAAAGAAAAAATATCACTAGTGCTATATCAAAGTTTTGTTTTAGATAAACACTAATTTGAAAAAAATGAAAATGATACGACGCTTCCAACAAAAAAAATCAATTTAAAAATTATATGATGTTACAAATAATTTCCAAACTCAGTAACACTTTCCATATATTAGTGCATAAACCACACATGCCAACTCTTTTATCCTCTTTATTCAATTTAATCCATGCTTCTATGGTAGCTCTTCAATTGATTTTCAAAATTGAATTTGTCCCCCCAATGCAAGTCCTTTTTAGTATATTCTCTTATTATCTAATAACTCTTTAATTTAGTCTCCAATGTCATTCCACAGAGCCCAAATAAGTTTCAAATGGGGAGAGAATAACGTAAGGGAAAAGAAAGAGACAAGGTAACCCAAAATTTGTGAGTGAGAGAAGATAAAGGCCCGCTTCCTTCGAACCCCAGACTTCCTCCGACAACCATCCAAAGACAGAATCAACATTTGGGACGTCATCATGCTGTTAAGTTTCTCAGTAATGGGGCTGTTGTTGATGGAAACAGAGGGATGGGAGGTGGGAAGATAAGAAGCAGTAATTAATTTCCAGTAGATGATTGTGATATTCGTGGCAGTGTGGGCATTTGGAATAAGCAATACAAATAAATCAATAACTTGCAGGTGATTTTGTCTTCACCGATCTGAAACTCAGTTGCCTCGTCTCTTCATTCACAAGCTATTATTGGACTGTGGAGCAGTACAGGCAGATGCATTGACTGTGGATCGCCTTGCTTTGATGGTGAAGTATTTTGGAGACGTACGGTTGTGAAGCCATGGAATCTATTTTGGCGACCGAGATATAGTGGCTGAACTCCATCAAATATATATTACCTAGTGGTTTCTGATGTTGTTCCAGTTGCGTGTCGTGCTACAGCTGACACAAGCCATGCGATTGAAATAGCTGAGGTACAAAATCATGTTGAGACTAAATTATCCGAGGAATAGACTGATTGTATCCTCCATCCAGAGGACGATCTTCCAGGTTTACTTCCTGTTGACGAGTCTGTTCATGTGGGGAGGGTCGTGATCTTTAGCAGCACCACCACCGTTGGCCTCGGCCGTAAAGCTTGCCATCATCGCTACAAAGCCTCTGTCACAATCCTCTTCCATTTCTTCCTTATATTAGCTTTTGCTGTAAGAAAATTATTAAACTTTCCATGGTTGAGTTTGCCACTGCTTTACCTACTACCATAATTTAGAAGTCAATCCTTCATTCCTCTTTTTCCCATCAATTTCTTGTATTTTTCTACATTAGCTGTGCCTGGTTCGGTTTCGATAAGAAGAGTGTTTAAGATCTAAATGAACCTAAGAATATGATTTTCCTTCCCATACGCCATTGCTCCTTCTGACCTCGCCTCGTCAATTTGTCCATGAGTTTTCTTGAGGCACTGCGGTCCAAATGGTTTTTTACAAAATTTTAATTTTTTTAGTTAAAATTGAGTGTGGTTTGTACTTTCTAGATCATTTTGATATGTTGATATCAAAAATAATTTTTAAAAAATAAAAAAATATTATTGGCATGCTTTTCGGCATGAAAAGCTATTTGAAAAGCAACCACTACCACATTCCCAAACACCTTCAAGATTTAGGGCTAGAACCTAAATCTAGCGGTTGATTTATGTATATTCTTGAGTTCCTAAGCCTACAAAGTGTATGATGAACCTTTCTTCTAAACCAAGTGTATATGCTTGTTTTAAGGAGAAATTTCAGAGGTTTTAATTAAACTCAAATAATAAAAAAGTAGACGGGCATAAAAAAATTGGATGAGTGTAATAAAAAAAATCACTCTCCCTTTATTTATTTTAATTAAAATAATATTATTTTAATCATTTTAAAAAAAATTAAAGATTAATTATCTCTCTATATATAATTTATATTTTATATCGGATCAGCTTCTAAATCAAATTTTACAACTAAGCTCAAAACAGCAACTACCATATCAATGGAAACTAAATCTCATTTTTGAATGATTTTAAAATATTTCTCTCATTAACATAGAGGAATTTAACCTCTAAAAGCAAGATATGGAATGGGAGAATTTTGGTTACATTTATAATATATTTAAAAACATTTAAATTATAAGGATCAAAGTGGAACATATCTGAATCTACAAGGACTAGAACATAGTTCAGCCAAAAGAACTCTTCCTCACGATTCAGTACAAAATCAAACTTCTGCAGAATCTCCATACCCTCAAAATTTTCCTTTTGTGTTTGTTGATCTGTCTCTGTAGAAATATGGGAATCAGCAAAACAGAAATAAACTTAAGAAGATTACTCTCATCTGCTCCTCAACAACAAAATCAAGCAAAACTCGTCCATGTAAGCACAACCCTTTTTCTATTTCTTTGATTTGAATGTTGAGGAGTCTTTTTTTTTTTTTTTTTAAATATAATTCATTGGTGTATACTGCTGTGAATCTGAATGTTTTCTTTTCCTTTGAAGTATATTGCTACTTTAAGAGAGCAATTGGAACAATTGGCTGAAGAGAGAACGGCTGATGAATTACCAAGGTTGGTATGATTCTTGAATTTGTTTCTTTGTTTATAAAGTTTTCTGGGTTTTGTAAAGTTTGAGTCTTTTTTTTTTTTTTTGATAGAGTCTCGAAGGCTGTGTTGAACGAATATTCGGAGAAGATTGAAGCTATTGCTTCTAAATTAGTTAACTCATTGGTGAGTTAAATGTGTTGGTTTGTTTCTGTTGATTGTTAGGGCAGTTTGTTTGTTTTAGTCGAGAAATTGGTTAGTTTGTTTATATATATTGGAATTTTGAACACAAATTCTAGATGGACCTTTTTTTTTCCCTCTTAAAGAATGAATTTAATGAAGTGTTGTTGCTGCTGCTGCTGCTATGAGATTGGGGTTCGTAGTTTGCTGTATTGCTGTACACGGTGATGGATCGGAGGTTATTGATGTTGAATTGTTTATTTTTTTTAATTTGAGATTCGCAGCCTGAAATTAAGGCTCCCCAGGAAACTTTTGCTGGGGATTCGGGAAAAGAAAGTCCCAAGGCAGATGGAGGAGATCAGATAGCACCTTCTCCAGGCTTGAGGAGGAGATTTGCGTAAGTTATCTGGGCTATGATTTATGTGATTTATGGAAGCTTTTGATTTCCTGTTTTGGGATGTAATCTGTTTTGTTTGGGATTGCTTGCTTGGTTCATTGTTCAGGCCAGTGTCGAATTTTGAAGACAAAACTCGCGACTCTATTAAGGCAGATGCATCAGCTCCTGTTAAACTGGATGCTGCAGCACAAGCGCACATTGAAAAGCACAGGTACTTTTGTATTTTTATCTTGATGTTAAATTGAGTACCTGGGTAGAAATAAGGTTTTGAAAGTTTGTGTCATTCAGTCATTCCTGATCACTTGTTATATATCACTGTAGCTATACTTATGTTAAATCTTCCTTGCCATTTCTGAAATGAAAGATAAATGTTTGAGGATGAAGGGAAACTATATTGGATTGGAACTTGTTCACCATGTTTCCCTGCTGGTTTTTCTTATGTAGTTGTTTCGTTTAACAGAAAGCTTCAAGATGACTTGACTGATGAAATGGTTGTATTGGCACAACAACTAAAAGAGAGTAGTCTCGTGATGAGCCAGTCTTTACAAAACACTGAAAAGGTAAGACTTTTGGCTATCATAGCGAGTCGCTAATTGTTTCTCACTTCTAATATTTGTAAGGTTCATTAGTTGGCCTATGCTATAGCATGTAATTTTGGTTACAATGGTCCAGCATTGCATGTTTTTGGAGGGGGGGTTTGGACACTAGAATTCTCAGTAATGATTGTGATGAACATGATACAAGATTCAGAAATGAATGGGGTAGTGAACTGGTTTGTCTGTCCTTTGTCTTTGCATAATTGATGTGGATTTTAGTAGCTGCTTTTCCTTTCTTCAATCAATAGTGTTTTTGAGCTTTGTTGGACTGCTCTGTGCCCTTGATTAGTTTTTTGTGCTCTGAGCCTGGGTGTTGGAATGCAGATACTAGATTCTACAGAGAAGGCTGTTGAACAGAGCTTGGCCAGCACTGGTCATGCCAATGTCCGGACCATGGACATATACTCGAAGACATCAAAGACCACGTGCTTCACATGGCTTTTGATGTTTCTAATGACATGTATTTTCATCATGGTTGTCCTTCTGATTCGTGTCACCTGAAGCTTTTCTTAAACAAATAGAATTTTTCTCATGTTGCAGTCAGAATCTATGTCACTTTCTTCCTCAGTGTTTACATGGTGTTACTGCAGTGCTTAAACCGATTTCCAAATGTAACTACATGTCTTATGAATCACTTGTACTTTTTTTGGGGCCCCTCGATAATTTTTGTAATCAATCCGAGGTTAGAGTATATAATGAATTATACAAATCATCCTTGAAAAATGTTCAATGTAATTTATTCTCTTGAGTTTTGCTTTAAATAGGCACAAAGCTACACAGCTGCAACATCAAACCAATACTTTATTAACTTGACAAATTGACAATGTGTGCTTCTATAATGGTTTGATCCTGAGATCAAAAAATTCCCTCAGAATGTGTCAAATAGGCTGTTATTCCAGCTAACTCTCTGATGGAGGAGATCACACATATGAGCCTGGGGTCAACGATGGTAGTCAAAAGTACCTCTGTCCTGAACATCTATTTATTCCGTGCTGTTGAAACCAAGATCAGCAAGTACTGACTTGCAAAATATGGATATGAAGCAGATAATCTTCTTGTTTTTCTTTAAGGTTTGACCTTTTGCTATTATGCAGGACTTAGAGGTGTGATAGGTTTGATTCATGGTGTCATAACTAGTTTTTGGCCCTCATTTCTTCAAGCATTTTAAAAAAAATGCATTTTCGATAAAATTTCTCTAATTTTTCAAAATTTATCTACTTCATAAATGCATTTCTATATTTAGCATTTTTGCATATTAATTTTGTTTTCAACAAGGATGTTACTGTGACTTTGTTTTGATAGCATGATGGCTTGCTCCAAAATTCTGACCTTGGGCTCCATCAGTTTAGCCTGCTAAAATGGAGTCTGGATTGTGCAATTGAATTGCACATCCCAGGCTCAAATGTTTAAAGTTGGTGATTTAGTATGGGCATTGCTTATTTGTAACAGGTTTTAGTGGGCGAGTCAGCATGCTGAAAGAAAGAAAGATAGGCTCTTGTAATGTATTGCAAAAAACAAACGACAATGCTTACAAGCTTCATATTCTTAGCTATCTAAAGACATATAATGTCTTTAAAGTTCAACATTTAACCCTTTATTTAGAGAAAGAATAAAATTCAAGGATGAGTTCTCTTTGACCTTGGAAAAGTAATGCAGTTGAGTCTGTAGAAACTAAAAGTTCTAGGCATTTAAGTGGGAATTTGACATGATTAGGTGAGGATGTAATCAAGGAAAACGATATGAATTGCCTAACATATATTTTTATAGATCGATGTGATAAGGTTAGGTTTAAGAAAAAATTTGGTCAAGCTTATCAAGTTAGCACCTTAAAACTTTGTTATTTATCAAGAAATTGGATATGTCAAAATTAGGTCTGGAAGTTGCTATTTGGAATGATTTTGTTATTTTTTTTATTTTATTTTTGGATTTTATGTTTTAATTTGGTTTTTTGATTTTTTTTCCTTTATACTTTTAGATTTCTAGTTGTTTCTCGGTAAAAATAAGGTTTTTTAATTTATTTAAAAGTCTTTTAAAAATCTCCTAAGAAAACACCTACCGTATATTTAATTTTCAAAGAATAGAATTATAAATTTAGAATTCATTCTTACAATCCTTTTCACTCATTTTCACTGATTAAATTATCTATGTTTTTTATTTTTCTTTTTGTTGTCCTACTAGTTTTCGTTTGCATAAGAACTCGGTTAAATTGTCTTATACATGTAACTTAACATAATAGTATACGGGGATTTCCTTAAAACTTTTTATGTAATATTTAGACTTGCGATGATAGAAAATTAAAGACTTACCAGAAGACTACTTACTGATCTTAAAAACTGTTTTGAACATTACAAAGGATTTAGTTGGCCTGGACACATTGCCCACAAATTGGATAAATTGTCGAACTCGCGCTGATCTTTCTCTGCCTCAAGCAAGGTGTGAGGATGAGCGGTGCCATGTCCGCCGCGCCACCTCCCTGATTCCCACCTGTATTTCGCATCTGTACCAATATCGTGGCCTGTGTACACCACGATTAGGGTAAATTACTCAGTCTTAGCATCAGAGGCATACATGATCGTACGTGATGCCATTGAAATCACACTACAAGAAAATGTTTTCACCATTCCCCACAGCATGCACAATCCAATTCCATACAACACTTGCAAGTAAACGGTAGTATTTAACTCTAGGTGTGTTATACTTAGAGCCTGTTTGGCTCTGCGGTTGAACCTGCATTTGGCCAAAATTTATTATTTTTTTTTTGTTAAAATTGAATGCGGTTTGTACTTTTTGGATCGTTTTGATGTGCTGATGTCAAAAATAATTTTAAAAAAACGAAAAAAACATCATTGATATGTATTTCAGCACGAAAAACTATTTAAAAAACAACCGCTAATACACTGGCAAACACACTTTTAATATCAAGTCAAATAACGATCCAAACCCAAAAAGGTTAAAGCTTTTATACAAAGCCTTGCCTTTGTATTATTCACCAACACCTCTCATGGCATCACAAGAGACGAGTGTATTTATTGAGGTTGTTGTTTGTGCAGGCGATCCAATATTCAATTAATAGACCTAATAAATACTATGGTGCTTAGCTGGCTTTCAGTATCATATATTCCATTTTGTTTTTGTTTTTTCAATTGAATTGATCTGCCCTGATAGAGATTTTGCCTAATTGCTGGGAAGGAGACCGTCTTGTCTAGAGCTAGAAGATGAAATGTAGTGGCCTAACAATGAATCTCGCAACTTCAAAAACTAAGAGAATAACAACAAATAAAATCAGAATGTGGTTCAAATTTGAAAGATTGATTCTCGATGAGAAGATGGTATTCAATCCAACGCCAAGACCAGAAATGGGACTTCCAGTTCGTCTGCTTCCTCACACAGCTTGAAATTAGATGACGCAAAATATCGTCATCATGCTGGCCGGGATGACCTCTTTTAATTCTTTTTTATCTTGTTAGTATCTGTTTTTTTTAAAAAATATTTTTAATATTAACAAATTAAAATATATAAAAACATCAAAAAATATTAATTTAAATAAAAAAAATGAATTTTATAATGAAATCCTGAATATAATGAATTTTATTGAATATAATGAATTTTATTTCAAATTGTTGTAATTTTTCATTGCCGACAAAACAGCTTGTCATTGAGATGTGAATGGTGTGTGTCTAAACGCAACCAAAAGATTTGTTTTCTACTATATATAGGCCATCCATTAAGAACATGTTGCAGTCTCTACCAAAGAAGCTGCAACATGTCGCAGTACTTTCAAGAAATGGAGACTCTCTATATCATCCTTCTCCTCTTTGTCTCCATCATTCTCTCCCTCATTGCCATAATTTACAAGCACAGATACCAGGATAAACTCCCTAACCTTCCTCCAGGCAATCTAGGCCTCCCTTTTGTGGGAGAGAGCCTAGATTTCCTGTCAAAAGGATGGAAAGGTTGCCCAGAAAACTTCATATTCGATCGCATTCGGAAATATTCATCGGAAACATTCAAAACAAATCTTTTTCTTCAGCCTGTAGTGATGTTAAATGGTGTTGCGGGAAACAAGTTCTTATTCTCCAACGAGAACAGACTTGTTGAAACATGGTGGCCTGAATTTGTAAACAAGATATTTCCATCTGCAGTAGAAACGTCACCCAAAGAAGAAGCGAAAAGACTGCGTAGGCTGTTCCCTCTATTCTTGAAACCTGAGGCCTTGCGGAGGTATATAGGTACCATGGATATGGTTACCAGAAGACACTTTGCCTTGGAATGGGGAAACAAAGCAGAGGTGGTCGTCTTCCCTCTGGCAAAAAGCTACACATTCGAGTTGGCTTGCCGCTTGTTTCTAAGTATTGAAGATCCCAGCCACATAGCCAGATTTTTCCACCCATTCAACCAAATAACCTCTGGTATTTTTACCATCCCCATTGATTTTCCTGGAACTCCATTTAATCGAGCCATCAAGGCCACAAAGTTGATCAGAATTGAGCTTTTGGCCATTATCAAGCAAAGAAAGAAGGATCTTGCAGAAGGAAAGGCATCCCCAACCCAGGACATTTTGTCACACATGCTGCTAAGCAATGATGCGGATGGAAAGTACATGAATGAGGTGGAGATTGCTGACAAGATTATTGCATTATTGATGGGTGGACATGATAGCACTGGTACTGCTTGTACTTTCATTGTCAAATATCTTGCTGAGATGCCTCATATCTATGAAGCAGTTTACAAGGGTAACTGTGTTTTCTATTCAACTCTCTCTTCTTGCAGTCTTTCCTGGAATTTTTAACCTTGTTTTGAAGAACCTATGTGCTATAGCTATTCAATAAGTCAATATTAGATTTTCATTATGACAAGAGCTAACCTGTTTAATTGTAAACAATTTGATAGAGCAAGCTGAGATCATTAAATCCAAAGCACCCGGTGAGTTGTTGAATTGGGATGACATTCAAAAGATGAAATATTCATGGAATGTAGCTTGTGAAACGATGAGACTCTCACCACCGTTTATTGGTAACTTCAAAGAAGCCATCAAGGACTTCACATTCAACGGTTTCACCATCCCAAAGGGCTGGAAGGCAAGTCATTTTCTCACTGTAAATCATTTAGTCCTTAAATATATTGTTTTTCCAATCTAGAGACTGACTTCTCCCATTATTTTGTTTCAAGCACTTTTCAATGTCACCCAAGCATTGAGCAGGAGCATGGCCGTGCTAACTTTGAATTGACAAATTGTTCTTGTAGTTGTATTGGAGTGCAAGCTCAACGCATAAAAATCCTGAATACTTTTCCGAGCCTGACAAGTTCGATCCCAGTAGATTTGAAGGGAAAGGACCAGCTCCTTACACGTTTATTCCGTTTGGTGGAGGACCAAGGATGTGCCCTGGAAATGAATATGCTCGATTAGAAATTCTTGTTTTCATGCATAACTTGGTGAAGAGTTTCAGATTTGATAAATTGATTCTCGATGAGAAGATAGTATTCGATCCAACGCCAAGACCAGAAATGGGACTTCCAGTTCGTCTGCTTCCTCACAAAGCTTGAAATTAGATGACGCAAAATCTCGTCATCTTGCTGGCCGGGATGACCGCTTTTACGTTTTCTTTATCTTGTTAGTCTCTGTTTTAAATAAAACAGATAATAAATAAGTCTATCTTCATTTCCCAACCACCCATTAGACAGAGTGTTTAAAAGATCGGTATTGGACTGTTCAGAACTTCCATGGGACACATTTAATATATATATATATATATATATATATATATATATATATATATATCTTTTTTTATTAATGTAGATGTTTGGAATCTATCTTAATTAATCTTACAGCTCTTAAAATTAATAATCAAACCTGAGATTAGAAAACAGATCTCTTAAATCAAAGCTATTATTACTGACTACCTCTTACATTTAACAAATTTTCGTTCAGGGTGTTGAAGGCCTTTTACTTGCTGTACGTGGTCTGAGATTGCAAGTTCTGAATAGGGCAACAATGGGACCAAGACTCTTATTCATCTTAAGTTAGTGTGAGTACAAATTTAAGTTCTCGACATATTAAATTTTTAAATTAATATAGGAAACAAAGACTCGGTCTAAAAATGTTCAATTCTTAGATACACGCATCTATAGTATTTATAAGAGGAACTAAATTAAAATTATATTATAAGATTAGACATGATATTGAATATCTTTAGGTCGAGTTTATGCTTACATTTATATTTTACTAATTACATGTTAAGTAAAAAAAAAATATTTTTATATTTTATTAATCGAGTTTTAGATATTCATTATTGAAGTATTATTTATTATTTAACATAAAATGGAAGAGTAATATATATTTAACGCGTGTGTGTTAAAATAAAAAACAATTTTATACATATATGTACAAACTAGAAAATCGGCGATAACTAACGGAATTACCGACGATTTTTTTTTTGTCGGTAATTTTTACCGACGGATATAATTCCGTCTTTATTTTTGTCAATCTTATGGTATGAATATATTATATTCTTATGGTATGAATATATTATGGTGTGTGTGTATTCTCCATCACATATAAGCCCTAATTCAAAATTTTATTGGTAGTTTTGTGAGGTGTTTTTTGTTAGAGGTTCAAAGGGACATTATCTAATGTTGGGATGTATGCTCCAATACCAATTTCCTGATGCTTTGTAGCTAGATCTTAACATGGATTTCGTGTTGGGTACCCAATGAGTCAATTGATTCTATTTTTCTTGTTATGGACATGTTCTCGAAGATGACTCATTTCATAGTATGTAAAAAGATCATGAATGTTTCCTGGATAACCCACCTTTACTTTAATGAGGTAGTTTGTTTATATAATGTTTTTAGGTCCATCATTATAGACAAAGATGTACAATTTATGAGTAGCTTTTGAAAGAGCTTGTGAGAAAATATGGATAGTCAGCTAATCTTTAGTAGTGCTTATTATTGTAAGACATATTGACAGACAAAGATAGTTAATCATAGTCTTAGAAACTTGTTGTGAAGTTTAGTGGAAAACAAGTTGAAACAGTAGAGCTTGATATTGCCACAAGTTAAGTTTGCTTATAACAAGTCTTAGAATGAAACCACTCAATTAAATTCATTCAAGATAGTTTATAGGCATAATTTTTTTGGAGTGCTTGAGTTAACCGTTGTTTCTTGTATCTAACAATGGAGCAACCAAGTTAATGGTATAAAAGATTAGGTCACGCCTGATCAAATTAACACCTTAAAACTTCGTCATTTATCAAGAAATTGAACCTGTTAAAATTACCTACCTGTTCAAATTTGAAAGATTGATTCTTGATGAGAAGATAGTATTCAATCCAACGCCAAGACCAGAAATGGGACTTCCAGTTCGTCTGCTTCCTCATAAAGCTTGAAATTAGATGACGCAAAATCTCGTCATCATGCTGGCCGGGATGACCTCTTTTAATTTTTCTTTATCTTGTTAGTCTCTGTTTTTTTTTTTAAAAAAACAAAACAGATTAATAAACAAGTCTATCTTCATTCCCCAACCACCCATTAGACCATTAAAGTATTAAAAAGATCCGCATTTGCATTTGACTGCTCAGAACTCCTACGTGACACATTTAACAAATTTTCGATTAGTGTGTTGAAGGCCTTTAACTTGTTGTACGAGGTCTGAGATTGCTAGGAGCAAGTTCAGAATAGGGCAACAATTGGACCACCATACAGGATTCCAAGTTCACAATCTATCAGTTTTCTCAGAATTGACTGCTGGGTCTAATTAATGTTGCTGTTCGATTATAGAGATTGCTATATTTGGTACGAATGATTCAAATCAAATGGCGGGTCTAATTCAGTTTTCAAGTATTTTTTTTATTGAAGGACTCGTATCAATTGAAGAACATATTAAAATAAAAACAAAAGTAAAAAAAATAAAATTATACTCAACCTTTTACTGTGTAGCAAGCCCGGTGTACTGTGCATTGCTACAGTGAACTGATGATTTTACCTCTATAATTGCAAGGGAGATGCTGAGTTTCAGCGGCATATTTCCATGGGGTTTAAATGACATTACAAATTGTCTAGGGTAGATCAGTCTCTTCATACTTTTATTGCAAACTAGAACTACTAATCTCTTTGAAAAACAAAAATTATATCCTCTGGGCAAGGGGTGTTTTCGGTTTTTTAGTTTTTGTTGAACATCATAATTACTTAACTGCACTTTTGTTTTTCCTGATCTTGGATTTAAAAAAATTAAAAAAAATTAAAAATATATTTATTTAAAATTAAAAAAAATAAAATTTTTAGAAACACAAATTATATCAAGTTCTCGTACTCTGAAGCTGGTTCCAGTGGTCGGGCCTTTCTACTCAATTAAAGCTCACAACTAACAAAATTTGGTTGTTGGGACCTTGAATTTGAGACAAATTGTTTTTATTAGAAATGACAGAAGCCCATCTGCCCTCTCTACGTCAATCATCAAAGTCATTGTTGATTCAACGAAGACACAATTCTTTTGATGGGGATTGACTGCAGTCGGACTTCTGATAAGTCAAATCCAACCCCTGTTGATCCCCCTCCTCCCTCAGATGCCGCCCCCGCCCCCGCCCCCGCCCCCGCCCCCGCCCCCGCCCCCGCCTCCTTCTCTGTCCCAGACGAAGCTCCTGGCAAAATTTAAATGCAATTTAATGATTGGATTGAAAGTGATCTTTTGTAGAGCTTGGACCGATCCACCGAATCTATAAATATAAATGCAAGGCTTTTCATTTGGTTCAATAGTAAAAGATTAGCATTTGATTATTCAGTGTTAAAAGCAACCCAAATTAACACAAAACAAATATGGATAGAAGAGAAAAAAAGACTAGAGTTCTTATTAATTTCTTTATACTGATGTGCAATTTTTAATTTAAATATAAAGAGATTATATATAAATTTGACTATAAATACTATTCTACCTTTAATAAATAAAATAAAATAAATGTATTATTTAACATCTCCCCTCAAACTCATGATGTGGTGGCTACAAGCATCGAGAGTTTGCCAACTAGAAAAAAAATGAGAAATAAAATGCGACTTGGTAAAGAAATTTGCAATCTGCAAGGAAGAAGAAACAAATGACAAATTAATGGTGTCATGCTTGAGATGAAGATGATTAAGATGACAATCAATTTCAATGTACTTAGTTCGTTCATAAAAAATCGAGTTGTGAGCAATCTAAATAGAACTCTGGTTGTCACAGTACATAGAAGTAGAATGAGAAAGTGAAACTTTTATATCCGCGAGTAGCCAACGTAATCAAATAATATCTTTTGTATTAGATGCAATAACATGATATTTTGCTACGGTTGATGATTGAGAAATAATAGTTTGTTTCTTGCTCTTCCAAGAAATAAGAGCATCACCTAAAAAGATATAGAAACCAGTAGCATACTTACGATTTATGGGATCACTGTCATGACCAGCATCAGAGTATGTACGTAGCTCCAAGAAAGAGGTGAATGGAAGTAAAAGACTCTAAAAGACTGTACCCTGAAAATATCGCAAAATACAAATAACAACTGCCTAGTAAATAGTAGTAGGAGAAGCAACAAACTAACTAACAACATGAACAACATATGCAATATTTGAACGAGTAATGATGAGATATATCAAACTCCCAATAATAATACGATATAAAGTAGGACCTGTCAAAAATAGGACCTCCACATGCATGTTATTAATTAATTATATATATATATATATATATATATATATATATATATATATGAATGGGAATATTAAAAAAAAATCATTTGGATATTTTATTTTGTCTCGAAATAACATATAGATCCAACCAGTAGGATTAATTATTAAGTAATAAATATATAATGGATAATAAAAAACAAAAAAAACACATGTTTTTACTTGTAGTAAATATTATTAGCTCTTAAATTATTATCAGTAAATAATTATAAAATAAAAAAATACAAATAGTAAGTTTTAATATTTACTTAATAAATTACCTTTTGCCGGGTTATCATTTTTCAAAAATTGAATGTATTAACTAAAACTCAATAAATAATTTTATAACTTTTTAAATAAAAAGTATTTAAACTTAAAATTTATATATAAACACACGACTGAAAATTTTAATTTAATTAGAGAATATATATATATATATATATATGGTAGTATTTAACTCTAGGTGTTTTATACTTAATATCAAGTCAAATAATCACCAAACCCCAGAAGGTTAAAACGTTTTTATAAAGCCTTGCCTAATCTCGCAACCTCAAGATTCATTGTGATAGAATCCTTACCGCAAGGACTTTCCATTAAACCATAATTAAACCTAGCGATAGAGATAATTAAATCTGCCACAAATCTTTTAGTTGAAGCATGAATACCATATTATTTGATAAGATCAGAGTGGTGGATGTAATCTTGAAAATAATCCCGGCACAAAAACCAAAAGAATAAAATCTCATGTGGAAACATGTGCCCAAGCTGAACTCATAATTATTCTGTGCTAGCGCCTACTAGTACATGGAGGAGGGATTGGATCCTAATTATTATTTTCCCGCTGATCATGAAGTTGATTTTGTTGCTGAATTATAATCATAATTATCCTTTGTTTTTGACTATTTTAGCTGGTATCCGAAACCAACTTTCCAGATGGTTTTTTTTATTGCCATGGTTAGAAGTCCAGGAGGATATGTTCATGGTGAATGCTGGTTTTCAATGGAGGAGGTTCTGCCGTAAAAACATTATGTTGGATGTATTCATGGTAGATGAGGGTTTCTAGCAGAGGAGCTTGTGTCCCAAGAATATTATGTTAGATTTGTTTATGGTGGAGGAGGATGATTTTCAAAGGTTTCGTCCTAGGAACGTTATGCTAGAAGTGTTTTTGTGAAAGATGATTTTCCAACCAAGTTTTTGAATTTCAGGACGTGTTTCTTTCAAATGAAGAATAGGAATTTTTAGGAAAAATAAATTTTTTTCATAGAATTTTATTTCAACTATATATATATAATGATGATGGTGAAGGAATGGAAGCTAGTACTCCTGTGATGAAATTGTTGCAATTATGATTCACTTTTTGTCACTAACACATCTATTTTTTTTTTTTTAAAACAAAGATGATCATTACCGACAATCTTAATTAACTTCGATATTATTTTTCAGCAATTGGATTAGATAAGTGAATTTATAATCCATATTATCAATTTTTATTCATATATAATAACATGGTGCGAGAAAAAATATTTGTCATATATGGAGACGTGAATGATGTATCTAAAACGCAACCTAAGGATTTGTTTTCTACTATATATAGGCCATCCATTAAGAACATGTTGCAGTCTCTACCAAAGAAGCTGCAACAAGTCGCAGTACCTTCAAGAAATGGAGACTCTCTATATCATCCTTCTCCTCTTTGTCTCCATCATTCTCTCCCTCATTGCCATAATTTACAAGCACAGATACCAGGATAAACTCCCTAACCTTCCTCCAGGCAATCTAGGCCTCCCTTTTGTGGGAGAGAGTCTAGATTTCCTGTCAAAAGGATGGAAAGGTTGCCCAGAAAACTTAATATTCGATCGCATTCGGAAATATTCTTCAGAAATATTCAAAACAAATCTTTTTCTTCAGCCTGTAGTGATATTAAATGGTGTTGCCGGAAACAAGTTCTTATTCTCCAACGAGAACAGACTTGTTGAAACATGGTGGCCTGAATTTGTGAACAGGATATTTCCATCTGCAGTAGAAACGTCACCCAAAGAAGAAGCGAAAAGAATGCGTAGGCTGTTCCCTCGATTCTTGAAACCTGAGGCCTTGCAGAGGTATATAGGTACCATGGATATGGTTACCAGAAGACACTTTGCCTTGGAATGGGGAAACAAAGCAGAGGTGGTTGTCTTCCCTCTGGCAAAAAGCTACACATTCGAGTTGGCTTGCCGCTTGTTTCTAAGTATTGAGGATCCCAGCTACATAGCCAGATTTTCCCACCCATTCAACCAAATAACCTCTGGTATTTTTACCATCCCCATTGATTTTCCTGGAACTCCGTTTAATCGAGCCATCAAGGCCTCAAAGTTAATCAGAATTGAGCTTTTGGCCATTATCAGGCAAAGAAAGAAGGATCTTGCAGAAGGAAAGGCATCCCCAAGCCAAGACATATTGTCACACATGCTGCTAAGCAATGATGCGGATGGAAAGTGCATGAATGAGGTGCAGATTTCTGACAAGATTCTTGCATTATTGATGGGTGGACATGATAGCACTGGTGCTGCTTGTACTTTCATTGTCAAATATCTTGCTGAGCTGCCTCATATCTATGAAGCAGTTTACAAAGGTGACTGTTTTTTCTATTCAACTTTCCCTTCGTGCAGTCTTTCCTTGAATTTTTAACCTTGTTTTGAAGAACCTATGTGCTATAGCTATTCAATAAGTCAATATTAGATTTTCATTATGACAAGAGCTAACCTGTTTAATTGTAAACAATTTGATAGAGCAAGCTGAGATCATTAAATCCAAAGCACCCGATGAGTTGTTGAATTGGGATGACATTCAAAAGATGAAATATTCATGGAATGTAGCTTGTGAAACGTTGAGACTCTCACCACCGCTTATCGGTAACTTCAAAGAAGCCATCAAGGACTTCACATTCAACGGTTTCTCCATCCCAAAGGGCTGGAAGGCAAGTCATTTTCTCACTGTAAATCATTTAGTCCTTCAATATATTGTTTTTCCAAGCGTATATATACTCTTAGTGGCACATGGGCCTAAATGCCAATTCATTTGTATCAATGAGAATTATCATAATCTAGAGACTGACTTCTCCCATTATTTTGTTTCAAGCACTTTTCAATGTCACCCAAGCATTGAGCAGGAGCATGGCCGTGCTAACTTTGAATTGACAAATTGTTCTTGTAGTTGTATTGGAGTGCAAGCTCAACGCATAAAAATCCTGAATACTTTTCCGACCCTGAGAAGTTCGATCCCAGTAGATTTGAAGGGAAAGGACCAGCTCCTTACACGTTTATTCCGTTTGGTGGAGGACCACGGATGTGCCCTGGAAATGAATATGCTCGATTAGAAATTCTTGTTTTCATGCATAACTTGGTGAAGAGTTTCAGATTTGATAAATTGATTCTCGATGAGAAAATAGTATTCAATCCAACGCCAAAACCAGAAATGGGACTTCCAGTTCGTCTGATTCCTCACAAAGCTTGAAATTAGATGATGCTAAATCTCGTCATCATGCTGGCCGGGATGACATCTTCTAATTTTTCTTCTTCTTGTTAGTCTTTTTTCATTTTTTTCAAAATAAAAAAAAACAGTCGTAAATAAGTCTCTCTTCCTTCGCAATGGGACAACCCAACCATTAAAACTTGTATTATTAGTCTACTTGTCATTTATCATTTATCATATAATTCTCGTAAATTATGGATGTTATCTCATTATGCAGACGGCTTTAAATTTGTTCTCGAAATCAGATGCTTCATTTTTTCTGGGTACTATTGCCTCTGTTAACAGCTGGTTCTGTATGGTAACCACAAATTTTTCAGCACAGTTGTCTCTAGCAAGTGGTGTATTTGCAGCCATGCGGGGAAACAAGGTCACCGAGGACAGAGAATTCCCTGTTTCACCAGTGTCGATACACGACGTTGGGCGACGGCTCCACTCTTTTTGTTATTTTAACAAAAAAGATTGTTTTATTATTGGGGGAAATAGATTTTATTGGAGTCGTCATCTAGTAATATGAGGGAACTAGAAATCCCAAATTAGACACTGGTCCCAGAGATTCAAGTACTGGGTTAGTTATGATTAAGGGAAGGTAAACACCACTCTTAAAACATCCTTTCAAAAGAAAGGTTACCCTTACTTGTGTGTTTTTTATTTGATTTAAATGCTATTATATTTCAAGCTTATTTGCAATTTTGTTTTTTTTTTTTTTAAATAGTTAATGTCGGTCCCTAAAAATAGGAGACACGTTAAAAATGACATCAGTCCCTAAAAATAGGAGACTTGTCTAAAATCTCGACGTTTATCCCTAAACAAGGATTTAGGTCTGAATTACCAAGAGAAAAAAAAATGGACATAATCCATATTTTGTATAAATCCTTGACATCGGTCCTTTTCTGTAAAAAGAGACATGTCGACAAACCACGTTCGTAGGAGACGCGTTTAAAAAAATGACATCAGTTCCTAAAAATAGGAAACTTGTCTAAAAAATTGACGTTTAACCCTAAAAAGGAGAAGTACGTCCGAGTTATCAAAAAAAACTATGGACATAATCCATATTTAGTTTTTAACTTTTTGACATCGGTCCTTTTCTATAAAAAGAGACGTGTCGATGAACAATATTCATTTATAAAATAAAACTATTTTGATATCATTGAGAAATGGGTATAATCATATTCGAGAATTGGGCTTTGGACCCACGAACGATAACATGATAAGATGGGTGTTGGACCCGCGTCGTTATTCTTTTTATACTTGTTTTTGTTTTTTTTTTTTACAACATGCAATAAGAATTTACAAATATTTAGATAAAAAATAAAAAATGTTAGGAATTCAAGAAAAATTACCTGAGTACCCCTGTATGGGTAAAAGACCGAAACACCCTCGGATTTCTCAGGAATTTACGAAAATGCTACTGTTGGCACTGGCGAAATTTCCCGGCGAGTTTTCTGGGAAACGAACCGTCGATCCTGGTAGATCTGAGGGAGAGGATTCTGATGGTTGTGGTCTCGACGTCCGTTGATGGCTGACGAGGGAGAATCGCCGACTTGAAGCTTCGGTGGCCGGCGAGGATCGCGGCCTTTTTCCGGCCAGATGAGGCGGCGAAAACGGTTACAAATGCCGGGGTTTTTCTTTAAACCAGTGGATCAACCTTTCTGCGGTGGTGCGGAGGCTGGAGGCGGCCGGAAAGTGGAGATCGGATGAGAGAGAGGGCGTCGCCGGCGAGAAGAGAGAGAAGCTTTGAGTCACGCTATGGTGTGGACGCGTGCACGATACACCTGTACTGCCAAACTCTATAAACCGTTGGATCTCGGATTAATAGATCGGATGGCTGTGACTGGCTTGATTTGAGGTCGATCGGACGGTCTGGATGAGTCTGGGTTTAGATCCGGTGTGACGCGGTGCACCGAAATCTCGGTACACCGGATGACGTGGCTTAACGGGATTAAGTCTTGGATTATTTCAATGGCTGAGATGAGTTGGGATATATTTGGTATTTTTTAAATTGTTTTTTTTTTTTAAAACAATATCCTACTCGTGTGAATAAAAGCTAAAAAAACTGAGTGCAATAACAATTCTTTCTCTTCTTCTCTGTATTTGTCCTCCCATCCCTCTCTTTTTTCTTTTTTTTTTCTTTTCCGGCGATTGTCACTGGCTATTTATAGCCAGTGACTAGGGACATAAGCCTAATTATTGCCTAATTATAAGGAAAAAAACCGTCCCTTCCTTTGATTTCTGCCTAATTGTAAGAAAAAAAAAAATCCTTGCCTAACTTTGCCTAATATGCCTAATATGACAAAAATGATTTTGTTTTATTATATATAATAATAAATATTTACATAGATAAAATTAAAAACTCAAATCAGTATTAGAAAAAGCCCGACTCAACCGCTAAAAATCAATTTTAATTACCGAAAATTATGTCGAAACATTAAAAAAAAAACTTTCAATGGGTATCAACCCAGTGAACCAGGTTTTGACCAGAAAATAACAGTTTTGACCCAAAATGACCTGAAACTCATTTTTTCATCCCGGTCGACATGGTTAGACCCGTATCGACCCGGTGAACTCGGTCTTGGCTGAAAATGATGGTTTTGACCCGAAACAGCCCGAAAACTCATTTTTTACCCTGGTCGACATGGTTTGACCCGTATTGACCCGGTGAACTCGGTTTTGATGGAAAGATACGGTTGACTCGAGAAAAAAATATTTTTTTGAATTTTAAACTTTTTTTTTTTTTGGATTTTTATAAATAATAATAGAAATAAAATAACATTTAAGAAAAACTTGGTGAATCCAAAATTGGGTTACAACAGTTGCCCCCTCTTTACAATGCTTACGGTGCAAAGACATTGGAAAATTCATTTTCTTTTTGACTTTGCATAGTAAGTTTTGTAAAGAAAAACAATGGCGATGTTGAAAAACTGCCCGATGGTGAAAATGGAATCAAAGAATTTTGTGAGTGGTCTAATTGTTCCAGGCGACCTGCCTGATGGTGAAAATGGAAGCAAAGAATTTTGTGAGTGGTCTAATTGTTCCAGGCGACCTGCCCGATGATAGAATGCGAGGAGACTCGCAAGTGGTCAAATTGTTCCAGGCGACCTGCCCGATAAATGAAAAAAAATGCGAGGGAACTCGCAAGTGGTCAAATTGTTCCAGGCGACCTGCCAGATGATAAAATGCGAGGGAACTCGCAAGTGGTCAAATTGTTCCAGGCGACCTGCCCGATGATAAAATGCGAGGGAACTCGCAAGTGGTCAAATTGTTCCAGGCGACCTGCCCGATAAATGAAAAAAAATGCGAGGAAACTCGCAAGTGGTCTAATTGTTCCAGGCGACCTGCCCGATAAAAAAAAATGCGAGGAAACTCGTAAGTGGTCTAATTGTTCCAGGCGACCTGCCCGATGATAAAATGCGAGGGAACTCGCAAGTGGTCAAATTGTTCCAGGCGACCTGCCCGATAAATAAAAAAAATGCGAGGAAACTCGCAAGTGGTCTAATTGTTCCAGGCGACCTGCCCGATAAATGAAAAAAAAAATGCGAGGGAACTCGCAAGTGGTCTAATTATTCCAGGCGACCTGCCCGATGCTAAAATGCGAGGGAACTCGCAAGTGGTCAAATTGTTCCAGGCGACCTGCCCGATAAATGAAAAAAAATGCGAGGAAACTCGCAAGTGGTCTAATTGTTCCAGGCGACCTGCCCGATGATAAAATGCGAGGAAACTCGCAAGTGGTCAAATTGTTCCAGGCGTCCTGCCCGATAAATGAAAAAAAAATGCGAGGAAACTCGCAAGTGGTCTAATTGTTCCAGGCGACCTGCCCGATGATAAAATGCGAGGAAACTCGCAAGTGGTCAAATTGTTCCAGACGACCTGCCCGATAAAATGAAAAAAATGCGAGGAAACTCGCAAGTGGTCTAATTGTTCCAGGCGACCTGCCCGATAAAATGAAAAAAAAATGCGAGGAAACTCGCAAGTGGTCTAATTGTTCCAGGCGACCTGCCCGATGGTGACATGCTTGAAAGTGATTTCAGCAATGAGCTTTAAGATTGATGAAAACTTTTAAAGGAAGTCATACCTGTATGGTTGAGATCTGATTTGTAAATCGATCTCAGAGCTGATGAAAGCTTCTCTAGAAAGTCTTGTATATACGATTGAGATTTGATCTGTAAATGGATCAGGAAAGCTTCTCAAGAAAGTCTTATATGTACGGTTGGGATTTGATTTGGAATTGGATCCCAAAAGATGAGGAAAACTTCCCAAGGAAGTTTTGTATCTACGGCTAAGATCTGATCTTATGTTCAAAATGATGGCAGGAGCAGATTCCCTATAAATCACGCAGTATTGGGCAAAAGACATCATCAACTTCTCGCATTTTCAATACTCTCAAAGCTCTTAACTTTTAAAGTTTTAATTATGTCTTCCTCTTCTTCCAATGCTAATCCAAACCTTGTTCCTGAGGCAGAGCCTGTAGTTTGGCGTAGTACCTTTGAAGTGAATGGTCGTCCAGTTACAATAGAGGATACTGTAATGGATGATGAAGATACCGCTGTAGCTGTGGCTAGAGACATGACCCTTCCTTGTGATGAAATGATGCTGGCAGCGAGGACCGATATTGAAGCAGTGAATCAGTCACTTGCTCTCAGTATCAGAGCTACTTCGTCTTTGGTGAATGTTGCGGAGCGTCTTCATGCCAGAAGACTTGAGTTGAATACTCAAATTCCTGAGCTCTATAATCAAATTGAGAATTTAAGGAAAAGACTCCGTGATGAGAGACGTCACAGGAACGAATTGGAGAGGAGAAACCAAGAGCTCAATGCACGTGTTGACTTTTGGAGGGACTATGTTAACACCCGACACCTCGAGTTCGAGGAAGAGATGGAGCGCATGCATAAGCAATTTGAGGAATTCCGAGGCATGATTGGCCATCAAGATGAAAATATCCCTAATCGTCCTCGCAGTGTTTAACGTTTGTACTTGTAAACCATTATGCCTATGAATAAAAATCCATCTTCTCGTCTTCATTCATGAATTTTGCCTTTGTAGAATTGCCATACTTGATATGATTTAGAAGGACGTCATTTCATCCGAGTCTCGTTGGATCCCGTGAGGAGTGTTGTTTCGTGAAATATCTGCAAAATAAATAAGCAATGCTCGTGAAGTTAGATGATATGCAATGCATCTTACCTATTTTTGAAAAATAGATCCCCATTCATTATGTTTGAGGGTCTTGACTTTGAGTGAGCTCTTTTGATTTACGCGTACTTCAAGTCTACTCAAGCCGACCCTTGTTGTTCATTCTTCTAAGATACGCTTTGTTTAAGTTTCCCAACAATCACTGCACTTTTCTCTATTGGTAACTTCACTGAGAAAATTAACTTCTCTCTGGCTCGACATTGTTCTATAGGCAACATTCCCATTATTGAAGATTCTTTAACCAATTCATATGGTCAATGTAAGAGGATTATCCCGCTTCACCTGGGATTTCATCTGCATTCCTCTTACTGAAGATGTATCAGTTATCTTGTTGTCTAACTGATCATATTGTGAGTGTCAACAATCTCCTTTCATGGACACTGTAAATCATACTATTTCAGCCCTCATGCTGGAAGAAGCCCACAGTTTTATCAAGTGTATTTTCCACTAGGGAAGCAAATTTCTTTGTGCCATTACGGATCTGGTAACTGCTTCTCTGCCCCCTGGGAGAATTAACTGCCTCAATTCATTTCCTCCTTTGCTCTTGTTGTCATTAGAACCTCTGATTTTCTAATGGTGCCTCATGGTGTGTCGTATATTCATTTTTCTTACAAAGAAAACCCTTTTTTCAAAAATGATTTTTCAAAAGATCTGTTTTGTTCTCGAAAAATGAAACTCTCAATGTCTGTTTATAACAATGTTCAGGCAACTCTAGGGCTTTATGTCAAATCTCTTAGTAAAAGTAATCTAAGATGAAGGTAAGTGATGAGATGACCTTCTGCTTTGGTTTTCAAAGTGTTCAAGCGATTGCTTGAAGGTATTTTGAGAGAAAAGAAACAATTTGTCTTTTATCTTTAGAAACACTCTTTTTAACAGCATGAATAATAACGAGTAGTTATTTGCCACACCATGAATTTTTATGGAAAAGTATCTTATATTTTGAGAACGCCGTTTATTGATCTAGGTTGCTTACTTGATTAGAAAGGACTTCAAAGGCACGTAATGTATTTCATGGCTCAAGGCTATCAAAGAAAGAGTATTCCATAAGCTCAAAAAAGTGTTTAAGGGCTTATAAACTATAGATCACTATTATCTTGTCTTGGCATTTTCTTTTGCTATCTTGACAACAACAATGATGCTAAATATTCCAAATAAAGAACTTTTGTTTTCTTTTGGTACTCCCATATTTGTTACGAATTCTCTCAATTGTTTGGAATTTTATTGAATTCTTTGTTGTCAGACTTTCTTTATAAGCTCATATGCCTTCAAGACAATTTTCTTAATCATATTTCTCTGTTTGCCCCCTAGTGTAGGGTGTGATCTTAGTTAAGGTTCTTGTGAAAGAAAAGGCTTTAAATAGACTCGGCTCAAATTGGGACTGCAAAGGATAATTTTAAAGAAAGTGAAAGGAATATCAAAGATGGCCTTTCCTCATTTCAAGTAAGATCAGTTAAAACCAATAAACTTTGTCCACATCCAGCGTAATGCTTTGGATTTGTAAGATACCACTTTTTGGAGTCCATGACAAATTAATGTATTACCAACCATTATTCATGCTGATAAAATGTGGATCCAAGATATAATTTGGGTGATAGTTGTTCCGATTGCATGTTTTTGACTTGTTTGGTCATCTCTTTCAAGGGAGTTGTTCTGAACATTATTCTAAACAAAATCATTGATTTATTTCATTGAAATCACAAACAAAATCAGTTCTTTTAAAACCTCATTTAAGAAGAATGGATTCTCTTGTAAAAAAAAAGTTTGAAAGATCAAATTGTTGAGCCATTGAGATCATGCATGGGCTTTTTGGTGAGGTATAATGCAAAGAGAATTTCCTGGCCAAAACTTTATTGATTTGATTGGATGAAACCATCATACATAATACTTTTTCACAGAATCAGAGTTCACAGGCCTAGGTAAATCATCTCCATCCATCCTACTTAACAACAGAGCTCCTCCAGATAGTGTTTTCTTCACTACATATGGGCCTTCATAGTTTGGTGCCCACTTGCTTCGGTCTTCACTTGGTAATGGCAAGATTTTCATAGTACAAGATCCCCTTCTTTGAAGTCTCTTGCATGATTGGGCAAAGAGTTGGACTTCACATTTGGTGCATCATCAAAAGATATCCATCTAGCTTTTATCAATTGCAAAAGCTTGTTCTTAAATGCATTACAACTTTCAATGTTATGCCCAGCAGCGCCAGCATGATACTCACATTTCAGATCTGGCTTATACCAATTTGGGTATGGAGGTTGTAGTGGGGTTAAGGGAATAGGGGCTATTTGCCCAATACTCAACAACTTTGAGTACATTTCTCCTAAGGGAAGTGGTAATGGTGGCAGTTGTTCTTGGGTTCTTTGAAAATTCCTTCTTGGAGGATTAACAATCTGGTTACTTTCTTGGTTATTTGGTTGATTTTGTTGGTTGGTAGGGAAATGTTTAGTGAAGTTTACACTTGCAACTTGTTGGGTGGGTATTTGGAAGTTATAATGATGGTAATTGTTTTTCATACCCTTATACACTCCTTCCACATTGTTCACATCGGCATCCTTTTTCCCAGTAAAGCCTTTCTTCTCAGTAGGCTCTGACATTCTCCCCGCTCTTATCGCTTGTTCTATTCTCTCAGCGATAGTTACAGCATCATAGAAATGCTGAGCTGAACTACCCAACAGGTGTTCAAAGTATGGAGATTTAAAAGTGTTAGAAAACAGAGTGACCATTTCTTTTTCTAACAAAGAGGGTTGCACATGCGATGCTTTTTCACGCCATCTCAAAGCGTATTCTCTTACAGTCTCTTTGCTGCCCTTCTCCATGACTAACAAGCTTGACCTGTCCGGGGCTACCTCCATGTTGAATTTATACTGCTCCACAAAGGCTTTTACCAAATCTTTCCACTTTTTGATCTTGGTGTTATCCAGCCTTGTATACCAGCTTAATGCCGATCCAGAAAGACTGTCTTGGAAGAAATGGATGAGAAGTTTCTCATCATTCACTACTTCTGCCATCTTATTGCAATAAGATTTAAGATGAGTGACTGGGCATTCAGTTCCAGTATACTTGATGAATTCTGGTACCCTAAATTTTCTGGGTACAACTACATTTGGAACTAAACACATTTCTGCAGCATAAACAGGATCATATAAGTCTGCCCCTTCTACTGCCTTCAATCTCTCTTCTAGAGCGGTCAATTTATCATAATCGACATTTTCAGAGAATTTCATCCTTTGTGGGTCATCAGTTGCCAGGTTTACATTAACTGGCACTGGTGCTGGTGGAACATTGGCAGTGAACTGTTGTTCAAATGAAGAGGGATTAGCCCCTAAATTTTGAGACGTGAATACAACAGGAGCTGCTGGCATAGATATCGATGGAGTTGCAACTGCCGGCTGAGTAGAGGTACCTTCCCCAGACTTGGATACTAGGGCCTGCTCGAGTAGACTTGTAAGTCGTGCTATATCATTTTTCATGTTCTCCAACTCTCTTTGATAATGAGCCTCTAGGTGTGCCCTTTCTTCGTTCTCCATTATCTTCCTTTGTTGTCGAGTGTAATGAATTTTATGGCCTTTTGGGGGACCTATATTTCAACCTGAGTGAATGCAAGTAAACTAAATGAAATGCACAAATGGATGCAAAATGCCATATGCTTTATGCATGCTTATTATTGGTTTCAAATTTTTTTTTTTTTAACTTATGACGAGGAACAGACCAGATCAGATTCTCTTAAGAAAGTTCTCACTGAGGACTCCAAACCTACAGGGACTTGAACCGATTTAGGGGAGAAATATGATGCTATATTCTGACGGCAAACAATCTCCTTCATCATGTTGGTTCAATTCTGATCTGGTCAAAAATTCCTCAATAATAATGGTTTTTTTTTTAATTTCACACTTCCTATGAGGATCGGTGGAGATTTAACGAGAATATGAAATATATATGAACATGTATGTTAATGCATTGACATTTGTTTGTGTCCTAAAACGTATATCGTAATTGATATGATCTAGCTCATAAGATTTGGCTCAGTTGATTCTAATCTTAAAGATTTTCTTTGTTTCTTAGATTGCCCGAATTACCCATGGGGTAATCGGCCTCTTAACCTTAAACAACATGAGTATGGGAAGAAAATTCCACAATACCCGTTGCATAGGGTGAGTTACAATCCAAGCAAAAGTCCAAATGAGCATCAGTGGACATAAGTCACACTTGCCACCTGAATCTTTCTTTTCTAATCTTAAAAAGGATGAGCTCGGGTCCAGAGCTTTTATGGATTCATCGTGAAGTGTGTGAATACACAAATAAATAACATGCATGTACAATCTAAATAAATTGAAATGATTTACAATTGATATTGCATAAAATAAATAGTGCGAATAAAATAAATGCTCAAAAAAATAAATAGCAATAAAAAACAAATGAAAAGCACACACAAGCAGTTGGTTCAACCCTAATCCCAAGTGGAGTCGCCATTCTGTCGATACACGACGTTGGGCGACGGCTCCACTCTTTTTGTTATTTTAACAAAAAAGATTGTTTTATTATTGGGGGAAATAGATTTTATTGGAGTCGCCATCTAGTAATATGAGGGAACTAGAAATCCCAAATTAGACACTGGTCCCAGAGATTCAAGTACTGGGTTAGTTATGATTAAGGGAAGGTAAACACCACTCTTAAAACATCCTTTCAAAAGAAAGGTTACCCTTACTTGTGTGTTTTTTATTTGATTTAAATGCTATTATATTTCAAGCTTATTTGCAATTTTGTTTTGTTTTTTTTAAAATAGTTAATGTCGGTCCCTAAAAATAGGAGACACGTTAAAAATGACATCAGTCCCTAAAAATAGGAGACTTGTCTAAAATCTCGACGTTTATCCCTAAACAAGGATTTAGGTCTGAATTACCAAGAGAAAAAAAAATGGACATAATCCATATTTTGTATAAATCCTTGACATCGGTCCTTTTCTGTAAAAAGAGACATGTCGACAAACCACGTTCGTAGGAGACGCGTTTAAAAAAATGACATCAGTTCCTAAAAATAGGAAACTTGTCTAAAAAATTGACGTTTAACCCTAAAAAGGAGAAGTACGTCCGAGTTATCAAAAAAAACTATGGACATAATCCATATTTAGTTTTTAACTTTTTGACATCGGTCCTTTTCTATAAAAAGAGACGTGTCGATGAACAATATTCATTTATAAAATAAAACTATTTTGATATCATTGAGAAATGGGTATAATCATATTCGAAAATTGGGCTTTGGACCCACGAACGATAACATGATAAGATGGGTGTTGGACCCGCGTCGTTATTCTTTTTATACTTGTTTTTGTTTTTTTTTTTTTTACAACATGCAATAAGAATTTACAAATA
Organism: Populus alba x Populus glandulosa; assembly: GCA_033617975.1. Taxonomy (NCBI): domain Eukaryota; kingdom Viridiplantae; phylum Streptophyta; class Magnoliopsida; order Malpighiales; family Salicaceae; genus Populus; species Populus alba x Populus glandulosa. The sequence continues at coordinate 13,083,370 of CM066160.1, forward strand.
TTTAGATAAAAAATAAAAAATGTTAGGAATTCAAGAAAAATTACCTGAGTACCCCTGTATGGGTAAAAGACCGAAACACCCTCGGATTTCTCAGGAATTTACGAAAATGCCACTGGTGGCGCGTGTAGCTCACGCGCGGCTACTGTTGGCACTGGCGAAATTTCCCGGCGAGTTTTCTGGGAAACGAACCGTCGATCCTGGTAGATCTGAGGGAGAGGATTCTGATGGTTGTGGTCTCGACGTCCGTTGATGGCTGACGAGGGAGAATCGCCGACTTGAAGCTTCGGTGGCCGGCGAGGATCGCGACCTTTTTCCGGCCAGATGAGGCGGCGAAAATGGTTACAAACGCCGGGGTTTTTCTTTAAACCAGTGGATCAACCTTTCTGCGGTGGTGCGGAGGCTGGAGGCGGCCGGAAAGTGGAGATCGGATGAGAGAGAGGGCGTCGCCGGCGAGAAGAGAGAGAAGCTTTGAGTCACGCTATGGTGTGGACGCGTGCACGATACACCTGTACTGCCAAACTCTATAAACCGTTGGATCTCGGATTTATAGATCGGATGGCTGTGATTGGCTTGATCTGAGGTCGATCGGACGGTCTGGATGAGTCTGGGTTTAGATCCGGTGTGACGCGGTGCACCGAAATCTCGGTACACCGGATGACGTGGCTTAACGGGATTAAGTCTTGGATTATTTCAATGGCTGAGATGAGTTGGGATATATTTGGTATTTTTTAAATTGTTTTTTTTTTTTTAAAACAATATCCTACTCGTGTGAATAAAAGCTAAAAAAACTAAGTACAGTAACAATTCTTTCTCTTCTTCTCTGTATTTGTCCTCCCGTCCCTCTCTTTTTTCTTTTTTTTTTCTTTTCCGGCGATTGTCACTAGCTATTTATAGCCAGTGACTAGGGACATAAGCCTAATTATTGCCTAATTATAAGGAAAAAAACCGTCCCTGCCTTTGATTTCTGCCTAATTGTAAGAAAAAAAAAATCCTTGCCTAACTTTGCCTAATATGACAAAAATGATTTTGTTTTATTATATATAATAATAAATATTTACATAGATAAAATTAAAAACTCAAATCAGTATTAGAAAAAGCCCGACTCAACCGCTAAAAATCAATTTTAATTACCGAAAATTATGTCGAAACATTAAAAAAAAAACTTTCAATGGGTATCAACCCAGTGAACCGGGTTTTGACCAGAAAATAACAGTTTTGACCCAAAATGACCTGAAACTCATTTTTTCATCCCGGTCGACATGGTTAGACCCGTATCGACCCGGTGAACTCGGTCTTGGCCGAAAATGATGGTTTTGACCCGAAACAGCCCGAAAACTCATTTTTTACCCTGGTCGACATGGTTTGACCCGTATTGACCCGGTGAACTCGGTTTTGATGGAAAGATACGGTTGACTCGAGAAAAAAATATTTGTTTGAATTTTAAACTTTTTTTTTTTTTTGAATTTTTATAAATAATAATAGAAATAAAATAACATTTAAGAAAAACTTGGTGAATCCAAAATTGGGTTACAACAACCAGCAGAAGAGGAACCTTGAGAGCTTCAGGTTTCTTACCGAAAGATGCATCAGCCTTCAAATTGCTTAAATGTATAAAGCATTTCGTGTCAATCAAAGCCAGTGTCTCACAAAATGCAAGTTACTTGTTGAGGTCTGAGATTGCTTGGAGCAAGTTCGAATATTGACTGGTGGGTCTAATAGATTGCGACATTTGGTACGTAGTGATTCAAATCAAATGGTGGGTCTAATTCGGTTTTCAAGGATTTTTCACTACTATATATATATATTTATATATATATATATATATATATATATATATATATATATATATATATGTTCACAACGATAGATATGATGTTAAGTACTATCGTGTCAGATGAGCTCGGCAATATCATGTGGAAAGGAATGGAAATTGAAATATATGGAAATTCTCTTCTTTTCTTAACAGAAAGCCAAACCACCGGATCTATAAATAATTTAGAAGGGTTTGTAATTATTTTTTAAAGTTTGTTTTTTAACCTAAAATGTATTAAAATAATATATTTTTATTTTTAAAAAATTATTTTTGATATTAATATATTAAAATGATCTAAAAATAATAAATACCAAAAAAATATTAATTTAAAGTAAAATAAAATTAATTTTTTAAAAAATATATTTTTAAAATACAAAAACAAAAATGTCTTTAATCTTTTAACTGGCAACCAAATAATAAAAAAAATTAATTTTAAAGAAAAAAAATTTAAAATAACAAACAATAGTTTAATGGTAATGATAAACATGTTTTTAGGGTCTGTTTAGGAGTGTGGTTATGGTTATTTTTTAAAGTATTTTTTATATTTAAATATATTAAAATAATATTTTTTTTATTTTTAAAAAATTATTTTTAAGATCAGTTTATCAAAATAATTTAAAAAATAAAAAAATTAATTTTTAATAAAAAAATAATTTAAAGTTTTTAGAAAGACATGTTAATCAACACTTCCAAACAGGCACAAAGCGGTTGGTTCTGTGGTTGCCTTTTCTTCACAATTAAAGCAGACGACTATCCAAATTTGGTTGTTGGGACCATAGATTCGAGACAAATTGTTTTTATTAGAAATGACAGACAAGCCAGGCGCCACTTCATAAACAGGTCGTCAAAGTCAACCAAACTAGTTTAGCCCATCTGCCCTCTCTATGTCAATCATCAAAGAGATTGTTGATTCAACGAAGACACAATTCTTTTGATGGGGATTTGCTGGAGTCGGACTTCTGACAAGTCAAATCCAACCCCTGTTGATCCCCCTCCTCCCTCAGATGCTGCCCCCGCCTCCGCCCTGACCCTGGCTCATTCTTTGACCCAGACGCAGCTCCTAGCTCTGTAGGGCATCTTGATGGTTAGTTTCCAACCATTAGTTTAACTCAATCCTGTTATTTATTGTTGTTTTGGTTTGTTTTTGAAACTGTTAGCACTTCAATCATCTGTTATTCATAAACTTGCTAGTGCAATTATCTCATTACTCAATCCTTCAATTAAAGTTCGGTTTAATAGTGGAAGTAATATAATCAGATGATACATCTTTCGGGGGTAGCAATGTCTCTGGAAGCAGCTGGCTCTCTATGGCAACCACCAATTTAACGACATGGATTTATCAAGCAAGCGATGCTATTGCAGCTATTTGGGGCAATGGCCCTGATGACAACGAATTCCTAGTTTCTGTAGATGATGAGGCCCTTCCGGATGTGGAATCTGGATCAGACTCAAAGTTAAGAGCTTTCACATTTGAGCAATTGAAGGCAGCAACTTTGAATTTTCGTAGCAATATGGTGCTGGGAGAAGGTGGTTTTGGAAAGGTCTATCAAGGTTGGCTCAAGGAGAAGGTACCATCTCAGGGAACAAGGAAAAGGCCCATTGCTGTCAAGAGATTGGATTCCAAAAGCAAGCAAGGATATCGACAGTGGCGGGTAATTCTGCTTTGTTGTTTATCTCTTAATGTGCCAACCTTTAGGTTTCTTCATTTGCACGTTTAGCTCAGATTGAAACACTTGGTTTGATGGGTCTTTTGCCTTGGTTGATAGATAGCTTAGCTGCTAGTTTCTTTCCAAACTACTTATGATCAAGTCCTGTTTACAAATGCGATATATAAGGATGAAGAAATTGGTAACAACAGTCCTTAGAAAGGGCAAAATTGTTATATACTAATTCGGTAGCCATTTTTCTGGTGCAGACAGAGGTGGGTTTCTTGGCAAGGCTTTCTCATCCTAATGTTGTAAAGCTGTTGGGATACTGTCGAGAAGATGAGGAGCATGTTATTGTTTATGAATTCATGAAAAAGGGCAGCTTAAATTACCATTTGTTTGGAAGTAAGAACAAGCAATGAGTTATAGAGTCCTAGTCTATGATCCCAATCGTGTGTTCTGTTCTGTAGATGAAATAAACTCATTTAGTTCTCTTGCGCTCCATTTTATACTCCTGCAGAGGGCTCTGATCGAGTGCTTTCGTGGGAGACAAGGCTTAAGGTTTTAATAGGAACGGCTCAAGGCCTTGCTTACCTGCATACAATGGAGAAACCGATAATTTTCAGAGATTTCAAGACCTCAAATATATTGCTTGATGAGGTAAAGTTCTTTATAATCTGCATTATCAACCAAACACGATATGACAAACTCATTCAGTAAAGGCAGTTCCATGATGTGTATATTTTCTCACCATTTTTACCCGAAAGTTTTGCTTCATGTTGATCTATTTTCTTCAAAAATCCCCTTCCCTGCAAAGTTCAATCTTAACCACTAGCAACTGTGATTCGCCCTGTCATTGGTGGCGAAAGGAAATGCCGGACGAGCCAAGTCTTGCTTGAGAGTTGGAAAAAATATTAAAGAACGTATTATAATATGATTCATAAGACATTAAGTTCTTTCTACATCAAATCTTCTGCAGTCTTACACTCCAAAGTTATCGGATTTTGGCTTGGCAAAATGGGGACCTGCAGACGGTGAATCGTATGTATCAGGACATGTTATGGGCACAATTGGCTATGCTGCTCCTGAGTATGTTGCTACAGGTAATTTAGTTGTGTGTTTCTTAACTGGGATGCCTCCATGACTGAATGATGCTTCGCTTTACAGTTCATTCAAACTTCCAATCTCAATTTATAACATTGTAATTACTCTAAAGCAGCTCACCACAACAAAATTAAATTATAATGGCATTTTATCAAGTCTTTAACGGCATGTTTCTTTATTCTTATTACAATTGTTTTAACTATGTATCTGTAATGACAGTTTACTCAAACTCGCTAATGAACAACTGCTACTAAAATCCCATTTCATAGCAGTGGTTGATTGAAAACATGCTATCAGAATCTACCCTAACATTGATTCTATTTGATTGATCAGGGAATTTGTATCTGAAGAGTGATGTGTATAGTTTTGGAGTTGTTTTGTTGGAGATGCTAACAGGCTTACGAGCATATGATATAAGGCGTCCGATTCAGCAACAAAATTTAGTGCACTGGGGTAGACGATTTCTATCAGATAGAAGAAAGGTGAGACATGTTATGGACACCAGGTTGGAGGGAAAATACCCAGTAAAACAAGTTGTACGAATAGCTCCACTTGCTGCTAGATGTCTTCAGTCGGAACCCCGTTTCCGCCCGTCAATGAAAGAAGTTGCCGAGACCTTGAGAAAGATTGGAGCTCGATATAACAGCACTGAGGATGAACCAGAAGCCTTGTCGACATGATCACTATTATCCTCTGGTTTATAATTAGAACAGGATGCAGATGAAGCACATCAATAAAGTTTCTGTACAATCAGTTAATGAAGAAATTCTTTTCGACTCCGGCACTGAAGAGTCCATTAGTTATTCCGGAGCCAGGAAATAATTATGTCTTTTTATTCTCCTTCTTGTTTGGTTCTACTGTGTACTGCGGTGAGTGTAATTCTTTAATGCGTTTCTCTTTGCCCGTCCTGAGCTGTAGTTCGAACGCATATTAATGCCCTCTTTGTCCGAGTTGCGTATTTTATATCTCTTTTTAATTTTTATGTTAATGTATTAAAAAAACATAAAAAAAAATTAATTTAATGTTTTTTAAGAAAAGTAGAATCAAGGTGTAGTTGAAGTTATAATCTATGCATTGTAAAAATAAATAAATAAAAAGTTTAAGTAGAATTATTGGAGGCACAAGCAGAAAAGGAGAATAAGATTGGAAAATGATAGGACTAACCTAGTATGAGTCCCCAATCTGCGATCCTTTTTTTCTGTATTGAATACACGATTTATATCTGTAACCAAGAATTATCTGTTGGAAGATTTGTTTGAAAAAATGTGCCAAAGTCTTTTCTCAATCAGGTCCCCTTCTAATAGAAAATGGTAGGTCACTGCAGCAAGCATTTGAGTAAAATCTCATTGCAATTACATGTTAAATTATAATGCATTTCAAGCAATTATCTATACTTTACATGCATAGCAGCATTTATTTGATTTTTAAGTACTGAAATGGTTTTTTTTTTCTCTTAAAAAAAAACCTAGACATTTTTTAAATTTTTTTATGGAATAACTGTATATATAAACTACATAGAATGCTTTTTTATTTATGTAATGGCTATATATAACCTAAATATACATAAAATATTTTTAATATTTTTTTGTAAAATATTAAAATCTTAAATATATATATATATATATGTTTTTAATTTCTCAGGTCAACCAGGTCCTCTTTTTAATATAAAATAATTTCTCTTATCTAGCTCTACGAATAGAAACATTGAATTGGTGGATGTATTGATCAAAATAAAAAACTCTATGTTTGGTAGTGTGTTACGTTTGTTTTTAAAATAATTTTTCATGTTAAAATATATATTAATATTTTTTTATTTTTAAAAAATTATTTTTAATATTAATATATTAAAACGATTCAAAACATATAATTATATTAAATTTTAATTAAAAAAATTAATTTTTTAAAAAATACAATTTCAACTGGTTGTAAACCGTTACTTTATTAGAAAAGTTGAGGTGATTCCAAGCAAGTGCGCGGCACTTACCTCGAAGAAAGTATACACGTCTAGAAAGGCTACTCTGGTTGAAAATGCTTGAATAAAGATGAAATTATATCTGTAGTCATTGAAAAAATCATCACGTCATTGCAGAAAACGTAGTATCCACATAAGTCTAAACAAACTCTTTTCTCTAGACCTTCTCTGTTTCTCTCTAATCCTGCAGGTCATCACTGATACTTGTAAAGACGGATGGGGATTCACTGGAATTGTCTTGCAGCTGACACTTTAAGTCGAACTTCCGATGCTGCCCCAGTTCCAGACCTAGACTCGGACTCGGACTCGGACTCTCCTCGTGATTCCATCTTAAAACTGGTTGATGGTTAGTTTATCATCATATATAGATTAATTTATGGTATCTTGTCATTGATGCACTTGATTTATGTTCTTCCTTTTGTGCTTCCTTAACTTGGTACTTGCACCTGGCCTTGTTCATTTTGCTCGTGTTTTGAGATATATCTCATTTCACCCTTTCTTTTTTTCTTTACATATTAATTGCATAGATTTAACAATGCCTCAGGATATGCAGTGTCCCTAATGCAACCTGAACCAGATAGATTAGGAGTCGAAGAGAATAGGAAGACAAAACTTGCCAAAAGGGCTAGATAGACCATAGCCACTCTGTTTATTCTCAATCAAAATATAATCTGCCAAAATCTCCTCCATAAAAGAGGTCTGCAATAGCTTAAATAAGTCAATCTTCGACCTCAGCAAGAAAGGAAAAAAGAATCCTAGACATATAGGAAAATTAAAAGTCAAAATAAAAAATTAATTAGGAAAAAAACCCAAACTAAAAAAAAAAAGGCATCTTCAAGGCCTAATTTGAAGGTCTTCCTGACCTTGGCTGATTATAGCAAGCCGACTCACTCTAGAATAGAGCATGTGGAATCTCTTGAAAAAATTTGAGGACAATACAATCGTGGGATCATAAGTTATGCTCATTTCCATCAAATAGGTTGTTTACTGCTGCTAGACCTCTCCTTGAACTTGAACCTGCTCATCTCATCCATAAATGTGTTTGTTAAGCTTTAATTGTAATGGATTCATTTCTGATTGTTGAGATCCTCCTGTATCAGTCCCCTACCCAATTGAATGCTGGGATTCATATATAATTCGATGCCAGTAAGTTTTTGAATAATCTAAGTCTAAGAGCAAGTCCATTTTTATCTCTGCACAAGGCCTCAAATCCTATCTCATAGAATTTTGTAATCAGTTGATGCATCTCCTGTGGATTCCGCTGAATACAGCTGCTGTTTCACAATGGTTACTGCCTGTATTTCAACATGGATGTCTAATGCACCTCTTTCGGGTGAGAACAACGTAATACTTGGTGCATTAGACAATTCAAAGCTGAGAGATTTCACATATGAAGAGTTGAGGGCAGCGACCTTCAACTTCAGTATGAATCTACTGATTGGAAGGGGAGGTTTTGGCGACGTCTACAAGGGTTGGCTCCAGGAGCAGATGCCATCTAAGGGTGCTAGGAACCGACGAATTGCTGTCAAGAGATTAAATGGAACCAGCCATCAAGGAGATCCAGAATTTACGGTTTGTTTGTTTGTTTGTTTGTTTGTTTTTATTGACCTTATAATTCACTCTTCACTTATATACGGATCCATGAACTAGTACGATGTCCGGCAGAATGAGTGATTTTCCCTATATAAACTGAATCTATATAGTAAATTTCCCTTGAAGTGCTTACGGTAGTTAGGTAACAAACCGTTTGTGCTCTTACTTGCCATATTTATTGGTACAGACAGAGATCAGTTTACTGGGAATGGTGTCTCATCCGAACATTGTGAAGCTTTTGGGTTTTTGTCGTGCAAATGAAGAGAAGATCCTTGTCTATGACTACATGCAAAAACGAAGCTTAGAGCACCATTTATTTTCCAGTAAGGAGAAAATCTTATTATTCTCAATTTGGAGTTGTATACTACAATATCAATCTCAACATTGTACAACCTTATTTTTGTTCCTAACACACATTTTCTCCTGTTACAGAGAAACCAGAACGAGTACTTCCATGGGAAATTAGATTTAAAATCGCGATAGAAATTGCTGAAGGACTGTCTTACTTGCATACATTAGAACACCCAGTAATTTTCAGAGATATGAAGCCCTCAAATATACTACTTGATAAGGTAAATTCTGTATGATTTTTCAAATAGTATGCAGTCACATATAGAAAGGTCACCCAGTTCAGACAAAACAATAGGCTCTTGATACATCTTGTCAGTCAGACAAAACAATAGCTCTTGATACATCTTGTCAGTGAGATTACTTCTACTGACCATGTTTGCATACGTTTCTGCTAGTGCTTCTGTTTGCTTGCCAGTGCCAACATCACTGCATATTCACCTGATTGTTTCTGTGTGTACATTTATCATATCTCTCTGCATCTATATTTCTGCTATTGTCTTGCTTTTGTTTTCCTCCTTTACGTAGTTTTCATGGTTGAGTCATTTATTTCCACTGATGCATCATGACTTTTCTAGCAATTTTGGCAATCTGAAGAACTGTTAATGTTGCAAGCATCACGTTATTGGTACAATTATTCATGACTCAGCAATTGAAAAGAAACTGTTGGATTATCTTTCCAAAATGGAAATCTACGCTACCTAACCACGATGTTTCTCTAGTCCTATACTGCGAAGATATCAGACTTTGGAATGGCAATCACATCACCTGCACCCTTGAGAGATCATGATGAATATATAAAAGATAGAGTTGTTGGCACATATGGTTATGCGGATCCTCTTTATGTTGACACTGGTAATTTCTTGTACCTTGCATACTTGTAAGATTTTTTTTTTTGTTTTAGATTAAAAAAGAAAAAAGCAACCACGGGGCAAACGCACCGAGCGAAATTCAGTAATCAGTACAACTATACGAAGAGAATACAGAACAAAACAAGCATTAACAATGAAACTGCCAATTAATGCATAGAATTTAATTAATGATATTTTTATGGTTGGACTTTGTTCTGGGCAAAGCTCCTGTAGTTGCCAACTTATCTCGATCTTCTTAACTTGTTAATTATTAACTTCTGCTAACTGCTAAGCTTTGTCATGACATTGATTTTATCGAATTGGTTTGGTTAGGGAAGTTGCATGTAAAGAGCGATGTGCATGGCTTTGGTGTTGTTTTGGTTGAGCTGCTAACTGGCTCAAGATCAAGAGAAAAAATGGTTTATGGTTCCTTAGGGAAATGGGCCGAGAAATATCTAAATAATAGATTCAGGCTGAGAGGCATAATGGATTCCAGGTTGGAGGGGAAGTATGTTACTGGGCAGGCTTCAGAAATAGCAAAGCTTGCTCTGAGATGTCTCGTTCGTGACCCCAAACTCCGTCCATCAATGAAAGAAGTTGCCGAGACACTAGAGAAGATCAAAACTCGTGCCTATAACCAGAAACATCTTGTCATGGTATGTCTCGTGTACCTGCTCGGGCTTCCCTATTTAATATTTTTTATAACATTGTATGTACATAGCCATATATACGAACTCTCAAATAAAAATCATAGCCAGCATAGTTTTCAGAATTTAACTTCACTTTCTATGGATCTTTGAAGTGTGGGAAGTGCCATAAAGCTGGACACTACACCAGGTCTTGTGACAAGATCAGTCATGTTGGAGGGAATTCAAAGCTTCCAAATGCAAGTGAAGCAATCACAGAGGAGAGGACATCTTCCACACAATCAACCGTCCAACAAGACAGCGAAAGGAGTGAGGCCAGTGGTGTTGTAACAAAGACACTTCAAACAACTCCCAGTAAGTGAAGTGCTTCGAAAAAAAACTAGAATTTGATCGATTCTATTCATTTGATTACTTCAAATTAACTTTGTGTGACCGTTGGTCTTACTGGAGGCAATTCAAACCTACTAGACGCAAGTAATGGAACGAGCAATGAGAAGACTTCAGCAATTCAATCACCTCATCTCAAACAAGGAAGCAAAGGGGACGAGGAAAATCGCATTGGTACCAACAAACCTAGGAACAATCATCTTATAAGAAAAACAACTGCCGGTAAGTAGTGCTATGTTTTGAAAGATAACTTCCCTTGAATTATATTTAAGTAGTTTTATTTGACATCTTGTAAAAATGGTCAGTCGGAGGTAATTCGAAGGTACTTGAAGCAAGAAATACAGCAAAAAAGGAGAAGACGACTTCTTCTAGATTGACTGTCCAACAAGGTAATACAAGAAAGGAGGCAAATGGTGTCGCTACCAGCCCATCTTGTAACAATGGTCCTAAAACCAAAATTCCCAGTAAGTTCTCTATTTTGAAAAATAAAAACTGCAATTAAATTTCTTTAACTAATTAATAGTTTAAACTGAGATCTTTGTAACAATGATCTTGATCGATGGAGGCAATTCAAAGCTACTAAATGCAACTGATGCTATGAAAAAGGAGAAGATTTCTACGACCAAATCAATTGTCGAAGAAGGTAAAAAGAGAAATGAGGCAAATGGGGTTGGTACTAGCACACCTCGTAGCAAAGGTCCTGGAAAAATAACTACAAGTAAGTAGTATATATTGAAAATTAACTGCAATAGAATTCTATTCAGTTTTTTCTTTTTTTTGGTAAATTGCAATAACTTAGTGATTCTTGGAGAGTAATATATAAACTATTTTTGAAACCTGAAACAATAATTTAATGATTTTGTGATATAATATCAAAACATTAATAATCAAGTGGGTTAGGACTTTGAAAATCTTACGAAATTAAACAGTAATGATGACTTTATATAAATTTAAAAATTAAAAAATATATTTGAAAGGGTTTAGTAGAAAATAATATATAATCATTTTTGTGTCTTAAAATTACAGAGACGAGAAATTTTCTAATGTGCCTAAAATGCTCATAACCTTAATTAAGGTGATTTTGGTTATAAAGTAAATAGGAATTGTGTGATATTTTCTCCAACGAGCAGCGGTTTTTGTCAAATTTTAAATTTCTTGAGTTATCTCTCTATTATTTTGCAGTAATTCAGAAAGTTTATTGCAATTTATCTTTAATATTAATATTTTAATTGACGTCTTTTCTTGCGATATTTTCCTGTTTTAGGCAAGTCAGAGCTACCAAATGCAAGTAACGTAGCAAGGAAAGTGAAAGCTTCTGTCCAACAAGTACACAAAAGGAACGTGCCAGCCAATGGTGCTATCTGCATAAAATAAACCCAAAGAAGAAAGTATATAATAATGTCTTCTGCTAGCTTGTCGCGCCTGATTCGTCTCTTGCTCTTGTTGTCGTCAGCTTCATCCAGTTTGTGCCTCTTCTGCTTAGCATTTGCGTTGTTTAACTTATTACTCTCCAATTAATATTGTTAAAATTTTTTAAAGAAAAAAAATAAATATTTGATATCTTAATTTTTTAAAAAAATATATATTTTATTTAAAAAATTATCATACCTGGTATTATAATCATTAATAACTCTAACCAATCAACAAAGATTTTATGATACATCAGAAATTTTATGATACATGATTGATTGATTATATAAAAGGAAAGATGCTATTACTTTTTTTTTGGATTCAAGGAAACCCTACCCCTTAGAAAACGTACTTTGTGGGTCCAGGTGAACGAGTAAAACCCCGGCTGTCCCAGGCTCTTACAAGTAGTGCACGCCCTGACTCGAACTCGAGACCTGCTGTACAGATCTCAAATCCTTTGCTACCACGCTACATCCATTGGGGACGAAAGATGCTATTATCTTTTAATGGTTTTACCTAAAGCGGTTGCATTATTAGTTTTGTCTAAAATTATTAAAATTTTATTTTTTTTTCTTTGAAGACCGCTTACCTGGATTTAAAGCCCATTAACCAAGGTAGAAAGAATTGACAAAACTCAGTTTTATGATTTTTTTTTTTTGTCAATACAGAGAATCTAAATTTAATATATAAATGGGAATTATGATATAAAAAAAATATTATTTTAACATATTTTTAATTATAAAAATATTCTTGCATAGACACCCGGTTTTTCCCCTTGACACTTTACAAGTTTTTACTTTAGAACCTTCTATATCTTAATAAATGGATATTATAATTTCCACACCCCTTCACCACGGTAACTAAGAACCTATATGAACGGTAACTAAAAAGTAAATTACCTATATAGCACCAGCACCAGCACCAGCACCAGCCCCGGATCCATTAATTGACCCAGACGCAGCTCCTACCCCTCCTGGACATCTCAGCGAAGGTTGGTGTCTAATTAATGTCATTAGAGCTGAGTAAAAAAATTAAAAAATTATTAAACTGAAAATATAAAAAAATAATTGAAAAAACCAAATCATAAAAAAAAATCGATTAAATTAATTAAAATTTTAAAAAAAACCAACCGGTTCAGTTCGGTTTTGATTTTATAAGCTTAAAACCAAAAAAACCGAACCGAACTGAACCCAAACTAGAAAAAACCGAGTCAAATTGGTTTAAACCGGTTTTTGTCCTAAAAAACCGAACTGAACTGAAACCAGCCAGTTCGAACTGATTTCGGTTCCATTTCGGGTTTTTTTTGAAAAAAATTAATTTAATTATTTGTTTTTAATAAAAACCAAACTAAATAAAAAATAAACACACAGGACACTATTCTGCGCATTTTCCTTCAATATTTTCCTAGGCCAGCTTTGTAGGAAAACTATCTGTGATTCAAAGCATTCTGTTTTTGTCTTTCTTTTTTATTTTCACTTTGAACTAGGCTATATGATATGTCGGTGCATGGTTTTAATTTCTATACATGGTTTCTTTAGACCCTTGATGACATGTTGAATTAGGGAGCTTGCTTCAGGTCATAGAGATTCCAGTTTGTATAACTTTAAAAAACAACAAAAATAAATTTTTATATCAAAACTAAATTGAAAAAATTATTGAGGGACTGAAATTGTATAATTTATATAATATTTTAAGTTTGAGGATCAAAATGAATTTTTTATTTTGGTCCATTATCTTTCAATCATGTCACTTCATAAGAATTCAAAATCAAATGCTCTTAATTAAAACTAAATTGTCAAAAAAAAGGGTTTGAGAATCAAATTAAAAAAATATAAAATTTTGCCAAATTCATCCATCCACAGTAACATATAAAAAGATGAATGGTGCATCTATTCACTGTGAAAACCACAACTTTTAAATTATAGGTAATTCTTATTCACTAACAAATTGGACTTCCTTCGACCTTCCTCAGCCCATCATCCAAATCCAAACACCACATCAGCCTTCTTGCTGCCCTGCATGGTCTTCTGCTGGTCAAGTAGCTAAATGTACCATCTGGAAATGATGGGCCTATGTGGCCCATTTTGTTATGGGCTTAGGGTGAGTCATTTCGATGGTACTACACTTTTTCCCAAACAACCACCTGATGGATATGACAAGAAATAGTTGAAATTCCAAGCCACAATGCCTTTTTTTTGTCTTACCACCTCCTTTCTGCTTTAGGGGGAGAAAAAACCTTACCAGCAGGTCCACGCATCATGTTATTAAATATAGCTTTACTTCAAGAGTTAATTAAAATTTAGTTTGAATACTAATTTCATGTCGAATCAAAGTTGATCCCATTAAATTTAATTAGTAAATCACACATTTATTTCATTAAATTTAGCTTGATTTGATAGGTCAATTTACTAAACCATCAATTAAAATTTGATTTAAATAATATTGTGTAGCGAACCAAATTGAAAATTGACTTGATTAAATTTAATTGATCTAGCAAATCAAACCGCAATTCAATTAACCAAATTAAAACCAGGTGCAACCCTATTTTAACTTTTTTAAAAAAGATAATCTAAGTCTTCTTTACTTTTAAAAAAATCTTAAAACCATTGATCCAATAAATCCAGGTTGAGTTGTCCAACCTTAACCAGGATATTGGACCAAGTCGTTATCTCAACTAGATTTTATAACTATGCCACCCGGGCTTAGAACGTGTCGAGTTTGGGACAGGTTTGACAAATGTGGATGTTACAGAGTAGATTCTGAAAGAATTGATTGTTTTTTTAATGAAATACTGCGCACAATCACATCATGCACCGTTATAAAACAGCAAATTATCAGCACAGGCCCTACCTGAAACATAATCTCCAGTGAACTTTTCTAAAGGAAAGGTGTTGGCTTTGCATGGACATGCAGTAACATCCATTCTGAAGCCAAGTAATTAGTCACCTGAATGGATTAAGCTTTGATAGGATTTCCATTTCCCAGAAAGAACAGACTTTTACTTCTTGATGGATAGAATTCTGAGTAGCAGTGATTGCTCTGATCTCTCCCCTTTCTTCTTTTCCACCAGAAAATCATCCTAACGCCACTGCAGACTCTGCAGCTTTGTGATGACCAGTTCACCATCCTCTTCAGTGTTAATGACGTTGTTTGGAATAAAACAAAACATAAACAAAAGCTTTTGTCGATGTCATCTGTTACACATCTCTATCAGAAATGAATAAAAAATGGAGGAGAAATCTCGTCGGTATTTCCATAAATAAAGACCTTAAAAGTCAATCAAAAAGCCTACCCTCATCATTGATTCAATAGAGATAGAGTTCTTTTGATGGGGATTCTCTGTTGTTGCACTTCTGGTCAATCAAATCCAGCCCTAGATACTGGCCCTGCTCCTGTTGTACTAGCCCCAGTATCAATCCCTGACCCAGACATAGCTCCTTCCTCTCCTGGACATCTCTTTGAAGGTTGGTTTTCAACCATATCATATTCCTTTCATTTTCATTCCATACTTGGTGATCTTGTTGAAAAACTCATTGCAAGCCTGTATCTTTCTTCTAACAGGTTGAAATTATGCTCTATTTTCACTTCCACATTCTTTTGATAGTTTAGAGTCCCTTTGACATATATACTTTTGCAGGATTTGAGTTGTTCTTTAACTTTTGACTAGAAAAAGAAGTCATAATTAACTTTTGACGAAGAAAAAAAGAGGTCATAATCATGTCCAAGCACTCTTATTTTCTCAGTTTTTCGCTTGACTGAGGGTATCATTAATCAAAGCCAGGCAACTGAGCAGGGAGCTCGATCCTGCTACAAAGCCAATACAAGAAACAGAACATCTAAAAGCAACAAGAAACTCTTCATCTGCTACAAACTAACAGCAACAGCAAGAAAATAGCCAACTGAAATTCCAGCAACTAAATAGGTCAGAATATCTGGGGTCCTTTCGGCTTCCGAGCGTAAGAGTTTGAACTTGAAGCTTCATGAATCCTGTCATTTCTCTCCTTCCAAACAAAATATATATCCACATTAAGCCAATCTAAGAATGCTTGAAGGGAAGGACTTTTTCTGCAAATACTGCTAGGCAAATTCAAATTCCGCATTCAAGTCAACAACTCTTCTATTGATGTTGCTCGATTGCAGGATAGTACTCCATATTTGCTCCACTCAAGGGCATGAAAAAATAAATGATCCCGCGTCTCATTTCTAATTTCTGATGCTAGAAGATATTTCTGAACAGTTGAAATTGTGGTAATTTCATTATGTTCAAGGCCTTAATTTTCCCAACTTGTATTTACTCAGGTGAAATATCCTTTCTGGTTAGCGATGTCACCGTCAACAATTGGTTCTCTATGGTAACCATGACTTTTACAAGAAGGAGGTCCGCTGCTTTGGGAAAAAATGCTCCTGAGGACATTGAACTGCCAGCCCTTCCAGATGAGACACCAGAGTCAAAGTTGAGAGTTTTCACGTTTGAACAATTGAAGAGAGCAACCTTCAATTTTAGAAGTGATATGTTACTGGGAAAAGGAGGTTTCGGCAGTGTCTACAAGGGTTTGCTCAAAGAAAAGTTGTTATTTAAAGGATATACCAGGAAACGGCGGATTGCTGTCAAGAAATTGGATTCTGACAGCAAGCAAGGTCTTCGACAGTGGCAGGTAATTTCCTATTTATGATTGCTGGCAGTTTTCTCTAAGTTCATTTTATTTGTTGTCATTGAGGCGTGCTAGTGCAGGTGCCTTCTTAAGTGTCTTCAAAGGTATTGGAAAAGCATGGAAATGTCGCTGAACCGGATGTTCCAAAACGATGTTTCCATGGCCTTTTCAATGCCACTGGTACAATTAATCTTTCATAGTTGATATTTAGGGCATCAATCTTCTGTCAGCCAAACATGAAAGTTTTGTTTCAAATTGTGAGGTTAGGTTAGATATATACGTCTCGTCTGAAATGAAATTTTTCTTTCAGTTCATTATACTCCTCCGCGGACGAAATCAAAATTGTTTCCTTATCTTCAGAGTCTCAGTTTTATTGTTGAGTAATTATTTAACTGTTGCATATTTGGTTGTCATTTATTGATACAGACAGAGGTCGGTTTCTTATCAAGGGTTTCTCATCCAAACATTGTAAAGCTGCTAGGATACTGTCAGGAAATTGAGAATGAAGAGTTGCTTATTGTCTATCAATTCATGGAGAAAGGCAGTTTAAATTACCATTTGTTTGGAAGTAAGAACACTCCTCTGCAGCATTAAAGTAAAGTTGTATTGAACAAAATGCACAAGCTTTTCGCCAATGAAATAATTTCATAGATCATAAAACCTCAGTTGATCTCTTACCACTGATGTTTTTTTTTTTTTTTTTTAACTTGTGCAGAGCGCTCTGACCGGCTTTGATGTAGGACATGAAGAAGAGGCAACTGGAAGTTAATACTGTTAGTTAGTTATTTGATTCTGTTAGGACTTCTATTTTCTTAGTTAGTTATTTGATTCTGTTAGGACTTCTATTTTCTATTTCGTTTAATTATCACTAGCTGTTAGTGTTGGAAACCAATCAAACTTGTTTGATATTAGTTTCCAATTCCTTTAGGATTCTATTTTCGTCTCTTTAAAAGCACAGAGGCAGGAAGGATGTTTTCATTATTATTTCATTCATCAATAAAATTGTTCATTGAACACAACTTCTCTCGTGGATTCGAGATTACTTAGCTTCCGCTACGTCAAGTGGTATCAGAGCCTACGCTCTCAGCAAAAAAATTCTGATGGCACGCGATGATATTGGGAGTAGTCGTTCGACTGACGATGATCAGCGAATAAGGGCTATAGCAACCGGGGTTGTTACTGCCGCCATCAATGACATACGTCCACTATTCGATGGAGTTCCATTACTGCAGGCTCAGCTTGAGGAGGTTCTTCAAAGATTAGAGGCATTGTCCCCTAATGGCAACAGGATAGACGATCAACGACGAGGAGGGGCAGATGAGATCACTCGTGGCCCGACGTCCTTGACCCGTGATCCTGAAAACATACCACAATACCAAAACACACAATCATTACCTGTGATGTCGTCAACAAATTTTCAAATTATTGAAACTGAAGATCGGGCTCCAAGGAGAACCCAAGGTGACCGAGATTATAAACTCAATGTGGAGATACCAATCTTCAGAGGAACACAGAACGTGGATGAATTTTTCTCTTGGATCGATGAGGTGGAGACAGGATTTGGGGTGATGGATTGCTCTGAAGATCGGAAACTCAAAGTGGTGGCCAATAAACTAAAAGGATCAGCTGCAGCTTATTGGAAGTACTTGAAAAACAAACGAGTGCTAGACGGAAAACCTCCAATTGCAACGTGGGAGAAGATGAAAAGCAAATTCATGAGCAAGTTCTTACCTCCTGACTATGAGCAACGTTTATATGTTCAATTACAGAATTGCAAACAGGGGAATCGGACTGTGGAAGAGTACATCGATGAGTTCATTCGATTAAATTCACGAAACTTGCTACCAGACAATGAAAACATGCAAATCGCAAGGTTTAGAGGAGGTTTGAAACGGGACATACAGGATCAAATGAAGATGCTTAATACATTCACACTCGGACAAGCTTTCGATTTGGCACGAAAGGCTGAAGAACCAATCCGAGCACCATCTGTACGACCCAGGTTTACAAACCAGCAGTACCAAGCAGGACCAAGCAGAGTGACACCTGCAACTGAACTAACCAATGAGACAGTGGCGAC
This sequence comes from Populus alba x Populus glandulosa, assembly GCA_033617975.1. Lineage (NCBI taxonomy): Eukaryota > Viridiplantae > Streptophyta > Magnoliopsida > Malpighiales > Salicaceae > Populus > Populus alba x Populus glandulosa. The sequence goes on from CM066160.1 coordinate 13,101,873, forward strand.
TGAACATCGACCAAGGAGAGCTGCACCACAACTAGCACCAAACCCCTATGCTAGACCAACACCCTCGCTATGTTACCGATGTCATCAACCAGGACACCGATCGAATCAATGTCCGCAAAGACCTGCTGTCCATTTTGCTGAAGGTAACTATGACGTAGGAGGAGATGATGATCATGATACAGAGGTGGTTGACGGAATTGAGGAGGGTGAGGAGGACGACTTCGTTGGAATGGTGATGCGTCAACCATGTGACATTCAAGAAAAAAAATTAACAACATCAACTCAGTGCAACTTGATAGAAAACCTGGCAGCAGAAAAATGTGGGAACGAAAAATTCAATTGCATTGTTCAAAGGGTTTTCTTGACACCAAAGAAAGGACCAGAGATTTCGACTCGCCATCAAGTTTTTCGAACCAATGCCATTATCAATGGAGTGATAGCAAAGGTAGTAATCGACACAGGTAGTTCTGAAAATTTAGTGTCCAAAGAACTAGTCCGAAGAGTGAAACTGACCACTGAGAAACACCCACAACCATATGGCCTACGTTGGATTCGAAAGGTGGAGGGCGCTGCTGATGTGGTGAATGAAGTGTGTAGGGTACCATTGTCAATTGGTAAGAATTACCAAGATGAAATTGTGTGTGATGTAGTGGTGATGGATGCCTGCCAGATTTTGTTAGGAAGACCATGGCAGTACGATGTAGACATCAGTTTCAAAGGGAGGGCCAATACCTATGAATTCTGGTGGAAAGGGAAACACATCATCTTGAAGCCACCCATTTTGAGGACAGAGGCACAGCAAGTGGAGGGAGAAAGTCTCTTAACCATAGCATCAAAACATGTGACTGAGGAGTGCAAAGCTTGTGCGTTACTAACTCAAGAGGAGGACATGGGAGAGGAAACAATGCCTGAAAAGGTCCTCCCTTTAGTGACCGAATTTTCTGATCTAACACCTGCAGAGCTACCAATGGGTTTGCCACCAATGAGAGACATACAACATCACATAGATCTGATTCCAGGAGCCAGCTTACCAAACCTAGCACATTATAGAATGAGTCCCCAACAACACAAGATACTACAGGATCAAGTTGATGACTTGTTATGTAGAGGATACATCCAGGAGAGCAAGAGCCCGTGTGCAGTACCGACATTACTAGTCCCCAAGAAAGATGGAACCTGGCGAATGTGTATCGACAGCCGAGCAATCAATAGAATCACCATCCGTTACCGGCATCCAATACCCACTATCCAAGACATGATCGACCAATTGGGAGGAGCAAAAGTGTTCTCCAAAATCGACCTGCGAAGCGGGTACCATCAAATTCGGATTAGACCTGGGGATGAGTGGAAAACGGCGTTCAAAACACGCGAAGGACTGTACGAGTGGTCCGTAATGCCATTCGGTCTCTCCAACGCTCCAAGTACTTTTATGAGGCTCATGAATCAAGTACTGAGACCGTTCTCATGCAAATTTGTCGTCGTTTACTTCGACGATATTCTTATCTACAGCCCTGATGAGGAGACACACTTGAAACACTTGAGGGAAGTGCTAATAGTACTGCGGAAAAATCACTTGTACGTAAACAAGAAAAAGTGTAACTTCTTGCAAGACCGACTGGTCTTCTTGGGGTTTGTCGTGGGAAAAGATGGGGTCCAAGTGGATGAGACTAAGGTCAAGGCAATCCGTGAATGGCCGACCCCTTCAACGGTGGCAGACATACGAAGTTTCCATGGGTTAGCAACCTTCTACCGAAGGTTCATTCGAAATTTCAGCAGCTTGGCGGCACCATTGACCGAATGCACAAAAAAAGGTGGTTTTCGTTGGGAAGAGGAGCAAGAAACAAGTTTCGCTATATTGAAAGAGAAATTAAGCACGGCACCCGTGCTCGCGTTACCAGATTTTGACAAATTATTCGAGGTTGATTGTGATGCTTCAGGGAAAGGAATTGGGGCCGTATTATCTCAAGAGGGCAGACCGGTGGAATTCTTTAGTGAGAAATTAAGCGATGCGAGGCTGCGATGGACAACTTATGAGAAAGAATTTTACGCCGTCTTTCGTGCTCTCATGCATTGGCAACATTACTTGATCCAAAAAGAATTCGTGTTGTACAGTGATCATCAAGCTCTGAAATTCATCAACAACCAACATCACATGAACAATATGCATGCCCGCTGGATCACCTTCATGCAGAAATTTACCTTCTCCTTAAAACACAAGGCTGGGCTGATGAACAAAGTAGCCGATGCATTGAGCAGGCGAACCACACTGTTAGTAACGGTAGAAACTGAGATCACGGGTTTTGACACTCTAAAGGACCAGTACAGCAATGACGAAGACTTCAAGGAAGTGTGGAACAAATGCAGCACCCACCAAAATATGAGTGACTTCCTGATACACGATGGCTTCTTGTTTAAAGCCAACAAACTATGCATTCCAAAGGGTTCCTTGCGAGAGAAAATCATTCGAGAGCTTCATGGGGGTGGCTTAGGTGGTCACCTGGGACGTGACAAGACAATCACAATGATCACCGACCGCTACTACTGGCCGCAGCTGAAGAGGGACGTGGGGAAAATTGTCCAACACTGTCGCATTTGTCAAGAAGCAAAAGGGCAGACCCAGAATACTGGTTTGTACACTCCCCTGCCCATCCCAAAGACGATTTGGGAGGATTTATCAATGGATTTTGTGCTGGGATTACCACGAACTCAGAGGGGCAAAGATTCCATCATGGTAGTGGTCGACCGGTTTTCCAAAATGGCACACTTCATCGCCTGTAAAAAGACTGCAGATGCAAGCCATGTTGCCGACTTATTCTTTCGTGAAGTAGTACGCTTACATGGAGTTCCAAAGACCATCACATCAGATCGTGATGTCAAGTTTGTAAGCCATTTCTGGAGGACTTTGTGGAAGAAATTTGACACCAAACTGCATTTCAGTAGTGCATTCCATCCGCAAACAGACGGACAAACGGAGGTGGTGAACCGTACTCTGGGAAACATGTTACGATGCATCAGTGGAGAAAGACCAAAACGATGGGACCTGGACTTGGCTCAAGCAGAATTCGCATACAACAGCATGACCAATCGTTCGACAGGAAAACCTCCTTTTGAGGTTGTATATACTCAGCAGCCAAAACATGCGTTGGATCTGGTCACATTACCAATCCAACCAAAGGTCAGTAGAGCTGGGGAAAATCTAGCTGAAAAAGTTCAACAACTACATTTGGAGGTGCGGGCTAGCTTGGAAACTGCTAATGCAGCTTACAAATCTGCTGCAGATCAACATCGGCGGAAGAAAGAGTTCACAGAGGGAGATTTGGTAATGGCCTACCTGCGGAAAAATCGGTTCCCTGGAATCCGAACTAAGCTTCAAAAACGAAAATATGGACCTTTCAGAGTTGCCAAGAAAATTAATGACAATGCCTATATCCTACAGCTACCAGATGATTGGAACATCTCCAATACTTTCAATGTCGCTGACCTATCGGAATACCATGAGGACGTGCCTTTGTATTCAGATAACTCGGGACGAGTTTGTTCCCAAGAAGAGGAGACTGATGTAGGACATGAAGAAGAGGCAACTGGAAGTTAATACTGTTAGTTAGTTATTTGATTCTGTTAGGACTTCTATTTTCTTAGTTAGTTATTTGATTCTGTTAGGACTTCTATTTTCTATTTCGTTTAATTATCACTAGCTGTTAGTGTTGGAAACCAATCAAACTTGTTTGATATTAGTTTCCAATTCCTTTAGGATTCTATTTTCGTCTCTTTAAAAGCACAGAGGCAGGAAGGATGTTTTCATTATTATTTCATTCATCAATAAAATTGTTCATTGAACACAACTTCTCTCGTGGATTCGAGATTACTTAGCTTCCGCTACGTCAGGCTTCTTCCTTGGGAAACAAGGTTAAAGATTATAACAGGAATGGCTCGAGCCCTATCTTATTTGCATACAATGGAAAGGCCAATAATTTTCAGAGATTTAGAAATTGAGTAGCATTGAGCAAAACAAATCATTCTTTTATTATTATTTTTTTGAAAATTGAAATAATGTTTCCCATCAGAAAACTATATCCTTAATTCCATCTAACATCAGAGTTTCTGAATGCAGACCTATACTCCGAAACTATCAGATTTTGGCTTGGCAAAATGGGGCCCCAATGATGGTAGTTCACATGTAACAGGAAATGTTATGGGCACATATGGCTATGTTGGTCCTGAATATAAGAATGGAGGTAATTTCTGCTACTTTCTAAACTTGGATGCCTCAATGTTTGATTTGTTGATGGTGTACTTGGCTTGGTTTTAGTTCGTTATGATTATGGATTACTTGAAATCGCGATATAGACCTACTTTATACTTTTTCCTGACAATTGTGATGTTATGGGGATGATTAGGGAAGTTGTATGTAAAGAGTGATGTGTACAGTTATGGAGTAGTTTTGATGGAGATGCTAACAGGATTACGGGCAATCGACAAAAATCGGCCGCCAGGGCAACGGGACCTGCGGGAATGGGCTTTACTGTTTCTTTCAGATAGAACAAGATTGAGACATATAATGGATCCCAGACTGCAGGGTAAATATGGGACCAAACAAGCTTCAGAAATAGCTGTACTTGCTGTTAGATGTGTTAAAGCAAATCCCACATTCCGGCCATCTATGAAAGAAGTTGCTGAGACATTGGATAGATTGAAGCTCCAGAAGTAGCACTACCATGCCGGCTTTTGATACAAGAAGCAGCTGATACAATAGATTGAACTTCGATTGTGGTTTATATAAACATGTTACAGAAGTAAATTGAGAAACACTTTGACCATTTCTGGTGCTGCAAGCTTTTGTTTGTGATCTGTTTCACTTCCACGATGAGAAGAAGTAGTCTTTGGTGTGTAAATAATGTAAAAAGATAATTAAGGCGTGCTTAATATACAGCTTAGGCAACACATAATATTATCTTCTTTGACAATTTATTATCGAAAACCTGAAATAATTCAGCCTTGTAAATCTGGTGTTAACTAAATCTGAATCACTCAAATAAAAATGGGAAGAAATGTAAAGTAGTCTGTTTCAAAGGGAGCCTTATTACAGAAAGAACAATGAAAGATTCAGATGATCTCCAATAATCTTCTCAAAAATCAGTAACAGATGACAGTTACTGCTGAAATGAAACATCATTAACAGTTTATAGTTTAGTAATCACAATACCGAAACGCAATGGAGGGCACATGTTGAACTTTGTAGTAATCCTCTCCTCCATGCTCAAGCCTGGTTCTGAATGCTTTGAGCATTGACCGGATCTCCATTTCACGGAGACTGGTAATGAATCTTAGCCCTTCTGGGACAGTCTTCAAGGAAGTGCAATTTGAAATCTCTAAATGGAAAAGATTAGCCATTGCTCCCTCAACAACCTCCCACTCTTCTAGGTTTGGCAAGTCATAAAGGAACAGAGACTTTAGTTGAGGAAAACCTTTGTCCAAGCAAACCATTTTGTTCCCAAGAAACGAATCCATTTGTAAGCGAAGAATTCTCAAGTTCGGCAGCTTCTCCAGTGTTGGCATCGGGTCTTCTGTAAGTTTAGATCCCAGCAGGTTCAATTTGGCTAGGTTTGCAGAGAATTGCTGACACTCTGGTAGCTTCTCTATCTGCCCTTCTATATGCAGCTTATAAAGATTAGGGCATCCTTGTATAACTTGAACGACTGTTGAATCTTCGTTACTAACAAAAGACAGTGATTGCAGGCGGTAAAATCTTACATGAGGGGATCTGAAGATTGCCCCGAACTTTGGATCATCTATCACTAGTTTCTTAAGATGATTCAATCTTACCAGATCAGTTATCTCACATTTCTCTGCAGGAAAGTTCACGAGTGTCTGCAAGTTGACCAGATTAGCTAATTGCCATTTATAAGAATCTTCACCGCAGGATTCAGGAAGATACAGGTGTCGCAATCGATTCAGCCTCCATACTACGTTAGGTATTTGTACAGTTGAATTCCATGTCAACAAGTCTAGAGTTTGCAAGTACCTCAAGTTGCCTATTGTAGATGGCAACTCATCTATATCAGTATCTCTCAAGCTCAAGAATCTCAAGTGGATTAAGTTTCCAATTTCTTTCGCCAATTTTCCACCGTGACTCTGAATACCCTCAAGATCCAAGACTCTTAGTAATTTGAAGTTCTTGAATACAGATTTTATCGATCCCCAGTTCTCTGCATGGCATGCTTTTTCATGGAAATACAAAAGAGACCTGAGATGGGAATTTCTTTTGTATCCCGAGGGGATAAATTTATGAAGATCTCCTTCCAAAACAACTGCTAGCCTGCGAAGTCTACCAATTGACCTCGCCTCCCTCACCGTAGACCGTGGAAAGGAATCTGCTGAGTGATCACTTGCAAGCGACTGATTGAAAACCTCAAGAAAATTTTCCTGCTTTGCTTTAGATACGCATAGATCTCTCATAAGATCATGCATGCGGCAAGTTCTAATCCTTCCAGTTGTGCCCCTCTCTACCACCTGAACCATACACCTCTCTACCAACTCGCCCAAATAACGCTGAGCCACATCCTCCATAGTTTCTTCCTCCACTCCATTGTACACACTGGATACAAAACCCTCAGCAACCCACATTCGTATCATTTTCTTTGTTTGTATCTCACAATCTTCTGGGAAATGAGCCAGATGAAGAAAGCATGGTTTCAACTGATATGGCAATTCATGGTAGCTTAAGGCTAGCACCTCAGTTACTCCTAAGAGTTGTTCATCGCCTTTGCCTCTCCTCAAGTGGGAAATGATATTTTGTCGAACCACGTCCCACTCAAAGATAGTCTTCTTAGTCGCCAACAGTCCTCCAAGCACAATGATCGCCAATGGTAGACCTGTACACCTTCCGACCATTTCCCTTCCCAACCTCTCTATTTCTGCCCTGGTTCTAACGTCTGCAAAAATAAAAATATAAATTTTAGAGTAATGAATGTTCAAAAACACTGGTGCCGATGATAGTGGTAACAGTCTCTTTGCTGAAATACCTCTGCAAACCTATGTTACCATTGAACGATTTAGAAATTCAGAATCCCACACTTCCCAATTAAAGAAGAACCCTACTTTAAGAGGTAGTGAAACATATGCACTTATCAAGCAAAATAAGTTGAACCAGGTTGAATTTCGGCCTACTGAAATCTGGCGATTTTGTCATGTTCAACCTTGAACTTCATTTGACAACTCAAAATACCTTGAATTTTGACTTACTAAGGGTCATCAGCTAAGCACAGTTTACCTATTCTCAGCAATATCCTTCATCACATCTACTCAGAGAGATAAACCCAACTAAGGTTTGCTCTCTTCCTTCATATGCTCTGTATCTAGACAAACAAACACTAAGAAATGGGTAGTTCTGGTTGCAAAAACATTACCTGGATAATTATTGTCAACGCATGCCTTCTTTTTGAACAATTCCCAGCTCTCGTCATCATTCAACTGGGGTGGAACATGCAGGAAACATGTTGGGTCAGGATGCAAAGCTACATCCATCTTGCGAGTAGTTAGCAATATTTTACTGCCAGCAGTTTTCCAGTATGGAAAAGCAGGACACAGATTATTCCATGTTGGTATGGTCCAAATATCATCAAGAATCACCAAACATTTCTTCTCTAGTTGGACTTGATAAAGCCTCTTCACCAACTCTTCATCCCTCAAATTGGCAATCTCCTCCCTTTGTTCTTTAGATGGATTGGTGAGCTTAAACAAGATTCCCTCCCAAACCTCCCTCACTTGGCATTGTTGAGATACATAAGCCCAAGCAAAAGCATCAAAATGATGTCTAACCTTACTGTTATGATATACCTTCTTGGCAAGAGTCGTCTTCCCTATTCCACCCATTCCACAGATGGACACAATCCCATTACTGTTCACCAATTGCTCTGCCAAAACTTTCACATCTTCCTCCAACCCAACTATATCCTCCTCAACAATATGTGAGTAAGACCTCCTTAACTGCTGCTGCTGCTGTTGCCTCCCTAATCCAGGGATCCAATCATCATTTCTTTGTATTATCCCATACGTTTGCAAGCTATTGGTGAGGCTAGAAATTCTATTCTTAATAATTTGGATCTCATTTCCAACATTATGAAGCTCTACTGTTTCTTTAGCAAGAGTGGCATACCTCTTCATAACATTTACCATGCCTGATCTCCTCCTTAAAGCTACTTTGAGTGCAAACTCTTCAATAATATCTTCAACATCATAAGCAGTTTCTCTGATTTCTGAGACCCAATTTTTAACACTCTCTTCTTCATCTTGTCTTCTGTCTGCATCTCTCAGGAAAGATTGCATCCTCTGCAGTTCAACTTGCATACCATAAGCCTCCTCATTCACTCCATCCAAGAAAACTGCTTCTTGAATAAGCAAGTCTCCAAGCCTTTGCACCACAGTCGACACTGCAGACTCAGCCATGCTATGTCTCAAGAAACTCCTTACTCCCCCACCTTAATCAAAACAAACAAAAAAGAACAGAAGCTTTTGCTTTGGGTTTGGGTTTGAGTTTAACAAGAAAACAAGAGAGACCCCGAAAAATATCAGTTGATCTGCTACAAAATTACTATCTTGTACTGGCAGTTCTTGAAAATGGGAAATTGGGTGTGGGCTGCCTTGCAACTCCACAATAGTTTTCTGCAAACACTTCCAGAAAGTCTTCTCCTTGAAAAGTCCAGGAGATATCCCATAACCATGACCCACAAAACGCGTTGTAGTCCCCAGTTAATTCGTTGAAAGTGGATTGTTTGTGCTAGGAAACAAAACAAAATATTAAAAGATGAAATTAATTAAACAAAAAAATCTCAACAAGTAAGAACCAAACTGAGCAGACAATATTGTAACCGTTAGCCTCTTTCTTAATTGGATGAGGATTAAATTTTGCCAAATTTTATATAGCAAGTTGATGCCCGGAAAATCTTTAAAATATGAGCTAATTTTATTATTTTTTTCCTTTTCTTTTAAGATTTTATATTGTTTTTCCTAGTTGACTTTCTACTTTGTAAAGTCGGTTTCTAGTCTTGTAAAACTACAAGGAAGCAAGCAACAGTTTTTTTATTTATTTCTTTCTTTATGATTGTTGTTTTCTTGTATTATTTTCATCCACCTTACAGAATAAAAGAAAATATTTAAACGGGGGAGAATCTTCCATTTCAACTCCTAGCAATAAAATAAACTTCTTTCCCTACCTTTCACAGATTACATCATCATGGGTTGGTGGGACCGTGGGAGTTGTACTCTTACAAAATAAACATTCTAAGGATTTTTTATTTTTTTTCCTGAAAGAGAGTATAATAATATCACTTGAACTATAAATCATTAAGAAAGTTTTAAAGATTGGCTAAGCACCCAAAGGTCATATTTTTCCACAAACACAAGGTTATTTAGCAACTTGTAGGCTATTCAACAAGGGATGGAACAAGATATTTTCTTTGTTATGCAGCTTGATTTCTTGTATATTTTTCAGGGAACTTGTCAGTCATAGCTGAAAAACTACCAAGCCTCTACACTAGATTTCTCAAGTACTCAAATGTCAATAAGAGGAAAATTTCCATGCATAGATTTTCCTTTAATGAAAGGAGAAGTAATTGATGCTAAAATAGTTGTACAATTTAGTAAGAGATAATTTAGTGTAATTGAATGCAAGTCATCTTTGTCACAAAAATTACAGAACTAATATCAATTAGTCCTATCATCCCACGGGAGGCAGACGGAAACAATACATAATTCTCGTTAAGAGTTTTTTTATGTTGATCATATGTGGTAGAATTTTGTGTTGTTTATGTTTTCTTCTACAGGCGGAGTTTGGTGAGGAATTGGCGAGCACAATGAAGTTTAGGATCTGATACTCTTGTATTTGCGCACTTCAACCTGTTCCAATGTCTCAGCAATTTCTTTCATGGATGGCCGGATTTTGGGCTCCACCTTAAGACATCTGATAGCAAGCCGAGCAACATGTGATGCTTCTTTGAGAGGATATTTCCCTTTCAACCGTGTGTCCATTATGCTTTTCAACTTTCTTTTGCTTGACAGAAATGGTATTACCCAGGACACCAGAAACTGTTGCTCATTCGGACGTCTCCTGTCGATTGCTCGCAAGCCTGTTAGCATCTCGACCAAAACAACTCCAAAACTGTACACATCACTCTTCGCATTACGATGTCCTAATCAATCAGAAAGACATTAATGTCAGCCTACAGTTACATGAACTCTGCACCATGGATTCATTAGGAAGAAGAAATTACCTGTGGCATACACCTCAGGAGCAGCATAACCATATGTGCCCATTAAATGAGCTTCAGCCTGTGATTCATCAGCTGAAGGAACCAACGCCGCCAAGCCAAAGTCTGCTATCCTTGCATTATAGAACTGGAAGAAAACCAAAGCATAGAAGGAATGTGAATATTTATCCTTTAACATAATTCTTTGTCATGTGAGCTTAAAAAGAATACCTTAAGAGGTGACATAATCAAGTTATTATGAGAAGTTTACCTCATCAAGAAGTATGTTCGAGGACTTCAAATCTCTATGAAGTACCGATACCTCAGGACTGTGCATGTAAGTCAGGCCTTGAGCAACTCCTATAGCAATCTTAAATCTTATGTCCCAAGTAAGCGGCTGGACTGAGGCCTCTGCACAGGAAGAAACAAGTGTCCTGAGAACATCGTATAAGCAAGAGGGCAAATGCTTGTGAATTTGGGTTCAGTTTTAAACTTCCGAAGATGACAAGATAATGATTGTTAGCTCTTACTTCCAAACAAATGGTAATTGAGGCTTCCATTGGGAAGGTACTCATAGACAAGGAGAAACTGTTTATTCTCGTAGCAATACCCCAACAGCTTTACAAGATTAGGATGAGAAAGTCTTCCCAAAAGGTTCACCTCTGCCTGCACCACATGTGAGCAACCAGTAAGAGCACAAGCAAAATATCAAAACTATGTTACAAGAATCAAAATGTAACCAGCAGCAAAGAAAAAGTTCATATGACTTTTAATCCATTTGTTGGGTATGCTCAAGTTTGGCCAGAGTTTCAAAGGCCAAATTTTGTAAGAGGGTTGGCTACTTGTAACTAGCCAAGGTCCCGAGTGCCTCCAAATCAAACCAAATAAGCTGAAGAACTAAAACATCTCAAGATTACATAGATTAACCACATAATGAAGTACATTGCGTTGTAAAGACAATCCAAAAGCACATACCTGCCACTGCTTAAATCCTTGCCTGCTTGCAGTACCCAACTTCTTTACAGCAATGGCTGACTTCTTTATCCCCATTGATGGCACCATCTCCTTTTGCCAACCCTTGTATACTTTGCCAAAACCTCCCCTGCCCACCACCATATCTCTTCCAAAATTCTTAGTTGCAGCTATCAATTGTGCATATGAGAAAACTTTCAAGTTTGCCACAGCAATGTTACTGATTCCACCATTTTCAAAATCCTCATCACTACCGGCATCTAAATATCGGCTGTCCTCATGAGTTCCATTGTTCTTGCCCCAAATACGAGTAAAACTCCCACTTACTTGAGACGCCCATGCTGTAATATTGCCGCTTCCGACACTCAGCCAGCTGTCATCTCCAAGAGAACAAGTATCACCTGACACAAAGACAGGAACTTCAAGCCAGAAACTGATGGTTTTGAAATTGACTATTAAGATATAACATGACAGACAGAAAGTTTTCGCTTACCTGCACTGAGATTATCTATGTTACTTGGTACTATGGGAAGTGAGTTTGGCTTCTGATCAGGTAAAGAGCTCCAGCAAATCCCCATCACACAGTCCTAAATGCTTCTCTTTCTTTTTGCAGTGTGGAACCAATGGTGATTGTTAAGCATAGATTTTGACTGAGACATTAACAGAGGAATTTTGGAGTTTTTTAATGATGTTGACTTTAAGGGAATTGCTGTATGTGTGAACTGAAAGTTTTTCAAACATTGCAGCATTTGGGCACTTTAGAACACTAATAATCCTGTTGGAAATTTCCTGGAAGGATCACTTTGTGTAGTCCACAGGTCTACAAATTTTTTAAAAAAAAACTCTGTAAACTGTTGGAATTAATTTTGAAATCTTCATTCAAAGTATCTTTTAATTCTTAATGTGTTCTAAATTCATGCATGTAACTATTATATTTATCTATTCATGCATTCTAACTATTAAAGATATATTTATCTTTAAGTCTCTTGAATTACCGGATTAACCCATCAGATCGAATCTTATAACACTAGTTCAAACCCCTGCACATAGCTGGTAGACTCAAACCTGACTCACAAAAAGGCAAGAGTCACTTGATAGGAAAAAAAATGACGCAATTTCTTCTCTTTTTTAAATATCCTCTCTTGACTTGTGTTTGGACTGGGTATGATTAGATCAAACTAGCTATAATCAATCAAGTTTTAGCAAATCAATATATTTTTTTATTTAAATTGAAATTTAACTCTTGAATTTCTTAAATCAACTCGTCAATCATGTCTTAAATCAACTCGTTTTCCAAGCTTAATATAATTTAATAATTATATTGTCAGCCGGCTAGGTTGGCACAAGGAAATTTTGCAGCTAACATACTTGTACAAACACGGTTTACCAAACTCAAAATTTAGTCAGAAGTTTACAGGAACTGCACTCTATCTTTTCTTGTTTTTCTTTGTATGTGAAGGTGACTTTGAAGTCATTGTTGGTGTGTGTGAATTCATTAGTTTTCAAAGATAGCGGCACTTGGGTTCCTTGCAGCTTCAGTGTTGCTTTTCGAAATTTCTGAGAAAGGATCATGGTCGCCCTCCTGCCTGCCTAAAAGAACACTACTACTAGAAAGGAAGAAGGTAAAGGAATTGAAAACGCCTGTTTTGGAAGCAACTCAGAGCACAATAATTGAACGTTCATCACATTTGAATGTTCCTTGAAGCACATATTACTCAAATATTACACCATTGTTTTAATTCCCATTTGCGGTTGAGATTAGAACACAAATGCATAACTTGTCACATAAATGTGAATCTAGTTCAGAGTTTGTGGTTAGACAATAAGGGCACCGATAGACACGAGTTCCCTGGCATCAGAATTATCTTTGCTTAAACGGACAGCTGATATGGTTGGACTTGAGCATCCTGTTTTCAAAGACAAGTTTGATTTGGAATCAAGCCAGCAGGACGATGCTTATGCTCAGGTAGCTTTACGTTGATGGGCTACAATCTGTTCCGATGTCTCAGCGATTTCTTTCATGGATGGCCGGAACTTGGGTTCAAGTTGAAGACACCTAATAGCAAAATGGGCTATTAGTGAAGCTTCTTTGATGGGATATTTCCCCTCTAACCGAGTGTCCATTGTTTTTTTTTCAGCTTTCTTTTGTTTGATAGAAATGGAATGACCCAGTTCACCACTACATCTTTGCCATTTGGACGTTTCGTATCAATCGCCCGTGAACCCGTTAGCATCTCAACCAGAACAACTCCAAAACTATAGACATCACTCTTTGCGTAAAATCTTCCTCATCAATCAGCAACAAAATAATGTCACTTTGCATATCACACGGACTCTGAACTGAAAAAGACTTTGAGAACAAGAAATATTACCTGCCCTCATGATCTCAGGAGCAGCATAACCATACGTGCCCATCACGAGTTTCAACACGGGAATCATCAGGTGAAAGAACTGATGCCAAGCCAAAATCTGATATCTTTGCATTATAGAACTGGAGTAAAACCAAAACATAGAAGTAACATCAGTATTATGGATCCTCTGACAATTTTCTGAAAGAGAAATTAAATTTTTGGTCACATATATATCAACTAGGCTTCCTGCTCTTCGATGTGAGTGGAAGACTGGATGGGTTGCACCCAGTTCTTTAAAATTTTCATAGGTAGCAATTCACAGATAGACTGAATTATACCTTATCAAGAAGTATATTTGAAGATCTTAGATCTCTGTGAATTACCAACACCTCTGGAGAGTGCAACTAAGCCAGGCCTTGAGCGATTCCCACAGCAACCTTTAACCTTACGTCCCATGGAAGAGGCCGAATTGAGCCCTCTGCACCAGAAGAAACATATGTACAAAGACTTAAACCAATTCTTATTGCAACAAACAAAATTATTGATGCGCGAAAATTCTCATGCATTTGGATGCTATGTTAAACTTTCAAACAGATAATAATTCAATGAGTTGCAATCTTATAGTTTCAGATAGACGGTAAATAAGGATTGTTAGCTCTTACTTCCAAATAGATGGTAATTTAAGCTACCATTTTGCATGAACTCATAGACAAGGTTAGGATGGGAAAGCTTTCCCAGAATATTCACCTCTGCCTGCACCAGGATGTGGACAACCCATTAAGCATGTAATTCTTACAAAACAACTTAATATTAAATAAAATCACAGCCAAGATTTAAGAAACTGTTAAAATAGAACACTTCTCTCTGTCTGGTGTGTGTTATATATATATATAGAGAGAGAGAGCTCTGATTCTATAGGTCAAGAATATCAAGAAATCTAAATTACTCTACCACGATCAAGATATAAGAAGGCTGGATGAACCAAGTAGCTAGATGATCGTTGACCCTTTCCTTCTGATGTGGATAAAGTATGAATTTCTCCCCTTCAATGAGTTCGTATAAGTTTGGCCAATTGTCAATTTTTCTAAGCTACCAACATCAACCATCTTTCTTAAAACCCTCTCCTTGTTGCACCTTATTATGCCTTTAAAATTAAGTACAGAAGAGCTAACAACATCATCTCCACAAGCTACCAATAATTTCACCTCATATCACCAAACAATGAATAAGGTATGCCTAAGAACTGAAAAACTCAGGATTACAAAATAATTTTTGTATAATGGATTAGTGCAATACTTTTTAAAGACAATTCAAAATCAAATTTCCGCCACTGCTTACCTCCTTGCCAGCTACCTGCACTCAATTTCTTGATAACAATGACTGACTTCTTTATCCCTATTAATGGTATTTTCTTCTTTTGCCAACCCTCGTGTACAAAGCTGAAAACTCCCCTGGCCACCATCATGTCCCTTCTAAGATTATTAGTGGCAGCGTCTAATTGTGCGTATGAGAAAACTCTCAGGTTTGTGCCAGCAATATTAACGTCTCCTTTTAAAAAATCCTTATCGTAGTTTGCATCTGAGCACTCGGTTTTCTCAGTGGCATTATTCTTACCCCAGATACTTGTAAAATTGCCACTTACTTGAGATGCTCATGGTGTAACATAAGTACTTGCAACAGTGAGCCAGCTGTTGGCACTGGCAAAAGATGCATCACCTGCTTCAGAGACAAGAACTTCAAGCTAAAAACTGCAGAATTCGGTGCTGAAAATGAGGAAATATTTTTTAAGAAAAAAGGAATATTTTTGTTATACCTGCACTGATATCAATAAAGCTTGGTACAGGGTCTGACTTTGGCTTGTCAGGTTGAGAGCAAATACCCATCAAATAGCTTTATGTGCTTCTGTCTTTAAAGGAAATTTCATTGCAGAGACTAGGCCTACGTAGAACACATCAACGAAATCTATTGGTGCTGCAGATCCTACTAGTTTGTGCACCGTCTCGGATAACATGATTAGTCTGCTCTGCACAGACTCTTCAAAGAGGGTTCAGGGCAACCTTCAATGCTCTTGTTTATGATTTTCAAGCAAGGATCAGAAAGGAAAAGAAGATTTGCTTTTTTTCAGGTTTCATTGCAACTCCACTGTGCTTCCATGAACGGGGAACACTGTCAGTTGCTTAGATCAAGACTGGAGTCCATGGGAAAAGATAAGGAGTTTTCCCCACAATGTCATGTGACTGAAAATCCACAGCATGTAAGATCATGTGATCCACAAGTGCAATGAGATTTGCACATTTGCATCACTGACAACCAATGTGGTTAGCGTTTCTCTTACCAGAATACAATGTCACCCTAATTATTCCAATTTACTTGAATTCTGGGATATTCATCTGTGGTACAGAGGGTTACAAGAAAACAGCACAGCATTAGTACAGCCAGAGTCTGTTGTCTACCAACTTACAAGAAAAGGTGATAGCAAAGTTGAGTAAATCACCACTAATCCCTTTTTCAAATAAAGCATAAACAGGCTTCCAATAATTACAGATTCTTTCCTAAAAATGGTCGAATCAATACAAGTTCAGCAGTGCAACAACAAAAATAACTGTATGACATTGCTAAGGAAAATTGAATTAATGAAGAAGAGTACTAAAACACTACAAACCATTGTGATAACCAGAATAAATTTTAGGCTATCCCAATCTCATATGGATGGCATCAATCTGTTCAAGTGTCTCAGCAATTTCTGACATTGATGGCCGGAAGCGGGACTCCTGTTGAAGACATTTAATAGCAAGGTGAGCTATTTGGGAAGCCTCTTTGGGAGGATATTTACCTCTCAACCGGAAGTCCATTATTTTTTTCAACTTTCTTCTGTTTGTCAGATAAGGTTTAACCCAGTCAACAAGTATCTGTTTCCCACTGGGACGTTTCATGTCGATTGCACGTAAACCAGTTAGCATCTCAACAACAACAACTCCAAACCCGTATACATCACTCTTCACATGCAAATGTCCTAACCAACCAGCAGACCATCAGTTAGAGCATGAAATTAAGGTCATGACATAAGTTTTTAAATCAGTTGTCATCAAAGAGGTTGAAAACAAACTTAAACAAACAACACCAATGTCAGAGAAATTCAATTTCAGAAGGAATAATAAGTACCTGTTGCAAGATATTCCGGATCAATGTAACCCATCGTGCCTGCAATTCTTGTACTGACATGTGAATCAATCAAGGGACCCCAAAATGACAGGCCAAAGTCTGATAGCTTCGCGTTATAGAACTAAAATAAAAGGAGAATTTGGAAGGAAATAAGTCCTCTTGAATAATAAAACAAACACTTTCGGAAAGATAACACGTTTTTTGTATTCTCCAATAACTATTTTTTATGAACCGGAAATAACTCATGGCAGGAGGAAAAGGAATGTTCAGGTGGGTACAAGACTCTACATAAAAATTATCATACCACAATGGCAAGAAATTGGTCCAATCATTGGTGGAGTCATGAAATAGCATATATAATTTGTTAGAAAATTATATAAATTATATCTTGAAGCCTCACGTAATAGCTTAAATTTTTAGGCAAGATAATTATTTGACATAGTTTCAGAGCCTTGTTGACCAAGCGGTCATGAGTTCAAATTTCACCATCCTCATTCTATTTGATAAAAATTAAGCACAAGGTAGTGTGGATCCATGCAAATTTCAAACCCAAAAGTTTTTCACTTGAGGAGGTGTGTTATAAAGTTATATAAAACTATTCTTGAGACCTCATCTAATAGTTTAATCTCTTTGGTAAAGTGGTTCTTTAACATGATATCAGAACCTTCTTGACCAAGCAGTCATGAGTTTGAATCTCTCCACCCCCATTCTGTTTGACAAAAATTAAACACAAAATAATATAAGCCTATATAAATCATATCTTGAAATCTCATCTAATAGCTTAAATTTTTAAGTTGAGATAGTTCTTCGAGATAATTACTATATTTATGAGTTACAATCTACAAGCTTCATAGAAAACTTGCCTCATCAAGTAGTATATTTGAGGACTTGAAATCTCGGTAAATTATTGGTTTTTCCAATGTGTGCAAGTAAGCCAAACCACGAGCAGTATTTATAGCAATCTTGAGCCTAATGTCCCATGAAAGTGGTGGATTTGAGCGCTCTTAAAACACGGAAAACATGTAGAGAATTAACGAAATGAATATTTAGATGCAGAAGTGTAGGTTCTGCAAAATGCTAAAATTTACAAGCGGTCGTAAATGTATCTTACTTCCAAAGAGATGGTAATTTAAGCTTCCCTTTTTCATGAATTCATAGACAAGGATGCGCTCTTCACTTTCCGAACAATATCCCAATAGCTTTACTAGGTTTGGGTGAGAATGTGTTCCTAAGAAATACACCTCAGCCTGCACCAACACATGGACAAATGATTAAGCAAACAACTTATACTGCTTAAAACAAAGAACTTGCTCCCGAAAGAGCACATGCATTTGGGTTTGTGAGGGAAAGACAGAAGGGGAATGAGAGAGCCAGAGAGAAATAGAAAACGGTCACAATTCCAAAGGTACATGATATCAATAACTCAGAACTCCCTTAACCACCTCAATAGATAACTTCAATTAATGTATGAAATCACAAATACCATGGATTTTCTGTTCACTTGTGAAGATGTAAGACACAATTTTTAGAAATATAACTTGAATTAGTCCCTAGTCATTTTACACATTCACATGGGATAAATATTAAAATGAGCTATAAACTATCATTCCTCTTCCAAAAGACATCTTGGAAGGTTCAGCAAAGAAAGAATATAATGGAGCCTATCTTTAAGCACAACATAGAACAGAATGACTGTATGACAGAGAGTAAATACAAAATTTGGAAATCCACATACCTTCCACTCTTTTAATCCTTGCACGCTGGAAGAAGACAATTTCTTGACAGCAACGGCCGTCTTCTTTATGCCCCTTGGAGGCAACTTCTCCTTAAGCCAACCCTTATAAACATCGCCAAAACCTCCTTTTCCCAACACCATATCAGATCTAAAATTATATGTTGCAGCCCTCAGTTGCGCCAATGTGAATGCTGTCACGCTTGAGTTGGTAGCATTTTGCCCGTTTGCTAAGGTCCCATCACCACTTCCAGTTGCATCTGAGAATTGGCTGCTCTCAGGGACATTTTTACCCCAAATAGTTGTGAAGCTGATACTTGGATGAGACATCCATGTTGTAATGCTAGTGCTTGCTATAGAGAACCAGCCGTTGCCAAAGTCATCGCTACCTACAAAACATGTACGACCATTGCATAAGCATGCAAAACTCAAATAATCAGAGAATGAAATCACAAACAGAAATTGGAACCAATATTTTCCAAAAATTAAAACTTGAATTTTTTTTTTTTTTTAATAACTAGTATTTTATCCCATTAGAAATATTGTTAATTCCATTAGATTCACTGAATATATCCTGCGATTACAGTTAGCAACGCATTGAAGAATCGAAAACACAATGAGCAACCTTGTAAAACGTTGCTAAAGGCAAAAGGATGCCATCTTTGCATTGCTTCAAGGATTGGAGAGACAATTAGCAACGCCAAAAGGCATTAACATCAATAGAAAGGTTGAGGGGCACCAACAAAAACGACTCAATCACAGCCACAGAGGACATGTAGTAAAAAATATCCAAACAAGTCGAATGACAGAAGTGTAAGAGCAAAACCAAAACAAACCCTATTTGAAACATCCAATGAATAGTAAAATTAATGTAAAGAGATGTTGAAAATGATTGCGGTGGTACCTGCACTGACATGGTCGGCGGTGCTTGGTGTTGGGTCTTGATCTTGTGTTGTAGCAGGCTTGTGAGCTGAACAGCTACAACAGATCCCCATTAATTAACAGTTTCTGTAATCTGTCACTCTTCCCTTCTTGTCGTAATGACGATTGATTTTTCCTGTACTTCATGAAAGAGAGGGAGAGGAACAGAAAGTGACCATGTCAAGGGAACAGACGTCTTTTTTGACGTTGACTTTGAACATGGAAGTAGAGCTTGAATATCACCAGGTGGCAGTGCTTCTGATTTTTATATAAATTTTTTTTTTTCAAATCACAATCATAATAAACACATTACTTCTAAAAAATATAAAGGTTGATAGTATATTACAGTATTTCATCCTTCTAGTTTTTATGTTTTCTCGATATGGTCGCTTGACTATTTTATTAATAAGTTTTTAGTTGTACTTTAACGGATGAAATAGAGTCTATTTATTTTTGTATTCTAAAAATGTTTTTAATTTTTTTTTAATTTTTAATTTTTTTAAAATAGACTATTTTATTAATAAGTTTTTAGTTGTATTTTAATGGATTAAGAGTCTATTTATTTTTGCATTTCAAAAATGTTTTTAAATTTTTTTTATTTTTTATTTTTTTCTTTACTTAAAATTTTTTATTTTTTGGTGTTTTAAAATTGTTTTGAAATCAAAAATAAATTTTAAAAAAAATTAAAAAATTATTATTTCAATTCATTTCCTAATAAAATACACTTTAAAAAATAATTGTTACTATAATATCAAGCAAGCTCTAAATTATGGTTAATTTTAAGATAATTAAAAAAAATTAGTAAGCTAAGAAATGGATTTTCATATATTTCTCAATATATTTAATTTCTTGTTTATTTTCGGTTTCCTTGTTTAGCATGCTTAAAAATTAAATAGTGTGGTGTGGGACTAGCTAGTCCAACCTATACAAGACTTAACTCAAGTTGAGTTTTATATCACAATAAAAGTTAATTCAATTAAGGCAGCGTTTGGTGCTGCGTTTGCACCTGTATTTTGCCCAAATTTGATTTTTTTTTTTGTTAAAATTGAGTTCGGTTTGTACTTTTTGAATCGTTTTGATGTGCTGATGTCAAAAATGATTTTAAAAAAATAAAAAAAACATCATTGGCATGTATTTCGGCACGAAAAGCTATTTGAAAAGCAACCGCTACCACACTACCAAACACGCTCTAAATCTAATTAACCTAGTAAGTCGATTAATCCACTCAAAATTTTGATAAGATTGATTTGACTTTTTTTAATCTAAAATGATGTTCTCTAAATTTTTTTTATATATAAACTCTTATAATAACATTATTGTCAGATTAGATTTATCCATCCAATCCATAATCGAGATTTTAGATTAGATCATGGTTCTGCAAAATCTTATAACTATGGTGGGAACTTGCTCATATGCACCTGCATATAGTCTTTGGATTGAAGGAACTATTACTTACATTTATTCTTAAATCATCATTGATATGAGGTTTATCATCACCAGATAAAACACATTGATATGAGCTATCATGCAATTGATTAAATCATCATTGATGGTGTAGTTTCAACTCAGGAAATGGCTAATGCCCAGATTACAGCTTCTAGGTTCAATAGATCATTTATCTTGGAATGGCGTGTATGATTTACTCTGATAATCATTAATGATTTTTTTATTGTAATTTAATTTATCTTATTAAAATTTTTCCGATAATAAGAGAGTGTTGTCTTCAAAGTTTTGATATACCTTCAACATCTCTCTCTCTCTCTCTCTCTCTCTCTTTTCTCATCTCTCCTCTCTTTCTTTGAATTTATGTAAGCTCTTATTCTATTTAGCAAAAGTTTTTTTTTTTTTTACCTGTATTATTTTGTTAAAAAAAATATTCAAACTAATTTTCAAAAATCCATCTATTACTCCAATTGTATGGTGAATTAACGGCTATAGCTTCAAAAGCATGGTGTATATGAAGGTTCTTCGTGTCATTGTAACAACAAATAGGTCTAATCACTGGAACTGAGTCGCAGCATTCATAATCTAGCATCTGCCATTGATCTCCTAAAATGGCTACGGAAAGGTAGATACAAATACAGGATCATTTAAAAAAAAAACAGAGGGTTTCAGGGATAGTGTTATCTGATTAAGTTGCATAGAACCTTATCTCGTCCAGGACTATATTTGAGGACTTCAAGTCCCTGTATGTTATTGGTTATTCCAATGTGTGCAAGTAAGCCAGACCACGAGCAGTATCTATGTTGGAATCTACCACAATCTACAATGATTAACAAAGAAGCAGAAGAATCTCCGCAGCATGCAGAAGCACCACCATTGGCCACATCTTCCTAGAAGGCCTTTCTGCAGTCTTCATGTATACAAAATACTGTTAAAAGAATATAAGTTAGTAATAAACCGTTACAGTTAGTTGTAGTTAGTTGAGAGATTTACGTTAGAAAACGTGTATATATTTCATTCATTCCATCTGTACAAGCTTAAGAAGATTGTAAAAGCAATATTGCTTTGTATACAGAAAACTGATTGAGAATTCAACTGTTTGAGAATTCTCTCAATTTTACTTTTGAGAATTCATTCTCTTCTCCTAAATCCTGATCTGCATGCCTCTCTTTTCATTCCTTACGTAGGAATTTTACATGGTATCAGAGCATAATTGCTGAAAATTCAAAATCATTCTTCTCTACAAAAACCTGTTCTCCATCATAAAAACAAAAAGATTCATATTCTTTAAAGGTCTTACAAAATCTTTTCTGTTTCATCTTCTTGATCATCTTCAAAACTTCAAAATGTATGATCAATTTGAAGGAAATGCTTCTACAGCACACAATGAACCATTCAACACCATTACTATGAATCTATCCGATGATTCCTCCAGCTGCTACTACCTGCACCCTTCTAATAACCCTGGGGCACTTCTTGTTTCTGAAATTTTCACAGGCGACAATTACATCGCATGGAGCAGATCCATGACTATTGCTCTAACAGTAAAGAACAAGATTTCTTTCATTGATGGTTCTTTAATGCAGCCAAATACCAACAATCAACTACTATGCGTGGCATGGCTAAGATCAAACAATCTGGTACTGTCATGGCTAATGAACTCTATTGCCAAAGACATTCGCAGCAGTCTTCTGTACTTCACATCAACCTTCGATATTTGGGAAGAGTTGAAAGTTAGATATCTGAGAAGTGATGGACCAAGAGTCTTCAGCTTGGAGAAATCTTTAAGTTCTATTTCTCAGAACTCAAAAACAATCACAGATTACTTCAGCGAATTCAAAGGCCTATGGGATGAATATATCAGTTTTCATCCAATACCAAACTGCAAATGTGGAAATCTTGATTCATGTTCTTGCAACATCCTAAAGCACCTAACAGATCGACAACAATCTGATTATGTGATGAAATTTTTAGTTGGACTTCATGATTCCTTCTCTGCAGTCCGAAGCCAATTACTACTTCAAACACCCCTGCCATCCATGGGGAAAGTGTTCTCTTTGCTTCTGCAAGAAGAAAGCCAAAGGTCTCTAACAAATACGGTAGCAATTTCTGTTGACTCACATGCCATGACCGCTGGACAATACCACAATCCTAATCACAAGCCAGGCTCAACATATGTGTTGCTACCCAATTTTTGACCCATGTTTTGATATATTTTTAAAAATCCAAAAAATTGAGAAAAACAAAGAAAATCCAAAAAATATGTTTTTTAATATATTTTCGTCATTTTAGCATTTTCAACGTCGTCTAAAAAAGAATTTAAATTGTTAAAATATTTTCAAACGCGTTCGACTTTTCACGCGTCATTTTTAAAATCATTGATTTTCCGCATTTGAGTCGACGTTGATATTGCTCGTTTTCAAAAAATACAAAAAATAAGAAAAATCAAAATTTACAAAAAGAAAGAAGTTGAGGGACCAAGTTGAAAAACTTGGCAACATTTTTTGCCTATAAATACTGGTCTTTAACTCACAAAAGGGGGGGGGCTAATTTTGGAAACACCATAAAATACAAAAAAACCTAAACCTAATCTTTTTTTTCAAGAGGAGCCGCACACCCCAGCCCCCCACATTTTTTTTCCTCTTCAGCCGGTTTCACCATCTTCCCTTTTTCCGGCCAAACCAACAGAAACCGGCCACCCCCAAACATACTCTCCCCCTCTCCTCGTCGCAGCCAACCTCAGCCCAAACACAGCTGCAGCCACACCTCTTCACCCCACTCTCTGAAAACCAGTCAGACAGTCAGCCACAACTCCTCTCTCTCCCCGGACGATCTGACTTCCAGCACCTTCTCCAGCAACCTCGTCGTCTTCTTCTCCCTCAACAGACGACCAACAGCCACGGTGAAGCAGCACCGAGAACCAGCCGTCTACAGATCCACCGCCTCATCGACAGCTCGCCCGGACCGCAACGGAGCCTCCAGTAGCAGCCCGACACAGCGGCAGCCACCGATCTCAGTTATGTCCGCCTCCAGCCACCAGCCACTTCTCCGATCTTCAACCATCCAGACGGGAACCCGCAACGGCGGCGCTGAACCCGGAAGAAGAAAGGATCAACGGAAGGAAGCAGATCTAAAAAAGAAAAAAACTTGGGAACGGGTGAAATAAAACGAAAATTAAAACAGACTGTTGTTGCGTTTTTTTTTTCGTTTTGCAGGTCACAGTGACATCGCCGGTGAAGAGGGGAAGCTGTGACTGAACCCCTGCTCACTTTACTTCTCCAGCGGCGGCGCGTGAACCCACACGTGGAAAGACGCGCCACCGCCGTTCAGACCATTCCAGAAGCGTTCCTATGCAATTCCTGGAGCTTTGGGGGACTGTTTTGTACATTTTAAATTAATTCATGTAATTTTTATTTTTTGTTTTGTATTTGTATTTGTATTTGTAAATATGGATGTAAAAGAAAAGAAAAGAAAAGAAAAGAAAAGAAACAAAAATAAAATAGTGAAAGTGTATGTGTGTGCTTGTATTTTTGTTTTATTTATTTGTATATAGTTTTAATGATAAAATTGCAAATATATTAAAGAAGAATTTAATTTTTTGATCGGATCACGGTTAAGAATTATTAACTTATACGTAAGTGATATTTCTAATTTCCGATGAAAAGACAATTATTAAAACTTCTTTAACACGTCAAAACCACGAAGCAGCTTATCTCAGGTAGGGTGCGTTAGGGGTGCTAATACCTTCCCTAACCACAACCAGTCCCTTACCCGCGAATCTCTGACAAGACCAGTACATCCGGTTTCCTAGTAGCCCGAAATCAATTACTAGGTGGCGACTCCAACGAACCAAATTCAAAATTACGCAACGAGATGAAAAAATCGCCAGCCGATGCCGCGCGCTGATTTATTTTTGGGGTGCGACAATATGTTCCACGTTTTTTAAAACAAAAAGGAAAATCAGAGGCAACTTGCTCCCACTGTGGATATCCAGGACACCTAGTTGATAAATGTTTTCAGATCATTGGATATCCTCCTGGATGGAAGGGGCCGAAAGGAAAAAGAATTGCTACAATACCATATATTAACAGAAATTATCAAACACCACCAATTGCACATAATATTGTTATTTCAGAACAAAAACAAGAACCTCCCAACATCGTTTTCTCTCAAGAACAGATGCAAAATCTACTTACCCTTGCAAATAGCATTTCCAACTCAAAGCTACATCACTCTGCTAAGGAACAAGAATCTGTATCAGGTATATCATTTTCTTGTCATACAAATTTTTCACCTTAGAACAAATTCACTTGGATACTTGATACAGGGGCAACAGATCACATGATCTGTAATCCCATCCTTTTTGAATCCATTATTCTGCCTACGATACAAAAGCAAGTTCATTTTCCAAATGGCCACAAGGTGCCTATTGCTTTTACAGGGACGGTTAAATTCTCTCCCACTATTATTTTAAACAATGCTCTTTATGTACCTTCCTTCAATATTAATCTTATTTTTGTTTCCAGACTAACTGCTGATAACAAGATTGGTTTGTTCTTTCTTCACACAAAGTGTTATTTGCAGGATCTAAGCACATGGAGGACGATTGGGCATGCTGAAGCTGAATCTGGTCTATATCACATTCACAGAACTTCTAACCAGTCTCCAGCATACTCATCTCCTAGACCATTCATCACCTCTTGTAATGTCACCAGTAACTTTTGGCATTTACATCTAGGTCACATTCCTATTTTCAAACTCAATCTTCTTAATAAAATTGATCCTTTAGTAACTGCCACAGACAAATCTATTTGTGACATTGGCCCCTTAGCTAAGCAAAAACGGTTGCCTTTTCCCTTATCCATGCATACATCCACACAAGTTTTTCAATTAATTCACATTGATATTTGGGGCCCTTTCTCAGTTACTTTATATTCTGGACATCAATTTTTTCTCACGATTGTTGATGATTACAGTAGATTCTCTTGGTTATTTTTGATGAAATCCAAGTCTGAAACTAGAGGTCTCCTTAGCAACTTTCTCATTTATGTTCATACTCAATTCAACACCAGAATTCAGACCATAAGAACTGACAATGGACAAGAGTTTAATATGCTTGCTTTCTATCAAGATCATGGCATCATCCATCAAACAACTTGCGTTGAAACACCCGAACAAAATGGAAGAGTTGAAAGGAAACATCAACATTTACTAAATGTAGCTAGATCCCTTATGTTTCAATCCAAACTGCCCTTATCTTACTGGACTGACTGCATTCTTACTTCAACCCATATTATCAATTGCATTCCCTCACTTACCTTACACCATAAAACACCATATCATCTTCTTTTTAATAAATCACCCACTTATAATTACTTCAAAGTCTTCGGTTGCTTATGTTATGCCAGCACACTCACACACAATAGAGGTAAATTTCACCCACGAGCCACCAAATGCATTTTTTTAGGATATCCCCCCAACACTGAAGGATACAAACTGCTAGACTTAATAACATGCAAAACTTTCATATCTCGCAATGTCATCTTCCATGAATCCACATTCCCATCCATACCAAATACAGTCCATACACCTCTTGTCTTTCCTGAGTTTCCTCAATTCTATGATTCAGTCACTCCCCCACCATCCCAGTCCACTCCACACCATTCTGTTCCTCAAATAAACTTGTCTTTCCAAAACTCTGCTCCTTCTCCTACAACCTTACCTCAGAATTCTGTTTCCCAACTCCGAAGGTCTGCAAGAAATAAACATCCACCTCATTACTTGCAACAATATCATTGTGGCAATATGGCTCAGGTTTCTTCAGTAAATCCACACCTTTCCCATTGCTCCAATCCTGGTAAGCCATACTCACTCTTATCTTACTTATCTACTTCCCAACTTTCCTCCCAACATCGAGTTTTCACTTCTTCTGTCTCTTTACCTTTTGAACCCAAAACTTACAACCAAGCCTGCTCTATCCCTCATTGGCAACAAGCCATGACTAAAGAAATTACAGCACTTGAACAAAACCACACCTGGGATTTAGTACTTCTACCTCCTAACAAATCTGTCATTGGATGTAAGTGGGTATACAAAGTTAAGTTCCAAGCTAATGGGCAGATTGAACGCTACAAGGCCAGATTAGTAGCTAAAGGCTACACACAACAAGAGGGCATTGAGTTCTTTAATACTTACTCTCCTGTGGCAAAAATGACAACTGTTAGAGTTTTTCTCACCATTGCTGCTATCAACAATTGGAATTTACACCAACTTGATATCGACAATGCCTTCTTACATGGTGACTTATATGAAGAGGTATATATGCAGTTACCCCCTGGTTACTCCACTCCTCATGATCCTCGCGTCTGCAAACTCAAAAAGAGCTTATATGGCCTCAAACAAGCTTCCAGACAATGGTTCTCTAAACTGTCCACCTCCTTATTGCTTTTTGGATTTCTACAAGCTAAATCCGATTCTAGCCTTTTCATAAAAAAAACAAACACAACCTTCACCGCTGTATTAATCTATGTTGATGATGTTATCATCACTTCCAACACCCTTACAGCCATTCACCAGGTTAAAAATTTCCTTCGCACAACCTTCCCCATCAAAGATTTTGGCAAACTTAAATTCTTTCTAGGAATTGAAGTTGCTCGATCTAAACAAGGCATTGTTCTTTGTCAACGCAAATATGCCTTAGATATCCTAGCCGATAGTGGGTTCTCTGGGGCTAAACCACTAAGCTTTCCTATGGAAACCACCCTCAAACTCAGTACACATGATTCTAGTCCTGCTCTACCTGACCCTGCATCCTATCGTCGCTTAATTGGCAGACTTCTCTATCTCACTATCACACGCCCTGACATATCATATGCCATCCAAAATCTCAGTCAATACATGTCCAATCCTCATACCACACATTTACAAGCTGCTGAACGAGTCCTTCGCTATATCAAAGCAACACCATGACAGGGATTACTTCTCAAACCTGATTCTACATTCCATTTAAAAGCATACTCTGATAGTGATTGGGGAGGTTGCGTTGATACTAGATGCATTGTCACTGGATACTTAGTGTTTCTTGGCGATTCTCTCATCTTCTGGAAATCGAAGAAACAACCGACTGTTAGTCGATCCTCAGCAGAAGCTGAATATCGAGCCTTAGCAACTACATCCTGTGAACTTCAATGGCTTGTTTATTTGTTAGCTGATTTTCATATACCACACTCCCAGCCTGCCCTGCTGTACACTGACAGCAGGCCTGCTTCCGATATTGCCTCAAATCCAGTTCACCATGAACGCACCAAACATATCCAACTTGACTGTCATCTTATCCGTGAAAAATTGCAGGAGGGCTTGCTTAACATCATTCATATCCCCTCAAGATATCAACTTGCAGACGCACTCACTAAACCACTAGGTTGTCTCACCCTTGCTCCGATTATTAGCAAGATGGGAATGATAAATATCCATTCTCATCTTGACGGGGGGTGTTGGAATCTACCACAATCTACAATGATTAACAAAGAAGCATAAGAATCTCCGCAGCATGCAGAAGCACCACCATTTGCCACATCTACCTAGAAGGCCTTTCTGCAGTCGTCATGTATACAAAATACTATTAAAAGAATATAAGTTAGTTATAAACCGTTACAGTTAGTTGAGAGATTTATGTTAGAAAACGTGTATATATTTCATTCATTCCATCTGTACAAGCTTAAGAAGATTGTAAAAGCAATATTGCTTTGTATACAGAAAACTGATTGAGAATTCAACTGATTGAGAATTCTCTCAATTTTACTTTTGAGAATTCATTCTCTTCTCCTAAATCCTGATCTGCATGCCTCTCTTTTCATTCCTTACGTAGGAATTTTACAATGCAAAGCAGTCACATGTTTAGAGGAAGAGCGTAGTTTTTTCACAGCTTCCAGCAAAGGGGCCACACCACGCACTAGTACTTCAAGCATCAAAACTTGGTCTTTGAATCTCTTACTAACAGCTATTACTGTCAACTCAAAAAGATTAGTTAGCATCAACTAAGTAAATAGAAAAACAACATTCTAATCACACATATTTTAAATTTAATCCAGGGTAAACAAAAATAAAATACACTTTTCCGACGCCAAACGAATCTGATCTGCAACACAACAAGTGAGAAACCTGGAAAGCATCAAGACCAGTCTTCTCACTTGCTCACTAGTAACCGGCCCAGAAGTGCATGCCTCTCTGCCACCCATTCACCACTTATAAATAAGTAAATATATACATACATAATTATATATAAAATTAAAAATTAAAAACCACAAAAGTAACTCATTCTCTAAACCCAAATCAACATAATACTCATACCCTTCTTCTGCTTCTGATTTCAAAACTTAGTCTTTCTTAAATTTCAACAACCATCCATTTCTAACATAATGAACCCTAAAACTTCCAAAACTTCTTTCTTCTTCTTTTTAACAATAAAACTATATCACAATGAACGTATTTTTTTAAAAGAATAATGATGCGGCTCACAAAAAATAAAGATAACCGAGTGAGTGAAGAGTCGGGTCGAGCTGTTCAAGAAAAGCCAAAAGCCGAGTCGACTCAATGTGTAGCACTTCATCTGCTTTCTTCAAGTGAATCTATAACAAACCTAAATCCACCGCTTTGCTTGATAGCCCTTGAATTTGCGCCACCAACGATTCTGTCGTGGCCATCTTCTATCTCTATTTATTCCTTCTTTTTTTCGTTCTTTCTTTTTCAATCAATTACAAAAACAAATAAATTTGTTTGAGAGAGAGAGAGATTTCACAAGGCTTTTTTATTTAAGCAGGAAATTATCTTTTGCCTATCTGTGTACGATCCAAAATCTGAAAATATTCCATGGAAATTGTCACTCCATCAACTAGAAAGGGGTTTGGCTTGAAGAAGAAGAAGATGAGGAGTAGTGGAGGACTGGGTTTGAGCGGGCGAGTTAATGGTTTAGGTGTTGGGTGGGTGCGCAGGTTAAGACCGTTTAGCAGAGTAGTCCAGCGGTGTGTTTTAGCGCTGGGATTGTGGTGTGTCTCTATCAGATGCTTTGACATGTCTTCCTCTTCCACTAAGTTCTTGACCGTTGTCCCTGCATAATATGATCCAAGAAATAACCGAGTGAGTGAAGAGTCGGGTCGAGCTGTTCAAGAAAAGCCAAAAGCCGAGTCGACTCATTGTGTAGCACTTCATCTGCTTTCTTCAAGTGAATCTATAACAAACCTAAATCCACCGCTTTGCTTGATAGCCCTTGAATTTGCGCCACCAACGATTCTGTCGTCGCCATCTTCTGTCTCTGTTTATTCCTTCTTTTTTTCGTTCTTTCTTTTTCAATCAATTACAAAAACAAATAAATTTGTTTGAGAGAGAGAGAGATTTCACAAGGCTTTTTTATTTAAGCAGAAATTTTCTTTTGCCTATCTGTGTACGATCCAAAATCTGAAAATATTCCATGGAAATTGTCACTCCATCAACTAGAAAGGGGTTTGGCTTGAAGAAGAAGAAGATGAGGAGTAGTGGAGGACTGGGTTTGAGCGGGCGAGTTAATGGTTTAGGTATTGGGTGGGTGCGCAGGTTAAGACCGTTTAGCAGAGTAGTCCAGCGGTGTGTGTTAGCGCTGGGATTGTGCTGTGTCTCTATCAGATGCTTTGACATGTCTTCCTCTTCCACTAAGTTCTTGACCGTTGTCGCTGCATAATATGATCCAAGAAATAACCGAGTGAGTGAAGAGTCGGGTCGATGTGTTCAAGAAAAGCTAAAAGCCGAGTCGACTCATTTTGTAGCACTTCATCTGCTTTCTTCAAGTGCATCTATAACAAACCTAAATCCAACGCTTTGCTTGATAGCCCTTGAATTTGCGCCACCAACGATTCTGTCGTCGCCAGCTTCTGTCTCTGTTTATTCCTTCTTTTTTTCGTTCTTTCTTTTTCAATCAATTACAAAAACAAATAAATTTGTTTGAGAGAGAGAGAGAGATTTCACAAGGTTTTTTTAAGGAGGAAATTATCTTCTGCCTATCTGTGTACGATCCAAAATCTGAAAATATTCCAGGGAAATTGTCACTCCATCAACTAGAAAGGGGTTTGGCTTGAAGAAGAAGAAGATGAGGAGTAGTGGAGGACTGCGTTTGAGCGGGCGAGTTAATGGTTTAGGTGTTGGGTGTGTGCGCAGGTTAAGACCGTTGAGTAGAGTAGTCCAGCGGTGTGTGTTAGCGCTGGGATTGTGGTGTGTCTCTATCAGATGCTTTGACATGTCTTCCTCTTCCACTAAGTTCTTGACCGTTGTCGCTGCATAATATGATCCAAGAAATAACCGAGTGAGTGAAGAGTCGGGTCGAGCTGTTCAAGAAAAGCCAAAAGCCGAGTCGACTCATTGTGTAGCACTTCATCTGCTTTCTTCAAGTGAATCTATAACAAACCTAAATCCACCGCTTTGCTTGATAGCCCTTGAATTTGCGCCACCAACGATTCTGTCGTCGCCATCTTCTGTCTCTGTTTATTCCTTCTTTTTTTCGTTCTTTCTTTTTCAATCAATTACAAAAACAAATAAATTTGTTTGAGAGAGAGAGAGATTTCACAAGGCTTTTTTATTTAAGCAGAAATTTTCTTTTGCCTATCTGTGTACGATCCAAAATCTGAAAATATTCCATGGAAATTGTCACTCCATCAACTAGAAAGGGGTTTGGCTTGAAGAAGAAGAAGATGAGGAGTAGTGGAGGACTGGGTTTGAGCGGGCGAGTTAATGGTTTAGGTATTGGGTGGGTGCGCAGGTTAAGACCGTTTAGCAGAGTAGTCCAGCGGTGTGTGTTAGCGCTGGGATTGTGCTGTGTCTCTATCAGATGCTTTGACATGTCTTCCTCTTCCACTAAGTTCTTGACCGTTGTCGCTGCATAATATGATCCAAGAAATAACCGAGTGAGTGAAGAGTCGGGTCGATGTGTTCAAGAAAAGCTAAAAGCCGAGTCGACTCATTTTGTAGCACTTCATCTGCTTTCTTCAAGTGCATCTATAACAAACCTAAATCCAACGCTTTGCTTGATAGCCCTTGAATTTGCGCCACCAACGATTCTGTCGTCGCCAGCTTCTGTCTCTGTTTATTCCTTCTTTTTTTCGTTCTTTCTTTTTCAATCAATTACAAAAACAAATAAATTTGTTTGAGAGAGAGAGAGAGATTTCACAAGGTTTTTTTAAGGAGGAAATTATCTTCTGCCTATCTGTGTACGATCCAAAATCTGAAAATATTCCAGGGAAATTGTCACTCCATCAACTAGAAAGGGGTTTGGCTTGAAGAAGAAGAAGATGAGGAGTAGTGGAGGACTGCGTTTGAGCGGGCGAGTTAATGGTTTAGGTGTTGGGTGTGTGCGCAGGTTAAGACCGTTGAGTAGAGTAGTCCAGCGGTGTGTGTTAGCGCTGGGATTGTGGTGTGTCTCTATCAGATGCTTTGACATGTCTTCCTCTTCCACTAAGTTCTTGACCGTTGTCGCTGCATAATATGATCCAAGAAATAACCGAGTGAGTGAAGAGTCGGATCGAGCTGTTCAAGAAAAGCCAAAAGCCGAGTCGACTCATTGTGTAGCACTTCATCTTCTTTCTTCAAGTGAATCTATAACAAACCTAAATCCACCGCTTTGCTTGATAGCCCTTGAATTTGCGCCACCAACGATTATTTCGTCGCCATCTTCTGTCTCTGTTTATTCCTTCTTTTTTTCGTTCTTTCTTTTTCAATCAATTACAAAAACAAATAAATTTGTTTGAGAGAGAGAGAGATTTCACAAGGCTTTTTTAAGCAGGAAATTATCTTTTGCCTATCTGTGTACATTCCAAAATCTGAAAATATTCCATGGAAATTGTCACTCCATCAACTAGAAAGGGGTTTGGCTTGAAGAAGAAGAAGATGAGGAGTAGTGGAGGACTGGGTTTGAGCGGGCGAGTTAATGGTTTAGGTGTTGGGTGGGTGCGCAGGTTAAGACCGTTGAGCAGAGTATTCCAGCCGTGTGTGTTAGCGCTGGGGTTGTGGTGTGTCTCTATCAGATGCTTTGACATGTCTTCCTCTTCCACTAAGTTCTTGACCGTTGTCGCTGCATAATATGATTCAAGAAATAACCGAGTGAGTGAAGAGTCGGGTCGAGCTGTTCAAGAAAAGCCAAAAGCTGAGTCGACTCATTGTGTAGCACTTCATCTGCTTTCTTCAAGTGAATCTATAACAAACCTAAATCCACCGCTTTGCTTGATAGCCCTTGAATTTGCGCCACCAACGATTCTGTCGTCGCCATCTTCTGTCTCTGTTTATTCCTTCTATTTTTCGTTCTTTCTTTTTCAATCAATTACAAAAACAAATAAATTTGTTTGAGAGAGAGAGAGATTTCACAAGGCTTTTTTAAGCAGGAAATTATCTTTTGCCTATCTGTGTACATTCCAAAATCTGAAAATATTCCATGGAAATTGTCACTCCATCAACTAGAAAGGGGTTTGGCTTGAAGAAGAAGAAGATGAGGAGTAGTGGAGGACTGGGTTTGAACGGGCGAGTTAATGGTTTAGGTGTTGGGTGGGTGCGCAGGTTAAGACCGTTGAGTAGAGTAGTCCAGCGGTGTGTGTTAGCGCTGGGATTGTGGTGTGTCTCTATCAGATGCTTTGACATGTCTTCCTCTTCCACTAAGTTCTTGACCGTTGTCGCTGCATAATATGATTCAAGAAATAACCGAGTGATTGAAGAGTCGGGTCGAGCTGTTCAAGAAAAGCTAAAAGCCGAGTCGACTCATTTTGTAGCACTTCATCTGCTTTCTTCAAGTGCATCTATAACAAACCTAAATCCACCGCTTTGCTTGATAGCCCTTGAATTTGCGCCACCAACGATTCTGTCGTCGCCATCTTCTGTCTCTGTTTATTCCTTCTTTTTTTCGTTCTTTCTTTTTCAATCAATTACAAAAACAAATAAATATGTTTGAGAGAGAGAGAGAGATTTCACAAGGTTTTTTTAAGCAGGAAATTATCTTCTGCCTATCTGTGTACATTCCAAAATCTGAAAATATTCCATGGAAATTGTCACTCCATCAACTAGAAAGGGGTTTGGCTTGAAGAAGAAGAAGATGAGGAGTAGTGGAGGACTGGGTTTGAGCGGGCGAGTTAATGGTTTAGGTGTTGGGTGGGTGCGCAGGTTAAGACCGTTGAGCAGAGTAGTCCAGCGGTGTGTGTTAGCGCTGGGATTGTGGTGTGTCTCTATCAGATGCTTTGACATGTCTTCCTCTTCCACTAAGTTCTTGACCGTTGTCGCTGCATAATATGATTCAAGAAATAACCGAGTGATTGAAGAGTCGGGTCGAGCTGTTCAAGAAAAGCTAAAAGCCGAGTCGACTCATTTTGTAGCACTTCATCTGCTTTCTTCAAGTGCATCTATAACAAACCTAAATCCACCGCTTTGCTTGATAGCCCTTGAATTTGCGCCACCAACGATTATTTCGTCGCCATCTTCTGTCTCTGTTTATTCCTTCTTTTTTTCGTTCTTTCTTTTTCAATCAATTACAAAAATAAATAAATTTGTTTGAGAGAGAGAGAGATTTCACAAGGCTTTTTTAAGCAGGAAATTATCTTTTGCCTATCTGTGTACATTCCAAAATCTGAAAATATTCCATGGAAATTGTCACTCCATCAACTAGAAAGGGGTTTGGCTTGAAGAAGAAGAAGATGAGGAGTAGTGGAGGACTGGGTTTGAGCGGGCGAGTTAATGGTTTAGGTGTTGGGTGGGTGCGCAGGTTAAGACCGTTGAGCAGAGTATTCCAGCCGTGTGTGTTAGCGCTGGGGTTGTGGTGTGTCTCTATCAGATGCTTTGACATGTCTTCCTCTTCCACTAAGTTCTTGACCGTTGTCGCTGCATAATATGATTCAAGAAATAACCGAGTGAGTGAAGAGTCGGGTCGAGCTGTTCAAGAAAAGCCAAAAGCTGAGTCGACTCATTGTGTAGCACTTCATCTGCTTTCTTCAAGTGAATCTATAACAAACCTAAATCCACCGCTTTGCTTGTTAGCCCTTGAATTTGCGCCACCAACGATTCTGTCGTCGCCATCTTCTGTCTCTGTTTATTCCTTCTTTTTTTCGTTCTTTCTTTTTCAATCAATTACAAAAACAAATAAATTTGTTTGAGAGAGAGAGAGATTTCACAAGGCTTTTTTAAGCAGGAAATTATCTTTTGCCTATCTGTGTACATTCCAAAATCTGAAAATATTCCATGGAAATTGTCACTCCATCAACTAGAAAGGGGTTTGGCTTGAAGAAGAAGAAGATGAGGAGTAGTGGAGGACTGGGTTTGAACGGGCGAGTTAATGGTTTAGGTGTTGGGTGGGTGCGCAGGTTAAGACCGTTGAGCAGAGTAGTCCAGCGGTGTGTGTTAGCGCTGGGATTGTGGTGTGTCTCTATCAGATGCTTTGACATGTCTTCCTCTTCCACTAAGTTCTTGACCGTTGTCGCTGCATAATATGAT
Source organism: Populus alba x Populus glandulosa (assembly GCA_033617975.1). Classification (NCBI taxonomy): domain Eukaryota; kingdom Viridiplantae; phylum Streptophyta; class Magnoliopsida; order Malpighiales; family Salicaceae; genus Populus; species Populus alba x Populus glandulosa. The sequence goes on from CM066160.1 coordinate 13,137,185, forward strand.
TCAAGAAATAACCGAGTGATTGAAGAGTCGAGTCGAGCTGTTCAAGAAAAGCTAAAAGCCGAGTCGACTCATTTTGTAGCATTTCATCTGCTTTCTTCAAGTGCATCTATAACAAACCTAAATTCACCGCTTTGCTTGATAGCCCTTGAATTTGCGCCACCAACGATTCTGTCGTCGCCATCTTCTGTCTCTGTTTATTCCTTCTTTTTTTCGTTCTTTCTTTTTCAATCAATTACAAAAACAAATAAATATGTTTGAGAGAGAGAGAGAGATTTCATAAGGTTTTTTTAAGCAGGAAATTATCTTCTGCCTATCTGTGTACATTCCAAAATCTGAAAATATTCCATGGAAATTGTCACTCCATCAACTAGAAAGGGGTTTGGCTTGAAGAAGAAGAAGATGAGGAGTAGTGGAGGACTGGGTTTGAGCGGGCGAGTTAATGGTTTAGGTGTTGGGTGGGTGCGCAGGTTAAGACCGTTGAGCAGAGTAGTCCAGCGGTGTGTGTTAGCGTTGGGATTGTGGTGTGTCTCTATCAGATGCTTTGACATGTCTTCCTCTTCCACTAAGTTCTTGATCGTTGTCGCTGCATAATATGATCCAAGAAATAACCGAGTGAGTGAATAGTCGGGTCGTGCTGTTCAAGAAAACCCAAAAGCCGAGTCGACTCATTTTGTAGCACTTCATCTGCTTTCTTCAAGTGCATCTATAACAAACCTAAATCCACCGCTTTGCTTGATAGCCCTTGAATTTGGGCCACCAACGATTCTGTCGTCGCCATCTTCTGTCTCTATTTATTCCTTCTTTTTTTCATTCTTTCTTTTTCAATCAATTACAAAAACAAATAAATTTGTTTGAGAGAGAGAGAGAGAGATTTCACAAGGTTTTTTTAAGCAGGAAATTATCTTCTGCCTATCTGTGTACGATCCAAAATCTGAAAATATTCCATGGAAATTGTTACTCCATCAACTAGAAAGGGGTTTGGCTTGAAGAAGAAGAAGATGAGGAGTAGTGGAGGACTGGGTTTGAGCGGGCGAGTTAATGGTTTAGGTGTTGGGTGTGTGCGCAGGTTAAGACCGTTGAGTAGAGTAGTCCAGCGGTGTGTTTTAGCGCCGGGATTGTGGTGTGTCTCTATCAGATGCTTTGACATGTCTTCCTCTTCCACTAAGTTCTTGACCGTTGTCGCTGCATAATATGATCCAAGAAATAACCGAGTGAGTGAAGAGTCGGGTCGAGCTGTTCAAGAAAAGCCAAAAGCTGAGTGGACTCATTGTGTAGCACTTCATCTGCTTTCTTCAAGTGAATCTATAACAAACCTAAATCCACCGCTTTGCTTGATAGCCCTTGAATTTGCGCCACCAACGATTCTGTCGTCGCCATCTTCTGTCTCTGTTTATTCCTTCTTTTTTTCGTTCTTTCTTTTTCAATCAATTACAAAAACAAATAAATTTGTTTGAGAGAGAGAGAGATTTCACAAGGCTTTTTTAAGCAGGAAATTATCTTTTGCCTATCTGTGTACATTCCAAAATCTGAAAATATTCCATGGAAATTGTCACTCCATCAACTAGAAAGGGGTTTGGCTTGAAGAAGAAGAAGATGAGGAGTAGTGGAGGACTGGGTTTGAGCGGGCGAGTTAATGGTTTAGGTGTTGGGTGGGTGCGCAGGTTAAGACCGTTGAGCAGAGTAGTCCAGCGGTGTGTGTTAGCGCTGGGATTGTGGTGTGTCTCTATCAGATGCTTTGACATGTCTTCCTCTTCCACTAAGTTCTTGACCGTTGTCGCTGCATAATATGATCCAAGAAATAACCGAGTGAGTGAAGAGTCGGGTCGTGCTGTTCAAGAAAAGCCAAAAGCCGAGTCGATTCATTGTGTAGCACTTCATCTTCTTTCTTCAAGTGAATCTATAACAAACCTAAATCCACCGCTTTGCTTGATAGCCCTTGAATTTGCGCCACCAACGATTATTTCGTCGCCAGCTTCTGTCTCTGTTTATTCCTTCTTTTCTTCGTTCTTTCTTTTTCAATCAATTACAAAAACAAATAAATTTGTTTGAGAGAGAGAGAGAGATTTCACAAGGTTTTTTTAAGGAGGAAATTATCTTCTGCCTATCTGTGTACGATCCAAAATCTGAAAATATTCCATGGAAATTGTCACTCCATCAACTAGAAAGGGGTTTGGCTTGAAGAAGAAGAAGATGAGGAGTAGTGGAGGACTGGGTTTGAGCGTGTGAGTTAATGGTTTCGGTGTTTGGTGGGTGCGCAGGTTAAGACCGTTTAGCAGAGTAGTCCAGCGGTGTGTGTTAGCGCTGGGATTGTGGTGTGTCTCTATCAGATGCTTCGACATGTCTTCCTCTTCCACTAAGTTCTTGACCGTTGTCGCTGCATAATATGATCCAAGAAATAACCGAGTGAGTGAAGAGTCGGGTCGATGTGTTCAAGAAAAGCTAAAAGCCGAGTCGACTCATTTTGTAGCACTTCATCTGCTTTCTTCAAGTGCATCTATAACAAACCTAAATCCAACGCTTTGCTTGATATTCCTTGAATTTGCGCCACCAACGATTCTGTCGTCGCCAGCTTCTGTCTCTGTTTATTCCTTCTTTTTTTCGTTCTTTCTTTTTCAATCAATTACAAAAACAAATAAATTTGTTTGAGAGAGAGAGAGAGATTTCACAAGGTTTTTTTAAGCAGGAAATTATCTTCTGCCTATCTGTGTACATTCCAAAATCTGAAAATATTCCATGGAAATTGTCACTCCATCAACTAGAAAGGGGTTTGGCTTGAAGAAGAAGAAGATGAGGAGTAGTGGAGGACTGGGTTTGAGCGGGCGAGTTAATGGTTTAGGTGTTGGGTGGGTGTGCAGGTTAAGACCGTTGAGCAGAGTAGTCCAGCGGTGTGTGTTAGCGCTGGGATTGTGGTGTGTCTCTATCAGATGCTTCGACATGTCTTCCTCTTCCACTAAGTTCTTGACCGTTGTCGCTGCATAATATGATCCAAGAAATAACCGAGTGAGTGAAGAGTCGGGTCGAGCTGTTCAAGAAAAGCTAAAAGCCGAGTCGACTCATTTTGTAGCACTTCATCTGCTTTCTTCAAGTGCATCTATAACAAACCTAAATCCAACGCTTTGCTTGATATTCCTTGAATTTGCGCCACCAACGATTTTGTCGTCGCCAGCTTCTGTCTCTGTTTATTCCTTCTTTTTTTCGTTCTTTCTTTTTCAATCAATTACAAAAACAAATAAATTTGTTTGAGAGAGAGAGAGAGATTTCACAAGGTTTTTTTAAGCAGGAAATTATCTTTTGCCTATCTGTGTACGATCCAAAATCTGAAAATATTCCATGCAAATTGTCACTCCATCAACTAGAAAGGGGTTTGGCTTGAAGAAGAAGAAGATGAGGAGTAGTGGAGGACTGGGTTTGAGCGGGCGAGTTAATGGTTTAGGTGTTGGGTGGGTGCGCAGGTTAAGACCGTTGAGCAGAGTAGTCCAGCGGTGTGTGTTAGCGTTGGGATTGTGGTGTGTCTCTATCAGATGCTTTGACATGTCTTCCTCTTCCACTAAGTTCTTGACCGTTGTCGCTGCATAATATGATCCAAGAAATAACCGAGTGAGTGAATAGTCGGGTCGTGCTGTTCAAGAAAACCCAAAAGCCGAGTCGACTCATTTTGTAGCACTTCATCTGCTTTCTTCAAGTGCATCTATAACAAACCTAAATCCAACGCTTTGCTTGATATTCCTTGAATTTGCGCCACCAACGATTCTGTCGTCGCCAGCTTCTGTCTCTGTTTATTCCTTCTTTTTTTCCTTCTTTCTTTTTCAATCAATTACAAAAACAAATAAATTTGTTTGAGAGAGAGAGAGAGATTTCACAAGGCTTTTTTAAGCAGGAAATTATCTTTTGCCTATCTGTGTACGATCCAAAATCTGAAAATATTCCATGCAAATTGTCACTCCATCAACTAGAAAGGGGTTTGGCTTGAAGAAGAAGAAGATGAGGAGTAGTGGAGGACTGGGTTTGAGCGGGCGAGTTAATGGTTTAGGTGTTGGGTGTGTGCGCAGGTTAAAACCGTTGAGGAGAGTAGTCCAGCGGTGTGTGTTAGCGCTGGGATTGTGGTGTGTCTCTATCAGATGCTTTGACATGTCTTCCTCTTCCACTAAGTTCTTGACCGTTGTCGCTGCATAATATGATCCAAGAAATAACCGAGTGAGTGAATAGTCGGGTCGTGCTGTTCAAGAAAACCCAAAAGCCGAGTCGACTCATTTTGTAGCACTTCATCTGCTTTCTTCAAGTGCATCTATAACAAACCTAAATCCAACGCTTTGCTTGATATTCCTTGAATTTGCGCCACCAACGATTCTGTCGTCGCCAGCTTCTGTCTCTGTTTATTCCTTCTTTTTTTCCTTCTTTCTTTTTCAATCAATTACAAAAACAAATAAATTTGTTTGAGAGAGAGAGAGAGATTTCACAAGGTTTTTTTAAGCAGGAAATTATCTTTTGCCTATCTGTGTACGATCCAAAATCTGAAAATATTCCATGCAAATTGTCACTCCATCAACTAGAAAGGGGTTTGGCTTGAAGAAGAAGAAGATGAGGAGTAGTGGAGGACTGGGTTTGAGCGGGCGAGTTAATGGTTTAGGTGTTGGGTGTGTGCGCAGGTTAAAACCGTTGAGGAGAGTAGTCCAGCGGTGTGTGTTAGCGCTGGGATTGTGGTGTGTCTCTATCAGATGCTTTGACATGTCTTCCTCTTCCACTAAGTTCTTGACCGTTGTCGCTGCATAATATGATCCAAGAAATAACCGAGTGAGTGAAGAGTCGGGTCGAGCTGTTCAAGAAAAGCCAAAAGCCGAGTCGACTCATCGCGTAGCACTTCATCTTCTTTCTTCAAGTGAATCTATAACAAACCTAAATCCACCGCTTTGCTTGATAGCCCTTGAATTTGCGCCACCAACGATTATTTCGTCACCATCTTCTGTCTCTGTTTATTCCTTCTTTTTTTCGTTCTTTCTTTTTCAATCAATTACAAAAACAAATAAATTTGTTTGAGAGAGAGAGAGATTTCACAAGGCTTTTTTAAGCAGGAAATTATCTTTTGCCTATCTGTGTACATTCCAAAATCTGAAAATATTCCATGGAAATTGTCACTCCATCAACTAGAAAGGGGTTTGGCTTGAAGAAGAAGAAGATGAGGAGTAGTGGAGGACTGCGTTTGAGCGGGCGAGTTAATGGTTTAGGTGTTGGGTGGGTGCGCAGGTTAAGACCGTTGAGCAGAGTAGTCCAGCCGTGTGTGTTAGCGCTGGGGTTGTGGTGTGTCTCTATCAGATGCTTTGACATGTCTTCCTCTTCCACTAAGTTCTTGACCGTTGTCGCTGCATAATATGATGCAAGAAATAACCGAGTGAGTGAAGAGTCGGGTCGAGCTGTTCAAGAACAGCCAAAAGCGGAGTCGACTCATTGTGTAGCACTTCATCTGCTTTCTTTAAGTGAATCTATAACAAACCTAAATCCACCGCTTTGCTTGATAGCCCTTGAATTTGCGCCACCAACGATTCTGTCGTCGCCATCTTCTGTCTCTGTTTATTCCTTCTTTTTTTCGTTCTTTCTTTTTCAATCAATTACAAAAACAAATAAATTTGTTTGAGAGAGAGAGAGATTTCACAAGGCTTTTTTAAGCAGGAAATTATCTTCTGCCTATCTGTGTACATTCCAAAATCTGAAAATATTCCATGGAAATTGTCACTCCATCAACTAGAAAGGGGTTTGGCTTGAAGAAGAAGAAGATGAGGAGTAGTGGAGGACTGGGTTTGAGCGGGCGAGTTAATGGTTTAGGTGTTGGGTGGGTGCGCAGGTTAAGACCGTTGAGCAGAGTAGTCCAGCGGTGTGTGTTAGCGTTGGGATTGTGGTGTGTCTCTATCAGATGCTTTGACATGTCTTCCTCTTCCACTAAGTTCTTGACCGTTGTCGCTGCATAATATGATCCAAGAAATAACCGAGTGAGTGAATAGTCGGGTCGTGTTGTTCAAGAAAACCCAAAAGCCGAGTCGACTCATTTTGTAGCACTTCATCTGCTTTCTTCAAGTGCATCTATAACAAACCTAAATCCACCGCTTTGCTTGATAGCCCTTGAATTTGGGCCACCAACGATTCTGTCGTCGCCATCTTCTGTCTCTGTTTATTCCTTCTTTTTTTCATTCTTTCTTTTTCAATCAATTACAAAAACAAATAAATTTGTTTGAGAGAGAGAGAGAGAGATTTCACAAGGTTTTTTTAAGCAGGAAATTATCTTCTGCCTATCTGTGTACGATCCAAAATCTGAAAATATTCCATGGAAATTGTTACTCCATCAACTAGAAAGGGGTTTGGCTTGATGAAGAAGAAGATGAGGAGTAGTGGAGGACTGGGTTTGAGCGGGCGAGTTAATGGTTTAGGTGTTGGGTGTGTGCGCAGGTTAAGACCGTTGAGTAGAGTAGTCCAGCGGTGTGTTTTAGCGCCGGGATTGTGGTGTGTCTCTATCAGATGCTTTGACATGTCTTCCTCTTCCACTAAGTTCTTGACCGTTGTCGCTGCATAATATGATCCAAGAAATAACCGAGTGAGTGAAGAGTCGGGTCGAGCTGTTCAAGAAAAGCCAAAAGCTGAGTCGACTCATTGTGTAGCACTTCATCTGCTTTCTTCAAGTGAATCTATAACAAACCTAAATCCACCGCTTTGCTTGATAGCCCTTGAATTTGCGCCACCAACGATTCTGTCGTCGCCATCTTCTGTCTCTGTTTATTCCTTCTTTTTTTCGTTCTTTCTTTTTCAATCAATTACAAAAACAAATAAATTTGTTTGAGAGAGAGAGAGATTTCACAAGGCTTTTTTAAGCAGGAAATTATCTTTTGCCTATCTGTGTACATTCCAAAATCTGAAAATATTCCATGGAAATTGTCACTCCATCAACTAGAAAGGGGTTTGGCTTGAAGAAGAAGAAGATGAGGAGTAGTGGAGGACTGGGTTTGAGCGGGCGAGTTAATGGTTTAGGTGTTGGGTGGGTGCGCAGGTTAAGACCGTTGAGCAGAGTAGTCCAGCGGTGTGTGTTAGCGCTGGGATCGTGGTGTGTCTCTATCAGATGCTTTGACATGTCTTCCTCTTCCACTAAGTTCTTGACCGTTGTCGCTGCATAATATGATCCAAGAAATCCTTCCTCTTCGCTACATGCTTCTACTTTGTCTCCACCGTGGAACTTCATTGTTGTTACAGAATTTAACAAGCAAAGAAAGAGGAACCTGAAAGATCAATGAATTTTTTTTCGTGTGCTGTAAATCAAAATCAATGAAGTGGAAGTGTAACAACCGGGTTGTTTATTAATTTGGCCTTACAACCAAGCCTGCTCTATCCCTCATTGGCAACAAGCCATGACTAAAGAAATTACAGCACTTGAACAAAACCACACCTGGGATTTAGTACTTCTACCTCCTAACAAATCTGTCATTGGATGTAAGTGGGTATACAAAGTTAAGTTCCAAGCTAATGGGCAGATTGAACACTACAAGGCCAAATTAGTAGCTAAAGGCTACACACAACAAGAGGGCATTGATTTCTTTAATACTTACTCTCCTGTGGCAAAAATGACAACTGTTAGAGTTTTTCTCACCATTGTTGCTATCAACAATTGGCATTTACACCAACTTGATATCGACAATGCCTTCTTACACGGTTACTTATATGAAGAGGTATATATGCAGTTACCCCCTGGTTACTCCACTCCTCATGATCCTCGCGTATGCAAACTCAAAAAGAGCTTATATGGCCTCAAACAAGCTTCCAGACAATGGTTCTCTAAACTGTCCACCTCCTTATTGCTTTTTGGATTTCTACAAGCTAAATCCGATTCTAGCCTTTTCATAAGAAAAACAAACACAACCTTCACCGCTGTATTAATCTATGTTGATGATGTTATCATCACTTCCAACACCCTTACAGCCATTCACCAGGTTAAAAATTTCCTTCGCACAACCTTCCCCATCAAAGATTTTGGCAAACTTAAATACTTTCTAGAAATTGAAGTTGCTCAATCTAAACAAGGCATTGTTCTTTGTCAACGCAAATATGCCTTAGATATCCTAGCCGATAGTGGGTTCTCTGGGGCTAAACCACTAAGCTTTCCTATGGAAACCACCCTCAAACTCAGTACACATGATTCTAGTCCTACTCTACCTGACCCTGCATCCTATCGTCGCTTAATTGGCAGACTTCTCTATCTCACTATCACACGCCCTGACATATCATATGCCATCCAAAATCTCAGTCAATACATGTCCAATCCTCATACCACACATTTACAAGCTGCAATGATTAACAAAGAAGCATAAGAATCTTGACGGGGGGTGTTGGAATCTACCACAATCTACAATGATTAACAAAGAAGCATAAGAATCTCCGTAGCATGCAGAAGCACCACCATTTGCCACATCTACCTAGAAGGCCTTTCTGCAGTCGTCATGTATACAAAATACTGTTAAAAGAATATAAGTTAGTTATAAACCGTTACAGTTAGTTGAGAGATTTACGTTAGAAAACGTGTATATATTTCATTCATTCCATCTGTACAAGCTTAAGAAGATTGTAAAAGCAATATTGCTTTGTATACAGAAAACTGATTGAGAATTCTCTCAATTTTACTTTTGAGAATTCATTCTCTTCTCCTAAATCCTGATCTGCATGCCTCTCCTTACATTCCTTACATAGGAATTTTATAGTATAAAAGAAGCAGAAGAATCTCCGCAGCATGCAGAAGCACCACCATTGGTCACATCTTCCTAGAAGGCCTTTTTGCAGTCTTCATGTATACAAAATACTGTTAAAAGAATATAAGTTGGTTATAAACCGTTACAGTTAGTTGAGAGATTTATGTTAGAAAACGTGTATATATTTCATTCATTCCATCTGTACAAGCTTAAGAAGATTGTAAAAGCAATATTGCTTTGTATACAGAAAACTGATTGAGAATTCAATTGATTGAGAATTCTCTCAGTTTTACTTTTGAGAATTCATTCTCTTCTCCTAAATCTTGATCTGCATGCCTCTCTTTTCATTCCTTACGTAGGAATTTTACATGGTATCAGAGCATAATTGCTGAAAATTCAAAATCATTCTTACACTAAACCACTAGGTTGTCTCACCCTTGCTCCGATTATTAGCAAGATGGGAATGATAAATATTCATTCTCATCTTGACAGGGGGTGTTGGAATCTACCACAATCTACAATGATTAACAAAGAAGCAGAAGAATCTCCGCAGCATGCAGAAGCACCACCATTGGCCACACCTTCCTAGAAGGCCTTTCTGCAGTCTTCATGTATACAAAATACTGTTAAAAGAATATATGTTAGTTATAAACCGTTACAGTTAGTTGAGAGATTTACGTTAGAAAACGTGTATATATTTCATTCATTCCATCTGTGCAAGCTTAAGAAGATTGTAAAAGCAATATTGTTTTGTATACAGAAAACTGATTGAGAATTTAATTGATTGAGAATTCTCTCAATTTTACTTTTGAGAATTCATTCTCTTCTCATAAATCCTGATCTGCATGCCTCTCTTTTCATTCCTTACATATTACATGGTATCGTATCTATAGCAATCTTGAGCCTAATGTCCTAAGAAAGTGGTGGAAATGAGCACTCTGAAAACATGTAAAACATGTAGGGAATGAACGAAATGAACATTTGGATGCATAAGTGTAGGCTCTACTAAATGCAAAAATTTACAAGCAGTAGTGATGTCTCTTACTTCCAAAGAGATGGTAATTTAAGCTTCCCTTTTTCATGAACTCATAGACAAGGATGCGGTCTCCACATTCCGAACAATATCCCAATAGTTTTACCAGGTTTGGGCAAGAATGTTTTTCGGAGAAATACACCTCGGCCTGTACCAATACATGGAAAAATGATTAAACTAACAACTTTTACTACCTCAAACAAAGAACTAGCTCCCAGAAAGAGCACATGCATTTGGTTTGTGAAAGAAAGATAGAAGATGCATTTGGTTTGTGAAAGAAAGACAGAAGATGGGGAACGAGAGAGCAAGAGAGAAATAGAATCACAATTTCAAAGGTACAAGATATCAATAACTCATAACACCCTTAACCACCTCAATAGATAAATTCACTTAACATATGATATCTCAAATACGATGGATTTTCTGTTCACTTGTGAAGATGTCAGACAGAAATTTCTTCAAGGGTTGGAGAGACAATTAGAAACGCCAAAAAGCATTAACATAAATAAAAAGGTAGAGGGGCAGTGAACAACAAAGACCCAATCACTGTCACAAACATATAACAAGCAGAGGACATGTTGTGAAATAAGCCAAAAAAAGAGAGGATTCCATCCAACTAAGTCAAATTACAGAAGTGTAAGAGCAAAACCAAAAGAAACCCAATTTGAAACACTCAATGAATAGTAGAATTAATGTGAAGAGAAGTTGAAAATGATTGTGGTGGTACCTGCACTGACATGGTCAGCGGTGCTTGGTGTTGGGTCTTGATCTTGGGTTGTCGCTGGCTTCTGAGCTGAACAGCTACACCAAATCCCCATTAATTGACTGCCACTGTAATCTGTGTGTCACCCTTTCCTTCTTGTTGTAATGACCATTGTTTTTTTCCTGCTGTTCTTGAAAGAGCGGGAGAGAAACATAGTGTCAAGGGAAGAGGATTTAAAAAAAAAAAAAAAAACAAATAGCACTATAAATTAGAAAAAAATAACATAATAGCACAGTTTTTTTTATAAAAAAAATAATGTTATTTAATAGCCACGTGTCATGGATATCGCAAATCGAAAACACAGCGATGTGTTACAAAATTAAATCTCCTTCACTGGTATTTTGATGGTTATCGCAATATTTATTTAATATCATATTTTTCAAAAGCAACTTCTTCATATGTCAGCATTTTGAAACTCTTGCATCATCTTTCTGGTTATTTGCATTTTAAAAATATTTTATTTTAAAAAAATATTAAACTAATATTACTTTAATAATCTTAATGTGTTATATTGAAAAAAAACTTATATAATTTTTAAAAAATATATTTTTAAAAATCAATTGCGTCACACTACTAAACAAGCAAAATGGTCAAAATTTTAAATTCTCTGTGTGCTTTTACAGCGGGAAGAGACATCTTTTTTTACGTTGACTTTGAACAAGGGAGAAGAGCTTGAGTGCTGGATGTATCGTACGGTAACAAGAGCTCCGTTCTCTTGAATTAAAAAAAAAAAAAAGGTGAATAGTATATTACTAAATATTTTCATCTTCTCCTTGACTATTTTCTCAATAAGTTTTTATTTGTATTTAATGAATTAAGTTATGGCTAATTTTAGAAGAATGAAAATCTTTAGTAAGCTAAAAAATGGATTTTCATAAATCTCATATATATATATATAACTCCTTGATTATTTTCATATATTTTCATTTATATAATGGCCTACTTGTTTAGCATGCTAACAATTAAGTAGTATATATGGAGTGAGATTAGGATTATTATCATATGAGAGTTAATTTATAAAATCTAATTAATTAATTTATAAAAAAAATTAAATAATATTATTTTAAATTAATTTAAAATGATTCAGATTTGAGTTAGGTGATGAGCATCCTATGATTTCATAATTATGAGTCGGACTTCCATGGATGCACTTAAATTCTTGGATTGAAGGGACTACTACTTACATGTATTCTTTATCATCACTAGAGAAGCACATTGATATGAGGTATTATTATATTGATTAAAACAGCATTGATGGTGTAGTTTCAACTTTGGAAGTGGCTATTGCACAGATTACAGCTTATAGGTTCAATAAATCATCTCCAAATGACAAGTTCAATCATTGTGTTAGCGTTTACGTTGAATCAAACTACTTTTGAATGAAAACTATATATGTTGTCTATGTTTCGCTATATGCTAAACTTAATTTTTTTATGTATAAAAAAGTGTTAGTCTTAAAAATTCAAATCTCGAGTTAGAGTTATTAGTTTAGTTAAAGTGGTAATTTAAATAATATAAAATAAAATAAAATAAATCAACTAAAAAATACACTTTAAGAATGGAATTGTTGAAAAAAATTATTAATAAAAAAATATGGAAAAGAAAAAAAACAACAAAAAAATGAGTAAGAAATTTGAGAGAAAAACACCTTAGGAGGATAATATTTGAAAAAGAAATTGATCTTAAACAATTAAAAGAATAAGTATATAATTTAAAAGATTAAAAAATCACAAAAAGTGAAACTGCAAAACATTTATAATTTGATAGATTATTTATATATTAAAAAATGATAAGAGGTGAAATTTAAAAAATCATAAAGTGTTAACCCAATAGAACCAAACCCAAAAAAACAAGATAAAAAACAAGAAAACATAAGCTCAAGAAAAGAAATGAAAAACCAAGCACACTGGGCTGAAATTCCTGAACTTGGTTTAATCTCTAAAACCTACAACTTGTGAAATCATGGATTTAGATTCAATTAAGATGCTTAACTCTCAAAAAACTTATTTTTGAAGGATGAAATCAGGGAAAAAATATTAATAAAAAAACTTGCAAAACAAAAAACCAACAAAAAAAATGAGGATAAAATTTGATAGAAAAAAAACCCAATAAGGATGAAATTTGAAAATAAAAATTAAAAATGATCCTAAAAAGAAATAAATTGCAATTAAAAAAATTAGGATGAAACTTGAAAGATTAAGAAATTATAGGAGATGAAATTGAAAATCATTTGTAATATGATACATTATTTATAAATTAAAAAATGATGTGGATAAAATAGAAAAACAAATTTGTAGAAGGCTAACATAATAGAATCAAACAAAATAAATAACAAAAAAAAAACTCAAAAAATAAAATAAAAAATAGGAGAACATCAGCATAGAAAGGGGGGGGGGGACCCAATACACCTCTTAAACATGGTCCACTATCTAAAAGTTACACCTTGTGAAATATTTGACCCCAATTCAATCAAAAAGTCTAATTCTCAACCAATTTAATTTTAAAGCATGAGATCACTAAATAATATTAATGAAAAAACCCGCAAAAACAACAAAAAGAATAAGAATAAAATTTGATAGAAAAAACCAAAGGAAGATTCAATTTAATGAAAAAATTAAAAAAATAATCTCAACTAAAATAAACATCAATTAAAAAAATAAGAAATAAATTTTACAGATTATGAAAATCACAGGGGTGAAAGTAAAAAATATTTGTAAAACCAGAGCAAACCATTACAAGCATCTTAAACTTAATCATATCTTAAAAACTTGTAGTTCGTGAAACCATGGGACTTGGATACAATTAAGAAGTTTATTATGAGCCAATTTAAAAATATCTATTTAAAAACATGTCGAAACATAAAAAATCAAAATCAAAAGAACGAAGATTAAATTTAAAATTAGAAAAAAAAAACAGAGGAGAGTGAAATCATAAAACAAAATTAATTTTAAAAAAATATTCCAAATAAAAACTTGTTAATGCCTAAAAATCATCAATCAAGAGAATAAGGATTAAATTTGATAGGAAAAAAAAAATCAAAGGAGAGTAAAATAAAAAAACAAAATCAATTTTAAAAAATGGCTAAAAAAATAGTAATAAAAATAATAAGAATGAAATTTGAATGATAATTTTTTTTTTTAATAAAAATGAAAATAAAAAGGCATATCAAATCTGAAGAGAGGGGGAAGAAGAGGGAAATATTGTCACCAGCACTAGACCTCCATGAATGGTGGCACATGCGCCATCTTATCAAGTCAGAGAAGTCAAGACCTTTGTTGGACGGCTCCTCACGTGCTAGCAAATTATTTTTAATTATATTTAATAAATATAATTTAAAATCATGCCCTTAAGCAATCATAAAATCTATAATAAAAACAAAGTAAAATGACAAAAAAAAAAATCATTGAGTGAGAGTTTAATTGGTTTTGTCTTTAAGGTATTAAAAAAATTACACTATTCTATAAAAAAAATACCATTGAGTATAGTAGGCATTAGATTACTTTATTCAAGGGTTAAATAAGTAATTTGACGATGCATTTAAAACCAAAATTACAAACATAATCCTATATTTTCAGCAAAAGATATTTATATCAAGGTAAAAATACCACCAACCATGCTTCCAATATCAAGTTAAAAAATATTTTAATTAATTTGGAGTAAAATAGTAATTATACGATTATAATGAATAGTAAATTATCTCTTAGGAAACAATATCATCACCAGCATTTTTTAAATGATAGACGTAAATCTATCTAAATTAACTCAATGGTTATAAATCATTCACTCCATCTTTAATCTCGCAAAAAAAAAAAAAGAAGAGGAGGAGGGAAACAACTCATTCTTCAAAGAAATGAATAGTCTGAAAACTGTTAAAATCTGCCCTTAATTAGCATGCTGTAGTCCTGTCTAAAACATTTCATGAGCACTAATTACATGAAATCTTTGCGTGTTTGTGTATTAAATGATGTTAGACCAGTATCCCAGAAATCTCTCAGCTTTCATGGCGATTGTATGAAGGAGAACACTAAAACGCTAGTGAAAATTGACGTAACAGAATCAATTTAAGGCTCCCCTGATTTCATATGAACTGCTTCCATTTGTTCAAGTATTTCAGTAATTTCTGCCATTGATGGCTGGAACCGGCGACGGAGCTGAAGACATTTAAGAGCAAGATTAGCTATTTGCGACGCCTCTTTAGGAGGATATTTTCCCTCCAACCGGGAGCTGAAACCATTACATGTCTTAACTTCATTTTTTTGGTCATATATATGGTTTAATCCAATAAACCTGCGCCAGCTCTCGACGATTCATATCAGTTGCACTTAAGCCTGTTCATAACTTAACATTTCAACCAACACAACTATAAAATTAATTAATTAGGTGTTGCGATGTTATAGTATTTTTTTAAAAAAATATTTCTAGTTTAAATATATATTAAAATATTTTTTTAAAAAAAATTATTTTATTTTTTATATCAAAATATTAAAATTATCAAGGATTACTAAAAAAAATATCAATTTAAATTTTATCAAATAAAACATATTTTTAAAACGCATTAAAAAACACAATTCGTCATGCTTTTAAACACTATCATACTAATATAGCATACAGTAAAGAAAAAGAAATACGAATTTTTCTATCCTTAAATATATAAGTAATTTTATTTTTTTTAAGATAACATACAAAACTATTTAAATAGTAAATAAATAATAAAATTCAAGTTAAATAAAATTATAAAAAATATCTAATCTGAAAATAACAAGAACAATAAAATCTAAAAACAATAACTTTCAATCTTAAAATAAAATATCTAGTAAATTTTCATTTTCATCTATACATGTCCTGTGCACATAAATTTTGCTTAATTTTGTCTTTGAATCTTATCTCCGTCTCTTCCAATTACACATGATGTTTTTTTTGTCTTGTAACCATCTTTTCTTTTCTATATACCAAACCAAACACTACCTTCCAGCAAGCATGTAACAGGTCATGATCATCTGGAAGTGAAAAATTCATAAAAAAGTATCATTTCTATATGATTTTCGAACCAACAATCTTCGTTGCATTGACATTAATTGGTTTTTCTGTTCTGTGATGACACATTCACCTTTTTCATGGTAAAAAAATTATATTCTGTGATGAAAAAGACGAGTGCTGAAGTCATCAATGAATTTTGTTTTGGTGTTGAAAAGAGAGAAACTACAGAACATGAATAGATCCAAGCCCGTGCATGTATGCTTCTGGTTTATCCATCCCTTTACCATATATAAAGCTTTTTTCGCAGTATTGTTATAGTTATTTTTTAAATATATATTTTTATTAAAATATATATTAATGATTTTTTTTATTTTTAAAAAATTATTTTTAATATCAGCATATTAAAATAATTTGAAAAATAACTATAACAATAATACAAATATATTATTAATTTGAAGTAAATAAAAAAATAAAAAAAATTCAATTCTTTTCAAAAACACTTTTAAAATACAAAAATAAACAGACAATAGCCTTTATAGATATTCAGATTTTACCCATCAGTCTAAGCTAGCATAATTTACTCTACCAATAAAGCTTTAATTCAGAATTCCTAGCAAGCGATCCAATTGAATCCACCATATATGTCAGTTAATTCATTGATCTTCAAGCAGAATGCTTGCAAGTTTGCAAACATCAAATAGTTCTAACATTAATTTTTTTTTTTTTAGTATAGTAAATTAGAGAGGTTGTTATTTCAATATTTACGTTTGTATCTTTTTAATTGAAATTTAATTTTTAATATTTAAAATGATTTCATTTAGAATTAAAGAAATAATCGTTTCAAATTAACAATTGAATTCCATTTACATTGTACACCACCTTATTCTTCTCATGACAACAGTGGTGCAAGGAAAAAAAAAAAAAAAGGCAATTTGGAATGCAGAGTTGATGATACAAGTAATAGCCAATGAGCTATACAGATTCATCCCCGATATCCCTTCAAGACTCCAATCTTTCAACCTTTTCAGAAACCAAAGATGAAAAATAATAATACAAGCTGTAAAACAACAGCAAGAGCAAGAAAAAGATTAGCTAAATTAATTACGTGCAAGATTTATACTATCTGTTCAAGTCGCTCTCATCTTCTTGGAATGACACGATGTGAGCACCATAAGAACCGAATCTGAATCATTTACTGGAATCTCAAAGAACCCTTGTGGAGGAGGGCTCAATTTCCTCTTCGGCGGCCTAGGTTTCCTTGGAGCTGGTGGGCACACCAGAGGTGACTTCAAAATATGAGTTGGCGACTTTGGTGTGCTAGGATTACTGCTCTCTTGATCTTCATCAAAATTGAGAATCTTCTTCGCATCAGCTTCCTTGGCTTCACAGAATTTTGTTCCAATACTGCTATTTGTAGTACTATTACTGCATGTTCTTGAAACTGTTCTTATTGGCGTAATTGGCCTGAACTCTTCTGAAATCTCTAGACCCATTTGCTGGTAAATAACAAAGTCCAATTCTTTCAGATCAAAAGAGATTCAAGAAAGAGCAAATGGCGTCACAAGAAAGGAAAAGGAGAGCCGGGGAAGGTTTATGGGAGATAGAGTTTTCTTGGGGTGGAATAATGTTTGATTATAAATAAAGGGAGGGGGAGGGGGAGGGAAGAAGAAGAAGAAGAAGAAGAAGGAAGCGTGCTATAAAGGTAAATAAGAGGGTGATGATGGGATGTAATGTGGAGAGAGTGATGGGGAATGATGAAGGCGAATAACTGGAAGAGAGTGGCAAAAGAGTAGAGGCAAAATTTAAGACAATTATAAAGGGAAGAAAACAAGAGATAACACAAATAGTTAGCGTGTGGAAGTGAGTGTTCGAGTTTTAAAGGTAGAAAGAAAGAAACGCAGCCTTTTTCACTGACAGATTGGCACAGTTTGCTCCATTTAGCTCCATTGCACTTCTCCCCATGTGATGTGTTCTCTACCAGAACACGTTTAGGGGAGCATTTGCTCCTTCTATTCCTATGCTTTACTTTGATTTGTCCCTTTACTTTGATTTGTCCTAGTTTCATCTACCTAATCTCTGTTTGTAATCGTGTTTGTAATCGTGTGCTGCTACTTCCCTTTACGGGTAGATCATTTCGTACGAGTAATGAAGAAGATGACCAAACCATGACTTGGAAAATCGCAGCTGAGATAATGATAGGTTTTCGAGAACATAAAAGAGATAGATGGGTTGAATCCGTAATCTATCAGGTTATGTTTGATTTGTGTAATTATCTTGTATATTTTTTTGAATTTAAAAGCTACACATGTTCATACTATTGAGATTTTAATTAAGATATGATATATATTATTTTTTAACAATATAAATATTGGTATAAATAATACATTACAAAATCACTAGATTTCTATAACCAAAGATTAATTTTGCTTTCTGTGAATATCTCGAAGCAATACTCTCCTTCAATTCATCATTAAATACAAAAAAGAAATGAAGAAAAACCAATGAAACAACATGAAAGTTGTTAAACACAACATTTTCTTGAAACCTCTATCATGTCGCGTCATATGTTGCACTTAATGGTGGGATTTAGCACCATTGTTGACGAAGTTAACAGATGTTCTAAAATAGAGAGAAGCGGAACATTGACACTGTGACAAATAAACTTAAGAGGACCAAACCAAGAGAAAGCTGGAATTGCAGGGACCATATGGTGCCTAAACCCTCATCACCCATACATGAAACAGATTGCTACTCCTTTTATTTTATTGTATTTTTTGCTGCTATTTCTGCTGCCCATGTTAGTTTACTCACGTTAGCTTTCATTAATTCATGTTGTTTGGCATTAAAATAGTAAATTGATTTACTTTTTCACCTCTTTGGCTGTTAATTAAGAGTGTTATTATTGATCCCAACAGCTTCTACTCCCAAGGTTCTTGTAAAATATTCTCAAGTCAATCATCAACGGGTATAAGTTCACCGGCTACTGCCCTGTTTGAAAGATTCGCATGCATAATGGCCTCGGAGTAGTAATTTTATGGATATAGCTAGAGATGATATATATACTTCTAGACAATTTGAATCAATATCCAAGCGCAGCCATTGGAAATAAAATGAAATAATTATAGTCAAAAGGATTAAAAAATAATAAAAACTAGATATTTATGGCATTTATTATTGGATAATGTGAATAATTATTGTCACTTTTCTAATCATAATTATAATACATGGCACTTTTTTGTCTATGCTTGTTTGCCACATATCTGTGATTATTTTACTGCGTAAGTAATTATTTCCTCTACCATAACAGTATACTTAAGACTAAATTGAATTAATGGCAGTGGATATGTTTATGGATTAAATGATAAGTTTTTTAAAAAAATATGAACTAGCCAAACAAGTTTTTTTAAAAAAATATACATACAATTTATTATTAATTTGTTAAATTCAGTTAGAATTCAGTAAACTTGGTGGTTTTCTATGGGATTAGTTTGGTATCATATCCAAATTAGATTTAAAAGTTGTTGTTTTGAAACTTTATTTATTTTCCTAGTTATTTATGTATTCTTTTCTTAAATTTTATAATCTTTTTTGTTAATTTTCTTTTAAGAAATTAAGAATTATTGCAAATTTATCAAATCAAACTTTTTTTTCTATAATTCAGCTGTAATTTTAGGGTCTAAGAAACTCTAGTATTTTTTCTTTCTTTCGCTATACATTGCTTCACGCTGCAAATTGAAAGATTTCACTTGAGAATTAAAAAGAAATAAATCACAAGAAAAACAAAAGTAATCGAACTCAACTAAAACAATTGTGGAGGTTCAAATACACATAATATTCCTTAAGAATTATTAACACATGAAGATGAATTACAGTAATTGAATGTTGAAATGGGATTTAACAAGAGAGAGGGAAAGGTAAAATTTACTTTATGTGTCGTCATGATATCTTTATTGCCTTCAGTGAAACCCTATCATAGAGAAGATGGAAAGAAGGGTTGCTTGAGATCCAAATCTAATAATTTGGTCGAGGCGAGGGACAAAAGCTGTTGGAATCACATGATAGAGTTTATTAATTATCCTCCATGATATAGCATTTAATTAGTGGTTAATACGCGACAAATTATGGGGTTAATATGGTAAGTATAATTATTATCAATTAACAACAAGCCATGGCATGTGAACACATCCCCTTTTTGCACAAGGATTTGGAACCTTTGCTTCTCGAGGATGAAAGGGAAAAAGGAATCTCCAAGCAGCCCAGCAAATATTGCTCGCGTGAAAGAAAATTAAAAAAAAAAAAAGCAGTGTGAATGTGAAAGATGTCAACTTTATCAGAAACCATTCAAGTATTTTAGCTGCTCTTATTAATTTGATAAGATTTTAATGATGTTAATTACTTCATTTTAAACTCGGCATATCTGCTATATATAAATACGAGTAGGGGAGCAAAACATGTTGGAAGAGGAATTTAATAATTAATTTTTGTATCCTTCTACCTGGGATGCATGTGATGGTATGCACTAACTTGTTGATCTATTAATCTGCTTTCCACATGAACCTGATTTTAGTAGACAAGCTTGTGATAATTATTCAGTATCAACCCTGTTAACATGTGTGGACTTGCTTTTTACTTGATTATCTTTGGGATTAAATATAAATAAAATCAAGAAAAAATGGGTTTTTAATGAATATGTATGTGTAAGTACATATTTAAGATCCTATAAATAAATACTTAATTCCATTGTGTAAAATCTAACTTTAACATTACCTTGATTTAAAAAAAAAAAAATTGATTTTGAATGATATTCTCTTATCTATGAAGATAGGCTGTTCTTTTTATCCAATTAGGAGTTTGATGGTTTCACTTGGGTACTAGTGTATAAAAGTATAAAAAATATAAAAATATATTTAATTAAAAAAATAAAGATAAAAACATAAAATAAATATATTTATAGAATAATTTTAAAATGAATTTTTAATCTTGACAGGAAAATATCTCTTCGTTCTCTGTTCAATCTCCAACCTCTTCGTTTTCTGTTTAGATATAATAATGAAACGCTATTTATTAGTAATTTGGTATTCACCACACATACATATTCGCCACATTATTAAAAATATCAGTTGAATTTCAATTGTTAGTAGCGTTGCCTCTCTTTGAAAAACTTGTGTCCGGATTTTTCTCTTGTAAAAAATATTCATCTTGGATTTTAAATGTATGCTATTAATTAGGCTATGTCAAAAGTGTATTTTTTAAAATTTAAATTTTATTTATTTTTTTATATTTCAAATTAATTATTTTTTATATTTTAAAACCATTTTAATGTGTTAATATTAAAAATAATTTTTTAAAAATAAAAAAAATATTATTTTAATATATTTTTAAATAAAAAATTACTTTAAAAAATAACCATAATTATAATTTTAAACATGCACACAGAAGGTAGAACTTTGCTTAATATGTGGATGATGATGGTTTGAAGGGAGGGAGGGTCGATGTCAGAATTTGGTTGAAAGAAGAACGTGTACAATTGGCCCATCTACTCGTCAATATCCAATAATGAGCCCAAACATTGATGATGAACTTGAAGGCTCAGCAACCTTATTGGAAATCCATGAGACTCAAACTTTGTAGGTGGCGATTTCTTTTTCTTTTTCTTTTTTTGACATAATTGATAACTGATAAATTAGTTTGCTCCGTGAAAGAAACTCATTTATCAGTTCCACCAAAATCACACTAATTTGCTTGACTCCAAAGACATTATTGGTGGTTATATGTAGGGATGGTAATCCATAATTTACGGGTCCGGTTTTTACTATATTTATAAATATAAATATATTACTAGATAAATAAAGGAGTTTAGATATTTATATTTAATTTATCGTATTTATTTAGATATCTATTACATGATTTAGTGCTATTTATTATTAAACATGAAATATATATATATATATATATATATCTAGTTTTTGAGTCAGGTTTCATAATATTTATATATTATTTATTATTTATTATATAAAATCAACTCATTTATATTAATATTCATTGAATTTGTATTAAATTATCATGCCTGGCTATTTGTTTTTTATTTAGTGAGTGTTGAATTCAGTTTGATGGGTAATGTGTCAATGAAATCCACTCAAATATCTCAAGTCATATCATGCGAAGCTCCATTAATCGATCTAACCTATCTAAAGGCACAAATCAACAACTTGTACATGACAAAAATCAAACTTGGTTAGTGGGAATCATTTTTTTTTACATGATTAATGTAGAATTTGAGTTTGTTCCGTGAAAGAAACTCACTCATCAACAATCACCAGCATCACATTAATTTGCTTGACACCAAAGACATCATTGTTGGGTATTTGTAGGGATGGTAATTGGTGGGTGAAGTTTGCATTCTATTTATAATATATCATTTATTCATTGAGTTGAAAAAATAAAAATTTATATTTTATTTATCGAGTATTTATTTGGTGTCTCTTATCCTCCTACAATTTATTATTAAACATGAAGTAAGAAAATAATATACATAGTTGAGGTATGTATACATGTATTATATAGCAAAATTATAAATGTTATATGTGTTTAAAATTTATTTTACTTGAAAAAATATCAAATTAATATTTTTTAATATGTTTGAAATGATGTTAAAAATATATTTTCATTGAAGAAAAGATTGTCAAACTACTATGAAGCAAAGTGAAATTGTCAATTTGTCACACTTCCTCCCTCCACGGCATTAGAACGCATCTCTATCTTTTAGACAGTCAACTTTCTTTAACCTTTATAGGCTCCAACTTTTCTTCAACCCTGCCTGCCTGCCTGCCCTCCTCCCTTCCTGTTCATCCACTCATGGCACATCAGCCCCCACACGGTGTCCCACCACCCATAAAGAAGCCAAGGCATCCCATGAATGGAGAATAATCGCACTCTCCGACCTCATACAAAACCAAGAAACAGCGAAGCATATATCTCATTTAGTCAACCAACAGCACCAATTCACAGAGCTGTCATGGCCCCCATGCCTGCAATTTCCTTTGACCTCCTGCTCACTACATGACACTTGCAAAATATTCGAATCACACCCACATATTTTGACTTCTTTTGCAATCACACCATAGATTTCAAATCAAAGAATCCAATCTCAAATCTATGAAGAAACAAATTGATTAATAATACCACCATGATTTTCTTTAATTTCTACTCTACAATTTCTTGCTTTTTTATACAAAATCGAAATTCCCAGGCCACTTGAACGTGGCCCGTCATTTTCATCCTTGAAATTCTTTACAATCCATTAGACTTTTCTTCTTCTTCTTTGACTCTTCTCCGAGACGATACCGTCACGTGACTGTCACGGCAACAGCGTCGAGCCCCTTTCGCCACCGTCTAAGATGGATCAATCAACATCATCAATGACTTTTCCGCGTCTCTCATGTTGACTGGAACACGTGTCGCATGGCAGCGTTAGCTGTGACATTTTCTGGTAAGGGAGCATGTGAGTGACGGTGCTCCCCTTCGTATGTTACAATAAGCATGGCCGGATCATCTACGGCACGCTCCACGTGCTTCCTCGCTGGACATCCCCTCACACTACTGCACTTGTAGTACCCTCTGCACAACAAGAAGCCCAAAAATAATTATTATTTGACTATCATAGACTTGTGGTCATATTTATTTGACTTGGACCAAAAATCATGCATGGTTAACGGTGGATGATCAAGGCATGGAATAAAATAATACCTTGGGTAAGGTGAACCCTTGATTGGCTTTTGACCATATTTTCTCCATGAGAACTCATCTGCTGGTATATCAGCAACCTTGGAACTTATTGCTGGGACTCTTATCGTCCTCTTCACCCTTGATTTCCTAAAATCATAAAAATAAAATAATATTAGAGGATTTTTATATCCTGATTTTTATTTTTTATTTAAATAATGATATAAGAATATAAATTATTTCTGTATCTTATTAACTAAATAAATAAATATTTAACATTGATTAACATGTAAATACATGAATCATTGAATTAAATATAAAAAATTCCAAATCACAGTCACATGTTTATTACACATGTAATTATTACTTAATTGTTGATAAACTAATGGTTACCTTCTTTTGGAGCAATGGCAGCTGCCACCAGAGGAGGAGATCTTGCTGGTGGAGAGGGTATGATCATGGCATTTCTTGCGGTGCATAGATGAGAGAGGTGGTTTTCCGGTAGGTCGAGGATGAGTTCCGAAAAGAGAAGACGAGCCACCTTGTTTCCCATCAGAGACACTCCCATCAGCTGTAACAGAAGACAGGAAGGACGAAGTAGTCGTGCCAGAGCTAAAACAATCCTTGGAATACTGACTGCCGAATGACAAGTCGTTTTTTGTCTCAGCTTTAAAGGTAGTGTTACTCTTGAAGAAATCAAGATTTTGTTTTTGAGGTTCTTGGACGACAGGTCGGACGGAAACAGGGTTGGAAGAAGTGGGTCCACGGCGGAAACGGGCATGACCGGTCCGGTTCAGGATGGAGATGACTTGCTTGAACTTAGCAACGGTGAAGCTAGTGATTTCTCTGCAGTCAAGTTGGTGACTTTGTTGGGTTTGGTTAGAAAGTGCAAAGATCAAGTGCTCCATGCTCTTAATCCCAGCTGATGCAGCTTCTTGAATAGCCATCTGATCTTCCATCTTTGAGTACCCAAGTAGATCAACAGCCATGATGAGAGAAGAAGAAGAGCAAAACCCTTGGAGCTAAGAGAGAGTTGGAGGATGGAGTAGTGGTGTTTGTTTTGAGAGGAGGAGAAGAAGGGAGAAGAGCAGGGGGGCTTATAAAAGAAATGGAGGGTGCAAAGTCAACATGGAAATGTCAATCTAAGGGTGGAGATTGGTTGGACTTTCTGTAAGAGAGAGAGAGAGAGAGCTTGTAAGAAAAGTCTTGAAAGAAAGTGGTGGGACCTAGATGTGTAATAAAAGAAAAGAAGGGTCATGGAAATTGAGTACTTTGATGGTGGTGGTGGTGGAAGATGTGGCTTTTGATTTTTTCTAGATTGGCGGATAGTCAATGGTCATAGTGGGTGACAGACAGGCTATAGATGCATGAGAGACCACAGTGCTCTATAAAACTAAAGTCGTTGAGAATTACTTTAATTTGTTTTCTTTATTTAGTGGTTTTACAATGGTTCGTTTCGGTAATCAAGTTACTATTTTATTTTCATGTCATCAATCGAGTGAATTAATTTGAATTAATTAATTAAATTCAAATTTATCCCAAGGTAATTGAATAAGACTGCATCAATTTCTAAATTTCGAATCAATCCGTTATATGCATTTATAACATTATTATTTATTATTACAACATCTTTCAAGACAAGCAATGTCGGTTCATGTGATTTATGCTGACCATGATTTATAGATGAGAAATTCAAGTCTTCTAGTTTGGTCTTTATTTATGGGTTTGACAAGGTTATATTTCGGGGATTACTAGAAGATCTTTGAAATCGATGTATACTGAATTATTCATATTCAAATGTTTGTGATGACTTAATTTAAAGTATGACTTAATTTGATTTAAATAAAAATATTTTTTTAAAAATAAAAATAAATTACCAATTATGTTAACTGGGGTTAATATTCATAACAATTTTAAATACTTCCAGTCACATATTATGAAATATTGTTTGATTACTCTTTTCTAAATATTGTCTGATAATGAAAATTACAGTACTCAATCAGCCACATATTATGCCACAAAAAATTCTTGATTATTAAGTTATAAGAGTTTGTATTAAAAGTCAAACATTTACAACTAATACCACCATGAAAACAATTTAGTGTATGATAATTTTTGTTGCAGTCAAAGTTCCTCTGCCTTGCAAGAAGGAATGATTCCCCCATTTCTTGCTGGTATCAACTCATCAGATTGTCAGAAGTCTCCCATGCACACCTGATTTCTCTGTGCACTCACCATCTACACATAGCTATTAAATCAATTCAAACATATGAGATTCAAAGTATGCTCTAAGCTGATTTTTTTAGTTGGGTTAGAAAAGATATTTATTCGGTAAAATTTAGTTGACTTGAATGAAATATTTATAATTTTGTTGATTTGATCAAATCCAATTTAAATTTAATTAGGTTAAAAATAATAATTTTTTAAATAAAACAACACTATTATAATAAAAATAATTAACTCAAATTGATTCAATAATCTATATATAAATCTAATGATTTAATGATCTAATTTTTTTTTCTCAAATCAGTCCACCTTGCTATTATAATATTTGGATCCAAACATCTGTTTCAATATTTGGATTTAACAAATAATAAAGATATATGTATTAATTAAGAAGAATTACCCTAAAATTACCCTAACCATATTTAGTTTAGTTATTTTTACAATTGCTTTCCATGTTTTTGAAAATTACAATTTACATACTAAATTTTACTGCATGGGTAATACTTTACATCTTAAATCATCATATAATTTAGTTTATTACAAATGCACTATAATTTTTCAAAATACGAAGGATAGGTATAAAAATAATTAAACTATAGGATGATTAAGGTAATTTTCAACTTGATCAACTAGTCTAATTGTAATGTAGTCCTTGTAGTTTTCAAGAAACTAACAATTTAGTCATTCTTGTTTGAGAGTAATAAGTTAATCAAGATCTGTTACTTGCAAGTTATTGCAACCTTGCAAGTTACTTCGTCAATTCATATCCAGCAAACTTTTTGATAACTCAGCAACTAGATAATGGATACCAACAAAAAGAAATACTATGGAAGGTTTTTTTATGTTGAATTCAAAGAAATACTAATAAAAATAAAAACTAAATTGATGTTAAATTCAAAGAATTTTTTTTAAAATTAATCCAATTATATCTCACCTAAATTTGTTTACATTAATAAATTACAAATCAACCCATCAAACACTTTAATTAATATCTATGCAAAAAACAAGTCAAAACAACAATCAAAGGGTGGAGGGAGAGCCTATTTAACAAGGTTTTTGTTTGACTTTTGTTTTTTTGTTTTAAAAAAGGGAGAAAATGAAAAGTGAACTGTTGTTACAGGCTTTCCATTTTCTAAACATGGTGTAGCAGTTACCAATTTCTAGCCGTTGGACGAGTCTATATTAGATCAAGCGGATGAAGGTAATTAATGGTGGTTGACCTAATGCTTTAAATAATAATAATTGCGGTGTAGGTCAGCGCTTGATGGTTGAGCATTTTATTAGCAACACACGTGGTGAAGAGTTTCAACGCCTCTCAAAACATAGCTGGAGATGGCGTCAAAAGAAGGGAAGCAATTTTGCCATGCCCATCATTTCTAATTTTCTATTTTCCAATAGTTTTATTTTTCATTTTTTTAATAGCGGCACCACAATTGTTATTACTAATGTTTGAAATAGAAACGTAAAATATCTATTTTAATTTAAAAATTTAAAATTTAAATGGTTAGATGAAATATCAGTATATAATTTATATTATTCTCTAACACATATAATTTATATTATTTTTTAATACACTTTCTCAAGTGAAAACCCTTTAAATTTGAAACGCGTACTGATCTATATTATCTTGTGCTTAATTTTTATCAAATAAATGAGAAATGATGAAATTCGAACTTGTGATTACTTGATCATTAAAATAAATTTATAATTAAAATAATTTTAGAATAAATTTTATTCTCTTTATTATTTTCATTTATTTTGTTTTGCAATAGTAAATAAACATTACTTAAGAAATCAAATCATAATAAACAAAATTCACACGGAACAAACCTAACTCAAGTCTTGTTAATTTGGGGTCAAGATTGTGGCTGCAATGCAACCTCAACTCTAAAAACATCATAGTATTGATGGTTCTAGGTTAAGGTTGCATCACAACCACAGCCCCAAACGACACTTAATACATTAATCGTCTTATATCATATAAACCTAATTTATATTAAGTGGTTCCATCAGCACTGAACTTAAAAGGACTTTCATCGTTGCTAGAGCTATTTTGGTAACTAACCAGAAAAAAAATTAAGATCATTGAATTATATATTGGTTTAACTTGTGGGTGACAGAGAGTTAATTTAAGTCAATTGTTTTTAAAAGAATTTTTTTGACGATGACCAACTATATTTGAATTGGTCTTGGCAAAATCAATCAAGTTTTATTGGGTTATTTTTTTCTAGATCAACTTGGAATTTAAGTGAGACAAAGCTCTACATGGTAGATTTTTCATATAAACCTATGAGATTGAGGCATGATTAACAACTATTATGAGTAGTGGTTTTCCAGGACAAGAATAGATCTACGAGCTCTCGACCTACCTCCTCTCTCACGCCTTTCAATGACAAAATATAGTGGCCTGGTGATTCATCTTACAATATTTAATTCTTATCATATATCTCCAAATCCACAACGAATATTTGATATCATAAGAATTAAAAACTTTAACTTGAGTTTAGAGGTTAAAGATTTGGTCAACGAGCGTGGGTTTTGTACGCGTCTTGGATTGGTTTCCATTTTTACTGACATGTAAACAAGTTCGTAAGTTTCGGCTAACCTGCTCGGATCTCGTCTCGTAATTCACCAGTTCATGATTACCAAAGCTCTGTACAGATCTAGGGTTTTATTAATCCTGGTGGGGTTGCTCCGATCCTAAGAATATATTTAAAGATCTGCAAAGCTTACAAGTTCTTCAAGTGTTAGACTACGCACGTCAAAGTGATTATACTGTTGTTTATAGCTTCAACTTGATGGGAAGAAGATACGATGAATTTCCCTAAACAAATCATAAACACGCAGATCAACCAAATAAGTATAAACAATCAATCATGGGTTCAAAGTACACATAAGTAAACCATTAGATCTGCGACCACTATATGATCAGAGTGGAGAGATATTGAAGTTTTCCCAATCTACCTCCATTATTATTATATGAATACAGGGTGATGGAAGAAGCAACTGTGGGTGAGAATTGTGAGGAAAGTGGATGAGGGCGTCGACCCACTGACTTGATTATATATATGATCACTTGCCCGCATATGACAAAGGAGCAAAGTACATATTAATTACACTTCAACAAATGCACAACTTGTAATGCCCCTTCCCTGCCACTTGCAAAAAATAAATAAATAAATTTGCCCGCCTCCTCTTTAGTTCTTGCAACTTGTGAAGAGTATAACAAAATCGTGTTCCTAATTATTGGATGGTAATAGGTATTTTCACACTAGTTTCTATATCAATGAGATTAAGTGTTTTTTTTTTTTTAAGCATGGATGAGCATAAGTTCAAATAGTTGAATTTGAATAAAAAATTTCGACCAAGCCAGTTTTTTTCCTCTCTCTCAAAATTATGAACAAACCACACGGATGAATTCAATTTGGTTTAGTTTTATTCGAATAAGTCTAATTTAATTCATTTTTTTTAGTTGGGTAATTCTTAATAAAACTTAGATTTAATGGGATTTTAATTTATAATAAACCTTTAGTTTATAATGATTTTTTTAGGGCTCAGTGTGGTTTGGTTCGGGTTTAGTTTCTAAAAAATACAAAAACAAATATTTTAATTTTAATTTAATTAAAATTATCCAAAAAAAATTTAAAAATATTTCGTTTTGGATAGTATTAAGTTAGTTTTTTTAGATAATTTGCTCATTTCTAATCTTACGAACATATTCTTTGCATCGGTATACTACTGTATTGAAATAAATGTAATTTTGTTTCTGTATTGAAATAAATTTAATAAATGTTTTTGAATGTTAGATTCCAAAATTAGATATCATGCTACTAAGGAAGGGCCTGACCCCTTTATTTGGGTTTTTTCTACGTTAAGTAGCACGATTAGACTACCTTTCATAATATAGTTCAAAATATTTTAATAAGACTACCTTTCATAGTGTAGTTCAAACTCTTTTAAGCCATCTATTGAAAAACAAAAACAAAAAATCAAAGAAATATATGTTGCAATGCAATAAAATTGAATCTACCATGGAATGTAGAGAAAGTTACACCAGGAAACAAGGAGTTTTATGATGATGGTAGATCGATGATTTAGGCTGAACCCATGGAAGAGGCGGGTTCTTATTGAGCTCGATCAATAACAATGGATACAAGAGTTTGGGCTAGCCTGGTCGTAGCTGGCCAAGAAAATGAACTTGCTAACCTCCTCAGCACAAGGACCGAGAAAAGCATAAATTCAACATAAAAACGAAGCAAAGATCAAAAGAATGTGAGAAATAGCAGATTTTACCCAATCATGACAAGAACTTGGTCACAATTAATAAACGTAAAAGAAAATAAAATAAAAATTAGAATTCCAGAATTAAACATAGTCCTATTTTGTTGCATAGTATACTAATATAAAGGAAAGATTCTTCCGGTGTATTGTGGTGAATCGTAAAATGCAAGTTGTACTGAAATTATTTATACCTACTGACGTTGTCTTATTTGTAGATTTGCATGTTCCTGTAACGTGGATCTTGGTTTCATGAACACATATTCATCATGGAGTGACTATGGGCCGGGAAATTTAGTTTTTGATTGCTCTGCCGGGAAATGGTTTTTGTTGTGCAAATTTGGTGGGATTTGCGGTTTATTTTTTTCTACTGTTTTTCTCGGCAAGAGGTGGCCAGCTGATTCCTTTGCCTTGTCCTCAGCAGACCGGTGATGCTGACTGTTTTCGAGCCTTTAGCAACCAGCGATCCTGCCTGTTAGATACGGTGGAAGCAATGTTATCACCATTCACCACCGACCGACCCAATCAATGAATTGATATGGGTGTTAGATCGTGGTTCAACTGATCAGCCTAGCTACTCTTTTCTTATACAATGAGGTCATTAATTTTTAATTTATTCTTGTATCTGTAATTATGTTCATTTAATTCTGAATAAAGTTATTTCGTTTGTATTTTCTATCCGAACTAACATAATAAATGATGATCTTATGACTTACACGTAATGTATTTTGATATAAAAAATGCTCTAAGATAAAATAGCTCATCGAGTCATTATATTTTAAATGATGTATCTTTATATGTATAATTGTATGGTATATTTGAAAATTTTAATTAGATCTTAAACATGTTCTACTTCTATTAACAATGTTAACTATACGTCAAGTTTAAATTTTAAAACCAAATGATTAATTCTCCTCTAAATAACTAAAAAATATGAGACAAATAAATGATTTGCTCTTTTTGTATGTTTAATTACTACATGACAAAAAATACTTAAAAATCCTTAAATTCTAATAATTAATATATGCGTGTATCATGTTTTTCAAGGTATCATATATAGTTTTTTATACAGAAAAAAATAATTTAAATTAGGATACTTCATTTAAATTAACTCAATTTTTTCAATTGGATTTCACATGAGCACTTTTTATATGAACTACCCCTTTTTTTATATATCTTATCTAAAAAGTAAGAACACAATTGATATTACAATATATAAAAGTTTATTGGACATTACCTTTAAAATACAAGAACATAGGAGGGCATATAAGCTATATAACCTATCTAGAGTAATGAGTATTTTTTAAACTAAAATATATTATGTGCATATCATATGATTTTCTTGTTATTTTAGATGGAAGAAATAAATGGAATTACATATTGAAGAAAAATCCTTTATTTAGCACAATTAGAGATGATAAATTAAAAACTCGTTTTATTATATAAAAATTAGTCTCAATTTATATGTGCAACACTCAATAAAAAGCAAAAAAGTCATCATTCTTGGTGGTAAAGGTGCTTCTCTTGAATGGATTCAAGTTGGAAGTTTGATCCTTGACTACAATTATTATTATAAATCAAGTCATGTATTTGACTCTCATGGAAGACTACTTTTTTCTTCTTCTTTTTTTCAAATCAATGAAGCGTTATGTTAAATATTTCAATACGTAAATTTCTATACAAGCTAGTGCACGATATATGACTTTGGCCCAATGATATAGTTATGCTTTTCCTATAAGATATTGAGTGCTCAATTTCTAGATACGGCAATTAATGTCGCGAGCTCTTCATACTCCAGGTCAATTTTATTGGTTAAGCAAGCAGTTCAAGTCTATTTTCAATAAATTTGATCGGATTCATTAATTTTTAAATTAGACGAGCGATCAGTTTGATTTTAATTAATTTTAATAACTATAAGTAAAAGATATATTGGATTTGATTTATTCTTACGGCGTATCAATTTAGTAATTAGTTTATTAATTTTTGGATTACATGATAGGTTGATTCTTAAGGGGAAGACTATGCCATATATATGTTAAATTTTTTTTTCATACATTATAAAAGAATAGGCTAAGTTGCTATGATTTTAGGACGAGGGTACGTCATTCTCAAGTCTTTAATTGGTAACAACATCAATACTTACAACCAAGGTATTCCAGTGCTAAACTTTAGATTTTAGGTTTTAACTTTAGATTCCAGGGTATGTCATTTTCAAGTTTCTAGTTGTTAATATAATAATTATTGAAAATTTTTATAATTATTAATTTTAAAATTTATAAAATTAATTAAAATATATACAAACTAATCTAAACACCACATCAATTAAAAAAAACATTAACATCTACATCTTAAATATTATATAATATAAAGTTGTTCGAGTATTAATATTGTAGGGCTATATTTTTTGGGAGCCGAAGAACAACAGCTAGACAGCTACTGGCGTGGCCCAAGTCCCGGCAAAACATTATTTTTATGCTATTGAACAGATCCTGCCTTCTCCCGCAGATCACTGGAAGTTGCTAGCTCATGTACATGAACTTCCTACCTAGAAGTAGGATTACGTAGATAATAGCCAAGTATAAAAGAGTAAAAGAAAAATTAATTTTTATTAGCTTATATTTTTCTTTTTAAAAAACTATTATAAGAAAACTTTAATAATTCTGAATGGGAAAATCAAATAAAATAACTATTTTCTTCAAATAGAAAAAAAAAACTAAAAAAACATAATAATATAAAAGAAAAAAAATGAAATCAAGTAAACTCATGCATCATATGACTTATTTGCGATTTATTATTAATTAATTCCTTCATGTGAATCTAACCAAAATCTAATCTAAATTAACCCCCTAATTAAGTCTTTCATTAAGTAAATTATCTCCTACATGTTATTTATCTGTGTACCAAGAGGAATCCTTTCTGTACCTCTGGCCATGGACAAGTCCTGAATGAAAAAAGATTGCCTCACTGTTGTTGTGGATTTGGTTTTCCCACTTGCTTATAGTTTAAGTTGAACCAGGTACTTGTTAACACTTAATAATATAAATTAATATGAACTAACGTTAAGTAGTTTGAAATATATGTTTCCGAGAGTAAACTATTGTTCTAGAGTTGATGTAATTCATGATATGTTGAAAAATTCTCGACTTTGAGAGAGGTTATGGGATTTTTATTTTTATTTTTTTAAAATTGCATTGACCCAAATGTGAATGTATTTCATTACAATTTAAGTAAAAAACACTTCATTTTAATATATAGAAAGTATCCAAAATAACACAATATTTAAAATAAATGTTAGAAATGTTAATTTTTATCTGAAGGCTATCGGACTTTAAACTATATAATAAGACATACTCCTCTTTCATTGTATAAAAATTAAATATAATGAAGTTATTATAACTCAAAACTGATTTTATTAGAGAAAATGATTAAATAAATAATGTTGCTTTATTAATGTTATGCATTATTTTAAAATTTGGACATACGGGTGGATCGATTTAGCTAACCCAAGACTATACTAATATGGGTTAAACAAAAAAATAAAATAAAAACTATGTTAAACCAATTAAAAACTATGTTAAACCAATTAAAAACTAAAGTTGATTTGATTATCCTGAGCTTATTAAAACTCAATTATTAATTTATTGATATTTAATTAAAATAATATTAATTTTTTTATTGAGCCTCCCAACTCATACTCATGATGCGATTTTGTAGCGAGTCTTTTTTAAAACGGATTTTAAAAGTAGAAGTTATGAATTATGATATCTAACTAATAAAATTTTGAAAAGCCATCTTCACTATTCCATTCCTGTTTTTTGAACCAAAATAAATTAAAAAAGAAGAAGCCAAGACACCATTTATAAACATGGCAGACAACCATTTAACTCTTCCCCTTTGGTCTCCTCATTGAGAAGAGAAACAAGCTTCCCGAGCTTCTTCACTCATGTTTCCTTCTTTCCCAGTTTGAAAACTAGAACACCCCATAACCATCCTTCTTTTCTCTCACAGCTCCCCTCTTTCAGGCTCTTACAACTTCTCTGCTTCTCTCCATTAACAATGATCACTGGCAAGGACATTTATGATGTTCTAGCAGCAATTGTGCCTCTTTATGTTGCTATGATTTTAGCCTATGGCTCAGTCCGATGGTGGAAAATCTTTACACCTGATCAATGCTCAGGCATTAACCGTTTTGTAGCAGTCTTTGCAGTTCCTTTATTGTCTTTCCATTTCATATCATCCAATGATCCTTATGCTATGAACTTTAGGTTCATTGCTGCTGATACTCTTCAAAAAGTTGTTATTCTTGGGGCTCTTTTTATTTGGCAAGCCTTTAGCAAACGTGGGAATCTTGAATGGATGATCACTCTCTTCTCTCTTTCTACTCTCCCAAATACTCTTGTCATGGGAATCCCTCTTTTGAAAGCCATGTATGGAGACTTCTCAGGGAATCTTATGGTTCAAATTGTGGTTTTGCAAAGTGTAATTTGGTATACTCTTATGCTCTTCTTGTTTGAATATAGAGGAGCTAGGCTACTAATCTCCGAGCAATTCCCTGAAACGGCTGGGTCTATTACATCATTCAGAGTTGACTCTGATGTTGTTTCGCTCAACGGGCGGGAACCATTACAGGCTGATGCTGAGATTGGAGATGATGGTAAGCTACATGTGGTGGTGAAAAGATCAAATGCATCATCAATAGTGTCTTCCTTTAACAAGTCTCATGGACTAAACTCAATCACTTCGATGACTCCGAGAGCTTCGAATCTTACTGGTGTGGAGATCTACTCGGTTCAATCTTCTCGAGAGCCAACACCGAGAGCTTCAAGCTTTAATCAAACAGATTTTTATGCCATGTTTGCTAGCAAGGCTGCAAGTCCGAAACATGGATACACAAATAGTTTCCAAGGAGGGATGGGTGATGTCTACTCTTTGCAATCTTCGAAAGGAGCGACACCAAGAACTTCAAATTATGACGAGGAGATGTTGAAGTTAGGGAAGAAAAAAGGAAGACCAAATATGAGTGGTGAATTACTCAATGGTGGCAGTATAGTTTCTTCTTATCCACCTCCAAATCCAATGTTTTCAGGGTCTACAAGTGGTGGACCAAAGAAGAAGGAAAGTGGTTCTGGTAGTGCAATGCCTAACAAGGAGCTTCATATGTTTGTTTGGAGCTCGAGTGCATCTCCGGTTTCAGAAGGGAACCTGAGGCATGCAGTTAATAGAGCTGCCTCCACTGATTTCGGGGTCACCGACCCTTCTAAAGCTGCTTTTCAACAAGAATCCGCTGCTTCAAAAGGTGAGATACCTTCATTTGCCCCTCCTGCCACCATACTTGTCCCCTTGTTATTGCATGGAAACAAATGACAGACATGTTTAATTTGTTTGCACTATGATGGTTAACCTCCTCTAGTTTACCTATTCTGTTTAGTCTAGCAATACATTACAACTATACTTTTTGCTTAATGCTGATGCAGCAATGAACCAATTAATTGAAAACATGAGCCCTTCTGGGAAATGGAGTGGAGAAAAGGAACATGATGTAGAAGATGGGTGCAAGTTTCCTCAAAATGTGTCTCCCTTCACTTGCCAAAAGAAGATGGATATGGCAGCAGATGGCTCAAAAAAACACCAAATGCCTCCTGCAAGTGTCATGACTAGACTCATCCTTATCATGGTCTGGAGGAAGTTGATAAGAAACCCTAATACTTACTCAAGCCTTTTGGGTGTTATATGGTCTCTCGTATCATATAGGTACTAAAAACCTTACACCGTCTTTTCCTTTACCATTTGCACTCTCTAAATCACCTATATATATATATATATAATATCTGATGGAGCCTTAAATTTATCTTCAGGTGGAACATCAAGATGCCGTCGATAGTTAGTGGATCTATAGCAATATTATCTGATGCAGGTCTAGGAATGGCTATGTTCAGTCTAGGTACTTATCTTTCATATATATATGATTTTAAACAATTTAATTTTTTTTTTGGTCTAACAATGCATCGAACATTGATTCTTGCTTAAACAGGATTGTTCATGGCTTTACAACCAAAGATTATAGCTTGTGGAAAATCAGTGGCAACTTTTGCAATGGCAGTGAGGTTCTTGACAGGCCCTGCTGTGATTGCTGCAACCTCTATTGCCATTGGCATTCGTGGTGTTCTTTTACATGTTGCAATTGTTCAGGTTGGACCTCCTTAATGTCAAAATTAAACCCTAATCTCAATGTTCTATTTTCTAATTGATGTGATCCAAAGAAGCTCTATGCATCTTTCTAGGTACCATCATTTACAATTATTTTATAAGAAATCATGGCCAAAACATGCCAAGAAAAAATATATTTCTCAAACTTCCTTTCATTTCCTCAATCATTTAAAAAAAATTATTTGTTTTCTAGTCATTATCTGTTCTTTGCATTATCTTCATTATTTTGCTTTCAATTACATAATGCTGATCAATTCTTTGCAAAAGGTGATCACTTGTCTTCTTTATTGACTGGTTTTGCAATCTCTTACTAAATCAATAAATTTAAGCAATTAACATCGATTACCTGTTCACAGGCAGCTCTTCCCCAAGGTATAGTCCCTTTTGTATTTGCCAAGGAGTACAACGTCCATCCAGACATACTTAGCACAGCGTAAGTAATTTATTTACATCACAAGAAAGCCCTAGCTATACATATCAACCTTTACTGTGTGAAGAAGGTGATTCTATTTTTATCGAAAAATCTTAATAATCAGAAATTAATGGACTTGGTAGATTACTCTTACATTGCTTTTTTTTTTTTGCAGGGTTATTTTTGGGATGTTGATTGCCTTGCCCATTACAGTACTCTACTATGTGCTTCTTGGCGTTTGACTTCATGGAAAACAAGGCAAGGAAAAGAGTATACTACTGTAAATCCAAGTCAGGCTAAGGTGGATGGATGCTATAAAAGTTGCTAAATTGTTTTTGTGCCATTGGACCAAGACATAAACATCGTGTCATCATCTGCATGTGATCTGTGGGTTTAATATACCTTTTGCTCATGTCTTTACTTTGTTCAATGTTACTGTTATTTGTTTAATTTTGCTACATCACCAGGTTAGTTAGGTAGAAAGCAATATACTAGGGCTTAGGATGCAAGAGAAGGAGGGTTAATTATTATGTACTTGGGAGCTTATTACACTGACATCAATGTAGCTCTTTGACTTTGTAGTCAGTTTACGTTGCTTGATTCTTCATGAATTGTTGTGCTGTAATATTTATTTAAGGTGTTGGAAAGATCCACACTTCTTTCTGAAGCTTTGAAAATTGACATTCAGCCTGTTAACGTTCCCCTCCACACGTATTATTGTAATTTATTTAAGTTAGAAATATTGGAGGACAAGAGTAAGAAAACTTCATTGATAATTATGCCTTCAAGGGCCAATAAACCAAAAAAAATAAAATCAATCAATCAATTAATTTGCTTGTAATTATCAGTAATTACTTAATAGGAGAGATGAATATAAAAAAAGAAGAAGAAACATCCGGTCCCATTAAAATTAATAAGAGTATTTTAACATGTATAAAAATTATTCTTTTTAATTCCTTCTCTCCTGTTTGTCTCTCTTTCTTGTATCCATCTCTAAATAAATATAATTATATAGCTATCATCATCTCTAGATTGCTAGAGTTTTAAATTAAATGCAGGAATCTACAGGTGATGTACAATGAATTCAGTATCATTTGATTATTAATTAGAGATGGATCCAGTTACAAGAGAACAACTTTTGTGAATAACACTAGTTCATATGTGCATGCATCGGTGGAAGAAAATGAAGCCACGAAATGAAAGTTTATTAGTTATTTCTTATGAGTTTTGATATATATATATATATATATATAGCAGTATTGCTTGTTGGGATCTGGTGACTTTGAGGAGGCATGTGATTCACTGTTCGTCAAATCAAAAGGAGACTGGCAGACTGCTCTCTTCAGTATGATCATTTGTCCTAACTGCAAGGTTTTTGTAAGGTTATGGCGTTCAAAGACAAAGTTTGGCTGTCTAGTCTGGTTTTCGAGACAGATCTTATTATCATATTTTGACAACGTAAATGCTTCCTTCACCATCCATTTGTCTTCAACTTTGAACCTATTAAATTTACAAGTAAATGGCATTTTGGCTAGCAGTATATTCCACAATATCCATTAAAATAATTCGATTAAAAAGATTATATGCAAAGTAATCAAAAATATAAATCTATTTTATTATATTTTTTCAAATTGATTTAACCACCCATGTTCACATAAATGTGATTTATCTTATTCCACAACCACAACAAGTGAGTGTTAAGATTGTGTTTGTAGTTTTTGTTTTTTAATAAATATATTTTTTTAATGATGATGTACATTAAATTAATGATTTTTTTTAAAAAATTATTTTAATACTTTCTCAAACAAAAATATGATGCACTATAATATTATTTACGCACCACACCAAATTACGCAAGCAACGTATTGGAAAAACAAACATAGTTTGTGTATCATTAATATTGAATTTATTGAAACAAATACATAATTAAACAGTTGTATCAAACCTTCAAGCATGACATGAGAACTCATCAAATTGTAACCCGATAAGGATAAGATCAAAACTATGCATGTGTTAAGGTTCCTTAGTATCACATCAAATTGATGAAGTTGATGAGGAAAGAAAGCTTGCAAATACAATGTTAGGCTCCGTTTGTTTGCAGGAAAGTGAATTCCTTTTGGAAAGTGAATTCCGGGGAAAGTGAATTACTGGAAAGTGAATTCCGGGAAAGTATTTTCTGATGTTTGGTAGTGTTATGGAAAATGAACTGGAAAACATTTTCCAGTGTTTGGTTATGTCATGGAAAATGAGCTGGAAAATAACTTATTAATATTTTATTTTTCTCAAGTTTATTAAAATAATGAGGAACAAATCTTACAAATTAAAAAGTTGAAAGAGAATGAAATTGAAAAAAAATATATAATTTCATAAATTATCTAAAATAAAACAAATAATAGGGATCAAAACTAAAAAATTAAAAAAAAAATGAAAAATGAAGAAATTAAAATAATAATAATCAACATTTCATAAATTATTTCAAATAAAATAAGTAACAATCAAAAGAATGAGGATCAAATTTGATAAAAAAAAATTCAATAAAAAAATGATAAGAAAAAAGCAAATAGCAATTATAAAAATAAGACCAAAGTTAATATAAAAATAAAATTTTAAGAGATGAAATTGAAAAATAAATATTCAAAAAAAAATATATATAGCAATCAAAAGTTTGAAGATCAAATTTGATATAATCAGCAAATAATGACATTTCTAATTTTTTCACAACTTCCGGAAAGTGTTTTCCCCTCAAATTTTTCAGGAAAACACTTTCCTGAAAACCAAGCCAAATTTTCCTTTTACTGGAAAGTGTTTTCCATTGACCAACTTTCATACTGGCAAACAAACACAAGAAAGTTTGGAAAGTGCTTTCCCGAAAACCACTTTCCGGAAAACAAACACAGCTAAAAGGAAAATACTTTCCGGAAAACCAAGTCAATTTTTTTTTTGACTAAAATTGACTGGAAAGTGTTTTCCGTTGACCAGAAAGTGTTTTCCGCTGACCGGAAATTGTTTTCCGTTGACCAACTTTCCTAATGACAAACAAACACAGGAAAGTTTGGAAAATGGTTTCCCGGAAACTACTTTTCAGGAAACAAACAAGGCCTTAGTTGTTATGTATGTTTTATTTT
The DNA here is from genome assembly GCA_033617975.1 of Populus alba x Populus glandulosa. Lineage (NCBI taxonomy): Eukaryota > Viridiplantae > Streptophyta > Magnoliopsida > Malpighiales > Salicaceae > Populus > Populus alba x Populus glandulosa. Next base: position 13,176,645 of record CM066160.1, read on the forward strand.
TTTTGTAATAATCTCACGTGGGAAGCCAAAAGACTTGTCTTGTTTTTGGAGTTCAAACCCTGCATTGCACATGCACTTCTCTACAAAATCCTGCCATCTCTTGAGACAAACTCTTGAATAAACAAAAAGAGTTGAAGAATTCTTGTAAACCCACGAGCCGACACCATGGATCCAGTGACAGCAAGAACTCTATCCCATGTGGGGACTTTTCAATCTCAATCAGTTTATGTGGGTTTCTTTATGTTTGTTTGTGAATCAATCTACGATTAGTTAACTTGATTTCTTATTAATTTTCTCAGCTACAACTTCCGAGGTTCCTCGCATACATGAATTATCTTGATTAATTTCGTAATTCAACTCCTTAAAATCAAAGATTGGTCTAGCTAGTTCAAGCATATATTTAAAGCTTACATTACATGAATTATAGGTCAAATGATTCCATTTAACGTACGGTTTTATATCTTGACAATTAATGTTTGTATCACCTTGACAATCAATGTTCTATTTTCAGATTAAGTTTTTTTATATGATGATCATATTTTTATACGATGATTAAGTTCATTCTATCATCTTTGCCATTGAAAAGAGAACATGTCATTATAAGTATGATATTATGATAACATATTTAAATTATATTTGATTAGTATTTCGAGAGAGAGAAATACATGAGATAAAAATGTAGTTGATTAGAGATGAAAATAAAAACATAAAACAAATATATTTTTTTAAAAAAAAAAAACTTTGCAATGAATTTCTATCCTTGTTTAAAATGAATTTTTATCATTTCAAATCATGAATTATATAAATATATATTTCCTCAATAATCACAAATATTCATATTTTCTATCTTGGAATTTTAATTAAATACTATCTTGGAGTTGCTTTCAGTTGGCAAGCTGTCATTTCCACATGCAGAAATCAAGACCAAGAAGACTTGTAAATGAAAAGGTATCTGTTCAAGCTAGTCAACTTGAGCTTGGAAACCCACATTCAATGGCTTTAATCTTGTATTGTCTCTCGAGTTGCTGCCAAATCTTCACATACAGATAACTTGATGCAGAAAAAGAAAGCCTTAACGGTTTAAACTTGTGCAAGAAAAGCTGTCAAAAAAATAAGAACCATCAAATGGCTGGATCAGATACTAGAAACAAAAAACAAATCAAAATAATCAAATCATGACATTTGTGTAATGGACTAATATTGTTACGAGCAGCTAAGCATCAGCAGCAACTACACAAGCCCTTCAGATTGTTTGATTCAAATTTATGGTCAGCTAACTAATCTACAAGTCCTCTTGGGAAACTTAAATAGAGAGCACCACGATCCATTAAATTAGCAAATTCTAACCCAGAAACAAATGCAGATGAAGCAACACCTAGGGTTAATGAAAAAATCTGTTGTCGCATGCTAGTCGATAAGCCATTGTCACAGAGATGAGTTACACAGATTCCCCCCCATAGCCATCATGGCTATCTCCATTTTCTTTACTCGATCTGGATTGTGTGGAAGACTTTCCAGGAGATAATTTTCCTGTTTGTGGTTTTGGGTTGCATATATTGAGGTATGTGTAACAAGACATGCCTCCAATAGCCATCAATGCCCCGCATATACTGGTCGCTCCTGGATTGGAACCAAATATGTAGTAATTTCCAAGAAGCACAACACATGTTTTGAATTGACCAAGAACAACATGAGAAATAGCAGATGTCGCCCTGAAAAGTAAATGAGATGAAATGAATGAGAACCAAACATCTAACTCAACACACATTCAAATTACTAATCATAACTTCATCTTAAGATTAAAATAATATTAGTTTAAAGACATAGCTGCAGCGTTCCATGGTTCATGTTAGTTCCATGGTTCAAGCTAGTTCTAGTCTCATCTTTTATGAACAAGGATACAGTAAGCTTAACAAAGCACACAACAATATGAAAATATTAGCAATTAGCATAAAAAAAGTGGTTTGATTGTTCTTTAGGTGGGCAGCTTAAGGGTTGAAAAAGGAGAGGTGGGATTTTATAGGGAGGTTTTCAGGGATAATTGTTAAAGAGTGCTTTAAAGATTTTCAAAAGGGAAAAGTTGACTTTCTTGTTTTTTTTTCCTCTCTTCCTTAAAAAGGTCAGCTTATAACCTACTCTCGTTCTCTTTTACTTGCAGCTGACAGTTGGGACCCCATGCATTGTTTACTTTTTTTGGGATAGAAATCAGTTCACTATCAAACTTGCTCTCATTGGACCCACTAATGATCTAAATTCTCAAGCAGGTACCAATTATTTTTAAGAACAACTATTTTGGCATCCTTAATGAGAGTTCTCATTACCTTTTTATCATTAAGGTTCCGATATCATGTCAAAAAACCATCTAACCTAAAAGCTTAACCGGTTAGAAAAGGCCTGAAAATGTTTTTGATGTAAGTTAATCGATACAAATATAAACAGAAGTAAAACAAACTTTTCTCTCAGCTTAAAGACAATTCACAGTGTAGAGATATTCTTGTTTCCTTGGTTGTAGTCAAGCAGTAGATATCTGGTCAGAATTCAGAAGTAGTCATGAGCTGGTTTTGGGGAAGATGATTCTTTGAAATCCAAGGTCAATAAGAGCATACACATGATTTTAGCCTGTTAATCCTACTAATAGAAGTGGCCGGTCCATGAATTTCACAGATTTAACAAACTTTAAAAAATTAATCATGAATTATCCAATGATGTGAAGGGGTGGGTTAGGAATTTTATTAACTTACTATTAGAGTGCATATTTCATAGAATTTGTCTGTGTTTTGAGATTCACCTCACCTATTCTTCCGATTAAATCAATGCTGCCTAGCTTTTCAGTTTTTGTGTCTTTATCCAATCCTTCCATTAGATTCTGAAGGCACAACAATGTAACTATTATCACATGGTACTCTTCTCTACAACAAAATTGAAGAAAAAGGAGAAGGCTTCTAGTGTCAAAGGAGAAATTTAGCCCTCATCAACTCTTTTGAAAAACACAAAACACACCATTCTGCAAACTACCAACAATGATGCGATGCTTATAATACCATTCCAAGATCAATGGCTTCCCAACCCAACTGCGTAATCATAGCCAATGAGCCAAAGCATTTAATGGTCCGCTAAAATTTTAAAGTTATATATTCTCACTATAATACCAAGGCGTAAGTTAGGACACAGAGACTAACAACTCGATTAGAATTAGAACAGAGCTTAACCAACTGGTCCAGCACCCATTTACAGACTAGGAAGAGGTTTAGAACGGGTTATATGGATCCTTTTCCTATATTCAGTTATGTTGTATTGTTTTTGGTTTATTCCTTCCGTTCTTCACTCCTATTACTTGAATGGCATAACACATGATCACCTACATATCCATAGGTCTAAATTGGAAGTGGCAACCCATTTTAGATACCTTCCCTTTGTTACCTAAATAGGTACCACTTAATTCCTCATGCATGTATTCATTAATTATGTAGTCATTTATTGTTTCAAAGCATGTCCTAACATCCGCGTCTCATCTATAGTTTCTTTTTCTTTATTAAGATACTGCTTCTCAACCAACCAAATCTAGCTACATAAAGCACATCCTCCTGGATTTTGTTAAATTTCAACTCAAGGTATACCTGGAAGCTTTCTTGGCACAAGCCATTCCTTGCAATAAGAAACCTTTCTCTGGTAACCAAGAATCCTATTTCACAAATCAAAATTGCCATCTTATTTCTCACTTATCTTTGTCATCATTAGCCCACTTTTTAAGCGCATTAGCAAGTCAGGTTCATATTCAATCCCATGATGGCACAACCACAAGCAGATTTTGCTTTACTTTCACACAGGTTTCGCACCAGACAATAGGTTGTGAGAACATTCAAGAGCTAATCTCATTTCAAATTCCTCATCTGACTTGTATTTCTCAAATCTTCAATAGGAATTCCATTCTGTGCACTCTCAGGAAGTCATAATGACATCATATAACCTAACAACCACATGTTCTAGCATCATAGGCTTGGCCCTTTCGATATTATCTACCTGAATTTTAAAGAACTGCAATTTCAATGAAATAAGCATTCTCTTATCCAAAGAAAAGAGAATTCGTTTTAATATAAATGCATGCTAAGCATGTGAGTTGTGTTATGGTCATATACAACAAGGGGTGTTATGTTGAGGCATTTACTATTAAGAGTCAGGACTAACCAAAAAATCATTAGGCATATAAAAGTGCCAGAGACACAATCCTTTAAGGGATGTAAAAGGACCAGGTCAACATGAAGTTTTCTAAAATTTGAGACACTGCTTCCAGGATTTCTAATAGATTCTTCTACACTTTTTCTCCTCTATCCCTCCCCCTCCCCCTTCCCATTTTTGGTCTTATATGTACCCACCGAAAACATGATACTCCTTATTTTATCTTTCATCACATGAAATTACAGAACACCATCTCATAAAAAGCACTTAGCATATGTTTTTAGGTCAAATGCATCAGCCGATGTACAGTTATCAAAATATTTGATGTCTAAAACCTTAGAAAATAATGTTATACCAATCAGCAAAGCATTTTGATAACATTTTGGACAAATTAAAATAAAAAAAATCCTTATTCTTTAATTTAGTAGTTCTGGTGCAATTATTATAATTTTTCATAACTAATTATACACACTGTCTTATTATTATTCTTTTCTATCATAGTAAATTTACCAGTGCAGATTCTATAATACTGTACTCAAAGGAAGTTGTATATTAAAATGAGAAACCTTCTCTGGACCAACAAGATTTTAGAACATTTCAATAATGATATAGAATGAATATGATCTTTGTTCCTTAAGAGTCATTTTATATCTTGATGTCCTAAATTGACTAACCTCCTCATATCCTATAACTAGAAATAACAGGTGATGTGCAGCAATTGAGAGGTTGAAAATACATCATTGGAAACCATGAACAAAACAGGCTGAGTTCTGTAATAGTTAAAAGGAATGAAGATAACTCACTCACCCAAGTGCCAAAGCACCAGACCACTGAAGCAAAAAGCCAAGAAGAGCAGACATGAGAATCAGTGCTGTGTTTCTGAAGTTCCAATCATAGGAGAAGACACCTGGGGGGTCTAAGAAAGGAATCAATGAAGCCAGGAAAAACAATGTAATTGGTGTAGTCTTCCACATTAACCTGCTCATCGATTTCACAAGTCAAGTAAGATGTGAAAGCTATTTGGTGGTAGAAAAATGAAAATAAGGAATGTTACAAGGCAAATTTTTAGATAAGGTAACTTACGCCAAGGCTGTCCAGTTATCCTGTTGTTGCAGAGTGGACCAGAGAATCTTGTTGACTGCACTAGGAATTATCCAAGCTAGTGCTACACAAGCACCAAAGAGACTGAATTGCAAATCAGTTACTGTAGCCACGGCAACACCAATAGACACAACTGTAAGTGCAACCACCTGGAAGATTTCATATAAGAACCCAGGGCCAGCGTCAAAAGTTATTTTCAGAAATTAGTCATTCTGCACGAACATCAGGTCCCACTTGATAAAAATGCCATGTGCAAGGAAACTTCCAGAATCAATTTACAAAGACATTTATAGGCACTGAAAACTTTTGTATTTCGCTCATTAAAAGATGTTGCGTGACTTGAAAAAATAAACAAAATAAGTAATTAACACTTCAAGCCTTTTTTCCTCCTAGAGGGTGCAAGTGTAATCCTTCAATGGTATTTTAGAAGTAATGGAATGGGTAAAAAGATCAATTCATGTCCAAATATGTTGTTTGAGGTTCCACGTCTCAAAATACAGGGCTTAAGTGGAAGATTTTTACAAGAGGAAAACACAACTTTCAGCATTCACTCTTCCAAATCCCTTCCATTCAAATCAACTATTAAAGTAGATTTCAGTCTCATAAAGATAACAATGATATATGACCAAAGCATTTATGAGTGAGTCCACTTTCGAGGCCCAAGATACATATACAAAATTAATGCTCATTGATAAACCCTTGTCCTGAATACAGTGAAACTCAAAATGCTATCCATATAGAAGTCCATGTTCATACTTTACCAGACACTTAGTGTGCAGATCAAAATTATAGAACACCTAGTTCTCACATGAATGGCCTTTCTCCCATGAATCAATCAGTTGAAAATGAAAAATAAAAATAGCAATGCCTGCTAATTCAGACTGTTCTGTCATCACAACAGAAAAGAAAGCTTATTTTCATATGGAAGTGCACCATAGATATACATGAGCCAAAACTTACCTTGGAAAAAGAAACTCTCTTTTTAAACCATATAAATTCTGCTAAAACAATCGAAGGTGTAACAGAAATCTTAGCCATCTGATAGAATCCAACACTGCAACAAAACATGAAACATATCAAACGCAAAACTTTGAACAGGACAACAAAGTTGTGGAAAATAGGAAATGAATATCTAACCTATTGTATTTCAGGCTAACATTAGCTAGGCCAGTAGAGAAAGACATAACAAAGCCAAGAGTGAATAGAGATAAACGAGAAGATTTTGATGGAGGAGATGCAGGAAGCACAGAAAAGGTTTTTATAATGGCCATCAGTGCCCAGCTTAGTGCATAGTGAATAAAACTAAGACATATAGGAAAATGGAAGCCAACTCCTTGAAGCACCTGCCATAAAAAAAAGAGAGGCAAATCAAGTAAACTCAAAGAAACCGCAACTTGAAGCAATAACAAAAGCAGTTAAAACTAGATAATATGCATTTACAAAGGTTAGAAGACAAACCCATTTGTTCATGAAAATAATGCCAATAGCAACCAGAAAATTGAACGTGAGAGCAATGACAGGGCCACATAATTGTTGTTCGTGTCGCTTCGCGCTTTCAGACGAGCGAAATCTGCTAAATAAAGAAGACCGCAATTCTTCTAAAGCTCTTCCTGCATTGATAAGTACACAAATAAAAACGCAGGTCAATCAGTCACATCAAAGAAGACAAGCAATTTAAAAAAAGCCTCCACGGTTTACACAGAAAGCCACTAGCCAATGAGCAAAGCAATCACCTCTTGTTAACAACATAACAAACTAACTAGCATGTTTGAGAAGAATAATGGTTTGATTAATCCCTCTCAACAAAGAAAAATATCACTAATATTTAAAGTTGCCAGTGAAAGGCAAATATGTAATGAGAAAAATCCCATTTTTTAGCAACTGGGCAGCCAACTCTCCCTTCTTTCAACGGCAAAAAAAATTGCTTTATCTTTCTGAAATTAATTAAGTAAAAACCAAAATTAACCACTACTTTATCAGAGTTAAAGAGCTATAACCCATAAGAGAGAACCCAAGAAAAACCAACCTGGTACTCCAAAAGGCAACAATTGCAGCAACAAAATAAAGTAAAATTTACATCCAAACAAAGAAAAGACAAGAGAATTCTAGCTAGACTGTTACTGACGCAAGCTAAACTGATAAACCTAGTGACACGCAGCAATGCAAATGAAAGAAAGAACTAAACTTAGAGAAATTTAAACAAAATAAAGATATGGGGCCTCAAGAAATTCTTCAAAAAAGCTTACCTCTTTCACCAGCATCACTGTCTTTCCTCTTGAGTATCTTCCTCACATCTTTCCTCACCAAAAAATTCAAAACTTCACGACTATAGAGCATCTTTCTTTCTTCTTCCTTTGATTATTTCTTTCACTAAGCACTAAACAGCTCAATTTCCTCAGTGTTTTCAGTCCAAATTGCTACCACTTCCTAGTACTCAATAAGACCTCAAAAAACAAAGAGCCCATTTTCTAGTTTTTGATAACTATGAAAGAGAAGCACCCTTGACCCTTGAACAAGCAATTCAAGTGCCAAAACATAAATTTTATTTTATTATTAACAGAAAATTAAAAGAAAAAAGAAAAAAAAAACAGAGAGAGTGATTCACACTGAAAAACATATCAAACACAAACTCCAATTTATAATTTTTCTATTGAAATATTTACTTTATAATTTTTCTTTTTAAATAAATTTTAAAATCAATCTATATAAAATAAAAAAATATTAAATATACTATTTAATTTACTAAATTAAATAGAAAAAAAAAATATTTTTAAAAAAAAAAACCTTCCACGTCATTCTTTTTTAGTTGAAAAAATTAGTCCTCCAATAAAAGAATCAACACCATTTATGTCATTATATATATAATATCATTATAAATATATTTATTTTTAAAATAAACATCATAAATTAATATAAAATATTAATCTATATCTATCTCATCATATATAGAATCATCAAAATCTCCGCGATATTTATTCTCATCAAAAAGTTACTATCCTCGTGCCTCTAAAATGAGCTCTCATAAATAGTCATAAATATGTTGTTACTCTCTTCATGTTTCTTCAATTTTATGCATTTTCATTAATTGAGGAAATAATTCTTCAATTTGTCTTTATACCTTTATCATTACTAACTAACAAGTCAATTTTATAATTTATCTTTGCATGTCTTTTATTACTAGTTTTTTAATATTTGTTTCTTGAGATAGAAACACAACATCTCTTCTTGCACTAGCATTACTTATTCCATGATCACCTTTTTCACCCATAGTTATTTAATAATACACAATAGTTAATCACCATAAATCTTTTAACTTCGATATCAATTGATGCAGACCAAAACCACATAAGAAAGACAACAAAGCACAAGAACACAAAAATTTCAAAAGAAAGGATCACATAAAAACTCTAATTTACAATTTTATTAATGAATATTTCTTTTCAAGTTGTTTACTTTTTAAAAGGTTTACAACTTTTTAAATAAACTAAAAAAAAGCCTAAACAAACTAGAAAACTTGAAAATAAAAAAAGTAATAAAAATCCTAAACAAATTAGAAAAAAAAATTTCTTAAACCCCATGCATGAGTGATTGTGGGTCCTTAGCCAATAACAAGAACCCGTTCAAGAGGAGGTAGTCTCTCAATTGAATTGAACATTATGGAGATTTCAGATTTTGAATTAAACTTTCTGATTTTGAAGAAGTTTTATAAAAGGAAGAGTTCATGGGTTGATTTAACAATGTTGAAATGATTTTTTTAGTATAAGAAGGTTCTAAAACATATGGGAGTTAAATTAATTGCAATCATATTGAATGGGTAAGGTTTCTAACTATTGGAAACAGTTATAGATAACACAATAGAGATAAGAAAAATCAAGAATCAACGATTGAGAAAAAATAAAAAAAGAAGATGAATGAGCACTTTATTCCTCATCAATGGCTCAACACATTGAAACAAAATAGTAAATATACTAACAATTATATTGATGAATTATTTTAATTATTAGTAAAGAATTATTTGGAAAAAAATGGAAAGAACAATTGGTGACAAGGTATTTAAATGGGTTATGACAATCCATCTAAAACATATTGTGCTTGCAATCCCAATATATAATGTTAAAGGTATATCAAAAGGCTTTGATGGTAAAGAAACAACAAATTACTAGAGTAGTTTCAAACAAGTCAATATAAAAGAATAGGACACAACAAAAATATTAGAAGGTTAGCTACTCGGCAAATTCAATAGACCACTAATAATGGTCAAGCTCAATATTAAGAATTCATTATTATATATGTGATGCATCGTGAACAACTCAAAAAATCATTTGAGTAAGGATATGTTGATAAATGAACCTTTAAATAATATGGATGATGTTGTTTCTGATGACTAGAATAATAATAAGGATATTTTGCATAGATATAAAAGTGCTATGAAGGTGTTATCTTAGTTATATAAAAATAATATATTAAAATATGATTTAGATGAAAATTGATGGCACTGTAATATCTTAAATAAATTATTATTTTTGCAAGCAATAATAAATTTACACTTAAATATATGTTTAAGTTTTTAATATAATAACAAATTAAAAAAATAACTTATTATATAAAAACAATTCACCTTTTAATATATTTGAGTCCAATTGCTCAATCCAATCCAATCCAATCCAATCCAACCAAGCTCATTTTTATTGGTCATAGATCCAACAAGTTTAGGTCAGTCCCTAACCAGTACTAGGATAACCCCAACCCCGACAACAAACCTCTTAAAACTCCAACACAAACACAACTTCTCGAAACCTCGACAAAATCAAAAGATTCAACACTTCCATCGTCAAACTCCACAAAATGGCTCCCAAACCCGAATCCCAAAACCTAACCTCAACCACCACCACCACCTCCGCCGCCGAACCATCGTCCCCGTCCTCCATAGATCCACTCTTCCACCTTCTCACCCTCCTCCCTTACTCAATCCTGCGCCCACCACGCCTCCGTCTCAAACTCCCCTCCTTCACCCTCCCTTCCTCCATGACAGTCTTCTCCTTAGTCCTCCTCACCTACTTCATGGTAGTTTCTGGCATCGTCTATGACGTAATCGTTGAACCACCTGGTATAGGGTCAACCCAAGACCCATATACCGGATCCGTCAAACCTGTGGTTTTCTTGCCTGGAAGAGTTAATGGGCAGTATATAATTGAAGGGCTCTCTTCTGGGTTCATGTTCGTTGTTGGTGGCGTTGGCATTATTTTGATGGATCTTGCTCTTGAAAAGAATCGTGCCAAGAGTGTTAAGGTTTCTTATGCTACTGCTGGGATTTCCTCTGTTGTTATTGCTTATGTTATGAGTATGCTTTTTCTTCGGATTAAGATCCCAGGATATCTTCGTTGAGTTTTCGGGTTTTTTTGTGTATTTTGGAATGATACTTTTGTTAAGGTAGTTCGAAATCACAATGTGGCTTGTCCAATGGGGTTGTTGTGGATTTTTGTGATCTGGGTTACTCTCATTTGATCTTGTGGTGCTGGTTGGTTATGGAACTATTAGTATTTTTGTTAATAAAAGTCGCAAATTCTGACTACTTGTTGATGATTTTGCTGAATTGAGGAAATGCTAGTGATTGTTATCTTTATTGTCTGTGATTCTGTGTTTCTTTATTAAATTCTGGCTTGTTATAAAATTGAGAAGATTTTAATGATGAGATTGGAATGATATCAGAAGATTAGCGTGGTGTTTTTTGGATGATGACATGCAGGAATGGAGAAGCATAGGTGAGTGTTGGTGTGTCCCTTTATTCTAACTTGAATTCCAATGTTTTGAGTTTATTGAGCAGTGCTAATGGGATTATCTCTTTGTTCTTGATAGTCTTAAGGATTATTAACTTGATCATACTGAAATGGTGATTGATGTTTCATCAAACTTGTGCTCGGAATCGGATTTGAATAAACTGCAGAGCTAGGTTAGACTAATGCTTCTTAATACTCCCTTCCTTATGGTACTTTGAGGGTGTGGATAATTCCACTGCAAATCTGCTAGTTTATGCTGTCTTATGCTTTTTTCTCAACTACTGAGACTAATTGGTCAAATCTCAATTAGAAGTTTGTCTGAAGTACAAGAAACAATAATAGTTCGAAGAAGATGGGTGCTGCAAATTCTATGAGAGTTGAAAGAGCTATTTAGAGGTCATGATTACTTACCATTTTAATATTAATGATTGCTGAATTTTGTTTGTGAAGTGAGAAAACAATAATCAGTATCATGAATTCAATTGCCGTGCTATTTTTTGGATATTTGTGAAGTAAAATCGGAATCAGGATGCATGGTCACCAAACACCTAAACTTCAACTTCAACTTCAAGCTGCCTTCTCCAAGCTTCCCTATCTTATAAGGCCATTAGAACCATACCCTTCTCATTAGAGTTTAGTCTGTCATATTGCCACCCATTAGAGTCACTCCGCTTTTCTTTATGGTGCTGTCCTCCCCTGTGCACAATAGTGAATGTAGACAAGAAAGGTGACCAGAAATTTTACGGACTCGACCTCTAACTACTGGATTCTTACGGCATAGAAGTGATATAGACACAGAAGAAAGAGAAATGGAAGAGAGAAAATTAAAAAAATATATTTATTTTATTGGTAGAACTAAATATCTCTCATGTATGATGCAAGTATCAGGTAGTAAATTTTTTGAAAGTTTACTGGCTAGAATATGGCCTAGCTTTAGATAGCAATTTACTTGGATTTGGAATAGAAATTTTGTTATGGTGCACAGTAATATTAGGAAGTAATTGAAATGCATACTAATATTTGATTCTCAAAACCAAATCTGAAACAATGATGTCCATTTATTTACAAACCAAAAGTAAGGCACGCCCATGGAGACCTAGGTTGGAATATACATGTCTTGGGGGAGTTCTGATCTTCCTCCTATGATGTACTGAAGATACGAAGCTCGAACACATGCATGTTAAGAATTGACTAACTTAACAGATGCAACTACAAACAGTCTAGCGGTCCTAAGAGAGATTCTTTGAAGAGAATAGACGAGCGGGTGAGAACATCTTCAAGTATCTAGGAGAAGCAAGGCCTTCAATGGAACGATTCCATGTGCGTTTAGGGGATTTCCCACTGTATGCAGGAGAAGCAAGACCATCAAGGGAGTGGTGATGATCAGGCGTGACATCGAACCCTTCTCTGTCTTTCGAACCAATTCTCCCATTGAAGGTCGCGTACTTGACCAATTTACCAACCCATGACTTCTTCTTTGTTGGGCTCTTGTGGCCTGCATTCATCTTCTCACTCAAATACTCCTTGACAAAAGGCACCCCTCTCTTCACCACCTCCATTGGCGGAGAAATGAGCGGGTTCCCTTCAACGGACAGCTTTTGCAGCTTCCTTAGGCACCCCATGGAGTCGGGCAAAGTTGTAATCTTGTTGTAACTCACGTCCAATTCCACAAGAGATAGAAGGAGGCCAATGGAGTATGGCAAGGTTTCAAGGTATTGGAAGTTTTGGCTTACATTTAGGACCTCTAGATTGATAAGGTTCTCTAAGTCTTCAGGAAGGGACCTTAGATTGTTCAACCTTGCGTCTAGTATTTTCAAAGAAGTGATGTAGGAGGTAGACATGGGAAGAAACACAAGCTTGTTTGAATTTACCGAGAGCTTCTTGAGGTTAACAAGCTCGAACCCCATGGTGTCTGGTAATCTGCTTAGCTTGTTGAAATTGACATTCAATTCTTCTAAAGACCTGAAACAGAAACACAAGATTTTGATATAAACATAATTGAAATGACAATAAACTGCTTCTAAATTCACATTTTATTTGATGGTTACATGCATAGCCACTCCATTTACTGGATTTCATATTTAGTGAAATTGATTTAATCTTAATATTTGTCTAAAATTACAAATGCACATCTCATCATAGCTTTAAATTTATATTCTCTCATAACATATTTAAATATTTATAGTAATTAAATGGATGAGATTAATTTTATCTAATAACATGAAAATATATATATATATATATATATAAAAATAAAGTTTTTTTTATAAATGGAATGAGTTGGATTGCAGAATTTTTAGGACATTTTGATCTAGTCTCCGGGTTACGGATTGAGTTAGTTAACCTGGGTTAATCAAAGTCAATTCAAAACAATATTATTTTAAAATATTTTTTAAAAATTAAAATAATATTATTTTAATTTAAATTAAATTTTGATTGATTAATCGAGCTAGACAACTCCTATTAAGGTTTTTTTATTATTATTAAAATGAGGGAATCATCTTTAACATGTAAAATGAAATTTAAGCGGTATTTTTGACAATCATGACCAAGACAAATATACATACACGTAGTCCACATCTAAACTATCAAATATACATACAAAATATGTCCACATCTAAGCAGTCATTTTAATCATTCCACTAAAGTCAAATATTAATTAATTAGCAGTGGAAAAAACGAAAAGTGTTAAATACACTTCATGGGGAAAATCATCATGATCAATATCATAAATGGGTTTTGAACCCTTGGATCCTTTTGGAAAAGCTGTAGTTTTTAGCCGCGTGCCATTAATTCTTAATCATAATTCAAAAACTATAAATTAAAGCTTCTAAAAATTGGAAATTGCTGTGGAAATAGTATTATCAAGCATTCTGAATCATGCTTTTCATGAAAAGCATTGGAAGTTAAAAATGAAAAAAAAAACAAAAACATGAAAACAGGTTCATTTATTTGGTAATATATAATTACGGTTGTTTTTTTATGCTGAAATACATTAAAATAATAATTTTTATATTTTTAAAAAAATTATTTTTAAGATAAACACATCAAAATATTTTAAAAAAAATAAATAAAATAAATAAATTTTAATAAAATAAAATTAAAATTTTAAAAATATAAATTGGCTTGTGTTTCCAAGGTAACAGAACATTTTCTCAACTTTAGTGAGCTGATAAATAATTACACCGAGGGACTTTAGTGCAGACAAAAAGATTGACCTGCTCTTTACCTCTCCTCCATTGGTTTGGTCCAAGCCACCTTTCTTTCTTTGCATGCGTGCTACTATTTCCTAAGTTTTAATTCCACATCATCATTGACATTTTCTTTGACTTCTTGGTAATTCTTAACCCTGACCGTCCATGAATCTGTTAGTCAAGGTTCTCGCACTAAATCTTTTTGCCACAATAAATATTTTTGTTTAGCTCAAAAAAACCATCTTTTTCTTGTCTTATATATATATATTCGAATAAGCACCCTCTTGTACCAAATAAAGTAGCACATATATAGGCCCAAAACAAATAATATTTCTAATTGTTGATGATCGATTCACTTGATATTTATACGATAAGATTGTGATTAAGAAGGCATACATCCTCAAATTAAAGCTAGGCTCCACAGTGATGGAACTGTGATTAACTAACAATAAGATGCAAAAAAAAAAAGAAATTAATATATACAAACTAAGGTCTTTGAGTGGCCACGCATGATGGTGCAGATGATATGGTTACTTAATTTTCTTTTTTCTTTTTCTACATCTGGGCTAGTTATTAGTTTGAGTATTTGGATGATCACACTTATGAGAGTTAATTATCTCGTTAATATTTCAACAAACAACAAAATTAATTAATGAAATATCCGATCAATCCAATTCCATGTCATTAATGGCTCTTGAGGTTAATCGATTAATTATATATCTATGCATAGAATATATTTCTGTGAGAAGATCAAGAGCGTCAGGAGACAGCAAACCTGCAATTCTCTATGGTGCTGGGAAGGGACACAAGAAGGTTGCATGAAACATTAAGAGCTTTGAGCTTTGACAAGCACCCAATGGAGTTAGGGAGAGATTTGAGCTGATTTGAGTGAACATCCAACACCACCAAATTTAGCATTCTTGCTGTTAATGATTCTGGTATCATCTGTCGAATATGGAAATTATAAATTTCTCGATTTGTTAGCTTGGCTCCGTTGAGAGCTGGCCAGTGGAGATTTTCAAGTGTTATAAAAGTCAAGGAAATATTTAATGTATGATGGTGTTGCTAGTTGATTAAAACTAATAATTATGAAATAAGCATATAGTTATATGCTACTACATATTCCTCTATTTCCTTGTGCTACGTGTTGAATGCTTAACTATAGTATTAAAAACTCTCTAATTGTTTGAGATCCAAGAGAGAGTAAGAGGTGAGAAAAACCTGAAGAAATATTTGAATAAATACTTTTTCTTAGATTATATACATATAGACCAATATTTAGTAGAAATCTTAAGACCCACGTACGTACGACTGAATAGAGAGAGTGATATATGGTCCAAGAAATATCTTCCAAATTTAACAAAGGGGGGGACTTAAAAAGAATATAAGCTTTCTCTCCTCTTTGTTTTTATTGGAATTAAAAAAAAAAAATAGAATGATTATAATTGATAATAAGATTTTTTTTTCCCAGATAATTCTCCTTTTCTTTTTCGAAAATTAATAGTATTTTTAATCACTAATTTTAAACTCAAAATGGTATCGTGCTGATTCACCAACTCCAAATGAAATGATTGCTATTCAAAAAACAAAAAAACAAAAGCTACGTTTTTTTTTCCCATAAAAAAGAAAATCAAATTAACAACAAAAAAGCTGTGTTTTTATCAAAAACAAAGAATAATACAAAAATTTTGTGTTAATATCAATCAAAAATTTGTTTGATTTGACCTCAAGAAAGGTTTCTTCTTGCACTTCAACAAAAAAATTGTTGGGATATATCCATATTGATCACTCAAGTAGGATGAGAAAATATATTACCTGAAGATCGTTGTTGGAGAGATTAAGCTTGCAAATAGCGGCTAAATTGAGTGAAGGATTAGGTATAGTCTCCAAAGACATACCACTCAAATCAACTTCTTCTTCCTCAATTGCCTTCCTTCTCTCTCCCATAACCTTCCTTCTATCTACCCTACTCATCATTTGCTGCTGCTGCTGCTGTATCTGTTCATACATCATCTTTACAACACTGAATCACACAACAAATACATGAGAATGATTCGAAGATAAGATATTTGATGGAGTACTGGTGGTTATATCATAGAACAAAGAAACAAGAACAAGAAAGAGAAGGGGAAGGGGAAGGGGAAGGGCATGCAATCGTGTTTTTTTGAGGTCTTTTGATGAGCAAATTCAAGACCCAAGAGCAATTAACATATCGTAATAAAGGACGTACGGCTGAGGATGGCGAGGAAGGTAAAAAAAATGGGATTGACGTCTTCGGAAGTACAAGGCCGTATTGCCAGGGTTTGCGTGGCCATCTATACCTTTTTCATAAAGTCAACCTTTTTTTCACATTTATTTTCTTTCTTTTATTTATTATTTATTATTTTTTTTATGTTGAGGGCCACATACTACCCACCAATCTCGTTCCCTTTCTTGTCATTATATCCCTCTTGACTTTAATCCCTATTTGGTTTTCCCATTAATGAAAAAAAGAGGATAAATTCAAATGAGTCCCTCAACTATGATGAGACTTTCAGTTACATCCCCGAACTACCGGCTTAACTAGGCATGCTATCCTAAATGAATCCACACTAACGGTAGTTATTTAAGATTATCACTTTGAAAAAATTAATGAAGAAACCGGCTAAGAACATTAAAAAGAAGAAGAGAAATTGATCAAGAAGTATAAGAGATGTTAATTTATAGACAGACCAATACTTCGGACGTTGTTTTAGAAAATTGAATCAAACAAAGGAAAATTGAAACTTTCTATTTAAATATTACAATATTATTCTCCATTCAAACAACTGGAAAACTAGTTCTTAAAAGTTTCAAATTCTCACTGGGTTTAGATAACATATTTGATTAATACTACAAGGAATTAATTAATTAATAATGATGTAGATGTACACATGATTAATCATGTGTAGTGAGCCGCACAGTTTTCTTGAGGGCACATGGTGACGGGTGATCAGCATATAAACAATCCTTATCTTCCCTTCCCTTCCAACAACCAAAATCCATTTTTTTATTTTTTATTTTTTATTTTAATTTCAAGTTGGATTATGATACTGCAAGATTGATAAGAGGAGTAGCTTATACAAGGGATCGATGGTTGTAGTTTTATTTATATGGAGGATCGTGCGGTTTTAAAGAATATTTGGTTGATTTCGTTGTCTGCTATAACAGGCTGCCAAGCCAATTAAGGTGAGGTGAGACTTCTTGTTGTTTAATTAAGATGCTTTTATTCGATTAAAAGAAGAAGATGCTTTTATTACTTAACTGCTAAAAGAAGAAGAAGACGATGATGATGATGATGTTTTTTATTTTTATTTTTATTTTTATTTTTTATGGTGTTAATTAAGATATAAAGTCCTCTCCCTTGACCATCTCATGAATATATATATATGTATACATTATGTCGACATGATACATTCACAGGAAATAACAACCTTTACATACGTTGTCCAAGGTTCGATTATATAGTATTAATTAGTTAAAGAAGAGAGAATTAATTAATTAACCTCCTTAATCACTCACTAAACCTAAATCTAAACCTATCTCTTAGGGTGAAGAACTTCGTCAATTTACAATTGAACATAATCCATAGTTGGTTGTTGACCTTTGTCTGTGTCTTTATGGCTGTGGATCTTTAAAGGGTTGTTTGTTATTGTTATGAATTTTAAAATAATAAGAAAATTGAAAACAAGATTTGAATTTCTTTTTCATTTTCTAATAAAAATTGACAATTGAAAACTCTTCAAACAAAAAAAAATTAATTTAAAAAAATTTAAAATTTTTATTTAGGACTCAGGTTGTGATTAGATCGATACCATATTCGAGATCTTTAGCTACACTAAGGGTGTGTTTGGTATTGCGGTTGTTGTTGTGCTTTGAAAAAAGTTGTTTTATAAAAAGTATTTTTAGTTGAGGTTGGTTTGGAAAAATATATGTTTGGTTAAAACTGTGGTTGAAACTGAGGTCGAGTAAAAAGTAGTTTAATGTGTTTGGTTAAAAAAATACTTTTTAAATTAAGATTATAAAATAATATATATATATATATATATATATATTGTTTTTAATTTAAATATTATAGATTTAACTATTGTTATTAAATCATAAAATAAATAATACTTTATATAAAATATTTTGTATTGTTCCATTAAACTATCTATAATTTCATCACGTATAAAATACATCCGATAAGGGCTACAGTTTCATTGGTTTTGTAAACGCGCAACAACTTTAGATAAAATATCATCAGAAATAAAATTAGAATTGTGATCAAATTCTACAAATATTATGTCATCAAGCGATCTTCTTCTAATTTATATAGTGTTATTGTATAATGTGAAAAACTAATTTTTCAAATAAAACACAATTAAAAATAAAAAAATATTTTTTTTTACTGGATCGGATCTAGCTCAATATATTTTTATAGTTTTGGATCGGGTCCGGTATCTACTGTTCATGTGAATTAATTTCACTTTCCACTGTTCACTTAAGTGCACAGTGGAGAGTGAACTCTCCACATGAGAAGACCCAGCATGGACCGCAGGAGAAGAACGCAGGAGAAGCAGCTAAAACCTACTTCTCACGAGCTGAGGTTCTTATTAGGTGGGACCCATGTAAAACAATGTGAAGTTTGGATTAACCAAACACTTCAATTCAGCTTTTATTTTGTGTCGATGTCGATGCTGCAGTGCCAAACGGGCACTAAGTTGTTTAAAAGTGTAGTTATGATTGCTTTTCAAAATATTTTTCATTCAGAAAAATATCAAAATAATATATATTTTTTAAAAAAAATTATTTTTGATATCAGTTTATCAAAATAATCTAAAAGTATTAAAAAAATATTAATTTAAAATAAAAAATTTTAAAAATATTTTTAAAATACAAAAACAAACATTAACATCATGTCGTTGAGACTAACCGGGTAACATCTCGAGAGTCAAACCATTAAACTATAAAAGAAAAACTAAAAATAGTGCGTGTGAGCATATTTATGGGAAGAGAAGAAACAAGTTCAGAAGGCACGGAAGAGCAATTGTGAAGAAGGATTAGGATAAAACACCTAATTAAGAAAGGATATTGTCATTCTATGATCGATTAGAAACAAAATCGTATTCTTCCTTCTTTTTTTTATTCACAGCAATAATTTATTCACGGAAGAAGAAGAAGAACAAAAAAAATGAAGTCTGCCCTTAAGATCATGATCTTAAATGAAAATTTATGTCAAATCATATCTTCTCCTTGAATCTAACTTTAGCAAAATGAGCGTAATGGAAAGGTACTAGCTAGAATGTTTAATAGAGAAGATGACGAGAGAGGGATGCAACTTTTGACAACGACGTGGATATCAGCTGGCTGATCATCTTCCTCCTCCCATGTCTGTCAAAAATCTCCACAGAAATTATGACAGCTACCAACGGAAAGGGCTTTAGTGCCAGTTTGAATCTGGTGATTGGTCGAAGGGTAATTGTCATTGCAATTTTCAAAGCAGGAGAAGAAATTAAGGGCTCCCTATTGGAATCTTATTTGTGCCATTACCATGAAAACCGTACCAAAGTCTGTGTACTCGATTTGATTGAAATAATATAGTTTTAATTTTTTATTTAAGGCAGTACATTATTGTTTTGGAATGTTTTTGTTTTTTAACGAGTCAAGTATGCCATGTGTTATCGTTGATTTTTTATTGGATCAACTATCGAATATTATTTTTAAAACCCATACAAGGTAGATCCTAGATGAACCCAAATTAAGTTTAATAATTGTGATTTATACTGCTACGACAACCAGAGGGAAAGGATGTAGAAAATAAATGAAAAAGAAAATAGGAATAAAACTAGAAAAGCATAATAATAATATAAAAAAAAATAAGAAGAATTAAAATTAACCAATAAGATATATATTTTTATGTATAAAAATAGTTAATACAACTTAATTTAGCAAGCAAGTATTTGCAACACACTAAAAGCAAATAACCTAGAATTGTTGAGCTCTCTTCGAGATATAATTGTTTTATAGCACACAACAAAACAAAATTATCATTAAGGATCGTAAAGTTCTTTTCCAATCATAATTGTTTTGTAATATGCAGCAAAGTAAAATAATCAACAAGAATAGTTGGATTCTGATAACAACATAAATATAAAAAAAGCATTAGATGAAAGGTTTGCTATAAGTCAAAATCCTAAGAAATCAAGTGTACTATAAATATGGAGAGTCAATTAAAATATTCAATTTTTATTTTTCTATGTCTTCATTAGCCAATGTTATAAAATTATATAAATCATATTGTAAGATTTCACCTAATAGCTTAAACTTTTGAGTGAGAAGATTCTTTGATATGATATCAAAGCTTTGTTGACCAAGTAGTCACAAGTTTAAATTTCACCACCCCCATTTCATTTGATAAAAAATTAAACACGGATCAAATGGCTTTTATTTGAGGGTATGTGATAAAGAAATTATATAAATCATATATTGGGATCTCATTTAACAACGTAAGCTTTTGGATGAAATGGTTCTTTGACAGTGAAAAAGCTATTACAACATTTTATAAATATAAAACTAGAAAACTCTAATAATACTAAATAGAAAAAATAAACTAAGAAGAATATTCTTTTCAAATAGAGAAAAAAAAAGCTAGAAAAATATCATAAAAGAATAGGAAAATATAAAATAAACAAAAAAAATATCAATTTTCCTATAAAAAAAAACTCCTGCGTCAACAAGTATCCCTTTGACAACAACAGAGTGCTGATTATTTTCTCATGTCAATTCTTTAGTAACTTGAGCATCATATGGGTCTCCAAGGCATGGATCGTGGATGCACCCGAATTTGTTACTTCCACTAGGATCCAGGAAATGCCAAGTGATATTTGACTCCATTGAAGCTCATCTCAAGACACGAATTTGTGTTGTCATTTATCAGTATGTTTAAACACGAATAATCTTCTCCCTTTTCTTTTCTATTTCTAAATTAAAGCAAAAACATGAACCAAAAGGATCATATATTGTATCCTTACCAATTTTCTCGGGGGTTGAAGGAACTCCACCACATCAAATATAACTTCATGACTGCGCTGATATTTTATTGATATTATCGCTTTTTTGTGGATTTTCTTAATGTCTTTTTATTTTTTTATTAATATATTTTTACAGTGACTTTTCTGTCACTTATTTTTTTCAAGATAAAAATAACATTACAATTGAATCCTTTAAAATCAAATGATAAATGATACACAACAACTTGTGAATTTCAAAAGAGAGACAAAACACTCTTCAAGTCTCTTTCATCCCTTACTCTCAACTAAACTAATGCTTCGCATCTAAATGGAAACCCAACTTTCACTCATTTCATGTTTATTTCTAGCTTTGTGTTCGGACTTTTGGCCTTTTTGTGGTTTGTGGTGTTGTTGTGGCGGTGGGTGGGCGGTGTAGGGTTTATCGATGATGGGTTGTTGGGTTAGTTGTAGGTCCAGACCTGTCGTGATTTGAGGGAAAGGGTTGTGGTGGTAGAATATTTAATCTTTGGTTCATGGATTTCTCAAAGCCGGTGCAAAATTAAAAGGAAGGATTTGAAAGCTAAAAGGAGAGATTTAAGTGTTTGTAGGGATTTGAATTTTAGCAACAGATAAAAAATGAGATTCAAAGGGAAGACTTTCAAAAGGAGAGATTTGTGAGAGTTTGGGAAGGGATTTGGGTTTAAATAGTTTGGATCAATTGGTTATAGAAAATTGAACAAAAATAAGAGAATAAGAAAGCTAAGAAGAAGGAGAGCAGCGGAAAAAGAGAGGAATTGGAAAAAAAACGGAGAGAAGATTTGGAAGAAAAGGAGCCGGGGGAGAGAGAAGAGTAACTTCTCTTATTTCATCATCAATAATCCAAAACCATATTTTAGAAAATTAACAAAACAAATCAAAACCAACAAATAGAATTATGGAGCACTAAATAAAATATTGGGCTATCCCCTATTTTACTACACAGCCGAACATGGGTATAAACTGTGTTTCAGGTCCAAGTGTCCTCACCGCATTCGATTACAAGCATTTCATACATCTAAAACACAATCTATGTGAAAAAATATTTACCAAGCCCTAAACAACCCTCGCTAAGAACTGAAGCATGAACCGATCAGTGAAAGAAAAAAAAAAACACCGGTGATAGCTTTTTATTCACAAGCATGTCGCCATCTATGTAGATCTGTATCATCCCACGAAGCAAAAATGGAGAGAGAGTGCTGACATAGCTAGTAAATTTACATTAGGCAGGTCGGTGTTAGTGCTGTGAATTGTTAGTGACCTCTAATGATGACCTGAAAGACATTAATTGAGAAATATCAGACTTGGTATGTCAAATTAAATTGCTGCCCACTTGAAGAAGGAAAGATGAACAGACAAATATCGAAAGACTCTTACTTGGAAGACTTGGAAGACTTGGGACGTCGATTACACATATTTGTAAAGAACTTGTGCAAAGGAGTTTGTGGAACAGGTATCAGTTTAGCTAGAGCAGCAAGCGGCCAGCTGATTGGACAGAAAAATAAAAAACTAGAGTTCAGACATGCAAACATGATCTAAATGGTAAGAGAATAACACGCATAGGATGTTTTCTGGAAAGTATATCTCGTGTTTGCTTCGTACACCATATTCATAAATGACATTTGAAGAAAATCACTTCACTTACCTGATAAAACCAATAATAACTGAAAGCAGCCACTGTTTCCAATTGAGCTTGACGGTAGAAGTAAACTTTCCAACGAACTCAACTATGATTACCTATAAAAACACACGAGAAAAAAATAATAATATTAATGCTCATGGACAGCACAAAAAAGGCCCAAAACCTAGGGCATTGAAGAATTTAAGAGGGGCTAATATAACTGCTCTTACCTGAAGTACGAGTGTTATTGCAATTATAGCAATGAATACGTGGTTTTTTGAAATCCCTTTGAAAATATTCTTTTCATCTGGTTTCCGGGCATTAAATTCGTTGAAGATCTGCATTTCAAAAAATTAGTCCCTTATCATGCCTTGTAGTTAGGAACTCTCAACAACCAAATCATACAACAATGCTTAAGATGGGATTTAACTAGAATCATTTTAATTGTTTGTTCCTTCAGTTTATTAAGAGCAGTTAAAAGACTTACCTGACAGAGCACAAAGGCATTAAATATCAAGGTATTCTTCACTTCGGTCGCACGCTGAGGGGTCTCATGCTCCAAACCTAGTAAACTCTCTCCTCGAAAATTAAGGACAAGCAGCACGGTCACTTGATATCCTGCCTAAAATTTTAGAAACCACAATCAACAGTTACCATTATTGTATGTTATGTGACTTGAAAAAAAAAAAAAAAACTAAGCAGAAAATTTATAGCAATTTGAAGTGTTAATATTGACAAGATAGATAGAATAAAACCAAACACTAAAACGTACCTGTATCAGCAGGTTCCTCCACATGATATTTGTTATTAGTGGTTCCCTGAAAATGTGTATACACCATAAGGTAAATAATAGAAAATGCAAAACCATGTCCCAGTTATTTTGATAACAGAGAAACAAAAGGAACATAATGAGACACCAAGTAAATTAAAGACCAGAACTGAGACATTTTACCTAGGAAATATCCTTATAGAATAAAGGCACCACCATTTTTACAGAAGAAACATATACTAATACTCACACAAGTTATCTAATAATAACAAAACGCAAACAAATGGCTGAGTTTTAGGCTGAGGTAGGAAGGTTTGAAATTTTAGTAAGGGGAAGCCATTAATCAGGTTCAAGAATCGAACTAAAACAGAGCCATCTACTTCTCTAAAGTCCAGATGAGACACTAGTTGTAACATACATACATACAATACCCAGGCATAAAATGCTTGGACAAATCAACACGGCGTCTCCAATTCTAAAACTTTACAGATAAAATTTTCAACTCATTGTATTACAAAGAAAGGAGGACACTGTTCTAAGCATAAAACAGGTCGAGTTCAGTTTTAAAATTTTCAACATTTTACACACCGACAAGGTGCCAACCAACGTAGCATTTCTTACCGGCGACCAACTGGAGATCTATTCATCAGGTGATCTGTTGGAGGCTCAGTAGCCAGTGCCAGTGCTCCAAGAGTATCCATGATAAGATTAACCCAAAGGAGCTGTATTAATAGATAGAAACATTAGCATGAATACAGACTAACTGAAACAGTTAACCTTTTTCAGTTGTGTGATACTAGGAGTGAAAATACCTGCACTGCATTTAATGGGACTTCACCAGAAGACATTGCAGACACAACATTTATAATGAGAGCTGCAACATTAACTGTAAGCTGAAACTGAATAAATTTCTGGATATTTGCATATACAGATCTACCCCAACGGACAACCTGCATTAAGGAGACATTTAAAATAATTGAAACTTGCACTTTCAAAAAGAATGAAATAATAATAGCACAACTTGGCCCTAAAATGCTTATCAACTTGGGCGTTCAATAATATTTAGTTAGTCTATGGTCGTAATGAGTAGCAACAAAAGGCCTAAGACCTTGATCTACTGTGACAAGTCAAGAAGATAATTTTGAAGAATGTGATGTCCTGCAATAGCATAAAAAAGCAAGGATTCTAATTCAAACTAAATTAGCTGAAAACAGTGTCAACCTTCACGACTGAAGCAAAATTGTCGTCCAAAATTATGATATCTGAGCTCTCTTTAGCAACTTCTGTGCCTTGAATACCCATTGAGAGACCAATGTCTGCCTGAACTCAAAAAATGAATAATAGCAATGTAGCAAGTCAGAGTACCTTGTGAAAAGAGATAACTGATTATAATAATATTAAGAACCATTGATACAAAAACATAACAAAACTAGGGCTCTGCACTATTCTCTTAAGCAAAGACCTCAACCCAAACCAATTCAAATTTGTTTTGTTAGAAAACCAAGCATTGAAATTATTAACCAAAACCACTGTTTTGTGAAGAAAAAAATAGCGCTTGAAATCATCGACAGATAATGAAGGGTTGCTACACATTTTAAGGAAAAGGAACCAGTTAGGAGAGATGCCTCAGATATAGGACCCTAACTTCCAGATGCATTTTGAATTCTAAACTCCCACCAAACTTCCTCTAAATGAACTG
This sequence comes from Populus alba x Populus glandulosa, assembly GCA_033617975.1. Lineage (NCBI taxonomy): Eukaryota > Viridiplantae > Streptophyta > Magnoliopsida > Malpighiales > Salicaceae > Populus > Populus alba x Populus glandulosa. Next base: position 13,202,028 of record CM066160.1, read on the forward strand.
TGTGGCACTCTTTCTTTGAATGCATGGAACAATTGTAACAGCGTTGAAAAAGAAGAAGAAGTCAAACCTCATGTAATGCAGGAGCATCATTTGTTCCATCTCCAGTTACAGCAACAACATGTCCCCTCCTTTTCAATGCTTGCACAAGCAAAAGCTTGTCATTCGGAGAAGACCTCCCCATCACCTAAAAGATTTTGAATAGCACATGTTTCTAAGAAATTTGGCTCTTTTAAGTATCAGACAATTTGCAAATATACAAAAACAGAAAAAACTAATAACAAATGGAGACAATTAATTCTTACTGAGATCTTCTCTGCGATTTCTTCTCTTTCTAAACCTTCATATTCACGAAACACTCTTCCTTCAATAACATTAGGCTCCACAGCATCTTCTTCTGAATTCAGTATCCCACATTCCAAAGCAATTGCTTTAGCAGTTTGAGGATTGTCACCAGTTACCATGCGAACCTACGTACAAAAGTTCCTTGTTATTATTTCAATGCCTGGCATAATCAAATAAGCATGTATTAATGAAGAAGGGTCTAAGATTCAACACTCCTATTTGTGGAATGGCATCAACTTGATACAAAAATAAAATTGTAACACTAGACTTCATCTAATTGTAACTCTCTCAATCATAACCATATAATGTTCTATTTTGTGTAATTGATGCATACAATTACAGAATCTTGATGGCTAAAAACGTCTGCAAGCAACACATTAATTAGAAAAGGTTCAGATGACTTCCCAACAAGACCCAGCAACATCCCCGGTAACAGGAAACAGGGAAATAGAAAGTAATCTGCACTTCACTTAAACTTCCTGGCCACCAATTTATGTTTGCAGGTCAATAGAGGTCTCGTGTTGTTTATCAGGACCAATTTCATGCTCTCAAAAGATAAATTTATAAAGACTGTGTGTGTGTGTGTGTGTGTGAGAGAGAGAGAGAGAGAGAGAGCTCAGCAGGAAAAGAATTTCCCACACTTTCAGAATCACCTCCCAGCAAAACTATAGTTAAAGTTCATGAACAAAATCAGTTGTCCTTGGCTGCTTTTAAATATTTTAAGTGTGGAAGAAATAAAAGCATGATCTATCTTAGGAACTAAAACCTTTTTCAATGCATTTCCCCCTTAATTTGAGAAAACTCTCAAATATAGAATTATATTTGACCCAATAGCAACAATCTTCTAAGTGAGATGGTTCTATTTCTCAATCTTTCTTACTTGCTCCTACGGAACCAAGAGGTCGAAAAGATTGAGAAAAATCGGTCATTCACAACCACTGATTAAGGATTTCTCGAAAAGTTAAGAATTATTAATCCTTTTTAGAAATCGAATGGATTCGGACTTATACATACGCGAGGAATGTAATCAAAAAAGAAAGAAGATGAGTTCTTCTTTCTTTTATCACTTAGGAGCCGTGCAAGATAAAAGTCTCAAGCACGATGAACAGCATTAACATTCAAAACTAAAACCTAGATAACACTTATATTCAACTCAATCAAACTACTTTTATATTTAAGGGAAAACAAAGCAAAGTAGAAAGAGAAATATAAACTAGCTGAGCATCAAATATCACAATGACTTGACTCTCTAGGAGATGGGAGAGACCAAGACATAGGAGCATTGCAATCAATATAGAGCAAGATATCAAAAGTTTAGTAATTTCAGAGGCAACGAGCACAAAAAAATTAGAAAATAAATAAATAAATAATGACCTAAAATATGTGGTTCAGAGATTCTGAAGGAAAAATAAATCTGTTATGTATAATCCCAAATTGTTTTTCCAAAATAATCTTTCATACCAGAATTGATACAAGTTCAAAGTTATCAGAAACCAGCATTCAGCAAGCTGAAGTATGAATCCAAAAGAGCTTTTATAATACAAAAAAGGTTGGAGAGCAAAAAAGAAATTGCAGCATCATACAACAAATAACTGATAGCATATCAATCATGCAGACGTGTTAAAACATGACAAGCAAAAATACCTTAACACCAGCATTTTGGCACAGTCGAACAGCATCTCTCACACCTGGACGACATGGGTCCTGCATAATTTTATATACAAGGTAGCATGCAAATATAAATCATAACAGTCTGAAATAAAATTCAATTATATGCGAAAATGTAAATGTTCAGCAGCTGAGTGAAACAAAATTGTGTAAATATAAATGTTAAGAGCCAAGTGAAGCAAAACTAGATTACATAAATCAACAAAGTGAATGAGTAAATTAGTTGCATCTCACAAGGCCATTAGTAGAACAGCATTCTTGGTGTGATAAATAAGATGTCATCGTAAACAAGTGGGATAAATGATAATCTCGACCATATGGCAACATGTACCTTTATGCCAATAATTGCAAGCAAAATAAGATCATCTTGAGGAATCACCCATTGAGTTAGTTGTTGTTCATCAGCTGGAACTTTGTCCATGTCATATGTTCTATACGCAATGGAAACACAACGCAAACTACTGCAAGCCATATCTTCAATAGCTTTCTTAAAAAACGACACCTGAAATCAATCACCAGTTTCACCAAAAAGAATCCTATTATAATATGGACGATACCATCAACAATAGCAGGTGCCTCTTAAAATGATGAAACAAACATTATTGCTTTTCAGTTCTCTAAATAAAGAGAAAAGACTGATGTGAGAGACAACAGAAAACAACATTTCCACTCAAAGAACTGTGACTAACCTCCTTTTACCAAACACATTACATGGACAAACTTAATCAGAGAAAGCAATCATTTAAACCAACCTTGTCTTGATCCAATGGCACTGTGTTACCACTTGCATCAACATATTTTGTACATGAGGCTAAGACTATTTCTGCAGCCCCCTTCCAATGTATATGCACTTGAGAGTCGGGCTGTAAAAAACAATTTTGAATCACATCTAAGAGCAGAAAACAATATTGGTTCAAATTCACAATTTTCAATTAGTTTCCTAATTATATATGGACAACATTACTGGCCTGTATAAAAAATATTGTGGGCCATGATATCTAGAGCTTATGAATTGCATAGAAAATAAAATTTACTGTGCTATTTTTATTGCCCACCAAAACTTTAGCAAAAGAAAGAATTCTGAGTATTGCTAGTCAACGATGTTCAAATGAGTCGAATTACTTCATACACACAAGCAAGGTTCTAAAGGTCTCAGTTTTAGCAGATTGGTGCAATGGATGAATCATAAAGGTAACGGTTCAATTGGTATTTACATAAATGAGTTGAGTTACAAAAAACAATAACAACACACTCTTGGGCTTTTCACAATCTTAGAAATGAAGGATAGTATGTACTTGATACTCTTTTAAAGAGAAAGAGAAGCACCAAACAAAAATCAACTTTTCCCAAAGCACAGTCCCATACTGGACTGTCAATTTGCTTTCACTAAGGTTACTATAATATAACAAATTAACAATGTAGTTATATTACCAGCTGTAGTGCCACCCCGCCTTTCTTCTTCTCAGAGTTGAATGGGAATACATGAATGATATTCGATTCAGATCGGACAGCATCGAAATTCATCCCCAGCTACCAACAAGGAATACCCATTATCTGATTTAGAATTCAAAATTTCACCTTATAGCAAACAAGAGTAAGTTAAAAAACAGACCTTGATTGCCCATCCCATAATGGCCTTTTCTGTTGGCGATCCAGAAATCTCTAGATCTCCACCTCCCTGCCAAAGAGAAGTGACAGCAAATCATATGATGCCCTAGATACTTGATCAGCTGCTCAATTACATTTTTCATATTTAAGAAAAAAAAAGCATGAGAAATCCCTTGAACTTACCTCAGGAACAAAAACACTGCCGGTTGTGTTTTGTGCAATACCTTCAATAAGTAAAGAAGACAAAATAGGAGGCAACTGTGATTTACTTTCAGGAAGATCCATTTTTTTCCCTCCAGAAAAAGCTTCCACAACAGTCATCTGTGAATCAAAGAGGTCTTTGAAATTAACACGAGAAGAAAGACACTGACCCTATTACTCACTCCCCCATCCGAGTCCAGGAAAAGCTATGAGAACAATCTTTTCCTCCAGATTCACCTGATTCAAGGTCAAAGTTCCAGTCTTATCACTGCAAATAGTGGTGGCAGAGCCCATGGTTTCACAAGCAGAAAGCCGGCGCACCTGCGATTCAACTTCTATTTAGCCAGAGTGTCAAGGTCATCAAAACCACCAACAATAATAAAGAACATCACATACCAAAGCCTTATCTCTCATCATTTTTCTCATCGAGTATGCAAGACTGTCATAGAAGAAAAAAAAAAAACAAAGAAAGAGAAAGAGTCTGTTTTAAGCATAACATGTTCGATCATGAAACCAGTATATGAAAGTCAGAGGTAGCATCACCGGCTATATAAAAGGAAAGATGGGAATTAATCTGCTACAAAAGGTAATAATAAAATGCATGGGTTAATGAAAGATAGTAGTAATTTGAACTTGTGATGACCGCTGATGAAAGAAATAATGGATGATGTTTGGATAAACAATGTTGCCCAAGATACTGGACTAATTTTACAAGGTAAACTCACGTTAAAGTAACTGCTAAGGGAAGCCCTTCAGGCACTGCAACTACAACAATGGTGACCTACAAGGATTATAAAGTTAGTTAATCAGAGGCATGTAGAGACTAAGGAGAATGTTTGAAGAAAGGAGCACATACCGCGACGGTCAGAATTTTAACGGCTCCATCTACTGCTGTACTAACTTTTGTTTTACCCGCTACAAACTCAGGACTTCCATCAAAGTTTTTTGTATGTCCAGTGAAATATCTGTTGGATCAAATTTGCAAATTCAACATACAGACATAAAGAGAGGTGAAGAGGACAAAGAAAAAGATATCACAGTTACCTGACCAAGAGGACTACCAAGACAAGCAAAGCTACTGTCAGCCCCACAATACCAATGAAAGTTGCGACCCCATTCAAGCGCACCTGTAAGCAGTCACTAACAGTCACATATGATGCTTATAATATAAAGGTTATTACAAACCAATATTGAGAAAACCAACCTGCAAAGGTGTTTCTTCACCATTGTCTTCTGAAATACTAGCCATGAGCAACCCCCATTCAGTATTAATTCCAACACCTGTTACCTGCAGACAATGGGGAAAAAAAAAAGACACATAAGCTAGCAAGGTAAATAGAGGCCAATAAACCATCAACCCCTACCATGAAAGCACACCCTTTGCATCCTTATTTATATCTGTCAGTTGAGAACAAGATTTTGACAATCAACAAGCAAGCAAAGTTTCAATCCTTTAAAAGTGAAAGCCTTTGATAGCTTCAGGAACATTACAAAACTGGTTTTCAATAAGTGGTGGAACTATGGCAATGTTATCAATGAACATGGAAAAAAAAAAAGAGGGAAAGAAGAACGCAAAACAAGCATGAGGAAAATTTACATCTACAAAAAAAGATTCCTCGAAGCATTCCCCAAATCACCAACGCCACTCATCCCAATGGTGCTTTCCCTTGCAAGGACTGAAATCCTCTCATATTCTTTAGAATGTGATATATCTAGCTGTTTTAATCTTAGCCATCCAAATTAAAAGAATGGCTAGTGGATATTTCAAACAAAAGCAAATCTAAAATTTCAGGATAATTACTGCCATCGTTCTACATAGATATTCTTTGATGATTCAACTCTAAGAATGAATAAACAGTTAGAAGAAAATTAAAAAGAAAAAAGAATTGAATCATTTACACCATCCATTTCTTGTTCAAGCACAGATGCAGAAGTTGGGTCCACAGTTAACAATTTGAAATCAGATTCCTTCTTGTGCACTATTTGAAGCATCATCAGAAAGTACACAAAAAAACAATGATTCACTTGGCAAGTTATTTATTGATTATCCATTTCTTCTTTTGATTATAAATCTTTGATGAAATGCAGCCTGTACTTTTTTATATAATTTGTTTGCTTTTTCTTTTTTAGTTTTCCACAATGAATTGAGGTGTATAATTACTTGTTTATGCAAAATATGAAAATAGTTGTGTTGGAATTTGGATAGTAAGATCTTGCCCATTAAATTTGGAAGGCTACAATTAAAATATCATGTCCAAATGAATGTGAGAGGGATCCGAATACCCCATGCAGAGTAAAAGGGATGGGGTAAGGCCAGGTTGAAGACAAACCCTCGGTCCCTCAAGGACAAACAAAAAGATTGCTGCACGTACTGCCAGCCCTTTTCCCTCTTTTTACTCTCTTATTTCCTTTCAAATACATAGAAACCAAAAACAATGTTGAGACCCTAACTGTATCCCTCCATTAGTTGCCTTTGATGAGCCAACAAGATGGATTTTTAAAAAGTTGAAAATTATTGTACTTAGCAGAGGGGAATAGAAAGAGAACAAAAATGAGAACATTTAAATTTTACCAGCATAGTGCCACTACCATCTGCAACTTTGCAGCCAGACATTAGAAATGGTTCCCTGGAATTCTTTTGGACCTGAATAAAAAGCAATCAAACTTGAATACAAAGAGCGTAATAATGCATTATCAGCAAGTTGAAAGACAAATCCAAGGCTTACAATCTTGCTTTCTCCAGTCATGCTTGATTCATCAATAGAAAGGGAGTGACCAGTAATTAAAATTCCATCAGCAGGAACCTGGAGAAATATGAAGGACGCCAATGAAGTAGGGGAAGAAAATGAAAATTACCAGAAAAATGAAAATTACCTGATCACCAATGTTAAGGGGTATAACATCACCAGCAACAATATCATATATTGAAACTTCAACTCTTCTACCTCCTCTGGTAACCTACACAGGAGCCTTTAAATTTAAATTTAAAGTACAAGACAAATAAATGCCCATAATTAAAAATAAAATAAAATAAAACTGCCATAGTAGAAAGGCACCTCCAAATGTATGTTTCTCTTCTCCTCGTTTAAATTTTGAAACTGAAGAGATTGCTTGTAGTCACTTATAGCTGAAGAAAGAAAGGAAGAGGACATATAGAAAATGATTCTAGTAGATGCTCAAAGTTCAAGCTAATATTAGTGACCACAGAAAAAAGCAAAACACTCATATCCATCTATGATATATAACATCATCTCCATCAGGCTAGTCCTTGGAAGAAAATTTGGACTTTTAACAAAATGACCAAAGAGCATGACCAGATTGTCTAAGACATGACTCTTAAAGTATCTTATATGACCCACCAGTGATATTTGGCTAGCCCCCCAAAATAACTCATTCAAACATTAAGAAATCCAATAAAGCAAGCAAATCACAGTTGAAGGCTTTTCTTTGATCTTCCCAACCAGATGAACAAAGACAAACAGGATAAATGACAAATACCAAAAAAGCTGGTAGGTCAGACAAGTATTCTTCCACTTCTCAAAAATTATAGCACTTTATAGCAGTCCAAGAGTTCAAGCATTATTATAGTCAAATAATAACACAGCATTCACAAAAACCTATATATATTGGCATACTTAAATGGATCAACGTGAAATGGCAAATGATGACACAGCATTTGCAAAAATTATAGCAGTTCAAGATTTCAGGCATTATTATAATCAAATAATAACGCATAGCATTCATATATATATATATTAGATGGATCGATGTGATGTGAATGGATTCAATATATCAAAAGCCAAAACAGTCAATGGTTCTCCATTTTTTGTTCACTTCTACATTAATGGTAGTTCTGTTAATTAAGCAATATTGTTGTTGCTTAGAATCTCTTCTATTTCCAATATTTGCAGCAAGTAACAGTTTTGTGATTGTTATTGGGAAGTTTTTTGTAAATTCAACACACACACACACATCCAGCAACAGAAATCGATACAAAGAAATGCAGGGAAACACAGCACAGATATGTAACAAGGCACCAGGCGTCATCCTACAAGACCAACCACAGTGTTTCATCTATAGGAATTTTAACACAAGAAACCAAATAGATTTGACAAACTTAACATTGTAACTGAATCACATAAGTATTATCCTGAGAAGATTAAAACAAAAAACTCTACTAAGCAATGGGGGATCCACTAATTTGCTACTCTATACAAAACTTAATTTTTCCCAATTCAAATACATAAAGCGCTATAAATGTTTCTCCATACCTGTCACAACAATGACAAGAATAACTGCAAAAGCAATGCTGGCCCCTTCATACCATCCTTCCTTGACACCCTGCAAAAGAAATGCAAGACCCTCTGAATAAGTATGCAACAATATATTGATCAGATAAAGGTCACGAACCATTACAAAAACATAAAGCACGCAAGTTGACATGGAGACCACATTCAAGAAACTAGATGAACTTATTGGCAATTTTCTAGTGTTTTAATGCACCAATGCCATCTTTTTTTCATTATTTTTTGTGTGTCTGTGTGTTTACATCCCTATGTTTATATGTGTGGATTGCAAGCGTATGATTCTTTTTCTTAATCAACCATCAATCTTGTTTCCCAAAAGCAAACCAGATTATTGCTGTGTATATAATGTAAGCAGACGGGAAACCAAAATTTATTCGCCTCCAAGAAGCGAGGATCAGGTTATCGGAAGTTAAATGAATCGATTCATTGAAAGCTCTGGATGAAGCATTCTTCTGGTTCATATGGTCAAATAATCGTGGCACAATCAGTTATGCCCTGCAGAAACTCACCTCTGTCTTCATACCCAGCACCAAAGAGGCCACTGCAGCTACCATCAATATGATCAAAGTAAGATCTTGCCAAGCTTCCCAAAGGAACATCTACAGAAAGCACCATACTAAATTCAATCAAGGGTGTACAGTACTCCTCTTCTTTTTTGGTCAAAGAAGTAGAGAAAGAAGGGGAAAAAAAGAAGGAAAAGTAAGCAATGATACTAAGTACAAATCTGCAAAAGAAGTTACCCAAAAAGTCCTTCCTTTTTTCTGAGGATATGTATTTGATCCAAATGCATTCTTCCGTTTCAATAAATCAGCATCATCTTCATGAATTCCCTTCTCTATATCAGTTTTCAATGCATCTGCAACCCCTTTTACCTGGTATAGATATAAAATAAGAAAATGAATCTAAGATAAGAATAGTAAAATGCTACAGAGAACAAAGAGAGTGGTAGACTTACCCCTCCGAGTGCCTCCAAAGCATTATGATCATGATCCCTCGTGATTGCAGAAATTTGCCCCACGCTAATTCCAAAATCACCAGTGGGGGGTGGATGTTGTTCTGTGTGTCCTGCCATCCCCAAATTTCGGTTAGTTCACATACTACCAGCACAGTATACCATACTTCTTGTGACGGGAATGCAATTAAAAACCTGTGGTGCACTGAACATCTCGGAGAAATCATAAATTACCCGTTCAACTAACACACCAAAAAAATTAACAGGAAATCTATTATAAACAGTATCCAATATAAACTTCAAAAATTCCACCGTGCATCAGACCAAAGTAACCATCTGTCAAAATGAGAACCATGAAATAAAAATAAACAAATACGACCAAGAAAAAGAATGCCAACGATTTTCCAGCAAGACGCAATGCCCTTCGCAGCAAATAACATCAAGTAAACAAAAAGAAAGAAACATAAGTGGGGGGAAATGAAATCAACTAAGAAATGAATAAAAGACCAGATAACACATCTAAAATTCTGAAGAAAACAAATGATTATTTCACGCTAAATACAGCAGACGAACAAGAATGCGACAAATATAATAATCATTTCATAACACATGATAATGAGCACAAATATTCAAACAATTACCATAACAATCGCCTAATCAAACCATATCATACTGTGTTAACAAAACCACACCACATTAAGCACGGTAAAGGAACGGGAAAGTACCATTGGATACATTATTCCCAGCTTCCTTGAAAAGATGTGCAGCCTAATACAATACCAAAAAAAAATTAAAATTAACAAAACGTAACCTCCTGCAAATCAAAACATTAGAAAAAAAAATTATCATTATTAATTAAATCTAAAGCATTATTTACCCAAATCACTTGCGCATGTGATCTTATCTTGCTTAATATTCTCTTCTTCTCCTCTTCCTTCTTCAAGTCCAGAGTATATCGGAATCTTCTAGAAGCATTAAGCACGAGTGCAGCTTTCTACGAAATCCACACACATTTACATTAGAAACATAAAATAAAAACTAATTACCTTACCTTATAAATCGCAAAAAAAAAAAAATTAACACAGAGAGACTCGAGAACGTACCCGCCATCTGCGGAGGCGGTCGATGGGAGCGTTTTTGGTGCTGACGATATCAAAAGGACCAGACGAGTCGTCGGCATCATGGCCGACGTCAGTAGAACGATTTTCACCAGCTTCCAAATCATCTCGCTGGCGTGTACACGGCGAGCCTTTAAACAAACTTGTCATTCTCTTATTTCTGTCGTCGGGGAGATGGCACCACCGTCAGAAAAATCATCTCATTTTCAGTTACTTTTTCAATCATTAAAATCATTTAAAAACAAACAGTTACTCTTTTCAAAGAAATCTACACTCTCAAGAATAGCTTCTGCCTGCTTGCTTAAAAATGCGATTTAAAAAATAAATTAAAAAAAAAAACAGTTCGAACTTCGAAGTGATAAAACAGTAGGCTAGGCAAAGTGTAGTAGAGTGTATTTACAACTGTATTTTACTGTTGCATTATACGGAAGGATGATGAGAACAACAGGCTGCGAGAGGTTTCCCGGCTTTTTTTTACCGTGGTTAAAAGTAAATGTCGAGAGGGTTAATGTTTTTTTTTTTATGAGAAGCTGTTTTATCGGATTTTAACAAGGTAAAAATTAGGGGTGGTTCGGTAAGAAAGTGGTTAGAATGCTAATTTATCTAGTCCTTGTATTTTCGATTAATTGTTGAATTTGTCCTTTTGTTTTTGGAAATCATAAATTAGTATCTTGACTACGGTTAGAATGCTAATTTTAAAAAAAAAATGATTTTATTTTAATTTTTTTATAGTATGTGAAAGAAAAACTGAAAAGAAATGGAGGGTAGTTAGGGAAAAATTATTGAATTGTAAAGGAAAACTAACGAAAGCATTCAGTTAAAAACATATCTAAAGTTGAAGTACTGGAGTGAAATTAAGTATAAATTACAGATACTATTACGCTTACCCGATCAAGAGGTTGGCACTTGGCAGTGCTGCTGCTCCCAAGAAAAAGCTAATTAATCCTATAAAATTGAAATCTATAGTTAATTTACATAATCAAAACGAAAATGGAATGCTGCCGCAGCAGCAAAATAAACAGTGTGACGCTTCACTTTCACATCAAAAGGCACTTTCAACGGCGATAATAAAAAACAAAATAAAAAGCTCAATCACTGTAATTATATTAGCAAAGAAAAATAACAATCGCCTATCTAGTTCGAGGTCAGTGTTTGAAGATAGAAGTGATTTAAAACTCGGGTTATGTGTTATTGAGTCAATTTGTAGATTTTCAAGCTAGTCTAGATCCATTATTTTTATCTAATATAATTTTATTTTAGTTTTTTTAAAAAAAATCTTTGATTTTAATATGGCCGATTTTGGACAAGATCAAAAAAGAAATTGAAAATAAATAAATAAATTTGGGGGGGGGGGGCCGCAAAGGCGCAAACAGACAAGGATCCAAAATAAATATCAAATCCAGCCGACAGCATTGATAGCTGTGTAAGGGAGGCACGAGGCAAAGAGATGAGGGGATTGCCAAGATCAGCACTAAGGACACGGAAACCAATTTTTCTGTGGATGCCACGTGACCACCTTACTAAAAATAGACAATAAAGCAAACACCTTGCTGGCGGGAGACTTTATATTTTAAAAGTTTTTTAAAAACAATTTAAATTTTTTTATTTTTTATTTCAAATTAATATTTTTTAATAATTTAGATAATTAATTGATTTTTAAAATATTTTTAAAAAAAAATAAAATTATTTTAATATATTTTTAAATAAAAAACACTTTTAAAAATAAATTAAAACTAAACTTCCAAACATCCACTTAATCAAAGAATTTTTTAAAGGTTTTCACAAGTTCTTTATCATTTACTAGACACGTGTAAAGAATTCTCTTAAGAAAATCATGAAAAGTTAGATTTGCTGTCCGTTTGGTTTCAATATTAGCCGTTCAAAGTTTAAAATCAACATGATATATTTAAAATCTAGTCAATCAAAAAAAAATGTTACCTGGCCAGATATTTTCTTCAAGATTAGATAAATTATACATCATGTTATACATACGGCTTAATTAATATTGTTTTCACTTCCTATTCATGATGAATTTGTGATTATTATACTAAAATTTAATCGAAATAGCACCAAAAGTTCGTAAAACAATTAATCAATAGGTTAAAGTTGTCTTAAATCCATTTTCTGCAGGAAGAATAAAGCTTTAAAAAGAAGAAGAAGAAGAAGAACAAAGCTTCCTATAAGTATTCTCTATGATCATAAAATATTTCATTCATAGCAAGAAGAAGAAGAAGAAGAAGAAGAAGCATGGGAGCCCGAGAAGAGAACAAGATTATGTTTTCATTTCAAGTTTTATTTCAGAAGAAAATGTAAAATTGAACAGAGCACACAGACACCACACTGTAATCCCAAGCCTCCCTTCATGAGTTAGTCTCCATACATATGGCAATCTAAGAGAATTGTTGAAATAAAGAAAGTGCAGAGCAGAAATGTGGAAGAAGTCACAAACCAGCTGCTGGAGTAATCTCAGAAATTCTTTAACAGGCTTCTAGGAAACAGAGAGAACAATCAATGGCGACCTCTGTATCAGCAAGAAAGAGTTTTCGTGAGTTGCCTTCCCCTGTCTCTCCTTTAATATCAACAGCTAGCAGACATTATATACTAGATAATTCCGAGCTATGCCACACGGCTCTGAATAGAAAAACCTTATATGTTAAGAAAAATATCTAGGTATAGTTAATGTGCTTTTTGAAAAGCACGAAAAAATTAGCCAATTACAACGCTGATACAAAGGATAATCAACGAAGTAAATTTTTTATACTAAAAAAGAAAGGGAGAGATAGGAAGAAGATGCAAAACCAAAGCAATGAAGTAAACGCTTCAAGCTGTATCATTTACTCAAGCGACTTTACCCCTCTTTACCCCCTCAAAATATGATTCCTCTGTTCAAGAACAGTACTGATCAGACTCCCATCTCTTTCCCTTCTCTCTAAAGTTTCCAATCAGCTGATCTCAACGTACGTATTGCACTGTGAAGGATCTTGTATATCTGGACCATGCCTTCGAGCATACAAGCCTTCAAGGAACGAGCAGAGACTAGCAGGAGATTATCAAAAGAAATACCTCTAGCTATTACAGGAAACTAAATGACTTGTATGGAATATATGCACATGTGGGATCACTTCTTTAGCTTTTGGTTTCAAAGAATCACTTCGACTTGTATTCTCGTCTTAAATCTCCTGATCTGGCAAGCTTTATCACTTTTGAGTAAAGAATAGATTAACGAACCTCTTGCAGTAATCTGGAATATGGTAGCTCGGTAGATACAGTTGAGAAGGAACGATATTTGATTGAAAATCAAAGCCGGCCCACTTCCTCTTTGTCCTTCCTCTGTTTATGACGGAGTGTGCATTTGCTTGCTCTGTAGCTTTTTGTAGATTGAAATGTTAAGAAGAGTGATGTGTGCATGAAGTTAACTCTCTGACGAGGGAGGTGAGATCAACTTTTTAAAGAGAATTAAAGGTGGAAGGTGGTTGTTCGTTAAGCTTTCTTCAAGACAGTTTTTTTTTTTTTTAACATGATACTGGAGTCTTTTTTTTTTATTAAATAGTGTTAGTTTAAATGTTGTAATATTATTTTTATTATTTCATATAATTAAAATTAATTAATGCATATGTAAGTTCACTTTAGATACTAATATAAAATTTCGGTTAAGATGGTTTTGTGATATTTTTTTAATGTGTATTTAATATTGTTATATAGTGTACTTTTCAAAAATATTTTTATTTAAAAATATATTAAAATAATTTTCCTTTTACAATTAAAGGGAGGAAATACCTTGAGATAAAACTAGCATTAACTCTCCAAGGTGACCTATATGTTTTAAGCTAATTCTAAAACAATAAAACAAAAAAAAATGTTAACTCAATGACCGCTTTAATCATATAAAAAGAAAATAGCAAATATTTGCGTGCTAAAAGTTTGTGGTGCCTTTTCCAATGACAAATTGTAGAATACCAGTTTTTGAAAGGTTTGGTGGTAAATTTGATGTTTTAGTGTAATTGTAGTTGTTTTTTTAAATATTTTTTATTTAAAAATATATTAAAATAATATTTTTTATTTTTAAAATCAGCACATCAAAAAAATATTAATTTAAAATAAAAAAAATAAAAAAAATTTAAATTTTTTTAAAAACATTTTTAAAACGCAAAAATAAATATAATATTGGAGGGTAATTTTTTAAAATATTTTTTATTTAAAAATATATTAAAATATTTTTTTATTTTTTATATTATTTTATAAAATCATTGAAAAACACTGATAAAAAAACATAAATATAATATTTTCTCAAGATAGATGCAAATTTGAAAAACATCTTTAAAAGCAAAAGTTAGCATAATCCCAAGACCCCTAACATTCCTTACATTTGCATTATTCCTTTGATTTTTATTGTTTTTAAAAAAAAAAACATTGCATTGGCCAATCTAAAAAATCAATTATAGTCTCCTTTTCAATCCATTGAAAAATGACTACAACTTGATAGTTAGCGATAAAGGTATAACGACAAGCATATTTGATATTTTATTAAACTTAACAATCATGGAAAATAATGGGTGGGGAGAATTACTGACACTAGGATTGGCATTGGTAACTTCATGCTTCCCTTTTCCTCTGTCGGTAAAGAAAGCATGATTCGGACATATTTTTCGTATAGATCATAGATTCTATTTTGTTAATCGAGGTTACTTAGGATAGGCTACTTAAATTTCTGTTTATCAATAATTCAAAAATATCCAAACTTCTTGTTTTATTTACGGCTTTATTATTAGAGAGATAGTTTGAAAACGTAGTGCAAACTATATTTTATAAAATTTAATTTAATTTTTTTTATGTTTTTAAATTGTTTTGAATTGTCGGTATCAAAAATAATTTTAAAAAATTAAAAAAAAAATTAATATATTTTTAAATAAAAAAACATTTTAAAAAATAATTATTATCACACTCTTAAACATACCCATAATTTTTTTAAGATCTTATACGATAACAAACCTCGTTTCTAAGTTATATATTGCGTAACATAGCAAACACAATATTTTCACTTTTTTTTAATTTGAAATTCCTTAAAAATAATTTTAAAATGAATTTATATATTTTCAAAACATATTAATATTATTATTATTATTATTATTTCTGTATATTTTATTTGATATAGTACTGTTTCGACCTGGTAACCCTATTCCAGTATCCACTTCTTGTCACCAATTTTATGCTTCGTGATCCATTTGAGTTCTATGGCTATCATCTATCTAAAATTATAAATTTTCCTACCTAAAATCATAATAAAACACGCTTCAACAAAAGCATTGTATGTCGGCATGCAATGCCGCTGCCCGTCTCATATAGTTGTCGGCAAGCAACCTCTCCGTACATTCGTAATTCGCGGCAGATAGTGAGACTCCATGGGTCATGACTTCATTTCGAAGATTTTCTAGTACTATAGTTGAATACTAAACTAATTGTTAAATCACATGACAAGGTTTTTGTTCGCTGGAAATAATAATCTTGAAATTTATCTTATTGTTGCTAGCAGGGGTGTTAAAAAAACTGACAAATCAGAAAAACTCAACCAATAGAAAATATCAAATAAATTAATTAAAAAATAAAAAAAAAATTACTCGATCCAGTTTGATTTTAATTTCAAAAATCTGGTTCAATCGAATCTAAATGACTTAAAAAAAAAAAAAAACATCTCTAAGGACCATAACCCTAAATCATTCCATCCCTTTTCCGGTCATCCCTCTTTTTTTTGTGCTCTTCTCTCTAATTTCTCTCATATTAAAGTGTTAACTTAGCATTAATTCATCTTTTTAAGTTTTGACACCAGCTATATCTCCTCACCTTCTCCTAAGATCACTCTTTAGTCTTAATGATAGTGTCTTTCACAACCTTCACTTCACTTTTATTATCAACCATCAAACAATGGTGGTTATAATGGCTCCATGTGCATTTGCAAATCTAATTATTTCTCTAAACTTTGATTCATTTCTCAATTTTGGTTCATCCTATCATCTAATGTTAGAGATAATAATTCAAGATCTCAATTTATTTCATCATTCATTTGTTGACATGCACAAGCTTGTGTGAAAAATGGAGTGCGAGGGCTTCATGTACAACAACAACATTAAAAACAAGTTCATTTGGTTTATGGTTTTTTTTGGTTTTGAATGCTAAAAACTCGACCTGAATAGAACAAAACTGATCTGGTTTAAATCGGTTTTCGGTTTGGTCTGGGTTATATTAACAAAGAATACTATTTTTCGGTTCGATTGAATTTTTAAATTAAAACCAAACCGAACTGGATCATGAACACCCTTGCTAGCCAAGTTGAAATGCCATGATGGAGTAACTTAGGAATAATTTTATGATACTCATTTTCTATATTAATTTTTTTTAAAAAATACAATAGGAAGATATTTTTTATTTTTTTAATGGATCACAAGTTTCATATTTATCTACTTTTTCAAAATAAATTTTAAAATATAACTAATAAAATATTACTAACTATCACTATAAAGTTTTCTAAATTAACACCAACGGAAATAATTATATTAAACGAGTAGTCCCAAAGAAGAAAGTTTTGAGCAATCCTATTCATAGTTGATATTTGTGTTTCCTTTGCCCGACTTTTGAAATCCTTGTCCATACTTGACGGGGACAACGGACCGGATTCGCTTTAAGATTTTTATCGAAAAGTTGTTGTTAGTAAAAATTTAACAATGAATTTATATTATTTTAAATAACGAAAAACTTAATAGTTAATACACAAGTTGGTTATTACTGTGTTTAATTTTTAAGAATCTAATTAAAAAAGAAAAAGTCAAAGCTTATCCATTAGCGTGTTTGAAAGTTTGGCTGTAGTTACTTTTCAAAGTGTTTTTCAATAAAAAAAAAATCAAAATAATATATTTTTTTAATTTCTTAAAAATTATTTTTAACATCAGTACATTAAAATAATCTAAAAAATTTTAATTTAAAATAAAAAAAATATTTTTAAATGTATTTTTAAAACACAAAAACAACTAGGTCTAGGAAAATAAAATATAAGTTAAGATTTTAGAAATTATGATCGATAATCCTAACCACAAGAAAAAAAAAAAAAAACACAAACTTTTGACTTCGGAATACACAAGGCCACATTATTCTACGAAATTAAAAGCGACCGCATGCCTGTCTCTCCTAGTACCCGTGACCATGGGAGTTTCATTATTTCAATATCTTTCGAATGAAATGAAGTGTGTGTGTGTGACCTTGAGAGCTAGTGTACATTTTTCATCTTTTTTTTCATAATAAAGGAGCCATGCACCTCCTTCCCATAGAAAGGCAGTACTTTCCAGTACATGCATATTTTATAAGATAAATCTTTGTCGGATTAAAAAACAAAGAAAGATTTTAGGCACTTAAATTCGGCTGAGCGCACACACGCATGTATATAAGCACAGAATATTTTGCAAACAAGAACTTTTCCACAATGCTTATGTGCTTGTGTTTGTTTGTAGCCGCCACTGCAACAGAAGCCCGCAAGATATGCGAAGAAATGTTTTAAATGCTTAACATAAGGGGAAAATAAAAACAAAGGAAAAAAAGTTTTAAAAAATTCATATATTATTAATCAACTTTTTCTTAGCATAGGCATGGTGCTGTGATGAGAAATGTTTTTTTTTTTTGTAAAAAAAATACTTCAAGATTTTCTTTTTAATTTTTATATCATATATCAAAATAAAATAACAATTAAAAATATAAATTTCATTAATCTAAACACTCTCAAACATCGGGGAGTTCTAGTTCTACTCTGGAAAAGATATCGGGGAGTTCTAGCCGTCAATGAAAAACCACTATAAAAGAGCTAGAATTCTAACTATATATTGAAAGAGACATGGGGGTTTATAATTTTCTTCAGCATGAAACCACAGCTTGTTGTAGCTGGTTTCTAATTTTCGTCATTAAATTAATACCCCTCTTTTTAAAAAAAAATCATTAAATTAATAATAAACATAGTGGGTACAATTATAATATTGTTACAAATTTTTTTCCTAAGAACTTAAAATGAAGAAAAAAAAATGCACACGCCTCACACTTTAGTATTGGGTATTTTAATTTTATTTTGTAGTTAAGTGGCTTGAATTTTGCTGAATGAATTATCGTGCTTGTCACCAAGGATATTGCTGGAATTCTAAAATTAAGACTTCGTCGGCAGGGGCAGAACTCTGTTTATACAATTATGCTTGGATAATGGGTGGCCATGCCTAGACTTTGAGAAGGTTTTCAATTTAGTCCCAAGTCTTAAGACTAGCATCAAATTAAGTTAAATTGATTTCATTAAAATATCATATTCTCCTATTCTAAAAATTCTGATTCAACATTAATTTATTTAATTTAAATGTTCCTTTATACTAATCATATTATCCATTTATCTCTAAAATTTTAGTTTTCTCTTGTTTTAAGAGGAGGCTCATGCACAAGTCTGTTTGGAAACGCTGTTAAATTTTATTTTATTTTTGTAAAAAATATTATTTTTTATATTTTTAGATTATTTTAATATGTTGATCTTAAAATTAATTTTTAAAAAATAAAAAATATAATTTTAATAATTTTTTAATTAAAAACATTTTAAACCGTAACCGCTATCATAATCTCAAATAAAACATAATTTTTAAGAAATTTCCTACTTGTGTTTGAATTCCACCGTTTTTCGTAAGAAAAAGTAAAGACAAAATTTCCATTGATGATTGGTAAAGAATTAAGCATTGCAATTAATTATAATTACTTTACAATAAAATTTGATAAAAGCAATGTTCCCTTGGAAATAAATTTAGCATGGAAATACGAAATAACCAAAAATTAGTAAAGTACAAGTCACTTAGAGATGGAGTATTTTAGGCACTTTGGATAATAGCATATTAAATATTAAATACCCAACTATAGAAAGAACCGAAAGGTGGTATCGAATAGTCTTAAAGTATTTATTACTCTGAGAAAAATAGTAAAAGCAGTTTTTAATGAGTCGGTGAGGAAGAAGTCAGAAGAAGCAAGTCTCAAGAAATCTTGATACCAAAAAAAAAAAAAAAGGAAAAGATCTCAAGAAACAAGAAATTCCAAGGTATAGCATATTCCTTGTGATCACATTATAGGCGAGCGTGCGAGGATGGTTTTGTTCTTGGCCGACGCGAAGCCGACACGAGTTATTGTCGGAAATGGGGTAAAGGGCAAAACAGAAAAACAGGCTTAATATTTTATTGTTTGATCAAATCAGACCTTTTACTTCATATTACCTTTATTACACCTGTCCTAATATGATGGTTCGAGTCAAAACCTAGCCGACTAGGTCGTTTGATCTTGATAAACTGTGAGTCAGCCCTTAAAACTCGGTTTGTTTTTTTGTAAAATAATATTATTTTAAATTTTAGAAAAATAATAACGTTTTAATTAACCTAAGTAATTAAAATCATACATTTTACTCTAAATTAATTAGCACATATCAGCCTCTCTATTTCTAAACTAAAAGTAATTTAAGCTCTTTTATCCTTTTACACGTAAACGTTTATGATGGAAAAGGAAAACCATACGAATTTCCTATAAAAAAATATCTCATTCAAAATATTGAAAATTAGAATATTTAAATTTTATTTTTGAGCCTCGCATAACATAATATATGTTTTTATTATATGATTTTTATTTATAGTATAAACTTGTTTGATGAAGTGATATTTTTGTGAGTTCAAAATCAAAAAGCTCTTAGCTTCAACATGTCAAGAGAATATAATGTTAAAGAGTTCTGAGGATTGATTTTACGAAGTGTCATGTGACAGTGAGAGAACTAGTTACATGACCCGTCTTAGCTTCAACATGTCAAGAGAATATAATGTTAATGAGTTCTGAAGATTGATTTTACTAAGTGTCACGTGACAGTGAGAGAACTAGTTAGCACTTTCAATTAATTTCTTTTTGTATAAAACAATACG
This sequence comes from Populus alba x Populus glandulosa, assembly GCA_033617975.1. NCBI lineage: Eukaryota > Viridiplantae > Streptophyta > Magnoliopsida > Malpighiales > Salicaceae > Populus > Populus alba x Populus glandulosa. The sequence goes on from CM066160.1 coordinate 13,222,183, forward strand.
AAAAAAACTAAGACAAAAAAATATTGGGTCTATCTACAAAGCTAGATTTGAAAGTTTTAAATCTGGCTGTAACGTCTAATTTAAGAGTAATATTTATAATACAAATAATAATAATAATAATAATAATAAACTTACATGAACTAAGTTTAATTGGATTTGACTACAATATCTAACCTAAAAGTTTTGTATATGAGTCTGATAGCAAGGTTGTATCATAAAAGTATGATAACTAAAAAAAAAATAATTAAAGAATAAAATTAAATAAAAAAATAATTAAAAATATAAAAACAAAGCAACATTTCAATAAATAGTACTTTAGAAAGAAGGGTAGAGTAAAACTCTCTCGTGAGATCAGGATAATCTAAAGAAAAATAAACAAAACAAATCATGAAATTTTATTTTCAATCAAATTAGTATTAAAAAATTAAATTAAACAAAAAAAATAATTTTATAAAAAATTTATAACTAAAAGCATACATCTTTCACTATAAATTTATATAATTTCACAGTAAAAAAATAATTTCTTTTAGTTATAATTAATTATGAGTGAAATGATATATCATCATTATTTTTTAAAAAACCCCTAATCTATAATGTCTCAAAATTGAAACCCCCTACTCCATTTTCTTTTTTAATAAATTTATTGAACTAAAGATCTCTCTCTCTCTCTCTCTCGCGCACGCGCGCATTTCCTTATATTTAAAATCCGATGGCATAGGCCATTGTTTTCAAGAAGTCATGAGGTTCTGCAGTAGATTTCCTTCTTTTGTTTATTTTATCTGATATGATATGTATTATGTGATAGCAACAAGAATAGTTTAGAGTTCTCCAACTGATGATCTGAACCAAGACCTCAAGTGCGAAATTAGACCAGTATCAAAAGCCATTGACGAGTTCTCCAATTGGATGGATCAATTCTATGGACAAGTGCTTCATGAGACACAAAATCTGTACTACTTGATTTGTAGAATATATATCTAAATGGATGGGAGAATTAATCCTATTCCTCAACTAATGTCAAAATTAAAATCTCTAAGATGCAAGGATTAGCGATGTTCATCGCGAGTGTGAACACATCTTCTTTCACTCTTGACATTTTGGCCAAGAATATATAAAGGGAAAAGGTAAAAGTTAAAGAGGATAAATTAAGATATATACCAAAGTAAAATAACATTCTGATTCATATATATATCATCTTTTATTGTATTATATTAGAGTCCCAGAAAGCAAAAGACTTACCTTATCCAGATACAGGAGGAAAAACTTTAGAGGATCCTCAAGAGCATTCGCAGTAGTTGATGATCTCTTTGATTTTGACTCGTGATATATGCTAATTGGTTGCCTCCTGGAAATAGAGAAACGATTCACTAGAATTTATATATAAAGTGATGGTCGTGAGGTCAAAAGGGAGAGAATAAGAATAATAAATATTGACAGGAAATAGCAGGAAAGATGCATTATATATATATATATATATATATATATATATATATATATATATATATATATATATATATATATCCAAGAAGATGCCAAGGGGGAGGAGGAAGCAACTCCTCTCGTTATTCTGTATGGATTCCAAAAGGAACACCTAGCAAGGGCATCGGCGATAGATTGCCAAACGAAAGTTCGAGGAAATTTCTCAGATACGTGTAGGCAGGAACTCAACATGGCGGTGTTATTGCTGTCATGTCGCCTTCTTCAAAATGTTCGTTTTTGTGTTTTTAAAATATTTAAAATTTTTTATTTTAAATTAATATATATTATTTTGATGTGCTGATATCAAAAATAATTTTTTAAAAATAAAAAAATATGATTTTAATATATTTCTGAGTGAAAACATTTTGAAAAGTAACCATGACCACATTTAAAAAGTGTTTGATATATAATATATTTTTTTAAAAAAATAATATAAAATTTTATTAAATAATTTAAATTTTTGGGTTAACTTAGTTTGTTAGTATAGTATTAAAATTTTGACGATCAAGGAGTCATGAGTTTGAATCTCATCATTCTTATTTATTTGATAAAAATTAAACACGAGGTAATTTAAATTTATTCAAGTTTCACGTTCAAAAGGCTTTCACTTGAAGAAATGTTTTATAAAATAATATAAATCATATCTTGAAATCTTACCTAGCAGAGCTTAAATTTTAAACTAAGATGGTTCTTTAACATATGAAACTAAATGAAAATTAACATGTTCAAATTTGATGAGTGACTTAATTTGATTTTTTTGAAAAAATTAAAGCAACATTATTATAGTTTTATTTTTTAAAAAATAGTATCATTTTAGATTAAATACATCAACATACTCCACCTCACCTAAGTTTTAGAACAAGTTTAATAACTTTACAATAAAAAATAATGAAGAATTAATATTTATTACATAGAAACAATATGTTGATTTTTTAAAATTAATTTAATAAATAAAAAATATTGTTACTGAATTAATATAGCTGGCCAATAATTTGTTCCAGAGCTGGGATTGGTAAAGTTTCAGTTTTTTTATTATATTTAATTTTTTATGTTAGTTAGTGTGATGGATATTATTTTATAAAGTGTTTTTTATTTGAAAATATATTAGAATAATATTTTTTATTTTTAAAATTTATTTTTAATATCATCGATTAAAATAATTTTAATAAAATAAAATAAAAAATAAAATACAACCATAATCTCAAAAAAAAACCCTAAACTATCATCTTATGACATCCCTCTCGAGAGATATTAACAAAAAGAAGGGACCTAGGTGAAAACGGTGGCTCATCATTTCTTTCTCGATTTCATGATCTACCCTTGAAGGGATAGTTCATTTTTGAAGTTTTCTTTTCCAATCCGAGTTCTATTTTTGTTCTACGTACATGATCAAAGGTAATACATTAATCCCATCATGTATTTTCTATAAGTTGAAGCTATCAAATCTGAACCACCAAGTCCCCTTGAACAATCTTTTTCCGAGTATGTCAAGACATAAGGCATGGTACGTGCCCTCTATTTTTTGAGAAATGTTGTCGTATTTTTAAGATTGTTTAAATTTAAAATATATTTTTTAAAAATATATATTTAAATAATATTTTTTATTTTAAAAAATTATTTTTGGTATTAACATATTAAAATAATTTTAAAATACAAAAAAATATTAATTTAAAACAAAAAAATTTAATTCTTTTAAGGATATTTTTAAAATACATAAACAAAAACGTAGCTATATAAATAGCTATCTACCATCCTAGCATTAGCATTGACATGGAGACGAGAAAAAAAATAATTTTGGAGTTAATTTAATTTTGTTATAATAGTTATTTTTTAAAGTAATTTTTTTGTTTGAAAATAAATTAAAATAATATATTTTTAAATTTATTTGTTATATTAACATATTAAAATAATTTAAAAACATAAAAAATAATTTCATTTAATATATATATATATATATATATAACATTCACCATCTCCTTCTACCCCACATGACAAAGATGGAAGATATATCCACAAGTGGTCACACAGTCAAGTCATTCCAATCAGCTTTCTTCCTCCAATTTCTTGATTGCAAGCTTGAACTACTGTGACAGATATCAGGAATTTTTATTATAGATGTGATTGTGATTGTTTTTAAAAGTATTTTTAATTTAATAATTTATTAAAATAATATATATTTTTAAAAAATATTTTTGATATTAATATATTAAAATAATTTAAATATATAAAAAATATTATTATATAAAAAATAATTTTTCTCAAAAACCGTCTAAAAACATGAATACAAACATTCTTTGTGATATGATGAATGAAGAATTACCGAGCAATGAAGTCATAGTTGTCTCATGTCTGTCTTTTCAGAACAATGATGGATCTAAACGAGGTTAGGAAGGCCCATGGCCCCCTATAAAGTCCTAGAAGTTTTCAAAATCACCCCTGAGTGGTAATTTTTCAAAGATGCAGAATTGGCTCCTCTAAAAAAGAAATTAACTTCGTTTTGCCCCCTCCATAAAGTATTATTAACCTCTCGCCATTTCAAGGGAACCCACTACAAACAAATATAGGAAATGAAACCCTAGACTACTTCTCCTCTTGGAATCTTCATTATCAAAAGAAGTATACGTTGCTTTTTCTTTGGTGACATTAAACTGACGCTACTAATGACTCCATTGCTCTACAATTAGCAAGCAAAATTGACACTTTCTACCATCGACATTCGACACCGAACGACAAGCAAAGAGGAATATACCTCGTTAGAGAAGGGTGGAAATTATAACATGAAAATGACGACTACCCTGTTAATAGGGGAAAGATATAACATAAATGCACGTACCTGTTTATGCCAAAACGTCGAGTATAAGCAAGGCTGATGTTCCCCCCACTAGCTTTCTTTCTCGTCTATCCTGTTCGAATCCAGTGCATATCCTCTCTTTATATATCATTACGAGAGCTACTTGGCAAGTGGGGTTAGCACAGTTTAAATAGTTTTTTATTTAGAAATATATTAAAATAATAATTTTTTTAATTTTTATAAAATTATTTTTGATATTAACAATAAAAAATAATTTAAACTTATTAATTTTAAATAAAAAAATTTAAATTTGTTAAAGCATCTCTGGTCGTGCCAAATGGAAAGCCAAATATTAAAAAAATATTATATTAATTTTTTTATGTTTATTTTACACACTTCAAAGAAAAAGTTAAACAAAATGCTAAAATATATTTTTTTTTTCATAAATATTATTTCTATATATCTCTCAAAAAAGTTAAAAACTAGATCCATTAAAAAATAAATCAATTAAATAAAATTATATGAAAAAAAGATATTAAATTTATTAAAAAATAATAAAATAATAACTTTTTCTATTTTAATATAATTTGCTCTTCAAATGAATTTTTATATTGGAATAGATATTATAAAAAAAGTTATATTTATATTATTTAAAATATTATTTTATTAATTTAATTCTTTAAAATAGCATTTTTATTGTAGATGCTATTAGACAATACAATTTAAACACTATCCATCTGTACGAAGCAGCTGCTTATGTCGGTACGTGGAAAATTGGGCTCTTTCTGTGTAAGCCAGTGGGAAACCCAAAATAGTACTATAAAATTATAAATATAAAAATAGGGCAGAAAACACATGCAAGCCAGGCACACTTTAATTTCCAGGACGTACGCTAGGTAAACAGCACAGAAAATGTACAGTGACCCTACATCGAAAATGATTCGAAATATATATTCCTGGCATCTTTACAGCCCATAGATAAATGAAGTAAAGTTTTCGAAAAAGTTTTAACTTGTTAAATGTCTAGTTTGAAAAAAGAATTAGAAATTAATTTGGTTTTGAATATCCAATCATATGACATGGAAAAAGGATACTTCCCCAGTGCCCTAGGGTTTGAAGACCAGCTTAGTGCCTGGATTAGCTAACAAGATGTATGCCGGAGAGAGTGTATGGACATTTGGTCCCCCGAGACTATGAGAGATATTTCTATTCAATTAAACATATTTCTATTTTTATTATCCTTGTTTTTATTACTGAAACAGCAACAAAACACTACATAAATCAAATTCTAGAGGTAATGATATATATAAGATGATTTTGATTTCTCAACTGAACCCACTGACTCGACTGTTGATAATAAAATGGAGACTCTTCCACCTGGTCGGAATGGTGTGCGTGAGTCGGATTTGGTGAAATCTCCTGCATGTCGTGTATAGGTTTTTTGTGATGGGAAACATGCAATACAAGTTGAAAGAGAATGAACAATTTATTATATATATATTTTTTTTTATCATTTTCCTATAAAGAATGCCAATGATGAAATCATGGAAAAACTTTACAGAAAAAATATATTTCCCCTGTTGATGAGTTTTGGGTCTGTATTGATCCTGCTTGACAAGTCATTGTGGACTGAGCCAAAATAGCTTTATTAGACTGCGGCATAACTGAGCTTTATCAACTATTTTTGTTTTTTGTATTATCACCAGAGATGACAATGAAAGTTTATGGAGATGAAGAATGCGCTTCCCATCTCTATTTTTATGAAGATCTCCTAACCTCCTAACTTTTATATCCGCAAAGAAAAATTTTAATTTTAATAGATATCTCTCGAGGCGATGAACATCCGGAGATTCACACACACACACATTTATATATATATATATATATATATATAGAGAGAGAGAGAGAGATTCATCGGATTAGATGATGTCACCTCCATCTTTGTATCCAAATAAATCAGGTATTTTTATCCACATCCCTCCATGCCCAACTGTGTACGGACACAATTGAGATCTCCAATTTTTCACCTACTGGACTATAAGAAAAGGCCAGTAAATGGTCTAAAACTGGACTAGAAATAAAGGGCCCATTTTCTAATATCCTAAACTCTCTCAAATTCTCACAGGCCCAGACCATCCTAGTCCAGCCCAGCCCATCCTCACAGAATCGAAACCTCCTAAACCCTCTCCCCTGACCCTCCCCTCTCTTTCTCTAATTTTTCAAAGATGCAGAATTGGCTCCTCTAAAAAAGAAATTAACTTCGTTTTGCCCCCTCCTTAAAGTATTATTAACCTCTCGCCATTTCAAGGGAACCCACTACAAACAAATATAGGAAATGAAACCCTATACTGCTTCTCCTCTTGGAATCTTCATTATCAAAAGAAGTATACGTTGCTTTTCTTTGGCGATATATTAAACTAACGCTACTAGTGACTCCATTACTCTACAATTAGCAAGCAAAATTGACACTTTCTACCATCGACATTCGACACCGAACGACAAGCAAAGAGGACTATACCTACGCGTTAGTGAAGGGTGGAAATTATAACATAAATGCACGTACCTGTTTATGCCAAAACGACAAGTATATGCAAGGCTGATGCTCCCCCCACTAGCTTTCTTTCTCTTCTATCCTGTTCGAATCCAGTGCATATGCTCTCTTTATATATCATTACGAGAGCTACTTGGCAAGTGGGGTTAGCACAGCAACTTCCTCGAAGGGGCATATGGAAAAATATTCGGAAGCGCGACAGTGATTTGTAGTTTAAATAGTTTTTTTATTTTAAAATATATTAAGATAATATTTTTTATTTTTATAAAATTATTTTTGATATTAGTAATAAAAAATAATTTAAAAATATTAATTTTAAATACAAAAAAATTAATTTTTTAGAGAATACAATTTAAACACTATCCATCTGCACGAAGCAGCTGCTTATGTCGGTACGTGGAAAATTGGGCTCTTTCTGTGTAAGCCAGTGGGAAACCCAAAATAATAGTACTATAAATATAAGAATAGGGCAGAAAACACATGCAAGCCAGGCACACTTTAATTTCCAGGACGTACGCTAGGTAAACAACACAGAAAATGTACAGTGACCCTACATCCAAATGATTCGAAATATACATTCCTAACATCTTTACAGCCCATACATAAATGAAGTAAAGTTTTCGAAAAAGTTTGAACTTGTTAAATGTCTAGTTTGTTATTGTTTGAAGATATTGATAAACATGATCTTAATTATGATAAGAAGTCCGGCCAGGTTTTGTTATTGTTTGAAGATATTGTTAAACAACTTAAATTCGTAAAATCAATGGAAAAGAAAGACTTTGAAGGCAAAATCCAATTCTTTAACATAAACTACGTCCGTACACCATGTGATTTAAATCCTCTGACGATGGCTATCTTAGCTCATGCTTGGAATTTATCTTAGCAAAACTTCAAGAAATTCATCAAGCATTCAACCGTACGAACAACAACATCTTGGAAATTAATTTGGTTTTGAATTAATATCCAATCATATGATAGGGAAAAAAGGATACTTCCCCAGTGTCCTAGGGTTTGAAGACCAGGTTATAGTGCCTGGATTAGCTAACAAGATATATGTTAGAGAAAGTGTATGGACATTTGGTCCCTAGAATATCATTCAAATTTTAATTTATATAACCCTGAAGGGTATAGTTTTACTGATCAGATTTTAAATTTTTTATTTAAAAATTATTAGTTTAAGGCTCATAAATTTCAAGGTCGTTAGAAGTTTATATAATCGTTAACTTCAAGACTCGTGAGATTAATTGAGATTTTTGAAAGTTGACAGAACATCTATTTTTATTTATAAATATATTAAAATAATATTTTTTAAAAATTATTTTAAATATAATTGTATCAAAATGATTTAAAAATATCAAAAAAATATTAATTTAAAATAAATAATTTTTTTTAAAATTTTTTTTAAAATATTTTAAAAATAAAAAAATAAACAAGAACGTAATTTAAACTTATGCAAACATGGATGGTGAGATTCAAGAAAATGCCTTTTGATACAAAATTTTTATTTAAAGTTTGTTTTTTGAAATATATTAAAATAATATCTTTTTATTTTTAATATTGATATATTAAAATAATTGAATAATTAATACCATAAAAAAATTAATTAAAAACAGAAAAATTATATTCAATTTTTTTCAAAACTCCGGTTCAACTACAGGATGAAACACCCGAAGCCTCTCTTGTGTGTTTGATTCAACATGGAGGGCCTCTCATGGCCTCCCTGCATTGCCTAACTTAACATCTACAATTAAGAAAGAAAAAAAAAAGAATGGGAATGATAATTAAACATTTTTTTTCTTATATCTCGTGAATTGTTTTGCTCCAATTTGATCATTTTCAGGTCAGTTTCGTGAATTGAAACTATATTCATTTTCAAGTTTGTAAAGTAGCATTTAACTATCTTACTACATGAAAGACAAAGATAATATAAGAGAGAAAACATATTTTCATGACTTTCTAATTTGAAAATATAGAAATTTACTTCAAAATTATTCTAAAATAGAATTATTTTATATTTTTATTTTTTTATTTGATTAAATATATTTCTGGTCTCGTTATCCTCGTTTTTATATCCTGAAACAATAGCAAAACACTATATATCAAGGATACACACACACACACAAATGTGACTTCAGCCCAAGCAAATATATCAAGGAGCATTAGGGAAGAAGAAAACGTTCATATTCTATTAATTGATCTCTCTTATAATAATAACAAGAAAAAAGAATACAAATAATTTTCTTCTAGTATAACACTAATAATTTTTCTCTAAGCTCATAATTCATGAATTAAATAATTAATTTAGTACCGATAATAATCCAGCCTTTTTTATTCTGAAAAAAAATAGAGAAATAACCATTGTATTTAATTAAAGAGTTGCTATTAAAAATATCCTTTCTTCTCTAATGAAAACTTATTCACAATTGCATTAAGAATGTAATAAAAAACAGAGCTCTCTATTTATTGGTGTCATTAAAACATTTTTTTATTCAAGAAACTTAACTTCTGCATGAGTTTTTCTTTCAAATAAAATCTCAGGAAATAATTAAGGTAATTTTATGATAATTTAATCTAACTTTTAATTGCTAAAATGCATTTTTAAGATAAAAAGTTTAGCTAATTTAAAGATAGGCTTTTAAATAGTGTATTCTGAAGATTACCCGAGGAGGGAAATTTTTAATAAACACGCAAGCTATTTTGAAAATACCTTTATCTTCTAATTTTAAAAAATAAAAAGAAAGATAAAACAACAAGGGTTGAACTATTTCATCATTTTCAATGGAATAAAACAACCAATGTTGAATTTCAATTTAAACTAAAAAAAAATACAATAACTTAGCCAAACTAGCAGATTAAACTCGTGAATTGACCAAACTCAGGTAAAAAATATTCATCTAGATTGATGATTATTCATGGATTGACTCTTTTCCTAGAAATCCAAATTCTTTTCTATATCAGATTTCAAGTCTAATGTGACAACTACGACTACGAAAACATTGCAACTACGACACCCTGCTCTGCTCAAACCCATCACCACTCTGTCCTCCACCTCCTTCTCTCTCCATATGTGTGCGCATATATATAGAACTTTTACACAACTTCGAATAGATATAAAGTTAACATATATCTCTTGTAATTTCAATGAATAAAATTTTCCACACTCTTTATTGATAGATGATAGAAGTTCTGTGTTATACAAAGTAATTGAGAGTGTAATTTAGGAAACATGTAATTGCTAAAGCTAAGTCTATGCTACCGTTACAATATACAGCTATATAATTTAAGTTTAGAATCAATTCTTAAAAACAAAATTAGTGACAGAATATTTTCCATGATTTTAGGCTAGACATGCTCTGTTTTGATTTGAGCAGAATTAACACATGCTTCCTTTACAATAAAAACCTTGATTCAAATCAAGAACAACAAAGGATCCAAGAAGCCCACTAAAAGAAAAATTTAAACTTGCAATTAGAAAAGAGATACACGTTTCTAAACTCTAATTATAATCTAAGTAATTTTATTCAACAATTATATTTATCATTTAAGAAAATAAATGTGATTTTGTTTCAAGTTCATGTGGTTTTGTACCATAATTGAAAAATGAAAGTAAATACTTCAGCAAAGTTAAAATTTCTTACCCTTAAAACAAACATTAATTTCCTAAATTAAAACTTTTAGTTCTTATGATTAATTTCTCTCCACTTCATCCTGGTTATAAAGCTGCGCGAGAAAAGTGTTGCTCCTTGAAATTTTCCTTTAGGAAGAGTATGCCCGTAACCTTGTAATGTGTCATCCTTGATGTAACCCAATTTTTGATCCACTAAGATTTTCTTAAATGTTATTTTATTTTTATTATTATTCATAAAAATCCATAAAAATTAAGAAAAATTTTAAAATTCAAAATATATTTTTCTCAAGTCAACCGCATCTTTCCATAAAAATCGATTTCACCGGGTCAATACGGGTCAAACTATGTCGAACAGGGTAAAAAATGAGTTTTCATTACGTTTCGGGTAAAAAATATCATTTTTGGTCAAAACCGTCATTTTTAATCAAAATCGAGTCCACCGGATCAATACGGCTCAAACCATGTTGATTAGGGTAAAAAATGAGTTTTCATGACGTTTCGGGTCAAAACCGTCATTTTTGATCAAAACCGAGTCCACCGGGTCAATACGGGTCAAACCATGTCGACCAGGGTAAAAAATGAGTTTTCATGACGTTTCGGGTCAAAACCGTTATTTTTTATCTAAACCGAGTCCATCGGGTCAATACGGCTCAAACCATGTCGACCAGGGTAAAAAATGAGTTTTCATGACATTTCGAGTCAAAACCGTCATTTTCGGTCAAAACCGAGTCCACTGGGTCAAACCATGTCGTCCAAGGTAAAAAATGAGTTTTCATGACGTTTCGGGTCAAAAACTTAATTTTTTTATCAAAACCGAGTCCACCGGGTCAATTCGGGCCAAACCATGTCGACCAAGGTAAAAAATAAGTTTTCATGACGTTTCGGGTCAAAACCGTCATTTTTTATCAAAACCGAGTCCACTAGGTCAATATAGGTCAAACCATGTCAACCAGGGTAAAAAATAAGTTTTCATGACGTTTCGGGTCAAAACCGTTATTTTCGGTTAAAACAGTCATTTTTTATCAAAACCGAGTTCACCGGGTCAATACGGGTCAAACCATGTCGATCGGGGTAAGAAAATGAGTTTTCAGGTTGTTTCAGGTCAAAACCATCATTTTTCGGTCAAAACCCGGTTCACCGGGTTGATACCCATCAATTTTTTTTTTTAGCGGTTGAAACAAGCTTTTTCTAATACTGATTTAAGGTTTTTTAATTTTACCCATATAAATATTTATTATTATATATAATAAAACAAAATTAATAATACATGAATTTATTAGAGCAGGTGGGTTAGTTGCGTCGATGCATTTTTTTCCTTTGAAATAAATAAGTTGTCCCATGCTTATTGGCTATAAATACTATAATAAATAGTCATTGAGGAGAAAAGAGAAGAGGGAAAGAAAGAAAAGATAGATGGTTGAATTTTTTTTAGTTTTGCAAGTAAGATATTGTTTTTTATTAAAAACAATTTGAAAAATACCAAAAATATCCTAACCATTTGATCTAATAGTGTTAGTTCTAGACCTTTGATTTAATAGGATACAATAGGGTTTACCATACTAGATTAAAACCCAAATCCATCTTAGCCTTTGAAATAATCTGCCTTTTGATCCCGTCGTGCCACGTCACCCGGTGTATCGAGCTTTCAGTGCATCGCGCCACACCAGATCAAAGCTCAGCTCATCCGGACTGTCCAATCAGCTTGCAGATAAAGCCAATCACAGCCGAAGGATCAGTTCATCCGCTATCCAACAGCTCACAACCTTCAGCTGTACTGGTACACCATGCTCATGTTCACACCGTAGCACAATCTTGGAGCCTCTCTCTCCTCTCACCGGCGATTCTCTCTCTCTCATTTGATCTCCCATTTCTGGTCGTGTGAAGCTTTCGAACCACCACAGAAAAGGTTTCTACCCTCCTATAAAGCAAAACCTCGGCTATTTTTAGCGTTTTCGCCGCCTCATCTAGCTGGAAAAAGGCTGTGATTTTATCGGCCACCCGAAACTTCAAACCGACGATTCTCCCTCGTCAGCCATCAACGATTGTCGAAACCACCTTCATCAGAATCCTCTCCCTTAGATCTACCAGAATCAACCATTTGTTGTCCGAAAATCTTGCCAGAAAATTTCGCCACCTCTAACAGTAACCGCGCGTGAGCCACACGCGCCACCAAGGGTATTTTCATAATTTTGTAAGGAATTAAAGGGTATTTCAGTCCTTTACTTATACAGTGGCACTCAGGTAATTTTTTGAGATTCCTAATAGTTTTTATTTTGTTTTTATATACAAGTATTTGTAAATTTTCTTGCATGTTGTAAAACAAAGAAACCAAAAACAAGTATAAAATGAATAACGACGCGGGTCCAACACCCATCCTATCATGTTATCGTTCGTGGGTCCAAAGCTCAATTCTCGAATATAGTTATACCCATTTCTCAACTATATCAGAATAATTTTTGTTTTATAAACGAATATTGTTTGTCGACACATCTCTTTTTACAGAAAATGACCTATGTCAAAAGTTTAAATACCAAATATAGATTATGTCCATAATTTCTTTTTGTTAACTCAGACGTACTTCTCTTTTTTAGGGTTAAACGTCAATATTTTAGACGAGCCATTTATTTTTAGGAATTGATGTCATTCATTTTTTTAATGCATCTCCTACGAACGTTGTTTTGTTGACATGTCTCTTTTTATAGAAAATGACCGATGTGAAGGGTATTTAAATACCAAATATGGATTATGTCCATAATTTTTTTTTGGTAACTCAGACGTAATTCTCTTTTTTAGGGTTAAACGTCGATATTTTAGACAAATCTCATATTTTTAGGGACTGATGTTATTTTTAACGTCTCCTATTTTTAGGGACCGACGTTAACTATTTAAAAAAAATAAAATTGCAAATAAGCTCAAAATATAATAGTATTTAAATCAAATATAAAAACACACAAGTAAGGGTAACTTTTCTCTTGAAATGATGTATTCAGAGTGGTGTTTACCTTCCTTTAATCATAACCAATCCAGTACCCGAATCTCTAGGACCAATGTCTAATTTGGAATTTCTAGTTTCTTCATATTACTAAATGACGACTCCAATAAAATCTTCATTTCTTCTAATAAAAAAAAATCTTTTTATTAAATAAGCGAAAAGTGAAGCTGTCGCCGGACGTTGTAAATAGGCAATCCTATAAACCAAAATGGAGAAAAAATGCTGACAGAAATCAAACAAATCTTGTATTTGATGGCCTCCGTTAGCGCTGCAAATCCTCGTGTCCTTCATTGATTAACCTGATAAACGTCAAGCAAAAATACATAAAAAAAATTGTAAATCAAAACAAATAAACAATGATGCCACAGTGAGCCGAGACATGGACAAATAACATAAGATTCGTACCATGAGCACGTCGACGTCGATGGAACCTCCTTGTAAAAAACTTATGCAGGGGAGATTTAGGGACAGGTATGAATTTCCCGATGAGGGCAAGAGGCCAACTGGTTGGAAAGAGGGAAAAGAAACAACCATTAAGTTATGCTAGTTGATATTATAAGAAAACATCCAAGTTTGTCACCAATAACTATAGAACTTTTGGAGAAATGAAGAATAATCGCTAACAAATTAATGTTTGCTATAATTATGAATGATGCTCATGGATATCATTTAGGCTAAATTACTCAAAACTGGCATGGATTTTAGGTCAAACTGAACTGGATAATTCTAATGTTTTGATTTGAGTGCCATGAACTCAACTTATCATTTAATGACTGCAGTTCACTGACCTCATAAATGCGATAGCTACTGAAATCAGCCACATTTTCCAGTTAAGCTTGACTGTGGAAGTAAACTTCCCACCGAACTCGATGATGATGACCTATGAAACAGCAGGAACAAAAGAAAAAAATGTTTGAGGAGAGTTCAAATATTTCAAAGTGAAGAAGGAAAGAAAATCCCACCTGAAGTAGGAGTGTCACTGCATTTATACCAATGAACAGATGGCTCTTTAAAATTCCTTTGAAAATATTTAGTTCATCAGGCTTCCGGGAATTGACCTCATTGAAGATCTGCAGTTCAAACAAATTACGTAATTATCATGCTTTGTCATGCATGAACGGTTGATGACCGTTCATATCGACCAAAATGAGATGAGAACAGTGTAGAGGAATTAAACTTACTTGACAGAGCACGAATGCATTGAATATCAAGGTATTCTTCACTTTGTTTGCATGCTGAGGGGTTTCATGTTCCAACCCTAGTAAACTCTTTCCTCGAAAATTAAGAACAAGCAACACAGTCACTTGATATGCTACCTGAAATTTTACAAATCACAAGTTACGGTAACTGTTATTATATGCTCTGCAATTGATGACCCTAAAAACGAAGATTTATTGGCAAAATTTGGGTGAGTCTGGTTCTATGCTATCAAAATCTATTTCCATGGCTCAATGGGCAAACAAATCCCATTTGAACTTGTCCACAGCAGGTGACCAATACCTGTCATCATATTATTCATCATCCATCTTCATCTTTTCGTTTGGTTGTGATCATAAACCACATGACTCGAGCTACTGTCAAGTCTTGGCTAGAAAAACACAGGGCTTAGGTACACTTGAAAACCGCAGCATGAACCTGCCTTAGTACAGGCATCAACTTCTTGTTCCTCTTCATCTAATTACCATAATGAGGCCTTGGAACAATAACGAGTGCTATTGAATCAATGTTCTGATGTGACAAGCGAGACACCTAATAGTTCCCTTGATTTCAACAAGAATCCCTTTCTTTATTTCTCAAATCCTCTTTCCTCTCAAGGCCCTATTCTCTAAATTGGATATTGGACATTAGTGTTTTTGGGGGCTGCTCAGGCAGTAAAGAAAGCAACTATTTATATGCAAGTTTATAACTAAAGTAATTTTTCTTATGCAAAACCACAAGTTAAATTATAATAAATTAAATTTTTTGTGATAATGAATTCAAATGGGGTTTTAGATGAAGAATTTATGGGTTGAAACCAGAGGGCAGGGAATTGAGGACTGGAGAAGACAAGGACACTTCTCCATAAATTATTTTTCTTTTTTCTGTTAGTGCTGCATACTGCATTGACTGTGGAAATAGACCCATCAATTTTTTTACAGTGACAAGACACAGAATAAAACCATTGACAAAGAACATTTACCTGAAACAGCAGGTTCCTCCACAAGATGTTTGTTATTAGAGGTTCTCTGGGGAAAAGCAAACGCAGCAGGAAAATTAAGGGAATGTTTTATCAGGGATAAACTGTAAAAAAAGTAAGATCACATCTCCGCAATTAAATTAACATTCATCCACAAGATATCTGCTGCTAATTGCTATAGGTTCTCCAGAGGAAAAATAATAGAACAAAATGAAAAACAAAAGGGGGAATATTCTATCAGGGATGAACTGTCAAAAAGGTAAGAGCAAATCTCTGTAATTGAAATAGTTTGATAGCAGAGAACAACAACTAGCAACCTGGTCCAAGTCAAGCTTCGGATCCCGGGTTTTTTAGTTCAACCTGCCTGGCCGAGCGAGATTTTATAACAATGCATTTTCCTCCCACAGAGGAACCACAAGTTTTCTGGAAGATGCTATAATACCGACATAAGTTATCTAATAATATAACAGTTAGCAACTTAGAGCGTGCGACTGCCTGTAATTTCAGCTAATGCAAGCAGGTTAGACTTGCAATGTATGAGAGCCTTCAGTCGGGTCTTGTAAACCAAATAAAATAGAGCTAAATATCTCTCCAAATCTAAATGGAACACTGAGGTACACTTTCTGGACTAACCACAATAATCATGCCTACTCTCAGGATAAAAATGTTTTTAACTGAATCCAATCTTCTTGAGAGGAAGACCAAAATCATGCTCCAGTTGCTCAAAAACCAGGACTCGTGACTTTCTTAAATATGGTTACTGCAACAGGATTCAATTTTAATTCTTCCCAGATAAGAACATGATTGATTGATCCATTAGTATGGAAACTGCTCAAGTTTAATTCTCAAGTTATTCGATATGTTAAAAAGACTACCACCAAGGGATTGACTGTCACAACATCGCTTACCTGCGACCTCCTGGGGGCATACGCATCAGGTTATCTGTGGGTGGCTCAGTAACTAATGCCCATGCTCCAAGAGTATCCATGACAAGATTAACCCAGAGAAGCTGTATTAAGATATTAAAGAGAGCCATTAACATGAATGTAATGGATGACAGCAGTTATCTTTGTGACGTGTAAGAGAAGAGACTGGGGAATATACCTGCACTGTATTTAAACTAAGGACACCACCAGAAGCTGCAGCCACTGCGTTTATAATGACAGATGCAACAATAATTGTAAGCTGAAACTGCTTAAATTTCTGAATATTCACATATATCGATCTTCCCCATAGGACAACCTGCATTTAGCAGACATTTTAAAACTATAAAAGTTCCACAAATAAAAATAAATATCATATCATGTTACACAGGGGTAAACTTTGTCACAAAATAAGATCCTAAAGGGTTCAACTCTAACAGACTCTATGCTGTTGCTATAAATGATGGTAGAAGTAGATTACCAAAACCAAGGGTGAGATTAGATCTAATGTGCAAGTCAAGAAGGTAATTAGAAGAACCTGATGATGTCTTGCATTAATTAGGATTGGGACAAAGTACTTCAATGAGTCAAACTAACATTGATGAATAGAGCCAACCTTTGGGATTGAAGAGAAGTTGTCATCCAAGAGAACAATATCTGAGGCCTCTTTGGTAACCTGTGTACCTTGACTACCCATCGAAAGACCAATATCTGCCTGCAAGTCATAAGGAAGAAATGGAGGCAATCAAACAATATCAAAACAATACAAGAATCTCGTGTGATACTATTTAAGTAGGTGATTTAGAAATGCAGCAAAACTAGGTTCAATGCGTTATTTGGCTGAAACCAAATTTTAAACCAAACCAATTAAGGGTTCAAAATTGGGCGTGTTTTGTTAAAGAACAACCAAGTCTTCAAGCAGTTGACATCATCAACTAAACAATTTCTGAATGCAGCATGACTCCCAAGAACAATCAGTGAGCTTCACTTCCCAAACTAAACTACACCCCAGTTCATGAAAAAAATACATGCATTTTAAGGACATGAAACCGGTTAGATGAAGTGCATCGGGCAGTAGACATGAGTGTTTGTTTTTAAGGTTTGACTTGCTTTAAAGTTTTTTTTCAAATTACTTTTTGCTTGAAAAAACATTAAATTAATTTTTTTTTTGTGTTTTTCAATGATTTTAAGGTGCTCTACTAATAATAATTTTTTTTTTAATATTATTTTAATATATTTTCAATTAAAAAATATTTTTAAAAAATATCATAAACTTGTTTATAAACAGATTTTACTCATGCAATTCTCGAGTTGCAATGAAATTCCTCGAAATAAACCTTGTGACACGAATTAGGAATGCGTAAAACAGAGTTAGATAAGACAGTCAAACCTCACGTAATGAAGGAGCATCATTTGTTCCATCTCCAGTTACAGCAACAACATGTCCCGTCTTTCTCAGTGCTTGCACAAGCAGAAGTTTGTCATTCGCAGAAGATCTTCCCATCACCTAACATTGAATGGCAGATTGGTAATATTTCAACCAAAAATTTCCAGTGACGGTCATATTATACAACTTACAGAAAAACACAAAAATATACAAAACTTCATACCAAAATCTTGGCAGCTATTTGTTTTCTTTCATCATCTGTGTAACTGCTAAACACTCTTCCTTCGATGAGGAGAGGTTCCGTAGCATCTTCGGATGAACTCAGGATCCCACATTCCAATGCAATTGCTTTAGCAGTTCGAAGGTTGTCGCCAGTGATCATGCAAACCTATTTTTACAAAATTAATATTAGCATATGGTGTGATCAAAACTGTGTCATGGAAAAAAGGGTACAGGTCTCTAGGTTCAGCAGAGGCATGCACTGGTTGAATGACTTCATATTGCATCATAAAAATGAAAAAAAAAAAAAACTAGATTTTCATCCCATTGCAACTTTCGCAGGTCGGCATATTTATTTATATTTCTATATTCTCAATGTATACTTCAATTAAAAAAATATGAGTGAAACATGGCATTTTGGTGGGAACAAGTCAAGATGAGTTCATAAAAAAAAGTACCAAGAAAATGCAGCATTTATTTAACAAAAATAAGTTGACATGGTATAGCTTTAATGACCAAATCGGTCATGAATTTGAATCCAACAATCTCTATTTATTTGTTAAAAATTAAACAAAAAGTAGTATTGACATATGAAAGTTTCAAGTTCAAAGAGTTTTCACTTGAAAGTGTGTGTTAGATAATAATATAAATTATATCTTGAGACCTCACTTAACAGTTTAAGCTATTGGATCGAGATGGTTTTTTGACAGAGCCGAGAAACTCTAGTCTTGAAATATGACTTGAATTGGGTTTCTATTTAAACCGAACATATATTAATATAATAAAACTTAGTTGACCTAGCCGATCTAGCCAAATCCAGTTTGATTTTTTTATTTAACAAAAAAAATGAAATTATACTATTTTAATAAAAATGGTTGCCCTGGTAATTTGCAGGTTAATCCAATAACCCAAGTCCTTTTCCGTGTAAATCCCTTTGGCTAGAGTTGGCTTGGTCTTTGGGCTTTTGTAAGATTATTTTGGAATCTGATTCTTTGGTTGTGGTGGGTCTGCTCTTAAAACAATCCGTGAAAGCTGATGCTAACTTTGCTTGGTTAACAAAGCTCGTGAAGCTCTAAGTAGAGATTGGGTAGTCCAAGTGCAACATTCTTACAGGGAGGCAAATGTTGCTGCTGATTGGCTTGCTAACTTTGAGCTTTCTAGACATCCACTTTTTAAGGAGGATTCGACTATTAATGACCCTCTAGAGAGCTTGTATTGATTTTTATACTTGGAACGATGTTCCCTCGTTTAATTTAATTTTAGGCTTTAGCCCCGATTTATAACAAAAAAAAAGAAAAAAAAGAAGAGAGCTTTCATGTTGTTGAGAAAGCTGGCTTTTCATGTTCTCAAAATGCAATTCATGAAGAAAAGCAGGACCAACTGCTAACTTTGGATCTAAAAGAGGTAACCTGGCACTCAAATGGAAAATTGATTGTGATTGACCATATTTACCTAAAACCTGCTTTTGCAAAACAACCATCCATACCTAGAGACGTGAGTTCAAATTTTCTAGAGAATAGTATTCAGAATACATAATAATCTATGTAAACACAAAATTAAGAGAAAAGGAATTTCAAAGCTACAGGAAAAAAATGATTGGATAATATCAAGCACGGATTCAGGTTTCTAATGTATAAAGTTTGACAAAATAAGAATACCTTGATACCAGCATTTTGGCATGTGCGAACTGCATCTCTGACTCCTGGTCGACATGGATTCTGCACACATCACCTATACATGTTAGCAGGAAAAAATATCCTAATACGGAAATCAAACAAAATTAAAGAATGATACGAAACATGAAAAACTGAAGGAGTTAACAAAAAGTAGTCAAAACTCAGAATTATCAAGGAGGGTTTTATAACACATGAATAAGAAAACAAGATAGTCTTGACAATGCTTTACAGGATTTCCCAGGAATGATGTACCTTTAAGCCAATAAGAGCAAGCAAAACAAGATCATCTTCAGGCAATGGCCCTTGAGCTAGCTCCCGTTCATCAACCGGAAGTTTGTCCTTGTCATATGTTTTATAAGCAAGTGCAATACAACGCAAACTATTGGCTTCCATATCATTAACTTTCTTAAAAAATAACTCCTGCAATCGAGACAAATGCCTAATGAGAGCGATCTCAGATAAAAAATGAAAACATGGGGTGTAACCTGTTCATCTGAGGAAGAAAACATTTAACAAACCTTGTCTTTATCCATCTGTACTAGGTTACCATTTGCATCACAGTAACCCACACATGAAGCTAAGATGATTTCAGCAGCCCCCTTCCAATGTATATGCACTTGAGAATCAGGCTGTAAAATGAGACAATTTAGAATCAAACACCAATCACCACAAATGGATATGTAGCAAGTATTTTTAGGATTTTCGAACAAAACTCGTCATGTTCTTTTGAAAGTTTAATCATTGAAGTTCACATAATTCTCGAGAAGGGAAAAGAATTTCTGAAGAAATGGAATGTACATTCCTGTTTGCTATCAAGTCAAGCTAAACAAATTCATAACCTTTTTATTAATCAGTTTAAAAAATTTTCTTTGGGTTAGTGAGAACACACACAGAGTGGAGTAATAATGAACTAAGTGATCTGGAGTTTCTGAATTGCACAAAGAATACATCCTGCTGCTCTAGTTTTATTCCTCCAGCAGAACTTGTGCAGAAGCATTCTGATTAATGCTAAATCACATTGCCAAGAGAGAGAAAATTACTTCATACCAGCTAGCAAAATTCCCTGTTTTACCAGAATAACATAATGAATGAACCCCAAAGGCCATTATTCAATTAATATTTGCCATATACAAGCTAAACTATTGATCATACACTAAGATACACCTTTCGAACTCCTATGCATCAATCAACACATTATCGACCATGTCAAGTTCACTATAAATATATGATCCACTTCGACACAGCCATGGAAGTTTTAATTAATAATGGTAATTGGCCTTTGAGACTTTTGACACGCATTCTTAAGAATAGAAATTACTATGTGCATGTAGCTCATAGACAGGGAAAGAGAAACACCAACCAGCAACCAATATCCCCACACAGTTTCATAACGAACTTTGTAATTTGCGTTTTACTATGGTTGCTTTATAACAAAGTCATCACATTACCCGTTGCAGTGCCACACCGCCTTTTTTCTTCTCGGAGTTGAATAGGAATACATTAATAACAGAAGATTCGGATCGGACGGCATCAAAATTCATCCCCAGCTGCAAACAAGGAAAGGCCATAATAATTAACAATTCACCTTATGAAAAACAAGATGAGGTTACAAAAGGAACCTTGAATCCCCACTCAACAATGGCCTTTTCTGTTGGTGATCCGGAAATAACTAGATCTCCTCCACCCTGCCAACCAGGATTGTCACATCATCATTCTTTATTATGGGATTGCTGCTCAATTCCACATTTTTCTATAGGAAGAAATGGAAAAAAAAGGAACAATCCCTTGAAAACTTGCCTCAGGAATAAAAACACTGGCGGTTGTGTTCTGTGCAATGCCTTCGATGACTAAAGAAGACAACACAGGAGACAACTGCGACTTGCTGTCTGGAGGATCAATTTTTTTCTCACCAACATATACTTCCATAACAGTCATCTGCGAATAAAAGGAATTTTGTGTGATGTAATGGATGAGAGGAAAAACAAGGGCCTAGTCATTTTCATTCCCTGTCCTCACTTATTGAAAAGCTAGAGCAAAACCTTTATTCAAGCTGGTTTCTTTCAGCTTACACTAAGTTGACACCAACCTCACATTTGTTTAGAAAAATACTAACATCAACGTAACGATGTAGTCAAAACACTAGCAGCAACTTAATTGATATGGTCAGGAGCAGATTCAGTCTGAAATTTATCATCATGGTGCATAACATTTTACCGAATTCAAGGTCAAAGTTCCAGTCTTATCAGTGCAAATAGCTGTCATGGACCCCATAGTTTCACAGGCAGAAAGCCTGCGCACCTGCAATTCAACTTCTATTAAGCTGAATGGAGTGTCAAGATAAATAATATCATCAAGAATAAATAATACATACCAAGGCTTTCTCTGCCAACATTTTTTTCACTAAGAAGGAAAGACTGTCATAAAAAAAACAAATATGAATAAAAATTCAGTAATGAAATAACAACTGAGAAGTTAGAAATGGCATCATCGTCCAGGTTAAGGATCGATAGTTGAGGATTTATCAGCAACAAAAACCAAAAACATTTTCTAGGAAACCTAGGCATTCTCTGCCAACATGACTGTCATAAAAAAACAAAAAAGAATAAAACTTCAGTGATGAAATAACAACTGAGAAGTTAGAAATGGCATCATCGTCCAGGTAAAAGGATAGTTGAGGATTTATCAGCAACAAAAGCCAAAAACATTTTCTAGGAAACCTCATATCCAGTGCACAGTCACTAGACACCAGGTAATGAAAGAGATCGATTAATATGGATACCTGCTGAAAAGAAAGACTGGTAATTGGCCAAAAGATATTGAGTAATTTTCTGAGAAGAGAAACTCACATTAGGGTAACAGCTAAAGGAAGCCCCTCAGGCACTGCAACTACAGCGGTGGCTACCTACAGCAGTTCCAAGTTAGCTGACAACAGGCATACAGATAAGGTCTAGATAGAATGTACGATCAAAAGAGAACATACTGAAACAGCAAGAATTTTAGTGGCTCCATTTATTGCATCAGCGGCACTAGTATTGCCCTCTCTAAACTGAACTCTTCCGTCTAGATTTTTAGTATGACCAGTAAAGAATCTGTTGAGATCATTCACAAGGACAGCACACAAATGAGAAGGAAATAGAGTAGCAGAAACACAGACATTGCAATAGTTACCTAACTGAAAGGACAACTAAGACAGCAGCAGCTAATGCAAGTCCCACGAAACCAATGAGAGTTGCGACCCCATTTAAGTACACCTATAAGCATTCATTACATATAAAAATAAAGCTAATGACAGAAAATGGAATTAAAACCAAATCCTGAGGAAACAAACCTGCAAGGGTGTTTCTTCACCAATGTCTTCTGAAGTACTAGCCATGAGCAACCCCCATTTAGTATTAACCCCAACACTTAATACCTGGGAGGAAAATGACATGTTAGCTAGCAAAGAAGAAACAGACCAATGAGCCATCAATATTTAACATTAAGTGAGGCCTTGATGTATTTAAATATGTTTCACTTAAGAACTAGGTTTTGAAGATCTCTACTGCATGGCAGAAAAGCTGCGCTGGACCTCAACAAGTGAAAGCATGGCCCTTGATAACTTAGGAGCACTAAAAAATGGTGACATCTTAGAAACAAGGTACCGATAAGTATAACTTGATCATGAAATCAATATACATGGAAAAGGTAAAAGAAAACGGGGAAAACTAAATAAACATTCTTATTCCTCTTATCTCTTCTCTGAATCCATTCTTGGATCAATTTTTTCTTCAAAAACCTCACCTACACTCTACATACATCTTGCGATCTATTCTTTTTATTTTCATTACTATAAAGGAATGTATAGGAGGCACAAAATAAAGATATAAATCGCGGCATATACTACAAGTTCTTCTTCTCCCTCTTCTACTCTCTTAATTACAGACCAGAGACAATGTTGAGAACCTAACAATTGTTTTCTAAGTTGCTTTCGATGAAATAATGGGATGTGTCTTTCAAGGAAACCGATAAAAGATTATTCTTGGTGCAGAGATAGAAGCAAAATAAGAACACTGGTATCTTACAAGCACAGTGCCGCTACCATCCACAACTTTGCATCCAGACATTAAAAATGGCTCCCTAGAATTTTTATGAACCTGCGAAAGCAGTTGCTTGAACACAAAGAATATACTGGTAACATCGGCATGCAGACAAATAGGTCAAGGCTTACAATCTTGCTTTCTCCGGTCATGCTAGATTCATCAATATCAAGGGAGCAGCCAGGTATCAAAATTCCATCAGCAGGTATCTGGAGATATGTTATGGATGTCCGTAAGTTTCATGTGAGAAAATGGAAACAAAATGAAAGGGAAAATCCAATTACCTGATCACCAATTTTAAGGGGTACAACATCACCAACAACAACATCGAATATTGACACTTTAGGTCTTCTACCATCTCTGATAACCTACGCACAGGCCTTTAAAATTAAAGGACAGTAGATAAAAGGTGTCTGTAGTCGAAAACTATTTAGCGGTGCACCTCTAAATTAATATTTCTCTTCTCCTCGGTTAAAATTCTGAATTGAAGATATTGTCTGTAATCATTTATGGCTGAAGAAAAGGGAGGGGGTGTGTCAGTGTAATACATCCAGTAGAGGAATGGCATATGGTACATACTACTGATTGTTGTGGATGCTTGGAAAAATAAATTAGAAGAATGCAACACACGTCACAAGCTGTAACCACAGCAAAGAGATACAAATTAAGTAATCCAAGATGTATATCACCACCATCAAGCCAAGTTGTCCTTGTAAGAAAGTTTGTACTCTCAACAAAATGAATATAACCTCATGATTGTCAAAATATCTTACATGACCACAAACACTAGTTTATGATTCACTTAAGCTATGGTTAGGAGCTAAGCAATTTCTAACTTCTTGCTATGCAATGATGGAGACTACATGTTGAAGATTTTAGATTACTCTCTAAAATTTTACAGTATCACCCTAAAGTCTGAATTTTTAATTTTTTCAGTAACCACCATAGGTTGTTAGCTCCCATAACTGAGACAGGCAGAGGTCTTAAACTGCATGCAAATCAGAATTTTCAGGGGGGAATTTAAAAAAGTTGTAGTCTAGCTAGGAAACCTTATTGGATTTTTGCTGTTGATCCATACCTGTCACAACAACGCCAACTATAACTGCAAAAGCAATGCTGGCTCCATCATACCATCCTTTCTTAATACCCTACACGGTGGGGTGTAAAGAACAATTCATAGATCAGAAGCAGGACGAGAAAACATTAATATGAGACAGAGTGATTCATGTATTTATATATATGAACCTGACAGTATTCATCTACTCTGTTTTCTTTAGTGTGCTACATATTTAAATGTCAGGGCATTTGTTTATACCTCTGTGCACCTCGCTCATGCATGATATGTTTTTTTAGAAAACGTTTCTTTTACGAACAGCAAACAGGATGGGTGCCATGCAATAAATAAAAATATAACCTGCGCACAAGACCAAAAGTTTATTCTATTTCTATGAAGAAAGGATGAGGAATCGAGTTTCCAAAATTAGTTACAGAAACCAATTTATTGGTCCTTTAAAAAGATTGAAACAATTTCTACGGGATCATGCAGTCAAATAATTTTGCTACATTTATTGTCCAAACTCACATCTGTCTTCATGCCCAGCCCAATAGTTACCACCGCAGCTATCATCAACATGATCAAAGTAAGATCTTGACAAGCTTCCCTTAGAAAAATCTGGAGTTATAACACAAAAAATATGGATCACAGTATTCTCTTTTTTCTTATAGGAGAAAAAAAATTTAAGAACAAGAAAACGAGTATAAGTATGTATTTAGTAATGCAATACATATTTTTTTCAATTAAAAATATATCAAAATAAATTTATGTATTTTTTATTTTTTTTTATATCAACACGTAAAACCATAAAAAAAAAACCCTAAAATACATTAATTTATTTTAAGGCAAAATATAATTTAAAAATCACTTTAAAAAAATTAACCACAAAAACACTCTCTAGGACGCAAAGTAAGTTACCCATAAACTCTTCCCTTTTTTCTGAGGATATGTATTTGATCCAAATGCTCTCTTCCGTTTCAGTAAATCAGCATGGTCTCCATGAATTCCCTTCTCTAAATTTGTTTTTAATGCATCTGCAACCCCTTTTACCTGATATGATATAAACATGAAAAGTAAGATACCAATAGTAAAATGATATATAAATCAAAGAGAAAGATAAATAATTGAGGTAGACTTACCCCACCGATTTCCACCCAGGCATTATGATTGGGATCCCACGTGGTTTCAGAAAGTTGCTCCTGGCTAATTCCAAATTCACCAATGGGGGATGGATATGAAACTGTGGTTCCTGTCAACAAGTTTCAGCCAGTTCATGTTGAACTTGGGTTGAGATTAGGCCATCCATGATGTGACAAACTCTAAACACAGGAAAAAATATTGCCATCTAAAAATTTCTTCCTAAGAATCATATATATATATATATATATATATATATATATATATATATATATATAGAGAGAGAGAGAGAGGGGTATGTTTGGTATTGCGGTAACTATTGTGGTTGTGATTTGAATTTTTTATATATATATAAAAGTACTTTTAGTTGAGGTTGGTTTGAAAAAATAGATGTTTGGTTAAAACTGTGGTTAAAATTGAGGTTGAATAAAAAATAGTTTAATATATTTGGTTATAAAATAATTTTAAAAATATATATTAATATTGATGGTTTTTAAATTAAATATTATAGATTTAATTATTGTTATTACATCATGAAATAAATAATACTTTATATAAAATATTTTTTATTGTTCCATTAAACTATCTACAATTCCATCACGTATGAAGTACATCCAACAATGACTACAGTTTTTTTGGTTTCTTAAGTGTGCAACAACATTAAATAAAATATAATCAGGAACAAAATTGGGATTGCGATCAAATTCTGCAAATACTACGTCATCAAGTGATCTCTGTCTAATTTATGTAGTGTCATTGAATAATGTTAAACACTAATGTTTCGAATAAAACACAATTAAAAAATGAAAAATAATTTTTTATTTTACTGGATCGAACCTGGTTCAATGCATTTTGAGCTTTGAACCGGTCCGGCCAGAACAGTGGAGCTAGCTACATTATTCACATGAACAATGAACAGTGTAGCATGTTCCACTATTCATACTAATTAATTAGTATAAACAATGTCCAAAAAGCAGCGATTGCTTACTTTTTTTTTTCTTTTTCTTGTGTTTCAAATACAAAAATATTATAAAATCCATGCATAGTAAATTATGTTTTTTTTTTACCAAATATATTACATTTACATTTTAAATAAAACACAAACACAACCTCGTTTTCAATCGGCGCGAAGAGACAAAAATTCTCTCCACTGAAAAGCTTAGAATGAACAGGGGAACAACAAAAGTCTTGGGAGCAGAAATGCACTCCCAGATTCACTACTGTTCACACAACAGTACGAGCAATTTTTAAATTTTATCCCCACCACATATTTAAAATAGAAGTCTTTAGTTAATTATCACTATAATTTTTAGTCCTTAAATATATTTTTTAAAATCATAACAACAAAAACTACACATTATCAAACACACTTAACATATTTCAAACCATACTACGCAATTAAACACCTGGCAGCACCCATCACATCAGAGTAAGCAGATTAATCACATATATAATAATTAGCATTCAACAAATAAGCCAAAAGAATATCACAAAATCTATTACATGATAGCCCCAAGTAAACTTTAAAATTGCTGCATGCTCGCCTACCATAGCGTAACCTTCTTCTATTAACATGCTAAACGCAACGCATATAAAAAATATATTTATATCGACAGCTAAAAACTATATCAAATCATAGCTGTTATTCCAATTTACTCAGCATTTGCAAGAAGCAAAAAAAATATAAAGAAAGGTACCTGGTGCACTCGATCCAGCTTCTTTGAAAAGATGTGCAGCCTAAAAAATAAAATTGGCTCCCATAAATCAAATCAAATTAGTACTGAAAAAATTGAAAATCAGGTTGAAAGATGTAAACCAATTATGTACCCGTATTACTCGTGCATGTGCCTCTATCCTCCTTAATATTATCTTCTTCTCTTCTTCCTTCTTCAAGTCCAACGTGTATCGAAATCGACGAGAATTATTAAGCACAAGCGCAGCTTGCTACAAAACCCATGTTGTAAATTTATCATTAACCAAAAAACCATTAATAAGTAGATGGGTTTTTTTTTTTTTTTTAAATGATGTTAGAGCTTAAATCAGCTTGTAATCCATATTCGACACTTGAATTCGACAGTAATTTGGTTGTTTTAATTGAATGCTACATGAAAAAAAGAAAAAAAAGAAGAGAGAGGGAGATTTAATAAAATTTTGACAGTAATTTAACTTGCCGATTTGATAGTATAGTTTCACATATATATTGCTTTCATAGAAAAATTCATTGCAGTTTATGAATTATATCACTGTAACTGTTCATGATGTGTAGGAATCAAATGGAAATGGAAACATAGCAATGAAAAAAAAAAAAAACAGTGAGATTTAATCTTGGGTTAATTTCAATTTGCTTCCCAATAATTAAACCTAGTTTATCAACTAGTGACATTCAAAACTAATCCTTCAATCAATCAACCTCTTATATTTCATCTTCATCTCAATCACACTAAAAGCAATTAACTCTAGTTTTCTAGTTTATTTCATGTAAAATATTTTTATAAAATTGCTTTTCACACTTTTTCATATTTATTTACTATTAGAAAAATTAATTAATAAAAAAACACTTTTTCATAAATAAATAAATAAAAGATTTAGCTTGATTTCTAAGAAAGTATTTTTTTTATTTTGGGTGGGATATAAAAGTTACAAAAAATTCAAAAATTTCTTATTTAATATCAAATTTGATCATCAATTTTTTTAATTACTATATATTTTATTTTGAATTTTTTTCTGATTTTTTTTAAATTTCATCTATTAGAATTTAATTTAAATTGATTTTTGTATTAACTTTGGTCTTCATTTATTTTATTTTTATTTATTTTTCTTTTATATTTTTTAATTGAAAATTTTTTATTCTATTTTTTATTTCAAATAATTTATAAAATTATAAATTTTTTTAATTTCATACTCTTTTAATTTTTTTTATGTGTCAGTTTCGGTCCTTATTCTTTCAATTAACTTGAAACAATAATTGAAACATTAATAAGTTATTTTTTAATTTATTATTTATGGCATAACCAAACACTTGAAATGATTTTTCAATTGATTTTCTATAACATTGTCAAATAATCTACTTTCAAAAAATTTAATTTTTAAGAAAACTATTTTTTGACAAACAAGAAGGGCCTCAATTAAAACTCTTCTTTTCCTTGGTCAATAATAAAAGATATTTTCACGCTAATTTATGCGTCCATTAAAATTAAACCTTATCTCTAAATGATCTTAAAAATACACCTTAATTATGCATGGTTTATATATTTCTTTCCTTTTGGTTTCTTAATTATGCATGATGATCATTATATGCAGTTGCAATACACCTCAGAATGTTTTGTGTCAATGCAGCTGTGATTGTTCTTAAAATCAATCTTTATTTCAGGCATGTTATAGTTTTGTGCCATTGAGAATAAGTTATACTTCCTTAATTTCACTTCACATGTAAGGGTCAGCATAAGAACTGGCTGGAAGAAGAACATTAAATAAAACCCTAGCAATGTTTATATCTATTTTGAGATTCTCAATTTCAATCATAATTTATATCATGTCAAGTTCTAAAACATATAGAAAACTCTTACAAGAAAATATCACTAATTCTTTTCCTCACAGCCTGCACATGATGCAGTTGCTGCTCTCAAAACCAAAATTTCCACACTTCTTTCTAACAGTCGTAACTCCCACAAAACAATTATATTGTAGCTGCTGCCATGGTTTTTTCCACGGCCAGCATATACATCGAAATACTAAATATTTATGTTAGTTGTTTGATGCATTTGACCATGTAGAAATTGAAGGTTTTGAGCATTTATTTAAGAATTTGACATTACCGAATAGGTATCTAACCCAAACTTAAGATATATTTTTATAGATAAGTGAGACATGTTTAAGCTAACATCTTAAAACTGATATAATAAAAGATTTGATTGTTGAATCGAATTCAAATTTTTAGAGGTGATTTTATAAGCAATTTTTTTTTAAAAAAATGTAACTATGTCACTTATCGGGCCATTGCATCTTCTAGAATTAAGTTAAAAAGTTGTTGTTTAGGTCAATTTTGTTATTTTCCTAGGATTTTTTGGCTTTATTATTTTTATTTTGGATTTTGTTTTAATTTCCTTAATGTTTTTAGATTTTAGGTTATTTCCTAATAGAGGTAAGTTTTTATGGTATATTTATAAGTATTGTAAATCTCTTAAAAGAGATGGGTACAGTATATTTAAATTTTAAAAAATAAAATTATAAATTTATATAATTAACATTTAAAATTCTTATGTTTTCTATGTTATTATTGTCTCCGACGGCATTATCTTTTTTTTTATTCGAGGAAACCCCACTCTACAGAAAACACATTTTGTGGGCCCAGATGAGTGAGTAAAACCCTGACTGTCCCATGCTCTTACAAGAGGTGCATACCCTAACTCGAACTCGAGACCTGCTGTGCAGATCTTAAGCCCTTTGCTACAACGCTACACCCCTTGAGATCCGAGAGCATTCTCGTTTAATCGAAATCCATGGAAGAAAGCAATCTTCATTTCCTTTCCAATATATGCAGGGCAATAATATACTAATAATGAAACTTTATTTTATACTAATCTTAATTATAATAATACTATACATGCACCAACCAAGTTTAAATTATCTCATCATTTTAAGCCACCATCCCAACTTGTTTTTATTGGTTATTAATAGAGCAAAGACTAAGCTTTGGGATCAGTTGACCTCAGAGTTAGAGGATATAGCACTTTCTTTTTGGTCATTAATTAAAATTTAAATAAAATGAATTTACAATACTCAGCAGCAAAGCAAATCGGTTGTGATTAACATATACTTACGAGATTTTATGGCATATATTAAGAAGATAGTACGTACGAGATGACAAATTGAACCTTAAATTATTTAA
This sequence comes from Populus alba x Populus glandulosa, assembly GCA_033617975.1. NCBI lineage: Eukaryota > Viridiplantae > Streptophyta > Magnoliopsida > Malpighiales > Salicaceae > Populus > Populus alba x Populus glandulosa. The sequence continues at coordinate 13,253,160 of CM066160.1, forward strand.
ATGAAAGAGATCTGTTAGTATTCATGTGTATCCATCCAACAATGGTGGACTGAGTTAATAATATCCATGATAGCAATCTAGAGGGAGAAAGAGAGAGATTTGTGTACCCTCCATCTGCGAAGGCGATCGGCAGGGGCCATTTTGGTACTGGGGATATCAAAAGGATCATCATCACCCCCATCTACATCGCCGTCATTCATCGCCTCTTTTGCTTCCAAATCATCAAGTCTCCTTCTGTATGGCGAGCCTCTGAATAAGCTTGTCATTTCAGTTAATTTTACTTGAGAGTCACAACAGAGATGGCAGGCACTGTCACAGTCTAGCACATTAATATATAAAGGCAGCTTGAATCGCCCATCAAAGTAATTCTAATGATGTCTTTGACTATCTTAATACTGTTTTTAAACCCCATTGGATCATGAATTTTGACCGTCTTACGAGATTTTGACTAGATCACTAAAATTAACTTAAATTTTTTATAAATTAAAATAATATTATTTTGATAAAAAAATATATAATCAATAAATTACAATTAAATTTTTAGATTTATTTTTTGGATTAACCAAATTTTTAACTATTTTTATTTTTTTATAAATCTAGTTTGGTTATAACTTTAGGTTAGCTGGATTTCAAGTTAATGGGACCAGATTTTAAAATGATGTTTTTATTTAGGAATTTTTTTATTTAAAAATATATTAAAATAATATATATATATATATATTTTTAATTTAATATAAAGTGAAAATGTGGATGCCAGCTGTAACCTATAAGGCGGTCTTTACGATAACGAAGGTTCATGGAGCTCTTTTTCAGTGGTGTAGAATGTCTTTGTTTAAATTGTATTTTGTTTTAAATATAATTTTTTAAAGTATTTATTTAATTAACATATATTATAATTTTACATAGAATTCACTGAATTTTTTTTGAAAAATCCTTAATTATAAAAAAATTATAATTTATAGTTTTTTTAAATTTATTTTATCAAATCACAATTGCAAAATTTATCATAATATCATATATTAATTTCTGTTTTATAATGTGTAATATGGTATTTTTAAAAAATTTGTTTTTTAATTCAAAATACTGATTTTTCTTTAGATTTTTTTTTTATTTTTTGTATAAGCACAACAAAACTATAATATTTAAAATTATTAATTTAATAATTGTTTAGATAAAAAAATAATTTGAAAAGCAGATTAATGAGTGTTTTAATTTCTATACTCTTACTTTATTTTTTTTGAAGAAAAAAATAATTTTTCATATTCTTTTTATAAGATACAGACCTTCATTCCAGTTGATATAATTTTTCTCAATAATATACATAAAAGTGTTTAACATTTGTAAAAAAAAAAAGTTAATTAAAAGAATTTTATAAAAAAGTATACAAATTATTTAAAAAACATATATTATTACGAGAGCTACTTGACAAGTGGGGTAAGACAGCAATTTCCTGGAAGGGATACGATCTATATTCTAGCTGTAGCAGGTAGCAGCTTTTAGAAAATTTGTTGTAGATTCTTTTTATCACATCACAGCTGTTGACAACTGTTATAGTAACTTTTTTTAATATTTCAAATGTAAAGCTAGATACTGTATCAGTTGTTCCTTCAGCATGAGGAAAAACGTTTTTGTTATTGCAGTCGACGCTATTGCTTAAAATTTAGAATTTTTTTTTAAATATATTTTTTAATATTTTTAGAATTTTTTTATATAAAAAATATTATTTTAATATATTTTCGAGTAAAAAATAAATTAAAACACAACTTTTAATACACTTTAAAATAAACTAGCTAAGTCTTAAAAAACTATTTATTTTTATGGTTGATGCCTCGAAACTTAATCTTTTAAATAATTTTAATATATTAATATTAAAATAATTTTAAAAAATAAATATTATTTTTATATATTAAAAAAAAAATTATTTAAAAAATAATGATTCTCGCAATTCCATGCTAACCAGGCTTTTAATTGACACTAGCCAGTTAAAAAATAATGGTCCCCAACAACTAAAATGTCATTAACTGTTGTCGTTGCCAAGCTAACCTCGTGTTTTTCAAGCGCAATAAAAAATTACTAGATGATATCAATTTATCAAATAAAAATAATATACAAAGGCAATAAAAAATTCATCAAAAAAATTAATAAAAAAATTGCACAAACATATAAACTATAAATATTAAAAATTATATATATATATATATATAGAGAGAGAGAGAGATTCATCGGATTAGATGATGTCACCTCCATCTTTTTATCCAAATAAATCAAGTATTTTTATCCACATCCCTGATCCCTCCATGCCCAACTGTGTACGGACACAATTGAGATCTCCAATTTTTCACCTACTGGACTATAAGAAAAGGCCAGTAAATGGTCTAAAACTGTACTAGAAATAAAGGGCCCATTTGCTAATATCCTAAACTCTCTAAAATTCTCACAGTCCCAGACCATCCTAGTCCAGCCCAGACCAGCCTCAAAGAATCAAAACCTCCTAAACCCTCTCCCCTGACCCTCCCCCTCTTTCTCTAACCTAAAACCCAGAAGCTCTCAACAGGTCATCAACCCTCAAAACTCCTAATTTATTCTTTATCCAATACCTTAATATCCAATTTGTTTTTATTAATTCTAAAGGAGCTTCAAATTCTAGCCACCAAATGGCTTACATGCGAAGTCTCTCGAGTCGATCAACCATCTTGAAACGACAATATTATCCGCGTTTCACATACATCCTCCAGGACGACCACCACCAGAAGGAGAAAAACCAGGAACAACTTGATGCCTCCGCAAAACCAGCAATCACTCCCACTAATTACTTTCCTCAAAGATCCTTCTACACCGCACCAACCGCTTCTTTCGGCTCTCTTCTTCGCGAACCAAATCACACACTCTTCGCCGGCGCGTGTTTAGTGCGCTACATGTCTACCACCACCACTACTTCTGCGGCGGAGAATATCGACGTGGTGATGGATATGGCGGCTCCTGCTGTGAATGAGGTTGCGATAGCTGCTGCGGATTCTTTCTTACCTGTTGCGGTTCTTCAGCATGCGATTGATGCTGTTCATAATTTTACTGGATTCAATTGGTTGGTACTCAAACAATTAATTTTTATTATTAGTTAAAAAATGAGAATTTAATTTATTTATTTATTTAAAATTTTAATAGGTGGGCTTCGATAGTTGTGACTACATTGCTTATAAGAAGCTTTACGCTTCCTCTTTTGATAAATCAGTTGAAAGCTACCTCCAAACTCAGTGTAAGTTTACTCATATATTACGGTGTAATTTGAATGTTTTAATTTTTAATTGATGTATGTATGCTTGCACATTATTTTTATGCATGTTAGGGTTGGTGTCATTATGTTTTGCTTGTTTGCTTGGTGAGTTAAGGATTGTGTTTTTCTCCTGTTGAAATGTTTTCGAGTTACATTTGTAAGAATCTGCCTGATATATCGATTGATATTTCATGCGAAAAGAATTGTGCTTTTAGAAATTTCAAGTGAAGGTAGGCTCTCAAGTTCATTAAATTCTTCATGGTTTGGTGCTTTTGGATGTTTCTAAAAACAAATCCTATATTTTTAATTGTTGAAAAAATCCTATTTTTTTTAATTGCTATATGGAGTTAAAAGCTTTAAAATTGTGAACATTTTTGAGGTTTTTGTGCTTTTGAATCCCGGTTGGCATCTGTACAGTCACCTTCTGCTTGCTTTTCATCGCTTGTATTTTCAGTTTTTAGTTTATAATCTTCTATGATGTTGTTTATGCTGTAGCATTTCAGCCTCTAGTTTGGATTTTAAAGTATAACAACCTATTAAGTTAGTTGTGATGCCTATGTTTTTATATGGTGACATCAATATTCAAGTAGAAGATTAAGTTTCCTCTCTAGAAACAATGATGTGAAATTGATTGTGTTTGTTAAATGGTCGGTGTCGAAAACCTCCCAAATTTAATTCTGACTTTACTATATGTAAAAAAAAATTCATAGTATAATTGTGAAAACCAGGTTGAACCCAAGAGAAATTCTACTAAATCTTCCTACAAGATGCTGAAAAAAAAAAGTATGGGAGGAATTAAATAAAAAATTAAAAAAAACCAAATTCTGAACATAAAAATAATAAATTGATATGTTGTTCACTTAGTTTAAGATCTATACATCAATTCTTATAAATTTGTTGTTAACTCAGTTTAAGGTCTATACATCCATTCTTATAAATTTATTGATCATAGAAGTAAAATAAATATCCTTTCAATTTAAGTAAATAATTTTGATATCCTGTAAAACTAAGGGAAATCGAGAAGGTTATCAATAAACTAATTATAACAAACTTTCTAATCAATTTCTTACTATAAAGTGAATTTAATATTGAAAAGCAATTTTCGTTCACTTGGTAATAGCTTTAGGGGAAAAGATTGTGAACCTTATTCTAAGCAACCGTTCAAAAGTTTGAACAATTTTACTTGGCTTATTCCTCCTTAATAAATTAAATTGAAAGTTGCAGCAATCAAATTAATTCTTTTTGCTTCTTATTCTTGTCCCTAACAACAATTATGGATCGAAAAAAACTAGAAAGCATATATGTCATCTCAAAACAATTCAATTAACATGAACAGAAATCAATAGCATAATTCTTAAACCAGGATGAATAAGTACTTAAACATGAAAGAACTACAATGATAATGTCACTTCTCATAACTACTAATGGAGATGGATTATTTCCTCATCCTCTAGGAATTTCTAGCCGCCAAAAGAAAACTCTGCACCCAACGATCTCCCCTCCTTTTGTATTCCAATGGGTAGCCTTCATGATAAGATATCAAGGCTAAATATTAGGAGATTAAAGGTAGTAGATAAATCTCTTTGAATCCAATCAGATTTCTTCTTAATGATAAGATTTCCACACTGTTAGTTTCCCATTAAATTAGGTGATAAAACTCGTCCTTTAGCTTGCATCAGGATTTTCGTATTCAAAAAGATTTTTTCTGACCTGGAGCCCTTCATAAAAGTTGTAGCCCTCAATGTGTAGAAGAATATATGGGCCTTTGAAACGCATGATTTTGATATTTGAGGCTCATGATTTTGATATTTGAGGCTCATGATATGTTTGTTTGAATATTTAGTGTATGAACAAAGAATCCTACCACAAGTAAGATTCATGCTTAATTTTTGCAAGTCTATTTAGAGGTCCAAACAAACTCGGATTTCTGTCCATAATGTTTTTCTGGAAAGCTTGATATATGTACTTCGACTTAGATGAAGCCCATGTTTCTATTCTGGAACTCCAACTTGGTGAAAAACCCGTCACAAGAAACAAAGGTCTGAAATATAAAATGCAGAATTTCTTATTTTTTTCAGCAATTAATTCACAAAATCTCTTAGACATGCCAAACCCATAAAATAACTTTTAATAAGCTCAAACAAGCTTAAAACACATTAAAAAGCATAATGTAAGAGGAATAAAAATATATGAATATTTTGTACTTATCATTAAATCACTTGTGCAATATGGTGATTAGAACATTTAAGTGCATTGCATACCTGAATTTGCACATGGTTTTTGCTCCTGCTACTACATGACTTGGTGCAACTTTCTTAACCCTCCACAAAGATCTTTTATTTTTCTCTTGGTGTATGAAAAGTAAAAATTCAGAGTTTATATGCTTTCATCTTATATGGATTTATGTGTATTCTGCAGATTGTAAGACCACACTTGGAGGAGGTTAAGCAAAGGGTGGAACGGCAGGTATTGCTCATTGATGGTTTTATCAATCCTTGCTCTGTTGACCTCATACATGCATTGTTGGTCTGTTTTATGTGCCTGTAGCCCCCCTTTTCTATGTTATGTTGATATTTTACTTTTACTGGTGCATTTCCCTCCTGGTTATCAGAAATACAAGTTTGACTTGTTTTAGATGTTATGCTTCTTCATTTTGGATGTAAATCTAGGTTCCTGTAAGTGGGTGGTTTTCCTGGTTCTCTATATGGAATTGCCATATCAAAAGGGGATAACATGAAACAAAAGGGCAAGGTAGCCAACTGTGACAAAATCTCCTTAGTTAGAGTTGATAAACTTTTTGGCTGGCCTGTGTTCATCTCAGTTTTTTATGTGAATAAAACTTGATTGTTTTCAAGTGATAGCATGCATATGACAATGGACCAAAAGGTTGATGTAGCCTGCGGTCACTCTACTATATAATCCATTTCTTGTTTTCAGAATGCTTTCATCAATCATGTTGGCACTATCTCTGTCTCTATCTCAGGGTATGGACCCCACTGCGGTGTCTGAAGGTCAAAAAGAAATGAAGAAGCTGTTTAAGGAGTAAGAAACTCTTCCATTTGCTTTTAGGGGAAGTATTGATTGTTTCATGACAATTTTAGTTTCTTAAACAAAGGAAATACCATGATCGAAGTTGTGTTCTATATAGTAGCCCATTCTGACTACACTACTATTTGAATAGTCACACCATGTGAACCTCCTTGGATGACTTGGACACATGGTGTCCTTCAAGTGCTTTTATATATTTCATGTAATGTGGCTGAAGAAGATAGGATATTACCAAATTGCTATATAATTAGTCCTGCTTAGAGAGGATCATATGTACTTTCCTTTCAGGATGAGGTTTTCACCTTTTCCATTCCTTTTTGCTTTACATAATGCTATAATGTATCTTCATTGAAGTTTGATTACTATAAGTAGGCCAAGTTTTTAGACAGTATAATTCTCCCCTTCATGGCTGTCAATTTCCCTGGAAAATTTAGTTCATTTTGACTTACAAATTGCAGACATGGTGTGAGTCCATTTACTCCACTGAAGGGGCTCTTTATTCAAGCTCCTGTCTTCATCAGCTTTTTCCTTGCTGTAAGCTAAACTTCCATTCATAAATACACTTCAAATGAGTAATTCTTCGTTTATATTTGATCCTCACATTCTAGATGTCATGACAATGTTCCCCCCAGATTACAAACATGGCAGAAAAAGTGCCATCCTTTAAAAGTGGTGGAGCATTCTGGTTCGTTGACCTCACAACTGCAGATGATTTATACATCTTTCCAGTTTTGACAGCATTAACTTTCTTGATAACAGTAGAGGTAGATACTTGTTCTATCCAATAAGGTGGTTATGTTTTAGTGCATGGTTATTTTTTGTTGTTCTTTATAAAAAAGAAGAGAAAAAAGAAATCTGCAAAATTGCTTCAATCTTATTCTACTCAGTTTTGGTTTTTGTTGTTGAGTTGACTAATCTGTGCTATTCTGCAGAGCAACACGCAAGAAGGAATGGAAGGAAATCCTGCTGCTGGCACCATGAAAAACGTTTCAAGGGCCCTTGCTGCTGCTTCAGTTCCTTTGACTATGAGTTTTCCAAAGGTTATTTTATGATCACGTACAAGTACATGGGATTATGAGATCATATTTAAGTTGTTTACTGCATCAGCATCTTGAAAGTTGCGATTTTCTTCTAGTAATGGAGTATAAATGAGTTTCCAGGGAAAAGTAGTGGTTTTAGGCTCTGCAGCCCCACCCATCTCATCCCTGCCCTTCCAGGCTGGCTCCCATCATGATTCACCTTTTCCCCTGCCTTCCCTTATTTAGAGATTGAGAAATGACTTTTATGTTTGAGTTCATGATGAATTTCTCGTTTGTCTTTGCAGGCTATATTTTGTTATTGGATTACATCAAACTTGTTTTCACTTACGTATGGGCTTGGTGAGTTTTCCAACTTTCCAGATCTTTTTTTTTTTTCAAAAAGCTTCTGTGCAATCTTCAAAGATCATTGAAGAACTTGTTTTTCTTACATTATTTTGGTTTGATGTTCACTTTAACCCTGTTCGCTACCTAATTCTCCACTTGTACTTCAGTGCTCAAAGCTCCTGGGGTAAAAGAATTCTTGGGTGTTCCAAAAGTACCCGTGGCACCACGAACTACTGCTGCAAAATCATCTTCCTTTGATCTATTTTCAGCAATCAAACAATTCTCAACAGCCAGAAAGGAACCTACCCCATCCCTGCCCATTGAACCACCAAAGCTTTTTGAGCATAAAAAATCTTCATCTTCAGTAATCACTAAAAGGATAAGAAGTCTAGAGAAAGAAGTAAAGGGAAGAAAGAAAAATAAGAAGAGGTGAAATGGTTTCTCATTAAGATTAAATCATCTTTGATGACTGCAGAGGAGGATTGACTGCTAGTTAAGTTCTCAAGTCAGTGTAATATTAGCTATTCATGATTCATATATTGTTTTGTGGCTAGATTCAGCCTTGTTATTTCAATAAACTGTGTTGCAATTTTGATGTGCAAAATACTATGCTATCATACCCGATTTTTCTTCTCTCTAGCATTCCAAGCCATAATATGGCTTGGAGGAATCTTTCTGTAGTTCATGGATTTCAAGGAAGATGAAAACCATCAGGACATTGGTTTATTTAGTGAAGCTCATTTTCTGTTGTATTTGTAGATCATGAAATGACAAACAATTAGTCCAGTTACTGAAATTCTCTCAGTCCTGACGATGCCAGCTTGAGCTCAGAAGCTCCCTTATTGTATTATTCTTTAAATTTGAGCCTAGAGATGCATCAAAAGTTATTATTTTTTATTGCAGTAGCTGAGGACTCCCATATTTTCAGGGGTATTTTTGAATATCATAATTAATAATTTCTGTCTCTTAAGTATATCCCTATTGAAAAAAAATTGCCTCATTTCTAAAAAAAACAATTTAAATATCTGTTTGTTTTTTCATTTTAAAAATATTTTTTTTTAAATTGAATTTTAAATTATTTTTTTGTGTATCAGAAATAAATTTTTTAAAAAATAAAAATATTATTAATACCTTTCTAAAAAAACAATTTAAATATCATAGTAACTAGTAATAAACTAAAGAAAACCTGAGAAAGCACCAACAGGCGTGTGGCTCAGTGGTGTTGAGGAGTAGCTTTCCTTCCTTCGAACTTCGGTTCGAGTCCCAGTGGGAGTGGGGCTGGAAAGTTTGCTCCTCTCTTGTTTCTACTGGATCTTTCTATGCGGTATGCCTGTCACCCCCACGGTGCCTTACCTGCTCACTAGGGCTTGCAGGATGTTCAGTGGGCCGTGGGATTAGTCGTGGTGCGCGTAAGCTGGCCCGGACACCCACGTTATCAAAAAAAAAAAAAAAACCTGAGAAAGCTGTGAGGAACTAGACAGAATTCAGAATAGATGGCTTTAATGCTTGACTTGACTCAGAGCTTGTTAAATAAGAGAAAGGGGACACTAAACGTACAAACAATGGGCAATAATCATCACGGAAGCAGAAGTCAGCACATTGATGATGAAAAGCTGTGCTCTGGTAAATACAAGTAAAAACGTAATGAGATCAAAAATCAAGTGTTCATCGCACACAAAGAAGGTCCCCGATCAATCTTCATCTGAGTAGTTGAACTTAAATGAGTGTGACTGCAAATCAATCTGCCCTCCTCTGTATGTCCCGCGCTTCTTCTTTGTTTTTTCATGCCTAAAACCCCTGAGAGAGAGAGAGAGAGAGAGACAAAGGGTCAATGAGAGAATTACCAGAACAAGATCAAAAGGAATGGTATCCCAGCTTATCATTCTAAATGCACTATCCGTAATGGAAGAACAGCATGGGGCTGGGTGTAAAAGTCTAGGGTTTCTTTGATGTGCCTTAAAAAGAATATAGAAGAAAAATCATAATGTGGAAGTCATACAGTAATCATTAACAAAAGCATGCAATCTAAAATAGCAACTCTAGCGATAAAACTAACATGCAAAAAAATTGTTCTTAATTTAAAATCCCCAAGATATTGAAATTGAAGGTATATACCCCCCCTTTTTTTTCTTCAATTTCAAGATTTCTTCTTCAAAAACATAAAAAAGTAATGACCAACAAAAACCAAACCCTTCTTTGATTCCGTAAAAGATCCTAGGTTAAGTTTAACAGCAATATTTGAATCAGTGTTTCATATTGAAAACTTGCTCAAAGTAAGAATTACTGGAAGAAAAGAGGTTCCTAAACTGAACTAGGTTTAGACTTGGAGTTAGACTAGCCAAGCCAGCAGTTTAGATCGGATCATTTACTTCCCAATTAAGTTATCGCTACAGTTTACATTGGCGGAAAGAATGACAATAAGATGACAGGAACAACCTTTTGTTTGCGTTTCTGAAAATAAAGATATAGAAATGCCATAACTACAAATTGTACCTTCCTCCAACTTGCCCAAGAACTTCTTGTGCTTTTGCACCATAACCATCCTCGGCCCCGTCCTACAGAGAATTTATAGAAAATCTTAAAGAAAATAAACCAATGAAGGACCAGAAAACTCAAAAACAAAAATGGAAAACTTGGCACACCTTCGCCCAGTATGAATTATCTTTAAGCCTCTCATCAGAGAATACCACCTCATCAACTTTTACTCTTTGAAAATGTTTAACCGTCTTTGGCTGCAATGACATAGTTCCAGTCTAAGCATACACATAAAACCAACAATACACTTGAACATAATTATTCATGCTAATATAGAACACAACTATGCTATCATGAACTTCAACAAAAAATAGGTTTGCTCATAACAATGAGAATATTTTTGAAGAGCTCATAGGTTAATCATCTCCATAAAAATCAGTTATGTTCAAAACCTGGCTAGACATAACTACTTCAGGTTTTAGTTCCACCACATAGGCAAATAGGTTTAAGCACATATATACAGGAAACCTGGGAAACTTATAGCACTGGAACAATTTGAACATGCTGTTAATTGGGATTTAAAAGGAAACTCAGCTTCAGAATTTAAGGTTGAAGTAACAAGCTTCCCTAAATTAGGGCACTCAAAACCATACCTCAACAGAACCATTCTTTTCCTTCATCATAGATTTCTGCGGTGCTGATTTTGCTCCATTTTGCTCAAGGTTCCCGTTTGCCCGAACATTTTCCTTAAGTTCTTCTGAACTTTCTGTCTTTCTTCGTTTAGATTCTTCAATGGCTTTTTCATCAGCAGTCTGAGTGGCATCATCTTCAGAAGACAATCTTTTCCTCTTCTTGGAACTCTTATTGTCTTTGTCATTCACATCCTCCTTCAAGTTCTTAGAGTCATCCTTTTCAGAATTTGATTTCCCTTCATCAAGCATCTCGGCAGACAAATTTTCAGAAAAAACAGCATCCTTCCTTTTCTTCTTCCCTTCAGATTTGATGTTCTTGTTGTCCATAATACTGTCAGCACTTGCTCCTTGCTTACTCTCCGAGATATGTTGCTCCCCATTTCCAATAGCGGAATCAAAAAGCTTGTCTTTCTTTCTCTTCTTATCCTTTGGTTTATTATCTGTCTCACCACTGGTTACTTTGCTTCCCTTGGAAGATGCCACATCCTTAGATTTTTCTTCCATTGACACAGGCTCTGCCAGATGATGTCCATCGTTATCATCTTGAGACTCGGATTCCAAGTTGCTTTTCTTCTTCTTTTTGTCCTTGCGTTTCTTATCAGGCAATTCACCAGCACCATTATCAGCAGGTTCCTTCAAAGCTTCGACATTGTCTTGTTCCTCTTGTCTATGAGAATCAGAATTCCTTTTCTTTTCCTTCTTCTCTTTCGACCTTACTTCAGTAGCCACTGTATCATTTGTCATGATCTCTTCAACACTCTCAGAATTGTTAACTTTATCACCAGCTCCTAGTTGATATTTTATAGCATCAGTATCACACTTCTTTTTCTTTTTAGTGACACCGTTCGTCTGTATATCTACAGTTAAATAGAACTAGACTATGAGCTAGTACCAAAATCCACCCTATAAAGAACATTCTACTAACTATGAAATACATGATATAGTTGCCTACTAGACAAGCAATTTCATTTGGAGAATTAAACGCACCTTGAACCTGATTGCTCTCTAACTTTTTGCTGGTATCATCACTGCAAAAATACAGGAAGTCATGCAGTTTGAGAATGGAAATTCAAATTTAACACTTAAATCAAGAAAATCCATTTGCAGTATATAGCTTGAATTCAGGGGAATCTGCGAACCACATTCATTTTCAGTCTGATGACTAAAAGAAACCTTGTGCATTCTTTTCATATCAAATCCAAGAAACCATTAATGCCTTATGGATAATCATAAAAAAATCCCTTCGTATAGCTCCACAATTGAAATTCACTGTCAACAAGAGATTACAATTTTTTTTCTAAAAAAAAAGAAATATAATCACCCTACCTTGTCTTCAAAAACTTCCAAAACACCTCCTCCAAATCAATCAAGGAGTCACCACCCAAATCATCTTTCTGCACAAAGAACACAACTTTCCACATTTAAAACAACCAAACAAAATCAAGTAAACAAAAAGAACACCCAGAAGCTACAGCACAGCACGGACACATTATCACATTAGGCTTCATTAATCTCAATCATCTCGTATACACATCAAACCAAATTCAGAAAAACCCATTTGCATAAACATAAATTCAACACAAAACACTAACAAAAAAATCAATCATCTTCTCTTAACTAAAATGTTGCATAATTTGATAAACCAGGATATAGAAAGAGAGAATGACTAGTTTTGCTTTTTTGTACCTCAAATTTGGCTTCAGATTCGAACTTCTTTAATGTTTTGGAAAACCCACCAGTGTTTTCAAGATACTTAGCTATAGAATGAAGCAGAAGTGTCTTCTGCTCAGGCTTTAAAGTTTGGGTTTTGCTGTTGTCCTTGTTGTTTTCTTGTTTCATTGTTGGTGGTGGGCTAGAGAGCAGCAGCACTTGGCGAGGCTTAAATGATAAGGGTTAGGGTTTATGTTCACTGTGCTGGCAACTGGGGTTTTGGCATAAGGAGATGGATTCCTAGGGTTTTGTTACTACCTGGGTTTGGGTCAGACTGAGCAATAAACCTCAACGGACAGAAGGGTTTAGGGAATGGGTTTGGTTGGGTATTGATGTTGGGGTTTAAGAGCCGTTGGATCAAGCAAATTAAAATAGATTGTCTTGATTATATATTTTGGTCCATCTAGTTTATCAATATTAATTGAATAGTCCCTTTAGTATAAAAAACAATTATATTCCCTTGACCTTTTTTATCCAGTAGTTTCTAGAATAGTTGTATGACCAGTCAGACACGATTCTAGAACTAGCATGAAAAGGGTTCTAAGCCATTGAATTATTAAGTCGCACGAGTAGATGAATTGTTTTTATTAAAATAATAATTATAAGGTTATTTTTTATTGAGTCGAATTGGGCTGGATTAACTATATCATTAAAGTTTTAATTGAATTTCAAATTTTGATGAATTAACTATATTATTTAAAAAATTAATTAACTTAAATAAATTTAGTCAAATTAATATCTTATTTAGTTCATTAACAATCCATCCAAAGTTAAGCTTTAAATTTTCTAAATTAATCCATCGAGCTAGGCCAAGCGTAACACCTATGGATTCTAGGACATACTTTTCAAATTACTCAGATCTTGGTACAATTTGGAGTATCATATCATATTTTGTCTAGCATATATTTGGAAATGTGGGATTTAATAAAAAGTCAGGATCTTGCTTCAATATATGGTTAAGGAGTATAAAAATATAATAAAACATAAATATTTATTGAGTTACCTTCTTCAGTTTCAGCAGCCCATAACCAATTTTGAGCACATATTAATGCTTCTATGGTCTTTGGACGAAAATAGTGTTTGGAAACGTGGTTAAAACTGCGTTTTAAAAAAATTTTAAATTTTTTTTTTTGCTAAAATTTAATACGGTTTGTACTTTTTAAATTGTTTTGATGTGTTAATATTAAAAATAATTTTTAAAAATTAAAAAAAAAAATTAATAATATATATTTCAACACGAAAAATTATTTGAAAAACAATCATTACAACACTACCGAAAACGCTCGAAGTTTACTACAATGCAGAGCCACCAATCTACTGCTAGTGCTAAAAGCAAATTCTAAAACTACGATAGATACAGGGATAGCCAATAAAATCTCCAGCAATAAATTGTAAGATTTCCCCTTGAACTTTCCACCATGATAAAATGTCAAAATCATCGTTCTTTGCAAAGCATCCTCTCTAAATAATGATCCAATGCAATCATAGGATGTCAAGTTTTAAGTATCAATGCTCTCATCACTAGCATTCCAATCACTAACTTCCTCATTTAGGGTGTTTGGTGATGAAAACACCATTTGAAAACGTGGTTTTCACTGTATTTTTAAAATTTTCAAAAAAAAATTTTTTTATTAAAATTTAATATAACTTGTATGTTTTGGATCATTTTAATGTTAAAAATAATTTTTAAAAAATAAAAAAATATTATTAATATATATTTTAACACGAAAAATTATTTAAAAAATAATCGCTATCTGTCAAATATGCTCAAAGTCTTTTCTGATATCGGATTATAGAGTTGATTGGATGCTTGAGCAGAGCCTTCCTTTTCTATCGGCATAGATTGAGAGCTGGATCAAAATGATGAAATATATTTACTTTCTGACTGTTCTACATTATTGTCTCTGTACAAAACAGGTGCTTTAGATTTCGAGAGTGGTGAATCTATTGTGTATCAAATAGAATTAATTTACAAAACCGTACTTCTTATACATCATATCATAAAATTCTCCATCAGTGTTCATGCTCTCATATTTGTTTTAGCATTTTTGTCTCATGTCGATTCAGAGTTCCAAAGAAGTTGAGCTAACGTTATAAAATTGATGGCGCTGGACTGCGTTATAAAGATTGAAGAACACAGTAGTTAATTTGAATCTAGTTTGTGGACGAGTTTACACACTTTTCAGTACTTTGACCAGTATCTCTGATTCACCTCAATTTAGAAAGTTTGTTCAGAAATGCATGTCACAAGTTTATGTTAAAACAACCCTCGAGAAACACAAAACAACAACAACAACAACAACATAAAACTAGGAAAACAAAGGACTCCAATAGGCACCTTTGAACAAGCCTTAATTTTGAATTGGAGTGATTTGTGTCGTGGATCAGAAGTAACTAAGGAAAAAGAAGTCTTTGTCAAATTATTGAAATCTGATGATGCCGCCGAAGAATATAATGGTTCGGTGTGCAAGGATCTGGGTAGAATTTTGGTGATGCCCTAATATCAAGCTGGGATAGCTAGCATTTTTTTTTTTTTTTAACGTGGGTGTCTGAGCTAGCTTGTGCGCACCTCGATTAATTTCACGGGCCTGAAGTTAATGACCATGTAAGCCTCCAGTGACCATCATATGAACAACTTAGAGTTCGAACATGAAAGCATAGAAAAAGCAAACCTCTTTTTATCACTGGACCATCATCTAGATGGTTAGGGATAGCTAGCATCTTGCCATGACGACGAGAGTGCAGACAATGGAAATTTGTCACCAATGATATTGCAAACATTGCAATTCTTTGTCTGGGTGGGTATCAATGAAGAACATCAGCAGTTTTCGCTTCTCAAATAAACATGTTTGTAAATACTTAGAATAGTTAGTTTTGTAAACGTCAAGCTGACATATTAATAGCTTCTGGTCTGCTCCTGTATGTAGCTTTCGATATTTCCTGGAAAGCCCGATAAACAATAACATAAAATTAAGCACCAACGAATATACGAATGAATATATGATGGGAAATGTCGCACCCCAAAAAAATTCAAATTCATCAATTGCGGGTTCGACTGGCGAATTTTTTTTTTATTATTTTTATTTGGTTCTTTGGAGTCGCCACCTAGTATTTTGGTCACTAGGAACCTAACTGACCTCAGAGATCGGGTACGGAGACTGATTGCGTAAAGGGAAGGTATTAGCACCCCAAATACGCTCTACCTAAGGTAAGCTGCATTGTTTTATTGTCTGATAAAAAACTAAAGTGTTGTTGTGTTTTCCTAGTCGTTGATCTGTCTATGGTTCAAGAAAAATCCTTCTCAGTAAGAAGGTCTTTTATCTTATCGGGTAAAAATCCTAACCATTATAACGTCCATACCAAAATTTTATTAATAATACTTAGGAATACGTTTTACGTATAAATTCGTAATCCCAAATACTAAAATAAAACAAAAAGATTTTTTAGAATTTTTGAAATATTGGCCTAGTTCTCATGGCTTGAATAAACTGGTTATTAAAGCCAAAATGCATGTTAATACATATATTGTTTTGAAAATTTTCTTTATTGTGTGAAAATATGATGTTATAATATTTATGTATATATATTGGAGAGACTAGGCCGTATTTTAAAAACAAAAACAATTTTTAGAAAATATTTTTTTTTTATGCTTTGACGAAAATCGGGTATTTTAATACTGAGCTTGTATCCTTACGGTATAAAAATACAACCCAATATTAATCCATTTTGATAAAAATATGCAGAAAAATCAACAACATTTTTAGGGACTTTTTAGAAATTTTTTTGAAAGCAAAAACATTTTTTATTCTGAAAATCTTTGATGTTTTGACGAAAACCGGGTATTTATAACACTGGTTTTGTATCTTTACAGTATAAAAATACAAACCAGAATTAAAACATTTTTGACAAAAATATACAGAAAAATCAACAATATTTTTTTTAAGATTTTTCAAAATATTTATTTTTTTTATTATTATATTTTATATATATATATATATATACACATATATAATATAATATATAATATATAATATAAAAATAATTCGGGCTGGGCCGGCCCAAATATCTGGGCCGGACTTGGCCCAGAGAGCTGGTATGGGCCAGACCTGGTCTGGCCCGTCAGATACAAGGCCGGGCCAGACTTAGTCTGGCCCAAAAAAAGAAAAAAAAATGTGCTGGGCCAGGATCCACCTGGCCCAGCTACACATCAACAGAGGGGGGGAATTAATTCCCCCCTCCTCCCTGCATGCAGAATGTTCATTCTGCATGCAGGGAAAAAAAATGAAAAAACTAACGAGAGGGGGGAGAAGAGGTGACCTGGCGTGGAGGAGGCGGTGCTGCGGTGGCGTGGCTTCCCGGGCGGCGCTGCGGCTCCTTCTCTCTTCGGTGTTCGGTTCTCTCTCTCTCTTCGGCCTCCTCTCTCTCTCCTCCCTTCGGGTTTTTTTTTTTTCTTCTTTCCCTCTCTCTGCAGCTTCAGTTTTCTTCTCTATTTATAGGGGCCGAACCGTGGGGGACCATCGTTAGTGCGGTGCAACGGCTGGTCGGCCAATGCTAAAGGTGGTGGGGGCGAGGAGAGAGAGAGGCGCGGGAAGATTTTAGAATTTTTTCGTCTTCTGTTCTGTTAAAACGGGAGGAAGGAGGAAGATGAACAGTGTCGTTCAAAACGGCGTCGTTTTCGAATTTTTTTTTTTTTTTATGAAACGGCGTCTTTTTGGGTAAAACGCGTCGTTTCATTTAAATGGCTAAACTTCAAATCAGTCCTCCAAATTTGGTCCCCGCCCCTCTTGTTGGCCGCCTTTTCACTTTGGTCCTTGGCCTCTGATTTATGCAATTGAGCCCCTAATTGATCAATAAACTTCCAATTTCTTCAATTAAACCCCTGAAACAAATCCAAACAGCCCCCTCTATCTTTGCGCCTTCTCCAAATTGGTCCCTGGTTTCGGATTTTCACAATTAAGTCCCTAATTGGCCCTTAAACTTCAATATTTATGCAATTGAGCCCCTGATTTGACCCAATAAATTCCTAAAAAATATATTTTGGCCCCAGAACTTAAATTTCTCCAAATTAAAGCCCAAATTGACTTAAAAATTAATTTTTCTTGCAATCAAATCCTTTATAAATTCAAATAAAAATCCAATTAAGTCCATAAAAATCCAATTAAATCCATAAAAATCCAATTAAGTCCATAAACATCCAAATTTGGGCTTTTCTCCTCAAAATTCAAATTTTCCTTCTCAATAGGGCTCTCATCCTTCAAGAATATATTGTAAAAAATTCAATCCTTGTATTTTAGACTGTTTTCCGGGTGCTTCTGCTTCCGGTTATTTTTCTAACCTTTTTTGGTTATTTATTTTATTTTTCAGGGGACCCAAAAATGGGTTACAACAGATGCCCCCTCTTTATAATACTTACGGAGCATGGGTTTTGCGCAGTAAGTGTTATAAAGATAAACCCAAAACGGAACTCCCGAAACTGATATGGTCGAAGCTTGATTTATCTGAAACTTTGTTCTTTACAACAATCCTCCTTAGCCCAAAAACTATGATCAAAACTTAGCCATCTCGAGATCCTTATCCAGCAATCCTCTGAGTTCTTACTTTAGTTTGATCAATATGGAAATCCATCCGAGATCCCATCTGGTGATCTCCTTTAACCTGGAATCCCATCTGGTGATTCCTTTACCCAATACAAAAAATGTGTGTGTGGTCTCATTATGATGGGTGACCTGTCCCGAAAAAATATGGTCTCATTGTGATGGGTGACCTACCCAAGAAAAAAAACAGAGGAATGGTCTCATTGTATAGGTGACCTACCCAGAAAAATAATGGTCTCATTGTATGGGTGACCTATCCGAGAAAAATGATGGTCTCATTGTATGGGTGACCTACCCAGAAAAATAATGGTCTCATCGTATGGGTGACCTACCCAGGTAAACAAAAAGATGGAGAATTGTCTCATTGTATGGGTGACCCACCCAAGAAAAATGATGGAGAATGGTCTCATTGTATGGGTGACCTACCCAGGAAAAATGATGGTCTCATTGTATTGGTGACCTACCCAAGAAAAATGATGGTCTCATTGTACGGGTGACCTACCCCAGAAAAATAATGGTCTCATTGTACGGGTGACCTACCCAAGAAAAATGATGGTCTCATTGTATGGGTGACTAACCCAAGAAAAATGATGGTCTCATTGTATGGGTGACTAACCCAAGGGGAATAATTCTTAGTAAACTCCATGCTTTTCTAAGAAATGGTTTCAATATAAGGTCCCTTCTGACGACCTTCCTTGATGAATGTCGAAGTACGAGATCCCTTCTGGCGATCTCAAATAACTTGGAATCCCATCTGGCGATTCCTTTTATTCAAAGCTGAAATATTAGGTCCCTTCTAGCGACCCTTATCGAAATATGAGATCCCTTCTAGCGATCTTCTTTAGCCAAACAACTTGGAATCCCATCTGGCGATTCCTTTTATACCAAAGCTGAAATTTGAGGTCCCTTCTGGCGACCTCCATTGATGAATATCGAAAACGAGACCCCTTCTGGCGATCTCAAACAACTTGGAATCCCATCTGGTGATTCCTTTTATTCAAAGCTGAAATGTGAGGTCCCTTCTGGCGACCTCCATCGAAATACAAGATCCCTTCTGGCGATCTCAACAACTTGGAATCACATCTGGTGATTCCTTTTATACAAAAGCTGAAATTTGAGGTCCCTTCTAGCGACCTCCATCGAAATACGAGATCCCTTCTGTTGATCTCAACAACTTGGAATCCCATTTGGCGATTCCTTTTTACCGAATGCTATCGATGTCGTTCTTCCTGCTGGCAAGGTTTGAAAACCATTATCTTCTCTTCTTGTTGTTCTAAGAATCAACTCAATGATTCTTTCTTCGTCCATAATCTTGTTGGAATGCGCTAAGATCTCCTCCTGTAACGATTCAAAAAAACATATATGCAATGATTTATGATTAGATGCAATGCATGCATTCGTACCTGGTTTTGAAACATAGGCCCCATCCTCTTCTTCTAGTTCATGGGACTCCCTCTTAACATGAAATTGCTTTTGAAGTCGTATGCTGGATTCATCTCTCGTGTTGCCTATCATATTCTTGGAGAAAAGGTCTTTGACTTTATTCAAGTAGTCCTTTTCTCAAAATGTATGACTTGTATTTGCCTCTTTGTCATGCTTTTGTCAAATGCTTTAGCTTGGTTTTCAAATCGTAAAACTTTTCATAAAACATCCCGTCTTGCCCCCTAGTATAGGGGTGCGATATTAGTCTGGGTTTTTATATAGAGAAGCAATTCATTCAGCCGATGATAAACTTTTTTAGTGAGTGAATAGATAATGATTTTTTTTTTATTTCAAAATGCCATTGTTATGGTTGATAAACTCTGTTCTTTAAAAGACAATTACAAAGTGACCACTTAAACATTTATCCATGCTATCAGAGATAGGGTTGTATTTCATATTAAACCATTTTATTGATACTTTATTTGTAACCACTCAAACTTGTTAAAAAAAATGCATAAACTCATCATTTATTTAAAGAAAAGGTAAGCTCAAAGACAAAAAATCTGGCTGACAATATGAGCTCTGAATGCTCACTAGAGAAAATAAAAGCAAAGACAAAAGCAAATGACAAAAACATGCTAAGGCAAATAAAGTTGTTTTACATTTTGAAAACTACGAGAAGTTCTTGGGTCAACCCGTTCTGAAACTTCTTCTAGTGTGTGGAAAGTCAACCGAGGCAATGCTTCATCTTCCTTCCCCACTTGCATTTCCTTGTCTTCTCCTTCGATCTCGCCTTCTTCATTATTGATGACTCTTGACCAAGGTTTTCCAACCTTTATCCCCTATCACTTTTGTCATGACCATGCAATGGATTTGAATTGATATTGGATGTGTCTTCAAATGACACCCATCCTATCTTGATGAGCTTCAACAACTTGTTCTTGAAACCGTAGCACGTTTCAAGACAATGCCCAGGAATACCAGCATGGTACTCGCAAGTCAACTCGGGCTTATACCAGATGGGGAATGGTGGCTGTAGTGGTAATGTAGGGATAGGAGCTATTTGTCCAATGCTTAGTAGTTTGGCATATATATCCTTTAGAGGCATGGGTAATGGCGGTAGTTGTTCTGAAATGTATCTTGTGTTTGGTCGTTGGTGGTTGTTTTGGGTGTTTGACTGGCCATTTGCTCGATTAGGGGAAAAAGGTTTGTTAAAGTTTATGTGGGCCACATGAGAGGTAGGTATTTGTGGGTTATATGAATATGTTATCTTGTCATTGGACCCACCTTCGAAGTTGTTAACGGGACCTTTCATTTTTCTTCC
Source organism: Populus alba x Populus glandulosa (assembly GCA_033617975.1). NCBI lineage: Eukaryota > Viridiplantae > Streptophyta > Magnoliopsida > Malpighiales > Salicaceae > Populus > Populus alba x Populus glandulosa. The sequence continues at coordinate 13,274,060 of CM066160.1, forward strand.
GATAAAGCCCTTTGTCTCCAATGGCTCAATTATGCGTCCAGCTTTAATCACTTGCTCGATTCTTTCCGCTATGCGTACAACATCATAGTAATGTTGAGATGAGCTACCCATTAAATGCTCATAGTAGGGTGCCTTGAATGTATTGGCGAACAAATTCACCATCTCCGTTTCTATCAAAGGGGGTTGCACATGCATGGCCTCGTCCCTTCACCTTTGCGCATAAGCCCTTACTGATTCTTGGCTTCTTTTTTCCATTGACATAAGGCTCGTTCTATCTGGAGCAATTTCCAAATTGAAATTGTATTGCTTAAGGAAAGCCTCAACTAAATCCTTCCATTTCTTGATTTTGGCATTATCCAGCCTCATGTACCAACTTAGCGCCGACCCCGATAGACTGTCTTGGAAAAAATAGATCAGTAACTTATCGTCATGAATCACCTCAGCCATCTTATTGCAATAAGATCGAAGGTGAGTGTTTGGGCATTCCAACCCAGTGTACTTTATAAACTCCGGTATCCTAAATTTTTTTGGTATCGTGATGTTTGGTACCAAGCATATTTCAGATGCTCGCATGGGGTCAAACCAGTCATTTCCCTCGACTGCTCTTAACCTTTCTTCCAAGGCTGATATCTTGTCATCGTTCATAAATCCGGTGGACCTATTATCGGGAGGCCCTTCCACAGTGATGTGAGCTTGAGGGGGCTGAATGGGAATGATAGGTGCAAAGTGCTGCCCCGTCACTGAATCTGCCCCCAAGTTCTGAGATATCCCCGGGACATGAACTGATGGCGCTCCTATAGGTGGTTGGGTAGACGTTCCCTCCCTGTTCTTCGCTCTTAAAAGTTGCTCAAGCAGATTGGTCAGTCGAGAAACTTCATTTTTCACAGATTCCAACTCGGTCTGGTAGTGCGACTCTAAGTGAGCTCTTTCTTCGTTTTCCATTCTTGATCTGGACCGGGTTTGGTGGACTCTGGATGTGGGACCTATGTTTCACGATCTGGAATGTGTATGATAAACAAAAATATGTGATGAAGATGTGATGCATAAGTGATGCGCGATGAGTTTATCCTTATTGATCTTGATGCAAATAAGATACATAACCTAAGGACAAGCTCTATTTATTAAGTGAGAGTGGGTAGTTTTTTCTATGTAGTCTTGAAGGTTCTCATATCTGCCCAGTGACGTTCTTCGTAAAGAAGTATGGGGGCGTTGCAAGGAACAGTTAAGACACGTATGCCCACCATTACCAAGCAGGCACTCAGATATGAGTTGGGTGTTTCACGCATTTAAACCCTGACCAATAGTCTTAGGGTAAATCGCTAATTCCCCACTTAACTTAAAGTTTGTGTGTGCTTTTCAAAATTAAGGCAAGTGATGCATGAAACAATTATATACAATGCATGAATAATATGCGTAAAAAAAATAAATACGCAAATAAAAGGAAGGGCATATTAACAATAAACACATGAAAATACAAACAAATCAGACAAAAACAAAGCTTAGTCTACAAGGTCCCCAGCGGAGTCGCCATTCTGTCGCACCCCAAAAAAATTCAAATTCATCAATTGCGGGTTCGACTGGCGAATTTTTTTTTTTTATTTTTATTTGGTTCTTTGGAGTCGCCACCTAGTATTTTGGTCACTAGGAACCTAACTGGTCTCAGAGATCGGGTACGGAGACTGGTTGCGTAAAGGGAAGGTATTAGCACCCCAAATACGCTCTACCTAAGGTAAGCTGCATTGTTTTATTGTCTGATAAAAAACTAAAGTGTTGTTGTGTTTTCCTAGTCGTTGATCTGTCTATGGTTCAAGAAAAATCCTCCTCAGTAAGAAGGTCTTTTATCTTATCGGGTAAAAATCCTAACAGTTATAACGTCCATACCAAAATTTTATTAATAATACTTAGGAATACGTTTTACGTATAAATTCGTAATCCCAAATACTAAAATAAAACAAAAAGATTTTTTAGAATTTTTGAAATATTGGCCTAGTTCTCATGGCTTGAATAAACTGGTTATTAAAGCCAAAATGCATGTTAATACATATATTGTTTTGAAAATTTTCTTTGTTGTGTGAAAATATGATGTTATAATATTTATGTATATATATTGGAGAGACTACGCTGTATTTTAAAAACAAAAACAATTTTTAGAAAATATTTTTTTTTTTATGCTTTGACGAAAATTGGGTATTTTAATACTGAGCTTGTATCCTTACGGTATAAAAATACAACCCAATATTAATCCATTTTGATAAAAATATGCAGAAAAATCAACAACATTTTTAGGGACTTTTTAGAAATTTTTTTGAAAGCAAAAACATTTTTTATTCTGAAAATCTTTGATGTTTTGACGAAAACCGGGTATTTATAACACTGGTTTTGTATCTTTACAGTATAAAAATACAAACCAGAATTAAAACATTTTTGACAAAAATATACAGAAAAATCAACAATATTTTTTTTAAGATTTTTCAAAATATTTATTTTTTTTATTATTATATTTTTTATATATATATATATACATATATACACATATATAATATAATATATAATATATAATATAAAAATAATTCGGGTTGGGCCGGCCCAAATATCTGGGCCGGACTTGGCCCAGAGAGCTGGTATGGGCCAGACCTGGTCTGGCCCGTCAGATACAAGGCCGGGCCAGACTTAGTCTGGCCCAAAAAAAGAAAAAAAATGTGCTGGGCCAGGATCCACCTGGCCCAGCTACACATCAACAGAGGGGGGGGAATTAATTCCCCCCTCCTCCCTCCATGCAGAATGTTCATTCTGCATGCAGGGAAAAAAAATGAAAAAACTAACGAGAGGGGGGAGAAGAGGTGACCTGGCGTGGAGGAGGCGGTGTTGCGGTGGCGTGGCTTCCCGGGCGGCGCTGCGGCTCCTTCTCTCTTCAGTGTTCGGTTCTCTCTCTCTCTTCGGCCTCCTCTCTCTCTCCTCCCTTCGGGTTTTTTTTTTTTTCTTCTTTCCCTCTCTCTGCAGCTTCAGTTTTCTTCTCTATTTATAGGGGCCGAACCGTGGGGGACCATCGTTAGTGCGGTGCAACGGCTGGTCGGCCAATGCTAAAGGTGGTGGGGGCGAGGAGAGAGAGAGGCGCGGGAAGATTTTAGAATTTTTTCGTCTTCTGTTCTGTTAAAACGGGGGGAAGGAGGAAGATGAACAGTGTCGTTCAAAACGGCGTCGTTTTCGATTTTTTTTTTTTATGAAACGGCGTCGTTTTGGGTAAAACGCGTCGTTTCATTTAAATGGCTAAACTTCAAATCAGTCCTCCAAATTTGGTCCCCGCCCCTCTTGTTGGCCGCCTTTTCACTTTGGTCCTTGGCCTCTGATTTATGCAATTGAGCCCCTAATTGATCAATAAACTTCCAATTTCTTCAATTAAACCCCTGAAACAAATCCAAACAGCCCCCTCTATCTTTGCGCCTTCTCCAAATTGGTCCCTGGTTTCGGATTTTCACAATTAAGTCCCTAATTGGCCCTTAAACTTCAATATTTATGCAATTGAGCCCCTGATTTGACCCAATAAATTCCTAAAAAATATATTTTGGCCCCAGAACTTAAATTTCTCCAAATTAAAGCCCAAATTGACTTAAAAATTAATTTTTCTTGCAATCAAATCCTTTATAAATTCAAATAAAAATCCAATTAAGTCCATAAAAATCCAATTAAATCCATAAAAATCCAATTAAGTCCATAAACATCTAAATTTGGGCTTTTCTCCTCAAAATTCAAATTTTCCTTCTCAATAGGGCTCTCATCCTTCAAGAATATACTGTAAAAAATTCAATCCTTGTATTTTAGACTGTTTTCCGGGTGCTTCTGCTTCCGGTTATTTTTCTAACCTTTTTTGGTTATTTATTTTATTTTTCAGGGGGACCCAAAAATGGGTTACAACAGGAAAAAAAACGAAATTATATCAAGTGTTTTTTTATCCTCTGTTATTAAACTCGGCTTATCCTAATAAATTAATGAGAGTTAGATTAATCCAGAACTATTAACTTAAAATTCAACTAAAGCTGTTTTTTTAATTTGTACTGGCTAGAAGAGATATTAACAAGGATATAAACCTCAACTATCTAATAACACATGTTTTTTCTTCTTCAGGTTTGATCCCCACATCCGACAACGATGCATTAATCAATGTTGTTTTTGCGTTTTAAAGATATTTTTTTAAAAATAATTTTTTTTAATTTCAAATTAATATTTTCTATGTGTTTTTAGATTATTTTGATGTGCTGATATCAAAAATAATTTTTTAAAAATAAAAAATATTATTTTGATATATTTTTAAGTAAAAAAACATTTTAAAAAATAACCACAATTATACTCTAAAGAGGCAAACCAACAAACAATTTATAATGGTATTGTTGTTTAAAAAATCTAACGTACAAAATTTGTATTTATCTCTTGGTAAGCTACATATAATTTTAAAAAAGTTTCATTCTAGTCCATTTAAAATTAAATGCTACAATGGTTAAATCTTATACATAGCATGTATTTGACTTGGTGGTAATTTTTGTGTATATGGTTCCAAAAAATAAATTTAATAAAAATTATAAATTATAGTTTTTTCTTAATTAAAATTTTAAGATAGATTTTTCAGTAGAACTCGTATAAAACTAGAAGATGTATTGATTAAATAAATATTTTCAGAGATAAAACACTAACCCCACTCACTTTACTATCAAATGGAATGGACGGATCCTTAGGAGTTGTTTGGTATTTTTTGTTTTTAAAATACGAGAGAAGAAGAGAGAAAGGAACACGAAAATTAGATTAGCGTTGGGCCAGTCCAACAGAGGCCCACATATTGAAAATCTTTAGGAGTTGCAACCTAGCAAATAAAGCCCACAACTCTCTCGAAAAACCCTAATCCTATACTCTCATATATTTTACCTTTGAGCTGCGAAGACACCTTCACTTCTCTCTCTGAAGATAGCAGTCGCCACCATCAAGCCGAACAACAAGTAAATCTCCCAGTCTCTCCTATTTCTTCTTCTTCAGAGCTATCAGTCACATCTCTTTTGTTGCTAAATCCTTATGTTCAAGTAATTCTTAATCACTTCTATTGGTTTTAGAAGCTAAAAAGGTAGAAACTCTGCTTCTCATTTTGCCGAAACAAAAATCAAGAATATGCCCTCTTACAATGATTTCAAAAGGGTTTGCTTAGTTTTAGATTTTGAAATAATGGTTTTTGATATCTTCTATTGAATGATAGTGTGATTAAGCTATTCTGAAGGCCATCTGTTGGGTTTAGAAGCAAAAAAAGCTAGAAACTTTGCTTCTCATTCTACTCTAAGCTTAGAAGGGTTGCTTAGTTTTATATTTTGATGTAAATGATTGTTGTTGTTTTTGCTTCAAATGCAGAATTTGATAGATTACTTTTATTTAGTTTGGGGACGTGCTTTGCTTTTGGAGTCCTGGGTTATTGATATCTGGTTGATTTTGATTATTACGTCTTGTGTGTAGAGAGAGATGGGCGGGGAAGAAGTTCAGGTAGCGGTACCAGAGTCTGTGTTGAAAAAGCAAAAAAGGAACGAGGAATGGGCATTGGCCAAGAAGGAAGAGAAGCTAGCTTTGAAGAAGAAGAATGTTGAAAATCGCAAGTTGATCTACAGTAGGGCTAAGCAGTATGCCAAGGAGTATGATGATGAGGTAGTATACAGCATCATATAATCTTTTATGTGCTGCTTTATTGATTGGTTTTGTGCTGACTTGGTACTAATTTGAATTCTACTGTTTGGAATGTTTTTTTCTCTTATGATCAGCAAAAGGAGCTTATTAGGCTGAAACGTGAAGCCAGACTCAAGGGAGGGTTCTATGTCAACCCAGAAGCTAAGCTGTTGTTTATCATCAGGATCCGTGGGTAAGACTGTTGTATTTATTTAGCTTGTACCTCTTAATCTTAGTTTAATGGTACATTTGTTTAATGCTATGGATTCTATGACTTTCAGTATCAATGCCATGCACCCAAAGACAAGATCGATCTTGCAGCTTCTGCGTTTGAGACAGGTATGCCTCATTTCCAGTGACTTCCTTGATTCCATGAAAGTTTATATTTATTTTCATTAAAACGATATGCTAAATTTTGAACTGTAATAGTGGGTGTTGCCTTAACCCTGATAAGTGTCAAGCAGAATTCTGTTCTATATGAGGCTCATAGGTTGAGGCATTTGTTTCACTTTTTCCTTTTCTTTTCATCAATTTTACTAAACAAATTAATAAAAATATCAACTAGAATGTGAAATATGCATCTATTCACATCTTTCTCTAATTAATGGTAATTCAGTTCAGGTATTTTTTTCTTCATATAATTTGTAGTTTGAGTGTTTTTTGATAGGTGGGTGTTTGTTTAGGATGCTTTATGATGTCGATAATGAGGTCTTGCAATAATAATGTCAAAATGTCTTTGCTGGTCACAATTGAAGTGCAAAAGGATTTCTTCAGGCTGCAGTTGTTTGCCATTAACAACTTTTTCCAAGTTTTAATTAATGCATTCTCCTTTTTTTCTCAGAGATAAAATTACTCATGCTAGTGCAATTATTTTCTTATGATAAGTTTTTTTTTTTAATGAGAAATTGATAAGGAATTATTTTTTACTAAACACATTGCCTGGTCTTCCGTTTGCAGATATTTAATGGTGTTTTCCTGAAAGTTAACAAAGCAACCGTGAATATGCTTCACAGGGTTGAGCCTTATGTGACATTTGGGTGTGTTTTCATCTCATGATTGTAATCTTATTTCATTGTCTTCTCATTCTGCTAAATTTCTTTACTGGGATGTTAATGGTTTCAGGTATCCTAATTTAAAGAGTGTCAAAGAATTGATTTACAAGAGGGGCTTTGGGAAACTAAACCAACAGAGAATTCCCTTGACTGACAATTCAATCGTTGAGCAGGTCTGTAGGTTGAACATTGTTTGAGTTAGTGCCTGTTTGGCATTGCGGCCAAACCGGTTTTTTGAAAAAATTAAATTTTTTTTTTTGTGCTAAAATTAAGTGCGGTTTGTACTTTTTGGATCGTTTTGATGTGCTGATGTCAGAAATGATTTTTAAAAAATAAAAAAACATTATTGGCATGCTTTTTGGCACGAAAAGCTATTTGAAAAGCAACCGCTACCACACTCCCAAACACCCTCTTATAATCGCTTTACCAGAATCTGTTTTTGTAATGGGTGAGCTTGATTCCTTTTTGACTGCAGGGCTTGGGCAAGCATGGAATCATCTGCACAGAAGATCTCATCCATGAAATTATTACTGTTGGACCCCATTTCAAGGAGGCAAACAACTTCCTGTGGCCTTTCCAGCTGAAGGCACCACTTGGAGGCTTGAAGAAAAAGAGAAATCATTATGTTGAAGGAGGTGATGCTGGAAATCGTGAGGATTTCATCAATGAGCTAATCAGGAGGATGAATTAGGTTTTTATTACCTTGTTTTGATTCTCTTTTCATATTTTTGTTGATCAAAGTTGTCAGAAATTGCTGTCTTGCTTTATTTACGTTCAACATTAGTACTTCTCCAGCAGACACAGGATGGTGGTCATTTGGTCTTTGAGTTATGTTTAATCTCTCTTCTTTTGCCATAGAAGTTTTGCTAGCTTGTTACTTCATTACTGCTTTATTAAGCATCTGTATGAACTGTTCTAGAGACAATCCCAGAGGCAATAGTTCGCTGATTTGTCTTTGCTTTCATTCATCAAACTTGTTGTATTGACCGTGGTGCCGCCCTCAGTTGGCCTATCTCAGCAATATCTTGATACCTTGAGAAGCCACAGGATTTGCGGAAGATTTTAGTTCGCTATGCGTCATCAAGCCACCATTTTGTAGGAAATTGAGGCAATCTTGCCTGACATGTGAAAGGTAAGGTATCCGGCATCAACTAAATCTAGTAACAGATTTCACTTGAACTCCAAGTGCCAACATGATCTAGACTTAGCAGGTTTGGAGCACTTCTACTAGGTATTTTTAGATTCAATATCCACGAAAGGGATTTTGCCATGTGCGTATGATGAAAGGCAGCAGCCGAACCATCTTAAGAATTATGATGATAGTAACAAGCTCCTCAAAGGTAGCACTACCATTTTAGACAGGATTCACAAACCACGAAGTAGGAAAGGAGCTATCAAAATCAAATGGTGCTTTCTACATCTGTGAACTTCAGTGCCAGGGCACAAGTGCTCAAGAACCCTTGGTTATAAAAACCAGCGTTACCCAAGACTAGTCGATCCGGGTTAGTTGGATTGGTCTTGTTTAATCCAAAACTTCTTCTCTTTCTTTTTTTATATAAAAAAGGTTAAAACATGTTTTGAGTTTTTAAAAAAATGAAAGTTGAAGCGGGTTTGTTATAGGTTTTGATTGGATTGCGGTTTGATTGCATTTTAATAAATAAAATTTCCACCTGGTTCTACATTAAAACTGGCCAGTGACCCGAAATGCTCTGGGTTTTATAACAATGCCCTGTTGTCCCCACATCGCCGGTGCCAGACCATGCTTTTGCTCTGCTCCAGCAACGCTAAGAATGCATCGCTCACATTTAACTCCTATACTACCAAGATTGACACAGCACTTGATAACCCACCTTTCCGAGCACTGATCCCTCTCCAATTCACGAACAGGAAAGAGTGAATCGTTAAGCATGTCAACCTCAACAAGAAGCAAGCGGCCACTGCATTCCCAAAAATAGCGAAACCTTTCCATGCCTTCTGTTCTGAGGCATGGCCTTCCACACATTATTGTCAAAGCATTCTTTATCAACGTCAAAGTATGCTGATGTCCTCTATGGACTGCCAATGAATGGCACCCTTCCAAAACACACGATATTCAAAACCAGTAGCGATTGATGCACTAAAAGGATCACCTGATAGACCTCAAATACCTCTTTCAGCGGAATATATATACCTATTTGATAAGTGTGAGGAACAACAAATGCAAGATCTTGATCTTGCTCTTGCTCTTTGTCAATTAAATTCCGAACACAAATAACTTTGAAATGAAACGATTTTGAAGGATCGAAAGCTAAACTAACGCCAACAATACAACATTTGCTGCTGGAAGACACCATACAAGGTGAGAGAAACTCTGCCAATTTCCTGGTTGTAGGGTTGCAAATGAAGTGGCAGTAGAGTCATTCAATTATGTGGTAGAGCTGCAAGGTAACAAACCATTACAAGACTGGATAATTTTAACAACTGGGGTGTTTAAAAATTCAAGAGAAGGAAACCCTAGATGGTTATCATATGGATGAAAATTCTTGTTTCTAAGAGAAACATAAAATAACCATGGAAAGAAGAGGCCTGAGGGTGCAGTATTTGTGTTCTTGCAGTTGTGGTTATAACAGAATTGAGTGCTTGATACGAGGAGAAGCCATGGTTTGCAAACATACTTGAATTTGACTATAAATTTTACTGGCAGCCGTAGCAAGATTTCTGTTAGTACATCTTGACGCCCTGCAATTTTCTCACGGCTGATGTGATATTCTCTCTTGAAATTTTTCTACTATTAACTTGTCTTTCAATGTCCAATACTGTTGATTGATTTGTTCAAAGCGTGTCCTGATCAGGGAATAAAGGTTGAGAGATAAAGGGAACAGGCTGGGAAAGAAGGAAATGTAGAGGAAACAACTAGCCGACAAGGTGTGGTGCGATCCCTTTAAGATTCCATGCTGGGTGGATTGTGCTCGTAAGCTGCAAAAACCTGACTGCACATATAATTCAAGATGGATTTTATTGATCTTTAAAAGATATGGAAATTGAAATGAAAATATAAATATTGTTTCTTTTAATTACCTCATTTTGGGTTAGCTTAAAGTCCAAGAATTGTGTGCTCATTGTCACAAGTCTTCAAACATGAGAAATAAAATTTGCATTAATCCTCAATTAACGTTTACGTGTTTTATTAGACTCGTTCGGACACGGTGTGACAACAACTTATAACTTGTCTGGTTGAAGGTTTTTGGAATTGTGATAGAGATTATAGTGTGGTGTTGTGCTTATCTGCATCTAAGAACAGCCACTCCTTGCTGTTTAACAATAACTACGAGTACAAGGCCTATACTCCCACGTGTCTTGCATCTGTGCTTTTAACAAAAAATGAGGCAAAAGAGGAGAAAATAGTAGAAGGAAGCTGAGGGCAGTGAATGTTCATGGAGGCAAACAAAGAGAGAAAATTAAAAGCAATTAGAGAAGGAAGTGACAGGAGAGAAGAAAGGTTCATCTACTAGGGGTGTTGAATATCCAATGGCAAAGATGTTGATACGTGAATCAATCGTTAGTGATAATAGTAGTAATGGTAATGGGGATGAAGAAAGCAAGGCTGGTGCTCAAGATCCTGATGGTGTTCTTGCCTTCTCTAGACCAGTTCACAAGATTGACTCCTCAGTACTGGAGTGAAACTCGAAGACAATGGAGATGATAAGGAAGTAGGTAATTATATGTATTCTGTAATTTCTGAGATGAATCAATGGTAATTAGGATCTGCAGTTAATTACTGTTATGTATGATTTTAATTACTGCTATGCTTTTATTTGATAGCTTTCATGTAGGTAGTTTCCTTCATAGAAGTAAATTATTTGGGGTACAAGTTAACCTAATGGAGAAGACTAGTAAGTAAATAGTGAAACCATTGTTCAATAGACATGGCATTTATTTTAGTAAGGATACAGCCATACAGGGGCAGAAATGGTGCCCATTGGAGGGGACGATAACAGCTACTTAAATAATCATGGCACAAGCTTTGACCTGTCTTATTCACCTTGTGGTTCACACTCCTCGCACATGTAGATCAATCAATGCACTCATACAACTCTTACATTGAGATCCACTCTTCACATGCAGTTCTTGATTTTCTTCGTCCGTACATGGCTTCTGAGATGGTCCACAAGCCTGTCCACATACTTGTCTTGTCGATCTTTGTCAGCAAACAACGGCTTCATCTCCTTAACCTTGTCCCTGTAAATCTTCCCTTCTTCCTTCTCCATCACCAATCTCAAGGACTCAGCAACTGAATCCCTTGTGAAATATCCGTTCTTCTCATTCCTTGGTATTGAATACCCCATTTTCTTATCCTCCAAAACCCTTGCATTGATCCCCTGGTCAGCCAAGAATGTCAGGAGTATAAGAGCTCTGGCATGTTGGAGTGCCTCCACCACAGAGCTCCATCCAGAATGAGTCAAGAATCCACCTACGGAGTCATGAGCTAAAATCTTGAGCTGAGGAGCCCAACTAGTCCAGACCAAACCTTGCGCTTTGGTTCTCTCCTCGAACCCTTCTGGCAGCTCGATCAACTCGGTATCAGCTGAGCCTCTATGCTTCCTTAGCACCCAAAAGAACGGGAGACCAGATAGTTCTAGCCCTAGAGCTATCTCAGTCAGCTCAACCTGGCTTGGTTTTGCTTCGCTGCCAAATGCAATGTAAACTACAGAACCTTGCTTTTGCTTGTCCAGCCAATCTTTAATTGATCTCCATGCTTCATTTTCCAACCCTGTATCATATTCTGTAGTGGCAAGAACACCAACTGGTATAACTGGTTTTCCATGAATTTCTTCAAGTAGTTGCAACCATTCTGGTTCAAATTCCATGCAGCTCCTCACAGCTATCATATCACAGCCTTTCAAACCTTCCTGGGCACGATAAAAATCGGAAACAACATTCTCAGCTAGAGTCTGATCAAAAATCCTCAAAACCTCGAAAAGTCTGAAGACCACATTGGAAGGAAATGTAACCCACTTGGGAGGGACAGTAAAATCTTCTGGTTTTGATCGATCATCAACATCAGAAGCTGGCTTGACATAACTCAGCGTTGGTGCTGTGAATATGCTGAAGAAAACACTTGGAATGCCAAGACTCGTGGCGATATCTGGTAGCCAATATGGGGCAAAATCAAAAAGTATGCAATCAAGATCATCACAAGTTTCTAGAAACTTGGACAAGGGTTCTTTGAGGTCGTCAAAGGCTTGTTTTAGGTACTGGACTTTGTCGTATGGGACATCAGTGGTTGCCTCGGCATCTTTAGGTAGGTTTTCCACTTGAGGCAATGACAGCTTGACGAAAGTTATCAGAGGTGATACACTTGGATGGAGTTTGGGGAGACGATCAGTGTTTCTAGGGGTGGAAATGAAGGAGATTTTGTGACCCTTTTGAGCTATGAGTTTGGCAAGCTCTAGAAATGGAATCATGTGACCAAAGGCTAGCCATGGAAACATGGCGATGTGAAGCTTTGAGTTACCAGCCATGGGTGTGAAATTCAAAGCTCTGATCTGGTTCTTGTCTAGATTCCAAAGGCGTAGAGCACCTTTAATACTAAGGCAATTATTTTGGCAATAAATCAAGGACAGATATTATTCACAGCTCTGATACGGGTCCTGTCTCCATTCCCAAGACACAGAGTACCTTTAATACGAAGGCAATTATTTTGGCAATAAGTACAAGGACAGATACTATTCAAAGAAGTTCGCTAATAAACTGAGTATCTTTAATTTGAAGTAGGGGGGTGCCTGTTATGAACAACGTCCTCGTGGATAAGGAGCTGGAAGTCGAAGATAGGATGGCCAGCATTGCATTAATGCTCCAGCTGGCAGATTTCGTGCAGATTTCATTTTATTCGATTGTTATTTTTTATTTTTATGATAGGGGTTTAGATCGTGCGTGCAGTGGTGGTACCAATTTTTTTGGAGTTTGTTATTAAACAATTTATTTAAATTCTAAGCAAATACATGAAATAATGCAGAGAAGAGTTTTAAATTTTATTTGCATTGAGATAGTTGGGTTCTCTCTTAAACGAGTCCTTTTTATATGCCGGTGTATCCACATGATAGAGTTTTTTTATCTTATTAATTATTTATGAAGTAAAAGATTTTGATAAATGTTAATATACATCTGAGGTGTATACGTGAAAAATTATATATATATATATATAATTGGCAAAGATTTAAAATACTACAGGATCAATTCATGTATTTTTCTTGTTTATAGTTAATTATAAATATTTAAAAACATTACCATATGAAATAATAAATTAATATCACTGATTTTTATTTAAATAATGTTTATTTTTTATATTATTTATTATCATAATTCAAATATGAATAAAGTCTAACAAATGCATTCCGATAATACGTGATGTGTGCCCTAACGTTTAACAAGCCTATTTTTTGTGCAAATGAAGAAAAGAGAGAAAATGGCAAAGATTTAAAATACTATCACTGCCTTGGACGTTGCCATTTGCCATGGCCCTCCAAAGCCCTCTCGAAGCTTCATTATCTTGCTATTCCTTCAAACAAAAAAAAAGAGGACCGCGCCCGATTATTCCACCGGGAAAATACACTAAAAATCTGTTTTGATTTACCACAAAATAAATAAAAAAAGATTATTTGCGAGATGTAATGTGACATCTCATCATGCCTAGACGCCAACTTTCGCACACTAAAACCAAGTATTTTAAAATAAGATTATTTTCTTTGTTTGTCAACTCTGAGAAAAAGGGTCCAAAAAATGTTCATATTTTATCTTGAAATATGTAGACAATATTTGATGATTCCCGTAGAAAATTATTTGGTAATGTGGACCAATCGACACTGCAATTTTCCTAACCAGTGCTGCTCGTCTTTCTATGAATCATATAAGATCCATTTTATATGAGCTGTACTCTCAATAATGGAATAAATTAAAATAAAAAATTAACCTTTCAAAGGAAGATGAAGATCACAGATATTTTTCCATAAAATCACAATCCTTCATCTCTTTTTTTTTTCCTCTTCATGATTAGTTTAGAAGCGTAGTTATTGTTATTTTTTAAATTTTTTTTCACTCGAAAATGTATTAAAATAATATTTTTTATTTTTAAAAAATTAATTTTGACATCAATATATCAAAATAATTTAAAAAAATATAAAAAAATTAATTTCAAGTAAATAAAAAATTTTAATTTTTTTTTAAAATATTTTTGAACCACAAAAATATACAAAAATTTAATTTTTTTGTTTTTGAATTTTGGAGGGGATGCAGAAGGGAAAGAACAATGTCTAAAATGTTGGTGAGAAAAAAAATAAAGAATTTATACACATGATATCATTGTAATTTAATAAAATGTGCAAGGAAATTTTTGTCCAAAAAATTCATTTACTTGATAGAATGCTGGAGAAGAGTGTTTCGCACTTCTGTTTTAGCTGTTATCCAATTTTAGCTATATTCATGGAAAAATGAAAAACACCTTTTTCTTTATCTAATTTGTAAAAACATCGTATTTGAACACAAAATTTATTTTTCATGTTTTTTTTTTATAAAAAATGGAGTATCACTTTGTTACTTCAAGGTGTTTGTATTAGTGTTTTTAGCTTGTTGAGATGTGACATGAATTTAAATATTTATTATATAAGGATATTAACATTAAACAATGAGAGTTTTATAGACTTGGGAATTGGGATTGGCTTGTATAGAAAACGAATCTCCGTAAGATTACTGCTATACCACGCCCCTAGGCCCTACCCATTAGGACAATGACATACAAACACACAAACGATATATATACTAGCTTTGGTATCCGCGCTATGCCGTAGGTCATTTTTTTTGTATAAAAATATAAAAAAAAACAAAATTTAAAAATTTTGGGTTTTTTTGCAATGTCATACCCAAGAATCTTGGGTTTGGCTGCAATGCCTGACCTAAAAATAATATTTATAATATTAATAATAAAATTAAACTTGCATGACCCCAGTTTAAGTGAGCCTAATTGCAACACCGGACTCAAGAATTTTGGATGTGGGTCTGCTTATAAGGTCGTGTTATAAGAGTTTGATAATTAAATAAACTAATTAAAAAAAACAAAGAAAAAAAATCAACATAAAGGAAAAAACTAATGAAGAAAAAGAAAAACAAATGAATTAATTGGGTTAACCCTTTAAACCAGGTTATCCCGTAAAACTTGAGATTCGCGTAATGAAAGTTTGATAACTAAATAGAAACTGGGTAAACCCATCAAACCAAGTTAACCTGTCAAGCTCAGAATACATATCATGAAAGTATGAAAGTCTGATAATTAAATAGAAAGAAAATTAACTTTAACAAACTAAACTAAATGAAAAAAATAACTCGTCAAATCAGGTCAACCCATCAAACTCGAGATCTGTATCATGAAAATCTGATAACTAAATAAAAAAATTTAACATTAACAAACTAAATCAAACAAAAAAATTCATTAAAAAAAATTAAATTCTATTTAGTTATCAAACTTTCATGACGCAAATCCTAGGTTTTACGGGATAACCTGGTTTAAAGGGTTAACCCAATTAATTTAATTTCTTTTTCTTTTTCTTCATCTTGGGTTTGGCTGCAACGCCTGACCTAAGAGTAATATTTATAATATTAATAATAAAATTAAACTTGCATGACCGAAGTTTAAGTGGGGGTGGCTGCAACACCAGATCCAATAGTCTTGGATGTAGGTCTGGCTGCAAGGTCGTGTCATAAAAGTGTGATAATTAAATAGATTGATTAAAATTAAAAAAAAAAACAAAGAAAAAAAATCAACTGAAAGAGAAAAACTAATGAAGAAAAAGAAAAAAAATGAATTAACTGAATTAACCCGTCAAATCTGGAATTCACATCATGAAAGTTTGATAACTAAATAAATAAAAAAATTAACGGGTTTACCTAAAGTTAACTGGGTCAACCCATCAAACCAAGTTAACCCGTCAAGCCAGGATACATGTTATGAAAGTCTGATAATTAAATAGAAAAAATTTAATACCAACAAACTAAATCAAACAAAAAAAATTCATTAAAAAAACAAAAAAAATTAAAAACGAAAAAAAATAAGACAGTTAAATAATATAATATAATATAATAATAATATATTAATAATGAGTAAAGTGAGGCGTTAAAAAAAAATTTTCATTCACCGATGCTTAGGAATAATATAATATAATATAATATAATAATAATATATTAATAATGAGTATAGTGAGGCGTGGAAAAAAAAACACTTTCATTCACTGATGCATAGGAGACGTGGGAAAGCTACAGTGCTTTCCCCACGCGTTTTAGAGTTCTATAATATTTGAAATTTAAGTTTAATAGCACGATTATATTATTGAGTTGAATTGGTTATTAAAAGTGTTTTAATGGTTGTTTTTTAAAATATTTTTTATTTAAAAATATATTAAAATAATATTTTTTTTATTTTAAAAAAATTATTGGTGATAAACACATTAAAATAATTTAAAAATATAAAAATTAAATTTTAAAAACAATTTCAACCACGTTCAAAACAGCCTCTGAAAATTCTTTAAAACTTGTATTGGTTCTAATTATAATAAAATATATTATCTTCATTGAAGAATTTGAATCACGTAAAAATTATTATATTGTGTAATTATTATTTTTACTTTATGTTTGTGTGTTTAATCCTGAACAAACAAGCTTCATCTTTTTTTGCTTCCAAAATGCCAAAAGCAACCATTGCCTCCGGTGGTCGCTCCCAGAAGCTTCACCACTGCGAAGACTTGCATCTATCAATTATTATTGCTATCAAACTCCTACTAAAAATCTCCACCCACCCCTTCAACGGTGTTGCTACCCAATTTTTGACCCATATTTTTGATATATTTTTAAAAAAATCCAAAAAATAGAGAAAAATAAAGAAAATCCAAAAAAATATGTTTTTAATATATTTTCATCATTTTAGCATTTTCAACGTCGTCTAAAAAAAAGAATTTAAGGGTCTTTCGAACGCGTTCGACTTTTCACGCGTCATTTTTAAAATCATTGATTTTCTGCATTTGAGTCGACGTTGATATTGCTCGTTTTCAAAAAAATACAAAAAACAAGAAAAATTAAATTTTACAAAAAAAAGAAAAAGAAAATTAAGGGACCAATTTTGAAGCCGAAACAATATTTTTGCCTAAGGGAATTTTGAATTTTGGAAGGAGGGGCAACCTAAGAATTTTTTTTTCTCTTCACCCGAAATTAACCGTTGCCCCTGGCCCAAGACCATTATTTAATCCCTCTCTTTCGGCTAAAAATGATGAACTGAGCCCCCACCCACTTGGTCTTCTTTTCCCTATTTCTTCTCATTCTCGGTTTTGCAAGAAAAAAAGGAGAGATGGGAGCCATTTTTCGGGTCCCGGCAGTAGGGGGCAGCACCCACAGTCCCCAGTCCCATTGGAGATTTTCTTCTTCTCCCCTGCAGCCGCTCACCCAAGGGAGCCCCTTAGCTCTTTGATTTTTTTTCCCCCCTCAGCAGCCGGTTTTCACTACTCCCCTTCATCACCAATTTTTTTTTTCTCCTTCTTCCCCAACACAGCCACACCGCCAGCCCCCCTCACCCAATCTCTCCAACACGCAGCCGCCTACACACAGACCCACCCCCCGGCCATTTTCGTTTCTCTTCTCCCCAACAACCACAAATCAGCTCCCTCCTCCACAGATCCTCCCTCTCAGCTGCTCCCTTTGCTCTTCGCAGCTCCTGAGCCGGCCACCCTTGGCCACAAAAGAAAAAAAGCAGCCGCCACCCGAAGACCAGTCTCCGGTGTCCCTCCTCTTCTGCTCCCAGACCGCTGCTGATCTCCCCACGACTGAAGAACCCAGCTCAGCCCCACGCCGGACAGAGACCAGCGCCGTCCCCTTTGATCTCTTCCACAACAACCCGGTCGGCAGCGGATCCATCCCATCGCCACCGTAGCTTCAGCGGCCACGGGCGACCTGCAACCGGCAGAGAACCCCCACAGAGAAGAAGGCGAAACCGAGAGGGGGGGGCAGATCCAAAATGACGAAGGAAGAAAGAACCAAAAACAGATTTGAAACCAAAGAAAAATTTAAAATCTACTGCTGTTTGTGCGTTGTTTCCCTTGTTGCAGGTGGCGGTGACCTCCACCGTCGGCGTGGGAAGACGGAGGAGAAGAAGATATCCCGGACCCCTGTTCTTTTTTTTGTTTTTCACGGCGGCGCGTGAACCCACGCGCCGCCAGTGGCGGTGGCACGTAGGGAGACGCGCCGCCAGTGTTGTTCCGGGGTGCAGATGGGCTTCAATGCAATTCTGGAGTTTTTAGGGATCATTTTGTAAATTTTAAAGTTTTAATGTAATTTTTGTTTATTTATTTTAAATTTGTAATATGTGAATGTAAAAGAAAAAAGAAGAAAATAAATAATAAAAAGAGATGTGTGCTTGTTTGTATTTTTATTTATGTTATTAAATTGTAAAAATAAAAGAAGGATAAAAAGAATTAATTGTTAATTTAAATATGATTAAATATCTTAAGGATAAATAAAATCAAGTTGTATTTTCCATGAAAATGTAAGAACAAGTTTTTTACATATATTCGGGGATTCAATAACTGATTTATTCAAGCCTTAGAATTTAATTAATATTTTAAATTTTCTTAAATATGGTTAAATATCTCAAGGACAAATAAAATCAAGTTGTATTTTCCATGAAAATGTAAGAACAAGTTTTTATATATATTCGGGGATTTAATAACTAATTTATTCAAGCCTTAGAATTTAATTAATGTTTTAAATTTTTAAATTACATTAGAACACAATGCAGCTTACCTCAGGTAGGGTGTGTTAGGGGTGCTAATACCTTTCCTAACCACAACCAGTCCCTTACCCGCGATCTCTGACAAGACCAGTACATCAGGTTTCCTAGTAGCCCTCAATGAATTACTAGGTGGCGACTCCAACGAACAAATTCAAAGCAAACGCAAAAACAAGAAAAAATCGCCAGCCCGATGCCGCGCCGGAAGGATTTTTTTGGGGTGCGACAAACGGTAGAGAGAAAGAACTCTCTGCTGATCATAGATTTATTACACAATGGTCCTACTACGAGAAGAGTTGGTTTTCCCTATGAATTAAGCCCATCTCACCTGCAACAAATGCATGGTGTTACGTTTCCTATGTTCAGAATTCAATATTAGCCAATGTATTTTTTTTTAGAGCAAAGTTTTGTTCAACATCCTATACTCTAAGAAATGTAAGGTTGGAACGTGATAGCCCTTTTTTTTTCAAATCTATTTTTTTTTTTTATGAATTAGATAATCGAATTTAAAGACTTCCATTTGCAATACTTTAGTTTAAGTCCATTACTACCATGGATACTCAATGCTTGATTGCCACTGTGGGAAACATGTTATGGGCACCAAGAAAGCAAGAGTAGAAATGTCAGATTATGGAAAAAATAATCTTTGAATTAGTTTTAAGAATTGTATCTCTATATTTTTAAGATTTTTAATAAAAGCATTAACTTTTCTTCATTGCTCCAATGTTTCTAGCAAAAATCTTCATTAAAATCTCTAAATGCCTACAAACATGTTTCCATGAAGATTTTTATTATGAAATCTCCATACCTTCAAATGTGTTTCCATAAAAATCTTCAAAAATGCTCTCATGTTTCCAAACATATTTCCATGAAAAATATTTACGGCAAGATCTTTATGTTTCCAAATATGTCTCTATTAAATCTCTATACATGTCTCTAATGTCTCTAAAAGGATTAATAATCCTTCTCCGAGTCCCCTCCACCATTTATCTCTAGAAGAATCAATGATCCTTCTCTTGATCTCTATGATCAATGGTAATACAATTACAAGGAGAACCTCGTGTAGACATGCTCACAATACATAAAGAGGCAACATTTTCATGCACACGCACACGCACCCACAACATGTAACATTTATACCGTAAGTATTTTTTCCCTCCATTTCTATTAGTTAAGTTTTTCAAACTCATTTGTTTAAAGGACTTCAAAGAAAAATAATGGTGCATGTTTTTACAAAGAAGAAAAAGAAGATGAGGAGTAGGATGGCATCCAATTTTAACCTTAAAAAAATTATTTAGCTTTAACCCAATTTCATGAAAAATTTCTAGTTGGTAGCACATATCTGGATGTACTTTTTCAAGTTACGACGAATTAGAATGGTCAAGAGTGTAAACATACTTTTACTAAGCTCAAACTTTTTTATAATTTGCTATCGACATATTTTTTGCAAATATATATTTTTATACAGGGTTAACACCATCTTTTCAAGTTAATGGTCAATAGTGCATTCATGCACTACATTCGATACATTCATGTGCTTCTTTTCTTTTTCTTGAACAATGATTTTTTATAGCCAACTAGTCACTAGCAAATCATCAATCTCTCCACCAATAAAAATACAAGGCACTACAATAAATAATAAAAACCAATATTTCCATCCATCAATTGTTGTGCAATTCTCCATGTCTTAAGCTAATGTAATCTAAGTACCTTGAATCACCATATAAATAGAAGGTTCTCAGACTTAATAATTTTCTTTCTCCAATGATTCACTATATATTTTCTCTTAATTCTCTTACACATTATTTATATCATATATCTATTAACTTAAGCATCAATTAATCTTAATTACATAAGATATTTATTTTTTCAGGAACAATTGCGCCTATAATCAAGCCTATATATCTTAATCCAAGATTGCAGCACATGAAAAATCCATTTTCACGTTTTCCACGTGAAGTCTTTTCACAACTTCATCATTACTAACATAAAAAAAAAGAAAAAAAAAGAGCTATAGAGTGCATGAAAAAAGCTTGCAAAAGAAAAGGAGATGAAGCTACCGTTAGGTTTTGATGCGACAGTCATCATGCGACCACATGTATGCGGTGGCCGGCCACCAATGAATTGAATGTTTGCTTGATATGTAATACTCTGCTATCATTTGACAGCAATCTCTCTCTCTCGTGATCATAGAAATAATTAAAAGACATTTCTTTTCCTCTAGTAAAAGAAGTAAAGGGAGGGACACCTTTACCTTCTGTAAACCTTAATAATTATAAAGGGAATAGTAAAATTATATTATTGACATCAGAATATTATATAGTTTACAATGATGGGGGGAAATTAAATCTAATCACCTTTATCAAATCTATACAGGACATGACATGACATGATGTAGACAGGAGAAATTAATTTTTGGTCTAAAATTTTCTTTCTAGGTTTACCCTTTACTGGTGATGAATCAGGGACTATTGCTTTGTGGAAATTAAGACAAAGATCTGTTGTCATAATTTAATGTCATATACAGTATTTTAGATTTGAATATACATGGTATGAAATAATTATATCATATTGATAAAATAATCATTTTTGAGGGAGTGTTTTTTATTTAAGAATATATTAAAATAATTTTTAATATTAAAAAGATATTAATTTATTATTTTTAAAAGAGAAACACACTTTTTAAGTGCATTACAGCACTCCTAAACATTTTTTTAATGAGTATAGTAATATTCTAATTTGATAACAAGCTTGCTAATTAACTAAATTCACTTTTTATTTACTTCATAATAAATAATTTATATTCAAAATTATTCTTTTAAATGCATAAAATTGATATCAAATACTTTCTTGAAATCATTTATAAAATAATCTTTAATCTCAATTATCTCGTAAGGTGAACCCAAATATTCTTTGCCGTAATAATAATTAAAACTCCTTTGTTCCCTTCAAAATATTCTCTTTTTAAACAACATAAACACAAAGATATATATTTTAAAACAATATCAACTTGCTACCCATACATTCTTGTCTTATCTAAATTAATTATTTCCTTCCCTGTCGAAAAAGAAGCCTCTACTTTCTTGATCATGAAATAAAAATTAAAAACCTACAATCAAACTAAATATATTTCCATTGTTACTAAATCTCCACGTTGTTGCTATGAGCATTAGTGTAATTCAACATGGGGAGTTAAGCAATTTAAGTATACTCATCTGGAAAATAATAATTATTATGTATATTTGCTAAAGTGCACAAAATCACATATTTACCCCCTCCTTTCTCGATCCTTTCCTTCGTTAATTTTCTTGAACAAAAACTCCATTGATCTAAAGGTGGAGTTTTCTAGAAATATCAATTCTTTATCATGTCGAAAAAGAAGCCTCTACTTTCTTGATCATGAAATAAAAATTAAAAACCTACAATCAAACTAAATATATTTCCATTGTTACTAAATCTCCACGTTGTTGCTATGAACATTAGTGTAATTCAACATGGGGAGTTAAGCAATTTAAGTATACTCATCTGGAAAATAATTATTATTATGTATATTTGCTAGAGTGCGCAAAATCACATATTTACCCCCTCCTTCACGATCCTTTCCTTCGTTGATTTTCTTGAACAAAAAACTCCATTGATCTAAAGGTGGAGTTTTCTAGAAATATCAATTCTTTATCCTAGCAGCCACCTCTAGTAATAGCATACACCCTTTGTAGGAATCAGGCACAGAAGTCAAAGAGAATAATCCACAAGAATAATGGGATATCCTTCCATCCAAAATTTTCAAACAAGCAGTACCATAACAAAGAAGAAGAAGAAGAAGAACCCTTCTCAGATTTTTCATCTTCCTCACGGAGGAAAATACGTGTTTAATAGATTATATTTTTTAAAATAATTTCTAAATAAAAAATATAGAATTTTTTTGTTTTCAATTTCTTCATCTCTTCTATTCGAATAAAATAATCTCGTACTACTTAAAATACATAGTCATACGTAATGTACAGTTGTACACTCTTATTGATAATGTCAAGAGTTCCTACCGACAAATTGTTTTTGCCAGGTCCACGAAATCCCTCCCTTCACAACATAATTAAAGACAGACAAATTATTAATGAAAAAGAAGAAGAAGATGAAATTTTACAAGTGAAGCAGCCATCTTGGAATGTTCATCGATCACCAGGGAAGGTGTGAAGCTAGCTGCTGGATTTTTTTGGTTTATAATCAGACATCAACTTCTTTGTCTTTAATATTGATACAACTCCAGCCTCCTGGAACATAGAGTGCATAAATATTTTCTTTTATTCTTGTAGCAAATGGGTAAGAAACAGAACCTCCACCGGCTTTCAAAATCCACGGCCTGTACTTTACCTCCACAGTGTGGACATGACCCTGAAGCTTGTTGCCTGCCTAACTCCCTCTCTTCTTCATCACATAGAAACACAAAACACATCTCTGCTGTTCTGTCTCTTTCTTTGCTGGCTAGAGCTAGTTTGCTTGCTTGATGATGATGATGATCTGAGATTGGAACTGTTTGAGTTGAGTTTGGATGTTGAAAGAGTGAAGAAATTATGACAAGAGAAGAATTTTGAAAGTGTCGGGGAGTATTTAAAGAGGATGAAAGGTTTGGATTGGTTGGCTTATAGAAATTAGAGTCTCACGTGAAGACAGCTTTATGCCTTATTTAGTTTCTGTAGTAAAGTTAGGTTTTTTTCTGTTATTTTTTCTCAACAAAGAGAGTTTGTTTTGGCCCACTTTGATTAATACTAAGATAATCATTAACTTACTTAAACAATCAGTTAAATAATGGTTAATTAATTAAGACTTCAATGAAAAAAGAAAAACTTAAACATGGAGCAGTGACCATCATAGTCATAAAACTCCTCTCAGTATAGAACAAATTGGATAATTCATTGATTCAGATTTTGATTTAAATCAGTTTTTATTTTGAATCATATTTTATTTTTCTAAAACAAGGTTGTTTTGGTAAATACAAATAAAATTGATTAATTGAATGACAACTTGACTCAACCACCTTAACTTTAATAATGAATTAAGTTAGATTTCGAGCTGAATTTTATAATTATAATCATAACCACCGGAAAACACCTACGACAATGTATATGTATCAAATACAGGATATTAATTTTATCATGCGGGTTGAAATTTGGTTTGTATTTTTGGATTATATATCATCAGTTTTACTGATAAATTTTTATTTGATAATGTGATGAGGTGTAATTGAAAGTATATTTTACTTGACCATATTTTTCTAAAATATTTAGTTAATAAAAATATTTCTAATTTTTTTAAAAAACCATAATTATAAAAATACTATTATAATTTACGACACCCACTTACAACAATGATATGTATCTTTCTATAAAAGAAAATTGGATTTGATGTCCACTACCAATTTAAGCAAATAGCGTATCCTTCTAATATGAAAAAATTATTTCTTTTTAATTATTATAAATATTTGAGTTAGTTTATATATACTTCATCTAATTTTATAATAATGATATGTATCTTTCTATAAAAAAAAATTATATTTGATGTCGACTACCAATTTAAGCAATATTGTATCCTTATAATATGATTTTTTTTAATTATTATAAATATTTGAATCAGTTTGTATGTATTTTAATTAATTTTATTAATTTTAAAATTAACAATCATGTAAATTTTAAATTTATTTTAAAACAACTTTGTAACATTGAAAAGCAAATTCAATTTTGATTGGTTGGAGTACTACTCAGAATTTATATAAAATTTTTTTTGCTTGAGCATGGCACTGGTTAGCTTGGACACATTGTAAGGTTTGACGTTTAATTACGATGTACATTGTTGCTACCCAATTTTTGACCCATGTTTTTGATATATTTTCAAAAAAAATCCAAAAATAGAGAAAAACAAAGAAAATCCAAAAAAATATGTTTTTAATATATTTTTGTCATTTTAGCATTTTCAACGTCGTCTAAATTTTTTTTTTTTTAATTTTTTAAGGGTCTTTCGAACGCGTTCGACTTTTCACGCGTCATTTTTAAAAATAATTGATTTTCCGTATTTGAGTCGACGTTGATATTGCTCGTTTTCAAAAAAATACAAAAAAACAAGAAAAATCAAATTTTACAAAAAAAAGAAAATTAAGGGACCAATTTTGAGGCCGAAACAATATTTTTGCCTATGTATATCGAATTTTGAATTTTGGAAAAAGGGGCAACCTAAGAATTTTTTTTTTTTTCTCTTCACCCGAAACTAGCCGTTGCCCCTGGCCCAAGACCATTATTTAATCCCTCTCTTTCGGCTAAAAATGATGAACTCAGCCCCCACCCAGGACTTCTTTTCCTTGTTGGCTCTCCTCACGAGAAAAGCCCCTATTTCTTCTCATTCTCAGTTTTGCAAGAGAGGGAGATTGGAGCCATTTTTTTCGCCGGGTCCCGAGAGCAGTGGGCAGAGACCCACGATCCCAGCTCCTTTGAAATCATCTCCTTCTCCCCCATTTTTACACAAAACTCTCCCTCTCCTGGCCAAAAAAACAAGCTGGCGGTCTTCAACACCAAGAGCTAGGGAGCACTAAAAGTCACCCGGCCAAGACCTGCCACACAGAAGCCGGTCCCCCATTTTCTCCTTCCAGCCGATTCCCCCTCTGCAAAAAAAAGACAACCGGAGAAAAGACAACCGGTGAGAAATAAAACCCACAAGCCGCCCAAAGCTTTCCCATTTTCTTGGTAAAAAAGACCATCAGAGAAGACACGAAAAGACCCCCCTTTTGTTTGCACATTTCCAGCTTCTTCTCCCAAACCAGAGCAGCCTCCACAGCAGACCCGGCTCCATCCTCTCCTCCAGTAGCAGGCCGAACACAGCGGCGCCCACAACCATCATCACCGTCCACCAATCAGCCTCCTCCCACCGAAGAACCCAGCAACAACGACCACAGAAGCGACCCCAACAGCGCCGCCCGAAGTAGAGGCTGACCCGGGGCAAAGTCGATCTGAAGAAGGGCGAACCGATCTGCAGAAAATCAGATCAAAGAGAAGCAGATCTGTAACGGGAAGAAAAAATTAAAACGAACTGCTGCTTGCGAGTTTTTTTCTCTTGTTGCAGGTGGCGGTGACCTTCACCGCCGGCGAGGAAAGGAAGAGGAGAAGGAGCCGCTCCAGCCTCCTCTGTTTTTCAGGTTTTCCATCGGCGGCGCGTGAACCCACGCGCCGCCAGTGACGGTGGCGCGTGGGAAGACGCGCCATCAGTGTTCAGCTGCCCAGAATATGTTTCCAACACTGTTCCGGTGGTGCCCCATAAATTCCAGATGGTGTTGGGGCTGTTTTTTGTAAATTTTAAATTAATTAATGTAATTTTTATTTTGATGTTTTGAATTTGTATTGTATAAATGTGATGGAAAAGAAAAGAAAAATAAATAATAAAAAAATTGTGTTGTGTGTTTGTATTTTTTTCTTATGACATTGAATTATAAAAAATAAAAAAAAGACAAAAAAAATTAATTGTTAATTTAAATATGGTTAAATATCTTAAGGACAAATAAAATCAAGTTGTATTTTCTACGAAAATGTAAGAACAAGTTTTTTACATATATTCGAGGATTTAATAACTGATTTATTCAAGCCTTAGAATTTAATTAATATTTTAAATTTTTTTAAAAATGGTTAAATATCTCAAGGACAAATACAATCAAGTTGTATTTTCCATGAAAATGTAAGAACAAGTTTTTACATATATTCGGGGATTTAATAACTGATTTATTCAAGCCTTAGAATTTAATTAATATTTTAAATTTTCAAACCACATCAGAAAACAAAGCAGCTTACCTCAGGTAGGGTGCGTTAGGGGTGCTAATACCTTCCCTAACCACAACCAGTCCCTTACCCGCGATCTCTGACAAGACCAGTACATCAGGTTTCCTAGTAGCCCTCAATGAATTACTAGGTGGCGACTCCTAACGAACCGATTCAAGCAAAACACAAATGATAAAAATCGATGCCGCGCGCCAGGAAGGATTTTTTTTTTGGGGTGCGACATACATGTCGCCAAGGAGGAACTGCGCTTGTTAGAGGAGGAGACCGCGAATTCGGGCACACCAGCAGAGCTGGATAGCTGGATTGGGTTAAAAACAATTAATCCATGATGTAAACAAAACACTTAATTAAAGAAATATATCATTAATTATAGCTGAGCTCCAAAACTAAATTGTGGTCAGCAGGGCGGATGGGGAGCACACGAGTTAAACTTTAAAATCACCATCTAAAAGAATTTATCCTTTTAAATACACTAGACTAGTATAGAAAATACCCTAAAATCATTCGAGAATAGAATTTACTTTGGTCAATGGATGAACTAGTTCGAAAATTCTTTTATTATTGTTATGCAGTAGAGAATTGTTGTGTGTGTGTTTGTGTGTACTGTTAATTAGAAGTGATTAGAGAATACGATGGATTGAAAACAGAAAAAAAGAAAAAGAAAAAAGAGAGAGGGAGAGGTAGGGTGTCTCGGGTTGATTTGGACGCAAATGGAGGCAGTGAGGATGAAGAAAGGTCAGTCAAACACGTTTCAAGTTTTTCTGGTAAAATTTGTTTCGAAATCACAGCCCAATTGAATCTTGGCCATCACATCACCATTCAAAAATGGCAAGCAGAATCAGGCTGCTACCCTGCTAGTCATGATCACTCACTGGGTTCCATTAAACCTTGTTTTTCTTGGTCCCATGCATGATCTCGACGGCCCTGATTCAACCAAGCTGGTTTTTATTATTTTTTTAACTGTTCTTCGTCGGCGCCCGCCCAAGGGTTCTCCCAAGAAGTTTACAGGGCAGCCAAGGCAGTTTGTTTCTTGAATTGAAGAAGTCAGCTGTGGTGACCTCGCAGACTGACGTGTTTTTGAATCGCCTGCACCGGAAAAAGGCTGAGGTTTGTGCACGTACGTATGTCTGTTTTCTAGTTTTGAAGAGGGGATGTATTTTGGGTAGGTAATGAATGCTCAACGTCATTTACCAAGAAAAATATTATCTAGCCAACCGGACGATCATTGAACCCACAGAAACTCGCGAGGATGGAAGGATTTTTTTCTAATTATAAAACCTGGAAGATGATCAATCCAGGGCTTCGATTGTCTAGATTAAAAATAAATAAAATAAAAATTAACTTAATTTTATCTAATAAAAAAACCTAGTTGGCTCACAACTCAACATGATCAAACTAAAGATAAAACCCAGTTCTCGAACCACTTATTTGTTATTTTATTAAAACAACATCATGAAAAATTTGGTTGAACCTAGATTGAGCATGAGCATTGCAATAAATGAATCAGGTCTTACTCCAAATCTTTTTTTATAATATACTCAAGTTGTTTTTTCAATTATTTAACAACACACGAATCTATTTTGAAATATAATTTTAGTTGTTTTTCAAAATATTTTTCTTATTAAAATATATAAAAATAATATATTTTTTTATTTTTAAAAAATTATTTTTAAAATCAACACATTAAAATAATTCAATATATATATATAAATTAATTTTTCATAAAAAAAATTTAAAATTTATTAAAAAATACATGTTGCCCGTGTTTTTGAACACAGCCTAGGATAGAGATTTGATTACTATTTTATGCGGCCTGATTTCCTTCAATTTATAACATTTATTTACATTTTTATTAGAATGTTGACATGGAGTGCAAACCACTTTAACTAGCTTGAGGGTAGTGTTTATTTGTAAATAAGATAAAATAAAATAAAAATATAAACTTAATAGTATTTATGGCTGGATTAAGAGCCTGTGGTTTCTGTAAACCATATTTGAAGTGTGTTTGATTTCTCTCAAAACCAAAACCATATTCATTTTTTATTTTATTTTTTCAATATAATTTAACAAAACACTCCTCATGCTTGATATACAATGCTTGCTGTTCAGGACCAATATCATCACAAGTATAGCCATGAACAAGTAAAATTGTTTGCATTTTGATTGCTTTTCATTTAAAAGGTATCATGACATCATGTTGGGAAACAAATTAAATTTATTTTTATAAACATTAGAATGCCTTGGAATCTTATTTCTTATTAACTCAATGAGAATATATATACAGACATGAAGAATGAACAAAAATACAAGATACACCATGTTGTAACCCATTTTTGGGTCCCCCTGAAAAATAAAATAAATAGCCAAAAGAGGTTAGAAAAATAACCGGAGGCAGAAGCGCCCGGAAAACAGTCAGAAAATTGGTCAAGGAATTTAAAAATACAAGGATTGAATTTTTGACAGTATATTCTTGAAGGATGAAAGCCCTATTGAGAAGAAAAATTTGAATTTTAGGGAGAAAAGCCCAAATTTGGATTTTTATGGGCTTAATTGGATTTTTATGGACTTAATTGGATTTTTATGGACTTAATTGGATTTTTATTTGAATTTATAGAAGATTTGATTCCAAGAAAAATTGATTTTTAAGTCAATTTGGGCTTTAATTTGGAGAAATTTAAGTTCTGGGGCCAAAATATATTTTTTAGGAATTTATTGGGTCAAATCAGGGGCTCAATTGCATAAAAATTGAAGTTTAAGGGCCAATCAGGGACTTAATTGTGAAAATCCGAAACCAGGGACCAATTTGGAGAAGGCGCAAAGATAGAGGGGTCTGTTTGGAATTGTTTCAGGGGCTTAATTGAAGAAATTGGAAGTTTATTGATCAATTAGGGGCTAAATTGCATAAATCCGAGGCCAAGGACCAAAGTGAAAAAGGCGGCCAACAAGAAGGGCGGGGACCGAATTTGGAGGACTGATTTGAAGTTTGGCCATTTAAATGAAACGGCGCGTTTTATTCAAAACGACGCCGTTTCATATAAAAAAAAAAAAAAAGGGAAAGCAGAACGGTGTCGTTTTGAACGACACTGTTCATCATCTCCTCCCCCCCCCCCCGTTTAACAGAACAGAAGAAGAGAAAAATTCGAAAATCTTCCCGCGCCTCTCTCTCTCCTCGCCCCCACCACCTTTAGATATTGGCCGACCAGCCGTTACACCCCATGGTCCCCCACGGTTCTGCCCCTATAAATAGGGAAGAAAACCGAAAAGAAAAAAAAAAGAGACCCCGAGAGGAATAGAGAGAGAGAGACCCGAAGGGAGGAGAGAGAGAGAAAACCGCCTGACCCGCCGTTCGTAAGCCCAGCTGCCACCGTCTCCGCAGCAGCACCGCCAGCAAGCCGTCGTCTCCGCCGTGCCAGGTACGCTGCCCTCCCCCCTGCACGTTTTTTTTCTTTTTGTTTCTTAAAATTCGTCTCTTGCATGCAGAGGCGTTCTGCATGCAGGGGACGGGGGGGGGGAATAATTCCCCCCCCTGCGTTTTTTATTTCCTCTGGGCCAGACGTTGTCTGGCCCAGAGCTATGTGGACCGGGCCAGAGAGATCTGGCCCGGTCCGGCGGTCTGGGCCGGGTCCGGCCCAGACCGAGGTTAATTATTTTCTGGGCCGAGGGCGGCCCGGTACCTTTTGGGCCGAGGGCGGCCCAGTACCTGTTGGGCCGAGTTCGGCCCAACGACTGTTGGGCTGGGTCCGGCCCAGTTTAGTTTGGGCCGGCCCCAGCCCTTTTTACTATATAAATATATTATAATTAAATTATATTATTATTATTATTATTATTATATATGTGTATATATGTTATATATATATAAAAAATGTATTTATATATATAAAAAAAAAATATTTCGAAAAAAATCTAAAAAAAATATTGTTGATTTTTTTTCTGCATATTTTTGTCAAAAATGTTTTAATTCTGGTTTGTATTTTTATACTGTAAAGATACAAAACCAGTATTAAAATACCCGGTTTTCGTCAAAACATCAAAGATTTTCAGAATAAAAAATGTTTTTGCTTTCAAAAAATTTTCTAAAAATTCCCTAAAAATGTTATTGATTTTTCTGCATATTTTTTTTAAAGCGGATTAATATTGGGTTGTATTTTTATACCGTAAGGATACAAGCTCAGTATTTAAAATACCCGATTTTCGTCAAAGCAAAAAAAATAATATTTTCTAAAAAATTGTTTTTGTTTTAAAATACGGCCTAGTCTCTCCAATATATATACATAAATATTATAACATCATATTTTCACACAACAAAGAAAATTTTCAAAACAATATATGTATTAACATGCATTTTGGCTTTAATAACCAGTTTATTCAAGCCATGAGAACTAGGCCAATATTTCAAAAATTCTAAAAAAATCTTTTTGTTTTCTTTTAATATTTGGGATTACGAATTTATACGTAAAACGTATTCCTAAATATTATTAATAAAATTTTGGTATGGACGTTAGAACAGTTAGGATTTTCACCCGATAAGATAAAGACCTCCTTACTGAGGGGGATTTTTCTTGAAACATAGACAGACCAACAACTAGGAAAACACAATAACACTTTAGTTTTTTTTATCAGACAATAAAACAATGCAGCTTACCTTAGGTAGGGCGTATTTGGGGTGCTAATACCTTCCCTTTACGCAACCAGTCTCCGTACCCGATCTCTGAGACCAGTTAGGGTTCCTAGTGACCGAAATACTAGGTGGCGACTCCAAAGAATCAAATAAAAATAAAAAATTTCGCCAGTCGAACCCGCATTGAAAATTTATTATTTTTTTGGGGGTGCGACACACCAGATAAGCTTTCATAACAACTTGATAACAGAAAATTAATTTAAATTCAAATACTAGAATCCTAACAACATCAGTGTTCCTGAAAAACAACATAAAGTCCTAACCATACAGCATTAGTATTCCTGAAGATCAGCACTTTGAACGTTGCTAGTTGACAATTTTTACATGTGAAACTAAATTAATACTTGTTTTTTTTAATTATTTTATTATCACCAACAATTTCAATCAAACTCATAAGAAATACTTTTTGCTCAAAAACTATTACAAAATAAATTTAACCAAGCACATATATAACCAAACTTATCATCTATAAGTGATTTTTTAAAAACCACAACAATTAATTAGTATTTTTTAAGAAAAAAATACTAATTAAATAAAATTTAAACATAATAGATGTAGTCTTCATCTATTCCATTCTTATCATCCATTCTTTTGGATATGAAAGAATCAAGCTGAAATTCCAAATTTAATTGTCGGATTGTCCTCTTGAGAATTGATTATAAAAAAAAAATAGACAAAAGTATTTTTCAAATTTTATTTAGGAAAATTTTGTATCATTGCAGAAAATTTATTTGTTTTTTGAAAAAAACATAAAAAGCTGACCATTCGTTAGTAAAAAAATTTCAAAACCAAACAAAGTAATTTTAAAAAATTATAATAATGATGGTTGTTTTTTCTTAATAAAAAAAATAAAAAATATATATTTTTTAAAATTTTAAAACTATATTTTTATCAAATTCTTTATTGTTTTCATCAATTTTTTTTCCTGTTTATTAATTCTTCGATGAACATCTACCATCGCTACCTCCACTATTTTTCCTTTAATAATTTCAAATTAACACTTTATCTCATTTTTAATTTTATAAATGTAATATGATTTGGTGATATATCATGTTAGAACTTGTGTAAAAAAAACTAACATTCATGTGAAAAAAAATTTGGATTTAGCTATATTTAAATTAATTAGACATAAATCAAATCAATTAAATATAAATTACATCAATTGACATTATAAACTATATCAAGTAAAATGAATAAGGATGAATCATTTAAATAAAAAAACTATAGTTTACAGGAAAAAGTGTTGAGAAACCTCCTTGAATTAATTTTAGTATAAGAGTTTGGCAAATACAATATTAAGTATAACCTCAAAGAATTAATAATCTTTATTAAATAATATTTTTTTCGACTTAAATTTAAAATTTTAATAATATCTTGATTATATAATATCTTAATTAATTAAATAATAAATATTGTTTTATGATTTTAAAGATATTAATTTATAGAGGTATAATTTTATAGGTCTTAACACTGTTTTTTTGCATTTCAATGGCCTAGCTGGTAATTACTAGAAAGGCAAATACAATAATGGCACGAGCTCATTAACTTCTCCATGCCAATGGGGTCTGCCGACGTGGTAGCAAGAGAGTCAAAATGTCGACATATATGACAAATTATGACAAATAAGATGCTGAATTGTTGATTGTTGTGACATTTAATTGCCAGGATTGATGGCCTACGCTATGTTGTTGATTAAGATTAGGTTTTTTAATATATAAATAAATATTCATATGATGTTAGTGTTCTTTAAAAAATAAAAAATTGTGATTAAAGTTATTAAAATTTCAATAAACTTGATTAATTTAATAAAGTGATTAAAAAAATCATGGAAGGTAAATAAAATGAACAAAAAAATGCTAATTATTAATTATAAAAATATGTTATCAATATCATATTTAAGAGGAAAAAAAAAAAAACTTGTTGGAAACTCATCGTTGCTCTGTTGTAAACACTTCCCCACCACCTAAAAAAGCTTACAAAAGGTTGAACTCATTCTCAAAACAATGACCTGGAAAGTAAACAAAATAAAATATAATGAAGTGAAAATTATATTCTTATACTTAATCAATTAATTTAATTTTATTCAAAAATAAAATTCAATTAAAAAAAATTAAATTTAACAAAGAATGACAAGCAAAAATAAACAAGACAACTCATGTTATTCTCAAAATTAATGAAAAATCATATAGAAATAAATTAAAGAAAATAAGTTAAGTCACTAATTAAATAAAATTTAAAGGTTGAAACTAAAAAGACATGAGTTTTTTTTTTTAAAAAAAAAAACCAAGCAAGCTCGAATGAATCTTCTTAACCTTAGTTGGTCTCCTAAATTTGCAATATGTTAAATCCTAGACCCAAACTTAATCAAGAAACTCAATTACCAACTAGTTTAATGTTGAAGAATCAAAACAGAAAAAAAATATTAATTTTAAAAAAAATTTAAATTAAAAAAAATAGCAATCAAAAGAACAAGAATCAAATTTAATAGGGAAAAAACAAAAAGATGATGAAATTATTAAAAAAAAAATTAAAAATCATCTCAAATAAAATAAATAGCAATCAAAAGAATTGAGACCAAATATGAAATATATAAAAAATTAAATAAAAAATTATTTTATATAAAATAAACAATAATAAAAAATAGAGATCAAATCTAAAAAAAAAAAAAAATTAAAAGACTATTCCGAAAACTTGAAGGTAGATATATATGGAAATCTTGATTTTGTTATATTAAAAATGAAAAAATAAAACTATTCCTCCTATAAAAAAAATCTATAATTACAATTTTATAATACATACAACTTTTTTTCAATAAAGTCTAACAAAAATGTGCTATAATAAATACTTACAAACTACGTACAAGTGAAATTATATATATATATATATATATAACACTGAACCATACCCAATATTTTAATTTCACCTAATTATTTTTATTGTAATTCCCATTTAATTATTAATATATTTATGATATTAGAGTTAATTTCAAAATAATTATGCAAAAGTTCAGGAAATTTGCATCCCAAATCCCACGTCGCTGCTCACCAGAGCTATGGAGATTATCCTCATCACCGACATGAATTTACTGTGCTGACAAGGTTAATTAAGTTTTTCTTCATTTTCTTTTTCAATGAATTACATCTATCAACGTGTTCCATAACAATCACCATTTTCTTCTGCTTCTGTATCATGAAAGGCTTATCATTATCATAGCCGTAAAACGTAATTTAAAAAATTGTCTAAATCAATACATAGATCACCAAATCAATATCGACCACTTATTTTTATTAAAAGACAATGTTATTTCTTAGTTATGATTTGATCATGGTGGAGTATGATTGATAATGTGATTGTGATTGCTTTTCAAAATATTTTTCGTGTTGAAGTGCATAAATTTTTTTATTATTATTATTTTTAAAAATTATTTTTTGAGATCAGCGCATCAAAATAATCCAAACACACAAAAAAAAATTTAACAAAATTTTTTTTTTTAAAAAAAATACAGATACAACCACGTTTCCAAATACTCACTAATCACATTATTATTATTTTTAATTAGAAACCCCTATTGCATTAGGCTCACAATCCTAAATTTTTTGAATCAATCTACCAGGGGTTGGATTTAACAATCCTCAAATTCCCTTTCCATGCACATGAGGTAATTATTATCTGTAGAACAACAAGAAGTTCACATTAACCTACTTTATCTAATAAACAATAAAAGAAAATTAAAATCATAGAGAAAAAAAAGAAGAAGAAGTAAGCTCATGTGGAATTCACGATCACGGTGATTATGAAATGTTGAATTTCATTTATACTCTCCGTGGCTAACTCGCCACCATTAATTTGCTGACTTAGAGAGACGGCGTAAACTAAGGATTATTTGAGCAATAGTTTAAGGCTCTCAATTAATATTTTTTTTTAATAATTGATAAGATATATTTGTTAATTATATCTTATGAAATGAAAATTATCTCACTTATTAAAAAACCACAAGTAATAAATGAAGTTTATCCAAGGCTTTATCAAATATACATCAAAAAATATTTTTTAAATATTTTATTTATAATTTTGTCCAAAATTCTCATTGATCTTGAGCCAGTTTTGTGCTGATTTGTGACTGTTATCTATAATTGCAATTTGTTTGCTCTATGCCAGCCAGGTGCAGCAGGCAGTAAACAAGTTCATTGTGATTTCATGTCAATGTATATATTTGTGTAAATTAAAAGGAATTAAATAAATACCTTGCTGTTTTTTTTTCCCATGGCCATTATATTCATGGAACTTGAGCAATAATATTATTCACAATTTTACACATAGAAGTTATGCTGCTGGGGGGATTCCAAAGACAGGCTGTGTACCAAAGGGCATTTAGAGCGTGTTTGGTAGTGTGGTAGCGGTTGTTTTTCAAATAACTTTTCGTGCCGAAATATATGTCAATGATGTTTTTTTATTTTTAAAAAATCATTTTTGACATCAACACATCAAAACGATCCAAAAAATACAAACCGAATTCAATTTTAACAAAAAAAAAATCAAATTTGAACAAAACACAGTGCAACCGCACTACCAAACGGTCCGTTACAAGTTCAGATTTTGGTGGAGGATGTCTCTTGGGAACCCTGAAAGGCCAGGGCAAAACTGTTGCCAACTAGAACCATTTTATAGTTTTCAATAATTGTTATACCTTTCCATTCTAAAATAATAATAATAATAATAATAATAATAATAATAATAAACAATAACATTTATGCATTTTATAAATAATCCATTCCTATGAGAACATATATTTTTTAAGATTTTATTGACTCAAATTTTATTCATTTCCACTATCATCTATTGTGAAACAAGTAGATGGTATTGGTTTCAGATAATATGAAAGTACTAGAAAAATATTGCTTAAAACCTAGTTTTAAAATTTATATTAACTTTATGCTTGACTTAGGATTTAAACTAGCCCAAGCTAAAAAAAAAAAAAAAAAAAAAAACCCTGATCTAAATAAAACTTAGCTCTTATCATGTTGGTTTTTTAAAAAAATATTTTTTTATTATTAAAATAATGTTATATGATTAATTTGAATTGACACTCTAGACCATGCATGACCCGAACCTAAATATTTTTATATAAATGGATTTTTTACCTATGAAAATCCAAGCAAATACCTTTCTTAAAACTCTCAACACCTACTTAGACATGCACATTGATGAAATATGATATTATGGGCTACAAAATGTTGTCAGCATGCAAATATTTTGTTGAAGACAACTAATGGATATGCATAAAAAATCTACATTATCTTAACCTTGCAAGTAGAAATTTTTATGATATATCTTTAATCTATTGTGTTCTTTGACTCTTGATTAGATTGATGATTTTAATTAATTATGGACGAGGAATCATATCCATTCATAGCCTTACACTTCTGGATGAACACTGACCTGACTAATTGATTTCCATATTGTTAATTCAATGCTTAAACTCTTAAACATAATTAAAATTTGGGTGTTTGTCTAAATTAAGAAACGACTCGCGCGATTCAATGGCTGATTATTTCGACAACATTAATTTCCAACCCAATCGGCTGGTCTTGCTGTTTAAGATTATGGCCATAATTTTATAACTTTGAAAAGTAAACATTCAATTTTTCAGATTTTATGTCCTAGAAAAAAAATCAAATTTGTATCGCTTTCCCAAAGTTTGAATTTTTTTTTTCAAAATTTGAAGTATTTTTTAAAATTTATTCTGTCTTGTTTGATGGCCTAATTTAGCACCCGGCCCCAAAAGAATTTCTTTTCTACCTAATGAAAGATTAAATATAAATAACTTGCATAGAAAAAACAGAGCAGACAACAACATTTCAATGAGATACAACAACATCCAAATAAGAAAAGTATTAAAGAAATCATATAATAAATGGCTTAGTAGTAAGAGTTTAAGACTAAATGGTTTGCTTTTCTTGTGATTTTAAGTTCAAGTCCTATAGTTGCTAATATGATGACCACTAGAGACTTACATAGTCGTTAGCTTTATAACATGTGGGATTAGTTTAGGTACGCGTAAATTAATTTAGACACCTACGTTAATAAAAAAATATATTAAAAGAGATGTTAATTCTATCACATTCAATGTTATTAAAAATATTTCAAATAATAGGTTAATTTAGTAATTTATTAACTAAGAATCTAGGTTGGGTCGATTGGATTTCAAATTAAATTAAGATATAACTTGACCTGATTAACTTAATGAGTTAATCTGAAATCCAATTAATCATATCAAACTCGATATAATTTTAAAAATAATATCATCATAACTTTATAAAAATATTAAAATAAAACTTTTTTGAATTATTAGACACCAACTCAAGTTAACTTATGAACTCATTGCTCTGGCATCCTTGGCCACATTTATTTGAGAGGGACACCTAGCCCCCACCATGAAACTAAAAGATTGATTTCTTTTTCTCTTGGTAGGACAAAAGTTACAAAACAACTCCACTGGTTCTAGCACAAATGAAAAGATTGTGACTTGCGATCCGTGGTGAATATTAACCCTAAGAATTTGAAAATTATAATTATAATTTTCACAAATTTAGTTTTATCTGAGACTTGTTCTTGTGGGGTGGTGCAAACCTGAGGAAATAATGGAAAGGATAGCAATATTAAAGATTAAAATAAGATTAATCATAACGTCTTTTCCTGCTTTCGCATTATAATAAGACACAAGTGCCAACCTTTAACCTCTAATGATGTAATTAAACTTTTGATAAAAAATTGACTTGAACAACATAAAGTATCGTGTATTAGTATTATGTTGGAAAGTATTTTTTATTTTAAAATGTATTTTTTTTAAATCAAAACTACTCTAAAAAAAACTAATTTAATAATTTTTAAAATAAAATATATTTTATAAACATATAATAAAAGTAAAAGTGATCAATACTTCCAAATACTGGGACCGTAAAGAGAATTGTAGTATTTATTTCCTTTTAAGTTGAGATTGTTTGAAAACATGGTACAAATTGTATTTTTTAAAATTTTATTTATTTTTGTATAAAAAATTATTTTATTTATTTTTGTATCATTTTGATATGATGATATTAAAAATAATTTTAAAAAATAAAATATATATTATTTTAATATATTTTAAATAAAAAAATATTTTAAATTATCATCATTATCATAATCTCGAATACATATAGAATCTTTTTTCTTCTTTCATGCTTGCTTTTCGGACTTTTGCCGTGCCCACAGCAAACTTCATTAAACGCAAGCCAAAGATAAAATTGTTCACAAGTTGCTCCTTCTCGAAGCTCATTTGGTCATTGCTTGCGATAGTTCAGATTTATACATCATATTGAGTTTTATCCGAAAAGAATTATGTGAGCGGGTTAATTTAAAATTGTTAAAAAATTATCTTCATTTAAAAATTTAAAATATAAGTTGATATTTAAAAAATAATTTTATATTAATTCTTCTCAAAAACTTGTTCAGATTCATCATTCTTTTTGTGTTGATGTTCTGTAATCTAATTAGAAAATATTACATAAACAACCCTATAATCTCAAATTAATTAGCGAGTATAAAAATATAAAAAAATAAATACAATTAATTATTGACAACTTAGATCTATTTTACGGATGAGATAATCATAAAAATTCATTATAAAAAAACAAAAAATTAAAATATATCATACAAAATTACTTTCTTGTTGAAATCTTAAATAACAGAAAAACTCAGTTTTTATTTTTTCTCTTCTCACTAACAACGGGAATATAGAGAATAGAGACTTACACAAATAAACTTTAATCTTAAAATAAAACATGTTTAGTCTTTAATACATGAACAAAGTATATTAATATTTTTTTTATTTCGACTCATAATTTAAAACAATCCCGACATAAAATGAATGTGACATGATTAAAATTTTTGATTGCTTGATAAAAAAAATTAACATCTTGTTAAAAACAATCTTAGCTCAAAAATCCAAACTAAGTGTGTGACTAAGTTAATACGAAAGCATGATAAAAAGATTTATCATGCTTAAAACATGATAAATTTTTGAGTGAATTGTCGGGGATGAAATTAGGCGAATTAGTGCTGGTACACGGACTTGATTTTCGTGATTGGGAAAATGACTAGAGAGAGAAGAAAAAAAAAATTCCAGACAAATTTAATTCAAGTTAATAATAATATATTTGAAAATATAGTTATAATTATTTTTTAAAATATTTTTTTATTTAAAATTATATTAAAATGATATTATTTTATTTTTTAAAATTTATTTTTCATATCAATACATTAAAATAATCTGAAAATATTAAAAAATATATTAATTTAAAATAAAAAAAAATTAAAACTTTTATTTTTTTAAAATATTTTTAAAAATAAATAGTGCTGATAATTGATCACCACTTTCTTAATTTTTTTCAACAAATAAGAATACTGATGCACTAAACTCCAATCAGTTTTTCTTTTGCTATAAATAATAACAGTAATAAAATTTACGAGAAGGTGTTCTTCATTTATGATAATCATTCGTACAATTGGCGGCCATCAAATTCACATCCCAATCAAGTTGATAAAAATATAAAAATTACATTTTATATTCTAAGAATTATACATCAAGTCCCAAGATCAATTTTTCTCGCTTATGCAAAAATATTTTTATACACTTCGAATGCGATCAATAAATATTCTTGTATTTTCTTTTATATTTACTAAAAACCTCACTTTTAATAAAAAAATTAATTTAAAACTAAAAAAATTTAAACTAAGATGATTTAATTAAATATATATTAATCAAAATATATTTTAGAAAGTAATTAATGAATGTAATATAATTAATATTTAAATTTAAAAAACTAAAGTAAGAACTTGATTAAGTTAATTTTTAAAATCATCTTGAATTAATATATATATATATTATTCAAGGGACAAATTAATATTTTATTAATTTATAAAAATTTTCAGATTTCAGTTTTTCACTATAAATAGTTAGCTATTCATTTTATATTTTTATGGTTGTTTATTAGATAAAAAAAAATTATGTAAATCATATGATAAGTAGCTAACACTTTAGGTATAACAATCTCACTTTTTTCTAAATTGAAAATTAGTATATTTCTCATTTGTGTGGATTATTGTTGAAGCCCAGATAATTGAACAGTTAATAGTTTGTGATAATCATATTTTTAAAAAATTATTCTAAGCAAAAAATTATCAAATCTTCAAATAATAAATTCATAAACAACTCTAAATCTGTTTTATAAAATCCTAAAAATTTTCAATTAATTTTATTATTTGATTATTTATACTGTGCTTATAATTTTCAAAGATCCAATATAATAAACACACAACACTTATTCAGGATTGTAAAATCTAATTCAAGAGCTATCCCAACTGGAGACACCTGAGTCCAAATCAAAGTGAATCTAAGATTTTTTATTTAAAAAACCTAAAACAATTTTTTTAAAAAAAAATTCATGAACCCAGACCAGGCCGGTGAGGCACGCGCCGCGCCAGGTCTTGTAACTATGCAGCAGATGCACCATAATAATTTCTTTTGATTTGGAAGACTAAAACTAAGGCCCATATGACATGATGTCCAAGGCCCATTAATATAGCAGGCTTGGTATGATCTCCCTACAATCCACCCCTTACAACCTCAAAAAGACAAAAGCCCACCCACCCACGTTCCAGAAAGTACCATACCCACCCACCCATGTTCCAGAAAGTACCATACCCACCCACCCATGTTCCAGAAAGTACCGTAAAGAAAGCCTTCTCTCCACTTTACTTTCATCACACCTTATATCCATCAATCAACAACCTCACCTCTCCAGCTCGATCCTGCTCACGATTCAGACACTAAAAAACCATGTCCATAGTCCCAATTGGTCACCAAGGCGGTGAAATCACAAATCCCGCCTCCTTAGACACATGGGATCCGGAAGACTTCTTCACTTCACCGGATCTTTGGGACCCGTTTCAAAACTTTCCGTTCCCTTCATTGTTTTCCACCCACTTTCCTGCCTTTCCAAGGCAAACCCAAGTGAACTGGAAGGAAACATCAAGAGCCCATGTGTTTAGAGCTGTGTTTCCTGGGTTTGGTAGAGAAGATGTGCTTGTTTATATTGACGATGATGATATGCTTCAAATAAGTACAGAGGATGGTAAGTTCATGAGCAAGTTCAAGTTGCCTGATAATGCTAGAAGGGATCAGATTAAGGCTGATATGGTCAATGGAGTGCTTGCTGTTACTATTCCTAAGCAAGAAGTTGCCAGTTATAGGCCCGATGTTAGGGTTGTTGAGATTGAAGGTTCTGACTGAAAATCATGTGTT
Source organism: Populus alba x Populus glandulosa (assembly GCA_033617975.1). NCBI lineage: Eukaryota > Viridiplantae > Streptophyta > Magnoliopsida > Malpighiales > Salicaceae > Populus > Populus alba x Populus glandulosa. The sequence continues at coordinate 13,315,434 of CM066160.1, forward strand.
GATTAAGGACTATAATGTAATTTACGTGATTAGGCTGTAATTAGAGTTTGTAGCAGTGTGGCATGGCATGTCACATGGTGTCTTCTGTATTATATTTTATGAGCCTTTGTGTTTGCTATGTAATGGCGTTTGTTTGTCAGTTCACAGTTTTTTGCTGCTGTTGCTAATTTATCAATCCTGTGATGTAAAACTGAGCTTGATAAGTGTGTCAGGAAAGATGATCGAGAATGTATTATAATCTAAAATGTTTTTTTTTTAATTAAAAAATAATATGTTTTTTATTTTTAAATTTAGCATATTAATACTATTGAATTATTGAAATTATTTTTGAAAAATCTTTTAAAAAAAGTTGAATAGTAGATCCAATCCAAACGAATATTGTTTAGAATTGACTTGAATTCAACGAGTGTGGTTGAAATTACATGTAATGTATATTTTACTTGAGAATTTATTAAAACGTTTTAAATTTATTTTCTATATTAGTTTATTAAAACTATAAAAAATTATTAATTTGATATTTTTAAAAAAAATACATAAAAGTGAAAATAATTTTACTCCCCAACACAGTAGGTCACCGCCAAATTAAACATCCGAGTTGAGTTTTGTTTTATAACAATGAGTGTTACGACGATCACATCTAATATTTCCATAACATACTAAATAGATCCCTAAATCTTTTTTAAAAACCCATTAGAGACATAAATATTTTACCGAATTTATTTTACAGAAGTTTATTTAGTATTGTAATAATGATTATTTTTTAAAGTATTTTTTTAGAAATATATTAAAATAATATTTTATTATTATTATTATTTTTAATTTATTTTTAATTTTAACATATTAAAATAGTCTAAAAATATATAAAAATAATTTAAAATAAAAAAATTAATTTTTTTTTTAAAATTACAGCCAAGTGAAAATTTGGTATGTTGAAAATTTAAAATAAGAAATTAAGTCTTCATAGGCCTTACACGTACATAAAGACCCCATTTATTTCTGCTGTGCCAAAGTATTTTTTTTAAATCGCAATTGCGACTGCAAGCGGGCTCAAAGAAAGATGGCAGTTTAGAAATTCCAAGTATGTTGTAAATATGGCTCCATTTTAGGCGGGCTTTCAGAGCCCTCTAAGCCTACGAAGTGACAGTTTAGCAGAGCAGTATGGACTCAAGCACAGTCCAAAAATTCAAAATTAACGGGTCTCTACAGGAACTTTCTACTTCTATCTCCCAACTTGGATTCCCTTTCCATTCCAACATAAGCTTACCCCTTGTTTAGCACTACCAGATATCACCAAGCAATGGCTATACTTGAAGCAAATACACAGCAGGTTCTCCTCTCTTTCTCTCTTCCTCCTTACGCGTGTCTACTGCCTGCCCCCTTTGCTTGTTGGTTATTTTTGCTTGTTTTGTGTGTTCGTTGTAGGCAAAGCGAGGAAGGTCATCAAAGGTGAAAGGAAGTGAAATGGTTTTGGCTTCAACACAAACAAATAATAAGAAACAAGTGAGAATCTTTACTCCGTGGTCTGTTTTCTTTTCTTCTTTTTTTTTAGAAAACGGGTTTTAGAAATATTTTGATTTTGATTCTATATTTGATCAGCTTTTTTTGTTCTGAAATGAAAAATAAAAGAGACTATTCTGACGCGGTGTCAAATATCCATAGCTTGTTTAAATGTTAAGAATGATAAAGATTGATGGATTGACGGGTACCGTGAATTCTTGAACAGGCACTGCATAATGTTTCTGTGAAGTCTGAAAGGTTAGTGAATAAATGCGATGGATATCTGATATTCTTTTGAGGTGTAAAATCTTGGGTCTTTCATTTCAAATTTGATTAAATTTTGACTCCATTTTATCAAATATAGCAACAAAAGGAAGAGAGGCACAGTTGTTAATGATGGGGTTAAATCTAAAGCCATGATAAGAGCCATAGAGATTCAAGCTAGTCTACCGTCAGAATTCCCTAGCCTGATCAAGTACATGCAGCCCTCACATGTCAGTGGAGGATTTTGGCTGGTAAACCCCAATTTTCCTTCCCTCTTTTTCATATTTTATGAAATTGGTATTTTAATGAATTGAATGAGTTTATTTATTGAATGATAGGGTCTTTGTAAGAAATTCTGTGATGAACATTTGCCAAATGAGGATACGGTAATTGTTTTGGAAGATGGAAGTGGAAAAAGTTCCCAAACAAAATATCTTGCACACAAGTCAGGCCTTAGTGGTGGATGGAGAGGGTTCTCCGTTGATCACAACTTAGTGGAGGGAGATGTGTTGGTTTTTCATTTAGTCAAGCCGACGAAATTCAAGGTAATTATATGAACTGTCTTCTTAAGTGTACTATAGTTGTGGTTGCTTAAGTGCAATTCTTGCTCTGTTGTGGCCATCAAATAAATAGAATGAGTAAAACTTGCTTGAAGAAGTTTTAGAGTTGTTGATTGTGATATGTTCATGAATGTTACTTTGCATCTAGATCAACATCATTCCGAACAAGTCCATAAAAACCAAATCCATTTTTTTCAGTGGTCCTGGTAGTGACTAAAGGTCTTGAGCAATTTGTGGCAGAACAACTCAAAAAGATAAAAGAAGCATGTTAATTTCTTCATGCTCATTCCAAGTTGGAAGTACCATTTGTTCAAATAAGAATCCCCTTCATTACATGATTTCTTCTTCATAAAGATAGATATAGGATATATGAGGCAATTATTTAGAGATACATTTTGTGCAACAACCCTTATTTATCTGATAGAAAAGGATCCCATGATCCTAAACCGAGCTTACGTGTGATTGAAAATTCCAAATTTGAAGTTATCATTATTTTATGTATTGGTATTTTCTAATTTTATTGATGTTTGCATTGTTATAAGGTCTACGTTGTGAGAGCAAATAGTGCAGAAGAAGAGGATGGTGCTCTTGCCTTTCTGAAATTTGATTCTCGTATTAAGCAAATGAATCCTTGTAAGTCGTTTCTCTATTCAGAAGATCTATGCTCCCTTGTCAAGCTACAGATGGCCCAAATAATTAAAAATATAATAACTTCATCATTTACGGTCACTGTTACAGATCATGCAGAGTCAGAAATGGAATATCAGGATTTGGAACACCTCTATCTAACCAATCCTGAAGAGAATAACACGATGCCCGGTATTTCTAACATTAGACTTGTATCAGATCATTCTGAAAATGAAAGTGGGGATTTTGGCTTTGAAATCACAGATGGAATCAGAATGTCAGAAACTATGGTTGATTTTAAGGAAGTGAGAAGTTTTGAGGATTTCGACATCCTAGTAAATGGTTTGGTTATAAACTGTGAGCTGTCCAAACACCTCCAAATGAAGTATTATGAGCTTTGCTGCAGTCAAAAATGTTTTCTCCATGAAAATTTTATTGAGGGCCTTAACTGCAAACTAATTGCCGGAATAATTTCCGAGACTATCAACATTGCAGATGCCATTAGAGCTTCCAAGGTCACTACCTCCTATGATAATCTCACAACGTGGGAGAAGACTCTCAAAGCCTTTCTGGGGTTAGGAATGAAGGTTGATTTCTTGCTTGCTAGGTTGGAACAACTCATCAACTTAACTGCTAAATCAGAGAGGCACAAGAAAGCTAGACTTGAGAAAGATAATGCCGAAGATGAGATGAGGATTCTTGAGGCAAAGATTTCGGGAGTTGAAGAAACAATGAATCGACTAGATGTTGTGGTTGAAACATTGGAGGTGAATGCTGAGAATCTTGAGCTTAGGTTCCAAGAACTGGCTAAAGCTCCATGGTGACAATGAGAAGATATGTTACATTGTTTTTGCTGGGAAACAAGAGCTTTATGCTTCTGGAGATGTATGATGGCCATGGCTAAAATTAATCTTTTTGTTAGTTATGGTTCAAATGGCTCTTGCTGCAATGTTAGCTGATAGCTTTTTGAGCAGCACACAGCAGTTGTATGGTCACCAGGCATTCAGGATTTTGTTTCTGCTCGTGTTCCCCATGACTCTGATGTAGCTCTTGGACATGTATTAATAGAACCTGTGTTTTAAGAATGAAATCGTTGGAGAGAGAAAAAATTGTTTGGACAGATGAATAGCTTGACCTCACGTATAACTATATATTTTTTTATTTTACATGTAAAATTCTATCTTGTAATTTTAATTAAAAAAATATATTTAAAACTATATTCTTAAAATCACAACTAAAATTATTTTTTAAAAATTTATATTTTTAAAATCATAACCATAAAAACTACTATAATATCAAATCTGCACTTCATATATTTTGTCAAAAAAATCACATTCATTAGAATTTATTTTCCAAGTTGTCTTTGCAATTATCCAAAATGTACGAGAGCAATGTAAAGATGTCCTTTTATTATATAATTATTAAACTCACCTGCCCGCTCTCATGAGTTGACTCAAACTTGAAATGTGTTGAGTTTCTAGTTAAATTAAACAAAATATGAATATAATAAAATTCAGTTTCTTAATTATTTGATTAACCCAATCAAATTTGGCAGGTACACGCTAATGATTTTTTTTAACAATAAATTCAACACACAAAAAAATACTATCATTTTAATATGAATAATTAATTCCAAACTTTTTTTCAGATTAGTTTTTAAATCAACAGGATAACTATTATTTTATGATTAACAAACAAACACATTAATTAATTAATTAATAAGAAGCTGAAAAAAAAATTGTCCATCATTATGGGCTGAAATATGGGCTCACAATCTATCATGGACTTACCTACATAAACATAACAAGATTTAGAGTCTGAATGAGAATATTTTTCAAAAACATTTTCGAAAAAAATTAGAATTTTTTTTTTTGAATTAATATATTTTTAATATTTTCAAATTATTTTAATATGTTAATTTTAAAATTAATTTTTAAAAAATAAAAAAAATTATTAACATACTTTTTCTAAGTAAAAAACATTTTAAAAACAACTATAATTATATTTTCAAATACATAATTAACTCGACCACAGTCAACCGAACAAACACATTAATTAATTAATATATATGGCACTGCCACCTCACCCATACATAGCACAACACAAGCAGCCAACTCTACCTTTCTAGCATATTCATTCTCTCTACCTTTTTATATTTTAGTCCTTCTTGTTTCACCTTCTCCACTCCTACCTCTATAGTTCAAAACTTACAAAAAAAACCTCAATAATTTCAAAAACATTTTAATTATGTCCTATTCCACTAATAAAAACCCACTTTTTAAAACATTTATCTAGCTTTTCTCATTCTCATTTAACTATTTCCTCTCAAATCTTAATATGTATTAGTAACTAGTTAATATTTAAAAAAAAAAACAACGATAAAAAAAAACGAAAAATTAGTTTTTACTGTCTCTTGCATGATTTTAAATAAGTTCAATTCTAAAGTCATGTTTGTCTTTTTAATTGGAGATGTTTTTACTATAATTAGAATTTTAAAAGTTTTTTTCTCATAAAAAAACATCTATGGAGTTAATCTTAAATTGTGATAAAACCTTAAATGAAAAAAAAAACATAAATTTATATATTTTTTAAACCTTTTTTTTAATCACCACCGCAAAAACCATCACAATTCCAAATATATTTAATATTTGCTAAAAATCAAATTCATGACATTTAAATATAAACATATAAATCATTACCAAGTGATTATAATTTCAGTCATATATGTTATAAAATATTAGCATCTATACTCAAATAAATAGCATAAAAAAACTAAAAAAACCCAACTTAAATTTCATAAAAAAAACCGGCTATTAATGATTATGATTGGCATTGGAGTTTTTAAGAATACAGGGATAAAAGTGTAACATTAGGAAAGCTATAGGAACTAATAGTCTACCTTTCCTGTCTTAAACACATAACTATAGCAATAAATGATATCAAAGACAGAAATCCAAAATTAAAAATTAAAAATAAAAATAAGTGTTCTTTCCTTCTTCGTTTGCCATCACCAGTCACCCTCCGATAACTCTCTCTCTCCATCGTCCTCCATTTTTCGGTTAATCAGAAAAAAGATAAAATCGGAAAATTCAGAGATTATCTTCGGACGAATGGACAAATGATTCTCTCAATCTGACGGCTGTGATCGAGTTAACACTGTAAATCATGTGGTCTTCCTTTTGGAGATCCAGAGATCGTTTCTCCTTAGATGAACTCAGGTCTCTCTCTCTCTCTTAGTTCTCACTAATTTATCATTTTATTGTACGAATTACTCTCAATTTCGCGCGATTGTTTTTTATTGTACTGTGTTTAACAGTCAATTCGCTTTTGATTTTTCAAGGAATTTACACTCTCTAGTCAATTGCATCTATTTTTGTTTATTTTTTTTCAAATTATTAGTAAAACGTGTCACTGTCTACTATTTAATTCGACAATCTTTTGAACGAAATTCTAATTTTTTTTTTTTGTTTACTTTGTTTGCAGATATTTGATTGATCAGCTGCAAAAAGTTCAAATTGTAAATAATGTTAATAAGGTAATTAATTAATTCTTAATTAAAAATCAATGTAGTTTTTTTTTTTTTTTGTAATTTTACACTCATTGAACCAAGTTTTGTTGTTGATGATGATGATGTTAAAGGACTTTGTAATAGAGGCGTTGAGATCGATATCGGAATTAATAACGTACGGAGACCAGCATGATTCAAACTATTTTGAGTAAGACTGATAAAAAATTGTATAAATTTTTGTTTCCGTAGGTTAGGTTTCTGTTATTTTTTCATGAATTTTGAGTGTTATTCTTTGTGCTTTGTAGGTTTTTTATGGAAAGGCAAGTAATGGGAGAGTTTGTGAGGATACTAAAGGTTAGTAGAACTGTTTCAGTTTCACGTCAGTTGCTGCAAACGATGAGCATCATGATTCAGAATTTAAAATCCGAGCACGCAATATGTGAGTTTGGTTGTTGAAGTGTTGACTTTTGTTCGTTTTGGAGGATGTTGGATTTGTTTAACAAGTTTTTTTTTTTTGCAGATTATTTGTTCAGTAATGAGCATATTAATTTTTTGATAACTTATGCATTTGATTTTAAGAATGAGGAGCTGTTGTCTTACTACATTTCTTTCTTGAGGTGTGTGTTTTGTTTTTTAAGTTGTTTTGGTGGTAATTGACTGTTATGTTGGTAATTTGTGTTGAGTATGATCTTCTAACAACATGTTTTGTGGTTCGCGAAGGGCAATAAGTGTGAAGCTTGACAAGAACACAATTTCTCTGTTCGTGAAGACGCAAAATGTAGGTTTTTCTGTATTTTCTACTTTGTTTTTATTGCATGATCCCATTGTTTTCCTTATTGTATATTTTAAATGTTGCTTGTGCCTGAAGGTTCAAAGGATATTGAAATTGATAATAAATAAAGATAATTTTGAGATTTGATGTTGAGTACGTATTTGATGAGGGAAATCCCATAGCATGTTTCTGCACTTATAGATGTGGACAATTGCATACCCGTGCAGTCTACCATATCGTTGACACTTTCAACAGTCCACTTGAACAGCACTATATAGTGCTTTTGGGTATTATATGTTGTTGAGAACTACTGAAACTGAAATCCCAGGGCACCTGGCTGATTGTAAGTGGTTCAAGCTGACAAGCAATGCATGGCTTGCTGCATAAACAACAGCAAAGCCTCAATCTCCAACTAGTTGGGGTTGTTTGCTGGCCTAAACATTGCATCAATTTTAGCTATATTATTTTCACGCTCTTATTCATGTTTTTCTCGATTTCTACTTGGCTTTATCTGAAATCAAGCCATCTCTGTGCATGTTATAGCTTATTGATGTTTTCCTCTACTGCTTTGTGTGTGTAGGAAGAAGTTGTTTCATTTCCACTGTATGTTGAGGCTATACGGTTTGCTTTCCATGAAGAGAATATGATCCGAACTGCAGTCCGTGCTCTGACACTCAATGTCTATCATGGTGAGTAGGTGTTATTCTATCCCTGCTTCTTTTGCTCCAACTGTTTTTCTTTCAATGGTATATTGTACACTGAACAAGTTTTCTTCTATTTCCTCTTGGTTTTCAGTTGGAGATGAATCTGTGAATAGATTTGTTGTGAAGGCCCCTCATGCTGATTATTTTTCAAACTTGCTTACTTATTTCCGGAAGCAGTGCATCGATCTAAATGGATTGGTCTCTGAAACTCTAAAGTAAGAGTAGGATAATTAAAACTTTATATCACAGTGAGTTGAAAGTACTTAGTCCTAAAATATTGTTGTTTGGTTGCCGAGGCAGAAACCCAGACTCAGATACAACCACTGCGATTCTTGCTGCTGTGGATGAAATAGAGGATGATCTCTACTATATTAGTGATGTTATTTCTGCAGGGATTCCTGATGTTGGGAGATTAATAACAGACAAAATTATGCAACTTTTGATTCTTCCTTTGCTTCTTCCATCTTTGCAGTTGGATGCTGCTAATGTATGAACTTGCTCTTGTTTCATGCTTTTATTCATTCTTTAATTTTTCCCTTCGAGCTCAAGGGCTTTTAACAGTCTGCTGATGCACCTTTTGACTTTGGAATACAAATTGTTCTTACTTAACCTCTGATAGCTTGTGAATTCAGGATATTCAGATTGGCGCTATCACTTCTCTATATTTGCTCTGTTGCATCTTACGCATAGTTAAAATCAAAGATTTGGCAAATACCATTGCTGCTGCTCTTTTCTGTTCACCGGAGGCTTTCATTGCAGATTCTGAAACTAAACTCAATGGTTATGTGCCTGATCATGTGCATGAAATCCAGCAGCCAGAAAATGAGAATGTGATTGAGGTGAATGGATGTTCAAAACAGATCATGCAGAGCTTGTCTAGTTCTTCCCAAGTTCGTACTGAAGATATTATCTCAAAAGGTGTTTCTCATTCAACTTTGAGGTAAAGATTAATAAATTCTGAAGCACTAAGTCTCATTCTATTTTCAATCTCCTCCCTCACTGTCCAATTTTAGTATACTCTTTGTTGTTTGCTTTATAAAATGACAAGAATGTTTTCTTTCTCTGCCCAACTGAATATCTAACTGAGCACTGCCTGCCTTCTAAATGCTGCTGCTTGACTTGAACTGCAGTTTCTGACTCACTAGCTTTCTGATTTTTCAGCCTTTGCTTGCTATCCCTTCCAATTTTATCTTGATCTGTGTAATACTTGCAGGGATGCTTTGCTTTCATATATTACAGTTGGAGATGATCTTCAAGTTCTGGGTTCTTTGAGCATGCTGGCTACGTTGTTGCAAACAAAAGGTTTTCTTTTTGGAATTATTCAGCTTCTGTTGCTAATGATTTCTATTGCTGTTATCTTATTGGATATCTCTTTTAGTAGAATTAGATGAAATAATGCTAGATGCTCTTGGAATTCTCCCCCAGCGCAAGCAACACAAGAAACTCTTACTGGTAAGTTATGAATATATTTTTTTCCTTGTGATAGCTGTGTTGGGATACTTTCTTATTTGTTCATTTTTCCCACTTCATGTTTGGTAAACAATATGCATCTCATATTTCTTTCTACTAAATTGTGAATTCGAATTGTGGTTATTAGCTAGATATTGTCAACAACTTTCAGTGATTAACAGTTAGCAGCTCTAAGATAGCTGTGTATTTGCCAATATAGCATGGATTTTAATTGTATCTAATACTTGGACTTCAAGATCCTGTTATTTCTAATCTAAACTAATATTTGGTGAAACTTGTTACTTGTTGATTGGTTAAGGAAGTGTAAATTATTCGGTTTGTCCTCCTCTCTGCAGCAAGCATTGGTTGGTGAGGACTCACGGGAGGATCAACTTTTTTCGTTAGGAAGCAGCTCTACAAGAGATGAATTTAATTCTGAGCTTGATGGCTATCTACAAACTCTAAAGGTAATGATTCCTTCCCCTTTTCTCTCCCTCAAAAGAAATATTAGCAATGATGGATCTTGTGCAACGAGATCTAGGAAAAAAATGGAATCTTGGTTATATTGAAATCATGTCTTGAAATTGTTGTAATATGTGAAGGATTACAGTATATAATTAGGAGTTAATATTTTGATTGCTTATAAGATTAAATTTCAAAACTGATTTAGTTGCAGGGCAGAGGATTACTTTAGCATCTGTTCGAATTGTGGCGAGTATTGTGTTGTTTTGCTGTTGTACCCTGCTTGTCAGAATATTTTGTTTTTGTTTTTGAGGAAAAACTAGGGTTTTACTGCACAGAATAGATGTAGGTTTATTCAACAACTCCGGTTAATCATCATCAAACTTAGACATACAATGCCCATCTTCTCTGTGGAATCAAACTGTTTCACTACTGATATATCCATGCATATCAATTATTCTTTTTTAAAAGTAATTTTGTTCAAGAATTTCCTTTATTGCGATGAGGTTACACTTGTTCAACGAAGTTTTTATCCTGTTCTGATATTGCTTGTTACTCCCTATCTTATTTTGAGGAAACAAAACACTTTCATTTCCACATGATGTTTTCTTATTCCTTTAAATAATATATAACAGGATCAGTATGGAGTAGCATGCTCTTCTCTGGAGGTGGGAACAACCCCCTCTGCACATAGATTTCAGGTACGTTTTTCTTTTTAAGTCAAATGTGAGCTCTTTGAATGCATTTGTGGCCTATTGATCTGAATATGTTCTGGGATAGAAATTTCATTTTTATTGGCCTGAACTTTAGTTGACAGCAGGAGCTTGAGGTATATAATCCTTGTGATATGCATTGTCTTCTAGATAGCTGCAGCCTGAGGCAGCAAGAAAAATCAGGAAACAAGTAGAATTTTTTTACCCTTTTCTATAAAAAATTATGATGTGAGAAATTATGTCCCAAAACCTTCTATCGTTCAAACATGGACCTTGCTACAAGTCGATTGTTGCAAGTTGAAGTTCCTCTTACATAGCAGACAGGAATAATGCTTGCTTATCTTACTTTGTAGAACATTCTTTACTAAATTGAAAATTGACATGGTTCAACCTCCATTCCCTTTAAAATGTTAATGAGCTCCTCTTTTGAGAAAATATCCTTTATGTACTTGATGTTTGATTAGTCATGTAATGTGTTGTGCAGGTACTCCACACATTGGTTAGTCTTTTTTGCCGTTCAAATGTATCTCCGGAGACATTGTGGGATGGTGGTTGGCTTTTTCGTCAGCTACTTCCTTATAGTGAGGCAGAATTCAATAGCCAGCATCTTAAATTACTGAAAGTAAGTAATACTCACCAATAAATTTTTTGAGTTGTGTCCATACATGATGGCCAGTTATAAAAGTGCAACATAATGGGATGTTAGGTATTTGTCACATTGCAGCCAATGTTTGAAATCGTGATTTTATGCCACTGAGTCATGATGCATGTCTTACATTCGTAGGTGCTGTTGTGTCTCTTTGGATGATCTAGTAATATCATTATTTTGTAATGATTCATTAGACTTCTCATACACAGGATTCTTATAAGAATTGCACATGTGCTCTTCTTGAGGAGACCAGAGGTACATGGCCTGATCTACTTGTGTCCATCTTACGTGATGAATGGAAAAAGTGCAAAAGAGGTATTTGGTAGAACTCTGAATGTTACAAATAACTTTTTGAGTAAGTGGTTGACTTGTGTATTTGACCAATTAAATTTGCACTATAGCAATGGAAGCTTCGTCTCCTCCGAAAGAGCCAAAGTGCATACTCTTTCCATTAGAGAAGTCCTCTGCTGATGGTAATGCTATTGTGCATTAGATGTGTTTTTGGATATTCTTCTTCCATTCATTACAGGGTTGGGAGTATGTTCACTAATATTCACTCAGTGTTTCTATTTGACTTGTAGATGTTCTTCCCAGTGAATCATCAATTATTGCTGGTGAAAAAATGTGCAAGGTGGTGAAGGTTCGCTTTTGCATTCTTTCTTGCTCAGCTATTTTTTTCTTCCAGATTGATAAAGTTTGAGAATGATGTAGATCTGGTGTATGCTGATATTATAGAGTCAATGAACTTAAAGATACTCTCTGTATGCACACATACATGCATGACTTTGGCCTGCTGTTTGAGTTTGTATTATGAGAATTATTGAGAATAAATAGCCTACATAATTTGGCAATTAGATATCGTGTAGGAATTCTGCTGTGTTTCTTTCTGTACTTTTACAGTTTCTAATTTCTTATTTTTATTTCCATTTCAGGTGTTTGTACTTCTTCATCAACTTCACATTTTCTCCCTAGGTAGAGCTTTACCTGACCAGCCTCCTACTTGTCTTCCAAGTGATATCCCTGAAAATTCCCGTGCAAGAACTGCTGGCCTGGACGCTTCAGGTCCAAAACTAGGCGCCGAGTTGAGACTAGGTCAGTTTTCCATCTGGTATTTGATATGGTTAATTGATGATGACAATAACAGTGACGACAATGACGGTGATGGTATATAACAATGACGAAAATTCCCGTGCACTATTTGCCTTGATAACTGATGATTTCGCCTATATGACCTATTGCTTCCAACTTCTGAAGTATGGCTTTATTTTCTTAGAAATTTGTTACGAGAGTCAGGTGATTAAAATATTTCTTGGTTAAATCTCCCTGTTCACTGCCATATGCAGTTGATGCCGTGCCTTGTAGGATTGCATTTGAGAGGGGTAAAGAACGCCATTTTTGCTTTATAGCAATCTCTGTGGGCACATCTGGGTGGATCCTACTTGCAGAAGAATTACCCTTGAAGAAGCATTATGGAATCATCCGTATTGTTGCTCCTCTGGCAGGTTCCAATGTATGTCTGGGTTTTTTGTGCCTTCTCTTTCTTAATATTGCTACCTTGGGTGAAAATTATTGAATTTTTTTCTTACAACATTGGCATGTACATAGAGACATTTTTTTCTATGCATCATGTAGCTCATTTTTCAGTGAGAATGCACTTCTCGATAATATGACCAGAGACTTCTAATATTCTTACTGTTCATGTCTTCTATTTTGGGCCTTGGCAGAATGATTCTAATCTTACAATTGCTTTATTTTTCTTGATTTGTGTCATCAGCCTACAATTGATGAGAAGCATTCAAGATGGTTACACTTGCGGATCCGTCCATCTACTTTGCCTGTTTTGGATCCTGCTAAATCCATTACTCATGGGAAGGCTAAGACAAAAGCCCTGGTTGATGGGAGATGGACCTTAGCATTCAGGGATGACGAATCTTGCAAGACTGCGTTGTCGATGATTATTGAGGAGTTTGATCTGCAAAGCAGTGAAGTCAAGAGAAGACTAAATTCATTGCTCAACATTGAAGGAGGTATAGATGTTCCAGACACTTCTCTACATCCTTCTGAGGCTTCCTCATCAACTCAAACACCTTCCAATTCGTAAGTTCCTGCTTGATTTGAGTTCTCAGTGATAGTATGCTTTGGGTGGGAACTTATTACGCCGTCTCACCCTAACATATATGTTTATATGGAAACAGTAGATATGCCCAGCAACTTAGATTAACACCCCAATTAAGTCATTCTTTGTATACGAGCTTCCTTTGCCTTGATTTGATGAATTTAGTGGCCTTTTTCTAACATTCTTTAGCCTCTAACCCTAGGCTTCTCTATTTTTTTGTTTCTGAATTTTGTATCGTGTAACATTAGTGTATATCTGAGGCAATTTTATAGTAAAAGCTTTTGTTTATTGATATTCAGAGTGCATGTTACAGCTTCATTAAATTCCATAATGTTTGCTAACCTAAAGCTTCCTTCATTCTTGGATGTTAACCCTAGCCCTCCTCTAAAATCAGCTTAGATATTGATATGCTAATTTTACCAAAAACTTTTCCCGGAATGCTCACGAAGAATCGCACCCGTTGAATGAGTGGGTCCTACTGGTATATCTTACAAAATGGTGATTTTGGCAAGAATCTCAGTAAATTTAGCATTAAGCTGAAAGTTAGGGTTTCAAGTGTTCCGTTGAAGAAAATGATGAAGCTACACTGAGAATCCTTCTCACCTTTGAGGTTGCTGCTACTATAAGAAGTGCTCCAGATCAGTAAATGAGCCCCAGAGATGATTTTCCACAGAACTAGAAGGGTCTTAAAGGGAATAGACTTCTTTAGCATAAACATCATGTGTTCAAGGCATGCCAACAATTTAACTTAAAAAATTCATGTATATTCGCTCCCCGTTGGCCCTTATTTATCTTGACTGTTCATTGTGCTATAAGCATTTCTGCCTTCTTTAGCAGATGCCATATGTCCAGGTTAAACCTGTTTGGTATCTCGGATTCTCGAACATCTAGAATGGAGGATTCTCGGAAAGTGATGTACCAGAAACACTGTTGTTAAACCTGGTCTCTTCTATTTAGTTGATAAGAGAAACCTGCGACTCAGTCTGATCTTGGTTGGGTTTTAAGTTAAATAAAAAAAACATTGACCAGATAAAACAATAAAACTTGTTTAATTTATAGGAAACATTGACCAGAGTAATTTAATTGACTTATTTAATTTGGTGTAAATTTAATCGTGTCAAGGAATAAAAAAAAAAAATGTTATTTTAATAATAATGATTATCCTGGTTGATTTGATGTACAGTGATATAAGCAATTTTTTTTTTTCCAATAGCAAATTTTTAAAAAAAATTAAAAAGATGTTGGAAAGTATAATAAAAATTTATTTTTAAAGGGTTGAAAGCATCCTCTCTCCACAGCCTCGTCGGAGGGACGGGGCTTAAGCCATCTGGCACCGGAGGAGAATTTGTTTCCCAGTCGTTCGCAGGTGGCGGTGAAAACTCCTAAATGGCCTCATAATTTATACATAACAGAAGAAATACTTGAGCACAAGCACAACTTCCTGTATCCATAGGCGTACTTTTTTTTTTTATTATTATTATTATAATGGAGGTGGGCAAGCAATACAAAGGCATCACCAATCAAGCCTCATGAAGAACCGTAGTGGAGGATGTTAAGAATCGATAGCATGTTTAAAAGCAATAGCAAGGAAAAAAATATCCATCATTACCCTACAACAAACCCCACCTTTTCTTCTTTAATTAACATCATAGGACACTTGATAGCTTTTCTAAAGCTGTGCTTATCTGAATTAAGCTGTACAATGATAAAAAAAAAAAAAAAAAAAAAGCATATAGAGATGAAATAATTGTATGTTCTACCACAGGAAGACAGTCCCCACTCCCGCCGTTTGATGCAATCATATCTTTGCTTATTATTATAAGTCCTTTAGGTCAAATAATGAGGCTACTTAGTTTAAGAAAAATGAATTTCTTAAGCAAATAGTGTAGTAATTGGCTTCTAGTGGGAAATGAGGTTTGTTCTTGTCCTTCCTGTAAAACCTGGTTTCATATAGTTTAAAAGGTTAGGTTGATTCTGGATTTCACTTATTCGAAATTTATACCAGCTCGAGTTAAAAAAAATTAAGAATAAAAATCAATTTAATTAAAAATTTGTATTGATTTGTGACCTAATCAACTAGGTAAAAAAAAATTAATCTTTTTTCTTTTTTTTATCAAAACAACATCATTTTAATTATTATTTTTTAAAATTTTTTGAATTAATTCTTTGAATAGTGGCCTATTTCTGCCTTGAGATTAACCATTAAATTGTTTTAAAATTATGTCTTTTTTTTTTATTTAATGAGGCCAACTTGTATAAATGAAACATTTGATAGTATGAAATTTAGTCAAAAGAGTAGACGAATGGGAAATTAAAATAACTAGGATAACATTTTTTAATTAAGAAACTTTCTTAAGAAACCTTTCCAAGTGAGTGAGTGAGTTCCACATCTTCTATGCTAAAAACCTTCCACTTTGTGCATAAAATCTTATACAATTAGATGATATGTTTTTTAAGTTAATTGTTTAGGTTCTTGAGGTGTCAATTTTCTCATCATTGCTCGGGCAACATGGTCACTCCTTTCCCTTTCTTTTTCCTTCATTATCATCTCATTATTATGATTAATTAAGTTTGTGATGAGGAATGAATCATTGCGTGGTGTTTTATATGGAGCAATAATTGATGGATGCTGAGAATACAATTCAAGTTGAACGGTTCTGTTGCATGATAGGCTTATCTTGAAGGAATTAATTAAGTGTTTGATTTGGCCCAGTGCATTCTCCTTGAAAAAAAAAAAAACTAGAGGGCAGGATTCTGGCTGGAATTGTACCTTCACTAGCTAGGAGACTTGGAATGTCAAATTAACGATCTTGAAAGAAGCTTTAGGCAAGCGCCATGGTGACCTAAGCACTTGTTCAAAGATTTCTTATTGGAGGAGTGCCTCTCTTTGCCTCTTTTGGCACAGAAAACAAGTGGAAGAGCTCTGCTATCTAACCTCAGCCATTGAAATCTTTGGTCTTATACTAGCCTGTAGATGCATGTTATAGACTTGTAGATGACAATAGGCTAAGGTGGACTAGTGTCTTGGAGAGCACCTTTCCAATCTACCATGAAGTTTGAATAGTTGGAAGATTTTTAAGAGATTGAATAATCCAGAATCGGGTTAAAATATAGCCAATGAGGAACTTGAAGGCTGACAACATACCATCTAGTCACAGTTTGGCATATTCAGTGACTAGCTAGATGCTCTTTCTGCAGAAGGCAATATGACACAGTGTGTGTGTGTGTTTTGCTTGGTCCAGGCTTGCATTTCCTGCACAATGGACTGGTTGATATCCTGATAGGGAATTCAGATGCTGGTAATGAAGACAGAGGTGGCTATCTGCTAGTGAAATGGATCTCAGGGATGTAGCAAGAGAAAGGCGAAAGGAGAAGAGAAAGAAACAAAACACATCCTATTAAGAAAATTAGAAGTTACACAAGGACATTGTGATGCAATGTCATTTGATGATGGATTTTACAAAAGAGACTAGCTAGCCAGTCAGTCCATGAAAGAGACTTGGATTTTCTTGGGGAGACATGTACCCATGAACCCATCCTCAAAAACTCTATCACTAGTGAATCCAAAACAAAGCCTAACAACTATACCCTCTTCTTTCCCACCCAATTTAACTGTTTTCAAGCTTGTTTGAAAGATGCCTTTTAGCCATTTCTCAAACTGACTATTCACAAAAGAACCCGACCCTTCTAATACCTCCCCTAATACCCTCTCTTCAATGCTAAAGTATACCCCATTTTGATCCCCAAAAACCTCATTAACATTTCTCTTGATCTTGGATGACAAAACCTCTGTCATCTCTATATCATGAGCCTGATTTCGATCGAAAACAAAACGGTTCTTGATCATGTCAAGAAGCCCTTTTGGACTAAGCTGATCAGATGAGGTCTCACGAGTCAGATCACTTGAAATGGGGCTGAATTCCCCTGGTTTTCCCTCGCTTTCGTCATCCTCATCGGCCTTCAGGTTGAGATCAAGGGTGTTGAAACTTGACTGCCTTGAGAAGTCTTTCTTCTTGTTTCCATTCTCATCAGGAAACCAAGATGCATTTTCCTTTTCATCGACTCTTGGAGACTTAGATTTGCCTGAAATCTCCCACTCAGCTTTTCTCTTGTGGTCAATGTTGGGTGTTCCAAAACTAGCATTTCTTATTTCATTCACCTTCAGTGTCATCTGGATAACAGAATCATCCATCTTCCTGTCTTCATAAATGTTGGAGTCACCCGTAGTCAAAATAAATATTACTTGGCTGGCATTTCCCTCTCTTCTATTACTTGATTCTCCAAATTTTCCACTTTCAAATCCATCAGCAAGGAATTTCAAGAACCGCGTCTCAGCCAAATCAACATCTTCCACAAAAACAACAAGTTTTTCTTGGTTTCTTAAGGCTCTTGCAAGCATCTCGGAATAAGAGGTCACCTCATTATCTCTTTTCCTCATGTTCAAGTGTAGCAACAAATCAGCAGAGCCTAATACAGACTCGGCAATTGCGAGTGCCAATCTTCTCTTTCCCAACGTGTCATTTCCTTGAATCAGTAACCAAGTGTCTTTTTCATTTGACTTGGATTCAACCAAAGCATCCACTATTGAAGGAATGGTTTCAGATTGCCAAGGCACATTCTCTTTCAGCAACTTGCACAAATGACCACTTCTCCCCTTCTCCAGTTTGCCTATATCAGAAAACAAAGAATTGCCAAGAGCAAGGGTGATCTTTACTTCCTTGCCTTCAGTATTCTTTAGAGAATCCAAGTTTGGTTCACCTGGTTCATTCTTCTGAGTACCATTAACGAAGTTGAACTCAACATGGCACGACTGTTGTCTTCTAAATTTAGGCACATAGCTGGAGCTGTGGTTAGGCTTCAAAGCCGAATCTCCGAAGGAGATTGATTTTGAATCTGGGAGGAAGCTACTTTGGCTTGGCCACCAAGGATATGATGAAGCAAATGAGAAATTTTTTCCAAGCAGGCTTTGATTGCTATACAAAGTTGAGTTCAAGTTGCTCTGTCTTCCTTGGTGGTGTAGGCTGTGGCACAATCTGTTCCATTTTCTCCGCAACTCAACAAATTCATCCTGAAAATTTAAATAAAGATATTATATAGATTATCCACTTGATAAGTTCATTTATATGTTGTTCTCTCAAATTGTTATAGAACAGAAAGGCCTCATCTTTGCATTACCTTTTGAATGGAATTTGTGCCTTGTGGCTGAAGCCAAGGAGGCAAATGTTTCTGCTGTCCTGATTTGAGTGAATGAACTTCTTTCTCATAATTAGAGTTGCATTCTGGACAGCAAGTGAATCTATCCTCTTCCTCCTTGCCATCATTAATGAATGGCTTTGTTTCCAGGACTAGAGATGGGTTATGGGAGAACTTTATCCTTGAATCTTGGATGCTGAAATTAACAAGTTCATTACACAAAATCCATTAATAAACACAATTAACCAAGCTGAGGGTAGACAGCAAAGTGGACTAACAAATGCAGAACAGTTAAGCTGCTACTATCTTGTCTTGGGCCAATAAAAAATTCAAACATTCCTCTATTAGTAAACGTTTCAGGGTTGCTGGGGTGTCAAACACACACACACACACACACACAGGAGCCAGTGCTATAAGAATAAAAAAAAAGGCAACCGAAATAGGCTAAAAAGTCAAAAAAAGAAAAAGTTGACTAGAAAATTTAGGTCTAGACTCTATCAAGTATCGACTAAGATCTTCGTTCAAAATTAATGAATTCCACCTCTACATTCCTTCAAAGAAATGAAACTGATCAAATTTAAAGTCACTCAACCAAAAAGTAAAGCAAAGTGCAACCTTGAAAACCTTTCATTTTTACTTTTTTTCCCTTTTCTTTTCTAATGATTCTGCTATAAGAAAAATCTGCAATATGCAGTTGCTGTATACATCCTGACAAAACAAAGTAACACAAGGACAATGATCTATATCTGTGACCTGTCTTACCACCTAACCATGCTTTTCACAGTGTTTTTTTGCCTCATTCAGACCATAAAGGGATGCACAGATAGAAAAGTACAAAAAACAAAATAAAAAGCTTCAAGAAATTGATGAAAACCAACGGAGAATTTATGTATTTCTCTATCTAGACATAATAATGGATATGTAGATAAAATAATAATAACGGTGACGATGACACTAGAGGTGCCGGAAGTTACCTGGATGGATGGAGGCTCAAACCAAGTCCACCTGAAGGAACTGAGACAGCTTGAAGTGCCCATTGAGTCTCAAGAGAAGGTTGTCTCATCTGACACTTCATGTATGTTTGGTAACTTGCAGTTGCCATTAACCATACTTTTCTGTTTGAGCTACTATATTCAGAGAGTAGCCTTCCGATTTCTCTGACTAGATGATCAACTGGACTATAAACAGATACCTCTCCATTAACAAAAGTTTCTTCAACAGTCCATTTCAGGTCTCCTGTATAGATAATGGCCCCACTTTCACCAAGAGAATCCACTTTTCTTTTCAGTTCTGAGAGATTCATTTCCACATCTTGTTTCTTCATGAACTTCAAAGAAACTGGTGCAAACTGAAACTTGATAAACTGAGTTTGTTTCAATTGCATTGGAACCTCTCCTCTCTCTAACCTTCCCATCAACTCTCCAATAAGACCTTCAGTTACAGATACACAGTCACCAACTATCACAACATTCTTTCCTTTTCTCAATAAAACCTCCAAAACCAAGTTGATATCTTCCTTCACAGAACCAGAATCTGTGAAATAGTTGCTTGAAACTTTCTTTTGCGCTGAAAAAAGAGCTGGGTTTTGCTCAGAAGAGTAAGTCAAGAAATGGCTTTGCCAAAAGGTAGTAGGGTTAATGACTTCTCTCTGAGTTTCAGTAGCAGAAGGTGAACAAGGTGAAGAGAAAACCCCACCAGAAGTACTATAACACTGAAACACAGAAGAAGCTGAAGAGTCCTCTATATTGCTTTTGACTGCAGTGCTAGAGAACCCAGCCTCTCTCATAACCCTACTAACACTAGGGTCATCTAAGATGGATACGATAAGCTGTTCAAGCTCAACCTTAATAGTCAAAAGAGGCTGCTGCTGCTGCTGCTCTATGCAACCCCTTCTTTGATGTGCTTGTGCTCTTTTGAGGGCTGCAATCAAAGCATTGGACAGAGATGGCTGGCCATGAAGTAAAGGACCAGGAGTTGTTGGGAGTCTGTTTAGTGCAACATTAAAGCAAAGCTCAAGAGCTCTGCATTGAAGAGGATGCGAAGTTTGATGAGGCTGTGATTTAAGACAAGCCCTTCTCAAAAGACTAGTTCTTGAGCTCAGCAAGGTTGCAGCTACATGCAAAGGAGTGACCTGAGCATGGCCTCTCCTCCTTGCCAAGCTAAGAGAGTGCTTCAATACTGAAGCAGCCTCTGTTGTGAGGGTCTGCTGGACCGTACAAGCTCCTGAGCGCATAACTTAGCTAAAACCCACCCCCACACCACCCCCTTTGAAAGAAACCTGTGTGTTTTCAGGACCAAACTTCTCCCTTTCCTTAGTTTTTTCTTATGTTTTCTCTCCCCCTTACACCGCCCCCACCTCTCTCTTTGTCACAAATCCTAAAGCTTTAAGCCTCACAGAAAAGCTGGTTACTTTCCTCTCTTGTGCTTAGAGGAAACGAGAACCACCACCCTGGTTTTGAGGCTTGAACTGAAAATGGATAGTGAGATTTTTTGAAAGGAGAGCTTAGACGTCTTGGTAGAGTCTTAGAAGAACAAGTCTAGATCACTCCACCTTCTTTATACTCCTTGCTGCTGATCTAGCTTTTGCTTTTTCTCTTTTTTATTCCCACTTATTCATTGCTTTCTCTGTCCTCAGTTAACAGTTAACAGTACCTCTGCAACATCTTTTTATCACCCAATGTCCCTCTAAAGGGTACTCTAATAGGTCACTTGATTTATGTTTTGGTGATAATTATGATAAAAAAAGAAAAGGGCTTACCTTTAACAATCATATTCTTTTTGTTGGGACTTGCAAATATCAAAATCATGTGGTAAAATTTAGTGGCATGCCATGCATGATAGACTTATAAATATACAAGATACTAAATTTTCTCCCCAGCTAGACGATCAAAAGCTGCAAAAAGAAGATTTCAATCTAATTCTTCTTACATTGTTTACCTTCTTCAAGAAAAATTTGTATGTGGGTGCGTTTAATATTAATCAATACAGGAATAAGATTACATGTTTAACAAGATTTCAAGAGCCAAAACTGTAAGACTGCTATTCCTCAAAGGAAAACTGTCTTGTATTTTAGGATAACAGCATTTCTAGTACTCTTTTTTTATATATATTTAAAACAGGAGAGTATACTAGCACACCTGGACAACTATCAAAATAACACCAATTTATTTATAATTAGCAACAAAGTTTACATCTTTACATCTGTTATTTCTATAATTTTAAAACCTCTCAAGTCATGAGATTTCACTCAAATCATTAAGTTTTTAATCGCTTAATTAAATTGTGGATTAACGCTAAATATAAAGTTGATTTAATAGACCAATTCAGATTTTATAACCAATAGTACTTCATGGGATAAAAAACAAAGTCCACAAGAAGGACCCGGGATTCAAAATTTATTATCCATAGGCAGAGATAGCTCACCTTTCATTTTTCCACATCATCTTCTTTGAATGGACAGACAAAACCAGCAGAAATTCAAAAAAAGTAGTAAAGAGAAAAGTTGGATTAAAAGAAGGCTAGACTGCGATGAGAGATAAAAAGGAAATTGTTATCTTATTTATTTTTGTAGGATGATTTTATTTTCTTCTTCATGTTTATCATCTTTTGCCTGTATAAAAATATTTAGTTATCAAGAAAAGGAAAAGAAGGAGAGTCTCTCTCTTCACGCCAATCCTCGTAGAGGGACAGCATTTTATTCCCAAAGTACTCAAAAAGCAGCCCTCTGTCTCCTATCCTACATCGCATTATTGGCTCTTTTCAGCTCTCTTTCACTCCCTTCCCTACACCCTGCAATGTCATTTTGTCTTAATCCCATCTCATTTCCAACACCCATGCTTATACAAACCAGCTGACTCGTGACCCAGCTAAAATGATATCGTTTCAGGATGTTTTTTTATAAAAAATAAAACATTAACCGTTTTAATTTTTTTTAAAAAAATCAAATCAGATCTTGGGTTAAGCTTCTAGTTCGATATAAGAACCGACAGAAATAAGATATAAGAACCAACATGTCACTAAGTTAATCCGCAGGGTTTAATAACACTGCAAGCAACCCTCTTGGAAAAAATGGTCTTTTAATTTGCTAAAAAAAGGAGGTAAAAACACAGAAATCTGCTGTGCTTACAGACAACAATGTTCACATCCTGTTCATGTAAGAAAGAAACACGCACTACTGTTGGTTGTCTGTATGTGTCTTTGGACATCAAGAAATATACTTGATAGGTTTCTTATCCTTTTCCCTATTTTGTTCTTATGGCTGTCCATGCTTGGACATCAAGGAACAGGCATCTATGCCTTTCATCATTCCTCTATTTTTTTGCTCAGTAACTGTAATATTCTGTGTTATAGTAATTTACAGATGGTAGAAAATTGTGGGTAATTTTTCACTATCTAATTGCTTTGCTAATTCAACATATATATAGCTTCATGCATATTGCGGGGTCTTAAAACACATTTGAATCAATCCAAAATTAATGGGTTTTTTTTTTAATGAAAAAAATTAAAGAAATTTCAATTGTATTGGGATTTTGCGGGGTCTTAATTAAAACACACTTGTTTTTATGTTTCAAATTTAAAAAAAATATATTTTTTATTTTTTATTTAAATTATTTTTTGATATACTAACCTCAAAAATAATTTCTAAAAAAATATATATTATTTTAATATATTTCTAAACAAAAAATATATTAAAAAATAATTATTACTATATTTTCAAACAACCTCTTAATATACAATGAACTTTTATATGCCATTCCACCTTTTTATGCGATCTAATATTTTTAAATAAATCTCTTATTAATAGATAAAATCAAAATAAATAAATAAATATATATATATATATGATACTGAAATTAGTACTCGAACCAAAAGTTATAAAACCCATCAGATTTCATGACTCGGTCTAGGATTTGTAATATGAATTAGACAGATTAACTTGAATTAATTCAAAATAACCTCATTTAAATGTTTTATTTTTATTAAGTTAAAATAATGTTATTTTAAAAAATCACAAGATTTTAATTATATCAATTTCAATGAACGAAGTTAATTTTTATCTAACATTTTCAAAACTGTACGTGAACTAGATTTTAGATTGAACCACTACTACCCATCTGGTTTAATAATACATAGCAAACCTCGAATCCACGGAAAAAGTTATAGTTACTGCTATCACCAATCATTTCATAAGAACTTCACGGACTTTTTTGGAGGGGGGTTGTCATTTAAACTCCCTTGATCATGATGTAATATACCCTAATTCTTGTTTTTCAAGTGAATTTTTCTAATTATCCAACAACCATATGCAACATATATATAGTTAGCATGACATGAAAATACAATATTTTATAACCAAATATATATATATATATATATATATATATATATATATAAAGTAGCTCAGTATTATGAGAAAAAAAAAAAAACCTAGGCATTATAGCTACATTATTATATAAGATGAGAATCCCCAGAGCTAGCTTTTTAGAAGTAGACAGATAATAAGTTGTTCATAAGGAATATTTCAAGCTTTTGGGTGATGTGGGATGTGATGGTGATATCTTACCATACAAAACGAATTAAATTAGAGGTTTAATCAACAAGGGAATTAATGGGGCCACATCAAAAACATTAATCTCCTCAAGATTTCTTCATGCATGATTAATTACTCCTCAATATTTACATTAGTGTAAACAAATAGCAGGTTAATTATGATATGATTGGATCTAGATGATCAATTTAAGGTTTTTATCCATGTTACATGAAAAAACTACACAAGTATTTTATATAATATACACATTTCCATAAATATATTTATAAATACCTTAGATATTTATATTAAATATCTTATAATTTAATTAGATATTATAAGATATTTATATAATTATAAGATATTTATATTAAATATTTTAGATATTTCTTTAGATATTTATTTTAAAAAAGTTTATATAAACATATCTTTATATCTTTTTAGGGTATAAAGAGGCTAAAAAAGATGAGAGTTTATATCTTTAAGTTCATATCTATAGATTTAATATAAAAATTTCAAAAATATTTAAATATAGAGAATAATTACTTTTATTCTTATCTATATTTAAGTATAGAATGAATTTTATTTTTATAGATGTTGGAGGGCCCATCAAATAAATTTTCTGTGTACAATTTTGTGAAGCCCCTAGAAAGCGTTCACAAACTTTCTCCTTTGATTTTATACCACCCTCATAGGATGTAAGTCTCGATTTTTACCCAAAAAATGATTGAAAACATATATTTTTAATTTATTTAAAATGGAATTTGAGCAAGGAGAAAACTTGAACGGGGAGACTTCCAAGAACAGCATCTATACAGGACGTAAAAAGATTGATTCAAGGGTTGTTTTCCCAAGTCTTCATTGCATTAAAAGGAGCCAAAAGAAATTTGCAGAGTGCTACGCCACCATCCAAACAGTGCTTCAGTTTAAAGTATTTGGAAAAAAGCACATTCAAAATTCGTGAAGCCAAAAAATCATGTTCTTGTTCTCTGTATTAGTTGATGGGATATGGAATTATTTAGTATTTTATTATTATTTTAAGATAAAAATGATAAATATATTGACTAGAGTTTAAAAATGTGTTTGTGTATATTTCATTGAAAACAAATAAATTCATTTTAAAATTATTTTAGAGACATTTATATTTTATCTCTGTTCCTCTTATATCTGACCGAACATATTTTAAATTATTTGTATATTTTTTTTTTCTATCCTGAAACACTATTCAAACATGATTTTAATAATAAAAAAAACTAGCAATTAACTTTTTTATTATTATTTTAGTTTTGAGTCCAAAACAATATTATTATTTTTTAAATAAATGTACAAGTATAAATATCATAGCTCGTCCAAAACCACTTAATATCAGCTTGCAAAAAGTTGGTATGAAAATAGTTGGATTGCTGACAAAAAAAAAATCTTTTTAGTATTATGTTTTCAAATTTAGAAGATCTTCCTTGTAAAATCAAACCCAAATGGTCATCTAATCTCTATCCAAATGCTACTTAATTATATTAATCCTCATCGTGTAACACATGAAAACTTTTATAATTAATGAGCACAAAATCCTGCTTTCTCGTCAATTTTTGTGCTCTTGTACAAAGAACACACTTCCTCAGGCCTTTAAAACAACCTTTTGTTTTTTGGGTCAAAAAAGTAGAAAAACAACACGCATTCAAACATGAGTCTAAGCCGGTCAAAGTCATAAATATCGCCTAGGCTAACATTTTCATGCAAAAAGCTTTATATACCAAGGGTAACAATTAATGCTAATAAATACTAGCAATCAATAAATACCCTTTTAATAACTTTTATAATCTCTGCATTTCTCATGATTGTGAGCTTCATAGGACCATGCTTGATCCATTGTATAATGAACGATACATAAGGTTCATATAGCTACCTAGTTGGGTTATCAATGCTCCTTTTGCCAAGGAAAATCGTGGTATTGATTGAGAAAAAGGGCTAGTTTGAGGGGCAGGTGTTCAAATCATTAGGGCATAATATTTCAAGGTTTAAAGCTGGTGATGATCAAGAGGAGGTGAAGAATGAGAATTTCTCATCTTGGAAGAAAAGTATCCCTTTATGAAATTAATTGGAGATTGCGTAATTCTTTTGTGTCATCTTTGGGAGTCCTAATGATTTGGTTTGCAATTTTCAAAACCAATTTTCAACAAAGGGAGAAAAGGGATTAAATCACAGGCTACATTAAATGGGACATCGAGGCCCACATGATAAAAGCAAGACCACTTAATTAGCAGTACTACAAATCAATATCAACTCATGACCTCATCCCATTTTGCTTTGCTTTGCTTTGAAAATAAATATCAATCAATAAAGTGCTCGTGCTCATGAAGCTGCGATCATTGAATGATTTTGGACTATGCATTAATAATATTTAATATCCATCCATTTACCATTTCATGATTTGATGTTAGAACCGCTTTAAAATTTTATGAAATTATTACAAAACTTTTCTTTATGCCCGAATTGAATGTCCTCGTCAATACCAAGACTGGCCATGCTAAGTTTGAGCTTAGTTTTTGTCCCTACTCTAGCTGATCAATGAGGAGATAATTCAAATGATCAGTCCTCTCATCTAAAATCATTGTAAATCTTGACTATAAAATGTCAAGTTCTTGATAAAATTGATCGGTCAATTAACAAATATAGATAGAAAGATTAACTTGAGTCAATTATAATATATTGAAGATGTAATTCAATTGAATAAAAAACTAGGTTGTGAAATTAATTGAATATTGCTGAATTGCGAGTCGGTTCGTGTATGGGTTAGGAAATCATATGAGGGTTGTTGCCCCTGGAGGATTTATGCTTATATTTCACATAAGGTTCCACTTTGGTCCTTCAAGAAAAAAGTTATGCAATATTGTTCTCACAAGTTTCCATTGTAGCGATTAGACCCTTGAAAACTCTTTTCCCTAAGGGTTTATGCAGTTCCACAAATACCTAACGTTAACATAGATGCTCTACTTTAACGTGATTGAAGAGCTAAAACTTAACATCGAACACACCAAAGAAATTGCCATGGATGGAGTCTCCTGTAGTTTATGGATACTTGTGTTGGGTTTTGGTGTGTGATCTTTTAGTTTTTCTCGACAAGGATTTCTGGAGACTGTCTGATAGGGAGTTTCCATATATAGAAGTGGTGCTAATTTATTTAGCTTTTTTCTATATATTTTACTCATGGGCTTGATGCCCATTAATTGACATTAGGCCTTGCCTCAAATCTAAACAGAAATTCTTTTTTTTTTTTTTAATGGCCAGGAAAAAAAATAAAATCCACTGGTATATATTATGACAAACAAACAAAGAAGAGCACATGCTAGCTTACCCTTTAGTAAATCGAAGATGAAGCTGAACATTACCCTTTAGTGAATTTCTCTAGGCATTGGAAAATGGTGAAAATAGCCTTAATAATACTTTAGATGTGGACCAAATTAAGGATAAATGCCTATAACGAAGAACAAAAATAGGCTCTGCCTTTTGGGGGTGGGAATGTGAGGAAAAGTAAAGAAAAGAAAAAGGCAATGGCAGTAGTGTAGCCCTTCAGTTGGGTCCTACACTTTGAAGAGGCAAATGGGTCTCACTGATCATACGCACACAGTCCAAACCTTCACCGGTTAACGTTTTCTGGTCATCAGAATTCCCACCTGACTCAATTGAAATCAAAAGGGCAAAAGCATATATGGCTCGGGGAATAGAAAGATTTGGAATTAGAGAGGACTAAATTGCAAAGAAAGCGTGCTACTTTATACAATAAATGTCCCCAAACCAACATCATATCATGTGGTACTCCACCTTTTGCTTTTCCTTTCTTTTCTCAGTCCAACACTTTAAATGTCCTTCCTCTTTTCCTTTACGTACTCTCTCTGAGTGATTGAATCACCTTACATAACAATATTCCAATTCCCTTTTCCTTCTTAGGGATTTGCAATTCCTTTTTCTTTTTTTTTTCTTTTTTTTTTTACCAATCTACCTCATTAACATTGACATGAAGCGTCGATAGCATTAATTGCCAGAATGGTTGCAGTAACTTTGATAATGATATTTTAGCTTATCGCAAAATTATTCATGTAAGTCCAGTGTTTAATTATCTTCCCAAATTTAAGCTGCTAATTTTATATAGGTAAGTTTTCAGGCATTTTGCAGTACCCTCCACCATGCGAATCCCCTCGACAACTGCGACTTGAGCTTCCAAAAGAAGCAAAAAGGAAAAGGGTATGATTTATTTCCAAAGACACTTAGTTATGCTATTTCAAATAGTATCTAGAGATCAAAGAATGCCAGAAAAAATAAATTATATTATATACTCTTAGGCTTTCGCAGATCAGTGTATTTTTTGAGAAAATTGCAAGCGGTCAGTCCTAGCTAGCTTGTGCAGATATACATAAGCCATATATATATATATAATTTGTGGTCCTGCTGTTACAGACCATGAGCTAGATTATGATCTTATCTTCACACACACATACACACGCATATAAAATTAATTACTTATAAATCTTACGCATGCAATCCTTTCAAATTAATATACAATTTGCATGGACATCTTTTTGGATTGCCATGTGAATTCAAGATTTAGCATGCATTGCTTTGCATTAGGTACGTGTTGGTGGATGCTGCGTGTGTGTGTGTATTTATTAAAAAAAAAGAAACAAAAATTTACTCTAAGAAAATAGATAAAAAATAAAAGACAAATTTATTTTATGTTTCTTTTTTGTTTTTTCTTCTAGCCAAGCAATTTTCTATCCCTTTTATACTTGGTTAGTGTTTTGAAAAGCTAACCAAATCGTCACTTGAAGTTTGAGTTTCAATAGCTATAGTTTTTTTAGTTATAATAATACAATAAGGATATCCTCCATTAGACCTTCTAATAAATTTTTTTTAAAAAAAACAGGTGAATTTTGCGGAAAGATGTAGATAATAGCAATAAAACTAAAAAAAATTCATGTCATTGTAATTAATTGAAGTATTTCATCTAAAATGTTTCGTAGACAGTGGTCCTTCAATATCCAGATTGATATAAATGGGTAAGCATATATGCCTTAGATTTCTTGTGGGGTTTTGCAATCACTCCAACCTTTTCATGTGATGAAAGAATGGATCGATCGCACCTTTGTAGTCGATGGTGAGCTGTAATTATTGACTCCTTGCCATGCATGCAAAAAAGTACTGTTGCAAACTCAATCTGCTTGTCATGACTGTAAATCATGCCACAGATCTTTTTATTTTTCTGTTTTGCAAGATTAATCTGCTTGGCACAAGCATGACCTTGCTAATTAAGGAAAAGATTTAAGTAATTTGTTAGTCTTTCCATTAATGGGATTGAGCAATCATACAGCTTCTTAAATATATAATTAAGAGCTAGCATCATGTATAGAAATTGTAATTTAAATAGCATTAATAGCTCTTTTTATTGAGAAACCCGTTTGAGAAGGCGGCCAATCGCTAGCCTAAGCAAAAATCCATGTTTATTAATGTACAGAACAAAAATGAGAGTAAAGGAACGTTTGATGCTGAAATCTAAGAGACTGATGATCAAAGTAGGTCACCATAGAAAGCAAAAGAAAGTGAAAGAAAACAAAAAAAAGAAGAAAAGAAAATGAAAGTGTGTTTCTTTCTTTCTTTTTCCCTTATTGCATGCATTTATAACGATGACAACCTATAACCCATCATTACTCTCACTCTCTCTTTTGTTCACCAATCCCTATGAACAGAATAAGAATCTATGATCTCTCCCTCTTTTTCTTTCTTTCTCACCTGCTTTACAAGAACAATTAGGAGTACCGTTTTGAGAATGGATGTGTTAAGAAAGGAAAGAATAATTAGAAAGCATTAAGACCTACTTACGTACATGTCCAGCTTGATGGCCCGACGTGTCCTTAAATTAGGGTGTGATCTAGTTTATTTTGATGCGAGATTTTCTTTGAACAAAAAGAATGGAAGAAAAGAATATGAAGAAAAAGTTTGATATCGGTACTATGACAATGTTAACCTACATATGCATCGAAACCGAGATTGCCATGGATCTTGATAGACCTCGAAGATTTTTCTTGATGGGGCCTGATAATGGAAAAATCCATCACAACGTCCATTAGCCTCTACTTGCCAATTCTCTCGATGATTATCCGAAAAAAAAAAAAGCAAATTTATTTCTTGATGCATCTTACAAATTGTAAAGGGTATCCTCTCTCTCCTCTCAATATATAATATCTCAATCTCATGCTCTCTTTTTTTTTTTGAACTTTTTTCACCTTGTTTCTCTTTAAGCTTTGCTAGGTAAACCTACACAACACAACCTTTTAAGGATATTTTTCTTCACCAGCTTAAATATTGGAGGGTCTTCTACATTTCAAGAGATATGCCTTTGTTTTTAGATCTTTCGTTGCACAATAGCCTCAATTTCTCTACAATTCCACTCCATTTTAATCTAAAAGAAGCACACTCTCCAGTTGATTTTCTTCACGATCTCGATCATCAGCACTTAAGCACGATCTTGATATGGAATTAATTAAGTTGTGACCGATGGGTAATTGTAAGCATACATTTATTAGATTCAATTGATTAACTACAGCGAGAACATTGAGAGAAAATAAAAATTTTAGTTGTTGAGTCATATATAATATTCTCTCTACTTATAGAAGAATGATATATTATTATAGATATTATTTTTTTCTTGTTATTAAAAAAATGGAAGGGCATATAAGTTGACCATACATCTAGTAAGGAAAATTACATCTAAATTTCACTTCTATATATATTTGAAGAAACTTCCACCACATTCATATCACAGTCAAAATTTATTATACCTCCATAAATAAAGGCTATGCTTCTATAAAAGTGTTTAACATCAAAATATATAAATTTAGGTGATGCAGTCTGATGAAGGCTATATTTTGATTAAGACTATAAAATTAATTTGGGATGAGATCATATGTTTGACACTAAATTGAAGTTTTTCCAATAATATTGGAACAATGCCCTTCTAGATTTTGATAGGATTAGACTACTAATTATTCCCATCAAGATCTGCATTCACCCAAAAAAAAAATGATTTGGGCAGGATTAAACTAGTGATAACTCTCAAAAACATGAAACTTTAGAGCAATGATCCCCCAACTTTCCACAGCTACGAGAGTCAGTCAAATCATTCTAAACATTGAGTTTGTTTTATTCTCTGTTGGCATCCTTTTTATATTGCCTTTTCCTTTTCCTTGTCAGTTTTTTTTTTCTTTTTTTAAGCAATTTGCAACACAAGTCATGACTTATGCCCTGGATCGCAGGGAGCTGATAATTGATGGACAAAAGCTTTCACTCAGCTAATAATTCATAGACAAAAGGCTAGCTTCTCTTTCAAATAACTCTGGTACATGGCAGAGAAGTAGTGGAATCCAAGATTTCTATGTTACGGTCTCTAGCTAGGGTTGTAAGAGAAACAAAATTTACTGATCTTACCACCTAAGTCATGTTACTAAACAACAAAGTCCCTGTGCATGGGTGTTGGGTTAGAAATAGACCTTTCAAAACGCGTGTGATGGGTTCGAAATTGACATCTACAATGTTAATGTTGATCGTGCTGGATTTTGAATAGACTCCCCCACAAATACTCTACTTGTTCTAAGGGTAAACAAATGCACTGTGCTTGTCAAGGCATTTAGCCATATTTATGACCAATAAATTGGCTTCTTTCATTTGGACATTGGAAGAGCACGTCTTGTTCTTGAGTTTGGCTGTGAAAACTAGAGGACATGTGAGTATATGTTCAATTTTATCTTAGCGGCGTTTGATTAGTGTTTCAGGATTGAAAAGATAACACATAAAAGAAAAAAAAAATGTGTAAGTAGTTGTTAAATAAATTATTTCTATATTATAGTATTTTTCCATTTTTTGAAGCTGAAAATCAATGATTAATTTATATAATGTCTTCCCCTTGTAGGTTCCTTAATTTATAATGATTAAATTTATTTATTTTTTAAGAAAAAGGAATTTCCAAATAAGGGTAAACATATCGTGTTCCTTCAATACAAATGCAGAAGTAAGATAACCCAATTTTTTTTTATTATTATGAAGTAAATTTAGCTTATTTGCATAATTAAGACTAAAAAGTCTTTAATTATAAAATATATATGCACTTTAATTACCTCTTTGTGGTTTATATCTGGGGTTTCAACAGGCCAGTATGGTGTGCTTAACCTAGCTAACATTATTTTTTGCTCTGGTAATAATGAACTTAATTTGAAATCAGAAACTCTTGTCGTCCTATATTCTTCATGATGTCTCTTCGTAAGATGACAGGAATGCACTAAGAATTTATTCATTGGCCAAAACAAAAAACTCCAAGAAATATTTGATACGACAACTTTTGTGATTGCATCACATTACATAATATTCTTATCTGTGGGGTTGAAGATGTTGGAAACTTGTGAAGATTCTGCAGATGCAAACATCAACTAATTTTCAAGCTCAGTAGTCAGCTGGGAATAAGAATATGCAATATGACATATATGAAAGACTCAATTGTCCCATATTCGTCAGCAGAGCCTGCGCCATGTATAGATAGATAGTGATGGTGATATTGACTAAAACTGATATGTGCTCCTGCATTTGTAAAGTCCTTACCCTTCCTGCCCCTGTAGTTTTTCCTTGGCCTCGGTTTTTTTTTTTTTTAGTATTTAATAATAAAAAACAAAGTTGTTAAACTTGTACCAGCTCAAATTTGTGAATTTAATAGGTTAACTTGGATCAATCTAAAATTAATAACATATTTTAAAAAAATTAAACTAATATTATTTTTATAAAAAATAAAAATAACAAACAAGTCAGTTTTAACTAAAATAACTAAATTACATTAAATTAACTCTCAGCTAGTTGAATGGCATGCAACAAGCTAAGCTTGGTTTAATAATAAAATGAATAAGGGTCTTGTCATCCAAAAATCCATGCAGAAAGCCAGGATTAGGCAATGGATATTTAAAAAATTAGAATAAAAAAAAAAAAACTGTGTGGTAAAGACCAAGGCAGATGTACAAATTTACAGTTGAAATTAATCATTTCAAGAATGATACTGCTCTTCGAGTTCTACTTTCTTCTAGCAGATCATCTATTTGAGCATGCATGTAAATATCATTTCACAGTGATTCTCCTAATAATCATAAAAACTTTTTATTGAAGTACCAATTGTCCATTAATGACAACATGAATCTTTTTATCCCACGAGTCTGTCAAAAGATCACTCATTTGGTTCTTGAATTTAACCCTCATTTTGTTTTTCCTCTACTCCTAAGTATAAAAAAGATGATTAATGTTGTGTTTCATGCAATGCATGATAGCACAAAGTTAAGCTTATGGCCGCACACTGCTCCCTTCAAATTAAATTAGTAGCTACCTTCCTTTATATTGAATTTTAAGTTTTAAACATCGCATGAAGTGGATCCGGACAATTTTAAAATTCATGATCCTTTTATTTTCTTTAAAGATTTTTGTTTCCAAAGTTTTGGTAATTTTTATATTAATTGTATGATCTAGTAATCAACATTCAATAACAATGTTATTAAACCTGATCTGATTAACCTGTCTCTTAATTTAATTAGAATGTAAAAAATTTAACTCGTAATAGACCCAGTTAACTCATTATCTAGTTGATCATGTTATAACTTGATTGATTCATTCTTAATTATTATTTAAAATAATATTTTTTTAAAAAAAATCAATTGATATGAATTAATTCCCTTAATTTATGACCTGAATTTCACACTAGATCAAGTTAATTTAAGAATGTATTTTATCATATCAAGAGCAAATACATGGAATAAGTTGGGTGTTTTTTTTAAAAAAAATGTATCCATGATCCATGTTAGAAATTAAAATCCATGATTAAACTTGTTTACATATAAAAACATTCACAAATCAAATTGAACGTACTTGATTGATTCTCGCTTGAAGAAAAGAATCTATATGTGATTGAACACGTCTGATCAGCACAGTGATCTTTACATATGGCAATAACTTTTGAGGAAAAAGCTACGAAGACACATTAAATTAAAGAGTAAAAAGGTGCAAGAACACACTCGCCACTATTATAGTCAAAAGTTTTCTTCACCTTTTACACCTTTTATGAATCCTTTATCCATGCCAGTAAAAATTGAATAAAAAAATCATTTTATTATTTAAATCATTGGGTTGAAGATCGAATCAAGAAAGCTTTTTTCGTATCTTACATTTATGTCTTTGAGGGCCTATTGGCCTCGCCTCTCCGTTCCATCTTTGATAAAAACAAAGAATTTGCCACCAGGAAGACAGAGAAAAAAAGGTTTTGTTTTTTGATTTGAGAGTTTATACCTCAAAGTACAGTACATTGGTAACAAAGTAAACTAAAAAAATATTTCTAGAGTAGTAATTGGTAAGAGGTTCGGGCTTGATTCAAAACTTGAAAAAAATTAATTACCGCGATATAGATGAATGCATATTCGATGATTTTATAATTTATTTGACATATAATTCACATCAAGATCGTTTACAAATACTATAAAAATTCTCATTTTGATTCTTTTGCGTGACAACATGTTCAAATACATTATCAAATTAGGCTTAAATATTTTTTTAAAAAAATAATCTTAATTTTTAAGTGTTTTACGATCAAAATCATGTTAAGATATACTCCAATTAACTACAAATTATACTCCTAAAAAAAAGCCATCTTTTAGGGGCGAAACATACTCCAATTACATGATCAAATGAGGCTTAAATATATTAATCTAGACGTAGGTGCCCTAATTAAATTAAACAACCTCTCAATAACTTACTTAATTAGTCCCTAGGACTCTGAGAGCAAGAAATGAAAGGGGAAAAAAAGAAAAGTATAATGTATAATGACAACTGACACATAAATGGGTAGCATGGGAATAAGCCTGGGCTAAGATTTGAAGGGAATGTAGTAAAACGCCAAAAGGAAAGGACCGAAGAAAACCCCTCAAATTCCTTAATGTCTGAAACAGCAACAGCAACAGCATCAGCTCTCTCCATATCTATCTGCCTTTGAAGTTTGAGTAACGCATGCCCTATCAAGCTGACACAGACACACATACAAACACCCTAAACACTCACCTCTCTATCTTTTTCTTTCTTTGCTGGCTCGCCTTTTCAAGCAACATGGATTCTCTTTGCCAGAGCAAAACCCATCACTTCTCTCAAGAGATAGTACTAGATTCTATTTTCACACTTTTGCTCCTCCCTTTCATCATCTTTATTTCAAGAGAGAGAGAGTTATGTTACTGCTCACTATGGTGTAAGCAGATTATATATATATATATATATATATATATATATTGGTGATTTGTTATTTTGCATGGGAATATAATGAATCATAAATTGTGATCATGATCCTTTCTGGGACATTGTTTTTATTATTTTATGTGTCAAAAAGACCCCACTCCCACTCTCACTGCCATCATTGCAGCTGAGGTGGTGGTGGGGATGGTGTTGCTTTTTAACTTTGAACATACCTTTTTTTGGGTAGGGTTGAAGGAATGTCTCTTTGCTTGAGATTGTGAATTTCCTTTTCTTTTTCTTCTTCAATCTTTGTGCCCTCCACTTGTCTTGGGACTGTGGGTTTGTTCATCTTGTGAGTGTGTGTGTGAAGTGAAATGGAAAGAACATTCAAGCATGACCTTTAATTGCTTCTTGCTAATTAGTGATCAACGTTTTCCCATGTCATTCTCACTCGTGTAATTCTTTGGGATATTTATAACAGTAATAGATATTATTTTTAAAGTATTTTTTTATTTGAAAATATATAAAATTAATTTTTTTAAGATTTATTTTCTATATCAGAATAATAAAATAATCCAAAAAATACTAAAAAAATAATTTAAAGTAAAAAAATAAAATCAAAACTTTATAAAACAGTGATGTAACGTTGCCCAAAGAAACTACTCTTAATAGAGTACAGCTCAAAAACAATACTAGTCGTAATTTGCAATAAAGTTGGAGAAGATGTAGATATTAGAAACAAAATGTAGAAAATTTCCTCTTTTCACTTTATTGTGGAAAAGAACTTTTATCCATGCCTTAAAGAGAATATCTAACTAATATATATATATATATATATATATATATAATTGATTTTTTCTGTGCAGTAATTGTTAAAAGATCTCATACATTGAAACTCATAGTTACCGACATGAATCTCGTAGCATGAAATTAATATTTTCTTTTCTAAGTAAAATCTCCACCTATATAAAAAAATAAAAATATACTTTTGTTGTTGTGGAATTGTTTCCTTTATTTTTGTTCATAATTGTAGCCATTTGAAAAAGACAAATATAAAATATCCAAATTAATCTCACGTTGCTTTGCTTGCTTAAATTAATAGCTTAACATGAAACACAAAGATTATACCAACTATCAATACATGACGTCGAGCGACGGCTTCATATCATTTTATTAATTTAATAAAAAAATTTATTTTTAAATTTTAAATTTTTTTTAAATTTTTTTGAATTTTTATAAATAATAATAAAAATAAAATAACATTCAAAAGAATTTTGATGAATCCAAAATTAGATTACAACACCAATAACCGAAAGAGTGTTCCTTCAAGCCGCCATACGTTGGAGCTTCCATGGGAGTGAATTTACTGAAGTTTCATAGACCCACCCTAGCCCAGCCACCTCTGCCTCTTCAAATACGGTGGATTGGCCCTGTCAGCTCCTCCCCAGCCCAGGCATGTGAATGGCTCTCTTCCATTTTTAGTTTTATTCCACCAGCAAAAAAATCTCCCAATTTCTTTGGATCCTGCTGTCTTCATACAAAATGGCTTCCGATTGAAGTTGCTGAAAAGAGAAATTATCAGGTTTTCCTGATATTCATAGCCCCATCACATCCATAAAATGGTTCAAATATTCAGAGTTGTATTCGGAAAAATTTATTAAAATCTTTTAAATGTATCAAATCAACATGGAATATGAGAGGGGTGACGAGAGTGTAAGTGTAAGGTTCTTTTTAAAATAGATTTTTTCTTGAAAATTCAGAATAAATGTTTTTAGATTTTTTTATATTAATACATCAAAACAATCATAAAACACTAAAAAATATCTATTAATTATTATTTTTTAAATTAAAAAATATATATACCATACCCAGCCCACTAAAGAATACAATTCGAACGTGTACATCAAGCCCGTTGTAGTATATCTCGAAGACAGCAGCCCAGAAACTAAATCAAACCGAATGAAATCTTGAATACTTCAAAGCCCAAATCATGTGCAGCAACGACTTCAAGCCTAGGTCATGATTTTATTTCAAGATCCACTCTTGAGATTTTCTTGGGCTGGTATTAAAACCCTACCTCGTTAGATGGCTATTTTACTTGTCAATTTTGTTTATGCTCAGCAGCTGCAAAGGACAATGGCAGAGAGGTGTTATATATTCTTCAGAGAATCCATTGGCGGGGAGTGAAGATGTGAAATGGAAATGGTTTCATGTCCATTGCCATCACCTTCAAATGCCACCAATTTGATAGACAAAAACGGGTGCTGTCCTGAGGATTGATTGCTGGATTTTCTGAAATATTCAATGCATTGCTCCCTCCCAGCGGACGTAGTCGGACCCATGTAGCTATGCAAACACAGTGATGATCAATTGAAAGATTGGACTCTGTCCATACATATATTATGCAGCAATTGTCCTCTGTTTGCTTGCTTGCAGGGACACCAGTTAACATGGGCAGGGCAGATCATATGAGATTCAAAGGTGTTCATACTCGAGATTTGATCAAAGTTTGTTGAAGAATATTTATAATCACAGTTATTAGATCTTAGATATGACACAATTTAGTAGGTATACTGGAGATTTGATATAAATTGAATTTCTTTAAAACATTGTTTGGGAGTGATCAAAACTTGAATTGATCTGTTATTCCAATCAATTTGGTTAAAATTGAGATTGATTTTTTTAAAAAATATATATTCAAAATAACATAATTTTAATTTTTTTAAAAAATAAAATAATATCATTTTATTAAATTAGTCGATCCGAGATTGATCCGAGTTAATATGATTAATTCACAAGCTTAGACCGGTTAAGGGGATTTCATTATTATGCCTACAAATCTTGACCTTTTTACAAAGAATGGCATAATCAAACAACAAGATGTTGCCAGATCTTGGTACGTGCCCATAAATTGGGATTTGTAAAGCATCCTTGTTCGTGAAAAGATTGTGCGTAGAGGGTTTCCATATGGATCTCACAGATAAACCTGCACGTATTTTTCTTTTTGTTTTTTGAGAACCCTCTTCACCCTTTCATGTGCTTATGTCAAGAAGTCATGTTACATCCTATATTTTAATTTTGGGAGGTGGCGTGGCACCTAATTAGACCAAATAAATTCAATCAGCCATCTGGATTTGTCAGTATCTCTGGTTGCAGGCCTTCTATGGCCTTGAAGATTTGCTTTTCAAGGAATATCATAACCGACGAATTTATAGCTGCTAGCTAATATTTCCAATTAGGATAACGCGTGAATTGGAACGAAATATCTCGGCCAAGCTGGATGCAACTCAGCAATTACATGATGCAAAAATATTTAATCTTGATTTACGTGCAATTTGATTCAAAAATACCGTTTATCATAAGAAAAATTAGAACTATAAAGGGTTTTTATTTCTTAAAATAAAATGTTTAATTAAGAATTATAGTTATAAAATTCAATTTGATAGTAGTATTAAAAAAAATAGTTTGATATTCAAGTTACAAACGAGGTTGATTTGGGATGGCACATCCTTTAATTTTTTAAAAAAATCTAAAGCATTGTCATTTTATTAATAATAATAATAATAATAATAATAATAAAAGGTGTTTATTCGCTAATTTATCTCATATTAGCAAGCCAGTTAAACAACTGCAACAAGTTGAGTTTTATAATTAGATTAAAAGTTTAATTAAAAATATGATAAAAATTATTTTTTTAAATATTTTTTATATAAAAATAAATTAAATTGTTTTTATTAATATATTTTTAGTTTTAACATCAATCCATCAAAACAATCAAATAAATAATAAAATAATATTAATTTTAAACTTAAAAAAATAAAAAATTAGAAAAATAATATCCAATCGCACTCCTAAACTGTGCATAAAAATTACAATAGCATTGCATGGTGGATTAGTAGGTAATGTATTATATAACTTTGACAAGTTGGTAAAACCTAGGATCAAACACTTCCCATGGAAATTAAGCAAGAAGATAAAACTTAGTAGGGTAACGATATTTTTGTTGTAATCTGGTCAAGGCTTGTTTGGTTGTATTATTATTATTATTATTATTATTATACATACATACATACATATATATATATATATATAGTCTAGCGAGGAAGCCTCATGTTCGTTACTTCGTTTTGCTGGGCCCCATCGCATTGATCTTTGTCTGAGGCTTTCCGCGTGTACAGTTTTGTAATCTCGAGCTTCGTTTTCACGCTGAAATTCAGTATCCAAAGTTCCAAACAACTACAGCGACTTCTCTCGATCAAATTATGAACTAAATCTTTTTTATTATTATTAATAAAATAGACACAACTACTCCTAGGTACACTCATTAGCAGTTGATGGATTTGAAACCTGTCTCGGATTAGGTTTTATGTTGAATCCAAGGTTGTCAATTTTATTCCGTTCTGTCTGGAATGGCCGAAATATTTCATACCAATTCAAAATATGAAACAAGTTTCATCTCATTTTAAATCTCGGCCCGTTCAGGATTTTTCGGCTAAATTCCGTCCGAAACGTTCCGGTTTCATTCCACATGTTCCGTTCCGCTCTTGAAAAGTCATTAAATCTTGCTCAATTTCATTAATTAAACCACCCGATTATAAAAAGCTCTTTTTTATTATTATTTTTAATAGCAATGATATTAATAATAATATTGAAAATTATTATTACTATTTTCATTAACAATGATATTAATTTTTTAAAATTAGATTTATCACTAATATATATGATTTATATTCATGTTGTTTTTTTTCATGTTTATACTTTGTAGGAATTTGAGCAAAAATAAGGATGCTTTAGATTTCATTAGTCACTTGATAACGTTGACCTAACTTTATATTTAAAATATTTTTGTTAAAATATTTTACTTTCATAATATTTTGATATTTTAATTAGGTTGAATTACTTTAAGTTAAAGATCTATTTAATCTTGACTATTTAGAAATATTTTAAAATTTGAAATTATATTTGTTTGGCATTGTGTTTGTATTGTATAATTTATAATTAATTTATCTTGAATTTGAATTATTTTTGTTGAATATATATATATATATATATATATATGAACAGTACAACTCCGAAACGGCACAACGAAACACTCCGAAACTGAAACATTCCATTCCAATTAAAAAAACGAAACATCTACCGAAACGGAATTGACAACCTTGGTTAAATCATATGGCAAATTTGACTTGATTAAACCGAAGTTACTATGCAGCTTAGTTAGTAATTCAAGTGATTAAGTAAATATTTTTTAAAAAATAATATCATTTTATTTTAAAAAAAAAATTCATCCATAACAATATATTTATTTTTTTAAAAATCAAAATACATAGGATAAAGATTTTAGTAATCTCATTAAGCATTACATATTGTCACAGTTTTGAATATATTAAAGCAATTTTTACATAATTTAGTTTAAATCATCTTAAAAAGTTGGGTTGAAAGATTTTTTTTTGTTGATTATATTATGTTATTTTAATTTTATCATTAAATTATTTTTATTGATCGATCAAGTTATTTTTAAACCAATCATATCAATTAAATCATATCAAAACAACTTTTATATAATTTAATTTTAAATATAATGGTTGTAATAAAACTTTTCAAAATTAACTTATAAGATTAAGTTTAATTAAATAATTATTTTTTATTATGTTAAAACAAATTTGATGTGAATAGGAGATATGTAAACTAGTATATTTCAAGAGTCATCTTCACTCACTTTGCAAAATTATACACTCATCCTTTTCAATGAGCATGTATTCTTTTTTTTTTTTTTTTGATGATCCTGGATGTCCGGGTCAGCTTACGCGCATCACAACTAATCTCAAGGCCTACTGAACATCCTGCAAGCCCAGTAGGCAGGTAAGGCACCGCATGAGTGACAGGCTGGTATTCTTGAGGATCGAACCCAGGACCTTCACAAAAACAAGCCTTACAGTTGACCAATGAGTTAGACTCTAAAGTATAATGAATATGTATTCTTAGACTTTCAAGCTGTTCATGTATTCTCATTGTCAAGCTAACAACATTCACCAGG
Organism: Populus alba x Populus glandulosa; assembly: GCA_033617975.1. Lineage (NCBI taxonomy): Eukaryota > Viridiplantae > Streptophyta > Magnoliopsida > Malpighiales > Salicaceae > Populus > Populus alba x Populus glandulosa. Next base: position 13,356,801 of record CM066160.1, read on the forward strand.
TTTTTATTTTTTATTTTTTATCAATTGTTCTAAGAACTCCACTCACTCTCTTTGCTAATCATTAGCAATCAACAAAAATGACCCCTCTTCAATTATTATGTCTCTTAATTTACTCCAACAGCGGTTCATCTAGTGGTATGGACTTCCATTTAGGTTCGGGTTTGAGTCGAGAATTTTCAACTAAAAAAACAAATGGACATCAAGCTAAAGAAAAAAAAAATTAAGTCCATTGAAAATTCCTTCTCTTACTTTGCTTTACCTGATGTCATTTCCACACAAAACATCAATAGTTAAGGAAAAAAACTTTATTATATTAATCTGGATAAAAAATTAATGATGTTTAATAAGTAATCGATCATCAGAGTTTATTAAAAAAAACAGAGAACTATTGTTGACAGAGACAACCACTGTTACAAAAAACTAAATTAATCTAAATTCTATCCAAGAAAAGAAAACGACCAGCTACTATCAAACAATAGAAGCCACTATATATGATATTACGAATGAGATCCCAGTGCTAGTTCATATAAAAATATTTCTTTTCATAAACTTGGCAAGGAAATAGTTACCTTGATGTCATGACAGCGACGACTGCAACGAAGAGACGGAGACGATGGCATCGAAGAGACAAAGAAACAGGGAGATTGAGAGGAGCCGGGAACTTGGAGGAGAGGATTTGATTCAGAGATAGAGATACTGGGAGAGATTGGGAGACAGAGAGATTGATTTGAATTTGTTTTGCAGTGTGTTAGCGGTTGTTTTTTAAATAGTTTTTCGTGTCGAAATACATGTCAATAATATTTTTTTATTTTTTAAAAATTATTTTTGATATCAGCATATTAAAACGATTCAAAAAGTACAAACCGCATCCAATTTTAATAAAAACAAAAAATTTAAAATTTAACTAAACACAGGTTCAACCGTAAAACCAAATGGTAAGAGATTGAGAGGCTGGCTGGCTTGAAGAACTCTGGAGATCAAGAAGTTGGCTGGGGTCGCGGGTGCAATCTTGTTTTATGATTTTTTAAATATTTTTTAAAAATTAATTTTTTTAATATTTTAAATTATTTTTGACACGTTAGTGTTAAAAAAAATTATTTTAATTTAAAATAAAAATTACTTTAAAAAATAATTACCACTGCACTCTTAAATGCTCTTAAAAATTATAAAAAGCTTGTGTCATTCTAATCAGGGAATCGAAATTATAGTCTTATTTATTCATTAAGGCATCGTAAATTTCAATCTTAATTGTGATGCAAGCCTCGAGACCAAAATACTTCAGTTTTATATTAGATGGTATATCTATATTTTATTAGCTCCATTCATTGAAAAAAAAACATGAATGTTCAATATCAGGTTTTTATTGATTCTTTAAAAATATTGTGTAACTGAATGTTCTTTATATATATATATATATATTAAAAAAATTTAATCCAATACACAACATAGCACGTAAAATTATCTAGTATTAACTAAAATATACTTATTGCATTCTTGTGTACTTTTACAATATTCACCATTATATATATGCGAGACCTATCTATATATCATTTTTAAATGAGAAATAAATAAATCATAGTCAATCCTCGAAGCTTGGATTTATTTAGTTGCTAAACAAATTTAATCTTGATATATAAAAATTAATTAAAAAATTACGCTGATCGTGGTGGTTATGATCATAGAGCCATTTATTAATTTACAAATCACTGGTCATTATTATTTTTTTTTTCTCTCACAAAAGTGTAAAAGAGAAGGAAACATACGGGGAAGGGAAACCATGCCAATGACAGCAAGCATCACATTGATTGTTAAATGGAGAAAGATTATTCATAGTTGTAAAAACCCAGGGTTAACATGAGATAAAGGTTTTGATTACAAGTTAGGAGAGTTAATTTAAATTCATTTATTTTTTTAAATTAAAATATTATTATTTTTTTAAATCTATGAGTTGAAGATTGAGTTTTAACCTATTTATACCCAAATAAATTAAGTTAATAAGTCAATCTAAATTTTTAACTAGGTTATTTAAGTTTTTTTTTTTACATAAACAAATTCAAATCCCGAAACAAATAAATCCCAAGTTAATCCTAAGTAAGAAATAGTTGATTTTATTCTTGATTTATCATAATGTGAGGTTTCATTATATTTTAATTACCAGTTAAACCGCTTTCAAAAAAGAAGAAAAATCTAGAAAAAACCAAATCCCTCACAAATACAAAAAAAGAAAAAAAGTATTAGAAAACATTAAACCATATTAATAGTTGGATTTTTTTTAAAGTGTTTTTTTTTTAATATTTTTTTCTTTTTTTACATTAAATTATTTCTTAATATTTTAAAATCATTTTAGTAGATTAATATCATAAATAATTTTTAAATATTAAAAACATATTATTGAATTATATTTATAAATAAAAAATATCTTTAAAAAATAACAATTAAATATCTCGCATGAACCCTAGTCAGTACACCAAACAAAACAAGAAGACTTTATAACACAGAAAAGAAAAAATACCAATCTCTCTCTCTCTCTCTCTCTCTCTCTCTCTCAATGGCTGACCTTCTTCTCTCTTTCCTTCTCCTCCTCTTTCTCCTCCTCTCCACCACCACAACAACCACCGCGGATGATGCAGGCACCATGCTAAAACTAGCCTCTGCCCTAACCCCAACACCAAAAGGCTGGTCAACAACAAACACCAATGGTTTCTGCAATTGGAGTGGCGTTAATTGTGACAGCTCCAACAATGTGATTTCCATTAACTTAGCTTCTCAAGGTCTTTCAGGGACTCTCCCATCTGAGCTTTCAACGCTTTCTCAGCTTCAAAGTTTGTCTCTTCAAGACAACAAGCTGACCGGTTCTTTGCCTTCTCTTGCAAATTTAGCTTCTTTAAGAGAAGTTTATATGGGTACTAATAATTTTACCAGTATACCTATAGATTTCTTTAAAGGGTTAACTAGTTTGCAAACTTTGAGCATGGGTGCGAATATAAATTTGGAACCTTGGGCTATTTCTACTGATCTAAATGAGTCTTCTAGTTTAAATACTTTTGAGGCTAGTAACGCTAACATCTTTGGTACTATACCTGATATGTTTGCTTCTTTTCCTAGTTTGCAAAATCTTAGACTGTCTTATAATAACTTAACCGGAGGGTTGCCTCCATCTTTTGCTAATTCTGGGATCCAGAATTTGTGGCTTAATAATCAGGAAATGGGGTTGTCTGGTACTATTGAGGTGTTGCCTTCAATGGAGCAGTTGAGTCAAGTTTGGCTACAGAAGAATCAGTTTACTGGGCCAATTCCAGATTTTTCAAAGAGCAAGAATTTGTTTGATTTGCAGTTGAGGGATAATCAGTTTACTGGGATCTTTCCGGTTTCCTTGTCTTCCCAAGCTGGTTTGTTGAATATTTCTTTTTATAATAATAAATTACAAGGTCCTGTGCCTCTGTTTGGAAAAGGTGTTAAAGTTGATAATAGTGGTCTTAATAATTTTTGTGTGGATACTGCTGGTGTTGCTTGTGATCCACAAGTGACCACTTTGCTCGAGATTGCTGGTGGTTTTGGTTATCCTGTGATGCTGTCTGATTCTTGGAAAGGGAATGAGGCTTGCAGTGGTTGGCCTTTTGTTACCTGTGATTCACAAAAAAAGACTGTCATTACAGTGAGTTTGGGGAAGCAGCATTTTGGAGGGATAATCTCTCCTGCATTTGCTAATCTCACTGCTTTGACAACTTTGAAATTGAATGATAATAATTTATCAGGTCCCATTCCCGATAACTTGATAAAGTTGTCTCAACTTTCGATTCTTGATGTCTCCAATAACAATCTCACTGGGAAGATCCCAGCTTTCGCACCTTCAGTGAAGCTAACCATTACACCAGGTAATCCTTTTCTTGGGAGTGGTGGGGGTTCTGGAAGTGGAGGGACATCACCATCTGGTTCAGATTCAAATTCAACTACACCTGGAGGTGTTCCTAATGGAAGAGCAAATGGTGGTAAGAAGGTGAGTCCAGGTGTCATTGCTGGTGTTGTTGGTATTGTGATTGTTGGTGCTATTGGCCTCTTCGTGTTGTTTAAGGTTTATCGCAAGAAAAAGAGAGGGAAGTCTGGGAGAGTGAATGATCAAGAGAATGGGAATGGAATCAATCCATTGGTTAAGAATGGTTCATCGTGTTGCACGAAGGGGTACGGGGTTCTCAGTGAAATACAAAGTCAAAGTAGCGGCAACCATAGCGGCCGACATTTTTTTGAGGGTGGGAACATTGTGATTTCAATCGAGGTACTTAGACAAGTAACTGATAATTTCAGCGAGAATAACATTCTGGGTAAGGGAGGTTTTGGTGTGGTTTATAAGGGCGAATTGCATGATGGGACTAAGATTGCTGTGAAGCGGATGGAATCTGGGGCAATGGGGACAAAAGGAATGAATGAGTTCCAGGCAGAGATTGCAGTACTTACTAAAGTGAGGCACAGGCATTTAGTTGCTCTTTTGGGTTACTGTATAAATGGAAATGAGAGGCTCTTGGTGTATGAGTACATGCCACAGGGGACTCTCGCTCAACATTTGTTTGAATGGCAAGAACTTGGTTACCCTCCTCTTACTTGGAAACAGAGGGTCACAATTGCACTGGATGTGGCTCGAGGAGTGGAATACCTGCACAGCTTAGCTCAGCAGAGTTTCATTCATAGAGATTTGAAGCCTTCAAACATACTTCTTGGAGATGACATGAGAGCTAAGGTTGCTGATTTTGGTTTGGTTAAAAATGCGCCTGATGGGAAGTATTCTATGGAGACAAGGCTGGCAGGAACCTTTGGCTATCTTGCACCCGAATATGCTGGTTAGTAGAGGTTTAAATGTCCATACTTGGTTATCTCCATTCAAGTGATTGCAAGTTCCTTAGCTTATTATATTGCATCAATTCGCATTTTGTTATCTTTCCATGCATGCAACCTTGAAGTAGTAAAATTGCCTACTTTTACCCATTTGTATAATTATAGGAAAACCTAAGGCCTACTACACACTTGCATTTCATTATTTCAACAAGCATGGTACTTTTCTATGCACACTGAAGTTTCAGAAAGTGTGATTCTTGATCAAGAGGCATGATCCTCTTTATCTTTCAGTTGTTTCCTGTTAATATGATCTTAAGATGTTGGTATATTAAGTTTTCATATTCATTTGCTTCATCTTGAATATGTTGATTTGTTGATGACTGTTCTCTTCAAATATGAGCTGAACCTGCTATGTCCTGCACAGCTACTGGAAGGGTTACAACAAAAGTGGATGTATATGCTTTTGGAGTGATTTTGATGGAGATTATGACAGGGAGAAAAGCTCTAGATGATACAGTGCCAGATGAGAGGGCTCACTTGGTCACATGGTTCCGCCGAGTCCTAGTCAACAAGGACAACCTTCCAAAGGCAATCGACCAAACACTGAATCCTGACGAGGAGACCTTTGTGAGCATTTTCAAAGTGGCTGAGCTAGCAGGGCATTGCACAGCTCGCGAGCCACACCAAAGACCAGATATGGGCCATGCTGTCAACGTCATAGGACCTCTAGTAGAACAATGGAAACCTACCAACCATGAAGAGGAAGGCAATTCTGGCATTGATCTCCACATGAGCCTTCCTCAGTTTCTCCAGAGATGGCAAGCTGATGAAGGCACTTCGACAATGTTTAACAACATGTCTTACTCCCAATCCCAATCAAGTATTCCAGGAGGATTTTCAGACTCATTTACTTCAACCGATTGTCGGTGACCAGAAAGAAACAATCTGTATATTTCTTAAGAGGAGACAGGTATCATACAGTTAAAGATGAATGGGGGGAAGAGACAGGCTGCCAAGCTATTCAACCCCGCGAGCTGCAATGCAAAATCTCAGTTGATACCACTGTTTTGCTACATTGATCGATTCATTTTTTTTTTATTGTTTTTCCTTGAATGATCTTATCCGTTACAGAGCCAAACTAATAGCCTTGTCGTTTTTGATCAATTCCTTGTAGCTAACCAATTGATTTGGTTATCCAGACAATGGGGGATGTTGTAATATATTTCTTCACTCGGTTTTCATCATCTCACTATTACATTACATTTACATCTTGTAGGTCCATGATCACCTTGACCCCTTCTCTCTCATCATTTTCCCTGGAATTTTCTCTCATATTTCTTGCCAGCTTTTGACGTGTTGAGTAATTCTCAAGGCTGTGTGAAAACAAATGGAAGGAGTTAGGATCGTGTTATTGTCAACTAGGCTTCAAGGTTAGTTGCTTTGTACAAGAATAAAAAGACACCACCGTGGGGGCATGCTCTGATGAGTTGGATGTTAGCTGGATGACAGGCTCTGATAATATTCTTACTTTTCAAGCATTTAAGCTTTTGTGCCGGCTAATTTGTAGTCACTGGGGACTACATAAATGTTTTGTTTTAATTCTCTTGCATTACTTTTTTCATATTTCAATCTTGAATCATATCATCATATAATATCATATATAATAGTAAATCATAAGTAATTTCAACTAAAATTAATTAATCATTCAATTTTAAAAAGAAGGTTACGTGTGATATTTCATTCTTGAATCACATCATCATATAATATCATATACAATAGTAAATCATAAGCAATTTATTAATCATTCAATTTTAAAAATATGGTTATGTGTGCTTTATATTGTAGGAAAATAGAATGGTTTGAACTTAAAAGTGATTTCACATGGAAATCATTCCTTCAAAGGTGCAACCACGGCATGTTGAGAGGGAATTCAGAAAGATCCCGTCATCAATGGATGACTTTTGTAGTGGTCCACACGTTCCGTTCTTGATTCCAGGATGACTTTTTGTAGGTGCCAGCACATGCCATGGGACCTAATCTCCATTTCTACATTTAGGAAAAATAATTAAATTATTTTTGTAATAGTGATTCTTTATAGTAAACTCGAACGGGCTTAATAGCAATGTAAAGCTCGTTCGATCTTGAGTTCAGAATAAACTAGGTTGAAAAAAAAATAAAATAAAAAAATTTATTGATCTAAAATACTTGGGTTATTCCAGTAGTTTAACTAATTTAGATCTGATCAGATCATACAAAAAAAAAAAAACCTTGTTAACCTAGTGAAAAACTTGGGTTTAGCTGATAATTTAGCTGATCCAGGTCTGATTAGATATAAATCCAAGCATCAACCAATTAATTTTTATTTTATGAAAACATTATTTTAAAATTGTTTTAATTTTTTTGTTCACCCGAGTTAATCTAGAACCTGTCCCACCGAAAAACTATGGTTGTTGTTATGATAGAGGAAAAATACATGTATGAGTTGGCAATGGTATTTCATTAAAGAGGATGTTCTTTGAGCTGTCTTTCACAATTACAGTTTCTTGATGGATCATAAAGCTATCACAACTAACATCTTCAGAGTTGTTCAACTTAATATAGCAAGGTTGTTTGATTACATACCTAATTGAAAACAACAACCTTAACTAACCTTTTCAAGTATAATATCTCACTTCAAAACATTAGTTCTCTCTTAAAATCTTCGTTGATGAAGGTATTTCTAAGTAGGAAAATCTTACGTTGTTACTGCTAAATAATTATAATATAAAATTGATAGATTTTCTTTTGAGAAAGAAATACACAATCCAGACTCATAGCAACAGCATACTTCATTTTTCTTTTCTTATGTTATCCAGTTGACAAGGTTTAAATACGCCAAGAATTCTGCACGAATATATTTTGGTTCCCTTTATTTTATTTTCAATAATCTATAACCATTCTTTATGACCTGTGAACCCATATTGTATTTGCACAACAGGTCATTTGCCCCTCAATCATGTCTTATATGATAATTTCTAGTGAGAATGTGCTATCTGTTTTACACAACCATCCAAGCTGGAAACAAGATGAGGATATAAATTCTGAGGCAGAATGTTGACCAGCACCACCCTGATTGCTTAATTGATGGACATGATTGACAGTGTCACTCTTTATCCAGGTTCAAGGACTAATGCTGCTGTGAATCTAGAATAATATAAAAGTTCTGCACCGTCACCTTTTTTATGGTTAATGTATGTGAGGACAGGAGGCAACTGAGCTGTCTGAAAATTTGGGGAGGATGGCAGCTAATTGTATCCTAGTCGACCCTCCTTTCTACCACGAAAATGAATTGGTAACTTTTGTTGTCTGTCAACTTGGAAATTCTCTTGATGAAGATCACCACGAGTCACAATTCTCAGAGGGTGTGCTTCTGTGTTGAATACCCATTCATCCAGAGAGATGACAGATGTAGGTGAAAATAGGAGGTACAGATACTTAAATGTCTCGGCAAGGAAGAAACTCTGCATCATGTTGTCTTTGATACCTGAGTTCACCTGCGCGAATAGACAAGAATAATTGAGTTCAAAACTTTATAATGCTTTGCTTTTAGGTTCTAGTTAAGGATTATTCATTAAAATAAATCCATGCATGGGATTTTAAAATGGATATGAATAGGACTCGTACATTTAACAAAACCACAAACTTCTGAGGCAACTAAACACAACAAAGCATGGGAAAAACCAGTGGTATTTAGGAGTTGCGGTTCTGGTTCATTCTATTTCTCGAACATGCATTAAAGACACAACAGAATACATGGACTGGACTAGGGTCATTATGCGTGTGCATGCATGAAGGTGTTTGTTATATAACATTAAGACTACAATCTTTGGGTTAGAGAAATCTTACATCCTTAAGACCAACATATCCAGTCTCTAAGCGGGAGTTCTTTTCGAATGCTTGAAAAATATTCCAACCCCATTCTTGGTATGTCTTGTTTCCAGTGATACGCCACAGGTAAAACAGCGACTCAACTGTCTCAGGCCTCAAAATGTTCCATGAAGTGCCAACATTCATGTCCTGCAATTTCATCATCTTTCAGTATCAAGCATACAATAAGTGAATATCTTCCATTTTTCCAATCTAGAAGAGAGTATCAAACCTGTCCAGGGTGAAAGTAATAGTTCTCTCCAGCCAGTTTTGTAGGTGTCAACTGGTAGAAATTATAACAAGTCCATGCAAGCTACAGTTCAAAGCCAAAAATTAAATTAGATGTAGCCACCGAAATCTGAAGCTAATAAACATGTGGACCACGAACAAAATAACTATGCACCAGTCAATTAAGTAGATTAGGAAGCCATGAAACTGGACCAGCATATTCAAGTTCTCAGCCGCATTTTTTTTTGCCTATATGCTTCTTTAAATGCTTTTGCTTGTATGATGGACCTCAACTTTTGGCCAGGCAAGCAAGCTTTCTGCGAATGCATCCTTGAGGTTACCTAATACCAATCATAGTAACAATAAGGATAATGATGGTGGAGTCCGTGCTATTTTTCTCACTTCTCTTTGTTACTGCATTTTCTTGAAAAAAACATGACTCTACCTCAATAAAGCATATTTTCATTGTGGTTTCAACACTTGAACTCTTTCATACTTACCAAATAATCTACTCCACACACATCCAAGCATTTCCCAGTCACTTCATCTAAATTCCCATGTCACTTCTGCCGCACAAAATTCTGTCTTCCTTCAGCCATCTCCTATCTATCTCAACAATTTTATGTTTGACACCTTATCGTTGATCTAGAAGTAGAAGAAATGTAAAATTACTATAATTCCCTAGTATTCCCTTATGTGATAGCCAGTATTCTTGATCCCAGCATCCCAACTATTTGTGAAAACAAAGCAGTTTTGAAGACCAGTTGGCAACAATAAGCATCCATTTTTCCTTTAAAACAAAATCTCCAAATTCAACAAAAAATATTTAAATTTTATCTTTTTTGAACCATGGAAATACATTCGGAGAATTGCAAGCACAGTGACAGAAGCAGCAGTCTACTGACACGTGGCATTACAAACTCCATTCAGATTCCTGTACTATCAATACAAAATCCATAGTGGTCAGGAGCCTTCAAAGGCTGATGGGTTGGGGCATGATAGAAAGAAGAGAGAGCAAACACAATGAGATTTCCTTCAACTTTAGAAAATCAAGGTATCCCTCATCAATTAAACTTAACTTTGAACCACCATAAATTCTGCTTCTCATAAACTTCACAAAGGACGCAGAACTCATTTGAAAATTCAGTGATTATTGGCTCATTCAGATCTTCTTATCTCACAAACTGTCAATATTCTAAGTTCATTTTTTTAAGAGTTTGAACACACCACAAAGTCAGTTGAATCCAAGAAACTCCTTTTTATATACTCTGTCTTAATACAATTAGCTTGGTGTATTGCAGCGTAGACTAATACTAATTGACTAGAAAACAAGCACATTAGTGCAAATGACAATGATAACAAAATCATTAAATATAAAGGCTATTTCTTAATTAATACCTCTTCTGCAAGTGATAAAATCTTTTCGGCTTCACCAGAGCCATAACCTTTAGATCCTAAAGCCAACATGCCAGGAGCAAAGCATGCCAATTCATCCATCTACAGTGATGAAAAAGTTAAGCTCTTGAAAGACCACACAACAACTTAGTCATCAAATAGTTAGGAGATTTCCTCAAATTGTTTGACTACCTTGTCAGATAAAAAATTTCCATTCTTCTCGCAAATGTATGTGAAGGATGATGGGGTTGTTTTCCGAACCAAGCTTTGGAGACCTTTCATCGATGTCTCCCACATTTCTCTGTTTGCAGTATTCATTAACACAGATTTTGTCAATGTAGAGATTCATTTGAGAGTTCTCAAAATGCAAAATGTCATGTAATCATTACAAAATAGATGAGGGAATAATAATCAAAGCTCATCTTTATCATAATGGTTCAGTGACCAATTGAAGAAATTGATCACAGCATCCCATGTCAATATTTAACATTGATTTTCCAAGATCACAAGCCAATGCCATAAATTTTTCATCACAGAAATCAACATTATAGGGAACTGAAACTTTGTGCTACTCGCTTCTACAAGCTTTGCAAAAATAATATTACAAGGCGAGAGACAGAGGTATAGGTGTCTTCATGATGGCACAAACAATAAATTAGTCAAGTAACCTATCATTTTATCATTTAGCAACCAAATATAACACTAAGAAATGCAACATTTCTCCCACAGGTTATAGATTAGCAGTTAGGAATTTTTATCATCATATATCTAACACCATGATTTTTGGAATTTTGCCAATCCTACCACACAGCTCACAAAATTACAAGCATTTTAAGTGAAATTGCATAATCAATGCTTATCATTTAAAATTGGGAATATAGACTACCTGTAGTGCTTCACAGCTTCTGTTTTGTTCCCTTGTATCCACACCTTGAGTAAATACTCATAAAAGCTGCAAAAAAAATAGCATTGTGTCATTTATGCTTGTATTAAGAGGCCATAGATGACATCGTGGAGTTTTTTTATGCTAAAAGAACCATTCAATCTAGAAAGTTAAGCTGTTAGAAAGGTTTAAGAATGTCCATAACTATCCCTCTCAAGGGCAGGTCATCAAGCCCAATAATCAACACAACATAAGGAATTAACCATTTGGGTGATTTCATAAACTGCCTAGTAAATCAAACATTTGATCAAATAGCCTGCAATACCAAGTACAATGTTACAGCACTTTCTACGAGATCAAACTTTTGAAGTAGATTGTTGCCAGCAAGAAACATAAAACCTATGAATTATCACTATAGAACATTTTATGTGAGAAAAAAAAGAAGGATCACAAGCACAATTTCATAAAGGAATCCTGTATCATTTGATCACGGTATCTAAGTAGCGGATTCAAGTAGCACAATATATGGCTTCTTTATCATACATGACGAGATCAATATCTTGTTCGAAATTCATGTTACTCAGGTTTAATTGTCTGATGATACGTGACAGAATGGTGGTTACAAGATGATTTTTTGATCACTGCCCTCTTAAAAATGATATAGCTAGCTTGACATACTACTTTTTTTTTTTTTAGCATCAATAGATGTTATAAAAAGGAACATATTCAGTAAAATCAGTTTACAATGTTTCTGCAGCTAATTGCATCTTCAATACAACAATATGCATCAATACCTATCCCCCATGGCACCAAATGTTATTGTTGAGTAAGCAGCTGTTCCAGAGCGAGGATTAATATATATGGGAAGTAAACCATCAGCTGGAAAGGTTTTCTGAAGCTCTTTTACAACTTTCTCTACCTGAAATATCAGTTCACAGAAAAACTTACAGAAAGCATATAACAAAACACTCTAGTTCCACATCTATTATTATTACCATGCTTTCTTTGGGAATCACATATCATATTTCGAATTGCCAAAACTAGTCTCAACTAAACAAACATGACTAAAAAAAAAAAAAGATTCAAAAGTGAAACTTCCAGACATACAACCATGAGAGTGCAAATACCTTCTCCTGATATTTTGGGTCTTTTGTTCTTTGAGATAAAGCAATGAATTCAAGCTGCTCTGTTCCAGAATCTGCCAGGATACTGTTTCCCTATAAAACAGTAAAACACATAACCATTAGAGTCAAAATGAGTAGTATGTCTTGAATTGTCAAGCTCACAACCGAAGCAGGCTTCTCAGTGCATTGTATGAACAGATTACAAAGCGAGGAATAATCTGGGAGCATTAAAAAAGCCAATGAACAACACAAATTACCCCAGTCCACCCAAAGTTGTGTGCACTCCCATGCGCTAAATTAATTCTGTTATAGGGAATTCCTGAAGGAGAATTCCATGCAGGCAGCAATCTATCTGCAATATCTTTAGCCTTTTCAAGAAAAATTTTGTCGCCAGAAAGATCATAAGCACTGAGAAGCCCTCCAACAACCCTGAACACAGCAAAAGTAGACAAAAGAGTTAAGAAGAAACACAGGTAGAATGTAGTCTTGCAAAAAATGTAACGCAACTGAAAATTAAAGATTAAAACTTCTAATGCCACCTTATGGTCGTCTCAAAGACACTAGCCACATAATCCTTGTTGAAATCCAAAGAGTTCGCAACCCACCTGCAATTAAGTAACATAACAGCCAGCTTACGTACAGCCATTTCTAAATCTAGAAATAAACAATTTAAAAAAATTACCAAATTATAAACCACAGTGATTTCCAATCAACTTTCAAGAAATAGAAACTTACTCTTTGGCTCTTTGAAACTGCTCATGAAGACCCATTATAAATAATGTATCAAGAGAATCCACTAGAGTTGCTCCAAGACCACCAAAGCTATCAACTCCATTCCTTGTTTGTGGCTGTTTAGAATCAGAATGGACTCATTGGTTGCAAAATTGACTCACCACACCTCAACCCCCAACCCCCAACCCCATTTCTCATAACAGACAGAAAGGTGAACAAAAACATTCTTTAGGAAACTGCACTCGTACCCTAAATATCATAAAAATAAAGCCCTAGATACTAAAAGTCTTGAACTTGATCAATAAATCATAACACAAAGCACTAAAAACCCAGTAAGTTTCTGCGATTAAAAAACAAAAAAGAAAAGAAAGAAATCAGACCTGAAGTTCATCATGGCCCCAAGCATACTTCTCATAAGAAGTCCAAGCATGAAGCATAGCTTCTTTGACTTTCTCTCTTCTTTCAACACTAACAGGATCATCATCATCATCTTTGCTAATGTCTGCACTGTCCAGACCTGCTGACCATTTAACCCTTACATTAAAATCTTCAAGCTGCAATTTTAGCCGTGCCAATTCTTCATTCAATCTCAAAACCTCTTCTTGGTGGTCTCTGGTAAGATTTTGACGGTCAGAAACAAGAAAAACTAGAGAGATAAATCCAAAAATGACAAGAACAAGTTGTTGGGGTTTCTTGAGGTAGTATTTTGGATTAAATATTGATAAAGAAGTGGAATTTGAAGAAGATTTTTTTCCCATTTTGGATTAAAATTTAAGAAACAAACCCAAATTTTAGGGGAGAGAGGCTCATGGGATAGTTTTCCTTTCTTAAGTCTATGTAAGGTCAGCTCAAAACTGAAGTCATTGGACGATGTTGTTGATGACTTGTCTTGGTCTTTTGGTCAAACATCATATTACTCTCCTAACGATCCACTAATTGTCAACTAGGTCTCTCTACTATTAATTTAATGAACTGGGTTCCCAAAGTATTATTAGTTCCTTGATCTCGTCTATCTTCTTTAAGATTCACATCTAAATTGCATATATTATGCAATACAATGAAGTAAATTCGAGGCTTTAGGCGCATTAGAATATATATTAAAATAAATTTATTTTGATAAGTTAACTTGATAACTTGTCATTTTAGAATTTATTTTGATAAGTTACTTGATAATTTGTTGACTCGAGATTTAATATTAATTAAATTTTAAAATAAACCAAATAAAAGTTAACCCGGGTTAATTTAAGGGGTCAACTTCTAACCCAGTCAAAATCTTATTTGATTTTAAAAAAATTCAAAACAATATTTTTTTTAAAATATATATTAAAATAATATTATTTTAGATTAATTTAGGTCATTTTGAGTTAATATTTTTTGAATCTTGAATCAGGTCATATGTTGTATTGAATCAAATTATATATTTTACCGCTAAACTAAATTACAAGTGAGATTTAGTTAAAAAAAAAAAAAAAGATATAAAAATAGAACTTAAACTAAGTCTACATTAGATATAAAGTTCAAACCATATAGCTCGATAGTGAACAATTCATGTCTATCTTGATATAAAAGAGAAGACGATCGCACACAAGCATATTCGCAACACATGGACTATTTTGAGTCATTAACCTTCTGAATATCTTTGTCTAGATTTGATATGAAAGATTGGATCTTTGCAACATACCAGGGTTAGATTTTGACGAAGATTAGCTCTCTAGCTTCTCTATCATTCTAAGGCAGCAACCTGAAACACGTTTTGGTGTCTCTAGAATGGGGAAGGTTATAGCTTCATTGGGAGACTCGATTGAGGAATGTATATGGTATACTAAACCCAATGGAGGAAATGGATAGTTTGAGGACTACATTGAAGATTTTGCGTTTAGGTTGAGAACCAATAAGAGTTTTTCTTATAGTTGTTGTCTTAGTTTGAAATGGTAGCTCTTCTCTCCTTTTCTTGCCTTAATGATGTAATAAATTCAGGCAACGTTATTACTTAGGTCGAAAGATACAGAGGGCTGTTGTTGGCCGGCTTTATGGGTAACAAAAAACATATTTTTGTTCCCATCAGAGTGCTTGAAAGTCACTCATCCATTGCATTTCTATGGCAGTTGGTGGTTAGCTGCAAACACCAGAAAATTGATTATATGTAAATAGTCTTCTTCTTGTCCTTGAAGGACTGAACAAGTTTAGTCAAAGTGCCAGAAACAGTTTATTAGGAAGTAAACATACTTGAAACAGTAATGAAGGTTCTCAATGTTTGCTGAACCTGGCAGGAACTTGGAGGGCATAGGATCTCTGATTCATTTATATTGTGCACCAAATGCTAGATGCCCTACAGTTTGCCATGGTAAAGTTCAATTCTAACAAGCAGAAATCTATTCTAAGTTTCAGTTACCATACTTTAGCCCTCCTCTGAATGGGAAAGCTTCCTTTTCAGGATCTCATTCTCCTTTCTCAGTTTCATAATCTTCTGTTTTAGTGTTTCGACAAGTCGACTGGAAGCCAAATCTTGCTGCTGTTCAACCCGCTTTGTTTTGCTAATCAGCACTGCAATTCACCAGATACAGATAAACCATTCACATCTTGGCATGCCAAAGGAACCTGGTTACTCGGAAGAAACATATTTTGAGCAAGAAAACAAGTACGAAGTTATTCAGAACCATTTAAATGTATTAGGCACAGAAAGATAAGACACTTACATTCCTTTTCCAAACCCTGGAGTTTCTTATTCAACTCATTTTTCTCTTCTTGTTCAACCATGAGGCAATCCTTCAGATCCTGAAGCTCAAGATGATCTGTCACAGAATGATCAGCAAAGTTTAGTATTCCTTTGGTATAATAAAATCCAACTACCAAGTTCAAGAATTCTTGACAAATTATGAACCTCACATTTTGATTCCACCTCGAAAGCTACACGGTCCAACCTGTTTGCTAGAGTTTGCATATGAGCTTTATGCGCTGCTAAATCTTGGCGGAGGTGAGTCACAGTTGCTTCATTTGTTTCCTTCCCAAGTAGAAATCCTCTAACATGCATAATCATCACGCAGAAAAGAACAGTCATCTCTGAGGAAAGTAATTGAATCATCCCTCAGAATTAGACAAGCTACCTGATTTGGTCCTCTAATTCTCCAACCTTAGTCGTGTAGTCTTTCTTAAGCAATTCCACTGCCTTTTTATGCTCCTGCCCACATATTTTAACATCTTAATCCTGGTATACAATGTTCATCATGCAATCAGATAGAGTATGTTCTAAATGAAACCATTTCCATCCCATCACAAATTATCATCCCCAAAGAAATTGAGCTCCAAATTACCCCAGTTATGAGTGCCCTATCAACCATGACAGACAAAATTATTCGGGAAACTCATTCGGGATTGAATTATACATTTCACAACAAATTGTCATCTCTTGAAGAAATTAAGCTCCAAATTACTTGAGTTATGAGTAACGCTATTCATCTCGAAATGGCCACTCTGAACGAGTTTCCCGAAAATATGAACCATCATGTCGGGGATTCAACTGGCAGGTCCCATTCCCACATGAAATTACTCGAGAAATCCATCCAAGATTGAATTATCCATTTCACAACAAATTATCATCTCTCAAAGAAATTGAACTCCAAATGACTCTCCAGTTATAAGTAACGCTGTTCATCTCAAAATAGCCACATTGAACCAATTCCCTCAATAATATCAACCATCATAGGTGGATTCAACTGATGGATCCGATTCCCACATCACACCACCCATCACGGGTTGACATTATTCAAGAAACTCATTCGGGATTGAATCACACATCGTATGGTAATGTAATGCTTCAACATAGCACTTTGATCTACTCACAATCAACAGGAGACTCGAGGCATCAATAATTATGAAATTAACTTACATCCTCTTTATTAATCAGCTCATCTCTCAATCTTTTTAGCTCCTCATTCAAGCTTACACATTTCGTACGGCGCTCAAGCTGTACTCACATAAATTCAAGCAATAAAAAAATTAATTAATTTTTTATTTTTATCAATCAATTCTGCTTTAAACTTGTAGTGATTAAAAACTAAGCAACATATAAAAAAACTTGCTTTAATACTTAACAAAATTGCACGTACCTCTTCAGCTAGATTGTTCAAAGATCCTGTGTACAGCTTCCTAAGTCTCTCATTTTCTGCAGATAATAATAATAATAATAATAATAATAATAATCAACAAATAAAAAAAGCGATTAAGAGAGTGATTAAGCAGTAATTAAGAAAAGAAGAAAGGAAAAAAGGCGATTGAGGGAGAGATTAAGCAGTAATTAAGAAGAGAAAACCTTGATTAAGAGATTTGCAAGTGAACTCGAGTGCTTCTGTTTTCTTAATCTCTGCATTCAAATTTGATCTCAGAGTTTGAATTTCCGTGATACCGTTCTTGAAATCCTTCAGAACAATAAATAAATATATAAATAAATTTTCATTTCGATTTTATCGTGCTTTCTCAGCAACCAAACAGAAAGGAGATTTTTTAGTGCCTCGTAAATGTGATCGAAGGAAGAGAGAAGCGAATTGCTTTCTTCGTCGATCGTTGCCGCCATTTTCACGCCTTTTTTTTTTTCTTCAAAATAAAATAAAATAAAGAAAAAAGAAAATAAATCTCCGTCTAATAAATAGTTAGTAATACTGTGTGTATATATAATTATACACACGGGCCTTTCGTAATTTAAATGGGTTGGGCTGGGCTCTATTTTTTGGCAACGTTTCTTTATCTGGGCCTTATTAAAACAAGCAGCCCTTTCTACAGCTTAATGTTTTTTTTTTTTTGCAACTTTTTTTTTTTGTCAATTGTTTTTGAAAAATATTTTTATTTATTAACTAGAATTTTTGTTAGAATCAATTAACAGATCCGTTAAGCTATATGCAAAATCCTGTAATTTGTTATAGAAAAAGTGCAATTTAAATAAAAATATAGATAAAAAAATCCTTTTTAAAATAATATATTTTAATTAAAAATTTATAAAAAGTTTAAGAATAAAATTGATATAAAATATTATTTGATGGAGAATCTATATTAATTGTATAGTTTAGGGTATTGATGAAAAATTTACTCTAATCATTTAAGTTAAATGACTTATCAATCTAGAACCTAACTCGAGTAAGATTTTATATCAAATTATATTTGAAGATGACATGATTTATTTAGTAGGTTAATTCATAATATTATCAACCTGGTTTAATTTTTTTTTTAAATATAATTTTTTATTTTAAAAAATAAATAAAAAGACTTTTTTGAATTGATTTGGATTTTCTAGCTTAAGCTCAAAAGGTTGTTGGGCTGGTTGGAAGAAGTGGATCTGGAAAATCCACCATCATCAGATTAATAGAGAGATTTTAGTTGAAATTGATGGAGTTGACATCAAATGCTATAACTTGAAAGCTTTGAGGTCAAATTGATGGAACCAACTCTTTTCTCAGGAAAAATCGAGACAACATTGCATATACAAAAGAGAACGCAACTGAAGCTGAGATAATTGAAGCAGCAATCACTCCAAATGCTCATGATTTTATAAAGCAATATTGCAGGATTTTTCAATATGGCTCGAGCGAGTGCTATCCTTTGTTTTTGTCCCCCTGATAGTTGCAAACCTTCTTCTCCGCAGTAAGTCTTGTATCCATCCTTCATGTAGCTACCATGGAAATAGATATTTAAGCAAATTTAGGCAATGAGGAGATAAGAGACCGAGAATGATTAGTCCAAAAGTAAATGAACAAGTAATGATACCTTATAAAACCATGAGCATTTGCAATGGTTGCTGCTTCGATTATCTCTGCTTCAGTTGCATTCTCTTTTGCATATGCAATGTTATCGCGTCTTGTTCCTGCGAAAAGAGTTTGTTCTTGACTTACCATTGCTATATGTGACCTCAAAGCCCTTAGGTTATAGAACATGATGTTGATTCCAATCATTCCATCAACTTCAATTGAACCGCTCAATGTGTCATAGAATCTCTCAATTAATCTGATGGTGGTGGATTTTCCAGACCCACTTCTTCCAACCAGTGCAACAATCTTTGAAGCTTCAATTTTTAGGTCCATTCCTCTCAGAATTATCTGTTTTGGTCTTGCTGGGTAGATGAAATACACCTGCTTAAACTCTATTCCTCCATTAATTGTGAGATAAACAATCCAACTCCTGAATACCAAGATTGCCTATTGCTTTCTTTCCTAGAGCTTACTTGTGAACGGTCATATAGTTTCACAACCTTTTCCTGAGAGCCAAATGCTGTGATTATTTTGTGGTTTCCGACAGCCTCACTAGCCAGTGCACTACTTGCGCTCTGTGCTTTGAGAATTTTCTTAGACATTATTCGCATTGTCATTTCTCTAAGATAGATGGCAGCAATGACTCCAGGTTCCAGAGCGATAGCTACAAGTGTAAGTCTCCATGACAACATAAAAGCTAAGACAGCAGCTAAAGTTGCTGATGAAACTGCCCGAGTCAGCAATGACAAGCGATCCGTGACAAGAGTTCTCATCATTACCGCGTCTGTGGCCAATCTTGCACATATAGCCCCACTGCTGTTGTTTTCTTGATCGAACCATTCAATCTCAAATGTTAAGATTTTTTCAAAAAATGCCTCCCTGACCCTTTCAGTCAATGTCTCTCCCATTATCCCAAAATAGTAACGCTGAATCACATTTGCCAGAAAAGTAAAGATAGCGAAGGCTAAAAACACAAAGCCATAGATTCTTATTTGAGACCTTATCTGAGCATGATCATCTTCAAAGTATACTGCTAGAAGTGGACCAAGAAAGAATGAGTTCAATGGCGGAACTAGTCCATATCCTAGAGCTCCAACACAACCTATTAGAGTTGATTTCCACTCAGGTGCTGTCATGCTTATCAGTTGCCTTAAAGATGGGGAACCGTAATCATCTTCTTGCTTCTGGTCGGTCATCATGCCAAAACTAGAATGTCCAGAGAGTGACTTGTCAGGTGTTTCCTCTGCTTGACTGGTTCCATCATCAAGAGGAAAAGCACCTCCATGCTCTTTATCCATGTCTTCCAGCATAACTTCATCATTCATATATGTTCTCTGCAACTGCACCATTACTGCATATGTACCACTTGAGTTTTGCATAAGCTGTTCGTGCGAGCCAGATTCTTCCACTTGTCGAGACTGAATAACAGCAATTAAGTCAGCAATGCGGAGAGTGGACAAGCGGTGTGCGATGATAATAGTTGTTCGACCTATTGAGGCCTGATTCAAAGCATCCTGGAGGGCCTTAATTTTCAGACTGTGAATCCAGTGCACTTGTTGCTTCATCGAGAAGAAGAGTTTTTGGGTCCCTCAGAAACTGGCAATCTGTGATTCAAATGCTATATCAAAGTTAGTCCTACAAGAAACCAAGTAAGAAGAAAAGCAGGGACATGTTAAATGAGGATAGGAAAAGCACCTTCTCTGCAAGAAATCCTTGTATGGTAAGTGTGTCAATTGAAATATTGGAAACTACTTGAGATTCGAGCGATGCACCCTGATTTGTATCAAAGAAGCCAACATCTGATAAAAATGTTATTGCTATACCAAAAGACTATGCTGTCACTGCTTGGTGGCTTTGTCTGTACAATTTCTTGAATAAACAAGTTAATTTCTTGGAATCTACAATGTAATTTACTAAGTCACCTTATTGTTGCCATCATTTTCTTGTCCGGTTTAAAAATGGAGTAAACAAAAACGATTTGCATTTACTTTCAATCAATAAGTCCTAAACAGTACTAGTAGCATGATTTCAACAAGAAGGGGCGGCCATGGAATAAGGACACAATTTGGCATATTTAGAAGAGATGACTAAGTCTACAATGCCACTATCACTATCTTTCCTTCTTTGCAAGTTTTATTCAGTTTGGAATCTCACAGTACAGGATTCTTAAGCAGGTTTGCCAGTGACTAAAGAAATTTGGGGGAGAATCTCACAAATTGGCAAGAAAATCAGTTGTTCCACCCTTCGCACGCTACGTGATTCTGGATCGAATTTTTTCATGCATGGACTGAGTTTATTCTGACTATAGAAAATAAAATTACTACTGCATTTAACAGTTTTTTTTTTTTTGTTGTTGGTATTTACTCTACCATTTCGTTGGGACTGATTCATGAATAGAAACCATCCATCAATAAACTTTTCATCAATAATTTCATTTTTGTCGGTAAAAGAAAACCCGATGGTTTTACATGTTGTTATCCATTTTTTAATCCCCACATTAAAAATATATATATATATATATATATATAGCAGTGAAAAAAAGATACACAAGGATGCCCAGAAAATAACCAAAGATTGATTGAGAAAATTTAAAAATACAAAAATTAAAACTTAACGATACTTTACAACTTCTTCTTCCCCTAGATATGCAAAGATAGGGAAAGAAGTTTTTTCTTCCCTTTCTTTGCAGCGTCCATCCCCACTCTCTCCGCCTCATATTTGCCTAAAAGACCAACATAACCCACACCTTTTCATGGCCTACCACCATTATGAAGGGGCAGGGGGAGACAAGCTCTACGAGTGGCTGCACAGAGACCGCCGCAGCCACCATGCCCCGTCACCATGACTAGTCAGGGATAGAGTAGCTACTGCTCCCATTGCCCCTTATAAATACCAAAGAATGCAACAACACTTATTAATCGATGTTTCTTGAATTTAATCGCACATGCACGTGTGGATCGGAAAAGATTACTTGGGCTGAAGGACCACCACCTTTTCTCGAGGCTATTACATTCCTGATCGTCGGCACTTGCCCCATTTAATTTTAAGAGAAATCCAGGGTACACAAACATGTGTAACTCAACAGCATATATAAATGAAGCCACTCCAATAATAAATTTATTTGGAAATTATTAATTTCTTACTAGGCGGATAGAAGGAAAGTATTTTTGGTTAGTCAAGAAAGCTCCTGCTACTTTCCATGCACCAACACTAACGTAAATAAGACCAACCGTCCATCGTGACTCGACCCGCCATAACTTAGACATATATATTAATTGCGTTCCCTTTTCTTTCAATTCTGTAAAATTTCTATGAACTTTCTCGGACGGTCTCATCATGATACAAAGAACTATCGACGATCCCCAGTACCTCACACTTCCCCTTGCAAAAGTGCCTGCTTTAAAGTCGTATTTTGCAGACGAAACATGCAATCGTTTGTTCATTTAGTGAATTACTAGAAACATAATTACCAGAATAGATTATGAAAACAACAAGGAAAATAACTTAAAAATCTAATTATTGAATCCTTTCCCTTAGACAGCCGCCCCCACTCTCAATCCATGGAA
Source organism: Populus alba x Populus glandulosa (assembly GCA_033617975.1). Classification (NCBI taxonomy): domain Eukaryota; kingdom Viridiplantae; phylum Streptophyta; class Magnoliopsida; order Malpighiales; family Salicaceae; genus Populus; species Populus alba x Populus glandulosa. The sequence goes on from CM066160.1 coordinate 13,379,197, forward strand.
ACTTTTGAAAAAAATGCTGAGTATCGAAAGTTTTTCATTTTCTTTCAACGCTGCGAAATTTAAAGAACTATCGACGATTCCCAGTACGTTCACACTTGCCCTTGCAAAAGTGCCTGCTTTAAATGATCTTTTAGTCGTATTTTGCATGCTTTAAGTTGCATAATACTATTCGAGAACATGCACAAGACGAAACATACAATATTCCTCCTTTTCCTCTCCTTTTTTATTCGCATGCATACTCTGCTATTCTCAGTTGGGTTTGATTCCCCTTTTTTCGTTACTAACATCGTCATGATATTGGTCGCCGCTATTTGTCTTGCATAACTGTGAATAACGTGCGATGACATTATGACCCTTCAAAGGGCACAGTAAGAGCACAAGACAAGGTAGCATCCATAAGGAAATTGTGCAGGGAAAAAATCCTTAATCCACAATGAGGGACTTCCGACAGGAGACCCACCACTACTTAAAGGCACAAATGTACCACGTTAGAGCATCCACCGCGAGTTAAGTCAAAAAGCCATCAATTACTGTGTACTAAAGGACAATAGCTTTTTGAATTACTGTATATTCATTCACAGTACACTGTCGATCGGATTAGTGCATTTTCTTTATACTTTTTATTTTGGATTTTGGATTTTTATTTTACATTATGTGACTTTTTACACCCAAATTAACGTTTAATTATATATATTTTTAGAAAAAATTGTTAACTTAAAAGATAAGGAATTGAAGTCAAGCTCTCGGTACATAAGGGAACATAAGGGGTAGATTGAAACTTTCATTAATATATTCATTGTAATCCTCCCATCATTTTTAGATATTAGATAATTAGTTCCTTGAATTTTAAAAAAAAAATATTTTGATATTTAATTTAATTTTTTTATATTTTTAGTTTTTTTTATTAAAAAAAAAATCACCATATTCTAACTTAGAAAGAAAAAGTAGTCTCTGAGCAAAATTATAATTATCATAATGGTTAATTTTGATATCAAAACATTCCATAGTGGTCGAATTATGAGTTTCACATACGACTTGTTATTTTTTATATATACTTAGAGCAGACGATGTCGTTCGCCCCATTAAAAAACTTTTTAAAATAAAGGGCTACACGTTGGCCTTTGCTTTATTAAGCCAGGTGTTGGGCTTGGCTTGCATGGCCCAAAAATACCTAACTTGATTTCTTTTTTTTAGTTTTTTTTTAAATAATACATTATTTGTGTGTATTTTTTTTCAAATAGATTTTAGATTTATGTTTTAATTAGATTATGATTATTTTTAAATGATATTGGGTGTATATAATTTTTAAAGAGGTAGATATGATTCATTTGTGATTTTTTTTTTTAATTTTATATAGATTAAGTTTGTTTTTTAGAAAAAAATATTGATTTTGTTATAAGATTTTTCACATATGTAGCCTTGCATTGTTTTTTTAATTATTATTTAATATATTTTATGTATGTGTCAATTTTTATTATAAATTTTATGTGTTTTTCTATTACAAATTTATTTTGATAGAGAATTTATTAAACAAGGTAAATTACCTATATTTTGATGTTAGATATCTTGACTTTTATTGTTTCCTTGATTTTCTCAAAACAATAAAGTTTATTGTTGATGAATTTTTTTACAGGGTAATTCTTCTCTTTTTCTTGTTCATTTTAGAAGCAAGAATGTGAATCTCGATTTCAAGCTGCAATGTTATGGTTTAACAAATGCAATACATTTTTTTATACAGAACTAAGAAAAAAAAATCTGACCAAAATCTAATTATAATATACTTATTTTATTATAATCAATTAAGCAAGTTCCTAAGCTATAAAAAAAACAGAGTAATAATATATGCTTCTAAGCTATATATATAGCTTCTATGCTATAAAAAAACAGAGTAATAATATATGCTTCTAATTCAACTATTAATGTTGAAGAAAATATCCCTACAAAAGAGGAGCTCATCAGCAAGAATTAACCAGAAATGAATAATGTATTTTAAGAGATCAATACAAAGTATTATTTAATTTTTTGAAATTAAAGAAATAAAAGGTAAGATGGGTGAAAAACTATATAGCTAGTTAGTGATCATAACTCTCCAATAAATTAAGGACAAGTTCAAGATTCTAACTCTACCATAAGTAAAGATGATGGATAATCCAGATGCAGTCATGAAATCAAAAGCTTTGGAAGAGGGGAGATAGCTTTCACATTTTTTATGACTGGGGATATCATGCTCTGCTCTCCATTCGTCTGCAGGTCTGCGTAATCTTCAAGATAGCAGAATTCTGATCAATACAAACCAATTACTTGAATATTATATATTTTTTTAAAAAAATATTTATCTTTTTTTAATAATTTTTATGCAAAAAAAATTGATGTGAATCACCTAACTAGTTTATTCTTAAAAAAGAAAAAAGAAAAAGAAAAAGGCATCACTTTCCTTCCAAGTTCTAACATTGGAAGTATTTGAGCCATAATTTCCCAGAAGCTACAACACCACATCAGCAAGTGTAGACAGGGTGAATCAAAGTCGCGCCGCACAGAATTATGAAACAAATAATCTCCTCCTTTTGCATCCCACGGCATCTTAAATGGCTTATGTATAATTTTAAAATCCGAACTAGCCGATAAGTCGACCTGGGATCCAATTAATCTGGACTTGAAACTGGTCCAAGTCTAAGTAAAAATTTACTAGGAAATTGACCTGATAAAACTCAGTCGACCCGGGTAAACTCAACTAAGACCTTGCTACCTTCATTTTTTTGTTCTTTATAAATTTCTTAGAATTTTTCCTTTCTTTATTTTTTCTTCAACCCGGCCCGATTCCTGCTCTGAGTCGGCCGGGTCCTGGGTCGACCCCCCGAGTCGGGCCGGGTTTCAAAACTATGGTTAAAACTGTGATTGAAATTGAGGTTTAACAAAAAGTGTTTTAATGTGTTTGGTTAAGAATGTTTTTGAAATTGAGGTTATATATATATATATTTTGATGGTTTTTAATTTAAATATTATAGATTTAACTATTGCTATTACATCATGAAATAAATAATACTTTATTTAAATTATTTTTTATTATTCAATTAAACTATCTACAATTCCATCACGTATGAAATACATCTGACAAGGACTAGAGTTTCCTTGGTTTCTTGAGCATGCATCAACATCATGTAAAATATAATTAGGAACAAAATTGAGATTACAATCAAATTTTACAAATACTAAGTCATCAATAAAGCACAATTAAAAATAAAAAATTTAATTTAATTTTTTTTTATTAAGTCGAATCCGATTAAATGCATTTAACTTTGGACCGGACTCGATTTAACCGAAATAGTAGAAACATGCACCACTATTCACTTAAGTGAACAGTAGAGACATTCTTTATTGTAAGAGCTCTTCACGGATAAAAGCAGCATTGTGCTGCTTTCAATAAGCCTACATTATAAACACAGAAATTGATGGAGTGCATGAACAACAAATTAAGTTTTATTAATTACCAAACATTTATTTCTGGTGATTAGCTTAAAAAACAGAAGCAATCACGGAAACAAATGATCTCTTAGACTTACACAAGGTGTACTGATTAAACTTACACAAGGGGTAATGAAAAGAGGATAATATTTGCTTTTAATTTTTTTTGTTTAAAAATATATTAAATTAAGATTTTTTATTTTTAAAAATTATTTTATAATATTAACACATTAATGATTTAAAAATTTATAAAAATAATTTTAAATAAAAATAAATAAATAAAAGTTTTTTGAAACGAATGTGATTCCAAACTGTCCTGTCACCCGTCAACAGTTTCTAGTCAAATTTCGAATAGTCGCAACCACCGTCCAACTAGCTAGTCCGTATCAAGTCCCATTATTCATTCATACATGGTTGAGAAAACAAAACCCACCATCTCAAGCACAGCAGCAATCAAGTTCTCTCTTTGAATTCTTTCCCTTGAGAGTTAAGACAGCCCCACTCTCAATCCATGGAATCTTTTGAGGATATTTCTGAGTACCAAAATTACTGGGAAATGACTAGCATGTTTCTGAATGACGAGCTTAAAAGGTACACCCCCTTTCATATTTGCTTTCAGTTGCCAAACGTTTTTTATATTTTTATTTTCCATGTCCATTTTTCTTTTTCTTTTTTTCACACTAGTGCTCAACTTAAGAACAAAAGTTCTTTAATTTTGAGACAGTTGGGCAATGGATCAGGCATCTAGCCAGTACTATGATTCAAGCTCACCGGACGAAGCTGCTTCAGCAGTAGCCTCTAAAAATACAGTTTCAGAGAGGAACAGGAGGGAGAAGCTTAATGACAAGCTCTTGGAACTTAGACAAGCAGTCCCCAAAATCAGCAAGGTTACTTTATAGCTCATTAATAATGACAAGTCATTGACAATCTAAATCATATATTGCAATGATTAATTCTAATATATTGTTTGTTGAATCTCGAAAACTCTTCGGTGTTGTTTTTCATTTATGGGCTGAACTCATTTAGTTGGATAAGGCTTCTACAATCAAAGATGCTATTGACTACATCCAAGATTTGCAAGAACAAGAGACGAGACTCCAAGCTGAGATAATGGAACTTGAATCCGAGAGATCTGAGAAAGATAAGGGTTTCGAATTTGAGAGAGAGCTACCAGTCCCGTTAACATCCAAGAAAACAAGATATGACCACATTTCTGATCACAGAGAGCCCAGAAGTGATCCCATAGAAGTTCATCAAGTAAGTTCTAAACAGTGGAGATATGCCACAATTTTTTAAATATAAAAAAAATAAAAAACAAATCTCTCTCAAGGTATCTCAAACAATTCATTAGTTATGTTAGAACAGTACTTGAGATATCTGTGCTGATGTCCTTGCAGCTTAGGGTCTCGTCCATGGGAGAGAAGACTCTGTTTGTGAGCTTGACATGCAGTCAAGCTAGAGAAGCAATGGTTAGGATCTGCGAGGTTTTTGAATCTTTAAGCCTGAAAATTATTACAGCAAGTGTCACAACTTTCTCAGGGATGGTCAAGAAGACACTCTTGATAGAGGTCCGTCTCTTTTTTCCTCCCCGCCTCTCTATTGTCTCACTCCAAGGGACTGAAATGTTAAGCAATAAGAAATGGCTGCCCAGGATACATGTAGATGTTGATACATAATTTTTTTTTTTTCTTTGATTCCCTGTCAAGTTCCAAAGACGTTAGAACCATCAGTACGCATGAAATGAAATAAATAGATAACAAAAAATTAGTATATAAATTTAAGAGACTGCAAAGCTTTCTTTTGAATGTTCTCAATTCAACTATTAAATTAATATGGTAGAAAAACATTTAAATCATAGCCATCTGATTATTTTGTTTTTCAGGCAGATGTAGAAGAGAGAGATCATCTGAAGTCAAGAATAGAAAGAGCTATTAAGGCTCTAAGTGGTCAATATAACCCTCAAGGCACGTAGCTGATTGAAAATCGAAGGACCACAGCTTTGAGAAACCATATCCAATTATTTTAAACAATCTTTTTCAGGCTCTGTTTTTCTTTAGAAGTAAAATGAAATGACCTTGTCATTCGTATGTTCAAGACTTGCTCAATTCAATAAGAATTACTGTTTGTCTATTGTAACTCAGACTGTGCGATTAGCATTTGATCTTTCTCTCTTTAATAATTACTTGACGGGATCACGTTATGCTCGGTTCTATACTGTGCAAATGACCACTGAGTCAAGTCAAGAAGTCTTCTCTCTATCACCAAACAAAAAAGAAGGCGTCGCTTTCCTTCCAACAATGGAAGTCTTTGAGCCATAATTTCCCAGAAGCTACAGCCTACAGCACCCCGTCAGCAGGTGTGGACAGGGTGAATCAAAGTCGCGCCTCACAGAATTATGAAACAAATATTCTCCTCCTTCTTTTGGTCCCAATCAACCCTGAATTTGACAAAAAGCAGAGGAATCAGTTTACTTCTTGGATCTGTGATGCCAAAAGCATAGTCAAGAGAGATACGTGCACAAATCCAGGGTAAAATGTATTTTAACAACAGGATGACCCTGCATGTGTTAGGGTTATGATGTTGTTTGAGAATATTTGTTATAGTTTTTGACTCACAGGCAGATTTTGGATCGGAGTACGGGCATTTACCTCCCTGGGTGATTTATTTGATGTTTTGTTGCTATGATTCATAGATTGGGAGGCGTCAGAGCAATGCCCCCGCGATACTATAAAAGGGTATAACAAAAAATATATTAATACCTCTAGGATGGTAATTTTCAGCGATTTAGGATATATTATAAATACATACCATATAATTCTATTTTAATATAATAAAAATAAAAAACTTCTGGTTTACCTACCTCCTTAACTATAAGACTGAGAATTATGATATTAACTAACTTGTTAACAGTATCAAAGGTGATTTAAGCCCAATGAGTACGTTTATATACTGGGATAACATTGCAACGATTTTTTTATCCATGGACTAAAGTTGAAATTGAATTAATCATGGGTCCCAATTAGAAATTTGCATCCTTTTGTGTAATCTCTATGGATGTACACAAAAAAGAACATTTTGACACAATCAAAGCACGATTTTCTTTCAAAAAGAGCATAATCTAACTTTTAGCTTTTGAAGGTGTTCACATTTTATTATCTTTGAAGGAAAGTATTTTTGGATAGTCAAGAAAGCTCCACTTACTTTCCATGCACCGACAATAACGTAAATAAGACCAACCTTCCGTCATCACTCGACCCGCCATAACTTAGACATACTAATTGAGTTTCCTTTTCTTTCAATGCTGTAAAATTTCAATGATCTTTCTCATACGGTCTCATGATGCAAAGAACTATAAATCTACGATTCCCCACTTCACACTATCCCTTTCCAAATTGACTGCTCTAAATTGTCTTCTAGCCTGGTTAAAATAAAAAATGTGGTTTCAGTTATTTTTAAAAGTATTTTTTGTATCGAAATGTATTAAACTGACATATTTTTTTATTTTTTAAAAATTATTTTTAAAATCAGCACATCAAAACATAAAATAAATTAATTTTTTACAAAAAAAATAATATTTTTAAAAACTCTACTTGCACCGTGATCCAAACATTCTTGAAGTTAATGACACCTAATAATAAAATAAGAATTTTGAGACCTAGCAATTGGAAATATTATGCAATTACTAGAAATTATTTATATTCCTAGCTAATTGGGAATTCCTAGCTAATTTGGATATAATCTCAATCTCAGCTGCCTTTAATAGTTAGGTTCAATTTACGCCCAAAACACATTTATTTATTTTACGGTCCATCCATGTATTTAATTTTTTTTTATTTTTCTTTGCTTAAAATTCATTTATCTATCAAAATATCTTAGGTGTTATACGGCCAAACTTGCTGATGCATTGCCCCGCGTCACTAGTCTCGTCATATTTCAAATAACCCCTCCCACCGTCCACCTGGCTAGTCCATATAAAGTGCCTTTATACATACATGGCCGAGGAACCAAAACCCACCATCTCAAGCATAATTGCACCATTCAAGTTTTCTCATTGAATTCTTTCCCTTAAGACAGCCCCACTCTCAATCCATGGAATCTTTTGAGAACATTTCTGAGTACCAAAATTACTGGGAGATGACTAGCATGTTTTGGAATGATGAGCTTACCAGGTACTCATCCCTTCTTATTTGCCTTCAGTGGCCAAACCTTTCTTCTATTGTTATTCCATGTCCATGTTTATTTTCAGTGTACTAGTTCCACCTAAGAACAAAAGTTCTTTGATTTTGAGACAGTTGGGAAATGGATCAGGCATCTAGCCAGATCTATGATTCAAGCTCGCCGGACGGAGCTGCTTCAGCATCAGCCTCTAGAAATACAGTTTCAGAGAGAAACAGGAGGAAGAAGCTTAATGACAAGCTCTACGCTCTTAGAGAAGCAGTCCCCAGAATCAGCAAGGTTAGTGTACAGCTCATTAATCATGACATGTCATTAACATTCTAAATCATCTATTGCAATAATTATTTCCAATTTATTGTTTGTTGAATCTGAAAAAAAAATTGGTGTTGTTTTTCATTTATCGGCTGAACTCATTTAGTTGGATAAGGCTTCTATAATCAAAGATGCTATAGACTACATCCAAGATTTGCAAGAACAAGAGACGAGACTCCAAGCTGAGATAATGGAACTTGAATCCGAGAGATCTGAGAAAGATAAGGGTTTTGAATTTGAGAGAGAGCTACCAGTCTTGTTAACATCCAAGAAAACAAGATATGACCACATTTCTGATCACAGAGTGCCCAGAACTGATCCCATAGAAGTTCATCAAGTAAGTTCTAAACAGTGGAGATATGCCACAGTTTTTTAAATATAAAAAAAATAAAAAACAAATCTCTCTCAAGGTATCTCAAACAATTCATTAGTTATGTTAGAACAGTACTTGAGATATCTGTGCTGATGTCCTTGCAGCTTAGGGTCTCGTCCATGGGAGAGAAGACTCTGTTTGTGAGCTTGACATGCAGTAAAGCTAGAGAAGCTATGATTAGGATCTGCGAGGTTTTTGAATCTTTAAGCCTGAAAATTATTACAGCAAGTGTCACAACTGTCTCAGGGATGGTCAAGAAGACACTCTTGATAGAGGTCCGTCTCTTTTTTCCTCCCCGCCTCTCTATTATCTCACTCCAAGGGACTGAAATGCTAAGCAATAAGAAATGGCTGCTTAGGATACATGTAAATGTTGATACAGAACTTTCGATTTCATGTATAAGTAATAACGTAGGTATAAATCATAACCATTTAGTGAAGATCATGAGGTTCAATCTACTTAAAAAATCTTAAAATAAAGGTTGCAAGTGCGGAGAATCGTTAGAATCATCATTTCTACATAGAATAGATAAACATATGTAAAGTTAAAAATAAGACACCATTATATGAATTAGACAGTGAGACTCAAGCAAGATCGGAATAAACTATCCAATTCAATAAAATATAAGTCCTTCATGATAGTATTAAAATATATATAAATATATATAGCTTATATCTTCAAGTACCATTATATGAATTAAACAGTGAGACGAACAATGAACATAAGTTGGTTCTAAACTTCTACAAGACTAGCTTAAAAAGGGCCCGTGCAATTATTTTTTCCACGATGGATTATATATATATAATAACATACTATGTAGATAAATATTTTGAGTCTCATGCTGTAAATCAGAGAAAGAATTGTTCATAAAAAAGATAAATATTGGTTGATTTTACTCATAAATGTTTGGTCATCATCATGGGAGCTGACACTAGTTAATTTGTTTTGCAGGCAGATGTAGAAGAGATAGATCATCTGAAGTCAAGAATAGAAAGAGCTATTAAGGCTCTAAGTGGTCCATATAACCCTCAGAGCATGTAGCTAATAGAAAATCGAAGCACCACAGCTTTGAGAAACCATATCCAATTATTTTAAATAATCTTTTTCAGTCTCTGTTTTTCTTTAGATGTAAAATGAAATGACCTTGTCATTTGTATGTTCAAGACTTACTCAATTCAATAAGAATTACTATTTGTCTATTGTAATTCAGACTGTGCAATTAGCATTTGATCTTTCTCTCTTTAATAATTACTTGATGGGATCACGTTATGCTCGGTTTTGTACTGTGCAAATGACCACTGAGTCAAGACAAGAAGTCTTCTCTCCATTATCAAACAAAAAAGAAGGCGTCCCTTTTCTTCTAACATTGGAAGTCTTTGAACCATAATTTCCCAGAAGCTACAGCTCCACGTCAGCAGGTGTGGACAGGGTGAATCAAAGTTGCGCCGCACAGAATTATGAAACAAATAATCTCCTTCTTTTGCACCCCAATCAACCCTGAATTTGACAAAAAGCATAGGTATTTGTTTACTTCCAGGATCTGTCATGCCATAAGCATAGTCAAGAGAGATACGTGTACAAATCCTGGGTAAAATGTATTTTAACAACAGGATGACCCTGCATGTGTTAGGGTTATGATGTTGTTAGTGAATATTTGTTGAAGTTTGTGATTCATGGACACATTTCAAAGTAGAGTATGTGATTTATTTTTTGTTTTGTTATCAGGAATGATTAATAGATTGGGTGATGCAGGGGTAATGCTTCCGTGAATGTATTAATACTTCTTGGACAGCTAGGTTTTCTTAGACGATGTAGGATCATTATAAATCATGTAATTCTATTACGATATAGTAAAAATAAAACCTTCTTGCTCTTGTAGATGTAGATACATTGCCAATTGCCAAACGCTGATGTGAATTCTGTTATTATAGCATTGTGTTGGCATTTAAAAAATATATATAATAGTCAATGCATATAAACATTACTCAAGCCATTATGGAGTATCAGCCACATAAAGGCTTGGATTTTTGGTGGGGCAATAGATAGCCAAATTGTTGAGGAGAAGTGGCTAAAACCTGGATATTCCATCCTGTCTTGTACCTGGACATTTTTTAACTTGAATTCATCGAAATGTCCCCTGCAACAATTATCATGGAATCTGATACTGATTAGTCCTGCAGGCAGATGTAGAAGAGAGAGATCATCTAAAGTTAAAAATTGATATTATTGTATAAAGTAGCTAAACTAGCTAAAGAAGGAACACATGATCTTATATACAAAAAAAAGAAAAAAAAGAAAAAAGGAGCTAAACGTTAAATAACTGAATTAAAAGTCGCTTAAGCTAGAAGAAGAAATTCTCTATGAAGGTCATTAATTATTAGTCCATTTCGTATGCCTTCTGGTTCGTTGAATAAGTCTCTAACCTTGTGTACCTAAAGTTTCCATCAACTGTAAAGCCAGATAACGTAAAATTAACTCCAAAATTGGATTCCAATACGGCAACTCATCATGGATGATCAATTTGTTGCTAGCCATCCAAACACCCCCTGTAAACTCCATAAGCCAGAATGATGTCAGCTTGATGTTTGAGACTTTCCTCTTACAGGGACACTTCACTGTATCAAAAGCTGTTCTGTAGTACTCGACACGCACCACTGTAACCCTAACTAATGCATAAAACCGCTCAAAAGTCTCTAAAGACTCGTAATAGTGGAGGAAAAGACGTACTCAGCCGATTCTCTTTCAGGAGCACAAGGTGGACAGATTGTTTGCTCAATGTCAGTGAGATTTCTAGTACTTAAAAGATTTAACAGTGTGTCTGCCATTTTTCTTAAGTTCCCAATACTTTTGAATCTCCATTCAACACTGCAAGAAGAAGATCGTTGAGCAGTGAAATCCCTTTTCTTTACTGATCTTGCATGGCTAACAAGACAGAAATAGAAGTTCCTTTGGTGAATTGCAGACGAATAGTGATGGAACATTTATTTTCATTTACTCCCCTATTATCAGTTGGATTTGATCCAATTATTAATTTGGTTAGTATTATCGTCATGATTTTATGCGCTACGTACGGGACCGACCACTATTTATTTCATGTAACTACGAATAACGTGTAATGACATTATGATCACGTGTGACGACATTATGGTGTTTTAAAGGGCACGACAAGAGCATAAGACAACTTCGCCATCCATATAGAAATTTTGCAGTGGAAAAAATCCTTAATTCACGACGAGGGAGTTCGGACAAGAGACCCACCACCAAGGCAGCAATGTGCTCCGTCGGAGCATCCACCACGAGTCAAGTCAAGAAGTCATAATTTTATTCTCAAACAGAAAACAAGGCATTTCTTTCCTAAGAAGTCTTTGAGCAAGTGTGGACAGGGTGAATCAAAGTCGCGCCGCACAGAATTATGAAACAAATAATCTCCTACTTTTGCACACCACAGGATATGAAATTAACTACGTCCCATTCCTTTGTCAAGTATTAGCCCTGGAATTTAAGAATCAAATACAACTGATTTATTTTTAATAAAATATTATTTGCACTTGAAAAACATGTAATATATAGTTTGACGAAATGAAACGGCAAATAATTATCACTCCTACGTTCACACATAAAGTTACTTAAAATAGTAGAGTATAGGACATGAAAAATCTATGGTATATCTTATAGTTTTTATAAAAATAATAAAATAAAAATCATTTGAAAAAAAAGGCAAAATAGTAATGATAAAAATCAATAACAAGTCTGGAAACATTAAAAACACATGCACAAAAATGATATATTAGAAAGCTATAATTTTTTAAATAGGAGCAATCTAAATTTGATTTGTAAGTCAAAAAAAAGAAAGATCATGAAAATGGATTTTCAGAATTAATTTTAATCTAAAAAATAAGCTTCGATGCCTTAATTTTGCATTATCATTATTCTATGAAGCTTTACATTAGCATTTCATATTCATCATTTATTTTTAATTGAACTCTCAAATGAAATGCTATGGCCTATTATAGAAGTGATGTACCTTTGAACAGGGGCGGAGCGAGGTATATTTTACAGGGAAAACCAAAATTAATATAATAATATATATTATTAAAAAGTTTATTTATTTAAATTAAAAATATTAAATAAAAAAAAAATTTAAAATGTTTTGCAGGGCCGGCCCCTGCTTGCCACCCCTGCCTTTGAACCTAATTAACTTCTTAAGCTTTAGTCGGTGGATCATATCCATATACTCATAAATGAAACATATATATCACATTGTAATCCAGCTAAGATTGATGGTTAACTTGAAAATGATAGCTGCCCGATTATTATGCCCTAGAAGATTAAACTGATATACGATAGTTTTTTTTAATAATAATTTAGAAAATATGAGTATGTAATGAGGTCTTAAATTAGAGAAGACAAGGATGGAATGTTTTTGAAAATAAATATGATTTCATATTCATCATTTTTTTTCGTTGCAGGGCTATTCTAATTTCATGATGACCTTAATTGTGGGTATGGCAAGTTTACCTGGGTGGGCTCAAGTTTTTATTTTTACTTATAAAAACAAATTTTTAAATTTTTTTCCATTTTATGATTCAACATTGTTTTTTTTTTTTTAAGAAAAAAAAGAATAGGTGTTGTTATTTCCTTAGTTTTACTTTTTTTCGGGTTATCTCAATCTCATAACCTGAACCCATAAGTTAGGCGGGTTGACTCGAGCAGCCTGAAATTTTTTTTTTAAAAAACTTATAATTGCTATTTTTTTTCTTTTGTATGTTTATTTTTTCAATTTAATTCTTTAACGTTTGATTAGTTCAAAATTAGGTTTTGATGTTTTTTTTAATTTATTCTAGTCAAATGACTCGGGTCACATGTTTAATGGGTTAACAAGATTGACATCGTTTTTTTATATTTTTTTTCCATTGCTCGACATTGTTTTTCTCTGTTTTTTTTTTTTAAGCTGGTTTTGGTTGGTTGAATATTATTTTTTTCTTCAATTTTAAGTGTGTGTGTATATATATATAAAAGTTGATGTGAACACTTTATTAGATTTTAAAGAAGCATATTCATTTCATCAATTTCCAGGACGTGTTATGATATGGTTATAACGATCGTAATTTACACCATTCGTAATTCCAAGTGATAGGGAATGTATCAATGACAAAAACACAATTTACAATTCGTAATTCACGCCATTCGTAATTGCTTGGAAATTTATTGCAGTAATTGATTTATTTTCTCTTTGAAAAGATGGACAATTGACATCCAAATCGATACTGGCCATTTACTTTATCGGCGAAGAACTTTTCTCGGCTGGTGCATCTACAAGGATTCAAAAACACCACGGAGGAGGCAAGGAATTATTGTTGGTACCTCCAAGGAATTCAGAAGAATCTTGTCGTACCTTGGTTGGGGACCGTCTCCTGCCTGAGCAAGTTGTGTTCTTGTGGGTGTTTTTAATTGCAATTTTAAAAAATTAGATTTTTGAAAACTATTATAAGATAACTTTTTATAGGTAAAATAAATGAAAATCAAGTCTTCATTAATGAAAAACAAATTTTCATGATTAAAAAAATAAATTATTTGAACTCTTACAAAATCTAGTTTAAAACGTAATTATATGTGAGAGAAAAAAAATGAATGAATGAAAGACAATAGCCATGTGCAATTAAAAAACTAATTTGCTTCTCTAAATACTTGACTGAAGCTAACTGATTTTAAAGATTTGAGAGGGTGTTTGAGAGTGTGATAATTATTGATTTTTAAAGTATATTTTGTTTGGAAATGCATTAAAATAATAATTTTTTATTTTTTAAAAAATATTTTTAACTTCAAAATATCAAAACAATTAAAAAAAATAAAAAAAATTAGCAAAACAAATTAAAAAAATTAGGAAACACAAGTTGCACCGCAACCTCTTATAGCTAGCATGGATATAGAATTAAACAAATCTGAAACCTCCAAAGCATAGTTTTGAAACCCGGCTCGACGAGTCGATCCGGGACCGGAACCAAGCCAAGTTTAATAAAAAATAAGGAAAAGCAAAACCCGAGATGACTCGACAGGTTGACCTGGCAACTTGGTTGATAGGCCAAGACTCGGTCAAAATCTGGTTGCAATCCATTGATTTTTTTTTTTTGATTAAAACTATGTAATTTTGATTTAATAAAAAAAAAATTTAATCCGGTTAAAACCCGGATTTTAGACGAGACCAGCCCCTTGCCGGGTTTAAAAAGCTCCAAAGCATCAAAGCCACAACATTGTCGGAGTAAGATTCTATAATCCAGCTAACCTGCAGTGAGAATAAAGATGCAGCGCTAATTTCCATGGCCTTTTTAATTGCGGTATAGCTCAGCTTCATTGGATTCCATAATAATTGTTATTACCTAATTTCCGACCCTATTTTTCAAAAAATTTCAAAAGAAAAACCATTCGTAATTTCAACTTTCCATTCTGGATTGCATGAACACCATTCGTAATTGCTTTGAAATTCATCGCAATAATTGATTTATAGTGTCTTCGAAAAGATTGACAATTGACATCCAAATCGATACTGGCCATTTACTTTATCGGCGAAGAACTTTTCTCGGCTGGTGCCTCTACAAGGATTCAAAAACACCACGGAGGAGGCAAGGAATTGTTGGTGGTACCTCCAAGGAATTCAGAAGAATCTTGTCGTACCTTGTACCTTCCCACTCCCAAATACACCAAACTTGGAACTCAGAACTACTCTAAAACTATTCTATGATCTCCCCTAGCTCAAGTTTTGTCCCACAAGTTTGCCGATCAATGAATTAACTTAGATTTATTTCAACACTATTTTTAAAAAATGTTGTTTAAAATTATTTAAGTGACATACGCGAGGAATAATCAGGTTGCTTTCTCAAAACGATATACATTAGCAGTGAGGTCCCTAGGAAAGCGATGCATGCACTTATCAAAATAAATACATGGATGCTTTGCGAGCACGCCGATGATTATTCCTCCGGCCGACGACAACAAGTACTCTTCTGTGCCCGAAATTATACATTGTTAACGGTCTTCTGTTTCTCATTTCGATGACCAAGCCTTAACTAGTAATTATTAAGGGTGTGATTGGACTGGGTTTCTAAAAATTTTAAATTTTATTTTACTTAAAATAAATTTTTTTCAAGTTTTCATATCATTGCTGATATTAAAAAGTATTTTTTTAAAATAAAAAAATTTTATTTTAATTTATTTCTAAATAAAAAATATTTTAATTAAACCGTTATCACCAAAGCATCCTAAAGCTATAAACTATATAATTCAATAGCCTTTTATACAATACAAAACAAGGAATTTTCATCATATTTGTTACACAACTTAGAAATTGATTTGGAAAAGGCTCTAGATAATTAAATCAGCCTATAAGTCATCAGATTAACTCGGAACAACCATAATTATTAAAACAACATTTTTTTTTATGTTAACCTGACTCGAAACCTGATTTGATTGAGTTTCTAATTAAATTGGATGGGATAATAATTGACAAAATTCGATTGACCCCTTAAATTTAATCAAGTGAAACATATCATTAAAAACGTCAACTAAATTTTACTAAGTCAATATCTTACATAGTACAACTATCTATAGTTACATTTCATAAATATTTTAAAATCTTGTAATTTATTTTCAAAATTTTACTTTTCTGTTAACAAAAACTCTCATAAAAAAGTCCCACTGCCAATGAACTGTTTACTTCGCCTAATTTAAACCTAAGATTAAATATTTCATCATTAATTCCGTAACTAATTCAAATTTTGTCTAGGATTTAGTTTCCTCCCTTCTGAAGAAAATTTTCCTCCTGTGAAGGGTATCTCTTTATCACCTCAAAATCCCTTCTCTCTCAATTCGTTTTTCTTATTTCCTCTTATCCCCCTCTTTGGTTCTATTTAGGCATGCTTATGAGTATGATAGAAATTATTTTTAAAAGTATTTTTTATTTAAAAATATATTAAAATAATATTTTTTATTTTTAATATTAATATATCAAAACGAATAAAAATTTTAAAAAATAATCTAAAACAAAAAAGTTTAAAATTTTTTAAAATCGGAACCCCAATCACAACCCACATTACCCATCTCTTATTTTCCAAGACTCGAATGTGTGCCTGCCTGTTTGTGGTCATTAATATTCTTGAAAGCGCGTTTTCTATTAGTTTGATGTCTCCAGAGGTAAGCTATGCATGCATGCATTGCATGTATCAGAGATTGCTTTGTTAACAAGTCAATTTTTGAAAGACTTGTCTTCCTGCTGTGGCCGAAATTACAAATTGTCAAAGCTATTTTGTTTCTCATTTTCAAAACAAAGACTCGACTGCTAATAAGCATCTTATCCTATCCAAAACAACGGATTTTTATCATAATTGTTAGATTGGAGACCAGCTCGGAAAGATCCTGTGTCATTGGGTTGCTCATCAATTTGCGGGTTTTTTATTTAGTTAATTTGGATCAATTAATTTTATTAAATCGAGAATATTTCACTCATTGTTTTTTTCTTGGCATTGATTTAATTGAGTTTAAATCAAGTTTAATCAAATCATCTATATTATTAAAAATCTAAGGAGATTAATTTAGATTTAATCAAGTTAATAACTTGTTTAATTTAATTATAAATTAACTCGAGATAATGAACTTGTTAGATAAGATATAATTAATGAATATGATTTTAACCCATAGTTGTACCTTCCCACTCCCCATACAGCAAACTTGGGCTTCACTGTTATTTTCTTGCCTTTGCCATTTTTTATGAGATCTGGCCGAAATTGTGTAGATTTAAGGCTCTTCTGTTTCTCATTTAGTAACCAAAGAGAATAACATATACGCACTTAATTTGTACAAATCCAAAACGCAGGGACCCCAAGCTTATTGCTAGCCAAGTGTGTGAGCACCAGACAAAGCAGACTGCTTAATCAAGCATCACCATTAAGCAGTAGTGCTTAATTAGCTGACTAGAGTATGGAAGGAAAGTTGAACGGGAATTATAGCGGTTAAAGAATAATATAAATTATATTTTGAAATTTTATCTTATAGTTTAAGTTATTGGATTTAGATGGTTTTTTGACATAGTATTAAAGCCTTAATGATTAAATTATCATGAGTTTGAATCTCACAATTTTTATTTATTTAATAAAAATTAAGTTTAGGGTAAAATGAACATATGCAAGTTTCAAACCCAAAAAGCTTTTATTTTGTTAAAGAATAATATAAATCATATCCTAAAAACTCACCTAATAATTTAAGCTATTGAATTGAAATGATTCTTGATATAAGCCACATTTCTAGTATAGTTCCATTACATTAAGTATTTTTTGAATATGTTATTTGATTCTACCTTCCGTTTTGTCTGTATGCTACCAAATTAGTTCTTGCTGGCTAATTGGTTCCTTAGCCAGATATTCATGTGTATTTATTGGGTTCTCTCTTTGTTTTTATTTTCAGTTCCTTTCATCTGGTCAAGAGCCACAGGTATAGTTATCATTGAAAAAGATTGAATTACAGCGAAAATTAGTGATTCCGTCGCTAAATGCAGGTATAATTAGCGACGGAACTCTAATGATATAAATTATAGCATTAATTTAAAAAATAATTCTAATTTCCATCAATAATTATGTCACAGATATATTTTAAACAACTTGCAAACTAATTTTAAATTTTTATTTCCCTTTTAACCGAAATCCTTGTAAAAATGAAATCAAATTAGGGATAGAATATTTCATCAATAATTTTGTTACTCATTTAGATTTTATCTAAAATTAGTTCTAATTCAATGGCCTTGTATACAAATACAAAACAAGAAATTTCATCATAATTGTTACACAACTTAGAAATTAATCTGAAGAAGATTCTGGATAATTAAATCAATCTATAAATCATCAAATTAACTTGGAATAACCGTTATTATTAAAATAACGTTTTTATTCTCACTGTTAACTTGATTGAAAACTTGATTTGATTTAATTTCTAATTAAATTAAATAAGATATTAATTAATAAAAACCGGTTGATCCAGGTCAAATATATTATTAAAAACCTAGAAATCAACGAAATTTTACCAAGTCAATATTCTACCTAGTACAATTAAAAACCTTGTCCCGATCAAACTTAGATCTCGAGTTTCACATGTGAATCTGACCCCCCAGAGCCAATATTTGTACAGTCCCTATACAACATAAAACCGAACAAGGGCTTCACTATCAGGGGGTCATTTTCTTGACTTTGCCATTTTCTTTTGTGACCCGGCAAAAATTATTCGAGGCTCTTCTATATCTCATTGAGTTAATTAGTATTTAAAATTATAATACTAATTATTTTTAAAAGTAATGTTTAAAAAAATATATATGAAAAAAATATATTTTTAAAATATATTTTTAATTTCAACACATATAAAAAATTAATTTAAAATAAAAAAATAAAAAAATCTCAAAGATGCTTTTCGATAAAAAAAAAAAAAAACAATCACAGTCAGTACCCAAAGAGAATGACATCCTTGTTCCTTATTGGCCAGAATTTCAAAATGCAGGACCCCAATTTTGTAACTAGCCAAGTGTGTGTGTGTGATCTCCTCCATGCCCATAGGCACCAGACAAAGCATGCAGTAGTGTATATTTGCTTTAATTAGCTAACTAGAATACAGAAGAACAGTTGACCGAGGAATTAATAACAGTTGACCGAGGAATTAATAGGCCGCAGTGTATGGTGGGTTTTGAATATCTTGTTTGCTTCTAGTTTTTGTTTTGTGTAGATGCTCGTGAGTCTGTTCTTTGCTGGCTAATTGGTTCCTTGGCCAGTTCATGTTATATTCCAATTTGTTTTCCTATTTCATATATATATATATATATATATATATATATATATTGGGTTTTAATATATTTTTCTGTTATTTTGTTTCAATTTTAATAATCAGCAACGATCACTTTTTTTTAGTAAGTCAGATGAGTGTCTTTGGAAATGTAGTTGTTATTGTTTTTAAAAGAATTTTTCACTCGAAAAAATATATCAATAATATTTTTTTTATTTTTAAAAAATTATTTTTTAAATTATTATATCAAAATGATTTAAAAATTTTAAAAACATATTAATTTTAAAAAAAATTAAAATATTTTTAAAATTCAATAACAAACACGATCGAAACATCTTAGTAGTGGTGGAGGCAGGCTAGGCCACTGAAAACTGACTAGGACCACCGCTATTATAATGATCAGGAATTACAGACAGATATTAGTGATGGAAATAATCTGTTCATTAAATATGGATTGAATTAGTGATGAAACTCTGACGTAATAAATTTCATTGCTAATTACAACAATAAAGAGACTAATTTTAGTAAGTAATCTTGTCAGGAATGTTTTAAATAACTTGAAAAAAATATTTTTTAATTATTTTTTAAAAATAATCTCTATCGATCCGTAGCTATATGTCATAAATATTTTTAAATTTTGTAATTTATTTTCAAAATTTTACTTTTCCGTTAACAAAAATTCTCGTAAAAAAGAATTTAAACTACAGATAAAATATTTCATCATTAATTCCGTAACTAATTCAAATTTTGTCTTGGATTTAGCTTCCTCCCTTCTGAAGAAAATTTTCCTCCTGTGAAGGGTATCTCTTTATAACCTCAAAATCCCTTCTCTCTCAATTAATTTCACTTATTTCCTCAAATTCCTCTCTTTGATTCTATTGAGGCATGCTTGAGAGTGCTATAAAAATTATTTTTTAAAATATTTTTTATTTAAAAATAATATATTTTTTATTTTTTAAAATTTATTTCTAACATTAATATATCAAGATAATTCAAATAATTATTATTATTTTAAAAAAATTTAAAAAATTTTAAAAACACAATTTGATGGAATCCCAATCACAACTCATATTACCCATCTCTTGTTTTCTACAAGACTCGAATGTGCCTGCTTGTTTGTGCTCATTAATATTCTTGAAAACGCGTTTTCTATTAGTTTGACGTCTCCAGGTAAGCCTATGCATGCATTGCATTTATCAGATATTGCTTTTTGAATGACTAGTCTTCCTGCTGTGGTCGAAATTACAAATTGTCAAAGCTATTTTGCCTCTCATTTTCAAAACAAAGACTCGACTGGTAATTAATTTGTACAGTTCCAAAACGCAGGAACCACAAGCTTATGGCTTGCCAAGTGTGTGAGCACCAGACAAACCAGACTGCTTAATTAAGCAGTAGTGTTTAATTAAGCAGACTGCTTAATCAAGCATCCCCATTAAGCAGTGGAGTATGGAAGGAAAGTTGAACGGACCGGGAATTATAGGCCACATTCCTAGTGTGTGTAGTTCCATTACATTAAGTACTTTTTGAACATGTTGTTTGCTTCTAACTTTTGTTTTGTCTGTAATCTATATGCTACCGAATCAGTTATTTGCTGGCTAATTGGTTCCTTAGCCAGATATTCATGTGTATTTATTAGGCTCTCTCTTTGTTTTTCGTTTTTCTTCGTTTTTATTACCAGTTCCTTTCATTTGAACAAGAGCCACAGGTGTCGTTATCATCGAAAAAGGTTTAATTACAGCGAAAATGAGTGATTCCGTCGCTAAATGCAGGTATAATTAGCGACGGAACTCTAATTATATAAATTATAGCATTAATTTAAAAAGAAATTCCAATTTCCAACAATAATTATGTCACAAATATATTTTAAACAACTTGAAAAATAATTTCAAATTTGTATTTCCCTTTTAACCGAAATCCTTGTAAAATAGAATTCAAATTAAGGACAGAATATTTCATCAATAATTTTGTAATTACTCGTTCAGATTTTATCTAAGATTAGTTCTAACCTCAAAAATCCTTCCTTCTCACTTCCTTTCTCTTATTTCCTCTCACACTCTCATTCATTCTAATTGTTTTTCTTAAATGAAGAGCAATATATGATTTCATTTTATATTAATACCAAAAAATAGAATATTTGGATTTTTATTTCTTAAGATTTTATTTCAATTAGAAATGGAATTAAAAATCCAATAAAAATAATAAAAAAATACATTATTTGACTTCAATTATATTTATACATCTCATTCATACATATATATAGATGATAAACTAGATCTCAACTAATTACAACAGGTGGCCTATGCCAAGGAATGTTTTGATCTGTGCCCACAACTAGAAAATTGATTATTTTCAATGGTAGCAAATCTTTCTTTCACGACCTGTGTGATTATAATGTACAACTTCCTTGCAACGAAAGATGTTCTTGTTGAAACTAATGCACCATGGACAGTTGTCTTGCTCCTAGCTAGCTAGCTAGCTAGCTACACGACCACTGCATGTTAGATAATCACAAGAGTCAAGCTAGCATAATGATCTTGCCATGGCACTGCTCAATATCTTTTATCACGCTGAAAACATAAATAAAATAAATATTGTATTATAAGTGGTTTCAGAGGCACAAGAGCTGCAAACAGTTGGATGTGGGGACTTTTTTCCAATACGTGGAAGACAGGCAGAAAATAGCCCCTGAAATATTTGTGGACAGCACATTTCTCAGTGTTCTTCTTTTTCGTTTTCTTAAAGACTTTTTTTCCCCTTCCTCTTCTGGTCATTCTTAACTTGTCATCGTAATCCGATTCAAGTTTTGTAGGCTTAAAACATCCAAGAATAGTTATTATTAATTACTTAGAAAGCATAGTTAGAGGAGGTTGTAAGATTCCAACTCACGACAGTATAAAAATTTCTTTATCAAAACTCTAACGTCATATTAAAAAAAATAATTTAACGAATTACAAAAATAATTTTATATTACTCTTTGAATCCCCGGGGATAGCTCACGCTGTCTATATAAAGAAAGCCCACAAACCCTGCATGGGTGTGCAAGCAAAACACACTCTACATCACAAGCAAGATTCATTGAGCTCTCTCTCTCTCTCTCTCTCTGTCCTTCAACACAGCCCCACCTTTCCATGGAAATTATCGACAATCATTTGGAGTACCAAAACTACTGGGAGACTAACAGGTTTTGGAATGAAGACCTTGATTATAGGTACCCTTTCTCACATTGATTCTTGCTTTTGACGTTCAAACTCTTTACTTATTTTGTAGTTTCTGTTAAGTTTATCAGTTTTTCACTACAGAGTTTTCAACTTAAAGAAGTAGTTTAATTTTGATACAGTTGGGAAATGAATCAGCAATTTAATGTCGGGTACTATGATTCAAGCTCACCGGATGGAAATACTCAGACAATAGCATCCAAAAATATTGTTTCAGAGAGGAGCAGGAGGCAGAAGCTTAGTGACAAGCTCTTGGCACTTAGAGAAGCTGTCCCCAAAATCAGCAAAGTATTTCACTAATCATATATACACATATATAAGATTTGACCCAACGTTTATTGATCAATAATTCCAATGTCTATTACTTCGTTTGTATGATTTGAAAGGTTATTAATATTCTTTTCTTTCTGGGTTTGCAACATTTAGCTGGATAAGGCTTCTGTAATCAAAGATGCTATTAAGTATATCCAAGATTTGCAAGAACAAGAGAGGAGACTCCAAGCTGATATAAGGGAACTTGAATCCAGGAGATTGGAGAAAAATCATACTTATGACATTGAGGATGAGCTGCCAGTCTTGTTAAGATCAAAGAGAACAAGATATGACCAGATTTATGATCACTGGCTGGCCAGAAGTACTTGTCCTATTCAAGTTCATGAAGTAAGTGATTCTCTCGACCTTGCAAAATAAATATCCCACAATTTCCTTCTTTCTTTATTTTATTTTATTTTTTGTGGTGATGATTGTGCATTAAAACAAGCACAAGCCAACAAGAAAATGACTAGTGCTAACAAAAAAGCAGAGATGACAACCTGGAGACATCCTATCTTGCCTTCCAATGCTTTCTCTTGCTAAGCTATGAGCTAAATCATTTTCCTCCCTTGGAACATCTCTGAGAGTGACTTTACCCTCTAATGTAATTGAAAATAGATTTGAATTCATTCTGCACTCTCCATGGTCTTCCACTAGATCTCTTAACAAGCTCATAGCATTAGAGGAGTAAGTTTCTAA
Organism: Populus alba x Populus glandulosa; assembly: GCA_033617975.1. Taxonomy (NCBI): domain Eukaryota; kingdom Viridiplantae; phylum Streptophyta; class Magnoliopsida; order Malpighiales; family Salicaceae; genus Populus; species Populus alba x Populus glandulosa. The sequence continues at coordinate 13,402,558 of CM066160.1, forward strand.
AATCCACTCCGCTTCCTTTGCCAGTCTACAGAAGATCAAAGAGTAGATATCATCCCGCTAATTGCACCTCAAATGATTCGTATCAAGTTTAATTGTGTGTTACTTATGGTACACTGTTTGGTGTTGTTTTTCAGCTTAGTGTCACTTCCATGGGAGAGAAAACTCTGTTCGTGAGCTTGACATGTAGTAAAACAACAGACGCGATGATTAGGATTTGTGAGGCTTTTGAACCTTTGAAGCTGAAAATTATCACAGCAAATATCACAACTCTCTCAGGGATGGTTAAGAAGACTGTCTTGATAGAGGTCAGCATCTTTTCTTCTTCCTCACCTCCATCATTTCAATTCAAGTGACACCAATATTGTGTGGTGGATAACATACTTCAAGTACTGGAAAAAACTCATATGGTGCCAAATTATAATTTATAAACTAAAAGGTTGAAAAAGTTGTGGTTTTGATTTTAAGAAAACAAGAAAGAGCTTTCCCACAGAAAGTAAAATGGGGCCAGTGATCTTGAGAGTAGATAGTTATTCATTTAAAAAATTAAATATTGACATAAATTGTTCAAAGAAAATATTTTCTTATAGCACAATTGAAATTGTGCCAAGAAGTTATATATTCAAACTTCGTCGTGATCATGAAAGTTGACAGCAGTTTTGTGTCTTGCAGGTAGATGAAGAAGAGAAAGAGCATCTGAAGATAAAAATTCAAAGGGCTGTAGATGCTCTTAGATCCACATATAATCCTATGATGAGCATCTAAATAATGGCAAATCGAAGAACAATTTCCCTAAAGCCTTGTGTTGGAATGCTAAAATCTAAGTACAACCCTATCCATAAGTTGTTCTTTTTTTTTTCTTTTTTCTTTTTTGGTATCAGGCAGGAGCTGTGCCTTTTCCAGAATAACTGATTGGCTACTGTGATTGATCGATATTGTACAATTATTGTTTAGTTTCTCTCAGTTGAAAAAGTTTTTGACTGTCAAACAAATTAACCATTTGCACCCCTTTAACCCGTCACTGCTTAGCTTCTTGTTTCTTCCTCCTCCATGGACGTGCACAAGCTGATTTCTTGGTTCAACTTCATTCGAAGAACATTTTCTTTCCACGCAAAGGTCGACGTAGGGAATTAACTAGGCATGTGAAAACAGAATCGATCACTTTATTTACAGAAAGCATTTCAAAATTATGGATTTAACACATAGTTTAAGATAGAGAAAAGTTTGTCTTTTTGTTAGTCAAAGAATCTTTCAGGTTTCCATGGACAAGCAACAACGTAAATAAGACTACACTATACTAACTATTTATTACGTGATACAATAATAAAAAGTTAGAATCACGAGGTTTGTTCTCCTATGATTTTATATTTAAATTCTATAATTATTAATATAATAATTAATAAAAATTTATATAATCATTAACTTTAAAACTAATAAAATTAATTAATATATATTCCTCTGAATATCCACATTAATAATAAAAAACAAAACCCACACTATCCAACTGGACCCCATTAATTAATGTTTTGTTGTTGCATACACTCCTCCAAGTTATTTTTCATTCCAATTTTGTGTCCTGTTTCTTTCAATGATTTCAACAAGTTCTATGAAGCTTCTCATTTTGCAAAGCTAAAACTAAAAATATTTATAAATAACTTTGCTTTAATCCACACTGTCAAAAAAATCCTAAACCCATCGTTATCTCTTTTTTATAAAGAAAAAAAAATAATTTCATAAATATTAATTAAACTTTTAGTGATTAAATATTCATTATAAACCTAATATCTATTTTTCAATAGCTGAACTCAACTATTACCAATTAAAATAAAACGATTGGCATAAAAAAATTCAATAAAATTATTTAATAATTAAGTTTTATAATTTTTTTTAGTTTGTTTTCAGTAAAATTATCATGATATCATCATCAAGTCATAAATTTTGCATGTTAAACTCGGATGAGCTCAAATCAGATTAATTTTTTATTTTTTTACATTGTTAATTTTTTCTGTCAATTCATCTATTGTTCGATTTATTTTATACTGGAGTGTCTTTATATATATATATATATATATATATATATATATATATATATATATATATATATATAAACATTTACATCACTAGAACACCTAAGCAAGTGTGGATAGACTGAATCTAAGTCGCGCCGGATACAATGGAAAGCCAACGACTCTCCTCTTTCGATAATTTAGGAGTTAAATGGATGACGACGTCTTTTGATTGCTATTCAATTTTTTAATTATATTTTTAATAAATTTTCAGAAAAATAGTAAAAAATACAGTATTGTTTTTTTACTTTTTTAATATATTCTCAGAAAAATTTAAATTTTTAAATATATTTTGAACGCTTTTAATTTTTAATATTTTAATTTTATAATTATTTATTTTTCTTGTTGAGTTGAAATTTTAAATAAGTATGAATTTTACTTATTCTCTAACTATATACTTGTGGAATGATCAAATGTAATTGTTAATTTAAATAATAATTTTTGTATTATAACTTCAATACGAATAATTATTTTCATCCAATCTCATATTTATAGATTGAAATGAATCATTTATATAAGTAGCTATAATGAACAAACAAAGAATTGAATGGGAAAAAAAAATACAAAATTATAGAAACTAAATCTTCTTCAAATAATATGAAATAGCAGGATGCACGTTGCGGCTATCCTGTACGTGGGTGGCTAGAAAAAGTCTTGCATTTCGTTCTGACAAAGCTATGGATACTGAAGCACGCTTCATCCAAATGACAGAAAAATTCAAAAGAAAATCTTCATAAACTGGCATGTGCACCTTACTTTCTCGTATTAATTACTGTAGCTGTCTTTTCCTCGTGCATCTTTCATTTTTCTATACAAGTGCATCAAAGCAAAACTAATACTGTTCCCCCTCCCCGATGTCTCCATGGAAGAGGATCATACAGGTGGCTTCTTATAAATTTGGGATCCCTGCATTTGAAACTTGTTGCCATTAAGGACTTTTTGGTTCAAACGTACGTGAGAAACAGAAGACGTTCACATGATCGCTAAATGGACACGAGATAGGTATTGGGGAAATCAAGAAGATGGTCCAGGATAATTATGAAGTGCATGGTGTGCGTGCATTGACAGTATTTTGATTTTAAGGTGCACGTGTTTCGATATAAGATGCATGTTCTTATGTATTTTTATTTGACATATATGTACAAAAGCTTATATATAATGATGAACAGTATTATTTTCAATTTAAAAGCTTAGTTTGATGGATTATAAATATATCTTTTATATGAGCACCTCTAAATTAATGTCTACGTGAGATATTTAACGGCTTACATGATCTCCTTGTATAAAAGTTTCTGCCCATTGGAACATGCACAACCTCCCTCCAGCAAATTGATATTTAACCATGTGTGTTTCTTTGCTAGAAAATAAGTTTTTTTTTTTTTAAATAGTAGTTTTTTCTTAAAATAGATTTTTGAAAAACAAATTATTTCTTGATATTTGATAATGTCATGAAAAATAAGCTAAAAAATAACTTTTTAATTTTTAATTTTTTTTAAGTTTATAAAAAGAATTAGGATCAAAATTTATATAAAAATAAAACTAAATCAAATTATAATGGATGAAATTAAAAAAAATATATTAAAAACCAGATTTGATATAATCAACAAATAACAAGATATTTCTGAATTTTCTACAACTTCTACAAAGTATTCTCTACTAAAAATAAAAATAAAAATTCTTTGGAGTAAAAAGTGTTTTTCTCTTACTAATTTTTATAAAAATAAACAAACATGGAAAAAAATTTCAAATAATTTTTAATAAAGTATTTTTCATTAAATAAACTCGCTAAGTTAATTTAAAGTATAGTTTTTTGCTCAACCTTCGGGAAGCAGGCAAAGTGATGATTAGGCACTCATCACAACCCGAGTCATCTTCTCGATTACTATAAAAAAAAAAAATCACAACCCCAGTCATCGGCTTATATGCTAGTTGTTGAGGAGCTGTCTGTGATTGGGACGATGCATGCACTAAGCTAAAAATCTTGTTTGATGCATTGTATATCGATCTTCATATCAGCACTTAATTTATTTTTCTTGTTTCTTTCAACATGAAATACTTACCACTACCTGTGTGCTTGAAAGTTGAAAGTAAACAACCAGGCATGTCGTCTTAGTATTATATATTGTCGTAACATAAATTCTCTTAACATTATTTCCACCAGGACAGCTTGTTGTCTCAAGGTTCATAGCATAAAAGCAGCCAAGTCTTAAAGCAGGAGGCCCTTCATCAAAATCGAAAAGTCGTCGCACAGAACGTTGTAAGAATGTAGTTTTGAAAATGACTGAATACTTATTCCTCACAGTTACTGCTTTTGATGCAGCTAAACCATTGGCAAGATGAGTTTACTGATCTGCACCTGTAACTGAAAACTTGTCAATATCATGAGACATATAATCTTTGAAAGATTCAAAGATCATTGCGGGATCATGGAATCGTAAATGGCATTTAAAATCAAAAGAAAATGACAACACCTGTCAATGCATGCATGCATGTATACATTTTGGGGCTTTTTCATGAAGATGAGAACTAGAAGACGACCATTGACAAAATGTAGCTTCTGAGAAACACTGTTTATTTTCAAGAAATCAATTATCCTGTTAGTCAATGGTCACCGAAACCCCATTTGATAGGGTATTCTAGCTTGGGGACTTCACCAAAATCTTCTTGCTTTGAAAGTAACATATTAAGGGAATCTTGGATTTCAAATAGGGTCCAGTTTTCTATCTTTATTGTTTTTCGCCTGCGTCCCTTTCCCCTTCCAACCAAACCTCTGACTAAAATTTTTGTTGAAAATGTTTGGTGACTCAGCTTAAATATACAACCAATCAATTTGTTACTGAAATGTACAGCCGCAATTAAGAGTCTTTAGAGTATGATAAGGGTTGTTTTTTAAAGTATTTTTTACTTAGAAATATATTAAAATATTTTTTTATTTATTTATTAAAAATTATTTTTGAAATTACTATATCAAAATAATTTAAAAACACATTAAAAAATTAATTTAAAGTAAATATAAAAATTTTAATTTTTTTTAAAAGTGTTTTTGAAATGCAAAAATATGCATGTCATATTGATCACAATTTTTTTATTATATATAATTGATTCGGTCATAAATCTTTTTTTTAAAAAAAAAATATGTTTTTAAACAATTTATATGTCATTATTTTTAGAAACAAGATTAGTCTTGTAGCTGCTGTTTTGCTTTTATATATAGGTTCATGCATCCGGTCATTTTGTACCAGGATTTTTATAATTACTCTACTTAATCATATTGTTTTAATGATTCGTAAAAGAAACATAGAGAGAGATTGAGGAATACAAGGAGTGAGCCACCAAAAATTTGGATTCTTTTTGTGTTTGGTTGCAAGGAAAGTGTAGGTGATTTGAAAGAAAATGATGGTGAACTAGAATTTTGTTAATATATTGAGAATTTATTTTTTCCTTTTCAAATTTCACATCTCACATTTATTTTTTCGATGATGTTTCTTCAAATCAATCAACATTTTAACATTTGTCAACTTTATCTAAAATATCTGGCGACATGGCCACATGTTATCATTTAATGATAAATTTGAAAAAAAATAATCTAAAAGCATATATGTCTAGAATCAGAAATTTAATTTCTTGAGGAAACAATTATATAATTTTTAAAAAAATTAATTACATTAAGAAAATATCAAGAAAACAAAGATGAAATATGTGATTAATTCTCCATGGATGGAAGACAACTTTTGGGGTTTTCATAATTTGTTTCTTAATTTTACCATGTCCTGGAGCAGAGAATGACAGGTTGTCAGTATTTGTAATTGAGATTGTGCTATTAATGTTTAATATTTTTGTTTAATAAGTAGTTGGAGTTGCTTGTTTGCAAAAATTAAATGAACTAGAGTGTCTTTAAAGAAAGGCCCAGGTAACAAATAAGAATGATATAGTTCAACTTGGATTCACCGCTAAAAATAAAAAGTTAAAGACTTTAGTTTTGTTCAAGTCAAACTTAGGTAAAATAGATAAAAAAATTAACTTGAGTTTTTTATTGGGTTAGTCATGTTTTATTCTTCTTTTATTCTTTTAATGCGGATGAGTCTAAACCCTAAATCAATCGTCCAAAATGGTACGGACATGTATATTTTATAATGTAATGACTATTTTACCCTTAAAAGTATAAAAAATTATTTGGGTGAGAGGCACTTTTGTCTTTTTTAAAAAAATAAATAGTAGAGTTACAATAATACCCTTGAAAGAGAAAAACATATATATATATATATATACATGTATAGAGGGGCTTCTCTGTCTTTTCCTTTCTTAAAATGGTAAAATAGTGGAATTAACCTTACAATTTGAAAAAACAAAGGCTATTTGCAATTCCCTCGATGATTATCCAAAACAACAAAGGCTATTTGTGATACCCTCAGTGATTATCCAAAACAACAAAGGCTATTTGCGGGAGTGTTTTGGTATTTTTTTTGTTTGTTTTTGCTGTTATTTTTAAACTTTGTCAGCGACGGCTTAAAAATTTTAAGTTTTAAATATTATTTAAAAAAAGTTATAGACTCGTGCGATGCACATATCAATGCGTCATGGCCTTCGTGCCATTCAAGTGGTGTATGATTGATCATGCAGCGGCTAAAGTCTTCCTTTGTCGCGGTGTTAGGAGGCGTGTGTTGTCCTATTTATAACAGCGTGGCGTGTTCTCACGAGGGAGGTCCGGTTGGACTGCGGTAGAGTTTTTTCTTTCTTCTCTCTTTTCTCTCTCATTTTCTAGAAAAACATGTTTGAACTTCAAAAAAAATTAATTCTCTTCCGGTTTGTAATCTTATTGATTTTGGTCCTCCTTTTAATTACTATTTATTTTGCTTTTGATGCCTTTTGAAATGTGGATTTTTTTTTCAATTTCATCCTTTGTTATTTTATTCAATTTGATTTTTTTTTATCCGATTTGATCCCTCTATGTTTAGATGCTCTATTTCTTTGCTTTATACTTCTCTTCATTTTTTTTCTTTTACAATTTCATCCCTTTTAATTTTATTGTATTTTTTAAATTTATTTTTGGTCCTTATTCTTTTTATTACTATATTCTTATCATTGTCTTGATTTATCTTTTTTCTCAATTTTGTCCCTTAAATTTAATTTCATTTAGTTTTTTTTATCCAATTTTGGTCCTTATTGTTTCAATAATTTTTTTTCTTAGTTTTTTTGTTTTCCAATTTAGCCCCCTAATTATTTTCTTTCATTTTTTTATACCATGTTTGGTTTGTATTCTATAGGTATTAAATTGTTTTATAGTTAGATATTTTACTTTGTTATTTTTTCATGATTGTCTTCCAACAAGGCAGTCCTTTATTGAAAATTGATTTTTTTTCCTTCAAATTTATCATTTGACATTTGGTTATTATACCCTTAACTTCTTCTTTTTTCATGGTTTTCTTTTTGTTGAGTTGTCACGATCTCATATCTAAGGTAATAAGTTAGTTAAGCTAACCATGGTTGTCCCATATTTTTTTCCTCGGTTTTTTTTTATGAAATTGATTTTTTTTTAACAATTTCATACTTTGACATTAAATTATGGGCCCTTGAGCTATGTGATTTTTTCACCTTTTTTTTCTATTTGGTTATCTCGAGTGCGGGTTAATCAAATTAACACGGGTTAGCTTGCATTTTCTTACTCAATATTTTTTTATTTAACTTTGGTTTTTTTTCTAGGTCTTTCTTTTTAAAGTCTAATTTTTTTCTCATGTCACGAGTGACCAGTCAGTTTAATTTTTTCTACTAGGTCACCCTTTTGAAACTCTTTTTGTTTTCATCTTCAAAATTAGGTTATTGACCTTGAACTTTATAATTTTTCTTTATTTTTATTTTATAGGTTTTTTTGATCTTATATCTTAGATCGTGTTTTAATTAATTTAATATGGATTGTTTTGAATTATTATCTTGAATATCTATTTTTAACGTTGAAAAAAATTTAATCCGACCCAGAACATATCCACCTATTTAGTTTTTCTTTCAAAAAGGCACACTTTTAACCATCCACAGCCATTGCCTTTACGAGAAAACAGAGGTCTCAAGTTGATTAGTGAAAGAATAAAAAAAATAGTGTTTTAACATTGTCAAGACAGAAAAGTTACAGTCTTTTTTTATTAGTGAAGAAAGTTCTTTACGGTTTCCGCCCAATTTTGTGTCCATTTTCTTTCAATGTACTCATAATTCTTACTTTCACGATGTAAATGTAATGTTAGCCTCGCAAGTCTCCACTTCATCTTTGGCTTTACGAAAGAACTTGATGGGAGGTAGTCATGTACTCGCATGGCAGACGAATCTAATGTTAGCCTCATACAATCCTCATGCCAATTCTATAAATGATTCCTTTATGAATTTAATCGGCAATAATTCATTGAATAAATTGGATATGAATATTGTAAACCCTATTTCTCCATTCTTTTTAAGAACATAAAATAGCTCAATTTCATTAATATTTATCGATTTTGATATTTGAGATTGAGTTCCATGCGAAAGACTCAACTCTTAAATCTTGGATGTCTTGCTCTTTATTTTTTATATTAATTGATTCTCTTGTGTTTATTTAGTATGGAATAGTTTCTCTAACAATGTTAAATAAAATATAAATATTTCTATTACTAAACTTGGAAAAATTATAACAAAATAATTAAATTGTAACATTTTATATTTTGAAAAGTACACCCTGTTATCCTTTCTCTAAATTACATTTGTTGATTAAAAAAAGATACTTTGTAAGAAAAATAAAACGAAAGGGATACCCACAAACACTACCTCAATTGACACGACCAAAAAGAACAAATCAAATGTTTTTGAGTTCTCTAATGGAGAGGGCATATAATAGAACAGGGGGTTAGCCATCAACACAGAAGTCATCAACATAGTAATAGATATAAATTCTGAGTGGACTTTCTGACAAGAGACCCACCACGATATAGCCTCCACCATGAGTCAAGTATGGAGTCTTCGGCCACGATTTTCCAAAATGTACCGCACCAGCAGGCGTGGACGGTTGAATCAAAGGCGAGCAGCATAAAATCAAATGTCAATTGATACCTCTTTGGATGCGTGCGTGAGTGTAATATGTCTCCATTATCTAATATATCTTAAAAGAGATGGGAGCATTGAAAGAAGCAGTTTTTTTTTCAATCCACCCCCCCTCCCCCTTTCCTTTCATTTTCATCCTTATTTTCTCTTTTTTATTCTTCTTTCAACATTTGCTTTTGCTTGATTTTAAATTTATAAATTATTTTAATTTTTTTCTATAAAATTATCATAGTTTCAAATAAATATCTTGATATTTAGTTTGTATTTGATTTTATAAACATCTATTTTTATCATCATATAATTAAATAAAAATTATTTAGAAAAAACTAAATTTTTAGATCAATTAGAGTTCATCACTAAGATTATGAATTTTATAAGTTAAGCTGTAAAACCCGGGTCAATTAAATACATCAACATCTTAATATTAAAAAAAATGTTATCTTGTTTTATTTTTTAAAATCAAACCATATATTTTATCGATTATTCGGGTTGTTTTTATAATTTTTTAATTTTATTGGATCATGTCTAGACATTTCCTTCACAATCTAAAAGTTTCAAGGTTGATTCATTGAAACGAGTTTAATAATAATATCAGATTATTTTTTATGGTTTGTACTTTTTTTTTACATTAATTTTTTTTTATTCGAGCAGTAGCCTAACGTGACCATGTAAACTAGTTTAACAATAAAAAAGTGTTTTCATAAATACGATGATTCATAACTTGATAATTTAGATTTTTGAAATATTACCTCATTCCGTGTAAATTGGCACAGTTACATAGAGGAGACGATGGAATTGTCCACCTTGCATTTTCAAAATATTTATTTTAGCTTTAATTTTAGTAGTTCAAATGTATAAAGATAAAAAAAAAAGTGAAGATTTTATAAATAGTTTAGATTTTTTAAACATTATTTCATTACGTGTAATTTTTCATAGTTAGAAGCTCGATCAAGGGCAGAGTTATATAGAAGAGATGGAGGAATTGTTCATCTTACATTTTCAAAATATTTATTTAAACATCTTTAATGTTAGAGAAACATAGAATTAATTAACTTCACATAACAACTTAAATTTTTGAATTGATATAATTTTTTAATATAATATTAAAATCTTAATAATCAAACAGTCATAAATTTAAATTTTACCATCTCATTCTAATTAATTAAATTAATAAAATTAAATACAAGATAATGATGAATTTATACAAGTTGCAAATTTAAAGAATTTTTACTTAAAGAGATTATAATAAAGAGTTATGTAAAATTATTATTCAGAACCATATCTAATAATTTAAATTTTTTGAGTTGAGATAATTCTTTAATATTTAACGGTTCAAATTAACTCTTTTATTTATTTTTAAATATTAGCTCTTCGTATACTTTTTTGAAAAAAAGTTATTTGCCCACTTATCTTTAAATCTTAGTTGCAACCTCACCCTGATCTTGATATCAACTTGCAAGAGAGTAATCTATATCAGTTATTGAGCTTTATCTAAAAAAGTAGTTTTTTTAGTGAAAAAATTCTTAGATACGGTATTATAATTTTAATAATTATGTGTTTGATGTATTGAATGTTTTTTCATAAATTTTATTTTATTTATCCTATCCATAAACACATTAACTTGCAACACACTCACGGAATCGATTCATGACAGCAAAACAAGGTCAAATAAAGAAAAAGGCCGAGGAGCAGCACTAACTAGCTAGCAATAATTTACGAAAAAGGAATAAACAGCTGGGTGAAAAGTGCACAAAATCATGCAGCAGGAATTCAAAGGTATAGACCAAGCTGCAGCACTAGCCACTAGCTAGCTTTACTTTGCGAGATAGGAATCGACAGCTTTGTTGAAAAGTAAATGACGGTGATATTAATTGAGTGACGTAAGAGGGTGACATATTTAATAAAAGCAATCATTGACATCACGAGAAAACTAGAACATTATCATCAAAGCCCACAAATCTCAAGAGGTTAGATTTTAAAATCATCTGAAGATTGAAAAGTGGATAGCTTTATTAGTGAAATATTATATTTATATTTTAAAAATTATTAGTTCAAATTTTAAAATTATTAAAAATTTATATAAATATTAATTTTAAAACTTGTAAATTAATTAAAAAACTAGTCTAAATAATTTGGATACGAAACAACAACAAATTTCATTTCTAGGAAATGAATTTACATAATTGACTTCCCAAGACACCTTCACTGAACACGAATGCGATCTATCGTTTTCAAGCCTACTCATCCTATGAAAGAAATCATCTTTTTTTCTTATCTTTTTTTAAGAACGAACATGGAAATACATGTGTGAAACGAGATCACTGAAGATTTTCTGACATCACCATCAACTAGACAATTAATGAAATATTTGAACAACTCAATTCGCTAACGTTTCTTCCACGAAATTAGCAAAATACAGATGATGTAATTAATGCATGTCTTATTGCATATTCCTGTAGTTTTGTCACCATCCTTCTGTAAAATTCAATGATATATATATACATGAACTATTGATGTGTAGAAATTAATGTTTGATCCTTGAAAAAAGCGAAAGCAAGTCAAATAATTATTTACTTAATATTTTGCAATTACTACGAATTACACAATAATTATAAGGTCACAGTTAGTCTTTAAGTATTCCTCATTTACCTATTTTAATAACCATTAAACTTTCGTATTTCAAAAAGAATTAAAACTATATATAAATATCATAAGATTTTTGGATGACACGAATGATATATATATCACTTATGGATATCAATTTTATTTTAGTTTATGTGATGAAATCAATATTTTACACTTCACACGCACATTCAATCTCTTCCCAACCCTAGCCAAACCATGGCTCATCCCTTCCAGCTGTTGGTTCACGTCATCCACGAACTCGTCATTTCTAGCCACATTCAAGTGGGTTGTTGACACGTGTACGTTGTTGATCAACCTTGTTCTACAGGTTGATGGGATTTGACGCTGTAGAAAAATGGAGGTATTTGCGATTTGAATTGCAGGACGTGGGTTAGGGCAAGGGGTCCCAGGGTGGATGACGGAAAGCGAAGATGGACCTTACTTGGACTGTTGGACAACAACGATTCATGAAACAAGTGCCGCTGCTTGCCTTTGCTATCCTCGACGACGACCAATTATATTATTATATATAAAAAAATATATAGGCGCAAAGGTAAGACTATGTATCAAGAAATCAAGAAAATGACCCAGCATGATGAATAAGTCCTCTTGTGATATTGTGCTTTGCGTGGGTCAATGTTTATTTTATTTTTATTTTTTTGTTCGTTACATGATATTTATGCTCAATTTGTTCACGAAAATGAAAAATGGAGACTATTTAGGCCGCATATATTGATGTGGATTTTGTCATCTAGGATACAATCTCTTTGTTTCAATTATATATTGATGCACTGAATGATGATATCTTATCTGCCATGTGTACACTTCTAAGTGGTAGAGGATGAAGGGACCATATATGAGCAAGGGTTGTGATGGGATAGAGTTGTGCTCAAGGTTTAAAATGTAAGAATGTAAAACTCGAGGGATCACATGTGTAATTTATCCATTGCATGAAAGATACCCGTCGGAAAAGTAAAATCTCTCCCATTCTCCTATTTATTTTCAATGGTAAAATTGTCCATGTATATAAATGTTATTTACATTTCATTATTAAAATTTTGAAAATACTTATAAAACGTTCCTTAAAGAGGAGAGTTTGGATTTTGTTTTGTTCAACTATGTTTCTTATTTTTCTCTTTGCTTGATTGGGATATATGGGTTTTTTTTTCTCGGTTATTTCTTTGTTGGGTTGGATTTATTAATATCATTTTAAAAAAAAACATATATATATGTGAAGGCCCAAAAATATCTCATGCCCATTAAAAAAGGTACAAAACATCTTCGGACCATTATTAAAAAACACAAAACAAGCTTTAAGATTATATGTGATTTAAGTGTCTCGGAGTTTTGCCACGGGCTAAATATTTTTATTTTTTATAAAATATTATTTATACAGGTTTTGTCAAAGTATTTTGATAGTTCAAAAAATATAATAAATGAAAAAAATTTACACACTCATGTAATTAAATAAACTAAGAATTATGTGCATTAATAAATCAATAAAAATAATTAATAACACCTAGAAACAAAACTTGAAAAACCGAGAGAGAATTGTAAATCAATATATTGAATCTTGAAAAATAAAACATTAAATTGATTGAATAAAATAAAAAGAAGAAATAAATAATATGTAAGGCTACACATATTAAGAATATCATCTAAAAATAAATATTTTTATTTTCAAAAACATAGTTTATCTATGGAAAAGATAAAAACAAAACCATATATAGATGAACCAGAAAAATCACTTAAGAAATTCAACACATAACAAAAAATCAATATTTTTTATTTTTAACAGGTCATGTCACTTTATTTATTTTTAATTGCATTCTTTAAAGTTATATTTTCATAGCAACCATAATTATCAAACCTGGCATGGGGGTTAACCCAACCAATAGACTGGGTCTTAGGTTACATGGGTTGACCCAGGTCAACCCTGAAAAAATTTTAAAAAAATATTTGAGATTTTAATATTTTATATGAAAAAAATTAAGAAATAATACATGTGGATATATGTTATACATGTTGTAAACAATTAAGTTTAAAAAATTATTTCAAAATATTTTTTATCCCATATTGGAAAGATAACATCTTATTTTTTTAAGTTGAAGTATTTAAACTAAAAAGATTTTTTTTATCCCACATTGAAAAAACATAACTTTTTTCTTGTGAACATAAAATATATATATTAAAGGGTTTCAAATCCCACATTAAAAAAAAAAAAATCTTCTAGTTTTTATAACGTGAACTTTAAAATAAGTTAGTAATCTAATAACCCTAAAGATAAACCTTAACTAAATCATCTTGATGATAATGTTTCAAAATCTAAAATATATAAATAAAAAATTATTCAGTGTTTACAATAGAAGTAACTAATATGTTCAGATGCTTTCTTCTTTCTTTCTTTTTTCTTTTAATCTAAGGAACTCAAAATTTATGATAAAAACTTGAGTATCTGCAAAAACAATCTCAATCGAAGAACTTAAAGATTATCTAATGATAAAATCAGTATATTTATAAAAATATATATAAATGATTTAAGGTAATAGATAATTTAAAAAAGCTTTAAATTCAAAAAACAAATATATTTATTTTTAAATTTTAAATTGATTAATATTCTGAAATTTATATATTTTTATTTTAAAAAATCTGAATGATTCAGAAAATATTTATATCTTTGAATTTTGTCGTTTTTTTCAAAATAACACACTGAAAAATCCTCTTTTTTTAATAACATTAATATATATATATATATATATATATATATATATATATTGCTTACCTATTATTAATGATATAATAATTACGGTAAAATCTATCTTTCAGTCTTGAGATCGACTCGATATAAATCTACAGAGTCCTGTATAATTTCTGAATTCGTTTTATTTTCTGAAGACGAAAATATGGTGTATCTGCCTTTCTTCTGCATCAGTTAATTAAAGCTTGCATTTTGAAACCCGTAGCCATTAATATGCCACCTGCTTTGGTTTCCAATGAGAAACAGAAGTACCCTTTACATATATCAACTATATTTTTTTCTATCCAAACAAGGTTTATTGGATCAATGTAAATCAAACTAAGTCCAACTAAGTAAAAAAAAGAATTCTAGTCAATTTCAGATCAAAACCATTATTTTTAATTAAAATGTAGTCCATCATATCAATATAAGTTAATTTATATCAATAAGGATTAAAAAAAAAAAGTTTAATGTCATTTCATGTCCGAGCTTTTATTTTTTGGTCAAAATTAACTCTTTTTGGTTGATACATGTCAAACTGTGTTGACTAGGATAAAAAATAAATTTGTTTTGATTAAAATTGTTATTTCCAGTTAAAATCAGGTTTATCAAGTTAATAGTAATTAAAAAAAAATTAAAATTAATTTTTTACGAATTAATTTTTTTTTAAATACTGATTTAAATTTTTAATTTTACCCTTATATATAACAAAACAAAAATTAATAATACAAAAGGTTTTTTTTATTTAACACAACATGATAGCCAATGCAAATTTTCTTCAAATGGTCCGTGTTTCATGCTGTGTGCGCGTGGTGAAAGTATATATATAAAAAGTAATATTAATGTTAAGAACTATGAAATACTATTCATGTTTTTTTTTTTTTCCTAACATATTGATTGGTTTTTTAAGAAATAAAAAATACCAAAAAAACGTCACAACCGTTAGATCCAGCTTCAGAGACCCTCCAGCCGTAAATCTAGAACTGTATACTTGCCTCATCCACACCAGATCACTACCCAGAAACAACCAAAACTGTTAGATCCAAACCTCCCATCATCTCAACCGTTCCCTGTAAGCAAGTTCACAGGGATGCAATAGGAGCATCCCACTTGATGACCGAGTCAGGAAATCAAGACTGTAGATCAAATTTCAAATTGATCAGATCTAGATCGTTGGATTGGATGTGAAGCAATCTAGACCGTCAAAAATAAAATTGTTTGTTATTGTTTTGATACGAAGTGAATGTTTTACAGAAACGATTAGCTCCATCAAAGATCGAGAATTTTATTTGGATGTTGCTACATGGTGGATTGTTTTTTTTTTTAAAAATAGTGTTTGGTTACTTTTTAGAAAATAAAAGGATAGAGATATTTGATTAAAATGACTATTTAAATCCACCGCAATCTAAATACATGTTGATATGGGTAATTATATGGTAATTAGATGATTAAACCTTAAGCATGTAAAAGAGAACTCAAAATCATCCAAAAAAAGAATTCATGAATTTAATAGAACAATCATGCTTAGGTTTCAACCATGCCCTAACTACAATTGGTATTTGTTATTCATGAATAGAAATAAATAAATCTAAGATAATTTATAAAGAATGAATAAACCAAACACCACGGCATTAAAAGTGGGATTTAACACTTTAACTACGCTATAACAAAATCCCAATGCTGAGAAATAGTATGTAAATAAAATAATTAAGATGGGTGGTCTTCTATTCCTCATTTTGTATATCCCAACATTAAAAAAAGATCTATAATTTAATTTCGTTCTAGCCAAGTCAGTCCGCTTCCTCTAGCCGAAATCACACGTTGTCAACGGTCTTCCATTTCTCATTTTCATGAACAGCACGCGCGTGCCCCTTCAGACAGGCATGCAGTCGTGAACTTGGTCCATATTATCCCCCACATTCATGAACAAATTAATTCCTTATTTTCTAAGTTGGAAAGTGAAGGTTAAAAACTTGTTCTCTTGACAAGTTATTCTCTAACAAATAGAGACTTTTTTTATTTTTTGGCTATTTGACAAGTTAATTTTTTTTTTATCCCATGATTTGTCTTCAGACATGCTTAGCTCTAGCAGGAATCACACGTTGTCAATGGTCTTCTATTTCTCACGGTCATGAACAGCGCACACATGCCCTTTTACACGTGCATGCATTAATAGGAGTTTTTTTTTTTTTTTCTACTGTCCATTCAGTACTGATCCGTCTAAAATTATGTAAACGGTAATTAATCTGTTTCTCATCTGGAAATCAAAGTGGGTGGCCATTTAACGTATTAATTGCCACAGGTTTCAAAATGCAACCATGAGTATGATCATAGCGGCATCCGATCATGCACGTGGAGTAGACGACATAAGTACAGTAATTTCACCATGTTTTTGTCTTTTTTAATTTTAAAAAAGACTAAAACATGGTGAAATTACTGTGTACTTATGTCGTCTACTCCACTTGCATCCTAAACTACAACTTGATATCTATAGTTCTATAATTAGTTTGGGAAATTAATAAAAGTAAGCCTTGACCACAGACCACAGACAAACAGGAACATCCATCCATCTTTTCTTTTCTTTTCTTTTTTATAATCGAAAGATACATTGGAAACGCCTTGGAGAATCAGGACCGGAGGAAACAGAGACCAAGGAGCAAAGCATAATGAAAAACAAAAACAGACGAAAAGCCAATAAATAAATAAAAACGAGATTACAACCAAGACTAGAGTCAGCAACTATCCTGTGACAATCTGCAATTTTGTTACTTGCTTTAAATTTACAGGGTCCTCTATAATTTCTGATTCATACAAGACTCTGCAGATTTATGTCAAGTCGTCTTTACAGTAGAGGATTCAAGACAGGAAGCGACGCGTGCTTTTTGCTGGATGTGCCAGTTTTTAATTGCTGCCTAACATGCAAGTCTCATTAATGTCAAGACTTGAGTGGCAGTGGCGTAGATATCAAAGTGCTACAATAACACAACAATTACAATATTTGAAAAATATTAACTTTTAACATTTACACTTGATCCTTAATTTTTGGAGGACAAACAAGATGTTTGGAGGTATTTGATATACTTAATTTTTATTGTATTTTTACTTTGATGTTATGTTAGTTTATCTTTAGTTTCATCTTTATTGTATAAAATTTTTATTTGTTTCATCTAATTTTATGTACAAATTAAGAAATAAATTCATGAATCATGGGTGGTTTTGAAGTAAAAAAAATCATCATTCAATTCTTGAATTCTAGCAAAGCATTAGCCCCAATTGGGTTTAGATTCATGGTAGTGGGAATGCCTATTTAAGAGCCAATTAAATAATAAGTAAAATTAACTTTAAAGATATCTAATTGACTTGTGTACACGTTTTGGGGGGAAGAAGGGAAGGAGAAAAGTAAAATTTTCTATTGTTTTGTTTTATATAATAATTGAGGAATTTCATTGATTGATGCTATTGCCATGGCGAACTAACATGAAAAAGAAAACACAACTATATATACAAAACTGAAAAAGAAAAATTAATGAATAAATAATTAAAACTTACTTATTTGACCAATTCATAATACCATTTAAACCTCTAACTAAATCCACATATTCGAAAATACAAAATTATGTTCAATTGATTTTAACCATGGTGCAAGTTGATGAAGGATTATTTTAAAAATTATTAAAAAATAATCACAACCCAATAATTTATACCGTTAAGTGAGGTCCAAGATATAATTTATATTATTTTTTAATACATCCTCTCAAATAAAAATCATTTGAGCTTAAAACTTGTATAAGCCCACATTACATTGTATTTAATTTTTTTAATAAATAAAGATCGTGAGATTTGATCTCATAACCGCTTGGTCATCAAAGCTCTGATACCATGTCAAATAATTATTTCAATCCAATAGCTTAAACTGTTAGATGCAAGGTCCTAAAATATAATTTATATTATTCTCTAACAAAAAAAACAAATTCTCAATCCATTAAATCATCCTTAAACCCTCCCTCCACATAATACCATAAGCCAACATAGGAATAATCTTACGCTGAAACTTTCAATTAACAAGGAAAGGCCATTGAATCATATATATATATATATATATATATTATCGAGCATTCACCAACTTAAGTCTAACCATTTGAGGAGCCGACTTCATAATTTCCATACATCATAACAACTAAAGAAAAGATGCTCCAACGTTTTGTTTTTGCTCTACACAAAATGGTCATAAAACGTCCTCCAAATTCAATAAATATACATGAATTTATGAGGGCAAATAACCAAGGAAATTGAGTTTAGAGGAACATTTCCAAGCCAACAATCTGTCAAGAAATTCTCACCATTTTTCCTACAGTGTTTTAGTTTATTTTTAAACTAAACTTGTCCTTATTGTTCTTTCAATTACATTTTACTTACTAAAAAAAAATCTTGTTGGATTGATTTTCTTCTTCTTTTCTTCTGATTCTTCTTTTGAAAAACTTGTAAATACAAAGACAACATGCGAAATGGTCTAAAAATTACAAAATGACCAGAAATTTGGCAAATCGCTTCCAAAATGTAATTTCTAAGAATTTTTGTATTGTTTTTCAATTTTTAAAAAGATATATTGAAAATAGAGGTCAAAACAAGTGATGACACATGTCATGCTAGATTGTACTTTAGGAAATAGTTAGGATATTCATACGAAATGATGAACATAGAAACTAAGAGAGAAATAATATCAAAGTGCATCGTCATAGCAAGAACCTTGCGTGAGTATAGTCTGGTCATCCATGGAAATTGAATTTGTTTGTTTGGTATATAATATTAATTATGATTGTTTGATGTTGAATTTCTAAACTCTAACTCACTCTCCCATTAATTTCCCAACTTCTATTCAAACCAGCTTCAAATCCTTTCAGATTTAGTCAGTAGTTAGTAACTTGTCCGGTGCTTGCGCACAAATTCTCATAACACTTGGATTAGTTTAGAATCATATGCCACTAAATAATTTAGGATTCGACATCTCTATTTTTAAGGTTTGTTTTGAGTGATGCGATAACAGCTAGAACACAATCTTCAGCAGAACGATTCTTACTTTTTTCTGTACTGCATATCGACAACCAGCTAACCACCATACTATAGGGTAAAGTTATAGGTTATTGTGTGCTTTACAAGCTAGGCATATAAATTGATCCATTAAAATAACTTATTTTCCAGATTCCCAGTCTGAACAATCATTCCAGTCAAGGATTCCAGCCCCGCCACCTCCAAGAGGAAACGGCTGCCCGTTGGTGTCTATGAGTTCCAGTTTTCAATTCTGAATCATAAAAATGGACAAAAATCCCTGCTCCCTTCCAGAATCGAGCAAATAATTGAAGCTCTGTGATTATTCTCTTCTCTACATCTTTCTCATTGTTAAGCTCTCTGATTTTATTTTTCTTTCTTAAATCACGACGATCATACTGCTTGAAATTGCCTCGACATGAAGGGTCTTTCTTTTCCTAGTGCAAAAGCAAGGATATCGGTGGTGGGTTTCGATAGTCTTGTAGCTCCTGCGCATTTATATAAAATATCTAATAATATTATTTAAATTCCATGCATAACTTTATACATTTCTATCAATGATTATGTGAAATAGTTTTCACTAACATACCCACCTGGGCCCTGGCAACGAGAGCCGAACTACATAATCTGTTCTTCGTGCATCTTTATTTCTTCGGTACTGGGCAAGGCTGACTTGTGGTGACTCCGTCGACGAGAATCGAGCTGGCTTGCTATAAATTTGGGGTCCCCGCATGATGAAACCTTTGGCAATTAAGCACATGACATGTCTCTCTTTGGTTACCAAATGAGAAACAGAGATTTTTGACAGATTTTCGGAATTGGACAGTACATGGAATTTTAAAATCAGAAGAAGAAAATGACATGATAATGCATGGGTACAAGGTCATGTTGGAGCTGCTTGTTCAAGAAAATGAGAAATAAGAGGCGATTGGAAATTATAATTCCAGCGGGAAGAAAATAAGGATGTTAAAAGAAATATTCCACCTTAAAAACTTAAATTATTAAATAAAACTTTAAAAATAATTTTAAAAATGATAAGATTCGAACTCTTAATACTATATTAAAAATAATCTTAATCTATAAATTTAAATGAATGAAAAACCAAAACAAATTTATGTTATATTCTAACCGACTGACTAGGATAACTTCATCAAATTTCCTTGATTTAATAATAAACAAGTCATAGAATTTCCTAGCTTTAACAATGGACAAGGGAATCTTTATTTCCATAAATTAGAGAGAAAATTGTTTCAGCTGTTGGGGTAGCTTTAAGAATATATCCATGTGTAGGTGTGTATCATTTTCCTAAATGAAGACTAAGACTAAAATTTGAATTAAAAAAAAATAGTTTGTTATGACTAATTATCTTCATGCCGATTAACTTAGTTGGAAAAAGTCAACAAATAAGAAAAAAAACTGGAATTTCCACTTATAAATATATTGTTCATATTGTTATATGTACAAAAATGGAGAAATTTGATTAGAAGTCAAGTAATAAGTTCCAAGAAAGGATGGTGATGTAGTCGGGCCTGTAATAACGAGTGATTCTAAAGAGTCATGTGTTAATCTACAATAACTAGATAAGGATTTGCCCACAAATTATGTGAATAGTCTAGCAGATGTATTTATAAACCAATAAAATAAGTTTAAGTATAAGAGAAGGTCTAATTATGCTAGACCAAAATAAAAACATAAAAGGACTATAATTTTTTTTATCCCACCATTAGATTGTATTCAAATTTTTACATGAGTTTCCAGATTTTTTTTTCCTTCAGTAGCTACTGCGTTGCTACGTAAACTATTAGATTTTTAGATATTAAAAATATCATCAAAGCCCTTAATTTTGGCTATTTTTGTGATTTTCCTTCTTATTTTTGGATTTTTTATTTATTTTGGATAGTATGCTTCTTCTTTCCTTTGTAATTTTAAATTTTTATTTTGTTTCCTTTGTAAACCTCCTAAAAAGACAGACTTCATTACTATTATTTCAAAGAAAATAAACTTGTGAATTTAGAGTTCATATTTGCAACCGTTTTTGCTCATCAAAGATTTTATCTTTTATTATTATTATTATTGTCTTTAACTTCCGCCCGATTGAGAACATGTATTGTATTGACTCTCTTTTTTTGTTCAATATTTTTATAATTGCTAATTAGAAAAATAAAATAAAAAACAAAACCAAAAACCCTCGTCTACCTTGTCAAGTAAGTTTTGGAGATAGTGAACATACTTTTCACATGAAGTTTTCTGATTCTATTATCTAATTTAACTTGTACTCTTTTATCTTATATAGATTTGTGTATGCATTCAAATTCTTCTATGCTAAGTTAGCATGTCCTCTAAACGTTTTTTTATTGCTATAATTGTTATGTTTATGAAAAAATTCAGATTTATTTATAGAAAAAAAATTACTTTGTATCACAACATAAAATCAAAGACAAAAGTAGGATTTTATTGGCTTACCATTATAAGAAATATTAGGGTAAATTGAAATGAGTAAAAAAGAAAAATGAGTTACCTTAGGAAGGGTTAACAAGTAACTATTAGTATGAAACTACCTACTGCATTCAAGGATCAAATCAAAAAGATTTTATGTTTTAAAGGGCTCCATGACCTCTCCACAAAATTTTAATATGAAATAACAAACATTATAACTTTGAGACACACACACTAAAGTAAATAGAAAAACTAATTCCAGAAAATTTCTTACCATAAAATAAAATTAAAAAAAGATTCATACTATGTATTATTCAAAAACTAAATCAAATAAATTAAATCATACATGGTTTTTTTTTATTATTATTGTATTATTCAAAAACTAAATCCAAATCAATTAAACCATACATGTTTTTTTTTTTTTATTGTATTGGTATATATTTAGCACTCAAATGCTTTCCTTGTCACTTGAATCGTGCATTAGCATTACAAAACCTAAGTTATTACACTCGGTCTGACTTTTTTATCTTGTCCATGACTAAAGTTATGGGTTAATTTAGATTGAACTGGGTTCATATGTTTCAATTTTTTAATTCAAAACAAGAACAATTTGAAAAAAAAATCATATCGAGTTTTGACCAAGTTAAACGGGTCATAACTTAATTTGTCAAGCTAATTAAGTTAAAATGAGCGTTGCACCCAAACCACACCCAAGTTTTTAGGGTTATTTTTCAATATTAATAATATTATTAATTTTACCCTTCAAATCCAATCTATGGTTATTTTTCAATATTAATAATATTTTTTTTCAAATTTATTAATTGTTATATTAGTAATATTCATTATAATAATAATAATAATATTTTTAATATAAATAATAATATTAAACTTGTATAACCCAAGTTTAAATGGGTATGGTTGCAACTCCATGCCCAAAAGCAGATATGGGTCTGGGTGCAAGGGCATGTCATAAAAGTGTGATAACTAAATAGAAAAAAAATTAATATTAAAGAATAAAATTAAAAAAATTAATTGAAAAGAAAAAAAGCAAAGCAAAGCACTATTCTAATGAATAGTGCTTTTCGAGGAGGGATACAGTAAAGTCCCCTTATAAAATCACAATAATCTAATAAAAAGTAAACAAAACAAATCATGAAATTTACTTCTCAATCAAATTGATATTAAAAGATGAAATTAAAAGAAAAAAACTAATTAAAAAAAGAAAAAAAATAAATAAATTGGGTTAACCCGCTAAACCTAGTTAACCCATCAAACCTGATATTTGTGTCATAAAAATATGATAATTAAATAGAAAAAAAATTTAATAATAAAAAAACAAAAAATTATATACATAAAGGATCAGTCTTTTCACTGTGGATCGCACAATGCAATCCACAGTAAAAGAGGCCAATCTCCTTTAATTATAGTTAATTTTTGTGTAATTCACAGTAGAAGAGGCCGATCTCCTTTAATTATAGTTAATTTTTAACTGTAGATGCAATCTAAAGTAAAAAAAGTTAATATTTTTTAGTTATAGTTAATTTTTTATTGTTAATAAATATATAATTGGGTTTATTTAATCATGAATATATAATTGGCTGTTGCATCACCCAACAACCAAAACAAATTAGAATTTGCATATTCTCTTTTCTAATACTGAAAATAGTAATTAAGCATTTATACACGATCAAGCTCTTCCGCGGCTTCTAGCCCACATCCTATTGGACGGTTATGGTCCTTCCAGGAAGCATCAAAACATAAGACACCGTAGCAACACGTGGCTCGAGGGCTCCACCTCCTCCTCCCCCCTTCTCCCTCTATAAACATGTTGTGGCTTCTCAAAAACAAACACTAAAGAAAGGAAAAAACACCCACCATTTGAGGAAGTCATAGTTTGCCCCTTCTATCACTCTCTCAAAAACATAAGCTCACCCTTCCAAAACCCATGGAACCTATTGAAAATATTGGTGAAGAATACCAAAATTATTGGGAGACTAAAATGTTTCTCCAAAATGAAGAGCTTGATAGGTATACTGTGAGCATACCCTTTCCATGCATGGATTCTTGCTTCGTTTTTCTTGTAACTTGCTCAGGTGGCTTTTTGTTTTTCTTTTTATTTTGAGGCAGTTGGGCAATAGATGAGGCCTTTTCAGGGTACTACGACTCAAGTTCGCCGGACGGAGCAGCCTCATCGGCAGCCTCTAAGAATATTGTTTCAGAAAGGAATAGGAGGAAGAAGCTCAATGAAAGACTCTTTGCACTTAGAGCCGTGGTCCCCAACATCAGTAAGGTGATGACATCAGCACTTCCCAAATTTTGTTTCTTTCTTCAAGTTCTATCTTTAGATAAATTATTGAGTGTGATTTGGAATCAACATGAGTTGATTATTTTGTTCTTCTAGATGGACAAGGCGTCAATAATTAAGGATGCCATTGGCTACATCCAAGAATTGCATGATCAAGAGAAAAAAATCCAAGCTGAACTACTTGAACTTGAATCTGGGAAATCGAAGAAAAATCAGGGAGGTTTTGGTGTACATTACCACCAAGAGTTGCCAGTCTTATTGAGATCCAAGAAAAAGAAAATTGATTATCAATTTTGTGATTTTGGAGGATCCAAGATTTCTCCTATTGAGCTTCTTGAGGTATGTCCCTTCGTCTCTCCTTCTCTTATGGCACTGCTGATTCATTGATTTTTTTTTTTTTTTTTTTTGTATATTCGTTTGTTGATGTTAACATCATATGGCATGTAGAAATGGTGGGGTGATTTTATTTATTTTTATTTTTATTTTTATTTATTTATTTTGCGCGGCAGCTAAGGGTTGCTTACATGGGAGAGAATACATTATTGGTGAGCTTGACATGCAATAAAAGAACAGACACAATGGTGAAACTTTGCGAGGTTTTCGAATCATTGGGACTCAAAATTATTACAGCAAATATCACGACTGTCTCAGGGAGAGTCTTGAAGACTGTCTTCATTGAGGTTAGTCTCTTTAATTAATTTATTTTTTCTCCTATATATATATCAATTCACGCATCTCCACATGTCACAGTACATATGGCACTAATTAAAACCAAACGAGATTGAAGACTTTTGAGTGATAAGCTTTCTGCAACACGACAAATTAACCATTAAGACTAAGAGTTCTTGTTTTTTTACCATGTATCATGATTGATGAATATAACTACTCTACACGGAGATGTTATAATATCTTCTAATAATTGATAAATTATGGGTTGATTTAGAATCAAAATAGTAGTTCACGTTCATTAATTAAGATAAAAGATTGCTGCGAAGATATTTCAGGTAATAAAATCCCACAACTTTCAAGATAAACCACCACCCATTAAGACGTAAAAATCAAGTTTATTTTCAAACTAGAGTGCAAAGATCAATCATATTTTTGGTAAAAAGTTTGCTGGTGTCATGATATTGATGTAGTTGTGCTAGCTGTGATGTGAACACCCTCTTCTTTTGGCTCATATAAATATAAATATATATATATATATATAGACACATACCTAACCAAAACAAAGAGAAAAGAGTGAAAAATCAAACAAATAAATAAACATATTAACGGTTAGGATACCTGGTGGTTTAGTTTGCATCCCCTCATCAAAAAGACGAGTATTCAAAGGGCAAAGTGATGGAAGTGGCATAAAGAAAGTGAGGCATGGATAGTTGGAAACCGATAAGACCACTTTAATAAAGTAGGATCATACCATTAGGATATTAATAATTTGGGGCAATCATGATTGGTGCAGGCCAGAGTATTCGAATAAAAACAATCGTGACACCAAAGTGATGAGGGGACCCCATCAATTTTCCACCATGTACAAGCATAAATAATCTTTTCCCTCTCTAGTGATCCAACCCCTTCACAATTCTTTTGTGGGAATTAGTGGGATCTTGTGAAGATCTTTTTCCCACTCCACAAACTAGATCACTTGAAAATATGGGTCTTATTAGATGAATTATATAAAGAGATGTTTGGTAAAATGATTGATCTTTTTTAAAATATTTTTTTATTTGAAAATATATTAAAATAATATTTTTTTATTTAAAAAAATTAGTTTTAACATCAGCTCATCAAAATAATATGAAAACACTAAAAAAATTAAATTGAAATAAATAAAAAAGTTTTAATTTTATTTTAAAATGTTTTTAAAACGCAAAAACAAATAGAGTCTAAATCAAATGTAAAAAACTCAATGATAAATAAAAAAATCACTAAAATCATTGTTAAACTTCATCCAATGTTGACCTAATACAAGTTTTGAATCACAGATCAAGTAGGTTAAACTGGACCCGAGTTAAGTTTCGAGTCAATCGAGTCCTAGATCAGATTAAGTTTGATAATAGTGATAAACCATATCAACTCTCAGATGATTTTTTTTTTAACCAAATCCAAGTTAGGTTTTAAATTTATTGTGTTTTAAAGTGTGATATCAGTTGCAAGTTCAAAATGTTTTTTTTGTTTGGAAATGTATTAAAATAATATTTTTTTATTTTAAAAAAATTATTTTTTATATCAAAATAATTTAAAATAAAAAATAATTCATTAAAAACACAATTTCAACTATGTTTTCAAAATATTATCTAAATTTAATAATAGTGACTCGTTGCATTTACAATAAAAACAAATAAATTGTAAGTGAATCGTTGCATTTACAATAAAAACAAATAAATTGTAAGTGAAATTTTAATGGTTCATGAATGGGAACCGCAATAAATAAACTGAAAACGTACAACAAGATTCAGCTTTTCTAGGTGTCCATATCACAGATACAATGTATTCAATGTTTCCCATATGAAATGTATTTTCAAATATGGAGAAGCAAAAGCACGTTAATCTCATGGCATAATAAAAGGATGAGATATGCATACAAACAAAGACCCTTCTAGTAATCACCCTTGCCGTTTCATATTTGTATAACCTTTTTTTATTCCCTAACAATAGCTTCATGGCACAATGCAAAAGCATGGTGTAAAATTCAGCCGATCTAGCAAGTTAATCTAAGATCTAGATCGGTCCTGGATTTAAAGAAAAACAAAGTAAAAAACTAACTCGATCTAATCTAGTTAAGAACTTAGGTTGCTTTATTATCTAGTCCACCCAAGATAAAACATAATCAAAACTAGATTAGAATCTTATGAATTTTTTATTAAAAAAAATATTTGTCATGAAAACATTGTTTAATAATTTTTAAAAGAAATTGGAATAATATAAAAACTTTCCTATAAAACTACCCCACCATAAATGGTTGAAAATGAGGTCTACATGATATTGTATTAGGATATGCTATAAAGAATAAGATGGGAGGGTTTTGAATTAATTTATGTGTGATGTGGATAGCTAGATATCATCAACATTTTGTCGTCTGTTTATTTTTTTGAATTGTTTATTCACCTTTGTTTTGTGTTCATTACATTTAAAACTGGAAATTAAAACACCTGCTATTTTTGAAATTTGTGTTCAATCACTAATTAAGACAATTTTTAACCTGTTCCACGACTGGACTACGGGATTTAGGGTATTATCCTGTACTCCATTGTCCTCGATTTCCACAAACTACGGCATATTTATTTATTTATTTACTAATTTTTTATATATCAAAATTAAAGAAATTTTCATAGAACCTAATCCAAGATTCGGGCAGCGGATTGAAAGAATTAACTTATGAATTAGCATGTCAAGTTTTTACTAAAAAAAACCACTTAAAAGATGCCGGTTTAAGGATTTTTAAAAAATTTAAAACAATATAATTTCAATAAAAATAAAATAAATTATGTTTTTTTACCGGCTCGGCTCAACCCAAACCCTTTATCAACGGGTCTCCACGATGCCGGTCCAGCTATACAAGAAATTTCAATTATTGGAAGCATTATTATCGCATTGGTGAGTACAATATTCTCATAATAACATAACATCAACATCATTCAATGGTTGGATTCTAGCTGTGTAAAGGTAAAGACAGAATTGTTTATCTTCTTGACTAGCAGTTAACCCCATCTATTTCTGTGCCTAGCTATCACATCAAGCTTTGTTATATTAAAATAATTTTCTTTTATTTTTAAAAATTATTTTAAATATTAATACACTAAAATAATCTAAAAATATAAATAACAATATTTTTTTTTTAAATATATCAGTTCAGTCTCCTTTACCGATTGTTGATGCTTGTAATGAAGATCGAAATCAGCTATAAGATTTATTTTTGTGATGTATATAAGAAAAAAAGATAGATTTTGGTTTGAAGAATAATTAAAAATATACATAATAATAATAATAATAATAATAACAAAACGATTTGTCAAACTTGTCTTGCAGGCAGATGAAGAAGAGAAAGATCAATTGAAGATAAGAATTGAAGCAGCCATTGCAGCTCTTAATGATCCCCTAAGTCCTATGAGCATGTAACTAGATTAATATCAAATCCCAGCACAATGGATGTCACTTTGCAACCATGGATTTTCTTTTTCCTTTTTTATTTTTTTTCTCTTTATTGAGGTTTTTCCTCCTTGTTTCCTTGATGAAGGGTTTAAAATAGTAGAAATCGTATAAAAAAACGCATGTATGATCACTAAACTTGGATTTCATTTGACGGTTTAATTACTAGTATTTTAAGCTAAAAAAATAAATAAATTATAACTTCTTAGAATAAACAGACTTTGCTTAAGGGATTTTAGAATAAATTCTCTGCTTTTTAGAAGTTGTAACATAAAATCTGAAAGCTTTGAGGAAAAAGAAAGTGTTGTCTCATGGCCGTAGGCCGAAGTACATAAAGGAGGCCTCGAGGCCATCGTTCATCAAAAAGCTTAAATTTTCAAATTTTAACAAATGGCCCATCTTGCTGGATGGAATATATTGAGGAGCACTAGCACATGCCTTAAGAACAAATTTATCTGCAGGAATATTTGCGAGTGGTTAAAAATTAAAAAAGGTGCTTAGAAAAGATAATGCTGTTGTCACTTTATAGTTCATTCCAGATGATTTCCCGCCATGGGTTAAGTTAATTTAACATAAAAAAAAATATATTCAAATGTTCATATTTTTTAGAAAAAAAAATTGTGTGAGAATTTACTTGATATAACTCGGTTGATTTTACTGGTTCAAAAACAATTCATACATCCTGTAAAAATAATATTTGAAGATGATATCTTTTTTTAATATTAAAATAAAAACACATTAGATTGACCTAAGACAACCCGAGTTATGAGATGTGTTAAATTTATGATCCGGGTTATGAGATTATGATAACCTTACAAAAAACACATAAAAAAATTATTAAGTCTAATTCTCAATCAACTTAATATTGAAGGATGAAATTGAAAAAAATTTAATTAAAAAACGATCTAAAAAAATAACCCGGATTAACATGTTAAACTTGTAACCCGAGTCATAAGACCGAGATAACCCTATAAAAAGCAAATCGAAACAAATTACGAATTTCAATCCCCAACCAACCCAATATTAAATGATAAGATTAAAAAATCAATAAAAAAAAACAACCTGAGTAAATACACCAAACTCATAACTCAAGTCATCGGACTAAAGATAACCTTATATAAAAAAATAAAAAATAAATAACCTAATTTAACCCAGGTTAACCTATTATATCCACGACTTTGATCTTGAGATTGAGATGACCACATAAACAGAAAGTCAAAACAAATTATAAAGTTTATTTTTTAATCGTCCTTGTCAGGCGTAATATTGAACTATGAAATTATAAAAATCTTAATTAAAAAATAACATAAAAATAAATCAAGTCGATCCAAGTTAATTGTTAAGCATTATTTCTGAATTATAAAACCGGGATAACCTAATGAAAATAAAATCAAAACAAATCATAAAGCCTAATTCTTAATCAAATACAATATTAATTGACGAAACTGAAAAAAAAAAAGAGAAAAAATTAATTCAATTGAATTAACCCGTCAAACTTGTAACCCGAGTCATAAGATGATGATAATTCAATAAAAAAACAAATCCAACATTGAAGGACACATGACCCAGCTGGTTATGAGACCAATAATAACCTCTTAGAAGAAAATAAAAAAAAAACAACATGATTTTACTAGGGTTAAAATATCAAAACCAGTGATCTTAATCATGAAACCAAGATATTCTCATAAAAAACAAGTTACAATATATTATAAAGCTCAATTCTTAACTGACCTAAAATTAAATTATAAAATTAAATAAAAAAAATCAATTAAATAAAAGACAAAACAATCCGGGTCAACTCGGGTTAACCCGTTAAGTACTATTCTCAGGTCATTGACCAAAATAACCCGATGAAAAATAAACAAAGCAAATCATAAAATTTAATTTTCAATCAAATCAATATTAAAGGATGAAATTAAAAAAAAAAAAATTAAAAACAAAACATGAGTCAACTAGGCTAATCCGTTAAACTAGATTAACTTATCAAACTCGGGATCCATATCATGAGAGTATAATAACTAAATAAAAAAAAATCTAATATTAAAAAAAATTATTAATTGAAAAAAAAATATTGTTAAGCTATAGTATCAAGAACAATCTATTTTAGTTTATAGTTAATGAAGACCAAATTAATATTTAAAACAAGAGTTTTTCTTACAATTAAACTAATAATACTGTTAAGCAATACTATCAAGAACTAATCTATTTTCAAGGGGAAAAAATGGTGGAACGTAAGATAAACATGTTAATTATAGGATCAATAACCTTTTTATATAAGCATTAAAATAATTGTAGCGTTTTGATTTTGATTTTTTGTTTTTCTTGTTGTTTTCTAATAAACTTGTTTGTTTTGATTATTTTTTTTTTCTGCACTTAAATAGCTAATGTTATCCAGACTTAAAAGAATTTGTATCATTTCCTTTTCTCAGTCCCAATCTCAACTTCCAGCTTACCAGTCCTAACCTCCTACGCTTGACTTCTAAGACCCCTACAGAGTCCCGAGGCATGAAAATCTCCATGAAGATTTACTCACTATCAAACACAACACTCTCAATTATTTTTATTCTTGGAGTCAGTAAGTACTTGTCAAAGCCAAGCCACCAATCTGCAAGCTCTGTTAACATCTGTCGTCTGGTGGCCGGAGAAAATCTAGAGGCAAGTATGAAGAACAGGTCCAATATTGAATCTTAATCTTAGTCTCGATCTTAACCTCTTACGTGCTCAGGACTTAGCATTATCTCACTCTTAACCTCTTACATCCAATCAAGACACCTCAAACCTGACCCAGCTAGATCTTCAGTTACCTTGGGCTCGATCTTTTGATTGTGATTGTTCGAGGACTTAAAACCAACCCCGACTTTGAGCACCCTAGATCTGATCTAAACTCAACCTTGACCTAAACCTAATCTCAACCTCAAAAGCCTAAACTCAACCTTGACCCAGCCTAGGCTCAATCCAATCATGGTTCCCTCAAACCTGACCCTATCCTTGGATGCTTAGAGCCCGATCCCCTAACCTTTGAGTGTCTCGAATCCAAACCTATCCTGGCCTTCATTCGAAAGGAGGAGGAAACGGGGCTCCATGCTAAGCACCATTGCCGTGTCTAAGCTACTATCTCATGACAACCTGATTTCAATCCTGATCTGAAGCTTGAGGCATCCCTACATATTCTAGACATTATCGGGTATGATATGCGCTATTTCCCTAACATCTAAAACGTAACCAAACTTCCAAGTCATATGTTAAAGTAAAAACTAGTTTTGGTAACCATTTAAAAAAAAAAAAACTTTTGGAAACTATCTACTTTTTCTTAAAAAATAATAATAATGCCAAACAACTTTGTTACTCATTTTAGGAATATAATATATTTTTACACTAATAAAAAAATATAATATATCTTTCACAACCCAAACAAGAACATAAACATCAAGAACCCATCTCAAAAACCCAAGTTAAACCCCAAAAGAACAACGATAGAATTGCTAATATCAAAGAGGAAGAAGAGGATAAAAGGCTAACCTTAAAATCTTCCATCTTAAGCTTTTCTCTTCATTTCCACAGCCAAAAACTGAAACTTCACAGCAACTCATATCAAGTTTCACACCTTTAAATGCTAATCCTAAAAGGGTTGTTCAGTTTAAGCCTCCCATTAACAGGCACTCGATTTTGGATGAGGAGGATGATGAAGATGAGGAGGGAAAGGAGAGGAAAAGAAAACAGAATGAGACTTTTTTGCAATCTGATTCTTTTTCAGTGAAGGGTTTTTTGTCTAGTATACCTGCTCCTAGAAATTCAGCTACTTTAGGGGTTGCTTCATTGGGTTCTGGGTATGGAAGGAGGTCTGTGATTGAAACTGATGGGTCCACTTCTAGTTCTGGATCTGGGGTTGATCAAAGTAATGAGAGTTGTGAGAATAACGATGTCGGTTTTGATCAAATGGAGAGGATTGTGTGAATCATGATAGTTATGAAGATCACAGTTTGGGATCATATTAGGGTTTTGTCCAAGGAGAGAGATCATAAAATCTTGCATAGGCGTTTGTGTTTGCTGTGGTTTGGAGTTTTCAGGGACCACAGGATGCTTCTTCTTTCAAGACCAGCAAGTGCTTAAAATCGTAGAGAACTCTATGCAGACAAGATTACAGAAATAATGTTAGCCTGAGTCCCAGTACAGATATTCATTGAGACGATGCTCTTTTAGTCTAGTCTTCTTTCTCTTTTGAGTCAGGCTCTTTAAGACAGGACATGACATCGAGTTTTCTGGATATTGTCTCTTCCGGCCTTTCCATAGAGTTCTTTGTCCTCACCCATAGAAACCATGAATTTCTTTTAGCATACTAGAGTCCAAAAATACTCTTGTATTTTCTATAAAAAAAAATAAAAATGAAGGTGATATCTGATTCCTCACCGCTATGAAGTTGCTGCTATACGGGAAGGAAACAGGTAGGCTAAAAGTTTGCTTGATTTAACAGCCAAAAGGAAAACGTAAGAAAGAAAACAAGGGCAGGCCTGTTCAGTGCGCCACCAAAGCTTCATTAATTATCACCATGGAAATTATCTTCAGTCTAAGCCACCAAAACCTTTTCTCCTAAATGTGATTACATTTCTGGTAAATTCTTTGATTCTATAGCTGTTGGGCTCAAACTTGAGGCTGCACTCATGACTAGATACTATTGAGCCAGAATTCTAAAGTAATCTAACGAAAAGGATATCAAAATTAACATTTCTTAGAGCTCCTTAAAGGAGTTGATGTGAAATTAATGGCTTCTATTTGAGTGCATGAATGATCAGCTTTTATATGTTCCTTATTTCTTTATGTATCGTTCTCTTCTTCTGTAGCCTGCTTCATCTAAAGGGAAGCCATCAAAGCTGCAAAAGAGGAAGCATCAAAAAGGCTCTTTGTACTTTGATATGAAGCAGAATTGGCAGAGCGGCGTGCCAGGGGGTTCCTCAATAAAGCTGAAACGCACGCCGGGTATGGATGGTGATATTGAGATAGTGTTTTCTGTGGTGTCAAACAGCTGGTGTTAGCTCTCCTATCATTGGATATTTTACCTTTCTAGCACAGTTTCGATAAAAATTTTAGGAAAATAAAAGACTTTGAACACAACTGATTTATAAATAGCATTGGGTCTTCCGAGAAAAGAAAGAATGACTCACTAGAAAAATACAGGGATTTCAATTTTTAACGAGATAATTCTATTTATATTAAAATTATTAAATGAATTCGTAATTAGTTAAAAATTTTATTTAAAGTTAATTTCAAATTAATTACAATCTTTTTTAATGATTTTTTAAAGTATAATTAGAATTATCTTGTCAAAAAAATTTTATGATATATAGTACGTTTAAAATAAAACCTCGATGTTTTTTTAATTATATTTTTATATTTTTTATTTTTATTTTATATCACGCCATCTTATTTTCTTCTTTTAAATCTTATTTTTTAGTTATTGGATTTTTTTATAAAATTTAAGAGTTGGTTTTTATTTAAATTAATTAATTTATAAAAAAAATACATTTTAAAACATAATAAAACAATCGACGTACAAAAACAATAGTAAAAGATAAGCTATCCTTTGCCAACTACCTCATCAGGTTTGACCTAAATGCTCACTGTGGCTAGATTGATGATCTCCATTTGGGTTTTGGAAGATCGTTCCAAATGTGATCCTTTTTGGACACTCAGACATCGCATCTCAACGGACACTGCTTGATGTCCAAATATCCCGTCGACGAGCATGGCTTTCGTTTTGATACCTATGTATGCTCTTCATCAAAATAAGCTTCAGATATTATTATTTTTCTTGGAATCCCTGCCATGGTCTTCAGTTACCATCCTGAATCCAACAGATTCGAAGAGCTTTTTGCACATTGGGCCAGCATTTTGAGCACCTTTAAACATTTTTATTTATTTTAGCGAAAAAATTGTTGTTTTTAATAACAAATCATTTTTATTTTTATAAAGATTTCATTCAAATACAACTAATTCATATAATATATGAGATAAAAAGAAAAAATTATGAGAAATCAAACTAATTTCTTTGAAGTTTCTTGCAACTAAAAAAATGATAAAAATATCAATCACTATTTAAAAAAATAATAATTCAATTTATTTAAGAAATACAAAAGAAGGCAAAAAATGTTCTTTAAATGGAAACAATTAATGGAAAGGAAAACAAAAGTCTTGATCACGTCTTTTTTTATTCATCGGATAAAATAATAATTATCCGGAACAAAATTCACCCATTTGAAACAGTATCTAATTCACCCATTTGAAACAGTATCTATCATGTCCGGTCCAATCATCGAAGATACCACACAGCAGTGTTCATCTTGAGAGAGGGAGAAAATGACTTCTATGGATACAATTAAATGGTATCTAAAAGGACCAGGAATGGATCATGGATGTGATAAGTTAAAAGCGAGCAGCTTAAAATGTGATTTTCTACACTGCTCCTAGGTGCAAGATACAATACAGAATTGGCAACCACGCAACAAAATACACTTAAGTAGCTAATTCAGGAGCAGTTTGGCAGCAAGATCTTTGTAGCTTACTTTCTTCTTCACTGGCAGTAAACTGGGATTTTCAGCTGGCTTTTCGGTATCTAGGATTGGAGTTGTATTTTCCACCTTCTTCATACTGAGGCCTGACTGTGCATAGGGACCTTCAGCTTGCTTTTCATTGTCAAATGTTGGATTTGTGGTCTCCCCCTTCTTCATACCAAGGCTTGGAATCATGTCCATTAAGATGGCATGAACTGGATCGACCATGACTTCTAGTTTCTCAGGCTTCTCAGTCATCTGGTCATGATACCTTTCGCTCATTTCAACATCAGGAGCTTTATCTAACCACTCCTCATGTCTGTTCTGTTCAGCAGTCCCCTCCTTTGCTTTACCTCTCCACGATGATTCTGAATCTTCTACCGTTTTAGTTTGTTGGATATCCAAATTGTACTTGCTAACTGGCCCATGAATTTCTTCATTTCCTTCACTCATTTCGTTTTCTTCAATTTTATCATCATGCAAACAGCTTTCTTCTGATTTCTCTTCAAGTATTTTTGCAGGCTTGTTTGCTATACGTGTCCGTGTTCTTCGAGCTTGGCCAGCACCTATTTTTCCCTTCTTTGTGCTCCCACCAGCAGGCCTCCCTCCATGAATTTCATAATTTCTTTCACTCATTTCGTTTTCTTCATTTTTATCATCATGAGAACAGCTTTCATCTGGTTTTTCTTCAGATATTTTAGCAGGCTTGTTTACGGTGCATGCACGTGTTCTTCGAGCTAGGCCAGCACCCATTTTTAGTTTCTTTGTTATCCCACCAGCAGGCTCCCCTCCATGAATTTCATCATTTCCATCACTCATATCATCATGAGAACAGCTTTCGTCTGATTTTTCTACGGACATTTTGGCAGGCTTGTTTACAATTTGTGCCCGTGTTCTTCGTGCTTGGCCAGCACCTATGTTTCCTTTTTTTGTGCTCCCACCAGCAGGCCTCCCTCTTTTCCTCGTTGTCTCCTTTTCAAGTGAGACCAGTTTATTTGAATCTTTTAAAGCAGCTTTGCTTCCTTTCTCCTTGGCTTCACTATCAGTAACTGATGGCAATCTCTCATTTTCTGCACCATCTAAAATGGGAGTTGCTTCTTCCATATCTAGGTCACATACACTAGAGGAAAAGAAAAGGCAGTACGAATGAGCGGTGTTAGTTACACTGCTTATAAATAAAATAGAAGAATTTTAGAAGAGGCATGCATGAAAATGTGAGCAAGTTATGGTCCAACCAAAGTCTGATATATTATGATATTAAGTGGAAGAAATAATTCTATCATCGTTGTCAATACTAAGCATAAACCAGCATCTCAGAAACCATCATGACAACAATTTCCACATTTTGATCACTATTTCCACCAAGTTAAAAATGATAATCCCAAAATAAAAAAGAATAAAGTTGAGCAGTAACAAATTACAATGGCTCGCCTACATGCAATTGAATTAAAAAAAAAAAAAAAACAATTCATACTGAAGATGGTCAGCAGGTAAGTCAGAGCAAAGCTAGGATTCAACTGCCCACAATTAATAGGCAACTAGTCCCAGAGAGGATGGGTAAATGGTGAAGTTATTGTCCCAGCAAACTATGAAAAATGATGTAGGCAGTCTTCCAGTAAATTTATTACTTGGATTTGAGTTTGAATATTACAACCGAAGCATATAAGACTTTTCACCCAACTTTACAATTCACAAACCACTACAAAATGCTGTATGATGATCTGACTAGGTGTTTGAATTTCTTCTTAATAAGACAAAAGGATATTATATTTATAATTTATTCAGGCAAAAGTACATATGCACTTACACTTCTTTGCAGTTTGACTCTTCCAAACCAGAGGGTTTCAAGTTATAAGTATCCTCTAGCAACTTTTGCCCCCTCTCCAAAGAGTCCTCCAACCATTGAGATCCAATCACATACAACCTCTTATTCAGGAGAAAATGTTTCTCTGCAGTTGTGAAACTGTAGAAAGAATATCTATTATTACTTAAAAACAAAAAATTGAAAGTTCTCCATGAATATTTAACAGTGTGAATCACTTGCATAATCAGCAACATAGATTAAGTTTCTAGCAATACTCTATTGTATTATATAATTTCATCAGCCATAACAGTCAATAGAGTTAAGTAATAAGAAGTTAAGTGTCAATAGAAAGACTTAAGTCAAAGCATACAGCATACAGCTATTACAGCTGTATGCTTGAATAGGAAATAGGAAAGCATACAGCATACAACTATTACAGCTGTATGCTTGAATATAGGAAAGCATACAGCATACAGCTGTATGCTGGAATAAGAATATAAATGATTGATAGGAAAGATGAAATTTACCTTATTTAAATTCCTAGATTCCCTCTTTGTAATGGCCATGTACAACACAACTTTTCCTATATAATGAAAGCCTAGTCGAAAGGTGAAGGCAATTCAAACTATTATGTTATGGTATCAGAGCTTGGTGTTTTCTCACAGAATTCTTAAGATTTTTTGTTCTTTCTTGGTCATAGCTTTATGGAGAAGTCAGATAATGTTTGTGTCAGATTTACTGGCAAAAATTATGCTGCCTGGACATTCCAGTTAGAGATTTTTCTCAAGGGAAAGGAGTTATGGGGCCATATAGATGCAGTGACAAAGACTTGGTTGCTGAAGGATCTGTGGTTGCTAAGGCAGCATGGGCTGCCAAAGATGCACAAATCATGTCCTGGATTCTCAGTTCTATGGAGCCACATCTGATCCTTTCTTTGCGTCCTTATAGATCTGCAAAGGCTATGTGGGATCATCTCACTCAAGTTTATAACCAAGACAACAATGCTAGGCGTTTTCAGCTTGAGTTGGCTATTGCCAACTATACCCAAGGAGATCTTTCTATTCAAGATTACTATTCTGGTTTTCTGACTTTATGGAGTGATTATTCTGATCTTGTTACAGCCAAGGTTTCTGCAGAAGGTGTGCTGGCAGTGCAGCAAGTCCATAAAATCAGCCAACGAGACCAATTTCTGATGAAATTGCGACCAGAATATGAACCCGTTCGTGCCTCTCTAATCAATCGCGATCCTGTTCCATCCTTGGATGCTTGCTTTGGAGAACTATTGCGTGAAGAGCAGCGTCTCCATACTCAAACCATTATGGAGCAAGCAAGAGTTGCCTCTGCCAGTGTCTCAGTTGCTTATGTTGCTTCTGCTTACAGCAAGGGGAAGAGTCGCGATATGAGCAAGACACAATGCTATAGTTGTAAGAAGTATGGACATATTGCTCCCCATTGTCCTCATAAAATTTGCAACTACTGCAAGCAGCTAGGCCACATCATTAAGGAGTGTCCTATTCGTCCTCCTCCACGCCCCAACAAAGCTTATCACGCTGCTGTTACTGCTGCTGGTTCCTCTTTTTCACAGACTCAGCCTCCAGCAAATTTACTCACCCGAGAGATGGTGCAAGAAATGATTGTGAGTGCTTTCTCCACACTTGGCCTTCAAGGTACTGGTTCTTCAGCCCTTACTTGGATCTTAGACTCAGGTGCTTCCAATCATATGAAAAACTCTTTGCATGGGTTAAGTAATATCCGCAAATATTGTGGATCCTCACATATTCAAACAGCCAATGGTAGTACTCTTCCCATCATAGCTGTTGGTGATGTACCTCCCTTTTTAAAGGATGTTTTTGTCTCACCCAAGCTTGCTATAAACTTAGCTTCTGTAGGTCAACTTGTGGACAATAACTGTGATGTAAACTTCTCTAATCGTGGCTGTATTGTACAAGATCAGATGTCAGGACAGCTGATAGCGAAGGGGCCTAAGCACGGACGTTTATTTTCTCTCCAACTTCCTATTCCACGCACTTTGCTTCCTTCCTCTGTTTTAGCTTTCTTTTGTACTACACCTAAAGTGTCCAATGAAGTTTGGCATAAACGTCTAGGTCATCCAAATCCTAGAATCCTCTCTCATTTGTTGAAATCTGGGTTAATAAGTAATAAAGAACATTCAGCTTCAACTGTGTTCCTTGATTGTGCTACTTGTAAACTTGGCAAAAGTAAAATTTTACCCTTTCCTTCTGCAGGCAGTAGAGCCACAAACCCTTTTGAGATAATTCATAGTGATGTCTGGGGGATTAGTCCTGTCATTTCTCATGCAAATTACAGATATTTTGTCACTTTTATTGATGACTACAGCCGCTATACATGGGTTTATTTCTTGCGGAACAAATCAGAAGTTTTCTCTATGTTCAAACTATTCTTGGCATTGGTTAACACTCAATTTTCTGCCACTGTTAAGACACTTAGATCAGATTCAGGAGGGGAATATATGTCTCATGCTTTCCAATCATTCTTGCAATCTAATGGTATCGTTTCTCAACGATCATGTTCTTATACTCCTCAACAAAATGGAGTAGCAGAACGCAAGAATCGCCATCTTTTGGATATGGTTCGTACCTTGCTCATTGAATCTTTTGTTCCTCCAAAGTTTTGGGTAGAAGCACTCATTACAGCAACTTATCTAATCAATAGACTTCCTTCACAAGTCTTAGGTCTAGAGTCTTCATATTTTCGGCTTCATCATTGCCATCCTATATACAGCAATCTTCACACCTTTGGGTGTGTGTGCTTCATGCATCTTCCTCCACCTCATAGAAATAAACTTTCTGCTCAGTCAATTAGGTGTGCCTTTCTTGGATATAGTATTACTCAAAAGGGTTATCTATGTTTTGATCCACACACTAATCGAGTTCATATTTCCAGAAATGTTATTTTCTTTGAAAATCAATGTTTCTTTCCTTTGTCTTCATCCTCAGCCACTTCTTTTGCCTCTTTACCCTCTTTTGATGACTCTTCTCCTTTGCAAAGTGTTCCAGTGGACAGGTTCCAGCCACATTTGGTGTACAAAAGAAGACTTCCTGTGCTGCCCCCTTCAGCTTCTGTCTTGTCATCTGCTCCTCCTTTACAGCCTTCTGTGGCTTCTGAGGTACCTGTTTTGGCTCCTTTACACCGCTCCTCTAGAATATCTGTACCACCTGCTAAGTATGGATTTACCTCATCTGTGGCACATCATTCTACTGCTGCTCTCTCTGTCACTTTATCCTCTATTTCTATCCCTACTGGTTATTCACAGGCAGCTACAAAACCATGCTGGCAGCAGGCTATGCAGGAAGAGTTAAATGCTCTAGAAGCTAATCAGACTTGGGATATTGTTGATTGTCCTTCTGGTGTGACTCCTCTTGGGTGTCGATGGGTCTATTCTGTTAAAATCAAGGCTGATGGCAGCTTGGACAGATATAAAGCACGATTGGTGGCTCTTGGAAACCATCAAAAATATGGAGAACATTATGAGGAGACCTTTGCTCCAGTGGCTAAAATGGGTACTATTCGAACAATTCTGGCCATTGCAGCATCCCAACATTGGTGTTTGCACCAATTGGATGTGAAGAATGCCTTTCTTCATGGTGATCTCACTGAAGATATATATATGCGACCACCAGCTGGCTTATTTTCCACTCCTACCTCTGCTGTGTGTAAGTTACGCCGCTCCTTGTATGGTCTCAAACAGGCTCCTCGTGCTTGGTATGAGAGATTTACTTCTGTCCTCCTTCAATTTGATTTCCTCAAAAGTAAATATGATGCCTCTTTGTTTCTACGTAAGACTGCAAATGGAGTTGTGTTTCTATTGGTGTATGTTGATGATATAGTCATCACCGGTACTGATTTCGCTCTGATTGATCAACTCAAGCAGCATCTGCAGAAATCCTTTCACATGAAGGATCTAGGTCCTCTCACATATTTTCTTGCTCTAGAGATTCATGCTGGTTCCCATGGCATTTTTTTTATCCCAACACAAGTATGCCATGGACTTGGTGGCAGCTGCTGGTCTCCAGAATTTGCCACCCCTTGATACTCCAATGGAAATTAATCTCAAGCTACGCAAAGATGAGGGTGATTTATTATCAGACCCAGCTGCCTATCGTACACTCGTGGGCAGCTTACTCTATCTTACACACACTAGACCTGATATTTCTTTTGCCGTACAACAGGTTAGTCAGTTTATGGCTTCTCCAAGGCATCTCCATATGGCTGCTGTTCGCCGCATCATTCGTTATATTCATGGCACAATTCGAAGTGGCCTTTGCTATCCTGCTGGTACTTCCCTAGATCTTATTGCTTATAGTGATGCTGATTATGCCGGGTGTTCCGACACTCGCCGTTCCATTACTGGTTGGTGTATGTTTCTTGGTCCTGCACTTATTTCCTGGAAGAGCAAGAAACAAGATCGTGTTTCCAAGTCTTCTACTGAGTCTGAATACCGGGCTATGTCCCAAGCTTGTTCCGAAATCATCTGGCTCCGCGGGCTCCTTGCTGAGCTGGGTTTTCAGCAGCGCACTCCTACTCCTCTTTTTGCTGATAATACCAGTGCAATTCATCTTACCGCCAATCCTATCTTCCATGAGCGCACGAAGCATATTGAGGTGGATTGCCACTTCATTCGGGACGCATATGCGACAAAGACTATATCCCTTCCACATGTGTCCAGCACTCTTCAAGTGGCTGATGTTTTTACCAAGACTCTCACACGACAACGTCATCATTTTCTTACTACCAAATTGATGCTTATGGACAAGCCCGCATCAATTTGAGGGGGGATGTCAATAGAAAGACTTAAGTCAAAGCAT
Organism: Populus alba x Populus glandulosa; assembly: GCA_033617975.1. NCBI lineage: Eukaryota > Viridiplantae > Streptophyta > Magnoliopsida > Malpighiales > Salicaceae > Populus > Populus alba x Populus glandulosa. Next base: position 13,444,174 of record CM066160.1, read on the forward strand.
ACAGCATACAGCTATTACAGCTGTATGCTTGAATAGGAAATAGGAAAGCATACAGCATACAGCTATTACAGCTGTATGCTTGAATATAGGAAAGCATACAGCATACAGCTGTTACAGCTGTATGCTGGAATAAGAATATAAATGATTGATAGGAAAGATGAAATTTACCTTATTTAAATTCCTAGATTCCCTCTTTGTAATGGCCATGTACAACACAACTTTTCCTATATAATGAAAGCCTAGTCGAAAGGTGAAGGCAATTCAAACCATTCTGTTATTAAGAACTATAATGAATTAAAACAGAAGCACCACTACAACCAAAATGAGATAGCAGCGGTGACATATCTGAATCTTTCCAATACAAAAAAAACTGACAAGATGATCAAACCATGAAATCTGCTGCGGCACAACAAATGCTTCCAATAATCATGTTGAATTGGTTTGGAAATATGCAATATGTCATGTGAGTATGGGTTATGGGTCATGTGCAAAGATGCACCAGCTAAAAAACAAATAATTCAACTCGACTTGTCAAAGACCATTCTGAGATAAGTCATTGTATGTCTGTTTAATCAGTACCCAGAAATATAATCACTTTCAATTTCCACCTAAATCTAGCAAATCAGATCCCGCTGCATCAAATAAAAAATGTGACTGTTAATTTATAATACATCAAATTGCCACTTAAATTACTTCTTTATTCATGCAGCAAAGGCTATGCCCTTTGTAACACAATGTGTTGTGCTGCAACCCTACCAATAGGCTCACTCTTAAAATATTATTTAAACGAAAATAGAAAAACAACTGCTTGACTTTTGAAATGACTAATAAAACCTTTTATTGATTTTTATTTTAAACCAACTTAGAAGGAATTTAAGTGAAAGACCCAAAATAAAATGAATGAAGTTACATTAGCCATTTTAAAAAGTTAGATAGCATTCAAACCTATAGTTAAAGATTCCGCGTGAAAAGGAAGTGCAAGTTATCCAACAGTTTCAGCTACCAAATACCCTTGATCATGCAGGAAAACAATCGATAACTTAGGAGTACCTTTTCACAAGGGAACCAAAATCCACATCGGATGCTGGTACAATCAGGACCACCAAATGAGTGGCATGCGCAATGTTATTGCTGACTTTGCCACCACCCATGAAAATTTCAAGTTTCAACCTCCTAAATGCAAGTCCTAACAAGGATTCCCAGTCGGGTGTTCTTCAAGAAAAAGTGAATTTGCAAGAAAACAAGTCAACAACTCTTCAGATAATAAAGCATTCGACCACATAAAGGAAAGAAGATGTATTAATGGAGCTATAACAGTCATTAAATCTTACAAAGACTCTCTTGAAATGTGAAAATATACACAGCAGCCATGAAACAGAGACCATTTTTCCTCTGGACAGTACTTTTGCTTGAAGTCGTCTATGGCTTTGGCATCTTCTGATGCATTTATGTTGCTCAAAAGCTGGAAAGAATCAAATAAATAAAATAAATTGAATCCTCTCAAAATTCCATGTATCTATATAGCAGTTCCAATACATCAACATAATATGATCAGAAATTAATGCTCCCAAGTGTCCAAAAAGGTGAAAAGAATAATAAATGAATACAGTTTTACCTGTTTGATGTCTGAAAGATCAAGGTCCCAGTAGTAAGAATCAGAAAATTCATCAATTTCTTCGTGTAACTTCTTCTTTGAACCATCAGACAGGAAAAGGAAGGACCTTCAAAAAGTATGTGTAGTCAAAAGCATTACCATCACAGCTTGTCATCAAAATGGATAAAAAAAATAAAAACCACTAAGCAACGAATTAAATGAAGGCAGGACTCACTTTGGCTGCAATGGAAGGAGCTTCTTTTGCAAACAGCAATCCAAGACCCATGAATAATGGATAATATCTCCGTGAAGCTTTGCTGCTTGATATTTAATCCCTGATACATACCCCTCTATATTATTGTTCTCCTCCAAAAGAAGTGGTATTTATGAGAAACAAACAGTGTGTGATTGTGGTTAGAGGGAGAGAGAGAATGGATGGAGGAGAGACCTTTGCTTTCAGCAGCTATACAATGGGTGACTGAGTTATTTAAATTCATTGAGAAAGTTCCCCCATTCTCAGCAACCATTTTGTGCAAGGATTCGAGAGAATTAGATGGAGGCACGTTGACAAAGTCTATACATGTTAAGGAAAGTTGCAAACATGGAAAAAGCAAGGGAAAAAGCAAGGGAAAAAGCTGATAATAGAGCATTGGAGGTTTAAAAACCATAAGGCAGCACAGTCCATAAAAGTGAAAATTTTCAAACTGAAAAAGTTCAGAGAATTTCTACTTCATCATATTTCAAAATGTGCGTCAGTCATAAGAGGCAAAGAAATGAAAGCAGGTAACAACCAGAAGAAGGATACAAAACATCATATTTGAAAATATCAAAGTTTCCCCCTTGATGTCAGAAATATCAGTCTGAATTAAATGAGATGGAACAACAGACACACTCTTTTTCTCTCCTTTCCTAGAGGATTTTATGTGTGTCGGTTTGCTATCTTGCACATCTCCGTACCCTTTTCCTTTTTGTGTGGTACCATTACTTGAATGTACTAGCTCTACAAATGCTGCAGTAAGAGAAAGGAAACAATTACCAAACTAACTTAAGCGAGCTAGACCCAAGTCCAATAGGTCAAATAATAAATTTACACAGCGCCAGTGATGCATGGAAAATCTGAACACATTATGTATCCTTACACTGCACATCAAGACATTCATGCCAAGGCTTGTCATATCTCACTCTGTCAATACGCGGAAATCTCAAGCTATATGGGGCAGAAAACACCTGGAAATCAGAAAGTGAACTGAGTTCAGGCTTGATCAGACAGGTATAAGCAGGAGTTATGATCAAGGAAGCATAACACAATTTTCAAAGGACAAAAACATTATGTTCTCCAAAAAAAGGAAAATAAACCAAATTTGGCATTCTTAACTAGGAAGAACTTAAATACTAAAGTTACACATACCTCAGAACTTATAGTCCGAATATCACTAGTAATGGAAAGTATAATTGATCTACAAAAGTTAGGAGCAAGAAAAAAATATTATGGGCCAGATTAATATCAGTAGAAAACATATTCCATCCAATGTAACAGGAACCAGAACAGAAATTTTACTTGTCAGGGTTTTCAATCCACACATCTGGTCTCTCTTTTGAATTATTTGTAACTTGATAAAAACTTGGTGGTGAGTTCTTTGGGTATTCATTCTTCCTGAGAAAAAGTACATGTGAAAAGATACAAGTAAATATCTTTATGATAGCACCAACAAGATGCTCAAAGATGGACCAAAACTTCCAAATACGAGAGGGTTCCAAGGCTACACAGGCAAGGCCTTTGCTTTAGACAAATGGACAATGCATGCTACCTAACAAAGACTATATGGCAAGTAATGATGAAAGTAAATCCTATTGTCAGACAATTTCAGTTCCATCCACAGCTTTGCAATGCTTCTCTTGAGTGAGTGATACAAGCAATGTTTTAAACTCAGAATTCCAAAAGTACCTAAAATAAGGCTTTAGTTTGGAGACAACAGTATCCAGCTCCTCATCTGACAGCCCATTGCCCACTCTGCAAAAGGAGATAAATCTACAAAAGAAAAGAATGACTTCATGTGCATTGAATTTTACATAGAATATCATCTAGTACATAAATATCTTTACAGAAAATTGTCGATAAGGGGTAAATACTTACCGCCTGGGATATGTATTAGAAGCAGGACGCTCTGCTAGACCCAACAAGAATTGAGCCACCTGCAGTTTGTAAGAAAATTCTTATTCTTAAGGCCAAAACATTAAGATCACGTAGCAAACAGGATCCTAAGAAAGAAGCTGAAGAAACAATCCTATCCTACAGCATTTTTCTGCGAGTGGCAGTTCAACACCTCCATCACTGCACTAGGAAATGGTTTCAATATTTCCTTTTCCCTAGATAAACAGTGTAAAGAATAAAAAAATTAGAAAGAAGGATGGCAAACAAACCTCTCCTCCACGACGTCCAGAACCATAGTATCCCCCTATTGAAAAATACATAAACAGTGAAATGCATTCAATTTCTTTAGAGGAACTAAAATTAAGAGAAACGAGTACAGACCTATGATAAGAACATCTAAGTCAGAACCAGCACGAATGTACTCAGGCTTCAGTTTCAACCACTTTCCACTCCGATCACTTGGTTCCCATTTGGAACCAAGGTCTTTTAATATAATACCTTCATCCCTAAGAGCATACATCAGTTTATAAATAAGAAATATTTAATTAACAACTCATAGAAAAGAAAAAAACAAAAACGTTTCACATTTATACACATGCTATGGACATGTTTCTCTCTACGAACAAATTTTGGAGTGGGGGGGGGATCCTGTCCCTTCAAAAGTTAATATATATATATATATATATATATATATATATATATATATATATATTCAAAATCCTTTTGGTTTGAAGAGAATTTTAGAAAAAGTACTATGAAATGCTTCCCTAAAATAAGAATTATACAGTCTTGCCCTCCAAGCACATTTGTCTGGATTTGTTTCAATTTCTTTCTCCTTTCCTTCCTGACTATATTATGAAGCACTGTACACCCACAACCTTCAGTTGCACAGAATGTTATGGTGAACTCCTAACTAAATAACACCAAAATACTTTTTCTCAAACATGCTGGACATTGCAAGTTCATGCTTGTGAAGATACGGGAGACAATATTACAAGTTCATGGAAGGATTTAAGCACATTAGCAACTCCCAAGTTTCAATATCACTAAAAATAAGGCACAAGCTGTCCACACTAAGTAACAGCCACTCCAACCTAACAGATTTAGTGGGTGTTATTAGAAGAAGATTTATAACATTAATTAAATGAAGGAGAATACCAACCTGTTTTCAATGGTTTCCTTAAAAAACTTCTCAATGTCATCCACGTTATATGCAATAAGCGAACAATAAGGTTCCCCTGTATGATTAGTGTGAGAAAATTACTAATAATCCATAAAAATAGGCATCACGTAAAACATTCACATAATAAAATTTTATATACATATACTAGAGCTTAGGGTTTAAATGCCAAGCAGTACAGTATCCTGCACATCCTAATGAGTCTGCATATACAGACAAGCAACAACCATGAGTAATAATACTAAGCCAAACTGAGTAGGTGTTTGGAGGGGGGGTGGGGGGGATACACCTAGCAAGTACTTTAGCTAGGAGTTGAGCATCCACTTGACTTGGGCTGATAACCTCCCAAGGACGCTTGACATTAGGATTCAAATATAGAAAAAAAAACAATCGGAAACATAATATATAAAAGTTTTTTAAAAAATTCATTACTCGGATTTTATAACTATTAAATGAAAAAAAAAAAAAAAGAGGAAATCTAATCTATTCATGTTGGATTCATAATATATATAAACATTCAGCAGGCCTATTCATTTAAACCCACCAAACCAATAAGTCAAATCAACTTGACTTAATTAGTTTATTTTGGGCTCCAAATAGACCCAGCCCAACCAGTCCGAACCAGCACATGCCTAAGGTCACTACCTAAGCTGCTACAGAAAATTCTACTCACTACCTAAGTTGCAAACACAGTTAGTGCCAGCAATGATCACAGACTACCAAGGAAACAAGTCACTGAATTTACTTAGAAAAATCAAACAATTTCAGCTTGAACAACTTCATTTATACGCTACAGTCTACATCACATGAGAAGATTATTGAATGCATCAATTATGAACAAATGATACCAATGTTAAATTGTGTACCAGGAAGACGATGAGCATTAAGACCCCCATTAGGTACTAAGATCTCTAAACGACCCTTCACTGGCTTGACAACTTTACGGAGCAGCTCATGCCTTTCCTTCAAGGTTTGGTGAATCACACTTGTATCTCCAACATAAAGAATATCAAATGCAACATCTAGGTAATTATGTAAAGGTAAACTGAATCCATTAAATTATTTAAGTTGTGATTTTGATGATAAATCCATGTGGTTACTCACAACTATTTTGTTATCTCAAAGCGAAAGAAAAGCTGAAACTGGACTGAACTTCAAATCAAGTCCGACAAAAAGGATACAGCATAACTGCAAGAGAAAAGACATGCGTGTTATATCTTAACCACTGGTTTCTAATTTAGGAACAAGGAAAACAATTACTAACAAAGAAGAGATAAAAACCTGTCTATCACTATCAAGCCCATCCCTTGCAGCCTTTGCTGTGAAAAGATAATATGTAGTTCTAAGTGATCATTACTCCCAGAAATGAAAACGAACACCCCCACCCCCCAAACAACAAAACAAAAGGGGAAAAAAGGGCAAAATTCCAATCAATGTGTCAAATAACCTACCTATTTCTTGATTTGAACCAAACTCTGCAAACCGATTCAAAGATGTATCCCAGACCAGCATTTCACCATCAAGAATACACCTACAACGTTATGAGGAAAGAAAATTAGTAGAATCTAACATTTCTAAACTTCACAATGTTAAACTTGCAGTCCTGAAATTTTTCTATTGTTGGGTAATGATTTGGTACAAGGTAAATGGGGTTTAATTTTTACCTTTGTATTATTTAACCATGTTTGGTTGAATTTTTAAAGGATTTTAATTATTAAGGAGGTACTAGGTACCCCCATATTTGTGTTTTTGGAGGCTAAAATTTATTCTCCAGAAAATTTTTTTGTCTCAAAATACGCACTAAATTAATTTGTAATTGTCTCTCACCAATCATTACTAGTAATTTAAATATTTTCTCTCTTCCCACTAACACTTAACCCTTCAATTTATGAATATACCAAACATCTTTAAAAACTGACTTTCACATCCTTAAAATTGCTCTTGGAATAAATCCTATATTAATTCACCCTCATATTTTTTAATCTCATACCAAATGCCACCTTAAAAAGATTCATTATGCATCTATGTCCTGCCTTGTCGTGTTGATCTTTGAACACTTAGCTAGCATTTGAATGATAATGCCAGTGATATCAAATATATGTGCAAGTTTTATACACAAAAGGTAGCTTCAAACACACACACAGACACATTATCCTAATAAGCATGGAAGAGGAGTAGGAAGGCCTGCAGTGAAATCATTCATTTAGAAAATAGTTTGGCCTACCCGTGTGTCTTGCAACTTGCAGGACAAACAAAGCAAAAGAAAATTAAAAAAAAAAAAGACATAAAAAACCAACATAAAGAAGACAATAATAACTAGAGATGGGATTACCTCTCATCCAAAACATTTTGTACAATAATGTCCGACATTCCATGAGCATATTCAGAGTGATCTAGAAAGTTCCTGCACCAGTATCCTGCATGAGTGTCTACAAAACAAACTCAGAAGTGTGTGCAGTTGACATTTCTCAACATGATAGAGCTTAAAGAACTATTAAGTTCACATTGATCTGAGTTTTGCAAAACTTCACATGGAAGAAAAATTGCTATCCTTGGGAAAGTATTGACATATTGTAGACCTTGAGTTCAGGTTTTAGGAACTACAAAGATACATTTACTTAAGAGTCAGGAAACTACAGGCTTATGCAAAAATAAGCAGGTGATAATAGTGTTACATGTAAAAGTATAAGCAGCATCTATTACCAACATAACTTTAAAAAAAAAAAATTTAAAAGACTTACCTTGAGAAATAGTGTACTTCCGCACCATTCTTATGTATTTGGATGCGATCACCATCAAATTTACATTCCACCACCACTTCCTTCCCATGCAACTGCAGAAATAAGGTACAGCATATGAGATGCTAGTTCTTAAAAAAAAGACATTAAAGAAAAATGATGTGTACATTGCAAATACATTCATGTAATCCAAAAAATTTAAAAAACAAATGCTGGAAGAAAACCTTTTTCCATGCAGCATGTGCATCACTAACTCTCATTGCTAGTTGAGGGCGCACTGCTTTTCCAACTTCAATATCCTGAAGCAATAAAATAAAGGAAAAATCAAAATTCCACAAGGTGCTAATCGTTAACATATAATGATAGTTGCAAGACTGACCAAAAACACAAGAAAATCATCAGATAGCCAGAGATAGAAAACATTCTCTTATCCCCTAAAATGCTTACACAATGCACACTGTCTTTGAATCCAAATTGATAACCTACATGTAATCTGTACATAAGGTGAGAACAAGACACTTTTTTCAAAGTTTAGCAACACATACCTGACGTTTATGCCTTTGATTTCGATCCCTCAGCTTTTCACAAACCAATTTCAAGTCACACGTAACATTAAACAAGTCTTCCGCATCTGGGTGAAATTCATGAAATACACTCTTTTCACTCATCCCCAACTTCAAATCTGCAACATATTTACAAAAAGACGCCTAAAAAAAAACACACAAACCTGAAAACAAAACACAATTTTCAAAAACTAGTATTAAACCAATCATTACCTTTAAGAATAATCATAATAATCCACTTCATTTCCTGTGTATTTGTCTTGTTTATCAAAGCAGCAAGTACTGCAGTTTTCTCACCCCTGATCATAAAATCATCAAAGATAACAAATAGCAATACTTCAAGTACCTAAGACACCACAGGGGAAAAAAAAAAAAACTCTCAACAGCAAGTGAAACCTGCTATGGGAAAAATCTGTTTCCAACCACAAGTATTCAAGAATCACCACTACTAATTTAATGGGGCCAACAAAACAAAGGCTTTGATTTCGTCTAATGCAACTCATGTTCATCAAATCTATCGCAGATACAAATGCTCTAATTCACGCACAGCCAGCAATTGATTTGCTAAACCGGATCACATAAAAACTAGTGTAATTCCCTCCTCTCAACACCCACAATTCACTAAAACTATCATTACCTTCTACTATCAAGAAACTTAATCTAACAGTATTCACAAACAAAATTATCATCATAACTCCAGCAATGCCTACTTACTCAGCCGCTAATGTTCACTTCCAACAACACCTAATCTAAAACACTACAATCAAAACCCTAGCAAAATTACCAAAAGAATCAAACTTCAATACCTATTTTCACTGGATGCCAATTTATCAAGAAAACCATTCAGCTCCTCAATCGTCAACCCACCCGACACCGTTCCCTGCCTCCGCTGCAACACCTATTTAACCAAAATTAAAAAAATATATACTATTTTTCATCCAAAATAACTATTTTTTTTGTTAAATTTTATTAAATTACTTACTTCGGCAGCTACGAGAGAGAAATTGCCGGCATTGGCACCGGTAGCGTTGGCGCCACCTTTACGCCAATTAATCAACTTCAAGGCATCAGGGGAATCCCTGGACATGCCGAGTGCTTCAATGAGGGAAACGGCGAGGACAGATTCTTTGAGACCGTAAGTGCCGCGTTCGCGGTCGAGGTTAGGTAGGATCAAGCGGACGGCGGAGAAGTAATCGGACGGAGAGCAGAAAGTGTCGATGAATTTGCGGAATTTGGAGCGTTTTCTGGAGGAAGTTTTGGTCTTTGAAATCCAGTTGAAGAGACTCACTAAGATGGAGAATTTCGTGTGCTCAGTTGACGACGAAGAGGAAGACGAAGCCATTTTCGGGGGGTATTTTTTTTTCTTGGAGGTTGGAATTTAAATATGGAGGTTTTTCTTGTTTGTATTTGGTGTAGTGACACGTGTATTGATTTTAGCTTGCAGGGGAAGATGTTCTATTACGGTAGTATTTGGTAATAATACGATCGCAGTTCCTTTTTTCTTTTAAGTGATTTTCGTGAAATTAATGCCTTTTTTTATATATTAACTTGGTATTTTTAGATAAAAAAATTAAAAAATAATTTAAACAACAACTTTGAACCTCTACAGTCAAGCTGGTTTTTGAATCATTTTGAACATAAGTTGGATATTAATTTAATATTTCTTTTAGATAAAAAATAATTTAAATAATAATTATTATCTCTGATTTAATTTGATAAATTAACTTAATGATTTACACCCTATTTATTTTTTCATTTTAAAAAAAATTATTTTTTTATTTACTTCGAACTAATATTTTTTTGGTGTTTTCAAATCATTTTGATGTGTTAATATCAAAAATAATTTTTAAAAAATAAAAAATATATATTTTAATACATTTCTAAACAAAAAACACATTGAAAAACAATTATTACAACATGCTCAAACACCATTAGAGTCTGTTTGAAAACACAATGCAAACCACGTTTTTTTAAATTTTAAAAAAATATTTATATATTTTCAAATCATTTTAATGTGCTGATGTCAAAAATAATTTTTAAAAAAATAAAAAAAAATCATTTTAATATATTTTTAAATAAAAATACTTTAAACCGCAATCATTATCATAATCTTCAACACATTATAATAATCAACCAACAACTAACTTGAAACATGGTATAACTTGAAAACTTCAAACCGTGTCTAAACTAAATTTATTCTTAATGGTTTTGGACATTAGTAAGGTTAAATTCAGTGTATAATTCATGAAACATCTTCAATAAAAAATTTAAATTTTTAATCTAAAAGATTATTGTTGTAGTTTTTTTTAATTTATTCAAAATAAAATCATTTTAGTATTTACTCTGTTGAACAATGGTTCATGAGTCTTTGAGAAAACAATAGCTTCAGTAGGCTCCGTTTGTTTGCAGGAAAGTGAATTTCTTTTGGAAAGTGAATTCCAGGAAAATATTTTCCGATGTTTGGTAGTGTTATGGAAAATGAACTGGAAAACACTTTCCAGTGTTTGGTTATGTCATGGAAAATGAGCTGGAAAATAACTTATTAATATTTTATTTTTCTCAAGTTTATTAAAATAATGAGGAACAAATCTTACAAATTAAAAAGTTGAATGAGAATGAAATTGAAAAAATATATATAATTTCATAAATTATCTCAAATAAAACAAATAATAATCAAAATAATAGGGATCAAATCTAAAAAATTAAAAAAAATGAAAAATGAAGAAATTAAAATAATAATAATCAAAATTTCATAAATTATTTCAAATAAAATAAGTAACAATCAAAAGAATGAGGATCAAATTTGATAAATAAAAATTTTCAATAAAAAAATGATAAGAAAAAAGCAAATAACAATTATAAAAATAAGGACCAAAGTTAATATAAAAATAAAATTTTAAGAGATGAAATTGAAAAATAAATATTCAAAACAAAATATATATAGCAATCAAAAGTTTGAGGATCAAATTTGATATAATCAGCAAATAATGACATTTTTAAATTTTTCACAACTTCCGGAAAGTGTTTTCCCCTTAAATTTTTCAGGAAAACACTTTCCTGAAAACCAAGCAAAATTTTCCTTTTACTGGAAAGTGTTTTCCATTAACCAACTTTCCTACTGGCAAACAAACACAAGAAAGTTTGGAAAGTGCTTTCCCGGAAACCACTTTCCGGAAAACAAACACAGCTAAAAGGAAAACACTTTCTTGAAAACTAAGTCAATTTTTTTTTGACTAAAATTGACTGGAAAGTGTTTTCCGTTGACCGGAAAGTGTTTTCCGTTGACCGGAAAGTGTTTTCCGCTGATCGAAAATTGTTTTCCGTTGACCAACTTTCTTAATGACAAACAAACACATGAAAGTTTGGAAAATAGTTTTCCGGAAACTACTTTTCGAGAAACAAACAAGGCCTAAATTAACAATCGCTAGGTTGAAATCCAAACGTGGCTTCAACATGTTACACTGGCCATATCCAGGCTTACACATGTATTTAAATTAAGGTAATGTTTATTTATGTATTTTAAAAGTATTTTAAAAAAAAATTAAATTTTTTTTATTTTTTTATTAACTTTAAATTTATATATTTTTAGTGTTTTTAAATTATTTTGATGTATTGATATCAAAAATAATTTTTAAAAAATAAAAAAAATTATTAACATGTATTTTAATATAAAATATTATTTAAAAAATAACCATAAATACAATGAAAAACAATTTTAACTGGATTTGGAACCATCAGAAATTAAGTTGAGCCATTGAAGCCGAAGAACAGACGCTGGACACATTATAAGAAGAAAAAAAGATCAAGATAGGTTTGTCTACGCGGTGAAAACTTCGGTTAAAGCCAAAAACACAAGAAATGATGCTCTTTGGCTTGGAACGTAGACAGAAAACCGGGCATTAAGTTTCACTCTCTCTGGAATGCTATAGCAAGCCGAGCAGTACTATGCATATATATATGAGAAGTGCAAGGATTTGTTTCAAAGCACGTTTGTCACAGCAGTCCACACTGCAGAATCTCCTCCAAGATTTCCCACTTGATATATATAAACCCAGATGGATTATCAGATTCTTTTGTGTATCGCTTTTTTTCTGGCAAGCCATTAATTACTTTACACACAACAGTTTAATCAAGTTCATCGATGGTGAAATGCATGCTAGCAGCTTTACCTGTAAATGCATATTCATAACGAACACTAAGCCAGTGATTATGGAAGCAATGGACAAGTAGTAAATCAAGTTCGAGATGACAGTGGAAAGCTAGCAGCTTAATTAATTTGACTAACTTCTTTTAAATCAATAAATATTAAACCCTTTTAGTTTTAAGCCAAAAGGATCTTGTAAAACAGTTGAAGCAGAAATCAATGGTATTGAAGCCAAAACCAAATCCAGACACCTCAGAGCAGACCAGAGGCAAAACTTACAGGAGAGTCGAAGAACTTCATAAATAAGCGAGAGCTATTAGTGGAGAGCTGAGTTTAGAGAATATCTGCAGTAGTTGAACTCAGTTTTGCATGGACACTTTTCCCGAGTCCACCGATGGAAACCGCTCCTGCAAATGCAGCTGGTGCTTCTGTTCCCGCAAGTACAATAGGCACCCCTGCATGCATCACATACTGTAAAATATATGGCTATTTTTGGTTTTTAGCATATTTTTAAAAAGATACTTGTTAAATAATACAGTTAAATTTATTTTTGTAAAATAGTTAATTTTATATATGTCACGACAGTTTTTATATACTGTGATTAGAAAAAAAAAATTTATAATTGATTTTTATATGACAGGAACGACCCTCAGATCATTAGTAATTTGTTCTTGTATTTTTGAATTTATCTTATTATTTTTTTAAAAAAATATTGATAGTGTTATAATCAAAACTTTAATATTTTTTTAAGTTTTTTTTCTCTTTTTCTTTTCTATTTAATATTTTTTAATGTTGGTGATATTATAAACAACATCCAGTTATAAAAATTATGTTTATAAAAATCATGTTTTTCATTGCAACATAAACAAATGTGCTATTTCTTTAAATTTATCAATCCTGTTATTTTGGTAATATTTTAAATTAACTGTAATGCTTTTTTAAAAAATAAATTAAAAAAAAAAAAGCAATACTTCATCATGTCACATCACATTCAATTCAGTCCTGAAGCTTTCAGTACACCCATGAAAGAGAGACGTGTTTGATGTGCGTGCTGACATGACTGGAGAAGGCTGTCCTACGACAAGATCAAACTTCCCATTGCACATACAAAACATCGTCACAAGCACAGATGCTGTCTTCTTTTTTAGTATTATTTTTTTATTTCTCGAAACTAACACATGAAAAGAAAACATTTGTGTATATAATGACCTGTGCCCAACTTGCGCAACCTAAGAGTTGTGCTATTTCTTTAAAAAAAAAAAAAAAGAGATGTGCATACGTTAGTTTCTAAAAAAACTGGCGCAGTTGGTGTCCAGTACATATGGGCTATGGATTTGTGTTGAATGGATGGATGGTTTTATTTCTTGCGTGGACTGGTTTTGGGGATATTAGTTCCTATAGGAGAATGGAGCTTTTCTTGGATCGGAGGAAAAAAGAAAAAAAAATCTATACTTGGAATTAAAAAAGGATGGAGATGCTCTTAACTCTTACATGACCCTCTCAATTTTTTTTAATGATAATGTAATAGTTTGGAGCTTAAGATGAGGCTTTGTTAAATATAGAAAATGACCACTCTTATGCTTTGGCTTATATCAAATTTAGTTTTGAATAGGAGATTATGCATAACATAAAGATATTTATATATGGATTATAAATAGATATAACAATCTTACATGTACTCGACAAATATAAAACCAAACTTTGTTTTTTAGTTAAATTACTTGATGAATAATTGATATAATATAAATATTATCAAACCCAATTCAAATTCTTTATGAGATGTATACATTTGTATTATATATAGATCATTTATATTTTTTAATGTGTATATATATATAATACATCTCCGATAATGGATATCCAAAACTTAATATATAAGATATGGGTATAAAAATTTCTTATCCAATGGACAATGAATATGGTATAAATTAATATATTAAATATCCAACCCATGAATACTTATTGTGATATAACCAAGAGCGAAAGATAATAAAGTTCATTATAAATTAAAATTATCAAAGGCCAAGAACACCATAATTATAAATACACACCTTCATTATTTAATTTTTTATTCATCCAAGTTTTACTTAGCAAAAAACTACTATAATCATTTATATAGAAAAAAAAACCCAGAAAAATCTTATTAATATTGAATAAAAAAATTAAAAAAAATTTAAATTGAAAATGAAAAAACAAAATTAATTAAAATATTTATTTATTTTAATAAAAAAAAACTTGTGTATGGATCTTTGTGAATCGAAAAGAACTCATTTTCAAGTTTAATTGGAACCGTCCTCCACCATAAAAGCAAATTGTTTGGGTAATATGAAGAAAATAAACAAATTGTTTCCATAAAAAAAAAGAAACTAAACAAATTGATTGTTTCAGAGATATATTGAAAAGAATCTCTCTTGCACACATGTACATATGTATAGAAATAGAACTATATCCATCTTTATCGGTTATATTTATCCATTTATCGGTTATATGAATTCAGACCGTCTCCATTCAGATAATCGAAGGTAAGCTTCCATAGAAGCGAGCACAGCTGCCAGCCATGGTTAGAGATATTGCTATTTTAGAAGGACGGCGATCGATGAACCTGAACTAGTTCATGCATTCTTTGCCCTAGCTAGATGGTCCTCGTGACACAGGCTAAGAGACACATAATGCCTGCACATTTGAAAAATAATTGGATCGGTTTCTTTTGCTTTAGATGCTTTAGTACTCCTTTGTCTGTCTGCTCTGCCAATCACGTTTTAATCTGAGCCGGTTGTGCCAAAGGAATTAAAAGGGTGACGTAACAACAGTTATTTTTAAAATATTTTTTATTTTAAAAGATATTAAAAATTTTATTTTTATTTTTTAAAATTTATTTTTAAACATTAACACTTCAAAGCGAGCGTGATTTCTGTATAACCAAGGGCCATTTCTTCCTCTCTTGAAACGTTGCATGACCAACCTTCGTCCACCATGGATCGATGTCACAATCTTATCATTAATCCACAGTCCAGAAGATCATTTGTCTGTTTTTTTTTACTATTTTTTTATTATTGTTTTTATGTTTTAAAAATATTTTTAAAAAAATTTAAATTTTATTTATTTATTTTACATTAATATATTTTAAATATTTTCAAATCATTTTTGATGTGTTAATGTTAAAAAAAAATTTAAAAATAATAAAAAAATATATTATTTTAACACAAAAAATTCTTTAAAAATCAACCACAATCACACTATTTTTTTTTTCCGGTACATATAAAGTAAAATTCACTACAGCTCCAATTATTAATTAATTCCAAGCGTTGAAATATTGACTATATATCTCCTAATTATTTGAATTTTATTGTAAGTATCTTGCAGAGTACCAAACCAAAGTCTTGTATATTAACCAGTAATTAATTAATGGGCGACTTTGTCACTTGAATGATACGTTTGATCAATAATATTTTTTCTACTAATTTTAATGATAATTAAGAGATAGTTTTCATATCCACACTTTATATATCATTTTTTTAATGATTTTAAGAACAAACATATAACCTTTTATCTCTTTTGTATTTGTATATTTTTTTATAAAACACTAGTAAAAAACAATCTTATAAACTTCTTCTTCTTTTTTTACTTTAAACCTGATTTGAATTTATCATTCTAATTAATTTATTTATTTTTGTCAAGCTTTAAAAGATAAGTTATATATGTCATCATGCCATTGGGTTCCATGGATTGTTAAGAAGCAGGAACATGATGAATGGTGATGAAAGGGACATGATAAGAAGATCTGGCACCATATATTCTTTTTCAAACTCTATCGTGTGGTTGTAGAGATAAAGAAGATAACATAAGAAGGTGGCTAATATTTGTACCACTAAACCTTAGGTCACATGCATCATGAAATTTCTAAAGTCATAAACCATCCGCCAGTGGTTATCCAATTTTAAAGGCTGTGGGATTTCCAACCCACCCTTCTAAAAGATAAGGTCCCTGTCAATTTTGTCACTGTATTGTAGATCCAACTAGCTAGAGGATATGCTTTTGCGGCCATCTCGATTTCTATGTCCCCAATTGTCAATTTTTCTCAATTTAAACCCTAACTCTTTGACACCATGGTTGTAAAGACTGATACGGGATATCGAATTGGAAAAAATCTAGGTATTGGGTTGAAAGGATTGATTTTTAAAAACTATTTAAAAAAAAAAATGGATTGAGAGTTGAGTTTTGATTAAGATGTCAATCATGTTTATTTTTTTATGTTTTTTCTTCCATCCAGACCACCGAGCCAAACATTATAGGATAATTGCAAGTAAATAAGTTTTTCTTAACTATTGAATTTTAAAAGATATTAAAGAAATGTGTGATTTTGAATATAGATGATGTGCTTAAAACTTTGTCGAAAAGGAAGTTGGTCTACCATTTTATTTTATTTTTTTGAAGTGGAGGAATATTCTTTGATCGATTTATACGTCTAACAAGATTAATTACGTCAGAAGATGGTTAGTTTTGATAAATAATTTTTGTTTTTCGATTATTACGAGGATTAAAACACAAAAAAAATACAAACCCTTGATTAAATCAATCTTTTCTTAGGATATTTTTCTAATGCTTATATATCTTGATCATCCTTTATAACCATAATCAGTGAATTAAATGATAGGAAATATGTTTAACATAATTTTCATTTCTATTTCAAAACAATTAATAGATTAATTATGGCTTATATATCAATAAACTATTCTCTCAAAAAATAATAAACTAGTCTTTTTTTTCACAAAGCAAAGCCTTAGTGCGTGTTTGATAAAACACTACATGATGTTTTTAAAAGTGTTTTTCAATTAAAAAGTCATTAAAATATTTTTTTTTAGATTGTTTTTAACATCATCACATTACAATCATTTAAAAATATCAAGTAAAAAACACTTTAAAAAATAAATTAAACCACAAAACAAACACTTAGTTTAATGGGAGTTTGGAGGTAAAAAAAACAATTTAGGTTATTCTAGAGGATGAGATACATGCATAGTTGGTTAGGCCAGAGTGAAGAGTATTCCGAAGATTAACTTATATTGTTGTTTTTACCAAAACAAAAAAAAAACAAGTTTTTGGTTGGGTTGACTAGATTATAGATTAACTCATATTTTTAAACGAGTTATGCCAAATCAATTTCTTTCCTTATTTTTTCTTAAATATGATTTAATCAATCCTCTAAATTAGTTGTTCAGATATATTCGTGAGGTGAGTAAAAGTTTTAAAACTACAAATCTGCATTTAAAGACAAGCTATATATTTAGTGGCAATGGAAACAAGAAGTGTGTTTGGGATATTTTTCGGAAGTATCTTGAGAGAGAAAAAAAACCTAGTCTGAGATATAAAATATAAAAAGAACAAAACAAAATGAATTTATTTTAATAGATTTTTTTTTGTCCTAGGTGACGACAAGGCAAGAAAATCTTTCAAATTATTAACAATTATTAAGAAAATCTGTCCATATCTTGAGGAACAAGTATTAATAATTATTCTTAAAACACTCTAAAATCTTTTAAATTAAGCATAGTAATTAGAATAATGAAAATATTTATTTTTTTTCTCAATTTTGTTTTTAAATGTTTTAAGGAATTATTGAGTATAAGAGGTTGATTCAAGAATACCTTGTTAAAGTTGGGTTTTAAAAGATTATTTGAGTGTTAATTTGGTTAAAATTTAAATATGCTCGTGATTATGTAAAAGATTATTGATTTTTTTTATATGTATTTTTTTTTAAAATTATATTGTTATTTTTAAAAAATATAATTAATTGACTCAGATTAACTAAATTAACTTCAAATCAGCAAAGCAAGTTAAAACCTCAAAAAATCATGATTTTTTTATTTATTAATATCTATGATGAAAACCTAGTTGGTGATTTTTAAACATAAGTTAATGATCCTAATAAGCTCAACGTATGATACCCATCCGCCACATAGAAATGCAAAAGAAACCAAAAAGGTTGAAATCATTGCTTTTGCTCTCTTGTCCAAAAGAAACCCAATCTCTGCCTAGGTACACGTGATAATCCTCTAACCAAAAAAGGTAATGCCAAGTAAGCCCTAACAAAATCTAAGATACCCAATGAAATTCTGCCATTTCAGCAGATAAGAAATTTTCCCCATAAAATCCTAGATAGATTTGCAGGTGGAATGGGTGACAAAAACTTGGGCAAATCTGAATTGGGGCATCCGTGCTTGCCCATGATTATGATTAGAATTCGAAATTCTAGTGACAAGTATGCCCTAGTTTTAGTTTTATTTCTTTGAATAACTTAAAATGACAATGATTATTGAAGTCATTGACATTGCTAAACTCACTTTTAAGAATACTAAGAGTATGTTTATTTTTATAATTAAAATTAAAATTGAGGTTAGGTATAACTTCATTATGCATAAAATTCAATTTTAAAAATTAATTTTTCTAGTTTTTTTGTGGGTCATATATACAAACTTCAACTTCAACCGCGGAAACAAATACACTCTTAAATTTGTCTGTTATTATGGTATAAATTATTTTTTTAAAAAATATTTTTTATTTGGATTTATATTAAAATAATTATTTTAAAATTTTTTATTTTTAATATAATTTAATGATTTTTCAAGATAAAATTAATTTTAAAATGTAATTTAAAACATACTCTCAATTAAACATGAAATTGATTGTTTACTATCAAATTTCTCAATTATTTCAATGCTAATTAATAGAAAGGTATGATTGAAGTTGCTTCTTCTATTTTCTTCTCTTTTTTTTCTCTAATTTGAGTCTCTTTAAGAGTTTGATTTTGTGTTGTCGTCGTTATTTTCACTAGTGGCAACGTTTCTTCTTCTTTTTCTTCTTTTAAAAAACTCAAATCTAGTTTTCTTTTTACTAAATGTGATGTTTATTTCTTATTGTATTTGTCTAGTTTATCTGGCATTTTCCCTAGATTAATGTTTGATCTTTTTTTTTTCTTTTTTTTATTGTGCTCTTTTGTCGTTTTATGGGTCTTTGTAGTCCAATGAAAGTTTTATATAGATTCCTAATATTATATTTTTAAAATGTTTTAGCCAAAAACTAAGGAAGTAGAGTTACTAGTGGATTATTGCAAAAAAGAAAAGAAAAAAAAGGTGTTAGTTGTCAAGGGAGAATACTACTACTTTAATATCAATTATTAGATGAGATGATCTATAAAGTAAAACATAAAATAGATTTTGCTATTCAAATACCAAGTAAAACATCAAGACAGCATGTATATAGAGATACTTGTAACATTCTTTTAAATTTAGATTTTTGACATAATCGGGAGCAAAGGATCATATTAAAGTTTATTACAAGTCAAAAATTTAAAAGACTAAGAATAATTATGAGGAGACATCTAGAATATTCAATTTTATTCATTCAAGTTTTATTTATCAAAAAATAAAAAAATAAACTAAAATCCCTAAATTGTGAAAAAATACTGAATAAGAAAACAAAAACATGAAAAAAGTAAAATCCCTAATCCGAAAAGGATAAACTAAATATAATTGAAAAAAAATATTTATTTTCTCAAAAAATCTTACATTAGTCTACTTGAATTAGAAGAAATTTGTCATTAAATTTAAATTATTCACAGAAAAAAGCTTTTTTGGTAGGAAGCCATTAGTTACCATGAAAATATTTAGCATAACATTTTTCGAGCACCACCTCCTCAATTAAAAAATAAAATAAAATTAATCATTTTATGCATAAGATGCTCCATCAGTCCATCATATTTTTTTAACATTTTTATTCAAGCAACCTCCAAGTAAAATTATAACACCTTTTCGCATCTTATTTATGGGTTTATTAAGATTTCCAATAACATCACACAACAATTAACTACTAAATATTTGTTTGGTTTGAATGTATAATAATTTTTTTAATGGTATAATTAAAACACAAACCACACCTCATAAAAATAAAAAAAATATATACTTTTTATGCGAGTCCCATCAAAATAGCCAACCACACTTCCCCTAATAATAGCCATTCTTTAATATCACTTGATTCATCCAGAAACAAATGATAATAATACTTGTTATAAAATCGTTTTGATTCAAAACAATATTTATTTTAAAAAATAATTAAAAAAATATTTTTTCAACCAATTTTATTCTAAAAAAACAAAAATCAACAGGTTTTTTAATTAAATCAAAAGTCCATCTAAGTTTTTAACTTGACGACGCCAGGATTAGTTCCTTCCCCTACTGTTTCATGACCGACGGTTTAGGCCTTGGATCATAATTGGAAGCTTACTATATTATTACTTTTAGTATTGTTGTTAGACTAATTAGTAGTAGTAGTAGTTGAGATATAGGTTCTGAAATTGTGATTAATTAAAAAAAAAAAGCCAACAACTATAAACAGGGCCAACGAAGTAAATAAGCATGACAAAAGCAAACTAAAAAGAGTGGTCCCACAACAGGAACTCCTACGGCAAACTACCATTGTCTCTTCCTCTGTTCTCTGCCCATCTCATCCCTTAACTTCTCAGTCCAACCCAGCACTCTCCACAGAGATAAAGAGAGAAAGCTAGAGAGAGATAGAGAGAGACAGAGAGAGCGTGGCATTTCTGTTTGTGTGTTTTTGCTGTGTCTACAAAACTCCTTCAACGGATCTTTCTCTCTCTATCTGTCTCTACCCGTGACCTTCTTGCTATAGCTAGCAACCTGCCTGTGGTTGTGCCCACAGAATAGAGCCCTTTCTTCTCTTGTTTTTATCCTTTCTCTTCTCTTTATATGTTGAATTTATCACTGTTTGTGGACTAGGAGTCTTTGCTTCTCTTATTAATCACCTCTCCTTTTTGAGAAAACTCACTCTCATGTTGGCTACCACTTCTTTGTGGGTTTTTCTGGGGTTTTGGGACTCTGGTTTTTTAGTTAGATAGGAAGAAAAGGCTGAGCTTTTGTAGTTATTTTCTTTATTTGTTTTTTTAATTTCATCTGGGTTTTAAGAGGATTTGAAAGAGGTTTTTTTTTTTTGGGTTTTAACATGGTTCTAGGTTCTTCCTCTTTTGTAAAATATTATTTCACTCTTGGCTTTTTCTCCTTTTCCTAAGCTACAGAAACAGTTGTTATTTGGCACTTTTCTTGCTGCTTGTACTTTGTAGGGGTTTAGGGTTTTTACTAGTTTCTATAGAAACTCTCTCCTTTTCTCAGTTACATCACCGAAAAGGCTTAATTTTGTAGCTTTTCTTGCAATCAGGTCTCAGAATTTCCTCCCCAATTCAACCGATTATCTATCTGAATTGGTTCCTCCGAATTCCAGGTTTCTCTTTGAATTCCGTAGTTACTAGTACTAATTTGTCTGGTATTCTAATTCTCAATTCGTCTCTGTTTAATTATCTTCTATTGGCTGGATTGAAAATCCCATTTGAATTCAAGGTCTTGGACCTTAGATTCTCGCTAAAGTTTCCATCTTTTTGATATTTTCCTTGTTATTGTCACCTCTAAAATGTCTTCTCCATGTTTAAGTGGAGGTGGGAGAACCTATGGATTCGATCTAGAAATAGTCAAATCCTCATCTACTTCCTCAACAAGAACATCACACACATCTTCACCATCTTCAACTATCTCTGAATCTAGCAATTCCCCATTGGCAATCTCAACTAGAAAACCAAGAACAACTCGTAAAAGGCCTAATCAAACTTACAATGAAGCAGCTGCCCTTCTTTCCTCTGCCTATCCAAACGTCTTCTCCAGCAAACACCTCACAAAATCTAGCAAATTCACCAAACCCCATGACAACAGTATCCTCCTTGACCAATCCCCTGACTTGTTATTGCCCCTTCGCGTTTTTGACAACTCTGGATTCCTACTCCACCAACCAATCCAAGAAAAACCCAGATTTGGAAATGAGTCAAAAGTTGCAAATCTTAGAGACAAGTCATCTTGCCAGAGCAGTGGGGAAGTTGACTTCCATGGGAATTCAATGGAATTATGTGATGGTTTTGATGAGGATTTCGATGCCGAATCGATTCTTGACGAGGAAGTTGAGGAGGGTATTGATAGTATTATGGGGAATTTAAGTGTAGGCAATGAAATGGTTGATGAGGTGCCTAATGGCATTAGTCCTAGCTATGGTCATGGTGGTGGCCAAACGAATTCTTGGTACGGGAATTCAATGGAATATAATTTTGGCGGGAAATCACAATTTGGTCATGGAATGGCGATGAGAAGAGGTGTCAGAGCTTTGAGACAAGTTGATGAAGGAAATTGGTGGCATTTTCCCTTTGTTGATATGTTACAAATCTCTCCAAGACTCAAAACCTCCACCACCACCACCTCCACCACCACCACCACCACTACCGCGGGTGCCACCAGAAATGCCAATGGCAACAACAGTCCAGATTGCAATTCAATTCCCAAGCCAAAGCCAAAATCAAAGTTGAAAATGAAATCCAACTCGAGCAGCGAAAAGAAGAAAAAGAAACTGGAGAAAGTGGAGATGCCTGCCGTGGTGGAAATGAAGAATGAGGAATTGGAAGAGGAAAATCCAATCAAGGAGAATTCAATTCCACAATCCAATCAAAGGTTGATATTGAAATTGAATTACGACAACGTTTTGAACGCGTGGTCCGACCGTGGTTGGCCATTTTCCGAGGAAACTGTGGGGTCTGCTGAAGGAACTGATGTCTCTGTATGTTTCTCATCTCCTGCCGGGAAATGATTTTCCTATGAAAATAAAATAATGTTTCAAACTTTAATAAATCAATTAGTTAAACTCTACTGTATTTAGTAAAATAGTTGCTTTTTTTCGGCCTTTTGCTTCCTGCCACCCCAAGTGCTCCCAATTTTAAATCTATAGTTTTTTTTATTTTAAAAAATTGATATTCTACAAACGTTTTGATTTTTGAATATTCCTTTTCAAATAAAAAATGTTTTTCTTAAAGAGTTACTTACCACATGGTTACAATCTAACCGGGATTGATCAGGCTACTAATTTTTCCAATCATGCAATTCAAATAATTTCTAACATCTCGTCTCATTGACCCAACATTTGTTTTTCCCTGTATGGCATTGGCAGTCATAACATTGTTCATATTTCAGGCAAGTTTTGGTGTCTCTTTCTGGGAAAACATTATTGCCAAACACACATATAAATGGGAAATTTACTATGTTGCCTATTTTCGTTTCTTCAAAACAGTTTTTCATGCAAGAATTGCAACAAAATGAATTGATTTATTCAAATTGTTGCTAAAAGGATTTTGTTATAAAGTTATTAAACTTGATTTCGATCGAGACTTGACGAAAGATTTCGATTCAGGATTGTTTTGATTAATCTAATAAATTTTCTTCCAACATTATTTTAAAAAAACTGAATTTCGAGATGTAAATGATGATGTGAGGAATTTCATGGTTTTTGAAGGCACTAATTTGTTCGTGGTTATTTTAATTTTTTGGGCAGGCCAGGCTGGCACAGATTGATTTATTCTCAGAGAATGGAATGAGAGAAGCTAGCGTGTTGCGCTACAAAGAAAAGCGGCGTACACGCCTTTTCTCTAAGAAGATCAGGTACCAGGTCAGGAAAGTCAACGCTGATCAACGGCCCAGAATGAAGGTACCTTTCCTTCTCTGTTGTACTCCACTTTTGTTTTTTCTTTCAAGTTTTTGCTTACTTGTAAAATCCGGCCGGTCCATGGCTTGAGGTTTGGTCACATGGCACCGGCTAATTTAAATTGAATATAGTTCAATTCAATTTTTTTTTAAAAAAAAAACTAAAACAATTTGTTTTATTTTTTTTAAAATTAAAACTTAATTTAATCAATAAATTATTAGATTATATTAAGTTTCATAGCACTACTTGAGTATTATTTTGCAATGATTTTTTAGTTATATAGTGGGAGTGTAATTCTGAAAAGTAGGGGGTGGATGGTGATACGTGGGACCCGCTTGAATGGTGGGACCCGCTTGAAGGGCTGAAATTGATTACGGGACAACTTTCTGAATGATTCGTGGTGACATGATAAATGTGTGATGAATAATGAATCAAGGAGCATGTCAATCATACTTCACTCTGTCCCCTGGCTTTAACAAAAAGTTTTTTTTAAAAAAAAACAATTATCAATTTTTGCACCTCATCAATATAGCAAAGTATAAAAAAAATATTTTTCTAAAAAAAAAAAATATAATCTTTTTTTTTCTAGTATGGCAAGTAAAGAAAAAAATAATATTCATGGAATCATTCAAAAAAGAAAGAAAAAAGGGAATCCACTCATTTCCTTAGTGAAAGAACAAATTATATGAACTAGTCCTTCTAGATTTCTTGAGTCTTAGCGATCCTTGCAGTGCCCTTTTACTGGGATTTACTAAGAATAATCGGATAGCTTGAATCTTCTTCTTTAAGCTCATATTTTACCAAGAATGCTTAGTAATTTATGCTTCGGAGCAATCCACTGCCTCTCTGCTCTAATTTATAATAATTTCTTTAATGCTGTAGGGGAGATTTGTGAGAAGGCCAAATCCAAGTTCAAGTAGTGATGAACATGAGGAGAGGAAAAAGAAGACTTTCAAGTTGTGAAAATTATCACCACTTTCATGATGATATCTTTTGTTTTGTAATATTTCGCTTTCTTTCTTTTCATCTTCTAGTTTAATTTTCCACACTGAAACATGAGGAGATGGAGGCTGGTTAAGGAGAGGAGGATGTAGAAGTAGGGCCAACTAGGGTTTTTTTTTTTTTGGCCTAGGCTTCAAGTATTCTCTATATACTCTCTTTTGTTTTCTAGTCTTTGGAAAGATGCTTGAATTTTTGACTTTGTTAAAAAAAATAAAAAATCATCAATACCATTTAGCAGTATAAAGAGCTTTTTGAGGGTTTCAAGCAAGCTTCTTAATTTCCCTCTTAATTCTTGCAGAAAAGAACTATGAACTAGCAAAATGTATTCCTTCCATGCCAAGAAACACAATATAAAAGGAATGAATAGCATGGGAAACGCAACCTAGTCATATCCATGTTTTTATCAGCATCTAAATTCATATTAAGTGGTAGTTATTAAACGAAAGTTCATATCCACTGACTCTTTGTTCCATTAATTGCTTTTTTTTTTTTTAAATGAAGAACGATGAACGTGCATGATCAAATTAAGGATATTTATGCTTACAAGAGTAGAAAATGAGATGGTGGATTAATTTAGTGCCATAATTAAGTAGTTTTTATATAGATTTGAGTTATGAAAACACAAAGTTAGCATGCACTAGCTACAATTCTAGCTAGGTTTAGGTTTTATTGGGTTTGGATTTGATAGTTGTGGGTTATGATGTGTTCTTGTTTGTTTTACGTGAAGCAGGTCTTTTGTGGACAGAAGATGATGTGTAGGGTTCTATTTTTTTATGTTTTTTTCTTTAGATTTTCCTTGCTTTCTTTGACAAGAAAAACCCACTAATTAATACCTGCGTGATTACAAACGTTTTTTAGCTCTATTGTAGGATATATACCTTATGAAGCCAAGAAATTAAATCACTCTAAACTATTGGAAGACCTCTCATCCCTGTGAATGTTATTAAACCTAGCTCTATCTCATAAGTGAATTCAAGATTTTATTGAAATAGGATTTTACCTAAAGTTTCAAGGAAAAAATAACCTGTATCACAGTTAATTTTGCAAATCAGCACATGATTTGATTGGTCTGATTAAAATCCAATTAAAACTCTTTTTAGTTTTTTTTTAAAATATTTTTTTTAAAATAAATTAAAATAATATTATTATTAACTTGTCAAACTCAGAAAAGAGATTCCACGTCATGGTCTTTATTAACTTCGCTCTCCATCCCCATCAAATTAAAAGACCCCTCGTAGTTTTCCAGGGATTCTCAATAGGATGAGAATTAAAATCTAGTCCAGTTGATTAGACTATAAGGTAAAGGAAGGTACTATGCAGTTGAGGAGATTATAAGGCATCGTATCTTGATTCTTTATGTGTTGTAAGTAACGACGCTAATAGGAAGGTGACATGTGGTCCTTTTCTTCTTAAGGTGGTCTACCTATTAAAGAAGGGCAATAAGGTTTTAAGTGTTTGTCAAGACAATCGATGTCTTTAGGAGTTTAATGAATTTTTCTTTCCTGGTTTCTTTCCTGTTTTCCTCTTTTATGTTCTCCATTTGGAACATGATCAGTATCATTCTAGCAGCAAACAAATTAAAGGGAAGCACTTTTGTGGTCTATATCAATCTCATATTTGAATCACCATAGGAGGAGGCTAAGCAGTGGCTTGACTTGGAGATCAAAAATCTTATCCGTGGATGTCAGCTGAGGTTTTCAGGTGATAAGAAATCAGAGCTCACTGCCTGCTTCAATTGAGTCCACTCCATTTTATGCATCTAAACATGGGAAACATAATTTGTTTTGTACTGGATGCCTATCGCTAAAATTTGGCAGATGTGATGATGTAGCTTAATTATAGTGAAAAAGGCGAAACCAACTAGATTAAAAGTCGATGCTAGCTTGTAGAACGTGCTTGAAAAATTTCAATCTATCCAGCTATCAGATTATAGGTAATATCCGTTTCCATCAGCAAGTTCGTTTGACTTGTCCGGACTTCTTAGATTTGGAAATCCCAATCTAGTTTATGTTACACGTCATGTACCCAAAATGTTATGAACACTTCCAAAATTTCTGTAAAGAAGCTGCTTCAATCACTTGGGAAAAAGAGGGTAACAATTATGCATGCATGTTAAGTTTTCCAAGAAGTCCTCATCTAACAACCACTAGCATTTTGTATATAGTAGAATGAAGTTACAAGGAAACTCCATTGACTTTTTATCAGCAATCACAAACAGATGCGGAGAGGATTCTCCTTATGTCATCAATTCTGATGATCCTTCAGTTTCAGTTAAGGAGAACCATATATTTTCTGAAGACGAGAATGAAAGTGATGCAGTTAGCACCTATGATGCCTCCTATAGCATGCAAAGGAGCTGAATATTCACAGTACCCCTTATGTTTTGGAAGAAGTACAACTGTCAGTTCAGCGTCTGAAAGTTCTGCCCTTAACTTCGTTTATGGGAGAAGGAAGATAAACTCTGTTACCTTTTTATCAGGGCATGCCCCTGCAATGCCAAAGAGAAGTGGAGGTGAATGTCTCAGCTCTGATGATCCTTCAGCTGCAAGTAAGAAGCAATTAACGCCTGTTTTCTCAACATGAGCATGGAACTGCCTCCATGCTTCGTCCTCCAGTACACAACAGAGAGGATCCCCCATGCCCTTAAAGATTACAAAGGAGTTTTCAGCTACCAACTGTCAGTACTATGTCTAAAAGTAATCTCGTCTACAGAAGAAGGAAGCTGCCAGGAAACCCTGAAATCACAGAGAACTGGAGAAGATTGCCTTTCAGTCACCAGCCTTTTATACGCTACATGCTGTGTTATTTTGTCCATTGCTGTTTTTATCATGTTCTTAAACAAGTTTTCTTGAGTCTTGCTGGCAACATTGCAAGATTTAAAAGGCTAGGAAGAGGGAGCAATGACATTGGTCTAGAATTTCTGTGTTATGATTATAAAAATATTATATTGTATTGTGCTTTAGCTATAGACTTTCGTCTTGAAATGAATCTTCATTTTCCAGATGTTATCAGAATTAATGGCTTGATACATCCCTGGATATACAGATGGATCTTTAGTGCCCCTTTTCACTCAGTACTTAGTAGCATATGTAATGGTAACTTAAAATTTGTGGAACCAAACATGGTGGCAATTTTGTAGGTGGATTTGGAGGCTGAGCGCTTTAGTCTGTTTTCTTCGAACATGTTGCAGGTTTTGAAGCTGAGAGAGTCCACTCTTCTGGAATCTTCATGATTGATAACGGTACTAAATGGCCTTGAGCAAAAACATTTTGGAGGCAATCACTTAGCCTTTACAGTTTTTAGGCCCAAATGCAGAGGAAACTGAATTATTTGGCTTCATTATACCAAAATGACATTTATTTAGAGAAATACTATGGATTCCCTTTTGCAGAGAATCCATGTTTAACGTGGTGGAAGAACAGAAAGTAGTAATTGATAGTTTGTGGAACAGAAATTGTAGGTTTAGTTGCATGTATAGCCAAGGACATAAATCATCTCATGAAAGAGGCTTTGTGTTTCTTTGATTCATCAGTCTGTGCTAAGGCACAGTGCATTAGGTTGTGTCAGACAAATATTTTTAGTTTTCTGTTCTCTCTGTTATCTTCTCTCTGTCATTTGCTCCTTTTCTTCTTCTCATGCATGACTTTACTTTCTTAAGATTTAAGAATATTATCTCCTCCATGTCATTTGTTTTTGTTATTTTGATTTTCATGTAGAGATGTCGACGCTGTTGGTGGACCTGTAGTGTTGGATCCATCATACTTTGTCAGTTTAGCAGTAGATTTGTTGGTGTTTCGAGAGAACTGAAACATCCTCTTGTGCAGGAATTGAATTCAAACAAGCCTTCTAAACTTGGCTCTATAGGTAATTGGCTTCAGTGTATACAGTCTATAGATGATGCAGCAGAAGGTGGCAACGTAACTATGTGGAAAGTAGCGCAGGTAAACCAAATAACGATCTCCTCTCTTGGGTGATTCTCCTCGTGTGTTTACGTTAATTAACCTGCATTTAGTTGGAGAGCCTCCAACCCGAACTGTTTAGTTATTGCTTGGAGAGTCCCAGCTTTTTTGCAACTAAATGCAACTCCGTAGAACTTCCTGTATTCTGGAACGAAGTCCCAATGGTTTGCTTCATGCTGGTTTATTTTGATTTTCTTGTCTTAAATGCTATGATATTGACAAGCATGAAGATTGGCAAGTCCTTTCTTTCATTGATAGACCTTTGTGAACATATATATTGTATCAGCTACTCTTTCTTATGCCGGTGATTCAAAACACTTGAGTGCGTGTTTGACAACATTGTTGTAGCTTTTATGATTACGGTTTGAAAAAAAAAGGTTTAAGAACAGCTACAAACTGTAGCTTTTCTCAAACTACGATTCGGACTTCTGTGGTTTATCTAACCCCTATATTGTGTTTGCGTTGAAGCTTTGCGGATTCTTGGCATGTTTGCTCTCCTTTAATGGCAACTCCTTAATGATTGCTAATTCACTTTCTTCTAATGTATAACGAGTATGATCATTTACTGCTGAATTTAGATATAAAAAAAGTATATAATGAACCTGAAAATGATAAATTTGGAGAGTGTGAATTAATTTTTTCATTGCATTCAAGCAACTCTCAGCCACTTCCATGTTCAATCTTTCATTAATCCAGGATAATTGAAAGATATTACTCTTTTGGAATTTCTTTCTAAAAAGTTCAGGTGATGGAATAAAATGCTTAGAATCTGTTTGATGTTTTATGGTTTAGATATATGTATCAAACCTCTGCCTTTTCAGATTGTTATGACAAACAAATTAAAGGTTACGCTTTGTTTATGAACTTGTCATGATAGAAGTTTAGGTTATTGTCATGTATTATCTGCTTATCTAGTATGAATACAAGGTTCTTCAACTATTCGGTTGATTTTTTTTAGAAACATTTTCTATTTATTATATAACTATGTGATAGAATTCATCTATAATATTTATCATCTATTTTGTTTAAATTTACTGGAAGAATGACAGCACTAGAAGAACCTTTCTTCTAACGATCGGATTAAAAATTATGATAAATGAAAATCTCGTTTGGCTCGTCTAGACTTATGATACACGTTAGTTGTTACACATCCTGTGTCAAATGACTTGCTCTTTGCATGCGCATGAACTTCTGAGCAATTATTATGTGATGATGCCATGGTGCTTATTTCAGTCATAATCTCTTCTACGTTTGGATGATGATGATTCCCCGAAGATCTTCATGAAAGTATAAGAAATGATATTACTTCCACCTCTTTTCTCTCTTTGTGAAAGATTTTACCTGGGGACGCACGCATGCACACACATGCCTCACTAGGATATTGAGGTCAGTTTTAGCTTCTTTTTTTTCTCCAGCTCCAACGCTTCACAGGCCACTGGTCCAGCAGACAACACACGATTGGACCATCGAAACAATATTCTATACTTCTTTGCGTACTGTTGTCCTGACTTAAGACCTGCGAGGTAATTAAGTACCTTTTGTCATCTGAACGATTCAGGCAGAGGAATGTGCCGGTTCATCATGCTTGGATGTTACTGACTACTGTACAAACTCTTCATTCTAGCTTTTAAAACCCAGATAAAATCTGGACTTGAAGTGGGAATTCTTTTCGATAGAGCCTGTATATGGTGAACCAGCGATTGGAACTTGTGTTACATTTCCTTTGGTCATTGAGTGGAGCAAATGTAGCGTTCTTCTTTTCCCTTTCTTTCCACATTAACAGATAATATATGGTTTCATGTTCGTGTTTTTATGTCCTCAATCTAATTGAATGTAATCCGTGTAAAGTCTGAAATCAAGTGGCACATCGCAGTGGTTTTATCCTTCCTTGAGAGATTCCAGACGCTCACTGTCCGGAGCCCCGGGCCTGAGGACCGAAATAGGAGGTTTCGGCATATCGGGGCTGCTAGGCTTCTTTTCAGCATCTTGTGTGTTGGATTTTATAAATTTAAGGCAGCTCTATCAACAACTTAGAAAGATTTGCTACAGTATCAACAATAATGCAAACAATGCTGTTATGCTTTGAATGGAAATTTGGTTATAGCCAAGTCAATTGAAGCATCTCAACCTTTTCAGGAGTAATAGCATAAAAATCTTGAAAGATTTGCTACAAACAATGTTGAGGCTTTGCTGATAATTCAACGGCAAGATCAAATCTATAATCTAAAGATTATTAACTCATAATCTGTAATCTAAAAACTTGCTTCATTGACTCTTAGATTTAGTTTTGGAAAGGGCTGCAAAGCAGAGCAAGTGCTTAGTCCAGCAATACTCATAGAACAAGAAGAGAGGACACACATCTAGAGTTAAAAGTTCAGATACTGCTACTCAGAAGCAGCATCATTCTAGATTAGCAACAGACAACTTTTTTTTTTCATTGTTTATTTTTTTGCTTGAATATATTATCATGGGCACATTTTTATTATATACCCACCTTGCAGTAAAGGTTAAAAACATTGGAGGTGTTGATTTTGATAATAGGTATATTTACTCTGTTATTAATTCAAGAAAAATCATAAATTTTTTCATAAATATAATAATTTTATACGGAAGATCATTAATATCTAATTACTAAACAACTTATTTTTTTTTTTTTTTATGGTGTTTAGTTAGTATCACTAAATAGAGAAGACACAGAAGGAAAAAAAACATGTTCTGTAAAAACAAAATAATAAGATATAAAAATAAATTTATTATTATGATATTTTTATTCATTTTAGACAGGGAGACATGCATTTATGTGCCGATTGTGTCTATTTCTTGAGTTTCAAGATAGGCTAAAGGAAAAAAAAAGTCATAATAAGATTGACAATAATAATAATAATAATAAGCAAATAAATCAAATGGCAAGTGAAAAAAGGAACACCTTTTTTACTGGTTGCACACATACAAGCAGCCTGCCCATAGAAAACATAAAAAGGGGTCAGAGACAGAGAGAGACTTTTTAGTTTTAGAGAGGGAAGGAGGGAGGGGTTTTGCGTAGTCTCATTGCTCAGCCGTTTCCTTATTCCTGTAAGGTTTTGACAATAGGTATAACTTTCTTTTCCTTTTTGCTTTCTGGGTTTTGAATTTTGCTGTTAGTTTGTTTTTCCATTGATTTATGTTGCAGATATCTGAATGTTGATGTTTGTATGTAATTTACAGTAACTCTTGACTGATATTTACTTGTTGTTTTGGTGGTTCGTTCTTTAACTTTGTGTGAAAGAAATCAAGGAGAAGAAAGTAGGAAATTGTGAATTGAATTGTAGGTGTTTTAAAGAAGTTAGGGCATTTTCTTGAGTACCCTGGAAAAGGACCCAGCAAACCCTTTAATGATTTTATAGAAAATCCCCCTTAGCATTGTTAAAATAGGTTCTTGAAACTTAGTTAATAATGTCTCAATTGGTTATTGAAGCTCTAGTTGGTGTTGGGTTTAGGTTTTGTTTGGTTAGATTTGATTGTTGTGATTTTAAGGTTTTTTTTTTTTCCTCTCGTGGGTAAGAGAGTACATGTTCGGGGTTGGGGTTTTCTTTTTATGGTCTATACTATAAGTTTTGTTTGTTGCTTGGATGATTCTTGTTGTCTTTGGGAAGACTGGGGTTTTGCTTTTGTGGTGAAGTTTGAATTTTGCTTTGTCCACCCATGAATGCCTACTTGAACACAAATGTTATAAGCCCTAAAATTTGGCAACTAATGGTGCCGTTTGGTTTCTTGTTTGGAAAGTTGAGGTTAGAGAGCTCTTGGTTTCTTATTGTAATCTGATAAGCTGTCATTATGTTATATGGCTATATGCTTGCCCTTATATGCAAAACAGTTAAACCCTTCAGTCTTTTGGTAAAAGGAATACTTTATTGAGGAAGAAAATGAATAGAGAACACCAAAAAAGGATAGGTATCTTCTAAGATGAAGATAAAAATTACCAAGCTCTATTTGTAGGATACAATTCGGAAGCGAAGAAAATCACTCGAACTATGGTTATTGATTAGAATGTGATTGATTTCTTAAAATTCTTGCATCTCTTTCATCTAACACACCAAAAAGAAAAGAAAAAAAAGAACAATTGGAAAATCTCTCTCCTCTCACCCCTTGAAAAAAGCCCGCAATATTTGTCAAGTAGTTCTCAATAGGATGGGCATTATAGTTCTCGTGCAGTTGTGGGTTATAAGGCATCATATCTTGATGTTTTATGTGTTTAAAGTTCTAACAGTGCTAAGACTCAGAGGATAAGTCCTTTTTTTATTATTATGATGGTTGTCTTGTTATGAAAGTATGCTGACAAAATTTTTGGTGTTTGTAGCAAATAATGGATGCTATTATGAGTTAGAATGTTACTGAATTTTTTGTTCATGCCTATACGAGTAGCATTGTAAACTTCTTCAGCATTGTGCTGTGCAATGTTTGCCTCTTTGATGTTTTCCATTTGGAAAATGATCAGTATGATTTCTGCAGTATACAAAGGGGAGCGTTTTATGGTTTATATCAATCACATCTTTGTATCATTGGAGGGTGCTAAGCAGTGGCTTGATTGAGAGAGCAAAAATCACATCTGGCAGATGTTAGCTGAGTTTTTCAGGTTAAAATGTTGATACCGAGTTCCCTTCCTAATTCAATTGAATCTACTCCATTTCATGTATCTGATCATGGGAAACAAAATTTATTTTGTGAAGTCACGCCTGGTACTGAGATTTGGCAGATGGGCCCAAAATGTCATGAACACTGCCATGATTGCTGTAAAGAAGCTGCTTCAATAACCGGGGAAAAGGAGGGTAACAATTATTCATGCCTGTTAAGTTTTCCGAGAAGTCCTCATCCACCAACCACCAGTAAAATGTCTGAAAGTTCTGCACCTAATTTTGTATATAGTAGAAGGAAATTACAAGGAAATACTATTGACTTTTTATCCGCAATCACGGAGGGATCTTGTGAGGATTGTCCTTATGTCATAAATTCTGATGGTTCCTCAGTTCCAGTTAAGGAGCACCATGTAGTTTCTGAAGATGAGCATGAGACTGAAGCTGTTAGAGAATCTCTCATGTCTCCTATAACATGCAATGGAGCTGAATATTCACATCCCTTATCTTTTGGAAGACGTGCTCAGCTTACAACTGTCAGTCCAGTGTCTGAAGGTGCTGCCCCTAATTTTGTTTATGGGAGAAGGAAGCTACAACAAAACTCTGTTACCTTTTCATCAACTCAGGTCCCTGCAATGGAAAAGAGAAGTGGAGAGGATTGTCTTTCAGTGATCAGTTCCAATGGTCCTTCATTTGCACACAAGGAGGAACGCCTAGTTTCTCAATATGAGCATGGAGCTGCCCTTATGCTTCCTCCCACAGTATACAACAGAGACTATTCTTCTTGCCAATTAAGTTTACAAAGAAGTCCTCAGCTACCAACTTTCAGTACAATGTCTGAAATTTCTGCAAGTAAGTTTGTATACAGTAGAAGGAAGATGCGAGGAAACTCTGTTACCTTTCTGTCAGCACAGGTCCCTGGAATCACAAAGAGAAGCAGACAAGATTGCCTTTCAGTTGTCAGTTCTGATGGTCCTTCCCTTGCAGTTGAGGAGGCACGTGTAGTTTCTCAAGATCAACATGAAAGTGGATGTTCGCTTCAAAATGGAGAGCTACATGTTTCAAAATCAGAATCTAGTAGTGGATGTTCGCTTGTTGAAGACCAGGTTTCTGATGAAGCTTCAAAAAAGAGCAGGCCAAAAATCATTGAGGTTGATGGTATAAATGATAGTTGCTCATCATCAAAGTCAGATGTGGAACTTGTTTCAGCTTCTACAAAGACTGAAGGGCATGATAATGGCGAGTGCTCTTCATCCACTGTAATGGCAGCAGAGTTCGCAAGGGAAGATCAGTCTGAAAAAGACAGGTGTATATCTATACTCGGAAAGCAGAGGGCTTTTGATGGAATTTGGCCTGGAAAAACCCGTGCTTCTGCCAAAAGAATTGGTGATGGTAGTGGTAGCAGCAGTTCGCGGTCATGCAAAAAATGTTTCCTTAAAGAGTCCCCAGCAAAGATGCTAATTTGTGATAACTGTGAAGATTCATTTCATGTATCTTGCTGCAATCCTCATGTAAAAAGAATACCAATTGATGAATGGTTATGTCGTTCATGTATGAAGAAGAAACGAATAATTCCCAACGAGAGAATTTCCAGAAAACCTCTCAATATAATTGGTGATATGGGCAGATGTAGAGATGCTTCATCTATAGGTGAATCTGATCCTATAGCATTGATGTTGACAGATACTGAGCCATATACAGGTGGTGTTCGAGTTGGTAAAGGTTTTCAAGTAGAAGTTCCAGATTGGTCAGGTCCAATTATCAAGTATGTCGATTTGCCAATCCTCTTAATTTTGAATTTGTGAAACAGATATCCATAAGAAATTGGTAGTCTGAGTATTGCATGCAATTTTATCTTATAGACCCTCCTATTAGCATTCATATCCAAGTCATATTTTTTTGTTGGAGTAATGCTCAAGTGTGAACTCGTTTAGCTGGTTGATTTGCATTACGGGGAGCTTTAGAGATTGACATGTGAGAGCTGGTTCCCTCCTTTTTTTAATGCATGTTCCATCTAAGTTGCTGGACTCCATAAAAAGTAAAGGATCTTCATATCAGGAGTTTGTTTTCCTTTCAAAGCTTTTTTTGTTAGGTTTGATAAGTAATTGGGGAATCCTAATGGATTCTGCATAATAGAGATGGTGCAAGTTGTTTGTAGAGTCTTTTTCTGAAAGAGAGAGTCGGTACTTTCATTCTGAAAGTAAATAAGCTTGATGATGATGATCTTGGGTTGTTCCAACATTTCAAGAATGAGGGCTCATGCCTGTGCTCTTTTGTGCTGTCCATTTTTTTATCTTCTGCTCCTAGAGACTCAAGTGTCCATGAGTCTTGCTGGCAACCTTACAAGATTTAATAGGCTAGAAAGAGGTTGCAATGACATTGGCCAAGAATTGCCATGCTACAAATTTATTAAAGATGTTACTTTCTATGGTTCGTTACTATAGACTTTGGTTTTGCAATAAATCTTCATTTTCGAGATTTTATCTGAATTAATAGCTTGATACATTCCATGGTGTAAATATGCCCACTTTTGACTCGGTAGCACAGACTATAGTAGCTTGGTAGGATCAAACACTGTGGCCATTTTGTAGGCATGTTTGTAGATTGAACAGGTTTCCTTTCTTTTCTTCAACATTTTGAAGCACACAATGTGGCCCCATGATATCCAATTTGAGCTGATTACGGACTCTTTGAGGGATGCATGTTTAGAAGGGGAGAGAGTTTACTCTTCAGGAATTTTGTGGCGTTTATAGTTATTGGACCCAAATGCAGAGGAAACTGAGAATTATTTGGCTTTTAAAACAAAATGACATTTTTTTCAGGGTACTACTATAAATTCCCCATATTTGGAGCATCTATTTTTAATGCGATTGGAAGAACAAAAAGTAGTTGTTGATTGTTTGTGGAACAGAAATTGTAGGTTTGGTTACATGAAAGGTATATAGGCTAGAACAGGAATCATTCTGTGAAAAGGCTTTGTGCTTCGTTGATCCCCCTGTCTGTACTGAGGCGCAGTATGATGGCTTTTTCAGACATATGTTTTTAGTGTTCTATTCCTTGTCCTCTCTATTTTATTTGTTTTTTTTTTCTTTTCCTTGCAGGACTTTTCTTTCACAAATTTAGAATGATACAGGACTGATTCTAATTATCACCCGTATCTCCTAGCTCAGTTCTAACATCATCCGTTATTTTGGTTTTCATGTAGTGATGTCGACACTATTGGCAAACCTGTGGTATTGGATACATCATACTTTGTCAGTTTGCATGTAGGTCTTCAAATTGTTTATTAGTTTCAATTTCATCAGTTTAGCAGTAGATTTGTTGGAGTTTTGAGAGGACTGAAACATCCTCTTGTGCAGGAATTGAAGTACAACAAACCTTCTAAATTTGGCTCTATAGGTAATTGGCTTCAATGTAGACAGGTCATAGATGATGCAGCAGAAGGTGGCAATGTAACTATATGTGGAAAATGGCGCAGGTAAACCAAATAATGATCTTGTCTGTTGGGTGATTCTGCTTGTGTGTTATTGTTAATTAACCTGCTTTTAGTTGGACAGACTCAAGCTCAAACGCTTTAGTTATTGTTTAGAGAGTCCTATGCACAGTAAAAATATCTACTAGGGTTTTTATACAACTCTCAACACTTGGCCCATCCATGAACTATCTCGAGTAGAGGTAGGTCTTTAGCCTAGCAATGCTTTACTAGGAAATCTTTCCCTCGAAGTTTCTGTAATAATTGTGTTGGAAAACACAACAAATGTTATGGAGAATTTAACCATCAAGCTTGAATTCACATTGTAAGTTTTTAGCGGCTCATGTCTTGTGTAACAACATTCACCAAGTGGACGTATTATGAAATGTGAGCAAGCATTAATGTGCCACTCATTTTAAACCAGGTTGTTAAGTCAACCATGAATGTTTAATCTCCTTATTTCATTTTGTCAACTAAATCCTTCAGTGCTGAACTTGCTTTATTTTGGCATTACCGTGCCTAACTTAGTCTTGCAATTTCAGGAATGAAATGCCAGTTTAATTTTAATTTTCTCATCTTAATCTCTATTGACAAGCATGAAGCTTGGCAAGTCCTTTCTTATCATTGATGCATCTTGGTCAACTGATTGAATCATCTGCCCTTTCTTGTGCTGTTGGTTCAAAATGCCATTCCCCTTGGTAGGAGATTAAAGTGGAGCCAATTAATTAATTAATTATAATATATATATATATATATCATGGCATTGGCTGCAGTTTTGTAAGAGACCCAAAATAAATTAGTTTGCTAACTCTTTCCCATTGACAATCCCACCAAGTCATAATTGACGAAGGGAGATTCTTTCTAAGATCATGCTACAAGGCTAGCAGTTTTTTGTGATTTGATGCCTACTGGATTAGACTGCAGAAAGGTTGCTGCTTCTAGGGATCTCTTTTTTCTCAGCCAATGTGTCTATAAAAAGTTGAACCTTTTGTTTTGATTCCGAGTGAATGGGGATGTATACATTTTCATTGGGCCAGGAAACACTTACAATTCACTTTAAATTTTAGCCTGGAATAAATTTTCAAATATTTTGGTCCTGAAAATAAATATTCAAAGGCATTATTCTTGTTTTACTACTTTGTTTGCATGGATGGTGTTTTTACTTTTAATATTATCAGTGATATTTTGTGCCATTATATTAGTACAGGTGTATGGGTGGGTCTGGCACCTTGAGAGTCCCTTAGATCCATGGGTCTGACTTCTGAGCGTTTATCTACCCCCTACATTGCATTTGGCCTTCACAAGGAAAGTTACGTACTACGTGTCACATCATGCATGATCCAGAAGTGGAATTCCTGATGGTGTTTTTACTTATATCATGTCATGGAAGGCTGCTCATTTCTCTGAGCATTATGGTTGTTGTTTGCCTTGATTTAAGTATTAGCTGTGGTCCTTTCCTATTTTGCGATAACTTAAATTGTGAAATGTAATGTTTGGTGCTCTAAGCTGGTGGAGGCATCTTCTCTTTCCCCTGCTCGTCTTTGTTTCAATTTTTGTGCATGCCTATGCGGATGTGAATTCCTGTGTCCTTCCATGTTTGCACTTAAGAATTGATCTGATATACATCTCTTTCTAGTTAAGCTTGAGAAGATTAAGTACTAGAATGTTGTTGATGTATCAGGGCTCCTCTTTTTGAAGTCCAAACTGATGATTGGGAATGCTTCTGCTGTGTCTTTTGGGATCCAATTCATGCTGACTGTGCTACACCTCAGGTGAATTGGGCTTTTATATGTTGTCTTCGGAATTAATGGACTTTCTATGTAGCAAACAAATGCTTTCGGGTTTCTATTATCTTCTTCACTGTCATTATAAGTACAAGTTTGTGGAGATTATTGAATATTCTCAAGCTATGCTTAAAATATAATTCATATTTTATCCTAATCAAATCTTGTTCCATGCATCTGCCTCAGGAGCTGGAAACTGATGAAGTTATGAAGCAACTAAAGTATATTCAGATGGTATGTTTTGAACATATATTTCTTGGTTTAGAGTTTTAGCACCTACATCATGGTCTGTGTTATTTAACCTTTCTTGCTCTAGTTACTTTTTCCAAGAATGCATGATTAGGCTGTGGTCAAGGGCTGTTTCTACAACAAATTACTCAGCTGTGAAATTATTCAGTTTCAGAGTAGAAGCATGGTTAGAGTTGGTAGAGAGAACTTTGAATCTTATGATTGAGCATGGTTTTGGTGGTTAGGTTAATAAATGTGGAATAAAACTGACTGTATTTTGTAAAGCTTATCAATCAATGACATGAAAATATTTATTTTCTTCTCTTTATTTGTTAACATGTCAATTGTTGTGCAGCTGAGACCCCAAATAGCTGCTAAACGGCGGAAATTAAAACATGCCAACAATGGTGATCCAACGGATGATTGCAAGGAGTGATGGATACAGAATTTCAAAAATGAGCAGAAACTGCTCAATGATTTCGATGAAGTATTGTCCATACAGCCTGCTTTATACATTCATTCTCACAGAAATCCATAGAGCTGAATTTTGGAGTTAGGTATTGCATCATAGTAAAAAAAAAAGAGGTTACTGTAGACAGTAAATGATCAATGGTATATGTGAGCCTGTGGTTGAGCCTTCTTGAATGTGCTTTGTTTTTCTTGAGTACTGCTGCTGCTAATGAGGTGCACAGGGGCAATGTTTGATGAAGGTAAATATGAAAGCAAGCTAAAAGGTTAATCCAGGTCCATATATGTAGTTCCATATTTCACTAGATTGGTTTTAATGATCAATTCAACAAATATTCCTTTCTCAGAAGACAGATGCAACAATGTGGCACGCAATTACTTGCCTCCAAATACCCGGAATAGGTGTTTTTCCCCCTTTCTTTCTAATGGTTGTCTTTACCAGTGCATACTGATTAAGGAATGAAAGTCTCAAGTTTCTGTGAGATAGCATATGAACAGCAGAGAGTAATTCCAATTCCTAATGCATGTGGTTAAGAAGACTGGTAGAGTGGCATTGCTGTTTACCATTTTGATAGCTGAGGTGAATGGGAAACATGGTGGGCATCTTGCATTTATTTTTACTCAAGTAATTAAGAAAGTTCTTGGAATAGTATCCTCGAACTTTGATAGCAACTTCAATCACACGTGTGACCCCACATTTTTTCTATTCAACTCTTCTTATTCAAGTATTTTAAAAGCAGGAGGAAAAAACATGATGGGATTGCTCGTGGGATGAAGTGAATTCAGAGGTAAATAGAGAGAAATTACTGATGTTGGACGAAAGTCCAGCAAGTGAATCTTCTTGACCATATATTCTCAAGTTGCTTGTCAGTAGAGATGATGGCAATGTCACAGGATAGGTCAATGTATTCAGGGGAATAGCTTTTGAGCAAGGTTAGTGTCAATCTGTGAGATAGCTTTTGAGCCTATAGCTTGAACTCTAAGGAACACATCCAAATTGCACCCAGAGGAATCATAGCTTTGGCGCAAAAAGGAGAAATTTTGTATTTTTTTCTTTCTAAGAAAACAAGTTGCTTGTGTAAGAAGTGTCCGATGATTGGCATTACACTGATTAGAAACAAGAGATGTACAGTGCCAGCTCTGCCTGCAAAAGTGTTCAACAAAATGCATTGCAAATATTAATATAGGTTTCTCAGTGTCATTTCTTTTCTCTTAGCTCAGCAATAGGAACGTAGACAACAGATTCGTCTAGCGGACGGATTTTGGATGACTTCCAAGCTTTGCCAGTTTGTAGTTTCACCAGTTTCTGCTTCAGATTCTCTACTCTAGTCTTTGCTCTACAGAGTTTCTCCATATCAGATTCAGCAGCTGCTGAAATAGGATTACCCTTTTTCTTTACTCCCTTTGGTTTTGCTTTTAACAACTTCTTCAAGCTCAGATCATCATTGTGCTCAAAACTCATCTGACAGTGATAAATGCTAACAAGCGTGAGGACACAATGAAATAATAATTCCATGTCTAAATATAGGGAATGGCAAGAGTAAGATGCATCAATCCTACAGAAAAACTCTAAAAGATCTTGATTCTAAGGACACCTTTTCCCATAATAATAGATTGCCCCCAACACCCAACTCACGCACACACAAACCATCAAACAGCTGACTGAGACAATACACAATTTTCAGCTCCTGATCTGATTACTCAAGACTTCATTGTTTTTAATCAAAGTGCAATCAGAGATGCAAAGAGGAGAAGCAAGATGGATGGATAGAGGCAGCACACGATTTTGAGCCAGAATAAAAAAGAAAAGAAAACGATCAAATCCTAACAATAAAAAATACCTCATTGCTTTTAGCAGGTGATTCGAAGGAACCTCTTTTCTGTTCATTTTTCTTTAAACTTTTACTTATTGACCTCGGCTTCTTCCTCTGCAAGATCCTTTTCAGATTCTTTGGGGTACACACCCCAGTTTCTGCCTGGCTATCCTTTAACAGTGAAAGATCAGCAGTTTTGTCCTTCATGACATTTAAAGTGGGTTCAGCAGAGACTTTGGAACTAGAATAATGAACTTGTTCTCCCTTCTCTACCTGTTGTGCAAGTGAATTGTTAGACACAAAACTAAAACACATAACGACCTTAAGAGATAAGATTTGAAAGTTTTAACTTTTAATAATCACATGAATCAGATAACAGCAATGACATGGAATTTATAATTTTAACTTGGCACCTAATGAGCATGCAGGAGAAATGATTATTCTTCTGTCAGTTCTAAAGACATTGTTCATATTTGAGAAACATTAAGGTCAAAATATTGGCTGTAATATCACTGTTGAGTAACAATTTATAAGATCCACATAGAAAAAGGAGTCGAGAAAATCTACAACTGAAGAAGTGACTTTGAATACTGAGCTGAAACAGAATTGTAACTGTTGCATTTAATGTACATGAAATACCAGCTTACCTTTCTAGACTTCAGAGCTAAATAACGGGAATTCTTGAACCATTTGCTAACCTGAAATTGCAAATTGAATGTAAATAACCGGATCATGGAAGTAAAGAAGAGCTAAGGTGATGTTAAAGAGTAGTCCTCAAGGACAATATAATGTACTGCCACAAAAGGTAAAACGAAGAAAGAAAAGGCACATTTTCTACTTTTTGGTGTGTATGTATCCTATTGTAATTCTGTAAGTTCTATTTCAAAAAATCATTCTAGTGCATGCATTGATTGAGTAGCTTAAGTTGTTACCTTCCCAGGTTCAAGGCCCAATTCTTTTGATAGATTCTCCTTGACAGTTCTAGATGGAAGTTCATTCTCTGCAAATACTTGGCGAAGTTTCTGGGAAATCACATGAAAAGGGAAAGATAGCTTAAGCAATTTACCAAATTAAGTTAATAAATAAAAATAAAAAGAGAGAACATAAGAGATTATCTGACAATACACTTGGAGAAAACTACTACCTCAACAGCATCAGGGGGGAGTCTGAAAATTGGCCTTCGAATTTGAGCGTCTCGTGGAAGCTTCATCATGCCTTCAATGGTTGCATCATTTTTACATCTTCTTTTACTTTCATATAGAGTCATTAGGGTGCTGGCTGCATCTGACTCCTTCTCTCGTCGCTTTCTTTTACTAGGACCCCAATCTTCATCTTCGCTGGGTTGCTCATGTGCAGGAGCGTCCTTTCCAAACATCTCCTGATAGGAAAGAATATAACATTGCATTAGATAAAGGAGTCTGAGCTATCTCTCGTGAAATAGAAAGCTTAAAAAATAAAATGTAAAACTCTACATCATTTGTTTCAATGGAAGAAATTTGAGAGCTAAACAGAAAAGGTGTTGAGTCTTTGGTGTTGGATCTTTCCATCACTAGCTTATTTGGGAAAATCAATGGTCTAACACAAGCATTTATGAAATGCCCACTCACTCCCCTTCCAATGATGATGTTAGGAGCGGTTTGCATGTTAGAGACTAACATAAAACTATTATTGGCGCCTCATTTAGCTGCTGAAGCTTTTGGAATAAAATGTTTCTTTGTCGTAGTATATGAGTCTTTCTTATAATTAAAATTAAATTGCAGCACACTTGAGAGGGCATACCTAAGTTTCGAACTTAAAAGATTTTCACTTGAAAGGATATGTTAGAAATAAATATAAAACAATTTTTGAAGCCTCACCTGACAATTTAAACTTTTGGATTAAGATGATTCATTGACA
Source organism: Populus alba x Populus glandulosa (assembly GCA_033617975.1). NCBI lineage: Eukaryota > Viridiplantae > Streptophyta > Magnoliopsida > Malpighiales > Salicaceae > Populus > Populus alba x Populus glandulosa. Next base: position 13,487,358 of record CM066160.1, read on the forward strand.
TGTTTGTAAGCTACTTCAAAGAAAAATACCATAGAAACCTATTAACCTCCAATAAGACCACCACCAAAAAACTAATCCTGCATGGTGGAGGAACAAAAGCAAAGTCTGGTGAAACAAATCATTCACGATTCTTTTTGTTGGTCCTTGTTTTTTTTTTCCTTCTCCTAAATTTGACCCCTAAGTTTGAAAATACATTAGTACTTCAACATTTCATATTGAATATGGTATAAATTTGTTCACGAAAATATAGTTTAGAATTTAAAACACAACTTTTATCCCATTGTATGGCCACTCAAAATCACCAAAGATTTTTTTCATTCTCCTAAATTTGACCCCTAAGTTTTAAAATACATTAGTACTTCAACATTTCTTATTGAATATGGTACAAACTTGATCACGAAGATATAGTTTAAAATTTAAAACACAACTTTTATCCCAGTGAATGGCCACTCAAAATCACCAAAGATGCGCACCTCTTCCCATAAATTAGAAACCAAACTATGAAGTTGATTCAAGACTGTCACACCAACCATGACTTCTGGTTATATGCAAAATTAATGATGCTATATTTATTTTATGGTAGAAGAATTTATAGTACTTACATTGTATAACTTCTTATAATCAACTGCTCTTCTCTGCCTACGGCCACAAATAATTTCCCCATCGCTGGTTTCATCAGAATCTAAACTGCTATAAATAGAATTGTTTCTGAAGTCCAAGCCGTCCACCTCCCACCTCCTAGATCCTGAAAAAACCTCACCATCTGAAGACCAACTCAAGCGGGTTGAATTGCTGGTGTCATCAGATGCATCATCATCAGTACCTGCTCCACTCATGATGTTCTCTCTCCTCTCTGGATCATAATCATCATCTTCAGAATCATCAGAAGGCCATTCTTCTTCTGGATTTAATAGCATATTTCCACCATCTGGTACTGCTGCTTCTTCTTTGAAAATATCCTACTTCAAGAAAGAGTGAACATCAGTTTGGTTAGCAGGGCAGCAAAACCAAGATTCTTTTATTTCCGTTTAGATTTTTTTTTTTTTGCAAGGAAAAAGGCTTTAGAATATTTCAACAATAACCTGCCAACCGCTGTCCTCTGAGAAGTGGGTCCCCAAATGAGCATTCATGGCTTCTATAATTTCCATCCTACAGTCACAGAACTTGCAAAACCATCCCTGATCTCCTGGAGGTACTGCAGAAGTGCATATTACCAAATGTATAGAAAATCTTAGAAACAATCAATTTGTTTCATGACTCAGTAGAAAAGTTTTACAAGAGAAGTGAGTAGAACTGACTATTTTCAGTATCCAAAGGAGGATCAAGGCATTTTTGGTGGAAGGCACAGTTGCATGTCCCATCACAGAGTACAATATCATTATCTTGGGAAACTTCATTCAATTTGCACTTCGCACAGAATATCTATATGAAAATATGGAAAAGAAAATATAAATATAAGCAATTGTGCTTGGAGCCCAAGTTCATGCAGTATCTAAGCCCAAATTTGACTAAAGAAAAGGACTCCAAAGTTGATGTTGGGAAAAAAAATGCATGTTTCAACTTTTCTTAGACAGTATTTGTCTCTTTTTGCCTCAATCAATTCCATGGCCCAATTACTAAATTAGCATGTTCTTTTTCAGCTTCTTGATAGTGAGAAGCAAGAAGTAAGTGTGCTTATTGAGAACTGCATGCACGAATTTAGGAAATACTAGGTACCAGTCTCTATTAGCAAGAATTCATTAAAAAGGTTGATTCTTCTTTAATGTTTTACAATCCTGAACGTTCTCACAAAGCTGATGCTGGTTCTGCATGCTTACATGTTCATGGGAAACAGATCCATCTGGAGCCATAACAGCGTCTTCAATACATCCTACTGTACTTAGAGAATCCACCTGCCGAATTATTTCACGTAATCCAAGTTTACATTTCAAAATCTGTTTCCTGGCTCTCAGTAGTTCCTTTTCTGGCCGAATCTTCTCTCGACTGTGACAGAAATTCAGTAAAAGATAAGAGCAAATGGAGTTCTTCCATCATTTGAAGGTTCTATCAATTTCAAACTTCCAGTCAGAAGAGTTCTTTTTGTTTCATTTTGTATTTATGCATGTTGTAAACTGGGAAAATTCCTTTGGTCTGAGAACAGATTCAGTAAAATATTCCAAATTTTGAAGAATAAATGATTGAAAAGAAAATTCATCTCGAAGCATATGCAAATGAAAAATTAAACACAGTTAACACATCCACCAGATTCTTTTGGCTGAACTTTACATTGAAATGTCTTTGAGCCTATCCTAATTCTTAACTTCAGTAGGGAAATATTGAATCCCATATAAAAATTTGATCAGAATTTCCTAGAAATATCAGATAGCTCCAAATCTGGTAAAATTTTCAAACATAGATACTCATCAAAATTCATGTAACAGGATTAGAAGAAAGGGGGCATATTCATTCAAGCATCCAACTTCTTCCTGGAATAAATTTGTTTGTACAAGGCATGCTTCAAGAAAATGAACCATCTCCCACCAACAATTTGAAAACAATTATATTTCACCTTTATATCTTTCACATAAAATTTTCTCACTGATTAAGAAGTGGTTAGATTTTAAAAGGATTCCTTAAACCATAGGTTTGTAATCAAAAGCTGAAAGTAACTAGCAGATGTTCTTTATTTTTCAAAGGAATCAAAAGCTGAAATTAACTAGCAGATGCTCTTTATTTTTCAAAGGAATGATGTGTAAGAAAATCTCTTTACCTTTTACCTTTCCAACCTTCTCCAGAGTAAGCATCTATAAGATTCTGCTCCAGCTTCATTTTAATCATCAAGTACCTTGCTCTCCTCTGCAAGCGTGATGGTTCATCTAGCTTTACCTTGTCCTTTTGCCTTTTCTTAGGCTTCCTCTTCTTGACTTTTTTAATTGCACCTTCATCAGCATTTTTTCCATTCCCCTCAGAATCAAAAGTTGACAACTGCTTGCCTTGGCGCTCTGAGGAAGCTCCATTTCTTGAGGCCTTCTTATCAAGTGCTTTATGCAGAATTTTCCTGTGAATCAATCTTCTACTGGTAGAGCCATTCCTGATGCCCTTCTTAGGAGTAACCTTTTTCTTTGATACAGAGGAATTAATGATAGTTTTCAGATGAGGTTTAGTTTTGGCTTTTTCGCTTTTTCTATGAGATAATTTGCCACCCTTCTTTATCTTCAATGATTTAATCAGCAACGACCCATTCACTGTGTCAGATGGTGAAGACTCGTGCAAGTCTTGCTGCTTTGATTTCTTTCCAGAATCACCCATATTGATCTCTCATGTGTGAGAACTGAAAATATCATTACAGATGTATAAGCAATCGTTTAGCTGTATAGTTATTGCTCATAAATAAAGAAGCTCAAGATCTATCGGAAAGATAATTCTACAGTTTCCACAACTTTTCAATTCTAGTTTCAAGCATGACCTAACATGAAATTTTACCTCCATTGAATTCCATAAAAGTCAGCTTTTTCAGCATGTTTCATCTAATACAACTAACCATGCGTTGACTTTTTGTGCATCATTATAAATCTAAATTTGGAAATATTTCTTCATAGACAAAGAAAATGTAACGTCCAATGTTAAGAGTAAAATTAAAGAACACTCAATTTTCTTTAATCATCTTTAAGATTCGAACATCCACGGAAAACGAAATCAACATGGAACCCTAAACAACTTTGACAATTAAAGCCAAAAAATATTCCATGCATTTCACATCCAAGACTATCAAACCCATGGTCATTCATTAACAATAATATCCTTCAAGGTGATCACTGGATTACATTCTCAACTCTAATTCCAGCACGTTTAAGCTGCAAGAAACAAATTCTTAGATTCATAAACCACAATCATCCAAGATCACCAACAAAATTATCACAAGGAAATCACCCCAAGGCAAACATCATTAGCATTGAAACCAATCTATAATCATCAAAAAAACAATTTAAGAAGAACCCAGATGACAAATCAAAACCAAGACCTCAAAAAATATTCACATTAAAACTAAACAGAAAAAGAATGACAGCCCAAGAAAGCAAGCTCAAAATCAATAACGAAGAAAAGGGTACCTCAGAAACTCAAGAATGAGACATCTCCACCTCCTGCACTATACTATGAAATACAAAGAGCATGTATTTAAAGGACACAGAGAGAGGTTTTCTTGAGTGATTTGTGGCCTAAAAAAGGCTCCAAAGTTTTGAAATTGGAAATTTGAAATCTGGGATTTGGTGTCTAAATAGAAGTGAAGTGGAAGATATTTAATCTGATGATTGAATGAATGATTTGGCAAAGGGATGGCTGTTTCTCGAAAAGCGCCACTCAACGGTTTTCGCCTTCCAAGTCCCTGTTTCTTTCTGTCTCGTAAAGGAAAGTGACTAATTGAAATTACTTGCCAAAAGGTACCAAAATCAATACTAATTATTTTTAAAAATATTAGAATATTTTGGAACCAATTTTGGAACATGAATATTTAGGCTGTGTTTTTTTAGGTTAATTATTTTTTAAAATATTTTTTATTTTAAAATATATTAAAATAATATTTTTTTATTTTTAAAAAAATTATTTTTAATATTATCACATCAAAATAATATAAAAATATTAAAAAATATTAATTTTATTTTTTTTCAAAAACATTTCTATAAACCATATCAAACACACTCTTAAATATAATTATCAACCCGATTTAAAGTTTGAGCGGCGGGTTTGTCCAGTGATATTTTGGAATAAAAAAAATTAAAATAATTTTATTTGAAGTTAAAATTAAAAAAAAAAAAAAAAAACTACCACTTATTTCAACAAGATCATATATAGAACCGCAAAGATACCCGAATTTGATTGAATTAATTTCTTAAATGATTTGAAGGAAACTTGGCTTGAATTATTATTTTTATTAGCAAATTATCAGTCAATTCATCAACTAAGCTAGTTATAATAAGTAGTTTAAGTATCATAAATATTTTTTTAGTTTTGAATTTGTGATGCTAATGCAAGGAACAAATTCAGTATCATCCAAAGCCAATATAACCCTTCGAATTATGTTTATTTGGCTGTTACTCGTTTTACTTTAATTTGGGGGTGTTGCAGTAATGTGTGCAGCATTGGACTATTTTGCTTTGTGTAAAAACAGGGAAATGAAACTTTCAAACCCTTTTTGTGATTAATTAGTGTTTGTAACAGATAATTCTGTGATGGGATGGATTATCCTTGTTTTTATGGTGTGAAATTACTTTTCTAGTCTTGTAAAGGCTTATTTTACATGAGTTAGTTTAAGTGGTGAAATTATAGAAGTATAGTTGCAAGGATTAGCTAGCTAGGTGGATCCAAGAAAATGTGTGATCATTTCAAGCCCCCTTAGCCCATGCATCAATGATCCCATTTGACCAGGCTAGGGATTTGGGTCTTGTTTTTCAGTTATTGGCAAAGTTATTAATATTGAAATGATATTGAAATTGCATTTTAAGAGGTTGCTCTGGCAAGGTGTTCATCCTTCATTAGGGTTTTTGCTGAGGCCGAGTTGTTAGCTAGCCTTGCATGATGCATCCACAGCTCTACGAATTTAGATCAGGCAATCTTCTTAAAACACTGGCGGATTTTAGCTAAAAAGAGATCATAGAAGAGATCAGGATCGCCGAGAATCCATTTTTCTTGTTCCAGAAAGAAAAATAGAGGCTCATACAAGAAAGGGCCAGTTCAATGGCTGAGCTACAAGGACGTGTTGCCTCGATACCATAAAATTGCTTGGGCCAGAATTCGCTCAAGGAAAAAAGGGGAAATCCACACATTAAGGCATAGCACTCTGCCAGATTTCAATTAGAAAATCAAAATTCTAAAATGGAAATTAAAATGAACCCATCATTGATCTTTGGTAAGAACGTAGTAATCAATAACAAAAACACAGTTGTTTCTCTTGTAACCATTCATTTTAACAGTGGATCACAAAAGTAATAAGTTCAACCAGTCAAAAGTATTTTATTTCATCATTTCAGACTGCAAACCATTGGCAAAGGCAGTATCTTCCAGTCTACAATATCCAGAAATACCAAAAAAACACCAAGCAAATAAATGTTCACCAAAGCAACTTCCAGAAGGTTCACCGAGTCCTGCAACGAGAAACAGTAGTGTCAAAACCATAAAATATGATTACCTTCACAAACAGAGACATGGACCCGCATGCACATGTGCAGCAATAATCCATATTGAGTTATATCTAGTTAAGAGTTCAGGTTCAGGTTGTAAGCAACACACCATTGCCGATCTCAAGCCACCCAAAATTGTCAGGAAATGTAGCACAGATGAGCACACCAAGACTCGGTTCCAAAATTATTTGAAAACTCACAATAGATATACACACATGCATGAAGAATTTCATAAAACATGAGTTTTCTTCTAATAGAGAGGTATGGCAACACTCATTACAAAGCATTTACTAATTTGGCTGTCAAAAAGAAATGTAATAGATCTGAGTAAAGATTTATTTAGTAGACATGAGTGAGTGAGCGAGAGAGAGAGAGCAACTCAGATAAGGCAAATTGAGTGTGAAGTTGTTTGCGATATGTTTTTAGCACACTTTTTTCTCTTTGAACTTATATCAACCAACAAAAAAACTACAGAGCATTGTGTTTCCATCAAACATAAACAAGGTAAGAACAGACACCAAAATAATCCTATTCCAAGAAAAAAACAAAGAAAGAAAACTCCTATCCCCACAGTTTAAGTTTCATTAACCCCATTCAGAAATTTTCAATCAATTTACAGGAGAGAAAGGATGCCAAGGCACTCAAGATTCCATTCCAAGAAAGAAACTGCTACCATAAGGTAGGCTTGAGTTTAGGCAAAGGGACGATGCCTATGGGAACCCCTACAACTTCATACACAATTCTTATTAGCAAAGAGCATCAAAATCAAAACCTGTAAATACACATGTGAATCCCTTTTTCCTATGCATTAAAAAAAACTACTTGGTATCTATATGAATAGACCATAAAAAAATTCTTTATTTCATAAACTCCGGGAAAAAAAAAAGAATACCGTGAGCCATGCATGCATCAGATGACCACATACCTTAAGCATGTAGCACAGCAGAGAACATAATATTAGTTAATGCTTCGGTGGTATGGTTGTCAAATGTACAATGGTGTGTATGCACATAACAAATGTATACATCCAGGGATAAACACCAATTTACAAAGTTGGGCACTTTATTATGGGCGGGGTGGTAAAGAGAAAGGAAGGCCAATGTAATGTCCAAATGAACATTGGCTCAACAGTGATGAAAGGGAAAATAGATTGTGTACACTAACAATGTCCTTTAAACTATTGGTCATGACGGTACACATCCATGAAATAAAGCCGTGAAGAGGACAGATAGCATAAGATGATCCAGGAAGACTTTGGCATAACAGAAACAGAATTTTAATTCCCCTCATACTTATCCCTTTTCAGTTCTTCCAACCTTCTGATTCTAACAAGTAATGTAAGCAGAGCATAAAGTGGGTTTAGAAGAAAATTAAGGGAAAAATGCAAAGGTTCTCTTAGGAAACTACATAGCCAATACTCTAACAATAGGATACTGCAAGTATCTAACAGAGCAAGAGGAATACAGTAAAGAGGAATACAGTAAAGAGGAATCTACAACGCATTCATTAAAAATTTAATTATCAATACTCCGGGCATTATGAACTTCAAAACTGTCAAGTTATAGCAAAGAAAATGTAGATAAAACCAATAAACAATACAGTCAACCACATAACTTGTAACCAAATACTGTATAGTCAAGTATTTCCCACCACGCTCCTTTCCACCAAACCCCCACCCCATCTCCCCGAACCCATCATTCTTGAACACATCGCTTCAATCATCCAAACAAACAAACATTTGTTAACTGGTATTCTGCATCCAATCAAACAACTCCTCCCAGTCAAATCACTTCCTTTTATTTTACCATACTACACCTGAAATGAATAAAATGAAATCCAAGACCAAGGCACTAAATCACATTAACCCACAACCAATTACCCTATAAATCCACCTGGGAAATAAAAGCGAAAACATGAATGTAACTGTAATCACTAAGGATAACCACTCAACATGCTCATGTGCCAACCAATAGAAATGAACAAAATGAAAAATAAAGCTCCAGTAAAATCCCTGAAACCCAGATTCATTAATCAGGGGGAAATAGGGGAAAAACCAGCAACACAATCCAACCACACATTACAGTTCTCCCGCCAAATGAAAATCCCAAAACACAAATTCCAAGCATATGCTTCAACGTTCTTTCACATCAAACCCAACAAAGAAATCTCCTAGACAAACCACAATCAAACCCAAAAACCACTGATGTATAATTACATACAATCAAAACCAAACAAAAACCACCAATAAAATCACTAATCACACCACAAAAAAACCCAACCGCCTACATTTCAGAGACATGTCAAAATCAACTACCTAAAAGTGCCTTAACACATGAAAGTAATCAAAAATCAAACAAAACCTACCAATAAAACCATCCAAAAAATCTACTCAACCCTTTTGAGCTTCCAAATCCATCAACAAAGCCCAACAATAAAAAAAACAAGACTAGAAGGAAACTGTCCAAAAAAACCGATCGATCGATCAAATCCCATCAAAATACACAAAACCCACAAGCAAAATCATCAATAAATACCAAAAGCGCTACCTTTAATAAAAAGACCGATAAAAACCGTCACTCCCTAGTGCCCACCATGCTCCTTAGCATGTTGCTGGTGCTCAAGATGACGGCGTTCCTCAGGAAGAGCAATAAGGTAAGACAAAATCATGCCACCATAGCAAACATGAAGAAGTGGATCGATTGAGCTTGTTTCTATATACTTGGCATGGTAATTATCCATTCCTCTTTGCACTGCTTTCTTCACATAACCAATTGACAGCATCGGTTTCACGTGGTCGGGCAATTCCTTAACTTTCAAGCCCTTAATTTCGCTGTAGAGCTTCCTTAATGCCATTTGATCGAGTGGGATCGATGAAACCCTAAACCTAATTTTTTTAATTTGGGGATCAGGTTCTCGTTGATGAGCGGAGAAATGTATAGAGAGAGGCGAGAGGGTGGGGAGTGGGGAGCGAAGGAAAGATTCTGGTACGGTTAATTGGATGTGTTTGTAAAATAATGGCCCGTCAATATTGGTGATATCCATCTCAAGGAGATTTTGATTTTTTTTTTTAATTTAACACTTTTTTTAATAGGTAAAATAACTATAGTTTTAAGACTCGGTCCGGTTCAAGACCCGGATTCTAGGTTTTAACCGGGTCGGCCGGGTTAATTTTTTTGAAAAAACAAAACGACGTCGTTTTGGTAAAAAAACAAAAGTCAACAGGTTTGCGGCCGGGTCTTAACCGAGTCTTGTCAGGTCAACTAGATCGCCGGGGTCAACCCACCAGGTCATATCAGGCTTTTCCTTCCTTTTTTTCTCTTCAACCCGATCCCGTTCTAGCCCTAGATTGGCCAAATCCCGGGTCGATCGGCAAAGTCGGGTGGATTTCAAAACATTGAAAATAACACAATTTAAAAATAAATTGTGAAATAATATAGTTTATACATGTCATGGCTAGAAAATACGACATTTAAAGTTATCAATGTTTGGAAATGCAAAGAATTTAAGATGAATTAGCATAAATTACAATAAAAAATATAGAAGAGAGGGGAAAAAAAAGGGTTTTAAAGGCATATAAAAGCTCCAATTACAATATTACTAGTACTATAAAAAGAATTTCAACAAAACAAATCCAATTATACAAAAAAAAAAAATACCAATAGATCTGGAGTAAGCCATACTATTCATCCAAAAAAGGTAGGTGGCTCATTTGCTTTTAGTAGCAAGCATAGCCCACACTAGTCACAGTTAGTGACCTTTTTGATATTGTTAGATTTATTTTGTCAATATCTTTTTAATTATATTAGTAAAGTTATAAGTATAGTTTTAATGAGCCTTTAATTAAAGCCTCTTTCTTTCTTTCTTTTTATTTTTTCTTTTCTCTGTCTTTATTGTAATTTGTGCTAACTCATTTGAGATTTTTCTAAAATGTCAAGTTTTTAAATAGTGACAACTATAAATCTTGTGTTTTTCAATCACAATATATACAAATCGTGTTATTTCATCAATTCTCTTTTTAAATTGTGTTAGTTTGGCAATTAAAGAAAAAAAAAACTCATCTATTAAGAAGTTAATTTAGGCTTTAACTAGAAGAAATTAAAGTCTGAATTTGAATTGTAATTTTTAAGAGTTAATTTGGTCAAATTAGGGACCTAATTGCATAAATATTGAAGTTTGATGGGCAAATAGGGACATGATTGAAGAAATCTAAAACCAAGGATCAAATAGGAAAGTGCATGTGAATATAAGGCTGAAATTGATCAAATCAGAGGTCAAATTAAAAAAAAATAGAAGTTTATTGTCAATTAAGAGTTAAAATGTATAAATTCAAAACCAGGATCAAAATGAAAAAAACAACAAATTTAAAGGTTGCAATTTGAGTTTGGAACTATAGCGGGAGTTAAATTGCATGCAATTAAAAAGTTTTTTGTTATTGTTAATTAAGGGTGTATATGCCATAATTGGAAAAACAAGGACTAAATTAAGACTTTTTAAATCTCAAATTAAAAACCCTAATTTGTAGGGTTTTAACTCAAACGATGCATCATTTAGCTTCTATTCATTTTCTTTCTTGGCAGTTCATAATGATTAGGTTCGCATATTTCAAGAGCTCATTTTAGAGTTTTAGATGTCCAAATGGCATGAGATTTTTTGTAAATGGAAGAGGAACATCCCCTCTACAACCCTATTTCTATATAATTAGACATTTACATCTCAATCATGAAAGCCTTTAACATCTTGTTCTTAATTAGTCATCACTTAATTTTCAGATTTGAAGCTGATCATGTTGGCACCTTGAATGAATGAATGAATGTCGAGCTACAAATCTTCAAAATGAGTAAGAATGGATACAAATGAAAGGTGTGCATCCTCTCTACTAGATCTAGGTGGTCTCAAGTGACGATGACATCGGAATTACTCCAACAAAGCTTTGAAAGTGAAAAACTCAATTAGCCTTAGCAATGCAACTATCTTGCAAAAAATGACTCAGGTTTTATGTTTTTTGTTAGTTTTTTAGATTCAAACATGTTTGTGTATGATATTGTAACTTGTTGGGATAAAAAAAAAAAACATGCTTTAGAAGCCAAAAATACCATTTTTCTGGGTTTTATAAAGGTTGCCTTTGCTGGAAATTTTCTTGGCTTGTTAAGCATGTTTTTCATGTTCTTGGGAAAAATATTTCCTTTGCCCTTAGATTTGGACCACATTTGATCATTTTTGCACATAACTCTTTCTTGTGTGTAACTAACCAATAATATAGTGTTTATTTGCACCAATAACATGTTTATAATGATTTTTAATCTTAGTGTTTCGGTTTTGAACCGAAACCTATTTTGGCCAAATCGTGATGATTCAATGAAAATTGAAGTGAATGAACCCTTAATTTTTTTATCATTGAATGATTTGCAACCTTTCTATGCTTTTGATTTCATGAAATCTAGTCTGAATTTGAGTTCGTGTTATTGGGTTCATTTTGAGTGTTCTTCGCATGCTTCATTATTTTTTTTTTTGTGTTTGATCAATTTTGTTCAAAGAATTTTTAAGTTTCTATGTTTTTTTAGGTGTTTAATCATTTTTTTTTGGTATTTTATTTTTATTTTTTGGGTCAAACCAGAATTTTTTATTCTATTTATGGTCGAGCCAAAGATTTTAGGTTAACCTGTTCAGGTAAAAAAATAATAAAATATTTTTTTTCTTGTATATGGCCAAAAATCCTAACGTTATTTAAACATTTTTTTTTTAAAAAAACCTAAAATACTTTAATTTTTTTTTTTTAAAAATATTGCATGAATTTTACAACAAGTTGTAAATTTCTAACGGATTTTGGCCTACATTTTAAAAATACAAAAATTTATTTTTATTTCTTTTAATATGCGGGATTATAAACTTATACGTAAGATATATATTTCTAATATTAAATGAAAAGATACGGTTAGGTTTTTAATCTGATAAAATAAGAATTGTCTTATTAAGAAAAACTTTTCTTAAACTTTAACAAATCAATAGTTAGAAAATATAATGTTTTTTTACTTTATATAAATAATAAAACTTATTTTAAATAAAATATATGAAGGGTGTTGATATTTTTTTATATATTTTAAGATTCATTAGAGTTTTTAATAATTAAATTATTAAGTGATTAAAATATTAGGTTTGGAATAAATAACAATAATTAATTCATTATCCTACAGAGAACAGCTTTTAATATGGATTGGTGGGCCTAGCTAATAGTCACACCATTATAGGCGTGGTGGGTGTAGGGTGGGTGAGTGGTGTCCTCGGGTGGTGGGGGCGGGGGTCAGATCAAGATTCTAGCTAGCTTCTATACAAACGCCGAGCCTGCACAAGCAGGGTCACTAACTCCTCAACAATGTCAAAGAGCAGCAGCTCACAGGTGATAACATGCAAAGGTATGTTCAGAATCTGCTAAATGCATATGCTTGCAAATTTGCGTCGGCAATTTCTTTCACTGTAATCCTTCATTTATTTTGGCTTGGGGTGTATTGTGGCAGCGGCAGTATGCTGGGGAGTAGGGGAGCCACTGAAGGTGGAAGAGATACAGGTGGAGCCACCAAAGTTTTCTGAGATTCGTGTGAAGGTGTTGTGTGCTAGTTTATGTCATACCCATAGTTTTAAGACCCGGCCCGGAGGTCGGCCCGGTCCAAGGCCCGGGTTCTGGGTTTTGACCGGGTCACGACCGGGTCGCCGGGTCAAAATTTATTTTTTATTTATTTTTTAATTTTTTTAAAAAAAATCAAAACGACGTCGTTTTAGCAAAAAAAAAATAAAAAAAAATAAAAGTCAACGGGTTTGAGGCTGGGTGTTGACCAGGTCTTGCCGGGTCAACCGGATTCCTGGTCGACCCGCTGGGTCTGCCGGGCCAATTCCCAAGCGGGTTTTGGCCTTCACCCGGACCAGTCCCATGCCCGGGTCGGCCGGGTCCCGGGTCGACCCGCCAGGACGGTCCGGGTTTTAAAACTATATTCATACCGATACCTTATATGCCAAAGGATCCCTGATTGTTAGTATTACAACTTGCCTCACAATAAGTTATCAATTAACTTTGTTAACTTCTTTGTTAATTTCACCTATCTTGCTTTTCAGCCTCTTTTCCCTCGAGTCCTAGGCCATGAAGGAGTTGGGTACGTTAGCCTTGATTATGTATGTTTTTATATATATACATATATAAAAAACCGAGTTTACCATATTAATACAATTCAAACCGTGTTGATTAGGGTAAAAAAATAAATTTTGAGCCATCTCGAGTCAATATTATCATTTTTGATCAAAATTAATCCCATCGAGTTAGTACAGGCCAAATCATATTGATCGGGGGTAAAAAATGTATATCCTACTGTTTTGGGTTAAAACCATTAATTTTTTTAAAATTGAGTTTATCAGGTCAATTAAAGATAAAAAATGAGTTTTAGGTTATTTGAGTTAAAAATTAAATCCACTTGGTTAACATTAGTTAAAAAATAATTTTTGATGTTTGAAATTAATTTTTAACTGTTGAAACAAGCTTTTTCTAATATTAATGTGAGCTTTTAGTTTTACTTATATTTATATATATATATATATAATAAAAGAAAATAATAAAGTAGAAGTAAATTTTTGAATGGAGAAGTTAATGTCGGTGAAAATTTTCTTCAAGATGCTGCACATCTCTTGTTGTTGTGTTTCCTGGACATAAATGTTCGTCTCTCCTTACCATTGTAACTTTGATAAAAAAAAAAAAAAAAGAGTTAATCTGAATACGTTAATAACTCAAGTTTTTCTTCGTGGTAAGATATTTATTTAAAAAAAAAAACAATTCAAAAAATATCAAAAATATCCTAATTATTATTTATACATTATATCTAATAATATTAGTTTTGAACTCTTAATTGAATCTAATCTAATATTGATTACCATACTAAATTAAAACTCAAATCCATCTCAATCCTTAAAAAATCTCTCAATTGATTATATCATGTCACGTCATCTAGTGTATTAAACATACAATGCATCTTATTACACCGAAAAAATATCTATCAATCAGAATCGTCAAATTAAGTGAACGGTAGCCAAAAGATTAATTTAGAAGTGATTCAATGATCCACAAGCTTCAGATGCATTAGATTACACCATGCTCGCGTCCTCACCTTTGTAAACCCCATAGACTTTCTCTTCTATTGCTGGCAATTCTCACTCTCCTCAAATCTCTCAACTCTAGCCACCTCAATCCGTCGGACAGCCACATAAAGCCTCATCTCCTCCTCGTGAGAAAACCCAAGGTTGTTATCATTGGCTGAGGCGCGCGATGTCTTCAGCTACCCAAAGCTTCAAATTATCAATTCTCTCATATTAGCCATCAACAACAATTACTACCACCACCACAACTATTAAAATCCTTCCACCAAGATATAACAGAATCTGCCCTTTATGACCTGAAATCTCATTAAAAAATCTCTCCTTCTCCAACAGTCGCCACGTGCGAGAAACACGCGCCACCAAAAATATTTTTATAATTTCAAAGAATATTTCTATCTTTTTTCCTGTACAGTGACACTTAGATGATTTTGAGATCTTCTAAGGATATTTTATTTTTCTTGTATTTTATAAAATACTTGAAATATATATAAAAAAGAATGACAACCCGGTCCAAAGCTCAATTCTCAAATACAGGTTATGGTTATTTTTTAGCAATTCCAACATAATCTTTTTTTTTTAAAAAAATGAATGTTATTCGTCAATATATCTCTTTGTTTTTTTTTTAAATAATCGATGTGAAAATTTTAAAAACAAATATAGATTATATCAATTTTAATTTTTTTTGCAACTTAGACGTAACTCTTTTTTTAAGGTTTAAACATCAATTTTTCAACGAGTTTCTTGTTTTTAAAAACTAGTGTCATTTTTTGACGTGATTTTTATTTTTAAGGACTGACATTAACCTTTAAAAAATAAATTATAAGTAAGCTTAAAATATTATAATATTTAAATAAATAAAACACAAGTAAAGGTAACATTTCACTTGAAATGATGATTTATGAGTGATACCCACCTTTCTTCAATCATAACTAATCCAGTATTTGAATTTTTATGACTAATATCTAATTTAAGATTTTTAATTCTTTTAAATTACTGGATAACAACATAAATAAAATATTTATTGTGATAGAATTTTCTTATTGATTTGGTGTTAGAATTTTCATTTTTAGCAAAAGTGCATGGTAGCTTGTATGGAAGCTTTTGAAAAGCATGTGTAAATCACATAAAAGTTAATCAAAATATTTTAACTATTACTATTAACGAAAGGATGAAAGATTGATATTATAACCAAACATCAATTACGTTTACAGTAAAATTAAAAAAAAAACAAAAAACAAAAGATTTAGACTCAATTGATAATAAATTTAAACGTCACCTAATTCAGGGTGGACCCAGCCAAAGCTTTGTATCCCAAATCAAGCAAGTTACCATAAATTAAACAAAGCTAGATTTTTTAAAGATATTTGAAGAATATTTGACCCCATCTTTTAAAGAATGTGTGGTGTGCGTCAGTGCGTGTGGGGTTTAGGTGAGGTCATCAAGATTCTAACTAGATTTTTTAGAAACGCCGAGCCTGCACAAGCAGGGTCAATAACTCCTCAACAATGTCAAAGAGCAGCAGCTCACAGGTTATCACATGCAAAGGTATGTTCAGAATCTGCTAAATGCGTATGCTTGCAAATTTGCGTCGGCAATTTCTTTCACTGTAATCCTTCTTTTATTTTGCTCGGGATGTGCTGTGGCAGCTGCAGTATGCTGGGGAGTAGGGGAGCCATTGAAGGTGGAAGAGATACAGGTGGAGCCGCCAAAGTTTTCTGAGATTCGAGTGAAGGTGTTATGTGCTAGTTTATGCCATACCGATGCCTTATGTGCCAAAGGATTCCTGATTGTTAGTATTACAACTTGCCTCCCAATTAAGTTATCAATTAACTTTGTTAACTTCTTTGTTAATTTAATTCACCTATCTTGCAATTCAGCCTCTTTTCCCTCGAGTCCTAGGCCATGAAGGAGTTGGGTACGTTAGCCTTGATTATGTATGTTTATGTATATCCCTATTCGTCTAAATCAAAGATGTGTGTACTGTAGAGTGGTGGAAAGCATAGGTGAAGGAGTAAGAGATCTTAAAGAAGGAGACCTTGTGATTCCAGCCTACCTTGGGGAGTGCCAAGAATGTGAGAATTGCATGTCCGGGAAGACCAATTTATGCTTGAAGTACCCGTTAATCCTCAACGGGCTAATGCCTGATGGCACTTCAAGAATGTCCATTAATGGACAGAAATTGTATCAACTTTTTACATGTTCAACATGGTCTGAATACATGGTGATTGATACCAATTACGTTGTCAAGATTGATCCAAGCATAGATCTTCCTCATGCAAGCTTCCTTTCATGTGGTTTCTCAACTGGATTTGGGTCAGCTTGGAGGGAAGCTAATGTTGAGAAGGGATCAAGTGTTGCTGTCATTGGTCTAGGCGCTGTTGGATTAGGGGTATTGCAAATTAACAATTTCTTACTTCTTCTTTTTTCCCCTTTTGGTACTTAATTTTCCTTAATTATCTCTAAGCACTAGTCAATGAATCAGATTTGATAATTAATGCAGATTCTTTGTACAAATTGCAGGCCATAGAGGGAGCTAGAATGCAAGGGGCGACAAAAATAATCGGAGTAGACAAGAATGAAAAGAAAAGAGAGAAAGGGCAAGCCTTTGGAATGACTGATTTTATAAACGCAGATGAATACTTCAACAGACCTATTTCAGAACTGATAAAAGACATGACAGGTGGATTGTGTGTGGATTACTGCTTTGAGTGCACCGGTGTCGGACCCTTGATTAACGAAGCCCTCCTGGCAACAAAACCAGTAAGTTTCTGCTTCTCTCAACCTAAGTGTGCTGTATTAGGTTAACTTGTCATATCAACCAGGTTCAATTGGATTTATTGTGAGCTATTTTTTTTTATATCTGGTCTGAATTATCACTTGGGTCTCAAATAGACTTTTCAAGCTAGTCCGAGTTTAAAAACTTGATTTAAAGATGCATGGATACATACTATATTAAGAGTTTACTTTTTTTTTTTTTTTTCATATGATGTTAGGGGAAAGGAGAAACATTTATAGTTGGTGCTGGAACTCATCAAACTGTGTCCATCGACTTCCTACCTCTACTTTGTGGTGGAACTTTGAAGGGTTCTATTTTCGGGGGGCTCCAAATTAAATCCCATCTCCCCATTTTGCTTGACAAATGCAAAAATAAGGTGAGTTAAATATATTAGCTTCATATAGAATGAATATCAGGTCAATGTATAATATGTTTCTTCAACGGGGTACGTATGTTTTTGTTTTTTGTGTATCTATTCTTTCTATGTTGAAAAAACTAACCAGATTAATGCAACTTATGTGCATGATTTTATTTAGGAATTCAATCTGGATGAACTTTTGACCCATCAAGTTATGTTGGAAGATATAAACAAAGCTTTTCAACTACTGCAGCAAGAAGACTGTCTCAAGGTCCTTATCAACATGTAACGAATTTAATACGGTAGACTCTTGAATAAATAAGGCGTTTAAAAAAATGGATGCAGCTAGATATTTATTTCTTTTCGAAGTCAGGTACCATAGCTTATAATAAAAACTTAAAATGCTGTATCACACTATTGCATCCGTGTTCGATTATGGGAGAAAAGATGTGATTTTGATATAAAGAGTTTTACTTTGGGTTTAGTACAGTGTTTTGTTATTGCCCTGTAGAACCCGCTTCTACTAGCTTTTTGTTAGAAAATAAAAAAGAGCTGGGAATTCTCAATTTATTGCAATATTCTCAAGAATATTAGTAGCCACGAGCTACGACGGACAACATGTTTCTTGTTTTTTTTTTTTTTTTTTTTTTATAGATATTTTCAATAACTTTTAACGATCAATATCAAGTTCTATGCAAAATTAATGTAATACTCCAATTTTAGATTCTCCGAAAAAATTTCTCTTATGTTACTTTACTTTTGTTCAAAAAAATTAAGAAAAAGTTTAATATTCAAAAATATATTTTTTTTAGGTCAATTGTTTTTTTTTTCATCAAAACCGAGTTCACCAAGTTGATATATTTCAAACTGTATTGATCAAGATAAAAAAATAAATTTCAAGCCATCTCGAGTTAAAATTATAATTTTCTCATCAGGTTAGTACAGGCGAAATCATGTTGATCGGGGGTAAAAAATGTGCTTCCTACTGTTTTGGGTTAAAACCATTAATTTTTTCTAAATTAAGTTTATGAGGTCAAAATGAGTTTCAGGTTATTTGGAGTAAAAATTAAATCCACTTGGTTAACATTAGTTAAAAAATAATTTTTGATGTTTGAAATTAATTTTTAACTGATGAAACAAGCTTTTTCTAATATTAATTAATGTGTGCTTTTAGTTTTACTTATATATATATATATATATATATATATATATAATAAAAGAAAATAATAAAGTAGAAGTAAATTTTTGAATGGAGAAGTTAATGTCGGTGAAAATTTTCTTCAAGATGCTGTATATCTCTTGTTGTTGTGTTTCCTAGACATAAATGTTCGTCTCTCCTTACCATTGTAACTTTGAAAAAATAATAATAATATGAATATGTTAATAATTCAAGTTTTTCTTCGTGCCGGTAAGATATTGATTTTAAAAAATAATAATTTAAAAAATATAAAAAATATTCTAATCATTATTTATACATTATATCTAATAATATTAGTTTTGAACTCTTAATTGAATATAATTTAATATGACTTACCATACTAAATTAAAACTCAAATCCATCTCAATCCTTAAAAAATCTCTCAACTGATTATATCATGTCATGTTATCTAGTGTACTAAATATACGGTGCATCTTATTACACCGAAAAAAAAATATCTGAATCAAAATCATCCGATCAAGTGAACCGTAGCCAAAATATTAATTTAGAAGTGATTCAATAATCCACAAGCTTTAGATGCATTAGATTACCATGCTCAAGTCCTCACCTTAGCAAACCCCATAGACTTTCTCTTCTATTGCCGGCAATTCTTGCTCTCCTCAAATCTCTCAACTCTAGCCACCTTAATCCGTCGGACAACCACATAAAGCCTCATCTCCTCCTCGTGAGAAAACCCTAGGTTGTTATCATTGGTTGAGGCGCGCGATGTCTTCAGCTACCCAAAGCTTCAAATTATTGATTCTCTCTTATTAGCAATCAACAACAATCACCACCACCGTTATTAGAATCCTTCCATCGACAGAATCTACCCTTTTTGGCCTGAAGTCTCATTGAAAAATCTCTCCTTCTCCAACAGTGGCCGCATGTGAGGAACACGCGCCACCAAGGATATTTTTGTAATTTCAAAGGGTATTTCTATCTTTTTCTCCTGTACAGTGACACTTAGGTAATTTTGAGATCTTCTAACGGTATTTTATTTTCTTGTATTTTGTAAAATACTTTAAATCTATATAAAGAAGAATGACAACCTGGCTCCAAAGCTCAATTCTTAAATATAGGTTATGGTTATTTTTTAGCGATTCAAACATAATTTATTTTTTTTAGAAATGAATGTTATTCGTCAATATATCTCTTTGTTTTTTTTTTAAATGATCGATGTCGAAAGTTTAAAAACAAATATAGATTATATTAATTTTTTTTTTTTTGCAACTTAGACGTAACTCTTTTTTTAAGGTTTAAACATCAATTTTTCAACGAATTTATTGTTTTTAGAAACTAGTATCATTTTTTGACATGACTTTTATTTTTAAGGACTGACATTAACCTTTAAAAAATAAATTGTAAGCAAGCTCAAAATATTATAGTATTTAAATAAATAAAAACACAAGGGTAACATTTCACTTGAAATGATGATTTAAAAGTGATGTTTACCTTTCTTCAATTATAACTAATATAAATTTTTATGATCGATATCTAATTTAAAAATTTTAATTTTTTCAAATTACTAGATAATAACATCAATAAAATCTTTATTGTGGTAGAATTTTCTTATTGACTTGGTGTTAGAATTTTCTTTTTTTAGCAAAAGTGCATGGTAGCTTGTATGGAAGCTTTTGAAAAGCATGTGTAAATCACATACAAGTTAATCAAAATATTTTAACTATTCCTATTAACGAATGGATGAAAGATTGATATTATAACCGAACATCAATTACGTTTACAGTAAAATTAAGAAAAAGATAAAAAGATTTAGACTCAATTGATAATAAATTTAAACGTCACCTAATCCAGGGTGGACCCAGCCAAAGCTTTGTATCACAAATCAAGCAAGTTACCATAAATTAAACAAAACTTTGACTTTAAAAAAAGCTTGAATCAATGCTATTTTGAAAGAATGTCTTCTCTTCATAAGATATTTGACCCCATCTTTTAATAGTCAGAACTTGAGGCCGGTATTTACGGACACGTCAGTACGAATTGTTTGACACGATAGGTTGCAGAAATTATATAAAATTAATGGGAAAATTAGCAATCTGTCTAAACGTTTAGTTACAAAACCTGTATTAGAGGTCATGTCCCGCGGAACTCTGCTAGATCAACGAGGTTTAATGATTGTGTAATGGAGAGGACTTAATTTTTAACAGAAAATGCATGCATGGAACAGCATAAATGTGTCAGTCTAGCCTCTAGGTGAGATCATCAAAAGATTCTAGCTAACTTCCATACAAACGCCGAGTCTGCATAAGAGGGGTCAATAACTCCTCAACAATGTCAAAGAGCAGCAGCTCACAGGTAATAACATGCAAAGGTATGTTCAGAATCTGCTAAATGCGTATGCTTGCAAATTTGCGTCGGCAATTTCTTTCACTGTAATCCTTCTTTTATTTTTGCTTGGGGTGTCTTGTGGCAGCGGCAGTATGCTGGGGAGTAGGGGAGCCACTGAAGGTGGAAGAGATACAGGTGGAGCCACCAAAGGTTTCTGAGATTCGTGTGAAGGTGTTGTGTGCTAGTTTATGCCATACCGATACTTTATATGCCAAAGGATCCCTGATTGTTAGTATTACAACTTGCCTCACAATAAGTTATCAATTAACTTAGTTAACTTCTTTGTTAATTTCACCTATCTTGCTTTTCAGCCTCTTTTCCCTCGAGTCCTAGGCCATGAAGGAGTTGGGTACGTTAGCCTTGATTATGTATGTTTATATATATATATATATATATATATTCCCTATTCGTCAAAATCTAACATGTGTGTAATGTAGAGTGGTGGAAAGCATAGGTGAAGGAGTAAGAGATCTTAAAGAAGGAGACCTTGTCATTCCAGCCTACCTTGGAGAGTGCCAAGAATGTGAGAATTGCACATCCGGGAAGACCAATTTATGCTTGAAGTACCCGTTAATCCTCAATGGGCTAATGCCTGACGGCACTTCAAGAATTTCCATTAATGGACAGAAATTGTATCACCTAATTACATGTTCAACATGGTCTGAATACATGGTGATTGATACCAATTACGTTGTCAAGATTGATCCAAGCATAGATCTTCCTCATGCAAGCTTCCTTTCATGTGGGTTCTCAGCTGGATTTGGGTCAGCTTGGAGGGAAGCTGGTGTTGAGAAGGGATCAAGTGTTGCTGTCATTGGTCTAGGCGCTGTTGGATTAGGGGTATTGTAAATTAACAATTTCTTACTTCTTCTTTTTTGCCCTTTTTGGTCCTTAATTTTCCTTAATATTTTCAAAGCACTAGTCAATGAATCAGATTTGATAATTAATGCAGATTCTTTGTACAAATTGCAGGCCATAGAGGGAGCTAGAATGCAAGGGGCAACAAAAATAATCGGAGTAGACAAGAATGAAAAGAAAAGAGAGAAAGGGCAAGCCTTTGGAATGACTGATTTTATAAACGCAGATGAATACTTCAACAGACCTATTTCAGAACTGATAAAAGACATAACAGGTGGATTGGGTGTGGATTACTGTTTTGAGTGCACCGGTGTCGGACCCTTGATTAACGAAGCCCTCCTGGCAACAAAACCAGTAAGTTTCTGCTTCTCTAAGCCTAAGTGCACTGTGCTGTATTAGGTTAACTTCTCATGTCAACCAGGTTAAATTGAATTAATTCTGAGGTTTTTTTTTTTAACATCTAGTCTGAATTATGAGCTGGGTTACTTAAATTATGGTGCTGTTTAAGGATGTATGGATATTATATTAAGAGTTAACTATTTTTATATGATGTTAGGGCAAAGGAGAAACATTTGTAGTTGGTGCCGGAACTGATCTAACTGTGTCCATCAACTCCCTATCTCTTTTATGTGGTGGAACTTTGAAGGGTTCTCTTTTTGGAGGTCTCAAAATTAAATCCCATCTCCCCATTTTGCTTGACAAATGCAAAAATAAGGTGAGTTAAATATATTAGCTTCATATAGAGTGAATATATATGTATAACATGTAATTCGTTAATAAATACTTAGATTTACACTAACATATATAATAGTGTATGGTTATTGTTAAGACTGGAAAAACAAAAAAAATGGAGGCAGAGAGAACATATATCCCTGTATTTTTATTTTAAAAATATACAATTTCAATTAGAAATAAATTTATTTGTTTTTTTATTTAATCTTAGAACGCTAATAAATACATTTTATGTGTATGATTTTGTTCAGGAATTCAATCTTGATGAACTTTTGACTCATCAAGTTATGTTGGAAGATATAAATAAAGCTTTCCAACTTCTGGAGCAGCTAGACTGTGTCAAAGTCCTTATCAAGATGTGACTAATTTAATATGATAGACCCTAAATAAATTAAATGTTTTAGAAAGATGGTTGCAACTTGGACATTTTTTTATGCCAAGTACCATAAGTCATAATAAATAATTTAAATGTTGTATCGCACTATTATTTCTATGCTCAATTATTGGAGGAAAAATGCAATTTTGATATCAAGTTTTACTTGGGTTTAGTACCGTGTATTATGATTACCCACTTCTAAGTTGTTTTTTGTTAGAAAACAAAAGAAGCTTAGAATGATTGTATTCTCGGTTGTGAAAAAACCTCACATGGAAATAAAGCATTTCATGAGTTTAATTTGATCCTGGGACAAAACGTGCGTGCTTGATTGTGAGCTTGATGTCTTGGTCTGATTATTGGCTCGAGAGATTTTTTTATGCTTAAATTGGTATATGTATTAGAAAAATAATGTGTGCAAGAATTGAGAAAAAATGTGTTGGATTTGAGAAAATATGACTTATTAGAACATATTTTATTTTCCTGGTAATTTAATATATTTCTAGACCTTGATCAATTCAACTCATCTCGGGAGTCATATGAAAATTGATTGATTAATTAAAATGTTAGTGTTTGCTATTAAAAATAGTGTTTGGTACATTATTGGTGAAGTGTTTGATGAAAGTTAGTGATATATTAGCTAGAAAAATCCATCCATTGAGAAAAGGAGGTGTCTAATTGCATAAAAAATAATTCTTATTTGTATTGTCAATCATTTGCAAGAAAATATGGGCGAGCTTGTAGAAAAAAATCTATCAATAAAAATATAAAAAATTCATGTGCATGAATGTGCGTGGTGACATATTCTGACTTCATGCAACACGAAAAAAATACATTGACCAGAGCTGGGAATTGTTTTCAGCATTAAGTATGGGTGTTTGGCCAATAGTGTTGAGCTGTTGATGATGACCATGTCGCGTGATGGCAATGGCTAGCATTTACAACACCAAATTAAATAATATAATTTTGAAATTTATCGTCATGAAGATATGTCTATTGTATGTAACAGTGCCTACTCAACATCGAGAAAGACAAAGTGATTTAGGTTTTTGTGTTATTAAGTTAATATATCATTCATTCTCCATTATAAAGCAAACACGTTTTAAATAAGCTACCAAAAAGTATCCTAGTAATAAAATAAGTAAAATGCAACAATACATTGTGCGTGTCTGTTATATATATATATATATAGAAAGTTAACTATCTTAAAAATCTATATAAATTGTGACCAGATTGATCTGGTCGAATTTAATAAAAAAATTTAAAAATTATATTTTTTTAAAATTATATTATTTTGATTATCTTTTAAAAAAATTAAGTTAATATATCTAATTCATAATCCAAGCTTTATATTAAGCCATGTTTAGCAAAAAATAGCATAGATTAACATGATAGATGGCAGTTTAAAACTTACAAATATTGAACATAAATTCCATGAGAAAAGATTTTCTTTAAAAAAAATAGAAAAGAATTAGTAAAGATCTCATTACACATAAAAAAAAATCAGGAAATTATAAACAAAATGTCAAACCCAACATCTAGCTATTTGGATTATTCAATTCAAAAAAAAAAAAGACTAAATCAAAATTGGAATTATACACCTAGCTTGCTGGTACCTTGGTCAGGCATTGCCAGCCTATTCATGTATAGTTCCCCACGTTGGGCCAACTCAATGACCATACAGACCATACCTTAAACTACCCAAAATTCAAACAAAAATGGACATTTACGTAATTTCTTAAGAAAACAGAACATCACCCGCCCTTTTCTATGCTCAAAACAAAATTAAATACATGATTATAATACTCAACCCGTTGAAAAAACGGTTGAAATGACAATAATTTTGATAAAAAACATAATAATAATTTGATTCCTTGACCCACAAGTTAACTGGTGACTTGAATGTCATACCTATTAAATCATCCAACCTTAAAAATTAAAATATCAAAATCCTAAATTATGATTAATTAGCCATCTAATCATCGACTGTTTGTCCAAATTACTAAACAAGCCCTCCAGTGTGGTTGCGAACATTTTGGAGGTTAACAGAAAAAACAGAAAGAGAGAGAGAGAGAGAGAGAGAAACAGGAGGTCTTCCTCTTCTTTTTTTTTTTTTTTGGGGGGGGAGGGGTTTTTTCTTGTCATCTTTCACTTTGAAATCTTTTTAAAAAACGAAAATCAAAGAAGCTAAAATTTGAGATAAATGGGAACGTTTACAAGTCTTAGAAAAGCTTATGGGGCTCTTAAGGATACAACAAAAGTTGGCCTTGCAAAGGTCAATAGTGAATACAAGGTGAGATTTTTGTTTTATTTTTTGGATTCTTTATCCCTTTTTGTTTAATGGATTCTTTTCTTTTTATGTTTAAATTTTTGTTATGGATTTATTTTTATTTTTATTTGGTTTTTGAATGGAAGGAATTGGATATAGCCATTGTAAAGGCTACCAATCATGTTGAATGCCCTCCTAAGGAACGCCATGTTAGAAGTAAGTTTAAGTTTTGAAATGGGGTGTTGAAGATTTTGATCTGTGATTGTGATTGTGTTTTTTGAATGTGTAATTGAATTGTGGAGATGGGTTTATCTTGTGATTTATTGTTTTGGATTTTTATTAGGGAATATTCGATTATGTTTGTTTTTGTTTCCTTTTGTTTATGTAGAAATATTTTCGGCAACATCAGCAATGAGACCTAGAGCAGATGTGGCATACTGCATTCATGCACTTGCTAGGAGATTAGCCAAGACGAGAAATTGGATTGTAATGTTGCTCTTTCTTTTAATCTTGATTAATTATTGTTGTTTTGTTTAACATGTAGTGATTGTTTCTTAGATTATAAAGGAACATTTGATGAACTTGTATATATAAATGAGTTTTGATCTAAGCATAGTCGTGTCATAATTGTAATGCGAGTTTTCATCAATGCGAATATTTCCTAGATAAAATAGATGGAACTTGATTTTGGAAATTCGGATGTCTTTACACAGGTTGCGATAAAGACATTGATAGTCATTCATAGGACATTGAGAGAAGGCGATCCTACATTCCGAGAGGAGCTCTTGAACTACTTATACAGAGGAAATATTCTCCAAATATCCAATTTTAAAGATGACTCTAGTCCGCTGGGTATATATGTAGCCTATGTTCAATATTGTTTTTGTCAGTTGATGTGAAGTAGCTTTGAATTTTGAATATCGACAGCTTTTTAGATTGCTATATCTGAAATGCAGCCTGGGATTGCTCCGCGTGGGTTCGTACTTATGCTCTTTTTCTAGAGGAAAGATTGGAATGTTTTAAGACTTTGAAATTCGACATTGAGGCTGAGCGTCTGACAAAAACATCACCAGGGGCAACCAAGGTTTCTTCTGTACTGTGCATTAATTTGGAATCATATTCTAACCTGGCATCAGAATATGCTACTATCATGTTCCAGCATTAAGTGTCTACTTGTTATAACAGGTGCATAGTAAAACACGGCTTTTGAATCGAGAGGATCTGTTGGAGCAGCTACCTGCACTGCAGCAGCTTCTTTATCGTCTAATTGGTTGCCAGGTAAGGGTGTATTTTAGTAACAAATTTGTATAATTATGATCTTGGAATAAAGAGATTTCTTTTTGTGGCTTTGATATCTCCTAACCATCGAATTATCTTCCATTTTATAGCCCTTTCCTTTTCACTTCCTCTAATTTTTGCAGCCTGAAGGTGGAGCTTATACCAATTATCTCGTACAGTATGCCTTGGCCCTGGTATGCATGATACAAACGTGTATTTCTTGCAACAGTGTTTTCAGAAGTGTTTTTTGCGCAAGTACTTGGGTGAAATTGTGCATGACTGGGGAATCTTTCAGTGAAAACGAGTTCATATATAACTGAAATTTAAATTATTTCATCTGCCAGTTGAGCTGTGAATTTCATAACTGTATGGATCGGTGACAGTGCACTTTCTTCATCCTTATTATAGGGATAAGATTGTGTAGTGAGCTGCAGTCCCTTATGTTTAAATCATTCTCTTGAAGCATTACGGTGCAGTCTTTTTAGTTCTTGTAACCTGCTAGGGATAGTGCAAAAGGTGACTTCAAGTGTTTGCTTTTCCCTTTTCTTGTTAACCTGATACCGAAAAAGAAAATCTGGAAGCCTGGTCGCAATGCATGATTCTTGGAATGCATATGCAAACAATTGTTGCCTTTGTTATTTCATGACGGTTTCTTCATATTTATCCAAGTTCTCCCATAGGGCTGTTGATAACCATATAAAACATCTAATGTTCTATGCAGTGGTCATTATACAAACACTTTCTTTTTTTTTGCTTTTTTGTTTTTAATTCTAAATCCCAAAAAAAAAATGCAGGTCTTGAAGGAGAGCTTTAAAATCTATTGTGCAATCAATGATGGAATTATCAATCTTGTGGACATGGTAAAACTTTTTTTCAAGTTTGTAATTTCATCTTGGATTAATTAATTGTATTTGTCCTCCTAGTTTTTTTTTCCCTCCATTAACATAAATTCCAAATGTTTATGCAGTTTTTTGAAATGTCAAAACACAATGCAGTCAAAGCTCTTAATACGTACAAAAGAGCTGGCCAACAGGTTTTACAACCATGTTACTCTCCATATTAATTATGTGTTTTAGTTGTGCTTATTTGTCTAGTTTCTAATTCAATTTTGATTGTTCAGGCTGAATGTCTTGCTGAATTTTATGACTATTGCAAAGGTTTGGAGCTTGCAAGGAACTTTCAGTTTCCAACACTGAGACAGGTTCTCTTTTCTACCAAACTGAAAACATTTAGTGAATGACCACAGCTGGTTCTTACCGACTTTTCTGTATTGAGCAGCCCCCTCCAACTTTTCTTGCAACAATGGAAGAATACGTTAAGGAAGCACCTCAGTCGGGTTCTGTCCCCAGGAAACTGGTGAGAAATTTTGTCCGTAGCAGTTTGCTTTTAATTGAGATGGTTGAAGATTTTTTTCCTCTGATAATTGTATCCTCAATTGGCCCAGTCTTTATTCAAATGTGTTGAAATGACCTTTCAAGTATGGGAAAATGGAATGTGACACCTCTATATTTTGGGTTTGTGATAACATACTGTTTCACTAATAGGAGTATACACAGAGAGAGCCCGAGAAACCTGAGGAGCCTTCAGAACCTGCAGAGCAAGTTGAAAAGGCTGATGTTGAAGAAACATTGATAGATATGGAGGAAGAAGCCAAGCCTGAGGAAGAGGAGGTAGAACCTCCATTAGTATCCACTGATGCTACTGGAGATTTGCTGGTAAGATCAAAATTTTTCCGCATTTCCTTTGAAGTTGATATCTTGAGTTCTCATTCAAGCTGTTTTCATATTTTGTCGCAGGGTCTGAATGAAATAAATCCAAAAGCTGCAGAGCTAGAGGAAAGCAATGCTTTGGCTCTTGCAATTGTTCCACCTGGTAGTGCACATAGCGATTGATTAATTCTTATCAAGAAACTCTAAGTTCATGTCTGTGCGGTAGAGTATGAAGTTCATTTGGAGTAGCGTTTCCATCTTCTATTGATTAAATGGTCCACCAATTCATGATATAGAAAATCAATTCACCTTCTTTAAATGGTTATATTGCTATTTCTCTTCTGAAGTGCCGATGAGACAGAAAAAAGTTTTAAGAGTATGGGCAGTGATTAGTACCACTCAAGAACCCGAGCTATTCTCTTTCACCTCACATCTGGTGACACAATCTTTGTGGTCTAACGGTTGAAATTGATTGTTTTGTTCTTTGAAACAAAAAGAATTATGAACATAAAAGTTCTTTTCCAATCTCTGCACGATGCGTCTTGACCATCCTATTTATCATACATTGCACGTCTCGTATGAAATAAAGTACTTAATGTTAACATTGATGCAGGTGCCGATCCTCTGTCTTCATCAAATGCTTTGAGTGAACTTGGTAAGCCAAATGCAACAGGTTGGGAATTAGCACTTGTTACCACTCCAAGCAACCCTACTAGCCAACCAGCACAAAACAAAATGGTCAGTTTTATGCTCTTCCTTTTCCGTGATAAATATAACAAATATATTCAAATGACTACTGGTTGCATTTGAGATTTGAGTGAAGGACTGAGCAAACAACCTTCACTTGGTAATATCTTATTCTTTTCTAGAGCCTAGAACAGTTTGCTTGTTATCATTGAAGTTGGTTCATATAAGTGTGCACTGATATGTCTTTCTTGAAAATCCCAACCTGAAGTCATTAGTTTCACCTTCTCTGTAATGTAATGGAGTTACTAGAAATGTAGATGGAGGTTGTTCTAGGATCAGGTAGTAAATCGCTCGAGTTGGCATTTTGATTGATTGAATTGATTTGAAACACTGAGCCTGGCTGATTTCTTGCTTTCGTATGCTTGATCCTAGAGCAAGCTCAACCTAAGTTTCTGTTAACTCAAATAGGATTCACTCGCTGCTGTTTTGTAACTTGAGCGTTGCATATTGCCTCATTGAAGGTCATTGAATCCTATTTTCAACTGAATCAAGTAGTATTCACTTGACTACAGTTTAGTAGCTTTAAAGTAGCATATTGCCTCCATGAATGTCGGTGAATCCCATTTGCAGCTGAATCATTCTTCCAGTGCGGTCCATGAAAATGTGGTAACTGTTTTCATTTACTCATGATCGTGCTCTGGTTTTTTGGGTCAGGGTGGTGGTTTTGACCGGCTATTACTTGATAGTTTGTATGAAGACGATGCTGCGAGGAGGCAAATACAATTGCAAAATGCAGGGTATGGATATGGTGCCACAGCTATGAACAATCCATTTGAACAACCGGACCCATTTGCAATGTCCAACAGCATAGTACCCCCAACAAATGTGCAGATGGAGATGATGGCTCAGCAACAGCAGCAGTACCATCAGCAACAAATGATGATGCAACAGCACTACCAACAAAATCAATCAATGACAATGGTACCTTATCAATATCAACCACAATATCCTCAACAGCAAATGCCTCAAATGGGACAGATGGGTCCTGCCAACCCATTTGCGGATGAATTTTCGAGTTTCCCACGAGGTTCTGCACCGCATCAAGGAAACCACATGTTAATTTAGAGGCCCTTCTTTCCCAATTTGAGTTCATTCTTTGATTCTTTGGAGTAGCAGAGAATTCTTTTTTGTTTCGTACGAAGTTTGATTAGTCTATCCCTTCTCTGTTTTTTTTTTTTTTTTTTTTCTGGTGAAAGCTGATTAGTTGTTCACCCAGTAAATAACTTCATTTATTTTTGTACTGAGGAACAATAGATCCTTCATTTTGGATCACTGGATGTAATTTCTCTGACACATGTTTGGACATTGTTTTCAATCATAAATGTAACTGACCGCGACAGAAGATGTTCATGGGGGAATCGAATCAAAAATGCAACTCATCTTATTTGAACTTATAACCATTTCGTTATTAATAAAAAGAAGTTCCAAAAATATTTTTATATTACTCTCTAATGCTAACTTTACTTAACTGGATTATGTGCTCAAGTAGGAGTAGGAACGACGTTAAAGAACTAGGTTCTCGCAATCAAGAACCTGAATTGTGGTTGGCTCAAGAGCTTCACAAGGATATTGATACAGGCATACATTGTTTAGAACCTAATGCACAAACATTGGAGTTTTGGGGACCATGCCTGTCTACGACTGGTGAATGGTGGAGGTGCATCACTGAGCTGGAAATCCTGACAACGCCGGTGCTGGTGGTGTTATTCGCTCATCACGGTGATTCAGGTTCAGGGGTCTCTCTTGCTATATCTCTAAAACTGATGAAGCTTGTACTCTCTTCAGTACACATGTCTCGCGGACTCGAGTTTGATGTCTAACTTTCTAGCAAGTTTTAAAGCAAATATGGCCATTACCAGGCAGCTAACTTGCAGGCCGAGCAGAACCAAGTTTGATAATGTTACAAGATGACAGTGTTACAAAATCCGACCTTGCTTAGCAGCCAAACCCAATAAACCACTTACCTAGGGTCTGAACCGGTAGAAAAAACTGTTTCTGTTTTTATAAAAATAATATTATTTTATTTTAAAAAAAAAACAAGCTTGATTTAACCTAAATTAACTCAACCGACGTATGATCAGGCTTTAAACCGAATCGACCCAAACTCAACTCTTGTAACAATGATGGATAAAACCCAATCCAAAACGATCAATAATAGGTCTAACCGACGCGGTATCAAGTGCAGTCCTCATTGGCTATAAATATCTACGAAACTATCCTTGCCAAAAAAATCAGGCAGTAATGGCAGCTAAAATCCTCTCTAAATCCCTATTCCACCACTGCACTCCCAACCATACTCCCCTCAAATCACCACCGTTAATCCCTCTCTACCTCCACCACCGCCACCGTTCATCAAAACCCCAACTGATCGAAATCAATCTCTCCTCACCATCACTTCAATCAGACGGTGGTAATGGGAGTGAAGATGAAGAAGGGTTTTTTATTAAGAAACTTGAGGAGATTCTTCACCGTGTAATGCTTCAAAAATCAACACCTGATTGGTTGCCTTTTAGACCAGGGTCCTCTTTTTGGGTTCCACCCGTATTGAGTGTTAACGATTTGATTCATAAGTTTGCTGGTTATAATCTTAGTGATGAAGAAACGCTTTCGCTTACAACTTGTCGTGGATGGCCTTCCGCTTCTTATTTTATTAAAGGTATGGGTTTTTTGGAGGTGTTGTGAAATGGGGTTTTGTTTAATCCTGGGAATATTGAAAATTTTGTTTTTTATTTAATTTACTTTGTTTTTTTTTTTGTATGCTAGTTTGGAGCTTTGGAGAAATGAGGTTTTGTTTAATTTTGTTGGTTAAAATGAATTCTTTGTTGTGTGTGCTTTTAAGATTCCGTTATGGCTAGTTTTGGAGCTACTAAGAAATGGGTGCATGTTGTTTCTGTTGAGTTTTGGAGAGTGATGTTTGCATGCAAGATTTGTTTTTTTTATGATTGATTGGGGTTTAATTTATGAATGCTGCTGTTTGATAATGTAATTTATGAAAAGCCATTGCTTCTTTTGCCATCTTGACTTGATTATTTTGTGCCGGTTTGTGTTCTTGATCCTTGTAGCTGTTGAAAAAGTAAGACTGGCCTAAACTAATGGTACTCCCTCAATGTAGTTGTGAAAGATAGGTAAAGGATTAAATTGAAAAGTTTACCAATTCTGGATCATTGTTGAGTTATTATGCATAATGTCAGAATGTGATGTATGAATTAGGACGTCAAAATGGAGGAATTCTACGTTGCTGTTAATATCATGGAGTTTTGCTACTGTTTATGAGGAAGAGGTGATGCATTTGAAATAGGAAGCTGGAATCGCTTGAATTGTTGTGGGTAGTAACATTTCCCCAATCGGTTATTATCATAATTTTTTTGGAAAATGTTTTTATTATTTTTACTTCCATGTGACTATGTTTTGGTTGAGTCTTTTATCGGAAAACATTGGACAACCTATGGTAATAAAAGAATGAGTCTTTTATTATTGCAGTTTAATAGTTTTATATTGATACCTATTTTTCTTGGCTGCTGATACAGCTGGAATCAATGTGAAGGTGAATGAGGAGGAGGAGGAGGAGCGGGTGGATTTGATGGTGGTGCCTCCTGAGGAGATGGAAGGGAAAGTGGTAGTGGAGGTTTTAACAGGCCCAACTGATATTGATGTGGCAGTCAAGGAGGAGAAGGGACATGTAAATATTAAGGTGGACCGAAAGGAGGGGGGTGAGGTGGGAAGGGAAGTGGTAGTGCAGGGGAATGAGGTAGAAGGGAAATTGGAGGTGCTGATTTTGGCAGGTTCATCTTTGGAGGATGAGGAAGGATAAGATTCATATCACATGACAGGCTGGTTTCTCAGGTTAACATTGTGTCTTTGCCCTCACACTTCCTAGTTCTGAATGACGCATCCCATATTTGACATTGAAATTAGCATTAGATTTAGTGGAATTGGCTCAATTTATCATTTCTTGAGATTATATTGCCTCCAGCTGTTGGCTTGGCCTAGCTATTTTGGTCTCCAACACATCAACAGTCATTTGTAGCAGTGATTTTATGATAGTGAGAGCGGCCCTTCTGGTTTAAACTGTGATGATGTAACATTTTGCATCATAATACATTTCAATGTTCATAACAGAATAATTTGAGAAAATTTTTACTGATACGAGGGCTCCTTGCTCTCAAGCTAATGACCTGCAGTGTACATGGCATTGTTAATTCAGGCAGGTAAAATTTGCATCTGAATTGTGCATATTTTGATGTCTCTCTATTTTGAATTTCCAGGTTCAATTTCCTCAAAAAAAATCTCCGTGTCAAAGAAAGAAGATGAAGTAGAAATGACACACCGATGTTGTACAGAAGCAGAAGCAATCCTGGTTGTTTATTGTCCGTAGAATTCTTGTAGTTATTCTTAACTCTCCTGTTCTACTACATTGTAGTCTAACCCTAATGTTATGCTGGTTGTCCGTTGTTTGAGGACTGGAACAGTTCAGATATCAGTAAATGTAGTGAACAGAATATCAAGCTGCATGATCATTTTGTGAACAGTTTCTTGTAGCTTTCAAGTAAATGCACACAAAATTAAATACACAAACAAGAAGTCTTGAACGATCTTTAGATTTATTATGCTTTCTTAAAGAGGGGCATGTCTGAATCCACATAACTCTGGTTGGACTAGGAAGCATGAGTGAACACAGCTTGTTTGTGTGTGTTTTAGGTTTTTTCTCATCTGATTCGGAAATTTAGTGATTTTTTTTGTGGAGTATTCAATTTATTCTAGTAAAACTAAAATAGAATTGAATTGAGTTTTATCCAATAAATTTTTTCGATTTTGGTTTTAAATTTTTTATTACATTTTTAAGCGAAACCTAAACTGATATTTTTTTAATTGTGTTTAGTTTTAGTTTTAAAAGTATTTTAAAAAAAAATTAATATTTTTTTTAATTAATATTTTTTTTTAGTGTTTTCAGATTATTTTAATATTAAAAATAAATTTTAAAAAATAAAAAATATATTATTTTAATATATTTTTAATAAAAAAATATTTTAAAAAATAATCATAACCACACTATATATAAATAAAATTGATATCTCGATTAAATTAAATAATAATAATTAAGCTTTCTTTTAAGAGTAGATTAAATTCATTATAAAAATAAATAAAATAAAATAAAAGTTAACTTTAACAATGTATTTTAACTTTGTTATAATTAATATCTATGAGCTTTTAACTTTTTTATTTTGATCACTCTTAAGACATGGAAATAGTTAAAACAGATAAGATATATTGTTATTTATTTATTTTTAAAAAAAAATTATTTTAAAAATATTTTTATATATTATTTTTAATAATCAAATATGTTTTTATCATTCCTGTGTTTGTTGTTCAAAATGAGACTTCATCTAACTAAGAATCCAAATATAAAAAAATTAAAATATCAAAAATTGAATTGAGTTTAACAAAAAAAAAAAGTCAAGAATCTGTTTACCTATAAAAAAAAAAAAATGTAGTTGAAACCTAAAAGTAACAAATATTTTATCCCCATTGTTTAAATCTTACACATCATCATGTAAACGTGGCAGAGACTGATTCGTCAACTATGAAAAAAGCCCCTATATATATATTTATTTATTTTAACAAACTAAAAAGAAAGAAACACAGAGATCAAACTCTTAACAATGGCAGAACAACCAGAGACGGTGTCGTCGAGCGTGAATCAATCTTCTAACACACAAAATTCTCCCGAAGATAAGCTCAAGCAACCATGGGTATTTCTCAATTTCCAATTCCATTCTCTAAATTTCTTCAATTTTCGTTTTCAAGTCTTATTTTTCATTAATGGGTAGTCCTTAACACAAAAGGAGATTGATGGGTTCTTATGTTGTTGGCTTTTGACCAGTTTTTATAAATTGGTTTTTGTTTTAGCTGACAAAAAAATGAAATGAATTGAAGTTTATTTATTTATGTTTTAGCTGTTGTTAGTCTAAGATTTTTTCTCCTTGTGCTTTTGATTTGTGCATTTGGAATGAATTCGGTGTGGTTATGTTGCGATTGATCAGTCTCTGGTGGTTTTGTTACCTCAGGTGCCGTCGGCATTCTCTGGTTTTCCAGCTTATCCAGATGGTGGTTTTCAGATGTTTCCTGTCATGTATCCTGCACTAGTTCCAGGGTTAAATGCTATGCAAAATCAAGAACAAGCGAATCATGGGCCTGGCATTTATGCAGTGCCTGTTCCTCAATTTATGGGACCAATTGCTGGACTTCCTTCAAACACCCTAATTCCTCTCACGCTCAACATACCTACGTAAGTATGTCTGTGTTGTGTAAACTGTCAATATCCAAGGTTCATAGCATTGTTCACAGGAGAGTACTTGCACACACACATAGATACTGTAACAATTCTACCTATCACCCCTGCTACCGAGTAATGATGCTTGATGGTGGTTAACAAGGTGATATATCTTTGTTGTTAAATGGATTGCATGAATTGCTAACTAAAGATTGCTGTTTCTTCATATTCTTTGCTCAACAGTAGACCGACTCCTGAGGCTGGGGCAACCAGTGATCAAGCACAAGGGGGGCAACAGCAACAGCAGCCTGCAGCTCAAAGGCAAATTGTTGTTAGGAGATTTCAAATTGCATTTCAGTTGGATTTGTTTCTCATACTTAAGCTGGCAGCCGTAATCTTTTTGTTTAACCAAGATGGATCAAGACAAAGGCTTCTTGTCCTTGTGTTTTTTGCTTCACTTGTCTATTTGTAAGTACCAAACTTTCAAATGATTTGTTGTTTGAGATAAATTGTTCACGTAGCTTTTTTTTCTTATTACTGTATACTAGTTTTAATTTCAGAGAGAAGAAAAGTTCAAGCTAACTAGTCAAGCTCATACACACCCTATCCCTTGTTTTAAATGTTCTATTTCCAATCACAAACATCACATTAAATAATCTGTTGTGCCCCTCCAAGTTGTAGCCTTTTATTGTTCATGTGAAGCTATTTTCGGTAAGTCATGCACCTGGAAGCTGAACCTTTTCAATGAATGTTGTAGGTACCAAACTGGAGCTCTGACACCGTTAGTACAATGGCTCTCACAAAGTATGCAAAGGGCAGCTGCTCCTCCCCGTCCACCTAGGCCTGCTGTCAGGGCGGAAAATGCTGCAACAAGGCAGAATGAAGATGTTGCTTTGGCAGGTATTGTTCTTCCAAATGCATACCAAGGATTTTGGATGTTTTCTGGGTTTCAATTTAATTATTTTTTAGGGAATGGGGATTCACGTTGATATTTCATTTCCAACTGTATGGTATGCAAGCGTTTTTGTGCTCTTTTGCACAAGTAATGGATACATGAAACTTGGACCCATATCAGCTAAAATTGACTAACTGAACTTTGTCTTTGCATTGTATCAACTGTAGTTATGAAGTTTGATTGATTTTCTCATTCAAGTTATGTTTACCTTTTCTTGACCTGGTGGTGAAGAATCTTGCTTATCTATGAGATATAAGTAGAGTGCTTTCAGTGCTCATGGTCAAACATGGGGTGCAATTGGGTGCCTGTGTGCCCATAAAAACAACAATTTTTTTTCTTGTGGAAGGATTGTTCTCCTGGACTGGTTTTGAGTGGAGGTTTCTTAAGAGTGATTTCATATCAGGAGAGAACAACAGATTGTTTTACATACAAATTGCTAATTGTTTGTGTGAAATATGTGCTTTTGAACTGCCTTGTAAGCATTTTTCTCATCTGTAGAAATTTAATATTCATGGGGGGGCGTTAAAGCAAGTTACAGAAGCAATGCTTTCATAAGCTCAGATTATTGTTGCTATATCATGCTGATATTCCAATTTGATCATACTTCCAATCTTGTCTTATTGATTATTGCACCAATGTTGTGTAGTCTATTTGTTTGTTTTGTTAGGAAGACAGGTACAGGTAATATTCACACTATGGTCTTTATAAACAATGTCACAACAATGTGAATATGTAACACAGAACCCCTTGGTACCTATCGTAGTGAATGGCAGCATTACATCCTTCTCACTGTCTTTCATTTTGTTGTTACCTGAATCCCTGTGGCCTGAAAACATGATTTGGATAGAGAAAGCTGATTGAAGTTGAGAGGAAATTATATTTCTGATTGTTGTTTTAGTAACTTTTTTACAATCATTCGACAACTTTTTGCAGAGGGACAACCTGCAGTTGAGAATGAGAATAGACCTGCAGAGGATGGTAACCAAGCAGCTGAGAA
The DNA here is from genome assembly GCA_033617975.1 of Populus alba x Populus glandulosa. Classification (NCBI taxonomy): domain Eukaryota; kingdom Viridiplantae; phylum Streptophyta; class Magnoliopsida; order Malpighiales; family Salicaceae; genus Populus; species Populus alba x Populus glandulosa. Next base: position 13,524,513 of record CM066160.1, read on the forward strand.
TGAAAATGTTGTTGAACCTGGCGGAGACAATGGGGGCCACAACTGGTGGGGAATTGTGAAGGAGATTCAGATGATTGTCTTCGGTTTTATCACCTCTCTTCTCCCAGGCTTTCACCACATAGATTAGACCATACTTTAGCTGGTAACAAAACCTCCCAAACCAGCATAGAGGCGGGGAAGAGTTGTTTCTGTCGTTTTCTCCCGTTCTTTCCCCTTTTGAAATAATCTGAAGAGTTCGTCCCCCTTTCTCTTTATTGACAACTTTGATACATATTGTATGTATATGCAATTATGGCTCCACTAGAATAGTTCGATGATTATGGATTTAGGATTTCACATCTAATGTAAATTCCTGCTACGCCAAGTTACTATGCTAAATTTGATTCTTGGTTTGTGATCAAGTAGAATAAAATTTTTCAGGTTGCTGTTACTTCTTAGTTACTGCGCACCCTTTCCAACTCAGTCAGTTTCACTTTTTCCTTGTTATAGCAAGGTGCTGATGCATTTGCCCGTTATTTTAGCTCTCTCAACCTGACTAGGTGATATGAACCAATCCCTCGAGAGCAAATGGACTTGGTTCTCTGCTTCTCGAGTTGTCACTTGTCAAACTAAAGATGAGTGATCTGTCCAGTGGTCTAAATGGTTAAGGTATTGGACTCTTTTATCATGGTGCACGTTCAGAGTCCTGCATGAATCCTAGTTGAACTCTCTTTCCCCAAATTGGAGGGCATTGTTTTTACTAAATATAGTGATTCGAGATATTACTGTCAATAAATTCAGGGAACATATCCAAGACATATCACCTCGTATTAACCCAAAATTATATGCGAACCAAGCATGGCAGTTTCTCTCATAGAACATGTACCAAAGATCCGGTCAGTTCACCTTGGCTTTAGGATAAAATAATGATGTCTCTCAAGTAACAGAAATAATGGTTTCCAGCAAAGTTAAATCAGTCTTCCTCCTGTTTGCAATTTTACAAGTGAGCATTCCTGAACCTGACTGTCAGGTTATTGTAAAGGATTCTGAGAAGCAAGGGTTTGATAATAAGCAGTCATGACAGAACTCATATCAAAATGTGTGTAGAGAAATGCAAACTTGCTGAAGCTCAATTTTTTATTTTTGGGTGGGGAGGGGTAACAGCAAGGAGCCAAAACTCACTTTTATTACCACTAAAAGAATATTACTTACAAAATGTATATACAGGTATATATAATTAAAACTCAACTCACATCTCAGATAAGAGATTGCTGATTTTCCGAAGCTCTTTAAGAGCTGTCATGGCTGTGACTTGTCCTTTGCCAACAAGAGCAGTTTTGGAGAAATTCTCCAATGAACCCACCTGACCCCTATCTTGCTGGAAAACAGACTCGATTACCTGCAGCACAAAAGATTAAGACAAGTTCAGCTTGAATGCCTAACAAAAAATCATATACCATATCACTATAGTTTTGCTTCGCTGACAAGTCAAAGGCCAAACTACTTCCTAGAATTCCCCAGAAATTTGAAAGCTACATAAATTACATGTGAAGCAGAAAGAAAGTCATAGCAGGTAGAGAAACTATTACCCGTCTCCCTGGCAGACTAAACATGTATTGATGTAAATCAATCCATATATCAAGCCAATTTTCCACAACATATCATACTTTTGTTTCATATTTTAACAACTTTCAGATTGTCTTGTCTTAGAAGCATTATCTTGGAAAGAATTACCTGAATATGTTCAAGCATGGACTGTCCAAAGTTCCTCAAAGTACCTATCACATTCTGATCCGCGCTCTCTCCTTTGCTACTGGCATAAGAGCTGCAAGATCCATTGACAGACGAAGATCCTATTGAATTAATCTGATTACTGGCTTCGGTGCCAGGTTTTGTAGCCTCACATGTGCCGCTTCCCTTTTCCGAAGTCTCCTCACCAGCAGTATTCCGCCCAAACTTCCAAAACCATTGAAATTTACCTGAAAGTTTCCTCTCCTTGGGACCTGCAACCTGTTTTCCAGCAGGCTCGTTGTTGGTCCCAGAATTTAGAGACACAACTTCAGGGGGATGGGAAACAGGAAGGGTTGGATCTTCCTGGAGAGCCTCAGGTTGATCATCATTTTCATCAACAGACATATTTGAGGCAACACTACTTTTCTCAGAGTCATTTTCATGCTCATTACCACCACTAAGAGAACTAGATGGGTCCGAAAATACAGATGAATTTTCCTCACTGCCAGCATTTCCACTAAGACATCTCTCCGCAGTTGAGCAAGTGAAGTCATTGTTAACGCTGTCTGGTCCCCCTTCCTCAACTTCTGCAGTTTGATGGTCCTTCTTGCCTGAAACTTCATGGCAATCTGATTTTCCAATATCTTCATCCATCCCAAGTTCATGTGATAAATCTTCTAACAAACTACGCCTAATAGATGACTTCTGATCCTTCTTCCCACTCCTTGCTTTTACTGGAGCTGGTGCAGATTCTGTCCTAGATAGGGGCAATCTTACTTTTTCTGTCCACCGTTTTTTCTGGCTTGGTTTCAATTTCCCTAAATGATCATGCTTGAGTTCTTCTGTCTTGTGCAAATCTCTCCATTTCTCCTCCCAATAACTATCGGGCACCGCATTTAGTGGAGTTTTAGGGGAAACAGAACCAGATGAAAGTGCATGAGTATGAGTATGACCTCTCACCACCATTGATTTACTGTGGTTATAAATCCCATCAAACGGAGGAGACACGGAGGACATATTAGTATCCAATGCGAGGGACTGCAAAGACTTTGCCTTATTTATCAGTTTTCTCAGATCTATATCCTCAGGAAAATTCAACAGTCTCTGGAGACAAGTAGTTGCGTGCTCAGTGGCAAGCAGGGAAGACCTCAAATGAAGAATCATAGAAACAGACATAGCTGGGATTAATGCTCCCTGAGGTGATCTAAAGATACGAAAACCAGAGTCTGCATCATCTTCAGCACCTTTTTCTAATATGACATTATTATCTGCTGCAAATATTTCATCCCATATTAACAAGAGGTTTTCAAGTGAAAATTCTCGTCCAAATAAAACCCGTAACCAGCGAAGTGCAAAATACTGAGGTTCAACACCCAGCTCAACAAGGTGGCTGTGTAAAGATGAATCAACAGCAGACAGCAAATGGTACAAAGCAGCAGAAGCTTCGATGACAGGGGGTAAGCCAGAATGAGAACCATGTGCAGGGGAGTGAGAGTAGAAGTCCACAACAGCAACTGAACCATGAGACCCACTCATCAATGCATCAAACATACAGTAAGCATCGTGTTCCATAAATTTCTCTGATATGACAATACCCAATTCACCTTCAGCCCCGTAAGCATCTGTTAGTAATACAGTTGTCTGTATCTCGGGATCCAGCTCATTGAGAGACTTGACTTTGACAGCATTACCATGGGAGCCAATTTCATCCTCCATGGAATCCAAAATTTTTTTAAAATCAAAGTTGTATGTAAGATCATTTTCCTGAAATGCTAAACCATCAAATTTGTCTGTGAAATGGTCTTCATACTGCTTGCGCACTTCAGACAGATGCTCCACATCAATGTGAAGAACATATAGAAAAGGAGCCAAGAGTTCATGCATTCCTGTCAAGGAAAGCCAAAACAACCAGAAGGGCAACATTAATTTCCCTGTAAACGGATACTGTAGCACATTGGCGTGATTGAATATAGGAAAAAAGAAGAGATTAATGATTAAAATGATTGTCTGGGTCAAATTAACAATATATGATGAACAGCTTGAGATTACAGGGTCGAACTAATGATTGAATATTGGTACAACACAAGAGGAATGCCAAAAGGGTTGATGGCAACATGACTTTCTTTTAATTTAATTTACCTTGTCGATAACCATACTCTGGATGTCTAAGGCACCACAATAACAAGATTCGTCTTAACATTCCTTGGCAGCCAGGTGTCTGGAAATAGCTACCATGTTCTGGATATAAACGTGACAAATCCTGATCAAGTGTTTTTTCCAGTTCAGCATTCCGAAAGAAGCGACCCCAGGTGCTATCTGCAGGCAGCATTGGTATATCATCATTGATACCAAGTAATTACAACATTTTCACACGACATACCACATATCAGAGTCGCAACAAAATTATTTGAACGACATGTCATTGACAATGCAGATAAAATCAGCAATTGGCATAAATATACCCTAGCTCAAGCAACAAGCTACTTCCATCCATAAACTTACATGGCGCAAACAAAATAGTTACCTGGGTTTTGTGACAGTGGATTGTCAATTACAGGATCAGGTGAACTCCTTCCATCCTTTGACAAATGTGGATCAACTAAGAGCCGCCTTCTTAAACCAGCATACCTGACAAAGACAACCATTTTGATTTGTGTTAACAACAAGCCAGCATACAAAGTAGACTTAAACCTTGAAATCCAACTGGAGACTCCCTCCTAATTCGATTGACTTTTAACAACCAAAAAAACAACTGATCACAACCAAAACCCCTACTATTTGATTCCATGGATCAAACCCTGAAAAAAAAATATAATGATTTTCAAAGATAATCAACTAGCCATCATCAAAATGGAAACATAATAAATAAATAAATAAAAGGAACCATCTTTAAATTCTATGTCAACTAAAACATAATAAAATAAAATAAAAAACTAAAAACCAATAAAATTTGCTTTCACTAACCAAGAATTCAAAAATCTAAGAATCCCAAAAACGAAAAAAAAATACAATTATTCTCTTTTTCAGGAAAAAAAAAAGGCCAAAACTTTACCTTCTTCTAGATTCAGCAGTAACTCTACGAAGATCATCAACACTAGAAGAGGAAGGAGAAGGCAAAATTCCAAGATCTATCCTCCATTGAACCCCTCTTAAATTCTCAAAACGACTCTGAATCCCCTCTCCTGCTGGCATTTCCTGCTCAATTGAAGCTAACCCCATGATTTTTTTACCAAATTTTAAAAAGACCCAGTTCCTCAAATCAACTCAAAACACAAAATCAAGCAAAACCCAAGAATTATTTTCCTTGAAAACCAATAAAGTCATAAATTTTGTGTGTTTTATGCAATTCTAAAAGAGACCCAGAAAAGAGGATGATTTATATTTACAGAAAGATGAAAACTTTAAGCATAAATAGAAAGAGAGAGGAATTGAGAATTGAAAGGGAGAGAGTTTTGTGGGCTGGCAGTGGACGGAATTTCATTCCAAAAATGAAGAGGATGATGGGAGAGACTTGATGCAGATAAAGAGAGAAATGTTAATAGTTAAATAAAACAAGTTTATTACTAGTAGTTATTTATTTATTTATTTATTATTATTATTATTACTATTATTATTATTATTATTATTATTATTTTAAGTTTTAAGGGAAAAGGTGGATGTGGAAATTATAATAGTTACTTTATATTTTTCGGAATAATTGTATTATTAGTACACCCATTTTATATTTATTTTTAATAAAATACATAAATTTTATTTTTTTTCATTTGAGTATATTAAGTTTTTCAAAAATCCCAAACAAGTATTTTTATTCATCTTCTGTCAATTTGTTTCATTATATTATGGGGTATATTTTTTAAAAATATTGTTTTTGGTACTTTAAATTTTATTTTACGTCAATCAAATATATGAGCTTTAAACCTTTTTTATTTTGATATACCATTATTTTTTATTGTTTCAGTGGAACATGTTTTCGAATGGACTTGGTTGTTTTGCATTTTTTAATGTGGTCTTTTTGTCGTGATATTGTAAACACATGATATTCACTTATTTAAATAAGATAATGAATATTTTAGTTATATTAAAACTCATATAGTTGATTAAGAAAGAAATTTGATATATTAATAATGTGATTATCCCAGCTCTTTAAAAAATTAAGTCATGTTGGGTTTTTTTTAATAATATATAAATGGGAATGCTTAAAAATGCTCCTAATTTGTATTTTAAATCAAGGGTACACGTGAGTCATTAGATTGTTGAAAGTTATGAATCCACCAGTGAATTTCATATTAAAAAATTGATGAATAGAGATTCAATAACTCAAAAAAGAAAAAAGAGTATTTGTTGTTATCATTATTCTTGAATCTTGATTGAGTAATATTATGATTAATATAAATATATAACCCCTTCAAATTATTTTATGTTAAACTAAAGTAGATTAAATGTCAAGAATAATTTTAGACTTTACTCTCTCAAATTGTAGTTTGTTTGTTGAGAGGCAATTGACCTGTTGGTGGGGGATTTGTGGGAATGAATTAGAATTTAGAAGAGGAGTTGAGTAGTCCTTTTCCAATAATGATATTTATTGTTTGTTTTAAGGGGTGGATAAATTAATTAATAATGATTAACCTAAATAATTTTATTTATTTTTAAAATAATTTTAACACTCAAAAGTCAAAACTCGATGATGGCCGGATGTATTATTATTATTATTATTACTATTAACTTACATTCACAGTATTCAAATAAAATATATATATATATATATATATATATATATATATATTCTAAGAACAAAACCTCACGTTTGTGTTTGTGTATAATAAGTTTTTTTTCATAAAAAAAACAAAATTAATTAAAAAGGTTTATCTTTATTACACATTTCACCTATTTCTAAATTCAAATTTAAAATCTCAATAAAATAAAATAAAATAACAACCAGTTAAGCTAAAAAATATTAAAAAATATAGTTATTATTGATTTTTAAAGTGTTTTAAACTTAAAAAAATATATCAATAATATTTTTTTTATTTTTAAAATTATTATATTAAAAAGATTTGAAAATATTAAAAATATTTTTCAAAACAGTGTTAAACCCCCTGGAAATGAGCATCAAGACGAAGGGAGTCATGTTCTTAACAGTGCAATTAATGGCGGCTCTGAGGAGAATAATAAGACCAAAATAGTCGGTGCTCGAAGCAATTTCTTCAGTGGTGGGCTCCCTGTTGCCATTGCAGCTTTGCTATGTCGCTTGATGGAAACTTCTTGGAGATTTAGCACGACGACTTTTTCATCTTTTCAAGCCATCAAAACACGAGGACTTTTTAACACCACGTCCCAATAGAATGTTCGTCATTAACGATTAAGTTGAAATCGGTTATTCTTAATCAAATAAAAAACGGTAATATTAATAATAAGGCCAAATGTTTGAAGCAATTTAAGATCAAGTTTTTGCTAACAAGTGAGGTCTTCAAATTTAAGGAACTAGAAATTAACTTTAGTGATTGCTTAACATAGGGTGAAACATTCACTTCTTAGTCTTATCATTAATTAAAACAATATTATTTTAAAGTTTCTTGAAATATATTACTTAACCCGTTGAATCTATGATTGCTTCAAATCAAATACATGTGAAATTAAAAAAAAAACCAAATACATGTTGAATTGAAAAAATGTTTCCTTGTGAGAATTTATTTTATTGTTATTAAATCAATTGCTTTAGTACTACTTCAATTATTAAAATCAAAGTGATATTTTATAATACAAATATTTTTATAAATCTTGTTAAAATAATACAAAAAATCAACGATGAGAAAAGAGAAAATAAGAACTTCATTTTTTTACTTAAATGAAAAAAAAAATTTATTTTTTATATGGGTTATATTTCTTTATATAAAAGTAGAGAAAGTTGTTATTTTTTTTTATTAACTCTTTCAAATATTTGGATCAAGCTGGACAGACAAAACTTAACCCAATAACAAAAACATTTAGTAATAAAAGTTAAAGTTTTTTTTCATGGTAAATTGAGAAAATGTGGACGGAAAAAAAACAATTTTTATTTCTTTTGATTTTGATTTCAGGGCATGATATAATAAAAACACTATGATGCTGTATGTAAATAAGAGAGAGTTAAGGGTCCGGAGAGGGAAATTAGCGAAAGATATTCTAAAGGCATATTCTGACCTGACGTGGCAACAAAAAGCGTGTTTGTTTTGCAAAGAACAAGTTAATGGGGGCTGAAAGTGAAGTAAATGCTGACTCATATGTATATCTCCACACGACACGTCACGCACAGCTGGATTTGTTTTTTGCTTAATATTCTTGGATCCATTTTCGTGCACCAAACATGACTTCTTCTTCCTTTTCTTTTTTTAATCAAGTTTAATATCCAAAGAGCAAGCCTCAAAATAGTCCCTGATTTGTAGGTGCGATCTCAAATAGGTCCTCTATCAATTTTCATCCTGATTAGGTCCTTAATATATCAATAGGTTCTCAATCAAATCCTTCTATCAATTCAAGTTAACATAGGAAAAAAAATACCACGAATTTAATAAAATATTTGTACAATTAAAAACGTGGAAATCATATAATTTTATTTTTATCTCATTAAAAACTCATGAATTTAATAAAATCTTCCACGTCATGTGATTAAAAATACCATAGGAAAAAAAAAGTTAGAGTTTTGTGTTTTTTTATATAGTTTGGTATATCTAGTGAGCTTCATGTTATTCACAGTGAATATATTAGAATATTCAGTGATTTTTCATGAAAATAAATAATCTAAGCTTCACATAATTAAAAGTGAAAATAGATTAGAAACTTTTATGAAGTTTATCCTAATATAATTGAAAATTAAAACTTGAGCTACACGCAGCATTTTTATTTTTTGGGGGGGGGGAAAAAGTCTACACATTTAATAATATAAAATAAGATTTTTAATATAACAAATTAATACGATGAAAATTATTTCTTTCTTCAATTAAGAAAAGGACTTGACTTGAAGACTTTTGATCAAATGAATTGTACAAATTTTCAAAGCAATTTACATGTTTGTTGTTCCAATTATTTCATCCTTGTGTGTGCGTGTGAAGAATTCTTGTGGAACAATTCAGCACCAAGATTAGTGCTCTACCTGTGTTAGATTTTAATTGGTTTTCTAGCTTCTTTTGGTCCATAAGTCCTTTCTCTTTCCCACTCTCAATTGTTATAATATCTTACGATCACTCTCCATCACTATAATAAAATCTTAGTGATAAAAACTTGAAATTGTTTATTTTTCTATGATTTTAAATTTGAATTTTTTAATTATTAATATAATAATTATTAAAAGTTTATATTATTATTAATTTTATAGCTCATTGGATTAGTTAATGTCATACAAGCCGGTCAAATTTTTATGTTAATAAAAAAATAAAAAATATTTACCCAATATTACTTCAAAAATTATTAAATACAAAATGAGAATGTCTCCACTGAAAGATTGCAATTGTTTGAATAATATATCCCATAAATTATTCAATTTTATTTTTTTTTTGAAAAAAGGCTTCAACTCTTCAAACTTTTCTAGTTAAAACCTTTGGTATTGTAATGAATCTTAAACCAACAATTTTTGGAGTATTTTTCAATAATACTTGTGGAATTAAAGATTAATTTATCAAAATCATCGGAAAAACATAAAAAAAAAAATACATCATTAATTTAAAAAATTTATTGAGATATAAATCTATGATATTTATAGAATTAAAGATAACATTAAAAATAATTTAAGAAGCGATGATATTTATAGAATTAAAGATCAAATTAAAAATTAATTTATCAAAAAAACTTTTTTTAAAAAAAAGACATCATTAATTCAGGATTCTCTTAAGATATAAATAATTAACAATCACCTTTATCAAACACCCACTTGAAGAATCAAAGATAGAACATGAATTTAGACTCCTAATTTGGCAGCAATCAGCAAGGTTGTGAGAGAAGAACAAGAATTAATTTCAAAGCCTCTCCTTTAGAAAAAAGGTCGAATTAACTTATATAATTAATTAATCAGCATTTGTATATATGCTGTGGATGCATGCTGATGATCATAGCTGCTTTAGAAAGGCCTTGCGTGTACAAGCTGGAGACAAGCCTCTTCCTCCTTTCTCAATCTTTTTGTATGTTAGCTTGCTATTATTTATTATATATACTTTGCTCCTTCTAGCCATTATTCCTCAATATCCTGTGTTTTTTTTGTTCCCCTTTTTTTTTATTATAATTTTTTGTTTCTACCTTCGATGCACCATGTAACTTTGTTCCCTTCTCTTTGATTCTGTTTTGTTTCTTCCTAATTAAAATAAATAAATAAACTAATTGTTGTGTGGTTCTTATCTCCTCATGCTGTCTAAATCTTTGTGTCTTTGTTCATTTCTACTATTATTAAGTAAATTCGGTGGCCGATTAATCTAGGATTTCATTTTTTAAGTAATTAATGACTGTAAAACCTAGTTTAATTTTTTTTTAAATCCAAAACAATGATGTTTTAAATTAACTTGATTTGCCTTGTTTGTTTTTAGACTGGGTTTAATAAATTCTAAAAAAAAGAATTATATATTGTTTTTTCAAGATTCTCCATGAATTTATTATAAATTATATCAGTTAATAGCTATCACTATCGTATCGGTTTTGTATCTCCAACTCCAAATACATTTATGAACCCTAATAAATAAATCAGTGCAGTGAATATGCTTTTAAATTAAATTAGCTAGGGAGATGGCCAAATTAAGGAGGAGCTATAAGAAGATAATTACATTATTAACAACATTTTAACAAGTAATTAATCACAAGGATAGGAGGTCAATCGTGTTTTAAACCGTGATATGCAGCTAGTTGTGTAGATAAACAGGTTAGAAAGACGCTTAAATTTTTTACAGATGAGTAAAGAACAGTAAATTAGAAATCTCTTATTAGTAAACTGATCTTTTTGTTCATTTTAACTATACTAAAATAAAAAAAATTCAAACATTTTCTAGGAATAATAAAAGGTATATTACCCTACCTAACGCAAACAAAGCAAGACAAAATTTCACACCGATAAATAATCCATGCATTCATATATATATATATATAGATCCACCGACTGATATATCTACCAAATGCATTTGGCTCTCATGGAGTTGCTACCAGCCAAAGATGGAGAGACCGGTGGAGCCCTAAGGTAGTTTAGGTTTCTATTCTCATGTTCTTGTTGCCTTTTAGTTGGGTTTTCTGAGTTGATGCTTCTTTTTATTCTTTTTTTATTATTATTATTGTTTAAAAAAGGCCCTTATACTTATTTAATTTACTCTTCTATGATCTTCTTCTTCTTCTCTTTCTTTTTTTTTTTTTTTGGGGGGATTCTCTTTAGTGGTAAAAAATTTGGGTTGACCCATAACTCATTGAGCCAAGAAAAAATTGTTTTTTTTTTAATATGTTTTTTCAAGACAATGTTATTTTTACTTTTTTTATAAAATAAAATAAAAACAAATTACCCTAAATCAACTCGAATTTATTCATCTAACTCATGACCTAAAACTTACTCCATATAAATTATTTGTCGGTTTTAAAAACTATAGGATCAACCAAAAAAATCATAAAACAAAGATATGTTATGCTATGGACACATCAACCCATTTCCACCTAATGCATCCGATGGTCAACTGATGAGAAGTCCAAGGAGGTGTTTGTTGCATGCAATATTTCTACTCTCTAATTAATTATTGTTGCTTTAAATTTGATGGTGATTTGGGTGAAAAGATTTATATATAAGAGTTTTTGTTGTCACATTTATATCATATTCTTTGGAAGGTTGATATGATTTGGTAGTACCCTAGTCATCTTCTATTGCAAAATTTCATTGGAGGATAGTGCTAGATTGTACGGTATATATATTTAGATTTGGGGAATAATTTTCCACATGCATGACCAAGAGCCTGTCTCATGTAGATGTTGATGCGAGCTACCAAACGAGTCACAATGGACCCCAGCCAGAGAAAAGAAGAAGAAACAAATATGAAGCGTGCTCCATTATGTGTGTTCTGTCATCACCAAATGTTTGTAGCAACTCATGTGGTGCACGTAATTATAAGTTTAAGAGAATAACATAAAATTATTTATAAAACGGTTGAGATATAGTTTTTATTGTATCGGGATTTTAATAATTGAATAATTATGAATTTTAATTTTATAATTTTATTTTTAAAAATTAAATATAAAATAGTTGTAAATATATTTAAAAATCTATTATTTAATTAAAAGTTCTAGCTAGTATGTATTATAAAATCGTTAGTAATATCTCATCAAATAACGGCCCTTAAAAATATTAGATTGGATAGCAAATGAGTTTATTTTTCATGTTATTATTTTATGTTAGAATCTAATAAAAGATCAGGGAATAAATAATTTCATGTATTAGATTGGATATTATCGCAATCTTATGATGAATAAAAATAAGTGTTCTTAAATTTTAGGATTATAACTCTAAACACTATAGAGGAATAGAGACCAATATTTTATAGAAAATATAATAATTTGAATAATTTTTTTTAAAAAAAAAAACAACACTCCAGCTATTTATATAGAAGCCCTAAAAACTAATCTAATTAAAGAATCCAAAGCTAAGTAGAAAAAATAATTAAAACCCAAAACTAACTATAAAATTAACTAAAATAGAAAAAAAATAAAAACAATAACTTCTAAGCCTAATCTTAAAAGATCTAGCAATTCGATAACCGACAAAGTGAGTTCCTAGAGAAAATCAACATGTAAAATCATTTACTTAAATTTGAGTTTGATATCTTTTGTTATTATTGTTTTCGTCATGCTTCATATCTTATGCATCTAAGCTTCTTTGTTGATTTTTTTCAAGCCTGATCTTATTTATGTGGTCTATAAATATGTTTGCGATGCCTTCTATGCCAGCAATGAATGACCTGTTATACTAAACCAATTAAAAATGATCTTTATAACAATAAATAAATTAAAATTTCTAATTAGAAACTAGTTAAAAATAATCAATACTTTGAAAATTAATAGTTATGATCAACTAATCATCCTATCCATCAACCTCACCAAACATTCAATGGACTAAGCAACCTAAGCTTTAATTTTAATTAATTTGTAATAACACTAAAAATTAGAAGCTAGCTAGGCTGGTCAAACAAGGATTCTTTCATGTTTCTTTTCTTCAAATCTCATTACATAGAACCGACTTCAATTTGTAACCACAAGTTAGAAAAGACAACGACAAATTGCAAAGGAAAAGACTTTTTCCTTGCATGTTCTACGAGGATATTATGATGATAATTATTTAATCATTTGGCAAGTCGCGAATTATTTAATTAATATTCTCTTATGTTTTGTTAACTCAATTTCTCTGCCAACTACTTTATCATACTAATATATGTTTTGTGTTTCTTACATTATTTTTTTTATGGCTCATTAGTGGGTTTGATCTTGCTAGCGCATGCCTTAATCACAGTGTCTATTTTATATCTTCAATCATTAATATAAGCAGATAAAGCACAAAATATATATTCATAAAAAAAGTGGTCCAACATTCTCCTTGTAAAAAGTATATTATAATATAAAAAATCAAACAAGCAAAGGATTTGCATGATAAACATGAAATCCTATCAACTTTTCCAAAAAAGTAGAGGCCATTTTCTCATTCCTCTCGCACATGTCTTCAACCATTTTGAAACACGTTATATGTTTAACAATGATATATGGCAGCACAAGCAATGAATGGTGTGTTATTAAACCTTCACCGGTTTGAGTTGAATTTTAAATTAAATTAAATTAAATATAATTTGATTTAACTCAGTAAATTTAGTAAATTAATTCTCAATAAAATCAAAACCTAATTTGATTTTAAGAAATAAAAATAGCACTGTTTTATTTTTTTAAAATTCTAAAAATATATTATTTTAAATTAATATGTTCAATATGTAACTTGGGTATTAAACCGGATTATAAAGAGTGATCATGCTTGGTTTAATAAATCATAAATATGTTGGATAATCATAACTAGGCCATTGCCTGCAACGAACATGTATGATTCACCTTGTCTTGCTTTGCGAAATGCACAAATTAATGACTCGATTTCCCTTATAATTGGATGCATGAATTAGCACTGTTTAGGCTAGTCCATCAAGAAACAAGCATGGTCTCCCTGCATCAATTATGCACCTATATACAACCATCTAGGTTGTGATCCAGTAGTAAAAGGCTGGGACCAAGAAGTTTGCTCTCTCTGTGGTCTCAGGTTCAAACCCTAGGTTACTCATATGATGGCCACTGGAAACTTACATGGTCGTTAACTTCAGGGCCCGTGGGATTAATCGAGGTACGCGCAAGCTAGCCGGACACCCACGTTAATCAAAAATAAATAAATAAATAAAATTATGCACCTATATATGGTGCTTCCCACGACAACAAAAAATGATGCCATTGTAAGACACTTGAAAGGAACTTATGCTCATTCATGTGATTTCAATTATTTTAGCTGCTATGCCAAGTTATTTTCAGCTTTCTTGGACATTTGCAATGGCAACGCAATTAATTTGTCAATATTAATTGCTGTGAACTATTCTCCTTTTTTTTTTTAATTGAGAACCTTAAAAAAGAGGGTTTTTTTATCAACACATGCTATCTTGAAGGGGGGGGGGACTCCATAAAAAATTCTCTTTTTGTTAAAAAAAACCGAGGTTTTTATTGTCATAAATTGAAGCACAAAGATTCATTGTCCTGTAAGTCTGCAAAATTGCAATCCACAAGCTGCTAAGATTTGATTATTACCCCTATTTTTAATTTATATTTTCAGGGGATGAATTGACTGGCTTCGGGCCTTTGCTGATCATCAGCTGTGCCTTGGTCTCAAATTTTCAATTTTGACATGTCACTATTAGGGTTTCATTTTCGATGTGTACTTGCAATAGCTAGAAGGCAGTGTTGTATGCACACTACCGGCCATTGATTTCAGACCAAGAATTTTGAGGCCGGCGAGGGCCCACCACAAACCAGTAGTGCTCAACTATCCTGTAACTCTTGACTTCTCAGTTATAGCTGCCATTCAACAATCATTCAAGCATGCGAAACGTGAAATAATATTTTGAAAAAAATCCTCGAAGATAGGGATCTTGGTTGAATCCCACCGGCCATGCCATTACGAGATGACCACCTAGCTTTGCTGATCTTTGAGAACGGTAGGTATTTAGGCAGGGACGGTTCAAGATCTAATCTCAGCAGGCCGACAGTTCAAAGGGAAAGAAGAAGCTCAATTTCTAGTTATTTATAAAAATATTATTAATAAATTTACATGTTATTTTTTGTTTGGTTGAAGATATTTTTACATGGTCTTTCCAAACTTAGATTACAGTAAAATTTTAATCCAAGATAAAGTAATGTGTTAATAGATTCCTCGTAAAATTTCATCCCAACCCGAGAATCGGATTAAAAATTATATTTAATAGCATAAAATTTATATATTAATAAATAATTTTACATCAAAATTTAAATTTTTTTATTCAACATTGCTATAAAACCATATTAGTTATTTTACCAAGTACTCATAACTATTTTTTTATTCCAAACTATATTTATTTCTTTATTTTATTATTTATTTTATTTAAAAACTCACTACAATTTCGCGAAAACATTATCAATTTTTAATTGAGATTTAAGCTAATATTTTTTTAGGCAATTCTTTCTTAACTTTTATTATTTATTTCCATTATAATTTCTCAAAATTATTTTCTCATTCTCAAAATACTTTTATTTTAAAAAAAATTTCTAATTCTTTTATCTGTCAAAACTTGTTACTGATTTCGGCATGATATATACTACATTTGATTATTATTATTTTGGCTAGTTTGGGCAATTGCTCACATGCTGGATCCGTCCATGTATTTAGGAGCTGGCAACTTCCTGATGTTTCTTTTGTCATGTTCTCTAATTTGACAATGCACTCAAATGAAATAGTAGCTCTTGATTCAAGACCATAGTTTTTTCAAGGTTAAGGGATCACCATGAATTATATGGACCACCATTCATCAGCTCCGGTCTTTATTCACTTGAAATGATCATTTTTCAAAACCCTAGTGTTTGATTGCCTCCTTGGTGTTATTATGGTCCTAGGCACTATTTGGCAATTTGGTGCATCGATCGCAGGTTATACCGCAGCAAAAAAACATTGTTTTTGGTGTTTTTGTTGGCGAAACGCAAGTTGTACCGCGTTGCCAACGGGCACTTAGCTCATGTAAGATGCACCTGACCTTCTTCCCCGGAGTAAACACTGATTGCTCAGTATCCTCTCTAATGCTACAATTTATTTAACATACTTGAGGTTCCTTGAAACACTTTATTCAACGCAGAGATTAGAGAAACCATCGATCGTAGAGAAATTCAAATCTTTATAACCAACTAGTTGAGTTGAAATATGAACAACTCAACTTATTTAGTTAAAGAGACAGAGTATATCGCTGAGAAATTTTTTAAATGAATTTATTTACTTTTAAAATACAAAGTATAAGGAGAAATGTTAAAATTTGCTCAGTATCCTCTCTAATGCTACACTTTTTACAATCTACATTGAGTCATTAGCAGCTCAGTCAATGCACTTATAATTTGAGCTTGAATCAAAATGCTGCAGAACTTAGAATAGATGCCTACTTTTAAATATACCTTTTCGAAGGACTGAGTTAAATGATTGAGACCGAACTTCAACTGCTGTCCAACTTAAAGTTTTGAGCATGTCCATAATCTCTTCAATCCTTGAGTATATATGAAAAATCCACCATAGCAAACTTTTCAATTGTTCCCTTCCCTTCAATCAGACCAAGGCCAGGCTCCTTCTTCAATCCGCTGCCCTTCAACAGCTTCCATGCCTCTGCAACACCATCCCGCATTTCATCTGAAGCATACAAGTTTGATTACAGAACACAGGGTGATGGTATCACTGGCTGAAGTTTCAGAAGTTGTCTAGCTCAACATTTCCCAGCATCAATGTCTCCATGCAGCCGACATGAAGACAGAAAGCTACCTGAAACAAAAGGATCATGGCCAAAAGGAAATTTCTTCATGTACTCTTCTCCCAGCAGATCAATGAGACTAGAAAAAACCTCTATTTGAGGAGAAATCACATAAGTTTCTTCCATAGAACTGAAAATAGACTCGCCCCTCATCCACTAGCGCTGCATGATTGCAAGCTGTTAAAAGGCCAACAAACGTTACGAAATCTGGCTTTACTCCCGTTGTCTTCATCTTCACCAAAAGCTCCATTGCCTTCCTTCGAAACCCATTATTTCCGAATAAAATCATGGCATTCCACGAAACAAGATTTCGATGCTCCATCTTGTTGAATATACCATGAGCCTTTGCAATGCAACCACATTTACCATACATGTTGACACACCAACATCTTGATACAACCTTGTCCTAATCAAATGACCAAACCTGTTTTCCATTGCGTATCGACACAAGCCTAGAACAGGCAGCAAGAGCACTAGCAAAAGTAAAGTCATTGTCCTCACGCTACATCCATTCAAGAGAAACAGTAATAATCCAATTTTCTTTAGAAAAATTAGAGGTGGAAAAAAAAATCCCTTCTCAGGTTTATTGCTTGGCAATGCAAAACTTCCCTCTTCTCAGATCATCACTACCATTACAAGTCCCCAACAGACCCAGAGAAGTAAATCTATCAGGCAAAAAACCCTCTTGATGCATCATTATGAACATTTCAAATCCCTTCTCAGGTTACTGATTCTCAACAAACCCTGTAATCAAAGCTTAATTTACAATCAACAACATTAAGCTCTAATGCTTCGTTAGATACCAACTAAGCATCAGTACCCTGACCACACGATGCGCGCGCGCGCGCACTCATTAGGCACAGGTTTCAATTTTGAAAACAACTATACTGCGAAAACGGGTTCTCCACTCCGTTCACAGAAATAATAGCTGACCATGAAACCAGATTCATACTTTGCTGCGGTTGCATGCAGTGTGAGACTGATGGAAACTCAAGAGAAAAATAGGTTTATAAAAGTTTTGAAAGGTGTTTGATACTTTATTTCTTATTGCTTGATGAAACTTCAATACATCTTGACTATTTATAACCTTTCAATAAAGCTTAATAAGAGTTCTAATTATTTAAAAACAACTAATAAGAGTAAATCTAAACTATGGTAACAAATCAGAACTCAAAACTCAAGTCAGAAACAAGTTTTACCCGGGTTGAGTTGCTGCCTTCAAGGCTTTTGCCGTATACAAGTCCTCTTATTTAGACTTTACTTCTCCTTTTACGTGTAGGATACTTCCTCTTTCTTTCTCTCCAGTTTCCGCAAGGATTCAGCCCCCTATAGCCAACTTAAAGGTGCCAGAAATCCCCTTCCTACTAGGACTGTTCTGCTGACTTTGCTGCTGCAACTCTTTCTTTCGCCGAGATCTCTTCTTCTGCCTTTGCTGCTGATTTCTGGTCTACCTTGATCCTCATCAGAGACCTTGTCTTACTGCCTTGGTTTTAGAGCATCGGTGTAATAAGGATCCAAGAAGTTCCGAGCTATTGTTTCGTCACCAGGGAGCAGCTTGAGCTGATGAGACTGGGAGAACAAGAAACTGTTGAATTTCATGGGCTGGTTTGGTTTTAGTTTTGGGTCTTCAATAAGTTTATAGCTTTTACTTCATTAACATTGTTATTTTTTTTTTGTTGGCCCGGTAGGGTTTGTGGTTTCAAACAGAGAGACCCACTGAAATTGCTCTTAATCGTAGAGAGGTTGAGACTGAAGCTGTAGGGTGGCAGCCAAGGATGGCAATTTATCCTGCTTAAATCCATCTTCAATCATCCGAATGAAGGGGTGATATGGAAGGATCTTTGATGAGGCTGTAAAATATTCTCAACAGAAGTATTTTTCATGGGCTAAGAAAACTAGAATGGGAGAATTTAATGGGCCAGAATATCTTCAAGAAAAACACTTTAAAGTTAAAGTTAAAGTCAATGAAGTGTTTATACATGTGTGTGATGGGAAAAAAATTATTATCTAGACTTAGATATTCTATAAGTCTTATTTAAGAGTTTTATATTAGAGCTGTATTGAATATTGTATTGTCTAGAAATATAAAATCTAAAGAAATAAGCTCTAGCAGGCATTTACTTTTAAAAAATAAAGCTCTGTTTATATAAAAACTTTTAAGATAAATATACTAAAAAACATCTAAGGTATTAAATATAAATATTTAAGTTATAAAATATTTATAAAAGTGTGTACATTTTACAAAATATTTATGTAGTTTTTTAATATATCATTAGAGCTCCTAAGTCTTGCAAACAAATATGTTTAGAAAACTTAACCTAGAGAGGATACTTCCAATATATAATGTTATTTTTTTTGTGTATTATAGAGTCTAGCTACAACTACAAACTATTTTTTTATGATAACTTGTATAAACCTTTATAAATATCTTATATCTTAAATATTTATAAAGGTGTGTACAGGCTATTATATTAGAGTTTTATACTTGCATTGAGGTTTTGTTATCTATGCAAGGAGCTTTTGAAAAATATAAATAAACTAACTTTTTACATTTTTTACACAATTTTCCATGGACGATGTCAATCCTTCCTCTAAAGATGTTTTTCCAGCCTCGTCAATAGGCGCAGTCAATCTTCATATATGTAAAAGGTAGAAGTGGAAAAAGGCAAGAAAAAATCTCAATGGATTCAAGTATGGAGGATAGTATCCTCGATTCGTGTGTGTATAACTTTATCATGTCTAAGATATTCTTGTAGTTTTTTTTCTAATATTATTTAAAGTTACGTTTCTTATAACATATGAAACATTTTATTTTTTGAATAGGTCATGCACTTTGTTTAATTAAAATGAGTTATAAGAAAATGCTGGTAGACCTCCAATGGAGGTTCGATTTCATCGGAGACAAATATAGAAGATTGAAAGTTTCTTTCGAAGTATATGGAGATGGATATGGAGGTAGAAAGAATTCATGAAGGAGAGGCGATGGTGCCTATTCTGAACTAGATTTAGATAAATTCGGTTTGGCATCAAAAGTTTGTAGTGTTTATAACTATTATCGAGACGGGTTAACTTATTAAATTATATTAATAAAAAATTATAAATATATTTTGTATTTTTTAAAAAAATATTTTTTTAAAGTTTTTTTAAGAGAAAATTATGATTAATTAGGTTAATCTATTTATTATTCAATTTAAATTTCATGTTGAGTCAATTGTTTTTATAATTGTGTGTGTTCAAACCAGTTTATACACACCTTGACTAATATCCCGAGACTTTGAATTTAATGATTAAGTAAGTAACTCTCTAGTAATTTTAAAGTTTCCGACATTTAAACTGGTGATTTTTGAAAAACAAATCTAAAACTTAACTGGTTGAACCACATCATTCGAGTTGTATTGAGTTTATTTTTAAGTTTAGTGATTATGGTGTTTATGATAAGATTGAGGGTTTTTTTAAACAATATTTAAATATATTATTTGTAACAAAGTAGTAATAATTTAACGATTTAAATATTTAATAAAAAGGGAAAGTAATAATAGAATAAACTTGTCCGGCATGCTTGAAGGAGATGGACTAAATTTTCAGCCTCTATGAGTTGTTGCTTATTTGTACTTTTAACCATTTCAGTAAAATCACAACACATTTGCTCTCAAGAATTGAAAGAAAGAGAAAACTACAGTCATATTTATAATGATTCTTCTACACTGATGACCCTCACTAGCAAGTAGCGACAATTAAATCCTCGAGTCTGCTTTCTATCATGGACTCGAGATTTAGTTTCAATTTTGCACCAGATCATAGGCTACCAAGTTAAAAAACCACATAAAAAAATCGAGTTTAATTTCAATTTTGTTATTTTATTTTATTTTTTTAGTGTGGGTGTCTGAATTAACTTACGCGTACCTTAACTAATTTTACAAGCTTTAAAGTTAACAACTATGTAAATCTCTAATAACTATAAGGTTTCTGAGACTCGAACTAGTAATATTTAAAAAGCAAACTTGAAATCTGACCAATTAAGCCACATCCTTCAGGGTTAGCTTTGTTATTAATTCTAATTAAATAGGTCAAACTTGAAATTCTTTATCCCGAGTCTTTATTTAGCATGAACTCAAATTAAATTATATAAAAATTATGTTAATATGATATAATTAATTTAACAAATTTAAAAATAAGTTAAACTATGGGTAGAAATATGTTTCTGCTTTACTCACAAAACTAAAGTTAGATTGAATAGATGGAGCAGACAATCATGCAGCAAATTCAATGTTGTGGTTATGCTCATGATTCATCGAATCCAAAAAGAGAAAAAAGCAAATAAAATATGGGATTATTGAGGATGATGATTTGGTTGGTAATCAATTAGCCGAAAAAAATGAAAAGAAAAGTCTAAAAACTTTTGTCCCCTTGACAACAACTCTTGTTCCCCTTTTTAACAGAAAACCGTGTGATAGGCCATTCTCATCGATGCATCCAAGTCTTACCCATTTGCTTGTCCTATTCACACACACATGCTGGCTATAGGCCATCAAATGTTCTTATCCATGCCATGGCACTATAAAAAGTTTCGAAATTGTTGTTCAATGTTTTGGTTAAGTTATAATCATGATTATTAAACTAAACTTCAGGTTGATTTGAGATAAAATCCAAATTAAACATTAATCGGGTTTAACTCGGATCAATTGGAACATTTCTTTTTATATTTTTATGAAACCTGGATTGATTTATGCTCTAAATCAACTCAATTGAGTTTTCAAGCTTAATAGCCACATAAAAGAAAGGCTAGAGGCAATTTCATGATTATTAAACAAAACTCAGGTTGATTGAAGGTAAAATCCAAGTTACAAGTTAACTAAATTTAATTCAAGTCAACTATAATATTTTTCATTTTATTTTTAAAAAAATTTGAATTGATTCATGCTTTAAATCAACTCAATTGGATATTCAAGCTTAATAACTAGGGAAGAGGAAGGCTAGTAGAGGCAATCTTATGTTATTTGACTATAAGTATTCTAAGTTTTGATCTTGATAAAAAAAAAATGTAATAAAAATTCGTCATATAAGAGAATACATTGGATCCAATTGACCCATAATGTGCTGACTCTTGTCGGTCTCTTCTTCCCCACCTCATGATTATCATCCATGGTAATCAATGTTTATTTTTCCTTCTTTTTTATTGGTAAATGTTTATTCCCCCATGACCACACATGCACCTATCTTTTCCACAGCTAGGAAAAAGGTGATTTCTTTGGGAAATGAATGAAAACTCGTCTTGCTATTGTTTTACCTCGATGAGCAGGAATATGACATTAAAAAACGAAAAAGGAAAATGTGTGGCTACAGGAAATTATTTACTATATTCATTTTAGTGTTTATTCACTTTAATTTATTTGGAATCAAGAAATAACTATCATGAGTGGATAAAGGAAGGTGTGTCCTGTTATTACCATCATAAATATAATTACCATAATTATGATCAATAATGTTACCATCATAATTAATATCACTGTTGTCGTTACTAGTAGATATTGCTACTCTTTTTTTCTTATTACTATTATTAAAAAATTATAAATGAAAAATAATTTATTTAGAGTATAAGAAAAAAATCACAAGAAATTTTCTCTCATTAAAATTTATTTTATAAAACCCCCATCTCTCTTAGCTCCTCATTATATTTATCTCCTTTTTATACTATAAATATTAACAATTGAGCACCATGAAATTTTTATTTTTTTCACACATATCATCCTCATATCATGGTCCTCATGAATAATAAAAGTTTTCTTCAATTTAAATAAGAAGAAATCATTGCCATAATTTAGTCATAACTTGAAACAATAGTTTATATTTACAATTATAAATCATCTGAAAAAAAATAATTATGAACCGCGTATACTTAAATGTGACAAAATACTTGTCATGTCATGAAATTTCTTGGATGTGATGTAGCCAGTGGAATGCATAAATTTCATAATATATATTCTTTTAATATCTGGAATTATTTTCAGCCACTAAATGGACTTTACTCAAATCACATGTGATGTGTAAGCATCACGACAACTTTGGTAGGGACAGCCCTCACATGTGCTCAACGGTTGGAAAGCTCCAAAACTCTTCCATGGCGGGAACTACAATAACAAACAAAAAAAATATAGATACACACAAATAAAGTTATCGTGGATAGGATATCAATTTATTGCTGATGATTTATCTAAGACTTGAAAAGAAAAAATTAATTTCAGCATGTGACACTTGCTCGATGGCAATTTAATTAAAACATGATGAATATCAATTTAAATAAATAAGTTTATATATATATATATATATATAGAACAATTGTGTTTTTTTAATCTAATAATATAATACACACACATATACTTCATTATGTGTTATATTAGATGCTTTTGTGTGAACTCTATTTGATTTTTTCCACCGTCTTTTCTCACCACTTTGACCATATTCTATGAGCCATGTAGAGGCAAAGAATGTTGTAGAGTCGGAATTTTTGACGAATTTGATCCCAATTTACCATGGAATTCGTAATTATTTTATGGTCATAAGAACATATGGTAAATTTTAGAATTAAAATAGATGTGCCTGATTTGAGAAGATTTGAATATCATTTGTAGTTTTTTTTTCTTTTAATTTTTAAGAATAAAAATGTTTCAATAAGAGCTTGTTTGTTGAAAAAAATACACATTTTAATTTTTTTTTAAACTAGATAATAACTTATTATTAGAAAATGTAATCCAAGATGATAATTACATTTTTCTTCTGCATTAATACTCTGTTTTTTTTTACACAATTCACCTCAGAAACAAACAAGTTTCAAGTCTCGGCCTAAAATCTCAAATGATCCTAAAGCAATTTTTCTATGAAACTTCATATGCAATTCTAAATTTTTCTCAAATCTGATAGCTCGATTTCATTGATGTCCATTTTTTTTTTCTTTTTTAAATTCCAAAGTAAATTTTTTTTTATATATTCAGGATTTAGAGTTTAAAATGGTGAGTCAAACAAGGTAAAAATTATTTATATTCTATCACATTAAACACATATTAAGAAGTTGAGGAACTACTGTAACTTGTGATTTTGAGTTTGTTTTAAAATTATATTTAACTTTGAAAAATTGATATTTTTTTAGTATTTTTTTTAATAACTTTGATGTGTTTCTTAACAAAATAAAATTATTTAATATATTTTTAAATAAAAAATTATTATACATTACATTACAATATTTTAATCAGGAATTAGCAAGTTTAAGTGACTGTACTTCTTGTCCACAACTTCGGACATGATGACTGTGTTCCAGTCAACACATTATGTCTCAAAAACTAACAAATTTTTGTTGTTGAGAGTTTCGTTGGACTTTAGATTATACAATTACAATAGCTCTTTACAATATATAATAATAGTCAAATAAATTAAAATTACTGAGATTCAAACCTACTTTACGAAAAAAAATTATCAAATACAAGATCATTGGTCGTACTAGCTTGTGTATGCACAATTCACTTGCAAAAAAGGTTAAATTGCAAAAAATAAGTTATTGTTTGTTAATTGTTTTATGGGTTTTTAACTATGACAAATCCCCATTTTACTTAAATATATGGGGGAAAAAATTATAAATACACTTAAAAAACATCAATTAAATATTTTTTTCAAAAAAAAAACTATTTAAAAACACTTTGAAAAACACAATATTAAATAGAAAATTAGCTCGTAAAAATGATCGTGAGCATGATACTTAGGGGGCACTTTTCCTCCCTCTACTGATGCAATGAAGATTTGCATGCTTGGAAGCTTGAAAAAGACTGCATTAATTAGTCAAGTCCCACCTTAAAGGTAGAGGTCGGTCCATGCCCGGACACCCAAGAAAAGATACTCGAATTAATTCAATACAAAATCATTACTCTTCTTCGAATCTAAAAGTTTTTAGCTTTCGGTTGCTTGCGCCAATCAAGGAAACCCATCAAGTATTTGTTTATTATTATTATTATTATTTTATTCTTGTAGTCAAGTAGTAGTATTTTTCCATCAACTCTAGTAAATTTAACGTATTTTGATTAATATCAAATATTAAAAAAAACATAATATCAAATATTTAAAAAAACATAATATCTTTTTAAACAGACATATAAATCATTGAATCGTAATTTTTTAAAAAAACTTGTTAGTAAATTTCATTATGACGATCCACGTGTATTTTTAATTTTTTTTAATCATATTTTATTAAGGTTTGGCATTATTTGCTTGTTCTTCATTTAATTAAAAACAAGCTACATCCCACATAAGATTAGAGAGATTATAATAATTGTATTCGTTGCTACCAATGATCTTATTCAAATTAAAGTTTAATAAATAAAAATTAAAAGGGATTAGAGTTTTACTATACACATGGATTTATGGCATTGTAAATTACTACAGAATAGACTGCCTATTAAGGATAATACAGTTTTTTCACAAGGCCTTCTAGTCATTATCAGATTTATTATGAACAAATAGATTTTTTAACATTTTTAAAATACAGTGAAATTAATAAATTATATTTTGAAAGGAAATTAAACTGGCATCAATTTAGTATTTTAATGAATATAAAATATAATTACAAAATTAAAAGTGGTTGGTGCATACAACACATATGCCAACACGTTGAGAGCCTTCACTTTCTTCATAAGGCACACGAGACATCTACTATGGCGAATTGCACTATTCATGACCGTGTTAAAAAGCACCCTGTTGTACTCTTTTTGATGGTCAGACTTGTGTACCTAGCAATGTAACAGTTGGGCTTAAATAAACCTTTTATTCTTCTCCTTCTTTTCTCTTTAAGTTTCATGCTGGTCATTCAATAAAGGTGTCAATGTTGTTTGTTTTTTTATTCAATCTGGTCTTAACATTTTTTTATTGATATTTTTATTTAATTTTATCCATCATCATTTGATTTTATTTAATTTTTCTATCATTTTCTATCATCATGTTTTTAATTGCTATTTGTAATTGAATTTTTTTTAAAATTTTATCCTTCAACATTTTGTTTCAATTTATTTTCATATCAAATTTGATCCCTATATATTTTTATTTGTTTTGTCTGGTAACCTTTTTTATTGTATTTTTTTTAATTTTATCCCTCAATATTTGATTAATTGAGAGTTTTGCCTCGTGATTTTTCTTTTATTGGGTTAGTCTCGGGCTCCTGATCAAGGTCACAGATTTTAAAAGTTAGCACGAGTTGACTGTAGTCTATTTTTAGATCATTTTTTAAAATTAATCTTTTTTCAATTTCATGCTTTTATGGTTTGATTGATTGAGAATTGGTCTTCGTTAACCAAATCTTTTTTCTTCAAGTCCTTTTTTTAGCTCAATTAATCTTTTTTCTTCTTACTTTTATTTACAGAGGATTATCCCAATTCTATATCCATGATCGCGGAGATGGTAGATTAATTTAAATTGACTCAGGTCCTTTTCATTGTTTTTCTTAGAATCTTTTTTTTTTTTTTTTCAATTCAACATTAAGTTATTTGATAATTAAACTTCGTAATTTTATTCAATTTACCTTCAACAAGGTTATCCTATGTATCATGATAAGGTCACATGTTTGGCATGCTAATCCAAGTAGGCTTTAATCAAGCTTTTTTTTTTATAATTATTTTTTATTTCATAATTCAATATTTTATTTGCTAGAAATTGAGTTTAAAACTTTTTTTTATTTTGCTTTTTAATAGATTATTATGTTCGCTATCAACTAAGATTATGAAAGCCTTTTAATAATAGTTGGAGGATGTCTCCGTGATATTGAAAAATATTTATTTTTTAAGTTAACTATTAGTTTTTTTATCAGTATTTTTTTTATTTATATTATGGAATTAATAACCCAATTCTCTCTCTTTTTTTTTTAAGAAACGCTCACCTTATCCAAGTAAAAGTTTTTACATTGAAAAACAACTGAGCTGGCATGCAGCGTAACATGTGCCGCTCATTTGGTTAAATTCTAAAAGAAAAGTAATTTTGTAGAGGACAAACTCTTTAAATAGGATCACTAATGGACACGCGAATCATTTATGTAATCATATTTGTTGTTAGGAGTCGGTCTTACCTGGTTCGGAGACGCCAGTTGTCTTCTTCAAGGCGTGGTCTTTCTCGAGTCCTGTCTTTCAACAAAACCAAAAAATAAAGAAGAAAATGACGTCGTTCAAACAAAATTATCGCACTTTTAGGAGAAGACTATCAAACTCATCTCATAAAAAAAAAAAAAATCGAATTGTAAACTCAAAATCCCATGAATTCTTAGAGATTCATAAACTCTCATTTGTTCGTTAAAGAATAATTATCCTTAATCAGTTTCATATTACATTAGATCATGTAGTCTTCTGGCACCCAAAGCTGCACCTCGTTGATACTCTCTGAGATGTCACAAGTACAGCTGATCAATTTATTTGCTGTCCATATTATTGCTCCGAGGGTAAGTGAGCTCGTATTTTTTTAAAAAATATTTTTTTTAAATTTTGAATTTTTTTGATTTGATGATTTTAAAATTAATTTTTAAAAAATAAAAAAATAATTATTTTGATACATTTTGATATGAAAAATATTATAAAAAAACAATCACAATCACACTTCTAAACAAACTTGAATCCAAACATAAAATTGCTAATAAATTATATTTTATATTTAGTTATTATCTCGTGATAAAATAAATTCGAAGATGTGATAACAAATATTTTATATATTTTTATATTTTTAAAGTACAAAATTTTATTTAAAAAAATTCAAAAACATATTTATTTTTGGTTCCGGTTTCTGTTTTATTATCCAAACATGTTTTTAATTACTTCATTTATTTTATTATTCTATTTCTAGAATATTGCCCAAACACAATAGTTTATTTAAAATCTAACAGGAGAGATATTTTTAATCTTATGTAAAAGTTGATTCGAAATTTTATTTACCATTAAACGTAAAAGTTGATTTGAAAATTTACTGACCGTTAAAACTTAGACAATAATTTTCTTATGATGAAGTGGATTGGGGTTTCGATGACTAATTTATTTGATTATTACATGATATAAGAAAGTTTTATATTATATGGTGTAAAATAAAAATAAAAAAACTTTTTCTCACTTCATGCAATAAATAGTTTCATGTTTTGTGGCAGGTGAGAATTAAATTGTTGCACGTAAATTCTGGCACGAGGTGCCTGGAGATTGTTGAATAATATAAATCATAAAGACTGAAGGATATTCTTGTCATTGCACATGAATCTCCCGTGACAGGGTGCGCGCCAATCTTCTCTCTCCTCCTCCTCTCCTCCTTCCCCGTCTCAAAAAAATAGATAAAGAAAAATACTATTATAAAAAATAGCATTTATTGATTCATAATGAAATATAATATTATAATACTTGACTCAAAATCCAATAAAAATATCTATAAACATAAACTGTAAGAAAATAGTAATATGGATAATTACATTTATTATTTGTGCAAGAAACATACTATGATCTCATTTGTTTCCTCGAAACTATTGTCCTAACTTCAATTCTTGTACAAGTTGATATGTCGTGTGATAAATGATGAATTATTGTTTTCAAATATATTAAACAATCATTCATTCTAGTGTATGGTTTTTTAAATGAAAAAAATATTTTCTTTAATTTTTTATTTTATTTTATTTTTTACATCAATAAATCAAAACATTAAAAAATACTGAAAAACATAAATCTAATATTTTTAAATAAAAAATATTTAAAAATACTTTAAAAAACAAGTTAAACTATAAAACTAAACAAATCTTAAAATTTAAGATAATGAATTTATTTCCCAAATTTGCAGGTAGATATTGCTTCTTCTTTTTTTTCTTCTATTAATTTTAGAATATGCTGTAAAACTAAAGCCACTTTTTGGAAATGCAAGAATTTCTTTTTTCACCACATAGCTTGATATTTAAGTTGAGAATAAGATACTTTTACCATGAATTGATTCCCAATATTTTTTTAAAATCAAGAAATTAATCTATACTATTACTATCTTTAATGACCGGGTTTTAAACTATAAAAATCGAGTTATATAATTTCTTAAGCTTTAAACATCAAGAGAGAAAATAAAATCCCCTGAAGTTAATTTTTTTTCCATCTATATTTAAAGAACCATTTATATGTATAAAAATCTTAACTTAAAGTTCTTATACCTTGTGACATATAAAATAATCATATTTTTTTTTATTTTAGAAATATATAGTTTTTTTAATTAAAGGTATAAAAATTGATCCGAGAATAACTTAACTATTAAAAAAATAAATTCTTGCATCATTTTATCATTAGGATTTGGGATAAGCAATTGTTTTTTTACTAGAAGGAATTCTTTTGATATAGTATTACTTAATTTAATAATAAGTGTATACGCCAGCCCATCATCTTCGGTCCTTTGTCTGTAAATCACTGATCTCTCTTTATGATTATTAATTAATTAATAAATAATATATAAAAAACCTGACAACCTCACTCTTAGTCTTTACTCTCACACTCTCTCTCTCTTCCTCTTTGCTTAAGCCTTACACAGACTCTCTATCTCTTCTTTCATTTTCTAAAGAATGCAAATGCAAATGGCAATGACCAGCAGCGACTAAAGCTGTACTTGCTTTTGCTATCTGAATGTGAAGTTATTTGCTTTTCTTCTTCTTTGTGAGTAAAGATATCGACTTTTTGGGTTATTTTATTTGATGGGATCTTTCTTTAGTGCCCCAGGAAATGTAGATTCTTTGCTTGTTTAAGTTCTTGATAGATTTGATTTTCTTTCTGCAGATTTAGTTGCTGAAGCTTGCTTTATCTGGTTTGGTTTGGTTTGTTGTGTTGTGTTGTGGTTAATGTAAGTAGAGAGAGAGAGAGACAGCTGTCTGTTACTGTACTTTGAGCAGATCAGCTTCTTCCCCTGTATTTGGTAAGTGATATTAGTTAATGTTTAGTTTGGTGGTTGACTCGTTAGTGTTCAAGCTTGTAACTTGCTACCTGGGGCAATCAAGAACTGATGATTTCATTCTTTGAAACTCTAGTCTGTCTTATTTTAGAGGTGGTTTGTGCAGATAATCTGATCTCATATAGAAGGTGTTTTACTTTTCTTTGTTTTTTTTAATGGGGGTTTTTTTCTGTGATTTTTTAGCACTATTTTTTTGAGTTTAAAGTTCTTGAAGTGGTTGAGATTTGGGTTGTTTTTAACTAACTAACTAACTAACTAACTAACTAATTAAGTGTTTTAATGAGGAAAATTTATTATACTTGCAATTATTATTTTATTTTCTTTGGTCAAAAAAAGAAAAAGAGAAACTGGTCTGTCATGATTTTTTTTATAAAGATTTTAAGTTTAATGTGTTACAATATGGAGCTGACTGTTCTGACTGTGATGAATGGTGCAGGTATTGTGGGAGATAACAGAAGTTGGCACTTGGTTAGTGAAAATGAGGGTGGTGGAGTTTTGTTGTACAATTCTTGTCTTATTTGCTTTGTTGATAAATGGGAAAGCAGAGGTTTATATTGTGACTATGGTGGGAGAGCCTGTCATAAGTTATACAGGAGGCATACCTGGTTTTGAAGCCACTGCCGTGGAATCTGACGAGACGCTTGACTCCACCAGGTAGGTACTTGCAAATTGCAAGTTTCTCTGCTTTTGATTGCTTTTAGCTTTGTTGTACTAATCCTTGATCCTGGCAAATGTGTTTTCTGGTTGAAACATCCTATTCAAATGACTATTTGGAACTTTAATTTAATGGTTGTTTTTCAAAAGATCATAATATGTTAGTGAGCTGTGATCATCTACTTCTTCATGCTCGCAATTTGATATGGATCATAAGGGTTGACAAGTCATCCCTCTTTACCGGTAGTAGGCTATTAGTGATGAGCACCTTGGAGGGAGGTGAGAATATAAATAAAAGGGCACTGTAAAGGTCCATTCACTTCATGCTCAAAGTTTGATATGGATCGTAAAGGTTGATAAATCAATCCACTTCACTGGCAGTAAGCTATTATTTACTAGAACCTAGGAGGAAAGTCAGAGTAGAAATAAAGGGCATTGTAAGAGAAAATTATTAGGTGAACTAGGTTCTCCTAATAATCTCTTGCATTGTAAAGGTTGTGTGCTGTGTGCCTTCAGTTCTATGTTTATGTTCTCTTTGCATCTGATTTTCCAATCATTGACCTTCCCTTTACCATCAGCCAATGTTGGTAGACTATAACTGCTTTGGGATTTTAGTGTAAATCTTACATGGTTGTATGACCCATTTGAATTACTGCTCGGTAGCATTAATCAACCACTGGTTGTGATTGTTAGGCATGCATGCATATCTAGTTATCCAGTCAAGCATTTGACCCTGGACTCTTTTGAACAGATTATTTGAGGTTATTCTAACAGCAACCTTGCACTCTGTCATGAAATCTTATTCAAGTGTTTCTCATTCTTCAATTGGTGTTTCATGCACCTTATTCCTTCAAATCTGATTTAGGTTCTTTGTTGTTTTGCCCTCTTTCGTTGTATAACCTTGCTTCACGATTTTTTTAGATTAAAGACTGATACCATGATTGATGATGGAATAGATAGAATTGGTTCAAACCGTTTCGCTCCACTCATTCACTCTCTTTGTACCATTTTTCAGTCAATTGGTCACGTCCTATGCCCAGCACCTTGAACAGAAACATGATATGCTTCTTGATTCACTGTTTGACCGTGGGACCTACAAGAAACTCTACAGCTATAAACATCTTATAAATGGCTTTGCAGTTCATATTTCCCCTGAGCAGGTGAAACCATGAATTACTACTCTTTCTGTACCTCTGTCTCTAATGATATTCTGAAATAATGATTTATTATTTTTCTTTCTATTTTTATATCCTTACGTTGTTCCAATATATTAGTAGGCAGAAACCCTGAGGCGTACCCCTGATGTGAAATCTGTGGAGAGAGATTGGAAGGTGAGGAGACTTACAACGCACACCCCACAGTTTCTGGGGCTTCCAACTGGGGTTTGGCCAACAGGGGGTGGCTTTGATAGGGCTGGAGAAGACATTATAATAGGATTCGTAGACTCAGGAATTTTTCCACGCCATCCAAGCTTTGGATCTCACAATGCAGACCCATATGGGCCTCTTCCAAAATACAGAGGAAAATGTGAAGTTGATCCTGATACCAAGAGAGAATTCTGTAACGGAAAGATCATCGGGGCCCAGCATTTTGCTGAAGCTGCAATTGCCGCTGGGGCATTCAATCCTTCCATTGATTTTGCTTCTCCCATGGATGGAGATGGGCACGGAAGGTTAGAACCTAAGCCATCTATATATGCAATTTCTATCCAAAAACTGTGGTACCATTTAATCCTTAATTTTTTTTTTATCAGACTGGAATTTTAATCTGTTACTATTGCTTGCATGACAAGGTCAATTTAATGGTTTCACAAAATAAAATTTGAGGAGTGCATGTGAAAGAAAAAAACAACTATTTTCATTGGCACCAAGAGAAAAAGAATTGTATTAAACAAATACAATCTAATACTACCTACTTTGTTTTTTCTGTAACTGCGTTCCAGTCACACAGCAGCTATTGCAGCTGGAAATAATGGTATTCCGGTGAGAATTCACGGCCATGAATTTGGGAAAGCAAGTGGGATGGCTCCCCGTGCTAGGTGAGCATAAGAACAACTTATTGATCATATTCCCTTTGAAATTTTAATATCATGTCCTTTCTTTGACGTGACATTCAATCTTGTTTTTGACCAGGATTGCTGTGTACAAGGCACTCTATAGGCTTTTTGGAGGCTTCATTGCGGATGTGGTAGCTGCTATTGATCAGGTGTGTGCTCATATGGTTGCTAACAACCGTAACAGATTTGAGGATGGTGTTGCACAACTTGTCATTCTTCTTGTCATCTTCTTATATGCTTAAGTCTTGTTGTTACGACATAATCAACACCTTCAACCCCTGTTTGGGATTGCGGCTCAAACATAGGTTGGCCAAAATTCAATTTTGTTTTTTGCTTAAAATTATTATTATTATTATTATTTTATGTTTTCAGATCATTTTGATATGTTGATATAAAAAATGAGTTTAAAAAGTGAAAAAAAAACATTATTTTGACATTTATAAGCGAAAAGCAACCGTTACCACACTCTCAAACACCCCCTCAGAGTATTGAGATCTAATGGGCCCTTTTTTGGCTATATACTATGAGTGATCTGAGGCTATTTACAAAGAAAAGGCTTCCCTCTTCTCTTTTTTTTGATGCTAGAAAAATCTTCGTATTGTATCTCCTTGCTAAACTGAGTACAAAACATGTGACACACCTGCCCTGGATTTATTATTTGCTATTGAAATAAAACGAAATTTATTTTTGATGGCTGTCTCTTTATTGAACAAATTCAACCTGTGAAAACTTTTGTGAATAGGCTGTTCATGATGGAGTGGATATACTCAGTCTCTCAGTTGGTCCAAATAGTCCTCCAGCAACCACAATGACAACATATTTGAACCCTTTTGATGCTACACTTCTTGGAGCTGTGAAAGCAGGTGTATTTGTTGTACAGGCAGCTGGAAATGGTGGTCCTTTTCCAAAAACTCTGGTTTCATATAGCCCTTGGATAACATCTGTGGCTGCTGCAATTGATGACCGGAGATACAAGAACCATCTGTTCCTGGGAAATGGAAAAATTTTACCTGGAATCGGTTTGTCACGTAAGTTTTACCTACTTGAGCTTTTGGTTCTTCTAATTTGATAGCCTTTGGGAAGAGATACTGCATAATGCGGGGTACTGTTCAACAACAGGTTAGATAGAATGTTGATGCTAAAACTAAATATGGCAACTTTAAAGTTTCTCAACCTATTCTATTCATATTGTATTTGTTAGGAAGATTGATTAGAATAGCACGTTTGTCCTTTGTTAAAGTGGATTAAGCAGTAATTTCATGTTTTCACCACTCCCGCCGCCTTGTTTTTCTTGCTGTTTCTAGTGGCTTCATTTTCCTTTTGTTTTTGGCTTTACCTTGGCATACTGATATTCTTCAGACTATGGTTGAATTTTTCAATAGCTCCATGTAAGAACCAAATGGTACCCCCTTTTCTAGTGGAATCAAGCGTGAAAATGAATCTCTGGGATGGTTTATTGTGAATGACCGAAGACAGTGCACCATAAATATGACTTCTTTTAGTCATTCTAATTGCTTATTATCTTTGGATCTACCTAGTGAGTAAAAAATGGTTCATGTCTTTATCTATTGTTCTACAAGCTAAAATTTAGCTTTAGCAGTCTAGAAGCAAACTGGAAATGTTCTGAAGTTTCTGTTTTGTCATATTCTAGCCTCTAGGAGTGAGTGGATTTCATGACCAACTTTAGAGACATGCTGTTGATGAACTAAAATATTTTAAATATTCCCAAATCCTGATATGCTTGCCCACATTTGAGCAGTTTTTGCCTACTCAAATTCAGAAGAGTGTATTTGTTGAACACGGGCCCTTATTTAGGCCAACAATTTTCCATCATAAAATTCATGAATTTTGTAATTTGTTTGTAAGAAATCTCAGTCTGGTTCCTTAATTTATAGTTATTTCTTTAAGAAAGTTCTTGCTTGTAATTGCAACTTTGATTATCCACCAGTATCTTGATTCTTACTGTGAAATGGGTGTAATGGTTTTCTGCAGCTTGTACACATCCAAATCAAACATATACCTTGGTTGCTGCAAATGATGTACTGCTTGATTCTTCAGTGATGAAGTACAGTCCTTCAGACTGCCAAAGACCAGAAGTATTGAACAAGAACTTGGTGGAGGGGAACATTCTTCTTTGTGGTTATTCCTTTAATTTTGTCGTTGGTACCGCATCTATCAAGAAAGTCTCAGAAACAGCCAAGAGTCTTGGTGCAATTGGATTTGTTCTTGCTGTGGAAAATGTTTCTCCTGGAACGAAGTTTGATCCTGTCCCTGTTGGTATTCCTGGGATTCTAATCACAGATGTGACAAAATCGATGGTAACTTTTCATGCATTTATCTTAAATTTTTTATTTTCATATTGCCTTTGTCTTGTTATATTGTTGTATATCTTCATGGTCTTGTCTCCCCCACCCCCCTAAATCACACGGAAATTTTTGGCAGTTGTGTTGGATTCTTATAGTAATTTGAGTTGGTGCTTGAGCATCATGTCACTACAGGATCTTATAGACTATTACAACACCTCTACACCAAGAGATTGGACTGGACGAGTAAAGAGTTTCAAAGGTACAGGAAGTATTGGGAATGGCTTGGAGCCTATTCTTCATAAATCAGCACCACAAGTAGCATTATTCTCTGCTCGAGGGCCCAACATAAAAGATTTCAGATTCCAAGATGCTGATCTTCTCAAACCAGATATCTTGGCTCCTGGATCTCTCATATGGGCTGCTTGGTCTCCTAATGGAACAGATGAGCCAAATTATGTTGGTAAGTGAGATAGTAGCTCCTTTTTTTTTTAATTTTTTTTTTCCCTGAACACAAATAGTTCAAATTCAGTATCTCATTAAGGCAATAATCTTTGGTTTCATATCACATCTTCTTGGTCTAGAAGGGCAACCAATTCAAGGAACTTTGTATAACTTCTTGGGAGCGAGGAGGCAATTGGGGCGTTTAGAGTCCCTTGACTTAAATTTTATCTGGGATTTGGGTCATTTAAAAGGAGGGTTTTAAACTCTTGCAATATTTTGTTTCTCAGTTGTGTTTAAGGAAGTAGATGTTCTATGCAGTTGAAAAAACATATTTATTTTTATCATAAAAATTTGAAAGAGAATATGGAGCTTCATGGAGGAGAAAAAGGAGATACTGTTGTACTCAGGAATTGATATATTTGCATCCTAAGCATCTATTAACTTTGAGCAGGAGAAGGATTTGCCATGATGTCCGGAACTAGCATGGCAGCGCCACATATAGCAGGGATAGCTGCTCTTGTAAAGCAGAAGCACCCTCATTGGAGTCCTGCTGCCATCAAATCAGCCTTAATGACAACATCAACAAATCTGGACAGAGCAGGAAGGCCTCTTCAAGCACAGCAATATTCTGAAACTGAAGCCATGAAGCTGGTCATGGCGACACCCTTTGATTACGGGAGTGGTCATGTTAACCCAAGGGCTGCTCTGGACCCCGGACTCATATTTGATGCAGGTATGATACTCGTGCTTGATGTGTACTCGTGATGTGCTTGGAGTGGTTGATTGCATCCAAGTTATCGCTAATTTAGTTTCACAATGTGGAGTCCTTCAAAGTGACCTAGTGGATTAACTTTGAATGTTCTTGGCTACATGTCCAAGTAGATTTGGTGCAAAAAAACCTAGTAAGTAGCAAAGAAACTAAAGCCATAATTTTGCAGCTGATTTTTTTGCGGATCCGTACTGTAAAATTTGGGTCATTTGGCCAAAGATAAAAGCCATGGTTTTCTCTGTTGTATATGGCTTCATATGCGTGTTAAGCAATAATGCCATAAAACCATCAGGAATCTTAACTCAAGTAAGGCGGTATCGATATATAGCTCCTAATTTTGGAGGTTATAAAGGGTTATGATGTCAAACAGAAACTAGAAGGAAACATTAACAAAAGATCTTGGAGGAGACTATTTTAATGATCCAATGAGCAAAGAACTTGAATGTTCTTTGCAAGCTGCCATATTAGCGAACCCTAGCAGACTCTACCTGAATCATTTTTTCCTGAAACCTGTTGTGCATCTGTCAGTTTGTGCATATATAGTTAACCAAAACCTGAAATGTCTTCCTGACTTCATTTTTTTAACTTGTGTTATTGCAGGTTATGAGGATTACTTGGGTTTCTTGTGCACAACTCCTGGCATCGATGTCCATGAGATACGTAACTACACAAACACACCATGCAACTACAGTATGGGTCATCCATCGAATCTCAACACCCCATCAATCACTGTTTCCCATCTAGTGAAAACGCAAACAGTGACTCGCAGTGTCACAAATGTTGCGGAGGAAGAAACCTATGTGATCACAGCCAGAATGCAACCAGCCGTTTCCATTGAAGCTAATCCTCCAGCCATGACTCTGAGACCCGGTGCATCACGGAAGTTCACGGTGAGTCTCACTGTTCGATCGGTAACTGGAACATACAGTTTCGGAGAAATTTTGATGAAAGGCAGCAGGGGTCACAAAGTAAGGATCCCAGTAGTAGCAATGGGATATTGGCGATAGAACAGGGTTGGTTTGTCATCTAAATTAAGGTTAATGGTTATAATATTCTTTGTAACATGTGGTAATAAGATACAAGGCAAGGTATATTTGTTCGAAATATATACGTGGAATAGCTGTAAAGATAACCAGTGCATGGAAGATACTCCTAGTTTCTTCCCATCATAAGTTTTGCTAATTTGTTTAGTAATTTAATAAAATGCTTATGATTTATGTATTAAGATACATATATTTTCTTTTTCATGTATTATGATTTCTGTATTAGGGCAATTTTTTCTGTTATTCACCTTATTAGAGATCGCAGATATTAGTAATGAGATAGTTTTTATTTTTTTGATCTAATCGCAGATGCTTGCTCAAAACTTGATTTTGTTGAAGTTAAAATAATTATTTATTTTGTATTTAAAAATTTATTTTATAATGGTTTTAATTAAATTTATTTTTAATTTTTTTTTAAACCATAACTAAAAATATTTATTATTTTCTTTTTAAACAGCAACCAGAAAGTCTATTTTAATGCCAAGCACATTATGTGAACCTGTTCGGAAATATTATCATAACTTACATTTATAGAATTAATATCTTATTTAAATCAATTAAAGCTTGAGTTAAGTTTCAAGTCAACCCAGGTTTAACAGTGATGATTTTTAGAGTGACAAGTTAATAAAGCATAATTTCTTGATAATTTTGGACAAAAAGACCCACTTGAGAAATATAAGATACAATGAAGATAAAATTAATTTTACAAGGATGAAATTGAGAATAAAATAATACAATAAGATCTAAAAACGAGTTTTCCCATACTATAAAGTATAAACACACAAGTTAAACTCTCTCTAACAATCACCCGCGTGCGCGCTCCTTCACTGGCAGCGCCGCCCCTCTCATTTTAACGGTCAGATAAAACAGCCTCTCTCTCGTTGGGTTCCTCTATTTCCTTTCAAAATATTTTCTTGAAGCATTTTTCGAACAAAATAATAGAAAACTTGTCTGTCCATTGAATTCTTTAATAGAGTTCGATGTGTGCAGAGATTGTTAATAAAGTGCACGTTACCTGTTCGATAAAATGTCTCAAAGAATATTTTTTTGTTTTTTTTTTTCCTGTCGTGTCTTGTCTGATTTCTGTTTGTTAAAATGTCAAAAAAAAATTCTTGTTTAATTTGGTTTCTAACTCTCTACAAGGGAAACTCTTTTCGCATTGTTTTTTAAAGGTTCTTTGCTTGAATGCAAATCTTGAATATATATTGGGCTGCCTTTGTATCTTCTCTAGATTGGTCTGTTGAAGAGAGACCCTGTTACATTGAATAACAAGAAATACATGTTTGCCTTGTGCAGTACAATTGAAAGGTGTGTTCTTTTCAATCCATCAAATGGAGGAGAAATCATTTTTGGATAGAATGCTTGGTCATCTACGAGAAACATGCAAGTAAGAATTATTATTGTCAATTTAAATCCTTTCCTTGTAAAATGTTATAATGCAGTACAGTTTGTATCACTTTCTTGCTTCTAGTGATAGAGTTTTGTTGTATTGCCTTTTTTTTACTACTGTGTGATCAATTTCTTTTACTGTGATTCAATTTAAAACCCCCTAATTATAGATTTGTCTTTCAAATGTTTATAGATTCATTTAAGAAGCTGGCTTGTTTCTTTAAAAACTTTAGCAAAGGGGCATCTTATCTTTTCTTTGTTTGTCTTTTTTATTTGAAATTCAAGGAACTATACTGGGTATCCTAAAGATCTTGGGCCATCACGGGTTATTCACTTTACGTCAGAGCGTGAGTTTGTCCAACTTCTTCACCAAGGCTACCCGGTGGTTGTTGCTTTTACCATCAGGTGACTAGGAAGTGAATGGCCACCTACTATGTTGCTTCCTTAATCATCATAATATGATGTCATTTCTCTGACTACGCATCTTTGATAATGCAGAGGCAATTACACCAAACACCTAGACCGTGTTCTTGAGGAAGCTGCTGCCGAGTTTTATCCACATGTAAAAGTTTTGCGTGTAAGTTGTTTCTGTTGAATGAGTTCATCTTGTAATGTATTAAAAGAATTCTTATTTCTCACATCAATGGAATTATCAAAACCTGATATGGTTTTATCTTTACCTTTTGTTTTTTTAGTAAATGAGTGGTAGATTATGGTCTTAAATTAAGGTTGTATTTGAAAGAAATTTTTGACATAGAAACCCAAGGAATTGGATCCTTTTTCGATGAGCTTTCCTAAGGGAGCACCCAAAATGGGTTTCATTTGGAAGCTTGTGAAGAAAGCCACCAAATGCCAGAGTAAAATTTAGACTTCTGATGATAGGAAGCCCATTTTGTGTGTGCATCAGATGCTATAAAATTTTTTTTGGTACTGCTTCTGCATGTTTAGAGCCATGTGTACAGGGTCAGGGCATATCTTTTATAATTTTACAAGTTTCATTGTTACCATCTACAGCATATTTAGCATCCTTAATATTTTGATCATGATTTCTGATGTCGGTGTTTCCAGGTTGAATGTCCAAAATATCCTGGTTTTTGTATAACACGGCAGAGGAAGGAATATCCATTCATTGAAATATTTCATAGCCCAGAACAAGTAATATATTCTTCTCTACCAATTTCTTTGTTCAAGGTCTTCATGTCACTATGCCATATCTATGTCACGTACCGTTAACCAGTTGTAGAAGACGAAGGTTGTTTCTCATGTTATTAAGAGGGGTGGGTGATTGTCTATTAAGTGCTTAAGTTTAGAACTCGGTAGAATCTTTCTTTCATTTAGCTTACAAATTTTAATGCAAGATCAGATACAGAAATGATGTTGGTGTCTTATAGCGTTGGTATATAGGTTTTCTAATGAAAGGCTTTTTTGGTTACTTGGGGCTGGTGGTTGCTTGGCAGCCTTGCTTAGAAAAGATTAAAATAAAAAATAAAGCAAATGGCAAGCGAAGGGCAACTGCTGTTTTCTTGGTATGGTGAAATGAGCTTTTTGGATACGGAATAATTTTGTACTATTTTTGTATTTGAGCCGATCCTTTTGTGCCTCAAACAACAAATAAAGAATGGATCAGGTTGCCCTGCATGTTTCAGGTGTCACTTGGGAAATTGGTACTATCAGCATGCTCTATTGACATTGCTTTTCAGAGCTGCTTAACAATTATAATGGTTCTCCTGGTGCAGGCAGCTAACCAGGGAAGGGTTGCTGATCCAAATATCACAAAATACTCTGTGAAGGTTCTTCCTGTGAGTACTGGATCTTGCTTATCTTTCACAGGGTTGATAATTTGACTAGTACTCATCATAGATTCTCTTTCCGCTCTTTCATGCTCTTCCAGAATAACGGTCACAGAATGTTCACAAATTTGTATGATTTGTTTGTTGGAAACGATTTGCTATTAAACAGGGGTATCTTGACAGTCATAGGTAGACGAAACTGTGGTGTTTTGCTTAGTTGATTGCATCTGCATGATAGTTTTATTGTTTCATGGTCATAATTTTGTTAAGAAATTTTAAATGAACTACGACAAAACAGGTTAAGAAATTATGGAGTTGTATATTACTATTGCAAAATGCTAGTAAATAATTCTTTTTTTTTGAAGATTATTGGAACTTCAAATCGTTTCATAAAAAGGCTGCTCATGGATATACAATTCATGTACCCCATTTTTTAACTGAGAATGGTAACTGAATTTTCATTTTACCATTAGCAAGGTAAAGTAATGTATACTACAATGATCCCCATGTCTTTGTGGCAAGCAGCTAGACTAAGGCTTCATTTGTTTTTTTGCAGCCAACTTCGCAGTTGGCCACAAAGACAAACAAGCAGCTAAACTAAGGCTTCATTTGTTTTTGCAGCCACCTGTGCGGTTGGCCACAAAGAAAAACAGGATCTAAATCAGAAGTCAGGATTCAATGAAGTTCTATTGAAACAATGTCTTTTCCTTGTGCGCCATTGATGGCAACAGCTAACTTATTCTTGTATCTTTACTTGTCCAGTTCAACTATGACCAGAGTGCATATGGATTCAGAGAATTTTTCAAGCGCCATGGCATACGATCGTCACCAGATCCAAAGTAAAAAGACTGTCAGAAAAGTACTTGGTATGTAATGTATGGTTTAATTAAGAACCACCTCTTGTTAAAAAAAAAATAATATGGCCGATAAGCATTACTAGTTTAAGATTAGTGCCTTGTATATGGTTCAAGTGAATTTTATCATGTTCTACAGTTCATGTCCGCTCGAACTCATTGACTGTGAATGAAGTTTGAAACATGTATCGTATTTTGTTTCAAGAAATGCTTTCTTTTCAAATATTCCAAAATTATTCCTAAAGCGAATACTAAGAGGAATGAATAAACTAATGCTTCTAATTCAATTGACATTTAGTGACTGCTTAGAAGAATTGGGGTAGATTCACTTTAAAGTGCATTATAATAAAAAAAATTTAAAGAAATATTTTTAACATCAATTCTAAAAAAATATAAAAAAATTTAATTAAAAGTTAAAAAAATTAATTTTTTTAAAAGCACTGTATCATCAAACATGATTTTATAATTATAGCAAAAAAAAAAGAAAAGAAAAGAAAAAAGAAGTAAGAGTCAATGCAAAGAAAAGACAGCTATTCAAATCAAGAGTTGTCTATGTCATATTACAGACGAAAATGATTTAAGTTATAAATGAGTATAAATACATATGTATTAAATAATAATTTCAAAATGCTAGATTACAAGAACTAAGTTCTAATTAACTCTTCTTTATTCTATGTTAGAATATAGATTAATGTTTTTTCCTAGTTTGCAATTCTTGAATTCAAATAAAACTAATTTACCTTTTTTATTGCACTAATAACTTTTAATAAAGTATTAATCATTCTTAAAAAATCTTATAAAAAATTAGTCTATAGTTTGACATAAAATTCGCACCCCTAAGGAAAGCATACTACTAATCCAACAAAAATCCAAG
Organism: Populus alba x Populus glandulosa; assembly: GCA_033617975.1. NCBI lineage: Eukaryota > Viridiplantae > Streptophyta > Magnoliopsida > Malpighiales > Salicaceae > Populus > Populus alba x Populus glandulosa. Next base: position 13,566,409 of record CM066160.1, read on the forward strand.
CAATCCAACAAAAATTATATTTTAAATTTTTTTTGTTTAGAAATATTTTAAAATAATATTTAAAAAATAAATTTATTTTTTTTGATATCAATACATCAAAACAATTCAAAAAAATAAATTAAATTAAAACAAAAAATATTTTAAAAAATAATAAAACAACGATTAAACTATAATGCTAAACAAACTCTAAACAAGTGTATTTTTTGAATTTTTAATAGAAAAATAAAATATTTTTTTTATTTTATTTTAGTAATATTTAGTATTGTGATAATAATTATTTTTTAAAATATTTTTTATTTTGAAATATATTAAAATAATATATATTTTTTATTTTTTACAATTAATTTTTAATATTTAAAAATCAAAATGAACGCAAAAAGTAAATTTCCTCTTTTCAATTTCGGTAAAAGCACGGCGCCAAACAAACTTTTCATTTTTCTTTCAATAATTGATTGATGGGTGACAGCCATTGATGTGAGACCATAGAATCTTATAACCATGTTTCCTTTTTGTACTTGTTGAATTAAGAGTTAACTTCAAGTTAGATTATAAGCCAATTAAGATTAATTTTTGTTTAAGTTTTACGTTGATGTAGTATATTCAGATGAATTGTTTTTCTTAATTAATGATTCTAAAATTCAAACTCATAAATTTAGGAAATAGTATTAGATTATCGATATATTTAAAATATTTTTTGAAATTTAATATTAGATTACCATATATTTAAACTGTTTTATAACTTTACTAAGAACTTTTACTCCAAGTATTAATTACTCTTGAACCTCATATAAATTATTAATCTACAGTCTAACATAAAATTTGGCATCCCTAAGGAAACCATACTTCTAATCCAACCAAAAGCCAGTAATGATATTATAATACATGTTATTTTTTAAAAGTATTTTTTAATTAAAAATATTTTTTATTTTTAAAATTAATTAATTAAAATGATTAAAAAACACTAAAAAATATTAATTTAATTTTTTTTCAAGATAAACATATTTTTTTAAAAAATCTAAAAATAAAAATTTAAAACAAACATCTCTCAAATCTTCTTATTTAATACATTTTTCTTTCATTTTTTCTTTTTATCGATGAGTGACATAGCCATGGATGCGAAACCATAGACTCTCAAAACCACTTTCTCCATTTCGTACTTGATGTGGTTAAGACTAATTATTTTAAAATGATTTTAAAAAAACTCATAGATAAATAAATTTTCTTGATTAATAATTCTGAAATTTAAACTTATAAAATCAAAAAAAGAAATTGATATTTTAAACCTACTTATTGGGGTTTGTGAATCGTAGTGATAAAACTTATAAATTATAACATGTTTATTATATAAACAAAAAAAAAAAAACAGTTTTTCCTAATCATGAATCCAGCCAGTGCTATCATATAAATTAGTAGAATTAGTTGGACCGAAGGGTTACAATAATTCTTTTTTAATTGAAGGAGTAGCCCACTAAGTTAATAATTTTAAAAATTCTCAACTACGAAATTAATTAAAAGATTAGTGGTACAGGTGAAACATTCATGGTCCCCTTACTCTTTCCTCCTTTTGCTTTAATTTTCTGGCCTCTTTTTGCTAAGGGCCACAAGGCCATTAGAGAGGATAGGGAAGGATTGGATTGTCAATTATTTTCTTTTTTCCGAAATAATTATCTCCAAACACTTCCTTAACATCTTTGGGCTAGACAGCAAGATAAAATTCCTCCATATTTTTGAAATATTTTACAAGTTGAACTTGAAACTTCCAAATAAAAAATTCCAAAAAGTTATCAATCATTTTTAAATACCATCCGTTCTTTCCTATTTAAATATGTCATTAATTAAATCATACTCTAATTAATAAAGTGATCTTGACAATAAACACACCAACACCCTCTCCTAATCTTTCTGTGTTGGTACCCGAACCCTATAAAAACACCATTTTACTTTGCAAGAAAGCACTCCGTCGACATAGCTCTTTGCACGGCAATCTCCCTCCCTCCCTCCCTCTCTCTCTCGGAGCAGAAGGACTTGCCCACCATCGTCGTTTCTCTGTAGAACCAAGCCTCTCCAGTCTCCTCTCCCATCAAATGGTACGTACGCATCAAATCTTCTCTGTGCAAATTTACTTCTCATATGATCATGCATGGTGGGTCAAGGTATACCAAACCCGCTTATTTGTATTGCCTCCCCTAGCTATTTCAAGAAGCTTTCTTGTGGGCTATTCCCATGTCTTGTCAAGGAAAAAAAGAGCTGTTTTCCGGTGAGTAAAAGCTGTTTTTCAATAGGCAAAAGTAGTTTTCCGGTGGCTCTATATTTCCGTGTGCAAGATGGTATTGATTCCTGTGAAAGCTTTACTAGTTGTCATGCTTAGACTATTTTAGTGGTATGTATTTTGGCATCTTTCTACTTTTTTTATAGTTCTTCGATACAAATGTAGAGAAATACGCCTCGAAGGTCGCTACTACCCAAGAATAGCAAATATTTTATTACTACACTTATATGAAATAAATTGTTATTTTATTATGCATCATGTATGTTTAACAAGGTTAATCAATCTTTGACATATTATAATTTTTCTTTGATTTTATATCTTTCTCTCTCCCAACGGCATATTTAGAGAAAATAATTATTAAACCCGGTTTGTCCAGTGACAACCCATAATCTATTCTACTGAAGACTTGGCCTAGATTGGATTTAAAAATAATCGAGGTGGTAGCTAACTTATCCTATCATTTTATAGCATAATCTTGCTGCAAAATTCAATTTATAATATCAATAAAATATACAGAGTGTAATCAATAAAATATTTCGATTTAAACTTAATTGAAAATGAATATACAGGCTAAAGATTAAATTGAGGTTTCACCTTAGTATTTTGTTGCTTAGAATAAATAACCTTATTGTCTTATTATTAGTATTTTTTCCCCTCGACTATATATATATATATATATATATATATAATATTGTTGATTTGATCAATTAGTCTTTCATGTTACTTAATTTAATTGCCTTTTGCAGCCAACTTAGAAAACTCATGTTGGCTTCACCGTCACTTTTGTTTAATTATAGAATATTTCTAATTTTAAATTCTTAATTGGGTGGCTAAGAATGGGATTTAATTAAGAAAGATGGTCGAGATTTTCAAAATGTTAGCAATGAAATCATCAAACAAACTTTTTCTTTCCCTTTGGTGCACAAATTAAGGATCTGCCGTTGAAGATTTCGGTGCCATAAGATCATTTTCAGAAAGCAAATCCCTTTTTTTTTTAATACCTTTTCCTTGCTTCTGCCCGAAGTTAATTTGGTGCATGAATGGAGTCTTTTCTTTCTCTTGCTTGTGTTAAGTGTTAAGCATGGAAGCAATTTTCCTTGATATATAGAAACCAGTTTTTTTTTTTTAATTTCTTAATCTTAATTATTCAACGATAAGATTACCTATCGAGATGTCATGAACTCTCATGCTTAATAAATAAATAAATAAATTATAAATAAAATGAAAAAAACATTATGAAATATCATTAAGCTTCACATTGTCACAATACACACAATATTGTAAGAATAGTGAATGGGAAAAAAGAAGAAGCTTAAAATGAATTAGGATAAGCATCACAGCCAGTCAAACACTCATTATTCCATTTTCTTGCTTAGAGAATACAAGGGAAAATATATTGACTTTCTGTTTCTTGTATCGAATGAGTATGAATTGGACCGTATCAAAGAAATGATAATCAATAAAACAACTATTATATTCTATAAGTAATTAAAAATATAAGTTGTTTAGTTTAATTGATTAATCATTATTCTTGAATTTCTTTTTCTTTTTAAAACTTGACTTATTTCAAGAATAAGATTATAAATTAATAGAATTAAATTTAGCCAGTTCTAAATTGATTTTTTGAAATCTAACTCATATCATATATTGAGTTGGTAGGATTTCATGGATGTGTTTGAAAATATGATAGCAATTATAGTTTAAAGTATTTTTTTCTTAGAAATATATTAAAATAATATTTTTTATTTTATAAAAATTATTTTGACATTAACATATTAAAAAAATTTAAAAATAATATTTTTTTTTATAAAAATACAATTTTTAACGTGTTGTTAAACACACCTAGATAAAGTTAGTGGGTAAGTGGAATTTAATAAATATGATTTTTTAAATAAATTTTATTGGCATAATCTTTATTATTTGAGTGATTAGTGGGGGGGCTAACATTCACAGCCTTACAGGTCTCTGAAGGCAATGATAATATCCAGGTTGTCCTTACTAAGCCTTTAACAGTGGATGGAGATGTGGCGGCTGATTACAAGGCTCCTAATCTTGCCCAACGCATGTTAAGCCTGATTAGAAATATACGGCCAGGATCGGATCTCACCAACTTCAAGGCAAGTCAGATTTTCTCTCCTTACCTGCTAATATAAAAAGAGTTCTTCCACAATTTTCTTTCGCGGTTTATTTTTTTTCCATTATTTTAATTCATGTTCCTTTCGTGTTTGGTTTGCTAGAAAATATTTTAATTTTTTATGTTCTGATATTTTGGTTCTTAATTGTTACTTGTAGATCATTGCAACACCACGCGCCCTAGTATTATAGGTGTCTGATTTAATCCGAAAATTGATTCGAAAAGGGTCACGATTCATTGCATGATTTGAGTAAAACTTTTTTTTTTTTTTTTATGAATGAAAACCATTTTATTTTCTTGAAATTTGACTAGAATCGATTTAAATTGAGTTTATAGTTAAGATTGGACAAAATATTAATTAACAAAACTCATTTAACTTAGTTTAACTCAATTTAAATTTAGAGTCATGATTTTGATTTTGATTTTCTCAAGTCAACTTAACAAATTAGAACGGGTTTAATATAACCATCATTATAAAATACCCCCTTTTTTTTATTAACTTGGAATAAAAATTAGAATAGACTAATTTTTTTTGACAAATATTAATTATTTTTCTAGTCTGGGCTATGCACGATCAATCCAAATGAGTTGGGAATGGGCTTGAAGGCCCAGGAACCAAACAACTGTAAAAGTGCTTGCTATGCAAATATTGATGTTGTAGCAAAACTTTGAATCATTGCCGACAATAGAGTAAAGACTAGAAACTTTCTTAGACTGTATTTGAGAAAAAAATCATTATTTAGGGATAAAATGAAAATATTATAAAAATCACTTAATTTGTTTGAGAAAACAATAGGTTTCTAATTTACTTTTTCTAATATGTTGCGGAGTGGACTAAAATCTTTTCAAACATAAAAAAAAATCAAAATTAAATGAAATTTTTTAATATTGTCATTAAATTCAATTCAATGAGTCAAATTTAAAATTTGTCTCAAATTCTTGTCAAGTCTGAGTTTTCATTTAAATTATATGAAAGTTATCTTAATAGAAGTGTATAAATATAATGATTGTGAGATTTTATACTCTTATGCTAGAATATAAAGATTTAATTTAGCACAACTTAGAGCATGTTATGATTGATGATTTCTAGTTGGTTTTTCTTTTTGAAATAGTTTCTATATCTTGTATGTTCATAATTTATTCTTAATTTTGCATTAAAAAGAGTTATATATATGTTTCTAAAAAAACTAGCCATCAAAATGCCTCGAATGTTTAAAGCGATCAACCGGTTCAAATGAACATATCATTCAATCAATCGGTTCTTGCAAAATTTCCAGGTGTTCATCACGGATAAACATCAGTTGGCCGGTTCATTTGGTATGCCCAAGCGGTCAATCGATTCAGCTTAAAAACCAATTTTGACAGTTTTAAACTTGGTGAAACTTCAACCGATTAAATGTTATTAATCCTATTTATGCATGTAATGTGAAGTGTGAGTTCATTTTAATTTGCTATTGAGTAAGATATAAAAATTTAACAATAAGCTCTAAAATGAATCCTTAATAGTTAAATCTTCACTTATTTTGCATCTTGAACTTGCTAATGAATTTCTTCATTTAATTCCATTTGTTTGTTGATGTAATCTTCATTTAATTCCCTAAGGGTTTATTTAGGATTGTGGTAACAGAGGCGGCTCAAAGTGTTTTTCGTTTACAAATGCTTTAAAATAAAGTTTTTTTATTTTTTAAAAATTATTTTGATATTAGTACATCAAAATAATCTGAAAACATAATTTTTTTTTATTTTAAACAAAAAAAAATTTAAAAATTTTTAGGAACACGGTTTGCACTGCGTTCCCAAACACACCCTCATTAAAGCATACCATTAGTTCATTTTTCATTTAATTGTTATTATTAAAATACAAGACATTATAAATATTAATATGTGATCCATAGGTCTACAAAAGCCACCACCATCGAACTTTCCTCGTCAAACGGAAACCATCGACATCAAGTTTGATTATTTTTGTTGTTGGTATTGTGATAATTAACCATTTTCTCTCTCTTTTACAATTTTTTATGCAACTTTGTCTCTCTTCTCTCTAACTTAGATATTGAAAAATAAACAAAATAATTTTTTGGTATTTTCTTCATGTTTTAAAAAGTAGGTATTTAGGTCCCATTTGGCATTGCGACGTGACCGTACATTTAAAAAAAAATAATTTTTAATATTTTTAGATTATTTTGATGTGTTGATCTTACAAATAAAATTTTTTTTTTTAAATATTTTGATATATTTCCAAGTGAAAAGTATTTTGAAAAGCAATTGTCAGAATGTCAAATATTACCTTACCGGTTAGATGTAACATCAGAACTTTTTGAAAATTAGAACAGTAATATTGTGAAATTTTAAACTAAGAGGTTAGAAGTGGAACATTGATGAATCTGTAGCTGCAAAATTGAAGTTTACCCATTGTTGTCTCATACCTCATCTTGAATTTTTTTTTTTCCAATGGAGATTAATTACAGGAGTATTAATTTAATGTAACACATTCTTTTGGACCAAAGTACTGATAATTGTGTTCATTTTGCCAAGTTCAGCTTCCACCTCTATTCAACATTCCAAAGTCCCAGATCCAATGTTTTGGTGAATCAGCCTACTGCTTCAGCAAAAATCTGTTGCAGCAGTGCAACAATGCTGAGAACTCACTGGACAGATTCACCTCTGTTGTAGCATGGAGCATATCTACTACGCGTCCTCCCTCTTTTGGCGTTGCCCCTTACAACCCCATTCTTGGAGAGACTCACCATGTTTCCAGAGGAAGCCTCAATGTTCTACTTGAACAGGTACTTAAATTCTCGTGAGATCCGACGGGCTTGGACTATACAACAGAGGGAGTGTTATGTCATATGACTGGATTCTTGTAATTCATGGTTTCAGGTGTCCCATCATCCACCAGTTTCAGCCCTCCACGCGACGGACGAGAAAGAAAATATTGAGCTGATTTGGTGCCAACAACCTGTTCCAAAATTCTATGGTAGGACTACTTTTCCCAAACTGCTTTAGCTTGCTTTTAGGTAACATGGATTTTGGTTTTCTTGATGATTTAGCAGCAACTTGGTTTTATTTTTCATTGATTGTGAAGGCACAAGAGTAGAAGCTGAAGTGCTTGGGAAAAGGCAACTTAAACTCCTGAATCATGGAGAAACTTATATGATGAATTCACCAAAGCTCATGATCAGATTTCTTCCTCCTCGGGTTGATTGGATTGGCAAGGTAAAAATTACTTGCCAGGAGACTGGTCTTGAAGCTGAGTTATGCTACATTACCAGTTCTTTACTAGGACGTAGAGGAGAGCATCGCGTTAAAGGAAAGATCTGCCAGTCTTCATCTATGAAGACCCTTTATGAGGTTGAAGGATACTGGAACAGGTAGATGTATATTCACTCATGCACACAGAAACAAACTTCTAGAATCATTATGCATGTAAATAGTTTAAGATTAGTGTTAATCTCACTGAAAGATTCTTACTGAAATCACTTACTGAATCCAGTATTGTCAAAGCCAAGGACATTAATAGTGGCAAGGAGACAATTATATATGATGCAAAGGAAGTGTTCTCTGAGCTCAAGACTCCTATAGTCAAGGATTTGCAGGTAGCTTCATAGTTTATACTTATCGGTCGCTTGATATTTTTTTCTTGTACTTCATATTAAGAGACTTTCAGAAACGACTCTTCTATATGACCACCAAAATCCTGATTTAGACTCAGAAGTTTGAGTTCTTTGTTTCACCGTGGCAGATAGATTTCTCTCTGTAGCAATCAATACATTGTCTTGCTGCAAAAAGGCTATTCTGCTGTGTTGAGAGTCTCAATATATTCTGATTTGTATCTGTAATGTGCATGCAAGGATACATGACTTGGTTTATGATGCTTGCATCCCGCTGGTTTCTTGTTTTGTAAGGGAATTTGGCCAACTGAATCAACCGCAGTGTGGAGTGAGGTCAGCAAAGGCATACTGAGCAAAAACTGGACGAAGGCAAGAGAAGCGAAGAGCACAGTTGAGGATAACCAGAGAAAACTTGCTAAAGAGAGGGAATCAAAGGGAGAAACTTGGGTTCCTAATTATTTCACTGTATCTGATAGCAAAGAAGATGGTTGGGACTGCTCACCTATTCAAGAAAGAGTTCCACCAGCCCCCATTGTTGTCCCTCTTTAATATTCTTTGATTTGTGGTAATCTAGCAGTTTACAATGAACAACATTTATGTGGTTTATCAGGTTTCAAGTCCCTTCTCTTGGTTTGTTCATGCGATTATTCTATTATCAGCGAAGAAAGGAAGGTTCTATACTTCCGTTAGCAGCTGGAGAACCTTCCTGTAAACAAGGTTTGAGCTTAATTGATTACACTTAATCATCCTAAACCAAAACAGCAAATAAATTATGTGATTGCTAGGTATTTTGCAACGAGAAGCTGTTTTCTTTTAAGCATTTTCCTGAAAAATTCGCGGTCCTTCCCTTTTCTCGTCCACAATACTACAGAGATGAGTGCAAAACCTGGTTCTGAGTGACCATTGATGGCAAATGGTTTCCTTGGCCAGCCATTCAGCTATGCGTTTCAGCTTCCACCAATAAGAGAAACAATTTTCAGACAACCCGAACTATGTATCTAGCTACAGGATCAGACGACTAGTTTCGAAACGAATGTTCTGGTTAATCCTACAGCTAGATCCTCTATCACCAAGGCAGAACTGAACTTTCAGGATTCGGTCAAGCCACGTTCAATCACCTACCCCGCTTTCTTGCAAACCATACTCACCAGTCGTCCTAACCTATGTTGCTTTGACCTTCATTTTGCCTTAGAGAGTACCCGTATCAGATATAGATCTCGAGTCCGAGCAATATAGACCCTGAAAATTAAGCTGCTGTTCTTGATCAAAGAAGCATAAGAAGTCTGCTTAGAACTTTTGTATACATGATTGTAACATTATCTTATTACACTAACCCCAGAAACTACAGATGATAAAAATCTTAAACTGAAAAGGAACAAGAAGGTGGGTGGTATATAGATTCACAGCGGATTGTTGGGTTAGATGTTATGTATGTAAACCTTTATGCGTGCAGTCTCGAGTGATTCCCCAACATATATCTCCCTCCCTAACAAGTGGTATAGGAGCTAAACTAATGGTGGCAGGTATTTGTTTATTCGCATCTGTAAACTCTCATGCATATACGTCCAATTGAGTCTCCGATGTCGATGATCTTCCCAACACTTTCAGAATTTGGAACAGCAATACAATCAGGAAATTGAAATGATGAGGGTTAGAATGCAATAGAAATGAAAAAGATTAAAAGCAGGCTAGGCACCATTTGTGTGCCTGTCTGTATATTCACATCGTATCTCTCAAATCTAATAGCAAGCTACAACTGCTAGAATACATCACACCTCAAACCTAAGCTTACAAATCATCATTTGCTGCATTTTTCAGAACTGCTATCCTCTTTTGGCTAGTTACAAGAATACATCACACCTCAAACTTAAGCTTACAAATTATCATTTGCTGCATTTTTCAGAACTGCTGTCCTCTTTTGGTTAGTTACAAGAATACATCATACCTCAAGCTCCTTTTCGAGGTCTCGAAATCCATGTCCTGTAGCTCTGATTCACTCCTCCGGTTGAAGGACTTCTCTCTGATGGTATCCAAAACCGGCTTCCACGACGATCTAGCCTGTGCTCTGCAAATCGGATTACTCTGGCCCGACGAGGAACTAGTTCCTGAAGACTTAGCCTGACCGCACCTGCTAGACTTTGCTATTGAACTGAGCTTCTTTACTAAAGTAAGAAAGTCCACAGGAGAAACATCAGGCTGCAGTATTGAGAATGGAAGCAAGAAGTAGAGTTGGCCTGTCTCTAGCTGAACATCAGGCTTCAATGGTTTCGACTCCGCAGAAAGAAGCTGAGCGGCGGTGAAGAGAAGATTCCTTGAGGGTAACTGGCCTGTAGTCACTTGGCTAACGGACACGGGATTTTCAAATTCTTGTACATAACCATTGAAGTGAACTACTCGAATATTGTTGAATTTTGTAGATGATTTGCATGAAAAACAACCACCCATCTCTCCTTGTCTTCTCTCTTTCTCAATGGATTATAGTGTTTGTAAAGATTGGATCAGAATGTGTTTATGATTGAATATTGTGTGACTTGCTATATGGAAATACTTTTTCTGCTAACTACTTTGCTATATTTTATTCCCATGTGAGACTATATATATATATTACTTTGTCTGCTACCAATCTGTGGAATTAGGGTAATACAAAGTCATCAGGAAATTTCAAGATTACTTTAGTGGTATAATCACTTTCACTACACTAGAAAGAAAGTTTGAAAGGTCCTTGCTAAACCAAAATCAAGGGGAAGAATGGTTTAAGATTCTTCAATTTTTTTTATTATTGTAATTGTTAGAAAAAAATTAAGATTTTTAGTAACACACTACATGATATTTTTTAAAAGTATTTTTTATCGGAAATGTATTAAAATAATATTTTATTTTTTTAATTTGAAGTTAATTGAGAGTTCCATGGAACTAAATTTTTTGTTGATTTATAATTTTTTTTATAAACAATTTCAAAGCATAATGTACAAATTATTGCTCATTTTTACTACAAGGACAAAAATTGAGTGTTTGAAACGGTCAGTCCAATCCTCCCACAGCTTGGTGGACGTCGACTGGATGACTTGGATTGCTTGACTTCATTAGGAAGAAAAATGTTGCCGTGGGGTTAGGATTAAGCACAATGATTGAGAAAGTTTGATGTATGAATTGGATAATATTTTCATAAAAAAGCATGAAAAAATAAATATTAATGAAAATATATACCCATTGGTTTACAGCTGAATTCCTTCAAGTTGATGGGCCAGAGTAATCCCTTCAGTATTTTCCCTTAAGTATTTTTGGTTTATTGCAATTTATAGATGATGCAATGTAGAGAAAAAACTCTATAAATTATGATTTGCAATAAAAGAGAGGCACAATATTTTATAATTGATTATGAACCTCTTAATTAAGAAATTGGTAAATTAAAAAATCTACACGGAATTACTTATCATACATTAACACGATTTGTCATGACATAATCTGGCAAATTTATGCCAGCAGTTCATTTGTCAATTTAGAGAAAATTACCAACATTTTGCACTTAATTATTATTTTACTATTATATATTGATTATTATCTTGAATTAATTAATTTTCTCAAGATAATCACGCAACTACATAAGTATTAAATTTACTGTACTTAACAAACATAAGAAATTAAAGTGATATTTTATTTCAACCACGTCAAAACATTAGGAAAAAGTATATTATCTGTTCAGCTACCAACGAGGGGCTATGGTGCATATACTTGTAAAACAACAACATCAATAATAATAATAAAAAAAAAAATTTTTTTAACTAGAAATGCAAGCAAAAAAATGGGCACTTCTGGATAAAATAGTTGCGATCTGGTCCCTTTGTCAGCTATTAATATAATTACTTATCACCTGTTTTGTTCGCTATCTTTTTAGCCTTCAATGGGAGCGCCGTCCGAACATATATAATTCAGCTAAAATTTATTAAATTCAGCAAAAAAAAAAAAAAAAAAAAACTATAGCAAGCTGGAATTCAAACGTATCAAAGGGTCTTTCTCCATCATTCCTCCGAAGAACTTGTATTTTTCTACGATAGTCAATTCAACTAAAATTAATTAAGAAAAGAAAAGGCTTGCCCATACGATAAGTAATGACTTAAATCATTTATATTAAAGGTCAATTGACCTCTTATGTTGTTGTACAATGGGCAGACAAAATAAATTAAGACCTCGTCGTCTTTTTTTTTTTTAAATGATATAATATTACTAAGGTAATTAATAATTAAGCCAACACTGACCTCTTATTTAGTTTTCTTCAACTCAAAAAACAAAAATATCAAGCAAATTAGCATATATTTTTCAAAAAATAACTGAGATATTTCAATCTTTTCTCTGTTTTTTTTTTCAAAAAAGAAGAAGAAAGAAATGCACCAAGGGAGACCTCATAGACTATCACATATCACAAAAACAAAACAAAAAAAACCAAAATTGCAGTCACAACAACCAGCAGAATTTTTTTTTAAGTCTATGTATAAACAGTGATAGGAACACAAGGGGGACAGTCTTCTTGACTTGAAGAGAATTGCTGGTGACTTCATCTTTGCCTATGGATGATCTTTTCTTTGGTCTTTCCTTCGTATTTGTTCAAATAAAATTTTCATATATATAAACACATCCGTTGCTGGAAATTATATTGAATTTCCATATTACTACTGTATGAATTAATTAAGAGATTTATGGATATAAAGAAAGGGATTTCTTGGAGAAATTCAAGATATTGATAAATTTAATTTTTTTTTTCATTTATTCCCTCTTTTTTGTGCATCAATCATTATAAAGATAAGTGTTTTGTAACCTCTAAAATCATATAAATAAAGAATTTATTGTGATTTTACATAACTAATGAATTTGTAAATTGTAGATTTTAATTAGAGTAAATGGTCTTAGATAATTTCCAACGATGACGTAATTTAATTTTATTTCTAAGAGGTTTTACTAAGGTTAATAATATTATAGAATAATATAAATTATATTTTAATAGTTTAAGCTATTGGATTGAAATAATTCTTTGACGTTGTATCATAGCCTTGATGACCAAGTGGTCACGAGTTCGAATCTTATTTTTTTTTTATTTGATAAAAATTAAGCACAAGATAAAATAAGTCTATGCAAGTTTCAAGCCCAAAAAACTTTCACTTGAGGGGGTGTATTAGAGAATAATATAAATCATATCATGAGATCTCATCTTATAGCTTAAATTATTAGATTGAGATAGTTTTATAACAAGTAAATAGGTTATTTTACATATTATTATTGAATATTAGTGATCGACTCTAATCCTAATTATAGGAGACTTCAAGAAAATAAATTCTTATAAATATGATATAAATGACCTATTCAATATTCAATTTAATAGAGGTTGCCTTGAAACATTGAGAATAATTTTTTCATTAAAAGCACTTTGTTTTTTTTTTTTTTTGGCCTCTAATGCATGTTTTCTGCTCTAAGCCACAATGTAGTTTATTTTTTATGTATCCTATTTTCTTGGAAAAAGAAAACTTTTAATCTCTATGATTAAAAACCAGTCAATTCAACTGAAAAATAAAAAAAATAAATAAATAAAAGAAAGGTAGTAGCTTGACGAGACCAAGCATCCGGGCTTGGTTCTACCAATTCTACAAATCTATCCATCCCATGAGAGCCAAGTCCATATGCATTATTATAGCTGTAATATATATTTTACTAAGTAAATGGTACCAAAATTTGTGTTTAAGCTGCAATTTCTTTCACCTAAATAATTGAATTACTTAAGAGAATATATAATTTAGAGTCCCAATTGGGGAAGAAAGTTGAACAAAAAAAAAAGAATTTCAATAAATATAATCTTCAACCAGATATAATTATATTATATTTTCATAGAATTAATGTATTTAGGTAATAAAATAAAATTGGGTCTCTAATCCCCTTGCATTATTAAAATTATAAACTATTTAAACTTGAAAAATTAAATAATTAAAATAATTGCTCTCCTAGCAAGATATAAGAATTTTGGAAATGATGCTCTCAACGTGTTTCTTGGTATCTCCCACACCCACTTGACAACTTGGCCATCTAAGTCCATGCAATTACAAATTATATTTTTATGAAAATATTAAATTAGTCCTTTTAGTTTCAGAAATTAAAAATCAATGTTTTTCCCAGATTTAACCATCAAGTTGTTCTCAGATTTCTTAAGTTTTTTTTTTTTCCAAACCAGAGGAACTTACCGTTTCTATTTCTTAAAAGTATAAGGACTAACTTATAATTTACTGAAATACTCCTTTTCTTTTGGGCTTAAGAAGCGGGCTTTTCTATAGCTTTTATTCAATAAATACAGCTGACCATGGAAACCCACAAAGGCTAATTTGGGCTCAGCTCAAACCCAAATTCCAGGCCTCTAACAATTTTTAAAAATAAAAGTTGGTGGTCAGGAGCTACAAATCATGGTTTTCAAGCTGGTTCGGGATCTGAACAAAATTCTGAGTTTTTAGGTCATCAGTTAACTTGGATGTAACAATTTTAATTTTTTTTTTATAAATTAATCTTCTAAGTCTGTAAGTCATTCAAGATTAGCCTGATAAATATTAAAATTGATTTAAATTAAAATCTCAACTAATCGAGTGTTTTTAGCTGCAAGTTTGACGGGTAAACTTGCTGGTTTAATAATGATGCACAGGCTATCATTTTTTGCTGGAAAAGCCTGAAGATTAAAGAAGTTGACTTCATGAATTTAGGGCCTACAAAGAAAGCAAAATTTTCACTGCAGCTTGCATGATGTAATCATTCTTTATATCTGACTTCATGGATTCTTGCAATGTTGTTGCTGTTAAGTTTTTTTTGTCTACGGATTCATTTCCTCAACTAAGGAAAGAAGAGAGATTGACTGAAGCTTATTTAACTTGCTTTGCTTAAGAGATGTTTCTTTGCTTCTATGTTCTGCTGTTTAAGTGATCTTTTTTCAATATCTTATGAGATATTTTGAATGAAATTTGCAACTGATTCATTGTAATTCAACACATAATTACATCTTGAAATTATACAGGCATGGAATCTTAGTAATAATATCTTTGGAAAACTAGTGCTTTAACGTTGTTTAAGATGACTCTATGGTGTGCGTGTGAAGACCCAATGCTAGTGATCATCTGCATAATTTAACTGATAACAAAGGGGAGATTAGTTTCGTTTTCTCATAGCAATAAATACCTTAGAGAACTAAGAATATATTTCTAACATATTATGAACAGAAGAACTGAGTTCAACTGATCTGCTGTTAATTTGGAAGAAGGATTATTGGGGTGGGGGAATCTGAACCAGGGCACTTATCCATTTCATCATCATCATTATTTTTTTTTCAATAGCTACATTTGTAGTTTGATTGCTGCAGTAAAGATGGATGTAGTTGGGGAAGTAGTGGACATGATAAATCTCTTGTGGATTCGCTTTGGCCGTCAGATAAATGATCGGAAACTGAGAAAAAAATTACAAAAACTGAAAGCAGATGCTGAGGATCTGTCCAACAGGAAGAGTGGTTTAACAGAGGAGCTAAGGGATAATGTTGGAAAGATGGCCTCAAAGCAAGTGAGAGTTGGCTTCATAAGGTGGAGGAGATTGAAAATGAGATCAGTGAGATTGAAGACAAGTACAACAAGGTACGAAATGCTTCATTGATTTATGTCCTGATTTTGCATCATATAGAAGGTTGGGCAAGCGTGTAGTTCAGGCAAATGTCAGTGTTCGTGAGCTCATGGAGAACTATAAGTTTGAGGAAAGTCTCATTCGTGATGCGCCACCTTCTGTTGTTGATTCACTTGAGCTACCAAATATAATGGAAATGGCTTCGATTGAATGTAATTTGCAGAAGTTATTGGGATACATAGGAGATGGAGGCGTTCGTAAGTTAGGCATTTAGGGAATGGGTGGTTTTGGGAAGACAACATTATTGAAAGCTTTGAATAACTCGCCGGAGATATCGACAACCTTCGAATTGGTTATAATGGTTACAGTTTCAAAGCATGGAAGTGTTTGCAGTGCTCAAAAAGATATGGCAGACCGCTTGAAAGTGGTCCTAGGCAGCGGAGAGTCAGAGGAGAGAACTTCAAAAACAATATTTCAATATTTACATTCCAAGAAGTCTTTACTACTTCTTGATGATGTTTGGGACGACATAGATTTGGACCATGTAGGGATCCCTAATCCTAAGAAGCAAGGAAAAGTTAGCAAGGTGGTGTTGGCAACTAGGTATCAAATAGCTTGCAACAAGATGGAAACTGATCAAAGTGTAAAAGTGGATGTTTTCAGATGAAGAAGCATGGGATTTGTTTTCTCGCAAGGTTGGTGATGTTGCAAATTCCAAGGGTATCTGTCCGTATGCTAGAGATGTAGTTAAGGAGTGTGATGGCCTCCTTCTTGCCATAAATGTATTACGAGTCGTCTTGAGAAACACTGGCAATGTATATGTGTGGCGCAATGCGTTGAGAGAACTCCAATCCCCTGCATTCTCTACTATAGGAGACATGGAAGATCATGTTTTTAAGCCCCTTAAGTTTAGTTATGATCAATTAAGGGACACCAACAGCAAGCATTGCTTCTTATATTGTTCACTGTATCCTGAAGACTGCGATGCGTGATGTTGAATTGATAGAATGCTGGAGATCAGCAGGAGATGCGTGCGAGTGGTTTTTTTGTGATGCATGATGTGCTTCGCGACCTAGCACTAAGAATTGCTTCGCCCATGGGAGATAGTGTCACTAAGTTCTTAGTAAAAGCGGTTTGGATGATCGATTGCCACTAATTGAGGATGAATGGAAGGAAAAGAAATGCATATTATTGATACGTAACAAATTGAATAGTCTACCCGAAGCTCGAGATTGCGCTGTGTTGTCAGCATTGCTGCTTCAAAGCAATGGGGATTTGGAGATAATTTCTGATATGTTCTTCCAGTACATGACAGGACTTGGAGTTCTAAATCTGTCAAACAATGGCATCTCATTACTACCATCTTCCGTTGGAAATTTGATTAATCTTCGAGGGCTCTATCTAAATCAATGTTGCGAGCTTGCAATGCTTCCATCTGATGTAGGTTCTTTGAAGAAACTTGAAGTCCTTCAGATTAAAGAAACTCGGATTAATTTTTTACCTCCTGAGATTGGTAACCCGGATCATCTAATTTGTTTGTTAGTATCATCATCTGCTAACCAAAAAATTCCTCTTGGATTGATATCAAGAGTCTCCTCATTGGAGCATTCGGCCATTGTGGTGCCCATGAATAATGAATGGTGGTTGCTAATATAGACGCTACATTGAAAGAGGCAAACTGCGTTCCACACTCTCAAACACTACTACAACTCAAAGTCCCAAAGATTGAACAACTTGAGCGTTTTCTTTGCTTGAGTCGGTCCTGGAAAGAAAAAAAGGCTGTTGAGCTTCCAATTTTCTGTCGGTAGGTTCAAATTTTCTGACAAATACACAGACAGTAACCAGAATTCACACAACTGGAATATAGAGCTAGTGGTTCTCCCACGGCCCTCGGTGAAATCACCAGCGTACTCGGTCGTTCCCAGGAGTTTCTAGTAAATGATCCTTATGGTGACATTAACAATCTATATGATTTTGGCATGCAAAATATGGAGGGCCTATAAAAAATGTGTTGTCCCTGGATGTAATGCGATGGGGATTCTTGCAGAGGGGAAGGAATTAGAAGAAGACATCTTTCCCAACTCGGAGGATTTGAGACTTTATGATCTGCGAAGGTCGAGTAATATAGTGGAAGGGCATGTGTCACCTAGAAGCCTTGCAAATCTCAAGTTCTTGTCTCTAGAAAAACGTGATAATATGAGATATATCTTCTCATGGAGCATGATCGAGCAACTCCCTAAACTGGAGACTGTTACAAGCTGAAGACAAGGAAGAAGAAAATGGCGGCCTTTAATCAAAAATAAGCGGCAACACCAATTACTTAAACGGATCGTTTCATTTATATTAATAATCACTGTTTAGTTAAGTCAATACGCATCGTTTTGTTAAGGAAACCATTCTGTTACAGAAAGGGAACCGTTACCAACAATATAAAGGAATGTAACAGTCTGCATGAAAGGGGCAGAAAATACAATGAAATATGACTGAATTCCTGAAATTAACTCCCTCAACACGCCTTTTCCTATCCTTTATCATCTTCCTCCTCCATGGCTGAGCAGTAACACTGACTGCACCCATTCTACAGCTTTTGAGAATACACTGAAACTTGTTCTGCAGCATCCGATACAAATTGGTTCATTACTTGTTTCACCCGTAACAACTGGTATCAGAGCTAACAATCCACGGATCTCCATCATGCCTCCGGAGACCAGAGCAACTGATCTTAAACGCATTGAAGAGTCCCTCGCAGCAGTGTCCCAAGACCATGCTCAGAAGTATGAGTTGCTGATTGACATGTTTAAGGGGCAATCACTGAAGTTAGATCAGACCATCGAGAATCAAGGTGGCCAGATTCATGACATCAGGAATATGATGGGCACCATGGCACAACAACTAGAGTTCACCCTGCAAAAGCTTTCTCAAGCTACAGGTAGCTCAAGTAGTAACAAGGAAAGACCACAACTACATCCAGATAGAGTGGAGATGCGAAACAAGGAAATAAAGGAGGACAGGGCTGCTACTTACAAGGTACACAAACCCAAACATTTCTTTCCAACATTCAATGGGGGGACGTACATAAGTGGTTGTTTAAATGTACTCAATATTTTGAAATTGAAGAAGTGGCCGATGATGAAAAATTGCAAATAGCTTCTTATTACCTGGATGGGGTAGCATTATACTGGCATCAAAACTTCCTCAGGAGCCTGGGAGATCAAAAAACATCTTGGGAAGACTATGTAGAAGCTATTTGTTATCGTTTTGGGGAGAGGCAGGATCCTTTGGAGGAATTGATGGAACTAAAGCAAAGTGGAGACCTAGAAGAATATATCCAAGATTTCGATATACTGTGGAACAAAGCCGAGGTTAATGAGAAATAGGCACTAGTAATATTCTTAGGGGGAATAGACCTGGAAATCAAAAATACTGTCAAAATGTTCGAGCCAAAAACCCTCAAGCATGCATACAATCTATCCTGATTGCAAGCTAACACCCTAACGCATAGAAAATCTCCCAGCTACATCCGCAAAGTTACTAGCCTATACACTAATCCTACTGTGAGCAATCCTCTCAATCAGCCCATACAAACCACAAAGAACCCTGTGAACTCTCAAACTAATGTGTCAAAACCACAACCAGCCTCATGGACAGCTCATTCCAACCATAGCAACTATTCAAACCCCAGCAGACCTACCAAGTTCATCAAAAACCAAGAGTTTGAGGACCGAAGGTTGAAGGGTCTGTGCTTCTGGTGTGACGACAAGTTTGTACCAGGGCATAGATGTCGCAACAAAAAGGTATACTCTCTGAGTGTATTAGAAGAGGAAGAAGGATCACCAGAAGACGAAGTCATAGAAGAAGAAGTCAGTAGCAGAGAGGTCACTCCCTACATTTCCTTAGATGCTTTGGAAGGAACCGTGGGTCTCAATACAATGAAAGTCAATGGAAAAATGGACAAAACTAATGTGTGCATTCTTATTGATTCGGGTAGCACTCATAATTTTTTAAATACCACTATAGTCAATAAGTTACAATTTCAGTTAACTCCCATCAAGCCAATGACTGTCCAGGCTGCTAATGGTGATAAAATGGTTTGTAAGTTCATGTGCAAAGGCCTCCGATGGAAAATGCAGGGTATAAGCTTCCAGGCAGATGTTTTCATCATCGACCTCAGCAATTGTGAGATGGTATTAGGGATCCAATGGCTGTCTCTGCTGGGCGATATTTTGTGCAATTATAAACATCTATGGATGTCCTTTGACTGGCAAGGACAAAGAGTTCTGTTGAAAGGAGAAAACCCACCCAAATTTCAAAGCATTGAACTCAAGCAGTTAAGTGCATTAGTCAAAAATCATCCACCAGGAGAGGACTATTTACTTTACAGCTTACAGTTCATGGAGTTAGAAGAAAATTGCAAATATCCTAAGCCACAATTTCAAGGTATTTCAGATGCAATTTTACAAGGTTTACTGGAGTCCTACCAGGATGTGTTCCAAGAACCTAAGGGCCTCCCAACCGTGAGAGATCATGACCACAAAATTCCTCTCAAGTCAGGAAGTGAAGCAGTGAATCTTCGACCCTACAGGTATTCGGGGCTGCAGAAGGACTGTTTAGAGAAGATGGTGACAGACATGCTTGAGACAGGCATCATTCGCACTAGCAACAGCCCCTTTACATCTCCAGTTATTCTAGTGAAGAAAAAGGACTCTACATGGAGATTGTGTGTGGACTATCAAGCCTTGAATCAACTCACTATCAAGGATAAATATCCCATTCCCATGATTGAGGAATTGCTGGAGGAATTGGTAGGAGCTACTATCTTCTCCAAAATTAACCTGAAGTCAGGATATCATCAAATTCATATGGCTGCAGGGGAAGAGTTCAAGATTGCATTTCGGACTCATAGTGGGCATTATGAATTCTTGGTTATGCCTTTTGGTTTAACCAATGCTCCCGCGACTTTTCAGAGCCTTATGAATGAAATTTTCAGGCAACACTTGCATAAGTTCATTTTGGTATTCTTTGATGACATCCTTGTCTACAGCAAGACTTTGAGGGACCATTATGTGCACCTGGAGGTAGTGTTGGATCTCTTGCGAACACATCACTTGGTGGCCAGAGCTACCAAATGTTTTTTCTGTCATACACAGGTGGAATACTTAGGACACATCATTACTGACCAGGGCGTGGCGACAGATCCTCTAAAAATTCAAGCCATTGTGGACTGGCCTATACCTCAAAACTTGAAACAGCTGAGGGGTTTTCTAGGACTAACGGGGTATTATCACAGGTTTGTTAAGGGATATGGAAGCATCAGTAAACCCTTAACCTTACTGCTCAGGAAGGATGCTAAAGGGTGGAATGAAGAAGCTTCTAAGGCATTCAACCAGCTGAAAGGCTTGATGACCAGTGCTCCTGTGTTGGCACTACCTGATTTTTCAAAGGCATTCGTGGTTGAGACTGACGCTTCCTTGACAGGTATAGGGGCCATATTGCTACAAGAAGGCCACCCCATCACGTTCATCAGCAAGTCATTGGGTCCAAAACAACAAATCCTCTTAGTCTATGAAAGAGAAATGCTCGCCATCTTACATGCTGTGACTAAGTGGAAGCATTACTTATAGGGCAGGCATTTCCATATCCGCACCGACCACATCAGCCTCAAATATCTTCTTCACCAAAAAATGATCACTCCAGCTCAACACCTATGGGTAGTCAAGCTACTAGGATATGACTATGACATAGAATACAAACAGGGACGAGAAAATGTGCCAGCTGATGCCTTATCAAGGATTCCCAGTCACGAGCTCTTTGCTTTAACTACATCCACTATATCTACAACATTGATGGAGGAGGTCAGAAGTTCTTATGATACTGATCCAATTATCCAGACTATTCTCAAAGATCTCCAACGTTCTAAGACTTCTCATCCACACTACATTTGGGTTCATGACCATTTAAATAGAAAAGGAAAGGTGGTCGTGGGCAACAACAGGGCATTAAGAAGTCAGATTATCTCCATGTTTCACAACTCAGCTGTGGGGGGCCATTCAGGCATGACGGTGACTTCTAAGACCCTAAGCAACTTATTCTACTGGAAGGGGCAACAAAAACATGTTAGGCAGCATGTGCGAGAATGTGTTGTTTGCCAGAGGAACAAACACGAGAATGTGGCCAGCCCTGGTCTCCTCCAGCCATTGCCTATTCCTATTGCTCCCTTCATTGATATTAGCATGGATTTTGTGGAAGGGCTACCCAAGTCAGAAGGCAAAGATGTGATCATGGTTGTTGTGGACCGTTTTAGTAAGTATGCTCACTGTGTGGCCATCAGCCATCCCTATACAGCACCCACAATTGCTAGAGCATTCATGGATAATATCTATAAATTGCATGGGACACCAGCCACAATTACCAGTGACAGAGACCCAGTGTTCATTAGCAGATTCTGGAGAGAATTGTTCAGCAACCAAGGGGTCAATCTACATCATTCTACAGCCTATCACCCGCAAACAGACGACCAAACTGAAGTGGTAAATAAATGCATTGAACATTATCTACGGTGCATGACTGGGGAGCGTCCAAATCAGTGGGCAAAGTGGCTGCCTTTAGCTGAATGGTGGTATAATACCAACTACCATTCAGCCACCAAGATGACACCATACGAAGTATTATACGGGTTCCCTCCTCCCATACACATTCCCCACTTCTCTAAAGACTCAGCCGTGGCTTCAGTGGATGACTATCTAACAACTAAGGAAGCAGTAATTCAACAAGTCAGGGCACACCTTCAACTCGCACAGAACAGAATGACTACGATTGCAAATAGAAAAAGAAGTGATCGCAGTTTTGAAGTTCAGGATTATGTTTATCTCAAACTTCAACCATACAGACAACAGTCCACATCATTCAGAGCATCTCAAAAATTAGTAGCTAAGTATTACGGGCCATACCAGATAATTGCCAAAGTAGGGGCAGTGGCTTACAAGCTCGAATTGCCCTCCACATCCATGATTCACCCCGTATTCCATGTCTCCCAGCTCAAAAGGCATGTGAGTAATCGGGCAGTGCAACCATCCTTGCCTATTCAGGGTCAGGAACCAGTTTTACAGCCCCAGGCTATATTGGACAGACGAATGATTCGGCAGAACAATCAGGCGATCACCCAAGTCTTAATTCACTGGGGGGGACTACCTCCTGCAGATGCAACTTGGGAGGCTAATGAAGAATTAAAGCTCAGATTTCCACAATTCAACCTTGAGGACAAGGTTGGTTTCGAGGGGAAGCAATTGTTACAAGCTGAAGACAAGAAAGAAGAAAATGGCGGGCTTTAATAAAAAATAAGCGGCATCACCAATTACTTAAACGCATCGTTTCATTTATATTAATAATCACTGTTTAGTTAAGTCATTACGCATCGTTTTGTTAAGGAAACCATTCTGTTACAGAAAGGGAATCGTTACCAACAATATAAAGGAATGTAACAGTCTGCATGAAAGGGGCAGAAAATACAATGAAATATGACTGAATTCCTGAAATTAAGGAACTCCCTCAACACGCATTTTCCTATCCTTTATCATCTTCCTCCTCCATGGCTGAGCAGTAACACTGACTGCACCCATTCTACAGCTTTTGAGAATACACTGAAACCTGTTCTGCAGCATCCGATACAAATTGGTTCATTACTTGTTTCGCCCGTAACAGAGACTCTTTGTATCAGTAATTGCAAGAACCTTGAAGATTTCTTCGAAGAGAATGCGACTGCGACCGAGATGGTCAATTATGAACTTCCCAATTTGAAGTTCTTTCCCTTGAAATGCCTGCCTAAAATTGTCAGCATTGATAAGATTGTGGAATTGGCTTTATCCTCGATAGAGGAAGTTTATACTATCCATTGTATAAGCGTAAAATCTCTTCTAGGAGCCTTGTCAACGCACCAAGATTAATGATCATTACAGGTAAAAAAAAATGGTGGGATGAAGAACTACAATGGGAGGATTACACAATCAAGCAACAACTTCAGCCTCTTTTCAAAGTATGTCTTGATGCTGAATGTATTTCTTTCAGAAACATCAAAGATCGGAATCTGGGGTAAACAAAGATCGAAATCTGCTTATGTTTTCTCTGTCTTCTGTTCTTTTGCCTTTTGTGTTTGGCTGCAGAGAATGAATTTGTTGCATTGTACTGTTCAAATACTGAGACTAATAAATAATTTTTTCTCTTCCAGGAAAAAAACTCCACAAATACTTATGGTGGAAATGGCACATCAATTATTTGGCATCACACCAACATTGCATATTCAAGAAAAAACGAGGAGAAGAAAATTCAGATGCTGTGCATTTGGTGTTAGAGCTTGTGTGGCAATGTGGTAGTGGTTACTTTTCAAATAACTTTTTGTGACGAAATGCATGCTAATGATGTGTTTTTATTTTTTAAAAATTATTTTTAATATCAGCACATCAAAACGATTTAAAAAGTACAAACCATATTAAATTTTAGCAAAAAAAAAAACTTTTGAATTTTTTGGGAACACGGTTTCAACTGCGTTCCCAAACGCTACCCTAGTCTTTATGCAATGCAATTTTTTAAAGTTTTTTTAACTTTGAGATTTATTAAAATATATTTTTTATTTTAAATATTAATATATTAAAATTATTTTAAAATACTATAAAAATAATATTAATTTAATTATTTTCAAGAAAAACACACTTTTAAAACGTAGTTTGAAATATACTCTTATGTATTTGAAAATAAGATTAGTCACTGTTTTAATTTTTTTATTTAAAATATTTTTTAAAATATTTTTGGATTGTTTTAATGTATTATTATTAAAAATAAATTTTTAAAAATAAAAAAATATTACTTAAATAAATTTTTAAATAAAAATTAACCGTTATTATTGTAATGATTGTAAGTACATAGATAACAGTAATTTATTTGACATTATCAAATTTTATGAAGTGAGTATTTAGTTGAGTAATTAGCAGGGTTGTAATTTTTTTTTAATTATATTTTATTTAAAAAATATTAAATTAATATTTTTTAAAAAAATTTAGATAACTTTGATAAGTTATTGTTAAAAATATAAAAATAATTTTAATATAATTTTTAAACTTAATAAATCTTGATTTTTATAAAAAAAAATTTAAAGATATAATAGATCAAGCTTGTAGTTCAGGTTTTATTTTACCATAACCTCGATGGTTTATTTTGAAAAATATTCAATATTTCTGACTGGGACACCAAATCCTTTCGAGGATTCCCTGGGGACTGTATGAGTTACTCAGAGCCCAAAATCCTTAATGACACAGAACAGCGTTTTCCAAATTCAAAGTAGCATAGAGAACTCATGTCTTTCTCTCCTTCCTCCTCCTCCTCCTCCTCTTCTGTTCAAACTCTACTCAAAAGTGGGTTCTCTCCAACTCTCAAATCCATCAACCAATTTCTCCACTTTCTCTCAAAATCCCACAAATACGAATTGATCACTCACTTTTTCTGTCAAATTAATCGAAACAAGATCAAATGCAACCGCCAAACTCATTCACTTTTCACCTGTGCTCTCCTCAAACTCGACAAATTTGAAGAAGCAGAGCATTTTATGAAGACCCAGATGGAGAAATCTTTAAAAGTTTCAGGATTTGGCGTTTGGGATTCTTTAATTCGAGGTTTTAGTGTCAATAAAAAGGACCCGGAGAAGGGTTTGTCGATACTAAAAGATTGCTTGAGGAATTATGGTATTTTGCCTTCTTCTTTTACTTTTTGTTCAATGATTCATAGTTTTAGTTATAAAAGAAATATGAGTGGAGCAATTGAGGTGTTAGAGTTAATGAAGGATGAGAAAGTTAGATACCCTTTTAATAATTTTGTTTGTAGTTCAATCATTTATGGGTTTTGTAAGATAGGAAAGCCAGAACTTGCTATTGGGTTTTTTGAAAATGCTGTAAAAGTTGGAGCTTTAAGGCCCAATGTTGTGACATATACTACACTTGTGAGTGCACTTTGTATGTTAGGTAGAGTTAGTGAGGTCTGTGATTTGGTTTGTAGGATGGAGAAGGAAGGACTGGCATTTGATGTTGTCTTTTATAGCAATTGGATTTGTGGGTATTTTAGGGAAGGGATGTTAATGGAAGCGTTACGAAAGCATGGGGAAATGGTGGAAAAAGGAATAAATCTGGATATGGTAAGCTATACTGTACTCATTGATGGTTTTTCCAAGGGAGGGAATGTGGAGAAGGCGGTTGGTTTTCTAGACAAGATGATTGAAAATGGGTCAAGACCCAATTTGGTTACCTATACTTCAATTGTGATGGGGTTTTGCCAGAAAGGAAAAATGGATGAGGCGTTTGCAGCATTTAAGATGGTTGAAGATATGGGAATGGAAGTGGATGAGTTCATTTATGCTGTTTTGATTGAAGGGTTTTGTAGGGAAGGAGACTTTGATCGTGTTTATCAGTTGCTTCAGGACATGGAGCTTAAGAGGATTAGTCCAAGCATTGTTACTTATAATACTTTGATCAATGGGTTGTGCAAGAGTGGGAGGACACTAGAAGCAGATGAAGTCTCAAAAAGGATACAAGGAGATGTAGTTACATACAGTACATTGTTACGTGGGTACACAGAGGAAGAGAACAGTGCAGGGATTTTGGAAATTAAAAGGAGGTGGGAAGAAGCTGGAGTTTGCATGGATATTGTAATGTGTAACATACTTATCAAAGCACTTTTTATGGTTGGTGCATTTGAAGATGTGTATGCACTGTACAAAGGAATGAAAGAAATGGATTTGGTTGCAGATTCAGTTACTTATTGTACATTGATCGATGGATATTGTAAATTCAGTAGAGTTGATGAAGCACTTGAGATATTTGATGAGTTTAGGAAGACGTTAGCTTCTTCAGTTGCATGTTACAATTGTATGATTAATGGACTGTGCAAGAATGGTATGGTGGATGTGGCCACAGAGGTATTCATTGAACTCAGTGAGAAAGGTTTGACTTTTGATGTGGGCATCTATATGACTTTAATCAAGGCAATAGCTAAAGCAGAAAGCATGGAGGGAGTTTTGAATCTAATTTATAGAATTGAGAATCTGGGATTGGACATGTATGACACTATATGCAATGACACAATCAGTTTTCTGTGCAAGCAGAAATTTCCCCTGGCCGCAACTGAAGTGTGCATGGTGCTCAGGAAGAATCAGTTGATTGTTACATGTAAGTCTTACTATTCAATTTTGAAAGGGCTTATTGATGATGGAAAAATATGGCTGAGTAAGCTCTTAATAGGAAGTTTTATGAAAGATTATGGCATTGCAGAACCTAAATTAAGTAAGATACTGCTGCATTACCTCAGTCTGAAAGACATTAACAGTGCACTTTGTTTTCTGAGTAAGATGAAGGAGAATGATTCATCTGTCACTTTTCCTGTTTTTGCTTTAAAAGTACTAATGAAAACTGGTAGATTTTTGGCTGCCTATGAACTTGTCATGGGAGCTAAACATAATCTACCAGTTGTGGATGTGGTTGATTACTCTATCATTGTTGATGGCCTTTGCAAAGGAGGGTATCCTGTCAAGGCTTTAGATCTCTGTGCTTTTGTTGAAAAGATGGGTGTAATTTTTAACATAATAACTTATAATTCAGTCATAAACGGACTGTGCCGACAAGGTTGTCTTGTTGAAGCATTTCGGCTATTCGATTCATTAGAGAAAATAAACTTGATTCCCTCAGAAATAACATATGCGACACTCATTGACAACTTATGTAAAGAAGGATATTTGGTGGATGCCAAGAAATTACTTAAGAGGATGCTCCTCAAGGGCTATAAAGGAAACACACGCATCTATAACTCATTCATTCACGGTTACTGCAAGTTTGGACAACTAGAGGAAGCCTTGATGATTCTGGATCATATGGAGATCAAATACCTTGTTCCTGATGAATTTACTGTCAGTTCTGTGATTTATGGTTTTTGTCAAAAGGGTGACATGGAAAGGGCTCTAGGATTTTATTTTGAACACAAGGGGAAAGGTATATCCCCTGATTTCTTGGGTTTTCTGCGTTTGATAAGAGGCCTTTGTGCAAAGGGGAGGATGGAAGAGGCCAGGAGCATTTTAAGAGAAATGCTTCAGTCACAATCTGTTAAGGAGCTGATAAACAGAGTCAACACAGAGGTAGAAACAGAATCAATAGAAAGTATTCTTGTCTTTTTATGTGAGCAGGGAAGTATCAAGGAAGCAGTTACTGTACTTAGCGAAGTTGGCTCTGTGTTTTTTCCTGTTGAAAAGTGGTTTGGCCCTTTTCATGAATCTCAAGAACTTCTGCCACTTTCAGAGTTGAATGGTTTTAGTAGTGTTTCTTCCAGCACTGTATCTTCTTGTGAAAGAAATGATTTGGATTTGGCATCTGTGAATAAAGTAGATAACATGGTGGAGAACCCTGGTGATTTGAAGGGGATTTCTCAACGTAATTTCTTTGACTCTTATTACTCTCTTATCGCACCACT
Source organism: Populus alba x Populus glandulosa (assembly GCA_033617975.1). Classification (NCBI taxonomy): domain Eukaryota; kingdom Viridiplantae; phylum Streptophyta; class Magnoliopsida; order Malpighiales; family Salicaceae; genus Populus; species Populus alba x Populus glandulosa. Next base: position 13,594,550 of record CM066160.1, read on the forward strand.
CTGCTTGAAAGGGGAGCTACGGGAGGCTAATATATTAGCAAAGGAGATGCTTGCTAGTTTGGATGGAGATTGTTAATGGGTTACACATTGTTTGGTTCTACCACGTTCACAGTTTCTTCCTCCCATGCAGAACATGTAACCTCCCTATTACAAATTTCAGGTGCATCAAACTCATTTTTGCTTGTTTATGGTCTTTAAACTGAGATAATGTTATTCAGTATTGTGGTCTACGCTAAATAATCCTGCAAAGAGCAGTTTAACACAATAATGATGCTAGAATTTAAATATGTGATGTAGTGGATAAGATGGTGTCTTAATTAATGGTTTGACTTGGTCATATGTGTTTTCAGAATAAATGAGTCAAAACTTTGAAATAGTATCTTAGGAAAGTTAAACTATGCGTATGAGATTATTGGTTTCAAGAGGTCAAGGAAATAGAAATCTTGCAAGCACCAAAGACTAAGGCTATATAAGGAGTCTTGTAGTGTAGATGTCACATCATGTTATTTTATATTTTTAATGAATTATCTTTTATGGCTGTTTAGGTTGAGTTTGGCTCCCTTCTATCCATTTATGGTTTGCTTCTTCTTCTTCTTTTTTCCGCGGGTGTGGATTTGAATATTTATGTTTCTTCTCTCCTCCCATCGTATCAGTAAGTCTTATCTTCTGTTATAAAAGGCATTCCAATAAAGTCAACATTAAAGTGTTTTTGAACTTGATGCATCTGGGTTGCTCGGAAGATTATACAAGGTTGAAGTCTAATTCATCTTGTGAAATTCAACGAGATCAGCCTACTAGCACATATTTTTTATTGGAAACCAAATGTTTTAAATTTTGGGTTTTGCATGTCCCATTTGTAAGCTTTTGATATTTTCAGCTACGTCCTTGTGGTATAGTCCACCATACATAACATGAGGAACCCATTTCTTTGGCTTGAGGCATTTGAAGGAGCCAACTTCTATCTTGAGTTGCTTATATATATATATATAACTACCTCTTGCAATCCTTTCATAGCTGCACTTGGCTGGGTTTGGCTTTCCACCATCCCCTCCCTTCGACTCTCTGTCACCTTAAGTCATAATATTGTGAAGATTGTCGTTCTCTTTTTGTTACAATTGTTTCAAAACTTTCCTGTTTCTTTTTTCATTTATGCTCTTTAAAGATAAGCTTTCTGGTGTGAAATCAAATTAATAATACAAGGTATTAGAACTCATTTAAGTTGTTCTGCTTTTGGGAACAATTTAGGAGTTAAACTGAAACAATGTATATGAAATATTAAATGAGAATACTTCAGAGCAGACAAATGACAGGCTGTGAATGGTCTTATGGTCTAATAAAATGCCTCATTTTTCTGGCCGTGAAACTGTGGTTTCAGGGGTTTAGTAAGCATAATGGACAAGCATTTACTTTATATTTTTGAAGGAAGAAACGAATACTGGGTGCTTTTAAAAGTTGCTTCCAAGGATGTAGGTTTGTAAATACTTTTCCGCCAAATTCCCTAAGCATGTAAGCATTCTTTCATCCATTTCAAGATCCAGATGGATCGTAGCACCTCCTTCTGCTTCTTTTTCTTCACATGCTTTCCCTTGCGTATCCAAACAGAAATAAATTTGACAATGATGAAAATGATCTCATTTTAAACATCTCCCTCCTCCTCCTCCTCCTCCTTTTCTTTTTTATGTAATTTCCGTTTCATCTTTTTCATATGGTTATTCATTCAGCTTCATAATAAGACCTTCACCTGAACAGCATCATCCACAAGTAAAATATTCACTTTTATCATTGGGATATGATTTGGTTCCCTTATCTTGTTTAGCTGGTGCATCAAATTTATCCTCATAATCTGTTAATGACTAGAACCATTTACATTGATACAGGGAATGGGGAGGCTAGGAAATTGAATGAATGAAGCAGCATCACTCTCTTCAGCAATCTCATATTGTTTAAGGTAAATTTTAAAATTCTTGATGTTTTTATATTCTCCTCTGTTTTGTCTTTCCTTAATTTTGGTCTTGAATTGTTAATTTAGAGTTTTCTTTTTTTGTTATTTTAGGATGTCTTGATGGGATTGCTTTTCGTTGAGGTGATTCTGGGAGCCTGGACTTCATGATCTGGAATGGTTCAACAGTGCTTGCATGAGCTGAAGATGGATTTTATACAGGCGTAGCAGGGATCTTTCCTATTTCATTGGCCCTATCTGTCCTAATTGCCATGGAGACCATAGTGCCTGTCAATCCAACATGCTTGGGGTTTTGAATTTTATCATTTCGCATCTTATGATGAAAATCAGCAGGGTTTAGGTTCTCTCTATAACTTGCATTCTTCTATCGCTGTAATGTAACCTCCTTTTTTATGGTTTTTCTTGGTGGCGTTGCCTCTAGCGTCCAAAATTGCTAGATAGAATCGGAGAGGGTTCTGCTCTTACACTCGTGATGGTTTGTGAAAATTGGCAGGGACACTCCAATGTTTCTTCTGCGAAGCAAGGATGAGTCGTATAAAAAGATGCATTGCATGAGGGGATAATGAGATGTTATTCCGATCCACACAGCAGGGTGTCTAGCAACAAAGTTTGGATATTTAGGCGTCTGAGTTGGCTGCTAGCACAACAAGGCGGTGCCTTTCTGCATGGCGTCTTCTGGCAATGTTTCTGTGTTGGTTTTCCAGGAATGTAATCTTCTGCATTCAATATCAGAAATATATTCTTGTGATCATAGTTCCGAAACCTGGCCAGATCAGATAATTTAAATAATAGTTTTTGTGATCATAGTTCGGCATTCAATATCAGATAATGTAAATTATAAACCCTAATCAATATATTGTAGTCATTATAGGGATTCTGAAATAAATAGAAAAAAATAAAACTATAAAGTATAATATTGATCAGTTTTCTATTAGAAGTTTGAAAGTGATTAAACTATATTGATTTAACCATCATTGAACTAAATTGGTTTAACCAATATTGAACTGAGTTGCAAAAAACAGGTGTAAATAAGGAATTTTCTTCTAACCATGAAATAATCAAAATATTATTTTTATTTATTTGTTTTATAATTGCCTTTTATATCATGATAAGTTTTTGCTTATCTTATTTGAATAACCACTACTCGAATGATTTTAAGCATCCCTATATTGAATCACTATGTTACCCAAAGATTTAACTATAAAAGATCAAAAACAGGCTAACCATAATTATAGTTTATTTCTGTTGTAACTAAAGATGTGGCTAAATTGTTATGTAATGAAAGTTAATCATGCCATTCTAGATCCTAGAAGCAAGTCATTTTAGGTTATAATAACCATGTCATAATAAGATTGGTTTTTATGACATGTTTAATGACATAATTGACTTTTATAACCTATAATTAAATGACTTATTTCCATGATATGGTTGGCTTTTATGACATGATTGGTTTTTATGGCCTAAAATATCTAAGTGAAGCTCTATTTGATTAATGATTAATCTAGAATTTGCATGGTGACTAGGTGTATTTATACACCTAGTCCATGAGATTTTCTTGTGAAGAAAAAAAATGTATTATTAAGGAAAAAATTAATATGTTATCATTGATTAGTCATGATAATTACGTGTCATTCTATAATTGTTGTGTCATACATATTAGTGATGGAAATGACGTTTGCTATTCATAGTGCTAGGTGAAAGAAATAACTTGCTCATTATGAAATTTTATACAGCTCAATTGGACCTGGTGTCTATGATATATCATATAAAGAGCGCGCATGAAAAAATATAATGAATAGTGTCTTAGTTATAATACCGAAAAAGGCTTAGCAGGTAAACCTTGTAACCTACTAATATAGGGTTTGGCTTGCACAAGATCACTGAAAAAACTGGAGGATTTTTTTAAATCATATTATCTTAGGGTTTTTCTCTACTATTTCAAGCATTTTTTTTTTAAAAAAAAAAACTTGAATTAACTTGTATTAACTGGCCCATTTCTTATTCCAAACCTTAGATCATACTGATTTTTAGGTCAGGGCATTTAACTATTAACTATGATTATGGTAAATGCAAAGATTTTTTTCCAATAAAGTCACCAATTAGAAGGGTACAAATAGACATTCCAGATTGCTTTGTTTTTCTTGATAATATGAGAAAGGAGTCCAGGTGAGGAAATGGTATCAACTCCCCATTGAGCCTATTGACAAATCAGACCCCTCAAAAGCCGAGGGATCTCCTCTTCACTGTGCAACTCAGCTCCTTCCTCGTCAAGATCAATTCAAATGCAGACAGGTGTTGTCTCTCAGGTTTTTACCACAGCATTATTCAAATGTAATGCCATATAGAAGCATTTACAAAGACAGGCATCCAAATTCAACAAGCCATGGTGAGAGGTCCTAGAATTTGGAAACTTTGAAGAAAAGAAACTCTTTCAATTCAAATGGAAAGCAGGAAAATTGGGAATTTTAAGCTGATATAATTTCCTGTCTCTTAAAAAAAAAAACAAATTTAAAGGAATTTTGTTTCTAAGCTTCTGACAAATTTTCAAATGAGTTGTACAAAGTTTTGTCTTTGAAAGTTCGCAATTTTATTTTATTTTTTTTATTTTTACAAAACATCCAACCATTAAATGCACTAAAAGAAATCCCTCAAAATTCACTATACCAAAGGAGAACACTAATGGCCCAAAATGAAGGGAAAAAATGGATAACAAATCACCCACTCCTGTGGAAGGCGGCAACACTAGCTAACTGTTGGCCTCCATCCCATCTAAAGTCATCCTAACTGCTCTCCAAGTTGCCCTTGCACACAAGAATTGTGCTAGAGGAACGGAACATTCACACCTTGATGACACAACATTTACAAATTTGTAACTTGGAAGGTTCGATGGGAAACCAAGATGGTGGGTGGTCGAAAGCAACAGACGGTTCGACCAAAGAATTTGAAGTGTTAAAACTATCTCACTCAAAGTGCTGTGTAGCTCGAGAAAAGCTGCAACAAATCATCAATAGTTTCTTTGTGGAATTTCCTCGCAAACAAGTAACATGGTCGTGTGATACCATTCCAAAGGCAAGGCTGCACCTGCACTTCCTTCTACAAAAAGCACAAGGGAAGGGAGAAACAAAGACGTCAGCCAACAACTCATGAAAGAATCCAGTACCTAAATAGCCTTGAAAAAATTGTACCTTTTCATCACTTGTCACATGAATACTCAAATCGATTGACTGTGTAAAGATAAAAACATTCATATGGTTACGATCAAGTCCCGTATGAATAACACAACATGGTTCAACAAAAAACATCCATAAGACATTAACTACAAATATAACAGGAACAACCAGTCCACCTTTAAACATATTGGCATGCCAACCTACATAAAGGCCAGTAAATGATTCAATTCATTTGTGATGACCAATCATACCGTGTTACATTGTCATACAAAGGGGAAGCAAGGGAATAGTTACTAAAATGATTGGCTATCTGGGATGAAGAATTGGGTATTTGATGGATGTTAGTAAACTCCAATCACTTCCATTCAGCTGTATCTACAAAGAACTTTAAACTACTATGCCAGTGATAAACCAAACTCTCACTAAAAACACCAATGGCAGTACCTATTCGAAAAGATACTCTTAAATATGAAGAAAGACCTACCGTGATATTCCTCAGAAGGTCATAAGTTACATCCTGAGACCTATACAATTTTGGATGCCACTTTCTCTCAGACCAGTCAACATGTGTTACTGACCAGTTTGCTATTCCACCTGGATCAACTATCTGAATTCATATATAAAAAAGAATGTCATAATGAGGAACCAGGATATGGAAGGTCAAGTTAATGGAATATTGAGGAAGATTCTCACATGGAAGAAGGTTGGCAAATAATGTTCATCAGCAATGCAATTTTTCCCTTCCAAGCCAGGCTGAAATTATGTAAAAAATCCATGTCAATATCATAATCAGAACAAAATCTAGAAACTCCATAATGTACAAAGTCCCACAAGCAAGCATGTTGTCATGAAATATTTAAAAATGGTCACACAGTTATCAAATGCAAGATAAAAGACAATTTGTTGTGGCATGTGCTTGAACTTAAAACATGGAAGAAGGGTCCAGAGTTAAGCTGAATGAGATTGAATATCAAACAATTTTTTAATTTAGATCATCCCGCCATCCAGTAATGACATCATATTGTTCCCTGCTGTGGGAATCTGATATGGTTCCAGGAGGAAAACACAAGTTGGATGCAAAACGTACAAAATATTTTGTTGGTGAAAGAGATGCAGACAGTCTGGTTGTAATAGGTTTTCAAATTTCAATCCAAGTAAAAAACAAGAAAAGAACAAAAAAACAAAAAAACAAAAAAGGAATAAAACAAAGAAAGAAAAGGACAAATAATTAAGAAATTATAAAGAAAGAACAAATGAATCTTCAAATAAAAAAAACAGAGCATGCAGCGATCATGAACAAATAAAGAATCCTTTATTCTGATTATTATTCCTAATATTAGAGTTGTATGACCAAGTGTGAATGATATAAAAAAAATGTTCTCTGGATGGAGGTCAGACGAATCAAACAAAATTTAGGAAGATCTCTAAGGAAAAATTCCCTAAAATCTCAAATACTGTTTTGTTCCAATGTGAGAATCAAGAGCTAAGTGTGTATTCAGCAAACCAAATTCTTGCACTACACTCAGAAGAGACAACGTGTACCATGAAGAAAATAAAACAATCATATACATATATGCAACTCTGTGGCTGTTGGAATAATCCAAAACCCATATACAACAGATTAAACACCTATTACAAAACCATAACTTATGTCAGAATTCAGGAGAAAATACCTTGCAGTAATCACGGAATTTTGAATAGTAAAGGCTGTCAGCCAAAACCATCACAGCATGTTGTCGCTTCATTGAGAACCACTGCATAAAAGTTCATTCATTAAAAACTGTGAAAATAAACTGACAGAATTTGAATCGATGTGCTCTCTATGTTGACGTATCTATCTACACCAAAAGCTCCATTGTAAACATGACAACATATCTAGAAGTCACACTAATATGCCTCTATGCCTGACGGTAAGATATTACATCAAGAACCCACGTTCAAGGGTAAATAGCCAAAAGCTTAGCATGATCATAACTAGTAGGAATTACAATAGACATTTACTTCTGGCCTTCTAATGGTATTGCATGTTCATGCAGCCAATAATGAAAAATATGAAATAATTCACTGCATTATTTTCTTTAGTTGCTCCTGGGAGAACAAAAAGGGTTGCCATAAAAAATATAGCCATATGGTCAAATTGGCTTGGAGGAAGCATACCTGTGCACCCTTACTAAAGTCTTTCATCTCAACTTCAGGTAACATGTGCTCTGAATACCTGCCATTCCCATGTGGGCCAGGATCGTAAAAGCTGAAAACAAAAGGGCACATCCATCAGGAAGGGGAAAAAAGGATCAATTTGAAATATAAGGTTCTTCAAGTTTACTCCATTTCAGTAGTGATTGATCTATGACAGTCCAAACAAACATCATTTCTATAATCATAGTAGCCAACTGGAGAACCTTACACAAGTACCATAAGGTCACCGCCATGTATGAGAACAGTGCTTACCGATCAACATAGCTTATATTTGTAAACATGAGATAGTTGTAGATGTAGTCAAACTTGTACAATGGCACACAACTGCAATGTCAGATAAGATTTGATCATTCAGTCAGGGCAGTCAAAATTATATCAAATTCAGGTTATTTTCAAGATTGAATGGGTAAAAGCTACAGGAAGATATAATGTGATACCTATCAGAAAGTAACACAAAGTGTTGGTTATCAGGGTCTCTAAGAGCATTTGCCAATAGGCGTCTCTCTGCATCAATCATCGAAATTTTCCCCCATATCACCTGCAAAAAAATTCCCCGAGCCAGAATTTATTAGCTGTTCACCAGATACAAACTCATTTAGTAATTGGAGTGATATGTGATCTGTTTTTCGGTCAATGAACATACACTAAAAATATAGCTTTCAGTATGTCTAATAACATGAGATAATTCTACCATTCATCACATAGTTTATAGTGCATGCTACAGGTGTCCCATTACTCATTACAAGGGTAGCATTAACATGATCTCTACATCATATATGGTTAAATTAACTAGTTTTACCAACTCTTTGGAGATTAAGCATGGATTTGGGAAATCAATATCTGCAGTACCGTGATGATTTTGATGCAGATAACATCCATCCTTTACCAATAGTCTGTCAGAAAGTTTAAATTTTCCCACTCTCAGAACAACTATTGATTGGTCAAAATTTGTTCCACATCTTCAGATATAGCAAACAAGATAGTTTTTACAAGATTTATGCAGATGTTTTGGTTCATTATCATTAAAGAGTGCTGACTCCAGAACAGAGGGACAATTGAAGAAGGCATCAGGTCACCACTGATTCATCTTTCAATGGCTGACATTTGACATTATCAGCAGAGCAGGGGAAATGGTCAATCAGGAAAAGGAAAGTGGACAGCTTATAGAAGGAACAGGACTCCAAGAGCACCAAGGCATCATCCCAAAAGAATATCCCGAATGGGTGGATTAAAAGAAGCCAAATCCTATTAACTCATCTAGCATGTCCTTTCTTACAAGCTCCAGATACAACATATGTGATTGACAAGGCAAGTTTGTTTGAGAAATCATTGGCCAGCCATCTATTCTTAACAATGGGAAACCCAAACCTAGAAAATAACTAATCACCCTGTTAATTTGAAAGCAGAGCAAGCACCAGAAACCAAGAGACTATGTGTAACCAAAAAATAATGAAGAAACTTAGAGGCCTGCAAAGCCCTGAAACAAATGCAGCAAATAGGGGAAAAGTAGAAAGGCAATAAGATATTCTTTTAAACATACATCCAAAAGTGTGAAAAATCAAAGTAAAACAATAATAGATTAAATATATGAAAATCCGAAAAGGCACATCACATTGACATTAAATTTACAAACCTGGTCACTGTGTATATCTTGATTAACAAAGTAACGGCTCACATGAACTGGTTTTTCCTTGGATGCATGCACATAAACAGAGAATCTATCCTCGTGACCCTGGCAGACAAGATAAATTTGTTTCAGCTACAGGTACTTTTATAACAAGATTAGAGTCTACCAGAACATACAACAAAAAGGAAATCTGTCAGCAAACATCAGCAGTTTTGACATTGATTACAGCATATTAACATCCCATAACCTAACACCTAAACTGCACAATGACATCGTTTACATAGCGGAACCACACAGAAATCTGAGTTGGCTAAATCAATTGTGCAAACAGCACCTAAAACCTGTAGTATTTATTGTATATGCATTATGGACCACATAAATCACTAAAAAAGCTTTACTATTTTAGGAACATCAACCGTTACAGTTCAAAACGACATGCAGCTTGACAATATTGACAATGTTTTTCAATTGCAACTTCACTGGAGCATGTTATAACAGTCAATAATGCAATGAATTTTGTGATATTACAATTTCTTTGGGGATAAAAATCATATTTCCAGCTAGGAGTTCTGGAAATGAATCTTTGTAAAATAAGCTTCCAGACAAGATTGTTTGCACTACATTTCAGAGTCCTAGCTTCACGTCTTCAAACATATTATCAGATCTAATACAGAGAAAATGATGACTATATGTATACCTTTTCTCCTCCAAAGATTCTTTTACGTTTTTTTATCCTATGACATGCAAGAAGAATCTTTCCCATGAAACTATCTTAAACAACGTGTTGCATTCATCCCTTCCTATCAAATCATTTAAACATTCATCAAAACCATCTTATCTGTATTAGAATACTGGGAAGAGTCTTCTAGCTAATGCAATGTGCCAATTTCTAGCTTGTCCAATCCAAGACATAGATGGGAAACTAACGATCATCAATCAATATAGAGTTAAAGCCTTATCTATAAATTCAAGATTGGTAGACAGTTTAAATATGTTTACTTATCGAAGATTGTCTGAAACATGAACATGCATAAGCTCCATCTATTCTTGTAAAAATGATAAGCCACAACTAGAAAATGATTTCTTTGATCCAATAACTTTAAAGGCAATAATTGATAATAATTCCACAGAATGTATAGAAAAGATATGAATATTTAACATAAGGTGAGATCAAAGCTTACAGAGAAAAATTTGTCCCAGAGTTTCTCGAAAGGTAATGGGCCAGGAGTCAAAAACATAAAAGCAATTTTAGCGTTCTTTGTTGGAGTAAGAGATGCACTCAAAATTTCCCTAATCACAACACGAGAAGCAATTTCTTCATCTGTAAGTTCCCTTGTAGGAGCAGGCGGAAGCCAATCTGTTAGAACCTGGCATCCTCTTGAAGAAAATACATAACAAGCATTCCTGCTTTGCGGTGGATAGATATAAGCACAAACTAGAAACAGGCTGACCATTGAAACCAAAACAATAATCCATGTTGGCCTCTTCGAAGGAGGGCGGTGGCGAGCTACAGGCAAAATCTGCATATCACCCATGCCTAGACGCCACACTTGAGATGTCTTCATCCACTACAAGCACATCAGAGAAGAAACTCCCAGTGATGCATCACTTTACTCACAGCCACATTTCACCACTCTCTCTCAAACAAGAAATTAGGATTTGAAAGCAAGAAGGGATTCTCCAATCGATTGAAAAAAATCTCCAATAGAGTGCAAAAAATCTGAAGTCAGAAAGTAGAAATTATTAGTTGGTGTAACATAATCCATCAATTAATATTCGACATGTTAAAATACACCTATTTGGATTGCATAACTGATAATCAAGTATAAACCCCGGGAACAAATAAAAGAAGAGGAATAGGTTTGCTTCTTAACAAATGGGGCAGAGACTCTTCAATGCTTTGCAATAACAAAGAGAAAACCATTTTATTTGCAAACACGCCCTCGGAAAACAAAACAAGGAAAAACAGCACAATCATGCCATCATTAACCCAAACTAATCGCCAGAGAAATAATAACACAACCATTAACCAAGCCAAGAAATCGCACAACAAACTCTCAAACATAAGAAATAATGTAGGTGAGGATCTAAGAGTAGGAGGGAAAAAACTAAAAGGAAAAGGGGTATAATGTCAGAAGGCACCTTTATGGTCAAATCAAGCACCAATTAGATGGCACTTAAGAATTTACTTTGCTGATAGCACAAAATCTAAATTCTAAAACTCAAAATCTTTATCCTACCTTTTCTAAGCAAACAAACTGAGCCAAAAAAGGTGAATGCTTATTGAACAATTGAAGATTAAAACCAAACCATGACGAAAGATCAAATAAAAAACAAGATCAAGAAACTTAAAAGGAAAATAAAAAAGCCTAGATGGATACAAACAATTCAAAGTCCTCGAATTGCCCAACTACTAAAACCAAACCCGTATCCCCTGCTTCACCAATAAATTCATATAAAAAACAAACCCCTGGAAAAAGTCAAACCAATCCACAACAATTCTTAAATATCAAAATCTTCACACTTCAATTCCCTCTAACAGTTCCAAAGCAAAACACAAAACCCACGACTCATACAAAATCCAAAACCAAAATGCACACTCAATTGCACTGAAGTCAACCCCTCCCCTTCCTAAATATCAAAATTTTCACACTTCAATTCCCAACCCCTGTTTGGTTCCCAAAAAAATAAAAGAAGCAATCTTTTCTTGCAATAAAATTCAAAAGTACACTGAATTAGCCTTTCACTTGACCAGCCTAAAACACTCACTTAGATCCATGCAACCATACAACAATTCTTAATACCACCACAACCCACAAAAACACAACAAACATAAAAAAAAAAAAAAAAGATTCATTCTTTCCTCTCCTTTCACTTCCTTTTCCTCAACTCTTTCCCTCAAAACCCAAACAACAAACATGAATCAAAACCCCCCCGCCCCCATCAACTAAAAAAACCAATGAATGAGCCAAAAACAATAACAACACCTGATAAAGCTGAACAGAGAAGAAACCAGATCTCAAATTCTCTCAATCAATTCAAAAGCTTGATTCAAAAAGATCAAATATTTCTCCCCTTATTGGCTGTTCAAGATCTGGGGCCACCCAAGAACCACAAAAATAAAATAAAAAACAAAAACACAAAAACCCAGAAAGGAAAACACTTTATATTTACATATATAGCGAGAGGTAAGAGAGTGTTTGTGTCTGTCTAGGTCTTCGTATGATCCGTTTATGTGTGTTGCGTTTTGTTGTGAGTTTCTTCTTCTCTCTGTTCTTTTGCTGGCTCTCTCTCTCTCTCTCTGTCTTAATATATATTTTTGTCTCTCTTACATCCAAAAATGGTAAGCAAATGGAGAAGTCTTCCTATGTGGTATCATCCGGTCGTTATTTAGGGAAGGGCTGGCTCTGTTCCAAACAGAAAAACAGGTAGGAAATTCAAGCCGGCGGATTATTTTTGTTAATTTAGTAGTAATTAAATTGATTAATGATTCATTACGGTTTTCTTAATAGTATGATCATGCTTGCTTTGATTATTGGATGGATGAATTAGGAAAAGAAAAAAGAAAAAGAAAAAAGGAAATGTGTCTTGTTGCATGTTAGGGAGTGACCTCTGGGTGGCCGGTGTTTTGAATTGAGTTGGAAAATTAGGTGTGAAGAGGTACGTTTAATTTGTATACATTAAAACTAATTTAAGATATCATTCATTATAAAATAAAAATAATAATTATGGGGTCAATGTTTTTTTTTTCTTTGCTTTAGTACAAGATATTGACTTTGCAATTTCTTATTGATTTGTTCAAATTTTCATAGATATTTAGGTCTATGGAGGCATAGTTGGAACAATTCAAAGTTTCAAAAAATAAATAAATAAATATATATATATATATATATATACACACACAAACACAATAGTAAACTATAAATTATAATTTATTAGTGGAAATTTCAATTCATTACATAATTTTTTATTTCTTGCTTAATATAATTACGGTTGTTTTTTGAAGTACTTTTCGATTATAAATATATCAAAATTATATATTTTTTATTTTAAAAAAATTATTTTTGATATCAGCGTATCAAATAATTTGAAAATACTAAAAAAATATTAATTTAAAATTAAAAAAAATAAAATTTAAATTTAAATTTTTTAAAAAATACTTTTAAAACACATAAATAAATATTAAAAAACCTTCTATTATTTCATTCTCTTTTTTTTTTTTTTTGGATTTTTATGAGTCCTTGTCCCCTTTTGGGGATTGGTCTTGTTTTTTTAATTCTTATTGTAATTATGATGTGATTTAGAGATATTGACTTTTCTTACCTAATTCCTTGTATTGATGGTTTCAGAACTGTTACCATTAAATCAAACATGTATCCTAAATGGAAGGATCTTGCTTGCTATGATAAAAATATATATAAAAAAATTAATATTTTTTCAAAAAATAAAAAATAAAATCCTTATTAATTGTTTGCCATGTTTTTATTGCCCTACAGCAAATATTACATCTATTCCAAGACCTTTCTCCCCTATATAAATGAATTAAAAATAGAAAAAATGGAGTAATAATTTAATTCCCAATTTTACATGTAATTTTTTTGCAGGCTAGGTTGCATCTGCCAAATGGGTCAAACCAAGCTCTATTTAATTGCTATGCATAGTTTTGTTCAAATTATTTAATTTTCAACTATGTAGGAATGGAAAAGGAAAGGTCTCACATTGATTTGATCGATCTGACTGTTTCTAAGAAATACTCTGCCGCGAACAAGATAATTTTAATAATGGGCATGGAATAGTCATTTAATCCATAATTAGAGTCTTAGAAAAAATAAATTAATTTAACGGTTTTAAACATAACTTTCCCATATCTAATTAATATATAAAAAATTAATTTTTTATATCATTTTAAGATTCAAACCTTCATCAATTTACTAATAATCTACAAAATAAAGTGAAGCAATTAATTTTAGATGTTTACTAATTAATAACAATATAATTCTTTTTTTGGCAATTATTATTGGCTCATGTGATATTTGATAAGGGCTCACACTCAGATGACACATTTCTTCACGTGGAGAGGGTCTGCTGTTGACCTAAACAAACTTAACTATAGGCTCCAACAAATCATGCAAAATAAAATAGGATTCATTGTTTATTTTTCTCTTGAAACTTTGTAACATGGCTCGTGAGCCACAATTATGTGGTCACACTATAAATTAAATATTCAATCATTTTTTAAAACTTAATTACCCTATGAAAAAAAAATATATTTGTCATGTTATCTTATGATCGATGAACAAACTTTCAAATGCTAAGCTTGTATTCATGAACCTGTTTCCCCCCCTCATCCATGCATGATTCGAAGGATCTCGGAGTAAGTAAATCAATAAATAAAACAAATATTTTAATTTTTACTATTGTTTGTTTATAAAATAGTCATTTGCTTCAAGTTCTTTCTCTCTGTTTTGAACAGAATTTTGTTCTAACTCATGGGAAATGATACTGTATTATTGAGGAATTATTTGGCATAAAGACTAGTCAATTCTTCTTCCTTTCTTGTAAAAATAATATATAATAAATTTTAAAGTTATAAATTAACTGGTCAGGTTCTAAATTTGTTCACTAAAAATCATTAATTCGAGTCTTATAAATTTTAAGGTTTATAAAATTAGTTGAGGTAACCAAACATTCATAATAATAATAATAATAAAAAAAAAATATTGTTACTCAATTTCTTAAAAAAATATTCTTAATTTCTAGAAGTAGAACGGTTGATCTCCATGCTTTTATATTATATATATAGAGTTAGTGCTCTGTTGACATGCAAGATCAAATTTGGTGTCTAAGAGTTGATTTTTGGGCGTTGAAAAGTAAACGTGAGACGAGAGAAAAACCTTTTAAAGGATTTTGCATTTGCTTCTAAGGTAATGTAATATACCAAATACAAAGACACAGTCAATGGCGAACAGTTGTTTTTCAATTTATCAGAAGATGACATTGTCCAATTAGCACTTCTCCCTATAATGACGCTTTTTTCTATCTTGTTTTCCCCACTTTCTGGGTATGTAGAGTTTGGAGTTGTTCATGCTTTATATATATATATATATATATATATATATATCGTTGAATGGTGCTAGAATCAAGTGAGAAATGATTTTCTTTCAAATATTAATGCTAATAATTTAATACAGTGACATAAAAATGAATTTTTTTTATATATTCATTCATTTATATAACATTTATTTATGTAATGTTTGATTACTATTTTAAAACGGAAAAAATAAAAATAATAAAAATATAATGGACATATCTTTATGCATTTTTTATTTTCCAAGTACAAAAATTTATTTCAAAACTATTACATATTTATTTTATATTTTTATATTTTTAACCAAATATATTTATAAATTTATTATTTTTGTTTTTTCTATCTTAAAAACAATAATCAAATACTTACATACAAATGACTTACTTATTAGGTGATAAGAAAATCTTAAAAGTAATTCATGAGTACCCTAAACTATTTAAAAAAGAAGAAGAATGAAAAAGTCATTAAGTTTATAATATGGAATGTTAGATCTAACCCATCTGATTTTCTTTTGGGTTTGAATAAAAAAAAACTCCTCATTAGTTTAATGGTTTGCAATAACCAAACCAAAATTAAAAAAAAACCAAAACCAAACCAAAATCGGTTCAAACCGACCACTTTCAGTTCTGTTCCGTTCGGTTTGTTTTTTAGGACAAAACCGGTTCAAAACGTCTGGCTTGATTTTTCAGTTTGACTCGGTTTTTCCCCGATTTGACTCGGTTTTTTCAACTTTTTTTTGTTTGGTTTGGTTCGGTTTTTTAACTTTAGGTTTATAAAATAAAAACCGAACCGAACCGGTTGATTTTTTTAAAATTTTAATCAATTTTTTTCACGGCTCAGTTTTTTTAGTTATTTTTTTCTAGTTTTCTTGGTTTAATTAATTTTTTGTTTTTTTTACTCACTTCTATTTATAATAGAGTGATTGTCTCCAACATGCTCAATCAGATGAATTTTAAATTAAAAAAAAAAAAAACAACCTTGTAATGTTTTCATTGATTTACTAAAAAAATATATTTTATTACTTCTACGTAGATTCTTTTACAGCTTTAATATCTTGGACAAGTTGAATTAAAAAAAATAAATGTAAGGTCAACAGCTCCAAAGAAAACTATATTAAAATTATTGAAAAGGTATGATCCATCTTAGCTTTTTTCCACAAGGAACCTAATTAGCTGTCATGTTTAGTCTCTTGGGACAACCATAAGCTAATCACACCTCTTAATTATATTCTTAAACTCCTTACAGATCTATCCACGTAACCCCATTTGCTTAGTGCCACAATAATTGCCTAGTGTGCCCTAATATTTATAATATTTATAATTAACAGGTTTGTTTACGGCCTCCACATTCTTAACAGGTTTGTTAAATATTTATAATTTAATTATTTGAGATTAAACTGTTTTAATATTGTTGTAAAAGAAAAGGTTTTTAATATTGAATGTAGGGATTTAGGAGAGTAGTTGAGGATTTATTAGCCCTAGATTCAACAAATGTCTCCATGTAAGCTCACGTGTCTCCCTTCCTATTCCTTTTCTTTTATTCCACTCCTAACTACTTTTGTTTGCCATTGATTTTTATAGTACTTTGCACCAAAATAAAACACCTTTTTGGATTAATTTTTATTTTTAGATGTATTTAAAAAATATATTTTATTTAAAAATATCAAATTGATATTTTTTTAGTGCTTTTTAATTATTTAAAATATTAATTTAAAAAATAAAAAAATTATTTAAAAGCATTTTTTAGTAAAAAAATACTTTTGAAAAGTTTTATGCATTACAATATCAAACATATATTTAATAATAGGTAAACTTGCTTCATTTAGTCATTCAAGTTGTTTAAAAATATCAAACCAATCATCTTATTTAACTTTGATAGGTCAAACCTCATATTTTTAATTACAATTTTGTCATCCATCTAGGTGTTTACATGTGAGAGATAAAAAATGAACTTTTGTTGCACAAAGGGACCACATGTGACTCAATTGAAAGTTTGAGGGTTGTAGAGGCTAATTTGATCAAATTATTGGTTAATTACAAGATCTAATTGTGTTTAATTTAATTGACATCTTAGCTACATCATTAACAAGAGATAAAATTGCATTGTAAATTCATTTACAATAAAATTTAGAAACTCTAAAGTCAACTAACATTATATCTAAAGAAACTATGGATGATCATACTTGAGCTTTTATAGCTTAACCCATCAAACCTGCTATTCAAGTCATGAACTCCAATGGATTCATAACTTTGTTTTTTAAAATTACTTTTTACTTGATTATATGATAACAAAAATAAACGTTCATAAAATTAAATATAAACCAAATACCAGAATTTTTATTTGAAACTGAAATAACCTTATATAAAATAAACCAAAATAAATTATAAAGACTAATTTAATATTAACCAAACACTAGAGGATATATTGAAATAAAGCAATAAAAAAATTGAATACAAACATAATGTTAGTGATAAAATTTTAAAAAGAAAGTAAAGGAAAAAAAAGAGGTAAGAAAAAAGAAACCTCCTTCTATATTCATTTAGGTCATTTATATCCTAACCTTTTTAGTATGAAGTATTTTAGCCCTATTGTCAACATCAAAAAATCCATTCATAAGAAAGAATTATTGGAAATGTTGGTTAATTTCTATTGGAGGCAATCGCACTCATTTCATTTATCGCTCTTTAATCTGAAGTCTCTCTCCTCTATCTACTACTTTATGACATGCTCAGGGCCCAAGGTATAAGTACGAGATATAGCCTTCCGGCAACTGAAAAGGATTGTAGTCCAAATTGGTGGACATGATCTGGTTTTTCCCCTGGATTCTCCCTCTCCCTCTCTGTCTATATATACTTATATATGATATGGACCAGTAATTCTATCCTGCATGCACCCGGGGATTGTTCTTACCCTGCGAAAAAAGATTATTGACTGTGTGTCGGCATCGTAAGAAAATTAAGGAAGCTTTTTGATTGGGTAAACAGAGACTATTCCACTAACTGTGTTTGGGAAAACATTGTTCATACAGGCTCATGAACACTGTTCATTGAACAGTGTAGAGAGTTCGTTTTTAAAATCATATAGAAAATAGATTTATTTTCAATTGACATATAAACTAGCGAAGGGTAACATTCAAAAGTAAAAAATCACCATCCCTGATGATGTGGTTTATGTATAAAATACGTTTAGCAACACACAAAAGAATGCATAAAATTAAAATAAACCTTCAGCGAAGATTGAGAACATGGTTCCGAGGTCTGGGCTCAAGGTGCCATCGGCAAGCAATTAGCTCTTGAGAGGCTCGCATGAGAAAACGAAGAGCAAAGTTGAGCCAAGAACGACTTGGCGGAATACTTATTCTAGCATACATATTGCTAGCCTGCCGGCAAATCGTTCTTGGCTCGGTCTCTACTCTTTTGTCTTTTCATGGAAGACACTCAAGATAAGCATCAAGAAGCTTCAACATTGTCCCTAATTAATTACATCTCCTAATGGAACATCTCCAGTACTCTCTTCTTTCTCTACTAGATCTCAATATCAATCTTGTGCAGCATTGTCTACGTATTTATAGCCCAAAATATTCAAGGAATAGGATTGCAAATCTCTATCCAAACCATCACGCCACCTAGCTAAGGGTATCAATGCAACTAGGTCAATTTATTCTCTTGTCATCCAAATTAGCATGAGGCAGATCGATATCATAAGAAGTGGCAATATAATATGTCAACGGGAATTGATTCTTGGACTTCAGATAGAGTGGTATGATAAGGTTCCCTCTCATATGCAAGGCATCTGCATGGCCAGTACTTAGATTAGTTTCATATCCTTTCGTGAGAGTATTTCTCTTACTTTTGTAATTCAGAAGCTTTTCAAGTAGATTTTCTCCCCTAAATCCTCAAATCTTGTGAATTGATATGATTGCGAGCTAGTGCTGGGGGATAGATATTTTGTTCAGTATAATATCATTCACTTTTTTAATTATCTGTATTTTTCAACGTAAAAAAGAGATAATTGGTTGTCAAAATACTTCAAAATCAAATAAAGTCTGAAAGTAAGGGAGTGTCATTTAGGGTACTCGTTCACGGACCTGCATTATTTTAGGCGGCTCGAAATTTCTTCAGCTAAAAGTTAGTTTTATTCTTCGTTAGCATGTGAAAGTCAATTACACAGAAGCTGCGATGCTCATCAGAAAGGATCTTAGTATCGAAACATACAACAAAAACAACGAACACGATCTAACATAGATTTTATTTTTGTCAAAGACAACAACTGTTGGCAATCGGTAAGCTGTTGGTAATAATCATCCATGGCTGGTGGTCGTTGGTAAGCTATTGGTAATAGTTTTTGCGGAAGATTTTTATGTAGCAACAAGTTCTTTCGTCTGAAAAATTATTTTTCTATTGATAAATTAATATTAACAAGATTTTTGATAACTATTTTTCAACCATGAAATTTTATCAACTGATTTTCAAGGAAAAATGTTAATTTGTGGCAAATAAATATAATATTAAAACTTATTCAGGGTTGAAAAAAGAACCTGGGAACCTGTTACGTACAAATTTTCGAACAGATGATTTTTTATTGATAAGTTTGATGGTAATAAACTCTCTTTCATTTTAAAAAAAATTATATTGTTTAATAATTTAGATCTACTCGATAAGCGAATGATAGAGGAAATCTAGTATAAAATAATTAAAGATTATAAGAAATCACATAAAATTATTCAGTTATTCCAAAGTGTCTAATAATACAATATCACTTTCTCTCGATCTATCGTACTAACTTGATACAAGAGAGAATAAGAAAATCTTATTCTTTTCTCTCTGCAACATGCAAGAGAAACCGCTAACCATCTATTCTCGTAGAGAATATATAAGCACTCCTTTGACGCTTATATATCCTAAAATATAGTAACCTTGAGAATTTATATGGGTTAAGGCTATTTGCTTCTCAATTAAGTTAGTTTAGTCAAGTTTTCTAAAGTAGGTTTGTTTTTGAAAAAACATAATTTTTAATTTTTCTTTTATTATAAATTATTATTTTTTAATATTTTTATATCATTTCAATAAAAAATATTTAAAAAAACAACTATCACTACACTACCTAACATCTGAGCAAAGTTACGCACAGTTTCTCACATGGGCTTACATTTTAATCAAATGGGACACAAATGATCCCTCACCGCCTTGTACATTTCTTAGCCTACATAAGAGCTTATTAGAGCCTTAATTCTGCCAAGTCTAAACTCCTCCTTTCCCATAAATGAGGAGCTCTTTCAAGACACTACAATCTGGCCTTCACAACGAGTTACTTGTGGTTTTGATTCATGTTTTATTAGTCTTATAAGTAGTTCAGATCAAGCATTCAAGTATTATTTCAAAATTTGTTGGCAGTTTTTTTTTTTTTTGATCAAATATAAAAATTGTATAGATAAAAAAGAAGCTGGAGACCAGCAATACAAGGAAAAAGGAACGAAGTACCTTTTCTAAAACAAAAGCAAGACAAGCTTGCTGGTTAGAAGGTAAAAGGAAACAAATTCCCTTGTACAAACCATAATCAAAACAAACTTACTAAATAAAAGCAAACTAAGGGAACAGACTTCCTGTATCAATCTAGAATCAAAGGGAACAGACTCCCTCGAACAAATATCAACTACTTACTTGTTGGCAGTTTTATTTTTTTGAAAAGAGAAGGAGAAAGAACAACTCCTGACATATTTTTTAAAGCAAAACGATGTCAAACATAACCTTAAATCTCCCTACTCGTGGCTGGCTTTCTTGGATTAATCTCAAGTTATATATCTCTCAGGAACTTGGTCTTGAAAGTCTAATTAGTTGACTTCAGGGATCCAAGTAGTGTTATTAGAAAGAATCGGATTCGGGTACAGAATTTATTTTATCAACATGAATAGTAAAGCCAAGCATGGTGGCTTTCATTCTTTGTTCTTTTATAGCGAAGCTGTCCTTCGAAAAAATATTATTCTCTTGGTTTTTGGATTCAAAAAGTTTTCCTTCAAAAAAAAAAATGATAACATCATGCATTAGCCGGAATAAAAGAAAAAGGCCAACTCGCTAGAAGGAGGGCTTGAACCTCCGACCTTGTGGTTAACAGCCACACGCTCTAACCAACTGAGCTATTCCAGCTTATTGGTACTTGCTCATTTTTACGTTTATTATATATACATATATTGATATTGTAACAAAAAGATTCGTGTAACTGTTAAGATTATGAGTTTGCGAAGTGAATGTCAAAATATATCTTTTAAATTATTTTAAATAAAATTTTGTATTTTTTTAAAATCCTTTATCTTACTTCCCCTATATTTAATCAAGTCAATTTTTAAACTAATTTAAAATAAAACATAGTTAAAGTTTTAAATTGATTGATAAAGTTTTCAGATCAGAGGAGGTTTAATAGGACTCCTTTTCTTTTATTAATTATTTTGTTTTTTTTTTTTTTGAAAAAAAGTTTATGAGATTTTTTCACACATGTATCAAAAGGCCAGATCTAGAGCCCATGAATATCATATTGGGCCATGGATTTGGGTCTTTGGGCCAATAATTCTTTTTGGTAGTCCAAGTTAAACAAACTCAAGATCTGAGGGCAATGATTTTAGTCTCAGTCTAAGCATACCAGGGAAATCCATTATGGAGGAGGGGAGATGGTGATGGTTGATCATGCCAATCAGAGCCCACCAGCTCGAAAGTGTTAGGATTTTGAAGGCTCTGTGTGTTACTTGTTCTAGGCCAATCAATGGCCCTCTTTGTCTGGCCGACATTGAGTTCTGTAGCCAATAGTGTTGTTTCTATATGTATTAAGATTTATATTTTTTGTGTTTCAAAAGTTTTTTTTTTAAATTAAAATTTTTATTTATTTTAAATTAATTTTTTGATATTTTTAAATCATTTTAATATACTGATGTCAAATATAATTTTAAAAATATAATTTTAATTTATTTCTAAGCGAAAAACATCTTAAAAAATAATCATTATTTAATATAAATTAAAAAATACAAAGCTGCAATTCCACTAATCTATCTATTTCTTAACCTTGTGGTAGTGGGTTCGATTTTTATGTTTAGAAGATCATGTTTTTATGTTTAGAAGATCATGCTTTTCTTTTTAAAACTGAAATTTTCAATGCAAATTCATTTGTTTTTATTAAACAATAGACATGCATGGCATGTCTTGAATTTTGAGATATAAAAGGAGGACTATACAAATTATCAACAACAAGAAGAAATAGGGTGGCATGCTACATAAGGATATCAAGAAATTTTGTGATTATTTATAAGAGGTGCCTTCCACATTTTGATATATTGCTTTTTTAGCAATATTATTTTCCTCCATAGATCATGGATGTTGCTAACAGACATGCTACGGAAGGATATCAATACGAAATTACTTGATTAACATTAATAATATGACAGAAATATAAACAAACACTCCTGTACGAACATATCCAACCTTTTGAGCCTTTTTGCTATAACGAATCCCTAAACAAACCCAAACATCTGTACGTAAGGCTTTTTTTCATTTGTGTTCAATGGATTGAGAGCCAGGAGAGGTGTTATTAAATCCAAGAGTTTAGAACTTTACTTTCAAACTAGGTTTTATTAAACTAGATAGGAGTTAGACCGATTAAACTATATTGATCTATTAGGTCAACATATGGTCTAGTTAAAATCCAAGTGAAACTAGATTTGAAAATAGGTATCTATTCTAAGTTCTGCAGCATTTTGATTAAAGAACTATCATGACTAAAACTCATATGTTTACCGGTTTTTATTAACTAAATAAACTTATGTAAAAAGTTATAATTATTAGTATTAAAATCAAAATACATACATATTGCATATATTTAAATATGTTAAGTGGTTTAATATATTAGATTTTGACTGGGTTGACTAGGTTATAAATTGATTTATTTGATTAATCATGTTTGATTGAGTGAACTCTCTCTTAAGTTTTTTAAAACTTGAATCAAGTTTTAATAATGCTGATTAAAACAAATTAACTTATCAATCTTAAATCTAATTTAATAATGCTGATTAAAACAAACAACATTGTAGAAAAAATAATTGATTTTCATAAAAGCAATTAACCAAAAACTTGTATTCTTCTTATGAAGTTACCCCGTGTCAGTTTTTTTTAATGGAAAAACATGAATAAAAGGGTAATGATAGGAAGCTTACTTTGCATGACAATTATGGATACATAAGTCTTGCTATTTTCTTTATGGAAATGAACAATAAAGGATATTTTTTTTTTCTTTATGCAATTAAGGATAATATTTTTAAAATACTTCTTGTTATTGTCATGATAATAAGTCTCTTTTTTTTTTCTATAGTTCTTATCAGTTTATTTTTTGTAACACAGTCAACACGTAAGATGGATAGGAATTTACAGTGTAAAATAGGTTTGTGAGATAATTACTATTTGTATTTTTTTTCACAATATAGGCCAGTGGGATGGTCCATGAAACCATTGCTATCAAGCGTTTTTTGTTTTTTCTACGAGACAGGCTCATGAGATCATTGCCCCGTAAGCTTGAGAAGGGGTAATATGCTTTAATTTCAACATTAGTAAACTCATGATATCTTTCATTTTATATATATTAAAAGTAAATATTAAAACCTATTATATTAGTTAGTTATAATTATTCTAACTAATTCATATTTATTTTGGTATTGATGTCTCCATCCATTTACAACTGGAGAAAAGAACATCACCTGCTTTTATTATCTTTTCTTGCCTAGAAGATAAAGCATGTGAACATTCAGAGCTATTCAAGTGCCACCCATTTTAGTAGATTTTTTTATTAATATTATTATATCAATTAAATTTTTTTTTCTTGTTTTCTTTGATAGTGTGACTTTGATCAAATGAAATTGAGTTTAGGTTTTCCTCCAGAATAAATAATTGTTTTGATGAATAAATAATTATCTCTCCATCAAATTTTTGCCCCACCACTTTGGTGGCTAGTGTAGAGACAAATTTGGTCTATCTTTTGGTTTCTAATTAATTCCACAGCTTTGGTTGATTTATTTTCAATCATTCTTCAAATATCTTCGTTTCTTCATAGACTTTTTTTGGATATGCCCCGGTTGGTACTGTGTTTCAAATAAAAATCAGATAAAATTTAATTTTTTTATTTAAAATTATTTTTATATATGTTTATTGAATTTTTTAATATACTGATATTAAAAGTATTTTATAAAAAAATAAAAAATATATTATTTTAATTTATTTTAAAATATAAATACTTCAACAAATAATTATTATCCAACTTTAAATCTAACTTGAATTCAGCTTGTCATTGTTAACTATTTTATTTTCACTATAATTAATTGCTTTATCACGTTGACGCCAGCAATCAACAACTATCTTACATTCCCTCGGCATCGAATTCCATGTCTTTGCAAAATATCAAAATCTCCAATGCCTCTCTAGCAATAATTAATTTTATTTCCCCCCCAAATATTTATCAAAATAATTAATTTATCCACAAAAAAAAAAAAACAAATAGATCCAACTACCATACCATTCCATAATTAATTTTTTTTAATAAATAACTTTTGAATCATCAAAACATAAAAATGGCGAAGAAAATAAAGAATAATCAAAGTGGTGGATAGGAATGTAATCAACCACATTTATCAAAATAATTAATTTAATCACATCCTTTCAAGCTAAACTAGATTTTAATAATTGGTTGGTACTGTGTTCCAAATAAAAAAAGAACAAAAAATTGATTTTTTTATTTAAAATTATTTTTAATTTTTTTGATATGGTGATATTAAAAATAATTTTATGTTGAAATTTATTTTAATAACATTGATTGAATCCACAATTAAAGAAGTAACATTGATATGGTCGTAAGGCCCTTGCTATCAAGAGTTTTTTCTAGGAGATGAGATAAGTCTGTAAGACCATATTGCCCTATAAGCTTAAGAAGGGATAATATGCTTTAATTTTAATTTCATATTATATATAAAAAATAAATCTCAATTTAATGTGTTAGAATGCAACCACCGACTAATTAATCATTTTTTTTGTATTTATTTTTTTATTTTTTTGTATTTAGTCATATTTAATTTTTCATCAGGTGATTAATATGTATAATTCAATGGGTATAATTATTATTAACGCTAAATGCAATGTATTTAGAATTTTGATGGATTGAGAGATCATGGGAGACAGAAAGAGAGACAAAGCATCTTAGAAGAAGAAGAAGAAAGAACAAAAGTGAGAGAGGGAGACAGACAACAAAAATAGACCAGTTTTTATTAACTAAATAAACTTATTTTAGGAAGCTATAATTATTAATATTAAATTCAAAATACATCTTGCAAACTCTTAAACATATCATTTAGTTGATAGAAATTATTTTTATAAACATACGTGGCTTAACATCATTAATCAAAAGATCTTAATATCTTTCATTTTATATATATTAAAAATAAATATTAAAACCTATTATATTAGTTAGTTATATTTATTCTAACTAATTCATATTTATTTTGGTATTAAAATATATATTGCACATATTTAAATATGTTATGTGATTTAATAAATTGAATTGTGAGTGAGTTGATTAGATTGTGGATTGATTTATATGATTGATAAGGTTTGATTGAGTCAACTTTCACTTGAGTTTTTTAAAATCTAAATCAAGTTAGGTTTCATATTAACTTATCAACCTTGAATCTAATTTAAAGATGATGGTTAAAACAACATCTTAGAAAAAAAAAAAAAATTTGAATTGCATAAAAGTAATTAATCAAAAACTTGTATTCTTCTTATAAAGTTACCCAATGATTTATGGGAAAATATGAATAAAAGGTTAATGCTAGGAAGTTGATTTTGCATGACAATGATGGATACACAAGACTTGCTACTTTTATTATGGAAATAGCGTGTGGAAAATCATGCCTTAATTTTGATGGCGATGGCAAAATCAAACAGTATCGTTGATAAAATAAACCACAAATGATAAATAATTCTAAAATACTTCTTGTCATTGTCATGAAAATAAGTTTTCTTTTTATTTCTAAAGTACTTATCGATCTATTTTTTGTAACACAATCAACAAGTAAGATGGATAGGAATTTGCAGTGTCGGATGGGTCTGTGAGACCATTGCTATCTTCATTTTTTCCACGATGTGGGTTAGTGAGATGGTTATTAAGATCATTGTCATTTGTATTTCTTTCACGATATATACCAGTGAGATGCTCCATGAAACCATTGCTATCAAGCGTTTTTTGCGTTTTCTACGAGATGGATCCATGAGACCATTGCCCCATAAGCTTGAGGCGGGGTAATATGCTTTAATTTCAATATTTTATATATAAGCTTGAGGCGAGGTAATATCCTAATAAATTTTTTTTTATATATATTTACCATTCATAAATTAAAATCAATCCAAACTCATCTAAAAAAATTAACTGTGACATCATCATCCTAATAATTAAACTAATGAAGATATTTTATTCATCATATTTCATGAATATAAGTATTCAAATTCAAAAAAAAAATGTCCATGTTTCTGGTATTGATGCCTCCATTCATTTACAGTCAAAGAAAAGAACGTCACCTGCTTTTATTGTTTCTTCTTACCTGCAAGATAAGATACGTGAATATTCAGAGCTATTCGAGTCCATCTATTTTAGTAGATTTTTATTTTTTTATATATTAACATACCAATTTTTTATTATTATTATATCAATTAAATATATTTTTTCTTGTTTTCTTTGATGGTGTGACTTTGATCAAATGAAATTGAGTTCGGGTTTTCCTCTAGAATAATTAATTGTTTTGACAAATAAATAATTATCTCTCCATCAAGTTTTTGCCCCACCACTTTGATGACTCACTACCGTGACAAACTTGATCCATCTTTTGGTTTGATTTATTTTTTGTTATTCTTCGAATATCTTCATTGCTTGATAGATTTTTCCTAGATATGCCAAATAAAAATTGGATAAAATTTTATAAATCTACCGTATATAAATTGAAAAACTAATTTAGCTTTTTATCCAAATAACTTTAAGGATGCACCTCTTATATTAATTTAATATATTTAATAAAATTCCCTAAACTACTGTATTTCTCCAACAACGAAAATATATGGTGGCAATCCTCCAATCTCAAGAGTATACGAAATAAGTATTTTATAAGTACTTAGCCGTCGTGCATTTTTTTTCCCTCAGGGTGGGTCCTACAGACAATTACCATCATGCATTTATGAGTTCGTGAGACCATTTCCATCATGCATTTGTGAGTTCGTGAGACCGTTGCCATAATGCATTTTTCCTTGAGGTGAGGCCGTGAGACCATTTCCAACCATCATGCGTTTTTTCCACGAGATGGGTAATTCGTAAACTTGTTTAATTTTTGTTCCTTAATTAAGAAGGGATAGTATACTTTAATTTAAACATATTACTGTAGTTTAATAGAAATGATTTTTATAAACAAGTATGGGAATGATAATATTAAAAATATTATTGTTTCAATAATTGAGAAACAAATTAAAAAAAAACTATAGTTTTAATGGCAAGCGAGAAATATCACTAGTTTTAACTATTCCTAATTTGTGATAATAATATATATGTTTAAATTTTTTGATATATTGATTTTAAAATATTTTTAAGATAAAAAATATTATTTTAATAAAATTTTAAATAAAAAAATTTCAAAAATAATGCTAACCAACTTTAAATACTATTAAGATAAGGTAACACTCCCTTTTTTTATTCGGCTCGCCTATCGTTCAAATAAAATTTTCAAAAGAATTCAACTTGCCAAATAGAATTTTGATTATTTTCAAGTTAGCTCTTTGCCCACTTTTAGACAAGATGTTGATTTGATTCCATTATTTTTATGCTCTTAATTTCTTGGCTTCTGAAACGACTTCGTCAGATTTTATTAAATTTTTAGTTTGCTCCTTGAGATTCCTCAATTTCATCTTCAAAGTTTAGTCTGTGACAATCATCTTCTATAATTTTCATGAATCATCCATTTATACAAGTAATTGTAACACAGAATATATATATATATATATATATATATATATATATATATATATATCTCAGTGTTGTTTTTGAAGTTTATATAAAATATTTCAGTCTCATCTAAAAATATTAAAAAGTAAGAAAGAAAATTCAAATTAATAAAAATAAAAACCGAAAATATGACAAAATTTGAGATAATTAATTTTTCTAGAAATCCTAAAATTCTGTCCACGTAAATTCTCATACATTAACAATAACGTATATTCCAAGAGGTGATCAGTGGTGTTAAGAAAAACAAATACTTATCATGTTTCTTTTAAAGTAAAAATCAACTAAAAATCAGATTTTTTTCATGAATTTTAAATGTAAAAAAATATTTAATATGAGCTTTCATTATCATATAAAGTCATTTGACACAAATATCGTTTATTTTGGTGGTCTCAATCGGTATCAATGATACTTTTCTTTCTCTGCCACCTGAATTTATTGACCTCTCTCTCCTCTTTTTTAATCAGAGATTAAAAAGTAACAAAAATAAACTTTTGTATCAAAATTGAAATTGAAAAAAATATTAAGATACTGTAATTGTATGATTTGCGTGATTTTCAAAGTTTAAGAACCAAAGTGCATCACTTGCAAAACTTATGGCATGAGACTCATGTTTTGTGTCTTTTTCATTTCGGTTTCTCTTCATTCAATCCTATCTTTTCATAATAAATCAAAATTAATTGATCTTTAATTAGAACTAAATTATCAAAAATAAAATGAGGAACAAATTAAAAAAACTATAGTTTTAAGAGCGTGCGAGAAATATCACTAGTTTTAACTATCCCTAATTTGTAACAATAATATAGGTAAAACTATAGACAAAGTGAAGAGTGGGAGATTCTCAATTTTTTGAAAGGCTAATATTGTACTATTTATCTTGGAAATCCCTTGAATTTATTCACACTAAATTTAAAATTAAGAGAAATTAAATCTATGATTTATTATTGTTAATATTTTATTATTCCATAGTTACTTTATGTAAACCTTACATTATTTATTAGAGAAATCAAAGTAAACAAATTTATGGACAGACACTAGTTTATCAAGTACTTAAATAGATAGAGTACTTGAATAAAACAAGATATAAAGTATAAATATTTTTATATGTCTTTATTTTTTAGAAATTAAAAATAAAATAAAATCAATCTAAACTCATCTAAAAAAGAGTTAATTGTGACATCATCATTTTAATAATAGAACTAACGAAGATATTTTATTGATAAGATTTTGTGAAAATAAGTATTGCACATATTTAAATATGTTAAGTATTGACTGGATTGAGTAGGTTGTGGATTGATTTATTTAGAGATTAACTTATCAATCTTGAATTTAATTTAATAATGTTGATTAAAACAAACAACGTCGTAGAAAAAAAAATTGAATTACATAAAGGCAATTAACTGAAAACTTGTATTCTTTTTATAAAGTAACCCAATGTCAAATTTTTTTTTTTTATGAAAAAATATGAATAAGGTTAACGCTAGGAAGCTTACTTTGCATGACAATGATAGATACATAAGACTTGCTACTTTCTTTATGGAAATGAACAACAAATGATAATATTTTTAAATTACATCTTGTTATTATCATGACAATAAGTCTCTTTTTTTTTCTTTCTATAGTTCTTATCAGTCTATTTTTTATAACATAGTCAACACGTAAAATGGATAGGAATTTGCAGTGTGAGATGGGTTTGTAAGACTATTGCCATTTGCACTTTTTTTCACGACATAGGCTAGTGGGATGGTCCATGAAACCATTGCTATCAAGTGTTTTTTGTTTTTTCTACGAGACGGGTCCATGAGACCATTGCCCCATAAGCTTGAGAAGGGGTAATATGCTTTAATTTCAACATTAATCAATAACTCTTAATATCTTTCATTTTATATATATTAAAAGTAAATATTAAAACCTATTATATTAGTTAGTTATAATTATTCTAACTAATTCATATTTATTTTGGTATTGATGTCCCCATCCATTTACAGTTAGAGAAAAGAATATTACCTGCTTTTATTTTCTCTTCTTGTCTAAAAAATAAGGCATGTGAGCATTTAGAGTTATTCAAGTGCCAACCATTTTAGTAGATTTTTTTTATTATATCAATTAAATACATTTTTCTTGTTTTCTTTGATGGAGTGACTTTGATAAAATGAAATTGAGTTTGGGTTTTCCTCCAGAATAAATAATTGTTTTGATTAATAAATAATTATCTCTCCATCAAGTTTCTGCCCCACCACTAAAATGGCTCCCTGTAGAAACAAATTTGTTCCATCTTTTGGTTTCTAATTCCTTGGCTTTGGTTTGATTTGATTTATTTTATGTCATTCTTCAAATATCTCCATTCCTTGATAGACTTTTCTCATATATGCTCTTGATTTATATATTTATATATTTTAATTTTTTGATATGTTGATTTTAAAATATTTTTAAGATAAAAAATATAATTTTAATATAATTTTAAATAAAAAAACTTTAAAAAATAATGCTAGCCAACTTTAAATACCATTAAGGTGAGGCAACACTCCCTTTTTGACTCGACTCGCCTACCATTCAAATAGAATTTTCAAATCATACATTGCCAAATAGAATTTTCAAACCTAAATTGAATTAAGCTTGTCGTTGTTAAGTATTTCATTTTCACTATAATTAATTGTTGGGCTTTTATCAGTCGAGGATGCTTGCCTGGTTTCTAAGGTTTTTAATTGAAAGAGTTATATACTACTAGTGATGTTGATGTGATTCCATTGTT
The DNA here is from genome assembly GCA_033617975.1 of Populus alba x Populus glandulosa. Classification (NCBI taxonomy): domain Eukaryota; kingdom Viridiplantae; phylum Streptophyta; class Magnoliopsida; order Malpighiales; family Salicaceae; genus Populus; species Populus alba x Populus glandulosa. Next base: position 13,625,405 of record CM066160.1, read on the forward strand.
TTTATGTTATTTCTTGGCTTCTGGAACGACTTGGTCGCATTTTGTTAAATTTTTAGTTTGCTCCTTGAGATTTCTCAATTTCATCTTCAAGATTTAATTTGTAATAATAGCCTTCTATAATTTTCATGCTTTATCTATTTATATAAATAATAGTACCACAGAATTATATGAATAAATATCAGTGTTTTTGAGGCCCCTCCATTTCAAAACAACAAAAAATAATGGAATGAAGAGGACATTGCCGTCCTGTGCCATCCTGTTTCTTCTTGTTTTTCCACGAGGTGGGCTCGTTGGATGGTGCCATCATGCATTTTTTTAAAATTAAAAATTATTAAAAAAAAAACACGGTTATTCTCATTTTTAAATTTGTTAAAACTAAAAAAAAAAATAGTGGGAAAATTATATTAAAAAGTTTGTGTTTAGTAGGAAAGATTCATATTGAACCTTGTTAAAATTAAAATGGATTCATATTGTGAATTATGAACTAAAAGTAGCTTAAGAAGGTCATGAATTATATGTATATTCTACACGAGAGGGGATGGGAGACCGTTGCCATCATGCAGTTTTTTCCAACGCTCTCTAGCTACTTGCCAGATAATCGTTTCCAAGAGGTGGGCCCGTGAAGTCCTCTATAAATGAAAGCCTTCACCTCCTCGCTATAACAAATATTAATTGATCCAACCTTCCCTCCTCTTGGTTTATATTGTGATATTAAGATGTTGACGGTACTGTTACTGATTCTGATGATTTCCCTGCAAGGATGGCATCCTCTTGGTTGCTTGGAGGAAGAGAGGATCGCTCTCTTGCACCTCAAACATTCTCTTAACTATCCCGATGGCACCTCCCTTCCCTCCTGGAGAATAGCCCATGTCAGCTGTTGTTCTTGGGAACGTATTACCTGCAACCGCAGTACAGGTCGAGTCACCGAACTCCATCTTGACAGCGTGAGGAACCAGGAGCTGGGAGATTGGTACTTGAATGCCTCCTTGTTCCTTCCTTTCCAACAACTCAATACTCTCATCTTGATGGGTAATAGTATAGCTGGTTGGGTTGAGAAGAAAGGTTTGCTCTCTTAAGTATTACAAAATATTTATATTACTTTTATTTTTTTAGAATTAATCAAATAAGGTGTTGTTTAATCAGTATCATTTTGGTTCTCTACAGTAATTCATCATCGAAGAAATAGAAATCATATCTAATAACAAGGTGTTGTTTAATTCCACAACATATATTATTAAATTGCCAATTTTATTAGAATCATGACATAGACATAGACCGTCACTTTAACAATTACTCTTTTTATTTTCACTTTCACCACCTCAACCTTCATTGTAACAATTACATGCCTCTTAATCAACTCCAATAATATCTTTTTTATTCTTTACCTAAAGTCTTTATTTATTTATTTATTTTATACAGGTGGCTATGAGTTACATAAATTAAGCAATTTGGAGATCCTTGACTTGGCATATAATAGCTTCGATAACAATATTCTATCATTTGTGGAGGGGCTTCCGTCCCTTAAATCACTATATTTAGATTATAATAGACTGGAGGGGTTAATAGACTTGAAAGGTTAGTTTTTTTATATACTATTATTTTTATAAATATTAAATTTAATTAACACAATTATCTATTAAATTTAATTTCAAAAAACACAATTAATGAGTTTATTTTTTATATATAAATATCAAGAATCTCTGACTAGCTTGGAGGAATTGGGTCTCGGCGGCAACAATATTAACAAGTTGGTAGCTTCAAGAGGTAATTATCAACACATTCACATTACCTACCTAGCTGGTAGCATCAAGATAATATTAAGTATTCTTGTTTCTTTCTTTCCAACAACTCAACATTCTCGACTTGTGGAATAATAACATCGCTGGTCTGGTTGAGAAGAAAGGTTTGCTACAAGTAGTAAATTATAATCTTTCTTTCAACCTCTTTACATGAATTCATCGTACCAATTACATGCCTTTTCATCAATAATAATTAAGTTACTCCAATAATATCCTTTTTTTTATTCTTTACCTGAAGTCTTAATTAATTTATTTTTTATTTGTTTATATAGGTGGTTATGAGTTGCAGAAATTGAGCAATTTGGAGATCCTTGACTTGGGATATAATAGCTTCGATAACACTATTCTAACATTTGTGGAGGGGCTTCCATCTCTCAAATCACTATATTTAGATTATAATAAACTGAAGGGGTTAATAGATTTGAAAGGTTAGTTTTTTTATATACTATTATTTTAATAAATATTAAATTTAATTAACACAATTATCTATTAAATTTAATTTCAAAAAACACAATTAATGAGTATTGTATTCATTTATTTTTTTTATATAAATATCAAGAATCTTTGAGCAGCTTGGAAGACTTGGGTCTGGGTGGCAACAATATCAAAACATTGATAGCCTCAAGAGGTAATTAGTAACACCTTGAGTACTCTTTGGCTAGACAATATCACAACATATGGAAGTAGCTTCCAATTACTACAATCATTAAGAGCACTCCCAAACCTCACGACACTTTATCTAAGAGACAACGATTTTAGAGGCAGAATATTAGGCGACGGTAAGTTATATTACATATATAGTGATGTTTATACATTTGGGTTTAAATGAAAAATTCAATTTGCTACTTTTGAACAAATAGAGTTGCAAAATTTGAGCTCCTTGGAAAGTTTGTATCTGGAAGGTTGTTCTCTGGATGAACACACCCTTCAAAGCCTTGGAGCACTACCTTCTCTACAATACCTGTCATTGGAACAACTTAATGGCACTGTACCTTCTGGAGGTAAATTAACAAATTTTAACTCTACTATTACTTATCATTGATCATTTTATTTCTTTCTATACCTGTTAAAATTAGGTGTCTGTATAGATTTTCTCTTTTATGTTTTAGCAACCTACTAAACAAGTCTTGGAGAGACAAATTAAATCTCAAATTTAGAAATTAATTCAATTGAAATCTTTATTATTTTAAAATTCTACCATCCATTTAATATAAATAACATTTCAATTTAATTCCCCCCTTCTTTCTCTCTCAACACTATTTCAGTGTAATGTAAATAAAATGATAACATAAAAAACAATAATTTCTTTAATAAAAAGGTAACTTCATATATAGAAAGTGTTATTTTCAGGAGAAGAATAAATTAACAATGAAGTATTTTTATTTTTTGGGTCAAACATATAAAAAATCCTTCTCTTAAATGGACAATACAATTTGTACACTTACCTTATGTTTTTAGTTTTTTTAGCCATGATTAATAAGTAATGAATTATTTCTAATTTTAATTCCTTCTACGCTAATATAATTTCTTGTTTAATTGATCATGGCAGGCTTCCTTGATCTCAAGAACTTGGAATACTTGGATTTGAGTCAAAATACTCTGAATAATAACATCTTCCAAACAATCAGAACGATGACCTCTCTTAAAACTTTAATATTGCAGAGTTCTAATTTAAATGACCAATTACCTACAACCCAAGGTAATGTTAGGTTGACGACTCTCTCTCTCTCTCTCTCTAGGTTATATATTTTCTATTAGACACTCAAAGTTTTTTTTTTCCCTAAATTATAATGTGATTAATCTTATGTAACTTAAATAATCTTGAAGAGCTATATATGTATAGAATTTCTCTTTTATGTTTTCGCAACCTACTAAACAAGTCTTGGAGATAATTAAATCTCAAATTTAGAAATTAAATCAATTGAAATCTTTATTATTTTAAAATTCTACCATCCATTTAATATGAATAATATTTCACTTTAATTTTGCCCCTCTCTCAACACCATTTCAGTGTAATGTAAATAAGATGATAACATAAATAACAATATAACTTCATATATAAAGAGTGTTATTTTTAGGAGGAGAATAAATTAATAATGGTGTATTTCTTTTTTTGGGTTAGACATATAAAAAAACCTTATATTAATTGGACAATACAATTTCTACACTTACCTAATGTTTTTCATTTCTTTAGCCATGATTAATAAGTAATGAATTATTTCTAATTTTAATTCCTTCTACACTAATATAATTTCTTGTTTAATTGATCATGACAGGCTTCCTTGATCTCAAGAACTTGGAATACTTGGATTTGAGTTACAGTACTCTCAATAATAGCATCTTCCAAGTCATCGGAACGATGACCTCTCTGAAAACATTGAAATTGTGGGGCTGCAATCTAAATGGCCAAATACCTACAACTCAAGGTAAGGTTGATCACTCTTATTCTCTCTCTAGGTTATATATTTTCCATTAGACACTCAAAGTTTTAATTTTCTCTAAATTATAATGTAACCAGGCCTATGTGACTTAAATCATCTCCAAGAGCTAGATATGAGTGACAATGATCTCAGTGGTTTCTTGCCTTCGTGTCTGGCAAATATGACTTCCCTTCAACTACTCGATCTCTCTTCCAATCACTTGAAGATTCCTATGTCATTGAGCCCATTATACAACCTTTCAAAACTCAAGTCTTTTTATAGTTCAGGTAATGAAATATTCGCAGAAGAAGATGATCATAATATGAGCCCAAAGTTTCAGTTAGAGTCCCTTTATTTGAGAGGTCATGGACAAGATGCGGGAGCATTACCCAAGTTCTTCTACCATCAGTTCAGCTTGCAATCTTTGGTGCTTGAAAACATCCAAATGAAGGGAGAGTTTCCAAATTGGTTGATTGAGAACAACACATACCTACATCAACTTTATTTAGAAAATTGTTCTCTTTCGGGTCCATTTTTATTGCCAAAGAATTCTCATGTGAATTTGTCATTCCTAAGTATATCTATGAATCACTTCCAAGGCCAAATTCCTTCAGAAATCGGATATCGTTTGCCAGGGTTAGAAGTCTTAGAGATGTCTGATAATGGTTTCAATGGAAGCATTCCTTACTCGTTGGGTAACATGAGCTCGTTGCAAGGGTTAGACTTGTCCCACAATTTTTTGACTGGAAGAATACTTTCGAACAACAGTTTGCAAGGGCAGATCCCTGGATGGATATGGAATATGTCTTCTCTTGAATTCTTAGACTTATCAGGGAACAATTTCTCTGGTCGTTTACCACCTAGGTTCAACACTTTTTCAAATTTGAGATATGTTTATTTGTCTAGAAATAAGTTCCAAGGACCAATCACAATGTCATTTCATAACCCCGCTGAGATATTGGCACTGGATCTTTCCCATAACAATTTAAGTGGTACAATTCCAGAATGGATTGATAGGCTATCTAACTTGAGATTTCTACTCTTGAGTTATAACAATCTTGAAGGTGAAATCCCAATTCAATTATCCAGGTTGAACCAACTAACCTTGATTGATCTTTCTCATAATTGTCTTTCTGGTAGCATCCTCTCTTGGATGATATCTACTCAACCTTTTGATTTTGGGTTCTCATCACAACAATCCTTGGAGTTTACAACGAAGAATGTATCCCTTTTTTATAGAGGCAACATTATCCAGTACTTCAAAGGAATTGATTTCTCATGCAACAATTTCACTGGAGAGATTCCTCCTGAAATTGGAAACCTCAGCATGATCAAGGTCTTGAACCTTTCATATAATAGTTTGACCGGACCAATTCCACCAACATTTTCAAACTTAACGGAAATAGAGAGCTTGGATCTTTCCTACAACAAACTAGATGGAGAAATCCCACCTCGACTTACTGAACTATTCTCTCTAGAAGTTTTTAGTGTGGCACACAATAATTTGTCTGGTAAGACTCCTGCGAGAGTTGCACAGTTTGCCACGTTTGAGGCGAGCTGCTACAAGGACAACCATTTTCTTTGTGGAGAACCGCTACCCAAAATATGTGGTGCAACTATGCCACCATCACCCACGCCAGCTTCAACGAACAATGAAGATAATGGTGGCTTCATGGATATGGAGTTTTTCTATGTGACCTTTTGGGTTGCATACATCATGGTGCTGCTGGTGATAGGCGCAATTCTGCATATAAATCCATATTGGCGACGAGCTTGGTTTCACTTTATTGAGATGAGCATCAACAATTGCTATTATTTTCTAATGGACAATCTTCCCATTTTATCAAAGTTTGGGTTTTCATAGCCTTGATGGTACCAAGACTTGGTGCATCTTTGTGTATTCTAGTTTTAAGATTTAAACAAGTTTAAAGGCATATTCAAGCGATGTTGTATTAATTTATACGGTTCCATTCGGTTTCGAGGGTTTTTATACAACGGGGACTTTTCAATTCCATGAGTTTTTACCTCCCTTGTATATTACATTATTACTTGATTTTTATGATGATCAATTCAAATTTACAACACAAATATCCAAAAATATTTAATATTAAAGGGAATACATTACAACACAAATATCAATTCAAATTTATTTCGCTGATTGTATATAAGCTTGTGAGCACTTAGCTTGATATCAATTCAAAATAACCATTCCAAAAGTGATGTACAGAAAACTAGAAAACCTTGTATTTGATATCATTAGCTTTCACCTTGAGGTAAAAAGAAAAAAAATTAGACTTCCTCTAAAAAAAAACTAGAAAATGAGAATTACAAGAATAATAGATCCAATTAGACATGGACAAATATCCGATGAAAGAATACATGAAAATAAAGTTAAGAAGTCTCTTGTTAGAATCTTTAATTACCTCCACTTCCACTTGCTTAAAACACTGACAAATCAAAATGCATTTCTTCTCTTCCTAGCATGTCCTTTAGCTTTATCATATTTCCAGCTGTAATTGCCACACCAAGGAGAAAGTTAAGAAAGCAAAGAAGGGAGCATTAAAAAACTAAACTGGCCTTATTTGTTTCATGAAAACCACTTTTCTGGAAACAACTTTCCTATGTTTGATAAACTACGAAATTACAAGGTCCCACTAGGGAAAGACAAATAGATATGGAGTCGCGTTATGAGGCAATTTTTGTACAAGTTCTAATCGTAGATTGGGTTTTGTCAGATTCCAAGTGAAGTCTGTTCAGAAACTAAACAACATTATGGCTTAGAGGACTATTGAAAATGATTTATGGCATCCCTTAAAAACTTAAAAGGTGTCGAGTGCATTTTATTTCAATCCACCAATATTCCCCCTGCATTCCTTATGTTATGAAAAAAATATAGTTTTAGCATTCTTTCCGCAATGAACTTGCATTACTTTACAGCAAATGCATGTAACAATCCAACAACCATTTTCATTTTACAGAAACATACTCATGCGAGGGTAAACGATACATTTCTATCAGCAAGATAGAGATCCTTGCTCAAGCTCTTAAGAACACAACTTACCATTCAACATTTTGGCTGTAGTCATCAACCAGAAGATATAATCCCTCCGAATGCACTGTCAATGACTGAAAGAGGCCACCAAGTTTTCAACTTTTCCACCTCTATATGCAACCGATATTTGGAATGTAACCTTCTCTCTTCATCTCCTATTCAGCAATTGGTATATGTTCTCCGAATGATGATGTAAGCTTCCACCAGCATGAATTTCATGAGCACGAGCTCCAACGTCAATCCACCTACAGCCAGGGGTTTTAGAGACACCACACTGCCGCATCTTTGCAGAATCATCCCACCTTCTCATATTTGCATGTATCTTAGATGAGATAATTGCATCTCTAGAAACAATTGAATAACCCTTTCACAAACATCTGCATTTCTACGCCTCTGACAGGCACCAAGCAATGACCCCAACACAATTTCATCTCGTTTTCCAAGCATCTTCTTGATCAAGTCCCAAGCTTCGTTCAGAAGTCCTGCACGCGCACAAAGATCAACCATGCAAGAATAATGCTTGACTTTTGGGACCAATTCAAATGACAATTTCATTGATTCAAACAATTGGCAGCCCTTATCAACCAATCCGGCATGCACACATGCAGAAAGTACTCCTATGAAAGTGATGTCATTAGACTGAACAGTGCCATTATCCTTTGACATGCGTCTGAATAATGATAATGCTTCCAGGGCCTGCCCATGGAAAGCAAGAGCATAAATCATGGCATTCCATGAGACCTTATTTTTATGAGGCATGCTCTAAAAAACCCTGAGTGCATCATCCAAGCTCCCACATTTTGCATACATATCAATTAATTCACTCGCAACATAGAATGAATATGGATCCGGTCCAATCAAAGAATGATTCACATACTCATCACCATCCAAACCAGCCTTAAACACCAGACAATGACCAATCTTTCCATGAACCAAACCCCAAACATTCCCTCACGCTATAAACAAAAAAGGATATGTAAAATTATTTGCTTTTAGGCCTAAAGACTTCAGCTTGTAATACTATTCAACACAAAAATCATACTTTTTCCATGTGGCAGCTAACCCACGAAGCATGACATTGAAGGCATAAATATTGGGTTTGGCGAGTTGATTACAAACAAGGGATGCATAGGCCAAGTCTTTGAGGTCAATGATTTTGGAAAGAAGTAAACTGGGTTTTGGTATTTAGTTTATAAGCGTTTGTGTGTGGATTTGTTTTAATAGGTTTTTTTATTTGCATTTTTTTGCACGAATTAGAGTTTATTCAGGTGCTATAAGTTATACAGGGATTTTGGAGTGAGAGAAATAGGACCGTTGGATTCATTTATTTTTCGGTTTTGAATTTTGAATATGGATCCGTGTTGGTGTCGGGGAAGGATACTGAGGATTTATTTTGGAGATTATTTCTTTCCTTCAGCTCTATTATTGACGAGGAGGAATTAACTGGGCCATAGACACCGAACATCACATTAGCCAAGCCCAAGGCCCAATAAAAATGGTCTGAAGAAAGAATATGAGTTGACATGATGGTGATACAGTGATAGGATGAATACTACAAAAAGTGGAAATTCAACAGCTACAAGGGCTATTTCCTGCAGCAAGGAGAGTTTCTGAAATTTCATTATTAGAATCCAACTACTTTGGCCACAATTTCTTCTCTGAACCCCCTACGTCGAATGAGATGCGGCGTGGAAAAAGACGGAGCAATTTCTTACTTGCAGGCAGCATTCTATAAACAGCGAAAGAGAGGCAGTCTTTCACTCCATACATCTTTAAACACACGACAGCGCAGAGAAAGCTCTTTCCTTACCCATTGTAGGCCACCAGCAACATTATGAAGTGCACCTTGAACTTCGAGCCTCAAGCAACACCTTGTCAACTTAAGTTTGTTTGGCCCGTGGTTGGTTTTCAAATAATTTTTCATGTTAAAATATATGTCAATAATTTTTTTAATTTTTTAAAATTTTTTTTTGATATTAGTACATTAAAATGATTTGAAAACACTAAAAACATATTAATTTAAAATTAATAAAAAAATAAAAATTTTTTAATTTTTTTCAAAAACATTTTTAAAATACAAAAACAAACAGTCCTAATGAATTTTAAGGCTTTTTCAACTTTCGGGGTAGAACAACACCCTGAGGCACAGCTTGAATTTTGAGCCCCCCTATGCGCTTTTTCAACTTTCGGGCTAGAGCAACACCCTGAGGCTAGTCAATTAACCGAAAAGTTGACCCCAAGTAAAAGTCTTTTATGGAAAAATATGAATAAAAGGTTAATGTTGGCCAGCTTACTTTCCATGCAACCACCGATTAATTAATGGAAATGTTTAAGATATATTGAAGCAATTGAGGTTTCAATTTCTTCACAAGAAACCAGTAAATAAAAATAATACACAAAAAAAAAACTAGGAATGTGAAGAAAAAACACACTCATTACTCTTGCAAGGCTATCAGCAAGAATATTAATAACCAGCTGCCATTTTTTATCAATCAAAAATATTAAAGAAACAAATTCACTAATAATAAGATTAAAAGTAAATTGGCGTGTTATTTATTGAAATAATTAAAACCAGCTCCAATGCCTCTCTAATAATAAGGTTTTCTTTTTAACTAAAATAAATGTGTTATTTATCAAAATTATCAATTTAACAAAAAAAAAACTAGATTAAAAAGGGAGCAATTTTTATCATGATTTGGTGCTCTTTTAATTAGGCAACATTTGATTATCGTGATATAAAATAAAAAAACAGTAAAGATAAAGAAAATATGTTTTTAATTTTTTTTTATTTTAAAAATATACAATTCTAGAAACAATTTCTCTGTATTATATTTTTATTCAGATATGTTTTTAGTTTTTGAAAATACAAATAGAGGAAGAACAACCGTGCTGAGGATGTAAAAAGCAGTTTCTCTCTATGTTCTTAATCAAAGGTATTTCATTAAAATGTAAAAAGCAGTTTCTCATTATGGCTGTGGGAAATTGCCGCTCAGGTTCTAACTTTTGGGCTTTATTTGTCAAGCATGGGTCATTCTCTTTTGGTCATTTTTCATTATTTCTTTAATGGGTCCAAGATGGTTTGTGGGAAATTGCCTGCCTCTGAGCTGTTTAATTGAAACCACTACTGATGTTGATGTGATTTCTTTTATTTTATCTTGAAGCCACCTGTGAAACGACTTGGTCAGCTTTTGGTAGATTCTTCAGATTTCTCAATTGCATCTTGAAATTTTAGTTGATGTGATTCCATTATTTTGTTTAATTTTTGAAAGGGTTATAATGCTAGTGATGTTGATGTGATTCCATTGTTTTTATCTTCTTTCTTTGCTTCTGAAACGACTTGGTCAGATTTTGTTAAATTTTTAGTTTGCTCCTTGAGATTTCACAATTTCATCTTCAGAGTTTAGTTTGTAACAATTCTATAATTTTCATGCTTCATCCATTTATACAAGTAATAGTAACACAAAATATATATATGAATCAATCTCAGTGTTGTTTTTAAAGTTTATATAAAATATTTCATTCTCATCCAAAAAAATATTAAAAAGTAGGAAAGAAAAGCCAAGTTAATAAAAATAAAAACAGAAAATATGAAAAAATTTAAGATCATTAATTTTTTCTAGAAATCCTAAAATTCTATCCACTTAAATTCTCATTCATCAACAATAATGTATATTCAAAGAAGTGATCACTGGTGTTGAAAAAATAAAATAAAAATACTTATCGTGTTTTTTTTTTAAAGTAAAAAAACAATAATTGATTTTTTCATGATTTTAAAGGAAAACAATATTTAATATAAACTCTCATAATTAAATTAAAAAAATATAAATTTTACACAGTTCTTCTGTATTATACGAGAGGTTGAAGAATAAAAAAATTCACGCGAGCAATACTTTTTTATTTATTTATTTATGTGGGTATCCGGGCCAGCTTGCGCGCACCATGACTAATCCCACGGCCCACTGAACATCCTACAAACCCAGTGAACATATAAGGCACCACGTGGATGACAGGCGTGCACAGTAAGGTTTGAACCCTGGTACAGAGGAAGGTAACAAGCCTCTTCCACCGCTAGACCAAGACCTCAAGTACCCACGCGAGCAATACTTGATACGAGAGGATGAAGAGGACACTGCCGTCATGCTTCTTTCTTCAACGAGATGGGTCCATTGGATGGTGGCATCATGCATTTTTTCCATAAGTTGGGTCCGAGAAAACATTTCCATCATGCAGTTTCTTCCACGGCATGGGTCCTCAAATTCTACAAATAAAAAAATTCCGTTATATAAGTATTGTGACATTTCCATCATGCAGTTAATTGTGACATCGCTAAATATTTTATAGCATAACTAACAAAGATATTTTATTAATCATTTGATGTAAAAAGCAGTTTCTAATTAATTATGGCTGTGGGAAATTGCCGCTCAAGTTCTAACTTATAGGCTTTTATCAGTCAAGCACGACTGATAAAATTGCCCATCATGGGGGGCCATGGGAAATTGCCTGCCTCTCAGCTTTTTAATTGAAACCACTAGTGATGTGATTTGATTCCTTTATTTTACCCGCTAAACGACTTTATAGGTCAGATTTTGGTTAATTCTTATTTTGCTCCTTCATATTTCTTCATCTTGAAATTTTAGTTAATTTGTAAATTGTAACAATCGCCTTTTATAATCTTCATTGTTAAAATTAATTTTTTTCTAACATAAAAAAAATATTGAATCGACAATAACTTTAGCAAACTCATGTTAACTTGATTTATTCACAACCCTGAATAATCCTGAAAGAAATAAAGGGAAAAAAAGGCTCAAATCCCAACAAAACTAATTTCCAAAAATAAAATTGAAAGGAAAAATTAAACATAAAACATGAAAGAAAAAAAACATGAGTGAACCCGAGTTCATTCTGCTAACCTACCACTCGCGACATGAGATTATGATAAGAAAATCATTTTAAAAAAATGATCTAGAAAAAAAAATCAAAGCTAAATAAATAAGAAAAAATTGAGAAAATACTCGAGTCATTATAGGTTAAACTAACGAACATGCAACCCGAGATAACCCTATAGAAAAAAATATAAAAATAAAAAATCTCAAGACATAGTAGCCCAACATTAAAGGATAAATTTTTTTAAAAAAATTTAAGACAACCCATGTTAATCTGACTAACCCGCGACCTAGAATAACCCTAAAAAAATGAAATGAAGTAATTGTAATATTTGTAAAAAAAAAAAATTACGCCAAAGTGTTAAGCCTTTCATTCTTTTAAAAGGATTAATGGACAACATAAAATTTCAACTAATATATATATATATATATATATATATATATATATATATATATATATATATATATATATATAGAGGTACTGCATGGCCAAAAAACAAAAACTAAAATAAGTATTTTCAATATTTAAGCTAACAAATGACTACTTGGTCATTGATGAATTGTTTATATTGGATGTAAATATATTACAAACAATTATCCACATCCAAAGTTAATGGTATATTTATAAAAATTATTTTTTTACGACCCTCTTCAATTCAAATCTTGGAGGATAAAAGTATACCCACTTTGGGACAATAATAATGTATAGACAAAGTGAAGAAATTAGAACAAACGTGTTTTTCCCACTCTCCAACCCGCTAATTAATCACATAAGGAGGAAGAGTGGAAGCTTCTCTATTTCTTGAAAGGCTAATATTTCACGATTTTTTTTTTTTTGGAATGTCTTCACATCACACTACAAGATTTCACAGTTTTACCGACGGACATATTCCGTCGGTGTGTGACAGAACGTTCGTCGGTAAAGTATTTACCGACTATATTACCGACGGAATACTCCCGTCGGAATACCTTTTGTCGGTGATTCCACATTCCGTCGCTATATCGGTCGGTAATAAAAAAAACACGTTTACCGACGGTTTTACCGACGGCCCATGCGCGCCAAAAAAAAAGTTTCCCGCTGGGAATATACCGACGGAATATATTCCGTCGGTGTTATATCAATACCGACGGAATACCTCCATCGGCAAAACTGTCGGTGATATTTCATACCGACCGAATAAATCCGTCTGTAAATTCGTCGGTATTTTTATACCGACGGATTATTGCCGTCGGTGAGTATGTCGGTGATGGGATGGCATACCTCAGACACTGTTTAATGCCGACGGATTTATTCCGTCGGTAAATCCCTGTGTAATTTTTTTTTTTTAATTATTTAGAAAAAATAATATAAATTAATAGTAATACAAACCAATTATGTAAATAAAATTTATATTAAGCAACAAAAACTCAAAGTTAAATAATATTCATTACAAAATGAATGTGTTTAAAAAAAAAACAATTAATATAAAGGTGGAGGAGGAGGAGGAGGAGGAGGGTGGGGGTTAGGCGGCCAAAAAGGATTAGGCGCACATGTTCCGCCTTGTGTCATGTTCATGACCATTTGACGAAGCTCTTCATAGGCCGCTCTTTGTTGTTCAGACTCTGCTCTGCGTTGTTCGTCCGCCAATCTGTGTTGTTCGTTCGCCAATCTTTGCTCTTCTTTGAGTTGTGTGTACGCCTCTGATAGGTGGTCGCACCTTTGCTGCAAGGGCACAAACTCCTTAGATTGGGAGCTCGATACAGATTAGGAGCTCCCACTGGTTGAAGCAGTACCGGTCGACCGCAACTTGGCAGCGGTAGTGTTGGAGAGCCCGTAAACTCGATTTTTATCGGGTCCACCTGACGATCCAGCCTCCATCCACAAATCCGGATCGAATTCCGGATGGGTCGAAGGATCATCCCCGTATCTCTCCCTCAACCGATTATTATAGGTCTCCTGAAAAAAAAAATCATATTCAATTCAATAAACATAAGAATAACTTACAAAATAAAATGGTTGAACAAACACACCACAAACTGTTGAGCACGGTTGTCAACGAACTGTTGCGTCCCCTTTTGGCGGTCATGACTCCGCACGTGCGTCTCCACAAACAGCTCCATAGGGCTCGGCTCACGTCCAAGAGACGTAGCCTATATATAATGAAAAAAATTTATTAACAACAAATTAATTGAACGATATATTTCATTTAAATTAATCTTACCATCCGTTTTGCATGTGCAGCAAACGGAACGGAGCCGCCGGTGTGCGTTGTAACCGAGCCATGAATTTGCCGATTCCGGTTGCCTGCACCGGACTGTGAGCGTCGAGTGAACCGCTCAGACGTCACGTGCTGAAGATAGTGCGGCCATATATCTTCCGGGATGTATATTGGTTTGAAATCCCTCCAAACCGCAACATCGTTCCAGCCTTGTAACCCCTTATCCCTCGCTGTTTTTTTTGCTTTTTTCTGGGCGTCATACCAAAAATCACGCAACCTAATTCACGCACGAAAAAATAACATTTCAAAACATAAATAATTATGTAAAAAAAAGTTGTATTGTTTTCGATGTTACCTAATTGCCGCGTGATTTTCCCACACCCTCCTCACAACACTGTCATGTTCATCGTCCCAGCAGAATCGATGCTGTATATAAAAAAATAATTTTTTAAAATGTTAATAATTTATTTACAATTATAACTTGAATTTATTAGAAATAAGGTGAAAATTATATATTAACACGAACCTCAAATCTATGAAACCATGCATCGATTTGAGGCATCCATTCAGGATGTCTGGATATTTGACTCCATTGAAACAATGGAATCTCCATCGACGCTTTAAACGCCGATGATATTACTCGGGCGGCCTCAATGTTTGTGAACCTGAAAAGAAATGAAATTAATTTGTGATTACTTCATAAATTACGTTTTAAAATTGTTTTTTTTTATATAAAAAAAAACTAAAACCTTAACAAACTTACATTGAAAGATCGTCCTTCCACTGTGCCTCGAACTGGTGGGTAAATTCATTCCGCTTCGAAGGCATGCCGCGTCTGCGATGTGAAACATCGCTGGAAGAGGCAGCATCGGTTGACAGCGCAGGTGGTGTAGGTGCCTCTCAAGGTGGTGTAGGTGCCTCTTCTTGAGAGGCACCTAAGGAAACATCATCATCGCTGCTAGACGAACTTGATTCGACTGGACGACCAGCTCTGGTTTTCATTTTGCGCATCTAAACAATTTTATATTAATAATTGTAAAATAAAATTCAAAAGTTAAAAAAAAATCGGCAGCACCTCCCCTATACTGGATACTACCCAAATCCACAAACCTGCAAATATTAACAATAGCCACAACCAATCGAACCAATCTATACTAACTATTAATCCTAAGATAAATTCAACGTTAACAATTACAATTCACAAATTAATCAATAATTATATTCAAAACAATAAAAAATATAACAAAAAATAAATTCAATAAATTCAACAAATTATACTTCAACAAATTAACAATTACAATTCAACATTAACAATTATAATTCAACAAATTCAAAAAATTCAAAAAATATTCAAATATTCAACTTTAACTAATTCTAAGTTAAATTAACTAATAACAATTCTAACAACACAACAACAAAAAATATTCAATAAATTCAACAATTAAATTCAATTATTCAACAATTAAATTAACAAATATTCAACAAATTCAAAAAATTCAAAAAATATTCAAATATTCAACTTTAACTAATTCTAAGTTAAATTAACTAATAACAATTCTAACAACACAACAACAAAAAATATTCAATAAATTCAACAATTAAATTCAATTATTCAACAATTAAATTAACAAAAATTCAAAAAATTCAAAAAATATTCAAATATTCAACTTTAACTAATTCTAAGTTAAATTAACTAATAACAATTCTAACAACACAACAACAAAAAATATTCAATAGATTCAACAATTAAATTCAATTATTCAACAATTAAATTAACAAATATTCAACAAATTAAAAAAATTCAAAAAAAATTCAAAAATTCAACTTTAACTAATTCTAAGTTAAATTAACTAATAACAATTCTAACAACACAACAACAAAAAATATTCAATAAATTCAACAATTAAATTCAATTATTCAACAATTAAATTAACAAATATTCAACAAATTAAAAAAATTCAAAAAAAATTCAAAAAATTCAACTTTAACTAATTCTAAGTTAAATTAACTAATAACAATTCTAACAACACAAAAACAAAAAATATTCAATAAATTCAACAATTAAATTCAATTATTCAACAATTAAATTAACAAATATTCAACAAATTCAAAAAATATTCAAAAAATTAAAAAATATTCAAAAAATTAAAAAAAAAAGGAACGAAATATACATACCTTAATAATGTGTCAAATTCAAAACTTTATCTACATTGCAACAAAAAACACCAACACAACAAAAATAAAAACAACTAAAAATAAAATAAAATAAAATAAATTAGAAAAAAAACACATACCTTTTGATATAATGAAGATTTACAACACCAAATCTTGCTAGAGATTAAAGGTGAAAGTGTTTAAGGATTGAGGGGGAAAAAAATGAAAAATCTAAGGTGAAAAACGGAGGAGAAGCGAAGAAGCGGCGGGGAGAAGAAGAAAAAATGAGGCGAAGCGGCGGGGCTGGAACTTATAGGTCAATTTTACCGACGGCATCACCGACGGCCCTAACATCCGTCGGTAAAAGGTCAAAATTCCGTCGGTAACAGATCAAAATTCCGTCGGTATTTTTCGAATTTCGCCCCGAATTTTTAAAAGCCCTCCAAAATTTTCGCAGTCCGTCGGTGATTCCGTCGGTAATCTGACAAGTTCAGAGGCGCATTAATTAACGCACTTTGGAAAACGCGCGGTCCGTCGGTAATTCTGTCGGTAATATGTGTAACCGACAAATTACCGACGGACCTACGCCGTCGGTAATCCCGTCGATGGTGGTGGATGTTTTTCGAGCTTACTGTGAGATGCCGACGGAATATGTTCCGTCGGTAATCCCGTCGATGGTGGTGGATGTTTTTCGAGCTTACTGTGCGATGCCGACGGAATATGTTCCGTCGGTAATCCCGTCGATGGTGGTGGATGTTTTTCGAGCTCACTGTGAGATGCCGACGGATTTCATTCCGTCGGTATAGTTGTCGGTGAAGCCGTCGGTAATTTCGTCGGTGTTGGTGGCATTTCGCGTAAATATTTACGAACTCTCTGTGAGATACCGACGGATGGAGATCCGTCGGTATTGACGTCGGTGATTGTGGCATTATGCAGGAAAGGTTGTCTTTGTATTGCCTGTTTACCTTCCTGCAATAACTTAACTGATAAACTGTCTATCACATAAAACAATAACCACATTGCTTAAACAATAAATATTTTGTTTTACAAAATACATCATCAATAATCTAAATTACATGAGACAAATGTTTTTACATAGAGCTTCATTTTTATAATTAGTCGGAATTTTCTTCTTCTTCCTCATCAATTGAATTGTCATCATCTTCATCGCAATCTTCAATATGGATATCATCTTCTTCATCGACATTTGGTTGTCCGCTAGAGCTGAGAACAACATTCAACTCCTCTCCGTCAATATCAACAAGACTATCATCGAGAACTCGAAAATTTGAATTTTCTTCCAATTCAATCGAAGGAGCAACTCGATATGGTTCAACTAACTCACGAACTTGAAAGACTTCATCTCGCACACTTGTGTCTTCGTTCTCATCCTGAACACTAACCTCGACACGACCCCGTGGTTTCGTTTTTAAAACGGACAACCAATCAACTCTTGAACGATCCTTTCTAAATGAAGGGGTGTATGTGTAATAAACTTGTTGACATTGCTTTGCGAAAACAAAGACATCGTTTATGTTGCGGAGTCTAGCTTTTGAGTTGATTTCGACCAGACCATGGTGCGGATCAACTCTGATTCCTCTGTCCGTCGTGTCATACCAATAGCATTTGAATAAAAACACTTTATTCTGCTCGCTATGATATTGCAGTTCGACGACCTCTTCTAATCTACCATAGTAGTCAACTTCTAACTGGCTACTTGTGGATCCCTTAACACAAACACCGCAGTTGTATGTCTTTCTTCCTTGCCCGTATTCTTCAGTATGGAAAACATATCCATTGACAAAATACCCGTTGTAGCACTTAACTTTTCTTTCAGGGCCGAGGCTTAGTGAAGACAATGACTTGGGCGCACTCCTTCCCATTTGATAAACCTTGTAAATATATGTAATTAAATGTACATCAATACACGGTAAATGAACGAGAATCTCGTAATGACATGCATACGTTAGAATGAGTTTGTGATAGTGCTTACATGTGTTCTGAACCATGTGGCAAATTGTTCATCTTGTAATTGAAAGATCTGGGATTCGGTCAGCTGCGAGTTATTGGAGAGCAAATATTGTTGATGTTGCCTGCAAGTGATAATGAGTGTATGATATTACAATATATAATTAATAGTATATTACTGACAAAGTTTAATTACTATTACACATATATAGACTTACTGAATAAATGGTCTCAGCTCATCACAGTTAAATAGAACATAGTTGTGTGCTTGTTTGAATTCTATTTCCGACAAATATCTTCCTCTTACGGCATTTTTAGGTGTGGGTCGTCCAGTATTGGAGAATATTGACAAGTTCCCACTGGAAGACACTCCACCGCCATCGTCATGCCGTGGAACGCGATTGAGTCTTGTTCTCAGATGAGGTTCGAAATAGTACGAGATAAATGTTGATATCTCTTCAACAATATAGGCCTCAGATATCGAAGCCTCAACATGATCCTTGTTCTTAACCTTTTTTTTTAGATTAAACAAGTACCTGCATTGAAGTACAATTCAAGTATTTTCAAATAAGAAAAACATAGAAAATACTTTAAGATATGAATTCCATTGCAACTGTAATATCTCACCGTTCGAATGGGTACATCCATCTATACTGGACCGGTCCTCCAGCTTTTGCCTCGAATGGTAGATGTATAGGGAGATGCTCCATTGAGTCAAAAAATGAAGGAGGGAATATCATCTCAAGTTTGCATAGTGTCTCGATGATATTCGTTTGAAGCATCTCAATGTGCTCAACATTCATCTTGCTGGAGCATATATCTCTGAAGAAATGACTGATCTCCGTTAGTGCATCCCATATTCCCTTTGGCAACAAATCACGAAAAGCTAATGGGATGAGTGTTTGCATAAGCACGTGGCAGTCATGGCTCTTCATTCCATACAATCTGCAGTCCTCTATGTTAACAAGCCTTGATATGTTCGATGCATGTCCATCCGGGAAACGCAGACTCTTAAGCCATTTGTAGACTAGCAGTTGTGCGTTTTTCTCTAACACGAAGCTTGCCCTTGGTTTTGCAACCCGTGACTCGTCATAAACCAACTCCATATTTTTACGGTTACAG
This sequence comes from Populus alba x Populus glandulosa, assembly GCA_033617975.1. NCBI lineage: Eukaryota > Viridiplantae > Streptophyta > Magnoliopsida > Malpighiales > Salicaceae > Populus > Populus alba x Populus glandulosa. Next base: position 13,645,001 of record CM066160.1, read on the forward strand.
TATAAAGCTATATCCAATCTAGCCTTCATGTTGTCCTTTGTCTTCCCCTTCACATCCATGACGGTGTTGAAAATATTCTCAAACACGTTCTTTTCGATGTGCATGACGTCAAGGTTATGGCGGAGAAGATTAGTCTTCCAATACGGAAGCTCCCAAAAGATACTTCGCTTTACCCAATTATGGGTCAAACCAAAACCAGGAAACTTTTGCTTACCTGATTGAAGGCCAAACACAATGTCACCGTACTCTGATACAACATGATGCAATTCTTCACCAGAAATACGCGGGGATGCAACATCTTTTTCAACTCTACCAACAAAGAAATCTTTTCTGTTCTTTCTGAACCTGTGATTAAGTGGCAAGAAGCGACGGTGACAGTCAAAAAAAGAAGCTTTACCTCCGTTTGCTAGCGTGAATGCCTTGTTGTTTTCCATGCAGTATGGACATGCGAGTTTCCCATGCGTGCTCCAACCAGAAAGCATTCCATAAGCTGGAAAATCACTGATAGTCCACATCAAAGCCGCCCTCATAAGGAAATTTTGTTTCCTAGATATATCATAAGTCAGAGATCCGGAGGACCACAACTGCGCCAGCTCATCTATCAACGGTCGAAGACAAACATCTATATTCCGCCCCGGGCTGCTTGGACCGGGTATGACAGTAGATAGAAACATGAACTCCGGCCTCATACACATTCCCGGTGGCAAGTTATAAACTGTGAGAATGACCGGCCAACAAGAATAGGGAGCAGCAAATGACCCAAATGGGTTGAACCCGTCTGTACACAACCCAAGTCGAACATTCCTTGATTCAGCAGAAAAGTCAGGATGAACACTGTTAAAGCGTTTCCACGCTTCGCCGTCAGAAGGATGCGCCATCACACCATCAACGACATCGTGTGTTTGGTGCCATGTCATGTGCTCAGCAGTCCTTGGTGACATAAATAACCTCTGTAGTCTAGGTGTGATCGGGAAATATCTAAGTTTTTTATATGCCACTAGAGTCTTCCCCCTGCCAGTTCTGGGTTTGTAACGAGAATGCCCGCATGTCATGCACTCGGTCATCACAGCATTTTCAAGGTAGTATAACATGCAGAAGTTAGGGCACATGTCAATTTTCTGGTATCCTAAACCGAGGGGTTTCATCATGGACTTCGCAGCATAGAAGTTCTCTTTGAGCCTGTTCCCTTCTGGTAAAATGCTTCTTGCCCAATCAATAATTTTGTCATACCCGGCCTCACTCAACCCGTGATCTGACTTGATGGTGAACACCTGTGCCACAGCCGATAATTTACTGTGGTTTGTGCAGCCATCCCATAATGGTTCGTCAGAATCTTTCAACAAATCAAAAAACCTAGCTGCCTCTGCATTAGGTTCTTCTTCTACGATTGGACATTGATTGACATTATGTTGATTCATTCTCATTGCATCCATAACCATGTTTCTGTAAGGATTAGTGTTGTCATTTGCCGCTTCATGCACGTTGCTAGCACTAGAAGTTGACCCAACCACCGTTTCTCTCATTCTCCTATTACTAACAAATACCTCTCCATGTGCATACCAACACTCGTAATTCTCCACAAACCCTTTGTGTAGAAGATGCATCATTACAACATCTGGATGCAGATACTTTTTATTTTGACACTTCCTGCATGGACACCTAATACCGCCTCCAGTAAAATTTCTGGGAATAGATGTTGCGAAATTAATAAAACCCTGAACCCCGTTACAATAATCCATCCTCCGCAATCCTTGGGGTGAATCTAGATACATCCATGAACGATCATCCATGACTTCTATCGAACCTCTATAAAAAGGACCCATTAATTAAGCAAGCTCTTAATTATTTCAAAACACAACATGTAATTCGGTAATTCTACAAATTAAGTTTTAACAATTTTCAAACAAATACAATCTTACAAAATCTAAAACAAACCATAACAAGTATAAAATTATACATTCATATACTACAAGTTTGTTTGAGAAATAACAATAAAACATGTACATCTACTAAAAAAATTAATACATATACTAAAAAAATTAATACATATACTAAAAAAACAATAAAATTAACATTTAAATGTTAAAATTTTAAAAGATAGAATTACTTACAAAAAATGATAAAATCCGTCGGTAAATCAGAACACGGATGCTGTGACCACAAAACAAATACAACTTGTTGTGCTGAGATGAGAAAGATTTTGTTTTGGGGCGAGGGGGGGCTGGTTATTTTGCAGATGGGGAGGGTTAGGATTAGGAAGAAGAAGGAGAAATGGGGGAGGAGAGTGTCGGCAGAGGGGCCATATATTCACTTTTACCGACGGACTTACCGACGGGTTTTATTCCGTCGGTGAATCCGTCGGCGAAACCGTCGGTAATTATGACGGGCAATCGACACGTCACCGCACGGACCTGCTATTCAAATCCCTCGGTGATTCCGTCGGTAGTTTTAACGGTGCACCCGTCACGTCACCGGTACGGATCTGGCATTTCAAATCCGTCGGTGATTCCGTCGGTATTTTTTGTTGGTGAATAGGTCCCATCACGCGTACGGGCCCCAGTTTTTAATTCCGTCGGTGATTCCGTCGGAAAAATCACCCGCCAAACCCTCCGCGCCGCTGCTTGGTGTTTGGTTTGCCTTATAATTGCTATGATGTTGGTATTTTTTAGGCTCGTCAATTGATTTTGGATAGAAATCTAAGGAGATTCCATGTGCTTTAAAAGCTCATTTTTCCCTTAGTATTTCAAAAGCTTGCGACTCATAAATCGTGGGATAATAATTAAAAAAAAATTAAATTTTGAAATGTCCTCGATTATAATCAAGGCTTCTTTCAAGAATGTGTGCGGATTTATTACTCCCGATAATATTTTGGATATTCATCCTTTTAAGGATTTCTTTATCCAAACATTAGCGGTAAATAATAAATAAATTCCTTTTCCAAAAATAAGATTTTTATAGTTTTTTGAATATTGGCCAATACCCTTTGGAATTTTACAAACACGTTGTAAAATCCAGAAATGCAAGAAAATAATTTGTGTTTAAGAAATCTATTCGAAAACACACTTTCGAAGCTTCCAATATATTTGTTTTATAAAAAAAAGAATATTCAAAACATGTTAGAGTATTGGCCGTATGCAACACGCAAGAAAAATATTTTTTTTTTAAAACAATATTTTTTTTTTTGACGAAATAGGGTATTTTTAATACTGAATTTGTATCTCCACAAAATAAAAATACAAACTACTATTAAGTCATAAAAAACAAATATGCGAAAAAATCCACAATATTTTTTAGGAATTTTAGAAATTTTTGAAAGCAAAAAAAAATTTATCTTTGAAAATTTCGGATGTCTTGACGAAAATCAGATATTTTAAATACTGAATTTAGACCTCCACAGTAAAAAAAAATACAAACCCCCTTAAAAATATATATATATATATATATATATATATATATATATGTATATATATGAAAGTAAAATAACAACATTTTTTAGAGTTTTCAGAATTTTTTATAAATATTATATATATATATATATATATATATATAACATATACACACATATATATAATATAATAATATAATATAATATAATTATATATATTAATTATTAAGGGGCTGGGCCGGCCCAACTGACTGGGCCGGGCTCAGCCCCACAAGTGACTGGGCCGATCTCGGCCCAAGAAAAAAATTGGTCTGGGCCGGACCCGGCCCAGACTGCCGGGTTGGGCCAGAATCCTTCTGGCCCATATACATGTTTCTGGGCCAGAAACAGTCTGGCCCAGAAGATAAAACAAAAAAAGGGGGGGAATTAATTACCCCCCCGTCCCCTGCATGCAGAACAATTCTGCATGCAGGAGACGAAACCTAAGAGGACGAAGAAGAAAAGAAAAACAATGCAGGGGGGGGAAGAGCGTACCTGGCGGGGCTGAAGATGGTGGTTTGCTGGCGGGGCTACGGTGGCGTGGCTCGTGGATGGCGGCTCCGGGCGGCGTTGCTGCTGTTTCTAACAGTGAAAAATTCTTCTTCCTCCCTTCTCCTTTGTTTTTTTTTTTCGTTCTTAGTGGCTGCCTATTCTCGGTTCGGTTTTGGTTTTGTTTCGGTTTCCTTCTTCTCGGTTTGTTTCTGTTCTTCTCTCTCTCTTCGGGTCGCTCTCTCTCTCTTTCTCTCTTCGGGTCTTTCAGTTTTTTTTTTTTTTCTCTTCGGTTTTTCTTCTTTATTTATAGGGGCAGCACAGGTGGGGTGCCATGGTTAGTGCGCCTTCAATCACGCATGGCTGGTCAGCTCTTTCGGTGGTGGTGGGGGCGAGGAGAGAGACGCGGGAGAATTTTCGAATTTTTTCGTCTTCTGTTCTGTTAAAACGGGGGGGAGGAGGAAGATGAACAGCGTCGTTCAAAACGACACCGTTCTGATCTTCCTCTTTTCTTTTTTTTATATATATATATATGAAACGGCGTCGTTTTGGGTAAAACGCGCCGTTTCATTTAAATGGTTAAACTTCAAATCAGTCCTCCAAATTCAGTCCCCGCCCCTCTTGTTGGCCGCCTTTTTCACTTTGGTCCTTGGCCTCTGATTTATGCAATTGATCCCCTAATTGATCAATAAACTTCCAATTTCTTCAATTAAGCCCTTGAAACAATTCCAAACAGCCCCCTCTATCTTTGCGCCTTCTCCAAATTGGTCCCTGGTTTCGGATTTTCACAATTAAGTCCCTAATTGGCCCTTAAACTTCAATATTTATGCAATTGAGCCCCTGATTTGACCCAATAAATTCCTAAAAAATATATTTTGGCCCCAGAACTTAAATTTCTCCAAATTAAAGCCCAAATTGACTTAAAAATCAATTTTTCTTGTAATCAAATCTTCTATAAATTCAAACAAAAATCCAATTAAGTCCATAAAAATCCAATTAAGTCCATAAAAATCCCATTAAGTCCATAAAAATCCGAATTTGGGCTTTTCTCCTCAAAATTCAAATTTTCCTTCTCAATAGGGCTTTCATCCTCCAAGAATATACTGTCAAAAATTCAATCCTTGTATTTTTAAATTCCTTGACCAATTTTCTGACTGTTTTCCGAGCGTTTCTGCCTCCTGTTATTTTTCTAACCTCTTTTGGCTATTTATTTTATTTTTTATGGGGACCCAAAAATGGGTTACAACAAACAAGAAGATGCAGAATGTAGGTGACGTGTTTTATATACCAGAACTCAAAAGCAATCTGATCAACCTTAGACAACTGCAAGAAACAGGTTGCTCAATCATGTTCCAGAAAGGAAGCTGTCAAATTCATGATCCAGAAGGAGAATTTGTTGCTGATATTAAGATGTCTGGAAATCGAATGTTTCAACTACAAACTGAAACTTCTGGAGATCAAACCTGTTTCCAGTCATCTATTCAAGATTCCTCTTGGTTGTGGCATTACAGGTTTGGACACTTGAAATTTAGTGGACTTAAAACTTTGCAGCTAAAGAAAATGGTGAAAGGGCTCCCTTAGATCGAAGCTCCATCTCATGTATGTGAAGAATGTGTAATTGCAAAGCAACATAGAAAGTTGTTTCCCAAAGAAAGTACTTGGAGAGCAAATCAGATTCTACAACTAGTGCACTCAGACATTTGCGGTCCTATGAATCCTACTTCTAACAGCAATAAAAGGTACTTTATAACTTTCACTAATGACTTTAGCAGGAAAACATGGGTGTATTTTTTAGCAGAAAAATCTAAAGCCATTGAAGTATTTAAGAGATTCAAAGCCAGAGTTGAGAAGGAGACAGAAAAAAATATTCAATGCCTTCGAACAGATCGTGGTGGCGAGTATACATCCAATGAGTTTGCAAATGTGTGTGAAAGCAATGGAATCAAGAGACAACTGACTGCAGCGTATACACCACATCAGAATGGTGTATCAGAAAGGAGAAACCGAACCATTATGAATATGGTGCGAAGTCTACTAGCAAGTAAGCACATGCCAAAGACTTTCTGGCCTGAGGCAGTTAATTGGAGTGTGTATGTTCTAAATCGCAGTCCAACATTTTCTATGAAGAATATGACACCAGAAGAAGCTTGGTCAGGTCACAAACCAACTGTTGATCACTTCAGAATATTTGGGTGTGTGGCATATGTGCACATTCCAGATCCAAAGAGAATGAAGCTTAATGCCAAGGGAGAAAAATGTGTACTACTTGGTGTGAGCAACGAATCAAAGGCTTATCGTCTTTACAATCCATTAACAAGAAGGCTTTGCATTTCTAAAGATGTGGTGTTTGATGAAGCCAGCAGCTGGGATTGGGAAAGTAACGATAAAGGGGGACATTCAGTTGATCTTAAACTCGTGGACAATGAAACAACTGACATTGACAAAGATGCATACAGTAATGAGGAAGAATCGAATGAGGCAGCAGGTGCGAATGAGGCAGCAGAAAATTCATTACCTGAGGCATCTGATTCTTCACTACAAACTACACAACGATTGAGGAGAAGACCAGTTTGGATGAATGATTATACAAACAGTGAAGTGTCTTCTGATGAAGACACATTGGCTCATCTTGTTTTATTTGCAGAAAGTGATCCTATTGCATTTGATGAGGCGATTAAAGATTCAAAATGGCGAAAGGCAATGGATGCAGAAATTGAAGCTATTGAAAGAAATCACACATGGGAGTTAGTGGAGTTGCCTGAAGGAGAAAAAACAGTGGGAGTAAAATGGATTTACAGAACAAAGTTGAATGAAAAAGGTGAAGTTGACAAATTCAAAGCTCGTTTAGTTGCTAAAGGATATACTCAGAAGTATGGAATTGATTATTCTGAAGTGTTTGCACTAGTAGCAAGGCACGACACAATAAGAATGATTATTTCAGTAGCTGCTATGAACGAGTGGGCTGTTTTTCAACTAGATGTCAAATCTGCGTTTTTACATGGCGAGCTTGTAGAACAAGTATTTGTGGATCAACCACCAGGCTATGTAAAAAAGGGAAGCAAGCATATGGTCTATAAGCTGAAAAGAGCTCTTTATGGATTGAAACAAGCTCCAAGAGCTTGGTATAATCGAATTGACGCCTACTTCAGCAAAGCTGGTTTTCACAAGTGTCCATATGAGCACACACTCTACATCAAAACTGGAGAAAAAGGTAATCTTTTGATTGTGTGCTTATATGTGGATGATTTAATATTTACTGGCAATGATGAAGGCATGTTTAGAACATTTAAACAGTCTATGATGAAAGAATTTGAGATGACTGATTTGGGAAAGATGAAATATTTTCTGGGAATAGAAGTGACTCAATCTGCAAGTGGCATTTTTATATGTCAAAAGAAATATGCTCGTGAGGTCTTGGAAAGGTTCAAAATGAATGATTGCAATCCGGTTCAGGTTCCTATAATTCCTGGAACTAAGCTAACTCGAGAAGGTGAAGGAGAAAAGATCGACAACACCCATTATAAGCAAATGATTGGAAGCTTGATGTATATGACAGCCACTCGACCAGACTTAACATATGTTGTTACTCTCATTAGCAGATTTATGGAAGCGCCAACTGAACTCCATTATCAAGCTGTCAAAAAGATACTTCGCTATTTAAAAGGCACTTTTGACTATGGTTTGTTCTACAAGAAAAAGGAGAGTGAAATACACGAGTTAATTGGTTTTAGTGACAGTGATTATGCTGGGGATGTGGATGATCGGAAAAGCACGTCAGGATATGTATTTCTCTTGAGTGGAGCTGCAATTTCATGGTCCTCAAAGAAGCAACCTGTTGTTACTTTATCAACAACCGAAGCAGAGTTTATAGCAGCTCCATCATGTGCCTGTCAAGGTATCTGGCTAAGAAGAATTTTGGAAGAGGTGAAGTATACACAACAAGGTCCAATTATGTTATTTTGTGACAATAGCTCAACTATTAAATTGTCAAAAAATCCAGTCTTGCATGGAAGAAGCAAACACATTGATGTGAGGTTTCACTTTCTACGTGATCTCACCAAAGAGGGAAAAGTTGAACTAGTTAATTGCAGAAGTGTTGAGAAAGTTGGAGACATTCTAACTAAACCTTTGAAAGCTGAATCGTTCATGAAGCTGAGAGCATTACTTGGCATGTGCTCCATTGATGAAATAAACGGATTGCTTATAAGCATACAGTTTAAGGGAAAGTGTTAAAGTTGTTAGGATTTACTTGATTTGTTTTCTGTTAATAAATCCTATTAACTAGGAATCACAGCTGTTAGGATTGATTAAGTCACTAAGTTTAGTTTTCTGTTATTATTCTCTAGCTTAATTTTCTGAGATCAGTTGCAATGTAAGGCTATTTAAAGCCACCTATTCTTCTAAGTCTATGCACGTTAATAAAGACTATCAGTTCACTTGCTAATATACATTCTGATTATCAACAATCATAAAATTTCAACTAATATATAATTACGTCCCTCTATTTCAATTCAAATCTTGAAAGATAACAGAAGAAATATGCCCACTTTGTGACAATAATAATGTTAGGGAAGACTATAGTCAAAGTAACGAAAATAGAACAAACGTGTTTTTCCCACTCACACGCGTGCGCGACAATTTTCCATAAGAATGTCATGTTCATCAAAACTAAAATTATTAAATTAATGTCATGTTCATCAAAACTAAAGAAAATAGAACAATCTATGGTTAGGCATGAGTAATCAGGGTTTAGGTAATAAATTGTGCAGGTTAGTTCATGTTGACCGGTGCTTATTTAAAATTGTGTCATTTTAAGATATTGTTTTTAAAAAAAAATTAAAATTGCATAGTTAAAAAGTAAAACCATCTTTTAATTAAATTAAACTATTTACGGGTTAACTAATTTGATCATTCAAGTTTAACGGTTAAACTCTCACTTAGTTTTTATCTAAACTCAGGTTAAACTAGATCTCACATCAACCTTTCATGCCGAATCAAATTTAATAAGGCTGATTTCTTTAATGGAAAAACATAAATAAAAGGTTAAAGCTTATTAATTTCCATGACAATGATGGATACAGAAGACTTGCTACTTTTTTTATGGAAATAACTTGTGGAAAATCATGCTTTAATTTTGATAAAATAAGGCATGATTTTAATATATAAACTTTTATTTTCTCATATCATTTATAAAATCAAATAGTATCATTGATAAAATAAACCACTAATAATAACATTTCTAAAATACTTCTTGTCATGATAATCAGTTTTTGTTTTTTCTAAAATACAAAGTATATTTTTTCCAACACAAACTTATCAATAAATAATATGGATAGAAATTTACAGTGTGAGATGGGTCTATGAAACCATTATTGTTAAGCATTTTTTCCATGACATGGATTAGTGGAATGGTTTGTAATTAGGAGCTTTTTTTCTACGAGATGGGATGAGTCCGTGAGATTATTGCCCCTCTAAACATATCATGTGGTTTAATAGAAATGATTTTTTAAAAACATATATAGCTTAACAATTAATCAACTCTGAATATGGACCAGTTGGTACTATGTTCCAAAATAAAAATAGAACAAAATTTGATTTTTTTTATTGAAAATTTTTTTTAATTTTTTTTTAATGTATTGATGTTAAAAATATCAGTAAAAAAAGGAGACAAGATAGTTTAGAAGAAAAAAATGATAGTAAGAGACAGATGAGAGAACAAAAATGGAGCAGTTTTTATTAACTAAATAAACTTTATAATTACTAATATTAAAATCAAAATATGTACTTATTGCAAATATATATATATAGCTTAACAACATTAATGAACTCTTAATATCTTTCATTTTATATATTTGAAAAGTAAATATTAAAACCTATTATATTAGTTAGTTATAATTATTCTAACTAATTCATATTTATTTTGGTATTGATGTCTCCATCTATTTACAACTAGAGAAAAGAACGTCACTTGCTTTTGTTGTCTCTTCTTGCTTGGAAGATAAGGAATATGAATATTCAAAGTTGTTCGAGTGCCACTCATTTTAGTAGATTTTTATTTTTCTTATATTAGTATACCAATTGTTTTTTATTATATCAATTAAATACTTTTTTCTCGTTTTCTTTAATGGTGTGACTTTGATCAAATGAAATTGAGTTTGGGTTTTCCTCCAGAATAAATAATTGTTTTGATGAATAAATAATTATCTCTCCATCAAGTTTTTTCCCCACCACTAAGATGGCTCATTGTAGAGACAAATTTGGTCCATTTTTTGGTTTCTAATTCCATGACTTTGGTTTGATTTATTTTCTGTCATTCTCCAAATATCTTTTTCCTTGATAGACCTTTCCTGAATATGGCCCAGTTGGTACTATGTTCCAAAATAAAAATAGAATAAAATTTGATTTTTTTATTGAAAATTATTTTTAAATTATTTTTAATGTATTGATGTTAAAAATATCAGTAAAAAAAGGAGACAAGATAGTTTAGAAGAAAAAAATGATAGTAAGAGACAGATGAGAGAACAAAAATGGAGCAGTTTTTATTAACTAAATAAACTTTATAATTACTAATATTAAAATCAAAATATGTACTTATTGCAAATATATATATATAGCTTAACAACATTAATGAACTCTTAATATCTTTCATTTTATATATTTGAAAAGTAAATATTAAAACCTATTATATTAGTTAGTTATAATTATTCTAACTAATTCATATTTATTTTGGTATTGATGTCTCCATCTATTTACAACTAGAGAAAAGAACGTCACTTGCTTTTGTTGTCTCTTCTTGCTTGGAAGATAAGGAATATGAATATTCAAAGTTGTTCGAGTGCCACTCATTTTAGTAGATTTTTATTTTTCTTATATTAGTATACCAATTGTTTTTTATTATATCAATTAAATACTTTTTTCTCGTTTTCTTTAATGGTGTGACTTTGATCAAATGAAATTGAGTTTGGGTTTTCCTCCAGAATAAATAATTGTTTTGATGAATAAATAATTATCTCTCCATCAAGTTTTTTCCCCACCACTAAGATGGCTCATTGTAGAGACAAATTTGGTCCATTTTTTGGTTTCTAATTCCATGACTTTGGTTTGATTTATTTTCTGTCATTCTCCAAATATCTTTTTCCTTGATAGACCTTTCCTGAATATGGCCCAGTTGGTACTATGTTCCAAAATAAAAATAGAATAAAATTTGATTTTTTTATTGAAAATTATTTTTAAATTATTTTTAATGTATTGATGTTAAAAATATCAGTAAAAAAAGGAGACAAGATAGTTTAGAAGAAAAAAATGATAGTAAGAGACAGATGAGAGAACAAAAATGGAGCAGTTTTTATTAACTAAATAAACTTTATAATTACTAATATTAAAATCAAAATATGTACTTATTGCAAATATATATATATAGCTTAACAACATTAATGAACTCTTAATATCTTTCATTTTATATATTTGAAAAGTAAATATTAAAACCTATTATATTAGTTAGTTATAATTATTCTAACTAATTCATATTTATTTTGGTATTGATGTCTCCATCTATTTACAACTAGAGAAAAGAACGTCACTTGCTTTTGTTGTCTCTTCTTGCTTGGAAGATAAGGAATATGAATATTCAAAGTTGTTCGAGTGCCACTCATTTTAGTAGATTTTTATTTTTCTTATATTAGTATACCAATTGTTTTTTATTATATCAATTAAATACTTTTTTCTCGTTTTCTTTAATGGTGTGACTTTGATCAAATGAAATTGAGTTTGGGTTTTCCTCCAGAATAAATAATTGTTTTGATGAATAAATAATTATCTCTCCATCAAGTTTTTTCCCCACCACTAAGATGGCTCATTGTAGAGACAAATTTGGTCCATTTTTTGGTTTCTAATTCCATGACTTTGGTTTGATTTATTTTCTGTCATTCTCCAAATATCTTTTTCCTTGATAGACCTTTCCTGAATATGGCCCACTTGGTACTATGTTCCAAAATAAAAATAGAATAAAATTTGATTTTTTTTATTGAAAATTTTTTTTAATTTTTTTTTAATGTATTGATGTTAAAAATATCATAAAAAAAAAGGAGACAAGATAGTTTAGAAGAAAAAAATGATAGTAAGAGACAGATGAGAGAACAAAAAGGGAGCAGTTTTTATTAACTAAATAAACTTTATAATTACTAATATTAAAATCAAAATATGTACTTATTGCAAATATATATATATATAGCTTAACAACATTAATGAACTCTTAATATCTTTCATTTTATAAATTTGAAAAGTAAATATTAAAACCTATTATATTAGTTAGTTATAATTATTCTAACTAATTCATATTTATTTTGGTATTGATGTCTCCATCTATTTACAACTAGAGAAAAGAACGTCACTTGCTTTTGTTGTCTCTTCTTGCTTGGAAGATAAGGAATATGAATATTCAAAGTTGTTCGAGTGTCACTCATTTTAGTAGATTTTTATTTTTCTTATAATAGTATACCAATTTTTTTTTATTATATCAATTAAATACTTTTTTCTCGTTTTCTTTAATGGCGTGACTTTGATCAAATGAAATTGAGTTTGGGTTTTCCTCCAGAATAAATAATTGTTTTGATGAATAAATAATTATCTCTCCATCAAGTTTTTTCCCCACCACTAAGATGGCTCATTGTAGAGACAAATTTGGTCCATTTTTTGGTTTCTAATTCCATGACTTTGGTTTGATTTATTTTCTGTCATTCTCCAAATATCTTTTTCCTTGATAGACCTTTCCTGAATATGGCCCAGTTGGTACTATGTTCCAAAATAAAAATAGAATAAAATTTGATTTTTTTTATTGAAAATTATTTTTAATTTTTTTTTAATGTATTGATGTTAAAAATATCAGTAAAAAAAGGAGACAAGATAGTTTAGAAGAAAAAAATGATAGTAAGAGACAGATGAGAGAACAAAAATGGAGCAGTTTTTATTAACTAAATAAACTTTATAATTACTAATATTAAAATCAAAATATGTACTTATTGCAAATATATATATATAGCTTAACAACATTAATGAACTCTTAATATCTTTAATTTTATACATTTGAAAAGTAAATATTAAAACCTATTATATTAGTTAGTTATAATTATTCTAACTAATTCATATTTATTTTGGTATTGATGTCTCCATCTATTTATAACTAGAGAAAAGAACGTCACTTGCTTTTGTTGTCTCTTCTTGCTTGGAAGATAAGGAATATGAATATTCAAAGTTGTTTGAGTGCCACTCATTTTAGTAGATTTTTATTTTTCTTATATTAGTATACCAATTGTTTTTTATTATATCAATTAAATATTTTTTTTCTTGTTTTCTTTAATGGTGTGACTTTGATCAAATGAAATTGAGTTTGGGTTTTCCTCCAGAATAAATAATTGTTTTGATGAATAAATAATTATCTTTCCATCAAGTTTTTTCCCCACCACTAAGATGACTCATTGTAGAGACAAATTTGGTCCATTTTTTGGTTTCTAATTCCATGACTTTGGTTTGATTTATTTTCTGTCATTCTCCAAATATCTTTTTCCTTGATAAACCTTTCCTGGCCTAGTTGGTACTATGTTCCAAAATAAAAATAGAATAAAATTTGATTTTTTTATTTTAAATTTTTTTAAGTTTTTTTTAATATATTAATGTTAAAAATATCAATATCATATCAATCATATAAATATTTTGATATACTTTCACTTTTTATTAATTTTAGTATATAACTTTTATTTTCTCATATCATTGTACCCATTTTTTGTATCATATCAATCATATGTTTTCATAACAAGTCCATGGGGCAATTAATTCAGATGTTGATGGTGTTAGTAACCATTGTTACTAAACCATATTTTCACATGGACCAGATATTTGTCCACCGTTTCACCACCGTGAGTTATATTTTTTTAATAAAAAAGTTATATATGAAATTTTTTAACATGTTTTTTATTTAAAAATTTTAAATGAAAAAAAAATACACACAAATATAATCAAATATATTTGTAGTGGTGGTTTTTTCAACGGCATGGGTCCGTGAAGTTCTCTATAAAAGCCTGAACCTAGCTCCTCGCTAGCTGCCCTCTATAACAAATATTGATCACCATTATATTTGATTAAGATGGGGCAATTAATTCAGATGTTGATGGCGTTAGTAACCATGGTTTTCTTGGAAGGATGGCGGCCTCTTGATTGCTTGAAAATATATGTTTTCTTTTTTAGTTTAAATTATTAAGATGGGGCTATTATTGTTACTTTTTATTCAATAAACTATAATGCTAATAAAAACTCCTTTTGTTTTGAGAACAAAGAAAAATTACATAATTCAAAAAACATATTTTACTTTTATAATTTTATTTATTGTTTCTTTTTGTTAATAGTTATTTTAATTATCTTATAATTAACTAAAAATTTCCAAAAATTTCTTATAACAATGTTCAAGAAATATCTATAGTTTTAACTATCCCTAATTTGTGACAATAATATAGGTAAAACTATAAATAAAATGAAGAAAATAGAACAAACTATAGTTTTAACTACCCACTAATTAATTCCTTAGAGGAGGAAGAGTGGGAGATTCTCAATTTTTTGAATGGCTACTATTGTACTATTTATCTTGGAAATCCCTTGAATTTATTCACACCAAATTTAAAATTTAGAGAAATTAAATCTATGATTTATATATAAATAAATTTTATTGTTAATATTCTTATTACTCCATAGTTACTTTATATAAACCTTACATTTATTTGAGAAATGAATGTAAACAAATTTATGATCAGACACTAGTTTATTAAATACTTAAATAGAAAAAAAATCAATTAGAGTACTTGAATAAAAGAAGATATAAAGTATAAGTATTTTATATATCTTTATTGTTCAGAAATTAAAAATAAAATAAAATCAATCCAAACTCATCTAGAAAAATTAACTGTGACATCATCATCCTAATAATAAAACTAATGAAAATATTTTATTCATCAGATTTTGTGAGTATAAATATTCAAATTTAAAAAAAATGTCCATGTTTCTGGTATTAATGTCTCCATCCATTTAAAGCCGGAAAAAAAAATGTTACCTGCTGTTATTGTTTCTTCTTGCCTGCAAGATAAAGTATGTAAATATTCAGAGCTATTAGAATCCATCTCTTTTGGTAGATTTTTATTTTTTATATATATTAACATACCAACTTTTGTTTTATTATTATATCAATTAAATACTTTTTTTCCTTGTTTTATTTGATGGTGTGACTTTGATCAAATGAAATTGAGTTGGGGTTTTCCTTCAGAATAAATAATTGTTTTGATAAATAAATAATTATCTCTCCATCAAGTTTTTACCTCACAACTACGATGGCTCACTACAATGACAAAATTGTTCCATTCTTTGGTTTGATTTATTTTCTGTCATTCTCCAAATATTTTTGTTTATTGATAGACTTTTCCTGGATATGCCCCGGTTGGCTAAATAAAAATTGGATAAATATTTTCTAATTTTTATATATATTTTTTTAATTTTTTAATGTGCTATCAAAAATATTTTTTTTAAAAAATAAAAAATATATTATTTTAATATATTTTTAAGTAAAAAATACTTTAAAAAAATGATTATTTTTTATTTCTTTTCTGGCTATATTTAATTTGTCATCAACATTCCTAACGTAAATTGCTATGTATTTTGAATCTTGAAGGATTAAGAGATGGGAGACAAAAATAAATAAAAAAAGAGAGACGAGGCAGTTTAAAAGAAGAAGAAAAAAAGAATAATAGTGAAAAAAGAAGGAGAGAACAAAAGAACTAAATAAAATTTATAATTACTAATATTAAATTCAAAATATGTATATATTGCAAATATTTAAACATATCATGTGGTTTAATAGAAATGATTTTTTAAAACATAAATAGCTTAACAATTAATAAACTCTAAATTCTTTCATTTTATATATATTAAAAGTAAGTATTAAAACCTATTATATTAATTTGTGAATGTATTAACTCGGATGTAAATTATATTTTTAAAATGTTTTTTTTTTAAGTTCTATGCACTACAACTAACTTAAGAAAGTCATGTTAATCAGGATTATAGAGTACAAAAACAAATATTGAATTGTATAAAAATAATTAACAGAAACATATATTCCTAAACGTTGACCCCAGCAAAGTCATCTTTTGAAAAAACATGACTAAAAGGTTAATGCTAGGCACCCAAGTCAAGTCTTCTCTATGGATCCTTAATTTGTCCCTAAATAGCGAAAATATATGGTGGCAATCCACCAATCTCAAGAGTACACGAAATAAGTATTTTACAAGTACTTAGCCGTCATGCATTTTTTTTCCTCAGTATAGGTTCGATAGACAATCACCATTATGCATTTATAAGTTCATGAGACCATTTCCATTTGCACATTGATCCTTGATACCGTTGCCATCATGCATTTTTCCTTGAGGTGAGGCCATGAGACCATTTCCAACCATCATGCGTTTTTTTTCTACTAGATGGGTTCGTAAGATTGTTTAATTCTTGTTCCTTAATTAAGAGGGGATAATATACTTTAATTTAAACATATTAATGTGATTTAATAGAAATGAATTTTTATAAACAAGTATGGGAATGATAATATTAAAAATATTATTGTTTCAATAATTGAAAAACAAATTAAAAAAACTATAGTTTTAATAGCAAGCTAGAAATATCACTAGTTTTAACTATTCCTAGTTTGTGACAATAATATAGGTAAAACTATAGACAACATGAAGAAAATAGAACAAACTAACTACCTACTAATTAATTCCATGAGGAGGAAGAGTGGGAGATTTTGAAAGGCTAATATTGTACTATTTATCTTGTAAATTCCTTGAATTTATCCACATTAAATTTAAAATTTAGAGACATTAAATCTATGATTTTTTTATAAATAAATTTTATTGTTAATATTCTTATTATTCCATAGTTACTTTATGTAAACCTTACATTTAATTATTCTGTAAATAAATTTATGGTCAGACACTAGCTTATCAAGTACTTAAATAGAAAAAAAATCAATTGGAGTACTTGAATGAAAAAAATATTAAATATAAGTATTTTACATATCTTTACTATTCATAAATTTATAAAATATAATAAAATCAATCCAAACTCATCTAAAAAAATTTTACTATGACATCATCATCATTATGATAATAGAATTAATAAAGATATTTTATTTATCAGATTTCATGAAAATAAATATTCAAATTGAAAAAAAAAAAACAATTGTTGTCCAAGTTTTTGGTATTGATATCTCCATCCATTTACAGAATAGCATCACCTATTTTTATTGATTTCTCTTGCTTAGAAGATAAGATATATGAACATTCAGAGTTATTCAAGTGTCATCCATTCTAGTATATTTTATTTTTTTATAGGTTTTATAAGTATAATGAGAGACAAAAAAGAAAGAAAGATAGATAAAACAGTCCTAAAAAATAGTACAAGAAGAAACAATAGTGAGAGATAAAGAAGAGAATAGATGTGGATAAGTTTTTATTAACTAAATAAACTTATATTATAAAGTTATAATTATTAATATTAAATTCAAAATACACACACATTGCACATATTTAAATATGTTAAGTGGTCTAATAAATTAGATTTTGACTGGGTTGACTATGTTGTGGATTGATTTATTTAGAGATTAACTTATCAATTTTGAATTTAATTTAATAATGTTGATTAAAACAAACAACATCATAGAAAAAAAATAATTGAATTACATAAAAGCAATTAATTGAAAACTTGTATTCTTCTTATAAAGTAACCCAATGTCAGTTTGTTTTTTTATATATGAAAAAATATGAATAAAAGGTTAATAGCTAGGAAGCTTACTTTGTATGACAATGATGGATACATAAGACTTGCTACTTTTTTTTTATATATAGAAATGAACAACAAATAATAATATTTATAAAATACATTTTGTCATTGTCATGACAATAAGTCTCTTCTTTTTTGCTTTCTATAGTTATTCTCAGTCTATTTTTTGTAACACAGTCAACACGTAAGATAGATAGGAATTTACAATGTGAGATGGGTTTGTGAGACTATTGCTATTTGCATTGTTTTTCACGATATAGGCTAGCGGGATGGTCCATGAAACCATTGCTATCAAGCGTTTTTTGTTTTTTCTACGAGACGGATCCATGAGACCATTGCCCCATAAGCTTGAGAAGGGGTAATATGCTTTAATTTCAACATTAATCAATAACTCTTAATATCTTTCATTATATATATATATATATATATATATATATATATTAAAAGTAAATATTAAAACCTATTAGATTAGTTAGTTATAATTATTCTAACCAATTCATATTTATTTTGGTATTGATGTACCCATTCATTTACAGTTAGAGAAAGGAATATTACCTACTTTTATTTTCTCTTCTCGTCTAAAAGATATGGCATGTAAACATTCAGAGTTATTCAAGTGCCAACCATTTTAGTAGATTTTTTTTATTATATCAATTAAATATATTTTTCTTGTTTTTTTTATGAAGTGACTTTGATCAAATAAAAATGAGTTTGGGTTTTCCTCCAGAATAAATAATTATTTTGATGAATAAATAATTATCTTTCCATCAAGTTTTTGCCCCACCACTAAGATGGCTCACTGTAGAGACAAATTCGGTCCATCTTTTGGTTTCTAATTCCACGACTTTGGGTTGATTTATTTTCGGTCATTCTCCGAATATCTTTGGTTGGTACTGTGTTTCAAATGAAAATTAGATAAAATTTTATTTTTTATTTAAAATTATTTTTTATATATTTTTTGAATTTTTTAATATACTAATATTAAAAGTATTTTTTTAAAAAATAAAAAAATATATTATTTTAATTTATTTTCAAATAAAAATACTTCAACCAATAGTTATTATCCAACTTTAAATCTAACTTGAATTCAGCTGTCGTTGTTAACTATTTGATTTTCACTATAATTAATTGCTTTATCACGTTGACACCAACAATCAACAACTATCTTACATTCCCTTGGCATCGAATTCCATGCCTTTGCAAAATATCAAAGGCTCCAGAGCCGCTCTAGCAATAATTAATTTTATTTTCCCTCAAATACATGTCATTTATTGAAATAATTAATTTAATCACAAAAAAAAAAAACAAATAGATGCAGCTACCATATGATTCCATAATTAATTGTTTTTCGAATGGATAACTCTTGAATCATTAGGTAGTGAAACACAAAAAGAGTCAAGAAAATGAAGAATAATCAAAGTGCGATGAGAGATGGATCCGTGAGATCATTGCTATTAGGAGTTTCTTCAAAGGGATGATAAGAGTATGTGAGATTATATTGCCCGTAAGCTTGAAAAGGGATAATATGCTATAATTTTTTTTATTTTTTATTGTATTTTTTTTCTATTCATATTTAATTTTTCATCAAGTGATTAATATGTATAATTCAATGGGTATAATTCTTAACGCTAAATGCTATGTATTTAGAATTTTGATGGATTGAGAGATGAGATAACAAAAAAGGACAAGTTTTTATTAACTAAATAAATTTATTTTAGAGAGCTATAATTATTAATAGTAAATTCAAAATACATATTGCAAACTCTTAAACATATCATTTGGTTTAATAGAAATTATTTTTATAAACATATGTGGCTAGCTTAACATCATTAATCAATAACTCATAATATCTTTCATTTTATATATATTAAAAGTAAATATTAAAACCTATTATATTATGAATTCAGATGGGAATTATAATTCTAAAATGTTTTTTAAAAAACTCTCTATATACTACAACTAGCTTAAGAAACTGATCTTCATCTGAACCATACAGTACCAAGAAAATTGAAAGAAAAAATGAATTGCTTGAGAGTAATTAACAGGAACTCATATTCATTCTCAAGACGTTGACCCGAAGTCAAAGTCTTTTAAAAAAAAAAACATGAAGAAAAGGTTAACGTTATGAGCTCACTTTCAAAACAAATAAATTAACTCAATTGCACTAAATACATGTTTTATATCAAAACAAAATTTTTTTGATTTTAATATACCAAAATAATTTGAAAATATAAAAAAATAATTTTAAATAAAAAAATTTAAATTTTAATAAAAAAAAATAAGTTAAATCACCTTGCTAAAAACATCATGTGCAAATTTACTTTATGAATCTAGAAGATATAAATGAAGTATTGTGTACATAAAAAGCAGTTTTTTTTTTCCCGGCACCCCAAACACCCTCATGCCTGGTTTCTAAGCTTTCTAATTGAAAGGGTTATTTTTATTTTTATGTGCGATGGGAATTATAATTGGGCGAAAGGGATTGTGATGAAGAGTGCACTGACGTCGTATGCCATCCCGCATTTTTTGTATCCATTTTTTCCAAGAGATGGGCCATTGCCATCATCCATTTTTCCATGAATGGGCCCGTTGGATGGTGCCATCTTGCATTTTGTCCTCAAGAGGTGGGTCCGAGAGAACATTTCCATCATGCATTTTTTCCTACAAGATATTCAGATTAAAAGAATTACAAAAAGAAAGTAATATAATTTCCATGCTTCATCCGTTTATATAAGTAAAGAGTCACACAAAATATATATGAATAAATCTCAGAGTTTTTTTAAAGTTTATATAAAATATTTCATTCTCATCCAAAAAATATTAAAAAGTATGAAAGAAAAGCCAAGTTATTAAAATAAAAACAGAAAATATGACAAAATTTGCGAGAATTAATTCTTCTAGAAATCCTAAAATTCTATGCACTTAAATTCTCATAAAATTGGGACGAAGAGGACATTGCTGTCCTGTGCCATCATGCATAAAATAAACAGAAGAAATATACCCACTTTGTGACAATAATAATGTAAGGTAAGACTATAGTCAAAGCGAAGAAAATAGAACAAACGTGTTTTTACCACACACACGCGAGCGTATGTTAGGAAGCTGTAATTATTAATATTAAATTCAAAATACGTATTGCATATACTTAAACATATCATGTGAAATTATTTTTATAAACATATGTGGCTTAACATCATTAATCAATAACTCTTAATATCTTTCATTTTATATAGATTAAAAGTAAACATTAAAACCCATTATATTATTAATTCGGATGGTAATTATATTTCTAAAATTTTCATAAAAAAATTATCAATATATTACAACTAGCTTAAGAAAGTCATCTTCATCGGACCACACCGTACCCAAATAATAATAATAATAATAATAAAACGCATTGCATAAAAATAATCAACTGAAACTTATATTCCATCTTGGAATGTTGACCCCCAGTCAAAGTCTTTTTTATTAAAAAAAAAAAACATGAAGAAAAGATTAATGCTATGAGCTCAATATAAAGACTTCCAACTGTTTTATTATTATTATTTTGAGGTAAATCATGCCTTTTAAATTTGATGGAAATTACATGTGAAAAATTATCCATTTTTTTCTCTATTTTTAACAAAAGTTGGGCCCGTTAGACCATTGCCATCAACCATTTTTCCATGAATAGCCCTGTTTTTAAAGTTTATATAAAATATTCCTTCTTGAAACTTATATTCCTTCTTGAAATGTTGACCCGAATCAAAGTCTTTTTTTTTTATAAAAAAAACATGAATAAAAGGTTAATGCTATGAGCTCAGTTTCCATTTCCTTGACAATAATGGATATAGAAAAGTTGCTCCTTTCTTTCCAGATTATTAGTATAATTGCACCCGCTTTACATTGGATTTATATTAATTTTTAAATATTTAAAAAATATTAAAAGTATTAAAGAATGTTTTAACTTTTTTGGGTCTAGCGGCTATGTCTGATTAATATTTTTAAAATTAGTTTAATTTTTATAAAAAAATAATATTTAAATTATTCTTGAAGTATCCTATATAATTTTTTTATAAATATTTTTTATTTTTTATAAAAAAAAATTACATTATCCTTAAGAAATTTAAATCTATTTTTTATTTATAAATAAATTTTATTGTTAATATTTTTATTATTCCATAGTTACTTTATGTAAACCTTACGAGAAATCAATGTAAATAAATTTATGGACAAGCACTAATTTATCAAGTACTTAAATAGAAAAAAAAAAGCAATTAGAGTAGTTGAATAAAAGAAGATATAAAGGACAAGTATTTTACATATCTTTAATGCTCATAAATTAAAAATAAAATAAAATCAATCCAAACTCATCTAAAAAAAAATTAATTATAACATCATCATTTTGATAATAGAACTAATGAAGATATTTTATTGATAAGATTTCGTAAATATAAATATTCAAATTGAAAAAAAAAACAATTTTTATCCATGTTTTCGGTATTGATATCTCCATCTATTAACATCCGGAGAAAAGAATATCACTTGCTTTTATTATCTTTTATTGCCTAGAAGATAAGACATGTAAACATTCAGCGCTATTCGAATGCCATCCATTTTAGTAGATTTTTATTTTTTATATTAGTACCAACTTTTTTTTTATTATATCAATTAAATACTTTTATTCTTGTTTTCTTTGATGGTATGACTTTGATAAAATGAAATTGAGTTTGAGTTTTCCTCCGGTATAAATAATTATTTTGGTGAATAAATAATTATCTCTCCATCAAGTTTCTACCCCACCACTACAATGGCTCCCTGTTTGATTTGATTTATTTTCTGTCATTCTTCAAATATCTCCATTCCTTGATAGACTTTTCTAAATATGCTTTTGATTTTTTTATATATATTTAAATTTTTTTATATGTTGATTTTAAAATATTTTTAAGATAAAAAAAATATAATTTTAATATAATTTTAAATAAAAAACTTTAAAAAATAATACTAGCCAATTTTAAATACCATTAAGATGAGGCAACACTCCCTTTTTGATTCGGCTCGCCTACCGTTTAAATAGAATTTTCAAATTATACATTGCCAAATAGAATTTTCAAACCTAAATTGAATTCAGCTTCTCTTGTTGTTAACTATTTTATTTTCACTATAATTAATTGTTGGGCTTTTATCAGTCGAGGATGCTTGCCTGGTTTCTAAGCTTTTTAATTGAAGAGTTATTTACTACTAGTGCTGTTGATGTGATTCCATTGTTTTAATGTTATTTCTTGGCTTTGGAACGACTTGGTCGCATTTTGTTAAATTTTTAGTTGGCTCCTTGAGATTTCTCAATTTCATCTTCAAGATTTAATCTGTAATAATAGCCTTCTATCATTTTCATGCTTTATCCATTTATATAAATAATAGTACCACAGAATTATATGAATAAATATCAGTGTTTTTGAGGCCCCTCCATTTCAAAACAACAAAAAATAATGGAATGAAGAGGACATTGCCGTCCTATGCCATCCTGCTTCTTCTTGTTTTTCCACGAGATGGGCCCGTTGGATGGTGTCATCATGCATTTTTTTTTTAAAATTAAAAATTATTTAAAAAAAACATGGTTTCAAATTTATTCTCATTTTCAAATTTGTTAAAACTAAAAAAAAATAGTGGGAAAATTATATTAAAAATTTTGTGTTTAGTAGGAAAGATTCATATTGAACCTTGTTAAAATTAAAATGGAAAATGTTGGGTACTATAAAGAATGATGAACATTTCTTTTTAAGAAAAAAAACAAGAGAGACTATGAAGTGGATATATATTTATTCATTAAGATATTTTAAAAAATTACTAAGGTATGTTGTTTTCATTAAGATATGGAATTCTTTAGAACAACTAGCTATGCAGTTTTTTCCACGGCATGGGTCCGTGAAGTCCTCTATAAAAGCCTTAACCTCCTCGCTGCCATTCGCTACAATATTGTAATAGTTGATTTTAATAAGATGGGGCTGTTCCTTCAGGTGTTGACGGTGTTAGTGATAACAGTTTCGCTGCAAGGATGGGTGGCTCTTGGTTGCTTGGAGGAAGAGAGGATCGCTCTGTTGCACCTCAAAGATTCTCTTAACTATCCCAATGCCACCTCCCTTCCCTCCTGGAGAGAAGCCCACGCCAACTGTTGTGACTGGGAACGTATTTGGTGCAACAGCAGTACAGGTCGAGTCACCAGCCTCCTTCTTTACAGCGTGAGGAATGAGGAGCAACTGGGAGATTGGTACTTGAATGCCTCCTTGTTCCTTCCTTTCCACCAACTCAATTTGCTCGACTTGTCATTTAATCGTATAGCTGGTTGGGTTGAGAAGAAAGGTTTGCTCTCTTAAGTATTACAAAATATTTATATTACTTTTATTTTCTTAGAATTAGTCAAATAAGGTGTTGTTTAATCAGTATCATTAATTTTAGTTCTCCACAGTAAGTAATTCATTATCGAAGAAATAGAAATCATATCTAGTAACAAGGTGTTGTTTAATTCCACAACATATATTATTAAATTGCCAATTTTATTATAATCATTACATAGACATAGACCGTCACTTTAATAATTACTCTTTTTATTTTCACTTTCACCACCTCAACCTTCACTGTAACAATTACATGCCTCTTAATCGATCATAATTAAATTACTCCAATAATATCTTTTTTATTCTTTACCTAAAGTCTTTATTTATTTTATTCAGGTGGTTATGAGTTACAAAAATTAAGGAATTTGGAGTACCTTAACTTGCAATATAATAGCTTCAATAACAGTATTCTATCATTTGTGGAGGGGCTTCCGTCTCTTAAATATCTATTTTTAAGTTATAATAGACTGGAGGGGTTAATAGACTTGAAAGGTTAGTTTTTTTATATACTATTATTTTTATAAACATTAAATTTAGTTAACACAATTATCTATTAAATTTAATTTCAAAAAACACAATTAATGAATTTATTTTTTATATATAAATACCAAGAATCTTTGAGCAGCTTGGAGTTCTTGGATCTAGGCGGCAACAATATTACCAAGTTGGTAGCCTCAAGAGGTAATTAGTAACACATTCACATTACCTACCTGGCTGGTAGCATCATGAAGATAATATCTCAGCCATCCATACAATATTAATTAATTTTTTTTTTGGAAAGTCTTTCTATACGTTTCTTCCCTAACTAACTTGCAGGTCCAAGCAGCTTAAGTATTCTATTGCTGGACAATATCACAACCTATGGAAGTAGCTTCCAGTTACTAGGATCATTCCCAAACCTCAAGACACTTCGTCTAAGAGACAACTATTTTAGAGGAAGAATATTAGGTGAGAGTAAGTTAATTTATATATAGTGATGTTTATATATTTGAGTTTAATTGAAAAATTCAATTTACTAATTTTGAACAGAGTTCCAAAATTTAAGCTCCTTGGAAGAGTTGTTTCTAGATGATTGTTCTCTGAATGAACACTTCCTTCAAAGCCTTGGAGCACTGCCTTCTCTACAATACCTGTCATTGGAACAACTTAGTGGCACTGTACCTTCTCTAGGTAAATTACAAATTTTCAACTTCATTATTACTTATTATTGACCATTCAAATTAGGAAATTAACTCAATTGAAATCATTATAATTTCTTTTCATTTTAAAAATATGGAATTTTTAAACAAGAGAAAACAAAAAAAAAGAAATAATAATGTAATATATCATATTGGTGGGTTGATGAAATTATAATATTTTTAACTTGAGTATTCTTCATTTATCAGGATCATTCCCAAACCTCAGGACACTTAATCTGAGCAACAATGATTTTAGAGGAAGAATATTAGGTGAGAGTAAGTTATTTTATATATAGTGATGTTTATATATTTGAGTTTAATTGAAAAATTCAATTTACTACTTTTGAACAGACTTCCAAAATTTGAGCTCCTTGGAAGAGTTGTATTTGGATGGTTGTTCTCTGGATGAACACTCCCTTCAAAGCCTTGGAGCACTGACTTCTCTACGATACTTGTCATTGGAACAACTTAGTGGCACTGTACCTTCTCTAGGTAAATTAATAATTTTCAATTCCACTATTACTTATCATTGACCATTCAAATTAGGAAATTAACTCAATTGAAATCATTATAATTTCTTTTCATTTTAAAAATATGGCATTTTTAAACAAGAGAAAACAAAACAAAATATGAAAAAATAATAATGTAATATATCATATTGGTGGGTTGATGAAATTATAATATTTTTAACTTGAGTATTCTTTGTTTATCAAGATCATTCCCAAACCTCACGACACTTTATATGGGATCTAATGATTTTAGAGGAAGAATATTAGGTGAGAGTAAGTTATTTTATATATAGTGATGTTTATTTATTTGAGTTTAATTGAAAAATTCAATTTACTACTTTTGAACAGACTTCCAAAATTTGAGCTCTTTGGAAGAGTTGTATATGGATGGTTGTTCTTTGGATGAACACTCCCTTCAAAGCCTTGGAGCACTGACTTCTCTACGATACCTGTCATTGAAACAACTTAGTGGCACTATACCTTCTCTAGGTAAATTAACAATTTTTAACTCTACTATTACTTATCAATGACCATTCTACTTCTATGCTTACTCGATTAGACAGGTCAGTATAGAATTCCTCTTTTATGTTTTCATCACCTATTAAATTCATAATATAAAAAAAATCAAAGAGACAGTTATATCTCAGAATTAGAAATTATCTCAATTGGAATCTTTAACATTTTAAAATTCTATCATCCATTTAATATAAATAATATTTCACTTTAATTTTTCCCCTCTCTCAACACCATTTCAGTGTAATGTAAATAAGATGATAAAAAAATCCTTATTTTAATTAGACAATAAAATTTCTACATTGAACTAATATTTTTAGTTTTTTTTTAGCAATGAATAATAATAAATGAATTATTTCTAATTTTAATTCCTTCTGCATTAATATAATTTATTGTTTAATTGATAGTGGCAGGCTTCTTTGTTCTCAATAACTTGGAATATTTGGATTTGAGTTACAATAATCTCGATAATAGCATCTTCCAAACCATCGGTAAGATTGATGACTCTTTCTCTTGGGGTTATATATTTTCTATTAGACACTCAGAGTTTTATTTTTTTCTATTAGGCCTATGCGAGTTAAATCATCTCCAAGAGCTAGATATGAGTTACAATGATCTAAATGGTTTCTTGCCTCCTTGTCTAGCAAATTTGACCTCCCTTCAACAACTCCATCTCTCTTACAATCACTTGAAGATTCCTATGTCATTGAGCCCATTATACAACCTTTCAAAACTCAAGTCTTTTTATAGTTCAGGTAATGAAATATTCGCAGAAGAAGATGATCATAATGTGAGCCCAAAGTTCCAGTTAGAGTCCCTCTATTTGAGAGGTCGTGGACAAGATGCGGGAGCATTACCCAAGTTCTTTTACCATCAGTTCAGCCTGCAATCTTTGGATCTTGAAAACATCCAAATGAAGGGAGAGTTTCCAAATTGGTTGATTGAGAACAACACATGCCTATATGAACTTTATTTAGAAAACTGTTCTCTTTCGGGTCCATTTTTGTTGCCAAAGAATTCTCATGTGAATTTGTCACTCCTAAGTATATCCATGAATCACTTCCAAGGCCAAATCCCTTCAGAAATTGGAGCTCGTTTGCCAGGGTTAGAAGTTTTAAAGATGTCTGATAATGGTTTCAATGGAAGCATTCCTTCCTCATTGGGTAACATGAGCTCGTTGATTGAGTTAGACCTGTCCAACAGTGTTTTGACTGGAAGAAAACTTTCGAACAATAGTTTGCAAGGGCGAATCCCTAGATGGATATGGGATATGTCTTCTCTTAAGTTCTTGGACCTATCAGGAAACAAATTTTCTGGTCCTTTACCACCTAGATTCAACACTTCTTCAGAATTGAGATATATTTATTTGTCCAGAAATATGTTGCAAGGGCCAATCACAATGATATTTTATGACTCCTATAAGATATTGTCATTAGATCTTTCCTATAATAATTTAACTGGTAGAATTCCAGAATGGATTGACGGGCTATCTAACTTGAGATTTCTACTCTTAAGTTATAACAAACTTGAAGGTGAAATCCCAATTCAATTATGCAGGTTAGAAAAATTAACCCTGATTGATCTTTCTCACAATTATCTATCTGGTAACATCCTTTCTTGGATGATATCTACTCATCCTATCCTTAAGAGTTCCTTTAGCCTTAATGATCTTGCTGTGTCTTCATCACAACAATCTTTCGAGTTTACAACGAAGAATGTATCCCTTCCTTACACAGGTAGCATTCTCCAGTACTTCACAGGAATTGATTTCTCATGCAACAATTTTACAGGAGAGATTCCTCTTGAAATTGGAAACCTCAACATGATCAAGGTATTGAACCTTTCGCACAACAGTTTGACTGGACCAATTCCACCAACATTTTCGAACTTAAAGGAAATAGAGAGCTTGGATCTTTCCAACAACAAACTGGATGGAGAATTCCCACCTCGACTTACTGAACTATTTTCTCTAGAGTTTTTCAATGTGGCACACAATAATCTGTCTGGCAAGACTCCTGCGAGAGTTGCACAGTTTGCCACGTTTGAGGAGAGCAGCTATAAGGACAACCTTTTTCTTTGTGGAGAACCGCTACCCAAAATATGTGATGCAGCTATGCCACCATCACCAACGCCACCTTCAACAAACAATGAAGATAATGGTGGCTTCATAGATATGGAGGTTTTCTATGTGACCTTTGGGGTTGCATACATCATGGTGCTACTGGTAATAGCTGCAGTTTTGTATATAAATCCATATTGGCAACGAGCTTGGTTTCACTTTATCGATGTGAGCATCAACAATTGCTATTATTTTATGGTGGACAATCTTCCCATTTTATCCAAGTTTGGATTTTCATAGCCTTGATGGTACGAAGACTTGGTTCATCGTTGTGTATTCTAGTTTTAGGATTTAAACAAGTTTAAAGGCATGCTCAATCGATGTTGTATTAATTTATACAATTCCATTCAGTTTTGTGAGTTTTTACACAGCGTGGACTTTTCAATTCCATAGAGTTTTTACTTCCCTTGTATATTACATTATTACTTGATTTTTACATATGATCAATTCAAATTTACAACACAAATATCAAAAAATATTTTATATCAAAGGGGATACATTGCAACACTAATATCAATTCAAATTTATTTCACTGATTGTATATAAGCTTGTGAGCACTTAGAGAATTTGCTTGCTCTAAAGCTTCAGTAACTGAGAGTATTGATCCTGTGAACATAGCATTCTGTCGACAACACTCCCCACTTGAAATGGATGACCACTCGGTTGAGCAAATGAATCAAAGCAGTCTCGAGATTCCCCATAACAATTCATCTCCACATGTATGCTTCTAATTTTCAACCCACTTCTGAATACTCATATGTCACAATGCTTGATTAAAGTCATTTGATTACAATCAGACCAGGTCTCTAATGCTCCCAAAGTGATGCACAGAAAACTAGAAAACCTGATATCATTAGCTTTCACCGCTTAAAAGAAAAAAAAACTTCCTAAAAAAAAAAACCTAGAAAACAAGAATTACAAGAATAATAGATCCAATTAGACATGGACAAATATCCAGTGAAAGAATATATGAAAATAAAGTTAAGTCTCTTGTTAGAATCTTTAATTACCTCCATTTGCTTAAAACACTGACAAAGCAAAATGCATTTCAGGATCTCACTTCTTCTCTTCCTACCATGTCCTTTAGCTTTATCATATTTCCAGCTGCAATAGCCAGAACAAGGACAAAGTTAAGAAAGCAAAGAAGGGAGCAATAAAAAACTAACCTTGTTTGTTTCATGAAACCATTTTCCTGGAAACAATTTCCCCATCTTTTCTATGTTTGGTAAACTTTGAGAAACCACTTTCCAACCAAGGACAACACAACTCTTTTTCCAAAAGGAAAGTGTTTTCCTCTTTTTAGCACCGGAAAAACACTTTCCTTTTTTTAAAAAAAAGAATAAACCCCACACCCTAAAGGATGAATCACCATAGAATACTACTTCTGTACAATTCCAAACCGTAGCTCAAAAATACCATAAATTACTAGGTGCCTGGATTGTGGTCTTGATAAAACTTACAATATCTTTTGCGGCAAACAAAGGTCCTTTTTCATCATTTGGAGCAGTAAGCATGGATGTCATAAGGCCACTAGTGCTTGTCCCAACAATGAAATCAAAATAATATGCAATCCTCGCGTCCTGGCTGTCCACATCCAATTTCTGTGTATAGAACAATAATGAAACGAGGCTGCCTATATACAGTTCTTTTGCGTACAAGATTAATAAAGGAAAATATAAGCAAGCATGTTGAGAGAACAAATTAACCTGGAGCTTTGACTCAAGAACACTTGGGACTTCACTAGAAATGATATTCCTCACTTCTCCACACTCAATGCTAAGGATTGTAATGAAGTCTCCCTAATGCTCTGGTTCACCAGAACTTCCATTCCCTAAAAATTTAACAAGGATCATAACATATACAATATACATTAGCCAATAGTAATGGTGCCAAGTTAATATTTAAATTTATATAACTCAATTCTTAAGACTGTCAACAAAATATCATGTTATTGGAACCGATGAAAGTGCTAGCTTTGGAATGGGTCTAATTAAGGGCTCAGATCCATATTGTATTATAATTACATTTAATGTAGTTAGGGCTCATCCATATTCTTATTACATTTAATGTTTAATATATGTTAGATAAACTTGAAAAATATATTAAAACATTGATAAGTTAATTTTCAATATATTTTTTATAACATAACTAAACATTAAAAAATATTTATTAATTTATTTTTCATAACACTTTCAAAAAAAAAAAAAAAATTTGCTTTCAAAGAATTTACTTCCCATCATTACAGAATCTACAAACGCGGCCTGAAAACATTTTACACGACATTTACATCAACTATTGAAATTACAATCTAGCTCCTCATAGATGTGGGGTTATGTTATGAGGCAATTTCTGCACAAGTTCTAATTGTGGATTGGGTTTTGTCAGATTCCAAGTGAAGTCTGTTCAGAAACTAAACATCGTTATGGCTTAGAGGACTACTGAAAATGATTTATGGCTTCCCTTAAAAACTTCAAAGGTGTCAAGTGCATTTATTTCAATCCACCAATATTCCCCCTGCATTTCCTCCTTACGTTCTGAAAAAAAAGTATAGTTTTAGCATTCTTTCCGGAATGAACTGCATTATTTTACAGCAAATGCATGTAACAATCCAACAACCATTTTCATTCTACAGAAACATACTCATGCGAGGGTAAACTACACATTTCTATCAACAAGATAGAGCTCCTTGCTCAAGCTATTAAGAACACAACTTACCATTCAACATTTTGGCTGGAGTCATCAACCAGAAGATATAATCCCTCCGAATGTATTGTTCAATGGCTGAAAGAGGCAACCAAGTATTCAACTTTTCCACCTCTATATGCAACCAATATTTGGAATGTAACCTTCTCTCTTTATCTCCTCATTCAGCAATTGGTATATGTTCACCGAATGACCCTTTCACCAACATCTGCATTTCTACGTCTCTGACAGGCACCAAGCAATGACCCCAACACAATTTCATCTGGTTTTCCAGGCATCTTCTTGATTAAGTCCCAAGCTTTGTTTAGAAGTCCTGTACGCACACAAAGATCAACCATGCAAGAATAGTGCTCGACTTTTGGGACCAATCCAAATTACAATTTCATTGATTCAAACAATTGGCGGCCCTCATCAACTAACCCGGCATGCACACATGCAGAAAGTACTCCTATGAAAGTGATGTCATTAGACTGAACAGTGCCATTATCCTTTGACATGCCTCTGAATAATGATAATGCTTCCAGGGCCTGCCCATGGATAGCAAGAGCAGAAATCATGGCATTCCATGAGACCTCATTTTTATGAGGCATCCTCTCAAAAACCCTGAGTGCATCATCCAAGCTCCCACATTTTGCATACATATCAATTAATTCACTCGCAACGTAGACATCGTGCTGTAAACCTCCTTCTTATGCATGTGTCTCAACCCATTTCCCCAAATCAAGGGCCTTTATTGTGGAACTTGCAGACACTACTTCAATCATTGTGACTTTATCTGGATTAGGACCTGCCTCTCTCATTCAATTAAATAGTACAATTGCTTCATTGGAAGCTCCATTCTGTGCACACATGAAGTGATAGTTGAAAAAAAAAATCATATTAACTTGAAACTCATTTACCAATTTCATATATTTGTGTGGTTTTTATTTCATGGCTGATTAATTAGGAAGAATTCAAATTTTAAGTTAGCTCAAAGGAATAGAAATAAACACAATTCCATTATATGTGACACTTACAAAGTAAAAAACCGATGTAATTAACCTGTGATAATGGCATTCCAAGTGACAACATCCTTGTTTGGCATTGAATCAAAGACCCTCCTCGCAGATATCAAATCCCAACCAGCCTTAAACACCAGACAATGACCAATCTTTCCATGAACCAAACCCCAAACATTCCCTCACGCTATAAACAAAAAAGGGTATGTAAAATTATTTGCTTTTAGGCCTTAAGACTTCAGCTTGTAATACAATTCAACACAAAAATCATACCTTTTCCATGTGGTAGCTAACCCGCAAAGCATGACATTGAAGGCATAAATATTGGGTTTGGTGAGTTGATTAAAAACAAGGGATGCATAGGCCAAGTCTTTGAGGTCAGTGATTTTGGAAAGAAGGAAATTGGGTTTTGGTATTGAGTTTATAAGCATTTGTGTGTGGATTTGTTTTAATAGGTTTTTCGACTTGCATTGTTTTATCAGAGATAAAAGCTTTTCAGTTAGGGGTTGATGACGTTTCTTTTGGGTTTGGAAATTGAGGATGGAAAGAGGGAGGTGGTAGGGTAGAAAAGAGGAAGGTCTTGTCTTGTACTGTTTTCGGACACAACAGGCATAGCATAGATAGTTACCATCATTGTTTTAAAAAAAATCGAGCTGGATTGACCCAAAATATAAATTTTAAAAAATCAAAATCACATCGTTTTGATTCAAACAAAAAGGTTTTTCCTTACAGCACCAATTTGATTTCTTGCATGTTCTCATGTAGTCGCCAATCAACATTTGACAGATTATATGCCCGGGAGAAGAAACTCTACCAAGAAGTCAGGGTACATCTCAAATCTTTTGCATAACTTTTTGAATGATGCATTCTGAGCGTCCCTGGTTTTCAAGGCCATGATTATAGCATAGAATTTCGATGTATTTATTTTTGCTGCTGGAATGGGTTTTATCTATGCACACGGTCCCAATCCGTTCAAAGAGATTTGGAGCAGGGTTGTCAGTTGAATGAGGCAGGAGTATGGAAATGGTGGAGGTTGATGATGTAGAAGATGTAATGACTACAGAGAAAATGGCTGAAACTGCCATAAAGGTACTTTGTGCAGGAATGTCAGTTGCAATGAGCTCGCTTACTGAATTTGCTATTGGTTCTGCAGAATATGTTAAGTAATGGGAGAATGCCATTGCCTCCAGAATTCTAGCAGGCCATGAACATAATTTAGGATATCCCAGTGGCTAATATTGCTAGCATCAGTGATGTAATTACATGTTATAACCTAAATGAAAAAGGTAGTGTAGAGCAATTGCTGCTCCAGCTAACATAATTCTTTGTGAACTATGCAGATATGCTTAGAAATATCTGGGATTGGAAACTGCTTGAATCTATCAAACACGGAAGCTCACATATTTTTTTCATCTATTTTGTTATAGCATCGCTGAGTTATATCATATTTTGTTCCACTATTGTAAATTGAACCATTTGCAATCTATAAACAAATGCTTCTCCGTTGCCTTAGTTTCTTATAGCTGTTTAAAAAGGTGAACCAACCAAAAAACGAACTCAATATCACCAGAAACGGTAAACAAAGAACCAGAAACAGGAAGAAGGAATTGGAAGTAAATCAATGAGAATGAATGAGTGCTCAAAGGGTGATTTTTTACAGTGGATTCAAATTCAACAACTACAACGACTATTTCCTGCAGCAAGGAGAGATTCTGAATTTTCATTATTATCCAACTACTTTGGCCACAATTTCTTCTCTGAACCACCTATCACTGTGCTTAAGGAAATGTTCACAATTAACAACCTACAACTGTTGGATGATTATTTTTCAAAATTTTTACATGGAATACAAGAATGAAAGGTAAAAAGGAAACTATCTTTCTCACAGTGATGTCCATGACTGAATTGTCACGAGGGAAAAAATTGTCAAGGAAAATACAAATTTGTCAAAAAATGAATGCTTCTTCAGTCATAACTGAAGCCTTCATCTTCATCTTCATCTTCATCGTCATCGTCATCAACCTCCACCTCAGAAAAATCATTACTGCTCATGACTGATAGAAAGACTAAAACCGCAACTACTTGTGTTTCTAGAAAGTATCTTGCCCTTCTTCGGAAAGTTTTCTCCTCTTCTGTGCTTTACCTCTTGGGTTGCTTCTTAGGCTTTGAGCCTAGTGATAAAAACACATGAAAATAGTTAGAAATTCTATTTGAAAGAAAAGAGATATGGATGGTACTTTTTGACCTCTTATTTCCCAATGGCTTTTATTTTTCTTGAAGCATCTTAAACAACTTCATGAGCACACTGCCTCATCTTTGCAGAATCATCCCACCTTCTCATATTTGCATATATCTTAGATGAGATAATTGCATCTCTGGAAACAATTGAATGACCCTTTCACCAACATCTGCATTTCTACGCCTCTGACAGGCACCAAGCAATGGTTTTCCAGGCATCTTCTTGATGATCGATGATTCCTAATGGTTTTTGTGTGGCAGAGGTCCATCAGACCCCACCCAGAGTTTTTCAGCATCGTATGAGATTACAAATGCCAGCAATCAGCTCTCACAGGTCACAGAAGACAATTGGTAAAGTGACTCACAGGAAATGCTTGAAGAGTGAAAAGGACATGCCCAAGGAAATATGCGTCCAAACTAGATGGCCTGCACAAAAAGAAAAATGAAGTTGGGTGTATAATCAATGCATTGTCAAGACCTCAAACTTAAAATTTGAATTCAAAACATAAAAACCAAAATATCTTAGATGATTTCACGTAAAAAATGAAAAACATATATATTAACCACGATATAAAAAAGAATCACCTTTCAAAAAGAAATGTTTGATCCCCTAATGTGGTTGACAAAGCTCCATATGCTCATGAATGGAGCCTTTCCTATCAACCAAGGGAGGCCAGAGTAATAAATTGTGAGGGCAGAGGTTCCATCAGACCCCACCCAGAGTTCATACATGATTGCATCTGCAAGCCAGGTGCTAACCATTGCTTTCATTGATATCCATTCTGGGAGCGAGCTGAAGTCAGTGTCCAAATCAACAATACCATATATCTTCCTTTAAACATTGGATTACCCTGCCATTCTCGTCATTGTAGGCCACGTAAGTGCCTGATTCAATATATGGAATTTGATCTACAACAAAAGGTCGGATTAGTGTTTTGAAGACAATTTTGATATTTGCATGATGCATTTGAGAAAACAAACATATACGACAACATGAGCAAAGCATGCACACACATTAAAAACCAGCTGCCATTTCTTGTCAATCAAAAAACCAATATCCATCAGAAACAGTCCTGGTCATGCAGATCCAATCTTGAATGCTAATTACTAACTCCTTCCCTATTATTTATGACCATGGCCTTCTTTAAGACAATATGTTAACCTCATTTATTCCGAATACTCGCCATACACCGAGTCCCAAAACACACTAAAATTCCCACTGAACAACAAAATACCAACTTTCAGATATCCAAAAGAACTCAGTTAAACGAAAGCATAGAACTCAGTTAAACTGCAAAATGATCACAGCCCCATCTTAGCATGATCAATTCACGTTCATTCTGTGAAAACAACTCTGCTAAAGAAATGAGGTATGCTTTCTTAGTGATTCAGACCTATGAACACATAAAATAAGAAAACTTCAACAAAATGGAAACAAAGAAAACAAACACAAGGGAAACTAGCAGCAGCAACAAAAAAAAAAAAAAAAACTGAGTTTTAATTTTTCAATCAGACCTATGGCACTTAAATCATCTACAAGAGCTATATATCAGCGACAATGATCTCATTGGTTTCTTGCCAATCAAAAAACAAATATCCATAAAAAAAATTACAAAAAAAAAAACCAAATATAACCTGTATATTTCTTGTATTTAAAGAGAAAAGCTATGAATTTAACCTCAAAATTTTTTTAAAAAATCATCTTAATCTAAAAACTTAATCTATTAAATAGGTTCCAAAAATAAGATTTATATAATTATTTAACAAATACTATCTCTTCAAATAAAAAAAATTTAAACTTGAAACTTATATAATTTTATATTTAATTTTATATTTAATTTTTATAAAATAAAATAGAATAATAAAATTTAAACTTATAACCACTTGATTAATAAAATTCAAAAACCATATAAACCATCTCATATTAAAAACTTAATCCTATAAGTATATACGTTTTTTCCATGTTAATGAGACCATTGCCATCATGTATTTTTTTCTACAGTGTGGGGCCATAGCTTGGGGGCTTCAAAAGCCTAAAACTCGTCGACGTTATTTACAAGAGATAGTTATTTATAGTTATTTATTCTAGCAGCAATTTAGTAATAACTACATTTGTTACTCATGCTTTACAGTGGTTAGAGTAAAAATAAAATTGTTGTAAAAAAATACTAGGGTAAAAGAAAATCAAAGTACTAAATTATTGGTTCAAATGATAACCCAAACAATACTAAACAAAATATAATAACAATTAATAAAGTGCTAAAAAAACCATAAAGAAAGAAAAGGTAAAAAAAACAAACATGAGCCTATTTAGATTATCAAATAACCTAATTCTAATCTAATCTAATAGAAGGAAAGCTGTAAAAAATAATAAAGCAAAACTAAAAAAAATAGAAGAAGAAAACATAAGTTTAAAAAAAAATATGAAAACTTTCCCACAAAATGAAAGGTAGGATTGTCAAGCAATGGAGCTGACGATTCATTCTAAAAGAAAGATGTGAAGGGCTGTCCAAATGCTCGTTCTCGGTACACTACTTCAGTGAAAGCCTATAAAACTGGATGAGTAATTGGACTGCAGTATGCCTAACCTGGATTATAGTACTGAGCGAATTTGTCTATGAATCTTCGAGTTTTAGACTTGCTGTTTCGAGCTTCTTCCACAAGCTTTGCCATTTTAGCCACCACACAGTCTTCAGCTAAAGCAGTAGTTCTAACACCCCATTACCACCGAAGCCAAAATGCATTCAAAAACAATTGATAGAGTGTCAGAGAGGACTATATATTGACACCATTTAAGTTCACAGTTCCAACCCACACTACGGAATCCACTTGTTTGGAAATGACCCTCCAGTTAAAGTTTTCTCATCCACTTCACAGTTACCATCAACAACAACTCCATCAATTGGTATAACTTCACCAGCCTTAAGTGCAAGAACAGTGTTTAACTTGACCTCATCAACATCTACTTCTTCCCTAGTGTCGCACTTGTACGCACAACATTGGGGGGTCAAATGAGAGTCGCCACCTAGCTAGTTGTTTGGTACTTCAGGGTTGCTAGGAAAACTAGGGTGTACTGGTCTTGTCAAAGATTTGAGGGTAAGGGACTGATTGTGACTAAAGAAGGTATTAGCACCCCTAACGTACCTTTCTTGAAGTAAGCTGCTTTGTGGTTAATGTGGTTTAGAGGTTTTGACGGTTGTCCATATAAATCTCCATAGGCTTCTCTTGTGGCATTCACAATTCTTTCAATAATTTTCTTAACCATATGAAATGATAAACACATGATATATTAACTATGTCGCACGTGTGCGGCAGCGCGGCGATCGTCCACCCTCAAGGAAAAATCGGAATATTTATTCCTGGCAAATAAGGAGAGACAAGGAATTCTAGTCTCTGTTGTAACCCATTTTTGGGTCTTCACCTAAAAAATACAAAAAAATATATTATCAAAAAATATAACAGTGAAAAAAAATGCCAGAACGCCTTAAAAATGTTCAAAAATTGATTGAGGATGTTCAAAAAAATAAAAATAAAAATTTGACACTATATCATTGACTGATACGAGCCCCAATGATAAAGAAAATTCAATTTGAGGAAGAAAAATGCAAAATTAGAAGTTTATGGACTAAATTAAATTTTATTGAAGGTTTAATTGAATTTATAGATGTTTTAATTGCAAAAACAATTGATTTTGGAGTTATTTTGGGCTTTAATTGGAAGAAATTAATTTTCTGGGGTCAAATTATAATTTTTGGAAGTTAATTTGGTCAAATCAGGGGCTTAATTGCATAAATATTGAAGTTTAATGGCCAATTAGGGACTAAATTGAAGAAATCCGAGACCAAGGATGAAATTGTAAAACGCGCGCAAATTGAGGGCCTTCTTTGAAATCTGACGCGTTTTGGTGCCTTTTTCTTTTAAATGAAACGGCGCGTTTTGACCAAAACGACGCCGTTTCATTCACTATTGCAAAAAAAAAAAAAAAAGAAGCCCAAAACGGTGCCGTTTTGACGGAACTGTAGGTCTTCTTCTTCACCTGGACGCACGAGGTAGGGGAAGAAGAAGATTTTTCTTCTTCCTTTTCGCCTAACTTCTTTCCCCGTTTTTACGCAATAAGACGCCCACCATTCGACGCCCACTTGCCTCTTTTTTATCCGTTGAACGGATAGTGGAGGGGCGGCCAACAGTGGCCGCCCCACCACAATTGTCCCCCCTGTTTTTGCCTATAAAAACAGGGGAGGACCAAAGAAAAAGAAAGAAAAAAAAGAGGGAGAGAAGGGGAAGGAGTGAACGATAGAAAGAGAGTAGAGAGACGAGAGAAATAGAAAGAAAAAACAGAACAAAAGGAAGAAGAAAGAGAAGCGACAGAGGAGGGAACAAAAGAAAAAACAGAGAGAAAGAGGAAGAAGGAGGACCGCCGTTGGAACCACCGCGCCAGCAGCACCGCCTCGACGCCGCCCTAGGTACCCTCCTGCTCCCCGATCATTTTCTTCTCCTGCTGCCCCGGCTTGCACTTGCATGCAAAACGTGAATAATTCACGTTCTGCTGCAAAATGCAGCGTGGGTTGGTTACTGTGCTGATGCACAGTAACAAGCCCATTTGGGCCTGGGCTGGGCCATTCAGCCCAGCCCCTGTAAACGGGCTTGGTTGGCCCAGCCCATGCATTTGGGCTGGGTCCGGCCCATATTTATTATTATTATTATTATTATTTATTTATTTTTATTTTTTTGTTATAATTTTTATATTTATTATAATTTTTAAAGCACATTTTCTTCTATCATTTTGCTTAATATTGTCTGTATTTTACATCGTAAAAATATAAATCTGGTATTAAAATACCTTGTTTTCGTCCCATGGTACTGTTCATATGGTACTGTTCACCCGGGCCATTCATATGGTAAAAAAAAATATATATATATTTTGTTTCAGCATTTTTATAATTTTTCCGCGTAGTTTTTATGTCATTTTGTAATTTTTCCGCGTAGTTTCAGCACTGTTCATATCGGGCAATATTTTTATGTCGTAAAATACAAATCCGATACTGAAATACCCGGTTTTCGACTTTCAAGAATACAAAAACAAATAAAAAAAAAAAAGAAAAAAATGTTTTTGTGCATACGGCCAATTGTCTCAAAAAAAAATCATTTTGTATTTTTCATACAAAAAAAAAAAACAATGTTTTAGCATGCATTTTGGCTTTAATAACCAGTTTATTAAAGTCAAGAGAATATTGGCCAAAATTTCAAAAAAACAACAAAAATTTTATTTTGTTTATCTTTTAA
The DNA here is from genome assembly GCA_033617975.1 of Populus alba x Populus glandulosa. Lineage (NCBI taxonomy): Eukaryota > Viridiplantae > Streptophyta > Magnoliopsida > Malpighiales > Salicaceae > Populus > Populus alba x Populus glandulosa. The sequence continues at coordinate 13,684,698 of CM066160.1, forward strand.
TATCCGGGGTATGACATTATACGTAATACATATTCCGGATATTTAATATTTTTTTTTTAATAGAACTTGGGATATGACATTACATGTAATGCGTATTCCGAACAATAATATTAAAAACCACAAACACGACCTTAGATGTTATCAGACATTAAAACAATGCAGCCTACCTTAGGTAGGGCGTAGTTGAGGTGCTAATACCTTCCCTTTACGCAACCAGTCTCCGTACCCGATCTCTAAAGACCAGTTAAGGTTCCTAGTAACCAGAATACTAGGTGGCGACTCCAAGTCCATTTTTTCACATATAGAGACAAGAATTCCTTGTCTTCTCCTTTATTTTCCAGGAATAAATATTTCTGATTTTTCCTTGAGGGTGGACGATCGCCGCGCCGCCGCACACGTGCGACAGTCTCTACAAGTGAAAATATGGACTGGGAGTTGCCACCTAGTATTCTGGTTACTAGGAACCTTAACTGGTCTTTAGAGATCGGGTACGGAGACTGGTTGCGTAAAGGGAAGGTATTAGCACCCCAACTACGCCCTACCTAAGGTAGGCTGCATTGTTTTAATGTATGATAAAATCTAAAATCGTGTTGTGGTTTTTGAATTGTTGGTTCGTTTACGGTTTAAGAAAAGTCCTCCTCTGTAAAGAGATCCTTATCTTTATCGGGTAAAAAACTAACTATTCGAAGTCGTCAAAAGAAAATATATTTTTAATATCAGGATTTACGTATAAATTCATAATCCTTGATACTAAAATCAAACAAAATAAAATATTTTGTTGTTTTTGAGATTTTGGCCAATGTTCTCTTGACTTTAATAAACTGGTTATTAAAGCCAAAATGCATGCTAAAATATTGTTTTTTGACATATGAAAAATACGATATGATATTTTAGATTTGAGACACTTAGCCGTATGCACAAAAACATTTTTTATTTTTTTACAATTTTTTTTATTTTTGGAAGTTTTTGCCGAAAACCGGGTATTTTAATACCGGATTTATATTTTTACGATGTAAAAATACTGCCCGATATTAATCAAAATGACATAACAATTGCACGGAAAAATTATAAAATGCTGAAGCAAATATTTTTGATTTTTTTCTTTTTGAATGGGCCGAGTCAGGCCCAAATACATGTGTGAACAGACTATGGGCCGTGGGACGAAAACCGGGTATTTTAATACCGGAGTTATATTATTGTGATATAAAAAACAGACTGATATTAAATAAACATTGATAAAAGAAATGTGCTGGAAAATAAATATATAACAAAAAATAAACAAAAAAACAAAAAAATAAAAAATAAAAACAAATAATAAAAATAAAAATTATAGGGGCCGGACCCGGCCCAAATGCATGGGCTGGGCCGGCCAGGCCCATTTACATGGGCTGGGCTGACGGCCCAGCCCAAGCCCAAATGGGCTGGTTACTGTGCATCAGCACAGTAACCAGCCCACGCTGCATTTTGCAGCAGAACGTGAATTATTCACGTTCTGCATGCAAGTGCAAGGAGGGGCAGCAGGAGAAGAAAATGATCGGGGAGCAGGAGGGTACCCGGGGTGGCGTCGAGGCGGTTCTGGCGGAGGCGGTGCTGTTGTCGCGGTGGTTCCAGCGGCGATCCTCCTTCTTTCTCTTTCTCTCTGTTTTTTTTTCTCTTGTTCTTTCCTCTGCCGCGTCTCTTTCTTCTTCTGTTTTCTGTTTTTTCCTTCTGTTTCTCTCGCCTCTCTCTCTCTTTTTGTCGTTAAAATCCTTCCCCTTCTCTCCCTCTCTTCTGCTGTCTTTTCTTCGGTCTGCTTCCCCTGTTTTTATAGGCAAAAACAGGGGAAGGACGTCACGGTGGCCGCCCCCTCCACTATCGATCAGTGGAGAAAAAGGAGGCAAGTGGGTGTCCCTTTTCGGCGTCTTTTTGAAGGGGGGCGGCGTCTTATTGAAGGCGAACCTGGCGGTGAACAGAAGAAGAAAAATAATTCTTCTTCCCCTGCTTCGCTGCGTGCCTAGGGGAAGAAGATGATGGTGCCGTTCAAAACGGCACCGTTTTTATTTTTATTTTTTATAAACAGTGCATGAAACAGCGCCGTTTTGGTCAAAACGCGCCGTTTCATTTAAATGGATTTTGGCGCCAAACACGTCAGATTTCAAATTAAGCCCTCAATTTGCGCGCGTTTTGTAGTTTGGTCCCTGGTCTCGGATTTCTTTAATTAAGTCCCTAATTGGCCATTAAACTTCAATATTTATGCAATTAAGCCCCTGATTTGACCAATTTAACTTCCAAAAATTATAATTTGACCCTAGAAAATTAATTTCTTCTAATTAAAGCCCAAATTAACTCGAAAATCAATTTTTCTTGCAATTAAAACCTCTATAAATTCAATTAAACCTTCAATAAAATTTAATTGAGTCCATAAACTTCTAATTTTGCATTTTTCTTTCCTCAAATTGAATTTTCTTTATCATCGGGGCTCTCATCAGTCAATGATATACTGTCAAAAATTAATTTTTATATTTTTGAACATCCTCAATCAATTTTTGAGCATTTTTAAGGCGCTCTAGCATTTTTGCACTGTTATATTTTTTTATAATGTATTTTTTTGATTTTTTTGTATTTTATTATTTTTTATGTGAGGACCCAAAATGGGTTACAACAGTTTCCCCCCTCTTTACAATGCTTACGGAGCAAAGATTTTTGTATAGTAAGTGTTGTAAAGATAAAATAAAATTGGTCTTCCGAAACTGGTCGTCTCAAAATTTGATTGACCTAAAACTTCAACCGGACCCAAAGTCCTGTGTGTGGTTGGGCTTAACTAAGATTCCTGTCGGCAATCCCCTCTAACCAGAACCAAAAAACCTGTATCTGGTTGGGATAGACTGAGATTCCTTTCGGCAATCCCCTCTAACCAGAACCAAAATCCTGTGTGTGGTTAGGATAGACTTAGATCCCTTTCGGCAATCCCCTCTAACCAGAACCAAAAACCTGTGTGTGGTTGGGATAGACTGAGATCCCTGTCGGCAATCCCCTCTAACCAGAACCAAAAAACCTGTGTGTGGTTGGGATAGACTGAGATTCCTTTCGGCAATCCCCTCTAACCAGAACCAAAATCCTGTGTGTGGTTGGGATAGACTGAGATCCCTTTCGGCAATCCCCTCTAACCAGAACCAAAATCCTGTGTGTTTAAACCCTTTGTTTTTGAAGATGGTATATTTTCACGGGCGAGCTGCCCAACACATACTTAAGGTGGTCTATTTTCAGGGGCGACCAGCCCACACACTTACGCTGACATGGGTCTATTTTCATGGGCGACCTGCCCAAACATAAAAGTAAAGAGTGGTCTCATTATAATAGGTGACCAACCTAGATGGAAAAAATATGAAGAATTGGATGGCGAGGGCTTAAAGGCACACTCGAAAAGAGGTAGGGCTAGAAAAACGCAGTACCAAAGGAGTTGAGGGCTCAAAGGCGCACTCAAAGGGAGGTAGGGTTAGAAAACGCACTACCCAAGGGATAAGGGCTCAAAGGCGCACTCAAAATGGAGGTGAGAGCTCAAAGGCGCACTCAAAAGGAGTTGAGGGCTCAAAGGCGCACTAAAAAAGGAGGTGAGGGCTCAAAGGCGCACTCAAGATGGAGTTGAGGGCTCAAATGCGCACTCAAAAATGGAGGTAGGGTTAGAAAACGCATTACCAAAGGGATGAGGGCTCAAAGGCGCACTCAAAAGGCGGTGAGGGCTCAAAGGCGCACTCAAAAGGACGTAGGGTTATGAAACACACTACCCAAAAGTTGATGTTGAAACAATGATTGTCAATGTTGAAAAGCAAATGCATTATGATTGATATGTATGTATACTTACCTGAGAAATATAGGCCCCCATTTCTTCATGGTGTCTTTGTTTTCTCTCAAAAGTTGTAGTGTTGGTAGTAAACGTCGATGGCTTTTCCACTTTTACTTACTCGGGTTACATATTGTGATCTTGACCTCTAGGAAGGGTTTGATGTCATCATCATACATCTTTGTCCTTCACCCTTTATCTCAAGAGTTACCAATTTTTCCCGACATTTTCCTTAAAACAGGAATCATGGAGTCAGCCCTACCATGTGTTTTTGATTGCCCCCCAGCTTGATCATGCCCCCCAAGTGTTCAACTTGGGTTTAGTTTGGGGTGAGGATATGTGAAAGTAAGTTTGGGTTTTTTGTACAATGAAATGTTTTCATGCAAAATTTTTGGAATTCCAAGTTATTCCAATCATAAAAATGCTTTTGATATTGGTTCAAAATAAACTTGTTCTAAAAAATTCAAGTGATTCCTATGGACAGGTTTCTTGAAGTGATGAAAGCTTTTTGCTTTTGTTTAAAGATGAAGGTGACATCTGGTTGGTCACAAAAGGTTTAAATGTCAATTTGAGGGTTATTGAGAACCGAAATGATTCAAAGCATTTATTTTATTTGCATGAATAACGATTTGACTCACATGAGAAAGCACTGCATATCGATTCAGATTGCTTGCCTTTGATCAGAAAGGGCTTTATCAGGTATGTTGTCGCACGTGTGCGGCGGCGCGGCGATCGTCCACCCTCATGGAAAAAATGGAAATATTTATTCCTGGCAAATAGGGAGAGAGACAAGGAATTCTTGTCTCTACAAGTGAAAATATGGACTGGGAGTCGCCACCTAGTATTCTGGTTACTAGGAACCTTAACTGGTCTTTAGAGATCGGGTACGGAGACTGGTTGCGTAAAGGGAAGGTATTAGCACCCCAACTACGCCCTACCTAAGGTAAGCTGCATTGTTTTAATGTCTGATAAAATCTAAGGTCGTGTTGTGGTTTTTTATTGTTCGGAATACGCATTACATGTAATGTCATACCCGAGGTTCTATTGTCCAAAAAATAATTAAATATTCGGAATATGCATTACGTGTAATGTCATACCCAGGATACTAAGAGACAAACAAAATAAATTTTTTTTTTTTGAAATTTTGGCCAATATTCTCTTGACTTTAATAAACTGGTTATTAAAGCCAAAATGCATGCTAAAACATTGTTTTTTGGTGTATGAAAAATACAATATGATTTTTTAGCTTTGAGACACTTGGCCGTATGCACAAAAACATTTTTTTTTCTTTTTTTTCAAATTTTTTTGTATTTTTGGAAGTTTTTGACGAAAACCGGGTATTTTAATATCAGATTTTTGTATTTTTAACAACATAAAAACCACCCAATATTAATCAAAATGACATAAAAAACTACGCAGAAAAATTATAAATTGCTGAAACAAATATTTTTGATTTTTTTTTAAATGGGCCGGGTCAGGCCCAAATACATGGGTTGGGCCGAACCTGGCCCAAATGCATGGGCTGGTACTGTGCACATAGTAACCGGGTTACTGTGTGCACAGTAACCGGCTAATTAATTAGCCAGTTACTGTGCACATGCACAGTAACCGGGTAATTAATTTCTGGCTTGCAGAACGTGCACTGTGCACGTTCTGCATGCAAGAAGATGAACAGTAAAACGAGATAAGGGGTTGAGGGCTGACCTGTGGTGGCTGACGTCGATGGCGGAGCTGCTGGTGGCGACAGGAAGCGGCGCTGACAGTGGGGTGGCCGGCGGTGGCTCTGCGTTTTCCTTCTCTCTCTCCTCTATTTTTTTCGTTTTCTTCTCTACTGCTGCTTCTTCTTCTTCTTTTGGTTTTTTCTTCTATTCCCTTCTCTCTCTTCTCTTCTCCTCTACTCTTTTTCTCTCCTCTTCTTCCTCCTTCTCTCTCGGTCTCCCCTCTCTCTCGGTCTCTTTTTTTTTCTTCTCCTCCCCCTCCCCTGTTTTTATAGGAAAAAACAAGAGGGGGGGCCGACGTGGTGGGGCGACCACTGTTGGCCGCCCCTCCACTATCCCTTAATACATGCCTTAATACATGGAAAGCGGGGCAAGTGGGTGTCCCTTTTCGGCGTCTTTTTGAAGGGAGGCGGCGTCTTATTGAAGGCGAACGTGGTGGTGAACAGAAGAAGAAAAATAATTCTTCTTCCCCTGTTTCGCTGCGTGTCTAGGGGAAGAAGATGATGGTGCCGTTCAAAACGGCACCGTTTTGAGCTTTCTTTGTTTTTTTTTTTTTTGTATTTATTATTTTTTTATGGGGACCCAAAAATGGGTTACAACATATGTAATGTAGGCTTTGGCTATTGGTTACGAAGAAAATAAATATGTTGCAAGCTCAAAAAGTGTTTAAGGGATTTCAAGACTAGGGATCACTTGTGCTTGTTTCCTGACCTTTTGTCTTTTGGATTTGTTTTTTTTTTCCAAAATAGTCTTCATGCCCCCCAGTGTCGGGTTTGGGCTTTTCTCTTTGTTTTCTCCGTTTTTGTTTGGTTGAGCACAATCATATCAGTTGTTTATATGAGAAGCTCAAATCTTTTAGATCCTTTAGATCTTCTTCTTTTCTTTTCTTAACCAATCACTGCTTCATTTAGATGATAATGAAAGATTAAAAATTACATGATCAAATCCAGCACCCATCTTCACTGCTTTGTCTAGATGGGTAAAAACTCTATTATTTTGCCCCCCAGTGTGGGGTGTGATCCTAGTCAAGGTTATTTCCAAAAAACATTACTAGGCTCAAAATGGGACTGCAACGGATATTTTTTTAGCCTTGTGAAAGGATTATCAAAGATGGCCTTTCCTCATCTCAAACTCATGCATTGAGGATCGATAGGTCTTGCTTTCATGTGCGTATGCCAAATGATTTATTCAGTCAAATAAAACTCAGCTTTTGAGTCACCTCATAGTGTTGTTTATCTTTGTTGTCTTTTTTTCTTTCAAGTTTTCTAGGTATATGTGTACCTATTTAAGGAATCACTTGAATTTTCAAAATGCATTTGTTTTGGACAAATATCAACACGATTTTTGTTTTTTTGTACTCACTTTGGAGGTCCCAAAAAAAATATCCTTGAAAACATATGAGATTAATGTATGGGTTTGGAAGAAAGGAAAACCAAAGGATTCTTCATGTTGTAGTGTTGTGAGCAAAGTTGCGCTCAAAATGTTATTTACATGTAATAACAACAAAGAAGAGTGTGATGTGAACACAAGAAAACACATGATCTTATTTCACAAGAGAAGCACATTAACAGAGAAAGTCTTATTCAAAAGCATTAACAAAAGGCAATAACAAGGTAGGCTTCATTCCTCTATTTTGGCGAATCTGTTCATAGGCTAACCTCCTCTCAAAAGCTTTGCGTAGAGGACTCAAAGACAATGCGGAACAACACACGGTCAAAATTTGAGTTCTACAAAATTCAAGCTATCATGCTGGACCATTGATGCTTTCCAATTCCCCAAACATTCCATCCTAATATGCTTCAAGCATGATTAGGTAGCGGGTTCGTATTCACATTGAGGGTGTCTTCCAACTCTATCCAACCAGGCTTGATTAATTGCAGAAGCTTTCTCTTAAAGGCGTTGCAAGTATAGATGCTATGCTCAGTAATACCGGCATGGTATTCACAATTGAGTTCTGGCTTGTACCAATTAGGATAAGGTGGCTGCAGAGGTGTTAGAGGTTCTGGAGCTATTTGCCCGATGCTTAATAGCTTTTGATACATCTCATTTAGGGGTAACGGTAGTGGAGGTAGTTCTTCTTGAACCCTTTGGAAATTTCCAATTTGGTTTTGGCTTGAAAGTTTTGGGGTTCAGGTTTTTTGATGTTGGCAATTTGGGATGGAGTATATATGGTAATTTTGGGATGTATTTGTTTTACCCTTGTAGCCATCTTCAACATGGTGAACCTCTTTTCTTTCGACGCCTCTTTTCTCGGTTGGTGCAGCAATTCTACCACTCTTGACACCTTGCTCTATGCGTTCACACACTATCACAGCATCAGTGAATTGTTGGGCTGAACTACCCATCATATGTTCGTAATATTGTGCTTTGAGTGTATTGGCAAATAAAGAGACCATCTCTTTGTCCAGAAGTGGGGGATGTACTTGAGCAGCTAATTCTCGCCATCTTTGAGCATATTCCCTTATGCTTTCTTTATCCTTTTTCTCTATATTGGACAAACTGGTTCTGTCGGGCGCAATGTCCATGTTGTACTTGTATTCCTTGACGAAAGCATCCACAAGATCTTTCCAGTTGCGAATTTTTGTGTTATCCAATCTCATGTACCAACTCAAAGTTGCCCCACTTAAACTGTCTTGGAAAAAGTGCATTAGTAGTTTTTCATCATGTACTACCTCAGCCATTTTATTGCAGTAGGACCTGAGATGAGTCATGGGGCATTGTGTTCTACTGTATTTGATGAATTCAGGAACACGAAATTTCTTTGGGACAACCACATTTGGGACCAAACACATCTCTGCTGCCCGGACCGGGTCATATAAGTCTATCCCTTCAATGGCTTTAAGTCTGGCTTCCAGCGCCTCTATCTTAGCTTGATCAATGTTATCAGATGACTTAGCCTTGTGGGACTCATTAGCAGATGCCTTCACGACTGTTGGGGATGGTGCAGGTGTCGTTGACTGCATAAATGTTGGATTTTGCTGAGGTTCTTGACCATGTTCGCTCATTCTTTCCTCAGGCTGAACTGTAGTAGGAGCCGGATCAAAGGTGATCTGTTGATTAGAAGGACCTTCATCAGAGGTATTTCTTAGTGTTTGCTTGAGTAAGCTAGTAAGGTGAGCCACACTTATTTTCAGAGACTCCAACTCGTCGTGCAAATAGGTCTCACGTTGAGCACGCTCTTCATCTTCCATGTTTCTTGCTCGAAGTCGGGTGTTATAGACTTTTTGGGGACCTATATTTCAATCTGACATGTATGCATGTTAAATGTATGAACATGTAATTTATGTGATGCACTTGCCCTTCAAGGGGTGACATGGTTTTTTTTTTTATTATTATTATTTTTGTATGACATGTTCTATAAAGAAAGATAGTGCATACAAACTAAAGACAGGGTCTATTCATGAATAGGTTTTCTACCTGGTCTCAAAAGGGTCTCATATCTGCCCAGTGGCGTCCTTCGTAAAGGTAGTATGGGGGTGTTGCAAAGAACAATTAAGGCACGTATGCCCACCATTACCAAGCAGGCTCTCAGATATGAGTTGGGTGTTTCACGAATCTGAACTCGACAAATAGTCAAGGGTAGATCGTTAATTCCCCACTTAACTTAGAAGCTTGTGTGTGCTTGAAAAATATAAAGCATGTGATGCATGAGGCAGTTCTATACAATGCATGAACAAATATGTACAAAAATTAAAGTGCGTAAGAAATAACTAAAGAAAATGCATATTTAAAAATAAACACGCAAACCACAGCAAAAAACACAATAAATCAAACAACAACAAAGCTTAGTCCACAAGGTCCCCAGCGAAGTCGCCATTCTGTCGCACGTGTGCGGCGGCGCGGCGATCGTCCACCCTCAAGGAAAAATCGGAATATTTATTCCTGGCAAATAAGGAGAGACAAGGAATTCTAGTCTCTACAAGTAAAAATATGGACTGGGAGTTGCCACCTAGTATTCTGGTTACTAGGAACCTTAACTGGTCTTTAGAGATCGGGTACGGAGACTGGTTGCGTAAAGGGAAGGTATTAGCACCCCAACTACGCCCTACCTAAGGTAGCCTGCATTGTTTTAATGTCTGATAAAATCTAAAATCGTGTTGTGGTTTTTGAATTGTTGGTTCGTTTACGGTTTAAGAAAAGTCCTCCTCTGTAAAGAGATCCTTATCTTTATCGGGTAAAAAACTAACTATTCGAAGTCGTCAAAAGAAAATATCTTTTTAATATCAGGAATACGATTTACATATAAATTCATAATCCTTGATACTAAAATCAAACAAAATAAAATATTTTGTTGTTTTTGAGATTTTGGCCAATGTTCTCTTGAATTTAATAAACTGGTTATTAAAGCCAAAATGCATGCTAAAATATTGTTTTTTGACATATGAAAAATACGATATGATATTTTAGATTTGAGACACTTGGTCGTATGCACAAAAACATTTTTTTTTTTTTCAATTTTTTTTATTTTTGGAAGTTTTTGCCGAAAACCAGGTATTTTAATACCGGATTTATATTTTTACGATGTAAAAATACTGCCCGATATTAATCAAAATGACATAAAAACTGCACGGAAAAATTATAAAATGCTGAAGCAAATATTTTTGATTTTTTTCTTTTTGAATGGGCCGAGTCAGGCCCAAATACATGTGTGAACAGACTATGGGCCGTGGGACGAAAACCGGGTATTTTAATACCGGAGTTATATTATTGTGATATAAAAAACAGACTGATATTAAATAAACATTGATAAAAGAAATGTGCTGGAAAATAAATATATAACAAAAAATAAACAAAAAAATAAAAAAATAAAAAATAAAAACAAATAATAAAAATAAAAATTATAGGGGCCGGACCCGGCCCAAATGCATGGGCTGGGCCGGCCAGGCCCATTTACATGGGCTGGGCTGACGGCCCAGCCCAAGCCCAAATGGGCTGGTTACTGTGCATCAGCACAGTAACCAGCCCACGCTGCATTTTGCAGCAGAACGTGAATTATTCACGTTCTGCATGCAAGTGCAAGGAGGGGCAGCAGGAGAAGAAAATGATCGGGGAGCAGGAGGGTACCCGGGGTGGCGTCGAGGCGGTTCTGGCAGAGGCGGTGCTGTTGTCGCGGTGGTTCCAGCGGCGGTCCTCCTTCTTTCTCTTTCTCTCTGTTTTTTTTTCTCTTGTTCTTTCCTCTGTCGCGTCTCTTTCTTCTTCTTTTTTCTGTTTTTTCCTTCTGTTTCTCTCGCCTCTCTCTCTCTTTCTATCGTTAAAATCCTTCCCCTTCTCTCCCTCTCTTCTGCTCTCTTTTCTTTGGTCTGCTTCCCCTGTTTTTATAGGCAAAAACAGGGGAAGGACGTCACGGTGGGGCTTAAAACCCTTGAGCGCCACCTTCTCTAAAATATCTGTCTTTGCCTTAAGTCAGGGGCTCTGTATCTTTTTAAGGTCAATTAACAAGTTTCAACTCAACTCTGTATCTTCTCTAGATATGTCTGTGACTGTGCCCCATAAAGAATTCCTCTGCTTCTTTGGGCCTTGATGTTCTCACAACCTATCTAACAACTCGTCCATCAAGTTTTTGATCCCCAATTAAGATGGTTATTGAAGAATTCTTAAATCCTGCGTAACTTGAATTCACGACATAACTCAAAGAAAAGAAAATTAAGTCCCCCAAAGCGGGAGCAAATTACACCAACACTTTGTTCGAATCACTAATCATCATCAATAACGAACAAGACAATCTTGATAAATGAGATTTTACTCTGTAATTTGACCTGAGACATGCAAATTAAAATTCAAAGTGTGAGCATTGAATTTCTTGTCAGTTTACACCTTTCTGTGGTGTTTCCTCTTTCCATTGATTGAAGAGCGTCTAAAAGGAAAAACTGAAGAGGCAAAAGTTCTGTTTTTCAGTGAAAAAGGGCATGAGAAATACACAAAAATAGAGATGCATGAATCCTTCTCCACTAGCGGCTCCCGTCCATCGGATCATTGTGGTTTCAAGACTGATGCCCAATCATTGCCCTCTTTGTTCGATTCCTCAGACCTTTTGGAAATTGCATATTCCATATAAAAGATGCCCCGGGGGCAAGTCTGAGCAAGGGCATAAGGGGACGGAGGATTTGACAAGGGCTGAGGGGTGGGTGAGATGTTATGTCAAGAAATGATTTTGGAGAATTTCTTCATATTTATTGAATAACTAAGATAAGAGTCTTGATCAAGGCAAGAACATAGGCTCTTCAAGACGATAGACTGACTCTTAGTCTCAAAGAAGAAACAATTACTTGGCTCTATATCCTTAGCAAACACTCCTTTGCATATTGCTGCACTCCTCGGGGTTTGCCATGGTGGTGATGCAATGCTGTCCTCATTTACCATTTTTTGTCTTTCTGCTCATCAGACATGTACATGCTTCATTTAAGGAAACTATCTATACACAACCGCGCTAAGTTATTTCTGCTTCTGCTTCTTCTTCTTTTTATAATAGTCGAGTATTACTATAGAAAGGTGGTAGAGCCAAAACTAGAGGACAGGGGGAGGAAGTAATAACATATTCAACCTTTTGAGCTTACTATAACGATGCCTTCCCATTCTCTAAACAAACCCAAACATCTGTTTGTAAAGCTATTTTTCATTTGTGCTCAATCATAGAACTAGACAATGAAGAAGGTGATTTTCCTTTCCATCATTTCATGCCACAACATATAATTAAAACGAAAACGAAAAAACTGAAAAGATATTCATATTAAAAGTATTATAACCAGCATAGGTTTTATAAGTATTCGTGAGAGACAAAAGGAAAAGGAAAGATAGACAAAGCAAGCCCCAAAAATAGTACAAGAAGAAATAATAATGAGAGAAAGATGAGAGAACAAATGTGTAAATAAACTTAAAGTTATAATTATTAATATCAAATTCAAAATACATATTGCACATATTTAAATGTGTTACATAGTTTAATAAATTAAATTTTGATTGACTTGACTAAGTTATGAATTAATTTATTTAGTTGATCAAATATGATTGAGTCAACTCTCACTTGAGTTTTTTTAAACATTAATTAAGTTAGATTTCAGATTAACTTATCAATCTCGAATTTAATTTAATAATGCTGATTAAAACCACACCATAGAAAAAAAAATTAAATTGCATAAAAGTAATTAACTGAAAACTTGTATTCTTCTTATAAAGCTACCCCATGTCAGTTTTTTTTTTTTTTGAAAAACATGAATAAAAGTTTACTGCTAGGAAGGTCACTTTGCATGACGAAGATGGATATGGAAGACTTGCCACTTTCTTTATGGAAATAACGTGTGGAAAATTATGCTTTAATTTTGATGGCGATGGGAAAAAATGAACCACAAATGATAATATTTCTAAAATACTTCATGTCATGACAATAATTCTTCTTCTTCTTTTAAAGTACTTATCAATCTATTTTTAGTAACACAATCAACAAGTAAGATGGATAGGAATTTGCAGTGTGAGATGGGTTTATAAGACTATTGCCATATGCATTTTTTTCCACAATATAGACTTGCTACTTTCTTTATGGAAATAATGTGTGGAAAATTATGCTTTAATTTTGATGGCAATGGCAAAATCAAACGGTATCGTTGATAAAATGAACCACAAATGATAATATTTCTAAAATACTTTATGTCATGACAATAAGTCTTCTTCTTTTTCTTCTTTTTTTAAAGTACTTATCAATCTATTTTTTGCAACACAATCAACAAGTTAGATGGATAGAAATTTGCAGTGTGATATGGGTTTATTTGACTATTGCCATATGCATTTTTTCCACAATATAGACTTGCTATTTTTTTTATGGAAATAACGTGTGGAAAATTATGCTTTAATTTTGATAGCAATAGCAACATCAAACGGTATCGCCTTCTAGAACACGTTCTATGGGTTAACTCTACATCATTATTTTATAAACGAATTGAATATATAATAAATACCGAGTAAAAGAATAAATTTAGTTGTCTAACATACTAAAGTTTAAATAGGTGACTTTAGAATCACCAAGCAGTGAATCACACGTACGGGAATATTGAAAGAATAATTAAAGTGATTTTATTAACATTGTAAAAAAAAATTGAAATCAAGTCTTTTGTGGAAAAAGTTGACCCAAGTCAATTAACCGAAAAGTTGACCCCAAGTCAAAGTCTTTGGTGGAAAAACATGAATAAAAGGTTAACAATGGCCAGCTCACTTTCCATGAAGATGATTGATACAGAGCCCTCCCTACTATCTTTATGGAAATCACGTCTAGAAAATCAAGCCTTAATTTTAATATTTTAATATATTCCTTAATTATCATTAAAAAAAAAAAGAAAAAAGAAGAAGAATGCAACCACCGATTAATTAATGGAAATGTTTAAGATATATTGAAGCAATTGAGGTTTCAATTTCTTCACAAGAAACCAGTAAATAAAAATAATACACAAAAAAAAACAACTAGGAATGTGAAGAAAAAACACACTCATTACTCTTGCAAGGCTATCAGCAAGAATATTAAGAACCAGCTGCCATTTCCTATCAATCAAAAATATTTAAGAAAACAATTCACTAATAATAAGATTAAAAGTAAATTAGTGTGTTATTTATTGAAATAATTAAAACCAGCTCCAATGCCTCTCTAATAATAAGGTTTTTTTTAACTAAAATAATAATTAAAAAAAAAACTACATTAAAAAGGGAGCAATTTTTATCATGATTTGGTGCTCTTTTAATTAGGCAACATTTGATTATCGTGATATAAAATAAAAAAATAGTAAAGATAAAGAAAATATGTTTTTATGTGTTTTTTATTTTAAAAATATACAATTCTAGAAACAATTTCTCTGTATTATATTTTTATTCAGATATGGTTTTAGTTTTTGAAAATACAAATAGAGGAAGGACAACCGTGCTGAGGATGTAAAAAGCAGTTTCTCTATGTTCTTAATCAAAGGCATTTCATTAAAATGTAAAAAGCAGTTTCTCATTATTGCTGTGGGAAATTGCCGCTCAGGTTAACTTTTGGGCTATATCAGTCAAGCATGACTGATGAAATTTTTCATTATTTCTTTAATGGGTCCAAGAGGGTTTATGGGAAATTGCCTGCCTCTGAGCTGTTTGATTGAAACCACTACTGATGTTGATGTGATTCCTTTTATTTGATCTTGAAGCCACCTGTGAAACAACTTGGTCAGATTTTGGTAGATTCTTAGTTTTCTCCTTCAGATTTCTCAATTGCATCTTGAAATTTTAGTTGATGTGATTCCATTGTTTTTATCTTCTTTCTTGGTTTCTGAAACGACTTGGTTAGATTTTGTTAAAATTTTAGTTTGCTCCTTGAGATTTCTCAATTTCATCTTCCTAAACGTTGACTCAAGTTAAGTCATCTTTTGGAAGAACATGGATAAAAAGTTAATGCTAGGCACCCCAAGTCAAGTCTTCTCTATGGATCCTTAATTTGTCCCTAAATAGCGAAAATATAAGGTGACAATCCTCCAATCTCAAGAGTACATGAAATAAAGTATTTTAGCCGTCATGCATTGTTTTCCCCAAGATGGGTCCAACAACCAATCACCATCAAGCATTTATAAGTTCGTGAGACCATTTCCACCATGCATTTTTCCCTGAGGTGAGGCCGTGAGACCATTTCCAACCATCATTTGTTTTTTCCACGAGATCGGTAATTCGTAAGCTTTTTTAATTCTTGTTTCTTAATTAAGAAGGGATAATATACTTTAATTTAAACATATTAATGTGGTTTAATAGAAATGATTTTTATAAACAAGTATGGGAATGATAATATTAAAAATATTATTGTTTCAATAATTGAGAAACAAATTAAAAAAAAAACTATAGTTTTAATGGCAAGCCAGAAATATCACTAGTTTTAACTATTTCTAATTTGTGATAATAATATATATGTTTAAATTTTTTGATATGCTGATTTTAAAATATTTTTAAGATAAAAAATATTATTTTAATAAAATTTTAAATAAAAAAACTTTCAAAAATAATGCTAGCCAACTTTAAATACCATTAAGATGAGGTAACACTCCCTTTTTTTATTCGGCTCGCCTACCATTCAAATAGAATTTTCAAAAGAATTCAGCTTGCCAAATAGAATTTTCAAATCATACATTGCCAAATTGAATTTTCAAACAAGTCTACTTTTTTCTATTTCTAAAGTACTTATCATTATTTTTTGTAACACAATCAACAATTAAAAAATAAATGCACTGTCAGATGGGTCTGTAAGACCATTACTATCTATATTTTTTCCACAATGTGGGTTAGTGGGATAGTCCGTAAAATCATTATCATCTGTATTTTTTTCCATGATATAGACCAGTGGAATGGTCCATGAGACCATTGCTATCAAGCTCTTTTTGTTTTTTCTACGAGATGGGTCCATGAGACCATTGCCCCCAAAGCTTGAGAAGGGGTAATATACTTTAATTTCAATTTGGTGTATAAAAAAGAATTAAATGCTTAAGCATAAAAAATAAATCTCCTGCGTTCCGATTAGTTAATGGAAAATGGACCTTAGATTAATATATGACGCATCTTTCAATGGAAATTTAAATGCTTTACTAGAATTAGATACTCTCTTTCTCAAATATTATATAAAAAAAAATGTGTTTGTTTTCTGGTTATATTAATTCTTTTTATCAATATTCCTAACGTAAATTGCTATGTATTTAATGAAGATATTTTATTGATCAGATTTTGTGAATATAAATATTCAAATTGAAAAAAATATCCTTCATGTTATCATCACATGAAATTATTATAAAATCATACATTGTGTATAAATATCTAGATATTTTCTTACACTCCTTTCATTATTATGTTCATTCATCATCATCAATTTCATTTGAATTTCTCAAAGTTCCTTTGAATTTGTATTTGTTTTATGACTTTTGAGCTAACAAGTTATTTTGATTGTTATTTATTTTATTTCAGATAATTTATGAAATTATATTATTATTTTTTAATTTCATTCTCTTTCAACTTTTTAATTTGTAAGATTTGTTCCTTATTATTTTAATAAACTTGAAAGAAAATATTAATAAGTTATTTTAATATTGATTTGTATATTTCTTATATTTAAAGAGAAAAGAGCTATGAATTTAATCTCAAAACTAGAAAACTTTCCAAAACATTATTTAAATCTAATCGCTTAATATATTATACAAGGTTTCAAAATAAAATTTATATAATTTTTTAATATACATCTTTTTAAATGAAAGGCTTTTAAATTTAAAATTTGTATAAATTTATATTATTTTATATTTATTTTTTATAAAATAAAATAAAATAATAAAATTTAAACTTGTGACCCCTTGATTAATAAAATCTAAAAATTATATAAACCATCTCATATTAAAAACTTAATTCTGTAACTATTTGCGTTTTTGGACATTAATGAGACCATTGCCATCATGCATTTTTTTTCCATAAGATGGGGCCGTAGCTTAGGGGCTCCAAAAGCCGCTGCCATTTGCAAGAGATAGTTATTTATACTAAAGTGAGAGAGAGATGAGAGACAAAAAAGCATACCAGTTTTTATTAACTAAATAAACTTATTTTGGGAAGCAATAATTATTAATATTAAATTCAAAACTTGAAATAAATCTTGTGGTATATTTCTTGTCTTTAAAGAGAAAAGAGGTATGAACTTAATCTCAAAACTTGAAAATTAATATAAAAAAATTAAATGATCATTTAAAAAAAAACAAAAAAAACCAATCCTTTCAACTTTATTTTAATCTTTCTATTTCAAGGGTGCACGAAATAAATTTTTTATATCAAAACAGAAAGGATTTTGATGGAGAGGACACTGCAACGAATTTTCCACGAGATGGGTCCGTACACTTGTGAATCTAATAGCCTAAAACTCCTTGCTGTAAATTTTTTAGAGACAAGATAGTATATGAGTTGTTGTTTTTTTAAATATATTTAAAAATATAAAAATATAATTTTAAATAAAAAATTTAAATTCTAATATAAAATAGGTTAAACCACCCAGCCAAAAACAACCGATACAAATTTACTTTATAAATCTAGAAGATATAAATGGAGAAGTGTTGTGTACGTAGAAAGCAATTTGTTTTTTGTTCGCCCTCAATTATCTATTCTAACTTAAAGGGAACGTTATACGACTAGTGATGTTGATTTGATTCCATTATTTTTATGTTCTTAATTTCTTGGCTTCTGAAACGACTTCGTCAGATTTTATTAAATTTTTAGTTTGCTCCTTGAGATTCCTCAATTTCATCTTCAAAGTTTAGTTTGTGACAATCATCTTCTATAATTTTCATGAATCATCCATTTATACAAGTAATTGTAACACAGAATATATATATATGAATAAATCTCAGTGCTGTTTTTAAAGTTTATATAAAATATTTCAGTCTCATCTAAAAATATTAAAAAGTAAGAAAGAAAATCCAAATTAATAAAAATAAAAACCGAAAATATGACAAAATTTGAGATAATTAATTTTTCTAGAAATCCTAAAATTCTGTCCACGTAAATTCTCATACATTAACAATAATGTATATTCCAAGAGGTGATCAGTGGTGTTAAGAAAAACAAATACTTATCATGTTTCTTTTAAAGTAAAAATCAACTAAAAATCAGATTTTTTTTTCATGAACTTTAAATGTAAAAAAAATATTTAATATGAGCTTTCATTATCATATAAAGTCATTTGACACAAATATCGTTTATTTTGGTGGTCTCAATCGGTATCAATTACACTTTTCTTTCTCTATCACCTAAATTTATTGACCTCTCTCTCCCCTCTCTTAACTAGGGAGTAAAAAATAACAAAAATAAACTTTTATATCAAAATTAAATTGAAAAAATATTGAGATACTAAAATTGTATGATTTGCGTGATTTGCAAAGTTTAAGAACCAAAGTGCATCATTTGCGAAACTTATGACATGAGACTCATGTTTTGTGTCTTTTTCATTTCAGTTTCTCTTTGTTTAATCCTATCTTTTCATAATAAATCAAAATTAATTGATCTTTAATTAGAACTAAATTATCAAAAATAAAATGAGGAACAAATTAAAAAAACTATAGTTTTAAGAGCGTGCGAGAAATATCACTAGTTTTAACTATCCCTAATTTGTAACAATAATATAGGTAAAACTATAGACAAAGTGAAGAGTGGGAGATTCTCAATTTTTTGAAAGGCTAATATTGTACTATTTATGTTGGAAATCCCTTGAATTTATTCACACTAAATTTAAAATTCAGAGAAATTAAATCTATGATTTATTATTGTTAATATTTTTATTATTCCATAGTTACTTTATGTAAACCTTACATTTATTAGAGAAATCAAAGTAAACAAATTTATGTACGGACACTAGTTTATCAAGTACTTAAATAGATAGAGTACTTGAATAAAACAAGATATAAAGTATAAATATTTTTATATATCTTTATTTTTCAGAAATTAAAAATAAAATAAAATCAATCTAAACTCATCTAAAAAAGAGTTAATTGTGACATCATCATTTTAATAATAGAACTAACGAAGATATTTTATTGATAAGATTTTGTGAAAATAAGTATTGCACATATTTAAATATGTTAAGTGGTTTAATAAATTAGATTTTGACTGGATTGACTAGGTTGTGAATTGATTTATTTAGAGATTAACTTATCAATCTTGAATTTAATTTAATAATGTTGATTAAAACAAACAACATCGTAGAAAAAAAAATTGAATTACATAAAAGCAATTAACTGAAAACTTGTATTCTTTTTATAAAGTAACCCAATGTCAAATTTTTTATATATGAAAAAATATTAATAAGGTTAACGCTAGGAAGCTCATTTTGCATGACAATGATGTATATATAGGACTTGTTAATTTCTTTATGGAAATGAATAACAAATGATAATATTTCTAAATTACGTCTTGTCATTGTCATGACAATAAATCTCTTTTTTTTTTTCTATAGTTCTTATCAGTCTATTTTTTGTAACATAGTCAACACGTAAGATGAATAGGAATTTGCAGTGTGAGATGGGTTTGTAAGACTATTGCCATTTGCACTTTTTTTCACGACATAGGCTAGTGGGATGGTCCATGAAACCATTGCTATCAAGTGTTTTTTGTTTTTTCTATGAGACGGGTCCATGAGACCATTGCCTCATAAGCTTGAGAAGGGGTAATATGCTTTAATTTCAACATTAATCAATAACTCTTAATATCTTTCATTTTATATATATTAAAAGTAAATATTAAAACCTATTATATTAGTTAGTTATAATTATTCTAACTAATTCATATTTATTTTGGTATTGATGTCCCCATCCATTTACAGTTAGAGAAAAGAATATTACCTGCTTTTATTTTCTCTTCTTGTCTAAAAGATAAGGCATGTGAACATTTAGAGTTATTCAAGTGCCAACCATTTTAGTAGATTTTTTTTATTATATCAATTAAATACATATATTTTTCTTGTTTTCTTTGATGGAGTGACTTTGATAAAATGAAATTGAGTTTGGGTTTTCCTCAAGAATAAATAAATGTTTTAATGAATAAATAATTATCTCTCCATCAAGTTTCTGCCCCACCACTAAAATAGCTCCCTGTAGAGACAAATTTGGTCCATCTTTTTGTTTCTAATTCCACGGCTTTGGTTTGATTTGATTTATTTTCTGTCATTCTTCAAATATCTTCATTCCTTGATAGACTTTCTCAAATATGCTTTTGATTTTTTTATTTAAATTATATATATATATATATATATATATTTAAATTTTCAAACCTAAATTGAATTCAGCTTGTCGTTGTTAACTATTTCATTTTCACTATAATTAATTGTTGGGCTTTTATCAGTCGAGGATGCCTACCTGGTTTCTAAGCTTTTTAATTGAAAGAGTTATATACTACTATTGATGTTGATGTGATTCCATTGTTTTTATAGATTTCTCAATTTCATCTTCAAGATTTAATCTGTAATAATAGCCTTCTATAATTTTCATGCTTTATCCATTTATATAAATAACAGTACCACATAATTATATGAATAAATATCAGTGTTTTTGAGGCCCCTCCATTTCAAAACAACAAAAAATAATGGAATGAAGAGGACATTGCCGTCCTGTGCCATCCTGCTTCTTCTTGTTTTTCCACGAGATGGCCCGTTGGATGATGTCATCATGCATTTTTTTAAAATTAAAATTTTTTTTTTTTAAAAAAACATGGTTTCAAATTTATTCTCATTTTCAAATTTGTTAAAACTAAAAAAAAAATTAATGGGAAAATTATATTAAAAAGTTTGTGTTTAGTAGGAAAGATTCATATTGAACCTTGTTAAAATTAAAATGGATTCATATTGTGAATTATGTACTAAAACTAGCTTAAGAAAGTCATGAATTATATATATTGTACACGAGAGAGGATGGGAGACCGTTGCTATCATGCAGTTTTGTCCAACGCTCTCTACTTGCTAGATAATCGTTTCCAAGAGGTGGGCCCGTGGAGTCCTCTATAAATGAAAGCCTTCACCTCCTCGCTATAACAAATATTAATTGATCCAACCTTCCCTCCTCTTGGTTTATATTCTGATATTAAGATGTTGATGGTACTGTTACTGATTCTGATGCTTTCCCTGCAAGCATGGCATCCTCTTGCTTGCTTGGAGGAAGAGAGGATCGCTCTGTTGCACCTCAAACATTCTCTTAACTATCCCAACGGCACCTCCCTTGCCTCCTGGACAATAGCCCACGCCAACTGCTGTGAGTGGGATTCGTATCGTATTTGGTGCAACAGCAGCACAGGTCGAGTCACCGACCTCCGTCTTTGGGGCGCAAGGAATCAGGAACTGGGGGATTGGTACTTAAATGCCTCCTTGTTCCTTCCTTTCCAACAACTCAACTATCTCGACTTGTCATATAATCGTATAGCTGGTTGGGTTGAGAACAAAGGTTTGCTCTCTTAAGTATTACAAAATATTTATATTACTTTTATTTTCTTAGAATTAATCAAATAAGGTGTTGTTTAATTATAATCTTTCTTTCAACCTCTTTACATGAATTCATCGTACCAATTACATGCCTCTTCATCCATAATAATTAAGTTACTCCAATAATATCTTTTTTTTATTCTTTACATGAAGTCTTAATTAATTTATTTTTTATTTGTTTATATAGGTGGTTATGAGTTACAGAAATTGAGCAATTTAGAGATCCTTTCCTTGGCACATAATAGCTTCAATAACAGTATTCTATCATTTGTGGAGGGACTTCCATCTCTCAAATCACTAGATTTAGATTATAATAAACTGGAGGGGTTAATAGATTTGAAAGGTTAGTTTTTTTATATACTATTATTTTTATAAATATTAAATTTAATTAACACAATTATCTATTAAATTTAATTTCAAAATACACAATTAATGAGTATTGTATTAATTAATTTATTTTATATAAATATCAAGAATCTTTGAGCAGCTTGGAGACCTTGAGTTTGAGCGGCAACAATATCAACAAATTGGTAGCCTCAAGAGGTAATTAGTAACACATTCACATTACCTCCCTGGTTGTTACCATCATGAAGATAATATCCATACAATATTAATTATATGTTTCTTCCCTAACTAACTTTCTGGTCCAAGCAACTTGAGTGCTCTATGGTTAAACAATATCACAACCTATGGAAGTAGCTTCCAGTTACTAGGATCATTCCCAAACCTCATGAATCTTAGTCTGAGCGACAACGATTTTAGAGGAAGAATATTAGGTGACGGTAAGTTATATATTATATATTGTGATGTTTATATGTTTGAGTTTAATTGAAAAATTCAATTTGCTACTTTTGAACAGACTTCCAAAATTTAAACTCATTGGAAGGGTTGTATCTAGATGATTGTTCTCTGGATGAACACTCCCTTCAAAGCCTTGGACCACTGACTTCTCTACAACACCTGTCATTGGAACAACTCAGTGGCACTGTACCTTCTCTAGGTAAATTAACAATTTTTAACTCTACTATTACTTATCATTGACCATTCAAATTAGAGAATTAACTCAATTGAGATCATTATAATTTATTTTCATTTTAAAAAATATTGGCATTTTTTAAACAAGAGAAAACAAAACAAAATATGAAAAAAAATAATAGTTTAATATATCATATTGGTGGGTTGATGAAATTATAATATTTTTAACTTGAGTATTCTTCATTTATCAGGATCATTCCCAAACCTCAGGACACTTAATCTGAGCAACAATGATTTTAGAGGAAGAATATTAGGTGAGAGTAAGTTAATTTATATATAGTGATGTTTATATATTTGAGTTTAATTGAAAAATTCAATTTACTAATTTTGAACAGAGTTCCAAAATTTAAGCTCCTTGGAAGAGTTGTTTCTAGATGATTGTTCTCTGAATGAACACTTCCTTCAAAGCCTTGGAGCACTGCCTTCTCTACAATACCTGTCATTGGAACAACTTAGTGGCACTGTACCTTCTCTAGGTAAATTAAAAATTTTCAACTTCATTATTACTTATCATTGACCATTCAAATTAGAGAATTAACTCAATTGAGATCATTATAATTTATTTTCATTTTAAAAAATATTGGCATTTTTTAAACAAGAGAAAACAAAACAAAATATGAAAAAAAATAATAGTTTAATATATCATATTGGTGGGTTGATGAAATTATAATATTTTTAACTTGAGTATTCTTTGTTTATCAGGATCATTCCCAAACCTCACGGAACTTTCTATGGGATCTAATGATTTTATAGGAAGAATATTAGGTGAGAGTAAGTTATTTTATATATAGTGATGTTTATATGTTCGAGTTTAATTGAAAAATTCAATTTACTACTTTTGAACAGAGTTCCAAAATTTAAGCTCATTGGAAGAGTTCTATCTAGATGATTGTTCTCTGGATGAACACTCCCTTCAAAGCCTTGGAGCACTGACTTCTCTACACTACCTGTCAATGAAACAACTCAATGGCACTGTACCTTTTCTAGGTAAATTAATAATTTTTAACTCTACTATTACTTATCATTGACCCTTCAAATTAGAGAATTAACTCAATTGAAATCATTATAATTTCTTTTCATTTTAAAAAATATGGCATTTTTTAAACAAGAGAAAACAAAACAAAATAAGAAAAAAATAATAGTTTAATATATCATATTGGTGGGTTAATGAAATTATAATATTTTAAACTTGAGTATCTTCGTTTATCAGGATCATTCCCAAACCTCACGAAACTTTATACGAGATCTAATGATTTTATAGGAAGAATATTATGTGAGTGTAAGTTATTTTATATATAGTGATGTTTATATATTTAAGTTTAATTGAAAAATTCAATTTACTACTTTTGAACAGACTTCCAAAATTTGAGTTCCTTGGAAGAGTTGGTTCTAGATGGTTGTTCTCTGGATGAACACTCTCTTCAAAGCCTTGGAGCACTGTCTTCTCTAAAATCCCTCTCATTGAAACAACTCAGTAGCACTGTACCTTCTCTAGGTAAATTAAGAATTTTTAACTCTACTATTACTTATCAATTACCATTCTACTTCTATGCTTGCTCGATTAGACGGGTCAGTATAGAATTCCTCTTTCATGTTTTCGTCACCTATTAAATTCATAATATAAAAAAATTAAAGAGACAGTTAAATCTCATAATTAGAAATTAACTCAATTGGAATCTTTATCATTTTAAAATTCTATCATCCATTTAATATAAATAAAATTTCACTTTAATTTTCCCCTCTCTCGACACCATTTCAGTGTAATGTAAATAAGATGATAACATAAAAATTCCTTATTTTAATTAGACAATACAATTTCTACATTGAACTAATATTTTTAGTTTTTTTTTTTTTAGCAATGAATAATAAGAAATGAATTATTTCTAATTTTAATTCCTTCTACATTAATATAATTTCTTGTGTAATTGATAGTGGCAGGCTTCCTTGCTCTCAATAACTTGGAATACTTGGATTTGAGTTACAATAATCTCGATAATAGCATCTTCCAAACCATCGGTAAGATTGATGACTCTTTCTCTCGGGGTTATATATTTTCTATAAGACACTCAGAGTTTTATTGTTTCCTGAATTATAATGTGATCAGGCCTATGCGACTTAAATCGTCTCCAAATGCTAACAATGAGTTACAATGATCTAAGTGGTTTCTTGCCTCCGTGTCTGGCAAATTTGACTTCCCTTCAACAACTCGATCTCTCTTACAATCACTTAAAGATCCCTATGTCATTGAGCCCATTATACAACCTCTCAGAACTCAAGGATTTTGATGGTTCTGGTAATGAAATATACGCAGAACAAGATGATCATAATATGAGCCCAAAGTTCCAGTTAGAGTCCCTCTCTTTGAGATGTCGTGGACAAGCAGCACGAGCATTTCCCAAGTTCCTTTACCATCAGGCGAACCTATATTATGTGGATCTTACAAACATCCAAATGAAGGGAGAGTTTCCAAATTGGTTGATTGAGAACAACACATACCTACTACACCTTCATTTAGAAAACTGTTCTCTTTCGGGTCCATTCTTGTTGCCAAAGAATTCTCATGTGAATTTGTTATTCCTAAGTATATCCATGAATCACTTCCAAGGCCAAATCCCTTCAGAAATCGGAGCTCGTTTGCCAAGCTTAAAAGTCTTAAAGATATCTGATAATGGTATCAATGGAAGCATTCCTTCCTCGTTGGGTAACATGAGCTCACTGCTAGTGTTAGACCTGTCCAACAATGTTCTGACTGGAAGAAAACTTCCGAACAACAGTTTGCAAGGGCAGATCCCTAGATGGATATGGGATATGTCTTCTCTTTGGTTCTTGGACCTATCAGGGAACAAATTTTCTGGTCCTTTACCACCTAGATTCAACACTTCTTCAGAATTGAGATATATTTATTTGTCCAGAAATAAGTTGCAAGGGCCGATCACAATGCCATTTTATGACTCTCAGATATTGGCATTAGATCTTTCCCATAATAATTTAACTGGTAGAATTCCAGAATGGATTGGAGAGTTATCTCACTTGAGATTTCTACTCTTGAGTTATAACAATCTTGAAGGTGAAATCCCAATTCAATTATGCAGGTTGGAAAAATTAACCCTGATTGATCTTTCTCACAATTATCTTTCTGGTAACATCCTCTCTTGGATGATATCTACTCATCCTATCCTTGATTCTCCCTATAGCCGTTTTGGGTATTATACGACCTCATCACAACAATCTTTCGAGTTTACAACAAAGAATGTATCCCTTTCTTACACAGGTAGCATTCTCCAGTACTTCACAGGAATTGATTTCTCATGCAACAATTTTACAGGAGAGATTCCTTCTGAAATTGGAAACCTCAACATGATCAAGATATTGAACCTTTCGCACAACAGTTTGACTGGACCAATTCCACCAACATTTTCGAACTTAAAGGAAATAGAGAGCTTGGATCTTTCCAACAACAAGCTGGATGGAGAAATCCCACCTCGACTTACTGAACTATTTTCTCTAGAGTTTTTCAGTGTGGCACACAATAATCTGTCCGGCAAGACTCCTGCAAGAGTTGCACAGTTTGCCACGTTTGAGGAGAGCAGCTACAAGGACAACCCTTTTCTTTGTGGAGAACCATTACCCAAAATATGTGATGCAGCTATGCCACCATCACCAACGCCACCTTCAACAAACAATGAAGATAATGGTGGCTTCATGGATATGGAGGTTTTCTATGTGACCTTTGGGGTTGCATACATCATGGTGCTGCTGGTAATAGCTGCAGTTCTGTATATAAATCCATATTGGCGACAAGCTTGGTTTCACTTTATCGAGGTGAGTATCAACAATTGCTCTTATTTTCTGGTGGACAATCTTCCCATTTTATCCAAGTTTGGATTTTCATAGCCTTGATGGTACTAAGACTTTGTTCATCGTTGTGCATTCTAGTTTTAAGATTTGAACAAGTTTAAAGGCATCCTCAAGTGATGTTGTATTAATTTATACAGTTCCATTCGGTTTTGTGGGTTTTTTCACATCGGGGGCTTTTCAATTCCATGAGTTTTTACTTCCCTTGTATAGTACATTATTACTTGATTTTCACATATGATCAATTCAAATTTACAACACAAATATCCAAAAATATTTTATATCAAAGGGGATACATTACAACACAAATATCAATTCAAATTTATTTCACTGATTGTATATAAGCTTGTGAGCACTTAGAGTATTGATCCTGTGAACATAGCATTCTGTCGACAACACTCCCCACTTGAAATGGATGGGCACCCGGTTGAGCAAATGAATCAAAGCAGTCTCGAGATTCCACATAACAATTCATCTCCACATGTATGATGGCTTCTAATTTTCAACCCACTTCTGAATACTCTAATCTCAGACCTCCAGCATATGTCACAATGCTTGATTAAAGTCATTTGATTACGTTCAGACCAGGTCTCTGATGTTCCAAAAGTGATGTACAGAAAACTAGAAAACCTGATATCATTAGCTTTCACCGCTTAAAAGAAAACAAACTTCCCCTAAAAAAAACTAGAAAACAAGAATTACAAGAATAATAGATCCAATTAGACATGGACAAATATCCAGTGAAAGAATATATGAAAATAAAGTTAAGTCCCTTGTTAGAATCTTTGATTACCTCCACTTGCTTAAAACCCTGACAAAGCAAAATGCATTTCAGGATCTCACTTCTTCTCTTCCTACGATGTCCTTTAGCTTTATCATATTTCCAACTGCAATAGCCAGAACAAGGAGAAAGTTAAGAAAGCAAAGAAGGGAGCATTAAAAAACTAAACTGACCTTGTTTGTTTCATGGAAACCATTTTCATGGAAACAATTTCCCATCTTTTCTATGTTTGGTAAACTTTGAGAAACAAAGTGGTTTCTTTTTTTTTTGGAATAAGTCGATATATTGAAAGGGCTAACCAGAAGGTAGCCAAAAACAAGATACATGAAAAAAAAGAAAAAGAAATACATGAAAAAAGAAAAGAAAAGAAACAAAGTGGTTTCTAACCAAGGACTACACAACCCTTTTTTCAAAAGGAAAGTGTTTTCCTCTTTTTAGCATCGGAAAAACACTTTTTTTTTCTTTAACAACGAATAAACCCCACACCCTAAAGGATGAATCACCATAAAGTACTACTTCTGTACAATTCCAAACCATAGCTCAAACATACCATAAAAAAAGCAACATAAAAAAATAACCGTACCTCAAAAATACCATAAATTACTTGGTGCCTGGATTGTGGTCTTGATAAAACTTACAATATCTTTTGCGGCAAACGAAGGTCGTTTTTCATCATTTGGAGCAGTAAGCATGGATGTCATGTCAAAAATACCATAAATTACTTGGTGCCTGGATTGTGGTCTTGATAAAACCCAATAATCATAGATTGGGTTTTGTCAGATTCCAAGTGAAGTCTGTTCAGAAACTAAACATCGTTGTGGCTTAGACGACTATGGAAAATGATTTATGGCATCCCTTAAAAACTTAAAAGGTGTCTAGTGCATTTTATTTCAATCCACCAATATTCCCCCTGCATTCCCTCCTTATGTTCTGAAAAAAAAAAAAATAGTTTTAGCATTCTTTCCGGAATGAACAGCAAACACATGTAACAATCCAACAACCATTTTCATTCTACAGAAACATACTCATGCGAGGGTAAACTATACATTTCTATCAGCAAGATTGAGCTCCTTGCTCAAGCTATTAAGAACACAACTTACCATTCAACATTTTGGCTGGAGTCATCAACCAGAAGATATAATCCCTCCGAATGCATTGTTCAATGGCTGAAAGAGGCAACTAAGTATTCAACTTTTCCACCTCTATATGCAACCAATATTTGATGTAACCTTCTCTCTTTATCTCCTCATTCAGCAATTGGTATACGTTCACCGAATGATGATTTAAGCTGTCACCAGCATGAAATTCATGAGCACGAGCTCCAACTTCAATCCAGCTACAGCCAGGGGTTTTGGAGACACCACACTGCCTCATCTTTGCAGAATCATCCCACCATCTCATATTTGCATATATCTTAATTAGATGAGATAATTGCATCTCTGGAAACAATTCAATGACCCTGTTGTTACCCAATTTTTGACTCATCTTTTTTATAAAATTTTCAAAAAAATCCAAAAATAACGAAAAAAAATGAAAATCTAAAAAATATGTTTTTAATATATTTGCGTCATTTTTAGCATTTTCCACGTCGTCTAAAAAATAATTTAAATTTTCAAAGGTTTTTGGAACGCATTCGACTTTTCACGCGTCATTTTTAAAACCATTGATTTTTCTATTTGAGTCGACGTTGATATTACTCGTTTTCAAAAATACAAAAAAATTTATAAAAATCAAATTTACAAAAAAATAAAAGTTGAGGGACCAAGTTAAAAAAACCTAACAACATTTTTCTTATAAATAGTGTTCTCATCAACACAATAGGGAGAGGATTTTGAACATTTGAGGAGACCATTAATGCTATCAATTGTTTTTTCCAACGGTCTCTAGCTACTTGCCAGATAATCGTTTCCAAGAAGTGGGCCCGTGAAGTCCTCTATAAATGAAAGCCTTAACCTCCTCGCTAGCTGTCCTCTATAACAAATATTGATCCAACCTTCCCTCCTCTTGGTTTATATTCTGATATTAAGATGTTGACGGTACTGTTACTGATTCTGATGCTTTCCCTGCAAGGATGGCATCCTCTTGGTTGCTTGGAGGAAGAGAGGATCGCTCTCTTGCACCTCAAACATTCTCTTAACTATCCCAATGACACCTCCCTTCCCTCCTGGATGAAAGCTGACGTCCACTGTTGTTCTTGGGAACGTATTCAGTGCAACAGCAGCACAGGTCGAGTCACCAGACTCTATCTTGAGAGCGTAAGGAACCAGGAACTGGGAGATTGGTACTTAAATGCCTCCTTGTTCCTTCCTTTCCAACAACTCAACGCTCTCTACTTGACGGATAATCATATAGCTGGTTGGGTTGAGAAGAAAGGTTTGCTCTCTTAAGTATTACAAAATATTTATATTTGATAAGGTGTTGTTTAATTCCTTACTTTAACTGTTATCATTACTACTCTTTTTTTTACTTTCACCGCCTCAACCTCTTTACATGAAGTCACCGTACCAATTATATGCCTCTTGATCAATAATAATTAAGTTACTCCAATAATATCTTTTTTAATTCTTTACGTGAAGTCTTAATTAATTTATTATTTATTTGTTTATATAAGTGGTTATGAGTTACATAAATGGAGCAATTTGGAGTACCTTCACTTGGGATCTAATCATTTCAATAACAGTATTCTATCATTTGTGGAGGGACTTCCATCTCTTAAATCACTATATTTAAGTTATAATAGACCGGAGGGGTTAATAGATTTGAAAGGTTAGTTTTTTTATATACTCTTATTTTTATAAATATTAAATTTAATTAACACAATTATCTATTAAATTTAATTTCAAAAAACATAATTACTGAGTGTTGCATTAATTTATTTATTTCATATAAATATCAAGAATCTTTGAGCAACTTGGAGACCTTAGATCTGGGCGGCAACAATATTAACAAATTGGTAGCCTCAAGAGGTAATTAGTAACACATTCACATTACCTATCTTACTTGGTAGCATCATGAAGATAATATTAATTATTCTTGTTTCTTCCCTAACTAACTTGCAGGTCCGAGCAACTTGAGGACTCTATGGCTGGATAATATCACAACCTATGGAAGTAGCTTCCAGTTACTGCAATCATTACGAGCATTCCCAAACCTCACAACACTTCACCTAGAAAACAATGATTTTAGAGGAAGAATATTAGGCGACGGTAAGTTATATATTTTCCATATAGTGATGTTTATATATTTGGGTTTAATTAAAAAATTCAATTCGCTACTTTTGAACAAATAGAATTGCAAAATTTAACCTCCTTGAAAGAGCTGTATCTGGACTATTGTTCTCTAGATGAACACTCCTTCAAAGCCTTGGAGCTCTACCTTCTTTAAAAAATCTATCAATGCAAGAACTTAATGGCACTGTACCTTTTGGAGGTAAATTAACAAATTTCAACTCCACTATTACTTATCATTGATCATTTTATTTCTTTCTATACCTGCTACAATTAAGTGTTTGTATAGATTTTCTCTTTTATGTTTTAGCAACCTTCTAAACAAGTCTTGGAGAGACAAATTAAATCTCAAATTTAGAAATTAACTTAACTGAAATCTTTATTATTTTAAAATTCTACCATCCATTTAATATAAATAATATTTCAATTTAATCCCCCCCCCTCTCTCTACACTATTTCAGTGTAATGTATAAAATGATAATATAAAAAACAATAATTTCTTTAATGAAAAGGTAACTTCGTATATAGAGAGTGCTATTTTTAGGAGGGGAATAAATTAACAATGATGTATTTTTATTTTTTGGGTTAGAAGTATAAAAAAATCCTTCTCTTAAATGGACATTAAAATTTCTACACTTAACTTATGTTTTTAGTTTTTTTAGTCATGATTAATAAGTAATGACTTATTTATAATTTTAATTCCTTCTATCTTAATATAATTTTTTGTTTAATTGATTGTGACAGGCTTTCCTGATCTCAAGAACTGGGAATACTTGGATTTGATTACAATACTCTCAATAATAGCATCTTCCAAGCCATCGAAACGATGACCTCTCTTAAAACTTTATATTTGTGGAGCTGCAAACTAGATGTTCGAATACCTACAGTCCAAGGTAAGGTTAATAACTATTACTCTTTCATTTCATTTATAATTTTAATTGCTTCTACGTTATTATAATTTCTAAATTGTGGCAGGCTTCATTAATCTCAAGAACTTGGAAATATTGGATTTAAGTTACAATAATCTTAACAATAGCATCTTTCAAACCATGGGTAAGGTTGATTACTCTTACTTTCTCTTTCTCTCGAGGTTATATATTTTCCATTAGACACTCTAAGTTTTAATTTTCTCTAAATTATAATGTGACCAGGCCTATGCGACTTACATCATCTCCAAGTGCTATATATCAACAACAATAATCTTAGTGGCTTCTTGCCTCCGTGTTTGGCAAATTTGACTTCCCTTCAACGACTACATCTCTCTTACAATCACTTTATGATCTCTATGTCATTGAGCCCATTATACAACCTTTCAAAACTCAAGTATTTTGATGGTTCAAGTAATGAAATATTCGCAGAAGAAGATGATTATAATCTAAGCCCAAAGTTCCAGTTACAGTCCCTCTATTTGAGCGGTATTGGACAACGTGGTGCATTTCCCAAATTCCTTTACCATCAATTCAGCCTGCAATCTTTGGATTTTACAAACATCAAAATGAAGGGAGGGTTTTCAAATTGGTTGATTGAGAACAACACATACCTACAATATCTTTATTTAGACAACTGTTCTCTTTCGGGTCCATTCTTGTTGCCAAAGAATTCTCATGTGAATTTATCATTCCTAAGTATATCCATGAATCACTTCCAAGGTCAAATCCCTTCAGAAATCGGAGCTCGTTTGCCAAGGCTAGAATTTTTATCAATGTCTGACAATGGTGTTAATGGAAGCATTCCTTCCTCGTTGGGTAACATTAGCTCGCTGCGAGTGTTAAACATGTCCAACAATGTTTTGACTAGAAGAATACTTTTGAAAAACAGTTTGCAAGGGCAGATCCCTATATGGATATGGGATATGTCTTCTCTTGAGTTCTTGGACCTATCAGGGAACAATTTTTCTGGTCCTTTACCACCTACAATCGGCACTTCTTCAAATTTAAGATATATTCATTTGTCTAGAAATAAGTTGCAAGGGCCAATAACAATGGTATTTAATGGCTCCTCTCAGATATTGGCATTAGATCTTTCCCATAATAATTTAACTAGTAGAATTCCAGAATGGATTGACGGGCTATCTAACTTGATATTTCTACTCGAGTTATAACAATCTTGAAGGTGAAATCCCAATTCAATTATCTAGGTTGGACCAATTAACCTTGATTGATCTTTCTCACAATCACCTTTATGGTAACATCCTCTCTTGGATGATGTTTACTCATCATTACTTTGATCAATATCCCTATTATTATGATGATGAGTCCTCATCACATCAATCTTTCGAGTTTACAACGAAGAATGTATCCAGTGAAAGAATTACAAGAATAATAGATCCAATTAGACATAGACAAATATCCAGTGAAAGAATATATGAAAATAAAGTTAAGTCTCTTGTTAGAATCTTTAATTACCTCCACTTGCTTAAAACACTGACAAAGCAAAATGCATTTCAGGATCTCACTTCTTCTCTTCCTATCATGTCCTTCAGCTTTATCATATTTCCAGCTGCAATAGCTAGAACAAGGAGAAAGTTAAGAAAACAAAGAAGGGAGCATTAAAAAACTAAACTGCCTTGTTTGTTTCATGGAAACTATTTTCCTAGAAATAATTTCCCCATTTTTTTTATGTTTTGTAAACTTTGAGAAACCACTTTCCAAGAAAGTGGTTTCCAACCACGGACAACACAACCCTTTTTCCAAAAGAAAAGTGTTTTTCTCTTTTTAGCACCCGAAAAACACTTTCCTTTTGTTTAACAAAGAATAAACCCCACACCCTAAAGGATGAATCACCATAGAATACTACTTCTGTACAATTCCAAACCGTAGCTCAAAAATACCATAAAAAAAGTAACATAAAAAAAAAAAAAACCGTAGCTCAAAAATACCATATATTACTTGGTGCCTGGATTGTGGTCGTTTTTCATCATTTGGAGCAGTAAGCATGGATGTCATAAGGCCTCTAGTGCTTGTCCCAACAATGAAATCAAAATAATATGTAATCCTCGCGTCCTTGCTGTCCACATCCAATTTCTATGTATGGAACAATAATGAAACGAGGCTGTCTATATACAGTTCTTTTGTGTACAAGATTAATAAAGGAAAATATAAGCAAGCATGTTGAGAGAACAAATTAACCTGGAGCTTTGACTCAAGAGCACTTGGGACTTCACTAGAAATGATATTTCTCACTTCTCCACAATCAATGCTAAGGATTGTAATGAAGTCTCCCTAATGCTCTGGTTCACCAGAACTTCCATTCCCTAAAAATTTAACAAGGATCATAACAAGTAAAATATGGAGTACACTGCATTTAAATGTATATAACTCAATTCTTAAGATTGTCAACAAAATATCATGTTATTGGAACCGATGAAAATGCTAGCTTTGGATGGGTCTAATTAAGGGCTCATCCATATTGTATTATAATTACATCTAACGTATAATATATATTAGATAAACTTAAAAAATAATAATTAAAACAACTTATTTTTTATGATATAGTTAAACATGAAAAATAAAAATATTTTTTAACTTACTTTTTATAACACTACTAAACATCATAAAATAATTCACTTTTAAAAAAATTATTTTTTATAGAAACTACTTTCCAAGCAGAAACTACAATCAAGGCCTAAAAACATTTTACACTGCATTTACATCAACTATTGAAATTACAAGGTCCCACTAGGGAAAGACAAATAGATATGGAGTCGCGTTATGAGGTAATTTCTGCACAAGTTCTAATCGTCGATTGGGTTTTGTCAGATTCCAAGTGAAGCCTGTTCAGAAACTAAACACCGTTATGCTTAGAGGACTATGGAAAATGATTTATGGCATCCCTTAAGAACTTAAAAGGTGTCAAGTGTATTTTATTTCAATCCACCAATATTCCCCCTGCATTCCCTCCTTATGTTCTGAAAAAAAAAATAGTTTTAGCGTTCTTTCCTGAATGAGCAATTATTTTACAGCAAATGCATGTAACAATCCAACAACCATTTTCATTCTACAGAAACATACTCATGCGAGGGTAAACTATACATTTCTATCAGCAAGATTGAGCTCCTTGCTCAAGCTATTAAGAACACAACTTACCATTCAACATTTTGGCTGGAGTCATCAACCAGAAGATATAATCCCTCCGAATGCATTGTTCAATGGCTGAAAGAGGCAACCAAGTATTCAACTTTTCCACCTCTATATGCAACCAATATTTGATGTAACCTTCTCTCTTTATCTCCTCATTCAGCAATTGGTATACGTTCACCGAATGATGATTTAAGCTGTCACCAGCATGAAATTCATGAGCACGAGCTCCAACGTCAATCCAGCTACAGCCAGGGGTTTTGGAGACACCACACTGCCTCATCTTTGCAGAATCATCCCACCTTCTCATATTTGCATGTATCTTAGATGAGATAATTGCATCTCTAGAAACAATTCAATGACCCTTTCACCAACATCTGCATTTCTATGCCTCTGACAGGCACCAAGCAATGACCCCAACACAATTTCATCTGGTTTTCCAGGCATCTTCTTGATTAAGTCCCAAGCTTCGTTCAGAAGTCCTGCACGCGCACAAAGATCAACCATGCAAGAATAGTGCTCGACTTTTGGGACCCCTCCTCCCTCATTTCCATAAACAACCCAATTACCTCTTTAGCAAAACCCATCTTCGAATACCCTGAAATCATCGAATTCCACGACACCAAGTCTCTGGCACCCATTTCATCAAACACTTTCCCAGTGGCTAAATCATCGGTATTGAGTTTATAAGCATTTGTGTGTGGATTTGTTTTAATAGGTTTTTCGACTTGCATTGTTTTATCAGAGATAAAAGCTTTTTCAGTTAGGGTTTGATGATGTTTTTTTTGGGTTTGGAAATTGAGGATGGAAAGAGGGAGGTGGTAGGGGGTAGAAAAGAGGTAGGTCTTGTCTTGTACTGTCTTCGGACACAACAGGCATAGCATAGATAGTTACCATCATTGTTTTAAAAAAAAAATCACATCGTTTTGATTAAAAAAAAAAGGTTTTTCCTTACAGTACCAATTTGATTTCTTGCATGTTCTCATGTAGTCGCCAATCAACATTTGACAGATTATATGCCCGGGAGAAGAAACTCTACCAAGAAGTCAGGGTACATCTCAAATCTTTTGCTTAACTTTTTGAATGATGCATTCTAAGCGTCCCTGGTTTTCTAGGCCATGATAAGAGCATAGAATTTCAACGTATTTATTTTTGCTGCTGGAATGGGTTTTATCTATGCACAGCAGCTAAGAGGCGATCCACACAGGGTCCCAATCCGTTCAAAGAGATTTGGAGCAGGGTTGTCAGTTGAATGAGGCAGGAGTATGGAAATGGTGGAGGTTGATGATGTAGAAGATGTAATGACTACAGAGAAAATGGCTGAAACTGCCATAAAGGTACTTTGTGCAGGAATGTTAGTTGCAATGAGCTCGCTTACTGAATTTGCTATTGGTTCTGCAGAATATATGTTAAGTAATGGGAGAATGCCATTGCCTCCAGAATTCATCTTCATCATCATCAACCTCCACCTCAGAAAAATCATTACTGCTCATGACAGATAGAAAGACTAAAACCGCAACTACTTGTGTTACTAGAAAGTATCTTGCCCTTCTTCGGAAAGTTTTCTCCTCTTCTGTCCTTTCCCTCTTGGGTTGCTTCTTAGGCTTTGAGCCTAGTGATAAAAACACATGAAAATAGTTAGAAATTCTATTTGAAAGAAAAGAGATATGGATGGTACTTTTTGACCTCTTATTTCCCAATGGCTTTTATTTTTCTTGAAGCATCTTAAACAACAAATTGTTAGTTTGATGATGACTAAAACATGATCTGTACTCTGTAGGCTGGTTTGGTTTAGTAAATCCACAACTCAAGACACTATCAGATGACCAATATAATATTCTCAAGAATAAATGGTGAAAATATCTTGCATGAATTTGAAGGATGTCTTGTTGAAATTGATGAAGCGTCTGAAAGGAATTGCGGGACAGAAGAAGACGATCCAGCCTCCAAGAAATCTGTCTTAAGTTTTTCAGCATATCGTATGAGATTACCATGCTCCAAGAGTGCACTTCGCAGCATCGATGATTCCTAATGGTTTTTGTGCGGCAGAGGTTCCATCAGACCCCACCCAGAGTTTTTCAGCATCGTATGAGATTACAAATGCCAGCATTCAGGTCTCACAGGTCACAGAAGACAATTGGTAAAGTGACTCACAGGAAATGCTTGAAGAGTGAAAAGGACATGCCCAAGGAAATATGCGTCCAAACTAGATGGCCTGCACAAACAGAAAAATGAAGTTGGGTGTATAATCAATGCATTGTCAAGACCTCAAACTTAAAATTTGAATTCAAAACATAAAAACCAAATTTTCTTAGATGATTTGACGTAAAAAATGAAAAAAATATATATTAACCACGATATAAAAAAGAATCACCTTTCAAAAAGAAATGTTTGATCCCCTAATGTGGTTGACAAAGCTCCATATGCTCATGAATGGAGCCTTTCCTATCAACCAAGGGAGGCCAGAGTAATAAATTGTGCGGGCAGAGGTTCCATCAGACCCCACCCAGAGTTCATACATGATTGCATCTGCAAGCCAGGTGCTAACCATTGCTTTCATTGATATCCATTCTGGGAGCGAGCTGAAGTCAGTGTCCAAATCAACAATACCATATATCTTCCTTTAAACATTGGATTACCCCGCCATTCTCGTCATTGTAGGCCACGTAAGTGCCTGATTCAATATACGGAATTTGATCTACAACAAAAGGTCAGATAAGTGTTTTGAAGACAATTTTGTTATTTGCATGATGCATTTGAGAAAACAAACATATATGACAACATGAGCAAAGCATGCACACACATTGAAAACCAGCTGCCATTTCTTGTCAATCAAAAAACCAATATCCATCAAAAACAGTCCTGGTCATGCAGATCCAATCTTGAATGCTAATTACTAACTCCTTCCCTATTATTTGTGACCATGGCCTTCTTTAATACAATATGTTAGCCTCATTTATTCCGAATCCTCGCCATATACCGAGTCCCAGAACACACTAAAATTCCCACTGAACAACAAAATACCAACTTTCAGATATCCAAAAGAACTCAGTTAAACGAAAGCATAGAACTCAGTTAAACTGCAAAATGATCACAGCCCATCTTAACATGATCAAATTCACGTTCATTCTGTGAAAACAACTCTGCTAAAGAAATGTGGTATGTTTTCTTAGTGATTCAGACCTATCAACACATAAAAGAAGAAAACTTCAACAAAATGGAAACAAAGAAAACAAACACAAGGGAAACTAGCAACAACAAAAAAAAAAAGAGAAAATCTATGAATTTAACCTCAAAATTTTTTAAAAAAATCATCTTAATCTAAAAACTTAATCTATAGGTTCTAAAAATAATATTTATATAATTATTTAACAAATACTATCTCTTCAAAAAAAAGAATTTAAACTTAAAACTTATATAATTTTATATTTAATTTTTATAAAATAAAATAAAATAATAAAATTTAAATTTATAACTACTTGATTAATAAAATTCAAAAACCATATAAACCATCTCATATTAAAAACTTAATCCTATAAGTATATGTGTTTTTTCCATGTTAATGAGATCATTGCCATCATGTATTTTTTTCTACAGTATAGGGCCGTAGCTTGGGGGCTCCAAAAGCCGAAAACTCGTCGATGTCATTTGCAAGAGATAGTTATTTATTCTAGAGCAATTTAGTAATAACTACATTTGCTACTCATGCTTTACAGTGATTAGAGTAAAAATAAAATTGGTGTAAAAAAATACTAGGGTAAAAGAAAATCAAAGTACTAAATTATTGGTTCAAGTGATAACCCAAACAATACTAAAAACAAATATAATAACAATTAATAAAGTGCTAAAAAAACCATAAAGGAAAAAAAAGGTAAATAAAACAAACCTGAGCCTATTTAGATTATCAAATTATCAAATAACCGAATTCTAATATAATAGAAGGAAAACTATAAAACAATAATAAAGCAAAACTAAAAAAAATAAAAAAATAAAACATAAGCTTAAAAAAAACTCGGATGAATCTTCTAAATCTAGTCTAATATCTAAAACTTACAATTTGATCGTTAAATTCTAGACTCAACTTTAATAAAAAAAAAAAAATTAACTCCCAACTAATTTAATTTTAAACAATGAATGAAATAGCAGCACAAAATAATGAGGATAAGATTTGGGAGAACAAAATCCAAGGAGGATGAAATTTGAAAAACCAAAAACAATTTAAAAATGATTTTATATAAAATAAATAGTAATTAAAAGAATGAAGATAAAATTTAAAAGATTAAAACACTACAAGGAGTTAAAATTAAAAAAATATTAAATATTAAAATTAAAATATATATATAAAAAAAAGGATAATGATGGTGGTTTCATTGCAAGGATGGCTGCCTCTCATAGAGAATCTCTCTCTTGCACCTCAAAGATTCTCTTAACTATTCCAACTTTCCAAGAGCACCTCCCAACCATCCTGGATAAAAGGTGAAATTAAAAGTATTATCTGCAGCAGCAGCAGAAGTCGAGTCACCGCACTCCATCCTTGGAGCGTAAGGAATCAGGAACCGGGAGAAACTAGAAAACATATTTTGATTGTTAAAACAACGAAAGATGATTTGTTGTTCTTCTTTTAATTCCTTACTTTATTAATATATTCATACAAATTAGACCGTCAATGTAACAATTACTTCTTTTATTTTTCGCTCTTTCACCGCCTCAACCCCTTTACACAGAGTCACCATAGCAATTAATTACATGCCTCTTCATCAATATAAACATGCCTCTTCATCAATATAAACATGCCTCTTCATCAATT
Source organism: Populus alba x Populus glandulosa (assembly GCA_033617975.1). NCBI lineage: Eukaryota > Viridiplantae > Streptophyta > Magnoliopsida > Malpighiales > Salicaceae > Populus > Populus alba x Populus glandulosa. Next base: position 13,724,002 of record CM066160.1, read on the forward strand.
TAATTAAATTACTTCAATAATATCTTTTTTTTCATTCTTTACATGAAGTCTTAATTTATTTGTTTTTTTTATATATATACTTCTCTTTTCTCTATTAAATTTAATTTCAAAAAGCATAATTTTCGTGTTATAGTTAATTAATTAACTATTACTTTTTTAAATATCAAAAATCTTTGAGCAGTTGGAAGACTAGAATTTAAGCGGCAATAATACTAACAAATTGATAAGCTCAAGAGGGAGGTAAGTAACACATTCACATAAGGATTGATGTGTAATTGGTATGGCAACTTCACTTTCAGAGATTATTCTGTATGTAGTGCATCGTGATTGTGTTCTAATGTTTTTAATCATGAATATTTTCATGGCAATAATTGCGATGAAACAATGTACCATCTCTTCAACTACTGAGCTTTCCTTTATATTTACAGCTGTAATTTGGGGGACCAAATCCAGGATAGCAATGTCTCTGACATGAAGTTTGGATGGCTTGATCTCTTTGCATCAAGAATGTCAAGTTACTTAAATGTATTATTCACATGTCCTTGGATCATGTATGGGTGTTTTGACATGTTCTTGTGGAGCTTTCTCAGTTGCCATTACTTTTTCTTTTTCTTTTTATCATGTAACGAAGTCTTGGGAAACATTTTTCATGCTTAACTTTATATATTTCCATTTTCAGATTGCTATAGTTAAAGTTTTGTATGAAATTCGTTTATTGAGTGGAAAGAGCTATTGGGAGTATGGATGCAAATGAAGACGGTTTGTTAGATCTTTGAATTGGTGTGTGGATTCTGGAAAGCTTTCAATCCTAGACATTGAGGTAATTAACATCTCTGACTCTTAATTTTGAACCAATCCAGATTACAATTCTTCTTGTTTCCATTCTAATTTGCCGAGGAGGCTGCTGATAGACTTGCAGGTAGCATGCCTGCTTTTAAATAAAGCTCCGGAGTGATAATAACCAGAGTATTCAATTTTTAGCTGAATTTAGCTGAAGGTAAGTCACCTATTGCGTATAGAATATCCTGAGCGGTAACATGCTTTTATAAGCAGAAATGACCGATTTATTCTAGATTATAGGATATTGATAAAAGGCCTTTCGTTGCTGTTCCTTATGGTCCTCAATCCATGTTTGTTATTATTATTACAATTATTATTAAGAATTGAAGCTGCAAAACGGGGGAAAGAGAAAGAAAGACGTACCTGGAGCTGCTACTTAAAGACGAAGACGACGGTGATGGAGGGCTGGCTAACCAGGTTACTTTCTTCCCCTCTACTTCTGTTTTTCGTTCACTTCTCCTCTGTTCTTGCTTTTCTCTACATGTTTTCTCTCTTTTTTCTTTTTCTTTTTTGCTTTCTCTTGTTCCCTCTGTCTCTCTCTGTTCTTGTTCCCTCATGCTTGAGAAAAAAAAAATGCCCATTACTGGACTGTTAGGGGCACATTGTGGAGGAGAGATACTGTATAGAGACGTGACCATGATCTACTGCCGTTTCTGCTGAATCGGTGGGATGAAGGAGATGAATAGTTTGTTTTGAAACCGCGTTGTTTTCACCTGAAAGGGCTATTTTAATTTTTCTCCTGGATGAATTGCAACTGAAACCCTGTTGCCATTTACAAAAACAATTTTTGGTTTTCAATTTAATTAATTCATTCTTTACTTAGCTATTTAACTTTTAAATATTTTAAAATTACCTTTAGAATAATTAATTAACCCTATGGTATCACCTTCTATTTATTTTGGTTCTTTAACTTTAATATTTTATAATTTAAATTTAAATTAATCCTGAATTTTGATATTTTTTTAATTAAGCTTTATATTTTATTAATTAAACTAATTTAAAGTTTATTTAAGTCCTTAAACTTATTGATCCTTCACAATGTGATCAAATTAACTTTTAAATTTATTATTTTATCTTTATTAGTCCTCAAATTCTCAATTTATCTTATCTTGATTCAATTTTCAAATTATTTTTTTATTCACATCATATATCTCGTTAGTTTAAAGGAACCGATTGATTTACATATCAGATTACAAATCGATTGAAATCTTTAGTCTTACTAGGATATAATAAAATAATCATGGTTAGTTTGAAATGTGAATCATATTGTTTATTCTTACTAGGATATAATTAGTGCTTTTTACCTGTTCCGGAAGCTCTGTGAGCAATCTTTCTGTTATCAATACATATATTTTTCACTTCATTTTTTCCTTGGATTCCTTCTCCAGGAAAATTTTGCAATTCCTCTAGATCCTCGCAGAGATGTTGGAAATCTGTGACAACAAATTCACCTCTTGTTATGGTACCGGTTATGGATAAGAGCTTCACCTGTTCTTGTGCATACATAGCAGCCGCTTCACTATCTCCTGTAAGCATAGCAGTTCTAATGCCTAATGACTTCAGTTCCTTGATGGCCTCTGCAACCCCTGTCCTGCAGCTGTCAGAGAGACTGAAAATCCCAGCAAGAGTTGCTCCATAGTACACATAGCAAACAGTCTTTCCTGTCTTCTTATCGCCTTCAATTGTTGGCACTATAAGAGCAAAGCACCAAAGCATTTATAATTAGGATATAATTAGGTCTTTTTACCTGTTCCCGAAGCTCTGTGAGCAATCTTTCTGTTACCAATATATATATTTTTCACTTCAATTTTTCCTTGGATTCCTCTAGGAAAATTTTGAAATTCCTCTACATCATCAGGCTTTGGTTCTAGTGAATGCCACCTTCCATAGTCGACTATAGCGCAGCTGCCATTGGATGACTTGATTTACTCTCGATGCTTGATACCCTGAGAAACTTGAATAAACATTACTTGCCAGTGAAGAGTAAAGTTCGCCATAATTGAAGAATTATAGACATAGTCTTTACCAATAAAGCAACGTGTATGAGCTGATATCATCGCAGAGATGTTGGAAATCTGTGACAACAAATTCACCTCTTAAGGTACCGGTTTTGTAGAAAGTCATTGCCTTAATCTTGCCTAGTGTTTCAAGATAGTACCCCCCCTTTGATCAGAATACCAGCTGTTGCTGCCCTTGTAAGTGCACAAAAAGTTGCAACTGGTGTAGACAGGATGAGAGCACATGGACATGCACTGACTAAAACCAGTGATCACGGTTAAGAACTCGTAATTCTAGTGGAATCACTGCTACGCCAGCCGGCATGAATATCACCGCTGCAAATCTGAATAATGAACTAAAATGAAAACTTTCCCACAAAATGAAAGGTAGGATTGTCTAGCAATGGAGCCGACGATTCATTCTAAAAGAATGATGTGAAGGGCTGTCCAAATACTCGTTCTCGGTACTCTACTTCAGTGAAAGCCTATAAAACAGGATGAGTAATTGGACTGCAGTATGCCTAACCTGGAGTATAGTACTGAGCGAATTTGTCTATGAATCTTCGAGTTTTAGACTTGCTGTTTCGAGCTTCTTCCACAAGCTTTGCCATTTTAGCCGCCACACAGTCTTCAGCTAAAGCAGTAGTTCTAACACCCCATTACCACCAAAGCCAAAATGCATTCAAAAACAATTCATAGAGTGTCAGAGAGAAGTATTGACACCATTTAAGTTAATAGTTCCAACCCACACTATGGAATCACTTGTTTGGCAACCGGAAATGACTCTCCAATTAAAGTTTTCTCATCCACTTCACAATTTTCTCCATCAATTGGTATAGCTTCACCAGCCTTAACTGCAAGAACAGTGTTTAACATGACCTCATCAGCATCTATTCCTTCCCTAGTGTCGCACATGGACGCGCAACATCGTGGCGTCAATTAGGAGTCGCCACTTAGCTAGTTGTTTGGTTCAGGGTTGCTAGGAAAACTCGGGTTTATTGGTCTTTTCAGAGATTCGAGGGTAATGAACTGGTTGTGGCTAAAAAATGTATTAGAACCCCTAGCGTACATTACTTGAAGTAAGTTGCTTTGTGGTTGATGTGGTTTAGAGGTTTTTACGGTTGTCCATTTAAAGGCTTCTCTTGTGGCATTTACAATTCTTTCAATAATCGCCTTGGCCATATGAAATGATAAACACATGATGTATTAACTACATATTCAGCTTCACATATTAATAAAGTGATTATAAATTGCTTACTTGAATTTCTTGTGAATAATGTGTCTTCAATGTAGAAAACAAAATCCATAGCACTCTTTTAATCATTCATATCTCTAACTCAATCACTATCACTATAGCCCACAGGATTAAAGCTATTAGAATATCCATAAAATAAGCCAAAATCAATTATACATTTGATATACTGAAGAATTTGCTTTTGAAGCTTTGAAGTGAGTCATAGTTGGTGTTTCTGAAGAGCGTCTAAAAGGAAAAACTGAAGAGGCAAAAGTTCTGTTGTACAGTGAAAAAGGGCATGAGAAATACACAAAAATAGAGATGCATGAATCCTTCTCCACTAGCGGCTCCCGTCCATCGGATCATTGTGGTTTCATTGCCCTCTTTGTTCGATTCCTCAGACCTTTTGGAAATTGCATATTCCATATAAAAGATGCCCCGAGTCTTAGAATTTACAACGGGGGCAAGTCTGTGCTAGGGCATAAGGGGACGGACAGTGGCGGAGCCACGTAGGGGCAAGAGGGGGCAATTGCCCCCCCTCCCCAGCCCCCACCTTACAACATAATATCCAGGAAGGAAATTCCTTCTCTTTTCCGTTTTTAATAGAAGATTTTGGGACAAAAATTCTATGTATGGTCTAAGATATATATATATATATATATATATAGAATGAGACAGCTGATGGGTTTGAGAAAAGAGTTGGCTTGCCTAGCAATTATTTTTTTTTATATTTGTGCTATTATAGACTTCATCTCTCTCTGATAGGTCAGCCAGATATGAAAATTCCAAAAATACTGGGTTTACATCTTTAAAAATTAGTTATTGAAAATGTTAGGATTTATAATAATTTATGGGTTTGTTGAATTAATATGTGTATATGTAATATTATATGCTAATGGATATGAATTGAAATGAGTTTTGATGAATTGATAAATATTTTTTTATGAATTTCATATGAAAAATGATGATAATGAATTTACTAATAATTAAAAATGAAGTACAGGACAACTAAAAAAAATCAGGGACATAATAAATAAATTAAAAAAAAACATTTAATATTTATGTTTAATCCACTTGTACAAAACAACAAGTTATCAAAAACAACATCAATTTGTGACAATCTTTTTAAGCTATAATTTTAGATGTTATGTACCATATGTCAGTATAGAATTGTTGCCAAGAACTTTCCTAGTTCTTAGAAGATTTAGAAATAGATAAATAAAAATTTGTTGTATATATTGAGAAATATATTTTTAATCAGATTCAAAATAAAATCATTATGAAGCAGTTTTAAAATATAAAATCTCGAAGAAAACAATTATAATATACGTTTTTTTATTTTAAAAGTATTCTTAAATTAATTTTGCTTGACTTGAGTTGGTACATATATTTCAAATTAATTTTTATATATGACATATAATATCAAATATTTGTTAATAGTTTGCCCCCTCATTTAAAAAATCCTAGCTCCGCCACTGGGGACGGAGGATTTGACAAGGGCTGAGGGGTGGGTGAGATGTTATGCCAAGAAATGATTTTGTAGAATTTCTTCATATTTGTTGAATAACTAAGATAGGAGTCTTGATCAAGGCAAGAACATAGGCTCTCCAAGACGATGGACCAGAAGGAGAGAAGGAAGGCTCATTCTGCCACACGCTGACTCTTAACCTTAGCACATCAAACACTCCTTTGCACATTGCTGCACTCCTCGGGGTTTGCCATGGTGGTGATGCAATGCTGTCCTCATTTACCATTTTTTGTCTTTCTGCTCATCAGACATGTATATGCTTCATTTAAGGAAACAGAGGACAGTGTATATATACAAGGCAGTATATATATAATAGTCCAGTATTATTTCTGCTTCTGCTTCTTCTTCTTTTTATAATAATCAATTCATTCAATGCGTTTTAAATTTCTATATAAATGGGCATTGGTCAAACTTGATAATTAATTACTAAACTTTATAGAAATTAATTACAAAAAACTGTTTCCTTTGTGATAATTCTTGGGATCAAAACTTTGACTCTTACAAAAAGACATGTTAATGAATTTGATGATACTGTTAACTTTGTCTCAAATTCAAAATATCAAGAATCAAGATGTCTTTATGTTCTTTGAATCATAGGATTTATCGTTGGGGCAATCAAAACCATAGAAATCTTTGGTGCCATGAAACCTCTGTTTGTCATAGTTAAAAATCCTGTTGAGTATTGGATTATAATTTAAATAAATTAATGACTCATTTCATATTCTTATATAATTTATATAATTCAACAAGTCCTTAATATTTTGAATTGTGTCTATTATATTCTTATATAATTTTCGATTTCCTAATATGTCTTTATGTCAAATCTTTCTATTCATAATATAATTTTAATTAAGAAAATTAAATCTCAATTTTTAAAAATACAAGTGGTGAGTGATTGTGAAACTTTTTATATCTTAAAAAAAAAATTCTAAGTTTTTGATATATTCTTATATATCTCAAAGGTAACTTTGAAATTAAAAAAAAAAAAACATAGTTTTATTAAATGAAGAAATCTGAATAGAGAATATATTGATAAAATCAAATCCAATACAACAATATAGACATAATTAAAAATATATTAAGAACTTATTCAATAATACAAGGATAAATTAATAGAATTATTTATCCTTAAAGATTTATCTAAAACAAGGTTTATTTCTATTAGTTGCAATTCAAACCAATGGTTTGGATCTATCTCCATGAGTTTTGCTCCTTTGTCATCAGGTCATTGACTTCCTTGACGACATTGGGCAAAGTGTCAGTCTCCATACATAATTTTATGAACTTACAAAAACCTATGTTTTTGGTAAATAGTCACTGAAGCTTGATCGGTCATAATGTGAGCAAAGTCCAAAATGAACAATATTGCGTAGTGCTAAAACCGCGGATCGTACATGGTCAAAACTCCAATCCACACACACACACACACACATATATATATATATATATATATATATATATATCATAAACTAATAATTAATATACAACATGGGCATTCGCCTTCAATCTAATAAAATAGAATTCAAAAACTTATAAGCTAAAAAACCATCCTCTACTTGAAAATCGTCGTCTCTTATGGAGCTTTGAAGCTCGCAAAATTATCAAAATTTGTAAGATGACATATCCATCTGTCCCTGGCATAAAAAAGGTAAAAAGGAAAAAGCAAGATTGATGAAGAACCAATAGAGAAAAGCATAGAAGAGAATCCCGGCCGAGAATCTATGGTTGAAGAGATGTAGAAGATGTAACAACATATGTAAACCAATATATTTCATGTGTCTCTGGATGTATACGAAGGAGGTCGAGCTGTTGGGAGGCTTCTACACCTTCCTCTTATAGGCCTGGAGTCTCACATGAGAAGAAGAGAACAAAATATAGCCAAGGACATCCTGCCGGCCAGGCATTCCAAATAGAAGACTTGCTAGCTAGTTAGGAGGAAATGCCGGCAAGTCATCCTTGGCTGCATTCTACTCTCTACCTCTTCATGCAAAACTGAAGAGGAATAATTTAAATGTCCTTGGCTAGTTAAGGGGAATAATTTAAATGCCATCATCAACTAATTTTAGTGGGTTTTGACTCTTTGTTTGCCTACAAATCTGACCACAAATGTCCTTAGAATCTTGCTGTTTTCAAATTATGGCATTCAGACTACTGAAAGGACACAGCCTCAAATTGTTTTCAATTCAGTTCTCTCTTCTCCACGCTCATACAAGCATGCATTGTTGTTGGTTCAATATCAATAACAGTGTGAAGTGGAGAGCAGCACTTCTTCCATTCTTGGTGGACCTCTTGGTGTTGATGCTAATGATTGAAAATGGATTCAACAATCTCTCCTAAGGACTCATCAATATTCTTAGGAATGTTAATAGGGCCTTTACAGCTGTTGTTGGAGCTGCAGTTAGTTGTAACTTTTGTCATTATTTTGCTTTCTTCTGAATCGTGAGAACAATAGTTTGAATAGTAATGAATACCATGATGAGTATCAGCAGGTTCCTTGTGTGAATGAGGGCAGTGTTTTGCCTTGGGAAGGCCATCTTCTTCTGAGCAGTGACCTTGAGTTTCTATTGGATCCTCGCATGTATGTCTCGAGTTGTGAAGGACTGAACAAATATGGTTGAGTGGATGATTTGCCTCTATGTCACGATTGACTTTGTAACCATGATCATGGTGCGTGGCTTCATGCAGTCCACTAACATTAGTTCCAACACATCCATCATGGCTCTCAGCTGAGTCTGCGCGCTCTTGCTTTCTACATGAGCTCACACTAAGATGGCTAGATTGGCATCCTGAGGCAGAGCTTGAACTTTGAGCCACATACTGCTCCTTCACAACTTTCTGGCTATAGCTACATCCTGAGGCACAGCTTGAATTTTGAACCCCACTCTGCACCTCCTCAACTTTCTGGCTAGAGCAACATTTTGAAGTGCACCTTGAATTTGAGCCTCAAGCAGCACCTTGTCAACTTTCTGGGTAGAACACCCTGAGGTGCAGATTGAATTTTGAGCTCCACTTGGCACCTTCTCAACTTTAAGGGTAGAGCAACAGTACCCTGAGGAACAGCTTGAATTATGAGCCCCACCCTGCACCTTCTGAACTTTCACGTTAGAGCAACCACCTGAGGCACAGCTTGAGTTTGTAGCCTCGAACCGCACCTTCTCAACTCTCTGGCTAGAACAACATTTTTGAGTCCCACATTGCACCTTCTCGACTTTTTTGATAGAGCAACAGTCACTGTGATTATTATGCGATGAATTCTTGTTACCATGTTTATGTGAACGCAATGCACCTGATGTTTTAGTGCATTTCCCAGCATGATTGTGTGTCCCTCGTAAATGCAGCATGCTGCTGAAAATCACCAGCAAACATGTACCCAAATCGGCAAGAACAGCTGCCCCAACAAGTGGGTGACCAGCAAATGCCAAGGCAAGGATAGCAGACTTTGTGGACATGGACATAATCACATTCTCAATAACTTTCGGGACTTTTCTAAGATCATTGGACATAAGAATCACATGTCCTGTATCTATTGCAGGTGCCGAGCCTGAAATTCCCTTTGAAATGCCAATATCAGCGATAGCTAATGCAGGGGCATCTCCAATCATTGCTGTTGGCCCTTCCTTCTTAAGTTCTTTGATAATCGTAGCCTTGCCTTCACGTAGGAGTTCTGCATGAACTACTTCAAGAGCATGATCTAGCTGCACATGGCATTAATTTTACTTCCATGTCAGTTTGAAGTGAAACGCAAACAGACCAGAAAGTAGATATGATTATGGATAATAACTACATAAAGGCTTTTTACCTGTTCCGGAAGCTCTGTGAGCAATCTTTATGTTACCAATATATATATATATTTTTCACTTCAATTTTTCCTTGGATTCCTTCTCCAGGAAAATTTTGAAATTCCTCTACATCCTCAGGCTTTGGTTCTATTGAATGCCACCTTCCATAGTCGACTATAGCGCAGCTGCCATTGGATGACTTGATTTACTCTCGATGCTTGATACCCTGAGAAACTTGAATAAACATTACTTGCCAGTGAAGAGTAAATTAAGTTCGCCATAATTGAAGAATTATAGACATAGTCTTTACCAATAAAGCAATGTGTATAAGCTGATATCTTCGCACAGAGTTGTTGGAAATCTGTTAAGGTACTGGTTTTGTCGAAAGCCATTGCCTTAATCTTGCCTAGTGTTTCAACATAGTACACAAAAAGTTGCTGCCCTGTAAGTGCACAAAAAGTTGCTACTGGTGTAGACAGGATAAGAGCACGTGGACATGCACTGACTAAAACAACCAGTGCTAAGTAAAACTCGTAATTCTAATGGAATCACTGCTACGCCAGCCGGCATGAATATCACCGCTGAAATCTGAACAATGAACTAAAATGAAAAATTTCCCACAAAATGAAAGGTAGGATTGTCTAGCAATGGAGCTGACGATTCATTCTAAAAGAATGATGTGAAGGGCTGTGTCCAAATACTCGTTCTCGGTACTCTACTTCAGTGAAAGCCTATAAAACTGGATGAGTAATTGGACTGCAGTATGCCTAACCTGGAGTATAGTACTGAGCAAATTTGTCTATGAATCTTCGAGTTTTAGACTTGCTGTTTCGAGCTTCTTCCACAAGCTTTGCCATTTTAGCCGCCACACAGTCTTCGGCTAAGCAGTAGTTCTAACACCCATTAGGAGTCGCCACCTAGCTAGTTGTTTGGTTCAGGATTGCTAGGAAAACTCGGGTGTATTGGTCTTGTCAGAGATTCGAGAGTAATGAACTGGTATGGCTAGAGAAGGTACTAGCACCCCTAGCGTACCTTACTTGAGATAAGCTGCGTTGTGGTTGATGTGGTTTAGAAGTTTTAACGGTTGTCCATATAAAGGCTTCTCTTGTGACATTTACAATTCTTTCAATAATCGTCTTAGCCATATGAAATGATAAACACATGATGTATTAACTACATATTCAGCTTCACATATTAACAAAGTGACTATAGATCATTGCTTACTAGAATTCCATGTGAATAATGTGTCTCTAATGTAGAAAACAAAATCCATAGCACTCTTTCAATCATTAATATCTCTAACTCAATCACTATCACTATAACCCACAAGATCAAAGTTATTAGAATATCCATAAAATAAGCCAAAATCAATAGTATATTTGATACACCGAAGAATTCGCTTCAAAGCTTTGAAACGAGTCATAGTTGGTGTTTCTATAAACCTATTCACAAGTCCTACTCCAAAAAAAATATATCCAATAAATGCATATTAAATATCTCAAACTCTTAACTAGGCTTTTAATTAATGTTTATCTTCTCCCCTTCATCATTGTTTCACATCTTCACTCCTATTTATTATATATAAAAAAAGTAGACATTGCTTACCCAATTCATGTCATTGTTTGGGCTTGAGTTATTTGGGTAGGCATTGTTTCAACATGGTAATGCTAGGTCGTTGTGGTAATCGGTTAAGAAAAAATATGATATCTATATTATTAATTTATTTATTTATTTTAATTAAATATTAAATTATTTTTAATCTCGTGGTGAGATTAGATCTATGAACTTAATCTCAAAACTTGAAAACTAATTTGAAGGTATTAAGTGATCATAAAAATAAAAAAACTAATATGTTGGCAATATTATTCTAAAATTAATAAAGGATGATAAGCGCAAGAACATGTTCATAGAAGAGGTCGAGGTTATCCGTTTTTAATTCTATATAATTCTGGCAAGGAAACAATCTACTTCGAATTATAATAATTAAGCTAATGAATATCCTTTTTGAAGAGAAGTAGCATATTGGAAGAACGACTTGTGCCGCTAATTTAGAGTCACCTTATTTAGAACCTCTACTCTAAATTTATTATAATCTATTGTATCAATTGGTTAGATTGTATATTAATCGGAAGTAAATTTCTTATTTTAACAACTTTAAAGATGCACCTCCATCTAGTGTATTTTAAAAGATTTAACAAGTTGTTACTTGTCTCTAATAGTGAAAATAATATATTTATAGCCCACGCTACGCTACAATCGCAAATGTTTTCAATATAAAAAAAATATATAATATTTTTTTATTAGAAAAAAAACTTAGATCATGTGAAAGTTAACCCAATCTATAATTAATTAATTAATTGAGAATTTGAGCTCCTTGGAAAAGTTGTTTATAGACTTTTGTTTTCCGGAGAAAAGTCCCTTAAAACCCTTGAGCACCACCTTCTCTAAAATATCTGTCTTTGCCTTAAGTTAGGGGCTCTGTATCTTTTTAAGGTCAATTAACAAGTTTCAACTCAACTCTGTTTCTTCTCTAGATATGTCCGTAACTGTGCCCCATAAAGAATTCCTCTTCTTCTTTGGGCCTTGATGTTCTCACAACCTATCTAACAACTCGTCCATGAAGTTTTTGATCCCCAATTAAGATGGTTCTATGTCTTGAAGAATTCTTAAATCCTGCGTAACTTGAATTCACGACATAACTCAAAGAAGAAAATCAAGTCCCCCAAAGCGGGAGCAAATTACACCAACACTTTGTTCCAATTTCCAGCATCCATTTCGAATCACTAATCATCATCAATAACAAACAATACAATATTGATAAATGAGATTTTACTCTGTAATTTGACCTGAAACATGCAAATTAAAATTCAAAGTGTGAGCATTGAATTTCTTGTCAGTTTACACCTTTCTGTGGTGTTTCCTCTTTCCATTGATTGAAGAGCGTCTAAAAGGAAAAACTGAAGAGGCAAAAATTCTGTTGTACAGTGAAAAAGAGCATGAGAAATACACAAAAACAGAGATGCATGAGTCCTTCTCCACTAGCGGCTCTCGTCCATCGGATCATTGTGGTTGCCCTCTTTGTTCGATTCCTCAGACCTTTTGGAAATTGCATATTCCATATAAAAGATGCCCCAAGTCTTAGAATTTACCCCGGGGGCAAGTCTGTGCTAGGGCATAAGGGGACGGAGGATTTGACAATGGCTGAGGGGTGGGTGAGATGTTATGTCAAGAAATGATTTTGTAGAATTTCTTCATATTTATTGAATAACTAAGATAGGAGTCTTGATCAAGGCAAGAACATAGGCTCTCCAAGACGATTGACCTGAAGGAGAGAAGGAAGGCTCATTCTGCTACACACTGACTCTTAGCCTCAAAGCCTCAAAGAAGAAACAATTACTTGGCTCTATATCCTTAGCACATCAAACACTCCTTTGCACATTGCTGCACTCCTCGGGGTTTGCCATGGTGGTGATGCAATGCTGTCCTCATTTACCGTTTTTTGTCTTTCTGCTCATCAGACATGTACATGCTTCATTTAAGGAAACTATCTATACACAACCGCGTAGAGCCAAAATTAGAGGCTAGCTAGCATAAAATAAAAACAGAGGACCGGGGGGGGGGGGGGGGGGAGTAATAACATCTCCAACCTTTTGAGCCTATTTGCTATCACGAATCTCTAAACAAACCCAAACATCTGTACGTAAAGCTTTTTTTTCATTCGTGTTCAATGGATTAAGAGCCGGGAGAGGTGTTATTTGATAAGGGATGTAATACATCACGTAACTCTCCATGATTGTAGGAGATAATGTAGCTAGATAGATTTACATTATTCAGTTATTGTTTCCTATTGTAACTATACATGCACAGCTTTTATAAATACAAACTCTCCCAGTACAGAATAATTGTGGCTTTACAATATCTTTCATGGTATCAGAGCAGTATAGGATTAACGTCCACCGATCCAATGGCTTCAACTGCTCTCAATTCTTCCCTTTCTCTTCAAACAATGTTTCATATGATCACAATTAAACTTTCTTCTGCCAACTATCTTCTCTGGCGAAATCAGATTCTGCCACTCCTAAACTCTCAAAATTTACTTGGCTATATAGATGGATCCCTGCATGAGCCCCCAGAATCTATCCTCTCTGAATCAATCAGTATTCCCAACCCCAAACATGCTATCTGGAAATCAGAAGACCAACACCTACTTATACTCCTTCTTTCATCCCTGACCGAGGAAGCCATGGCTGAAGTTCTTGGTCTCTCCACTTCTCATGCAGTATGGACTGCACTTGAATCATCTTTTAGTCATAGATCCAAAATTCATGAAATTCGTCTTAAAGATGAACTGCAACATCTAAAACAAGGATCTCGCAGTGTTACTGCGTACTCTCGTTCCTTTAAAGCACTTTGTGATCAACTTTCTACCATGGGCTCTCCTGCTGATGACACAAATAAAATTCACTAGTTTCTTCGTGGCCTAGGCTCTGAGTTTGCGAACTTCTCAACCATCCAACTATCTATTTCTCCTCTACCTTCCTTCCGTGATCTTGTCTCAAAGGCTGAAAGTTCTGAAATTTTTCAAAAGTCACTTGAAACACCTATTCTTCCATCTGTTGCTTTTGATGTCACTAAAGGCCACTTCAATCAGCAACGCAATGGAGGTTTTCATAAGTTTCGTGGCAGAGGAGGAGGATCCTTCTATCCTGGACATGGCAAGGGATGTGGAAACTCTTATTCACCATGTTGTCAGATTTGTCGCACTATTGGTCATACAGCTGCAAATTGTCCTGATCGCTATACAAAGTTTGCTAACTTTGCCAATGTTGCTGAAACTGCCTATTCCTGCTCTTCACCTCACATTGCAGCCGATTGGTATACTGATATTGGAGCTGCTGCACATATGACTCCAGACTCCTCTCAACTGGACAATGTTGACCCATATAATGGTAAGGATTGTGTAATAGTAGGTAATTGAGCTTTTTTGCCGATTACTCATGTTGGTACTCTTTCCCCCACTCCAAATATTAATCTTTCGGATGTTTTAGTTGTTCCCCAGCTCACCAAAAATTTGTTATCCATTAGAAAATTAACTTCTGATTATCCCTTATCTATTACATTTATTGACACATTGTTTCTCATATAGAATTGCAATACAGGAAAGGTGGTGGCAACCGGTCGTCGTCGTCATAAAGATGGTTTTTATGTGCTAGAACATAGTCAATCTACATTTATTTCTTCCCTTAAAAATAATTCTTTGCGTGCCTCTTACGATGTCTGGCATGCACGTTTAGGTCATGTTTCACATTCTATTATTTCCTTATTAAATAAAAAAGGTTGTCTTTCTGTTACTTCTTTACTACCTTCTCCCAACCTGTGTGTTGCTTGTCAAAATGCTAAAAGTCACAGACTACCTTTTAATGTCAATGATCAACGTGCCTCTCATGTTTTAAATCTCATTCACTGCGATATATAGGGCCCTACTCCTGTTACATCTTCATCAAAATTTTGTTATTACATTATATTTGTTGATGATCACTCGCGGTTCACCTGGTTTTATCCCATGGCATTAAAATCTCAAGCTTTTATGATTTTTAAGCAATTTCAAACTCTTGTAGAGGTTCAGTTCTCCTGCCAATTCAAAACATTTCAAACGATGGGGGATCTGAATTTACAAGCAATCAATTCCAATCTCATCTCCATGCTTCCGGCATTCATCACCAAATGTCTTGTCCATACACTCCTTCCCAAAATGGTCGTGCTGAACGTAAACATCATCACATCACTAAAACTGGTCTAGCATTGTTATTCCATTCTTAGGTTCCTTTATCACATTGGGTTGATGCATTCAGTACTGCTGTCTTTACCATCAATCGGTTGCCTTCACCTATCCTTGACAATCTTTCTCCCTATGAGACTTTATTTGGTAAGCCACCCGTGTATGCTGAATTCCATCCTTTTGGTTGTCGTGTGTTTCCTTGCTTACGAGATTACGCACCTCACAAATTTGCTCCACGTAGCACTGCTTGTATTTTTCTTGGATATAGCATGTCTCACAGAGGATTTAGATGTCTAGATCCTTCTACACAACGCATTTACATCACCTGTCATGCCCGATTTGATGAGCTTAATTTTCCATTTACTAATACATCCTCTTCATGTGATCTCACGTCCCTCATTACTTCATCTTTTAATGAGCCTGTTGTCACAACAATTCCCACTGCAAAACGGCAAAATTCTCCATCATCTTCTATTGGACCTTCTATATCATCTTGTGTTCTTTGTACCATTGATCTTGCCAATGATTTTGTGCAGCATTTATCCTCTGAACCCGCTGCCACAGGTGTCTCTCCAGACAAAACAATTGCTTCCCCTGCTATAACAGACGCCACTTCTACTGCTTCTCTGCCATCAGACCAGCCTGCACTGCCCTCTGGAGCTTCTACTAATCTTCATCCGATGATCACTAGAGCTAAGGCTGGTGTCTTCAAACCCAAACATCCCTCATATGTTACAACCTTGATGCCTTCGTCATTGGTCCATGCCTTGATTACTACACAGGAACCACACAGTTTTTCATCTGCCTCTAAACACCCCGGTTAGGTTGCTACTATGAATAAAGAACTAGATGCCCTTTCCTCTAATAACACATGGGACTTGGTTCCTCGTCCACTTCACATAAACATTGTTGGTTCAAAATGGATTTTCCGTGTCAAATATCTAGCTGACGACACTGTTGATCGTCTCAGAGCACGCCTTGTTGCCAAAGGTTATTCCCAACTTCCAGGTTTGGATTTTCATGACACCTTTAGCCCTGTCATTAAGGCCTCTACTGTGCGCCTTGTACTCTCCCTTGCAGTCTCTTCTCACTGGCCTCTCCACCAACTAGATGTCAAAAACGCCTTACTAAATGGTCTGCTGAATGAAACTGTCTATATGGAGCAGCCCCAAGGCTATGCTGATCCACAATTTCCCCATCATGTTTGTAAGTTAAAATGGGCACTATATGGCTTGAAGTAAGCCCCTCGGGCTTGGTTTCATCGGTTCAGTACTTTCCTGCTTCAAATTGGTTTCACATGCAGCACTACAGACCCCTCTCTTTTTGTTTATGCTCGCTCCAACATCATGCTTTATCTCCTGCTCTACGTTGATGACATTGTAGTTACTAGCAACAATATCCCCTTCCTCCAGCATTTCATTCAACAACTTCATCGTGAGTTTGCCACGAAGGACTTAGGCACATTGAATTATTTCCTGGGCTTGGAGGTTTCCTCCACTGAAAACGACCTCTTCTTGAGTCAAACAAAATATGCAAATGATATTCTAGCCCGTGCACAACTTCTAGAATACAAGCCAATGCCAACTCCCATGGTTGCCTCACAAAAATTGTCCAATGCTGGTGATGCCTTCCATGATCCCATGTTGTTTCGTTCCATGGTGGGTGCTCTGCAATATTTAAAAATCACTCGTCCTGATCTAACGTATGCTGTCAATTCTATAAGCCAGCATATGCAATCTCCTACAGTGCCTCACTTTCAAGCCTTAAAACGCATCCTTCAGTATATTAAAGGCACTATTAACTATGGTCTCTCTTTCTCTCCTTCATCATCAACTGGTCTTACTGCCTACTCTGACGCTGATTGGGCTGATTGCCCTGACACTCGTTGCTCCACCTCTGGCTATGCAATCTTTCTAAGTGACAATCTCATATCATGGAGTGCTAAGAAACAACCCACTATTTCTCGTTCAAGTTGTGAATCAGAATATCATGCCTTGGCTCACACGGCTTCTGAAGTTGTCTGGCTAACTCATCTGCTACGTGATCTCAATGTTTCCTTATCACACCAGCCATTACTCCTGTGTGATAACAAAAGTGCATTGTTTCTTACTCTCAATCCAGTCTCACACAAAAGGTCGAAACACATCGCACTTGACTATCACTTCATTCATGAGCTAGTAGCATCAGGGACCATCTAGCCTAAATTTGTGCCATCCAACATGCAAATTGCTGACATTTTTACAAAAAGTCTGTCTCAGCCACTGTTCACAATCTTTTGCTCCAAGCTTCGTGTTCGTATTAATCCCACACTCAACTTGCGGGGGGATGATAAGGGATGTAATACATCATGTAACTCTCCATGATTGTAGGAGATAATGTAGCTAGATAGATTTACATTATTCAGTTATTGTTTCCTATTGTAACTATACCTGCACAGCTTCTATAAATACAAACTCTCCCAGCACAGAATAACTGTGGCTTTACAATATCTTTCATTATTAAATCCGGTCTAGCTTAATGGGTCAACTTAACGGGTCAACTTGATCTTACGAAGAATTTAGTATTTTACTCTCAAACTAGGTTTTATTAAACTAGATAGGAGTTCACCCGATTAAACTATATTAATCTAGTATGTCAACACATGGTCTAGTTAAAATCCAAGCGAAACTAGATTTGACTTTTCAAATATTTTTTAAAATGACTTTGTTATAATTTTTTTTAAAAAATATATCTTAAAATAATATTACTTTAAATTGAATCACTCAATCTATGACTTGAATAGGTTTTATAAGTATAATATACATAAGTATAATATTAGTTTGATGGAGTTAACTCTCACTTGAGTTTTTTAAAACCAGAATCAAGTTAGGTTCTAGATTAACTTATCAATATTGAATCTAATTTAATAATGTTGATTAAAACAAATAGCATTGTGGAAAAAAAAATAATTGAATTGCATAAAATCATTTAACCGAAAACTTGTATTCTTCTTATAAAGTAACCCAATGTCAATTTTTTTTTTTATGGAAAAATATGAATAAAAGGTTAACGCTTGGAACTCAATTTGCATAATAATGATGGATACATAAGACTTGCTATTTTCTTTATGGGAATAACATGTGGAAAATCATGCTTTAATTTTGATGGCGATGGTAAAACCAAACAATATCATTGATAAAATAAATCACAAATGATAACATTTCTAAAATATTTCTTGTCATTGTCATGTCAACAAGTCTTTTTTTATTATTATTATTTCTACAGTACTTATCAGTAGTTTTTGACAATCAACAAGTAAAAGATGAATGCAGTGTTAGATGGGTCTGTGAAACCATTGTTATCTGTATTTTTTCCACAATGTGGGTTAGTGGAATGATCTGTAAGATCATTATCATTTGTATTTTTTTTCCACAATATAGACCGGTGGGATGGTCCATGAGACCATGGCTATCAAGTGTTTTTTGTTTTTTCCACGAGACGAGTCCATGAGACCATTGCCCTATAAGCTTGAGAACGGGTATATAACATGCTTTAATTTCAATTTAGTGTATGAAAAAGAATTAAATGCTTAAGCATAAAAAATAAATCTCAAGCATTAGAATGCAACTGTCGATTAGTTAATGGAAAATGGACCTTAGATTAATATATGACGCATCTTTCAATGGAAATTTAATTGCTTTACTAGAATTAGATACTCTCTTTCTCCAATATCTTTTTTTTATATTTTTTTTTATATTTATTTTTTATCAATACTCCTAACGTAAATTGCTATGCATTTTGAATCTTGAAGGATTGAGAGATGAGAGACAGAAGAAAAAAAAGACAGGACAGTTTAGAAAAAGAAGAAAAAACAATAATGAGAGACAGATGAGAGAACAAAAATGGAGCAGTTTTTATTAACTAAATAAACTTTATAATTACTAATATTAAAATCAAAATATGTACATGTTGCAAATATTTAAACATATATAGCTTAACAACATTAATTAACTCTTAATATCTTTCATTTTATATATATTAAAAGTAAATATTAAAACTTAGTTATAATTATTCTAACTAATTCACATTTATTTTGGTATTGATATCTCCATCTATTTACAGCCAGAGAAAAGAAACGTCACTTGCTTTTATTGTCTCTTCTTGCTTGGAAGATAAGGAATGTGAATATTCAAAGCTGTTTGAGTGCCACTCATTTTAGTAGATTTTTATTTTTTTTTATATTAGTATACCAATTGTTTTTTATTATATCAATTAAATACTTTTTTCTTCTTTTCTTTAATGGTGTGACTTTGATCAAATGAAATTGAGTTTGGGTTTTCCTCCAGAATAAATAATTGTTTTGATGAATAAATAATTATCTCTCCATCAAGTTTTTGCCCCACCACTAAGATGGCTCACCGTGGAGACAAATTTGGTCCATTTTTTTGGTTTCTAATTCCATGGCTTTGGTTTGATTTATTTTATGTCATTCTCCAAATATCTTCTTCCTTGATAAACTTTTCCTGAATATAGCCCGATTGGTACTATGTTCCAAAATAAAAATAGAATAAATTTTGATTTTTTTATTTAAAATTATTTTTAATATATTGATGTTAAAAATATCAATAAGAAAAGGAGACAAGATAGTTTAGAAGAAAAAAATAATAGTGAGAGACAGATGAAAGAACAAAAATGGAGCGTTTTTATTAACTAAATAAACTTTATAATTACTACTATTAAAATCAAAATATGTACTTATTGCAAATATATATATATATATATATATATATATAGTTAACAACATTAATGAACTCTTAATATCTTTCATTTTATATATTTGAAAAGTAAATATTAAAACTTATTATATTAGTTAATTATAATTATTCTAACTAATTCATATTTATTTTGGTATTGATGTCTCCATCTATTTACAGTGGGAGAAAAGAAACGTCACTTGCTTTTATTGTCTCTTCTTGCTTGGAAGATAAGGAATGTGAATATTCAAAGCTGATTGAGTGCCACTCAATTTAGTAGATTTTTATTTTTCTTATATTAGTATACCAATTGTTTTTTATTATATCAATTAAATAGTTTTTTTCTTGTTTTCTTTAATGGTGTTACTTGGAAGATAAGGAATGTGAATATTCAAAGCTGTTTGAGTCCCACTCTTATTTTTTTTTATATTAGTATACCAATTGTTTTTTATTATATCAATTAAATACTTTTTTCTTGTTTTTTTTAATGGTGTGACTTTGATCAAATGAAATTGAGTTTAGGTTTTCCTCCATAATAAATAATTGTTTTGATGAATAAATAATTATCTCTCCATCAAGTTTTTGCCCCACCACTAAGATGGCTCACCGTGGAGACAAATTTGGTCCATTTTTTGGTTTCTAATTCCATGGCTTTAGTTTGATTTATTTTCTGTCATTATTTAAATATCTTCTTTCTTGATAGACCTTTCCTGAATATGGCCCGATTGGTACTGTCGCACCCGACATCGCAGCGGCCCCAAAAATTGATTCTCTGAATTATTATGAAAAAAAGAACAGATTTCCGGCATCTGGTTCTTTTAGGGAGAAATGTCTTGTTTAAGGAGTCGCCACCTAGTATTATGGTCACTAGGAACCCTAACTGGTCAACAGAGATTCTATGGTTCGGGACTGGTTACGGAAAAGAGAAGATATTATCACCCCTTAAACGTTCTGCCTAAGGCAAACTGCATTGCTGTTTTTGATCTTAACTTGCTAATTTTTTTATTTGTGTGTAAGAACGTATGATATTATTGACTCTAACTTCAATGAATAAACCTAAGAAATAAATTTAAATCAATGCAGGTATATTTCCAACTCTGGCGTCGGTAAATATTCACCATAAATAATTCTAATTAAAAAAATTCAACCACGAATAAATCCAACTCTGGCGTTGGTAAATATTCCACCACAAATAATTCCAATTTTAAAATTCGACCACGAATAAATCCAACTCTGGCGTTGGTAAATATTCCACCACAAATAATTTCAATTAAAAATCCGACCACGAATAAATCAACTCTGGCGTTGGTAAATATTCGTGGCCCTAAAAAAAAATTAAGACATGCAAAAATTTTTTTGTCTACACTTTTTATTTTTTATTATCTCTATTTTTTGGGCCGGGCTGGGCCAGGCCCAGCCCAGCATAATTTCTTTGGGGCTGGGCCCAGCTCAGCCCATATGGGCTGGGCTAGGCCCAGCCAGCCCGGTTGCGCTGTATCGAAGCGCACGCGTGAAGTGAATTCACGCGTGCCTTGAGCTGTGCGAAGGTAATTAAATTACCTTCGCGCAGTGTAATTGCAACTTAATTTGAACGAAAACAAAAAAAATGAAGAGGAACGGCGTACCTGCTCTGCGAGGCGATGAAGACGATGGTGAAGCTCTGGCTGACCGACACCACCTTTTCTCCTCTGCTCCGTCTTCTTCTTTCCTTTGCTTCTGTGTTCACCGATTGCTTTCGTGTTCCAGTAGATTTGAAAGGATGAAAAAAAACCTTACAATGAAGACGCCGGTTTACTGTGGATGTCAATTGTTGAGTCTTCTTTTGTTTTTTTTGTTGCAGGGATAAAACAATGGCAGGGGCAATCCTTGTTTGTGTGTATGCTGCCCTTTTCCTTCCTTGCTCTCTGCGTGTTTCTCTGCTTTTTCCTCTGTTTTGTTTTTTTTCTGATTTTTGGTTGTGTGTGATTGGATTCTGGGACTAAACAAAAGGCCGGTTTAGCTCTCTGTCTACTTCCTTTTTGTTCACTCTGCTTTTGGGTTTTTTGTTCTCTTGGTCTTTTGTGCTCTGGTTTTCAAGTTTTTTTCTCTGTTCCCCACCCCTTCCGCGAGGTCTTCTTTGCTTCGCTTTTATAGAGACAGCGGTAGCCTCGGTGGATGTAACGGCTGGCCTCCCCTAAATGCTCCGTAACCGACGCCTTCAATGGAGAAAACGTCCGTGCCAACGGACGAAACGCTTCTGCCTTTAATGGCAGAGAGCCGTTGCAGAGACGGTGAACAGTTGTTGCAAAACGGCCTCGTTTTGCTGGCTGCGAATTTAGTCCTTGTGACACTTCTAATTTCGCAATCAAACCCCTGGTTAAAATATAATTGGATCATTACATTTCTGCGCCATTTTCAAGTTGGTCCTTGGACTTTAATGTTTGCAATTTGGACCCCAATTAAACTCTAAACTTTGATATTTCTTCAATTAAGTCCCTGATTTCATTAATTTAATTAAATCCAAGTCCAATTAAGTCTCAAAACTTATCAATTCTCCAATTAACCCTTAATTGGATTAATTAAATCAATTCCAAGCTTAATTAAGTCTCAAAACTTATCAATTCTCCAATTAAATCCTTGATTGGATGAATTAAATCAATTCCAAGCTTAATTAAGTCTCAAAACTTGTCAATTCTCCAATTAAATCCTTGATTGGATGAACTAAATCAATTCCAAGCTTAATTAGATTAATTCCAAAGTTTAATTAAACCCCAAAAACTTCCAATCATGTTGCCCTTAACTCAAATTTTAATTCATTCTTCATTTATTTCATTTTACTTGTTTTTTCATCATCATCATTATTATTTTTTTCATCAATTTTTTATCCTTTTCAATAAATAAAATAATAAAAATATAATGGTTAAAAATTGGGTTACGACAGTTGCCCCCTCTTTATAATATTTACTATACAAAGATATTTAGAAAATTTTATTTTCTTTTAGCTTTGTGTAGTAAATTTATAAAGAAAAGTAGATACAGAGAGAACTTTTGCTTTTTTTCTTTTTCTTGAAAACTTCAAAAACAATAAATTGACATATGACCTTTACAAAGAGATGTCGAAATTAAGAAGCAAGTCATTTGGAAGACGACCCACCCTTTTTTTTGTTTTTATTTTTTATTTTTAAATAAATTTTTTTTTAAATGGATCAAATTATTTGGGGCAACCTGCCCGATGATAAAAGAAACGCGAAGAATTTCGCGAATGGTCTAATTGTTCCAAGCGACCTGCCCAATGATTGAAGAAAAAAAATAATAAAATACGAGGATGATGATTTTTTTTTTTTTTAAGGATGGTCACATTGTAATGGGTTACCAGCCCAGATGGTCACATTGTAATGGGTTACCTGCCCAGTTGGTATATTGTAATGGGTAACCAGCCCAGGTGGTCACATTGTAATGGGTTACCTGCCCAGTTGGTATATTGTAATGTGTTACCTGCCCAGTTGGTATATTGTAATGGGTTACCAGCCCAGTTGGTCACATTGTAATGGGTTACCTGCCCAGTTGGTATATTGTAATGGGTTACCACCCCAGATGGTCACATTGTAATGGGTTACCTGCCCAGTTGGTCACATTGTAATGGGTTACCTGCCCAGTTGTCTTGTTGTAAGGAATGATAGATTTTCCTTAAACACAATGTTGCCCCCTTGTAATGGTCATTGCCCTTAAGTGTGCTTTGCCAACGACTCAGACAAATAATGGTTTTAAAAGACCATTCTCTCATTTCTCTTTTTATTCATTTTGGTGAAGGAATATGGGTCTAGAATGAATCTTGAAATCTTGATCTTGCATTTTGAAAACAAAAATTATTTCGATGTGAATCTAAAACAATTTGCTTTTGAAATCTCGCAACTCCTTGGTTATTTTCTTTCTTGGAAAAGAGGTTATTTGCTCTTGTGTTTGGCTATGAGATCTTCAGTGAAAATACATCATGAGATGACCTTTTGTTTCAAAGTGAAGGGCTTGAGAAAAAGCTCGAGGTTTTGTATGAGAAAAATTTGTCTCTTTTTGAATAATTCATTTTTATCAATATGAATAATAATGAGTAGTTTATTCTTGATGTCATGAATCTTATGAAAAAGTATTCTTTGCATTTTGAGAGCATTGTTTATTGTTCCAGGTTGCTTGCTTGCTTGATTAGAAAGGACTTTTACAGGCACGTAACGTAGGCTGTGGTTTTTGGCTATGAAAGAAAAGGATTCATAAGGCTCAAAGAGTATTTCAGGGTTTCAAAGACTAAGGATCACTATCAATAGTTTGACTTTTGACGTCTTCCATCTTTTCTTTTGCCGCACTTCTTTGATTTGCTGCTTCTTCCTTTTTTATTGCTTTGCTATGGCATACTCACTTTATCTTGGATGTCACTTTTTCTAGTGATTTGGGCATGCCCCCTAGCATTTTAGTTTCTTGAGCTCTTATGCCTTTTTGGCTTTCTCACGGTTTTTTTTCTCTTTTCTCATTGAAATTTTCTCTTGCCCCTCAGTGTGGGGTATGATCCTAGTCGGGATTTTTTTCATGAAAGAAAAATTATTCAGGCTCAAAAAGGGATCGCAAAGGATGTACTTATTTCAGAAAGTGAAATGAATAACAAAGATGACCTTTCATCATTTCAAGCGCAAGCAGTTAAGATCAATAAACTTTGACCTCATCCAGTATGATTGTTTGGTCTTTGCAAAGATGCATTTCATGAGTCATGAGTACGAGTTCACTACATACCATTATTCATACATTTAAAAACACATGATTCAAGAGTCATGGGATAAGGGTGTTTATTCATTTCTTTTTTCACAATTTTTTTTTAGTTTGGTCACCTCTATGAAGGAGTTGCTTGATTCACTTGTCATTTTACAAGTAGAATGTCAAAAATATTGTTGTTGAATAAACATCAAATTATCTTTGAAATCAAAATGCTAGATCAATTTTTCAAAACTCCAATAGGAAACTGATTTTGGTAAAAGAGATGAATTGCATTTATGAGATCATGCAAAGTTGTAAGGGCGTATTTTTGGGATTTTTTTTTTTTTTGCAGGCACCCCTTATGAAAAATATGCAAAGAGAAATAATTGGCCCAATCTTATTTATTGATTTGATAAAGACTTATACATCATGGATAATATTTCTTTACAGAATCAGAGTTCACAGGCCTAACTACATCCTCCCCATCCATTATTGTTAGTATCAATGCCCCTCCTGAAAATGCCTTCTTCAATACGTAGGGTCCTTCATAATTGGGCGCCCATTTACTGCGATCTTCACCTGGTAGTGATAGAACTTTCCTCAATGCTAAATCTCCTTCTTTGAATTCTCTTGGCCGAACTTTTCGGTCATACGCCTTAGCCATCCTTCTTTGATACAACTGGTGGTGACAAATTGCTGTTAACCTTCTCTCGCTGATCATATTTAGTTGTTCGTATCGTAGCTTGACCCAATCAGATTCCTTGAGTCCAGATTCCATGAGGACCCTTAAAGAAGGAATTTCTACTTCCAATGGTACCACTGCCTCCATTCCATATACTAAAGAGTATGGTGTAGCCCCGGTTGATGTCCTCACTGCTATTCGATACGCATGGAGAGCATAAGGAAGCCATTCATGCCAATCCTTGTAAGTGATCACCATTTTTTGAACAATCTTCTTTATATTTTTATTAGCAGCTTCTACAGCGCCGTTCATCTTGGGTCTATAAGGGGACGAGTTTGAATGCTTGATCTTCCACTTTGTGCATAGCTCGGCTATCATCTTTCCATTAAAGTTTTGAGCATTATCAGTCACCACTCTCTCAGGTACACCATATCTGCAGATTAGATCTTTCTCGATGAACCGCTTGACCACTTTCTGAGTCACATGGGCATATGAGCAAGCCTCTACCCATTTGGTGAAGTAATCAATCACTACAAGGATAAAACGATGTCCGTTACTGGCTTTTGGATTAATAGGCCCGATCACATCTATTCCCCACATCGCAAAGGGCCAAGGAGATACCATGTTAAACAAGGGTGCAGGAGGCGCATTGACTTTGTCGCTATACACTTGACATTTGTGGCACCTTCGAACAAAATTTATGCAATCCTTCTCCATGGTCAACCAAAAATAACCTGCTCTTTGCATCTGCTTAGCCATCATGTGTCCCGTTTGCATGGGTAGCACAAATTCCTCCGTGCACCTCTTGTAAAGCCTTGTTGGCTTCCAGATCATTCAAACACCTCAGTAAAGTCCCATCAAATGACCTTTTATACAAAATCTCCCCATCTATATAGTATTCCATGGCCATTCTTCTCAAGGTCCTTTTATCTGTCTTCGAGGCTCCCGATGGGTACTTTTGATGCTGGATGAATCTTTTTATATCCATGTACCATGGGTCTTTGTCTGTTTCTTCTTCTATTAAACAACAATGCGATGGAGAATTTCTGATCTCGATGCTTACCGACTGAATTTTGGCACCACAATCAATTATAGCCATAGAAGCTAAGGTAGCTAACGCATCAGCAAACTGATTTTTGTCTCTCCCCAAATGAGTAAAGTCTATTTCATCAAAGCCTTCAACCAATTTGGAAAGGTATTCCTGGTATGGTCTCAATTTTTCATCCCTTGTCTGCCATTCACCTTTTACCTAACAGATTATTAGCATTGAGTCTCCATATACTTCTAATTTCCCTACATTCATCTCTAACGCAGCTTTCAATCCGTGGATGCAAGCTTCATACTCAGCTGTGTTGTTTGTACAACTAAAGTGCAGCTTTACTGAGATAGGATATTGCTTTCCTTATGGGGAAATTATTATAGCACCTGCCCCGTTGCCCGATACATTTACTGCGCCGTCAAAATACATAGACCACCAACCACTCTTCTCCTCCTTTTCCGTCACTAGCACATCTTCATCAGGAAAGTCAAAGTTCAATGGCTCGTAATCCTCAATAGCATTATCAGCTAAATGATCCGCAATTGCGCTTCCTTTTACTGATTTTCTGGTCATGTAGATGATGTCATACTCAGCTAGCAGTACTTGCCATCTGCCTATTCTACTCGACATGTATGGCTTTTCAAAGATATACCTCAGGGGGTCCATTCTTGAGATCAACCAGGTAGTGTAGTATAACATATATTGTCGCAACCTCCTCGCACTCCACACCAGACTACAACATAACTTCTCAACCATACTATAACGGGATTCGCACTCTGTGAACTTCTTACTCAAATAGTAGATGGCTTGCTCCTTTCTTCCTGACTCATTCTGTTGCCCCAACACACAACCCATAGCTGATTCGGTCACAGTTAAATACAGGATGAGTGGCTTTCCATGTACAGGCGGAACCAACAATGGTGGTTTTTGTAAATACTGTTTGATTTTATCAAAAGCTTTTTGGCAATCTTCATCCCATGTTCCAGGATTCTTCTTTCGGAGTAATCGAAAAATCGGTTCACATGTCACTGTAAGTTGTGAGATAAAACGAGCAATATAGTTCAAACGCCCTAAAAAACCTCGAACTTCCTTTCCGGTCTTTGGAGCGGGCATTTCTTGTATGGCTTTTACTTTGTCAGGGTCCACTTCTATGCCTTTATTACTCACCACAAATCCTAATAATTTGCCTGATTTCACCCCGAATGTACACTTTGCAAGATTCAATTTCAATTGATATTTTCTCAACCTCTCGAACAATTTCCTCAGAGCTGGGATATGGCTTTCATCATCTTTGGACTTTGCGATCATGTCATCCACATAGACCTCAATTTCCTTGTGCATCATATCATGAAAAAGTGCTACCATTGCCCTTTGGTATGTTGCTCCAGCATTCTTCAATCCGAATGGCATTACTTTATAACAGTAAGTTCCCCATGGGGTGATAAATGTCGTCTTTCTCTTATCTGCTTCAAACATTTTAATCTGATTATAGCCGGAGAAACCATCCATGAAAGAGTAAGTGGAACTCTTAGCAGCATTGTCCACCAACACGTCTATATGCGGTAGCGGAAAGTCATCTTTCGGGCTTGCCCTATTCAAATCCCGGAAATCCACGCACACCCTGATTTTGTTGTCCTTCTTGGGAACCGCAATAATGTTAGACACCCATTCAGAATATTCTACTACCTCCAAGAAACCTGCATCCCATTGTCTTGTTATCTCCTCTTTGACCTTGAGCAATACATCAGGTCTTGTCCTTCTTAGCTTCTGTTTGACTGGATGACAACCCTCAATCAAAGGTAACCTATGCACTACTATTTCAGTATCCAAACCGGGCATATCAGCGTACGACCAGGCAAAAATATCCACATACTCCCGTAAAAGGGCGACCAACTCACTCCTCATAGCTGTAGTGATCAACATCCCTATTTTCAACTCCTTTTTGTCATGCTCGGTACTTACATTTATTGATTCTAATTCCTCTTTTGCAGGCTCCCATGCATGTTCGGATTGTTTTATAAGCTT
This sequence comes from Populus alba x Populus glandulosa, assembly GCA_033617975.1. NCBI lineage: Eukaryota > Viridiplantae > Streptophyta > Magnoliopsida > Malpighiales > Salicaceae > Populus > Populus alba x Populus glandulosa. The sequence continues at coordinate 13,752,354 of CM066160.1, forward strand.
CTTGAATTCCTCAATATCATCTTCACCATCTTCTTCCTCATCCATTGAAGTTATTGTTTTATCAAAATTGGGCCAATTATTCTCAATGCAATGGGTTTGTAAGTTTATCGTTGTCCCGCTTTCAGATTCCCTGAAAGCGGAAAGTGCCTTTGTTATGAGTGCATAATGCAATAGGTTAAACTAGAAGGCATAATGAAGGGAAAAAGCAAAGCATGATCTCATTAAAACTCAAAATGATAGAAGGGCTCAAAACAAAATCTTGTTGCCAATATCTTGAGCCACGATTACTGGCAATGCAAATTTATTCAAACAAAATGCAGCAATAACAAAAAAAGCAAGCAACCATCAAATGTTTACTTTTTAAAGACTACTAGGACTTCTTGAATTTCCCAATTGTTCAACTTTTCCCCTTCAGCTAATCTTCTCACGAATCCAGAGGGCTCATCTTCTAGAGCTCCCACAGTTAGTTGGGGTAGTGTTTCAAAGGGGCTCTCTTCATCTTCAACATCTCCTTGGGGTTCTTGTTCACTGGTCCCTTCCAGGTAGTGAATGGTAGCACCACTAAACTCCTTGCTCACCTTCTTAATTTCACCATCAACCTTTATCACTTGTGCAGGTCGTGGGAATGTCACGTTGATTGGTGGAATTTGTATCCGATCTTCATTTGGCTCTCTTCTTTCGATTCGAGCCAACCTTCTTTCCCTTTTAGACTCGATTGCTCTCTTGAAATCTACCTTTTGAGGCTTAAAACCCAAACCGAATCTCTGATCAACGTATTTCATTTTCATCACATTGATCCTCTCCGGCATTCCTGTTGTAGGGTCATACTGGAATGGCAACCCATGCCTTAGAAAATATTTAGCAGCCATTTTTACTACATCAGAAATTTCTGGCTTTCTTCGTGTAGTATTTTCTGGTACCCATTCAGCATTTACCACTTCAAATGCATGCAGATTTCCATCTGTGCTTCCTTCAGCTTCTATGTAAGGGATCGATATATTTCTTGTCATTGACAGAGTTTCCTCAGCTTTTACTGTTACCAAATTCCCATTGATGATGAACTTAAGTCGATGATGTAAAGAAGATGTGACGGCTCGGGCTGCGTGGATCCAAGGTCTCCCCAATAAAATACTATATGATGGATGGATATCCATTACTTGCAACATTACTTGGAACGGCTGAGGGCCAATAACCAGTTCAACATCAATATTCCCGATGATTGGTCTAGGTGATCCATCATATGCTCTGGCAGTCATGGTACTGGGCTTCATGTGAGAGGCATCAACAGGCATTTTATCCAGCACATGTCTTGGCAACACATTTAAAGCAGAGCCATTATCTATGAGCACCTTCGCAATAACACAATCCTTGCACTTTACGGTGATGTATAACGGCTTATTATGGCCGGCTCCCTCAGGATCAAGTTCATCATCGGTGAAGTAAAGATAGTTGGTGGCTTGAATTCTACCCACCAAATGCTCTATAGAATCATATGTAATGTCTTGAGGAATATATGCCTCGTTGAGAACCTTTTGAAGGGCATTTCGATGGAGTTCTGAACTTAATATTAGTGACAACAAGGAAATCCTAGCTAGCGTCTTTTTAAGCTGTTCCACCATGCTATATTCACTATGCCTCATTAACTTCAAAAACTCATTAGCTTCTTCATCACTCACTGGCTTATTAACTTCCTCTGTCTCTACCACATTCTTCCCTTTATCCTTTTTATAGTTTCCTAACTCTTCAGGAGTAAAGCATCTCCCACTTCTGGTGAGTCCTCCTACCTCGGCATTGAAAACTGGGGTAGGATTCGGGCTTGTAAAGGAATAACCATAATTATAAGGCAAAGCATTATAATTTCCGCTAGCAGGATTTAGAGGCTTGGTTAGGATCATTTTAGGTGGACCCCCTTCAGTTGGTTGATATCGACAAACTTCCCCTTTATTGCCATAACCAGTCAATGTTCCTACCAAATCATCTTCTTTATGTTTCATTAATCTCAACACCCCTAGCGTCATCATGTTTTCCACCTCACAAGTAAACTCCTCACAAGAGTCTATATCATGCCCAAACTGCTGATGATATTTGCAGTATTTGCTCATGCCTCCTACAGCTTGCATATTGACTGGTATTTTGAGATACCCAGCTTGTTTCAACATCTCATACAAGCTATCCATTGTGACTTTCAGCATTGTTGTACCCTCTTTTCCCACCTCCAAGCTATTGACTCCCCCACTTCCTGAAGCGTGGTTTGGTAAAGGGTTGGACTTCACATTCGGGGAATCATCAAAGGAAATCCACCCTGCTTTGATAAGTTGGAGTATTTTCCTTTTGAATGCAATACATCCATCAATGTTATGACCAGGGGCACCGGCATGGTATTCGCATTTTTGATCAGGTTTATACCAAGCAGGGAATGGTGGCTGTAAAGGGGGTAAAGGAACAAGTGCTATTTGGCCGATACTAAGAAGTCTTTTATGCATTTCGGCGAGAGTTAGAGGCAATGGCGGAAGTTGTACTTGTTCCTCCAAGAAATTTCTTCTTGGGCGGTAGGTATTGTTGTTTGGGTTGTTTGCGGGATTATTTTGGTTGTGGGTAGGTGAAGAAAATTTTATGTTAGATATGGAAGGAGTAGGTGTGATGGTTTTGAAGTTATAACTGTCTTGGTAGACCTTCCTTCCTCTTCCTCCTCTCTCGACATTATGAATTTCTGATTCTTTCTTCCTTCCAACAAAACCTCTTTTTTCAACTGGATCTACAATTCTCCCCGCTTGAATAGCATGTTCGATCCTTTCAGCTATGAAAACCAGATCGAAGAAATTTTACGCGGCACTACCAACCAAGTACTCAAAATATGGGGCTTTAAAAGTGTTGGAAAATAAACCCGTCATTTCTCTCTCTAGCAATGGAGGGTTAACTTGTGCAGCTGCCTCACGCCATCTTTGGGCATACTCTCTTACAGACTCTTTATTTCCCTTTTCCATAGCTTGTAGACTTGATCGATCTGGGGCAACATCCATATTAAACTTATATTGCTTAATAAAAGCATCCACCAAGTCCTTCCAACCTTTAATTTTCATGTTATCTAAACGCATATACCAGGCAAGAGCAGCATCACTCAGACTGTCTTGGAAAAAATGGATCAATAACTTCTCATCATGAACCACCTCCGCCATTTTATTACAATATGCTTTAAGATGGGTTATCGGGCATTGAGTTCCAGTATACTTGACAAATTCCGGTACTCTGAATTTCCTGGGAATAACCACATTAGGCACTAAACACATTTCGGCAGCCTTTACCGGGTCGTACAAATTGTTTCCTTCGATGACCCTCATCCTTTCCTCTAAAGCAGCTAGTTTCTCCTGACCATCCTCGTCTACCATTCTATCCCTTTGGGGATCCTCTTCTCTTGGGACAATATGGGGAATCCTTATCGGGAATGCTGGTCGAGCAGGTAGGAAATGAGCAACATCATGAGGTTCTGATGGCGGAATGAAGGAAGCTGTAGGCATTGGCTGGAATTGAGCTGTGAACGATGGTTGAGAAGATGTTCCTTCTCCAGATTTGGATTTCAAAGCTTGCTCGAGCAGACTAGTAAGCCTCGCTACATCCTCCTTTAGGCTCTCCATCTCTTTTTTGTATTGAGTTTCTAACTGAGCTCTCTCTTCATTGTCCATTTGTGTCCGTAAACGGGTGTTATGGACACGTTTCAGTGGGGGACCTATATTTCACCTGCTATATGCAAAATGTGACATCTTATAAGCATATGCATGAATATGAATGCAATATATTGGGCATGGATTATTTCATGGGAGGGTGACATAACAACCGTCATTCTTTGGATGCTTGGTCAGATCTACATCTGATACTTATTGCAATGCCGAGAGGAGATCTGTTTAACCCCTTACCATCTGAGCTTTCAGCCTTGTATACGCATTTTAAAAAAAATAAAGGTCTCCGCCTTTCTTTATTTAACCCATAAAAACTTTCATTACAAGAAATGATCATCTTAATCTATTACAGGGGGAAAGGCACTGCCTCTATTAGCTATAGCTTTTAGAAACATATCGGTGTTATTCATGCTCCCTCGATACTTTGCGATGTCCCCTCCAACTTGACGAGCCTCCACTCTTAGCCAATGAGCCTCGGCCGCAGCTCGGTCAATTTGCTCTTGAAATTCCCTTATTCTTTCAGTATGGATCAAGTTGTTTCTGGATAGAGAATTATTAGCAGTATCTAATATTTGAATGTGACTCTCCATCATTTTCTGACTTTCTAGCAATTGTTCGATCTTTGCTTCTCCCTTTGCCAATTTAATCCTCAATGTTTTTGCTTCAATTTTACTACTATTGAGTTCAGTTCTCAAATTCTGCGTGGCTTTGACTATCTTCTTGGATTTAACCAATTTCGATTCAACATCTTTTAGCTAGTTCTTGAGTTCTTTCAGATCTATTAAACGCTTGCTTGATACGGCTTGATTTTTGACTGCCAATTCCTCCCAATACTGGGCCTTCTCCACCTGAAGCGTCTTCTCCTCATTGATGACTTTTATGGATTCTAAGTCGTTCATTGCTCTCATCCGATCTCGGCCCAACGAGTCCCTTTCTTCCTCAGCCAATTTCCTCATAGCTTTTTCTTTGGCCAACTGATGCTCTAATGATAGTCTCAAATCCTCCTTTGCTTTAAGCTCGGCTTGCAAACGTTTTACTTGCTCTCTTAGTTCTTCTTCACAACTCACCCTCTTTCTTCGGGTGCCCACAGATTCTGAAATTTCTACCATGTCGGAGACTCTTCTGTCACGCCATTCGGGATACTTTTCACTAACTGTGGGATTCCTTGATCCATTCTCCTTCTTTATCAGCAACAAAGAGTTCCAATCCTGCTTAATACTTTCTAACATTTCCATGGCGGCACCTTTATAGACCCCAGAAAATTGAGCTATGTCAACTGTTCTAGGAACACTTTGTATGCCCCCAAGCTGCCTTGCAACTAAAGCAGGTGCGTAACTGATGTATCCTATTACTCCAATTAATGGTACCCAAGGCTTTTCTCCACAACTCATCAAGCTTGTCATATTCCTCATCCAAGGAGCTTTCCAATTAAAAATGCTTAATGGAAGCCTTTGCAATTTTACCCTCCAATCATCTTCCGAAAAGCTCTCCCACTCTTTTGATACGAACAACTCGAGTGGCTTTTCGTCAAACCACCAGAAATTATTAAATATTGGCGTCTCTGCTTCTATATGACTTAACAACCAGATGAATAGTAAAGAGACACAACACCTCATGGAACCTTTACCCGTTTTCTTACAATGACTAAGAGATAGGAAGGTTTCCGCCAAAATCACAGCACACGGGTTGATCTTTGTCTTTTCATATTCCACAAACAAATTGGCAGCTTCCAAACTGATAATTCCCGTAGTAGAGGGACATAGAACCAAACCGAATATTCCCAAAGCCAATATTCTATGTTTCTCTAATTGAGCATCCGGGTTAGTTTTTTTAGCAATCAGCAACTCCTCTTGCCGTTTCCATCTAAGACCGCCAGAGTTATCTTTCTCTCTATACGGTATTAGTTGAGGGATCCCTAGTAGTTTGGCAAGCTCATCCATGGTGTCGTCGATTCTTTGGCGGAAGTACACTTTGTAGGCATCTTCGAAGAATTCAGTCAACACACTATACTCTTCGATGGTAGGTGTCATGTCAACATTTCGAAAAGTGAAACGTCGGTAATCAGGATCCCAAAAATGTATCATGGCTTTTATAGCTGATGGCAAAACTGGCACTTTCAAAAGGTGCAAAATCCTCCCATACTTCATAGCAAATTCTGCTTCATCTATTTGATACTTAGTGAGTGAAAATAATCTGCTAGTGTCATTTATTATGCATCTGACATCTTTGAGTAGCGGTGTCCCACTGGCATTTGGTCTAGGGCACTCTCCCTCGGTCATTTGCAAGGATTCAGATTCGAGTCCATACTCAACAGTGGTTACCTCATGAATAACGGTCATTATGTCACCCGAAAGTCCTGTAATGAAAATGCTTAAATGTTATGCTTATCTCAATGAATTTATACAGGGACCAACCTAAAGAATAGGTTCTAGTCATTAAATGCATCTGGGTAGTTTTGCTATCTAGTCTCAAAAGGTCTTTCGCATGCTCAGTGATCGTCCTCGAAAGGTTGATATGAGGTTTACAAGCAGCGTGAAGATAGAGGCCTGAGTAAAATCAGTTTGGCATATCAACCACGGTCGAGCAAACAAATCATGCGAGAGTTGGATAGTTTCGCGAACCTTACCCAGGCTAAAGCCATTGGGGTGCCGTTACTTCTCCACTTATCTTAAAATTGGTACCACACACGTATATATACAAAAATGAGCTTGAATGATATTCATATTAACATATATGCATGATAAATGTGAATAATTATGCGTGCTAAAACAGTAAAAAATAAATAAATAAATAAATAATAAAAAAAATAAAAAAATATAATAAAATACACAAAAATACATAATAAATCATGATAAACAATAAATAAAAAATAACTTGATAAGCGCCAACATAAACAAACAAAAAAAAATTAGCAATAAAAAGAAAACAAAAAAACAAAGCTTAGTCCTAATCCCAGTGGAGTCGCCATTCTGTCGCACCCGACATCGCAGCGGCCCCAAAAATTGATTCTCTGAATTATTATGGAAAAAAGAACAGATTTCCGGCATCTGGTTTTTTTAGGGAGAAATGTCTTGTTTAAGGAGTCGCCACCTAGTATTATGGTCACTAGGAACCCTAACTGGTCAACAGAGATTCTATGGTTCGGGACTGGTTACGGAAAAGAGAAGATATTATCACCCCTTAAACGTTCTGCCTAAGGCAAACTGCATTGCTGTTTTTGATCTTAACTTGCTAAATTTTTTATTTGTGTGTAAGAACGTATGATATTATTGACTCTAACTTCAATGAATAAACCTAAGAAATAAATTTAAATCAATGCAGGTATATTTCCAACTCTGGCGTCGGTAAATATTCACCATAAATAATTCTAATTAAAAAAATTCGACCACGAATAAATCCAACTCTGGCGTTGGTAAATATTCCACCACAAATAATTCCAATTTTAAAATTCGACCACGAATAAATCCAACTCTGGCGTTGGTAAATATTCACCATAAATAACTCTAATTAAAAAAATTCGACCATGAATAAATCCAACTCTGGCGTTGGTAAATATTCACCATAAATAATTCTAATTAAAAAAAATTCGACCACGAATAAATCCAACTTTGGCGTTGGTAAATCACGAATAAACTTTATAATTACTACTATTAAAATCAAAATATGTACTTATTGCAAATATATATATATATATATATATCTTTCATTTTATATATTTGAAAAGTAAATATTAAAACTTATTATATTAGTTAGTTATAATTATTCTAACTAATTCATATTTATTTTGGTATTGATGTCTCCATCTATTTATAGCCAGAGAAAAGAAACGTCACTTGCTTTTATTGTCTCTTCTTGCTTGGAAGATATGGAATGTGAATATTCAAAGTTGTTTGAGTGCCACTCATTTTAGTAGATTTTTATTTTTCTTATATTAGTATACCAATTGTTTTTTATTATATCAATTAAATACTTTTTTCTTATTTTCTTTAATGGTGTGACTTTGATCAAATGAAATTGAGTTTGGGTTTTTTTTCCAGAATAAATAATTATTTTGATGAATAAATAATTATCTCTCCATCAAGTTTTTGCCCCACCACTAAGATGGCTCACCGTGGAGACAAATTTGGTCCATTTTTTGGTTTCTAGTTCCATGGCTTTACTTTGATTTATTTTCTGTCATTCTTTAAATATCTTTTTTCTTGATAGACTTTTTCTGAATATGGCCCGATTGGTACTATGTTTCAAAATAAAAATAGAATAAAATTTAATTTTTTTATTTAAAATTATTTTTAATATATTAATGTTAAAAATATCAGTAAGAAAAGGAGACAAGATAGTTTAGAAGAAAAAAATAATGGTGAGAGACATATGAGAGAACAAAAATGGAGCAGTTTTTATTAACTAAATAAACTTTATAATTACTACTATTAAAATCAAAATATGTACTTATTGCAAATATATATATATATATATATATATATATATATATATATATATATCTTTCATTTTATATATTTGAAAAGTAAATATTAAAACTTATTATATTAGTTAGTTATAATTATTCTAACTAATTCATATTTATTTTGGTATTGATGTCTCCATCTATTTATAGCCAGAGAAAAGAAACGTCACTTGCTTTTATTGTCTCTTCTTGCTTGAAAGATATGGAATATGAATATTCAAAGTTGTTTGAGTGCCACTCATTTTAGTAGATTTTTATTTTTCTTATATTAGTATACCAATTGTTTTTTTTATATCAATTAAATACTTTTTTCTTATTTTCTTTAATGGTGTGACTTTGATCAAATGAAATTGAGTTTGGGTTTTTTTCCAGAATAAATAATTGTTTTGATGAATAAATAATTATCTCTCCATCAAGTTTTTGCCCCACCACTAAGATGGCTCACCGTGGAGACAAATTTGGTCCATTTTTTGGTTTCTAGTTCCATGGCTTTACTTTGATTTATTTTCTGTCATTCTTTAAATATCTTTTTTCTTGATAGACTTTTTCTGAATATGGCCCGATTGGTACTATGTTCCAACATAAAAATAGAATAAAATTTAATTTTTTATTTAAAATTATTTTTAATATATTAATGTTAAAAAATATCAGTAAGAAAAGGAGACAAGATAGTTTAGAAGAAAAAAATAATGGTGAGAGACATATGAGAGAACAAAAATGGAGCAATTTTTATTAACTAAATAAACTTTATAATTACAACTATTAAAATCAAAATATGTACTTATTGCAAATATATATATATATATATATATATATATATATATATATATATCTTTCATTTTATATATTTGAAAAGTAAATATTAAAACTTATTATATTAGTTAGTTATAATTATTCTAACTAATTCATATTTATTTTGGTATTGATGTCTCCATCTATTTATAGCTAGAGAAAAAAAACGTCACTTGCTTTTATTGTCTCTTCTTGCTTGGAAGATATGGAATGTGAATATTCAAAGTTGTTTGAGTGCCACTCATTTTAGTAGATTTTTATTTTTCTTATATTAGTATACCAATTGTTTTTTATTATATCAATTAAATACTTTTTTTTTCTTTTCTTTAATGGTGTCACTTTGATCAAATGAAATTGAGTTTGGGTTTTTCTCCAGAATAAATAATTGTTTTGATGAATAAATAATTATCTCTCCATCAAGTTTTTGCCCCACCACTAAGATGGCTCACCGTGGAGACAAATTTGGTCTATTTTTTGGTTTCTAATTCCATGGCTTTGGTTTGATTTATTTTCTGTCATTCTTCAAATATCTTCTTCCCTGATAGACTTTTTCTGAATATGGCCCGATTGGTAGTATGTTTCAAAATAAAAATAGAATAAAATTTGATTTTTTTATTTAAAATTATTTTTAATTTTTTTCAATATATTGATGTTAAAAATATCAATATCATATCAATCATATAAATATTTTGATATACTTTCACTTTTTATTAATTTTAGTATATAACTTTTATTTTCTCATATCATTGTACCCATTTTTTGTATCATATCAATCATATATTTTCATAACATGTCCATTGGGCAATTAATTCAGATGTTGATGGCGCTAGTAACCATGGTTACTAAACCATATTTTCACATACACCATATATTTGTCCACCGTTTCTGAGTAATATTTTTTTTAATAAAAAAATTATATATGAAATTTTTTAACATATTTTTTATTTTAAAAAATTAAATAAAAAAATACACACAAATATAATCAAATATATTTGTAATGGTGGTTTTTTCAACGGCATAGGTCCGTGAAGTCCTCTATAAAAGCCTAAACCTAGCTACTCGCTAGCTGCCCTCTATAACAAATATTGATCACCATTTATATTTGATTAAGATGGGGCAATAAATTCAGATGTTGATGGCGTTAGTAACCATGGTTTTCTTGGAAGGATGGCAGCCTCTTGATTGCTTGAAAATATATGTTTTTTTTTAGTTTAAATTATTAAGATGGGGCTATTATTGTTACTTTTTATTCAATAAACTATAATGCTAATAAAAACTCCTTTTGTTTTGAGAACAAAGAAAAATTACATAATTCAAAAAACATATTTTACTTTTATAATTTTATTTATTGTTTCTTTTTGTTAATAGTTATTTTAATTATCTTATAATTGACTAAAAATTTCCAAAATTTTCTTATAACAATGTTCAAGAAATATCTATAGTTTTAACTATCCCTAATTTGTTCCGATAATATAGGTAAAACTATAAATAAAATGAAGAAAATAGAACAAACTATAGTTTTAACTACCCATTAATTAATTTCTTCAGGAGGAAGAGTGGGAGATTCTCAATTTTTTGAAAGGCTACTATTATACTATTTATCTTGGAAATCCCTTGAATTTATTCATACCAAATTTAAAATTTAGAGAAATTAAATCTATGATTTACTTATAAATAAATTTTATTGTTAATATTCTTATTACTCCATAGTTAATTTATATAAACCTTACATTTATTAGAGAAATCAATGTAAGCAAATTTATGGTCCCACTAGTTTATCAAGTACTTAAATAGAAAAAAAATCAATTAGAGTATTTGAATAAAAAAAGATATAAAAAATATATCTTTACTATTCAGAAATTAAAAATAAAATAAAATCAATCTAAACTCATCTAAAAAAATTAACTGCGACATCATCATCCTAATAATAAAATTAATGAAAATATTTTATTCATTAGATTTTGTGAGTATAAGTATTCAAATTGGGAAAAAAAAATGTTCATGTTTCTGGTATTAATGTCTCCATCCATTTATAGCTGGAGAAAAGAACATCACCTGTTTTTATTGTTTCTTCTTACTAACAAGATAAGGTATATGAATATTCAGAGCTATTCGAGTTTATCTATTTTAATTAGATTTTTATTTTTCTTATATTAACATACCAACTTTTTATTATTATTATTATATCAATTACATACCTTTTTTCTTGTTTTTTTTTTATGGTGTGACTTTGATCAAATGAAATTAAGTTCGGGTTTTCCTCTAGAATAAATAATTGTTTTCATAAATAAATAATTATCTCTCCATCAAGTTTTTGCCCCACCACTAAGATGGCTCACTACAGTGACAAATTTGGTCCATTTTTTGGTTTGATTTATTTTTTTTAATTCTTTGAATATTTTCATTTCTTGATAAACTTTTCTTGGATATGCCTCGGTTGGCCAAATAAAAATTGGATAAAATTTTATTTTTTTTATTTAAAATTATTTATATATATATATATATATTAATTTTTTAATATACTGATATCAAAAATATTTTTAAAAAATAAAAAATTATATTATTTTAATATATTTTTAAGTAAAAAATATTTTCAAAAATAATTATTTTTTTTTATTTTTTTTCTGGTTATATTTAATTTTTCATCATCATTCCTAACGTAAATTGCCGTGTATTTTGAATCTTGAAGGATTAAGAGATGGGAGACAAAAAAGAAAGAGAGACAAAAAAAAAAAAAACATAATGAGAGAAAGAGGAGAGAACAAAAGTGGAGCAACTAAATAAAATTTATTATTATTAATATTAAATTCAAAATATGTATATATTGCACATATTTAAACATGTGGTTTAATAGAAATGATTTTTTTAAACATATATAGCTTAACAATTAATCAACTCTTAATATCTTTCATTTTATATATATTAAAAGTAAGTTTGAAAACTATTATATTAATTTGTGAATGTATTAACTCGGATGTGAATTATATTTTTAAAATGGTTTTTTTAAAACAAAAATCTATACACTACAACAAACTTAAGAAAGTCATGTTAATCAGGATCATAGAGTACAAAAGAAAATATTGAATTGCATAAAAATAATTAACCGAAACTTATATTCATAAACGTTGAATCAAGTTAAGTCATCTTGTGGAGAAACATGAATAAAAGGTTAATGCTATAACATGAATAAAACGTTGACCCAAGTAGATTTTTGTTTTTCTTATATTAGTATACCAATTCTTAAATAAAAAAAATTTCAAAAATAATGCTAGCCAACTTTAAATACTATTAAGATAAGGTAACACTTTCTTTTTTGATTCGGCTTGCCTACCGTTCAAATAGAATTTTCAAGAGAATTCAGCTTGCTAAATAGAATTTTCAAATCATACATTGCCAAATAGAATTTTCAAACAAGTCTTGTTTTTTCTATTTCTAAAGTACTTATCAGTATTTTTTTAACACAATTAACAAGTAAAAAATGGATGCAGTGTCAAATGGGTTTGTGAGACCATTGCTATTTGTATTTTTTCCACGATGTGGATTAGTGGGATGGTCTGTAAAATTATTATCATCTGTATTTTTTTCCATGATATAGACCAGTGGGATGGTCCATGAGACCATTGCTATCAAGCATTTTTTGTTTTTTCTACGAGACGGGTCCATGAGACCATTGCCATATAAGCTTGAGAAGGGGTAATATGCTTTAATTTCAAGTTAGTGTATAAAAAAGAATTAAATGCTTAAACATAAAAAATAAATCTCAAGCATTAGAATGCAATTACTGATTAGTTAATGGAAAATGGACCTTAGATTAATATATGACGCATCTTTCAATGAAAATTTAAATGCTTTACTAGAATTAGATACTCTCTTTCTCCAATATTATCAAAAAAAAAATTGTATTTGTTTTCTAGTTATATTTATTTTTTTATCAATATTCCTAATGTAAATTGCTATGTATTTAATGAAGATATTTTATTGATCAGATTTTGTGAATATAAATATTCAAATTGAAAAAAAAAATATCCATGTTTTTGACATTGATGTCTCCATCTATTTACAACTAAAGAAAAGAGCATCACCTACTTTTATTATCTCTTCTTGCCTAGAAGATAAGACATGTGAATATTCAGAACTGTTTGGGTGCCACCCATTTTAGTAGATTTTTTTTATTAGTATACCAAATTTTTTGTTATTATATCAATTAAATACTTTTTTCTTGTTTTCTTTGATGGTGTGACTTTGATCAAATAAAATAATTGAGTTTGGGCTTTCCTCCAGAATAAATAATTGTTTTGATGAATAAATAATTATCTTTCCATCAAGTTTTTGCCCCACCACTAAGATGGCTCACTGTACACAAATTTGGTCCATCTTTTGGTGTCTAATTCCCAAGGTTTTAGTTTGATTTATTTTTAGTCATTCTCTGAATATTTTCATTTCTTGATAGATTTATTTTTTATATGCCCCGGTTGGTACTGTGTTTTAAATGAAAATTAGATAAAATTTGATTTTTTTTATTTAAAATTATTTATATCTATATTTATTGAATTTTTTAATATACTAATATTAAATGTATTTTTTTAAAAAATAAAAAATATAATATTTTAATTTATTTTCAAATAAAAAGTTATCATCCAACTTTAAATCTAACTTGAATTCAGCTTGTCGTTATTAACTATTTTATTTTCACTATAATTAATTGCTTTATCACGTTGACGCCAATAGTCAACAACTAGATTACATTCCCTTGGTATCGAATTACATGCCTTTGCAAAATATCAAAGGCTCCGGTGCCTCTCTAGCAATAATTAATTTTATTTTCCCCCAAATATTTATCAAAATAATTAATTTAACCACACACAAAAAGAAAATAGATCCAACTACCATACCAGTCCATAATTATTATTTTTTAAAATAGATAACTTTTGAATCATCAAGTAGTGAAACATAAAAAAATAAAGAAAGTGAATAATAATCAAAGTAGTGGATAGGAACGACCACATTTATTGGAATAATTAATTTAATCACATCCTCTCAAGCTAAACTGGATTTCAATAACTGGTTGGTACTGTGTTCCAAATAAAAATAGAACTAATAAAGATATTTTATTGATAAAAGTTTGTGAAAATAAGTATTCAAATTGAAGAAAAAAAATGTGTCCATGTTTTTTATAGTGATAATAATTGATCAGCATTTATATTAAGATGGGGCTATTAATTCAAATGTTGATGGCGTTAGTAAAGATGGTTTTCTTCTAAAGTGGTTGCCTCTGGTTTTTCTCTAAAATAAATAATTATATTTCCATCAAGTTTTTGCCCCAACCACTAAGATGGCTCACTACAGAGACAAATTTGGTCCATTTTTTGGTTTTTAATTCAATAGCTTTGGTTTGATTTATTTTATTTCATTCTCCGAATATCTTCCTTTTCTGATAGACTTTTCCTGGATATACCCTAGTTGATACTGTGTTCCAAATAAAAATAAATTTTAATTTAATTTAATTTAATGTTTTTATTTTATTTTTTGATACTGATATCAAAAATATTTTTATATTGAATTGGATTTTAACAACATTGAATGAATCACAATTGAACAAGTAATGGATACGAAGGTGCAATGTAAGATGGGTTCATGGGACCATTACTATCAAGAGTTTTTTCTATGAGATGAGATTAATCCGTGAGATTATATTGCCCTGTAAGCTTGAAAAGGGATAATATGTTTTAATTTTAATTTAGTATATAAGAAAATAAATCTCAATTTAGTGTGTTAGAATGCAACCACCGACTAATTAATGGAAAATGGACCTTAGATTAATATACTATTATTTTTTATTGTATTTTTTTTCTAGTCATATTTAATTTTTCATCAAGTGATTAATATGTATAATTCAATGGGTATAATTCCTAAAGCTAAATGCTATGCATTTAGAATTTTGATAGATTAAGAGATGAGATAACAAAAATGGACCAATTTTTATTAACTAAATAAATTTATTTTAGGGAGCTATAACTATTAATATTAAATTCAAAATACATATTGCAAACTCTTAAATATATCATTTGGTTTAATAGAAATTATTTTTATAAACATATGTGGCTTAACATCATTAATCAAAATCTCATAATATCTTTCATTTTATATATATTAAAAGTAAATATTAAAACCTATTATATTATTAATTCAGATGTGAATTATAATTCTAAAATGTTTTTTAAAAAATTCTCTATATACTACAACTACCTCAAGAAACTCATCTTCATCTGAACCATACAGTACCAAAAAAATTAAAAGAAAAAATGAATTGCTTGAGAGTAATTAACAGGAACTCATATTCAAGTCAACGTCTGATGAATATAAAGCTGATGTCAAATTTAATAAGGCTGATGTCAAATTTAATAAGGCTGATGCTAGGAAGCTCATTTTCCATGACAATGATGGATATAGAAGATAGTGTGGAAAATCATGCTTTAATTTTGATAAAATAATTCATAATTTTATATCATTTATAAAACCAAATAGTATCATTTACAAAATTAATAATAACATTTCTAAAATACTTCTTGGCATCATGATAATTAGTTTTTGTTTTTTTCTAAAATAAAAAGTATATTATTTTCCAACATAAACTTATCAATAAGTAAGGTGGAAAGAAATTTACAGTGTCTAATGGATCTGTGAGACCATGACCGTTAAACGTTTTTTCCATAATATAGGTAAGTGGAATGGTTTGTAAAAGCATTGTTATTAAAAGATTTTTTCTACGAGATGAGATGAGTCCATGAGATTATTGCCGCATAAGCTCGAGAATAATTATCATGAAAAGTACGAGGAGGTGTTAAGAATTTGTATATTAAAATTATCATTTTCTATATATACATGAATTGGTGACCGAATGAACAATAATAGCTTAAAATTGAGTTATTTTAATTTTGATCCACAAAATGTTTATGGTTGCTATGTCATTACATCAATCACTTTCACTTTTTATTAATTTTAGTATATAAACTTTTATTTTCTCATATCATTAATATACCCATTTTTTGTATCATATCAATCAAATATTTTTATAAGAAGTCCATCGATTTCCTTGATAACTAATATAAAGACATTAAATCATCATTGAAAAAAAAAAACTAATTCTTTCAACTTTATTTTAATCTTCCTATTTCATGAGTGCAAGAAATAAATGTTTTATATCAAAATAAAAATAATTTTAATATTAGCATATTGGTTTGAAAATATATTAAAAAATTATTTTAAATAAAAAAATTAAATTTTAATAAAAAATAAATTAAACCACCTTGCCAAAAAAAAAACATCCTATTCAAATTTACTTTATAAATCTAGAAGATATAAATGGAGAAGTGCTATATACGTAAAACTTTTTTCCAGCCTCCCAAACAAAAATAATAAAAATAAATTTTTATATTAAAATCAAATTATAAAAATATTAAGGTACTGCAATTATATGATTTGCGTGATTTTTAAAATTTAAGAACCAAAATGCATCATTTGCTTATAACATGACACTTATATTTGGTGTCTTTTTTATTTCAATTCCTCTTCTTTTAATTTTATCTTTTCATAAAATATTAAAATCAACTGGAGTTTAATTAGAATTAAATCGTCAAAAACAAATTGAAGAACAAATTTAAAATAAATAAATTTTTAAACAATTCATCTACAATAATATACAAAATGATGAACAGTAAAGTCTTGACAATGATTTTGTTTTTCAATATGAGCAATATTTAAAAGTATGGTAATAGTTGGTTTTCAAACTGTTTTTTATTTGGAAATGCGTTTAAATAATATATTTTTTATTTTTTAAAAATTATTTTTAACATCTATATATTAAAATAATATCACAACACTAAAAAATTATTAATTTAAAATAAAATTTATTTTAAAAAAATACTTTTAGAATGTAAAAAATAATCAGCATAATATCAAATGTGATGAAGAGGACACTGCCGTCCTATGCCAACCTGTTTTTTTTTTTTTCCCCACAAGATGGGCCCGTTGGATGGTGTCATCATGCATTTCTTCCATGAGTTGGGTCTCTTAGACCATTTCCATCATCCATTTTTCTCCAAGCTGGGTCCGGTGGATGGTGCCATCATGCATTTTTCCATGAGTTGGGTTCGAGAGAACATTTCCATCATGCATTTTTTCCTAAAAGATATGAAGATTAAGAGTATTATAAAAAGAAAAAAAGAGATTATATATATTAAAGATAAAGGTTAAATGATTCAATTCAGTTATTATGAATTATGTACTCAAATAGAAGTTGCTTTATAAAATATTTTTTTAAAAAAATATTTTTTACATCAATATATCATAAGGATAAAAAAACATAAAAATTAATTTTAAATAAAAAAATTAATTTTTTAAAAAATATAATTTCAAAATTATTCCCACACAACCTTTTAGTTTGTTAAAACTAAAAAAAAAAAAAAAGTGTTCAGCAGGAAAACTATACTAAAAAGGTAGCGTTTAGTAGGAAAAAAAACACGGCATCAAATTAATCAATCAGGAAAGATTCATATTGAACCCTAAATGTTAAAATTAAAATGGAAAATGTTGAAGATTTTTTTACTTAATGTTGAAGAGTTACTAATATAACCTTTACCGCAGTTTAGATGGAAATATTGACTACAACAACAGCTAGCGTTGGAAATTTAAATTTATTCACAGCAAAAACAAAAATATATATTAGTAGGATTTCTCTTATTAATATTTATTGGCCAAATTAATGAAAAATTAAGAAAAAAACAAGAAAGACTATGAAGTGGATATATATTTATTCATTAATATATTTTTTTAAAATTACTGAGATATTTTTTCAGATTTTTTTAAAAATTTATTTTGCTTAAGGAAGTCATGAACATTGAATTATAAATATTTATTCTCCACGAGGGGATGTGTCCGTTGCCATCATGCAGTGTTTTTTTCCATGGGGTGGGCCCATGAAGTCCTCTATAAAAGCCTTAACCTCCTCACTGCCATTTGCAACAATTAATATTGTAATAGTTGATATTAATTAAGATGGGGCTGTTCCTTCAGGTGTTGACGGTGTTAGTGATAACAGTTTCGCTGTAAGGATGGCATCCTCTTGGTTGCTTGGAGGAAGAGAGGATCGCTCTGTTGCACCTCAAATATTCTCTTAACTATCCCAATGGCACCTCCCTACCTACCTGGAGAAAAGGCGACGACCGCTGTTGTGATTGGGAAAGTATTGTCTGCAGCAGCAGAACACGCCGAGTCACCGGACTCTATCTTTGGAGCGTAAGGAATCAGGAACTGGGAGATTGGTACTTAAATGTCTCCTTGTTCCTTCCTTTTCAACAACTCAACAGTCTCATCTTGATGGATAATCGTATAGCTGGTTGGGTTGAGAAGAAAGGTTTGCTCTCTTAAGTATTACAAAATATTTATATTAGTTTTTTTAAATTAATCAAATAAGATGTTTTTTAATTAGTATCATTTTGGTTCTCCACAGTAATTCATCATCGAAGAAAATATAAATCATATTTAGTAATAAGGTGTTGTTTGATTCCTTACATTATTAATCCAACCACAACAAATATTATAATCATCGTACCATTACTTTAACAATTACCTTTAACAATTACTCCTACTTTCACTTTCACCGTATCAACCTCTTTGCATGAAGTCACTCTAACAATTACAGGCCTCTTGATCAATCAATAATTAAATTACTCTAATAATATTTTTTTTATTCTTTACATCAAGTCTTTAATCTTTTTTTATATATATATAGGTGGTTATGAGTTACAGAAATTAAGCAATTTGAAGATCCTTGCCTTGGAAGATAATAGCTTCAATAACAGTGTTCTATCATTTGTGGAGGGGCTTCCGTCTCTTAAAACTCTATATTTAGATTATAATAGACTGGAGGGGTTAATAGATTTGAAAGGTTAGTTTTTTTTATATTCTATTATTTTTATAAATATTAAATTTAATTAACACAATTATCTATTAAATTTAATTTTAAAAAACACAATTTATGTTTTCTAGTGAATTAATTAATTTGTTTTTATAAATATCAAGAATCCTTGAGCAGCTTGAAGCACTTGGGTTTGGGCGGCAACAATATTAACAAATTGGTAGCCTCAAGAGGTAATTAGTCATACAATCACATTACCTACCTGGCTGGTAGCATCATGAAGATAATATCCATACAATATTAATTATACGTTTCTTTCCTAACTAACTTGCAGGTCCAAGCAGCTTGAATACTTTATATCTAGGAAATATCACAACCTATGGAAATATGTCCCAGTTACTGCAATCATTAGGAGCATTCCCAAACCTCACGACACTTTTTCTACACCACAATGATTTTACAAGAAGAAAATTAGGTGATGGTAAGTTATATATTTTACATACAGTGATGTTTATATATTTGGGATTAATTCAAAATTTTAATTTGTTACTTTTGAACAAACAGAGTTGAAAAATTTAAGCTCATTGGAAAGTTTGTATCTGGACAAGTGTTCTCTAGATGAACACTCCCTTCAAAGCCTTGGAGCACTGCCTTCTCTAAAAAATCTATCATTGTCTGCTCTCAGCAGCACTGTACCTTCTGAAGGTAAATTAACCATTCTGCTTTATTTATATATATACTCGCTTCAATTAGATGTGTCTGTATAGAATTAATCTTTTATGTTTTAGAAACCCACAAAATAAGTCTTGGAGAGACAATAATTTAAAAACAATAATTTCTTTAATGAAAAAGTAACTTCTTACATTGATAGGAGGAGAATAAATTAACAATGACATTTTTCTTTTTTCTTTTTATCTGACATATCAAAAATCCTTCTTTTAATTGGACTCTACAAATTTTACACTTCCCTTCCCATTTTTTAGTTTGTATAAAATCTCCATAATTCATTAGTAAGGAATTATTGTATAAAACAACCTTTTAGAAGAGTTGAAGGAAGAAATTACAGGAGATTTTGTTTATATATACGTGGACTTTTTTTTTTATCTTTTTATTTGTGGACCAATCAAAATAATTTACATTGATAGATTGATATTATAAGATATTATTATTTTCAAAACCATAAAAAAAAAAAAAAGACAACTTGAGTGTTTTAAATATCTTGAAAATGATAGATTACAAAATATGAAATTATAAAATAAAGAATATTATTTTCTAAATTTACTATGACATATAAAAAACAATCTAGAGAGAGAGAGAGAACGGTCCAAGTCTTATCAATCTATAGAAAGAGAAAGAACTAAGGAAGAATGTTAATAACACTCATTAATGTTGTGAAGAAATTTATTTTCTCTAAAGAATTTCAATTTAATGTAGATAAAGAATATATAACCCATTTTCCTTAGCTGATAAAATATTTAATTGACTAGAATTAAGACCATCTTGAATTCTACCAAAGAAATATCTTGCCAATAAAACATTTTCTTAAAAAATATATATATGGAATTAAGAATATCAGTTTTGATAGTTTCACTTATGATTTCCTTACATTTTAACAAAATATGGCTTTTTCTAAAAAACAATTATGAAAAAAATAATAGTGTGATATAGGTTGATGAAATTATAATATTTTAAACTTGAACTTTTATTTTATTTGTATAACCTTTCTTTTTTAATATTAATAAGGAAAATTAAAAAAAAAAAAGTAACTAATTATGAGTCAACTAAATAAAAAAACTCGAGAAACATAAGGAAAAAAAACATAAAAAATACACTACCCAACCAATAATTGACTAGAACCACATGATGCCCACCACCGAAACTTGCAACTTATTAGCAATTTGCTTACTAGAGCAAATTGACCATTAAGAGAGAATTAAATTCCAAATTTAGAAATCAACTCAATTAAGATACTTATTATTCATTTTATAAGCTGTTTCTTTTTAACTCTTTCATTTCCTTTATAATTTTAATTGTTTTTTTTTTTGTTAATATAGTTTCTTGATTGTGGTAGGCTTCCTTCATCTCAGGAACTTGGAATTCTTAAATTTAAGTTACAATACTCTCAATAATAACAGCATCTTACAAACCATCGGTAAGATTGATAACTCTTATTCTCTCTCTCTTTCTCTCTCTTTAAGTTCTATATTTTCTATTAGAAACTCAGAGTTTTAAATCTGTTTTTAAAATTATAATGTGATCAGGCTTATGTGACTTAAATAATCTCCAAGAGCTACATATGTATGGCAATAATCTTAGTGGTTTCATGCCTCCGTGTCTGGTGAATTTGACTTCCCTTCAACATCTAGATCTCTCTTCCAATCACTTGAAGATCCCTGTATCATTGAGCCCATTATACAACCTTTCAAAACTCAAGTATTTTGATGGATCAGGTAATGAAATATTCACAGAAAAACATGATCATAATCTGAGCCCAAAGTTCCAGTTAGAGTCCCTTTATTTGAACAGTCATGAACAAGGTGCGAGAGCATTTCCCAAGTTCCTTTACCACCAAGTGAACTTGCAATCTTTGGATCTTACAAACAACCAAATAAAGGGAGAGTTTCCAAATTGGTTGATTGAGAACAACACATACCTACAAGAACTTTATTTAGAAAACTGTTCTCTTTCGGGTCCATTCTTGTTGCCAAATAATTCTCATGTGAATTTGTCATTCCTGAGTATATCCATGAATCACTTCCAAGGCCAAATCCCTTCAGAAATTGGAGATCGTTTGCCAGGGTTACAAGTTTTATTTATGTCTGATAATGGTTTCAATGGAAGCATTCCTTTCTCGTTGGGTAACATTAGCTCGCTGAAAGCGTTCGACCTGTCAAACAACAGTTTGCAAGGGAAGATCCCTGGATGGATAGGGAATATGTCTTCTCTTGAATTCTTGGACCTATCAGGGAACAATTTATCTGGTCCTTTACCACCTAGATTCGACACTTCTTCAAAATTAAGAGTTGTTTGTTTGTCTAGAAATAAGTTGCAAGGACCGATCACAATGGCATTTTATAACTCCTCTGAGATATTCGTATTAGATCTTTCCCATAATTATTTAATTGGTAGAATTCCAGAATGGATTGACAGGCTATCTAACTTGAGATTTCTACTCTTGAGTTATAACAATCTTAAAGGTGAAATCCCAATTCAATTATCCAGGTTGGATCAATTAACCTTGATTGATCTTTCTCACAATCACCTTTCTGGTAACATCCTCTTTTGGATGATATCTAGTCATCCTTTCCCACGACAATATAATTCCTATGATTATGTGTCTTCATCACAACAATCTTTTGAGTTTACAACGAAGAATGTATCCCTTTATTATAGAGGCAGCATTCTCCGGTACTTCACAGGACTTGATTTCTCATGCAACAATTTCACTGGAGAGATTCCTCTTGAAATTGGAAACCTCAGTATGATCAAGGCATTGAACCTTTCGCACAACAGTTTGACCGGACCAATTCCACCAACATTTTCAAACTTAAAGGAAATAGAGAGCTTGGATCTTTCCTACAACAAACTGGATGAAGAAATCCCACCTCGACTTATTGAACTATTTTCTCTAGAAGTTTTTAGTGTGGCTCACAATAATTTGTCTGGTAAGACTCCTGCGAGAGTTGCACAGTTTGCCACGTTTGATGAGAGGTGCTACAAGGACAACCCTTTTCTTTATGGAGAACCGCTACCCAAAATATATGGTGCGGCTATGCCACCATCACCATCGCCAACTTCAACGAACAATGAAGAAAATGGTGGCTTCATGGATATGGAGGTTTTCTATGTGACCTTTTGGGTTGTATATATCATGGTGTTGTTGGTGATAGGTGCAGTTCTATATATAAATCCATATTGGCAACGAGCTTGGTTTCACTTTATTGAGGTGAGCATCAACAATTGCTATTATTTTCTAGTAGACAATCTTCCAATTTTATACAAGTTTGGGTTTTCATAGCCTTGATGGTACCAAGACTTGGTGCATCGTTGTGTATTCTAGTTTTAAGATTTAAATAAGTTTAAATGCATGCTCATGTTGTATTAATTTATACAGTTCCATTCGATTTCGAGGGTTTTTGTATAGCAAGGGCTTTTCAATTCCATGAGTTTTTACCTTCCTTGTATATTACATTATTACTTGATTTTTATGGATGATCAATTCAAAGTTACAACACAAATATCCAAAAATATTTAATATTAAAGGGAATACATTACAACACAAATATCAATTCAAATTTATTTCACTAATTAATTGTATATAAGCTTGTGAGCACTTAGATAATCTGCTTGATCTACAACTTCAATAATTGAGAGTATTGAGCTGTCTTAGATTGAGTTTCCCAGCTAATATCAAAGGGTAATGTCGAGAACGAATCCCTTCAGGGCTGACCCTTGCCCGTATGGCACTCCCCGGCCACTTGAAATGGATGACCACCGGTACTGAGCAAATTAATGAATCAAAGCAGTCTCGAGATTCCACATAACAATTCATCTCCACTTCTGAATACTCTAATCTCAAACGTCCAGCATATGCTGCAATGCTTGATTAAAGTCATTTGATTACGCTTAGACTAGGTATCGGATGTTCCAAAAGTGATGTACAGAAAACTAGAAAACCTTGTATTTGATACCATTAACTTTCACCTCGAGGTAAAAAGAAAAACTAGCATGTTAGAATCTTTAATTACCTCCACTTCCACTTGCTTAAAACACTGACAAATCAAAATGCATTTCTTCTCTTCCTAGCATGTCCTCTAGCTTTATCATATTTTCAGCTGCAATTGCCACACCAAGGAGAAAGTTAAGAAACCAAAGAAGGGAGCATTAAAAAACTAAACTGGCCTTATTTGTTTCATGAAAACCACTTTTCTGGAAACAACTATCCTATGTTTGATAAACTATGAAATTACAAAGTCCCACTAGGGAAAGACAAATAGATATGGAGTCGCGTTATCAGGTAATCGTAGATTGGGTTTTGTCAGATTCCAAGTGAAGTCTGTTCAGAAACTAAACAACATTATGGCTTAGAGGACTATTGAAAATGATTTATGGCATCTCTTAAAAACTTAAAAGGTGTCAAGTGCATTTTATTTCAATCCACCAATATTCCCCCTGCATTCCCTCCTTGTGTTCTGAAAAAAATATAGTTTTAACATTCTTTCCGCAATGAACTTGCATTACTTTACAGCAAATGCATGTAACAAACCAACAAC
Source organism: Populus alba x Populus glandulosa (assembly GCA_033617975.1). Taxonomy (NCBI): domain Eukaryota; kingdom Viridiplantae; phylum Streptophyta; class Magnoliopsida; order Malpighiales; family Salicaceae; genus Populus; species Populus alba x Populus glandulosa. Next base: position 13,776,471 of record CM066160.1, read on the forward strand.
CATTTTCATTCTACAGAAACATACTCATGCGAGGGTAAACGATACATTTCTATCAGCAAGATAGAGATCCTTGCTCAAGCTCTTAAGAACACAACTTACCATTCAACATTTTGGCTGTAGTCATCAACCAGAAGATATAATCCCTCCAAATGCACTGTCAATGACTGAAAGAGGCCACCAAGTTTTCAACTTTTCCACCTCTATATGCAACCGATATTTGGAATGTAACCTTCTCTCTTCATCTCCTCATTCAGCAATTGGTATATGTTCTCCGAATGATGATGTAAACTGCCACCAGCATGAATTTCATGAGCACGAGCTCCAACGTCAATCCACCTACAGCTAGGGGTTTTAGAGACACCACACTGCCGCATCTTTGCAGAATCATCCCACCTTCTCATATTTGCATTTATCTTAGATGAGATAATTGCATCTCTAGAAACAATTGAATGACGCTTTCACCAACATCTGCATTTCTACGCCTCTGACAGGCACCAAGCAATGACCCCAACACAATTTCATCTCGTTTTCCAGGCATCTTCTTGATCAAGTCCCAAGCTTCGTTCAGAAGTCCTGCACGCGCACAAAGATCAACCATGCAAGAATAATGCTTGACTTTTGGGACCAATTCAAATGACAATTTCATTGATTCAAACAATTGGCGGCCCTCATCAACCAATCCGGCATGCACACATGCAGAAAGTACTCCTATGAAAGTGATGTCATTAGGGTGAACAGTGCCATTATCCTTTGACATGCGTCTGAATAGTGATAATGCTTCCACGGCCTGCCCATGGAAAGCAAGAGCAGAAATCATGGCATTCCATGAGACCTCATTTTCATGAGGCATACTTTCAAAAACCCTGAGTGCATCATCCAAGCTCCCACATTTTGCATACATATCAATTAATTCACTCGCAACATAAACATCGTGCTGTAAACCACTTTCTGATGCATGTGTCTCAACCCATTTCCCCAAATCAAGGGCCCTTATTGTGGAACATGCAAACAATACTTCAATCATTGTGACTTTATCTGGATTAGGACCTGCCTCTCTCATTCCATTGAAAAGTACAATTGCTTCATTGGAAGCTCCATTCTGTGCACACATATGAAGTGATAGTTGAACAAAAAAAAAATCATATTAACTTGAAACGCATTTACAAATTTCATATATTTGTGTGGTTTTTATTTCATAGCTGATTAATTAGGAAGAATTCAAATTTCAAGTTAGTTTAAAGGAACAGAAATGAACACAATTCCACTACATGTGACAATTACAAAGTATAAAACCGATCTAATTTACTAAAAATAAATTAATTTTTTCTTCCTTAAATTAAATTTTGAATGTTGATTTTTGACTTTACTTCCTTAAATTAATTTTTTTTTTGTGAGCAGGACTCTCATCAATAAAAAAATATACTGTCAAATTTTAATCTTTGTATTTTTTAACTTTCTCAATCAATTTTTGATTATTTTCTGAGCATTTTGGTATTCTCTTTTCATTGTTATATATTTTTTGTATTTTTTCAAATATTTTTTTTTATTTATTTTTTATATACATAAACAAAAAAATAGATAACAAGCATTATGATTATTGAAGTTCTCCAATGGAGACAATCTTTATCTCACCAGATTTGTGGAGTCTGGTGGATGAAGGATATGCAGAAACACCTCAAATAGGAACTGCCTCATCTTGAACCGAAGTAAATTAGAAAGATTATTGTAAAAAAATATTTATTTTAAATTTATCTATATTTTATAGTTCAAAAATTAAAAATTAAAAATTAAAAAAAAATCAATCTAGACTCATCTAAAAAAAGTTAACTGTGACATCGCTAAATATTTTATAGCATAACTAACAAAGATATTTTATTAATCATTTGATGAATATAAGTATTCAAAATTGGGAGGAACAAAATCAATACTAGTTGTCATATTAATGTAATCTATTAATATAATCCATGTTCATATATTACCCAAGAACTCCATAATTCGACATTCACTCTAGCTCTTTCACATTGCCATCACCATTGATATAAAACCTTGACAGGTCTAGTTGATATACCCAAGACCTTGTCAATTCAAGGTTTTAAGAAGTACAAGATTTTTATTTTTATTTTTATTTTTTAAAAAAAGACATAACCGACCCAATTAAGAATCCAATGAAAAAATTCAGCTGAATTTCTCAAGTGTGAGAAAAAACATGATTTGGGTAAAAATGAAATTGGTTTCCGAAAGAATGTCGAATGAAAATCTTAGATATTTCAAGGTTCTGATAACATAAAATATATAGAAAGAAGGAAAATAATTTTATGAATTATAGTATTAAAATATAAATTTTTGATAATTATATCTCTTCATGCCTGAAAAATGAGGTATGTAAACCTACAGAGACACTTGAGTGAATCCATTTGATCGGGCTACATCATGGATGAACCTATAGTCAAGCTAAACTGGATTTTAGTAAAATAAAATTGAATTCCATATTGAATGAAGGTTAATGCTAGCAAGCTATTTTAATTCCATAAAATTAAAAGTAATGAAGTGAAAAGTTAACCCTAAGTCAAAGTCTTTTGTGGAAAAATATTGAATGAAAGGTTAATGCTAGCCAGCTATTTTGCAGTGTAAGATGGGTATGTGAGACCATTAATGCCATTTGCATTTTGTCCATGATATGATATGGGTTAGTGGAAATGTAATTAAATGCTTTATTATAATTGCTATGTATTATGAATTTTTTTTTTGATGTGGGTGTCCGGGTCAGCTTGCGCGCACCACGACTAATCCCACGACTCACTGAACATCCTGCAAACCTAGTGAACATGTAATGCACCGCGGGGGTGACAGGCGTACACGCTGAGGCTTGAACCCAGGATGCAGAGGCAAGGAAACTCCTTGCCACCGCTGGGCTACAAGCCTTTGTGTTATGTATTATGAATTTTGATGGATTGAGAGATGGGAGATAGAAAGAGAAAGAAAGAATGACAAAGCTGAAAGAAGAAGAAGAAAAATCAAAAGGGAGGGGGAGAGATGAAAAAACAAAAGGTTTACCCGTTTTTATTGACTAAAGTAAACTTGTGTTAGGAAGATATAATTATTAATATTAAATTCAAAATACATATTGCAAATATTTAAACATTTCATGTGGTATATTTCAAAATACATATTGCAAATGTTAAATTCATAATAATTTTTTGATAAATAAATAAATTTTTTTATTTGATTGAAAAAAATCCTTCGTGTTAAATTCATAATAATTTTTTGATAAATAAATAAATTTTTTTATTTGATTGAAAAAAATCCTTCATGTTATTATCACATGAAATTATTACAAAATCATATATTGTATATAAATGTCTGGATATTTTCTTACTCTCCTTTTATTATTATGTTCATTTACCATCATCAAATTCATTTGAATCTCTCAAGGTTCATTTGAATTTGCATTTTTTTATGACGTTTGAACTTACAAGTTATTTTGATTGTTATTTATTTTATTTGAGATAATTTATGAAATTAGATTTTTTTTTCAATTTCATTCTCTTTCAACTTTTTAATTTGTAAGATTTGTTCCTCATTATTTTAATAAACTTGAAAAAAAATATTAATAAGTTATTTTGCAGTTCATGTTCTTTATTATTTTAATAAACAAGTTATTTTGATTGTTATTTATTTTATTTGAGATAATTTATGAAACCAATTTTTTTCTAATATAAAAAAAAAATTAAACAATGAAAACCAGAATGAACTTGAGTTAACTTGATTTATCTGCAATCCAGGATAACAAAAAAAAAGACAAAAAAAAAATCTCAAGTCCCAACAAAGCGAATTCCCAAGAATAAAATTGAAAGGAAAAAATAAAAATAAAATATGAAAGAAAAAAAAACATAAGTTAACTCGAGTTCACTCTATTATCCCACCATCCATGACATGAGATTATGATATGAAAAAAAAACTCGAGCCACATTAGATTAACTTAACAAATATGTAACATATGATAACCCTATAGAAATAAAAGACATAAAAATAAAAAATTTACAGACCTAATAGATCAATGTTAAATGATAAAATTAAAAAAAATATTGAAAAAAATTCAAGCTAACCCGTGTTAGATTGATTAACCCGTAATAGTCCTAAAGGAAGGAAAAAGAGAAGCTTAACAAAGATTTTAAAAAATATTGAGTGACTAATTGAAAGAAGAAGAAAAATTAAAAAAAAATAAAAATAATTAAGAGAATGAATACTCAATCTAAAAAAAAATATTGAATGATAAAATTAAAAAAATTGTAATTAGAAGGAGAATACTAACCCCACCAAAACTAAAGGGATAATATGGAAAAAAAAAATATTCCAAACACCTATATCAAATTCAAAACTTCCAAAAACTTTCCATATCAAAGTTATTCCATATATAGGTGTTGTATTCATGCGTGTTTGAAATAATTAAAGTCTTTATTCTTATGAAAACGAGGATAAAAAGCAGGAGATACTTTTTCTTGAAATATGGAAAGATGAAAGTTTAATAATAGTAACTTCACAGTGAAAGATATTTTCAAATCAGTTTACAAATTTTTGTTATAGAAATTAATGGCAACAAAATGGAAGAGGCAAGGTCTAGAAAATAATTCCTTTTGCAGGCTGTGAACGCACAACGTTTTTTTATGAATCTGTGCGGCACCAATTAATTCAATGTGTAATGGATAAGTTGGGTACGAATTAGTTTTAAAGAAAGAATAGGATTCATTAAGGGGAATAATTTAAATGCCATCATCAACTAATTTTAGTGGATTTTGACCCTTTAAAAGAAGACATCAAGATTTCAACAAGATAACATTGGTTTTTTCATGCACCATCGAGAACTACATTAAACATAACAAGATTGAGTTTTTAGTCTCATAAATTCCCAGTTTCGTTGCTTTATGAGCATGAGTAGAAAAGAGAGACAAAGGCAACATTGCCCGTAAAGAATTGTGGTAGATCAGGTGGCTATAACGAAGTTGATATGATACAAAAGGAGAGAGGTACTGATAAAGAGAAGTAGAGAATTGAACCTGAGACCTGCAACCGGCGAGAGAGGGAGAGAGATATATCATTTTTATTCTTCTTAATTAATAAGTTTTTATCTTTTCATTTTTCACCTGTAATCAATTTGATATTTTCATAGTTAATGTTGGCAATATTATTCTAAAATTAATAAAGGATGATAGGCAAGAACATGTTATCTGTTTTTAATTTTATATAATTCTAGCAAGAAAACAATCTACTTTGAATTATAATCATTAAGCTAATGAATATCCTTGGTTGAAGAGAAGTAGCATATTGTAAGAACGACTTGTGCCGCTAATTTACAGTCACCTTATTTATGTTAATAGGCAACATTTAATTACCATGATATAAAATACAAAAATAGTGGGAACATGTTATGTATTTTTTTTCATTTTAAAAATATAAATTTTACTCTTTCACTCTAAAACTATTGTAAAAAAATATTTATTTTAAAATTTATCTATATCTTATAGTTCAAAAATTAAAAATAAAACAAAAATAATACAGTAATACGAACCTTATGATCACATGTTCACGCAACCCACATGCAAAGACTCATCTAAAAAGAGTTAACTGTGACTTCACTATATATGAATATAAGTATTCGAAATGGGGGGGGGGGTAAAAACTAGTTGTCATATTAATGTAATCTATTAATATAATTCATGTTATATTACCCAAGAACTCCATAATTCGATATTCACTCTAGCTCTTTCACATTGCCATCATCATTGATATAAAACAGCTCTTTCACATTGTCATCATCACTGATATAAAACCTGGACAGGTCAGTAGATGGACCATTGTTATATTAATGTAATCTATTAATATAATTCATGTTCATATTACCCAAGAACTCCATAATTCGATATTCACTCTAGCTCTTTCACATTCCCATCATCATTGATATCATCATTGATATAAAACCTGGACAGGTCTAGTAGATGGACCAAGACCTTGTCAATTCAAGGTTTTAAGAAGTACAAGATTTTTTTTTAAAGACAATAAACATATTTAAAAATTTCATAAATCTCAAGGCCACTAGAAGTTTACATGATTGTTAATTTTAAGACACATAAGATTAGTTGAGATACGTGCAAGCTGAACCGGACACTCACGTTAATAAAAAAAAATCCAATGAAAAAATTTGGCTAAATTTCTCAAGCGTAAAAAAAAAATTGATTTTGGTAAAAATGAAATTGATTTTTGAAAAACTTTCGAATGAAAATCTTAGATATTTCAAGGTTTTGATATACATAAACTATAGAAAGAAGGAAAATAATTTTATGAATTTTAGTATTAGAATATAAAATTGTGGTAATCATATCTCTTCTTGCCTGAAAAGTAAAGTATGTAAACCTACAGGAGACATTTGAGTGCATCCATTTGATCGGGCTACATCATGAATGAACCTGTCAAGCTGAATTGGATTTTACTAACATTGATTGAAACTGCATAGTAAAATAAAATTGAATTGCATAAAAGTAATTAACCGAAAAGTTGACCCAAGTCAAAGTCTTTTGTGGAAAAACATTAATGCAAGGTTAACGCTAGCCAGCTACCCCAAGTCAAAGTCTTTTGTGGCAAAACATTAATGAAAGGTCAACACTAGCCAGCTCACTTTCCATGAAGATGATGGATATAGAGCCCTCGCTGCTCTCTTTACGGAAATTACGTGTAGAAAATCATGCTTTAATTTTAATGGTGTTGGCAAAATCAAACATTATTATTGTCTTTTTTTTTTAACACAGTCAAGAGATGGGGATTTGCAGCATTACTTTTTCTTTTATCAATCAAAAAGGGTTCACCTCCACAGATTAATATTTATTAACATGTTGCTCACATATTATTATTGTGATAGCCCTTAGATTTTCTACTTGATCCTTCATAGCTCATTGTTACTTAAAATGTTAACATGGGAGTTAGATTCGTCAACGTGTCAATGTTTAGATTCGTCAACGTGTCAATGTTGTTATTATTTTAATTGTTTTTAAGAATAATGACATTATTTTCCTTTATAAAATTTGATTAATTAATCTTATTTATAGGTTTTAAGGAATTGATCATGAAATATGACTCACATGAAGTGATTTGTTTGAAATCGGTTTGAGGATTGAGAATTTATAGGATATTAATAACTTGACTGTTAAAAGGATTAATGGACATCATAAAATTTCAACTAATATATAGGAACAAGAAAAAGAAAGTAAAGTAAGTATTTTCAGTATTTTAGCTAACCAATGCCTCCTTGGTCATTGATGAATTGTTTATATTGAATGTAAATATATTGTAAACAATTATCCACATCCAATATAGAAGCGAGCAACAAATTTGAACCGAATCAAAATTAAACCAAACTAAAATCGATCGGTTGAGTTTCAGTTTTTTATTCTAAAATAACTGAACCGAATCAAAACCGGTTGGTTTGAACTAATTTCAGTTTTTAAAAAAAAAATTAGTTTGGTTATTTTTTATAGATGAAAACCAATTCAAATAAAAATAATCACCCGTAATCCAATATGGTATATTTATAAAAATTAAATTTTTTACCATTTTTTCAATTCAAATCATCAAGGATAAAAGAAGTATACCCACTATGTGACAATAATAAACGTGTTTTTCCCGAGGAAGAGTGGAAGATTCTCTATTTCTTGAAAGGCTAATATTGCACTGTTTTTAATTTCTTGTGGAATTTATTCACACTGAATTTAAAATTTTGAAAAATTAAATGTATGATTTTTTATAAATAAATTTTATTGTTATTTTATAATGTAATATAACGATATTACATTATATTAAAGGATGATAAGCTAAGGAACCGTTTGGCATTGCGTTTGTAACTGCGTTTCATCAAATTTTGATTTTTTTTTTTTTTGCTAAAATTAAGTGTGGTTTGTACTTTTTGGATCGTTTTGATGTGCTGATATCAAAAATAATTTTTAAAAAATGAAAAAACATTATTGACATGTATTTCGGCACGAAAAGCTATTTAAAAAGCAACCGCTACCACACTGTCAAACACGCTCTAAGAATAAAAGAGTTCAAGTTTAACCATTTTTTTATTTTAAATAATTATGGCAAGGAAACAACCAACTGTGATTTATAATTTTTAATTTGATGAATATCCTTGGTTGAAATACTATATTGAAGAAAAGTAGCGCATTGAAAGAATGAATTTTTATTTATAGTAATTTGATGGGCCCGTTGGATGGTGCCATCATGCATTTTGTTTTTCCGCGAGACATTTCCATCATGCAGTGTTTTTTCCACGGCATGGGTCCGTGAAGTCCTCTATAAAAGCCTAATCCTCCTCGCTGTCTTCTATAACAAATATTGATCACCATTTATATTTTGATATTACGATGGGGCTGTTCCTTCATATGTTGACGGTGTTTGTAATGGCGGTTTCCCTGCAAGGATGGCTGCCTCTCTTGCACCTCAAAGATGCTTTTAACTATCCCAATGGCACCTCCCTTCCCTCCTGGATAAAAGGTGAAGCCCACTGTTGTTATTGGGAACGTATTTGGTGCAGCAGCAGCACAGGTCGAGTCACCGAACTCTATCTTTTGAGCGTAAGGAATGAGGAACTGGGAGATTGGTACTTAAATGCCTCCTTATTACTTCCTTTCCAAGAACTCAAGGCTCTCAACTTGAGGGGTAATCGTCTAGCTAGTTGGGTTGAGAAGAAAGGTTTGCTCTCTTAAGTATTACAAAATATTTATATTAGTTTTGTTTTTTAAAAATTAATCAAATAACGTGTTGTTTAAATATTAGTATCATTTTAGTTCTCCACAGTAATTCATCGAAGTAGAAAATAGAAATCATATTTAGTGAATAATGAAATAAAACAGATTGTTAAAACAACGAAAGATGATTTGCTGTTTTTGTTTTAATTCCTTACTTTATTAATACAATCCTACCACCACATATATTATTATATTACCGGTATCGCCCTTATAATTATAATCATGATACTAGACCGTCACCAGAACAATTACTCTTTTTATTTTTATTCTTTTACCAGCTCTGTCTCTTTACATGAAGTCATGTTTACAATTACATGCCTCTTCATCAATCATAATTAAATTACTCCCATAATATCTTTTTTATTCTTTACATGAAATCTTAATTATTACTTTTTTATATAGGTTGTTATGAACCGGAAAGATTGCACAATTTGGAGCGCCTTGACTTGGGATTAAATCACTTTGATAATAATATTCTATCATATGTGAAGGGATTTTCATCTCTTAAACTATTATATTTAGATTATAATAAACTGAAGGGGATAATAGATTTAGAAGGTTAGTTGTTTTTATATACCTATCTTTTTTTTATTAAATTCAATTTTAAAATAGCACAATTAATATTGTCTAGTACTGATTTTTTTTTCCATATATATATATATATATATATATATCAAGAGAGTTTGACCAGCTTGGTGACCTTAGATTTGAACGGCAACAATGTTAACAAATTAATAGCCTTAAAAGGTAATTAATAATACATTCAAACAATATTAATTATTTTTACTTTTGGAAAGCCTTTGTAAACGTTTCTTCCCTACCAAACTTGCAGGTACAAGCAACTTGAGTACTCTATACTTAAATAACATCACCATATATGGTAGTAGCTTCTAGTTACTACAATCATTAGTATCATTCCCAAACCTCACGACACTTGATTTGAGCTTCAATGATTTTAGAGGAAGAATATTAAGTGATGGTAAGTTGTATTATATATATAGTGATGTTTATGTATTTGGATTTAGTTGAAAATTTTAATTTTCTATATTTAAACAGAGTTGTAAAATTTAAGATCCTTGAAAAGGTTGTATTTAGACATTGTTTTCTAGATAAACTTTTCTTTCAAAGCTTTGGAGCATTGCCGTCTCTAAGATACCTATTCTTAAAACAACTCCGTGGCATTGTACCTTTTAAAGGTAAATTAACAAATTTAAACTCTGTTATTATTCATCATTGATCATTTTTTTTAATGTTTGCTATGAGTAGATATGTTTGTATAGAATTTATTCTTTATGTTTTAGCAATTGACTAAATAAGTCTAGAGACAATTAAATCTCAAATTTAGTAAAGAATTATTGTATTTAATAACCTATTAGGAGAGTTGAACAAAGGAATTATGGGGTATTTTGTTTATATATACGTGGACTTTTCTTTTATCTGTATATATGGACCAATCATGATATGAAATATGAAATATGAAAAATGATATTATAAATATTATTATTTTCAAAACCATAAAAAGGACAACTTGAGTACTTTAAATATCTTGAAAAAATGATAGATTACAAAATATGAACTTATAAAATAAAGAATATTATTTTCTAAATTTAGCAATCCAGAGAAAGAGAAAGGTCTAAGTCCTATCAATCTATAGAAAGAGAAAAAAAAATTAAGAAAGAATATTAATAACACTCATTAATGTCGTGAAGAAATTTATTTTCTAAAAAAAAAACTTCATTTTAATGTAGATAAAGAATACATAACCCATTTTTTATAGCTAATAAAATATTTAATTGACCAGAATTAAGACCATCTTGAATTCTACCAAAGAAACATCTCACCAATAAAGCATTTTCTTAAAACAATATGGAATTAAGAATATCAATTTTGATAGTTTCACTTATGATTTCCTCACATTTTAACAAAATATGGCTTTTCCTAAAAGAAAATTATGAAAATAATAATAGTGTGATATAGGTTGATGAAATTATAATATTTTAAACTTGAACTTTTATTTTATTTGTGTAGCCTTTCTTTTTTAATATTAATCTGAAAAATTAAAAAGAAAAATTAGGGACTAATCATGAGTCAATTAAATTAAAAAAGAAACTTGAAAAACATATGAAAAAAAAAAGCATAAAAAGTACACTACCTAACCAATAATTCACCAGAACCATTATTAGCAACTTACTAGCAATTTACTTTCAACAACAAATTGACAGACCAATTTAGAAATCAATTCAATTGAGATCTTTATTATTCATTCAATAAGCTGCTTCTTGCTAACTCTTCCATCTCTTTTATAATTTTAACTGCTTTTATGTTAATATAATTTCTTAACTGTGACAGACTTTCTTAATCTCAAGAACTTGGAACTCCTGGATTTGAGTTTCAATACTCTCGACAATAGTATCTTTCAAACCATTGGTAAAGTTGATGACTCTTTCTCTCTATAGGTTTTATATTTTCCATTAGACACTCAGAGTTTTAATTTTTTTAAATTATAATTAATGTGATCAGGCCTATGCGACGTAAATCATCTCCAAGTGCTATATATGAGCAACAATGATCTCAGTGGTTTCTTGCCTTCGTGTCTAAAAAATTTGACTTCCCTTCAACAACTCGATCTCTCTTACAATAACTTAAAGATTCCTATGTCATTGAGCCCATTATACAACCATTCAAAGCTCAAGTATTTTAATGGTTTAGGTAATGAAATATACGTAGAAGAAGATGATCATAATCTGAGCCCAAAGTTTCAGTTAGAGTCCCTTTATTTGAGCAGTCGTGGACAAAGTGTAGGAGCATTTCCCAAGTTCCTTTACCATCAGATGAACCTACAATATGTGGATCTTAGAAACATCAAAATAAAGGGAGAGTTTCCAAAGTGGTTGATTGAGAATAACACATTCCTCGAACATCTTTATTTAGAAAACTATTCTCTTTCAGGTCCATTCTTGTTGCCAAATAATTCTCATGATAATTTGTTAATCTTAAGTATATCCATGAATTACTTCCTAGGCCAAATCCCTTTAGAAATCGGAGCTTATTTGCCAGGGTTAGTAGTTTTATTGATGTCTGATAATGGTTTCAATGGAAGCATTCCTTCCTCATTAGGTAACATGAGCTCGTTGTACGAGTTAAACCTATCCAACAACAATTTGCAAGGGCAGATCCCTGGATGGATAGGGAATATGTCTTCTCTTGAATTTTTAGACCTATCAGAGAACAATTTCTCTGGTCCTTTACCACTTAGATTCGACACTTCTTCAAAATTAAGAGATGTTTATTTGTCTATAAATAAGTTGCAAGGATCAATTCCAATGACATTTTATGACTTATCTGAGTTATTGACATTAGATCTTTCTCATAATAATTTAACTGGTAGAATTCCAGAATGGATTGACAGGTTATCTAACTTGAGATTTTTACTCTTGAGTTATAACAATCTTGAAGGTGAAATCCCAATTCAATTATCCAAGTTGGACCAATTAACCCTAATTGATCTATCTCACAATTATCTTTCTGGAAACATTCTCTCTTGGATGATATCTACTCACCCTTTCCCTATTCAATACAATTCATATGATTATGTGTCCTTATCACAACAATCTTTTGAGTTTACAACGAAGAATGTATCCCTTACTTATAGAGGCAACATTCTCCGGTACTTCATAGGAGTTGATCTCTCATGCAACAATTTCACAGGAGAGATTCCTCCTGAAATTGGAAACCTCAACAAGATCAAGGTACTGAACCTTTCGCATAACAGTTTGACTGGATCAATTCCACCAACATTTTCAAACTTAAAAGGAAATAGAGAGCTTGGTTCTTTCCTACAACAAACTAAATGGAGAAATCCCACCTCGACTTACCGAGCTATTTTCTCTAGAATTTTTCAATGTGGCACATAATAATCTGTCCGGCAAGACTCCTGCGAGAGTTGCACAGTTTGCCACTTTTGAGGAGAACTGCTACAAGGACAATCATTTTCTTTGTGGAGAACCTCTACACAAAGTTTTGTGATGCGCTTGCGCCACCATCACCAACTTCAACGAACAATGAAGATAATGGTGGCTTCATGGATATAGAGGTTTTCTATGTGAGCTTTGGGGTTGCATACATCATGGTGCTGCTGATGATAGGTGCAGTTTTATACATAAATCCATATTGGTGACAAGCTTGGTTTCACTGTATTGAGGTGAGCATTTACAATTGCTATTATTTTCTCATAGACAATCTTCCCATTTTATCCAAGTTTGGATTTTCATAGGCTTGATTGTACTAAGACTTGGTGCTTTGTTATGTATTATTTTGTATTGGTGTTTTGTTTTTCTTTTTAGCTTTTATGTGACATAATAATTAAATTTCTTCAATGGTTAATCCGGGCAAGTATTGTCGGTTCGATTTGATTTTATGGGTTTTTATATAACCAGGGTTTGTCAAGCCCATGAACTTTACTTCTCATCATCTTCATACCTTGTAACATTATTACTTGATTTTTGCGGATGATCAATTCAAATTTACAACACAATATCCAAAAATATTTTAAATCAATTCAAATTTATTTCAAAGATTGTACATAATTCAAATTTACAACACAATATCCAAAAATATTTTAAATCAATTCAAATTTATTTCAAAGATTGTACATAAGTTTGTGAGTACCAAGAGAACGTGATGTCTTAGATTGAGTTTCCCAGCTGATATCAAAGGGTAATGTCGAGAACATAAAACTAGAAAACCTTGTATTTGAGTAACCTGATATATTAGCTTTCACCTGGAGGTTTAAAAAAAAAAAAAAAAAAAAAACTACCTCTAAATTTCATCCAAAGACTTCTTCATGTAAATCCCATTAACAACACCAAAGTCCATCCAGATTGATGAATGACACAAGCAAAATTTAAAGAAATGACCTCACAAAAGATCACTCACCAACGTCATCTCATCCGGCTCAAACCCCTCCTCCCTCATTTTCATAAACAACCGGATTGCCTCTTTAAAAAAACCCGTCTTAGAATACCCCGAGATCATCGAATTCCTTGACACCATGTCTCTGTCACCCATTTCATCAAACACCTTCCGTGCAAACCCCATTTCACCACAGCTAGTATACATTGTAATCAAATAATGATTCATATGCTCATCACCATCCAAACCAGCCTTAAACACCAGACAATGACCAAACTTTCCACGAACCAAACCCCAAACATTCCCACACGCTATAAACAAAAAAAGGGCACGTAAAATTATTTGCTTGTAGGCCTAAAGACTTCAACTTGTAATACAATTCAACACAAAAATCATACTTTTTCCATGTGGCAGCTAACCCACGAAGCATGACATTGAAGGCATAAATATTGGGTTTGGCGAGTTGATTACAAACAAGGGATGCATAGGCCAAGTCTTTGAGGTCAATGATTTTGGAAAGAAGGAAACTGGGTTTTGGTATTTAGTTTATAAGCGTTTGTGTGTGGATTTGTTTTAATAGGTTTTTGGATTTGCATTTTTTTGCACGAATTAGAGTTTATTCAGGTGCTATAAGTTATACAGGGGTTTTGGAGTGAGAGAAATAGGACCGTTGGATTCATTTATTTTTCGGTTTTGAATTTTGAATATGGATCCGTGTTGGTGTCGGGGAAGGATAATGAGGATTTATTTTGGAGATTATTTCTTTCCTTCAGCTCTATTATTGACGGGGAGGAATTAACTGGGCCATAGACACCGAACATCACATTAGCCAAGCCCAAGGCCCAATAAAAATGGTCTGAAGAAAGAATATGAGTTGACATGATGGTGATACAGTGATAGGATGAAATTGAATACTACAAAAAGTGGAAATTCAACAGCTACAAGGGCTATTTCCTGCAGCAAGGAGAGTTTCTGAATTTTCATTATTAGAATCCAAGTATCCAACTACTTTGGCCACAATTTCTTCTCTGAACCCCCTACGTCGAATGAGATGCGGCGTGGAAAAAGACGGAGCAATTTCTTACCTGCAGGCAGCATTCTATAAACAGCGAAAGAGAGGCAGTCTTTCACTCCATACATCTTTAAACACACGACAGTGCAGAGAAAGCTCTTTTTATTATTACTTTAATGGGTCCAAGAGGGTTTGTGGGAAATTGCCTGCCTCTAGCTGTTTAATTGAAACCACTACTGATGTTGATGTGATTCCTTTTATTTTATCTTGAAGCCACCTGTGAAACGACTTGGTCAGATTTTGGTAGATTCTTAGTTTGCTCCTTCAGATTTCTCAATTGCATCTTGAAATTTTAGTTGATGTGATTCCATTATTTTGTTAAATTTTTGAAAGGGTTGTAATGCTAGTGATGTTGATGTGATTCCATTGTTTTTATGCGAGCAATACTTTTTTTTTTTTTTTTTTTTTTTTTTTTTTTTTGATTAACGTGGGTGTCCGGGCCAGCTTGCGCGCACCTCGACTAATCCCACGGGTCCTGAAGTTAACGACCATGTAAACCTCCAGTGGCCATCATATGAGCAACCTAGGGTTTGAACCTGAGACCACAGAGGGAGCAAACCTCTTGGTCCCAAGCTTTCGCCACTAGGCCACCACCTAGATGGTTTTATGCGAGCAATACTTGATACGAAAGGATGAAGAGGACACTGTCGTGCTGCTTCTTTTTTCCACGAGATGGGTCCGTTGGATGCTGCCATCATGCATTTTTTTCCATAAGTTGGGTTCGAGAAAACATTTCCATCATGCAGTTTCTTCCACGGCATGGGTCCTCAAATTCTAGAAATCCTAAAATTCATTCCACTTAAATTTTCATTCATCAACACTAACGTGTATTCAAAGAAGTGACCAGTGGTGTTAAGAACAAAAAAATACTTACAATGTTTCTTTAAAGGTAAAAAATCAACTAAAACATATATTTATTTTTTTACCAACTTTAAAAATAAAAAATATTTAATATCAGTTTCCATCATCAAATAAAATTATTTAACATAAATATCATTTATTTTAATAATTTAAATTAATATCAACTGCACAATTTCTTTTCCACAATTTCTTCAATGAACCACCTACCACTGCCCTTAAGGAAATGTTGATCAAGCACACAATTAACAACCTACAACTGTATGATTATTTTTCCAAATTCTTCATACTGTTTCGGGCTTTTTTTATTTTTTTTATGAACTCTATCGTTGTTTTATTTGAGACTTGTCGTTTGATTTAAAATAAAATGACTTCATAATATATTAATTTTTAATTTTTTTTTAATTTTTTATTTATTCAAACTGTTTAATTGTAATTTTAATTTTAAAAATTAATTTAATTACATCCCTATCAAATTTCAATGTTAGCTCTAATGCTTGCTGTCTTTTTCATTTTAGCCAGTTATTTTGCAGTGTAAGATGGGTCCGTGAAACTATTAATGGTTCATACGATTTAATTTCAACTAACTTAATTCTCTTTTTTTGTTTTTATCATTCTTTAAATAACTATTTTAATATATTCTTCAATTATCATTAAAAAAAATGTAACCACCTATTAATTAATGGAAATGCAATTAAATGCTTTATTATAATTGCCATGTATTATGAATTTTGATGGATTGAGAGATGGAAGATAGAAAAAGAAAGAAAGAATGACAAAGCCGAAAGAAGAAGAAGAAAGATCAAAAGTAAGGGGGAGAGATGAAAAAACAAAAGGTGTACCAATTTATTAATATTAAATTCAAAATACATGTTGCAAATATTTAAACATTTCATGTGGTGTATTTCAAAATAAATATTGCAAATATTAAATTCATAATAATTATTTTGATAGATAAATAATTTTTTTTATTTGATTGAAAAAAATTCCTTCATGTTATTATCACATGTTATTATCACATGAAATTATTATAAAATCATACATTGTATATAAATATCTAGATATTTTCTTACTCTCCTTTCATTATTATGTTCATTCATCGTTATCAAGTTCTTTTGAATTTCTTAAAGTTCCTTTGAATATGTATTGTTTTATGACTTTTGAGCTTATAAGTTATTTTGATTGTTATTTATTTTATTTGAGATAATTTATGAAATTATTTTTTTTTTTAATTTCATTCTCTTTCAACTTTCTAATCTGTAAGATTTTTTCTTTTTTATTTTAATAAACTTGAAAGAAAATATTAATAAGTTATTTTAATATTAATTGGTATATTTCTTGTATTTAAAGAGAAAAGAGCTATGAATTTAATCTTAAAACTTGAAAACTTTCCAAAAAATTATTTTATTCTAAATGCTTAATATATTATACAAGGTTTCAAAATAAAATTTATATAATTATTTAATATACATCATCTTTTTAAATAAAAGTCTTTTAAATTTGAAATTTATATAAGTTTATATTATTTTTTATTAAATAAAATAAAATAATAAAATTTAAACTCATAACCACTTAATTAATAAAATATAAAAATTATATAAACTATCTCATATTAAAAACTTAATTCTATAACTATATGCGTTTTTTCCACGTCAAGGAGACCATTGCCATCATACATTTTTTTTCCACAAGATGGGGCCGTAGCTTGGGGGCTCTAAAAGCCTAAAACTCCTGTCATTTGCAAGAGATAGTTATTTACACTAGTAGCAATTTAGTAAAAACTAGATTTGTAACTCATGCTTTACAGTGGTTAGAGTAAAAAAATTCTGATGTCAAAAAATACTAGGGTAAAAGAAAATCTAAATCCTAAGTTATTGGTTCAAGTAATAATCCAAACAATAATAATAGCAGGAAAAATATAAAAAATAATAAAGCAAAACTAAAAAAAAAAAAAAAACATAAGCTCTAAAAAAAATAAGCAAGGTAAATTTTATAAACCTGGTCTAATATCTAAAACTTGTAACTCGTTAAATTCTAGACTCATCTTTAATAAAAAAAAGATTAACTCCCAACCAATTTAATTTTAAACAATGAAATCATTGAAAAATATTAATAAAAAAACTTGAAAAATAAAAAAAAATAATGAGGATACAATTTGAGAGAACAAAATCCGAGGATAAAATTTGAAAAAAAAAAACAATTTTAAAAATATGATTCCATATAAAATAAATAACAATTAAAAGAATGAGGATAAAATTTAAAAGATTAAAAAATTATAGGGGGTTGAAATTAAAAAGACATTTGTAATTTGATAGATTATTTATAAATTAAAAAATAATAAAGGGTGAAATTAAAAAAAAAAACTATAAAGGGTTAACTCAATATAATCAAACTTCAAAAAATTATACAATTTTTTATTCATGATAAAAAAATAATCTTACTCTCAAAGCTTAATTTGTTGTTGTTTTTTAAGAACAAATTCATAATTATACAATTATAATGAATAGTAATATATGAATATATACGCTAAAAGTTTAATTCATTTTTTTCTTGGTATGAACAAATTCATAATTATACAATTACAATGAATAATAATTTATAAATAGATACGCACTAACATCACTTAATATTTTTTATAATGAAAATAATCGATCAGCATTTATATTAATATGGGGCTATTAATTCAGATGTTGATGGCGTTAGTAATGATGGTCTTCGTGGAAGGATGGTTGCCTCTTGGTTGCTTGAAAATATACATTATTGTTACTTTTTATTTAATAAACTATAATGCTAATAAAAACTCCTTTTGTTTTGAGAACAAAAAAAATTACATAATTCAAAAAACATATTTTACTTTTATATTTTTATTTATTGTTTCTTTTTGTTAATATTTATTGTTATTATCTTATAATTAAATAAAAATTTCCAAAATTTTCTTAATATCACTAGTTTTAACTATCTCTAATTTGTTACAATAATATGAGTAAAACAATAAACAAAGTGAAGAAAATAGAACAAACTATAGTTTTAACTACCGACTAATTAATTCCTCGAGGAGGAAGAGTGGGAGATTCTCAATTTTTTGAATGGCTACTATTGTACTATTTATCTTGGAAATTCCTTGAATTTATTCACATCAAATTTAAAATTTAGAGAAAGTAAATCTATGATTTACTTATAAATAAATTTTATTGTTAATATTCTTATTACTCCATAGTTACTTTATATAAACCTTACATTTATTCGAGAAATTAATGTAAACAAATTTATGATCAGACACTAGTTTATCAAGTACTTAAATAGTAAAAAAAAAATCAATTAGAGTACTTGAATAAAAAAAAAATATAAAGTATATGTATTTTATATATCTTTATTGTTCAGAAATTAAAATAAAATAAATTCAATCAAAACTTATCTAAAAAAATTAACTATAACATCATCATCCTAATAATAAAACTAATGAAATTCTATTCATCAGATTTCGTGAATATAAGTATTCAAATTGAAAAAAAGATGTTCATGTTTTTGGTATTGATGTCTCCATCCATTTACAGCAGGAGAAAAGAACATCATTTGTTTTTATTGTTTCTTCTTACCTACAAGATAATATATGTGAATATTCAGAGCTATTCGAGTACGTCTATTTTAATTAGATTTATATTTTTCTTATATTAACATACCAACTTTTTTATTATTATATCAATTAAATACCTTTTTTCTTGTTTTTTTTTTATGGTGTGACTTTGATCAAATGAAATTGAGTTAGGGTTTTCCTCTTAAATAAATAATTGTTTTGATAAATAAATAATTATCTCTCCATCAAGTTTTTGCCCCACCACTAAGATGGCTCACTACAGTGACAAATTTGATCCATCTTTTGGTTTAATTTATTTTCTATCATTCTCTGAATATCTTCATTTTTTGATAGACTTTTCTAGATACGCCCTGGTTGGCCAAATAAAAATTAGATAAAATTTTATTGTTTTTATTTAAAATTATTTTTTTATTTTTTTAATTAATGTGCTGCTATCAAAAATATTATTTTAAAAATAAAAAATATATTATTTTAATATATTTTTAAGTAAAAAATACTTTAAAAACTAATATATTTTTTTATTTGTTTTCTAGTTATATTTAATTTGTCATCAACATTACTAACATAAATTGCTATGTATTTTGAATCTTGAAGGATTAAGAGATGGGAGACAAAAAAAGAGACAAGGCAGTTCAAAAGAAGAAGAAAAAAAAGAACAATAGTGAGAAAAAGAGAGAACAAAAGAAATTAATAAACTTTATAATTACTAATATTAAATTCAAAATATGTACATATTGCAAATATTTAAACATATCATATGGTTTAACAGAAATCATTTTTTTAAAACATAAATAGCTTAACAATTAATCAACTCTTAATATCTTTCATTTTATATATATTAAAAGTAAGTATTGAAACCTATTATATTAGTTTGTGAATGTATTAGCTTGGATGTGAATTATATTTTTGAAATGTTTTTTTTTAAATCTATACACTACAACTAACTTAAGAAAGTCATGTTAATCAGGATCATAGAGTACAAAAGAAAATATTGAATTGCATAAAAATAAATAACCGAAACTTATATTCCTAAACGTTGACCCAAGTTAAGTCATCTTTTGAAAGAACATGAATAAAAAGTTAATGCTAGGCACCCCAAGTCAAGTCTTCTCTATGGATCCTTAATTTGTCCCTAAATAGCGAAAATATAAGGTGACAATCCTCCAATCTCAAGAGTACATGAAATAAAGTATTTTAGCTCTCATGCATTTTTTTTCCTCAGGATGGGTCCGACAGACAATCACCATCATGCATTTATAAGTTCGTGAGACTATTTCCACCATGCATTTTTCCTCGAGGTGAGGTCGTGAGACCATTTCCAACCATCATGCGTTTTTTCCACGAGATGGGTAATTCGTAAGCTTGTTTAATTCTTGTTCCTTAATATACTTTAATGTGGTTTAATAGAAATGATTTTTATAAACAAGTATGGGAATGATAATATTAAAAATATTATTGTTTCAATAATTGAGAAACAAATTAAAAAAAAAACTATAGTTTTAATGGCAAGCGAGAAATATCACTAGTTTTTACCATTCCTAATTTGTGATAATAATATATATGTTTAAATTTTTTGATATGCTGATTTTAAAATATTTTTAAGATAAAAAATATTATTTTAATAAAATTTTAAATAAAAAAACTTTCAAAAATAATGCTAGCCAACTTTAAATACCATTAAGATGAGGTAACAGTAACACTCCCTTTTTTTATTTGGCTCGCCTACCATTCAAATAGAATTTTCAAAAGAATTCAGCTTGCCAAATAGAATTTTCAAATCATACATTGCCAAATAGAATTTTCAAACAAATCTTTTTTTTTCTATTTCTAAAGTACTTATCAGTATTTTTTGTAACACAATCAACAAATAAAAAATGAATGCAGTATCAGATGGGTCTGTGAGACTATTACTATATTAAATGCTTAAGCATAAAAAATAAACCATAAGCGTTCCGATTAGTTAATGGAAAATGGACCTTAGATTAATATATGATGCATCTTTCAATGGAAATTTAAATGCTTTACTAGAATTAGATACTCTCTTTCTCAAATATTATCAAAAAAAAATTGTGTTTGTTTTCTGGTTATATTTATTTTTTTTATCAATATTCCTAACATAAATTGCTATGTATTTAATGAAGATATTTTATTGATCAGATTTTGTGAATATAAATATTCAAATTGAAAAAAAAAAATCCTTCATGTTATCATCACATGAAATTATTATAAAATCATACATTGTGTATAAATATCTAGATATTTTCTTACACTCCTTTCATTATTATGTTCATTCATCATCCATCAAGTTCATTTGAATTTCTCAAAGTTCCTTTGAATTTGTATTTTTTTTTATGACTTTTGAGGTTATAAGTTATTTTGATTGTTATTTATTTTATTTGAGATAATTTATGAAATTATATTTTTTTTTCAATTTCATTCTCTTTCAACTTTTTAATTTGTAAGATTTGTTCCTTATTATTTTAATAAACTTGAAAGAAAATATTAATAAGTTATTTTAATATTGATTTTAATATTTCTTGTATTTAAAGAGAAAAGAGCTATGAATTTAATCTCAAAACTAGAAAACTTTCCAAAAATTTATTTTATTCTAAACGCTTAATATATTATACAAGGTTTCAAAATAAAGTTTATATAATTATTTAATATACATCATTTTTTTTAAATGAAAGGATTTTAAATTTGAAACTTGTATAAATTTATATTATTTTTTATTTATTTTTTATAAAATAAAATAAAATAATAAAATTTAAACTCGTGACCACTTGATTAATAAAATCTAAAAATTATATAAACTATCTCATATTAAAAACTTAATTCTATAACTATTTGCGTTTTTGGACATTAATGAGACCATTGCCATCATGCATTTTTTTTCCACAAGATGGGACCGTAGCTTGGGGGCTCCAAAAGCCCAAAACTCCTCGTTGTCATTTGCAAGAGATAGTTATTTATACTAAAGTAAGAGAGAGATGAGAGACAAAAAAGCAAACCAGTTTTTATTAACTAAATAAACTTATTTTGGGAAGCAATAATTATTAATATTAAATTCAAAACTTGAAATAAATCTTGTGGTATATTTCTTGTCTTTAAAGAGAAAAGAGGTATGAACTTAATCTCAAAACTTGAAAACTAATATAAAGAAATTAAATAATCATTGAAAAAAAATAAAAATAAAAAAACCAATCCTTTCAACTTTATTTTAATCTTTCTATTTCAAGGGTGCACGAAATAAATTTTTTATTTTAAAAAATTCGTTGTAGTGTCCTCTCCATCAAAATCCTTTCTGTTTTGATATAATTTTTTTTTTTTAGATTCGAAAAAACCCCACCCTCCAGAAAGCGCACTTTGTGGGCCCAGGTGAGTGAGTAAAACCTAGGCTATCCCAAGCTCTTACAAGAGGTGCATGCCTTGACTCGAATTCGAGACCTACTGTGCAGATCTCAAATTCTTTGTCATGACGCTACGCTCGTTGGGGACATAAATATCGTTTATTTTGGTGGTCTTAATCGGTATCAATGATACTTTTCTTTCTCTACCGTCTGAATTTATTGACCTCTCTCTCCCCTCTCTTAATCAGGGATTAAAAAATAACAAAAATAAATTTTTATATCAAAATTGAACTGAAATTGTATGATTTGCGTGATTTGCAAAGTTTAAAAACTAAAGTGCATCATTTGCGAAACTTATGGCATGAGACTCATGTTTTGTGTCTTTTTCATTTTGGTTTCTCTTCGTTCAATCCTATCTTTTCATAATAAATAAAAATTAATTGATCTTTAATTAGAACTAAATTATCAAAAATAAAATGAGGAACAAATTAAAAAAACTATAGTTTTAAGAGCGTGCGAGAAATATCACTAGTTTTAACTATCCCTAATTTATAACAATAATATAGGTAAAACTATAGACAAAGTGAAGAGTGGGAGATTCTCAATTTTTTGAAAGGCTAACATTGTACTATTTATCTTGGAAATCCCTTGAATTTATTCACACTAAATTTAAAATTCAAAGAAATTAAATCTATGATTTATTATTGTTAATATTTTTATTATTCCATAGTTACTTTATGTAAACCTTACATTTATTAGAGAAATCAAAGTAAATAAATTTATGTCCAGACACTAGTTTATCAAGTACTTAAATAGATAGAGTACTTGAATAAAACAAGATATAAAGTATAAATATTTTTATATATCTTTATTTTTCAGAAATTAAAAATAAAATAAAATCAATCTAAACTCATCTAAAAAAGAGTTAATTGTGACATCATCATTTTAATAATAGAACTAACGAAGATATTTTATTGATAAGATTTTGTGAAAATAAGTATTGCACATATTTAAATATGTTAAGTGGTTTAATAAATTAGATTTTGACTGGATTGACTAGGTTGTGGTTGATTTATTTAGAGATTAACTTATCAATCTTGAATTTAATTTAATAATGTTGATTAAAACAAACAACATTGTAGAGAAAAAAATTGAATTACATAAAAGCAATTAATTGAAAACTTGTATTCTTTTTATAAAGTAACCCAATGTCAATTTTTTTTTATATGAATAAGGTTAACGCTAGGAAGCTCACTTTGCATGATAATGATGGATACATAAGACTTGCTACTTTCTTTATGGAAATAAACAACAAATGATAATATTTCTAAATTACGTCTTGTCATTGTCATGACAATAAATCTCTTTTTTTTTTCTTTCTCTAGTTCTTATCAGTCTATTTTTTATAACATAGTCAACACGTAAGATGGATAGGAATTTGCAGTGTGAGATGGGTTTGTAAGACTATTGTCATTTGCACTTTTTTTCACGATATAGGCTAGCGGGATGGTCCATGAAACCATTGTTATCAAGTGATTTTTGTTTTTTCTATGAGACGGGTCCATGAGACCATTGCCCCATAAGCTTGAGAAGGGGTAATATGCTTTAATTTCAACATTAATCAATAACTCTTAATATCTTTCATTTTATATATATTAAAAGTAAATATTAAAACCTGTTATATTAGTTAGTTATAATTATTCTAACTAATTCATATTTATTTTGGTATTGATGTCCCCATCCATTTACAGTTAGAGAAAAGAATATTACCTGCTTTTATTTGCTCTTCTTGTCTAAAAGATAAGGCATGTGAATATTCAAAATTATTCAAGTGCCAACCATTTTAGTAGATTTTTTTTATTATATCAATTAAATACATTTTTCTTGTTTTCTTTGATGGAGTGACTTTGATAAAATGAAATTGAGTTTGGGTTTTCCTCCGGAATAAATAATTGTTTTGATGAATAAATAATTATCTCTCTATCAAGTTTCTGCCCCACCACTAAAATGGCTCCCTGTAGAAACAAATTTGTTCCATCTTTTGGTTTCTAATTCCTTGGCTTTGGTTTGATTTGATTTATTTTATGTCATTCTTTAAATATTTCCATTCCTTGATAGACTTTTCTCAGATATGCTCTTGTTTTTTTTATTTAAATTTATATCTATATATATATATTTAAATTTTTTGATATGCTGATTTTAAAATATTTTTAAGATAAAAAATATAATTTTAAATAAAAAACTTTAAAAAATAATACTAGCCAACTTTAAATACCATAAAGATGAGGCAACACTCTCTTTTTGATTCGGCTCGCCTACCATTCAAATAGAATTTTCAAAAGAATTCAGCTTGCCAAATAGAATTTTCAAACCTAAATTGAATTCAGCTTGTCGTTGTTAACTATTTTATTTTCCCTATAATTAATTGTTGGGCTTTTATCAGTCGAGGATGCCTGCCTGGTTTCTAAGCTTTTTAATTGAAAGAGTTATATACTACTAGTGATGTTGATGTGATTCCATTGTTTTTATGTTATTTCTTGGCTTCTGGAACGACTTGGTCGCATTTTGTTAAATTTTTAATTTGCTCCTTGAGATTTAATATGTAATAATAGCCTTCTATAATTTTCATACTTTATCCATTTATATAAATAATAGTACCACAGAATTATATGAATAAATATCAGTGTTTTTGAGGCCCCTCCATTTCAAAACAACAAAAAATAATGGAATGAAGAGGACATTGCCGTCTAGAGCCATCCTACTTCTTCACGAGATGGGCCCGTTGGATGATGTCATCATGTATTTTTTTAAAATTAAAAATTATTTTTAAAAAAAATACATGGTTTCAAATTTATTCTCATTTTTAAATTTGTTAAAACTAAAAAAAAAAATAGTGGGAAAATTATATTAAAAAGTTTGTGTTTGGTAGGAAAGATTCATATTTAACCTTGTTAAAATTAAAATGGATTCTACACACGAGAGGGGATGGGAGACCGTTGGCATCATGCAATTTTGTCCAACAGTCTCTACTTGCCAGATAATCGTTTCCAAGAGGTGGGCCCGTGAAGTTGTCTATAAATTAAAGCCTTCACCTCGCTAGCTGTCCTCTATAACAAATATTGAACACACACTAGTTTATCAAGTACTTAAATAGAAAAATAAAATCAATTAAATTACTTGAATAAAAAATAAAAAATATAAGTATTTTATATATCTCTATTGTTGATAAATTAAAAATAAAATAAAATCAATTTAGACTCATCTAAAAAAGAGTTAATTATGACATTATTATTGATTAAATTTTGTGAATATGAGTATTTAAATTGAAAAAAAAAACATTGATACAAGTTCTTAAATAAAAAAATTATAAAATATATATAATTTGTAATTGTCGTTATCTATTTTGCATTATTAACACTTAATGAATTTAATATATAATTTCCATGTGAATAACGTCAAAATAAATTTAGTTGTATGACATAGAAAAATATATTTGTTTTTGTATTTTAAAAATATTTTTGAAAAACATTTAAATTTTTTCAAGGGTTAGATTGTATATTAATTGAAAAACTAATTAAGTTTTTTATTCAAATAACTTTAAGGATGCACCTCTTATATTAATATAATATATTTAATAAAATTCCCTAAACTACTGTATGTCTCTAACAGGGAAATATCACTATATATGGTGGCCATCCTCCTATCTCAAGAGCACACCAAATAAATATTTTATAAGTTAGCCGTCATGTCTTTTTTTCCTCGAGATGGGTCCGAAAGACTATCACCATTATGCATTTATGAGTCAGTGAGACCATTACCCTTTACACTTTGGTCCCTGATAGTGTTGCTTTTACTCGAGATGAGTCCGTGAGATCATTTTTATCATGCATTTATGTGTTCGTGAGATCATTTTCTTTTGCACATTGGTCACTGAGATTGTGAGACAGTTGCCATCATGCATTTTTTTCCCTGAGACAGGTTCGTGGAAAAAGTTTGGTTTAATTGGGAATGCTGTTATTGATTGAAAACTTTTTAATTAAAATAAATTTGATTATTTGATTTGAAAAAAATCCTTAAATGTTATTAACACATGAAGTTAATCAATTTATTTTCTTAAAAAACAATATTGTAACCATATAAGTAATTTATTTATTTATTTTAATGAAATATAAAATAGTTTTTAATCTTGTGGTATATTTCTTGTCTTTAAAGAGAATATATATATATATATATATATATATATATATATATATATATATATATATATATATATATATATATCCTTTTCAAAACAAAAAGGATTTTGATGGAGATTGCAACAAATTTGTCATCATCCATTTTTTTCCACGAGATGGGGCCGCATGCTTGTGGCTCTAAAAGCTAAAGCTAAGGTATGTGAACTTTCTAGTGCCACCCATTTTACTACATAGATCAGATATTTGTCCACCATTTTATCACAATGAGTTATATTTTTTAAAATAAAAATAATTATATATAATTTTTTTCAACATGTTTTTTATTTTAAAAAAATTAAGTGAAAATTAAAAAAAAAAACTTTATAAACAAATGTAATAAAATAAATAAAGAATTATGTGTGTTAATAAGTGGGAAAAAAAAACTATAAACGATGACTCAAAATAAAAAATGAAAAAATCAGAGGACAGGTGTAGATCAAGATATTCTAAAACTTATGGACAAACACTACTTTGTCAATTCTAAAACATACTAGAACAAGTAATTAAATAAAAAAAGAAATTAATATATATACTCAAATAAAAAATTCTCATAAAGTAAATAATAAATCTTACAAATTAAAAAGTTGAACAAGAATGAAATTGAAAAAAAATATAATTTTATAAATTATTTCAAATAAAATAAATAATAATTAAAATAACAGAGACCAATAAATTTGATAGATCATTATTTTCCGCATATTAGTCCCTAAGACTGTGAGATAGTTGCTATCATGCATTTTTTCTTCTAGACGGGTTTGTGGAAAAAGTTTGGTTTAATTGGGAATGCTATTATTGATTAAAAACTTTTTAATTGAAATAAATTTGATTATTTGATTTGAAAAAAATCCTTAAATGTTATTAACACATGAAATTAATCAATTTATTTTCTTAAAAAAAATATTGTAACCATATAAGTAATTTATTTATTTATTTTAATGAAACATTAAAAAGTTTTTAATCTTGTAGTATATTTCTTGTCTTTAAAGAGAATATATATATCCTTTTCAAAACAAAAAAGATTTTAATGGAGAGTACAACAGATTTGTCATCATGCATTTTTTTACACGAGATAGGGCCGCATGCTTAGGGCTCTAAAAGCTAAAGCTAAGGTATGTGAAGCTTCTTGTGCCACCCATTTTACTATATAGACTAGATATTTGTCTATTATTTTATCACAATGAGTTATATTTTTTGAAATAAAAACAATTATATATAAATTGTTTCAACATGTTTTTTATTTAAAAAAATTAAATGAAAATAAAAAAAAAACATTATACACAAATATAATAAAATAAATAAAGAATTATATGTGTTAATAAGTGAAAAAAAAAACCATAAACGATGACTCAAAATAAAAATTAAAAAAATCAGGAGATAGGTGTAGATCAAGATATTCTAAAACTTATAGACAACACTAATTTGTCAATTCTAAAACATACTAGAACAAGTAATTAAATAAAAAAAAAAATTAATACATATACTCAAATAAAAAAAATCTCATAAAACAAATAATAAATCTTACAAATTAAAAATAAATTTTAATTTAATTTTAATTTTAAATCTTACAAATTAATACATATACTCAAATTAAAAAATCTCATCGTTATTCCTTTGAATCCTCTGAATGTTCATCATGGCTTCTTATAACTTATCTTAAATAAAATAAATAATAATTAAAATAATGGTACCAATAAATTTTACAGATAAAACTGTATTGTGTATCAGCTCAGATATTGTGAATTATGTACTAAAACTAGCTAAAGAAAGTGATGAATTATATATATATATTGTAAACGAGAGGGGATGGGAGACCGTTGCCATCATGCAGTTTTTTCCAACGCTCTCTAGCTACTTGCCAGATAATCGTTTCCAAGAGGTGGGCCCGTGAAGTCCTCTATAAATGAAAGCCTGAACCTCCTCGCTAGCTGTCCTCTATAACAAATATTGATCCAACCTTCCCTCTTGGTTTATATTCTGATATTAAGATGTTGACAGTACTGTTACTGATTCTGATGCTTTCCCTGCAAGCATGGCATCCTCTT
Organism: Populus alba x Populus glandulosa; assembly: GCA_033617975.1. Taxonomy (NCBI): domain Eukaryota; kingdom Viridiplantae; phylum Streptophyta; class Magnoliopsida; order Malpighiales; family Salicaceae; genus Populus; species Populus alba x Populus glandulosa. Next base: position 13,805,329 of record CM066160.1, read on the forward strand.
GGTTGCTTGGAGGAAGAGAGGATCGCTCTCTTGCACCTCAAAGATTCCCTTAACTATCCCAATGGCACCTCCCTTCCCTCCTGGATGAAAGCTGGCGTCCACTGTTGTTCTTGGGAACTTATTGTCTGCAACAGCAGTACAGGTCGAGTCACCGAACTCTATCTTGACAGCGTAAGGGATCAGGAACTGGGAGATTGGTACCTAAACACCTCCTTGTTCCTTCCTTTCCAACAACTCTACTATCTCTACTTGGGGAATAATCGCATAGCTGGTCTGGTTGAGAAGAAAGGTTTGCTCTCTTAAGTATTACAAAATATTTATATTACTTTTATTTTCTTAGAATTAATCAAATAAGGTGTTGTTTAATTAGTATCATTAATTTTGGTTCTCGACAGTAATTCATCATCGAAGAAATAGAAATCATATCTAGTAACAATGTGTTGTTTAATTCCACAACATATACTATTAAATTGCCAATTTTATTATAATCATGACATAGACATAGACCGTCACTTTAACAATTACTCTTTTTATTTTCACCTTCACCAACTCAACCTTCACTATAACAATTACATGCCTTTTAATAAATCATAATTAAATTACTCCATTAATATCTTTTTTATTCTTTACCTAAAGTCTTTTTTTCTTTTTTTTTATATAGGTGGTTATGAGTTACAGAAATTGAGCAATTTGGAGTTCCTTGACTTGGAATATAATAGCTTCAATAACAGTATTCTATCATTTGTGGAGGGTCTTTCGTCTCTTAAATCACTATATTTAGAGAATAATAAACTGGAGGGGTTAATAGACTTGAAAGGTTAGTATTTTTATATACTATTATTTTTATAAATATTAAATTTAATTAACACAGTATCTATTAAATTTAATTTCAAAAAACACAATTAATGAGTTTATTTTTTATATATAAATATCAAGAATCTTTGAGCAGCTTGGAGGAATTGGGTCTGGGCGGCAACAACATTAACAAGTTGATAGCCTCAAGAGGTAATTAGCAACACATTCACATTACCTACCTGGCTGGTAGCATCATGAAGATAATATTAATTATTCTTGTTTCTTCCCTAACTAACTTACAGGTCCAAGCAACTTGAGGACTCTATGGCTGGATAAAATCACAACCTATAAAAGTAGCTTCCAGTTTCTGCAATCATTACGAGCATTCCCAAACCTCACAACACTTCACCTAGAACACAATGATTTTAGAGGAAGAATATTAGGCGACGGTAAGTTATTATTTTCCATATAGTGATGTTTATATATTTGGGTTTAATTGAAAAATTCAATTTGCTACTTTTAAACAAACAGAGTTTCAAAATTTAAGCTCCTTGGAAATGTTGTATCTGGATGATTGTTCTCTAGATGAACACTCTCTTCAAAGTCTTGGAGCACTGTCTTCTCTAAAAAGTCTGTCATTGCAAGAACTTAATGGCATTGTACCTTCTGAAGGTAAATTAACAAATTTCAACTCCATTATTACTTATCATTGATCATTTTATTTCTCTATATCCCAGCTACAATTAGGTGTCTGTATATATTTTCTCTTTTATGTTTTAGCAACCTACAAAACAAGTCTTGGAGAGACAATTAAATTTTAAATTTAGAAATTAACTCAATTGAAATCTTTATTATTTTCATTAAAGAAAAGGTAACTTCATATATAGAGAGTGCTATTTTTAGGAGGAGAATAAATTAACAATGGTGTATTTTTATTTTTTTTGGGTTAGGCGTATAAAAATCCTTCTCTTCATTGAACAATACAATCTCTACACTTAACAAATATTTTTAGTTTTTTTAGCCATGATTAAAAAGTAATTAATTATTTCTAATCTTAATTCCTTCTACGTTAATATAATTTCTTGTTTAATTGATTTTGGCAGGCATACCTAATCCCAAGAAATTGGAATACTTGGATTTGAGTTCCAATACTCTCAACAACAACATCTTTCAAGCCATCGGAACAATGACCTCTCTTAAAACTTTATGGTTGTATAATTGCAATCTAAATGGCCATTTACCTACAGCTCAAGGTAAGGTTGATGACTCTTATTCTCTCTCTAGGTTATGTATTTTCCATTAGGCACTCAAAGTTTTAATTTTCTCTAAATTATAATGTGATCAGGCCTATGTGACTTAAATCATCTCCAAGAGTTGTATATGTATGACAATGATCTTAGTGGTTTCTTGCCTCCATGTCTGGCAAATTTGACTTCCCTTCAACAACTAGATCTCTCTTTCAATCACTTGAAGATCCCTATGTCATTGAGCCCATTATACAACCTTTCAAAACTCAAGTATTTTGATGGATCAGGTAATGAAATATACGCAGAAGAAGATGATCACAATCTGAGCCCAAAGTTCCAGTTAGAGTCCCTCTATTTGAGCGGTATTGGACAAGGTGCGGGAGCATTACACAAGTTCTTTTACGATCAATTCAGCCTGCAATATTTGGATCTTACAAACATCCAAATAAAAGGAGAGTTTCCAAATTGGTTGATTGAGAACAACACATACCTACAATATCTTCATTTAGACAACTGTTCTCTTTCGGGTCCATTCTTGTTGCCAAAGAATTCTCATGTGAGTTTGTCATTCCTAAGTATATCCATGAATCACTTCCAAGGCCAAATCCCTTCAGAAATCGGAGTTCGTTTGCCAGGGTTAAATTTTTTATTTATGTCTGACAATGGTTTCAATGGAAGCATTCCTTTCTCGTTGGGTAACATTAGCTCGCTGCATGTGTTAGACCTGTCCAACAACAGTTTCTCTGGTCATTTATCACCTATATTCGACACTTCTTCAAATTTGAGATATGTTTATTTGTCTAGAAATAAGTTGCAAGGACCAATCGCAATGACATTTTATAACTCAGATGAGATGTTCGCGTTAGATCTTTCCCATAATAATTTAACTGGAAGAATTCCAGAATGGATTGATAGGCTAACTAACTTGAGATTTCTACTCTTGAGTTATAACAATCTTGAAGGTGAAATTCCAATTCAATTATCCAGGTTGGATCAATTAACCTTGATTGATCTTTCTCATAATCACCTTTCTGGTAACATCCTCTCTTGGATGATATCTACTCATAATCTCCCAGTAGAAAACACTTATTATGGTTCTCTATCCTCATCAAAACAATCTTTCGAGTTTACAACGAAGAATGTATCCCTTTCTTATAGAGGCCGCATTCTCCGGTACTTCGCAGGACTTGATTTCTCATGCAATAATTTCATAGGAGAGATTCCTTTTGAAATTGGAAACCTTATCATGATCAAGGCACTGAACCTTTCACACAATAGCTTGACAGGACCAATTCCACCAACATTTTCAAACTTAAAGGAAATAGAGAGCTTGGATCTTTCCTACAACAAATTGAATGGAGAAATCCCACCTCGACTTATTGAACTATTTTCTTTAGAAGTTTTTAATGTGGCTCACAATAATTTGTCTGGTAAGATTCCTGAAAGAGTTGCACAGTTTGCCACGTTTGAAGAGAGCTGCTACAAGGACAATCCTTTTCTTTGTGGAGAACCTCTACCCAAAATATGTGGTACGGCTATGCCATCATCACCAACGCCAACTTCAACGAACAATGAAGATGATGGTGGCTTCATGGATATGGAGGTTTTCTATGTAACCTTTTGGGTTGCATACATCATGGTACTGCTGGTGATAGGTGCAGTTCTATACATAAATTCATATTGGCGACAAGCTTGGTTTTACTTTATTGAGGTGAGCATCAACAATTGCTATTATTTTCTGGTGGACAATCTTTCCATTTTATCCAAGTTTGGATTTTCATAGCCTTGATGGTACTAAGACTTGGTGCACCATTGTGTATTCTAGTTTTAAGATTTAAACAAGTTTAAAGGTATGCTTAAGCGATGTTGTATTAATTTATACAGTTCCATTCCGTTTTGTGGGTTTTTACATAGTAGGGGCTTTTCAATTCCATGAGTTTTTATTTCCCTTGTATATTACATTATTACTTGATTTTTATAGATGATCAATTCAAATTTACAACACAAATATCCAAAAATACTTTATATCAAAGGGGATACATTACAACACAAATATCAATTCAATTTTATTTCACTGATTGTATATAAGCTTGTGAGCACTTAAGAGAGTTTGCTTGATCTAAAGGTTCAGTAACTGCGAGTATTGATCCTGTGAACATAGCATTCTGTCGACAGCACTCCCCACTTGAAATGGATGACCACTCGGTTGAGCAAATAAATCAAAGCAGTCTCGAGATTCCACATAACAATTCATCTCCACATGTATGATGGCTTCTAATTTTCAACCCACTTCTGAATACTCTAATCTCAGACGTCCAGCATATGCCACAATGCTTGATTAAAGTCATTTAAATGATATTTCTCACTTCTCCACAATCAATGCTAAGGATTGTAATGAAGTCTCCTTAATGCTCTGGTTCACAGGAACTTCCATTCCCTAAAAATTTAACAAGTATCATAACAAGTACAATATGGAGTTCACTGCATTTAAATGTATATAACTCAATTCTTAAGATTGTCAACAAAATATCATGTTATTGGAACCGATGAAAATGCTAGCTTTGGATGGGTCTAATTAAGGGCTCATCCATATTGTATTATAATTACATCTAACGTATAATATATATTAGATAAACTTAAAAAAAATAATTAAAACAACTTATTTTTTATGATATAGTTAAACATGAAAAATAAAAATATTTTTTAATTTATTTTTTATAACACTGCTAAATATCATAAAATAATTTACTCTTAAAAAATTTATTTTTTATAGAAACCACTTTCCAAGCAGAAACTACAATCAAGGCCTAAAAACATTTTACACTGCATTTACATCAACTATTGAAATTACAAGGTCCCACTAGGGAAAAACAAATAGATATGGAGTCGCGTTATGAGGCAATTTCTACATAAGTTCTAATCGTAGATTGGGTTTTGTCAGATTCCAAGTGAAGTCTGAAACTAAACATCGTTATGGCTTAGAGGACTATGAAAAATGATTTATGGCATCCCTTAAAAACTTAAAAGGTGTCAAGTGCATTTTATTTCAATCCACCAATATTCCCCCTGCATTCCCTCCTTATGTTCTGGGGAAAAAAAAAAGTTTTAGCATTCTTTCCGGAATGAACTGCATTATTTTACAGCAAATGCATGTAACAATCCAACAACCATTAGAAATCCTAACATTCCGTCCACTTAAATTTTCATTCATCAACACTAACGTGTATTCAAAGAAGTGACCAGTGGTGTTAAGAAAACAAAAAAATACTTGCAATGTTTCTTTAAAGGTAAAAAATCAACTAAAACATATATTTATTTTTTTACGAACTTTAAAAATAAAAAAAATATTTAATATAAGTTTCCATCATCAAATAAAATTATTTCACACAAATATCATTTATTTTAATAATTTAAATTAATATCAACAACACAATTTCTTTTTCACAATTTCTTCACTGAACCACCTACCACTGCCTTTAAGGAAATGTTGATCAAGCACACAATTAACAACCTACAACTATATGATTATTTTTCCAAATTCTTTATACCGTTTTGGGGTTTTTTTTTATGAAATCTATCGTTGTTTAATTTGAGACTTGTTGTTTGATTTAAAAGAAAATAACTTTATAATATATTAATTTTTTAAAAATTAATTCAATTACATTCCTGTCAAATTTCAATGTCAGCTCTAATGCTTGCTATCTTTTTTATTTTTTTTACTTATCATGTTTTTTTAAAAGTAAAAAATTAACTAAAAATAAATTAAAATTTTCTTCCTTAAATTAAATTTTGAATGTTGATTTTTTACTTTTCTTCCTTAAATTAAAATTTTGAAACCTATTATATTAGTTTGTGAATGTATTAGCTTGGATGTGAATTATATTTTTAAAATGTTTTTTTTAAAAAACAAATCTATACACTACAACTAACTTAAAAAGTCATGTTAATCAGGATCATAGAGTACAAAAGAATATATTAAATTGCATAAAAATAATTAACCGAAACTTATATTCCTAAACGTTGACCGAAGTTAAGTCATCTTTTGGAAGAACATGAATAAAAAGTTAATGCTAGGCACCCCAAGTCAAGTCTTCTCCATGGTTCCTTAATTTGTCCCTAAATAGCGAAAATATATGGTGGCAATCATCCATTCTCAAGAGTACATGAAATAAGTATTTTACAAGTAATTAGCTGTCATGCATTTTTTTTTATCAGGATGGGTCCCACAGACAATCACCATCATGCATTTATAATTTCATGAGACCATTTCCATCATGCATTTTTCCTCCACGTGAGGCCGTGAGACCATTTCTAACCATCATACGTTTTTTCCACGATATGGGTAATTCGTAAGCTTGTTTAATTCTTGTTCCTTAATTAAGAAGGGATAATATACTTTAATTTAAACATATTAATGTGGTTTAATAGAAATGATTTTTATAAACAAGTATGGGAATTATAATATTAAAAATATTATTGTTTCAATAATTGAGAAAAAAATTAAAAAAAAAACTATAGTTTTAATGGCAAGCGAGAAATACCACTAATTTTAACTATTCCTAATTTGTGATAATAATATATATGTTTAAATTTTTTGATATGCTGCTTTTAAAATATTTTTAAAATAAAAAATATTATTTTAATAAAATTTTAAATAAAAAAAATGTTTAAAAATAATGCTAGCCAACTTTAAATACTATTAAGATGAGGTAACACTCCCTTTTTGATTTGGCTCGCCTATAGTTCAAATAGAATTTTCAAAAGAATTCAGCTTTCCAAATAGAATTTTCAAACCATACATTGCAAAATAAAATTTTCAAACAAGTATTCTTTTTTTTTTATTTCTAAAGTACTTATCAGTATTTTTTGTAACACAATCAACAAGTAAAAAATGAATGCGGTGTTAGATGGGTCTGTAAGACCATTACTATCTGTATTTTTTCCACGATGTGGGTTAGTGGCATGATTCGTAAGATCATTATCATCTGTATTTTTTTCCATGATATAGACCAGTGGAATGATCCATGAGACCATTGCTATCAAGCTTTTTTTGTTTTTTCTACGAGATGGGTCCATGAGACCATTACCCCATAAGCTTGAGAAGGGGTAATATGCTTTAATTTCAATTTAGTGTATAACAAAGAATTAAATACTTAAGCATAAAAAATAAATCTCAAGTGTTCCGATTAGTTAATGGAAAATAGACCTTAGATTAATATACGACGCATCTTTCAATGAAAATTTAAATGATTTACTAGAATTAGATACTCTCTTTCTCAAGTATCATAAAAAAACATTTGTGTTTGTTTTCTGGTTATATTTATTTTTTTATCAATATTCCTAACGTAAATTGCTATGTATTTAATGAAGATATTTTATTGATAAGATTTTGTGAATATAAATATTCAAATTGAAAAAAAAATCCTTCATGTTATTATAACATGAAATTATTATAAAATCATATACATTGTATATAAATATCTAGATATTTTCTTTCTCTCCTTTCATTATTATCATCGAGTTCATTTGAATTTCTCAAAGTTCCTTTGAATTTGTATTTTTTTATGACTTTTGAGCTAACAAGTTATTTTGATTGTTATTTATTTTATTTGAGATCATTTATGAAATTATTTTGTTTTTTTTCAATTTCATTCTCTTTCAACTTTTTAATTTGTAAGATTTGTTCCTTATTATTTTAATAAACTTGAAAGAGAATATTAATAAGTTATTTTAATATTGATTTGATTATTTCTTGTATTTAAAGAGAAAAGAGCTATGAATTTAATCTCAAAACTTGAAAACTTTCCAAAAAATTATTTTATTCTAAACGCTTAATATATTATACAAGGTTTCAAAATAAAATTTATATAATTTTTTAATATACATCATCTTTTTAAATGAAAGGATTTTAGATTTGAAACTTGTATAAATTTATATTATTTTTTATTTATTTTTTATAAAAAAAAAATAATAATAAAATTTAAACTCATAACCATTAATAAAATCTAAAAATTATATAAACTATCTCATATTAAAAACTTAATTCTATAACTATTTGCGTTTTTCTACGTTAATGAGACCATTGCCATCATGCTTTTTTTTTTTCCACAAGATGGGGCCGTAGCTTGGGGGCTCTAAGAGCCTAAAACTCATACTAAAGTGAGAGCGAGATGAGAGAACAAAAGCAAACCAGTTTTTGTTAACTAAATATACTTATTTTAGGAAGCTATAATTATTAATATTAAATTCAAAACTTGAAATAAATCTTGTGGTATATTTCTTGTCTTTAAAGAGAAAAGAGCTATGAACTTAATCTCAAAACTTGAAAATTAATATAAAAAAATTAAATGATCATTTAAAAAAAACAAAAAAAAAAAAACCAATCCTTTCAGCTTTATTTTAATCTTTCTATTTCAAGGGTGCACAAAATAAAGTTTTTATATCAAAACATAAAGGATTTTGATGGAGAGGACACTGCAACAAATTTTCCACGAGATGGGTCCGTACACTTGTGGATCTAAAAGCCTAAAACTCCTTGCTGTAAATTTTTTAGAGACAAGTTAGTATATTAGTTGTTATTTTTAAAAATATATTTAAAAATATAAAAATAAAATTTTAAATAAAAAATTTAAATTTTAATAAAAAAACAGGTTAAACCACCCAGAAAAAACCAACCGATACAAATTTACTTTATAAATCTAGAAGATATAAATGGAGAAGTGCTGTGTATGTAGAAAGCCCTCAATTATTTATTCTAACTGAAAGGGAACGTTATACTGCTAGTGATGTTGATGTGATTCCATTATTTTTATGTTCTTAATTTCTTGGCTTCTGAAACGACTTCATCAGATTTTATTAAATTTTTAGTTTGCTCCTTGAGATTCCTCAATTTCATCTTCAAAGTTTAGTTTGTGACAATCGTCTTCTATAATTTTCATGAATCATCCATTTATACAAGTAATTGTAGCACAGAATATATATATATATATATGAATAAATCTCAGTGTTGTTTTTAAAGTTTATATAAAATATTTCAGTCTCATCTAAAAATATTAAAAAGTAAGAAAGAAAATCCAAATTAATTAAAATAAAAACCCAAAATATGAAAACATTTGAGATAATTAATTTTTCTAGAAATCCTAAAATTCTGTCCACGTAAATTCTCATACATTAACAATAACGTATATTCCAAGAGGTGATCAGTGGTGTTAAGAAAAACAAATACTTATCATGTTTCTTTTAAAGTAAAAACCAACTAAAAATCAGATTTTTTTTTTCACGAACTTTAAATGTAAAAACAATATTTAATATGAGCTTTTATTTTCATGTAAAATCATTTTAGACAAATATCGTTTATTTTAGTAGTCTCAATCGGTATCAATGATACTTTTCTATCTCTACCGCCTGAATTTATCGACCTCTCTCTCCCCTCTCTTAATCAGGGATTAAAAAATAACAAAAATAAATTTTTGTATAAAAATTAAATTGAAAAAATTTTGAGATAGTGAAATTGTATGATTTGCGTGATTTTCAAAGTTTAAGAACTAAAGTGCATCATTTGCGAAACTTATAGCATGAGACTCATGTTTTGTGTTTTTTCATTTCGGTTCCTCTTCGTTTAATCCTATCTTTTCATAATAAATCAAAATTAATTGATCTTTAATTAGAACTAAATTATCAAAAATAAAATGAGGAACAAATTAAAAAAACTATAGTTTTAAGAGCGTGCGAGAAATATCACTAGTTTTAACTATCCCTAATTTGTAACAATAATATAGGTAAAACTATAAACAAAGTGAAGAGTGGGAGATTCTTAGTTTTTTGAAAGGCTAATATTGTACTATTTATCTTGGAAATCCCTTGAATTGATTCACGCTAAATTTAAAATTCAGAGAAATTAAATCTATGATTTATTATTGTTAATATTTTTATTATTCCATAGTTACTTTATGTAAACCTTACATTTATTAGAGAAATCAAAGTAAACAAATTTATGTACAGACACTAGTTTATCAAGTACTTAAATAGAGAGTACTTGAATAAAAGAAGATATAAAGTATAAATATTTTTTATATATCTTTATTTTTCAGAAATTAAAAATAAAATAAAATATGTCTAAACTCATCTAAAAACGAGTTAATTGTGACATCATTATTTTAATAATAGAACTAATGAAGATATTTTATTGATAAGATTTTGTGAAAATAAATATTGCACATATTTAAATATGTTAAGTGGTTTAATAAATTAGATTTTGACTGGGTTGACTAGGTTGACTAGGTTGTGGATTGATTTATTTAGAGATTAAGTTGTCAATCTTGAATTTAATTTAATAATGCTGATCAAAACAAACAACATCGTAGAAAAAAAAATTGAATTACATAAAAGTAATTAACTGAAAACTTGCATTTTTCTTATAAAGTAACCCAATCTCAGTTTTTTTTTTTAATGAAAAAATATGAATAAGGTTAATGCTAGGAAGCTCACTTTGCATGACAATGATGGATACATAAGACTTGCTAATTTCTTTATGGAAATGAACAACAAATGGTAATATTTCTACAATACGTCTTGTCATTGTCATGACAATAAGTCTTTTTTTTTTCTTTCTATAGTTCTTATCAATCTATTTTTTGTAACACAGTCAACACGTAAGATGGATAGGAATTTGCAGTGTGAGATGGGTTTGTGAGACTATTGTCATTTGCATTTTTTTCACGATATAGGCTAGCGGTATGGTCCATGAAACCATTGCTATCAAGTGTTTTTTGTTTTTTCTACGAGACGGGTCCATAAGACCATTGCCTCATAAGCTTGAGAAGGGGTAACATGCTTTAATTTCAACATTAATCAATAACTCTTAATATCTTTCATTTTATATATATTAAAAGTAAATATTAAAACCTATTATATTAGTTAGTTATAATTATTCTAACTAATTCATATTTATTTTGGTATTGATGTCCCCATCCATTTACAGTTAGAGAAAAGAATATTACCTGCTTTTATTTTCTCTTCTTGTCTAAAAGGTAAGGCATGTGAACATTCAGAGTTATTCAAGTGTCAACAATTGTAGTAGATTTTTTTTATTATATTAATTAAATACATTTTTCTTGTTTTCTTTGATGGAGTGACTTTGATAAAATAAAATTGAGTTTGGGTTTTTCTCCAGAATAAATAATTGTTTTGATAAATAAATAATTATCTCTCCATCAAGTTTCTGCCCCACCACTAAAATCGCTCCCTGTAGAGACAAATTTGGTCCATCTTTTGGTTTCTAATTCCACAGCTTTTGGTTTGATTTGATTTATTTTCTGTCATTCTTCAAATATCTCCATTTCTTGATAGACTTTTCTCAGATATGCTTTTGATTTTTTATTTAAATTTTTTGATATTTTGATTTTAAAATATTTTTAAGATAACAAATATAATTTTAAATAAAAAAAACTTTAAAAAATAATACTAGCCAACTTTAAATACCATTAAGATGAGGCAACACTCCCTTTTTGATTCGGCCCACCTACCGTTCAAATAGAAGTTTCAAATCATACATTGCCAAATAGAATTTTCAAACCTAAATTGAATTCAGCTTGTCATTGTTAACTATTTCATTTTCACTATAATTAATTGTTGGGCTTTTATCTGTCGAGGATGCCTGCCTGGTTTCTAAGTTTTTTAATTGAAAGAGTTATATACTACTAGTGATGTTGATGTGATTCCATCTATTTTTATGTTATTTCTTGGCTTCTGGAACGACTTGGTCGCATTTTGTTAAATTTTTAGTTTGCTCCTTGAGATTTCTCAATTTCATCTTCAAGATTTAATCTGTAATAATAGCCTTCTATAATTTTCATGCTTTATCCATTTATAAAAATAATAGTACCACATAATTATATGAATAAATATCAGTGTTGCTTTTAAGATTCAAGGATAAAAGGGCTTCTTTTGTAAAATTATAACATGGCATCCATGTTTAATATTTTTTTATATAAAAAGTCAAAATCAATTGGTTATTAATTAGAACTAAATTATCAAAAAGAAATTGAGAAAAAATTTAAAAATCATAAAATTTTAAACATTTCATCTACAATAATATACAAAAGGATGAACAGTAAAGTCTTGACAAGGAAATAAAATCAACTAGAGCAATATTTAAGAGGTGTTTGAGAGTGTGGTTATCATTAGTTTTCGAAGTGTTTTTTTGTTTGGAAATACATTAAAATAATATTTTTTTATTTTTTAAAAATTATTTTTATAATAACACATGAAAATGATATGAAAATATCAAAAAAAATATTAATTTAAAGTTTAAAAAATTAAATTAAATTAATTTTTTTAAAAATATATTTTTAAAAAATAACAACAAACACGATAATATCAAACAAAAAAGATAATGGAACGAAGAGGACATTGCCGTGTTGTGCCATCCTGCTTCTTCTTGTTTTTCCACGAGATGGGCCCGTTGGATGGTGCCATCATGCATTTTTTTAAAATTAAAAATTATTTAAAAAAAACACGGTTATTCTTATTTTCAAATTTGTTAAAATTAAAAAAAAAATAATGGGAAAATTATGTTAAAAAGTTTATGTTTAGTAGGAAAGATTCATATTGAGCCTTGTGAAAATTAAAATGGATTCATATTGTGAATTATGTACTATAGGAAATTCCTTTAGTTTCTTATGAATAAAAGATTACCGTTAGAAAGCTCACTTTGCATGACGATGATGGATATTAAAGACTTAGTATTTTTCTTTATAAAAATAACATGTGGAAAATTATGCTTTAATTTTAATAGCGATGACAAAATCAAACGAAATCATTGATAAAAATGAATCACAAATTATAATATTTCTAAAATACTTCATGTCATTACAATAAGTCTTTTTCTTTTTTTTTCAAACGTAGTTATCAATCTATTTTTTATAACGCAATCAACAAGGAAATAACGTGTTGAAATTTGCAATGTGAGATGGGTCTTTAAGACTATTGCCATCTGTATTTTTTTCATGATATAGACTAGTGGAATGGTCCATGAGATCATTGCTATCAAGCGTTTTTTCTATTAGATGGGTCTTGTCATAACCCAATTCTGGGTTATTCACCAAAAATCAATTTCTTTTTTTCAAATAAAAATCAAAAAATAAAATAAAGGCTGGCAATGTGGAGAAAGCAAATCGAGCAATCAAGCTGCAATTTTCGAAGGAATTTCAAGGCCTAATTGTACCCCATTATGCCCAAGAATAGAAAAAAAAACAAATTCGAAGGTCAAATTAAATGATTATTGGACGAATTTGCATAAAAATTAAGTCCAATGACATAATTAAATTTTTAATGGGCCAATTTGATTTAATCATGGGCCAAATTAAATTTTAATTATGTTTAAGAATTAATTTAGGTCTAATTGAAGGATTTAATTAAGTGCAAGGACTTAATTATACTTTAAGTAGGCCAAATTAATTTTATTTGGGGCTTAATTGGTGAAAAATTAAGTTTGGGAGCCTAATTTAGGCTTAATTAAGAAGATTAGAATTTTAAGAGACCAAATTTAATTTTTACCAGGTGAATTGATTGAATTTTGGGGCCAAAATTGCATTAAATCAAAGGTTTAGGGTTAATTAGGGGTTCCATTGAACTAATTTGAAAGAACATGGACTAAATTGAAAAAAAAAACGGGTTACTGTTCATCATCTTCCCCGTGAAGCTGCCCGAGTGGCAGACTTGCAGGCGCATTTGCTACCTCGTTTGTTCCCCAAATCCGACAAAGCATGCACCAACATGTCCACCTGAAACCTTTTTAGCTTGTAGAGTGGTCCAGTCGGGTCAACAAACTTGGAAACAGCTCCGTTTATTGGCCCAAAGTGGCACCCTCGGGGAGTCTGCAGCCTTGGATTGCCAAATTTTGCAGTTCGAGGTGCACACTTTGAGCCAACGGTTGAGATGCTTCCCCACTGAATCAAGGGCTGAAAGTTTTCCCCAACATAGACAAGATTGCCCTCTTCCACTGCCTATAAATAGAGTCGGAATTGATGGCCTGATGGAGGAGAAAATCGGGTCCAAAGTAAGCCAAAAAACCAGCCTTCCTCCCTTTTCCTGCTGCAGATTTTCTTCTTTTCTTCCTCTTCCAGTTGCAGCCGCTCCAGCCAACTCCACTGCGGTTTCCACCACCAGCTTTAGGTCCTCCTCCTCCAGCCAGCCATCGCCGCCACGCCAGGTGGTCCGCTCACCTTCCTCTTCTTCTTCGCCGTCACTGTTCACGCATGAACAGTAGACGTGAATGATAATTCATGTCTACTGTTCATGCCATCACTGTTCACTCTTGTGCCTTTTATTTTTTTTTTCCTTTTTCTGTTTTTTTTTTTAAAATAACAATTTCAAAAATAAAAAAAATCATTTAAAAAATTTTGTGGTTTTCTCAAATATTTTTCCACAAAGTTTGCTTAATATTGGGTTGTATACTTACATTGTAAGATACAAGTCCGGTATTAAAATACCTGTTTTTAATTCAAAATATTTTTATTTTATTTCAAAAATTGCATCTTTCTCACGTTTTAAAAAATCCAAAAATGGATATCATAACTAGTTTATGATCATCTATTAGGATTTGACCAAAATATCAAAAATCTTTTTCCAACCTTTTTTTCCTAGGATTCGGATGTAGAATTTAATATTTGTGGGGTGTAAAATTACACAATAAAGTACATCCTCGGGTATTAAAGATACAAGGTGTAAATAAAAGCAATTTTAAAATTCAGACTTTAGAATGGTTAGGATTTAACCGAATAAGGTAGAGACTCCCTCACGAGGGGAGATCTGCCTTGAACCTTAGAAAAGACCAGCGAGTAGAAACTCGACCTAGAAAAGCAATCAAACAACATTGCAGCTTACCTTAGGTAGGGTGCACTTAAGGTGATGCGTCTTCCCCTTGCACAACCAGTTCCTTACTTAGACTCTCGCAGACCATAGGTTCCTAGTGACCATAATACTAGGTGGCGACTCCAACGAACCAAGCAAGACACAAATAATAATAAAAAAAAAATCGCCAGTGGATGTCACGCGGATTTTGACGTGCGACAGGTCTATGAGACCATTGCTCCATAAGCTTGAGAATGAATAATATGTTTTAATTTCAATTCAGTTTATAAAAACAATTAAATGCTTAAGTATAAAAAATAAATATCAATGTTAGAATGCAACCACCGATTAATTAATGGACAATGAATCTTATATTAATATATGACATATCTTTCAATGGAAATGTAAATGCTTTACTAGAATATTTTTTTTTTTTGTATTTTTTTTTGTTATATTTAATTTTTCATCAATATTTCTAATGTAAATTGCTATGTATTTTCAATCTTGAAGGATTGAGAAATGGGAGACAGAAAAGAACGATAGACAAGACAATTCAAAAGAAGAAGAAAAAGCAATAGTGAGAGAACAAAATTAAGTGGAGCAGTTTTTATTAAATAAATAAATTTTATAATTACTAATATTAAATTCAAAATATGTACATATTGCAAATATTTCAACATATCATTCGGTTTAATAGAAATGATTTTTATATCAACATTAATCAACTCTTAATATCTTTCATTTTATATATATTAAAACTTATTATATTAATTTGTGAAAGTATTAATTAACTCGGATGTGAATTATATTTTTTTAAAAAAAAATTCTATATACTACAATTAAGGTCATATTCATCAGGACCATATATAGAGTACAAAAAAAAAAAATGAATTGCATAAAAGTAATTAACCGAAACTTATATTCCTAATCGTTGGCCCAAGTGAAGTCCTCTTCTGGAAAAACATGAAAAAAAGGTTAAAGTCTATATATATATATAAGAATAATCTCGAAACATCAAGCTAAAATACTCCGAAACCAAAACATTATGTTCCAATTGATAAAATAAACTAAAAGCCTAAAACTTCTTGCTGCCATCTGCAAGAGATAGTGACTTATTGTTAATGTTTTTATTATTCCATAATTACTTTAAGTAAATCTTACGTTTATTAGAGAAATCAATGTAAGTAAATTTATGAACACACACTAGTTTATCAATTACTTAAATAGAAAAATAAAATCAATTAAATTACTTGAATAAAAAAATGTAAATATCAGTATATATTTTATATATCTCTATTGTTGATAAATTAAAAATAAAATAAAATCAATGCAAACTCATCTAAAACAGAGTTAATTATGACATAGAAAAATATATTTGTTTTTGTATTTTAAAAATATTTTTGAAAAAAAATTAATTTTTTTCAAGGGTTAGATTGTATATTAATTGAAAAACTAATGAAGTTTTTTATCCTAATAATTTAAGGATGCACTTCTTATATTAATATAATATATTTAATAAAATCCCCTAAGCTCCTGTATGTCTCTAACAGGGAAATATCAGTATAAATTGTGGCCATCCTCCTATCTCAAGAGTACACCAAATAAGTATTTTATAAGTTAGCCGTCATGCCTTTTTTTCCCTCAAGATGAGTCTGAAAGACAATCATCATCATGCATTTATGAGTCAGTCAGAACATTACCCTTTGCACTTTGGTCCCTGATAATGTTGCTTTTCCTCGAGGCGAGTCTGTGAGATCATTTCTATCATGCATTTATGTGTTCGTCATATCATTTTCTTCTGTACATTGGTCCCTGAGACTCTGAAACAGTTGCCATGATGCATTTTTTTCCTGGACAGGTTCGTGGAAAAAGTTTGGTTTCATTGGGAATGTTGTTATTGATTGAAAACTTTTTAATTAAAATAAATTTGATTATTTGATTTGAAAAAAAATCCTTAAATGTTATTAACACATGAAATTAATCAATTTATTTTTATTAAAAAAATATTGTAACCATATAAGTAATTTATTTATTTATTTTAATGAAACATGAAAGAGTTTTTAATCTTGTGGTATATTTCTTGTCTTTAAAGAGAATATATATATATATATCCTTTTCAAAACAAAAAGGATTTTGACGGAGATTGCAACAAATTTGTCATCATGCATTTTTTTCTACGAGATGGGGCCGTTGGGGCTCTAAAAGCTAAAGCTAAGGTATGTGAACCTTCTAGTGCCACCCATTTTACTACATAGATCAGATATTTGTCCACTATTTTATAACAATGAGTTATATTTTTTAAAATAAAAACAATTATATATAAAATTTTTCAACATGTTTTTTATTTTCAAAAAATTAAGTGAAAATAAAAAAAAAACTTTATACAAAAATGTAATCAAAAGTTTAATAATCAAATTTTCATCATCTATTTTTTCCAAAAAGATATTCAGATTAAAAGTATTATTATAAAAAGAAAGAAAGAGATTATATATATAATAAAGATAAATGTTAAATGTATCAGCTCAGATATTGTGAATTATGTACTAAAACTAGCTTAAGAGAGGGGATGGGAGACCGTTGCCATCATGCAGTTTTGTCCAACGCTCTCTACTTGCCAGATAATTGTTTCCAAGAGGTGGGCCCATGAAGTCCTCTATAAATGAAAGCCTGAACCTCCTCGCTAGCTGTCCTCTATAACAAATATTAATTGATCCAACCTTCCCTCCTCTTGGTTTATATTCTGATATTAAGATGTTGACGGTACTGTTACTCATTCTGATGCTTTCCCTGCAAGCATGGCATCCTCTTGGTTGCTTGGAGGAAGAGAGGATCGCTCTCTTGCACCTCAAAGATTCCCTCCTGGAGAATAGCCCACGCCAGCTGTTGTTCTTGGGAACGTATTACCTGCAACCGCAGTACAGGTCGAGTCACCGAGCTCGATCTTGACAGCGTGAGGAACCAGGAGCTGGGAGATTGGTACTTCAATGCCTCCTTGTTCCTTCCTTTCCAACAACTCAACACTCTCATCTTGATGGGTAATAGTATAGCTGGTTGGGTTGAGAAGAAAGGTTTGCTCTCTTAAGTATTACAAAATATTTATATTACTTTTATTTTTTTAGAATTAATCAAATAAGGTGTTGTTTAATCAGTATCATTTTGGTTCTCTACAGTAATTCATCATCGAAGAAATAGAAATCATATCTAGTAACAAGATGTTGTTTAATTCCACAACATATATTATTAAATTGCCAATTTTATTATAATCATTACGTAGACATAGACCGTCACTTTAACAATTACTCTTTTTATTTTCACTTTCACCACCTCAACCTTCACTGTAACAATTACATGCCTCTTAATCAATCATAATTAAATTACTCTAATAATATCTTTTTTATTCTTTACCTAAAGTCTTTATTTATTTATTTTTTTATACAGGTGGTTATGAGTTACAGAAATTGAGCAATTTAGAGATCCTTAACTTGAAATATAATAGCTTCAATAACAGTATTTTATCATTTGTGAAGGGGCTTCCGTCTCTTAAATCACTATTTTTAGATTATAATAGACTGGAGGGGTTAATATACTTGAAAGGTTAGTTTTTTTATATACTATTATTTTTATAAATATTAAATTTAATTAACACAATTCTCTATTAAATTTAATTTCAAAAAACATAATTACTGAGTATTGCATTAATTTATTTATTTCATATAAATATCAAGAATCTTTGAGCAGCTTGGAGACCTTGGGTCTGAACGGCAACAATATTAACAAATTGGTAGCCTCAAGAGGTAATTAGTAACACATTTACATTATCTACCTAGCGGGTAGCATCATGAATATAATATTAATTATTCTTGTTTCTTTCCTAACTAACTTACAGGTCCAAGCAACTTGAGGACTCTATACCTAGAAAATATCACAACCTATGGAAGTAGCTTCCAGTTACTGCAATTATTACGAGCATTCCCAAACCTCATAACACTTGATCTGAGCTCCTATGATTTTAGAGGAAGAAAATTAGGTGACGGTAAGTTATATATTTTACATATAGTGATGTTTATATATTTGGGATTAATTCAAAAATTAAATTTGCTACTTTTAAACAAACAGAGTTGCAAAATTTAAGCTTTTTGGAAATGTTGTATCTGGATGATTGTTCTCTAGATGAACACTATCTACACTCTCTTCAAAGCCTTGGAGCACTATCTTCTCTAAAAACTCTGTCATTACAAGAACTTAATGGCATTGTACCTTCTGGAGGTAAATTAACAAATTTCAACTCCACTATTACTTATCATTAATCATTTTATTTCTCTCAATACTAGCTACAATTAGGTGTTTGTATAGATTTCCTCTTTTATGTTTTAGCAACCTACAAAACAAGTCTTGGAAAGACAATTAAATTCAAATTTAGAAATTAACTCAATTGAAATCTTTATTATTTTCATTAAAGAAAAGGTAACTTCATATATAGAGAGTGCTATTTTTAGGAGGAGAATAAATTAACAATGGTGTATTTTTATTTTTTTTGGGTTAGGCGTATAAAAATCCTTCTCTTCATTGAACAATACAATCTCTACACTTAACAAATATTTTTAGTTTTTTTAGCCATGATTAAAAAGTAATTAATTATTTCTAATCTTAATTCCTTCTACGTTAATATAATTTCTTGTTTAATTGATTTTGGCAGGCATACTTAATCCCAAGAACTTGGAATACTTGGATTTGAGTTCCAATACTCTCAACAACAACATCTTTCAAGCCATCGGAACAATGACCTCTCTTAAAACTTTATGGTTGTATAATTGCAATCTAAATGGCCATTTACCTACAGCTCAAGGTAAGGTTGATGACTCTTATTCTCTCTCTAGGTTATGTATTTTCCATTAGACACTCAAAGTTTTAATTTTCTCTAAATTATAATGTGATCAGGCCTATGTGACTTAAATCATCTCCAAGAGTTGTATATGTATGACAATGATCTCAGTGGTTTCTTGCCTCCATGTCTGGCAAATTTGACTTCCCTTCAACAACTAGATCTCTCTTTCAATCACTTGAAGATCCCTATGTCATTGAGCCCATTATACAACCTTTCAAAACTCAAGTATTTTGATGGATCAGGTAATGAAATATACGCAGAAGAAGATGATCACAATCTGAGCCCAAAGTTCCAGTTAGAGTCCCTCTATTTGAGCGGTATTGGACAAGGTATGGGAGCATTTCCCAAGTTCCTTTACAATCAGTTCAACCTACAATCTTTGGATCTTGCAAACATCCAAATAAAGGAAGAGTTTCCAAATTGGTTGATTGAGAACAACACATACCTACAATATCTTCATTTAGACCATTGTTCTCTTTCGGGTCCATTCTTGTTGCCAAAGAATTCTCATGTTCATTTGTCATTCCTAAGTATATCCATGAATCACTTACAAGGCCAAATCCCTTCAGAAATTGGAGATCGTTTACCAAGGTTAAAATTTTTATTTATATCTGACAATGGTTTCAATGGAAGCATTCCTTTCTCCTTGGGTAACATTAGCTCACTACATGTGTTAGACCTGTCCAACAACAGTTTCTCTGGTCATTTACCACCTAGATTCGACACTTTTTCAAATTTGAGATATGTTTATTTGTCTAGAAATAAGTTGCAAGGACCGATCGCAATGACATTTTATAACTCATATGAGATATTCATGTTAGATCTTTCCTATAATAATTTAACTGGTAGAATTCCAGAATGGATTGACAGGCTATCTAACTTGAGATTTCTACTCTTGAGTTATAACAATCTTGAAGGTGAAATTCCAATTCAATTATCTAGGTTGGATCAATAAACCTTGATTGATCTTTCTCACAATCACCTTTCTGGTAACATCCTCTCTTGGATGATATCTACTCATAATCTCCTAGTAGAAAACACTTACTATGATTCTCTATCCTTTTCACAACAATCCTTCGAGTTTACAACGAAGAATGTATCCCTTTCTTATAAAGGCAGCATTGTTCGATACTTTAAAGGAATTGATTTCTCATGCAACAATTTCACTGGAGAGATTCCTCCTAAAATTGGAAACCTCGGCATGATCAAGGTCTTAAACCTTTCGCATAATAGGTTGAATGGACCAATTCCACCAACATTTTCAAACTTAAAGGAAATAGAGAGCTTGGGTCTTTCTTACAACAAATTGGATGGAGAAATCCCACCTCGACTTACTGAACTATTTTCTCTAGAAGTTTTTAATGTGGCTCACAACAATTTGTCTGGTAAGATTCCTGCAAGAGTTGCACAGTTTGCCACGTTTGATGAGAGCTGCTACAAGGACAATCCTTTTCTTTGTGGAGAACCGCTACCCAAAATATGTGGTGTGGCTATGCCACCATCACCAACGCCAACTTCAACGAACAATGAAGATAATGGTAGCTTTATTGATATGGAGGTTTTCTATGTGACCTTTTGGGTTGCATGCATCATGGTGCTGCTAGTGATAAGTGCAGTTCTATACATAAATTCATATTGGCGACGAGCTTGGTTTCATTTTATTGAGGTGAGCATCAACAATTGCTATTATTTTCTGGTGGACAATCTTCCCATTTTATCCAAGTTTGGGTTTTCATAGCCTTGATGGTACCAAGACTTGGTGCATCGTTGTGTATTCTAGTTTTAAGATTTAAACAAGTTTAAATGCATGATTAAGCAATGTTGTATTAATTTATACAGTTCCATTCGGTTTTGTGGGTTTTTATACAGCGAGGGCTTTTTCAATTCCATGAGTTTTTACCTCCCTTGTATATTATATTATTACTTGATTTTTACCGATGATCAATTCAAATTTACAACACAAATATCCAAAAATATTTAATATAAAAGGGAATACATTACAACACAAATATCAATTCAAATTTATTTCACTGATTGTATATAAGCTTGTGAGCACGTGGAGAATTCTCAGCAATTGGAGAGTTAAGAAGATCCACACCTTGACTTCTCACACGCATCAAGAAAACCTTTCAACTCAACAAAAAGTACTTTAGATGCCAGTAACTGTCCCAGAAGGGTCTACGTAACAGCAATTACATATGATATCTGGAAATAAAATATCCAGCGAGGCATTAAGCATGTTGTAAAATTTAGCCGATCCTCCCAGTTTGGTCAATCGGTGTACCAACTTGCTCTCCGCATAATGCTTAATTTTTAGATGTTCCCAGGCTCAAGGAGGTTGAAGACCACAACTGTACAAAACAAAATTATTCATTTAGCATGGAACCCAATCTCCCGAGAATGATCCAACAACAATGCTAAATGGCTAAAATATGGCAATTTTATGTTAACAAACTGCAAGAAAAAGAACTGATTTGTTTGTAACAGAAAAGGTGCAGCAAAATTTACCGATCTAATTACCCTGTGATAATGGCATTCCAGGTGATAACATCCTTGTTTGGCATTGAATCAAAGACCCTCCTCGCAGATATCAAATCCCCACACTTACCATAGATGCCAATCAAAGCAGACCCCACAAACGAATTTACCTCCATCTTCTTCTCCAAAACAAGCCCCTCCACCCATCTCCCCAAACCCAAATCCCCACACGCCCCAAGAACACTCACCAACGTCATCTCCGAAGATATTTCCATAAACAACCCAATTGCCTCTTTAGCAAAACCCATCGTAGAATACCCCGAAATCATCGAATTCCACGACACCAAGTCTCTCTCACCCATTTCATCAAACATCTTCCGTGCAAAACCCGTTTCACCACACCTTGCGTACATTGTAAATCAAAGAATGATTCACATACTCATCACCATCCAAACCAGCCTTGGACACCAGACAATGACCAATCTTTCCATGAACCAAACCCCAAACATTCCCTGACGCTATAAACAAAAAAAGGGTATGTAAAATTATTTGCTTTTAGGCCTAAAGACTTCAACTTGTAATCCAATTCAATTCAAAAATCATACTTTTTCCATGTGGTTGTTAACCCACGAAGCATGACATTGAAGGCATAAATATTGGGTTTGGTGAGTTGATTAAAAACAATGGATGCATAGGCCAAGTCTTTGAGGTCAATGATTTTGGAAAGAAGGAAATGGGGCTTTGGTATTGAGCATATAAGCATTTGTGTTTGGGTTTGTTTTAATAGGTTTTTGGATTTGCATGGTTTATCAGAGACAAGCTTTTCAGTCAGGGTTTGATGTTCTTTTTAGGTTTGGAAGTTGAGGTTTGAAGGAGGGAGATGGTAGGGGGGGTAGAAAAGAGGTAGGTCTTGTCTTGAGCATTGTTTTTTGGAACTCGACTCTGCTTACGCTTCCAAAACATATAACTAAGGCAACGTTTGTTACTGTCTCTGGACACAACAGGCATAGCATAGATAGTTACCCATCATTTTCTAAAAAAATCGACTGGAATGACCCAAAAAATAAAAATCACATCGTTTTGATTTTAAAAAAAGGTTTTTTCTTGCAACACCAATTTGATTTCTTGCATGATCTCGTGTAGTCACCAATCAACATTTGACAGATTATATGCCCGGGAGAAGAAACTCTACCAAGAAGTCAGGGTACATCTCAATTCTTCTGCATAACTTTTTGAATGATGCATTCTGAGCGTCCCTAGTTTTCAAGGCAATGATTATAGCATAGAATTTCAATGTATTTATTTTTTCTGCTGGAATGGGGTTTATCTATGCACAGCAGCTAAGAGACGATCCACACAGGATCCCAATCAATTCAAAGAGATTTGGAGCAGTGTTGTAAGTTGAATGAGGCAGAAGTATGGAAATGGTGGAGGTTGATGAAGTAGAAGATGTAATGACTACAGAGAAAAAGGCTGAAATTGCCATAAAGGTACTTTGTGCAGGAATGTCAGCTGCACTGAGCTCGCATATCTTTTTTCATCTATTTTGTTATAGCATCGCTGAGTCATCATATTTTGTCCCAATATTGTAAATTGAACCGGTTGAAATCAATAAACAAATGCTTCTCAGTTACGTTAGTTTCTTATAGCTATTTTGAATCCAAAAAACGAGCTGAATATCACAGGAAACGGTAAACAAAGAACCAGAAACAGGAAGAAGAAATTGAAAGTAAATCAATGAGAATGAATGAGCGCTCACAGGGTGATTTTTTATCTTGCATCGATGATTCCTAATGGCATGGAACACATAAAAGGATAAGAGTTGAAAATATATGACAAGTGAAGCAACAAACTCAAATGCTTTGTGCCAAGACAGAATAACAATAGCAGATCACGTGAAAATCAAATAAGTAGAAACCATGTTAACAGAAAATGGTTTCAAGAGAGTTTTTAAATGGAAAAAAATAAGATTGATGGTAATGTTCTTGAAATAAATTAGAGGGACTTGATTGCTAGACATTTACAGCAAGGCCACATGTAATAACCATAGCGATGCTTGTCTTCAGGGCATTCAACTGCAGAAAGTGAATGATAATAATGTAATTGTTTTTGCACCATCATCCCAGGTCATGTTCTCAGCCGTAAATAATTGTTCTGGCCATACAAATCTATCCATAAATTAAAAGAAAAAAATTGAAAATTAACAGAAAATGAAGCAATATATAAAGGGTAAAATCATCCCACAAATCCATATGCTTTCTAACACTAGTGTATGTCCACAAATCCATAATAAAATAATTTACCAACAAGTGCCACTCCATCTTTAAACACACGACAGTGCAGAGAAAGCTCTTTCCTTACCCATTGGAGGCCAGCAGCTTCTTTCTGTGCAGAGACAAAAAAAGTTGGGATCAGTTTATCTTTTGCACCCTATAGAAAGGAAAAACATAAAAATATAAAATCTCTAGAACTAATAGCCGAACATTAAATAATGATATTAAAAAAAAAAAAAAAAAATTCAAGGCAACCCATGTTAAATTGATTAACTGGTGACCCACGATAATCCTAAAGGAAGGAAAAAAAAGACTTAACAAAGATTAAAAAAATAAAATAAAATATTGAGGGACTAATTGAAAGAAAAATAAATAAATATTGAGAAACAGAATCTCTTTCCTTTCTTCTGATGACTACCAACACCTTAACACAAACGAATCTCATAGCACATTGATTAGCATCAATGTTGCAGCTCAAACTCCATTAGAACTTACCGTATTCTTTTCTGGTAAAAGATCTTCACATAGGAGCAACGCTTTTGACGGGTAAAGCTAAGGATGTTGTCTATGAGTGGCTGACATCTTCACCTCTATTTGCCTTTTTCATTGTCAAAACCACGTCTTCGAATGGCATCATAGATTAGGATACCCTGCCTTTCCTATTTTAAAGCATGTCATTTCTACAAACAAACTCGATTTATCTTCTTCCAACATTTTAATTTTTTCTTATAATGCATGTCATTGCAATAAGAGTCACAAACTTTCATTTTTCAATTCTACTATTACTTCTAATCGACCTCTTCAAATAATTTTTTCAAATGTATGGACTTCACCAATTATTTCTTATGATGGCTTTAAGTATTATGTAATTTTTGTTAATCACTTTACTAAGTATATTTGATTTTATCTTCTAAAACAAAAATCACAAGTAAAAGATATATTCATTGGATTCCAAGCTATTAAAAAAAAAAACACTTCTATCAGAGCATCAATACATTGTAGTTTGATAATTGTGATGAATATGTTGTAATTGTTAATTTTCTTGCTCTTCATGGTATATCTCATCTCATTATTCCACCTCACACACCATAACATAATAGCTTTTCAGAACGGTGTCATTTCCACATTGTTAAAACCAGTCTCACCCTTCTCTCTCATGCTTCCATTCCTTTAAGTCAGGGGTCTAATGCCTTTACTACAAGTGTCTACTTAAGCAATCAAATACCAACTCAGACATTAAATCTCTTCTCCCCTCACGAAAATATTTTTGGCACTCCTAATTACTCAAAACTCAAGGTTTTTGGTTGTCAATATTATCATTGGCTTCGCCCCTAGCTATAGTTGTCATAAACTAGACTCTCGTTCCTAGTCATGTGTTTTTCTCGGATATTCTCAAACTTAAAGTGCCTATCTTTGCTATGATCCATCAACATTAAAGATTTTTGTTTATAGGCATGTCAGGTTTGTTGAAACAGTCTTTCCTTTTAAATCCTCTCTTACACAAGCTCTATTACCCGAATCACACACTACAGCCCCTGTACCTGACACTTCTCATCTTAACACAGCCAATACCCAAAACCAAACACATCGACTGCCACAAATCCCCTGCCAACTGCTGCCCAACCGAATCATCCCATGCAAACAAGGGCCAAAAATAACATTCGCAAACCTCTTCAAAAACTAAATCTTCACACCCAATTATCCAAACCTCTTGATCTTGAACCCATCACATCAGCCCAAGCTCTCAAAGATCCAAAATGGCGTGAGGCCATGTCTGAAGAATATAATGCTCTTGTTTGAAATGGAACATGGGAACTGCCACCTTCCAATCCCAGTCAAAATGGTGTGGGTTGTAAATGGATTTTCCACACTAAACAATATTCTGATGGCTATATTGACAGGCACAAGTCTTGTAATAAACTTAAGATAGGGAGATTTACGGTTCTTCCACCAACAAATTGAAGTGTTCGTTCATATGTAGTATCAATAGATGCCCTGTTCATTAATCAGAAAGATGCCGTATTTGGAACCATATTAGAAGCAAATTTTATGTACAATCATCAAGGTCGAATCCATGGAAAATCTCCATACCTTCTTGAGACTAAAATTGTTGGCAGGAGTTATGGGTCATTTGTAACTCACTCCCGTTCTATGGGTCTGTTACACATCATGCGTTGCCAAGTTTTGGAGAACTTTCAAATCCATTTGATTTCATTCTTGTTATAATTTATTTTATGATATAAATGAATCTCATAAGTGGAAGAACAACCCGTTCTATGGGTTATAACCACTAGTGATGTTGATGTGATTCCTTTATTTTATCTAGAAACCACTTGCTTAGATTTTGGTAAATTCTTAGTTTGCTCCTTCAAATTTCTCAGTTTCGTCTTGAAATTTTAGTTTCTAACAATCGCCTTCTATAATCTTCATTGTTAAAATCAATTTTTTTCTAATATAAAATAAAATTAAACGATAATAACCTGAGTTGTTTATGGAATTTTTTCTGGAAAAAACTCCCTTAAAGCCCTTCTATAATCTTCTCTAAAATATCTGTCTTTGCCATAACTCAGGAAATCTGTATCTTCTTAAGTGAATTAACAAGTTTCAACTCAACTCTGTATTTCTCTAGATTTATCCGTGACTGTGCCCATAAATAATTCCTCTTTTTCTTTGGGCCTTGGTATTCTCACAACCATTAAGATGGTTCTATACCAAATAAATAGATACAAATTTGGGAAATACTTTGGTTTTATTTATTTTCTGTTATTCTCTGAAAATATCTTCGTTCCTTGATAGAATTTTCTTGGAAATGATGAGCTACCAGTCCTTTTTGACTTTTGCTGGCATACCAAATAAATAAAGAATTCCTCTTGATAGAATTTTCTTGGAAATGATGAGAATATTTTAGAATTTTCTGGGTTGACGCCAGCCGTCAACGACTATCTTCCATTCCCTTGGCATCGTGTTCCATGCCTATGCAAAATATTAAAGGCTCCAATGCCTCTAGGAATAAGATTATTTTTTTATTTTTCCCCGAATACATGTGTCATATATTGAAACAATTAATTTAATCACACAAAAAAAAAATAGATCCAACTAGCATGCCATTCCACAATCAATTTTTATTTATTTATTATGATTTAGTGTTATGTTAATCAGGATATAAAATACAAAAATAGTGGGAACATAAAAAACATGTTTTTATGTTTGAATATATACTATGTACCAAAGGAATAATTAATATCGTAAGAATAAATTTAGTTGTATTGTATACTAAAGTTTAAATAGGTGACTTTATAATCACCAAGCGGGAAAATTGAAAAAATAATTAAAGTGATTTTATTAACATTATTGTAAATAAAATTGAATGGGATAAAAGTAATTAACCCAAAAGTTGACCCAAGTCAAAGTCTTTTTGTGGAAAAACATGAATAAAAGGTTAATGGATATAGAGCCCTCCCTACTATTTTTACAAGAAACCAGTAAATAAAAATAACACAAAAACAAAAACTAGGAAGGTGATGATAAAACACACTCATTACTCTAGCTAGTAGTGTTTCTAAACTCAGTCCGGTGATTGACCTAGCTCAAGGTCCAGGTTTTGGGTTTTGACCAGGTCACTCGGATTACTTCTGATTTTTTTTATAAATAAAAACGTTATTTTTAAAATAAAAAATTAACGGATTGTAACCGGATTTTTGACCGGGTTAGCCGAGTTTAAAACTTTCTTTATTTTTTTATAAATCTGACCTGGTTCCAGCCTTGGGTCCTGGGTTCTGGGTCAATCTGTCAGATCGGGTCAAGTTTTAAAACTATACTCGCAAAGCTATCATCAAGAATATTAAAAATCAGCTGCCATTTCTAACTACCAACCAAGAATCAAGAAAATAGTCTCTAATAATAAGATTAAAAGTAAATGTGTTATTTATAGAAATAATTAAAACCAGCTCTAATGCCTCTCTAATAATAAGGTTTTTTTATTTTTCCTAAAATAAATGTGTTTTTTATCGAAATAATTAATTTAACAAAAAAAACTAGATTAAAAAGGGAGCAATTTTTATTATGATATTATGATTTGGAGCTCTGTTAATTAGGCAACATTTGAGTATTATCGTGATACAAAATACAAAAATAGTAAGGACAAAAAAGATATGTTTATATGTATTTTTTATTTTCAAAGTATATAATTTTATAAACAGTTTCTCTGTATTTTTAATTAGATATGGTTTTTATTTTTTGAAAATACAAATAGAGGAAGAACAACCGTGCTGAGGATGTAGAAAGCAGTTTCTCTATGTTCTTAATCAAAGGTATAAACAACCGTGCTGAGGATGTAGAAAGCAGTTTCTCTATGTTCTAAATTAAAATATAAAAAGCAGTTTCTCATTATGGCTGTGGGAAATTGCTGCTCAAGTTCTAACTTTTAGGCTTTTATCAGTCAAGCATGACTGATAAAATTGCCCGTCATGGGGGCCCGTGGAAAATTGCCTGCCTCTCAGCTTTTTAATTGAAACCACTACTGATGTTGACGTGATTCCTTTATTTTACCTGTTAAACGACTTTATAGGTCAGATTTTGGTAAATTCTTAGTTTGCTACTTTGTATTTCTCAATTTCATAATGGTATATTTATAAAAAATAATTTTTTACGACCCTCCTTTTCAATTCAAATCTTGGAGGATAATAGTATACCCACTTTGTGACAATAATAATGTATAGACAAAGTGAATAAAATAGAAGAAACATGTTTTTCCCACTCTCCAACCCGCTAATTAAGCGGAAGAGTGGAAGCGTCTCTATTTCTTGAAAGGCTCATATTTCACGATTTTATTTTTTATTTTTTTTGGTGAAAGACAAATTTAACTTGATTTTTATGAAAATATATTTTTTTTTGTCCGAAAAAACATTCTAAAAGTTGTGAAAAATTTAAAAGTATTTTTTTATTAGATGATTATATCAATTTTGATTCTTAAATTTTTGATTACTAATATTTTTTTTAATAGAAAAAAAATTAAATGTTAAAAATATAACATGATCTAATTGACATATCCAAATACAACATGTAGGATGGTTAAAAATATAGTTTGATTTAAAAAAATAAACGAAGATAATATCTTTAAAAAAAAATATTGAGACTGAAACATATTAAATTGATTCTAATAATTCGAGTAAACCTATCAAATCTGAGATCTGAACCATCAGACTAAGATAACTCTATAGAAAATAAATCGAATTAAATTATAAGCTTAATTTCTAACCAATTCAATATTAAAAATAAGATTGAAATAAAAAATCAATAAAATAAACATAAAACAAATAACTCAAAGTCTTTTTTTAAGAACTTATAATTCTTAATTAACCGGAACTTATAATCCTTCTTCAAACGTTGACGCGGAGTCAAAGTCTTTTTTTAAGAAAAAAAACATGAATAAAATGTTAATGCTATGAGCTCACTTTCCAGTTTCCATGATAATGATGAATATAAAGACCTGCAACTGTTTTATTTTTTATTTAATTGAAATTACGTGTGGAAAATCATGCCTTTTGAACTTGATGGAAATTACATGTGAAAAATCATGCCTTTCGAGATAATTTAAACTACGGTAGTTATTATATTATTATATAAAAAGGAGAGGATCGCTTAATTATTCTTTTGTCAATCAAAAACAGTTCACTTCCACAAATATTTATTAGCATGCTACTCATTTATTATTATTAATTATAAAACATGATCAATCAATCTTATTTACAGGATTTAAGGAATTGATCATGAACTATGATGACTCACGTGAAGTGATTTGTTTGAAATTGGTTTGAGGATTGAAAATCTATAGGAATTAATTAATTAATAACTTGACTTCAATTTAAAAGGATTAATGTACATCATAAAATCTCAACTAATATATAATTACGTCCCTCTTTTTCAATTCATATCTTGAAAGATAACAGAAGAAATATGCCCACTTTGTGACAATAATAATTTCAGGGAAGACTATATTCAAAGTAAAGAAAATAGAACAAACGCGTTTTTCCCACTCACACGCGCGCGACATTTTTCATAAGAATTAATGTAATGATCATCAAACAGTTTTTTTTTTCCTAGTCCCTTTTCTTTTAATCTTATTTTTTTTTAATTAAAATTAAATTATCAAAAATAAATTGAGGAACAAATTAAAAAACATAAATTTTTAAACAGTTTATCTATAATAATATATAAAAGAATGAATAGTAAAATCTTGACGAGAAAAAAAAAATCAACGTAAGGAACACTTACGGTGTGTTGGGAAGTATAGTAATATATGGTTGGTTTTTTAAAGTATTTTTTATTTGAAAATATATTAAAATAATATATATTTTTATTTTTTTAAAATTATTTTAAACATCAACATATTAAAATAATCTGAAAATACTAAAAAAAATAATTTAAAATAAAAAATAATAATTTATTTTTAAAATATTTTTCAAATATAAAACAAACATGTCAATATCAAAATGAAAACAAATGTAATGAAGAGGACACTGCCGTTAAAGATATTCAGATTAAGAGTATTATAAAAAGAAACAAAAAGATTATATATATTAAAGATAAATGTTAAATGAATCAATTCAATATTGTGAATTATTTATTAAAATAAAATAAAAAAGTTGTTTTCAAAATATTTTTTTTTAAAAAGCATAGTTTCAAATTTATTCTCAGACAACTTTTAGTTTGTTAAAACCAAATAAAAGAAAAATAGTGTTCATAGGAGAGCTATATTAAAAAGTTTGTCATTTAACTTTTTAATTTGTAAAATTTGTTCCTCATTATTTTAATAAACTTGAAAAAAATAAAATATTAATAAGTTATTTTCTAGTTCATTTTCCGTGACATAACCAAACACTAGAAAATATTTTCCAACTTATTAATGGATGAAGAGGACATTGCCGTCCTGTGCCATCTTGCTTCTTCTTGTTTTTGTATGAGATGGGCCCGTTGGATGGTGCCATCATGAATTTTTTTAAAATTAAAAATTATTTAAAAAAAAAAAACACAGTTTCAAATTTATTCTTATTTTCAAATTTGTTAAAACTAGAAAAAAAAAGTAGTGGGAAAATTATATTAAAAAGTTTGTGTTTAGTAGGAAAGATTCATATTGAACCTTGTTAAAATTAAAATGGATTCATATTGTGAATTAAGTACTAAAACTAGCTTAAGAAAGTCATGAATTATATATATATATATATATATAATAAAGACCAATCTGATTATTAGATTAAATTAAAATTTTACGAGAAATCTCCTAATATTTATTTATATCATATATTAAAATTTTAAAGCAATCAAAGTTTAGAAAGACTTTGAAAGATTGCGATCATATTTTTATAATTTTATTCAAATTTATAATTAATGTTTTTTTCCAACGCTTTCTACTTGCTAGATAATCGTTTCCAAGAGGTGGGCCCGTGAAAAAAATGATCTTATACTCAAGCCATGGAAAAATGGAAAAACAATTTTAAAATAATTTTAAAATTAACAAGATGTACAACAAAAGATAATTATATCTGAGAGAAGTGGATCCGCAATAGCAACGTTACCATCAGCCTTGACAGCAAGCAATATGAGAGCAATGCCATGAGAATTTTTTTATTAGACTTCCTTGTAAGGATTTGTAGACACAAATTTTATTAAAATTTATGACTGGATTCAATTTATAATAACAATCCTCTAATTTTTTTAAAGTTTTTATTGACTAATTTTTTGGGTGTTCAAGTTAGTATTAAGATACTTGAAAACTACGGATAAAAAAAAAGCAATAAAAGGAAGGAAACGAGCAATAACTGAGTTCACAAATTTTATTAATTATCCCTAAAGCAATCAGAGCTGTAACATATTAAATGGCTCAACAAATTTATCAAGCAGAAAAAATATATAGCATCCATTGCATCGTCAATATTTACAGGAAATTAAAAAAAAAAGCAGAAAATTCCAGATTTTAGAGGGGAAATTCAAAAAGTAAAATCCTAGAAAACTAACCGTCCGGATAACAGTTGGAAATATGGTATGAGTTATGATATAAAATATTTTTTTATATTTTTAAACATTATTTTTAATATTAATATATTAAAATCATATAAAAAATTAATTTTAAATTAAAAAATTCAATTTTTTTTAAAATATAGTTTGAATCCTCATTTCATACACAACCGAAGTCTATGTACTGACACTACTTTCTTAGATTCATTGTGCGTGTCAAGAGAATATAGAGAGAGGGAGGGACCCCCTGCTTTCAAGTTGTCTACAGGCTCAGATGGATTTGGACACACAAGATCAGAAGGTAGGGTCATGTTCTTCGCCTTTGCATGACTAAATTTGACAGCAGTGGTTCGTGGAAAATGCTGACAGCTGCAATCAATCAATTAATACAGTGAGGGAGGGACCCTCTGCTTTCAAGTTGAATGCATCTCCCCATTCCAAAACACACTTCATTTCATCCCTACTTCACAACTTTCAGACCATTCTTATCTTTCTTTTCCTCAATCATTCTTCTTTGATTTCCCAAAGAATACAAGAGAATATGGCAGCAGAGCTTTTTCTTACGTTTTCCATGGAGGCGACTTTGACAAGGGTCAGTTCCATAGCTGCCGAAGGGATCAGACGTGCCTGGGGATTGGAGGGACAGCTGCAAAAGCTCGAAGAGTCTTTGACCATGATCAAAGCTGTGCTCAAAGATGCAGCCAGAAGGCCAGTAACAGACGATTCTGCGAAGCTTTGGCTGGAGAAGCTACAAGATGTAGCTTACGATGCTGAAGACGTTCTAGACGAGTTTGCTTATGAGATTCTCCGAAAAGACCAAAAGAAGGGAAAGGTACGTGACTGCTTTTCACTGCACAACCCCGTTGCATTCCGTCTGAATATGGGTCAAAAAGTTAAGGAGATCAATGGATCGCTGGATGAGATTCAGAGACTTGCAACTCGCTTTGGGCTGGGAATTGCGTCTCAACATGTAGAGAGTGCTCCTGAAGTTATCCGGGATATCGACCGAGAGACAGATTCCTTGCTTGAAAGCTCAGAAGTTATAGTAGGAAGGGAGGATGATGTCTCTAAAGTTATGAAATTGCTGATTGGCTCGATCGGTCAACAAGATCTGTCTGTTGTCCCTATTGTGGGGATGGCAGGTCTTGGAAAGACTACCATAGCAAAGAAAATATGTCAATTAGCGAGGGAGAAAAAACAGTTTGATGTGACTCTATGGGTTTGTGTCTCTAATGATTTCAGTAAAAAGAGGATATTAGGAGAGATGTTGCAAAAGATTGATAAATCTACTGGTGGGTTGAGCAATCTAGATGCAATTCTTGAAAAACTTCAGAAAGAGCTGGAAAAGAAAACACTTCTTCTTGTTCTTGATGATGTGTGGAATGAAGACTATGATAAGTGGGCTGGTTTGAAGGAGGGATTGTTAAAAATTAACAGCATGAATGGGAATGCTGTTGTTGTTACAACCCGCAGTAAGAAAGTAGCAGACCTGATGGAGACTTCTCCTGGGATTCAGCACGAGCCAGGGAGACTATCAGCTGATCAATGTTGGTCCGTTATCAAGCAAAAGGTGAGCAGGGGTGGACGAGAAACAATACCTTCAGACTTGGAGTCTATTGGAAAACAGATTGCAAAGAAATGTGGAGGGATTCCATTACTTGCTAAAGTTTTGGGAGGAACACTGCGCCAAAAGGAGACGCAGGAATGGAAGTCAATTCTAAACAGTAGAATTTGGGATTCTCCGGATGGAGATAAAGCTTTGCGCGTATTGAGATTAAGTTTTGATTACCTGTCATCGCCAACACTGAAAAAATGTTTTGCATATTGTTCCATTTTCCCTAAAGATTTTGAAATTAAAAGGGAAGACCTGGTTCAACTTTGGATGGCTGAAGGTTTTCTCAGGCCATCAAATGGGAGGATGGAAGACGAAGGCAACAAGTGTTTCAATGACTTGCTTGCAAATTCCTTTTTCCAAGATGTTGAAAGGAATGGGTATGAGATCATAACAAGTTGCAAGATGCATGATCTTGTTCATGATCTTGCATTGCAGGTCTCAAAATCAGAAGTGTTAAATCTGGAGGCGGATTTGGCTGTTGATGGCGCATCTCATATTCGTCATCTAAATCTCATATCTCGTGGGGATGTTGAGGCAGCATTTCCAGCGATTGAAGCTAGAAAATTGCGAACTGTTTTCTCAATGGTTGATGTATTCAATGGGTCTTGGAAATTCAAAAGCTTGAGAACTCTCAAATTTCGAAAGTTTTATATCAAAAAGTTACCAGATTCAATTTGCAATCTGAGATATTTGAGATATCTTGATGTCTCACATACTAGTATCAGAGCATTGCCAAAATCCATCACCAAGCTCTACCATTTGGAAACATTAAGATTCATTAATTGTTACTCAATGCAAAAGCTTCCCAAGAAAATGAGGAATTTAGTCAGCTTGAGACATCTTCATTTTGATGATCCAAAGCTAGTGCCAGCTGAGGTGAGACTCTTAACACGCCTTCAAACTCTGCCTTTATTTGTTGCGGGTCCAAATCATATGGCTGAAGAGCTGGGATGTTTGAAAGAACTAAGAGGAGCATTGAAGATATGCAAGCTTGAGCAAGTGAGAGACAGAGAAGAAGCTGAGAAGGCAGAACTGAGTGGAAAAAGAATGAACAAATTGGTGTTTGAATGGAGTGATGATGAAGGTAACAGCAGTGTCAATAGCGAGGATGTGCTGGAAGGCCTGCAGCCTCACCCAGACATAAGAAGCTTGGAAATTAAGGGTTACAGGGGTGAAAATTTCTCATCATGGATGTCTACAATCCTACTCAATAATCTGAGGGTGCTGAGATTGAATGGCTGCAGCAAGTTGAGGCAACTCCCAACACTAGGATGTCTTCCTCGCCTTAAGATTCTAGAGATACGTGGAATGCCTAATGTGAAATGTATAGGCAATGAGTTCTATAGCAGCAATGACAGTGCAGCAGTACTGTTTCCAGCACTAAAAGAACTCACTTTGAACGGTATGGATGGTCTTGAAGAATGGATGGCACCAGGTGGAGAAGTTGTTGCAGTATTTCCTTTTCTTGAAAAATTGAGCATTAATAAGTGTGGCGATTTGAGGCAACTCCCAACACTTGGATGTCTTCCTCGCCTTAAGATTCTAGAGATATGTGGAATGCCTAATGTGAAATGTATAGGCAATGAGTTCTATAGCAGCAGTGGCAGTGTAGCAGTACTGTTTCCAGCACTAAAAAAACTCACTTTGAAGGGTATGGATGGTCTTGAAGAATGGATGGCACCAGGTGGAGAAGGTGATCAAGTATTTCCTAGTCTTGAAAAGTTGAGCATTGAGGGGTGTGGAAAGTTGGAAAGCATTCCGAGATGTCGTCTTTCATCTCTTGTAGAATTTGAAATTTTGGGATGTGATGAGCTAAGATATTTTTCTGGTGAGTTTGATGGCTTCACGTCTCTTCAGTTGTTGAACATAGAGGGTTGTCCAAAGCTGGCATCCATTCCAAGCGTACAACACTGCACAGCTCTGGTGCAATTGCGGATAGTTGAGTGCCGTGAGTTGATCTCAATTCCTGGTGATTTTCGAGAATTGAAATATTCTTTGAAGAAATTGGATATTAATGGGTGTAAATTGAGAGCTCTTCCAAGCGGACTACAATGTTGCGCATATCTAGAGCAATTGTACATAATTGATTGGAGTGAGCTTATCCATATCGGTGATTTACAAGAATTGTCTTCGCTTCGAAGTTTAACCATTATATCATGTGATAAGCTCATCAGTATTGATTGGCATGGTTTACAACAATTGCCTTCTCTTGTTCAATTAGGAATCTTTGGGTGTCCCAGTTTGAGTGATTTCTCAGAGGATGATTTGTTAAATTCTATGTTTGGTTAATTTCTTCGGGTTTACTACTGTGAGGGTCCTGTCGGCTAAGATCTTCTACAACAGTTAGTCACTTTCAAAGTTCAGCTTAAGGCTTGGAGTATCTGCTTTGTGTAATTTTCCCTGCCTTAATTTCCTTGGGCTAGCTGTGTATGATGATTTGTCATCAATAAATTTTTGGTTGTTTTGAATTATTAGCTTGTTTTTTTATTTTATTCAACTTATCTTATTTAAAATAATTACGTGACCATTTAAATAATTATGTTTAACATATAAATTCGTCCTTCTAAACAAACTGAAAAACTGAAGTTGGGAGGAGATCAAAGTAGCAATTATGCTACTTGTTTCGAATAATACAACAGTCATCAAGAATTTCAAACTTACTGCAATGTTTCAAGAACATCTACCCTTTTTTTATATCTGCGGCTAAAAATTTAGTGATAAATTTACGAAAAATGTGCAAGAAGTTGTTCTAAATACATACAATGCTGACAGAGGCGAATGTGGAATTTTCTCAGCCGTGGCATGACAAATTGACACCAGCCATCAATCAATTAGTATAGGGAGGAAGGGACCCTCACGCAAATGTTCAATGCTCACTTCATTTCATATTTAAAATACTTCACAATTAATTTTGTAAAAAAATTAATTTGAACAAAAAAAATTAATTAATTTTTTAAAAAACATTTTTGAACATAAAAATAATTATTTTTTAAAGTATTTTTTATTTAAAAATATATAATAATAATAATAATATTTTAAAGCTACTTTTAAATCTGGCTTTCAGTGGGCAAATCTATATGGAACGTGACTTTCACTTCTTTGTTTGCTGTGGGGTACTATTATGTGTCGGTGACTTGATGCTACTTGCTTATCACTTTTTGTTTACTGTAGGAATGGGGAGATCCTATGAAGGAGGTGTTCTACTACTACATGAAGTCATATTCTCCTGTTGATAATGGAAGTATTCAGCTTTGAATCGGTTCCTCATGTTCATGATCAATAGCTTTGAATCGGTTCCTCCTGTCGGCATGGTATTTGGTATAGTTTAAAAGTTATACCAAATACCATGCCCACAGAGGCGAAAGTGGAATTTTATTAGCCATGTTCGTGGTGGCATGACAACTTGACAGTAGTGGTTCGTGGTGGCATGACAACTTGACAGTAGTGGTTCGTGGTGGCATGACAACTTGACAGTAGTGGTTCGTGGAAGATGCTGCCAACAGCCATCAATCAATTAGTACAGGGAGGAAGGGACCCTCATGCAACTATGCTCTAAAGTTGAATGTATCTCATCATTCTAAAACTCCATACTTCTCTCTCTTGTGCTCAAAATTTCTTCTTTGATTTCCAAAAAAAAAAACAAAAACACAGAAAATATGGCAGCAGAGCTTCTTCTTACGTTTACCATGGAGGAGACTTTGAAAAGCGTGAGTTACATAACTGCTGAAGGGATCGGACTTGCTTGGGGATTGGAGGGCCAGCTGCGAAAGCTCAACCAGTCCTTGACCAGGATCAAAGATGTGCTCCAAGTTGCAGCCAGAAGGCCAGTAACAGACGAGTCTGTGAAGCGTTGGCTGCAGAACCTACAGGATGTTGGTTATGATGCTGAAGATATTCTAGACGAGTTTAAGTTTTCTGATTAAAAAGCCTCGCTAGCTGTCCTCTATAACAAATATTGATCCAACCTTCCCTCTTGGTTTATATTCTGATATTAAGATGTTGACGGTACTGTTACTCATTCTGATGCTTTCCCTGCAAGGATGGCATCCTCTTGGTTGCTTGAAGGAAGAGAGGATCGCTCTGTTGCAGCTCAAAGATTCCCTTAACTATCCCGATGGCACCTCCCTTCCCTCCTGGAGAATAGCCCATGCCAGCTGTTGTTCTTGGGAACGTATTACCTGCAACCGCAGTACAGGTCGAGTCACCGAACTCCATCTTGACAGCGTGAGGAACCAGGAGCTGGGAGATTGGTACTTCAATGCCTCCTTGTTCCTTCCTTTCCAACAACTCAACACTCTCATCTTGATGGGTAATAGTATAGCTGGTTGGGTTGGGAAGAAAGGTTTGCTCTCTTAAGTATTACAAAATATTTATATTACTTTTATTTTCTTAGAATTAATCAAGTAAGGTGTTGTTTAATCAGTATCATTAATTTTAGTTCTCTACAGTAATTCATCATCGAAGAAATAGAAATCATATCTAGTAACAAGGTGTTGTTTAATTCCACAACATATATTATTAAATTGCCAATTTTATTATAATCATTACATAGGCATAGACCGTCACTTTAACAATTACTCCTTTTATTTTCACTTTCGTCACCTCAACCTTCACTGTAACAATTACATGCCTCTTAATCAATCATAATTAAATTACTACAATAATATCTTTTTTATTCTTTACCTAAAGTCTTTATTTATTTATTTTTTTACAGGTGGTTATGAGTTCCATAAATTGAGCAATTTGGAGTACCTTTACTTGGGAAAAAATCGTTTCAATAACAGTATTTTATCATTTGTGGAGGGGTTTCCATCTCTTAAATCACTATCTTTAAGTTATAATAGACTGGAGGGGTTAATAGACTTGAAAGGTTAGTTTTTTTATATACTATTATTTTTATAAATATTAAATTTAATTAACACAATTATCTGTTACATTTAATTTTAAAAAACACAATTAATGAGTTTATTTTTTATATATAAATATCAAGAATCTCTAAGCAGCTTGGAGGAATTGGGTCTAAGTGGCAACAATATTAACAAGTTGATAGCCTCAAGAGGTAATTAGCAACACATTCACATTACCTACCTGGCTGGTAGCATCATGAAGATAATATTAATTATTCTTGTTTCTTCCCTAACTAACTTGCAGGTCCAAGCAATTTGAGGAATCTATACCTAGACAATATCACAACCTATGGAAGTAGCTTCCAGTTACTGCAATCATTAGGAGCATTCCCAAACCTCACGACACTTGATCTAGGAAACAATGATTTTAGAGGAAGAAAATTAGGTAACGGTAAGTTATATATTTTAAATATAGTGATGTTAATATATTTGGGTTTAATTGAAAAAATCAATTTGCTACTTTTAAACAGAGTTTCAAAATTTAAGCTCCTTGAAAGAGTTGTATTTGGACTCTTGTTCTCTAGATGAACACTCCCTTCAAAGCTTTGGAACACTGCCTTCTTTAGAACAACTGTTGCAAAATCTCAATGGCACTATACCTTTTATAGGTAAATTAACAAATTTCAACTCCACTATTAATTATCATTGACTATTCAAATTTGGAATTTAACTCAATAGGAATTATTATAATTTCTTTTTATTTTTAAAAAATATGGCATTTTCTAAAAAGGTATAGTAAAATATGGCACCATTACTTCTAATCGACCTCTTCAAATAATTTTTTCAAATGTATGGACTTCATCAATTATTTCCTATGATGGCTTCAAGTATTATGTAATTTTTGTTAATCACTTTACTAAGTATGTTTGATTTTATCCTCTAAAACAAAAATCACAAGCAAAAGATATATTCATTAGATTCCAAGCCATTACGGAAAAACACTTCAAATCAGAGCATTAATACATTGTAGTTTGATAATGGTGATGAATATGTTGTAATTACTAATTTTCTTGCTCTTCATGGTATATCTCATCTCATTATTCCACCTCACACACCATAACATAATAGCTTTTCAGAACGGTGTCATTTCCACATTGTTAAAACCAGTCTCACCCTTCTCTCTCATGCTTCCATTCCTTTAAGTCAGGGGTCTAATGCCTTTACTACAAGTGTCTACTTAAGCAATCAAATACCAACTCAGACATTAAATCTCTTCTCCCCTCACGAAAATATTTTTGGCACTCCTAATTACTCAAAACTCAAGGTTTTTGGTTGTCAATATTATCATTGGCTTCGCCCCTAGCTATAGTTGTCATAAACTAGACTCTCGTTCCTAGTCATGTGTTTTTCTCGGATATTCTCAAACTTAAAGTGCCTATCTTTGCTATGATCCATCAACATTAAAGATTTTTGTTTATAGGCATGTCAGGTTTGTTGAAACAGTCTTTCCTTTTAAATCCTCTCTTACACAAGCTCTATTACCAAAATCAACCTCACTTTCTACTTGGATACCTCCAATAACTAAACTCAACACTGTCACCTCCGCACTCATACCACCATCTGAAGTTCTTCCTCAATAGCAACTCCAATGTGAAGCTCCAACACAATCACACTATACCTGACACTTCTCATCTTAACACAGCCAATACCCAAAACCAAACACATCAAATTATTTTTTTGGAGAAAACTCTCTTTAAGCCCTTGAGCACCACCTTCTCTAAAATATCTGTCTTTGCCATAACTCAGGGACTCTATATCTTCTTAAGGTGAATTAACAAGTTTCAACTCAACTCTGTATTTTCTCTAAATATCGACTGTGCCCCATAAAGAATTCCTCTTTTTCTCTGGCCTGCAACCTATCTAACAATTTGTCCATCAAGTTTTTGATCAACCATTAAGATGGTTCTATAGAGACAAATTTGGAAAATGCTTTGGTTTAATTTATTCTCCGTTATTCTCCGAAAAGATCTTCGTTTCTTGATAGAATTTTCTTAAAAATGATGAGAATATTTTAGAATTTTCTGAGTTGATGCCAGCAGTCAACAACTATCTTACATTCCCTTGGCATCGTGTTCCATGCCTTGGCAAATTATTAAAGGCTCCAATGCCTTTTTGGCAGTAAGATTTGTCGCACCCGACATCGCGGCGGCCTTAAAAATTTATTAAATCTTTGGAAAGAACGGATTTCTGGCATCTTGTTCTTTGATGGGGAATGGTCTTGTTTAAGGAGTCGTCACCTTGTATTATGGTCACTAGGAACCCTAACTAGTTAACAGAGATTCTAGGTTCGGAACTGGTTACGTAGAAGGGAAGATATTATTACCCCTTAAACGTCCTGCCTGAGGCAGACTGCATTGCTGGTTTTGTCTTAAATTGCTAAACGTTTATTAGTTTACGCTATGATGATTTGCTTATAATATTCCTGACTCTGGCGTCAGTGAATATTCAACTACGGATATTTCCAACTCTGGCATTGATAAATATTACGCAGTTATAAAAACAAAATAAATTTTAAATCCGTATTTTTTTATTCCTGACTCTGGCATCAGTGAATAAAAAAATAAAAATAAATTTATTTTTACGCATACACACACATTTTTTTATGTAGCTAATTTAAAACAAAATAAATTTTAATCAGTATTTTTTATTCCTGACTCTGGCGTCAGTGAATAAACCAATAAATCTATATTTTTTTATTTTTTGCATACACATATTTTTTATTTTTTTCTATCTTTTTTATTTTTATTTTTATTTTTATTTTTCTATTTTTTTGGGGGCTGGGCCCAGCTGGCATGTATTTTTTTGGGCTAGGCTAAGCCCAGCCAGCCCGGCTGGGCTGAGCAGCACGCGTGCGTTAGCGCACGGGTGCTGCTGCACTGTGCAAGTGAATTAAAATTCACTTGCACAGTGTATAAGGCATTTGAAATAATGCAGAAGAAGAAGCCGCTTACCTGGTCTGCTGGAATCGATGGAGACGATGGCGAAGCTCTGGCTGGCCGGCACTGCCTCCTTTTTCTGCTTTCCTTTGCTTTCTCTCTAGTTTTCCTATTCTGCTTGAATCCGGGGACAAAGACAAAGCGGGGTTTTTGCTTTCTGTTTTTTATGCCTTCAACCCTTTGCTCTGTACGTCTCCCTTCCTGTTTCACTCTGCTTTCATTCTGTCTCCGTTCGTTTTTCTCTGTCGCTGTGTCCACTGTTCTCTCTTCTTCTCAGTTCTTGAGGAAGGTAATGGATATGCCGGCTTTCTCTGAATTTTTTACTGACTTCGGGTTCTTATTTTTTCTGTAGGGACGACGACAATAGCGAGGCTAATTCATGTCTCTGTGTTGCCCCTCCCTTCTCTCCTTCTCTCTGTGTATTTTTTTTTCTGTGTTTATGCTTTGCTTGTTTCCTCCCTGGTTTTCGGTTTCCTCCCTGGTTTTCGGTTTCCTCCCGGTCCTCTCTGTTCGTCCCCCTGTTACTGTTGCGTCTCCCCCCCTTTTATAGAGAAGCTTCCCCTCAACCAGTCCTCCATTTGCAGGACTGTTATGGAATCCACGAACGAGATCGTGGGCAAGAGATATGGTCCATGACCGGATTTGTTGCAGCAGATTTCCCTGTTGAACCGGCTTCATCCGCGCAAGCGTAGGAGACGATGAACATTGCTTCCAAAACGGCGCCGTTGTGTCCTTGGGCATGGCTTCTTTTCAATTTAGTCCCTAGACAGTTTAAACTTAACAATTGGGACCCTAATCAGAAATAATTGATTTCTAATTGTGCCCTTAGATTAAATTCAATTGAATCCTTGAGTTATAGCGCCATTTACATAACAGTCTTGGGTTTTTGAACTATTCAATTTGGTCCTTGAATTTTAATTTTCAAGCAATTTTTCCTTGAATCAGCTCCAAACTTTGGTATTTTTTCAATTACACCCTTGATTCCTTTAATTAATTAAATCAAAGTTTAATTAAGTCCTCAAACTCATTAATTCTTCAATTAAACTCTTGATTTCATTAATTAAAATAATCTAAATTTTAATTAAATCAATTCTCCAATTAAGCCCTTGATTTAATTAATTAAACTTCCAATCATGTTACCCTTAACCCAAATTTAATTAACAAAACCAGCAAAGATATTTTATTAATCACTAAGTTTTCTGGTTATAAATATATTTGTAGTTGTCTTTATATCTTTTGTATTTCCAACTATTAACGAATTGAATATATAATAAATACCGAGTGAAAGAATAAATTTAGTTGTCTAACGTACTAAAGTTTAAATAGGTGACTTTAGAATCTACAAGCAGTGAATCACACGTACGGGAATAGTGAAAGAATAATTAAAGTGATTTTACTAACATTGTAAAAAAAAATTGAAATCACATCTTTTGTGGAAAAAGTTGACCCCAAGTCAAAGTCTTTTGTGGAAAAACATGAATAAAAGGTTAACATTGACCAGCTCACTTTCCATGAAGATGATTGATACAGAGCCCTCCCTACTATGTTTATAGAAATCACGTCTAGATTATCATGCCTTAATTTTAATATTTTAATATATTCCTCAATTATCATTAAAAAAAGAAGAAGAAGAAGAAGAATGCAACCATGGATTAATTAATGGAAATGTTTAAGATATATTGAAGCAATTGAGGTTTCAATTTCTTCACAAGAAACCAGTAAATAAAAATAATACACAAAAAAAAAACTAGGAATGCAAAGAAAAAACACACTCATTACTCTTGCAAGGCTATCAGCAAGAATATTAAGAACCAGCTGCCATTTCCTATTAATCAAAAATATTTAAGAAAACAATTCACTAATAATAAGATTAAAAGTAAATTAGTGTGTTATTTATTGAAATAATTAAACCAGCTCCAATGCCTCTCTAATAATAAGGTTTTTTTTTAACTAAAATAATAATAAAAAAAAAACTAGATTAAAAAGGGAGCAATTTTTATCATGATTTGGTGCTCTTTTAATTAGGCAACATTTGATTATCGTGATATAAAATAAAAAAAAATAGTAAAGATAAAGAAAATATGTTTTTATGTGTTTTTTATTTTATAAATATACAATTCTAGAAACAATTTCTCTGTATTATATTTTTATTTAGATATGTTTTTAGTTTTTGAAAATACAAATAGAGGAAGAACAACCGTGCTGAGGATGTAAAAAGCAGTTTCTCTATGTTCTTAATCAAAGGTATTTCATTAAAATGGAAAAAGCAGTTTCTCATTATTGCTGTGGGAAATTGCCGCTTAGTTTCTCAAGCATGACTGATGAAATTGCCGTTCATTTTTCATTATTTCTTTAATGGGTCCAAGAGGGTTTGTGGGAAATTGCCTGCCTCTGAGCTGTTTGATTGAAACCACTACTGATGTTGATGTGATTCCTTTTATTTTATCTTGAAGCCACCTGTGAAACGACTTGGTCAGATTTTGTCAATTGCATCTTGAAATTTTAGTTGATGTGATTCCATTATTTTATTAAATTTTTGAAAGGGTTATCATGCTAGTGATGTTGATGTGATTCCATTGTTTTTATCTTCTTTCTTGGCTTCTGAAACGACTTGGTCAGATTTTGTTAAAATTTTAATTTGCTCCTTGAGATTTCTCAATTTTATCTTCAGAGTTTAGTTTGTAACAAAAACCTTCTATAATTTTCATGCTTCATCCATTTATATAAGTAATAGTAACACAGAATATATATATATATATATATATATATATATATATATATATATGAATCAATCTCAGTGTTGTTTTTAAAGTTTATATAAAATATTTCATTCTCATCCAAAAAATATTAAAAAGTAGGAAAGAAAAGCCAAATTAGTAAAAATAAAAACAGAAAATATGACAAAATTTGAGATAATTAATCTTTTCTAGAAATTCTAAAATTCTATCCACTTAAATTCTC
The DNA here is from genome assembly GCA_033617975.1 of Populus alba x Populus glandulosa. NCBI lineage: Eukaryota > Viridiplantae > Streptophyta > Magnoliopsida > Malpighiales > Salicaceae > Populus > Populus alba x Populus glandulosa. The sequence continues at coordinate 13,850,291 of CM066160.1, forward strand.
ATTCATCAACAATAACGTATATTCAAAGAAGTGATCACTGGTGTTAAAAAAAAATATTTATCATGTTTTTTTAAGGTAAAAAAACAATAATTTATTTTTTCATGAATTTAAAGGAAAAAAATATTTAATATAAACTCCTATCATTAAATTAAAAAAAATATAAATTTTACACAGTTCTTCTGTATTATACGAGAGGTTGAAGAATAAAGCCATGTCGAGGACACTGCCGTGCTACTTCTTTTTTCCACGAGATGGGTCCGTTGGATGGTGCCATCATGCATTTTTTCCATAAGTTGGGTCCTCAAATTCTAGAAATCCTAACATTCCGTCCACTTAAATTTTCATTCATCAACACTAACGTGTATTCAAAGAAGCGACCTGTGGTGTTAAGAAAAAAAAAATACCTACAATGTTTCTTTATAGGTAAAAAATCAACTAAAACATATATTTATTTTTTTACGAACTTTAAAAATAAAAAATTATTTAATATAAGTTTCCATCATCAAATAAAATTATTTCACACAAATATCATTTATTATAATAATTTAAATTAATATCAACAACACAATTTCTTTTTCACAATTTCTTCACTGAACCACCTACCACTGCCCTTAAGGAAATGTTGATCAAGCACACAATTAACAACCTACAACTGTATGATTATTTTTCCAAATTCTTTATACCGTTTGGGGTTTTTTTTTTATGAACTCTATCTTTGTTTTATTTAAGACTTGTAGTTTGATTTAAAAGAAAATGACTTTATAATATATTAATTTTTTAAAAATTAGTTTAATTACATCCCTGTCAAATTTCAATGTCAGCTCTAATGCTTGCTGTTTTTTTTTATTTTTTTTTACTTATCATGTTTTTTTAAAAGTAAAAAATTAACTAAAAATAAATTAAATTTTTCTTCCTTAAATTAAATTTTGAATGTTGATTTTTTACTTTTCTTCCTTAAATTAAAATTTTGAAACCTATTATATTAGTTTGTGAATGTATTAGCTTGGATGTGAATTATATTTTTAAAATGTTTTTTTTTAAAAAAAAAATCTATACACTACAACTAACTTAAGAAAGTCATGTTAATCAGGATCATAGAGTACAAAAGAAAATATTGAATTGCATAAAAATAATTAACCGAAACTTATATTCCTAAACGTTGACCGAATTTAAGTCATCTTTTGGAAGAACATGAATAAAAAGTTAAATGCTAGGCACCCCAAGTCAAGTCTTCTCCATGGATCCTTAATTTGTCCCTAAATAGCGAAAATATATGGTGGCAATCCTGCAATCTCAAGCGCACACGAAATAAGTATTTTACAAGTACTTAGCTGTCATGCATTTTTTATTTATTGGGTCCGACAAACAATCACCATCATGTTTTTATAAGTTCATAAGACCATTTCCATCATGCATTTTTCCTCGACATGAGGCCGTGAGACCATTTCTAACCATCATACGTTATTTCCACGAGATGGGTAATTCGTAAGCTTTTTTAATTCTTGTTCCTTAATTAAGAAGGGATAATATACTTTAATTTAAACATATTAATGTGGTTTAATAGAAATGATTTTTATAAACAAGTATGGGAATGATAATATTAAAAATATTATTGTTTCAATAATTGAGAAACAAATTAAAAAAAAACTATAGTTTTAATGGCAAGCCAGAAATATCACTAGTTTTAACTATTTCTAATTTGTGATAATAATATATATGTTTAAATTTTTTGATATGCTAATTTTAAAATATTTTTAAGATAAAAAATATTATTTTAATAAAATTTTAAATAAAAAAACTTTCAAAAATAATGCTAGCCAACTTTAAATACCATTAAGATGAGGTAACACTCCCTTTTTTGATTCGGCTCGCCTACAGTTTAAATAGAATTTTCAAAAGAATTCAGCTTGCCAAATAGAATTTTCAAATCATACATTGCCAAATAGAATTTTCAAACAAGTCTTCTTTTTTCTATTTCTAAAGTACTTATCATTATTTTTTGTAACATAATCAACAAGTAAAAAATAAATGCAGTGTCAGATAGGTCTGTGAGATCATTATTATCTATATTTTTTCCACAATGTGGGTTAGTGGGATGGTCCATAAAATCATTATCATCTGTATTTTTTTTCATGATATAGACCAGTTGAATGGTCCATGAGACCATTGCTATCAAGCTCTTTTTGTTTTTTCTACGAGATGGGTCCATGAGACCATTGCCCCCAAAGCTTGAGAAGGGGTAATATACTTTAATTTCAATTTAGTGTATAAAAAAGAATTAAATGCTTAAGCATAAAAAATAAATCTCAAGCGTTCCGATTAGTTAATGGAAAATAAACCTTAGATTAATATATGATGCATCTTTCAATGGAAATTTAAATGCTTTACTAGAATTAGATACTCTCTTTCTCAAATATTATAAAAAAAAAAATTGTGTTTGTTTTCTGGTTATATTAATTTTTTTTTATCAATATTCCTAACATAAATTGCTATGTATTTAATGAAGATATTTTATTGATCAGATTTTATGAATATAAATATTCAAATTGAAAAAAAAATCCTTCATGTTATCATCACATGAAATTATTATAAAATCATACATTGTGTATAAATATCTAGATATTTTCTTACACTCCTTTCATTATTATTTTCATTCATCATCATCAATTTCATTTGAATTTCTCAAAGTTCCTTTGAATTTGTATTTTTTTATGACTTTTGAGCTAACAAGTTATTTTGATTGTTATTTATTTTATTTCAGATAATTTATGAAATTATATATTTTTTTTCAATTTCATTCTCTTTCAACTTTTTAATTTGTAAGATTTATTCCTTATTATTTTAATAAACTTGAAAGAAAATATTAATAAGTTATTTTAATATTGATTTGTATATTTCTTGTATTTAAAGAGAAAAGAGCTATGAATTTAATCTCAAAACTAGAAAACTTTCCAAAACATTATTTAATTCTAAATGCTTAATATATTATACAAGGTTTCAAAATAAAATTTATATAATTTTTTAATATACATCATCTTTTTAAATGAAAGGTTTTTAAATCTCAGTGTTGTTTTTAAAGTTTATATAAAATATTTCAGTCTCATCTAAAAATATTAAAAAGTAAGAAAGAAAATCCAAATTAATTAAAATAAAAACCCAAAATATGACAAAATTTGAGATAATTAATTTTTCTAGAAATCCTAAAATTCTGTCCACGTAAATTCTCATACATTAACAATAACGTATATTCCAAGAGGTGATCAATGGTATTAAGAAAAACAAATACTTATCATGTTTCTTTTAAAGTAAAAATCAACTAAAAATCAGATTTTTTTTTTCGCGAACTTTAAAAGTAAAAAAAATATTTAATATGAGATTTCATTATCATATAAAGTCATTTGACACAAATATCATTTATTTTGGTGGTCTCAATCGGTATGAATGATACTTTTGTTTCTCTACCGCCTGAATTTATTGACCTCTCTCTCTCCTCTCTTAACCAAGGATTAAAAAATAAAAAAAATAAACTTTTGTATCAAAATTGAATTGAAAAAATATTAAGATACTGAAATTGTATGATTTGCGTGATTTTCAAAGTTTAAGAACCAAAGTGCATCATTTACAAAACTTATGGCATCAGACTCATGTTTCGTGTCTTTTTCATTTTGGTTCCTCTTCGTTCAATCCTATCTTTTAATAATAAATCAAAATTAATTGATCTTTAATTAGAACTAAATTATCAAAAATAAAATGAGGAACAAATTAAAAAAACTATAATTTTAAGAGCGTGCGAGAAATATCACTAGTTTTAACTATCCCTAATTTGTAACAATAATATAGGTAAAACTATAGACAAAGTGAAGAGTGGGAGATTCTCAATTTTTTGAAAGGCTAATATTGTACTATTTATCTTGGAAATCCCTTGAATTGATTCAAGCTAAATTTAAAATTTAGAGAAATTAAATCTATGATTTATTATTGTTAATATTTTTATTATTCCATACTTACTTTATGTAAACCTTACATTTATTAGAGAAATCAAAGTAAACAAATTTATGTACAGACACTAGTTTATCAAGTACTTAAATAGAGTACTTGAAATAAAAGAAGATATAAAGTATAAATATTTTTTTATATATCTTTATTTTTCAAAAATTAAAAATAAAATAAAATCAGTCTAAACTCATCTAAAAACGAGTTAATTGTGACATCATCATTTTAATAATAGAACTAATGAAGATATTTTATTGATAAGATATTGTGAAAATAAGTATTGCACATATTTAAATATGTTAAGTGGTTTAATAAATTAGATTTTGACTGGGTTGACTGGGTTGTCAATTGATTTATTTAGAGATTAACTTGTTAATCTTGAATTTAATTTAATAATGCTGATCAAAACAAACAACATCATAGAAAAAAAAATTAAATTGCATAAAAGCAATTAACTGAAAACTTGTATTCTTCTTATAAAGTAACCCAATGTTATTTTTTTTTTTATGAAAAAATATGAATAAGGTTAACGCTAGGAAGCTCACTTTGCATGACAATGATGGATACATAAGACTTGCTACTTTCTTTATGGAAATGAACAACAAATGGTAATATTTTTAAAATGCGTCTTGTCATTGTCATGACAATAAGTCTCTTCTTTTTTTCTTTCTATAGTTCTTATCAGTCTATTTTTTGTAACACAGTCTACACGTAAGATGGATAGGAATTTGCAGTGTGAGATGGGTTTGTGAGACTATTGTCATTTGCATTTTTTTGTCATGATATAGGCTAGTGGGATAGTCCATGAAACCATTGCTATCAAGTGTTTTTTGTTTTTCCTACAAGACTGGTCCATAAGACCATTGCCCCATAAGCTTGAGAAGGGGTAATATGCTTTAATTTCAACATTAATCAATAACTCTTAATATCTTTCATTTTATATATATTAAAAGTAAATATTAAAACAAAAAACATATTTATTTTGGTATTGATGCCCCATCCATTTACAGTTAGAGAAAAGAATATTACCTGCTTTTATTTTCTCTTCTTGTCTAAAAGGTAAGGCATGTGAACATTCAGAGTTATTCAAGTGCAAACAATTTTATTAGATTTTTTTATTATATCAATTAAATACACTTTTCTTGTTTTCTTTGATGGAATGACTTTGATAAAATGAAATTGAGTTTTGGTTTTCCTCCAGAATAAATAATTGTTTTGATGAATAAATAATTATCTCTCCATCAAGTTTCTGCCCCACCACTAAAATATTTCCATGTAGAGACAAATTTGGTCCATCTTTTGGTTTCTAATTCCACGGCTTTGGTTTGATTTGATTTATTCTCTATCATTCTTCAAATATCTCCATTCATTGATAGACTTTTCTCATATATGCTTTTGATTTTTTTATTTAAATTTTTTATAATATATTTAAATTTTTTGATATGCTGATTTTAAAATATTTGTAAGATAAAAAATATAATTTTAATATAATTTTAAATACAAAACTTTAAAAAATAATACTAGCCAATTTTAAATACCATTAAGATGAGGCAGCACTCCCTTTTTGACTGGGCTCGCCTACCGTTCAAATAGAAATTTCAAATCATACATTGCCAAATAGAATTTTCAAACCTAAATTGAATTCAGCTTGTCGTTGTTAACTATTTCATTTTCACTATAATTAATTGTTGGGCTTTTATCAGTCGAGGATGCCTGCCTGGTTTCTAAGCTTTTTAATTGAAAGAGTTATATACTACTAGTGCTGTTGATGTGATTCCATTGTTTTTATGTTATTTCTTGGCTTCTAGAATGACTTGGTCGCATTTTGTTAAATTTTTAGTTTGCTCCTTGAGATTTCTCAATTTCATCTTCAAGATTTAATCTGTAATAATAACCTTCTATAATTTTCATGCTTTATCCATTTATATAAATAATAGTACCACAGAATTATATGAATAAATATCATTGTTGCTTTTAAGATTCAAGGATAAAAGGGCTTCTTTTGTAAAATTATAAAATGGCATCCATGTTTAATATTTTTTTATTTTTTTTATAAAAAATCAAAATCAATTGGTTATTAATCAGAACTAAATTCTCAAAAAGAAATTAAGAAAAAATTTTAAAAAATATAAAATTTTAAACAGTTCATCTACAATAATATACAAAAGGATAAACAGTAGAGTCTTGACAAGGAAAGAAAATTAACTAGAGCAATATTTAAGAGGTGTTTGAAAGTGTGATTATCATTAGTTTTTGATGTGTTTTTTGTATGGAAATGCATTAAAATAATAATTTTTTATTTTTTAAAAAATATTTTTATAATAACACATGAAAATGATATGAAAATATCAAAAAAATATTAATTTAAAGTTAAAAAAATTAAACTAAATTAATTTTTTTAAAAAACTATTTTTAAAAAATAACCACAAACACGATAATATCAAAACAAAACAAAAAATAATGGAATGAAGAGGACATTGCCGTCTTGTGCCATCCTGAATATTCTTGTTTTTCCATGAGATTGGCCCGTTGGATGGTGCCATCATGCATTTTTTTTAAATTAAAAATTATTTAAAAAAAAAACACGGTTTCAAATTTATTCTTATTTTCAAATTTGTTAAAAGTAGTGGGAAAATTATATTAAAAAGTTTGTGTTTAGTATGAAAGATTCGTATTGAACCTTGTTAAAATTAAAATGGATTCATATTGTGAATTAAGTACTAAAACTAGCTTAAGAAAGTCATGAATTATATATATATATTGTACACGAGACCATTACCCCATAAGCTTGAGAAGGGGTAATATGCTTTAATTTCAACATTAATCAATAACTCTTAATATCTTTCATTTTATATATATTAAAAGTAAATATTAAAACCTATTATATTAGTTAGTTATAATTATTCTAACTAATTCATATTTATTTGGTATTGATGTCCCCATCCATTTATAGTTAGAGAAAAAAATATTACCTGTTTTTATTTTCTCTTCTTGTCTAAAAGATAAGGATGTGAACATTCAGAATTATTCAAGTGCCAACCATTTTAGTAGATTTTTTTTATTATATCAATTAAATACATTTTTCTTGTTTTCTTTGATGGAGTGACTTTGATAAAATGAAATTGAGTTTGGGTTTTCCTCCAAAATAAATAATTGTTTTGATGAATAAATAATTATCTCTCCATCAAGTTTCTGCCCCACTACTAAAATGGCTCCCTGTAGAAACAAATTTGTTCCATCTTTTGGTTTCTAATTCCTTGGCTTTGGTTTGATTTGATTTATTTTATGTCATTCTTCAAATATCTCCATTTCTTGATAGACTTTTCTCAGATATACTCTTGATTTGTTTTTATTTAAATTTATATATATATTAGATTGATTGACTAGATTGAGTAGGTTGTGGATTGATTTATTTATAGATTAACTTATCAATCTTGAATTTAATTTAATAATGTTGATTAAAACAGTAGAAAAAAAATTTGAATTACTTAAAAGCAATTTACTGAAAACTTGTATTCTTTTTATAAAGTAACCCAATGTCAATTTTTTTTTTTATGAAAAAATATGAATAAGGTTAACGCTAGGAAGCTCACTTTGCATGACAATAATGGATACATAAGACTTGCTACTTTCTTTATGGAAATGAACAACAAATGATAATATTTCTAAATTACATCTTGTCATTGTCATGACAATAAGTCTATTCTTTTTTTCTTTCTATAGTTCTTATCAGTCTATTTTTTGTAACATAATCAACACGTAAGATGGATAGGAATTTGCAGTGTGAGATGGGTTTGTAAGACTATTGCCATTTGCACTTTTTTTCACGATATAGGCTAGTGGGATGGTCCATGAAACCATGCTATCAAGTGTTTTTTGTTTTTTCTACGAAACGGGTCCATGAGACCATTGCCCCATAAGCTTGAGAAGGGGTAATATGCTTTAATTTCAACATTAATCAATAACTCTTAATATCTTTAATTTTATATATATTAAAAGTAAATATTAAAACCTATTATATTAGTTAGTTATAATTATTCTAACTAATTCATATTTATTTTGGTATTGATGTCCCCATCCATTTATAGTTAGAGAAAAGAATATTACCTACTTTTATTTTCTTTTCTTGTCTAAAAGATAAGGCATGTGAACATTCAGAGATATTCAAGTGCCAACCATTTTAGTAGATTTTTTTATTATTATATCAATTAAATACATTTTTCTTATTTTCTTTGATGGAGTGACTTTGATAAAATGAAATTGAGTTTGGGTTTTCCTCCAGAATAAATAATTGTTTTGATGAATAAATAATTATCTCTCCATCAAGTTTCTGCCCCACCACTAAAATGGCTCCATGCATGTAGAAACAAATTTGTTCCATCTTTTGGTTTCTAATTCCTTGGCTTTGGTTTGATTTGATTTATTTTATGTCATTCTTTAAATATTTCCATTCCTTGATAGACTTTTCTCAGATATGCTCTTGTTTTTTTTTATTTAAATTTATATTTATATATATATATATTTAAATTTTTTGATATGCTGATTTTAAAATATTTTTAAGATAAAAAATATAATTTTAAATAAAAAACTTTAAAAAATAATACTAGCCAACTTTAAATACCATTAAGATGAGGCAACACTCTCTTTTTGATTCGGCTCGCCTACCATTCAAATAAAATTTTCAAAAGAATTCAGCTTGCCAAATAGAATTTTCAAACCTAAATTGAATTTAGCTTGTCGTTGTTAACTATTTTATTTTCCCTATAATTAATTGTTGGGCTTTTATCAGTCGAGGATGCCTGCCTGGTTTCTAAGCTTTTTAATTGAAAGAGTTATATACTACTAGTGATGCTGATGTGATTCCATGGCTTCTGGAACGACTTGGTCGCATTTTGTTAAATTTTTAGTTTGCTCCTTGAGATTTAATCTGTAATAATAGCTTTCTATAATTTTCATGCTCTATCCATTTATATAAATAATAGTACCGCATAATTATATGAATAAATATCAGTGTTTTTGAATAAATATCTATTTCAAAACAACAAAAAATAATGGAATGAAGAGGACATTGCCGTCCAGAGCCATCCTACTTCTTCTTGTTTTTCCACGAGATGGCCCACGTTGGATGATGTCATCATGTATTTTTTTAAAATTAAAAATTATTTTTTAAAAAAATACATGGTTTCAAATTTATTCTCATTTTCAAATTTGTTAAAACAAAAAAAAAATAGTGGGAAAATTATATTAAAAAGTTTGTGTTTAGTAAGAAAGATTCATATTGAAACTTGTTAAAATTAAAATGGATTGTACACGAGAGGGGATGGGAGACCGTTGGCATCATGCAGTTTTGTCCAACGGTCTCTACTTGCCAGATAATCATTTCCAAGAGGTGGGCCCGTGAAGTCGTCTATAAATTAAAGCCTTCACCTCTCCGCTAGCTGTCCTCTATAACAAATATTGAACACACACTAGTTTATCAAGTACTTAAATAGAAAAAAAAAATCAATTAAATTACTTGAATAAAACATATAAAATATAAGAATTTTATATATCTCTATTGTTTATAAATTAAAAATAAAATAAAATCAATTTAGACTCATCTAAAAAAGAGTTAATTATGACATTATTATTGATTAAATTTTATGAATATGAGTATTTAAATTGAAAAAAAAACATTGATACAAGTTCTTAAATAAAAAAAATTATAAAATATATATAATTTGTAATTGTTGTTATCTATTTTGCATTACTAACACTTAATGAATTTAATATATAATTTCCATGTGAATAACGTCAAAATAAATTTAGTTGTATGACATAGAAAAATATATTTGTTTTTGTATTTTAAAAATATTTTTGAAAAACATTTAAATTTTTTCAAGGGTTAGATTGTTTATTAATTGAAAAACTAATTAAGTTTTTTATTCAAATAACTTTAAGGATGCACCTCTTTATTTTATATAATATATTTAATAAAATTCCCTAAACTACTGCATGTCTCTAACAAGGAAATATCACTATAAATGGTAGCCATCCTCCTATCTCAAGAGCACACCAAATAAGTATTTTATAAGTTAGCCGTCATGTCTTTTTTTCCTCGAGATGGGTCCAAAAGACTATCACCATCATGCATTTATGAGTCAGTAAGACCATTGCCCTTTGGTCCCTGATAGTGTTGCTTTTCCTCGAGATGAGTCCGTGAGATCATTTCTATCATGCATTTATGTGTTCCTGAGATAATTTTCTTCTACACATTAGTCCTTAAGACTGTGAGACAGTTGTCATCATGCATTTTTTCCCTGAGACAGGTTCGTGGAAAAAGTTTGGTTTAATTGGGAATGCTGTTATTGATTTAAAACTTTCTAATTAAAATAAATTTGATTATTTAATTTTAAAAAATCTTTAAATGTTATTAACACATGAAATTAATCAATTTATTTTCTTAAAAAAAAATATTGTAACCATATAAGTAATTTAGTTATTTATTTTAATGAAACATAAAAGAGTTTTTAATCTTGTGGTTTATTTCTTGTCTTTAAAGAATATATATATATCCTTTTCAAAACAAAAAGGATTTTGATGGAGATTGCAACAAATTTGTCATCATGCATTTTTTTCCACGAGATGGGGCCGCATGCTTGTGGCTCTAAAAGCTAAAGCTAAGGTATATGAACTTTCTAGTGCCACCCATTTTCCTACATAGACCAGATATTTGTCCACCATTTTATAACAATGAGTTATATTTTTTAAAATAAAAACAATTATATATAATTTTTTTCAACATGTTTTTTATTTTAAAAAAATTAAGTGAAAATAAAAAAAAAAACTTTATACACAAATGTAATAAAATAAATAAAGAATTATGTGTTTTAATAAGTGAAAAAAAAACCATAAACGATAACTCAAAATAAAAACTGGAAAAATCAGGGGACATGTATAGATTAAGATATTCTAAAATTTATGGACAAACACTAGTTTGTCAATTCTAAAACATACTAGAACAAGTAATTAAATAAAAAAAAGAAATTAATACATATACTCAAATAAAAAAATCTCATAAAGTAAATAATAAATCTTACAAATTAAAAAGTTAAACGAGAATGAAATTGAAAAAAATATAATTTTATAAATTATCTCAAATAAAATAAATAATAATTAAAATAACAGAGACCAATAAATTTGACAGATAAATTTTTTGAAAGAAAATGAAATTAAAAAATAATTATAATTATATAAATTATTTCAAATAAAATAAATAAAAATTAAAAGAATGAGAATTAAATCTAATAGATAAAATTAAAAAAGTCAATGACAATAAAAAAATGAGGACCAAAGTTGATATAAAAATAAAATTAAATAAAATTATAAAAATTAAAATTAAAAAAATCAAAATATAATATATAACAATCAAAAGTTTAATAACCAAATTATCATCATCTATTTTTTTCAAAAAATATTCAGATTAAAAGTATTATTATAAAAAGAAAGAAAAAGATTATATATATAATAAAGATAAATGTTAAATGTACCAGCTCAGATATTGTGAATTATGTACTAAAAGTAGCTTAAGAAAGTCATGAATTATATATATATATATTGTACAGGAGAGGGGATGGGAGACCGTTGCCATCATGCAGTTTTTCTCTACTACTTGCCAGATAATCGTTTCCAAGAGGTGGGCCCGTGAAGTCCTCTATAAATGAAAGCCTTCACCTCCTCGCTATAACAAATATTAATTGATCCAACCTTCCCTCCTCTTGGTTTATATTGTGATATTAAGATGTTGACGGTACTGTTACTGATTCTGATGATTTCCCTGCAAGGATGGCATCCTCTTGGTTGCTTGGAGGAAGAGAGGATCGCTCTCTTGCACCTCAAACATTCTCTTAACTATCCCGATGGCACCTCCCTTCCCTCCTGGAGAATAGCCCATGTCAGCTGTTGTTCTTGGGAACGTATTACCTGCAACCGCAGTACAGGTCGAGTCACCGAACTCCATCTTGACAGCGTGAGGAACCAGGAGCTGGGAGATTGGTACTTGAATGCCTCCTTGTTCCTTCCTTTCCAACAACTCAATACTCTCTACTTGTGGAATAATAGCATAGCTGGTTGGGTTGAGAAGAAAGGTTTGCTCTCTTAAGTATTACAAAATATTTATATATTTTTTTTTGAATTAATCAAATAAGGTGTTGTTTAATTACTATCATTAATTTTAGTTCTCCACAGTAAGTAATTCATCATCGAAGAAATAGAAATCATACTAGTAACAAGGTGTTGTTTAATTCCACAACATATATTATTAAATTGCCAATTTTATTATAATCATTACATAGACATAGACCGTCACTTTAACAATTACTCTTTTTATTTTCACTTTCACCACCTCAACCTTCACTGTAACAATTACATGCCTCTTCATCAATCATAATTAAATTACTCCAATAATATCTTTTTTATTCTTTACCTAAAGTCTTTATTTATTTATTTATTTTATACAGGTGGTTATGAGTTACATAAATTAAGCAATTTGGAGATCCTTGTCTTGGCATATAATAGCTTCAACAACAGTATTCTATCATTTGTGGAGGGGTTTCCGTCTCTTAAATCACTATATTTAGATTATAATAGACTGGAGGGGTTAATAGACTTGAAAGGTTAGTTTTTTTTTTTATATACTATTATTTTTATAAATATTCAATTTAATTAACACAATTATCTATTAAATTTAATTTCAAAAAACACAATTAATGAGTTTATTTTTTATATATAAATATCAAGAATCTTTGAGCAGCTTGGAACTGTTGGGTCTGGGCGGCAACAATATTAACAAATTGGTAGCCTCAAGAGGTAATTAGTAACACATTCACATTACCTACCTTACCTGGCTGGTAGCATCATGAAGATGATATTAATTATTCTTGTTTCTTCCCTAACTAACTTGCAGGTCCAAGCAATTTGAGGAATCTATACCTAGACAATATCACAACCTATGGAAGTAGCTTCCAGTTACTGCAATCATTAGGAGCATTCCCAAATCTCACGACACTTGATCTGAGCAACAACGATTTTAGAGGAAGAATATTAGGTGACGGTAAGTTATATTACATATATAGTGATGTTTATATATTTGGGTTTAATTGAAAAATTCAATTTGCTACTTTTAAACAAACAGAGTTGCAAAATTTAAGCTCCTTGGAAATGTTGTATCTGGACGGTTGTTCTCTAGATGAACACTCTCTTCAAAGCCTTGGAGCACTGCCTTCTCTAAAAAATCTGTCATTGCAAGAACTTAATAACACTGTACTTTCTGGAGGTAAATTAACAAATTTCAACTCCACTATTACTTATCATTAATCATTTTATTTTTCTCTATACCAGCTACAATTAGGTATTTGTATAGATTTTATCTTTTATGTTTTAGCAACCTACTAAACAAGTATTGGAGAAACAATTAAATCTCAAATTTAGAAATTAACGCAGTTGAAATCTTTATTATTTTAAAATTCTACCATCCATTTAATATAAATAATATTTCAATTTAATCCCCCCCACCTCTCTCTCAACACTAATTCAGTATAATCTAAATAAAATGATAACATAAAAAATAATAATTTCTTTAATGAAAATGTAACTTCATACATAGAGAGTGCTATTTTTAGGAGGAGAATTAATTAACAATGATGTATTTTTATTTTTTGGGTCATATGTATAAAAAATCCTTCTCTTAAATGGACAGGACAATTTCTACACTCAACTTATGTTTTTAGTTTTTTTATCCATGATTAATAAGTAATGAATTATTTATAATTTTAATTCATTCTACCTTAATATAATTTTTTGTTTAATTGATTGTGGCAGGCTTTCTTGATCTCAAGAATTGGGAATACTTGGATTTGAGTCACAATACTCTCAGTAATAGCATCTTCCAAGCCATCGAAACGATGACCTCTCTTAAAACTTTAACGTTGCAGAGTTGTAATTTAAATGGCCAATTACCTACAATGCAAGGTAAGGTTAGGTTGATGACTCTTACTCTTATTCTCTCTCTAAGTTATATATTTTCTATTAGACACTCAAAGTTTTATTTTTTTTCTAAATTATAATGTGATTAAGCTTATGTAACTTAAATAATCTTGAAGAGCTATATATGTATAGAATTTCTCTTTTATGTTTTCGCAACCTATTAAACAAATCTTAGAGAAACAATTAAATCTCAAATTTAGAAATTAACTCAATTAAAATCTTTATTATTTTAAAATTCTACCATCCATTTAATATGAATAATATTTCACTTTAATTTTGCCCCTCTCTCAACACCATTTCAGTGTAATGTAATTAAAATGATAACATAAATAACAATATAACTTCATATATAGAGAGTGCTATTTTTAGGAGGAGAATAAATTAACAATGGTGTATTTCTTTTTTTGGGTTAGATGTATAAAAAATCCTTCTATTAATTGGACAATACAATTTCAATACTTACTTGATGTTTTTAGTTTTTTTAGCCATGATTAATAAGTAATGAATTATTTCTAATTTTAATTCCTTGTACGCTAATATAATTTCTTGTTTAATTGATCGTGACAGGCTTTCTTGATCTCAAGAACTTGGAATACTTGGATTTGAGTTACACTACTCTCAATAATAGCATCTTCCAAGCCATCGGAACAATGACCTCTCTCAAAACTTTAAGGTTGTATAGTTGTAATTTAAATGGCCAAATACCTACAACCCAAGGTAAGGTTGATCACTCATATTCTCTCTCTAGGTTATATCTTTTTCCATTAGACACTCAAAGTTTTAATTTTCTCTAAATTATAATGTGGTCAGGCCTATGTGACTTAAATCATCTCCAAGAGCTGGATATGTATAACAATGATCTCAGTGGTTTCTTGCCTCCGTGTCTGGCAAATTTGACTTCCCTTCAGCAACTAGATCTCTCTTCCAATCACTTGAAGATCCCTATGTCATTGAGCCCATTATACAACCTTTCAAAACTCAAGTCTTTTTATGGTTCAGGTAATGAAATATTCACAGAAAAAGATGATCATAATCTGAGCCTAAAGTTCCAGTTAGAGTCCCTTTATTTAAGCGGTATTGGACAAGGTGGTGCATTTCCCAAATTCCTTTACCATCAGTTCAGCCTGCAATCTTTGGGTCTTACAAACATCAAAATGAAGGGAGGGTTTCCAAATTGGTTGATTGAGAACAACACATTCCTACAACAACTTTATTTAGAAAATTGTTCTCTTTCAGGTCCATTCTTGTTGCCAAAGAATTCTCATGTGAATTTGTCAATCCTAAGTATATCCATGAATCACTTCCAAGGCCAAATCCCTTCAGAAATCAGAGCTCGTTTGCCAGGGTTAGGAGTTTTATTTATGTCCGACAATGGTTTCAATGGAAGCATTCCTTTCTCGTTGGGTAGCATTAGCTCGCTGCATGTGTTAGACCTGTCCAACAACAGTTTGCAAGGGCAAATCCCTGAAGGGATATGGAATATGTCTTCTCTTGAATTCTTGGACTTATCAGGGAACAATTTCTCTGGTCGTTTACCACCTAGATTCGGCACTTCTTCAAATTTGAGATATGTTTATTTGTCTAGAAATAAGTTGCAAGGGCCGATCACAATGGCATTTCATGACTCCTCTGAGATGTTCGCATTAGATCTTTCCCATAATAATTTAACTGGTACAATTCCAGAATGGATTGATAGGCTATCTAACTTGAGATTTTTACTCTTGAGTTATAACAATCTTGAAGGTAAAATTCCAATTCAATTATCCAGGTTGGACCAATTAGTCTTGATTGATCTTTCTCACAACCTTCTTTTTGGTAACATCCTCTCTTGGATGATATCGACTCATAATTCTCGAGTAGAAAGCACTATCTTTGATTATCTGGCCATATCACAACAATCCTTCGAGTTTACAACGAAGAATGTATCCCTTTCTTATAGAGGCGACATTATCTGGTACTTCAAGGGAATTGATCTCTCATGCAACAATTTCACAGGAGAGATTCCTCCTGAAATTGGAAACCTCAGTATGATCAAGGTATTGAACCTTTCGCACAACAGTTTGACCGGACCAATTCCACCAACATTTTCAAACTTAAAGGAAATAGAGAGCTTGGATCTTTCCTACAACAAACTGGATGGAGAAATCCCACCTCGACTTACTGAACTATTTTCTCTAGAGGTTTTTAGTGTGGCTTATAATAATTTGTCCGGTAAGACTCCTATGAGAGTTGCACAGTTTGCCACGTTTGAGGAGAGCTGCTACAAGGACAACCCTTTTCTTTGTGGAGAACCGCTACCCAAAATATGTGGTGCAGTTATGCCACCATCACCAATGCCAACTTCAACGAACAATGAAGATAATGGTGGCTTCATGGATATGGAGGTTTTCTATGTGACCTTTTGGGTTGTATACATCATGGTGTTGCTGGTGATAGGTGCAGTTCTATATATAAATCCATATTGGCGACGAGCTTGGTTTCACTTTATTGAGGTGAGCATCAACAATTGCTATTATTTTCTTGTGGACAATCTTCCCATTTTATCCAAGTTTGGGTTTTCATAGCCTCGATGGTACCAAGACTTGGTGCATCGTTTTGTATTCTAGTTTTAAGATTTAAACAAGTTTAAAGGCATGCTCAAGCGATGTTGTATTAATTTATAGAGTTCCATTTGGCTTTGAGGGTTTATATACAGCGGGGGCTTTTCAATTCCATGAGTTTTTACTTTCCTTGTATATTATATTATTACTTGATTTTTACAGATGATCAATTCAAATTTACAACATAAATTGTAACACCATGTAATTTAGTACATTCATAAAAGAACTTCGAGCCTTAACTTTTAAAAAAATGAGTATATTTTTTTTTTTTCATCCACCGAACTTATCTGAGACTTGCCGAAATTTCTACTGAAATTTCGACAGAGTTTCCTTTATACCTGGAGGTCCCAAGTTATCGACAATCATCCTGTACAGTTATACTTCTCAATCATATCATAATCATATAGAACCTCAACAACACATCATTCATGGTATATGCCTCACATTTCGCATGCTCATTTCTTTCCCATTAACACACATAATTCATAATAATTGCAAGTAAACAAACTAAGATTATAAATACAGAATACTACATTTTTATGTCTCGACACTTAATGTAAAAGGAGTGCTATTACATATTAAGTCATTTAGTTAAAGACAAAATACATTAATGTTCATCTTCTTATTCAATCATACAAAAGAAGACTAGAGGACCTAAAACGCTACTCCTGGCGTGAATCTGAAGGACCTGCAATTTCATAATGTATATAATAAATATAGCATAAAAGGAAAATCACACAATACATGCACCGGTAATTAAACATATATTCAACGATATGCAATCATAATTCCTTGAAATTCACATTTATCCTTCCATTATTACGTCTCTATCCATCCTTCCTAGAATCATTCAACATTTTCATTTTGTGTCTTGTTTCACCTCATGAGCGCATTTAATTCATTATAATATCTACCATGTGATTTCTCTCCCTCTTACTCTATCTCTTTATATCAATTTCAATCCCAACATCAATTATACCCATTATAGCTTTTCCATATAAGTTGTCAAACTCGTCATGATTTCAATCCAATTTTAGTTTATAAATATATTCAACTTACATATTTCTTGTGCTCATTTTGACACATTCCAATGTTTCTTTAGATTTTCAGTAAAATCTCTCATTATCATGGAACCTGCCATAATTTTCACAATATTGACATCCGATCCATCTTCAAATAATGTGAATACCATACATACATCATTCTATTTAATTCATCAACCTATTCTCATTTGACCACTATAGTTGAGGCCAAATTTCATTATCTATCACTATTATTGACATTTTATTACACTATTATAATTATCACCAAATTCTTATCATGCCAGCAACAACACGAAACCTTAATACAACATATTTACATTATTAGTCATAATTTCTTTGACATCCTCCATGTGCGCAAGACATGATTCTCAAATTATATCAATTACAATTCATTAATTAATTCAAAATACATCACACCCACACACACATATATATAGCATTGCATTCCTTAAGTGTATAACACCTACCATGGTTAATGAACTTCTATGCTCACATCCCAAGCGATACGATATTTGCCTCCATCCTTCACAAGAATTAGATTTTCATCAATTTCTCTTTGTTTTATTATTTTTTTCAATAATCCCATAACATAAACACAAATTACCATTTTTGTTTAACAATTAGGTATCATCCAACATTCCATTTATAATCTGACAAGTCAGTCATCCTGACAATATTAACACCACACAAGTAAGTTTAACTCAAGTTGTATATTTCGGTCATTAGAAAACAAAACTAATGCCACTAGCCCATCGGGTAACTAGTTCCTCCGCCCATCTTATTCCATAATTTCCAATCAATATCCGCCTCTTCAAGGCCGAATGAATAATCCTATCAAGATGTCAATCCCCATTTCATTAATATTTTTAATTATTCCCTATAGGAAATATCATTATAATACCTCTCCCCTAAAACTTGGAAGGGAATGTTGACACTAATAAATTTTCATTAGTGTTATTAGTCTCCCAAATCAGGATCGACTAATCAAGTTCATTGTAAATGTCAAAATTAATACCACTGATTGATGTTATCGACTATTTCTAACATGAAATAGCCAATCAGATTTTTCTTTCCATAATATCTTGGAATATTTCCGGGAACGTTGATGTCAAGATTCTTGACATCATTAGTTTTCACTTCAGGAATAGCTAGTCAAGTTTCATGTGATTGCAGATATCGACAACACCGGTCGATATCATTAACTATTCCCACCCGAATAGTTAATCAAATTCAGCATCCCTCATTTTCAAGGATGATTATGTCGATGTTAGTAAACCTTACTAATATCATTAGCCTCCGCCTTCGGGACCGGCTAATCAAGTTTCGTGTGATTGCCGATATTGACAGCACCAGTCAATATCATTAACTATTCTCACCCGAATAGTTAATCAAGTTCAGTATCCCTCATTTTCAGGGATGATTATGCCGATGTTAGTAAACCTTGCTAACATCATTACCCTCCGTATTTGGGACCGGCTAATCAAGTTTCGTGTGATTGCCGATATTGACAGCACCAGTCAATATCATTAACTATTCTCACGTGAATAGTTAATCAAGTTCAGTATTCCTCGTTTTCAGGGATGATTATGCCGATGTTAGTAAACCTTACTAACATCATTAGCCTCCGCATTCGGGACCGGCTAATCAAGTTCGAGGAATGATCATCAATGAAGTCTATTAGTGTAATTCATATTCTTAACCCAGTCAAGTACTCAGATCCTTTTTTTAATTTCTCGTTTATTTCACTTTATCCTCTCTCTTTGTGGTTTCACCCATAGACGCAGAGACCAAGAATTTAAGAAGTTAGTAAATTAACGCTACGTAAAAAATGTAGGTATAGAACACCTACCAGCTGCAGAAGCTCAACTCGCTCTTCCTTGTTGTTGTTGTGCCCCTCCTGCAGTCCCTCCTTAAGCTCTTACTATACAAGCTCCTGAGAAGTCGAGTGAATGCTTCTCCTACATTTTTAATATAACATCTTGAATCATTATTGAATCTTTCCGATTTATTCATAATATTCATAAATTCACAAAATCAAATACTTTCGTAAACAATTTCCATGAATGTATTTTATTTTCTTACTCGTCATTTAAATTCATTTACATTAGAATTTATTTACACTAACATTAAACGCCCATTTAATTCAATTCTTCATCAATGATCTTCAATGTCCATAAGACATGACTTTTCATCATCGATTTTCTTTTGTCCCAAGACATTTAATCTATCACCAAACAATGTAATTTAACTTAAATTTCATCAATGACTACACATGCCAAATTTTTCCAAAAGCACACTCAAAATGATTCCTTATATCATAATTCAACTTACAACATGATTTCCCATTCTAACACAACCAAAGTATTAGTCAATCACTATTCTTTATAGAATTTAACTGTACCATCACTTATCAACACATCAAACATGACTCAAACATAACACAAACACAATCATCATCATTAAACCCATTGCCATTATCCTTAGTCCCAAAACATACTTTTTTATGCTAAACCTCATATTCTCATTCAATATTTCTCAAACCAAAATTAAAACATTATTTTGTAAATTTATAATTCAATAACTCTGAATGGTGTAATTATACATCATCATCATTAGAATAACATATCCAAAATTCACATACATCCAACGGTTAAAACTCCCGATATCAGAACAATACCAGACTGACCTGAAATTTGGAGACCTGATGTTCAGGAAGTACAATTTCTGGTAGGAGTGTTCTTTTCCGATCTAAACCGTTCAGAATTTATATAAAATCTGGATGAACAACATATCCAAAATCCAAACCAATCCAACGGTGAAACGATGATATAACGGCTGATGAACAAGGTTGTTTTGAAGGGTGATTTTCCAGAAATATTCCTCCGGTGACAGCCCTCAACTGAAGTCTGATATTTACAATCCCTCCAGTCAAAATGTAGGTGACATTGCATATAATAACATATCCAAAAATCAATCTAATCCAACGGTGAAAAGTCAAACTATGGCTGCCAAAGTGCCTGCTCTGTTGCAATCCCAAAACCCATAGTTTCAAATCAATTTATTCCTTCTATTTTTCAGCAAATCAAGGCATTATCATGCAATTAATCTCTAAATTCACATGAACAATTACTCCCCCAAAATATTTACATGAACCCTAGAATTTTAAACTTGGAGGTTTTCTTCTCCTCATGCAAGAACAAGAGAGAAAAACGAAATTACTAAAGGGTATGTTGCTTACCTTTGCTACTTTAACTTATTTAAATGAATTCTTGCAAAAATTTACAAAAATCATGTCCTGCTCTTCCAATTTCCAGCTTCTTCTCTTTGTTTCTCTCAAGCTCTATAACTCTCTAAGTTGTCATTTAATTTGTTTTCTTAGATATAATCCTCCTAAGAACACTCCCTTTTGATTTAGCTTGAAGAAATGAAGAGAAAATGAAGAAAATGGGAAAAACAAATGGTCTCCCTCCCATTTTTTTCCATCTGCAGAGGACGTGCTTTGTTTTTAAAGAGAGGAGAGGAGAGTATTTGTTTTGATAAAATTACAAAAATGCCCTTATTAATGCCCCTTGTGTCATCTTCTTCAATTTACCTGATTTGCAGTACTCTCGTAAATCCTTTCCAAACTCCGATTGACACGAAATTTGAACCTAATATAAAAAACTATTTCTAGAGATTCCTTATAAAATTTCAGCCCGATCCAACGGTCAGATTGAGATATATAATCGATACCGTAAAACTAGACAATTAGTGTCTTTTACGCTAAAATCTGAATTTCATGCATTAATTTATTTACTTAGATCCTCATGACATTTCCCATTAATTTATACTTAATAAATTCAATATTACCACATTTATCATTAATTTGTCAAAATACGTGTTTTGACCGGGGTTTACATATCTTCTGGTTTTTTTTATTATTATTCTTTTATCCATTGAAACTCGTCACTGTTTTCACCAACGTTACAAGTTTTAAACTAAAAATCATGACTCTCTTTTCGACTTCAACAATACCTTTAAATTTGTTTATGGAGATCATTCTCTCTCTCACATGACACATTTATTGTCATTCATACTATTTATTCATTTCTTTCATACCGAATATCCATTACTCATCGAAACATCATTACTTCGATCATATGTGTTGTTTTTTATTTATTTATTTACGGGGGTTTACATAAATATCCAAAAATATTTAATATTAAAAGGAATACATTATAACATAAATATCAATTCAAATTTATTTCACTGATTGTATGGTAAAAAAAAAATTGCAATTAGAAGGACAATACTGACCGCGCCAAAACTAAAAGGATAATATGATATAAAAAAAAATTCAAAACACGCAGGTCAAATTCAAAACTGCCAAAAACTTTCAATATCAAAGTTATTTCATAGATGTTGTATTCGTGTGTGTTTGAAATATAGTGTTTATTCTTATGAAAACGAGGATGAAAAGCAAGAGATTTTTTTTTTCTTGAAATATGGAAAAATAAAAGTTTAATAATATTAACTTCACAGTAAAAGATATTTAGAGTATAATAGACTGGAGGGATTAATAGACTTGAAAGGTTAGTTTTTTATATACTATTATTTTTATAAATATTAAATTTAATTAACACAATTATCTGTTACATTTAATTTGAAAAAACACAATTAATGAGTTTATTTTTTATATATAAATATCAAGAATCTTTGAGCAACTTGGAGGACTTGGATCTGAGCGGCGACAATATTAACAAGTTGGTAGCCTCAAGAGGTAATTAGTAACACATTCACATTACCTACCTGGCTGGTAGCATCATGAAGATAATATTAATTATTCTTGTTTCTTCCCTAACTAACTTACAGGTCCAAGCAACTTGAGGACTCTATGGCTGGATAAAATTTGTCATTACAAGAACTTAATGGCATTGTACCTTCTGGAGGTAAATTAACAAATTCCAACTCCACTATTACTTATCATTTTAATTACATTACATTAAAATGGTGTTGAGAGAGGGGCAAAATTAAAGTGAAATATTATTCATATTAAATGGATGATAGAATTTTAAAATAATAAAGATTTTAATTGAGTTAATTTTTAAATTTGAGATTTAATTGTTTCTCCAAGACTTGTTTAGTAGGTTGCTAAAACATAAAAGAGAAAATTTATACAAACACCTAATTGTAGCAGGTATAGAAAGAAATAAAATGATCAATGATAAGTAAAGCATAGTTTAAACTTGAAATTTCAAGTTTAGTAAGCCAACCATAGTTTATCTGAGTTATTTTTTATATTTTTTTAATTGATTTTTTTTTTTAATTTTATTTTTTTATTAGGTTGATTGAGAATTAAACTTTATAATTTGTTTTAATTTACTTTTCATTGGGTTATTCTAATCTCATGATCCAAGTTACGAGTTTGATATGTTAACCCGGATTGACATGAATATTTTGTTATTGAATTTTTTTTAATTTTAGTCTTTACAATTAAGTTCATTGAAGAAATAAAACTTAATCAAAGTTTTCTCCATCTTCTAGCTTATATTTTTCTTTAGCAATGGACGATTGACAACATCAAATTAGTTCATGCACTGTCTTTTCTTCCACGAACTTGAACATGTTTTAGGTCTTACGAAAGAGGTTATATCCATTGTCATTTCAAAACTTAGATTGATTCGCATTAAAAGAAACCAAGCTTGAATTAATAATAAAAATAAAAAACCAGGTTGATCGTAATCCGACAAAAATTCATTGATTTATTTTGTAAAAAAATATTTTTATTCAAAAAATATTATTTTAATCTTTTAAAAATAAAATTAATAAATTTAAATTAACTTAAATTATCCTTTTAACTCATGACTCGAATGATAATTTAACACTACAGTTATATATAAATGAGGGAAACAAACTCAATAAATAAAAAACAACAACTTGTTTCCCTTTAGCCCAATCAAAGTCCAAGAAAACGCCCATCTTTAAGGGCTAGAAACGGTATTGCACTCGCCCAAAACCCTAGCCGCAACTATATCGATATAAACCGTCTATTTTCGTGAAACCCTCGACTTTCCTCTCTTTCCATCAGGCAGTAAGCAGCGACAGAGAAGCAAAAATGCCGCCGAAGTTTGACCCATCTCAGGTGGTCGACGTTTACGTGAGGGTAACCGGCGGCGAAGTTGGTGCAGCCAGTTCCCTCGCTCCGAAAATCGGACCTCTCGGGCTTTCTCCCAAGAAAATAGGAGAAGACATCGCCAAAGAAACTGCCAAGGACTGGAAGGGCCTCCGTGTCACCGTCAAGCTCACCGTCCAGAACCGACAGGCCAAGGTTACCGTTGTGCCCTCAGCCGCGGCTTTGGTCATCAAGGCGTTGAAGGAGCCAGAGAGAGACAGGAAGAAGACAAAGAACATAAAGCATAATGGGAACATCTCTCTTGATGATGTTATTGAGATTGCTAAGGTTATGAGTGTGAGATCGATGGCGAAGGATCTGAGTGGGACAGTGAAGGAAATTTTGGGGACTTGTGTTTCTGTTGGGTGTACTGTTGATGGGAAAGATCCAAAAGATTTGCAGCAGGAGATTACTGATGGTGATGTTGAGATTTCTGAATGATTGAGAAATTGTTGCTCTTTTGGGTTTTTTTAAAGTTTCCGAAAGATCTCATTTTATGTTTTTGTCTAATTTTATCGTATCTGGATGCTTAAGGATGTTTTCTAAGGTGATTTACTACTTTATGATCGAGGGTATTTTTGCTAGTTGTGTTTACTGTTTTGTTTGGTCACTTGGTTTTTTTTTGTTTCTGTTTTTTTTTAGTTTATTGAATTTGGTTATCTGATTTGTTTTGTGCTGGGTGTATGATTCTACTTGAAGAGTTATGTGCTTGTGCCTAGGTAAATATGGAAGCTTAGTGATGGAGAATTTATTTAATTTATGTCTTGGGATAAAAAATATTCATATTTTAGGCACTTCTTTGATCTCTTTTGATGAGTTTTGTTCGAGTTATAGGACGAGGACGGATGGATGAAAAGTAGAATTTTACGCTTCATTTGTTTTTTTATTTGATAGATAGAACTTGTATTGTCCTATCTACATGAGCTTTTCAGATAGGTTTCTATCCTTCATTTTCCAATCTTCCGGTGGTAAATGTGTATGTTTGTAGATGCAGCTTAGCGATAGACAAGAATAAGTTATAATGAATGCAAGAGTTTGCTTGGAATTGTTTAGCTGTTTTGGTTCATAGGGAAAATATTTCTGGAGGAATAGAGAACTTGTGCGATTGACTGACTTTTTCACCAATTTGTGAAAGCTAATTCTCTCTGGAGTTTGAATTTTCTGTTGCATCCATTTTTAGTTTTAACTTAGAGCTTATGTCTCAACTGTTTTTAGATTCTTTGCCTCGTAGCTTTATGTCTAGTTTGATCATGATACTAGAGTTTCGCTTCTTCCAAATCCATGTGACATTGTCTGTTCCATCATCCTCTGTGCCTCGTCTATCTCATGCAGTCATGCTATCCTCTTACGGAATAGTATTTATCAAGCTGTAGAAATGGGGGTTAATTTGCGCAATTGATTGCAATACATTCTATGTAATTGGGAGTATGATCCCCCCGATTGATTTTTCTTTTATTACCTCAAATTATGTATCTGCCTTGTAGATGCAACCCAACATATTCACTAACTTGTGTTTAAATAGCTATTGATGCGTAAATAATGCCTCTGCCAATTGGACATGTTTTTTTCAAGGGAATTCGCTTGTGCTATGGTCGGTTCTTGTCGATGAATGCAATGATACAAGAGGCAGTTTAGTGGTGAACTTGACTGAGGTAATATAGATCAAGAAAGAGGTGATGCCTATCTGAATAAATTTCCTATGTATATGCTGCAAATTCATTACTTGAGTAATAATAAAGAAACAACTGTTAGTCAGGTTTAGTCTATTTGCTGCTTGGGAAAGCCAGTTCTCGGTAGTGATTATCCAGCTTCGCATTTGTTTAGGGAAAGCCATTTCTCTTCTGTGTGTATTTTCGCTGTTTTATCCAGTTTGCTTCTACCCTTACAGTTTATATATATCATCATTTTTGTTTGGATGCTTTACCATGTACCTTTTCTGCTCGGTTTGCTGCCCCCATTTCATAGTATTTGCCTGATAGATTTGATTATTCCTTGAATAGATGAAGTTATTTTCCTGTGTCGTCAGTTGACTCAGTTCTTGCTGATGCTCCGAATCTCTCAACTTTCATACTGTGAAGTTATATCATCATTGTAGTTTGGTTCAAGGGAAGAGATTTATGCTGGATTTGTGGTGGATTCGTTTAGATTCAACAGATTTATGTTCAATGTGTGGAGTAACGGTCAGCTGCTTGATTCCCTTCCATTTCCTGCTCCCAACTAATGTTATTGAGGAAATCTTTTGAAGAATCGCTTAGCTTTTAACTGAGCCACCAACTTTCTGGCATCTTGCCTACCAGCCACCAAAGCCCGCAGCGTCACCATGATTCTACATAGCTTTGAACTGACTAAGCTCATGTGTTCATTGTGTTGGGATTAAGTGGACTTCGAGCGTCTGACGTCCATCACATGGTAATCTATCGCGCCTCTTGGCCCATGGATAAAAAATCACCCTTCCTTTTATTCCTCTTCTTTCTTTTTGATCTTCGAGCCTTGAAGATAGAGATCGAGGAGGTGACCTCTTATTTAGCCCATTTGATTATTATCAGAATGGAGCAAATCGCAAGATGTTAGCCATGGTGGCTAAGGTTTCTTTAGCTCTATAAGTGAGCCTATGTGAAGATGCCACGCTGCAACAAGTTTATTGTAGTTTGGGAGGGCCCCATCACTCTAGAATATAACGACTTATTTCATTGAGTATATGCAATTCTAAAGTAATGAGGGAACCATCTCAAAGTTTTCTCCATCTTATAGCTTCTATTTTGCTTTAGCACCGAAGGATTTACAGCATCAAATTAGTTCATGTATTGTCGTTTTCTAACACGAGCTTGAACATGTTATTGGTCTTAGGAAAGAGGTTGTATACATTGTTATAGAACTTGGAACCATAGTTTTGAAACCCGGACCGGCCCGGCGGGTCGACCCGGGACCCGGCCGACCCGGGCCTAAGTAAAAACCTGCCGAGGAGTTGGCCCGGTGAAACTCGGTCGACCCAGACAAACCCGGCTGAGACCCGGCCTCTTTGTTTTTTATACATACAGAGTTTGAAACGACGTCGTTCGTTTTGGCCATTTAAAGTCAAAACGATGCAGATAAAGGATGAAGGATGCAAAATTGCAGACAAAGATAACAAGAAAAAACAATTTCAATCGCATAGCTCCTATGCCCGACTGCCCGTAATACACCTCCACCCCAAACACGACATCCTCTTCGTAGTGATCCCTGCTCGTTCATGTAGATTCCATTGAAGACAGCATACCCGGTTTTGATCAGATCCTGCATCAAGACATGATTTCAAAAGCCCCTCTTCAAAGTTCTGTGCGTGAATATCAGCGTTGTCGTTGATGCATGATTGTTGTTGTTTTCTGTTCTGATGCCCATTAGGGGTGAGCAAAACCGGTTCGGTTCGGTTTTTATCAAAAAAAGTAACCAAACTGAAATTTTTTTTTTTTGGGAAAAAAAAAACTAACCGAAACCGGTTCGAACCGGCCGGTTTCGGTTCGGTTCGGTTCGGCGTTTTTAGGGGAAAAACCGGCTTGGCTCGGTTTTTCGGTTTTGGCTCATTTTTTTCCGGTTTTGACTCGGTTTTTCCCGGCTTTGGCTCGGTTTTTCCGGTTATTTTTCGGTTCGGTTCAGTTCGGTTTTTTCGGTTTTATAAGCCTAAAACCGATACCGAACCGAACCGGTCGGTTTTTTCAAAATTTTAATCGGTTTAATCGGTTTTTTTGTTCGGTTCGGTTTTTTCGGTTTTATAAGCCTAAAACCGATACCGAACCGAACCGGTCGGTTTTTTCAAAATTTTAATCGGTTTAATCGGTTTTTTTGTTCGGTTCGGTTTTTTCGGTTTTATAAGCCTAAAACCGATACCGAACCGAACCGGTCGGTTTTTTCAAAATTTTAATCGGTTTAATCGGTTTTTTTGTTCGGTTCGGTTTTTTCGGTTTTTTTTTTTATTATTTTCTCGGTTTTTTCGGTTTCTCGATTTTTTTGCTCACCCCTAATGCCCATGTGTTCTCTCTCTCTCTCTCTTTAAGATTTTCTTTTCGTCTTTACCTTCAATTCTCAATTTAAGAATGCCTATTTGCTATAGAACGTTTATTTGTGATTGGAAAGCTGGAAAGCAATTTGAAAGTTGAAAAGTGGATTGATGAGAAAGAGGGATAAGAGGGGAATTGTATTTATTGAAGTTTTTATTTGATTTTTTTGGGTTGACCCGAGTCAGCCCGGGTCAACCCATCTGACTCGTGACCCGATCATTAGACCGGGTCGGGTTTCAAAACTATGACTTGGAACACGGGTCAATCAGGGACATAATTGAACTAGAGCCTACACCTATCTAGTTTAGATATATAACAAAAAAAAAAGGATTAATTAGGCTTGATTTGATCAAAGATCATCCGGGTTGACTTAGAATTTGATAAAAAAATTATTGATTTTTTTTAATAAAAAAATTAACTGAATTAATTTACAAAATGAGAAATCAATTCAGATTAATCAAGTTTTAAAATTACGGTTTTAAAACATATCGTAATCACTCTAAAATTATTATTTCTCCTACCTCCTCGATCCTCTCCCCTCAATCTACTTTCAAGGACCATTTTAACGTAATACAGTTTAGGGACGGACCATTTCAAACAAATCATGGAACAAAATGAATACATATTTGTTAGAAACCAAACACGGTAAACTCATGTTTTCAAAGAATTTTATTTTTTATTGGTAATCAAATAAGGCTTGGTCCAAGAAAAAAACCTACCTTTTTGGGCTAAAAATGACATTTTACTCTCTTAAAACCCTAGCGGCCAATATATCTTTATAATCCGTCTATTTCGTGAAACCCTTGCCTCCCTTCTCATTCCCTCGGTCAGCAAGCAGCAGCAAAAATGCCGCCGAAGTTTGACCCATCTCAGGTTGTCGACGTTTACGTGAGGGTAACCGGAGGAGAAGTCGGAGCCGCCAGTTCCCTCGCCCCCAAGATCGGTCCCCTCGGTCTCGCCCCCAAGAAGATCGGAGAAGACATCGCCAAAGAGACCGCCAAGGAGTGGAAAGGGCTCCGCGTCACCGTCAAGCTAACCGTTCAGAATCGTCAGGCTAAGGTCACGGTGGTTCCGTCAGCCGCCGCTTTGGTTATCAAGGCGTTGAAGGAGCCAGAGAGAGACAGGAAGAAGACAAAGAACATAAAGCATAATGGGAACATCTCTCTTGATGATGTTATTGAGATTGCTAAGGTTATGAGTGTGAGATCGATGGCGAAGGATCTGAGTAGGACAGTGAAGGAAATTTTGGGGACTTGTGTTTCTGTTGGGTGTACTGTTGATGGGAAAGATCCAAAAGATTTGCAGCAGGAGATTACTGATGGTGATGTTGAGATTTCTGAATGATTGAGAAATTGTTGCTCTTTTTTGGGTTTTCTTGAAGTTTCTGAAGGATCCCGTTTTATGTTTTTGTTGTTATGGTATCTGGATGCTTAAGGATCTTTTTAAAGGTGATATACTACTTTTTTTATTGAGGGTATTTTTGCTTGTTGTCTGTCTTGCCTGTTCATTTGATGTTTTTTTTGTGTTTGTTTTGGTTTTTGTTGGATTCGATTATGTGATTTGTTTTGTGACCGATGTATGATTCTGCATGAGAAATTGTGTTTGTGCATAGGTAAAGATGGAAGTTTAGTGATGGAGAATTTATTTAAGTTCATGTCTTGGGTAAAAAATTATTCTCTTTTTAGGCACTTCTTTCATCTCTTTTGATGAGTTTTGTTTGAGTTATAGGGTGATGTTGGATGGATGAAAGTAGGAATTTGATGCTTCATTTGTGTTTTTTTGCGGGTAGATAGAGACCCTAGGATTCCAACTTGTATTATGCCATCTACATGAGTTTTGCAGATTGGTTTCTATCCTTCATTTTCCCAATGTTCCATCTGGAAAGGAGTATGTTTGTGGATGGGGCTTAGCGATAGACAAGAATAAGTTATAATGAATGCACGAGTTTGCTTGGAATTTTTTAGCTGTTTTGCTTCACATGGAAAAGATTTCTGGAAGAATCGAAAACTTGTGTGACTGACTGACCCTTTCACTAATTTGTGAAAGCTAGTTCTCTCTGGAGTGTGAATTTTATGTTGTATCCAGCTTTAGTTTTAGCATATAGTTTATGTCTGCAACATGTTTTAGATGCTTTGCCATGTAGCTTTACATATATTTTGATCATAATACTAATCGTGTTTCATTTCTTCCACGTACGTTTGAGCTTGTCTGTTCCATCATCTTTTGTGGTCTGTGCTTGTCTTATGCAGTCACGCAATCCTCATTTGAAATAGTATATATCAAGCGGTAGAAATTGGGGTTAATTTTTGTGCAATTAGAGTGCAATACATTCTATGTATTTTGTGAGTGTGATCTCACTGATAGATTTTACTTTGATTACATGAAACAATGTTTCTCTTGTGATATGGCGGTTCTTGTTGATGAATGCAATGATACAAGAGGTAGTTTACCAGCGTATTCAACTGATGTAAAATAGATCAAGAAAGAGGTGATGCCTAACTGATTAAATTTCCTATATAGATGCTGAGATTTCATTACTTGAGTAATAATGAAGAAACAACTGTTATCAGTAGTGATTATCCAGCTTCGCTTTTGTTTAGGGAAGGCCAGTTCTCTGCTGTGTGGATTTTCGCTGTTTTATCCAGTTTGCTTCTACCTTTATAGTTTATACATATATCATCATTTTTGTTTGGATGCTTTACCATGTACCTTTTCTGCTCGGTTTACTATCCCCATTGCATAGTATTTGCCTGATAGATTGGTTATTCCTTGTATAGATACGTTATTTTCCTTCATGTTCAATGTGTAGAGTAACGGTCAGCTGCTTGATTCCCTTCCATTTCCTGCTCCCAACTAATGTTATTCAGGAAACTTTTTGAAGAATCGCTTAGCTTTTTACTGAGCCACCAACTTTCTGGCATCTTGCCTACCAGCCACCAAAACCCATAGCATTCCCATGAATCTACATAGCTTTGAACTGACTAAGCTCATGTGTTGGGATTAAGTGGACTTCGAGGTTCTGACGTCCCTCAAAAGGTAAACTATCGCCTCTTGGCCCGTGGATAAAAAATCACCCCTCCTTTTTTAACCTTTTCTTACATTTTGAATGGCTAGTCATTCATTTCCATCTGCTATGAGATTAATCTTCGATGAGGAGGGTGACCTCTTATTAATAAGGTTCGTTGTTTGCGTTCATACTGCTCGACCACGCATTTCTCTCCTACAGTATTTTTTTGGAAAAGATGCATCATGAGAGACAGAATTTTTAGTTTCTCAAGCTGGAAAAAAGGTTAAATCAACAGCTAATGAGCCCACCCTACCCAACAATATTGAGTTGTGAAGTCACTCTACCAGTAATTTGACGAAACAGACAACAGAAAGGATGATATTGAGAGACCAGGAGCTATGTCCTGACGAAAGTTTTGAATCCTCAAGTTTTTCCAAAGATGCGATGTGTTTTAGTGAAACCAAATATGAAACATCGTAAGCCATGCATGCATGTCTTTGTTTCTCTAAGAATTCTGCTAACAACCACACCTAGCATCGGCACAAAGAGCATATTTATTGTTTTGACAGAATCAACTTCTTAACTCGTATACCTTCAAATTCGACTCGGTTAGGTCTCAAGTTCTCTAGTTTCCGAGTGAATTCAGGGGCCTGAGCAGATTTTACGATAAGTTTCCAATTTAGAATTTTCAGATTTCGAGAAGCAAAGTGACAGACAACTGAGCAAAAGCAGTAACACGAAACACGTCACACAATAAAAACCAAGACATAAATATAAGGTTCTTTCAAGTTTTCTTTTCTTAAACCAGCCAAAAAAATGGCGTCTAGGGTTTCTCTAAAGACGAAAGGCAAGAGCAGCAGCGGCAAGGGAGCAAAAGGTGTGGAAGAGAAGTCAGCATCACAACATGTCAAAGAATGGAGCACATGGACATTTAAGAAGGCGAAAGTAATCACACACTATGGATTCATTCCTATGATTGTCATCATTGGAATGAATTCTGAGCCTAAACCCCATATTTATCAGCTCCTTAGTCCCTTCTGATTCGAGCCCAGACCGTGGTTTCTCTTGTTCTATGGTGGGTCTGTGCTTATTTGTCGAATCTGCTTCCTTTTGAGAAATGGGTTTTGTTAGGTTTCGTTAGATTTTACTGTTTTATGGGGTTTGTAGGTATGGATTGATTAGTATAAATGTTTTGAACTTTGCTATGCTGGCTTATGGATCGCTTAGTTATTAGTATGAATGTTAAAGTTCTAAGCTTTTATTAGTCAGTAACAAGTGAGTGATTTAGTGATAATCATGATTGCTTTTTTATGTTTTCATACTCTTCATTTATGCAGGTTTATTAACCTGGTTTTATGCTTTTTTTTTTTCTTTTTTTTTTATGGATTGATTGATATGTGGAATGGATCACTGTAGTTCTGCAAGGGGCTTAGGTATGGAACAGGAAATGGAATGAATTCTGGGTATAGGTGAGAGCAAAGGTCCTTTATTCTTATCTTGGTGTGTGGAAATGGGGATGCAAAGTGATAGATTTTATTTCTGAAGATTTCCAAAAGTTTTAGGAAGTTTAATAGTTTGACTGATAATGAGCTTGATTGTCAGCTGACAACAAAATGAATCCTGAAGTTTGATGTTTTAAGATAGTCATCATTCATTAGATATTTGGGAAGGAGAAAATGATCAAGATGAGATTCAGGACTATATGGGTTTTTTTTTTCATAGTATGTGATTTTCAACTGCTGTTGTCAACTAAGGAATCCGTAATTAGCATGGAAAATTGTTTTGCGGAATTCATGATTTGCAGTGTTGAGGGCTGAAAAAGATTTCCGCCTCTACCAAGCAGTAATTCATAGTTTAGTTTTGGTGAGAGTATTTCAAACATATGGCAATTCTGTGCTATTAGGTCATGAATGATGAATTCGCTGATTATTTCATACATATGGAAGCTTCACGGATATTTTCCACTTTTCACCTCAACTACACTTAGCAATAGGAGGATAATCAAGATCTGCTTGATTGATGCGTGCGCGCACACACATATATGCATTCTCTCATATGCATTAGGGATTTTGTGTTGCAATTGGTTTTTTTAACTCTCTGCAAGATGACAAGGGCATCTTAATTGTGCGGGAATTGAAGAGTTTGTTATCTTATTGCCGAGAGTGCATGTTTGTTTTAGCTTTGTTTGCCTGTTTGGTTGGCAACATCTCGAAGAATCGAAAGACAATAAAATGATATCTTCACCTTCATTTTGAGCCATCCAGCAATCTGTTATGTCAGTGCAGTTTTCTAGTCTTTAAACTCATTCATGCTGTCAGATAATAGCAGGGTTTTTCTGCGTGTATGAGCGGGTATAAGCATTGAAATTTTGTATCTGTATTTATAGCCTTTTTTTCTTGACAATTGGTATAAAGGAAAATGATGTTTTGGTCTTGCATATGAAATGCGTTTTTCAAGCTTTATTTATCGGCTGTATCAATATTTTGGATGGACATTTCCCTCAATTATTATCTATTTAATCTTTCCAGGCTGCTGGTTTCTGAGTGAACTTTGCATATCCCACAATGTTTGCATATGCAGTGAAAGCAAAACTAAGTCAATAGTTCAGGCTTGATGATATTTGCAGTTACGATTTCAAGAGGAATGAATTGAATTAACCAAACTCTTTAGGATTCTGTCTCCTTTCCTTTCTCTTGCTAGGATCATTTCAGGCAAGTGTATGATTCAATCTTGCATGTTTGCTATTGACTTGGTCTCTAGGGAGTGTAAAATAGATTTGTCCAAATTGTTCGCATGGAGTGCTGAGGTTGATAGTTTAAAGTTCCAGAAAGAATACTGGAGTCATCAGATATGTCCTTATTGAATGTCATCTTTCCATCAGATTTAGCTATTGTTTTGTTTCACCTCTGTTGTGCTCTCTCCAGGCTTTGCTTCTATCCCCTTCCAAGTACACGATTGCTTTCAGGATGGTTGTTTTGGTTCGCTCATGGTGATTTTCATACCGAATTTGCTGCTGAACAGACGAACTTGTTTACGCATTTTGCAGCTATCATTATCAGGCTTTCAGCCGTTGATGCTATTATGTAGTAGTATGATTACCATATCAGTCTACATTTGTTGATTAGAACAAGTTGTTAATGTTTGTAGCAAGGATTCACAAGGCATCATCAACCCCCTAACATGCAGGCTGGATGTTCTGTTTCCTGCATGATCTTGACCCTAGTTGTAAGACATATGGCTTGGAGGCTCAACCTGCAAATCTGCAGACTCGGTGCCTAGACAATTTATAAATGGTAACATAAAATTTATAATCAGGATCCGAACTACTGCTTCATTAGATCCGACGTGGTGTTGCTCTTATGGTTGCAAATTTCCATTTCCAATCATAGTTTCATTAGCAGAATCAAAGCTTAAGATTCAATTTCTAGTCATGCACTGGTAATCCAGCCTAAAAATCCAATTTAAGAGAGATTCACTTATATTTGAAATCTTATCGTTAACTCAGCCATCCATTTATGGTTTTGTCTCATGTTGAAATCTTATTTTTGTGAAGCCTATATTTTAAAATACATCATATTGCATGCACACTTGGTTGAAAATCTTAATAATTGTATTTTTCTAGATTATAATATAAGAGGAAGGCGGCCGAACTGGTAGCTCAAAATCCTTTGAATCTGTGGGTGGAAATAAAATAAAATAAAATAGAAATGGTGTCAAAACAATGAATACATGTGCCTGCGTGCAAAGTTTGACCATAGGGTTTGGATACGTAGTTGTTAAATTCTACTAGGCCTTACGAATTGATTTATAAAATTCATAACTCAGGATATAACTTATGTACGTTAGGGTTTTAGTTGAACTACCTGAGCTTTTAATAATTTTATTGATTAATTTAAACTCGATCTAATATTTAAACTCGATCTAATCATATTAAATTAATATTAATATTTTAAAAAATTAAAAAAATATCATTTTAATAAAAAAATAACTCAAATATGTTTTGAAGTTTATCAGGTTTATTTAACAACTAATTTATATATTTTTAACTCAATCAATTCTATAATAATACCTTAAAGAACATACTTAATTACTAAAACAAACACTCCTTAAGTTTTTGTAAGATAAAAAGATTGGTTAAAGAACACTAGAGAACAAAGAATACTTGATAATTTTCAAAAAAAGGACCAAATCATTTATTTCTTAAAATTCAAGCTAAGTTTTTTTTTTCTTTTATAAAAAAGAAAACTCTATAAATAATATTGTTTTAATTTTATTTAAAATAATATAATTTTATAAAAAAATATTTTCACAAATTTAAATCTGATGAAATAAATCATCACGTTAACCTATTATAACAAACTGAATTAAATATGTATAACAAGCTTGAATTTTAACTATAATTAAAAGTGAAATGACAACATATTATCCTATATATTAAAAAAACAAACAAGATTTTTTTATTACTATTCATATGAAAAGAGTCCCATAAACAAAAACTTTTTTTTAAAAAACTTGTTATTTCTTTTTTTATTTTAACCTTAAATCTTTTTAATAATTTTTTGAGATATATTTGGAATAACCGGGTCGGTTAGATCATATTAAAATATAGGTTAAATAAAAAATCAAGTTAATAGTTTTTTATTATTTTTTATCAGTTTTATTTTTTAACTTTTTTTTGGTCAATTGATTTACTTTTGGATTTATCAATTTAGCTTTATTATATTAGAATAATCTTTTAATTTTAAATTTAAGTTAAGTAAGGAATTGGGTAAGAAAGTTTTTTATGTTAATTTTATTTTATTATTTTAATTTTTTTTATTGATAGGTCGTTTTTAAATTGATTAAATTGATTAAATTGATTAAGTAATATCAAGATAACTCTTATATAATTTAATTTTAAATTTAAATTAAAAAAAATCAGATAAAAAATCTTAAAATTAGCCTACTAGATTGAAAAAGTAATTTTTCTTATGGGCTCATACTTTAAACATCCTTAAAAACATTACCTTTAGCGAATGGTTCATTTATTCATAAAAGCAAAAGCGAAAGCAAAAATAAAAAAAATAAAAACGGTCTCCTATCTATCCTAGCAAGGAAGAAGAGACCAAAGCAGAGAGATTGTACCCTGCGAAAACACAGAAACAGAACAGCACTCCTACTTCTCTATCACACATTCTTGACCGTACGATCCAGTCAACTTTCATACAACCAACGGCTCTGATCACATCACCTTCACCAACTGTAAGTTTGATTCTTTTTCTATGTTTCTCTTCCAGGTTGTGATTTATCTTTCTGGGTTTCGGATCTTTTTCTTTGTCAATCAGATCAGCTCCTGTTGTCTTAATGTTTGTTTGGCTTGTCGGGTTGTCTTGGAAAACTTGTTGGGTTACTGAGAAAGAGAAAAACTTGGAACTTGAGCTGGCATTTTTGGAGTGTTTGTGCTTCTCTTTTGTGTTTGTTTGCTTGCCTTTTGGGGAAGTGTGATTTGTCTGTGTCTATTTAAGTTTTTTGAGTTTCAGTATTATTTTGTACTAATGACTTTCCTTTTTGTTGGTTTTTTTCCTTATGCTAAAAATGGATACTTTTCAATATCTTTTTTTATCTTAGATCCCACCAATCTAGTCAAATATATAAACTTAAGCATACCTTTTTTTGTGGGGGACTAGAAGAGTTGATATATTGTCAAGTCTGGTTGGATAATAACATAGTAGAGAAGGGTTTTAAGTTTTGTTTATTTTTTAGCAACGTGCAACATTGAGTTCTACCATAGGAAAAATCTAGTGGCCGTTTTTTTTTCCTTTTAATAATTTTGTTATAAGTATAGAGTCTGTTACACTAGATTGATATGATTGAGGTATTTTCTTTGTGCAGGTTATGGGAGGATTTTCTGTGTTCATATTTTAAAGAGCAGATATAGGTTAGTTGGTGATCCATGTTATATTTATTTATAGTGATTTGCCCTTTGAGGATTTGTTTTTTCATTACATGTTGTAATGGTACGTTTTGTACTGAATTTTGCCTGTTATGCAAGCGATGCATAGTTTAGTGGAATCTTAATGTGTCAACGGGGGAAGGAAAGAACCTGCCAATGAAAAGGGAAAAATTACCTAAACTACAGAAAAGCGGGGGTTTACTCTAAATGATGAACATTTCAGTAACTAAATGTTGATAAATAACTTGTTTTTCCATTGTCTTTCAAAAGAATTTGTAAGCCTTGGTTCTTTATCTTTGTTCTGTTTCTTGACTTGTATTTACAAGGATGTCTCGTCCTCCTTTTATGGACTTTTTTTCCCCTTATATCAGGATAAATTGCCTTTTCTTTTTTCCTATGAAAGAGGAGGTTTTATTTTCTTTTTTCGAAAAGATCAAATATTCACTGATGGAGAAGTTTTATGATCTAGCCTTATGACTGTCTGTTAGGTGGTTGAGGCATAATCAGATGCAGTCCCATCCTGGAGAAACTTTCCATGTGTTAAAAAAGGAAGGAGATGACTGCACTGGTTCACGTTACACAGGTCATTTGAATAGCTCCCTTCAGGAACCAATTGAAGTTTCTTCTTCCTCGAATGAGGGTAACTCTGATGATACATGGGATATAAATGACCAATCAATTGAAGATTCCTCTAAACAGTTGGTTCTTTATGACCCTTTGGCTAATGATGCTGGTGAAATTGAACCTGTTCCTCAACCGATCCTGTCCCACCATCCATTTAGAAAATACTCAGACCTGAATGTGCCTTCTAGAGTTTTGCCATCTGTAGGAGCTTTTACTGTGCAATGTGCCAAATGTTTCAAGTGGAGGCTCATCCCAACAAAACAGAAGTATGAAGAATTACGTGAACATATTCTGGAAGAGCCTTTTTTTTGTGAAACTGCTCTTGAGTGGCGGCCTGATATATCATGTGATGATCCAACAGACATTGATCAAGATGGGAGTAGGCTGTGGGCAATTGATAAACCTAATATTGCTCAGCCCCCTCCCGGGTGGCAAAGGTTGCTGAGAATCAGGGGCGAAGGAAGTACCAAATTTGCAGATGTGTACGTGTACCATTTTATTTGAAACACATAGTTTGTTCTATACTATAATCTAATTTCACACATTATGGTTTCCATTTATGGAAACCTATCAAGAACCTTAAAGCCTTCCATGTCTCTAAGAGCACAAGCAACTCTGCGTCAACTGTAGTTGAGTATTATGTAGAATATTCTTTTAATGGTTCAAGTCTTAATTGATGATGATGACTAATTGTGTAATGTCATTTGGCTACACTATTATGACCGCTCTCTCCCTCTTTTCTATCAGTTGAAAATGTAGATTTATTCACTTCGCACTGTCCTCTTAATCAGTTTTCCCATTTTTTAGTATTCACATGTCTGCATCGAGATCTATAGGAAACTTCTACCATCATGATTGCTTCATTATATAACGTTTTGTTTCCCTTTCTAATTTTCAGGTACTATCAAGCACCATCAGGCAAGAGACTTCGCTCAATGGTGGAAATCCAAAAGTATGTTGCCTCCTCTTGCTTGAATACTCCTATATTGCAATGGCTCGGACCCCTTGTTTATCACACTTGAGCTAATCTCTATGTATAATGCTAGATAATCTTTTGTTGATCTTTGTTTTAGGTGTTAAATCTCTTGATTTTGCAGGTACTTAATTGAACATCCAGAGTATATGAGAGATGGCTTAACTCTCGCACAGTTTTCATTTCAAATACCAAAGCCTCTGCAGGAAAACTATGTGAGAAAAAAGCGTCCTCGGTTATCAGCCTCATGTGATGATGCTAGACCTCTTGAACCTGGTGAGGGCATGCAGATAAAATGATTAGCCTTTTACTTGTTAACATGAAGTGAAGGGAATTCTTGGTGAACTGGCTCAGTTTTCTAACTCAGTGATGCAAACTTCCATCAATTTTAACTTTCGACACAGCCATAAATCTGGAGGAATGAAGTTCTGTATTCCGACTCGACTAACTTTTGTCTTCTCACTTCTCACCTTAGGGTATGCATGACTAAAGCATCTGAAGCAATTTAAATGAAATTTTCCCCTTTTCATTTAGTTCTCTAAAGTTGCCACACGTTTTCTGGAGGATTGCAAAAGTTGCACAGTTTGAAGTTTCTAATCCCCTTGGTTAGGATGTTGTATTTTTTATTTTTTTCAATGTAATTTTTTTCGCAGTTCTACATGAAACATATATAAAGTTATTTAATTATGTGAGGGCCAGACCATACTGCTACCAGTATACTTTTGCATTCCAAAGAGGCCTCAAGCACCATTCTCTTCTTACCTTTTCAATGGATTCTAGAATCTGGGCCTGTCTTCAAAGAACAGCAAAGCTGATTACACCGTTTTTTGAGTTTTTTTTTTCTTGTGAGGTGAAAACTGAAACTGATCTGTCTAATATATGTACCATGTGTGGATTCCTTACATTAATGCAGTGCACTCTTGCTGCTCCGTGCAAGGAGGGGAGTATATTTTGTGGTCAATCCATGAAACCCAACACTATTCAGGTCGGATTGATTCTGTATTTAGATCATCTGGGTCTATGTGGTTCTGGAACGTGGGAGCTGTCTCAATGGAATTGGTAATGGGATGAGGCATTGGATAAACCAATCTAACCTATGCATATAAATTGTTATGTGTGTTGAGAAACTCTTACCACTTGTTTCTTTAGGTGGAGTCCTTATCATGAATTAATGAGTATTTAGTGTTTTTTATTTAATTTCCTCGTGTCCATGGTTTTAGACTACCTGGAAAGAATTCTTCATGGGGTGGGTTGGTTATAACTTTTGATTGATTAATGAGTGGTCCTGGGGAGAATTATATGAGAATCTGTTGCACGACTGGATTAACCTCGTGGTCAGACTGCTGGCTTAACCTGCTTGGGACTTTGTACTGAATTCAAGATAGCATTCCTGAAGGCATCTTCTGCTGCATAAAGAATTCATGTGAAAACCTACTAATGACATATCCTTGTTTTTGCTGCAGCAAATCCCCTTACATGGGTTGGTCCAGGTGATTGTACAGAACTCCAGCTTGGCCGGCCAGCAATCCTACCTCCACCCTTGATTCAGTCCTCTGCTTATCTTCCTCTCGACTGGCCAGTAAAGAAGAAAGCAAGGACACCATCGAAACAGAGTCACAGGACTAATCCAATGTGTAATCTGGATGAACCGAAAGTTGAAGAGCCTGATCAATCTAGAAATAGTGATTGTGATTTGTGAGGCTCGCTCCTGATCCTTTTGGATGACTCAATGTCACAGTTTGTGTCTTGCTTCCATGTTTTTCCATGCAATGCTATTTGTTTTTTACCACTAGGTTCTGATGAACCTTCACAGAAAAAAAGTGGTAAAATGGGCGGGGGAGGATGCATAGTTAGTCACTTAGTTGGAATGTATCTTTGTTATGGGATGCCAAAAAATCATAATGAAGGAAATCTAAATGCTTGGTTCTTTTTATATCCTGGACCAGCCAATGTTTACTTTTTTGTTATTTTGTTCATGGCAGAATTTCTGGGCTTGTTTCACCCTAGATTGAGTACTGGGGCATAGAAATTAGAATCACATGCACCTGACTGCAGATTTTTCAATTTGACTCAGGTTATTGTTTTTTATCTCCATTTCTACCTTCTTGGTATGCTTTTGCACAAATAGAACTTGGAAGGGGATAAAGGGTAGTTGTCGAGAAATGAAGACGCAACGGATCATGGACTGCCCCTATAATATAGGGCTAGTGACCTGAGCCATGATCCTTGTGTTGTTGCCATGGTTATATTGGAATTGGGATTGGAATTGGGATTGGAAGACAGGAAAGGTAAGAAGGAGAAGGGCATAAATGGGGACAAACCTGTTCAGAAAAAAAAAGGAGGTGTGTTCCAAGTGATCGATTCATGATCTTCAGATTATATCAACAAAGAAATCATGTAATATGCAGGGATGATCATACCTAATTATGATTAGAACTCAATTAAAGAGTATGATTAAAATTATACAAGAACCACAATATTCATAACATTAATCATATCTATCTGGCAGGTTGCTAGCACCTCCACTTCTCTCGTTTGCTATGCCTCCTCACTGCATTTTGCTTTATATTTGGGCTCCAAAAAAGTGATTCTTCCATATCAATACCGGCAGCAGCATTATTCTGGTAGGGGGGAGGGAAGGCGGGGCGGTGGGGGCACATCATATAATACTGACATGCTCCATGTTCCTACACTAATGCCACAAGTATCAAGTCAATGCCCAAAATTACAACAAATAATAAAACGAACTTGTTGACAGATACAAATGAAGAAAGATGCAACGAACCCTGCATTTAGAAGCCATTGCCATCTAAAGTTGAATTCTACCCCTGTCATTAGCCATCACATGCATGTTAAAGGGAAGATAAGTAAGTTGAAAATGGTTGAAGCTGTTATTTTGAATGGTTCATTAGTCTAGGGTCTGCCAAACACACCTTCAAGCAATTGGAGCAGAAATCTGATAGAGAAAAGAGCCTAGCATATAAAGATTTCATCAATGTTCACAGATGACAAGCTTTGGTGTCTCCTACTTAAGGATGAGCTTGTAACACAAGCGCCACAGGTTTCATGTTCACGTAGACAGCTCTTAGAGAGCAACCAACAGTCTTTAACCATCTTAGGGAAGCACCATCAGCTAGTCTTATCAGACCCCTATGACCTGAATTTGAAGTTCCAGTCTCTGACACCACAGGAAAGTAATTTCTTCTCTTGTCAATTGCCTCCAACAGGGGAAACAAGAAATTAACAGAGCTGTTGACTTAGCGCCGTCTTTTGTCACACATCACAGATAACTATGGAAGAAAGATGAGAATCGGAAGCACCAGTAACAACAGCACCTTTCCTTCTAACATCCAGCAGATAATTCAAAGCCCTTTCTGTAATAATCTCACCAGGAATAATTACAGGGATCCCTGGTGGGTATGGACATATAAGCTCACCACAGACCTTGCCAAGGCTCTCTCTGATACTCACTCTCCTTTTATTTGCAAAAAAGGCATCTCTTGGATTCAAACTGATACAAATATCATTGAAGGGTGCATGCTCTCTGCTCTCCACCCTCTTTTCCGTGGTTTTGGAATGTGAGGAAGATGTTGGTAGTTTCTTTAATCCTGATACTAACCTTTGATTATGTTCCCTGCATGTTCCAAGGTTTATTGCAAATGTAATAGATTGGGTCCCAACAAGCTCAGAGATGACTCCATGGTCTCTATCTAAAATATCATCTGCTTCATAGCCAGATAAACCAAGTGACCAAAAACCAAGAGTGAGGCGCAAGGGATCAATGGCAGGAAATTCATTGAAGCTCGCCAAGTCAAGCACGCTAATACCAGGAATCTTTTTAATGAGAGTGCTTGCTTCAATTGCCAACTCCAAAGCTTTGTTAAAAACTGTTCCTGGGTTTTCACCAAGTTGAGCTCTAGCAGCATCTAATGATGCTAAAAGCAGATAACTGGGGCTTGTGCTTTGAAGGGTTTGAAGGCACCGACAGATTCTATCTCTGTCTACAATATTCCCAGACATGTGCAACATTGATGACTGTGTAAGGGAACACAGAACTTTGTGAGTAGATTGTACCACCACATCAGCACCCTGCTTAAGAGCTGAATGAGGCATCTGGGGATGAAATCCTAGGTGTGCTCCATGAGCCTCGTCAACAATCACAGGAATTTCATAAGCATGACAAAGTTGGGAAATCTCACTCAAGTTGCTGCATATACCATGATAAGTAGGTGATGTGATAAAAACTGCAGCTGGTTTTTTACCATCCATCTCCAACTCTTTGATAGCTTTCCCCACCTATAATATGATCCATCGTAAAGATATTATCGGCATGCCATCAGTACAATAAAATTAAAAAAACCAAAGGGTCTTATTTAATTAAAACTGAAAGGAATGGTTGGCATCTTTATCTTTCCCCATAAACGTTGAAAGGCTCTAATGCGATGACTGTAAATATACATTTCATGTTCATACTTAAAAATATGAATGCAAACGTTTTACCATTGTAAGTAACAAAACAATTTTAGAAGGTAGATAGCAACATGTCTTCAGCCAGCCAGGCATCAATCCCCAATGCTCCAACCAATAATATTAATAGACTCACCTGTGACGGAGTAACACCACCAGCAATATCCCATTTACAATCATACGCAGGCATTATGTACTTCGGTATTGCTCCAGATAATACCATAGCAGATATGGCTGATATATGTGAATTGCGAGGGAGAACGATGTGTTCTCCAGGTGAACAAGTTGCCATTATTGCAGCTTGGATTCCACAAGTGGTACCTCCAACAAGAAACCATGTTTCTGAAGATCCAAATAGTTTGGCAGCTTGCATTTGTGCCTCTAAAATGGGCCCCTCTGG
The DNA here is from genome assembly GCA_033617975.1 of Populus alba x Populus glandulosa. Lineage (NCBI taxonomy): Eukaryota > Viridiplantae > Streptophyta > Magnoliopsida > Malpighiales > Salicaceae > Populus > Populus alba x Populus glandulosa. The sequence goes on from CM066160.1 coordinate 13,893,538, forward strand.
TGAAAAGAGGTTGTCAAGCTCTGGAAGCTCAGGTAAATCATGAATAAATGGTCTAAACCCAATAAGCTGTGTTAATGAAGATGGTGCAGCACGCCCTCTATTATGCCCAGGGAAGTGAAAGCTGGCTGCATTTTTTTCAGCTGAAGCTTTCAAAGCACCAACCAATGGAGGAAGGCTGTCTTGCTGACTTATACGAGATCTGGAAATAAGGGATTTATCCTCGGTGACTGACCTGTTTTTCTCTCCTCTGCTTTCTCTATCTCGTTTCTTTTTTGGTTCCAGGGTGCTTCTTTCCTGTAAAGTACATAATCATGAACATCTCAGCACCTCAACATAATTTAAGAAATGGAGCAGCTTCCCATACACAAATAACACAGAAAAATCCGCTTATCAAATAAACAACAATCCTAAAACCAACATTTAGGGCAAATAGTTTGACTATAAGCACGCATGCATGAGTAATCCATTCATTTCCTAACCATGAAAACGGTGGAAGCCCAAATTATATCATTCAACAATAAGTTCCTTCAATAATAGATGGAAGGAATTGTTGGGAGAATTAAATAAAATCCAATCGATTTACATCTTGCAAAACCATGATTTCCCATCTTCATTTTTCAACATAAAGCAACAATTTTGTCCACATAGATTCACCCTCCATCATATTCAACCGGGTAAAAACCTGTTTCAAACCTTAAAAGAAGCCTGTACCCCTTAAAAATCCATACCAACATAGAAAAGTAGTAAAAAAAACTCCAACAAATTATAATCCTCCCTCCCTGAAACCTAACCTTAAACCTTTGACAATAACAATAATAACCCAAAATCAAGTCCCGCTAAAATTATCAAAGCAAAACAAGACAATGAAGTATAGACCAAAATGTGCAGAGTTAAGTGTTTACAGATAAGATAATCACCTGACAAGTGCAACAAGTGCTTGTTCTTGGTCTCAAAGATACAGAAGTCCATTTCTTGGCAAAACCCAACTGAAGACTCTGTAACGTCAGAGAAACAAAACAAACAGTAACAAACTAAACTGCCCACATTTAGTTATGAAGAAGTAAACATGGTACAGACAGATAAAGAGGGAGTTGCAACTTACTTGGTTCAGAAGAGTGGAGCAAGACATTCCTCTTTTGGTCTCGTCTTTTTGCTTGGTGGGCAGTGAGGATAATGTCATATACTCTAGGAGACCACTTTTTCTCTGAAAGATTTAAGCCTATTTTGAAGATTGGCCCAATGAATAGTCCATATTATGACAAAATTAATAGTATTTTAAAAGGCGACATGCGATGCCATTTCTTTTATGCAGAATTAGTAGAAATTACAAATGCTTACTCTATAAAAGAGATACATGAAGAAACAAGAAAGAATTTTTTTTTTTTTTTTTTTGTAGGTTCAGTGAAAATATTCTTATAACTTTTATGGTACAGATAAGATTTTTCTTTTTATTATTTATCTCTCTTCTTATAGTAAATCGTAGAGTAGATATACAAAGGATGCTTCTTTTATTAAAAAAAATATATTTTTTAAAATTAATTAAAATCAATTATTTTATTTCAATATATTAAATCTTAACTAGTATTAATATGATTTAAATTATTTAGTTGGTCAGTTTACTAAAACAACCATGAAATGTTGTTATTATTGCTTCTTTTTTGCATGTGCTTTCGTATAAATAATTCATTTATTAAGGGATTTTTTTTGTTTTTTTTTAAATAAGAAAATTATTTAAATTAAGTTATGTCATTAATGATCATTTTAATTAAGTGATTTTACTAATATCACAAAATAGTACTTTATTCTAAATAATTTGAAATGTTTAATCTCGCTGCACAATACGACACCGCATAATAGTATATTCCAAATAGTTTGATATATTTGAATCTCACATAACAGCACAGCTAGCATAGCACAACACCATATATGCAGTACAGCAAGTGCAGCAGGGACGAACATGTTCTAAAGAGCAGCAGCAGCAGCAGAATAATCTGTAGCAAGACAACATCGTAAGAAAAAATATGCAAACTGAAGAAGAACCAATCAGATGACAGAAAATCTATGGAAATAATCAGTAAAAGAACAGAAGCAAGAAGCAGAACCACAGGATAGACTACAGAAGCTAGAAACCAGAAAATCTTCAACCCGAAGAACCCAACCAGCCTGACATAACAGAATTCAACAATAACCACTTAGAAATTCAAGAAAAGCAACCAGCAGGCATGAAAGAACCTTCAAGGTATAAGAACAGTCTGAAACATAACATCATTAATTGGCAGGCAATCAATCACAGAAAGAACACAACATCAAAATACTAGCCGATAAACAAGAACTGACAAAAAACCAGGGAAATAATCCATAAGGTGAAGAAATTAAAGAAGGTAGCAGAACCCGAATAACCTCAGTAAATGACAACTATAACCAGACAATGAATTCTTCTACTCGATGCACTCATTGCTTAACAAGATGATCAACAAAACAATAAGCTTTTCGGAGAGTATGAACAAAATGGAAGTTGGAAACTGGCCAAACTATAAGTCTTGTCAAACTCTCAACACAAAAAAAAAAAAAAAAAAACGAAGCTCGAACTTAACGGAATCGGAAGCCGGGGACAAAGATGCCATTGAAGACTAGGCAGCGAGTGCCTTGATCAGCAATGCCAATGAACCATGTACGGGTTTGAGTTGGCCAACATGTTGAGGAGCAACGATGGCGACTTTCTTGATGAAGTTACCCATTAAGTCCGAAAGGAATTGTAGAAGTTTGAAGATGGTCTGGTCCTGAGGGGCGAATACCTTGATGAGTGATATCAACGTATCTAGTAGGGGTTCAAGCACTTGGCCGATCATGGAAATACCAGGCATGCCAGGAGTTTGGATGAGTTCCTTGATGAGCCCTGAGAGCGCACCTAGAACGGATTTTATTATATCCGGCTGGGAAGAATTACTTTGAAGATCAGCAACAGTGCCGCCGGCGCCTTTTTCAAGTTCCTTGATTAACCATGAGAGTGAACGTATGACGCCTTCTACTGCTTCTTTGAGTAGAGGGTTGGTGACGTTCCCCTCGAAGGAAATCAGTGCATCTTCAACGGACTGAAGTTGATCTATGAGGGTTTTGGTGAAGCTAGACATTTCACTAGCGGTGTTGTCGACGGTTGAAGCCAGTGAATCGGAGCTCACGGAAGTGAAGCAGAGAAGGGTTAGGAAGAGGAGTAGGGCAACCGGGGCTACAGTTTTTGAAGCCATTTCTGAAATTGTTACAGCTTAGTAAAGCGAAGACTAGCTGGTGGTGTGAAATAGAGAGGAGATCGGAGGGTTTTATACGATATTCGAGCACAAAATGGTAAGAAAAATCCTGATAAGGTACAGACAGCTAGCTGGTCATTCCTGGAAGCATCATTCGTGGAACAGTTTTCATAAAGAATTAATGCATCATTTGTTGACCAAATAATTATATCTACTGAAATTGTATTGCCTTAGACCTAATAATAAATAATTGCGACATTAAATTTACTTTTTTTTTTAGAAAATAATTGTTGACCTAATAATGTTAGTGTTCAATTTTTTACAGGGCACGATGTGTTCGTAAGATTATTTGGATTAGAACATCATTTTATTTTTTTGTCCTCGAAATTGAAGAATTTTTATGCTAGCTTTATGTCAATGGAGAGTAATTTCTAAGTGATCATCCTTAATTTAAACACACCTCCTAAATATGTATGATGCATTTAAGAAAAAACTATTCTCTTCTCATGTGATATAATTTCAAGTGTGATATTTAACTGATTTATAGTATTAATTTTTCTAGATTAATTGTTCTCAATTATTTATAGGTTGAAATATTTATTGAATACACATGTTTTATATACAAATAGCTAGTTTTATTTAAATTTTTATAATCATAATTGAGTTAATTTGTTAAATGTTTGAATCGTATAAATAACTTTTAATTGGACTTAACTCAAACTAGGACGTGAATTAAAATATCTTTCAGAATTTAATAGTTCATAGTTAGGATAAATATATATAACTCTTAAAAATAATTAAGTAAAGAATTTTCATCTAACATTATATATTGGTATATATGAACCATTTTTAATTTAAATAATTCTTTTCGATTATATCTAACGTGAATATATAAATTAATTAGCAATGCATACATATTAATTGAACATTTTATAAATTATTTTTAAATAACTATTTCCTTTTAAAATATTATTGGTGTTGTTCCAAAAGAGTAAGAAAAATAACTAAAAATAACCTGTAAAGATTCAATTAATTTTTTGGTTTAATGCAATTAAATACATAAGAAAATAACTAAAAATAGCCTATAAAGATTCAACTCAATTTATTTGCTTTAATGTAATTAAATTATGTTCTTTTTAAAAATTGTAAATTTATCCATTCTTTTCTTTTATCATCACCGCAAATTTGTCTATTTTAATACGCAACCTTAATTATCCACGAAAGGGTAGTTTTTGTTACCAAAATCTCAGAGGAAAAAGAAGAAGAAGAACTTGTGCTTGTGCTTGTGCTTGTTCCTTCAATAAATAAACCAAAATTCACATGGTTTTAACCCCAACCATGTGCTGATTATTTAAAAAAAAATAATAATTAAAATGAGCTGTTTTGATGAAAAAATTATGTGAATATTGAATTTATGATAAGGCTTTGATAGAACTAAATAATTTTGTTCTTTTTTTTTTTTTTTTCTACACTGGATAAATTTAGATTCTAGATCCACCGGATTCCAGTTCTTTAGGAGACGACTGGAATTGTTTTTAATAAAAGAAGACCTGGAAAAAGGTACATGATAGAGACATCTTACGTCGGAGTACTAAACTAGGTAACTAACTCACTCCCGCTGACTTCGTCCTCTTTATCCACTCTCACTTTCGTATTTAAATAAACTTCCAAGAATTTTAAAAACAATATCCCAACTCCTTCATTTGATCACTTTATCTCATTATACATTTTTATTATTGTTAATTATACGTCAAATATTTTCTTGAAGTGGAGAAGGAACTGATCACTAATGGAGGGAATAGTATCGTCAAAGCAGCAGCAACCTTTGGTTTTTGCTTACTATGTTACTGGTCATGGATTTGGTCATGCCACTCGTGTTGTTGAGGTACATGTATAATTTGCTTCGTTTTGCTCATCCTTGGTGAGATTCTTGATTTCTTTTCTTAGATCTTTTGCCTCGTTTTTTGTTTTCGGAAATATCTCAATGCCCTTTGTTGTATTTTCCCTAAAACTCTCCTGAATGTTCTTCCTCAACGTCCCGGCTATTCACGGAAGGTGCAAGGGAGATGAATAGTCATCTTCCTCTGCAAAATATCGAAGAATCTCTTAGGAGGAAGTTGGAGAAAGGATCTTAGAGTGTTTAAGGTGGAGCCCGGAGGGTACCTTCTCTTTTCACGTGTCTCTTCCATTGAGAGTACTCTCATTGAACCCGAACCTTTGATTGATCCCTCCTTAATATATATGTTACGGGAGCGGAATTTAATCGTGGATCAGCTTATATCATTCTGATTAAGTGATTTTGTAGTTAAGGTATCTCTAGATTATATGTTGTAGTAATACTATACATCTGCTTGAGTTTTCCGGATAATACCAGCTGTTTGATGGTTCGAGTCGTATGAGATATGTCCTCGGTCGAGCCCACCCGTCAATGATAGGATGGATATTTTGGAATGAACAGCATTGCTTAAAGAAATTTGTAACATCACATCACAATTCCACGAGTAGGGTTTTAAATTTTGTAATTCAAATTTTTTTTTAGTTATTTATTGATGTTTTGCAGTGTTACAAAGCAATGATATAAATATTTGGCCGAATATGCAATTTGCATGTCAGATTATATATAGTTCACAGAATTCAAAGATTATTATTCTGTCTACTTATGTAATTAGATTTCTGATATCAATATTTAAGAGCAAATTTTAATATTTGATGTGTGTGATTTGCAGGTGGTTCGTCATTTAATTCTAGAGGGACATATTGTTCATGTGGTTACAGCTGCACCAGACTTTGTTTACACTTCTGCAATACAGTCACCGAGACTGTTCCTTCGAAAGGTAACCTTTTGTTGAATTGCTGTGCTGTTATGCCTTGAACTTCCTTATGATCTTGTAGTTCTGGGAAATTGAGTTTAGTCGTATTGAGGCCTTCTAGACTTAAGAGGTGTGACCCTTTGCTCTACTTCTGCAATGGCAGGAGCTGCTGGATTGTGGAGCTGTTCAATGTGATGCCTTGACAGTTGATCGTATTGCCTCCTTGGAAAAGGTATGGTGCAAACCCAGAAAAAGTTTCAAAGTCATAGATTTAAATGAATAGCCTTTCAGGTTAACTCATCTTTCATTCCAGGTTGATTGGTTGACTGAGTTTGTTTTCTTATTTTGTTTAACTCAGTATTCTGAGACAGCAGTAATCCCTCGAGAGACTATCTTAGCAACAGAAGTGAAGTGGTTGCAGTCTATTAAAGCTGACCTAGTGGTACCTAAATGCTCCTGATCTTTTCCGGTATACACACATACATACATATGATGTTTACAGATGTAGGCAGCATTTTCTTATTAGTCTTTCATATAACAGGTTTCAGATGTTGTTCCTGTTGCCTGCCGAGCAGCTGCAGATGCCGGCATCCGTTCTGTTTGTTGCACCAACTTCAGGTAATCTGTTTCGTTTTTTATGGAAACAAGTGTACACATTAGTTAGTGTCCATGTTGAGGTTACCTGAGTGGCTTTGAAATAGGTCGATGATTTGGAGAAATTGTAATCGATAACAGGACTCTCTCTACTGAATAAAGGAACTTTGAATAAGTTGTTTAATTAACTTCGGAGAAAAAATGAGATATTGATATAATACGAACTAAAGAATTGATTTCAGTGGCAGACTGTTGGTTATCACCACGCCGGAATTTTTTATATCTGCATAACTCACCATGACCATTTCTACTGATCAGCTCTACGTACTCTACATATTTGTTAATATTTGAAGCCTTGATGTTGCTATCATGTTTTTTTTTCAGTCCTCACTACTGAATGTAAGGTTTCATCACTAAGTTTATTCTCCCTTCTCTGAAAACATTGGCAGTTGGGACTTCATCTACGCGGAATATGTGGTGGATGCTGGATCACAACATCGCTCGATTGTTCTGCAGGTATCTTTAATCTTTTCATCTCTAGAGTGAATGCCTTTACAACTTTTGATTTATATTATTGGTCAAAAAAATTTCAAGCGGACTCACTATTCTAGTAGCAATCATCTGTGATTATGATGAACACTTGATATTCATCATGCTAAATCAATTTGTGGCCATGAAACTTTTTGCAGATTGCCGAGGACTATTCTCACTGTGAATTTTTAATACGTCTACCAGGATATTGTCCAAGTACGTTTGTGAAATCATATTTCTATCCTTTTATTCCCCTTTCAGCTCTTGTTGTTGTTTTGCACCAGTTTGAAAAGGGCTCTATTATGCTTTATTTCCATTATTGTCTGCACCTACTTTCTTTTCTTATTTCTATCAGTAGGTTTTCTAGTTAGCTGATGTTACATGCTGTTTCATTTTGCAGTGCCTGCTTTTCGTGATGTTCTTGATGTACCCCTTGTTGTGAGGGGACTGCACAAATCCAGAGCAGAGGTCAGGTGTTTCGCTAAATTGTAAAGAATACAATTACTTTATTGATTTAAAATGTAGTGTGCAGAAAGCAAGTAATATCTCTGTAGAGCAGGTCAGGAAGGAGCTCGGAGTTGAAGAGGATGTGAAGCTAGTAATTTTCAATTTTGGCGGACAGGTGAGCATTGCTTGTGTTTTCCCTGGTATGTTGTTAGCACAGGGCATTTGATCTGCATTACGTTGGCTGAAATTTTTCTCTGCTATCTAACGACAATTTTTTCTGGAACACTACCTGGTTGATCTCAGAAATTTATTCTTTTCTCCTAAACTACTTATCAAAAAAGACCAAAAAGAATTTTTCTGGATATTTTTCTGATATTTTTTTATGAAGGTTTAGTTATTAAGATCTATGCTGACTCTTTATATGCCATCATCGGGCAATTGTAGCCTGCTGGGTGGAAGTTACAGGAGGAGTTTCTACCTCCTGGTTGGAAGTGTGTGGTAAGTTCTACTCAGGATATGTAATGGTTATTGAACTCACTTTGGATTGGATCTATGCATTTTGTTCTGATGAAATTACTCTTGTAATCTTTCTGAGATAGGTATGTGGGTGTTCTGACAAGGAAGAATATCCCCCGAATTTCATCAAGCTTCCGAAAGATGCTTATACGCCAGATGTGATAGCAGCTTCAGACTGCATGCTTGGTACTTTGACTGAGACTGTTCTTTTGTACTGATAGAACTTAATGCTTAAAACAAATTTTTGATAGCGCAGTGCATTTTCTGTTCCAGGGAAAATTGGATATGGCACATTTAGTGAAGCTATGGCATACAAGTTGCCGTTTGTGTTTGTACGAAGAGATTACTTTAATGAAGAGCTGTTTTTGAGAAACATGCTTGAGGTAAAGTTGCTTATATTGTGTTTGTTTCGCATTTAACAGTAAGTGTTCAAGGCAACCATGTGAAGTGTTCTGTATCTTTTGTCGAAACAGCATTATCATGGAGGTGTCGAGATGATTAGGAGAGATTTGCTTACTGGATGCTGGCAACCCTACCTTGAGCGTGCCATTAGATTGAAACCATGCTATGATGGAGGTGTCAATGGCGGTGAGGTATGCTTTTATGTTAAATTTTCAGCTTTTACGCCGTAATTTATTGAAAAGTTTTAATAGAACTAGAGAAAGGTTGATTCTATACAATCCAAGAATCAAGTTGATATTGGAAAATTCAAAAGTTTTCTACAAATGCATGTTCTGTTGCTTTGTTCAGGTTGCTGCTCGCATTCTTCAGGATACAGCTCTTGGAAAAAATCATGCTTCTGATAAGGTAAATTTGATTTGCCTATTGATTCAGTCAGTACAATTCAAATGTCATCGGCTTGCAGACAAGCCTCTATATCTGATATAAATTTTGCAGGGGGGGTGTCATGTTCTGGTGCATGTTTCTACCATGAGCATTTCTATATTGCTTTCCGAATCCCGTTTCTACTAAAATTATCTTGGTTTCCTTTATCTATAGCCTTGTGGAGCAAGAAGATTGCGAGATGCGATTGTGCTTGGATATCAACTACAAAGAGTTAACAACAGAATTATAGGTATTCCAGATTGGTACAATCTTGAAGAAAACAAGCTTGTAGGTCGTTCATCAGAAGGCTCCCAATTCTTGAGGTTGTTGTCATTAAGCTTACTTGGTTTGTGAAAATTGATCGTGTTTCCTTCCTTTTCATCTCATATTCATTTGTCTTTCCTTTTTGTTTTCTCTTTGTTTTTAAGTAGAGAGGTAGAAGACTTTGAGATTCTTCACGGTGACCCTCAAGGTCTTCCCGATACAATGGCGTTCTTAAAGAGCTTGGCAGACATAGGTGCAGGACATGACTCAAAAAAGGATACCGACGATGAAGTGCGGGAGGATTTGGCTGCTGCTGGATTGTTCAACTGGGAGGTGATTCTCGCTTTCTTAGGATCATACTTTGTGTTCCGTTGATCAATTTTTGGCAGAAAATCATATTTATTCTATGATGACAAAATTGACTTAGTCATCAAACTTCTCTTGTGATATCATACCTTAATTTGACCTTCAAAGAATTTATTTGCGCCAGGAGTTTTGCTAAACAAATTCTGCTGAAAAGGCCAGAAAAGGGAACAAAAATTAGAATAACTTTTATCTTTTTGGTTCTGCACATGCTTATGCAGTTCTGTTCTGTTTATGTAGAAGAAAATATAAAGTCATGAAACATCAGGTGTCATGAGACTTGTATGTTTGTGTTCCTCATGTGATTAGAACAACTCGAATGCGACTTAGAGTGCACAGATCTCTGTGCTGTAATGGCTTGATACTGATGAAATTGCTCCCCCTTGTTTAGCCACGATAGTTTATGTTGTGATATTAAATTTTTCAATATGATGCATGGTGACGCAGGAGGAAATATTTGTAGCCAGAGCACCAGGGAGATTAGATGTCTTGGGTGGTATTGCTGACTATTCAGGAAGTCTAGTTTTGCAGGTTAGTATTTGTTTCTCCCCGTCACCTTGCGGCCTTGCTCAATCTTTTTCATGCATGATTGTTATGGATTTTCTTTGTTTACAAGCAATTTTGCTTAGGTTTTTTTCTTTTCTTTTCCTGCAGATGCCTATCAGAGAAGCTTGTCATGTTGCTGTACAAAAGAATCATCCAAGTAAACAGAAGCTGTGGAAACATGCACAGGCTAGACATCATGCTGATCACGAGAAACTTGCACCCATTCTTGAAATTGTAAGAAACAAACAAGTTAACTTTGTCATCCTGGCTGTATGAGTTAATTGAGTGAAGTTTATATGAAGATTAAAAATAAAGAAATTGAAAATTGAATAGTATTTAATGAGGAATAAAGATTCAATAAAAGAATACACAAGTTAATGCGGTCTCTACTTATTTCAAAATCACCAATTTAATTTGAAGTGAAAAATTAGTAGTTTTCTTCTCCAATATATTCAAACTCTGGGGCCATTTCAGGTGTCATTGGGCTCAGAATTGAATAATCGGGGACCAACATTTGACATGGATCTATCTGATTTTAAAGATGGTGAGAAGCCAATATCTTATGAGGCAGCAAGGAAGTATTTTGCCAAAGATCCATCTCAAAAGTGGGTAGTTATTCTCTACTTTGATATGTGATCTTTATGTGATTTGCATTCTAGTTGTTACTCTTGAAACTTTTTCAGGTGGGCAGCATATGTTGCTGGGACAATTCTGGTACTAATGACAGAGTTGGGTGTTTGTTTTGAGAACAGTATCAGCATACTGGTTAGTTTCTATTCAATTTGATCAACTGAAATATTATCCAGTATGTGAGCTTCTTGTTTTATTGTTTCTTCATTGTTGTTGATCATTTCAGTTGATTTTCAGGTTTCTTCAGGAGTCCCAGAAGGCAAAGGCGTTTCTTCATCTGCAGCATTGGAGGTTGCCACCATGTCTGCTATTGCTGCTGCTCATGGTGACTATAGTTCTTAACATTATATGCCTGCAAATATTTCTGTTGTTTGGTCATGAGATTCTCCTTTAGAATCTATTGTTAATGTTAATATATAATAATTAATTGAGCAAACTTCTCACCGTGCTGATCTTTGTCTGTATTCGTGCAGGTTTAAACATTCCCCCGCGAGATCTTGCTTTGCTTTGCCAAAAGGCAAGTTATATCGCCGAACTATATTTGGTTACATTTCTTTTGATTTATATTTATGAACTTTGAAACTCATCTATTCAATATCTTATCTAATCAATCAATTCCTATAGGTGGAGAATCATGTTGTTGGAGCCCCTTGTGGGGTGATGGATCAAATGACCTCTGCGTGTGGGGAAGCAAACAAACTTCTAGCGATGGTATGCCAGGTAAGTGTTACAACCAGTGCTATAATTAGGTTTGTGATCTCTGAGGTAAGAGTTTATGTTACATAAACTCTGTATTCTGTGCAGCCTGCTGAGGTACTAGGAGTAGTTGATATTCCTTCCCATGTCCGATTTTGGGGCATAGATTCAGGATTAAGACACAGGTACGACATTTTCAAAACTTCCTGGCATTGGCAGGATCCTAAATTCAGATTAGAGACACCAAGATCTGATAAGTGGTTGTAGCAGTACAGTATAATTGCAGTTTTTTTCCTCTCTACAGTGTTGGTGGTTCAGATTATGGATCTGTGAGGATTGGAACTTACATGGGCCGAAAGATAATAAAGTCCACAGCTGCAGGACTGTCGAAGGGAAACAACAAAGACGACATGGACAAGGATGGTATCGAACTGCTTAATAATGAGGCTTCATTAGATTACTTATGCAATCTCCCACCTCATAGGTACCGTGTCCCTGTCTTGAGTACTTACGGACATGATTACAAACGTTCTGCTTTCTACGCTTCTTTTTCCTCTTGTCTTGGATCCCTATCATGTTTGCTTTGGACATGATGTAGAATTCCAAACTATAATCACCGATCGCATCATTTTACAGGTACGAAGGTGTGTATGTTGATAAGCTTCCAGAGACTGTTACAGGTGAAGAATTCATAAAGAAATATCATGATCATGAGGATTCAGTCACAACAATAGATCCCAAACATATTTATGCAGTTAAAGCACCAACTAGGCATCCTGTTTATGAGAACTTCCGAGTCGAGGTCAGTAATCTATACACTGATAAAAGTTCTGAGAAGTGTTTTCCTCGCGCTAGCTTCCTTTCCATGGTTATAGAGATAATCCTCTTTAACAAATTTTTGGATCAGATTTTCTTTGCCTTTTAGTACAAATGATTTTGTTTTCTTCAAGCTATCACGCTTCTTTTACTTGATCTTTAGGCTTTCAAAGCACTATTATCTGCTACTACTTCGGATGGACAACTTTCTGCTCTTGGGGAACTTATGTATCAGGTATTGCTGTAAAACACAAAATTTGGCTTGCTGTATAAGCACTTAATCTGATGATGCAATCATTTATTGCAGTGCCATTACAGCTATGGTGCATGTGGACTTGGCTCTGATGGGACAGACAGACTGGTAGAATTGGTACAAGAAATGCAGCACAGCAAGGCTTCCAAATCTGAAAATGGGACTCTGTATGGAGCGAAGATCACCGGAGGGGGAAGCGGTGGCACAGTTTGTGTTATCGGAAAGAATTTTGTTGGAAGCAATGAGCAAATTCTTGAAGTACAGCTTTCTTTCAGTTTTCGTAACACCTTTTAACACTTCTCATGTATCGAAAATGTTCTAACAACTTTGATCTTGATCTAATCTCCAGATTCAACGGAGGTACCACGTTGCCACGGGCTTTAAGCCATACGTGTTTGAGGGTTCTTCTCCAGGGGCAGGAAAGTTCGGATACCTGAAAATTCGCCGCCGCAACGCCGCCGAATGAACTTAATGGTTTCTCCATATGTTAATTGACTATTGATAATGTTTCCAGTTGATGATGAATGTGGATGGACTATATCTAAAAAATGATTGTACACAAACTCGATTTACGCTGTTCATTTCATCTTTTTCCTAGTTCCTACAAATAAAGAACCGCAGACGCATCCGATTTTCTGTAACCTTTAGAAAACTTGCAGTGTCATGGATTGTATTTAACGTGGCATATAAAAAAATCGATTTTTCAAGCACTAGATTACAGAGAAAATGTGTTTAATTTATTCTGAAATTCAATAATTCATAAAAGTATTCTAAAAATAACAGCATTACGGCGAATCATTTACAAGAAAAGGGAAGACGATCCCTTCGGATGGTTGTGATATTAAGCACTGGCTTATTGTTAGGAGCAAACCTTCCTTCTAGAGATGAGATTACTAGCACTTGTATCAAAACCCTAGCTCTAGTTGTTTGCGGCTCATCATTCACATAATTAATCTCCCATTCTGTGCGTGCATTCTTTCTTTTTTTTCTAAGAATATTTCCATGTTTATATTATCATTGTTTTAAAATAAAAAATCGATGTATGAAAAGACTCAAGTCACGAGTTAAGATGGTCATTTTAAATTAACCTGAGTTAATATAAAAATAAAAATAATTATTATAATAATTTTAAAATCCAACTTAGAATCTACTTGAGGTAAGACTTGGATCATAAATCAAGTTGATCATTAACCGGGATTAATATAAAAATAAAAATAATTATAATTATAATTTAAAAATTAGATTATATATCAACCTATAATAAGATCTAAATCACGGGTTAAAGGGTTAGCTAAGGTTTAGCATGTCAATGTAAGGAAAATTATTTTATTTCATTTTTTAAGTAGAGAAGAGAATACGATCCTGTTTGGGATTGCGTTTAAAAAGCGTTTTTCATAAAATTTGATTTTTTTTTTGCTTGAAATTAATATATTTTTTATGTTTTCAAATTATTTTGATATGTTGATCTCAAAAATAATTTTTAAAAAATAAAAAAAATATTATTAACATACTTTTCTAAGTAAAAAGTACTTTAAAAAACAACACTAACCATAATCCTCTACATCACAAGTTGTCTACAAAATAGGCTCAATGACACATGCCACATGTCATAAAGCCCAGACAAACAAATCTAGCTCAAAGTACCTAAGAGGCTAGCCTACGGTTGGGCTCAAAGAGCAAACTAGATTGTCCCATGCCCACCATAGAATCCTTAGGTTCATAAGAAATTAAGAGGCGAATTTCGAGTGAACAGTTAAAAAAATTGATGATTAGTAAGGCAAGTTTGATAATGTTGTATTTGAGATTAATATTAATATTTATTTTACATGCAATACATTTAATTTAATTGAAAAAATAATATCAATTAAAAAAAACATCAAAGTTAATATTAATATTCTTTTTACATGTAAATCATGGGGAAAATCCCCACCCTGGTTTATTTTAATTTTAAAATCATTAAAACAAAAATTAATAAATTAAATTTTGTAATCAATCTTCAATATACTAATAATAAGTTTATTAAAAATCCCAAAGTCTTTGTTTCAAAAAATAGGGAATGTTAGTTTGATCTAATTCTGGATTTAACTAAGTTAAAACCTAAATTATCGAGTCATGGATAAATAAGAACTTGTTGTTGTTGGGTCGGTATTCGTCAACAGATTAATTATTTTAAAAAATCTATATTTTTATTTTATATATATAAAGTAATTTTAGTTAATTCCTACTCTAAATAAATTCATTTTTTCTTTTCTTTTTTTAAATTTACTTTTTAACCGGTCGGATCTTAACTGATGAAAGCTTCATCGTGTTGATTTTCGGTCGGATTTCGACCTGATTTTCAATCAACATGCGGGATTGAATTGAGTTTTGACAGGCATGGGTAATCAGCAACCCTAGTTTTTATGTTCTTGATTCTGCAATTCCATCTGAATCAAGCACAGTGCATCACCTGCTGACAGACTACAAGCAGCATACGTGGCAAACCCATACTGGCCTGTTAGCAATTCTGAGTCTAGTCCCTTGGAAACACAATGGACCCAAATTTGTCAAAGACTCGCTAAGGTCCCCCACCATATAGTGATTTGGTGCAATAAAAATCCAACACACTGCCATCCTTTTTACGTACAGCAGAGGCAGAGCTACTCATGAATACTTTCCTGGCTTCTACAATGGCAGACCCTCCTCTAGATGTAGATTCAAACAAGCAAGCTTCAGCTCAAGAAACATTGAAGCACAATGTCCCCTTGTAGGATACTCTAAAAGGAGGATTGGAAGGATAAAATCGCTCCAACCTTAGATTTGAGGTGTAGTTTTTTTAAGGTCCAAAATATATTTTTGGTACTTATCTATATATGAACTAAGAAATTCAGGCACTAGCTTGTGGCAGTGCTAGGTCAAGAAAATTGATAGTCATAATATTGTCACTATCATTTTATTGGCAAATGATCCAAAGGGATAGGAACGATCACTTTTTATCCCTCCTAATTATGATTTAGTATCCATTTGTCTACATATATCGCATTTCAAACTGTTTTTAACTTGAAAAAACACATTTTTTAATGTTTTTTCAAGCCAAATACAATGAACTTGTCATAGGTTAGAGTTAGAGGGAGGTAGAAATTCTGGACTTGATTGATGCTTTTCAAAGAAAAGCGAATCACTCCATCCATATGCATGCATTTACACTGAAGAACTTTAGTGCTTTTTGAACATGATCAATATCAGCGATCAGCATGATTCAATAGATTATAGAATCGTTCCCTTTTGCTGCCCACCATACATGAAACTATATATATATTCTCATAATATATAAATCTATCTTCATGGATGCTGACATAACCACAACATTGAACATTCCATGTGATCCATGGACGATAATTAAAATCTGGTAGGGTTTAAGGGGTAGGGGTAGGGCCAAGATATTGTCTTCTTACAAATGGGGTATCGGCTGTTTTCATGTGTCTCCGTCATAATTTATTATAGGCTAAGTATCGATACCTATTACCATGTAATAGTCCAATGATTTAGAGACCCTACGCTTCTTCCAATTCTATAATGCGTGGTCCAAAAGGTAAAGGAAGGGTTTGGATTGAAAAGGGCTACACACCGAATAAAGGACTTGACTTACAAGAGACCTCCATGGCTGCTACATCCCATATATAGATGTAAACCTAGCCTGGCAGACGGGGCAATTCAGTGGCTCGTACATTTAAAACATGATTTATACTGGGTTTTATTTTAAATTTACTTATTTAATCAAAATAATATTCTTCGAATTTTAACAAAAAAGAAACTCAAAAATAAATCAATCCACCTCAGGTGAGTTCTTAAAACTACGTTGTTACAGTAGCTGCATGCACAGCTCGAATTAGCTGGCTTGAAGAAGATCCTTTCAAGTCGGCAAGTGTTTTGCATTTAATGCTCTTATCCATGCACAGCCAGCCAGTCTAAGTTAGTGAACCAGACCGCGCCATGCATGTCTAAAAGATTAATTGTTTATTGTGACGTCAATTTCTTAGGGTTGGAGTGATAGGAGTTTTTATGAATTTACTGGCGTAAATAGTTCGTTATAAACTTATTCTGAAAATATAGAGTTTTGTCTCGTTATGTAAGAAATAATACGACGATCGAGAGAAAAAAAAAAAGAGTTTTGGAAATAAATTTAACTAGTGTGTGACATGAAGAAACAAAATTATTTATACTGGCCAAGTTTTTGCCATCTTGCATGCTTGATATCCACAAAAATATATATAATATAAAACTAATAATAACCAGAACATGGCCATGCTTTCTTGGCGATATTAAGGGCATCCATGCTTGTCAATTGATCCCACATGCTGTAAATAATTTTCCAAGATTTGTACAATCTTCTAAGAGACGTGTACTATATGTATGAGGACGACCCTGCTCTGAGGAGAGAATTGTGCAGCAAAAATCATTATTCTGTCTTTGTTCTTTACCCACGGCCGGCCGGTGAAGGAGAGCGAGCCCCCTGCGATGGTCAGCGTCCTGCAATCTGCATGCATGTGTTTTCCTGAAAAAAGGATCAAATGACAGACAATGGGAGAAAGGAATTGAAGAAATTAAACTGCAATATGGGAGACGAAATCTAGACAAATATTATTGTTGACGAGCGACGATTATGGAAGCTCTTAAACACTGTGTTGTGATCTTTTTTTCTATATGGAAAGTCTTTTTCTAATTTTCAATTTTTTTTAAATAAAAAAAAAGAGTATTTCTTAATCCGTTCGTGTATATTAATCAAAATTAAGTCTTTGTCGTGATGTACTCTCACATCGGCTAGCTCGAATATTAGCATCAAGGTTTGAATGCAAGAAGTAAGAGAGGAATATAGTTGCTTACCCACCAAACCAATCCCATAAAATTATCTAACTTTGAAATCTAATCCAGTACCCTACCAATTTCAGGGGTATATATGCTTTTTAAAAAAGCATTTTAGCATTCTTTTTAAAAATAATTTTTTTATTTTTTTTACTTTAAATTAATATATTTTTTATGTTTTCAAATTATTTTGATGTGCTAATATCAAAAATAAATTTTAAAAAAATATTTTTTTTTCAAGTATTTTAAAATGAAAAGCATTTTGAAAAAAAACCGCTACCATACTCTCAAATATACTCTAATAAATAATCTAAAAAATATTTTTATAAATTAGTTAGATAAGTTTAGACTCAAAAAGTAGATATTGATGCATCAAATTAGGTCAACATTTTAAAACTATAATAATAATAAAAAATTAATTATTAGATTAGATTCAATTTTTTTGATGTGAATATTTTCCATAAAGTTTTTCTTTTAAAAGTCATCATGTCACTTATTATACCAACAAATCCCTAAAATTAGGCTAAGAAAACATTTTTTGGATCAATTTTATTATTTTTCCTGGTTGTTTCTCTAATTTAGATTTGTGTTTATTTCCTTTATACTTTCAATATTTTAGTTGCTTCCTAGCATAGATAGGTTTTCCTGTTTATTTAAATATTTTAGAAACCTTTTTAGGACAACATCATTGTATTCTTAATTTCCAAACAATAAGACTTTGAATTTAGGGTAGAATGTGGTGGACAGATTAAGAAATTGATATCCATGGACATGCGCCGTATATGACTTTTGCTACAGCTAGCCATGATTATAAAATTTTAAAGCATATTATATATAATTTCATCATTATCTATAAGGTAGTTGGCAAAATAACATCATGGGCCAAATAAATTATATATAAAGAAGCTGACGACAAATTTAAAAGTTAAACATGCACATATGATCAAGGACAGGATTGGTGTCTATTCCCATTTACTTTTTCTGCCCTAACATCATATCGAATTCTGGACCCTGAGAAAATGCCCATTTGCCCCATCTTGTCATGTGCAATGTCTAGATTCCTAACTTTATCTCCTTTTTATGTTTTTTGCATTTCCTCCTTTATTTTTATTTATATATATATATAAAACAAAAAAAACTAACTTGGAAAAAATAATGAAAGCCATCATTTTGGTTAAAAAAAGAAAAAAGAAATACTGGGTTTTTTTATTGACCTGCCCGTTTGGTACTGTGGTGTTTTTTGCAAAATTTTAATTTATTTTTTTTGCTAAAATTAAATGCGGTTTGTATTTTCTGGATCGTTTTGATGTGCTAATATCAAAAATAATTTTTAAAAAATAAAAAAACATTATTGGCATGCTTTTCGGCACGAAAAGCTATTTGAAAAGCAACCACTACCACACTCACAAACACCCTCTTAGACTCTAATCATGAATTATAAGATTAACTAGGTTTTATAGGATTGCTATAAAGTAGTAAAAAAAAAAAAAAAAAAAAGAATTTATCTCACCTGAGAACTACTAGGAAATTTAAATGTAGAAATTTGACCATCACAAGATATTCAAATGAAGAAAATGGGCTATCTTGGACTTGGATAATACTAGCTACCAATGGCAGGATTGATCATTGTGGGATTATTGGACTGAAGATGGACCTAGCTGCCTATTTAAAGTATATAATTTAGACAAGTTTACAAACCTTGACAAGCGATTATTCGGCCACTTGATAGATGGGATAAATATTCAAATCATAATGGATGTTGTACCATATATATAATAGGCATTGAAGAATCGTGAATTATTTTTCCCCCCCTTAATTTTCATGCGTTGTGCTTTTCTTTAATAATTGTGCTTATACCAGGGTATATTCACAAAGATATATATATATATTCTTGTTTGGTACATTAATAACATTAACATCAATCATGAGTTCCAAAAAATGAAAACTTTTATTAATTGGGTTCAGTCATCTTAGATATTTTTCAATTAAATCCTTTTTTTCACCCTGATAATTAGAGGAAATTGATACGTGAGGTTTTGATCAATTATATATGAACTTAATATATTTGGATCAAGTAAATAAGTTAATAAATATGTTTTAAATTTATTTTTTTTCAAGAAATTTTATAGTGTTGGTTATACAATAAGTCAACTTTCCGTGACTAGGTGGGTTCGAAGCTTGAAAGTTATTGTTTAATGAATTGTATTATTTTTCTAGTTATTTTTGGATTTTAAACTTTATTTTTAAGTTGTGTTATTTTTCTATTTTAAATAGTATTCTAACTATTCATGTCCTATAATGGCTAGTTTAAAGCTTGTTTAAAAGGTTATAATCTCTATTTTGATCGCAAACTATATATAAAAAAAAAAAATCAGTAATAAACCCGGGATTTTTGTATTATCCATTTTTTTAAAAATCATCTTTTCTTTCTTTGAATCCTATTATTTAGATTTGATTGCGTCATCTCATTGACTATTTTATTAAAACGTGTTATTTATTGTATAAAATAGACATAATAAACCCAAAACATCAATAAAGTTTGATAAAGGTAGTTAAGAAGTGTTTGAGACTTTATTAAGGACCTAATTGATAAAATATTTTGTTTTGGGATGATTATATAAGCTAGCGACTAAACTGAAGTTTTTCGAAGATGTTATTTTTAGAAAAGTTTAGGAAGAAAAATATTTATTACGACAAAACAGCAAAGGAGATTCGTGTCTATCGTATTGCAATATTCTGTGATTTTGGGGAAAAGAAGATTATTTTACGGAGGTGGGTTGGCAGGAGAAGATTCCAAAAGTCGGGTTATTTTTATGAAAAGATTTTTTTTATTTATTATTAATTTTTGACACAGATCCCAAGAAACGCACGTACACATGGAAAGCAAAGCAAGGAAAGCAGCCTTTGAAGTTGGAATTGTTGAATGCATCCCTGTCCCCATGCCCACGTTTTGGTTTTCTTAAATTCATACTCTCAATTACAAGTGTCTTGGGATTTTGAAAGTGAAGAAGGTGCGGGGTGCTTGTGATTTTTAGTTCCTGCTCGTGGTTATGATCTAATAATATGTGTTTTTGAAAAGAAAAAAAATATTTTATATATTTTTTATCATTTTAATAGGTTGATATTAAAAAATATATTATTTTGATATATTTTAAATTAAAAAATACTTTGAAAAATAATATTTATCACACTATAAAACAAATCCTTATTTTTTTTTGTCATGGAAAGATTATAGTCAATCTACATTATAAATTTATTGAGTCAATTATAAAATAATGTTTTTATAAATAAAATAATGTTGTTTTATATCCAAAAAATAAAAAAATAAAACCAATTTAAATTAGTCTCACTCATGTTGATCAAGTTAATTTTCAAACCAATTCAAAACAAAATCTAACTCTAATTAAGTTAAAGGTTTATGAATTACTTAGAGCTTGTTTCACATTATATTTTTATTTTTATTTATGTTTATGTTTGTCTTAAAAGTGATTTTAGTATGAAAAATTTAAGTTAATGTTTTTTTTTTAGTATATTTTGATTATTTTGATATATTAATATAATTTTTTTAAAAAAAAAACAATTTACACATCAATATCAATCATTAACCAAGCTGTGACAGATTCCATGGTCATGAAAAGAGAGGAGAAACAGACACAGAGACTTGTCTTTCTTTGTTTCTCTCTTTTTATTCGGCTAGAGAATTCTCTTGACAACAATAATGCATGAATCTTTCAACCAAAATTCAAAAGACGATATAATGATGTGTCAAATCTTCCTAATTTTACGTAAACAATTAAAAAAAAAAGGAGGGAAGAAGTGACGTGACACGTGGAAGCATCTAAATGGAGGTGAGAGAGTGCGCATGCTGCTGGCTTCGGCATCGGTAATTACAATTCCCATTAAACCTGCCGTGTTTTAGGGCTCTAGACGACACTGTGCTCACCTACTAGCCTTTTTAATTAATAATTAATTGATTAATTAGAGGCAGAGGTGCAGCACTAGCAACAGCACCACCCCCTTCCTTCTCATGATTCCATCCTCTCTTTTTTATGATACGATTTCATCATCTCGGCGACCTCTTTTCTTCTTCTCGAGGAAGATGATGGTCCATTGATTATCTTATGAATTTCTTTTAGCTTCCCGAGATATGGAATTCAATAATTTTTAATATCTTAAAATCTAAGATTTATGCATTCAGATGAGTAGAATACGTGAATCTTTAGGGATTGGTGCGATTATTATATAAATTTATTGAATTTTACGATGTTATTAAAGAAATCTAAGATTTATGCATTCAAAATGAAACTATTTATCGGTGATTAATCTTCATAAATTTTTTTCATATCACTTTTAACAATGTTATTTAGTATCAAGCTCGATTTTATGAAATAATACAGTTGATTTAGAATTTTTTTTAATTAATTTTTTTATATGTATAATTTTATTATTCAATATTATGTTAATTGGGAATTAGGTTTCGTGTTTTATTTTTATTTATTTTTTACGAGGTTATCCTTGTATCATAATTCGGATCACGGGTTTTATGAGTTTACCTGGGTTGACTTTAGTTATTTTTTATGTGTTTTTTAATTAATCTTTTTTATTTTATCTTTTAATATTAAGTTAATTATGAATTAAACTGTATGATTTGTTTAGATTTATTTTCTACTAGATTATCCTAGTTTTATGATTCAAATCGTAGGTTTAGCAGGTTAACCTAAATTGACTTGAGTTATTATTTTTGTTATTTTTTCAATTGATTTTTTTTTCAATTTTATTATTCAATATTGGGTTTACTAAGAATCAAGATTCATGGTTTATTTTGAATTTTTTTTAATGAGGTTACTATGGTCTTATGATCTAAAATGTAAATTGACAATATTAACCTAGGTTCATCAAAATCAACCCAATATATTATCATCTTGGTATTTATAAAAGAGAATATCATCTTAATTATTTATTTTCACTTTCTTCCACCATGTCCTATTAAGATCTGATGATCCCGATGAGCGTATCAGCAGAATGATCAAGCTATGTTTTTATCAATTATTTAGATTGGTTTTAAATTTGATAAGTTAACCGAATCATATTAGATCAATCTCTATACAATTTATTTTTTACACTGAAAAAGATTAGTAATAATTATGTATTTTTTATATTATTATTTTTTACCAGACTCATGGCTCGTAGCATAGCGTAAATCAATTATCCAGCTGCTATTATATGTCAGGGTCGTAGGATTTTTATTGCCTTGTAATTTAGCTTATGCATAATGTTGTTTTTAGTTTATGAAATATTATAATTTTCACATGCTTTTTAATTTTATAGTTCCGTAAAATAAAATATTTAAAAAGGACTGATTTTCCCCAATCGAAAAACGACAGGAATTACAGTATCGTGTATTTCATAGAGAAACCCCATAGTCTGGATCGAAGAATCCGAATATGATACAGCCTTCAAAATTCTGGATTAAAAAATTCCAATAATTTAGCTTCCAAATACTCTTCAATTATCATCGTTCTATTTATTTTTATATTTTACAAGTATTTTTTTATTTTTTTTATTTTTTTATTTACTTCAAATTAATATTTTTTTAGTGTTTTCAAATCATTTTGATATGCTAATGTCAAAAATAATTTTTTTTAAAATAAAAAATATTATTTTAATGCATTTTCAAGTAAAAGATACTTTAAAAAATAATTACAATTACACTTCCAAACATATTCTAGAAGTGACTCGAAAACATCTACGCGTCATTTTTATTAAAAATTTTCTATAAATAGAAAATAAATCGTTAATTGATCATTAAATTATAAATTAATGGGATTGTTATGTATATTTTGATGTAATGAGAGTTTTATATATTAAGATCAAATTAATTTTTATTTTTTTACAATTACAATGATTATTTACATTTAAATTGGAACCCATACCTTCCAAACTAAAAGATTTGTATTGATAAATCTTTGATTTGAGGTTTAAAATAGTCTAAGTTTAAAAATTAAAATTTAAAAACTTCACTAATCCAGTAAAAAAGCACGTGTTGACCTGTTAAGTGATTCAAATCATGACTTTTAATTTATTGATTTTTTTAATTTAATTTGAGTGATATAATTTTGATTTTGTTTTTTCTTAAAAAAAAAAAGGAAAATCGATCTTCAAATCGAAGTTATAAGACGACGCCCGGAACACTTGAGGATCCTTCAAGAGGGACGGTCCTATGTTGGACTAATTATTCATCAAATTCAACGGTCATGATTGACTATCACAGGACATCGTGTCCTAGGAATGAATGACTCTGGTCATAGCTTCATGCAGAACGTGCCACACTATGTATATACCATCTAGAGGACCAATGGGGTTGACAACCTGACTTAGCCGAGCCGCCGAGTAATCATCGGTTCAGAAAGACGAGATCCAGAGAGACGAAACACTGACCGTTGATCAAGTCACGTCTGGGGTCGGCTTTTAATTTAAGCACATAGTGTTTGATGATCAAAGCCGAGGACCTACCAAGCTACTGCTCCAGGAAACACGGCACATGGGAGCCACAAATTGTTAAGTTTTAACATTAATAAAGAAATGAACGAATAAAAATAATTAAACAAGTGTAGATAATTCCCTTGGTTTTTTACCTGCTCTGCACTTTAATCCTCGAATTTTGGAAAACCGCACCCAACACCTTTGTGTTCTCCATCCCTCGTGAAAAAATGCTTATTTGACAGTGTAATTATATTTGTTTTTCATATTAAAATATATTGAAATAATATTTTTTATTTTTTAAAAAATTATTTTTAAAATCAGCGTATTAAAATAATAAAAAAATATACAAAAAATTTTTTTAGCAGAATTTTGTTTTTCGTGTAGATATATTGGAGTGTATTTATGCGAGGTGTGATTTCCTTAAGACTTTGTGTGTTTTTTAGTGTCTCAGATGATGTTTATGATAAGGTTAAATTTAAAATTATTTATTAAATATTTTTTATGTGATATCAAAATCTTAATAATCATATAATTATGAGTTGAAATCTCACAGTTTTTGTTTTTATTTTTATTTTAATTAATAAAATAAAATATATGGTAATAATGAATCCATACAAGTTTCAAAATTAAAGAGTTCTTATTTTATAACATCTATTATAAAGTAATATAAAACCATTCATTGAAGTTTATCTAGTAAATTAAACTTCTAGATTAAGATAATCATTTAACAACTTAGATCAATAGTTTTTATTTTTTAAATGTATTATTATAGTAATAATATTTTTCTTAACTTGGTATTAATTAAAATGAAAGTTAAATGATAAGATTTTACTGCTAAATTAAAAGAGGTTTTACATTTAAGAGTTATATTTTGTATATGTTAAACAAGACACTTGCATGTTTTTATTATGTGATTTGTTATATTTTTTTGGATATATCACGTGATGTTTTGAAATAATTGTTTTGTTTTTTTATGGAGGTATATTTATTGTTATTATTATATTTTTAATATCCGAAAAAAATTAATAAACTTTGAGCATTTCTCAATGTTCGTATCTACACCATGGCGCAAAAAACATACCAAATCAAATTTAACATATCCATTGAATCATGTATTCAATACATGAAGAAGAGATTTTTATAGAGGTAAAGCTACAGTAAAATGGAGGGTTCTTTTCATTAGAGGCTTTACCATCATCCAAATATATTTGCAAAAGGAGATAAGACGGGGAGGAGGTAGAGAAAACAAGGGCATCAGCAAATATAGATGAATAACGTTTTGACGTTTAGTAAAATAATAAAGATTTGGGCATATTTTGACATTTGACAAGGATTGCATGGCAAGGTAGCAAAGCTCAAAAGCAAAAGAATGCTCAGCTAAGCGGTGGTGTCAACATCGCATATGCAGGGTGGGTCCCAGACGCCGACATTGTCTGCCACATCAGAAGGTAGTTATCAGAGAAGATTTGTAATTAAGCTATTAATGTTTTCTTGATCTCCACTTAAAAGAGAGATGACCATTCAGCAATAATGTGAGGCGAGGCTGGCCTCCTTCTTCACAGTTCATACAATAATGGAATGCCCACTTCAAATTTCCCCTTCAGGAATTTAATGGCCGTTTAAGGAGTAATTAATGTATATATTCGTGGTGATGATTATGATTATGCTTCCTAAGACCAATCATTAATAGCATTTAATTTTACTGTATTTATGATGTATATATTCAGGATTTTCTATCAAGGGCTATGCTTCCCTTTTAACTATAAAAAACCCCCATAAAACCTCTAATTTTGATGTGAAATATAGTTATACTTCGAAGATTCTGACTCTGTTTCGGTATTTCTTATAGATAAAATTGGTAATAAATTTGAAAAAAAAAAACTCTTTATATGAAAATAGCTGACAGATTGTAGAATGCAACTTTTTCTCGAAAATAATAAGTATTGATATCATAATTTAATCAAGAAACCAGGAGGAAAAGGGAAGAGCAATGGAAAAAGCAATGTGAAACTTGAAAAGATTGGATATTGACCATGTGCAAAGAATGTGCTCTTAGTGGAGAGTGATGGTGATGATCAAAGCAAATGTCTATGAAAAATTACTTGATTTGGGTAAAAATATAGACAACATCACACAAACAAAAGTATCTTAACTAACATTAACATTATTCTTTGTTTGGAGGTTAAACCTATGCTCTACAAAAGAGAAGAACAACAAGAGATTAACAATGGTTAAGTTGAGAAATATATTATATCATATGTGACAGTAAACTCTACTTCTAACCTACGTGTGAACTAGGCTACTGTAGGGAGGTTGACTGCTTAGTTGTGAGAAGTCAGTGCCCCTTTCAAGGACAGAAAGAGTGAGAGAGAGCTATAAAGAAATAGAAATTGATAGAGAGAGAGAGAGGTTTTGGTGATCCATGTAAAATACTATAGAGAGAGAGAGAAGGAAAGAGAAAATAATAAATAAAAAGACAAGAGAGAGAAAGAGAGGTGCAAGAAAGCAAGGAAAGAGCATTGAAGGGAAAGGAGAGGAAAAGAGAGGAATTTTGTCTGGGTAATGTAGGGGGAGAAAGGGGGCAAAGCTTCAACATTTGGTCTGTGAAAAACTTAGCAAAAACTCTCAATCCCATAAAAACTCATTTCTTCCTTTTTACTGCTTTTTTGTCTCTTCACCGTTTCTCCGGCGACTCACCGGAATATATCGCCGGGAAAGCTCACTCACTTTCAAACAAACTACCCCCATATTTTTTTTCCAGTTCAAAATCCACCCTTGATTCCATTTCTTCAGATGTTTGATTTTTTTCTTGTTTGCTGAGCTGATCTAAGCTAAAAAATCTGCTCGACTTTATAATTTCCTTACTGGTTTCTTTTGAAGCTCACGTTTTGAGCTTGTAAGAGTTTAAACTCATGAGAAAGTGAGGAACTCGTTTTGGATCAAAAAGACTCTTGCTTTGTTGAGTTTATATAAGGAAACCATGAAGTCACCGGCGAACGGTGCCGCCGCCGCAGTCACCAACGGTGAAGGTCTGGTCCATCTCTTAATTTGTGTTACTACTTTGTGCTTGTTTATTTGTTGTTATTAAAGATTTAAAGGAGATGTGTGTAAAGCATTGAAAAAAGTGTCAGAGATTTATGTGTAAATAACTAACTAATAAGGTTGTTCTGTGCTAGTTTTGTCTCTATTACATTGGTTTGTAAGAGCTGTGTTTGTCTCTATATTTTTGGAATCCGTTTTTCTGTGTATTTATCTATCCATTTGTTTATGTAGTTGTTTCTTCAGTGCTTGAAAACAATATTGTCTTGCAAGTTTGTTTCCTTTTCCTTTTCCGGGTTTGATTTTTTTTCCCAGGAAACAAACTAAAGGTACAAGGAAGAGGAAAATATATGAGGATTTTGTTAACTAATGAGTTTGTGACACGTGGGGATGATGCAGGGGTAGAGAAGAAGAGCATAAACCCTGAGTTATGGCAAGCATGTGCAGGACCACTGGTGAACTTGCCGGCGGCCGGAACTCATGTCGTCTACTTCCCTCAAGGGCATAGTGAACAGGTTAGTCATTTTCTGTTGCTGGTTTGTGTCAATAATGTGAATACTTTTAACCTACCTCCTCCTTTTATTGGATTTATCGGCTGATTATTTGTGGTAAATGATGTGTCAGGGTTTTGATCTAGAGTGGGCTAAGCTTTATGAATTTTACCTAAACTGGTTAGTTGGGTGCAATAAATAAAAGTAGATCAAGGTTTCGGATTTACTTTTGAGGGTACTATTTCAGGTGGCAAGTTGAAGTTACCCTTTTTGCCTTGATTCAGATTATGTGGGACTTGACTTAATTTAGCTAGGGTTATAATAGAAACATTCTCTTGGTATGTATTACCTGGTTGTCATGTGCTCTTTTAAGTACTAAAATGTCATTGCATCAGATCATTTGGCTTGTTTTTATCAAGTCAACTTGTGGTCCATGGAAGTGTTTTTCCTAGCAACTGTAATATTAGTTGATCAAATAATAAAAAGAAAAACTTTTATGATTTTTTTTTAGTTTTTGACTTCTGTAGTTTATGTTAACCAACATTTCTTTTACTATTAAAGTTAATTATCAAGAGTCTCACAGATCACTGTGTGTTTGAATGCCAATTTACTTGTGATGTAATTTTTAACCATGACATTTTTTTTGCTGCTTCTATAAGTACTCCGTTTCCACTGAACAAGGTGAAAGAACCAGTAGGTGTAACGTGAAAAAATACTTTGTTATAAATTGGTTTTTAATGGATGTTGTGGATGGAATTTTATATGTCCTTTTGGTTTTCCTCCTTTAGAAGTCAGTCCATGCTGGTACTTGAGAGTAAAATTACTGATTTCAGGTAGCAGCATCTTTGAAGAAGGACGTGAATGCGCAAATTCCAAACTACCCAAATCTTCCATCGAAGCTGCTATGTCTCCTTCACAATGTCACCTTACATGTATAAAAGCTGACCTTCTCTGGCCTTCATCTCTAACATCATAAAATTCTTTATTTGGTGACTCGATTATTTTAGTTCTTGTGTCTGATTTTGTAGGCGGACCCTGAAACAGATGAAGTTTATGTTCAGATGACTCTTCAACCTGTTTCTTCTGTAAGGATTTGATTCATAATAACTCAAAAAAGTATACTTGCTTTAGTTGTGTGGACTAATTAAGGAAAGCACCTACAAATGAACTGGCTATAACTGATCCCAATGCAATGTCCAAAAAATCTTAAAATGGCCTTAGCATGTTTTTAGCTGCTAACTCCAACTGAATCTATCAGCAACCTTTTGCAGTTTGACAAGGATGCATTATTGAGGTCAGATCTTGCACTGAAGTCAAATAAACCACAGACAGATTTTTTCTGTAAAACATTGACAGCAAGTGATACAAGCACTCATGGAGGTTTCTCCGTGCCTCGCCGTGCAGCTGAAAAGACATTCCCACCTCTTGTAAGCTGTTCTCCTTTAGTTCTACATAGTGTCCATGTTAGTCTTTATAGCAATATTTAATCTTTTCCCCTTCCCTTGTATAGGATTTCTCCATGCAACCACCTGCTCAAGAACTTGTAGCTAGGGATCTGCATGAAAATGTTTGGACTTTCCGGCATATCTATCGTGGTATGTTAATTATGCAGTACCCATGAAGTATGATTAGTTGAACTATACCTACAATTGCTTATTCGTTTGTTGTCAAAGTTGTTATCTTATGTAAGTTCCTGGTTTCTCTAAACCCAGGACAACCAAAGCGTCACTTGCTTACAACTGGGTGGAGTTTATTTGTAAGTGGGAAGAGGCTTTTTTCCGGTGACTCAGTTTTATTTATGAGGTAAAGATTAATGAATTCAGATTCCTTGAATTACGTGTAAAATGACTTAATTTACTGAAATTTGATTTTTCATATTCATAGGCATCTTAAATCTTGTATGAATGCATTTCAAGTTCAGGTCACTTTCTTATGGTAAACATGCCCTCTTAATTAAACTAATGATACTTGCTATTTATGGTTAGAGATGAAAAGCAGCAGCTTCTATTGGGCATCAGACGGGCTAACAGGCAACCTACCAACTTATCATCATCGGTATTGTCAAGTGATAGCATGCATATTGGGATCCTAGCTGCTGCAGCCCATGCAGCAGCAAACAATAGCCCCTTTACCGTGTACTATAATCCAAGGTAATTATTTTATTTTTCATCGTATCATGCTTATGTTTAACATTTACCGTAATAATATAAAATAGGTTGTGAGTGTATTGGATTAATTGACACCAGATGCATTTTTATGCAGGGCAAGTCCATCAGAATTTGTTATCCCTTTAGCCAAGTATTACAAGGCAGTGTACAGCAACCAAATATCACTTGGCATGCGCTTCCGCATGATGTTTGAAACTGAAGAGTCAGGAACAAGAAGGTGCAATGTTATCTCTTTGCAGTTCTTAAATGTCATTTGTTAACATTATTGATTTCAAGAATTATGAAGTTGAAATGGAATTATTTTGAGGCCCCAGGGCATGTTGTAGTGAATTTAGGATGTGTCTTCTGATTAATTTCAATCTGGAAAGAGTTTTAGTTGATCTGATTGGCACCTGTTCATATTGATCTGGTGCTTGATTCCTAGATTCTTTGCCGGTTGTTCTTAGAAAATGGTAATCTCAATTTTCTCCTTCACTTAGAAAGTTAAAGAAAATGAATCTGTACTACAGGCATATGGGCACAATTACTGGTATCAGTGATCTTGACGCTGTAAGATGGAAAAACTCACAATGGCGTAATTTGCAGGTAAAGATTGTAGCATCTTTTTTTTTTTTTTTTATTCTAATCATGCCAAATTTACTTCCGAATTACATTACAATTTAAACACTCAATGTTCTTTCATAGGTTGGTTGGGATGAGTCAACTGCTGGTGAAAGACGCAATCGAGTCTCAATCTGGGAGATTGAACCAGTGACTGCTCCATTTTTCATATGTCCTCCTCCATTTTTTAGATCTAAGCATCCAAGGCAACCAGGAATGCTAGGTACAATATAAGTTGCGATCAGCTTCTTACAGTATAGGAAATTTATAGCCTTAATGTTAACTGGCGTACTCTTCTAGTCATTTCTGCTTTGTGTTTTTCATGAGTTCTTTGCTGACCATGTCACCCAGGAATTTTGGTTAGGTTACCCTATTGCTAGGCATTTTGATTGAATTACATGTGCTGTTTGCTATTTATTTCCATTAATCCATCCTTCCTATGTCTTGTGTAATTGTAAATGGCATCATCTGGTTGATACTATCAAATTGTCAAGAGAGTAATGATGTGGGAGAGGCTTTGATAGGATATGTTCTACTGTTTTATCTTTTCTGCATCGAAGTTTGACTATCAAGGTTTCTGCATGTGATCTGTTGGGACCAAATGTGCTAATATGGTGATTAAAATCTTGAAGGTGCTTCTCACTCTCTTCATGAAATTGAATAATGCCAAAGCACTTTCAAGCTTGACCACGATTTTGGGCTTTCAAATTTTCAGTGTTTCTATTAGAGTAAACCTGACTTGCCTGTCACCTTTACTTTTGCAGATGATGATTCCACTGATTTAGATAGCCTATTCAAGAGGACCATGCCTTGGCTTGGTGATGATATCTACATGAAAGATCCCCAGGTTCTCCCCGGCCTAAGCCTAGCCCAGCGAATGAACATGCAGCAAAACCCTTCACTGGCAAACTCAATGCAGCCCAATTATATGCAATCGTTGTCAGGGTCTGTTCTGCAGAATCTTCCTGGAGGTGATCTTTCTCGCCAGTTAGGCTTGTCATCACCTCAAATGCCTCAGCCAAACAACTTACAGTTCAATGCCCAAAGGCTGCCTCAGCAAGCACAACAGCTTGATCAGCTTCCAAAGCTACAGTCCTTGCTCAACCCACTGGGTTCCATCATACAGTCACAGCAACAGATGGGTGACATCACTCAACAATCGAGGCAAAATATGATGGCTCAAACTCTACCCTCAAGTCAAGTTCAAGCCCAACTTCTGCAGCCTCAAACTCTTGCCCAGACCAATAACATTCTTCAGCAACAGCCATCTATTCAAAGCCATCAGCTTCTTAGAAACCTTCCGCAAACCTTGCACCAGCAGCAGCAGAATCAACAGCAACATATTATGGGTCAGAACCAGCAGCAAAGCCTAATGCAAAATCAGTTGTCTGATCAAGTAAACCAACATATGCAAATGTCTGACAATCAGATTCAGTCTCAACTGATGCAGAAGCTTCAGCAGCAACAGCAACAGCAATCAGTTTCAGCCCAGCAATCTGCTATGCAGCAGGCTGGTCAACTTGGACAGCTTCAAGATTCACAAAGGCAGCTGCTGGATGCATCCCAGAGTTTTTCTAGGTCCATGACACCCAGCCAAATGTTGGAAATCCCTCAAACAACACCCACTTCTCTCCCTCAGCCAAATACTATTCCACAGCAGATGACTAGGAATAACAACCAAATCAATACTCGATTCTCACATCTGCCTCAACAGCTGAAACCTCAACAACAGCATTCTGGCGTCATGCTATTGTCAGAAATGGCTGGTCACATGGGACTTCCGCCAAGCTCAATGGCCAATCAGCTCTCCACAGCTGGTAGCAGTATATTGACTGCAGCAGCTGGACCAGGACAGTCTGGTATCACTGATGATGTTCCTTCTTGTTCTACTTCACCTTCCACAAACAATTGTCCAAACATAGTTCAACCAATGATCAACGGTTGGGCCCACCGAAGCACAGCAATGGGAGAGGACATGGCTCAGTCTGCCGTGACACTCTTTAGCCCTAGTGCATTGGAAACCGTGTCCTCTAATGGTAATTTAGTTAAAGATCTGCTGCAGAAATCCGAGGTTAAGCCGTCATTGAACATCTCCAAGAATCAAAACCCTGGATTATTTTCCTCACAAACATACCTAAATGGGGTAGCTGCCCAGATAGATTATTTGGACACATCATCTTCTACAACTTCTGTTTGCCTTTCACAAAATGATTTCCATTTGCAGCAGAACAACAATTCACTGTCATATAATCCCCAATCAGTGTTGTTGAGAGACGCAAGCCATGATGGGGAGCTCCAGGGAGACCCGAGGAATAATATTTTATATGGAACAAACATTGATAGCCAACTTGTGATGCCAATGAATTCTGACCATCTATTAACAAAGGGCATGATGGGGCCGGGGAAGGAATTCTCAAATAATCTCTCTTCAGGAGGCATGCTTACAAATTGTGAAAATTCTAAAGATCCTCAACAGGAGCTTTCATCGGCAATTGTTTCCAAGTCATTTGGAGTTCCAGATATGCCATTCAATTCAATTGACTCAACAATCAATGACAGTAGCTTATTGAATAGTGGTTCTTGGGCTCCTCCACAGCAACAGTTTCAGCGAATGCGAACATATACAAAGGTTTGTTGTTTTCATCCATATAATGCTATTTCTTATATGCACACATTAATGTGCATGCCCACACTTGCTATACTTGCTGTATCTTTCTCTTATACATTCATATCTGTCCCTGTTATTTCTTCTGCTTGGCCTTCTATTTATAAGTTGGTTGATGTTTACTGTAAAGGTGTACAAACGTGGAGCTGTAGGAAGGTCAATTGACATAACACGGTATTCAGGTTATGACGAGCTTAAGCAGGATCTGGCTCGTAGGTTTGGTATAGAGGGACAGTTGGAAAATCAACAAAGGATAGGCTGGAAACTTGTTTACACTGATCACGAGAATGATGTCCTGCTAGTGGGGGATGACCCTTGGGAGTAAGCCCTCTAGCCCTCATAACTCTTCTAATTTCTATGATATTTCATTGTATTTTATTAGTATGCTTTATACTCTTGGTGGAAATATAGCTAGTCAAGTATGAAAATGTTCTCATAGTACTTACCATAGAGAATGTGCTGGGTAGATTATACTACACGCAGAACCTCCTATGTCATCACTTCAAAATATTAGTTTCTTTCTTTCTGACAGAAGGGCCTTAAATGTGTTTCTTGAAGCTTTTCCTTCCCTGATACTCGTCTAGTTTCCCTTTTCCAATCACTGAACCAGACAAACTTAGGGTTTCAAGTATTCCCATTTTCAATTCATTCAGCCTCTTTTCTGCCTCGTGGCTTTGTCTGTCTTGTTTGCTGAAATGATTTTCATCTTGGAGGGTTTCATTTAATCTCTTGGAATGAAAATATAATCTGATACTGGATGGAATTACTTTAGGACTAATTTTCCATGCAGCCACGTATAGGAATTATTACGTTCTATTTTTTTTCCTTGGAAGACTTTACTACACCAAACAAGAACAATTTCAATGTAGTTAAGTAAATTTCTGGTGAAGTCACCTGTTTCTTCTGTCGAAGATGGCAATTTTTCTTCTCGATTCTGTGTCGAAGGGGATCCTGAGTCATAGATTAAGCGATATGTGAAAGTCTTATGATCTCTACATCCGGACTAATTTATATTGACTTGCTCATAAATTTTGAATGTCTCTTGTATTTCTGGAATGTCTTCAAGCTGTAAACACTATTTATAGTCTCTCCTCACATTCTTTTGTTTGGGTGTTCAGAGAGTTTGTGAACTGTGTCCGCTGCATCAAGATACTGTCTCCTCAAGAAGTCCAACAGATGAGCTTGGATGGAGATTTTGGCAACTCTGTCCTTCCTAATCAAGCTGGCAGTAGTTCTGATAATGTCAATGCATAAATTAGCCCACGAAGATGCCAACAATTCTTCTTCCACGTGGGGACCTTGTATTTCTTGTAGGATTCTGTTAATAGCTTTTCTATGACTCCATCGCATCTTGGGCTTTTCCATCGCCTGCCTGCTGGATTTTTCCAGGCACCTGCAATGAGCAAGTGAGATTGCAAACCTGTTCTAGGCCAGTTAGAGCTCTATTTTTCCCTCTTAGCCTAGTTGTACATTAGAAAACACAGGTCAGAAGCACGAAACTAGAGGTTTTTGCACCCGAACCATCAATCCCTTGGTCCAAAAGTTGATCAATTCTGCTCGGTGAAGAATCCAGTTTGGTGCTTACCCTTTAAGCCTACCTACTTGATGCTGTCGTGATGCCTTTAGTTAACTATGTTTGCAATGGTCAAGAATTCTCCCCCTCAAATGTATTGTAGCAAGCAAAATCATAAATTTGGATGCTGAGTTCCGAGTTTAAATGTGTAAAGTACTTCAGTTTTGCAATAGAATAGCCTCTAAATTTGAAGGTTTCAAGGTGCAATGGTAAAAGTCTCCCTCTCCATTCCTCAAATTACATTCTATGTTGTGAAATTACACTGACCATAATAATGCAAGTAATAATATGATACGTGTCATCTGCCATTTTTAATGGCCTATGCTTCTTATGAAACGGTCATCCTTGATTAAAGCAAATGGTAGATTCATCAACACAAAGATACGCGAAATCAGAAAAATAGTCATTACATCGGCGAAAGTACTTTTCTTAGCATAACAATGCACAAGAAAAACATCGCTCATAGCACTCAGTACATGACATCACGAGGCATTTTCTTAAAGAGAACAAGTGTCTGGCATCATTTTCTCAAGACATTCGATGCCGAACATCATGGAGCATTCTCTTAAGTGACCATTGGCTCAGGACTAGATGATGACAAAATGTCCAACAGGGAATTCTGTGGCTCCAGCTCCTCGTGCCATCGTGGGAGCTTGTCCTCAGGGTAGTACTTTCTTGACACGCCTTCTGAGTTGATCTGTGTAACGAACATTTGATTGACATAAAATTAGCAGAAACAAATATAAAAGTTTTTCTACGCATTCCATGTGCAACTGATACGAGCTTGTTTTTAAGGTGATTGAATGAGTAAACGGGAAGTGATGGAGAAGTTGTTTTCCAAACTAATTTATCCCATCATGCCCTACTAATTAAAATACCATGATTGTCTGAACAAATATGACGGTTAGACGAGGCAAATGGAAAGAGAAG
This sequence comes from Populus alba x Populus glandulosa, assembly GCA_033617975.1. Classification (NCBI taxonomy): domain Eukaryota; kingdom Viridiplantae; phylum Streptophyta; class Magnoliopsida; order Malpighiales; family Salicaceae; genus Populus; species Populus alba x Populus glandulosa. Next base: position 13,928,865 of record CM066160.1, read on the forward strand.
AATGAAAGAAGAATCAGCAACATACAGTGACAGTCCGAACAACACCACCACTCGCCCCATCACGAGCAATAGCAAGAGAAACTGCTTTCACCACTAATTGCTGCAAGAAATCACAAGCATCACAAACGGCAAGGCAGTAAATGGCATAATAAAGACAGCAAATATTCTCAAGAAGGGAAAAAAGAAGAAGCAGGTCTAGGCACAGTGAAGGCGCAAAAAATAATGTTTAGGGGGGAGAAAAGAAGCCAGAGGCAACTTCTTAGCCATTGCCTAACCATGAGGCTCGGAAAGAATCACTCTAAGACAAGAACATGTTTCTAGTATGCAAAAATTTACGATGGAAGCAAGCACCAACAGTCTATCCAATAAGGTTCAATATGATTCTCATGAAAAAGAAAAAAAAAGAAAAATTAAAGCTCATGATTCTAGAAAAATCTATCATTAGTATATTAGCCAACAGCAAAACAAGGCCAAATACACTTTAGTGAAACCATGGAGTATTATTGAACAACTACTAAAAAACTTGTTACTATGACAAGACCAAAAAGAAACAGATTTCAATCTAGACAAGCCACTAGTTTAGACCATAAAAATTTATTATGTTCACTTATTTACAAACACACAGGTTAGACTACATACCTCAGCTTCTTCTTGGGTCATCCCATCCTTCCATGCTTGATCAAAGAAACCATACAAGTAAGAAGATCCTGATCCTGCATGCCACATGCAGATAAAAACAATTAATCAACTGATGCAGTTTATTAGTCCATTTTCCATAGGATGACGACATAGTAGTCAAAATTTACATAATTGTAACAACTCCAACTACTGCAGACAATGGTGGTTTATTCCCTTGTAATATATCAGACAATGGTGGTTCACTCAAGCTTAACCAGTCAATATGTACCACCTTCTGATGACATAAAAGAAGAGTAACCTATCATTCATCCCAAGAACACTAGATTCACGGTACAAGATTAAGTCTCTGCAAGCAGGTGTTGTTCTCAAACTACAGTTTAAAGAGCAAAGACACCATGGCCAGTTCACATTGCTTCTTGTAATGCCACTGGTTAATTAGCATTGTCACTGCCAGCCAAGGAAGTAATAAGGGATTGACAAGTTCCTCAGGGCAGGTTGCATTTTCATTGACAGTTGCAAACAAGGCAGGTATAGGTGAGGCAACATGACGGGCGACTGACAAGATGGGTGCAAGAGAGGAATCCACCATTGACCCATACCGTTGCCTTAAACAATTATACAAGTGCTGGAAATAATAGTAACGTTCTATTATCGCTGTTGCTGGAGAGATATAAATAAACAAGTGCATGTGCAAAAAAGAAACATATCAACAAGAATCACAGCAAAAACACGAAAGAATTACTAATGGTACGCAAAATGCCAACGAGTTCACTTCACACACCTCCAATTGTAAAAGGCAGCTCCAAAAGTGTCCCTCCAAGAGGTACTCCATAAATTTTACCTCCTTCATGCTTATCCCAACCCCCAACAATCATTCCAGTTTGCAAGAAATTCTGCCAAAAAAACCAACAAAAAAAATGTATCAAAACCAAACCAACCCTGTTATTGTAAGACACCCAACACCATCATCAGAAACAAATTCACAACAGTACAAGCATCAAAACCGAACCAACCTTGTTATTGTAAGACAACAACCTAACAAGATTAGCAGCAACCTTAACTGTCGCCGGCTGCCCCAATTGTATTCTACACACATAACCCACAAAACCCAAATCAGCTCTTCAACTAATCATCCAAAAAAATCAAGACTTTACACCAAAAAAGAAAAGAAAAAAGAGAAACAGCATTCATCAACACAAAAAAACTCCCTTACGTGTGTTGATGCAGAAAATATCTCACATAATCAGACACAGTTTGAGAATCAGCAGCCTATCAACAAATTACATAAAATCAAACCCAAAATAAACAAAACTAAACAAGGTAAAGTAAAATTTACAGAAATATGAAAAAAATAGTAATTTACAGATCCAGAGCGGCATAAGTAGACATTATCAGTAAGCTGAGTGATTTTATCTGATGCACGATTTGCTACATAAACTCCTACAAAAACCGTAGAATAAGTCATAAATTTTTGGTCTTTTTCTTTCAGGTTTTTTGAAGGAGGAGAAAGTTTTTGATTTTTACCGGTGCTGGTGCGAGAATCGGCACCGAGGACAACACCGCCGTTGTAGGTGACGCCGATGATGGTTGTACCCATGGAATGAGGGCCGTTGGTCTCATTTTCTTTGTGTGATTCCATTGATTTGAGATAATTCGAATAAGAGGAGGAAGAATAAAAACCCTAGAAATTTAAGAAAAACTGGGGATTTTTTTGCTCTTTAAGAGAAGCGCAAGCGTTAGCTACTTGTTGTTGAAGTCAGAGAGGAGGTGAAGTATTAATGGGCTGATGGGTTGGGCTCGTGTGTTTGGGTCTATTTGCTTTTCTTTGTGGATTTTGGTTTAAAAAATTAAAAATTGGTGAAATAAAAATAAGCAAGTCGAAGGTATCTTTGTTTGCTATTGATGTTCCTTCTGATTGGTACTAGTTCCCTGGCTTCCACGTTCTGTTGAATCAATTTTTTTTTTTTTAATTTATAATGTTTTTTTTTTATATAATTTTATAAAAAACAAACAAAAACAAATTATAAATACTAATTTAAAATCAATTAAATATTAAAAAATAAAATTAATAAAAAAACAAAAAAATAATTCAATTTAAAGAAAAATAATTGGAAGTTGAGATTTTTTTTTTAAAAAATTATTTGATATTATTATTAAACCCGACTTAACATATTAATTTTAAAATATTTCGATTCAATTTCTTATTTAATTTATATTTAAAATTAACTTCCATAAAATAATAAAAACAACATAAATGATGAATGGAAATTTAATTCAGACATATCTTGAATTTTTCCTTCGTGTTAACACAGAAACGAGTTACTACAAGGAGCTAGATTTTTATGGCAAATAAATTGATCTCAGGAATGTTCATGAGCTCTCAATTATCAAACAAGATCATACGAAAATAGAAAGAACAAAATACAAAACAAAATAATAATATCTTATTGAATCCGGGTTGATCGTCATATCCGAGTTTAATAACTATGAAAATAACATTTTAAAAAAAACAGCCCAACAAAAAATTACCCATGGAAATTATCCAAATAATAATAATAATAAACAGCCCATAATTTGTACTTCCTTTTTCATGTCTTAGATGCTCAACAAAACAAAGAGAAAAGACACGGACCTGGAGGAAACACTGACACCTACAAAGAGAAAAGAACCTGAGAAGGAGGAGGAGGAGGAAGAGAAAGCAGAGATTGTTGGTGCTCAACAAAAGCAAGAATCTGCTTTGAAGAAGAGGAACTTGACACGGACCTGTGTTCATGAAGTTGTGGTCCCAAGTGGGCATGTGGTGAATAAAGATGAAACTCTTCATGGGACCATGTCGAATCCTTTGTATAATGGGGAGATGGCGAAAAGTTAAAAATTTGAGCTTGACCCTTTTCAGAAGGTGTCTATAGCTTGTTTGGAAAGGAATGAGAGTGTTTTAGTTTCTGCTCATACGTCAGCAGGGAAAACTGCGGTTGCTGAGTATGCGATTGCAATGGCTTTTAGAAAAAAGCAAAGGGTTATTTATACATCTCCGTTGAAAGCTTTGAGTAATCAGAAGTACAGGGAGTTGCATCAGGAGTTTCAAGATGTTGGATTGATGACAGGAGATATTACTCTTTGTCCTAATGCTAGCTGTTTGGTTATGACTACGGAGATTCTTAGAGGAATGCTTTATAGGGGCTCTGAGATTCTGAAGGAAGTTGCTTGGGTTATTTTTGATGAGATTCATTATATGAAGGATCGTGAAAGAGGGGCTGTTTGGGAAGAGAGTATTATATTTATGCCGCCAGAGATTAAGATGGTTTTTCTTTCCGCGACAATGTCGAATGCTACTGAGTTTGCTGAGTGGATTTGTCACTTGCATAAGCAGCCATGCCATGTGGTTTACACAGATTTTCGACCAACTCCTTTGCAGCATTATGTCTTTCCTGTGGGTGGTGCTGGGTTATATCTTGTGGTTGATGAGAGTGAGCAGTTTAGGAGGACAATTTTATGAAGCTGCAGGATACTTTCTCGAAGCAGAAAATTGGTGAGGGGAATAAGAGTGCAAATGGTAAGGCTAGTGGAAGAATTGCAAAGGGTGGGAATACTTCTGGGGGTTCTGACATATACAAAATTGTCAAGGTTTGCACTATTATTTTTACATGCTCTGTTGATTGAATTATTATAAGGTCCCTTCATTTATTGCTTCATTGAGCATCGATGGGTGTTTAATATTCTTTACCTCTTCAACTGGAGCTTCTCTAGTGCCATTTGTAGTTATCCGAGTTTCAATTTTCACGATGAATCATGAAATTCAACAGCTCAAATCGAAAATGCGTGATTCCCAGGTATTTTTTCTTGTTGCATGCTAGTTTGATTGAACTTTGTAAAATATAGTTAGAGCTATCTGTGATATGGATTCGGCATGTGTGATGTATATTTCTGAAATCCTGATGGAGGAGAATGCCTCGTGGAATAAAGTTTGATTGATCTTATTGCATGAAATTACTAATGTAGTTCTGATTTCTATTAAACAGAAAAAGGGAAAGGAAGAAAATGCTTGTCATTTTAAGAATGTCTCTTGATTGCATATTCAAGCATCAAATCGCATTTAAAATAAATCATGATAAACTAGTTGCATGGGTGAGGTCAGCCAAATAATTTGTTCCTTGAATTGATAGTTGGGTATGTGGTTGCGAGTGATAAATTAGGTGCTCGGGTGCTTTGTTCCTTGAATAGATAGTGAGGTATGTGGTTGTGAGTGCAATAACATTTGTAGTTGGTAGTTGCTTTCTTGTTTAAATTCACCCATTGTATCGTGATTTTCCTCACATCCTGTGATGTTTTTAGTGTACTCCAAAAGAGACATTAGAAAATCTGCTGGCTGCACAGAGGTGTCGACTGTAAATCTTTATTGGGTGTTCATACCTGAACAATGCAGCCACACAGAATAGAGATGAAAAATAGCATAAGCATGCGAACTCGAGTTGCTGTTCTTGTCCCAACTTTTATTCAAAGTGTTTCCAGTATTTGCTTTTGTTGATGTTGGGCTTGTTATTATCTACTGTCTTCAAGCTTAGTTACATCAGTTTTCCACTTGCATTTTCTTTTAATTTGATTCACTATTGTTTGCAGCTTCAAAAATTTCGTGAAGAACTCAAGAACCGATCGCGAGTCTTGAAAAGACTTGGACATATAGATGCTGATGGTGTTGTCCAGCTAAAGGGAAGAGCAGCCTGCTTAATAGACACAGGAGATGAATTACTTGTTACAGAACTGATGTTCAATGGTGAGTTTAAAGACCATCTCATGATGGTTCATGCACTGCAAATCTTATTTTATTTCTGGCTGGGTTTCTCTGTCCAGGTTGCTGGGAGTCTTAGATGCATGATATAAGACTGACCCACTCATTTCATCCGCCTTTATTTATATCCTTTGATGATTTTTTAACAGGTACTTTCAACGATCTTGATCATCACCAAGTGGCTGCCCTTGCTAGTTGCTTCATTCCAGTAGACAAGTCAAGTGAGCAGATACAGTTGAGAACAGAACTTGCTAAACCATTACAGCAACTTCAAGAGAGTGCATGAAAAATAGCAGAGGTTGCTATGTCTCCTTGCCTTCATTTTGTTCATATTATGAAATTAACTCATTAAGGATAGTTAAAAATGTCTTTTTGCATGATTACAGATACAATATGAATGCAAATTGGACATAAATGTCGATGAATATGTAGAATCAACAGTCAGACCATTCTTGATGGATGTGATTTACTGTTGGTCAAAGGTTAGTGTTTTATACTCGTCTTTAAATTTTTTTTGCTGCTTTCATGTAATGTTTAGGGATGGCAATGGGATGTTAACTTGGGTATGCCCCTTTTCTTTTCCTGATCGATGTCTGGTTTGGGAAAATTTCTAAATTACTATGAAAATTCTGGAGGGATCATGTTCAGTAGTATTCTTTGTAATGTTATCGACATCCAAACTTGGTGTTTGGCAACTCGATCAAATTGGCTATCGAGTCACTGATAATAGGGAAACGTTTTGGTTTAGCCACTAATCTCTCTCTCTCTCTCTGCAATCATTTCAGTTTGTCTCTGCAATGTGATTATATGACTTATTTCTGAACAGTTTCTAATTCCTCTAAGGTCCAGAATGTCTAGGCTGGTTGATGGATTTGGCCATCTATTTTTTTTTGTTTCTTTGATTTGGTTATTAAGATTGCATTTCAGCCGGACTGAATTTGCATTTTTTTTAATAATGCTTTTTTCTTCCCTTTTTTCAGGGAGGTAGTATTTCAGTGGTAATGCAAATGACTGATATCTTTGAGGGTAGCGTTATCAGAAGTTCAAGAAGACTAGATGACTTTTTGAACCAGGTTATTTGTGAAATATTCTTTCTAAAACATCATTTGCTGTCCTCGTGCTACTTCTCACCAAAGAGAAAGTTGTCGAGTGGTTCATCTGGTGGTCCTCACACAATATTCTCTAAAATAGTGTCTACAAAATCCCAGTATGCTCTCTGGATTTATCCATCCTGCCCAGGCTGGCTATCACTTGAACCTGGAAACAATAAAAGCCTTCTTTTGCATCTGTTTGTATATATATATATATATATATATATATATTGAATCATTTACACAAGTAGTAAGTGCTTCCAGAAAAATCCAAGAAGCTTGAGGGTAATTTTCAACACTTGCCTCTTTTTCAGTTGCGTGAAGTCAGTTTGGAGAGTAAATTTGCAGCTGCCAGCGAAAGCCTTTGTCGAGGTATCATGTTTGCAAATTCTCTTTACCTGTAAGTTGTCTTTTTGCATGCATTTGTTGTGTGGGGTGCCCATGGGCACAAAAGTTCTTTACCTTGCAACAATTATACCGTGTGGCTACTTAAGATGTGCTATAAACTGGCAACTATAGGTTCCATCTCCTTTTCTCCTTCACTTTTGAGTTTCTTTCATGTTGTTGATCTTATATATTTGACAGTTGATTTCATTGTATACACACAAAGTTGGTGACATGGAGATGAAAAGTTATGCCCATGTAACGCCTCACAAATTTCATGAATCTTTTTAAGACATAACTTGACAGACATCAGAAGCTTATGTAGGTGCTTACAATTACTAGTCAATCCATGTAATGCAGATTAGATATGTTTCATGTATCAATTTTCTAGGGAAGATAACAACAGTGTTTGATGCCTTCTCTTTTTGAATTGTTTTCTATTGATTGATGAAGTTTTAAATAACCATGCATAGCAGACTGCTAGAAATTAATCTTATTTCTGTCTGCAATTTTGTAAAAGAGAAGACAATGTGTTACATATTCAAAGCTTTATTAAAAAAAAAAAATATCTCACAAAATCGAGAATAATGAAGAGTAAAAGAGAGGTTTTACGAACAACCAGGCTAGTGATTTGATACATGCCTAGGAAGCTGAACTTGTGATGAGATCATGCTTTGATTGGTTTGAAAACAACAGTGGAATGGCTTGCAATGTGCAAGCTGAACTGCCCTCCTTTTTCACTCACATCAATCTTCTCCATCCCAGGAGGAGCTATCATCTCAAAATTCGACACCAGTCTTGCAACAATCAGTCCTAGGATTGGCATTGCAAGTATGATCCCTGGGCAGGAACGTCTACCCACGCCAAATGGTAGGAACCGAAAATCAACCTTTCCACCAACGATGGCCTCTGTGTCACGTTCTTCTTCTAAGAATCGCTCTGGCCGGAATTCTGATGGTTTCTCCCACCATTCAGGGCTGTTAGCTAGCCACCATGCATTGACGACCACCTTTGACTCTTTAGGAATGGTAAACCCTCCCAGCTTTGCTTCTTCAAGGTTCATATGTGGCACCAACAAGGGAATTGGGGTGTGTAGCCTTAATGTCTCTTTTATTGTGGCTTGCAAGTATGGTAGCTCATGCAGGTTAGATTCTGTAACTGGACTTCCCTTTAGGACGGCTCTGATTTCATCTCTGATCTTCCTCTGAACAGTCGGATGATTGACCAGTTCAGCTATGGCCCATTCCATAGACCACAATGTTGTCTCTATAGCAGCAACATTAATGTTCTCCACAATGTAAAGTACATTTTCTTCACTGATTTCTCCCTTCATTTGAGCCTGTATTATGTGATCCATGGCACAGCTTACCTTGTGCTTCTCTCCATTGGCAGCCATTATTTCCCTGTAAAACCACAGATTTAAGGTCAAATTAGAGCTAAAAAGGAATGTTGCGAGAAATCAGATGATCATTTTACAGAGAGAGAGAGAGAGAGAGAGAGAGAGAGAGAGAGAGAGAAGATTAGTGATTACTTACCTTCTTTTCTCAATATAATTGTTGTTGAAGAAAGCTAGCCTCCTCTGCTGCAAATCCCTGCACTTGTTCAAGTACCCCCTTAAAAATGGTCTAAGCCAAGGGATAAAATCTCCATAATTATACTCAAAACTTTGTGCCAGCCGACTTCTCTCGGAATTAAACCTTGTTGCTTGAACAAACAAAGGGTCCTCCTGTGACTGAAATTTTGCATCAAACATCATCCTGTACATAATATTGTACAACATCAGCTGCAGACGTTTTCTAATAACAATCCCTTCGGTCCTAACTCTCTCATTGTCTCTAAGGTCATCGACCACAAGGTCCATTTCCTGCTCCCATGAAGTACTATATTGGTTCACAACTTTGTTGGTGAAAAACGGTAGTGTCATGATTCTACGCATTTTTCTCCAATGCTCACCATAGATCGTGAACACCATGTCTTGTCCATTGCCGGTGAAGATATCGAAGACAACGTTCCGTGGGCGAGACCCGAATTCAACACCCTGTGTGTGCAGGACCTGGTTGGCTAGTTCAGGGTCGGATACAACAGCCAAGTTCTTTGAACCAAGTTTAAGTAGGAACACAGGACCGTATGTTTGTGACATAGAAGCTAGAAGACGGTGGTTCAGGTCATTGCCAACTTGGAGCCAATTGCCAAACATTGGGTACGAGACAGGGCCAGGAGGCAGGTCGCTAGTTGGAGACTTGGTAAAAACGGAGCTAAACAAGTACACGATTAGTGGAAGTAGAGGGAGGATGACAGAGAGGGGTAGCGGTGAGAAATATGTAGACAGGTTAGGGCATGCAAACTTCATGCACGAAACAGATGCGACTGCTAAAAGAGTGAAACCTATTGCTTTTGTAACAAAAGAAGCCATTGTTAGAAGAAGAGATGCTGGGAAATGGTATGATTTTGAGAGATGGGAGGAGGGAAATGGGTTTATATAGAGGTGGAGGAGTGGGGGTAGGAGGGTAGGTGGCCATTGCCAATGGTTTTGTGAGAGAATCCACGGGCTTCCTCAAATTCAAGGTAGGAAAGAGTTGACAGCTTTCCAAAAGTCAGCATTATAGTTGGTTGGTGAAGAAGATTCAACATGTGCTCTTTTTTTGTCTTCAAGATTTGCCTACCAACTCCTCATGTTATTCTGTGTTGAGAGGTTGGCTCAGCACTTCATTGATTTATATCTTGTTCAAGCCGGGTTTAAAAAAATGAAATGAAAATTAACACGATATAACTTATCTACCCGGTTAATTTATTGTTTTTTTAATTTATTTTTTTGATGAAATATAATTTTTTAATTAATTCATTTAATTCATAACTTGAGACGGATTTAAAAAGTTTTCCAAATGTTATCGTTGCCTACTCAAGGAAGGAAGGGTATTTTTTTTTGTTTTGTTTTGTTTCTATTAAAAAAAAACAATGCTAGTGTGGGAGTTGTAATCTCCACTTGGAGAATAATTGCCGACGTTTAATTAAATAATTTATAATTAATATAAAATTTCAATTAGAACTATTAGATTGAGAATATAAACAGAGATTAAATTAGATATATGATAAGGCTTGATAACTTTTGACCTATCTTGCATGTTGGCAGTCATCCCTGTAAACCGTGTTCTTTGTCCATACGGCATGCTATCTGTTAATGGCTAAATTTTATAAAAAATGTTAGGTTTTATAGATTTGGTGTATTATCGAAGTTATTTTTAAAGAAAATAAAATTAAAGATTGGTAAATAAAATAAAATTTGCATGGTTATTATATATAAAAATGGATAAATTCTGCAACGCTATTGAAGTAAAAATTCTTTATATTTTCTTAACAAAATCAAATCTATATATACAAGTAAGGAATTAAAAGTACGTTTGTCTAGCCGTTTGTTAATAACAAAAATCACTTTACTGAGCATGGAGTCCATGTTTTTTGCGTTTAAAACGCTGGAAAGAAAAAGCAACGAAAACCTGCTTTGCATGCACCGTAGCGGATTAAAAACCTGTGAACAGTGCAATTCACTGCACTGTTCACGAGTGAATTGCACTGTTCACGTGAACAGTGCAATTTACTTGCACTGTCCGCAGTTTTTTTTTTAGTGTGTTAATTGTATTACTTAAAAAAAAAAAACTAGTTTAGAAAATTAAATTCATTTGCGATGTGAATAATATTTTTTTCTCGAAAAACTAGTATAGAGTGAATTAAATTCACTCGCACAGTAATATCAATTTTATATCTGATAATATTTTATCTAATTTTATTACACGCTCAAAAAGTTATGAAAACTGTAGTTCTTATCTGATGAATTTTGTACGTAATGGAATTATAAATAGTTTAATGGAATAATAAAAAATATTTTATATAAAGTATTTTTTTTTTCATGATGTAATAAGAGTAATTAATTTTACAATATTTAAATTTAAAACCATCAATATTAATAATTTTTTTAAAAAATTATTTTATAACCTCAATTTCAAAAGTATTCTTAACCAAACACATTAAACTACTTTTTCTTCAACCTCAATTTCAACCACAGTTTTAACCAAACACCTATTTTTTCAAACTAACCTCAACTAAAAGTATTTTTTATAAGACAACTTTTTTAAAACCACAACCACAACAGCAACCGCAATACCAAACACACTCTTAAATAGTTTTATATTATGTTAGAGGTATAAAAATAAAATGCTGGAGGAAACTAAAGAATGAAAATTCAAAATTCAATTTTATGATAATTTCTTCGGTAGTTGAAAAAGGATAAGGGTTAAGTAATTTTTATTTATTTATTTATTTCAAGTTTTGTTTTGTTTTTTTTGTTTTTATATAATTTTGATTTTCATTTTATATATGTACACGACTGATAAGTTACCAACATAGTCTAGGCTATTCGAAATTAAAGTATATTTTGTTTTTTAAAGTGTTTTTTTATTTAAAAATATGTTAAAATAATATATTTTTATTTTAAAAAATTTATTTTAACTTCAGCACATCATAACAATACAAAAACACATAAAAAATAATAATTTAAAGAAATAATAATATTTTTTTATTTTTAAAAAATTTATTTTAACTTCAGCACATCATAATATTAATTTTTTTTCAAAAACACTTCAAGTAGCTTCTTACAACTTCTTTAACGCCTCTACTGGTCAGACTTGCAACTTCTTTAACGGCTCTACTGGTCAGAGTTACAACTTCTTTAACGGCTCTACTGTTTATCCATTCGGCTATGGACTCAGTTACACTCAATTTGATTACAAGCCAGCATCTTCCAAGAGATCAGTCCACATCAAATTGGACAATGATTCATATAAGGCTCCTTGTCCTGCAATTCGAGTGGATGACCTTGATTGCATTTATCAATTTGAAGTCGAAGTTCAGAATGTGGGCAGCATAGACGGAAGTGAAGTAGCCATTGTTTACTCAAAGCCACCAGAAGGCAACTTATCTTTTGCAAGTTATTGGTTTCAAGAGGGTTTTTGTTCCAGCTGGTGGAGTTGAGAAGGTCAAGTTCGAGCTTAATGCTTGCAGGAGCTTGAATGTCGTGGACTCCACTGCATACAGCGTTTTGCCTTCTGGTGCACACACCATCATGCTTGGAGATGGTATAGTTTCATTTCCACTCGAAATCAATTTGAGAAAGGATTGCCAGGAAAGATTTGAGGTAGGGGGTTTTCTTCGTTGACGTTGAGATCAGTTTTTGTTAGGATTAGCTTATTGAATTTCCATTTTGTTGATCTTGAGAATAGCAGCACTATGAGTTAGATTTTCATTTGAAGAAAGAAAATTTGGTATAAAAGAGAACAAAAGGCCTGTGATTTGAAATTTTGAATATTGGAAAGAAAAGTTCGAAGTAATTCGTAGAATCGTGATTGGAGATTTCTAACTCACAGAATGTGCAGGAGAGTGAGAGGGATGGGCTCCTTTTCAAAGCCAAACCAGCCACAGGTAGTGTGCTTCCATATCCTGCTAGCTCGAGGTCACAGAACTCCCATGCTCGAAGTAGCAAGACTAATACTACATCACAAAGGCTTTCACACCATCTTTGTGAAATCCTGAGGCCATAGCTCCCTTGATGGCATGCCTGATTTTCAGTTTGAAGCTATCCCAGATTGTCTTCTCCCTCTGATTGATGCTGCTGATGCCAGTTCGTTTCTCTGTCACTCTATCTCAAGCTCCCCATTTCGTGAGCTTCTTGCTATATTCAACTGCTGTGAATTTTGGTAACATCACGGTCATGACACAACAACAACTTGTAGAGTTTGCTTGGGGACTTGCTATCTGCAAGAAAACCTTTTTGTGAATCGGACCTGATCTTGTCAGGGGTGACTCTACGATTTTTCCACCTGGGTTTCTTGAAGAGTCTAAACAGACAACTCTGATGGGAAGCTGGTGTCCGCAGGAACATGTCCTGAAGCACCCATCAATGGAAGAATTTTTGACGCAGTCGTCTGAACTAAATAAAAAATGAAAAGGGTTTTGAGAAAACCTTAAGTATTATTGTAAGCTCACACCATAGGATAGAAATTCTAAATAATACTAAATAACCAAAGTAGCCCACAGGCTGGGTTTAAATAACTAAGGTTGGAAAACTTGCAAAAAAGATAAATTCTGAAAATAAACATATCACTTAAACCTCAATCTGCAAAATCGAAGCAGAAACGCCAAGCAGAAACAACATGAGATAAGACCCCGAAAAGTTACTTAAGATGGTAAAAAAAAACACAAAACTAGAAAAACAGAGGCATAAATAATTGAATAATTTATGCCAGTTTCAATGATCTTATCCAAGCAAGTTTATGCACAAAAAGTCTGCTGTCTCAAAACGAATCTAATTATAGCAGTACATGTCATAGCCTGGGAAAATATTAGGGAGTTATGGCAGGAAATACTGTACTTCTTCGCAAGACCTATTCCTTTTACTACTGTTTTTCATTAGTCTTCAACTGGAAAAATATACTTCACCATTCATACAATCTAGCAAGACGTGCCTAGCTAGTGCTTCATCATTAATTTGGTTGCACCCCGCAAGAAAATATGAAAATGCATAATAGGATTAACTTAAACGGATAATGCATCAAATATACAATGATCAACCATAAAGATCACAGTTGTCATGATAATCGTGGATGTATTATGTATAGGTGAGCTACCAAGACTCAAGCTTTCCCTCCAAATCACTCTTTGAAACTGCCCTATTCTCTACATCCCAGAAGCTGAACTACCAAGACTCAAGCTTTCCCACCAAATCTCCATTGAAACTGCCCTATTCTCCACATCCCACATCTATAAAACCCCCAATACGAAGTTAAATCAATACACCAAAGTGATTGGAGAAGCTTTGCATTTAGTATACGACTCTATTTAATTACTTTTGAAGTCCTCCCAATTGCCATCTCCAAAACCATGGCTTCTCTTCGTTTCCTGACATTCATTTCACCACTCTTGCTGATCACTTTGTCATTGGTGGACAACACAGGCAGGACAGAAGCGCGCAGGATTTTGGGGACAACATTGCCCAAGGTTCCTGAGCTCCCTAAGCCTGAATTGCCTGAGGTGCCACGATTGCCTAAGGTTGAACTTCCACCATTACCGAAACCTGAATTTCCTGAGCTGCCAAAACCTGAAGTTCCCAAATTGCCTGAATTACCACCTTTCCCCCATTTCCCCGAGCTTCCAAAGTCCACATTACCTACCATACCAGCTCTTCCCAAGGACATCAAGCCACCTCAGTACTCTACTACCAGTCCTTAAATGGCCACACCATTTCATATTTATATGTATTAGACACGTGTCGTGAAATAACTTTAATACGTGGATAGGACTCTCGTCTGAGTGTTTGTTATTGTATTATTTTACGTTGTTGAGAGTTCGTTGTACTAAGAATTTATTTTTGGCTTGTGAAGCACTATCCTTTTATGATGACACGTGGGTTGGGTTTTCCAAGCCATGTTAATGATCCGAATGTTTTGACTTTGTTCGTGGATTGATCTGTCAAATCGAACGAGTTTAAACTGGTCGACTCTTAATTTGTTCAACACAAAACCTTCTATGATGACACACGGCTTTTAGCAAAATATTTAAGGTTCTTACAAATTTAGCAGAACCCAACTTCTTGACAGGCTTTGTTTTTAGGAGATAAAAGATAAGTTCGAATGTTTCCAAAATTCCTTGTTTTTGCGAAAGAGAAATTGCAAGTCGAGAAATCAAATTTCCATGTTGATGACACTTTGAATATCGGCGTTGGTTAATTATGTATGCCCATTTTTCTTTCATTTTCCCTTTCTTGAAAGAATCTTAGGAAGATCTTTCATAAGAAGAAAAGAAAAAGGTTCAGATGGATAAATATGACTGATTTAATAATATATCCAAATCTAAACAGCACAAATATTAAGATTTTATTCTGTAGATTAAGATTTCTCTATCTTTTCATGAGTTTCTTATCATCTGAAAAACTTCAGATTTCTCTATAAATAACTCAGCAAACCAAGTCTTTTTCATATGCACTCCGTTAAAAGAAAAAAATGGCCAAAATCTTTTGTTCTCTTATTTTTCTTTGTGCTTGCCTTCTTCTTTCTACTGGTGCTAGAGTTAATCACAGAATCCTATCATCATCTTCTGCTATGAATGTTGAATTGTTCATCCCATCTCATGTTTTGTGCAGGAAGTTGCGGATTTCATTAATGCTTTCAATATAAGGAGTTGAATTGTCCATCCCACCTGATTTGACAACTCACATAATAATATGTCCATCCTCAGGATCTGTTTCTACCTCTAAAAAAAAAAAAACTTGAACATATAAATGATCAATTTAAACTGGCCATTAGACGACATATTCTCTTAATTAATCATCTACAAGCACAATTATTTTTAAAAACTCATCCATTCAAATCGGTTCAAATTAGCATTTATCAAGCGGTTTACCTCTAACAAAAACAATACAAAAAGAAAAAAACAAGGTTTGCATGCTAATCCAAGGTTTAGACCGATCCATCTTGCTTGTTAATCCGTAGTTTAGACTATTCCACGTTGAAAAACAATACAAAAAGAAAAAAATATGGTTGACTTCATGATTCTATTCACTTCGGTCTAATCCAGTTAAAATTTGGCCGTCAACCCGTTTCCAGGTTTACTTGCATTAACCGTCCTGGCTGATGACCCAGGAAATAATAATATAACAAAAGAAAAAGTAGAAAGAGGTTCTTACCTTTGGTTTGGCATCCCAAACTCAACTAGGCGGAACTTACAATCTCACACACTCTCTTACAGTCTTCGTCTCTCCTCGTTTCTATCGACAAGACAGCAATCCAAACTAAAGTCCCAACAAATCTCTTCCTTCCTTCACTTTTGTCTTAAACACTTTCTCTCTTTCTCCCTTTGCTTTCTTTGTTTCTGAAACAACCCATCATTTCTTGTTCAAGGTATTTATAGTGATCATCATCTCATTTAGTTATGTTTGTGTTCATGTTGATAGTAATGTGACTCTTGTGTTGGTATTTGAAGTGGGGTTTGTTTGTTTTTTTGATTTTGTAGGCCTTTTGGGTTCCAAAATGGAGGCAACATTGCCTGTTTGCAAATCTGTTACCTCTACTCCTGTAAGTTGTCGTCGTCGTCGTCTTGTTTTTGTTTTCTATTCTTTGACTTAATTGTTTTTGCGTAACGTGACTTGTTTTTTGTTTGAATTGTTAGAAATGAGTGTTATTTTTGTTTGGTTTGTAATGTACTTGCTTTGGAATGTTCACTGGAAGGAAATGAATCTTGGTTTTGTTTGTTTTGTTGTTTAGTTGATGGTATTGATTATAGGATTTTTAGTGTTGGGTTTGGTTTGCATTTGTGGGAATGATAATTGAATCCAATTCGGTGATTTACTTCTTTTTTTTTTTGAACAAGTATTCAGTGATTTACATGAATTGTAGTTATGTGGTGTTAATTCAATTCTGTGATTTTGCTAGTGTGTGTGGTGTAATTAATTGAGGATCATTCGGGAGGGTTGATGAGCTGAAAGCTTCTTCTTTTTTCCATTAAAATTTTTGTTGGGATTTGAAGATAAATGATAGCAAGTATTTGTCTGATGCATTATAGCGTGCATGGTGATTGTATGTTTAAACGAATTCAATGGTGCTGCTATGTCATGCAGTTTTAGTCTTATGAGGTTGTGTTTTGTGGTGAAATAGCCTTATTTGATGCTTATGTTCAAAGAAAAGCTTCACTGTATCTTTAACTTGCTCAGGTCTGTGGTTGTTTGCTAGGATTATAGATGCTGAAATAGTTTGTTTATTCAATGCGTTAGGGTTTATTCATGAAGAGAAATAGTGGAATAAGGAATTCTCAATGCAGCTTTATGGTGGGAACTAAGGTAAACTTTCCTAGACAAAGAACTCAGGCTACCCAAGGTAATCACTGTGCTAAGAAGAATGGAGGAGCTCTTGGGGTTACATGTCGTGCAGAAAAAATTCTGGTAGCAAACAGAGGAGAGATTGCTGTCCGTGTTATTCGAACTGCGCATGAGTTGGGGATTCCATGTGTTGCTGTTTACTCAACCATAGATAAGGATGCACTTCATGTGAAATTGGCTGATGAGTCGGTTTGCATAGGTGAAGCACCCAGCAACCAATCGTAAGTGGTTATAATATCCTTACTTTATCAGTCACATGCATCACACATGGACATTTCCTTGCTACTAGTAAGGGAAAGTTTAGGAAAAGCTTCCGAGTCTGGGTCAGTGATCTAAAACAATTCTTCTCACTTTAACAGTTGTTACTACTCTATGCATTTCACTTCATGTCCAATTCATTAAAGCATTGCCCTACTGTTTTCTGATTTTCTGGGCAGTCATTCAATTCCTCAGCAACAAATGAATGATGCTTTTAAGTTGTAGATGCGGAATATAATGGATTTATGTGTATGTTTCCACTGTCTTTCCACAGGTACTTAGTGATTCAAAATGTTTTATCTGCTGCTATCAGTCGTGGATGCACAATGCTGCATCCTGGATATGGTTTCCTTGCTGAAAATGCTGTTTTTGTGGAAATGTGCAGAGAACATGGAATAAACTTTATTGGCCCTAATGTAAGTAGTCACCAAGAAACTTAATAATAATAAAAAGTTAGATTTCTGCGATATCTACTTGATCTTGGCTAATCACATGTCAACTATTTTCTTTTTAATTCTGTATGCCCTGACCTAGATGCTAAAATTAGTTCTTTCTCAATCGCAACATCTGTTTATGTTCTCAGAAATCATGGTGCATATAGGGTGAAAAATCCTGTATTTTGACTATCACACACACAGATTTGAACAGCCAATTCAATCTAGTATGATCCAGAATAGGGGTTATGGGTAAAAGTTGCTTATCATAATCTCTTTTGAAAAAAATAATCCTGTTGTGAATGTTATCATTTTGTAAATAGATGTCATTCATTAGCATGGTATGATGCTGATTATCAAACTTTGTTGATAATCTTAGTTATTTGACATGCAGGAAAAAGTATGTTGAGGACAGTGTGAAGATATATTATCTTTATGCTAAGTGATTATAGAGTAGATTATAATTTTAGTTTTTCATCAAATATCAGTGAATACATTTTTTGCCACTGAAGGGTTAGCTCTGAAGTTCAGTCTTGATTGCTTCTGCATGGAATGTGATTATTTACACAAATCCCATTTTGGGCAGGTTTTAGGATTGGGTACATATTGCTCCATTTCAGCTTGTGCTGAGTTTACTCAGTGCATTTTTCTAGTTTGTAAAGTGGTTTCAGACACTCAGGTGGCTTAGCAGTAGAAAAATGTTGGTTAAAATTGACATAATTCTCAGTTCTAGCACAAGAACAGTGGAAAAAATGCTACTTGTCTCTCCAAGCTCATAACCAGTGTACACAAGTTTTTCATAGAATGCTGATTCATGCCTTCAACTTCATAAGCCAACTTGCCAAATTTTTTCACCCAGGCATACATGGTTCTAGCAAAAGCGTTCTCTTGTTTTTCTTTTATTTTGATGTTATTTCCTTTTTGTGTCTGAAACCTATATTTTTCTGTATTGTAAATGGGGAAATTGACCGAGTCACTCCACTGGCATGTTTTAAAGTAATAGGATTTAGAATTGGCTGAAGTTTTACGTGGTTAAAGTATACTATGAAGCATGTTTATTGTTACTGTATCACTTGCATAATTGCAAAAACTATGATATGCAAATTCTTGTTTGCTTTGTGGCAGCCTGACAGCATACGAGTCATGGGTGACAAATCAACTGCTAGAGAAACAATGAAGAAGGCAAATGTTCCAACTGTACCAGGAAGTGATGGCTTGTTACAGGTGCCATGTTTGGCCATTATCTGTTTGATATGATTCCAAAAATTGGCATGAAAACTATTGCATGGCTTACAAGTTCTGTGGTTTTTTATTTGGTTAGCCACATTTTTTTTAATATAACAAGATGTAGTTTGATGTTATCTGACATACTCTTGTGCACCAATTGTTGTTTAGAGTACCGAGGAAGCAGTAAAGCTTGCCAGTGAGATTGGTTATCCTGTGATGATCAAGGTAAATAACCTTCTTTCATATGAATTGGCATCATTTATGCAGGCTGTTACATCATTGAAATTGCAATAAACACCATTTTGACCCTTCCAGACCCAGACAAATGGCAATTATGATTTATATAAAAAGGATGGAATAGTGTTTTTTCCTTGCTTCTAGCTTCATCACATCTGTGCCATCTAATTTCTTTTTTCACTCAGCTACACAGCAAGCAGTTTATTGAGCTCTCTACAACATGTACTGTAAATCTGCTCATGTGTGTGTATGTGGGTGCATGTGCATGCATACAGAAGTAAGCTAAAATACACTCCAATTAACCTTGTGCAGTAGTGCCAAGCATTAAAACTGCAATCAAATAAAATATTCTTAGAATCATTAATAATCGGGATTCTTTGAAAAGGATCACTTGGATCATATTTTGAAATTACATGTTTGTGTCAGTAATAAGCTATCCTCAATTGTATATTTCACCATTTCTCCATTTGGTTTCTGAAGAATATATAGAACGAAAATTGTGAAATTTCATGACAATAGGGGGGTCTGGACTGGCTATTATGAGATTGAGATTTCTTCTTCCAGTTCTAACTTCTAATACCATGCAAATGAACATAAATTGAGAAGCATAGAAACTTCTACTAAAAAAAATCTATGTTCTTAAGGCAACGGCAGGTGGTGGAGGACGTGGAATGCGGCTTGCCAAAGAACCTGATGAGTTTGTAAAGCTGCTACAGGTACACTATTAGTATGGTGCCGTTCATTGTAATATTCAATGTTTACCTTGGTTAAAGTGTGTTGTCTTTAATTAAGTTTTGTTCACTTTCTTTGCTCTGTAGCAAGCTAAAAGTGAGGCTGCTGCGGCATTTGGAAATGATGGAGTTTATTTGGAGAAGTATGTTCAAAATCCAAGACACATTGAGTTCCAGGTAATTTTTGTTTATTTAGAGAGTATTTGTAATGAGGGTTCCTAAGAACTATTTTGGAAGATCATTAAATTAGAGTCTGAAAGTGGAATGTCTGAAACCTTTCTAATGTAAATGTGGGAGAAACTACTATCTAGTGTTTGATTATGGCAATCGATTATTCTTAGTCATGTAGAATTACCAGCTATAAGAACATAGTGCTATGAATGAACCAACCAAATGAGATTTGATTCAATCAACATGTAAACCTCATTGGACAGAACCTGCTTCTGTCTTAGACAACTTGTACAAGAAGTTATCACAAAAAGAGAAGGAAGAGGCCAGTTTTGTAATCTAAAAATGTTTCTTGAACATTATATTCATCTTTTTACTGTGGATAAAAGGCTTTTATCAAGCATGCCTGCTCATATTTTCAGCATAGTGTCTCCTATCTACAAATGTAATATGCTGTATGATGAAGATAAGTAGAAATCCAAATCTAAATTCCTGAGCTGCAATGCTCTTCTGCACATGCAGAAAAATAAGCACTTTAATTTTCTTGGCAGAGAATCTGAATCTTGTATGAGGTAGGAACAATTTCTTAGTTGATTAGTATAAACACTATTGGCTTTTGACTTGACTCAACCAGGTTGATAAAAGAATTTGCCAAAAGGAATGTTTCAAGATTATAAATTGAAGTACATTCTTATATAGTCTTGCTTTCCATATAACACTTCTAACACTGCTGAGTTTTGATTCGTTAATATTATAGTTCAGTTCAGTAATACTGAATTTCTTTTTTCCCTTTTAATTTTTTTTTTCTACATCTAATTACTGTCAACATTTATGTGTTATTTTCTGCATCATTCTAGTATATCACTTGATTTTGCAGGTTCTTGCAGACAAATTCGGTAATGTTGTTCACTTTGGCGAGAGAGATTGCAGCATTCAGGTATTATTTACTTTCTTATTTTGAAATTATCTCAATGTGTGGCCATTTGTAATCTATTCCTGAGAGTGTTGGATTAATTTATGGGAAAAAGATACCTTTCCATTTTCAACTTTAAAAACCAAGGGAATTTGTTAAATCTTGGTAATTCCTTCATACGCATCAATAATTTCAAAGAAGCTGAGAGGCTTGGTTTCAGCTTAGTCATGCTCAATTATAAGATAGAGTGCATGAAAGCTCTTACCAAATGTTTTGAGAGAGTGATACCCCTCTTGTTTATCCCTTTCTTTTTTTCATTGTTGATTGTCTTATTTCACATTTACTTTTAGCAGTAAACCTAGTGTATTGAAGATATAGGTTTTGTTGAATATGCCCATTGTATAGAGACGTAACCAAAAGCTGTTGGAAGAAGCACCATCTCCTGCTTTGACTCCTGAGTTACGAAAGGCCATGGGTGATGCAGCAGTTGCAGCTGCAGCATCCATAGGGTACATTGGTGTTGGAACGGTTGAGTTCCTTTTGGATGAAAGGGGTTCCTTCTACTTCATGGAAATGAACACTCGAATCCAGGTTAAATTTAAATGATTATTGATTTAATTTTCTGCTAATGTGTTTTTAAAATCCCTATTATGGTGATTCACAATGTTCTTTTAAAAACTAAAATGCAGGTGGAACATCCAGTAACTGAAATGATTTCTTCTGTTGATTTGATTGAGGAACAAATTCGTGTAGCCATGGGAGAGAAAATTCATTACAAACAGGTATTGGAGGAAAGGATACAGAAAAAAGAAGAAGAAGCTCTACGCTTTTACATCTACTTGAATATTTTTTCTGGATTCCGACTTGCAGGAAGATATTGTTCTTAGGGGACATTCAATTGAGTGCCGTATCAATGCAGAAGATGCTTTTAAGGGATTCCGACCAGGGCCAGGTATGTGTACATTGTGCTGAATGTTATGTTCTTGTAAAATTATTGCTGCTATTTGATCCTCTTTGTTACTTCTTTTCTGGTTGATGTTGAGTGAGCTCTTTTCCAGCCAAATTATGTTTTAACTGTACCATTTGAATGCTTTGAAGGTCTAATCCTTTTTAAGGTGACAAGCCATGAGGTTTATTGCCTTTGCTAGTTTTGTCTATTTAGTGTTTGGTTCATCTCATGTTACACTTTGATTTTGTTGGTGTTGCTTCTGGTAAAATCATCAAAATTTTATTCAGCGTGCTGTGGTTAATTTTCTTTTCCATGGATATGTTTTCAAAAACCTGGAAACTTATTTACTAATTATCCAGCTGCCCCTTTCCTTCCGAACCAACAGGGAGAATAACAGCATATTTGCCATCTGGAGGTCCGTTTGTTAGAATGGATAGCCACGTTTATCCTGATTATGTGGTTCCTCCAAGCTATGATTCCCTACTTGGAAAGGTTTGTCAAACATTTCTTGTTCTTGTGTATGTTTTTGGCCATGTGACAAGAGATTCAAGCCATTGTGTCTCAATGTGATTGTTTTTTACTCAGTTTTGCATACTTCACATATATGTTTGCCATCTTCTACTCTTTGGTTGCATCTGTCCTAATGAAAATGCATTGATGTTTACTCCATAGGCATAATAACACAGCCTCATGTTTGTCTGGTTTGGCATCCTTATATCTCCTAGTATAGTGCATAGCAACAATTCTACATGGATAAATTTACTTCTAGATGCTTAGGTTTTTTGTTTATCAATTTAAGGTGAAATATTTTTTTTCTTGAATTACTCATCCGTTAATATAAGCTATATGCCCATGAAAGAATGGCATTCATTTTTAATTCAGTAACCCCATTCTGCCCAAGAACAAAGTTTGGCAGAGACTTCTACAACGAGTTTGTGTGGGCTTTTCCATCTATTAGGTTAAAACTTTTTTTTTGCTGGATTCTGCATGATATCAGAACCAGCCATTGTTATTATTATCCCATTATTAGACTTGTTCGCTGTCTATGAAGTTGATTCGTCTTCACAAGTTTTTTTTGTGATTCTGCTGGGCTACATTTTTGTGTTTGGTGTTCTAGCAGTTCTTTCGCTAGTTTGGGAAATAACATTCTGCACGAAAGATCAAAATCATGAAGGCGAGGTTTGTTGAGGTGTTTGATTCGATGATAAATAAGTTTTAAATTTAAATTTTTTTTGGTAAGCAGTCTAGGCAATGAGAGTTCAGTTGGAGTGTTAATTGTGACGACAAAGGAAATAAGTGATTCAGAATGCAGAAGAGACATAATGAAGAGTTATTATTGGTAGACATGTAGCTTTCGCTTCACCTCAATTTTGTAGTTGATACTCGGATGCATATTGTTTGTAGTTTAAAGCCACCATGTATGACTGCTCATCTGACTACTTGAAACAATTGGCTTCAGCATGGTTTTAATTAGTTTGAAATTTGGAACTTATTGCAGCTTATTGTCTGGGCTCCAACGAGAGAAAAGGCAATTGAGCGAATGAAAAGGGCTCTTGATGACACTATCATTACTGGTAAGTATCCAGGTTTTCAACAGGTGCCTCACTTTGGTGGCCATGTTTATTTTTAATGCTCAACTTGAGATAGGGGCAATGCATTGACTGTATGGAAAGAGCACAGTGGGTTTAGGGAGTGAGTTTCGAAACCACTTTTTTTTTTCTTTCTTTGATTTTGACACATGCAAATGCAAACCTTTTGTGAGGCCCATCCTTCAATTGGTTTTGTGAGCCATGATCCACAAAGGGTTGGTGTAATTTTATTTTTTTTCCAGTTCGCTGCTAATTGCAGCAGGGTAGACAAGTCATTTGTGGCTTTTCTGTCAATCAAGAACATCTCTTAAAGTTTTGGCCATGGTTGCAATTTGTTTTTGTTCTTAGAATCTATATATTCTTTAATTTTTCAAACCCTGTTACTTTCTTTATCCAGGAGTCCCAACGACAATAGATTACCACAAGCTTATCCTTGACATTGAGGTTAGAACAACTATAATTTACACTTTTTATTTATGAAACATACTGAAAAAACCCATGTATTCTAGTTTGAATCTTGAGCTGATTGGATCTATGTTGTCTTTTCCTTTGTGGCCTTGCTGACAGGACTTCAAGAATGGAAATGTTGATACTGCTTTCATACCCAAGCATGAACAGGAGTTAGCAGCGGTAAGAAGCTGATATAATCCCTTTCATTGAAAACTGACTCGAGACATTATGGTGATCTCGGTTCAAAATCACTCATTTTCAGTTGATGAGAATCCCACTTCACAGTTTCACTCAAACAAACTCGTTAAACTGACCTCCATGCCCTTTTCTGTTCTTGCGTGTGATAATAGAGTCAAAGCATGTTCTTAAATGCTGGTTCCCAGGTTTCCACATCCATTTCAGAATCATGCATTACTTCCCGAACAAATGCATTTTGTCATCCCTTTTTTCCCCTAGTTCCTTTCAGGTTATGGTGTTGCCTGTTGACCGTGTTGCACCACATCCATGAAACTTCCTTGTCATTTTTAGATATAATCTTCTTCTTCATTGTGTGTGTGTGGGTATTGATTTCCATCTTGATATATGCTCAAGGTGTTCTCAAATAAATCCAGTTTTCATCTTTTGTGCCTGCAGCCTCAACATATTATACTAGCCAATTCAGCTGCATAAATAGATCACTTCTCAAATTACAACCTTGTTCAGCAAATTTTCGAGCGCGGTTACGAGGCCAGAGTTTTCCTGCAAATCTGCCGGAAGCTTTCATTTCATTTGTGGTGTTTGGATGCTTTCCCTTGTTTTAGAACTTTTAGATTTCGTGAGAATTTGTCACGAAATTTTGATGTATTTGTTATATTTTCCTTTTAGTTTGGGGTTGAAATGGTTTAAAACTCATCCATGCTTGCATAATCCTGGAAGTATGTATTTAGTTCAGAGTTCAGACATGCGAAATTGTTCAAATGAAGGGAAATATTTAGCTCAATAATTATCTTGGCCCACAAACTAATCATATTTTAAAATTCATAGTAGTTACATTCATAGACGTAGAACTTGGATTGCCAAGTGAATTGATTTAGAACTCAGTTGATCTAGTCTTAATTGAAAAAAAAATAGAAAGAAAAACTTAATTAATCCTGTAAAAAACTGTAAAAAACTTGGGTTGATTTACTGATTTGCACTCAACATTAAGATATTTTTTGAAAAATAATTTTTTTCTCAAAAGAACTATTTTTTCTCTCATCTAGCAGGTTTGGGTATTATAGGTATGGTTATATCAAACATATATTAAATTAAGAACTCAATTAAATTGCACAAATATAAATAGGTGTAATTAACCCTCTTTTCAACAAACTCTTTTTTAATCAGTGAAAGATAAATAAAAGAAATAATTAGTTTAAGAAAAAAATAATGAAGCCCAAAGAAAAATAACCATGGCTGGCATTTTCACCCTTCATGTTTCTTCCTGTCCTCTTACTCTCTTGTTTCCAATAAAACGACCCGAGAAACTGTAGCAAATCCAAAAACCAAGAACACGGTGATAATATCGTATCATTACGTGAGAAACATTTCCAAGACGATGCAACAAGAAAAACTGGGATTATGAGTGTGATGACGCAAAGTTCTGAGCAAATGCAAAGTAGTGTAACCCTCGAAAAGAAACCGACCGCAGGAGATGAAGGAGGAGGATGCATGGAGCTGGAGGAGCTAAAGAAAAACATGCAGACAATACCATTTGGGTTATTGACGCTTTCTTTAGAACACCTTCTTGATACCGATAGAAAGATGGAAGTTCATTCTCTTCTTATGAAACTCAG
Organism: Populus alba x Populus glandulosa; assembly: GCA_033617975.1. NCBI lineage: Eukaryota > Viridiplantae > Streptophyta > Magnoliopsida > Malpighiales > Salicaceae > Populus > Populus alba x Populus glandulosa. The sequence goes on from CM066160.1 coordinate 13,954,451, forward strand.
GGTGAGAAATGAGAGATATTGTAGTGGATGAGCTGCTCTGGTTGGCTGTACAAGAAGTGCGATCACAGGCAAAGGGAAGTGAATACTATAATGGACTTTTGCTAGAGGAGGCGGTTCTGTTCAGTTAGGGTGACTGAGGTATATTAGGGTTCAGGCTAAAGTCCTGTTAGTAATGTAATGCAATGCGATGCAGGCTGGTGGTCCAAACCAATCCCAGTCGCTACAGTTTCAAGCTAGTGGTGTTAGCCAAGAGAACCATGCTTGATGGTAGCCCTCCATCTGCAGTCAGATTGCAGACTGCTTCAAGCATTGCCATCGATTTGCGAGATTCCAGCATTGGTAATCAAGAATCAATTTGACTGCAAGAAATAGAGAACCCACAGACTATTATATATGTGAGGTAGCAGCTGTGTTTCTAACCACCGAAACCCTGAGTTTGAGAGGCGAAGTTCTGCTAATGATCCCCATGGAGTGCAGGAGAATAGTCCTCTTTCTGAATATACAAGTAAATTGACATTGCAGCAGAATCCAGTTAATTCCTTGGAAAGAAACACCATCAAATGAAGGAAATACATCAATGCATTATGCGAAACAGGATTTGCTTGAACAGGCTACTGAGGAGCGGCGGTTTTTGAACCCTCAATCACTGTCTGTTTCATCTGTTGAACAAGTGGTGGCAACTTCGCTAATCTTAAAGGATCAGTCTTCAGAGAAGCACTCTTCAACACCTCCTAGTACTGTGGTGCCTGATTGTAGTATGATTTGATAATTTGAAGAAACAATATGTTTATTCATGTAATTAATCTGATTTCAAGAATTTTCTGGGAGGATTGCTGATGGTTAATTAGCAGTTCTGGTGTTAATTTATCACACTTTATTTTTTTTTTTGGTTTTGGAACAAGGGTATCCCCAGGGTGAAGTCCTCTCAACAAGTGTGTTTTCAGGGAGGATGGAGGCTGTTACAACCTCGACCAATCACTTATTGGCACAACATTTTATTCTTAATGCTTCTTGTTTGTTCCTTCTTCTTTTCATATAAAGCTGAAGGATCTTGTCCTCTTACCAAGTATTAATTGAACAAATCTCTTCCAAATTATTATTTATCAAAACCATATTCCATGTTTTGTATAATATATAGTTTTTTTTTCCTGGTCGAGATTTGAATTTGGAGTAAATTATTATTTAGTCCCTGGGTTTCAATGATACTATAATCTAGGAAAACTTACAACTTGTGTCCTCAATTTATAGATTTTCAAACAATAATTACCAAGTTATAACTACATCCAAAATTAGGGATTTTTAAAATTCACTCTTGAAATTGAAATTACATGGGACTTCTGGCAAAGTTATTAAACCGGGTTGGGTGGTTAACTCAGATCAATGAAAAGCATGAATAATTTTTTTTAAATTAAGATATTATTTTAAATTTAATTTAAACTAAATTTTAACCAAATAATGAGTTAAGTGACTAAATTGATTAGATTTAACTAGATCAATTCTTATATAGTTTAATTTAAAACTTTATTTAAGTGAGATCTTGAGTTAATAGGTCACCGGATTGACGTACTTGATTGAACTAGTTTTTACAACACGGTCTGGAAAGAACCGAATTAATGGGGTAGAAAATGAAAAGGTAGCCAGGATTTCATTTTCATTTCATTTTGGTCCTACATTGTGATTATCGTAATTCTGCATCCCTTATTTAGCAATCCTTGCAACTGCTCTGACTTCATCAATGTCAGGCTATCACAAGAAGTGCACGAGAAAAGTCAAGAATGCAAATCATATGCTAGAGCAGAAATTTGACTACAATTTCTTCAGGTTTAGGTCTATAAATAGGAACAAACTGTGTCTCCATGCTATTTCCAAAAGAGTCATTCATCTTCACAACCAAAACTAAAACCTTCACTCAGGTTTTCCGCGAGGTAATTAAAGCATGGATCTTGGAAGAAAGAGTTGGAGGAAACTAAAGCATTAGTCTGCTAATGCGTTGTCAAAGTCTTATGTATGGTTTAATTTCCTCCAATATCTTACTTTCAACGGTTCATGGTGAGCATTAGCCAACGAAAAGATTGAGAAGAAGGGTGGCGACTGGCATGGATCTTGAATGTAAGAATTGGAGGGAAGTAAACCCTATAAGTTGCCTCATCTTTTGAGTGCAAACCATGCGATTTAGTTTCCTCCAATATCTTACCTTCATTGGCTCTTGTATAGAGGAGTTGAAGTAGAAAATAGAACCTATCCTTCTTTAGCTAGTTTCCCACATGGTCGAAGCATGGATCTTGGATGTGAGAATTGGAGAAAACTAAAGCATTTGTGGAGACCATATGGTTTAATTGCTCCCCAAATGGTTTAATTTTCTCCAATATCTCATTTCCAAATGGTTCATGAGTATCAAATAATGCAAATGATTTTAGGAAAATGGCAGTCATCATGGATCTTGAAAGTGAGAATTGAAGGAAGCTAAACCATGGAGGTTGACTCTTCTTGTAGAGTACAGACCATATGATTTGGTTTCCTCCAATAACTTACTTTCAATGGCATTAAGAAAGCAACAGAGGAAGATCTAGTCTTTGTTGACCATATGCATCAAATGAGTTGAATGGAACCTAGAAACCTTTAAGAGCTCCATCAAAGCACAATATACAAAGGAAATATTGGGAAAATGTCACCTTTCAACAATTTTGCTCCAATCCAATATTTTGGAAGAGTCATACTCTGAGAAATCTTTCATGAACTGGCTAGTATTATTTTCACAAGTGATTATTCTTAACCTAAAATTTGCTGTCGATATCTTAATCACAGCCCTGAATTTTGATTCCAATTGCATAGTATACAAAGGTTTGTTGTATGACATTGAAGATCCACGGAAGCATCAGGTTGGGCTTCTAGTTAAGGACTCCGGGATTGGGTAAATTATAGTTCCTGAGTGGGTTGGTGCACAGCCTTTTGATTCAGATGTTCAAGCTATCTACGCGTCGGAAGGTGCCTTGCCAATGAGCCTGCCTTTGAAGCCTGAGAAGGTTGAATTAGCTGTAAAGTTTGCATCCTGAGCTTCTGTTATTCTTCTTGAAGACAGAGATTTTATGTGTGTGATGGCAATCTTGACAAGGTAAGGAATTAGTCCATTGGAGTGTTTTTCCAGAGGTCGAAGGTTGTTCTACGGTCCACTCACCACTGTAAGATGCTCTGTTGTCAGCCCTCTCTTTCTATCAGGATCCTGATTGAGTTTTGGAACTCTTAGACCATGTGAAGCTCCAGAAGTTCCCTTTCAATGGTGTGCTTTCTCTGGAAAAATATGTACGACCTGCATTCTTCCTTGGATAATAAGCAGGCCTATGTTTTAGTTGAGGCATTCAAGTTTTAGGCATTCATTATATTTTAACCTGCAGTTTTTTACGTTTAGTATAAATATTTTTTATTTAAAAATATATTTTTTTATTTTAAAATTTTATTTTAGACATGAAAACATGAAAACAATAAAAAAAAAAACAAAAAAAATTAATTAAAAAAATCAAATTTTTGATAAACGGACAGCAGCCACGTTGCCAAATAGAATCTAAGAAGGTACACACAACTTTGATTAAAAGAAATCTATGTTTATACTTAACACCGAAGCATGCGCAACATTAGATTGTAAAATAAGCAATTTATTGGAAACAGAGCAGCGCTTGAAAATCTGTAGACTCCACTAGCAAAGCTGGCGAACAAGCAAAACTAAAATCTCAGTAAGTTTCTTCAAATAATATATTGGAAAAACCTTATTTTCTACACTGAGATTGTGTTCGAACCGTTTAACTCAATCAATTCTTAGGTTTGATGAAGCTCATAGTAACCTTTCAGTTCATCAGCAACAATTCTGTAGTTTTGTTGAGCCAAAATCACAATTATAGGCAGGTGGCCATAGCCATGCAAAACGCATTCTCATTACTTTGATAAACGGAACTGGTAGCGTGCTTGAAGATCTCATGTCCTTGACACTAGCTTGGTGTGTTTGACATCCATCGTCACTGTGCCACCTTTACTCCTATTCTTGAAAGCATTTGGCTTTGTGAATGGCGAGGAATTCGAGTCAGGATGAATCACTTCAGAGACAATCCTTCGTGGTTTTCTGGCCATTACATGGTTGGAGGTTTTCTTTGCCATTATAAGGGTAAAGCTAAAAAGACAGTGAAGACTACTAGGCAAAAACTAAACTGTTTTGCTGTTGGGGTTAGTACGTGTAAGCTCAGCAACTATTTATTTTTGTAGCATTTGATTTACTATCTACACATAAAAAACAGAGACGATGAAGATACATCTCTATATTCCTTCCGTGTTTGTTTTGAAAAGATAAAAATTCACTCCAAAGTACCTTTTATCTCAGATAAATTTTATGAAGATCCGTCTTCGACGTTTCTCTTCTATCCTTACACATTAATCAAACGCAAACTTATGGCTTTGTGTGAGTAAAAGGGTATAGTCATAGACGTTGTGAAGGTTAAGAAGAACAAATGCAAGGAGGTAATGAAGAGAGAATGGCCTTTATCTGTGTCATTGTCAACAAACTGGACACTAACTTATATCAAGAGTTGGAGACATACAACACAAAGAGCATGCATTAACCAAATACTCCATTAGGGCCAAGTATGTTTTAGATGATGAGTTGGTAGGTCATCCCCCTCTTTCTGCTTTCAGTGCTCAATCCTTCTTCATGTCCCTAAAAGAGGATCAATGTGGGCCAACGGTACAATTGGCAGCCAATAGGTAAGGTCTTACATGCCAAAAGTTTGGGAACTTTTGTATGATAAAAAGACTAGTAGGCATAAGCTAGAGATTCAGTGCAAATTCATCAAGGTAACAAATCTCAATCATTTTACTCAACCTAATAATTTAATGTGGTCAAGATCTTATAGACCTTAAATAATGAAAACAAATCCAAACAAATATCAATATAATGAAAAAAAATGTATAAATCATATCAAAATCTCAAAATAATTTCTATTGAATAATGCTTGAAGAATTTGTATACACTCAGTTCAGAGCAACTATTCAACTAAATTGCCTTGCACCCATGGACCATGGGGCAATAATAATAAAATTGAAAAACTCAAGTCTATATATGATACCCAAGTTGGATTCAGAAAAACTTGTAAATTCTTTCTGAAATAATCCCATCCCAGAAGAATCTTTCTTGCAATCTAGGGTATGGAGACCACCTGCTTTAACCCTATTAAAAACTCCGGTCTACTGTCTCTCCATGCCGTCAATGGCAATTTATTTGTAGGATATCCTTCATATTCTTTAGTTTCCTTTTATTTACTGAATACTGATGTTTTGTAAAATACTCTATGCTGCAGCTACTCCAGCAAAAAATAACAGAGGAGAGGAGCAGGGCGTTACAGAGCACTCTTGTTTCTTCAGAGCTTCAGACCCGGACTTCTCCTTGAAATCTTCAATTCTAATATGTTTATCACGGCACTCTGGACTGCAAAATGCATTTTCACCCCTGCAAACAAGGACCCATTTCTGTTTTAGTAGCGCAAAAGGAGTGTGTGATATGAGATAAGAGAATGAGAACTGAAAGTTCTCAAGGCTCAAGTTAAAAAAAATATTCTAACAAAGCCTACCTAAAAGAATCAGGAACCACATGCAGAAGCAAATGTCAATTATTAGGTATTTCTACTGCAGCACAATTCTCAAACAAAGTGAGAACTTGTCACTTGTTTTCAGGAATGGAATAACAAAATGGCATTTTACCAACTACAATTTTTCATCCAAACCCCCGCAAATTATAGTCCAACCTCAAATCTTTTTAAGGCTATATAGCACTTGTCTTTCTTTTTATAATTTGTTCGAATTATAGCATTTAATGCATTCTGAGGTGCTAAAGGGTTATAGCAATCGAACTAGACTTTCAAACACAGTTCAATTGCTATAGTCCTTTAGCACCAAACTTCTGCAACCAAACACAGATCATTGTAAAACATCCCATGACATGACTCTATTACACAATTTCAAGTCCTGCAACGTAGGGATAAAGAGCCATCAAGGTGCTTTTGCAGTGATTTTTTTAATTTGAAAAGAAAAACCCGTGTATATAGTTGACAAGGCATCAATGCTTCATTTGGTCACCAAGCTGGCAGCACAAAGGTTTCTTAGCCAACACAAACTGTAATTGACTGTTCTAATTTTCACCAAGTTGCAACTGGCAGTGTTCAATGAATTTTATTTTTTGTCAACCTAATCCTAAAAAGCTTATCTTCCACCAGAAGGAAAGATCTAATCATCAAGGCTAACATGAAGCATACCTGGTATGCCTCAGTGAATATGGAAATAAATTAATGACCGGTAACAATTGTGCTCAGATAAGCATCATCTCTAGGTTGGAAAACTTCAAGAGGAGAGGAACAGCTTGGCTCTGAAAATTTACACCAAATACTCAGTAATTAACTTTCCAAATTAAAAAGGAAAGAAAACCGTATATAGAGAAAAACTGCTTGTTGCCACTAATAATACCCAATAAGCAGTTTTTTGTTTTCGTTTTTTCCTTGTAAACTTCAAGAGGAGAAAACAGCTTTGCTGTGACAACTCAGACAGATACTCAGATGTTGACTTTCCAAACTTTGTAAAGGAGACAACAGCTTAGCCAGATAGAAACTGCTCATTGGCAGTAACAACAATCAATAAGCAGTGTTTTTGTCCTAATAAACTTAAATGGAGTAAAGTGCTTAGCAACGACTTGTACCAGATAATAATTCAATAAGTTCTCTATAAATAAAACAAGAACCATAGGACTGCTGTAAGGCCCCTTACCCACAAGGCTTCCACTCAAGCCAACATCCTAATTTTTTTATCAATGCATCAAAATAATGGCTTCAATAGAAGATTTTTCAGCTGTTTGTGCACAACAGAAGTAAGATGACAACTTTTCTACCCCTACTCTGGTTTTACATCACCATCATTGTTGATAAACCATGATCAATTTAGAAACCCCCCAAAATGGCATTTCTTCTGCTTGGGAATTAGTTGGTCCTATTTCTATGGAATAGTCTCCTTAACTAAAATAGAAAAGTGCATCCAACTTGCTGTATACCCATTTCATACTGAATTGTGGTATATAATCATTTAGAGGTAGCTTAATAAGATAAAATCAACTAAAACATTGCCTTATTTTATCATTTGCACTCATCGGATTGCAGTGTTCTATTTCAACATTTTTGTATGAATAAAATGAAATACAAAATGAGGTTGCAAAGTTCTATTCCAAACAGTCAGCGAGTCCAAATTCATGCTCGAATTGAAAAGAGCATCACTTATTAACAATTCTTTCAGAATTCATGTATGCTGCCTAAAACATATGAGATTCAGGACAACAATGGAGCCCCAAATAAGATGCTGGATAAACCATCTTGAATCAAATTCTTTGAGATAAAGTACATTGGCCCAAATCGCTAATTTTGAATGGCCTGATATTAAACATAAAAAGATAGAATTAACAGCTATTAAACCCCACAACGAAGCAGCTACAATTGAACTTGTTTAAACCAGTTAACTTTTATAACATCAAGTACTCAAAAGAGATAACGAGATCAATTAATGCTCTAATTGTACGGCATCTTTGATCGATATTACGATCATATTACCCATTTCTAGTCCACATGTTTTTCAGAACAAGGAAATCCGAACATAAATATGTTCTACATAAATGGAACTTAACAGAAGACCCGATTGATTGTATGATCACATAAGCTATCCCGTGTCATGTCCACATTTTACATGACAAAGTAATCCAAAATAATCACCTTTTAAGTGGAAGTTTTAAGTCAAAACTGGTGATCTACTTGAATAACAGTGCAGCCATGACAGAAACAGCAAGAGTAAGCAATATTTTGTCCAAACACAGATTTGCCAACCAATCCATTGACGGTTAAGCCATCGACATCTATTAATCTATTTCCAATCAACAGTTTGCACTTTCCAAACAAAAAATTTCATATCAATTCAAGGCCAAGCAACAATCCATGCTCAAAAAAGAAAAATCATCAGTCAATCAGAATCCACACAATTCCAAACAATTAAACCACTAGAATTAAAAAGAAAGCAATCCTCTATGTACCTGTACATGAAAATGTCCAGCCCCTCAAGCAGCTTCTTGCAGAGATGGCAAGAACTCAAGAAATCCTTGCTCCAAAACTCCTTCCTTTCAGCAGCAGCAACATCGATGGGCATCATCACAGGTTGTGAAGCAGCATAAAGCAGTCCAGAACCAACATCAAACCAGCTCACTGAATCAACACAAACCTTATCATCATAATAAACACTCTTCTTAATAACATTATTCCCAACATGAGAAATCACACAAGTATAACTCTCATCATTCTCATCAACAACAACACCACCTTTATCAAAATTCCACACCCCAATGCCTCCTTCTTTGAAACATGAAGCAGGTTTCTTCAATGAAACAACAGGGACAGGACTGGATCTTGGTGACAAAGCAAAGTCAGAGACTTTATCAGACTCATCCATTGCAGCAACAATTCCCAACCCAACAGCACTACCACCATTCTTAAAATTCCTAGGTGATTTGTTAGCCATTGAAAAGGTCTCAGTTAAGGTTGTAAACAAAGAAAGACTGATTCTTGGCCTCTTTTTCTCCATTTTCAGACCAAACTGAGACATGGGCAACTCTCAAATCTTGAATTCTTCAAAATTCAAGACAAGAGTTTTCTCTTGTAAAGAGAAAGAAAGGGTTTGGAGTGTTTCCAGGTATATATGTCATGGAAGAGAGACTTAAATGGAGAGATATTAATTACAACTCCTCAGAGATTTTAGAGAGAGAAAAAGAGAGAGACACCATTGCTCAATTTAGAGTAGTGAAGAGCAAAAGAGAGAGATTCTATGAAGCTAGATTTATGGGGGAAGATTTTTTTAGAGAGAGAAAGAGAGCTCTCTGCTCAGCTTGTAGAGAGAGGGGGGGCTTCAATACCAGTGATTTCAGTGGAGAGGGGAATATAAACAGTTTGTACAAATAATTATTTTGATTAATTAATTAATTATAATAATTTGTTTGTACTTAAACAACTTATTATTATTTAGTGATTATTGCTTTTAGGTCCTCCTACTTTTTTTTATTCTCTAATGTTTCCTTAAATATTTTTCATTTTACTGCAATAATTCTTAATGCATCATTTTATTTTCTATTTTACTTAATTAATCATCATTATTATTCATCATATATAAAAACATATATATTCCACCAATACATGATCCAATTATTGATAAATTAGTTATATATGCATGTTTAAAGAGATATTTATTCTTTAAGTCAGATTTTAAAAATCTTTGTGAATATAATTAAGAAAATATAAATTTAATATATATATAAATAACAAGGGATGGACTCATACTTAAGATTTAAAAATAAAAACTTCCTTTTATTTATTTTCCAAAAGAAATTCTTTTATATATATATATATATATATATATATATATATATATATGCAGCATGGACTTGCATTGACTTCCGTGTCTTGACCTAACTCACAAAACTCCAAATGTCAGTAATTTCATGACTCAATATTACCTTCGACAGGACACCTGATTTGTGATTCTTAAGACTGAAGTCTTTTCCAACTTTACCCTAATTTCTCTGTGATTTTCTTCTTTTGAATTCTACTTGTTTTGTAACATTCGGCAATTTTTCAACATCAACAATAACAGTGATACATGTGATGGTGACAAATAAACCATTATATAACAAGAGATGGATTAAGAAGCCTCATTTGGTTTTTTTTTTTTTTTTTTTATGTATTTGGGTTTGTGTTTTGATTAGGATGTCAAAACAAAGAAAATAAGTGAGGATATGAATACATTTGATTGAAAAGATGAAAATATAAACATAAAATAAATATTTATGAACAAATTTTGAAGTAAATTTTTATAAGTAAACAAGTTCTTATATTTCTACTATCTTCCTTTATTCTACTACAAGATAATAACGAGATGCTACCCATCAATCTTCATCTATTTTATTACAAGATAATAACAAAATGTTACTTACTATAGTTAGATAAGATATTGAGACTGAATCTTTCAATTAATCATTCGTATTAAAATCAAAGTTGTTAAATTAAACAGGTTGGCCCAAGTAAATTAAAGCAACGCTATTTGAAATTTTTTTAAAAATAATTAATTTTTATTTTATTTTTTTAAATCAAATAAGGTTTTGATAAAATTAATTTGATGAATCATTCAAATTTAATCAAATCAATTGTTATTTAGTTTTTTTGAAAACCATTCTGAGTCTGTTTAACAATAGGATCTAAGTGGAAAAAAGAGAGGCCAAGAGAGTTTATTTTTCTTTTATTGCTAAGTGAAAAGAGAGTGAAAACAACTTAATTCATAGTAAATAAAGCTCATAAATAAAATTCCTGAAAGTGAAATATATCTCGAGAAAGATCATTCCAACTTTGCAAGAAATTTAATAGAAGAAAACAGGGGATGCTTTTTGAATGATGAGTAGACAACACCGAAAGAGAAAGCACAGTTTCCATTGTATTTCTTGCCGGCCATGAGCAATTTCGAGAAGAAAATTGTGCTTTAAAGTTTAAACATAAAGTGCACGGCCCCACAATTGTTAATAAAAAATATATATATATACAACCTTTTTTCCCCGTTCAGTTGCATTATTATATCAATTTTTTCTATACCAAGTTAAATTATTTTTTATTTGGGATAACTTAAACTGAACTGGAATAATTTAAAATATATTATTTTAATGTTTTGTTTAAGTTAGAACAATATCATCTTAAAAAAAATTAAATTAAATTTTGATCAAGTCAATTAAATAGTGAGTAGATTTGATAAAATAATCATATTTTTATTAAGTTAATTTATTTGATTTAATTTAAAATATAATTTATATTATTTATCTTATTGATACATAATCAAAATTAAACTCACGGACCAAGTTTAATAAGAATGTTTTCTAGCTGCATTCCAAGTGGACAGTGGAATTTGCTCTTTGTTAGTGATTTTGTATTGGTTAATGTATATTAATATGAAAATTAGGAAAGTAAATCCAACTTTTTTAAGAAAAACAATAACGTAGAGTCCCTATTCAAAGAGCGGCTAATGTATATTGTTTTACACTATAGTTTGTTAGCATGTGCACAAATACATAAAGCAATTAAGAAGTAGTTTACCACATGGTTTTCCTTAATAACAAATATGGCCCAATATTAATAATGAATAATTAATATAGCATGTGGCCATGGAGCATCGATCGTATGAACTATATTTTCATGATTCAATTATTTAATTTGTGATGTGACTCTTTCATAGAAAAAGTTTTTCCTGTGGGGCTTCGGAGGATCAAAGTGATGAAAAGGCACTCTCCTTTTTCTCAGCCAATCAGTAACTTAGTTTCTTCAATTAAAGTGCGCGACCTCACTCGGTGCTAGACATACGGTAACGTTTACGAACGCGGTTGAAACCGCGTTTCTAAAAACATTATTTATTTTTATTATAATTTAATATAATTTATATGTTTTAAATTGTTTTAATATCTTGGTGTTAAAAATAACTTTTTTAAAATAAAAAAATATCATTAACATGTATTTTAGCACAAAAAATTATTTGAAAAGAAACTGCTATCATATTACCAAATATACTCATAATATAGTTTCGGGTTTGGGAGTGTAGCTGTAATTATTTTTAAAGTAATTTTTATTTAGAAATATATTAAGATAATATCTTTTTATTTTAAAAAATTAAAAAAAAAATTATTTTGAAGGAAAAAAAATAAAAAAAGTTTAATTTTTTTTAAAAAATATTTTTTAAACATAAAAACAAATTGAATTTATATATTTGGAAAGATAAATATGGATCCATTAAAAAAAAAAAACTGTTTAAAAGGATCTAACACCCTCGTTTTGAGAGAAATATTTCAAAGGAAAAAAACGCGGGTTCAATCGAGTTGAATGAGTCAACAACTCAACCCGTGTTTTTTTACTGGGTTAAATGATTTTTTTCTTCAATCCAAACTGTTCAGGACCATGAGTTTCCCTGACAGTCTAACACTAGTTTTACAATTATAATACAAATTGCTTTTTTGCTTTTGACGCTTTCATTGGTTTAAAAGTTCTAAGAAATTTGGAAGAAAAATACTCACGAGGTCATGGCGTTCACTACTTCTTTGTTAGTAAAATAATAGACGTATATAAAGAAAAAGTACCTCATAGTATAAAGTATCAAGAAAAATATAGACACGTATATTATATAGATTTGATATATTCAAAATAATAACATATTTTAAATACTATTTTCATTCTTCGAAATTTGAAAACTCAAGGAGCTAGGATAATCTCTTGGGTGATGATGAAAGTTACCAAAAAATTAGGGACAGGGAGCTAGAATAATTCGTATATAAAATATGAATACAAACCCTAGAAGAATTTAAACCATCACCTTCCAAATTATTTGCAGCATATATAGCTAGTTCTCTAGCTTTCCGAATCACATGATAAACATCCCTAAATATAGAGTTCAAGACATTACTTTCATCTCTTTAATTGCAAATTAATAGTCAAATTATCAAATAAATAGCACTTTGATTCTTCATTTAATGGAAGGTCTGTCGATTTTTACACTTGTAGACGAAGGAGTTCCCGCCCCCTTGATCCCTCTCTCACCCTTCATGTGAAGAAGATTCAATCAATAATAATTATATATGAGGATAATAAATGATTTATCAATTAAACTATGTATTTTTGTAACCGAAACAAAAGAATATTCCACCATTTATTGATCTTCTCATTAATAAATTACAAAGAACAAGAAAACCATTATGTTAATTAATGAGCAATAAATTCATGTAATAATCACTGTATATATATTAATTTACCACCGTATAAGAAAGAGATATTCACAAAAACAAGAGAGAAAATCATATTTGATCATCCTCTAAATAATGATCATTACAAAAATATTTTTATATTTTTTCTATTCTCTTTATGTATATTTCTTTTATATTCTTCGTGTGTTTCATCGATATTATAGTAACGGTTATTTTTAAAAATAATTTTTATTTAAAAATATATTAAATTAATTTTTTTATTTTAAATTTATTTTTGATATCAACATAACAAAACAATCTAAAATATTTAAAAATTAATTTTAAATAAAAAATATTTAAATTTTTGACAAACAATAATTTCCAATTCTGAGTTGCAATACATCATTCTTCCTTCGTTTTTCTTTTCTGAGCAGCTAAAATATTAATTGGTTATGGTGTTTAAGTTTTTCATAATATTGTGATAAAATAAGCTTCGTTAATTCTGCAATTCTGTAGTGTGTCTGATGCTAAAAGAGTTGGGAATTTAAGCTCTCATGCAACACTTGGATTTATTAATTATATGTTAATCTCTTGACTGATTTTGACCATCAACTTATTAATTAGCAAATGAATTATCTTTTTAAGAAAATCCCTAAAGTGATAATTCATTACCTCAGTAAGACGATACTGGATGATTGATGGAGATATCATATATGGTATAAATATATGTATGAAAAAACATAGGAATTAAATATGGATTTTTCAAACAAGAGAGACTATTATTTTTTATAATGATAAATTTGATAATTTTTAATGTTAGCCACGTCCAAAGGAATAGTGGTTGGGACAACTAAATAGATCACTGTGTATTATTATTTTTTTAATATATTTTTTATAGACTCAGATTATTGGGATTTATTATTTAATAAAAAAATGAAAGAAAAAGAATTTATAGATTAACCCAATGACTCATGGTTAATTTAACAACTATATTAAAAGAAGCCATATGATGAATTCTACCAGAAGAAGCAACAAGCACCTACATTATCAGCTCGTGAGACCTCATATATGAGCCAAGAAATTAATGGGCACAAAAACTTACTCCACCAAGATTGGAACAAAAGGCCTTAATTGGCCGAAACGTCTTTTAAGAAACAAAATAGAATTTTACTGAATCATTGACAATCATAGTTTTTCCAGTCACTTAGATTGAAAGAAAAACCAAGGAAATTATAACTCTTTACATTAATTAATAGAAATCATGACAAATTAAGGTACTAGCTAATTAAGTCTTTAGAAAGAGAGGAGAGTAAGATTTATAATAATTATTGACTTGAGAGGGTATATTTTACCTTATGAAAACATTGGCTCAACACAAATTATTACCATACAACGAAAAAACCTATTAAATTATTACCATCACCAAATCTAGTATTAATTAAGAGGTAAGATCTTTTCATATATATTTTTTAAAGATAGCATAATTGATTTTAAATTGAATAATCATGATTTAGATCATGTTTACTTATGAACATGCTTTTTATCTAATCTAAATTATTAAATTCAGAATCAACGATGAAATTCAAAAAATAACTGGCAATATTCAACTCCAACATAACTGACAAGATTCAAATCCATTATTTCCTTACATGGCTCATGCATTTTCCTTTTTTTCTAATAACTAAATAGAATATATAACAAATAAGGTAGTTTCAATACCTGCAAGGGTCAAGCTAGAATTAAAAGTTACAATAAGAACATACAAGTACAAAGAGAAAATAAAAACAACGAGAGAAGGAAGACAACAACAAAACATAAGAGATATACAATCAAAAAAGACAAATCCAGGACTCATCAGACCAACTTAGCAAACTTTCTGATACTCTAAAGTTTAAACAAGTCTAATCTTGTGTAAGTGAAGTTTTTCTCAGTTGTTTGTAATGGATCGGTTCCTCGTATGAACACGAACCATCCCAACAACAATTATAAAAGCGAGAGTCACAAATATAGCAGACATTTCTTGCTTACTCACTGTCTTCTCCATGCTTGTCTTGGTCTTCTCATATGGTAATTCTCTCCCCCCCTTAAAATATAGAGTTAGGAGAACATATTATGTTCTCCTAACTCTGTAGTTTATTTCGATGGATGATTATTATTAGTAGCAGTTGAAGGACTAGCTAGATCAGTGGGCGACCTAGGGTGGTCGCTCGTATTAAAATTTTGAAGTGCACAAGCTGGCTTGTGCTCAAGCTTGCGTTGACAAATATGGTGTTTATACCATTGGTGTATGCACCCTTACGTGTTGACAGATCAAAACGAGAGGCTCCTGTTGTTTGATTTTAATTTGAGCTTAAATTCTATTGAATTTGGAATAAAAGATTTCTTTACATTATCACACATTTTATTGAGTAAAAATAGCTTCTTTTTTTTCCCGGGTTTAATGGATTGTCTAATTGATTTTTTATCTGTATAATTTGGATATTCCTCTTGCTCCTCCAACTTTTTTTAGTCCCTCTTACGACTGTTGATGATTTGCAACAGTTTCTTTGATAGATTGGGATGTCTCTAAATTTAAGTTTCACTTGGTTGTGTTGGTGACAAAGTTATTAGGCCATGTTATATGAGTTGACTCAAGTCAATTTAAAATGGTCTTATTGCAAGAATTTTTTAAAAGTTTAATCTACATCAATTTTTTTAATTTAAACTGAATTTTGACCGGTTTAACTAAATTTAATTAGATCAATTCATATCTAATTTAATTTGAAATCTATCCTAAACCAGATTCCAAGTTTGCGAGTCACTAAGTTGATTCGCATAATCGAATCAAGTTTAATAACACCATTTGATATCACTCCAAAGGTTTCTCGCTAAGTTAATTTAACAAGAGCCAAATGCTATAAAATGAACAAGTATAAAAAAAGAATCACTACTAGAATTTTGCAATTTATCAATAGAATATTTTGTCAGTTGTTAAAAATTAATTTTGTCAACAAAGTTCATCATAATCTGTTAATAAAAATTTATATTAGTATTTTTATTTATATTTAATAGTTTTTGGTATTGAATTTGTTCGAAATATAAGTGCAATTGAAGCAACAATCAATAAATTCTCCACCCTTTAAGCAATTCAATCCTTCTTGATTGATGGAGTCCAGGGATGTGATATAAAACCAAACAATTGAATAAAAATAATAATAAAAAAAAACAACAAAGAGAGAAAATTGAATAAACCATTAAAAAACTTAAAATTAATATTATTCAGGTTTAGTTTTGATTTTAAAAATCTAAAATTGACAAAACTAGACCTAGACTATGATCCAACTCTAAAATAAACACATTATAAAACAAAAACAGGTATGTATATATTTTTCTCAAACTCTATATCAATATCAATTTGCAGTCGTCTTATTTTTTTATGGTGTTTGGAAATGTAGTAGCGTTTGTGATTCAAAATATTTTTTACTTAAAAATATATCAAAATAATTTTTTTTTTAATATATACACATCAAAACAATCTAAAAAAAATAATTTTAAACAAACAAAATTTAAATTTTTGCAGCGTGCCCAAACGCTTCCTCTACTCTATCGATCTCCTCCACCAGCATCTCTGCCTCTCTGGTCTAAATTCTCTGCTTTCTCGTAGCTATCTCTAGTTTGAGCTCTTACAGCTAACACAATAAACCTAAAACCCTAAAATAGTGACCTCTCCTCTCTCCGCCCCTCTCCAACTCCTATCCTTC
Source organism: Populus alba x Populus glandulosa (assembly GCA_033617975.1). Lineage (NCBI taxonomy): Eukaryota > Viridiplantae > Streptophyta > Magnoliopsida > Malpighiales > Salicaceae > Populus > Populus alba x Populus glandulosa. The sequence goes on from CM066160.1 coordinate 13,971,011, forward strand.
TCTCCAGTCTTCTCTGCTGTATTTCATTGGAAGTTCTTGTTCTGACTTCATGACTCTTCTGCACTTCATGATTTATTTTTTATTTTTTTTGCCTCCCATAACAATATTTATAGTTTTAGCCCAGTAAGTAGAAATAATGAAAATTTGGCTCCTTTTAGAATAATTTTCCTAATATAGCCCTCCTTAATTTCATTTTCTAGCTCCAACCTGGACATAGAAACAAGAAGATGAAAGGAGAGAGAGTAATCTTCTTTCCTAGCGTCTGTGTATTTATTTTCTTTTCTTGACCAAATTCCAAGGGGGCCAAAGCGTGTGTGGAGCAAAACAATCCCAGATGCAATCTCTAGACATGGAGATCTTGTTCTTAAACATCAATTAAGTTGCAGGATGTTTGTCGCCAGATGGGATGATATATCATTTTCTGAAAACTGACTCACCGCTAAATTTGTTTTCTTACGCCGGAATGAACTTCTGCAATTGCTCTTTCTGTCAACTTTTTTATCAGCAGCTTTGATTATTAACCTACAGTTCTTCACAACAAAACCATTTGCTTGCTGCTGTGAAGGAATATCCACACGTCAAGATGTTGAAAAGAAAAAAAATGTTCTTGCTATAATAAAACTTGGTTTCCGTAGGCAAGGAGCAGCTGCAGGCAGGAGAAGTGGACCGGAAGAATCTCTTGCTCTTAATGTCACTGCATGAGATCCTAACATGGATTCCTGTCTTGGTTCAGCTGAGAGTGAAATCAACTTATAAATATTACTTTTATTCTCCGACTTTCAAACACTTGTAGGTTTTATTGATTTTGATTCGCAGTGTTATACAGCATTAATTATACTGCAAGACCTTCCCTTGAGTAATTAATTGTATCAAACCTCGATGAGATTAATAGAAAATGCATGAAAAAAGAACAATTCCTATTATTATATTATATTATTATAAGAAAATATAACATAATTCCTTCCCAAAAAAGACAAAAAAAGTTGTAAGTCAAGTCTAAAACAATAATATAATTTTTTTATTATAATTATAATTATATGTGTAATGCAATTCCTATTATTATATTATTATACATATACCAAAAGGAAATGATGTTTCCATATAAATGATATAACTGTAATAAAATTGTAATATTTTGTTTTTTTAATCAAAAATAAGTTTTTCTTATATTTTTTTTATATTTGGTATTTTTATCATTTACTCTAGCCCTATTCATTACCATTTTTTTCCTCTTCTTTTTTTAGTAATACTTTTGTAGTTTTTTTTTGCTTTACACTTTTTTTAAAATAATATAATTTTTTACATTTTAAATATTTATCACTCTATAACAATTGACCTATTCATTCATTTTGTTTTTGGAATTCATCTTCATGCTTTTTTTTTTTCTAACTTTTCTTTCTATAGGTCTATCTTAATCTTGTGCCTATAAAGTTATCAAATTAACCTAGTTTGATCCATATTTTTTTTGTTTTTTTTTTAAAATTGATTTTGTTTTTTAGTTTTTCACTTCAACATCAAGCTATTTAATAACTAGCTTTCATAATTTTATTCAATTTATTTTTGTTAATAATTTTGTTTTTATCTTATATTGATATAGATAATTTTTTGATTATATAAAAAAATTATTCCAAGAAATAAAGTTATTAAAAATACATGATTTATGTTGCGATATCAAATATTTTACTTTTAATTATTTCTTTATTAAATATCAATTTATTTAATTAAATGCTAGAATTTTGATTTATGATTGATATTTTATTTTACATTAAAAAATATGTCAAAAAAATCTATATATTATTTTTTTTTATTAAAAAATATTATTTAACTCGCATAAATGTAATTCTAATATATGCTTGTTTGTGAGGGTGTGCTATATATATTAGTCTATTGTTTTTGAAAACCTGTAACTTAGACACTTGATTTTTTTATTGTTGTCTTCTTAAGTCTGATTTTTTAAATTTTTTTAACCCAAAATATACCGATTAGTAATTGATTAAAGAGATTGAGGCTATGGGGATAAATAAAACATATTTTTGTATTTTTTATTTTAAAAATATAAAAATTTATTTTAAAATTATCTTAAAAAGAGATTCATCAGATTTATTTTATACTTTGTTTTTATATTTTTAACCACATGTTTATCTTTATGTTCTTAGACAGTTACCAATCGATTTTTTTTAAAGACAAATTGCTACAAAAGTCAAGGAAATCGTTATGATTCTTAAATATAAAATACTAAATTATAATTTAATTAAAAAAACAGGGACTAAAATATAAGTTTCTTTAAAAATAAGGCAAAGATGACGGGAAAATTTGCAGAAAACAAGACCAAAAGTTGTCTATCTGAAACCAGCGGTTGTCTGTGTCTCTGTGTTTCGAGGATTATTCAAAGAAGTGTAAGAAATGGAAACAAAAACAGTAATAGCAGCAACTACATGTTATGCTAACGTTATTGGGTCTTATAAACCTAAGCGTTTTGCTGTTTTTTCCATCAAAAGAGACCCAAAAAAGAGAGCTTTGGCTCAAAAGGTACGATTCTTCCCACAAATCCTTTTGTGTTCATGGTTTGTGTATGGATTAACCGATGCAAAATTCAATCTTTATTTCATATGGGCCTGATCCTTCTTTGATCACATTGTAGTTAACATTTTAGCTTTTCTTTTTGTGCTTTCTTTCTTTCTTTTTTGAGGCATGGAATTTATTTGCATGAGAACATAAAACAAGGAAACAAAAATGGATTCACGCTTTTGGTTTTGGATTAATATTAGTGGGATTTGATTAGTTTGTATGAGTTAGAGTTATGGTGTTAGTTTATGGGACTTCGTGCTAGAATTTAATTCTTTGAGTTTCTTGAAAAGATCTTAACTTTTTGTTAAATGTTTTTAGTTTGAAGGCTTGTGTCCAGGGAATTTGAATTTTTTTGAGCGTATATATATAAATATTTGGTTTTATTGTTGCTTCGTGCAGATGATACGGCAATGGAAGAGGGATCAGGGTGTTTTTGGAAAGGAAACTTGTACCGATTGTGCATCATTAATACATACATTGTGTAAGCATAGAAGGCCTCATCTAGCTGAGGAGCTTTTACTAGAGTTGAAATGTGAAGGGTTTTTACCAGACAACCGTACCCTTTCAGCTATGATGCTTTGTTATGCTGATAGTGGGCTTTTACCTCAAGCTCAGGCGATATGGGAGGAAATGCTGTATAGTTCTTTTGTGCCTAGTGTTCAAGTAATTTCGGATTTAATTGACATTTATGCAAAGGATGGACTTTTTGATGAAGTAATCAAAATTCTTGATCAGATGAGTTCTTTGAGAACTTTTGACTTTTTACCTCAGGTTTACTCACTGGCCATCTCTTGCTTTGGAAAGGGTGGTCAACTTGAGTTGATGGAGGATACGTTGAAGAAGATGGTCTCGAAAGGTTTTTGGGTAGACTCTGCCACTGGCAATGCTTTTGTTGTTTATTATAGTCTTCACGGTTCTTTGGCAGAGATGGAAGCTGCTTATGATCGCCTTAAAAGGTCTAGACTTCTCATAGAGAGAGAAGGAATCAGAGCAATGTCATTTGCGTATATAAAGGAAAGAAAATTTTACGGGCTAAGCGAGTTCTTAAGGGATGTAGGTCTTGGTAGGAAAAATCTGGGAAACCTTATTTGGAACCTTCTTCTTCTATCTTATTCTGCTAATTTTAAGATGAAAACTTTGCAGAGGGAATTTCTGAAGATGTTGGAAGCAGGATTTCGTCCTGATCTTACTACATTTAATATACGAGCTTTGGCTTTTTCAAGAATGTCTTTGTTGTGGGATCTCCATCTTGGCCTTGAACATATGAAACATGATAAGGTTGCTCCTGATCTTGTGACTTATGGTTGTATTGTTGATGCATACTTGGATAGAAGATTGGTTAGAAACTTGGAATTTGCTCTCAGCAAGATGCATGTGGATAATTCTCCAGTGTTATCAACAGATCCTTTTGTGTTTGAAGTTTTCGGGAAAGGGGATTTCCATTCAAGCTCAGAGGCATTTATGGAATTTAAGAGGCAGAGGAAGTGGACTTACAGAGAGCTCATTAAAATATATCTCAGGAAACAACACAGAAGTGAACATATCTTTTGGAATTACTGACAATTGGCCATATGTGACTGTGTAGAATCTCGGTTGGTTTGACTGAAAATTGAAGTATGCTCATGTAGAATTCTTTTAGGTTCCTAGAGTTTGCGGTCATTATGCAACCTGGAGCTATTACTTTGTATTTTGTTGGAAAAGATGATGATTTTTGCTTCAGATGTCTACTCTGCTTAATAGCAATTCCATGTCTGATGATTAGACTAATTGTCCAAAAGATGTCCCCTGTCATCTTAAATTCTAGAATATTTTTCAAATCTTGCTGATCTAAGGATAGTTACCCCTGCAGAGGCTGAAGATGAAATTGGACATGGTTGAGATATAAATTGTCAGTTTCAATTGTAAATACTGGAGAAATCTGAATGAGTGCTGTTGGATTCACTGTACCTGGTCGAATACTCAACTACATACCAATATCTGCGAGCTATGTAAGAATGTAAAACAAGCTTCAGGTAACATCAAATGCCAAATTTATCTATCTTTGCTACAGTGAAGTGTTTTTCATTTTGCACTCTATCTTCTCCCTTTATAAGACGCTGTGCTTGTGTGGCTTCCTGGGCTATCACATCCAGATTGTAGGTAGCTTTGAATCATGACATCCTGACAACAGATCAGAAATAAATGAACGGCAAAGCTTGCAGTGGTTGTACTTGTGGGATCTATGATATGCTATGGAATTAGTAAACATTGCATCTTCAGAAAAATTGAAGTTTGCACAAGCAGATTTTTTTCCTTTTCAGTTAAAAAAGAAGTCTTGGAAGCGTGTAAAACTGACTTGAACTGTGGAAAATTGGCTGTGATTAGGTGAACTTCCTGTGCTCTCCCCAAGCATGATGTTAGGAATGTTTTCTTCAGCAAGTTCTCTCAATCTTTTAAGCTCAGGTAGCATGACTGATCCAAGATCTGGTCTGTCTTTTTGCCTCAGTTCTGCACATCGAAGAGCTAACTTGGTGAATTTCATGGCTTCCTTCATGGGCCAGTCTGGAACGTCTGGGTCAAGCATCTCTGCAAAAGTTCCTGTCTCAATGTCCCTCTCAACATGATGAATTAAACCCATAGGTGGCTTGGCTGTTATTATTTGTAGAAGCAGGATGCCAAATGAGTAAATATCGGATTTTATCCCTAGTATTCCAGCCTGCCGGTATTCTGGGTCAATTTAACAGATTGTTCCAGCTGTTGATGTCATGCGATGTTGAGTAACTGTGTTGGCTACTGATGGAGGGACAAGCCTGGCCAAGCCAACATCACCAATCTTACTGACATAGTTGCATTCAAGCAAAATGTTGCCTGGTTTTAGGTCACAGAGCACAAGTGGTTCTGGTTTGGTTTGATGGAGAAAAAGAAGGCCAGTGCCAATTTCTGCAGCAATCCGGGATCTTAATTGCCAAGAAAGAGGTGGACTGTTTCCTCGGTGCAGTAGGCTGTCTTCCTAAACCGTCATGGAAAGTAGGAAACAGGCGATCAGTGCTTGGCCTTCCGCTGCTTACAAATGATATGTCAGAACCTGGAACGGGTTCATATCTGGCGAGTCCACCTCTTCTAGTGAATGGTGACCTGTTTCAGTGATTATCAGGTTTGTCCTCTCGTTGATACGAGGATAGTCTCTAATCAGAAATTTCCATCATCTTTAAATAGTCTCTGCTTAAAGATCTACTGGTGCTTTTAACCAGTCTCGTTATCAGTGCTTGTGTCAAGATGTCAGCCACGTGAGGATGGACGGCATAGCTTTTGTTGTGAGAAATATTATGGCTTTGCTTTGACTTGTCTTTAAAGTTGGTGAAGGAAAGCATTAGTGCTGGGACTAGTGGTACGAGCAAAGCAACAACAACAAAAAAAAGGTTTGTAGCATGGCCACAAGATGCTAATAGATTTAATGCTATTTAGATTTCTTATCAAGCTTTGAAAAGAGAAGTATCAAATTGTGTAAGTTCAAAGAGTATAATTCAATAAGAACATAGCACTGCCTGCCATTGTTACTGGAAGAGGATGAGAAGAAACTTCCATCCATTTAGACTTGAATCATGTGATTAACCTGTATCCATTATGAATTATTGATGGTCATCATTTATACCTGTTAACACCAGAGAAGCTAATCTGTCGAACTTACTTGATTTCCATATCTTCTTGGAGCCCTTGCAGCGTGCATGTTAACCTCTCTGGTACTGCAAAAGATCAATACGCCTCTATTGAGCAATGACAAAGCCAGATAAGTTTAAAGAACAGAATGCTTTTTAGAGAAGCAGACCTTTGACTGTATCAGACATGTTGCTGACCCTGCTTGGCATCTGAGTTTGAATGGAAGTTTTTGAAGGCGGTGTGGACCACTAGCAGATTTCACTGATGATATCTTTCCTTTGTTGATAACATATACAGTGCATAAGTCTGGTTCTCCTTTGGACACATTACCTGGAACATCTCCAGTCCTGAATTTTCTGTTGGGGAAGAAAAACATAATTGGTATGACATCATAATTGGATCAACATTCATATTCCAAGCTTTAAATTATAGAATTTGAGATATGGCATTGCATGACATCATATGGAAACCTGAAAACCTTATTTAGAGAATCAAGTGGAACGTTGTTCTGGCCGTGATCCATCTATTTCATGGTTTGTTTCAGATCTGAATCTGAGAACCCAACCATGAAACTTAGCCCAACGGGTCAACTTAGCTCTTTGATGAAACTTGTTATCATTTTGATTGGTAATGTTAAAATAATTTTTAATAAATAAAAAATTATTATTTTAATATATTTTTAAGTAAAATATATTTTGTAAAAGAGTAATAAGGAAGATACCAGTAAAATATTAGTGTTATCTGTTTATAATAATTTACATAAATGAGATATAAATCATTAAAAAGGTGTACTAAATACTAATTACCTTATATAATTTGTTTGTCATCCTTACATGGCTCTTGTTCTCTCTCTCTCTCTCTTTTTCTTTTTTCCCTCTACAAGTGTTGCGTGGCTCTTAGGGTGTGTTTGATTTGAAGGTGTGGTAGTTTTTTGTCAAAGATACAAATATACAATACTTTTTAAGCACAAACCACATCTCTAAAAACTATAAAAACATGCTTTTTACTTAAAAAACACAAGCTACCTCCCATTCAAACACCCTCTTAAAGAACAAGGGTTTATCGAGAAATAGATAAAACTCTAATTTTGTGAAAAACTATAGTCAACGAAAAAAGAAATTAAAACTTGTTATTCAAATACAATAATTTTTTTATTCATAAAATTGAAAAAATAATTTATTAGTTTTTTAAATTTGTACTGAATTTGAAAAATATATTTTAGAAGCTTTTTGTATTTTCTCCTTTACAAGTTTTCCATTATTTCTCAAATAAAGAAAAAACATGAACAATACATTTTTTTTTAGTATACAAGTGTTTTTCAATAATGTAAAAAATTAAAATTATTTTTCATATATTTTTATATTTAGCTAGTATCATAAATTCAACTTTATATATATAATTTAACATGAAGATTTTTGTAGTTAACAATACTATTTTTCATGATAACTGATTTTATATTAAGGCCCACAAGGCAATGAAGATAACTGATTTTTTTGTTCATTCTGAAACTGGCGCCCACCTCTCCCCCTCTATATAAACAAACCCAAACCAATCCTTTTATAGATTGCCAAAGAAAAGAAACAAAATAAATCTCTGCATCAATCAAGAACTGAAGAAACGAAAAAACCATGAATATTGATATTTTCAATGCCTGTGACTGCCATGGAGCCTTTTCCTCCAACAACAGACGCAGCCCTTCTGACCTCAACACGACTCCCTCCTTGAACCAGCTCAAGAAACCCTTTCTTGGATCCCAAGAAAACACCACCACCACCACTGCAAATTATCCTAATTCTTGCCACCGTTGCTTTTCTGATCCATGTTCTGAACCAGTGGCCAACCAATTAGCTCTGCAATCACCACTCGATAGCTCCAAGATGGTAGGGACTAATACAGTGTCTCTGCCATCACAGCCAGCACTGAGTAGGTCAGTGTTAGACCCATCTCCAAACGAGAGCTGTTCACGGTCGTCAAGCTTTAAGGTCTGCTTATTTATTGTCAATCCTAATCTTATTGTTATCTTTGATAATTACAAAGATTCTTGAGACTATTGGTTTTGATTTTTAGACTTTAAAATAGTTCTCTTTTAGAGTTAAACTGGACTTTCCCTTTTTAAATTCTTTGTGCAAAGTAGATATGTGGTTCTTTTACATTTTTGGGATTCTTGGGTTGGTTTCTTATTCTTTAAGATAATTGAGACAGATTATAATGTGAAATTGTGAATTGATGGTTAAAAACAGTGGCTGAAGAAGATGAGGGACAACATGAAGGAGATCAATCAGTTGTGGGATGAGATTATTATTCCTGCAGATGACGAACCACCGTGCGAAAATCATGAAGAAGATGATAAGGGCACTGAGCTAGAGAATATTAATGCTATCAAGGTACAACTCCTTTTCACTTCCAAGAAAAATTTGGTCAAAATAAAAGTTAGATTGTAATTATGTTTCATTGTGCCAAAGCTACTGTAGTGGCCTTACCTTGGAGTGAATTTTGTGTTCAAAGATCCAAATTTTGAAGATCCTCATAATAAGAATTTTGATACATTAACTGTTTGATGGATTGGTTGATTGATGATTTATGTCAAAGTTAGTGGATGGTTTTCATTTGAATTACTTTCTGGTTGATGCAGAGTGATTCAGAGATAGATTGTGAAGAATCTGTGACAGTGGAAAGAAATGGGGAATGCTTGATTATTCATTTCAAGTGCTCTTGTGGCGAAGGATATCAGATTCTTCTCTATAGAAGAAATTGTTACTACAAACTCATGTAGATTCTTCTCTTATTGGCCCAAAATCCTGATATCAATTACTGATGTACTTCTTTATTTCCAGACTGGTCATTCATTCTTTAGGTTATCCATATTTTTTTTTATGTTCACAAGATTTTCAGAGTTGTAATGATGCCTTCTAAGCCAAAAGTTTCTTTTCTTGATTGATTTTTATTGATGAGTTACTATTCATCTGATTTGATTGTGTACTATGGGAAGATTAGTGTAATGGAGAGAGTAGATGCTGTATAAACCCTGTTGGAATTCTTGCATTGAATCGTTAATCAAGACATTTTCTGCTTCAGCTTATAAATTTTTGAATCGAGTACATTTATGCTGTAGCTAGATTGATTATGTGTGATGATTGTGATGTTCTCCTGTGATTTATCATGAACTCTCACCTTCTACATCGCAATGCAAATCTCTTAAGATGTTATGTGGGAAAAATAAACCATGCCTGAATCACTGAAATCTGAGGAGTAGCCTGAAGAATTGACAGAAATTCGGTAACGTTGTTTTACAGGAAACCATAAGAAATCCAATCATATTACAAAGTTAGAGATTACAACACAAATCAATGGTGGACATCACCTCAAAAGAAGATCATTTAAATACAGAGAAGTAAAAGTAAAACAGAAGAACAACAACTATCATGTGGAACAAGCTCTGATGCTTGACAACTATGTGGGATTGTCCTAAAGCATCTAAAACTTTCTTCTTTTCCTCCGTCTCTTTGAGAACTTTCTTTTCAGATTTGATTCTCTTTTGTACCTCTATCTCAACACGCATCTGAGCTGCTTCTGCTGCTTCATTTGCAGCCCTACTCTTTGCTTTCTCCCACTCCACCATCTTCAATGCAGTTTCCTGGATTAGATTCGCCTCCAGTATTATTTTCTCCTCTATTATTTTCCAATGTTCAAGTTCCATTACCTGCAGTTAGAACACTGAAGGTTAGGACTTGTTAAAGCTGTGGCATTAAGTGGGTAGGAAAGTGGAACTCAGCTTCTTAACAATTCTTCCGCTAGCTAAATTCAGCTAAATTTCTACAGTCTCCAATTAAGATCCTAGTCAACTTTACCTTGCAATTTGGAGAAGATTTGATGATCTGGAGATCATTAAAGTATCACAGGCTAAGATTACAGGAGTATTAGATATTTCGACAAATCACCGATGCTTAAAGCAAAATCCAGAAAATGAAAGTCACTAAATGGAGATGTTCTAATCAATACCTTTTGTTTTGCAGCAAGTGCTTCTTTTAAGGATGCATGATACATATCTATTGTTTGCTTGAGCTCTTTTTTTAGCCTTCTAACCTCATCTTCATGGCCTTCCTGGAATTGTAAATAAACATTTGTTAAGAAAGTGCAGCAGAAAGATATGAAAAATTGTTGGCAAAGTACACATTACTTTCCAACTCCTGTCCTTGTACAATTTTGCACTAAGACAGGATTGAAACTTGATTTTCGGAATCGAAAGTGACTTATGTAGCACTCTGACCTCATTCAGTTCCAACCATGGTTCTGCATGACTGTCAAAATTTTTAAATTCAGGAATACCCCTAAGCTCAACTGGAGAACTGGACCCTGAATGTGTTGATTCGAAGTCTCTATCATCCATATACAAGTCCTTTTGCAAGTTTTCAGTTAGTTCAGAATTCCCCAGATTTTCATAGAAAGCAAAGAATGTGGTATCAGTGCTAGGCCTTTCGGAACTTTCAGTCGGGCTATCAGGGTGATCCGGCGAGAGCTCATCATACCAGCTTTCCGCTCTACACAAATGATTATCAAATGTTAACAGGTATCTTATTTCATAGGAATTAGCATATAGGTACAAGTGATAAGTGACAATCTAATCTACCATATGTGGTATCCACCACCATTGTTATAGTTCAAAGATATTGCAGAGACTTTATCCAGGCTGCAACTAGCCAGAGAAGAACAGGGCAATTGGTGGTACACCATGGGCAATCAGGCAAAAAGATACAGTCGGAAGAATCATAAAAATAATCCTGAATCCTGAACTTAACTGGGAATCTCAAAATCTTGGTCTGTGAAGATCAACATGTACCAAAAGCTACACCCTAGAAAGATTCTGAAATTAAGAATGCACAATGTATAAGGTCAGGAAAAGTATTCAGTCTTACATGGCTGTAGGTAGATCAACACTAGGGTTACGCTGCACAAGCAGTGCCCCTCCAGCTGCAGATCTAGCTGGGACCGGACGAGTTGCGTTTCGCAAACCACTGACCTTCCCTTTGGAAACTACATATACAGTGCAGAAATTCGGTGCCCTTTTCAACACAGTGCCAGGAATATCAACAGTCTTAAATAGCCTGTGCAAACCAACATTGAAGGTTCAAAAAATTGCTTTATAACCATGAAGCTATCTTTGCATAACAATACCTAGTAGCATAGATTTCTTCAAAGAACAACGACGAACAATTGACAGACTTGTAAGATATAACAATACCTGCCTGCTTACACATTTTCATTTCAGGTTGATTATAATAGACTAGAACTATTTGGGAATCATGATCACCTGGAAAGGCCATTTCTTGATCCTCCACCAAGCAACAAAGTGTCAACTCCATATCGGTAAACATATCCAATGAGTGCTCTTGCCACATCTGAATCCTCAAGTAGCACAGTTTCGCATCTTACCTGATGCAGAAAATTAAATCATGAAAGAAGGAAATTGAAGAAAAAGCTGGAGTAAGGAACAGAAAGCAAAATCTGAAAACATTGCTTCTTGTCATTTGAATTCGGATGTTTAACAAAGTAATATATAAAGAGAAGGAAGCACCCAAAACCCACTCTTCGACGCCTACAGAAACATCGAAATGGAAGAAAGAAGTCCATCGTTTGACTATCGGTGTGTTGTTCCCCCGGTGCATCATGATCATTTGAAACTGCAACAAAAATACAAGAAATTGCATAAATATTTGGAAACAGTTACATACAAACTTGTCCTTTTAAACAAAATCCCATCCCTAGCGACATTTCTGTTCAAAATGGAACAGCAGAACAATGGCCTAGAAATCATGAATACCTCATATGATCGAAGAGCCTGTTCTGTTATAAGATATCTGACTATAGTCCAGACAATATTGTATGTATATGTAAAGATGTAATAAATGAAACAATGGCAGAGAAATTAATGCATTTATCTTAATTCTTAAGAGAGTTAACCTGCATTTTGTCTATCTTTAACATGGACAAGTTTCAAAACAAGGTCTCTGGTGACAAGATTATCAGCAGCCCAAATGAGAGCAGATTGACTGCTTTTATCCTTATCTATAGCCACAGCTGTTGCCCTCTCTCTTCCTCTCCTCCTCTCTGCATTCTCTCTTAGATTCAACATTTTCTGCTCCTTTCACTCTCCCCCTTTTAGTTTCTTGACAAAGAATCAAACGAAGAAACTATGAGAAACAAAACAAGATCATTGGAAGACTTGCCCTAGGTTCAAGAAACACCCTATCCCTAACCCATGGATGTCTGTCCCCAACAATGATCTAGTCCTTGTAGTCATTGAGGTTGTAACAAGACATTGCCCCTTCAAATAATCCACCATGGCTGGCTGTCAGTTACAGAACAAAAAGAAACAGCTAGTCACATTCAACATGTTGCCAAGTCATTAGCAAATCTCTTTGAAAACTAATCAGTGCCACCATCCATTTTTCTTCAAACTGAACATTTCTTTTACTAATTATAGGTAATGATTAATTATTTATGTGCTTAAACTAAACTCATCAAATTCAAATTACGATAATTTCTAGTTATACAAGAAGACATCCTGTCATATTTTGACGGGTTTTTTCACATATCAACACTAAATCTCTTTTTGGTATTAAATGCTTGATTCAAGATTCGGTCTAGAACCTGACCAACATGTCTCCTAGTCAAGATTGAGTGTTGAAAGAGTCAACTTAGAACAGTTTGATTTAGTGCATGTCGATCAAAATCATGTTTGACTTTTATAAATATAATAATATTTTGTTTTCAAAACCATATAGTTTTGAATTTTTTTTATCAATCAGAATTAATCAGATTAATCAACTCAATACATGACCCGATTCATGCGTTAGATTGATCCTGGAATCAAACTCTGGTCATCTGTCATAGACTTGCATGCTATCCTTGTCTAGACTGATACATTTATGAGAAATTAGCATACCATCCTCATATCTAGAACGAATTAGTTTTGGTTTTCTTGACAACTTGACGGAGAATGAAGGACAGCAAAGAGAATTGGTTTTTATTTATTTAAATGTTTTGATATTATGTGATTATTTTAGATTTTATTTTTTAAAATTATTAGTATTTATAATTTATTAGTTAAATTAGGATTTTAGTTTTCTTATTAAATTAAGATTTATTATTTTATTTGGTTTGGTGTGTATAAATAAATACCTAGACATCAATTATTTTGATTTTTGAATTATTAATCGAAATTGAAACTCAGAGTTTATGCAAGATTAAGTGTGTATCTCTTGTTTTGGTCTCTTCGAGATCGGGTTTCTCTCCTTCATTGATGATTTTTTTTATTACTATTCTACTTTTGTATTTTCATGATTTTTTTTCTCTCTTTTCCTACATCACAACTATTGATTAGCTAATATTCAGAAGCATTTAATCAAATAACTTGATTCAAAGGTTTTCACAAAAGAAGATAGGAATTGTGGGCGATCGTGGATGCATGGGGGATCGGGAAACTGGACAGGTATGATCATTTGTATGGAGCCAAAGCTCAACGCAGCAGCAGCGACAACAAACATGGGAACAAGGCAAGAGGGTGGCAATGGACCTAGTCAGGAGTTCCAAGAGGCAGGGATCACACACTGTTCTATTCCTGAGTTAGCCAAACATTTTCCTATTTCTCAGTAGCAGATTCAGCAGCAGGCACAGATTTCCTGTGCTGTTCAATAGATTATTCTTATTAGGAAATCCTGTCTTTAGCTAGGTTTTGACTTTCCATAGTCTGTTTAGTATTGAGCTACAAGAACGGTTTGTATGGACTAAATATAACAATCGCTTAACAGAAACTTGCTACAGCATCCAATCACACTTAAGTAATCAGATAATTCTGATCCAAGTGAATCCATTCTGTGTGATCATGTTCTTGCTATCCATTGTACTGCCAAGGAGAAAGAAAAAGCTGTCAAACCCTGGCCCATTCAGTCTTGGAGATATATATATTATTTCAATGAATTTTGGACTGTCTATTTCATGGATGTTGTAAAAATAATCCATACACCAAATTTTCCACACTACCATAGCAGTACAATCTCTTAATATAAGAATTTTAGTAGTGTATTATTTGTTTTCATGGTAGTTATATAGAGAGGTAAGCATGCAAGAGCAAAGACTATTTCCTTCTTTTTTCCCTCTTCTTCTTCATTTTCTTATGCATTGTCATCCCCATGGCTCTTCATTCAAATGCAGAAAATCTTATTTATCTCCCCCCTCCCCCACTCTAATAGATTAGAGATCCAATTTTTAACTCAACCATACTCGAGATGTTTAAGAGAATGTGAATTCATCAGACTTCCCTCTTGAAGATTTCATATCCCCTTCACTGGCATATGAGGAGAAAAAATCATCATCACTATCTTTCTCTTTCATTTCTTCAATCCTCTCAACAGCTTCCTTCAAGTCTAACCTCTTCTCCACGTCGGCTTCGCAACAACTCAAACCAATCTTCAATAGCTTCATCACCTCACTTTCACCACAACCATTGGGTTTTGTTGACACGTTAGTCATATCCTTATCGAGCACCACATTAATCCACTCTTCATAAGGAACAGAATTGACCCAACTTGCCAAATCTTGCTGCTCACTTCCTTTGCCTTGTGGCACGAAGTTTGCTGGCAACTTGCTCGTTAAGATCTCAACTATCAATATCCCAAGACTCCAGACATCTGTCTTCTTGGTAATCCGGCCATGATGCAAGTATTCAGGGGACTTGTAGGCTACCATGAGTTCTTGAGCATTCTCTTGGTTGATAACAGGAACTAGTCCATAATCAGTAAGCATTGGCTCGTTGGATTGAGTGAGAAGAACGTTGGAGGATTTGAGGTGGCCGTGGGCAGCAATGATGTTGGGAAGGTCTTTGTAGAGGTATGCAAGACCCCTGGCTACTCCTTTAACAATCTTCAATCTGCTTGGCCAACCAAGGCTTGGTTGACCTAGAGCTTGATGACCTGAAAGGGAATAGATGGCAACAGCAAGGTCAGAATACAGAAATGTCACACATTATATGAATGAATGGAAAGTAAAAGACGAGGAATGCTATGGACACTTGTGCAAGCATGCGTAGAGCGATTATGTCCGTCCATCAATGGTGGAGCACACATTCAACGGATGAAAAGCATCACCATGTATGTTTGGCGACTGTCCAAAATTTTGTTCTAGAAGCATACCATGAAGATGAACAGCTAGGCTGCCTTTCTCAACAAAGTCGGTAATCAAGAGCTTCTCCTCCTTCCTATAATAGTACGCCACAAGAGGAAGTAAGTTAGAGTGCTTCAATCTCCCTAGCCTCCTCATATGCTCTTGAAACTCTTCTTTCCCTACATTATTCATCTGCTTAAACCTCTTAACCACCATCATTGTCCCAGAGCTAAGCGCTGCTTTGTATGAGGACCCAAAGCAACCACTTCCTAATATCTCAGCCGAGGCCTTTAACAAGTCTGGCAAATCAAATTTTTCTCTATCATCCCTCACAAAGGACAGCTTTGGACCTTCACCCTTCCTGCTCCCTACCGAGTGGTCCGGTGAGCTTGATGGGCTTTGGTTTTCTTCCTTGAAACCAGTTTTCTTTTTGAGGTTTGATGGTATTGGTGGTGGAGGTGCTTCTAATGAGCCTGATGCTTGTCTTTGACGTTGACGACGAAGGAATAAGAAAGCTAAAACAATGGCACATATTAGTAATCCCACAGCTGCAGCAAGGATCACGATCAGTAGCACTGGGGTTTTCTTGGAGTCTGAGTCATGGCCATCGTTGTCTGTGGTATTACATTCATTTAATGGCGGTCCACACAGACCTTTATTTCCTGCTCAACCAAAAAAGCTATAAAAGTGAACAAATTGGCAAATCAATTGGCAATGTCACCAGAAATCTGAAAAATTATAGTACTAAGACACAATTTTGCTTTGGTGAATTGATGTGCTCGAGGTGCCAATGATCTAAAAATATTTATGACAGAAAATCAATGTCTAGCCTACTTTTTGTAAGTCTCAGAAAACTTAAGTAAAGATGATTACTTGTCGCCATTACTGATCCTTAGATCAAGAGGGCAACTCACCTGAAAAGGAGCTCAAATCCATCTTACTGAGGCCTGCAGGGATTGGCCCCTCCAAAGCATTATTTGACACACTGAATGATTGGAGATTGTGTGTAAAATCTGGTAGCTTCCCACTGAATTGGTTTCCTTCAAGCCTCAAAACCAAAAGCTTAGGCAAGGCTACCAATGAGGAAGGAATGGCACCTGTAAACTCATTTTGTGCCAAGTACACTTTCTTCAGTTTCAAAATGCCATCAAAAGCATCCGGTGGAATCACCCCTGAGAAATGGTTGTTAGACAAATAAATCGATCTCAATGTAACCATTTTCTTGAACTCTGGCATGGGACCATCGAAGTTATTGTTCATGATGCTGAATGTTTTCAAATCTGGCAAACTTTTTAGAATTTCCACATCAATCTTGCCAGCCAATCCCATATTCTCAAGTTGTAAGCCCCAAAGGGACCCTTCAACACAAATTACACCAACCCAATTTGTTGCATTATTTTTCGTGCATGGTGTGGTCTTATCACTCCAGTCTGACAACACAGATGCGTTCGTTAAATAACCTTTGAACTTGAGGAGGATTTCGGAGTCCGTCAGTCCCAAAGAGGCAACAAAATGGAGGGATACAAGAAGAAAGACAAGAACAAATGAGGTTTTATGATTAGAAGTCACGATGCTATAGAGTACTGGGACGCGCACTGGTGAGGGGGCATGCGCGCCCATTGCAGACATGAATGGCTTCGATCGAGGACTATAATGCTGGGGTGGGAGGGGGTGGAGAGGAAGCTTGGGAAGGTGAAGAAGTTTTGATGGCATAGAAAGAAAGATATGAGAGAGACAAGAGAGAGGAAGAGAATCGGTTTGCTAAGAATAGGAGAGGTTAGTATAGGTTGTCTTACAATAAGCAAATGAAAGAAGGGTTCTGCATAAAGTTCTGACAAAGTCAGATCTCTTTGTTAGAATGCACGAGTGAGATATGGATTCAGACCAGAGATCTCCGGTCTGACCTTGAATTATACACCAAGCTGAGCCCTTTCCTTTCGTATTTCTGTGTCCAGCATTTCACTTGTGTCGAAGCACTTTTTTTTCTTAATAACATTATCCAATCATTTTCCTCCGAAATCCAAGTATTCCTCCCTTATAAAATGCCTGCTCTGAAGAATTAAAACACAATTTCTGGTGGAGACAATTGGTTTTTATTCATTTTCTTTTGTTCTATGTCCAAAGCAGCCAAAATCTAAAAAATATAAGATTCTATTTGGCATTGTAATTGCTTTTTTTTTTTGAAAGAAGCTATAAGTTGTGGCTTTTTCGTAACTAAGATTTCTAGAAAATTCGCAAAGAAACAATATTGGTTATAGAAGTCATAACATGTCTATTTAAAAGAAAAATAAAGTTACGACAGAACAAGATATGCAAAAAATAGCATGTAGTGTTTTTCTTTTCTTTTCCTTTCCTTTAGTCATTGGAAACAAAAATTTTCATGTAGGATCACTCAAAATCCTATGATGGTCCAAAGCTCATATGTGCATAACATATCCGCTCAAAAGTAAGCTGAAAGCAACAATTATGTGAAATTGACATGAGATATGATCTAGGGAATGAGGCAATTTCGTTGGTCAAACTCAGTATATCCTACATCAACAAGACATAGGCCGTCTGGGGGTGCAGGTGGAGCAGTTGCACGTCTGCATGTAGCATCCATCAGCTTTAGCAGTGCATCCTCTTGCGCACCTGCAGCTGCTTCCCTTACCGAGGTTGCCACAAGAACCCGAACCATCTGGTAGTAATTAAATTATGAATAGTTAAGCAAAGAAAATACGATCCAAAACAAACTGATAATGTTAAAGCATGAGGCCGATGTGGTGTTTGGGATTGGGTGAGAAATAGCCTAACTTGAAAAGATTCGTCATGCATTGCATCAGAGTAAACTAATAAGTGGAGTCGCCCCCCCCCAAAAAAAAAAAAAAAAAAAAAAAACCAAGTAGATTTGCAAGCTGAAATTTCAAACTCATGAACTTTATAGTAATTCTAAAGGTGAATCTACAGATTCATTCTATTATTGCCAGGAAATTCTAAAAACAAATGCTTCCCTAGTGATAGATATGAAATTTTAACTGACAAACCTTGCGTAGGAATCGATTAGCAATGAGCTCAACACACATGACCCTTATCCCTTTCTCATGATCCTATACAAGAAGTAGCATCATTAGTAATGCATCTAAATATTCAAAAATGTTATAAATATAACTTCATAGAGCATACCAGTTCACACACCCATCCACTAGAATCAAAGCGATGTGATTAAAGGGAGAAACAAAAAGTTTATGGTGAGAAAATTTACAGGAGAAGGCAATCTGGTTTCCGCTGCTCGAGCATGATATAAAAAGCATTCTGTTGGAGGACCCCTGTAACAGAAAAATGCCACTAGCAATCAAATTACAGGCTTCTTAAATAAAATTAAAATAACTGAATATCTCCTCAGTTATTGTTAAATCAACATTTCAGTGAAATAACAGCAATTTCCCATAGATATGACAATGCACATGCCATTTTTTGGCATTAACCCAAAAAGTCAGGTTGAGAAAGTGGAAATTTAAGAATAACCTTTTTCTTTTTTAGGCATTTAAAATGACTAACCAAAGCTAACCAAAAACAAAGCTAAAAGCAATGGATGCATGAGTGAGGGCCAATGTGATTCATATCGAATTCACTACAGAGATGGTGCTGATGAACAAAATTCATTTAGCCAGCAGCATTACATCTAGGAGCTGAAGATTCATTAAGAATCTAAGGTATATTTATAAGATGTTGACACTGTGCACTCTGCATATATGAGGGCATAAACACACAGATAAATTTGCTGGCAAGATCAAACTAGTAGATTAAAATCTGATTCCTAAATTCAATAGCTGAAGAATACTTTAAGAAGGATAGACACAGATAAACCCTTTATATATTCTCCACGAGGAACTCATGCTCATTTATCAAAAGACCAGAACAACTAATAGACCAAAGGCATAAAGGTGCACTTTCCTAGCCATGAAAGTAGAGAGTCTTCGTTTTGTTCTTTATTCTTACACATTCCTCGAAGCTTTGGTATCACGTGCAAACATTTTGTAGGATAATAACTTCCCTTCTAGTTGTTGTAAAAGCTGATTAACCCTGCATACACTGAAACTCCTAGGTTTCTGTGCACCTTTAAGTTCATCCTCATCACTGATTATTGAATTTTCAACATTCTCCTCACTGGCCAGTTCACCACATTCATTTCTTTGCTTTTCACAATTTTCATGAGAACTAAAATTTTCAATACCCCCCTCATTTAAAGGAAATATATACAAATAGCGCCTCCATTTGGCAGAAAAATTAGGATGGAATGCACGTGAAACCTACAGCAAGTTAAAGAACTAATCAGTACCATGACAGTTAGCTTCTGTTTAGAACAAGGATGAAATCAGGCATTTAGAAGTTTAACGTAATTGATACCTCAGAAATGGATTCAACCCTGATTTTTCCTGGTGCCACATCATTGATGTCATCTTCAATTTCATGAGGCTTTACATCTTTTCTCCAAGTATCTGGACATACAATTAATCAAAAACTAAAATCCAAGCAATAAAAAGAACAAGTGATGAAACAGACTCTGAAATCCCACAGTAAATATTTTTGAGGCGTCATCCTTGTATCACCCATAAAAAAATAACTAATTCTGCTCAACTTTAATCTTCTATATCCACAAAATGTCAACAGAACTTTTTCATTGCAGGAAAATTTGAGGCTTCGGATTGAACCAAAAAAGGATCATAAATGGGTTGGAAAACTGACATGACAAGTTTCACAAACTTAGCACACAATATTTGTTGATTTGGCTGGGAAACACAAAAAGTAGTGAAAGAACCAGGCCTTATGAATAAGAATACTAAAACATTGAATGTATTGTAAAATATAAGGAACTGCAGAAAGAATAGGGCATTAACATACAGAAAGAACAAACTTGTTGAAGAGCTGACACTCCTTTGTCAGTGCGCCCAGCAACACTAGCACATCCTTCTAATGGCTTACAGTTTTCTTTTAGCTGTTGAGCTTTCTTCTCATCAACAAATCTTCCAAGAGACTTTTCCACTAAGCTGAAAGACACGGAGAAGTGTACAGAAGAACATGAAAACAAATCCAAATAAAAAATAAATTATGAATTCGCTAACTCAATTTCCCTGGATCATTTTAACGGAAAAAAAGGTAAATCCAAAGAAATTAAGAAAAAAATATTGGGGCATTTTGGCACAACATAAAAACATACCCAGATAACTGCATCCATCAAATATTTGAATGCAAAACAGTGTAATTTAGAGTAAAAGTCTCTCTAACAGTATTCATATCATACAGATTATCCAATTAGCGTAAATTTCTCCAGTCCAAAAAATCATTTCTAAAACCTCAATGCAATTGAGACCACCAAAAAAAATGGAAATAACTTTCTGATTTCCTTTGAGACATAATAGATGCCTGTTTCCCCAAAACCTCATTACTAGTCGTGGAGAAAAGGAGCAAGATATGAGGCATCACATATTCCGTGTTCAGAACTTGAAACTGGCAAGCAACTCACCCTTGAACGGTATTTAAACCAGGCTGCTTTTGCCAACCATCAAATGAACCTCCATGATATGAAAGCACAATCTTGAATGTTACCCTTGCCCACCTCCCAGACTTATCTACATTTGAAACACCCTCTAATAATCCAGTTTCATTAGAAACCTCTTCAATTTTATCATCACAATGAACATCATGTGCCTGCAAACAAAATTCTTTAGCATCATACAACAAAAAATTGCAAGACCACACTGGATGCTTACAAATAACACAATTTATAAGCTAAAAATCCAAACTTTTTAAGTTCCATAGTGAAAAATACCTGAGTTCCAAACAATTCCAACAATGACAATTGCCCATTAACACTTTTGGAGTAAAAATCAACCACTTCTTGCCAAGGCCTTGCATGCATGAATTCAAAGCTCTCCCTAACACCCCCAAATAATCAAAAAACAAGAAAACCAAGTTTAACTTGATTGAAACTGAAAACCCAGTTCGAGAAATATATAAAATCTCAAAAGAAGAAGGAAAGTTTGTAATAAAGATGAGTTCTTTCTTGGTTTTACCTGGCAGTCCACCTTGAAAACTTGCAGGAATCAGTGTGGTTATATTGGACATAGACTTTGTCGTTTTGAGCTTCCATCACAACTGAGTTTTTAGTAAATCTTCGAGTCTGTTGTTTTGTAGTGATTGGAAGTGATTTCAGTGTCTGAAGGGAAGTCTTTAACATGTCTTCGCCATTAAACTCTTCCACTTGAGCTCAAAACAGGCGAAGGCAAAAATCTTCGCAAGCGCAGACCAGTGCTGTCTATAATGACTTCTCTACCCTTGGTTGAAGAAAAATTGAGCTAGAAATTAGCCCCTTGTATTTCTTAAATATGCAAAGTTTGCCCTTCTCAAATCTTTTTTTTTGATAAATTAAACTTTTTAAAAAAAAAAATAACAAGAAGGGTAGGGATTTTTTTAATAAATGAATTTTATGTTAGTGCAGTTATTAAACTTATTTTTTAATTAATATGTTTTTAATGTTTAAATTACTTTTAAACAAAAAATTATTAATATTTTTTTATAATTTTTAAACTAGATTAATTTAGAACACGTCAAAAGTTTTTGGTCAGATAGGTAAACCTCTATGTCAAGTTTAGAATCTATAAGAAAACCAATCTAAATTTTTATTAAAAATAATATTATTTTTTAAAAAATTTGATAGATTTTCATTGGATTTTATCTAAGTTTTTTAAAGTTAAATTTAAATTTATATTATATCAATTCTATTTTTATTTTAATTGAAACTCCACTTCATCTATAATTATAAATTTTAAACCTAGTCAGGTGATTAGCCTGATCCAAAACCCGGATTCTGGGTTTCGATCAGGTCACCAGGTTTTAACCAAGTCACCGGGTTGTTCAAGTTAATTTTTTAAAAAAAATCAAAATGTTAAAAGTTGATGGGTTGCAATCAAGTTTTTAAATGGATCTTATCAAGTTAATCTATTAGTTGGATTACACTAAATTTTTTTATTTTTTTCAATCCAACTCGACTTTAATTCCACGTTAATCAGGTTCCAAACTTAATTTGAAAACTATGCCAACAATTCAAGTCAAGGTAATCCTGTGGGGTTACGTCAAGTTTTACAAATATATTCATTATTATTATTTTATTATTATTATTATAAATTTAGAAGATAATTATTGTAACAAGGCATCGAGCCCAAAAGGGTAGAGACGTATAGGCATTTATCCCACAAGGCACAAGATACTACAAAACTCCAGCCTAAGCAATTTTTAGTCTCGGAAAAGGAGCATCAGGTTTCAGTCCCATAAAAGGACCTACCAAACTTCATATTATATATTATATTTATTAGTCTTGATTTAATAAGATTAAATGAGAAATCCAAAACTTGAACTGGTTTTAATTTTATTTTCATATAAAAACAAGGAGTACAAGTGTACAACTACTCTAATTAAAAACACTAAATAATTGCTTCATTTATATATTATGTACTTTGTTGAATACCTGCTCTCTCCTAAAAAAAAGAAGAGAAGAATAATTATGCCTCTTCGAGGACTAATTAATTATATATATAAACATGCATGGCGCCACTATATATATATATATTGCTGATATTTGCATGTCTCCATGATCACAAGAGTTTCCAAGCTCTGCCACCATCCATATTGAATTTCTTAAGTCTTCCAAACACCATCACCACTATGAGAATAATCTTCCCCTCATCACTCCATTTCCCTGAGAATCCATAAAATTTGTTCACACAATTACTATTAGGTTGTGTTTGCCTGTCACAACTGTAGCCTGTTGTAAACCCTACACTTCCATATGCACTGCACCAGAAAAAAGAAAAAGAAAAGAATCAAAGATGTTAATTAGCTATATTTATTTCATCAATTACTATAAAGATTGAGTTCAATATCCAAGGAAAAAAAGGGAAAAGTATTTGTACCTGACTACTTCAACCACAATATTCAATACATTGAAATTGAGAGGGTCTTCCTTCAGTTTTTGCCTCTCTGTGATGCATACAAGGATGATGAAAATAGCTAAATATGATAGTTGAGAGAACAGTAAATTCTCCAAAAACTTTCCCCTTCTGTTTCTGTTTCTTCTTATACAAGGTTAGATTTCAGGTTGGCAAATCACTAGATTGATCAATTGAATAGAAACTACTTTAATAAAAAAAAAACTACTTTATAATATAACAAAATCATTATGAATAGCTAGAAACTAATTTATAATAAAAAGAAAAGTAAATGAATTGCATGTGAGGACTAATAACTCAATCTACTCTTTATATAGTTAGTTCATTAATTCCTCACATTTTTTTTAATGATTTATTTAATTTGGACATTTTCTGATTATGAGGCTGTTCTGTGTACCAATTACCAAAACAACAAAAGGAAAATGGGGAAAAGGCCGCCTTTCTTATAGACAAAATACATAGAAACTATAGGTTATCAATTTAGACAATCCAACCATATATATATACATGTCAAAAATAAGGATATCGTGTAAAACCTCTTGTAAGAGCGGCCCTCGTAGAAGAGTACTTTTATTTCATATCACCTTTTAGGCTTTTATGCATGTATTTTACTTATAGATTATAAAATATATAAATATACATGGACCAATTAACTATTAAATATTAATTGTTTTATTTTTGAAAATTTTTATTTAGAATTAGTTTTTTTTTTAAAATCTTAACAAAATATACATGGACCACTTGATGGTTAGAATTACAAGTGATCTATAAAATCTATAACAATGATCCAAGAACTAATTTGAGGTAGGGGTACTTTGAGAACGTAAACAAGTTTGCCTTTTTCGTGAGTCCCCTCTCCAAGGGTTCAAAAATCAAATCTCGTGTCCTTGTTATTGCATGGATCATGGATTTATGCATTATTTAGGAGTGTTTGAAAGTGCTATTCTAGGTGTTTTTTAAAGTATTTTTTATTTGTAAATATATTAAAATAATATTTTATTTATTTTTTTAAAATTATTTTTGATATTAGTATATTAAAATGATTTAAAAATATTAAAAAACAATAATTTAAAAAAAAAACATAAAAACAAACACTACTACTTAGTTATAGAAGGAAAGAGACACTTACATCATGACCACAAACAGCACCAAGATAGCTGAGGAGATGGTTGAGAGGTCTACGATGCTTTCTCCAGCATATCTTGTATTCATGGTCTGAAATAATAGTCCTACAGTTTTTTGGTAAGAATTTAGACCACTCAATCCAGCTGAATTCCACTCCATGGAGCAAAATAATATAAATTGAGTGATGATAAACCCAAAAACAGTAACAAACAAATAAGAAGAATGCTGGCTTGGTAGCAAGTGAAAATATCCAATTTCATTTGTTTTCTTCAAGAGGTAATTTGATTCTACTCTCTTGAAAAACTTTCCCAGGAACCAAACACAGAATCTTAGGCAAGAGGGAAACAGGGTGTTTCCGAGAAGAATTTGAGGGATGAGGATGAGTAGGAGGCCTGATCAGTTATTCTTAAAGACCACCATGTTTTCATTTGTCGGAAGAAAACCGCAGTTGGCAAAAGTTGAAACAACGGAAAAGATAGAAAATGTTAGCAAGTTTAGCCCCTTGTTTTTTAGCACATTTCTTGAACTAGAAACAAGGGCTAGGTAGGTTGAAACTAGGGAAACTCCTAGAACTTGAACAGCTATAAAATATCCCAAAACCACAAAACACAAAAACTTGATCGATTTGTACTTCAAGAAATCTACACTACTATCTAATGAAGTTTCATGATTTCCTGATTCAAGATTTTCAAAATCTTATTTTTCCGCCATTACCAACCCAGATTGGTAGGTGCTAGGATCATTGTTTGCAAGGGAAGAAATTTTGTTTTCCATTTTCTTAAGTTGAGACTTCTTGAAATGAAGTCCAACCATGGAAGTGAAAATTTCTCCACCAATGAGCATTAAAATGGTGAAGACAATGAGTTGGGAATTGGAGAAAACTTCCATTTCAACTGTTGACATACTTGAAACTGTGGTGGCAGACACGGATGTGAAGAACAAATCTAAGTTCCTAGGCTTAAAAGAATCGTGGGTTCTTGGCTTCAAAACCTTCAGAAATAAAAATATGGATCAAATCAGGACTTCTTTTTTTTTTTTTGTCAATTTATGACAGAAATAATTTTTTATGACTTAATAAGGCATGTAATTTACTGAAATCTCATTTTTATTTATTTAAGTTTCAGTTCAATTTTTTAGATTTTTCTTGGTTAATTAGAAACGACAATAAATTCATCAAACATGAACCAATTATGAATTAGACTTCTCTCAGCTTCCAAGTTATAACTATTTTAAAATTTTAGCCAATTTTTGTATTTGGTCAGTGCATTTTAGAATAGAAAAAAAAACAGATACAAAAAAAATATAAATTCATTTAATTGGAAGGACAGACAATTATATAAAATAAATATATTATTATGATAATCTTAAAATAAATTTATATCATTTCAACAGAATGTAAAAAAAAAAGAAAAGAAAAAAGATATGTCTCTTGTCTTTATCTTTTTTGTCTTAAAACAATAACAAACCCATATTAAAATCAATATTGCTCCATTATGAACAAATCAAATAATAATAATAATAATAATAATAATGTCCACAAGCATGGTTGTTAAAATCGCGATTCAAGTCATAAAATCGTACGTTTTAACGAGTTAATATAGACTTTACGTGCTAAACCGTTCATAAAACTCGGAAATGAGCAAAATCGGGTCAGAAACAGTTAAAATCGGTAAAATCGAGCGAATTCGCATAAAATCGCGATTTCACCACCGATTGCACGAGTTTGCCCGCAGGAGAACAAAATTCAGTGCAGCTGCCACGTGTCACCCGCCGATTGGGGGGGAAGAGGAGAGGAAATGCTTGCTAATAAACAAGAACAAGAAGAGTTGTAATAAATAATGAAAAAAAGGCAGAATAACCTCCATATAATCATGCACAGTGGAGGGAGAGCGCCATCACCATTGATCTTGATGAAAAGGTGTACAAAAAGTGAGCTAAGTAGCTGATGATCTACCTCGACCTGCTGCTTTCACGTGACGCCATGCGAGATCACTTTATCCTTTGTTTTTTTATATATGAAGTGTGAAACTCAAAAAAGTTGAAAATGAAAAAGAGCGAGCCTTTGCTCCCCCAATTAAAAGCTGTTTTGGTGCCTGTGCACTTCACTCAACTTGCATCCCCTGCCTTCTCTATATGTTTTCAACGCTCTTCTCGATAACACTCTGTTTCTCACCATCACGTTCTCTTCAATACTTAAAAATTATGTTTGTGTCTGAAATGAATCTTTTCATAAATCGAATAGTATAACTAATGAGCACTTCACGAGATTCTCTTCTTCTTTTTTCACTTATTAATTGATAAGAAAGTACTTAACCATAAAAAATATTTATTTTAAATTATGTATTAAGATGACTTTTATTTGAACCATGTATTTTAAGATGTTTGAATTATATATGAATTTTTATTTGAAGTATTATTTTTAAGGTGCTTGAATTATGTATAAATTTTTATTTGAAGCATGAATTTTTTTTAATGCATTTTAAAATTCCTTACGATTTTTTTACGATTTTACGATCCGTTTTTACGATTCGATTGTGTGAACGGCTTTCCGTGCCGTGTTAAAATCGCGATTTTAACAACCTTGTCCACAAGTCTTTGATGTACCCTACCCATTCATATGTTTCAATTTATCAAGTAATATTTTTTTTTCTCTCCTGAAATAGATTTAAAACCCACTACTTGAATAATTGCTCACAAACTAGCACAACAAGACGTGTCATAGGACAAAACCATGCTAGTTTTAATAAACTAAAAGTGCTGATAAAAGCAAGAATTAATGAATAATGAAGTACCTGTCGTTGTAACAAGAGTACGTACTGCCTTGTGAGAAAGCTATACATTAAATAAGTTCTCACACAATCTGTTTTCTATGTCCATGATTATGCATCCTCCATCTATAGCGACTTTATCCCAAATAATGCCATGTATTTTATTTAGTCTATGATCAACGTAATCATTATCCCACAGATAAAAGCTACTTAATTCTCTTTTCTTTATTTTATTCTCCCTCATAATCTTGGATGATGTTAGATTTTGATACATAGCAACCATTAACTTCACCAAAGATAAATTAACTGTGTTATTTTATCTTTAAATTACGTTAACTATTATTTCATGAAGTTTTTTCTACAATTAAAAATATATATAGAAAGTTTGAAGTTTGGTTGTCTGGCCCAAACAAAGATGATCAAAATTTTTAAAAAAAATTACTTAAAAATTAATTATTTTTTTATGTGTTTAGATTGATTTGATGTACTGATACCAAAAATAATTTTTTTTTATAAATATTTTGATGCATTTTTAAGCAAAAAATACTTTGAAAAGCAATCGCTATCACACTCTCAAACACCTCTTAAACTTGGCTTTGTTCATGACCCGTTTCAAGACACGAATCATGGGTTGAGTAGGTCAACTCATATTGATTCGGATCAATTCAAAATAACATTGTTTTAAATATATTTTTAAAATTAAAATAATATCATTTTAATTTTTATAAAAGAATCAAACTAAGTTTTGTCCAAAGTAATTAGATTGTAAATTCATCCATTAGGTTGGACCGAGTCAATTGTAACCTCCTCACATTCACAAAGTAATTAAGATAGTATTAAATTATAAATAATCCTTGGAGTCTAAACGTTTGAGCTTAATTTAACTTTGTTGATGAAGGCTTTGCCAATTCGTTTGATCATGGTTGAATTCCATCATAATCCTGTGTGGAAACCGCGTAACTATAGAGATCACAATATTTTATCTGAATTATTGTGTTTATTTATCTCTTTGAGAATTTTATTTTTTTTATAGTAATCGAGAATATTATAAATAATACGCCCCCATTAAGGAGATGGGGGCTGATAAGGAAGATTACATGGGAAATTAAAAACACATTAAGAAAACAAGGAATCTAAAGACCTGACTAGTTAGTCCAGTTCATAATACATTCAGGATTCCTATAAAGATCAGAGCCCGTATAGCTGAAATTTTTAACAAAGGACTTCAACCAAAAGGCCAACCGATGAAAGGTGAGGTCAAAAATCACATCCCAGTCTGGAGTTTTGTTGTCAAAGATCATGTGGTTGCGCGCTATCCAAATTGACCAGTATAATCCTTTACAGAGAAGGGTAATTGCCTGACGCTGGAATTTTCCTTTTACCATGTTGGACCATTCCTGAAGGTTATGATATGGTTCTTTTGGAAGACAACCTACACACCCAAACCAACTAAATAGTCTCCCCCAAAGAGACCATGATTTTGGACAAAGATGGAAAAGATGGTGTGTAGTCTCAATCTCCTTGCAGCAGAAAGGACAAAGAGCTTCCTCGTAATTGATGATTCTCCTCTCAGCTAAGAAACCCTTTGTGCAGACACTGCCATTGAAAAGAAGCCATATGAACACATCTATTTTTGGAGGCGCAAACCCTTTCCAAAGCAAAGCAGGGGAGTGAAGATGTCTAGAAACATTTAAACCGTCAAAGAGATGGCACCCAGAGGAGACTGTGTAATTATTGAAGCTGTTGTGTTTCCAAATCTTGTTGTCTTCACCATCAGAGAAGACTAGGCCACGTTCCACTTCTACTATCAAGCTTTCACACATGCAGAGTTCTCGGGATCGAAGTGGTCTTCTCCAAGAAAGATTGATTGAGTTATCTGTTGGGTTATGAACTTCTGCAACGCTTAAAGATTGATGCAGGGAGAGGTTGTAGAGCCTAGGGAACATGAACTGGAGAGGGGCTGCATAGCCTAGCCAAGAATCAGACCAAAACCTGATGTTTCTCCCATCACCCACCTTAAACCCAACATTGGATTGGATGGGAGCGGCTATGCTGTGATTTAACGAAATTGCATATACCATGCCACGCCAAGTTGGAGATAAAGAACCTGCAAACACAGGAAGGCCATCTCTTTGAGAATTGAATGTTATACTTTATTATTAAGGGTTTTTATAATGAAATTATTTCAGTCAAAAAATGGTCGGTCTTATATATTACTTGACTTTGATTTATACATTTATATGTAATCTTAGTAAAGAGGTAGATGCATGCTACCCATGTCGTGCTCTCACATGGCGATCACCATGTGTTAGTTGCCTTCAAGTAACACTTCTCTTACTTCTTTTTCTAGGCTGTTTTCTTTTGACTTTTTTTTCCCTTCTTATAATGAAATTCAACCGGGAGAAATTTTATATTTATAGTTATTTATATTTGTAGAGTATAGAAGATAGAGGAGAGAGGAGAGAGAGCATGTGATAATTAAAATTATAAAGAGGTTAAAATTGTTTCTTATACTCACTCCTCCTCTGGTTGCAAACCTTTCTGGGGCCATCGACATGAAAACATGCAAATCGGCAACAACAGATACCACGCAGATGATACATGTCGTTTTTGCTATGGACCACCAGCTTTATATATCCTCCTCTCGTCCAACTAGCTCCTACTGCCAACATGTCTACCTTAGAAAATTCACAAGCATGGTATCCTGTGTTATGGTATCCTGACACAGTGGCGACCAAACACATCACTCCTGACCTGGTCAGCCTGAGTATTTCTGGTGATTCCAAGGAGGCAAAGGACATCTATGGTGATTCCGTAGATTACAACTATTGCCAACCATATCCTTGTAGCATTTGAGCTCCTGCATTTGGCATTCCAAACATGCCCTACGTTGAATATTAAACTCAACATCCAGAAGGTCAAGGAAGGCAACCACCCACCGACCAGCCGCAGCCGCCAGCCGCCTTCACACTTGGAAAGTTTGATTTTTTGTATTCTGTTTCGTGTATAAATAGAGTGCTCAGTTTATGTTATTGTGAGTGGAGAGAATTGAGAGGAACACTAGAGAGAGAAAGAGAGAGAGAGGGCGTGTATTGTTAAGCTTTTGTTAATTATTTGTAAGCTTCGGATTTTGTAATAAAACCGTGTGTTTTATCCCCTCTGAGTGTTTCAAAGCCACCACCAGTGGTTTCTCCCACCAACAATTGGTATCAGAGCCCCCGTTCGTCGGAAAACAGAAGAGTTTTGGGGTATATCCGAATTTTCAAAGTTGTCAAAAATAAGTTTTGATCCTTCCACAGTGTAGAGCTCATCAAGACGAACTCACTGTCGCAAAAATCAGCCTGATCGGAGTCTGCGGTGAACCACACGCGCCGCCTGAAGATTCTGCCCAGATAGCCCATGCGCAGCCCACGCGCCCAGAGGTTGAACACGACTGAGCCACAAGCGCGCCATATTTGAGCCGCGCCGAGCCGCTTAAGCCGAGTCCTAGCCAAGCCGCAAGCCGAGCCGTAATCCGCGCCGAGCCGAGCCGCCTCCAGCCTCCAGCGCGCCGAGAGAATATTCCCCAGAATATTCCCGGTTCAACTCAGCGAACCGCCCGCCGTACAGAATTGGTTTTTGGACCGGTTCACCCATTTTTTGATCCGATTTCAATAAGGTCAAACCGGTTCCCTACTATTTGGACCATTCCGGATCGATCTACAGTGTCCGTTTGGCCAAATTCGGCTCCCAGAAGGCGATATAGTCATTAAAAGAGCAAAATGATTATAGAAGGTACACATACACTCATCCCGAAGCTGACCAAAGACAACTATGATAGTTGGTGCATCAGATTGAAGGCATTCCTTGGGTCACAAGAGTGTTTGGATATTGTACAAACTGGTTATGATGAATCAGAGTCCAAAGAAAGAGAAGATGCTTTACAAGAGGCACAGAAGCAAGCTCTTAAAGTCAACAGAAAGAAGGACAACAAAGCAAAGACCATCATCTATCAAGGTCTTGATGAAGATACATTCGAGATCATAGCTTCCGCTGAAACATCACATGATATATGGGAGGCTCTCCAACAGAAATACAAAGGTGCTGACAGAATCAAGAAGATTTGTCTTCAATCTTTGCGAGGTGAATTTGAGTTATTGCAAATGAAGTCCTCGGAGTCTATTTCTGATTATCACACAAGGATTATGGTGATAATCAATAAGATGAGGAGAAATGGAGAAGCCATCATCGATGCTCGAATTACTGAGAAAATTTTGAGATCCGTAGATCCAAAATTTGATTATGTTGTTGTCGCCATTGAAGAGTCCAAGGAAGTGGACAAGTTGACAGTTGATGAGCTTATGAGTTCCTTGCAAGCTCATGAGCAGAAGATTGTAAAGCGAAATGAAGATAAGGCCATCGAGCATGCCTTACAAGCAAAGCTGTCTCTCAAGGACAGATATGAGCAAGGGGAGACTTCATCAAGTGGATACACCACTCAAGCAGGAAGTCAACAATCCAGAGGAGGATTCCAGAGATTCCAAGGAAGAGGTTCTTGGAATACAAGCTTTAGAGGAAGAGGTGGCAGAAACACCACCAGAGGAGGCCGAGGACAACATACATTCACTCCTAGAGGAAGAGGAGGCGGTTACAATAACCGTGATAAGAGGAATATCCAATGTTATAGTTGCAATCAATTTGGGCACTATAGCACTGAATGCAGAAGTAAAGATTCGTTGGAGATACGTGAGCAAGCCAACTATGCAGAGAAGGATGACAGAGAAGCATCTGCATTTCTTGTCCAACAAGAACTTGACGAGAAACAAGAAAATATATGGTATCTAGATACTGGAGCTAGCAATCACATGTGCGGCTACCGAGAGTTATTTGGTGATCTAGATGAGACCAAACAAGGTCTAGTTACTTTTGGAGATACCACAAAGGTTCCATTCAAAGGTAAAGGCAGCATCCCAGTCAAGTTGAAGAATGGCGATTCCAGCTACATCGTCGATGTCTATTATGTCCCAGCCATAAAGCAGAACCTGATCAGTTTAGGTCAACTTTTAGAGAGAGGCTATACTTTTTACTCGGAGAATTGTCATCTGACAATTAGAGACAACAATGGGAGATTAATGGCCTACGTGAAAATGTCCAAGAATAGGATGTTTCCTTTGAACATCCAGTATGATGCAGCAAGATGTTTGAGTGCCATCACCAACAGTGAAGAATGGCTTTGGCACCTGAGGCTTGGACATCTGAATTTCACAAGTCTGAAGATGCTAACAAGCAAGAAGATGGTCAAAGGTTTGCCTCACATTGATCATCCAGATGAAGTCTGTGAGAGTTGTGTCCTTAGCAAACATCACAGATCCAGTTTTGCCAAAGAAGTCAACTAGAGAGCAAAGAGGCCACTGGAGTTAGTGCACACAGATGTGTGGCCCAATAACGCCTATGTCGACTGGACAAAATAGGTACTTCCTCACTTTTATTGATGATTTCAGTAGAAAGACGTGGATATACTTTCTGAAGAGGAAGTCAGAAGTATTCAATTGTTTTAAAGATTTTAAAGCAATTGTGGAGAAGCAAAGTGGCTACATGATCAGAACAGTGAGATCTGATCAAGGTGGAGAATATACAGCAAATGACTTTGAAGCCTTTTGTACACAACAAGGCATCAGACATCAGACAACGCCAGCTTATACACCACAGCTGAATGGTGTAGCAGAAAGGAAGAATCACACGATTCTTGACATGGCAAGAAGTCTGCTCAAAGCAAAGAAGTTGCCCAAGCAATACTGGGTTGAAGCTGTATCATGTGCAGTGTATCTGTTGAATCGCTGCCCGACCAGAAGTTTGCAAGGAGTCATTCCAGAAGAAGCATGAAGTGGTCACAAACCAAGTGTTACTCATCTACGAGTCTTTGGTTGTGTGGCATATGCAAAGATCCCAGATGCAAGAAGGAGAAAGCTCGATGATAAGAGCGAGAAATGCATCTTTGTCGGATATGGTGAAAGAAGGATGGGATACAGACTGTATAATCCCATCACGAAGAAGGTGATTACGAGTAGAGATGTTATCTTTCAAGAAGATAAATCTTGGGAATGGAATGGTGATCAAGAAGCAGTCAAATGGATCACCACTGATTTGATCCTTGAGGGTGAAGAAGTACCAACAGTACTTACAGAAGAACAGATTGTGCCAGCAGCTGAACCATAAAGTCCGGTGCACAGATTCCCTGTATTCAACAGGAGGAACACACCAGGAGCATCATCATCAACACCACCATCAGCATCCTCATCAGAAGGACCAAGAAGGATGCAAAATCTTGAAGAGTTGTACGATACCACTCAGGTTATGGAAGATACAACTCTGTTTTGTTTCTTTGATATCATTTGTTACATAACATTATTCTGTGATTGATATGATTGTGCTCCTAGTTGTAGATAATCATCTACCTCCACGTTCCTCAAAAGAATGACAGAATGTGAGTTAGCTACCAAAAAGAGAGTATCATAAGCTTTGATTATAAAAATGATGTAATCATCGGCCTCCTCGCGTTGCAGTTGGGAGAGGTTGAGCTGCAGCTAGAGGGTTCACTTGATATGAGAATGCAAGCTGCCACAGGTCTGCTATAGCCTTCTCTGCAGCTGAATAGATAGATAGAAAGGGAAATCTGATTGCCTCTATACCTAATTCAAATTTACAACCATTTCTTATTCAAAATTCAGCAACCTATAATTGTGATCGAAGTAAATACTATTGAAAGAGCTGTTTGAAACTGCTAACAAGGGAAGACAGCTACCTCCACTCGAGCAATTCCCAAACTTCAAAGTGAATGACTGGAACCACCAAAAACATGGATCTACATGCCTGGACACCTTCAAAATTGCTTGTTTTGTACTAACGTCCTCAATAGGTAGCTAGGAAATTGTTTTCTAAGTCTTTTGGAGATCCGATCCCTCAATGACATTTATATCTTTTGACGGAGAATAATGAGCTTCATGGTTATTTTCTTGCAAATCTGAGGAGAGCTGTGATGAATTGAATGTTTTGAGAGGATATATATATCGAGTGTAATCGCCTCAAAAGCACCTGGAAAAAGACATGGCAGTACGTATAATAAGATAGAACATAATGATAATCTTCCTATGAATAGGTCAGTCAAAACTCCATGACTGTTTAACTTATGCCAAGGACATCCATCAGAATACAATTAATTAAACCGATTCTAATTAAAAAGTGGCTGAGACCCAAGATTTTAAATCTTACCTGTCGTTTTTCCTCAGGCAATGCAGCTTTCTCAACCCAAGGGATCCAAATCTTTCAGAGCTGTGCGCCAAGAAGTGTTACAGCATAGACTTCAACAACCTCCATTTACTTGTCACCTTCCAAAAGATACCTCCCATCACATCCTTCCAGCTGGGCATCAACATCTGCTTCTGCAAAAACAAGAACATGGTATTTTCCATCCACTAAACTCCAGTTGCAGAGGAAACCCTCAAGAAACTCTCTGACACCTGAAGATGAACCTCCTAATCTCTGAAGACAT
Source organism: Populus alba x Populus glandulosa (assembly GCA_033617975.1). Classification (NCBI taxonomy): domain Eukaryota; kingdom Viridiplantae; phylum Streptophyta; class Magnoliopsida; order Malpighiales; family Salicaceae; genus Populus; species Populus alba x Populus glandulosa. The sequence continues at coordinate 14,005,780 of CM066160.1, forward strand.
GCCCTGACAAATAAAAACAAATTCAAAGTTACATCCATCCACCGCAAAATATAGAAATGCCTTTGACCTAGCCATGTTCAAAGCTTATAAATAAGCTAGTGGAAGATACTAAGGGTTCAATACAAACAATCTCAATTCAATATATATATTATTTTAATACATTTTTAAATTTAAAAAAAATAATCAAACAGTGCTATTTTAGCCAAAATCACTATTTTGCCTCCATGTGTCTGTGCCGATTAACCGATTTTACCCATGTTTTGTTGGATTAACGGAATCACAGCTAATTGGTTTACACAAATTTAATATCCAAAAACAATCTCAATTCAATCTAGATCGGTGATCCATCGGATTGATTTGTTTGTGTTAAGGTTGCTTAACAAGAAAGGAGAATTGAAGGAGAAAAGAAGACGAAATGAGGAAGAATAGAAGTGCAGAACAGAGAACTGTTCTTGAGAGTGCGAGAGAGAAGAATAGAAACTGAATGTTCTGTATATTTTTCTATATATCAACTAGTAATCCTTACATGTATTTATAGTAACAGAATGAACTACTAACGGATTACTCTAACTGAATTAACAACCTGCCAACTAATTCTCCAACTAACTAACTGACTTAACAACTAAAGGTTGCGTGTTGCAGACGTTAACCATTCTGCAATGCTTGACTTCATCTTCTGTAGGCTGCTTTCTTCCTTAGAGCTTAGGTACGTAACAGTACCCCCCCCCATGAGAGATTCTTGTCCCAAGAATCAAGAGCAGAATCAGTTTACATAGCAATATTAAAGTCTGGAAATTGCAACTGTAATTCTGTCAACTCCTCCCAAGTAGCATCTTCAGGAAATGAATTCGACCACTGAATTAAACCTGCTACAACAGCTATATTACCCTTCTTCATAAGCTTCCTCTCCAGTATTGTAACAGGATATACCTTTACCCTGCCCTCCTCATCCACGATTGGCAGAGCTTGAGAAACAATGGCCACTTCTCCCAATTTTTTCCTCAATAGCGATATATGGAACACTGGGTGTACTGCACTTCCTGGAGGTAGCTGGAGTTTATATGCAACTAGACCGATGCGTTCAAGGACTAGGTAGGGACCGTAGTACCTGGGGTTTAACTTGTAATGCTTCCTGTACATAACACTGCCCTGCCTGTAAGGTTGCAGCTTCAAAAAAACCCAATCTCCTACTGAAAATGCCCTCTCAGATCGCCTCCTGTTGGCCACTTGCCCCATCCTATTTCTTGCCCCCTCCAACAAGCCTTTGATTAATTGATCCATATTAATCCTCTTCTGTTTCCATTCCCCTACTGCAGCTACTTGAGTGTCCTCTGTGAGCACCATTTCTCTGGCTGGAGGTTCGTAGCCATATAGAGCCTGGAAAGGGGACATGCCAATAGTGGAGTGGAAGCTGCTATTATACCACCATTGTGCTGTGGAGATCCACTGGTGCCATTTCCTTGGACAGTGCATAGTCATGCATCTTAAGTAGGTCTCGAGGCATTGATTCACCCTTTCAGTTTGCCCATCCGTTTGGGGATGGTATGCTGTGCTTAATAACAGCTTGACCCTTAAGTGTTTGAACAACTCCTGCCAGAATAAGCTAGTAAATATCTTATCCCTGTCAGTCAAGATTGTAGCAGGCAAGCCATGGAACTTATAAACTTGATCTAGGAAAGACTTGGCAACATCTTGAGCTGTGAAGGGATGTGCTAGGGTGACAAAATGTCCATACTTGGTGAAACGATCAACAATGACCATGATGGTGTCTCTGCCCTCTGATTTGGGAAGACCTTCTATGAAGTCCATGGTAATATCCTGCCAAGGACCATGTGGAATGGGCAGAGCTTGTAACAACCCTGGGTAAGACACCCTCTCAGCCTTGGCCTGTTTACAGATATCACATTGCTGCACTAGCTGGTAGACCATCTTCTTCATGGCAGGCCAGTAGAAATGACCCTTCAATCGCCTATATGTATTCTGGATGCCTGCATGTCCTCCAATATAGGAATCATGGGTAGTTTTAACGAGTTCTTCTCTCAATGTCCCTGCAGCTCCTATCACCATTCTTCCCTTATACCTTATCACCCCGTGGTTATAGGTAAAATTCGAAGTTTGTGTAGTATTTATCAGTGTACCCTGTAGGATGTCCTGTAGCTTGGCATCACCCTGATAAGAGCTGTAAACTTGATCATACCAAGTTGGCACTACCTGTGTTATGGCTGCGAGCCCTCCTCCTGCAGTATCTGCTCCTTGGATATCTTCACTCTGCATATTCATTCTGGAAAGAGCATCAGCAGCTTTGTTCTCCTTGCCCTTTTTATACTTAATTTGGTAGCTTAGTCCCAACAACTTGGTCAGTCCCTTCTTCTGAATAGGGGTGTGGATTTTCTGGTCCAGTAAGTATGTTAAGCTCTCATGATCAGTTTGTATGATGAACTGACCTTGTTCCAAGTAGTGTCGCCATTTGTCCACTGCCATCAAAATAGCCAGATATTCCTTCTCATAGATAGACAGTCCCAAGTGTTTAACCCCCAAGGCTTTACTCATGAATGCCAATGGCCTCCCTTCCTGGCTCAACACTGCTCCAATTCCAGTGTCACAAGCATCTGTTTCCAAAACAAAGGGGAGGGTAAAGTCAGGCAAGGCTAGGGCTGAAGCTTCACATAAAGCCTTCTTCAGATTTTGGAAGGCTTCTTATGCCCCCTCGTGCCACACAAATTTATTCTTTTTGAGCAATTCTGTCAAGGGTTTACTAATGACCCCAAACTTCCTGATGAATTTTCGATAATAGCCAGCTAGACCCAGAAACCCCCTTAACTCCTTGATAGTCTTTGGGACTGGCCACTCCTGTACAGCTTGTATTTTCTCAAGGTCTGTGGCTACTCCTTCAGCAGAGACTATATGCCCCAAGTATTCCACCCTTAGTTCAGCAAAACTGCATTTCGATCTCCTTGCATACAGCTGGTTGGTCTTCAGGATCTCCAAAATTTGCTTCAAATGGCTGAGGTGTGCTTCTAAAGAGGAACTGTAAATGAGAATGTCGTCAAAGAAGACCAAGGCAAATTTCCTCAGGAATGGCTCCAGAATATCATTCATCAAAGCTTGGAAGGTTGCAGGCGCATTCGTGAGGCCAAAAGGCATGACCCTAAACTCATAATGCCCTTGGTGAGTGCGAAAAGCTGTTTTCTCTACATCTTCCTCATGCATTCGCACCTGGTGATAGCCTGCCCTGAGGTCGAGTTTTGAGAAGAAACTGGATCCTTGCAGCTCATCCAGTAGGTCATCGATCAAGGGAATAGGGAATTTATTTTTTACAGTGACTTCATTCAGCCGCCTGAAGTCTACACAGAAACGCCAAGAGTTATCCTTCTTCTTGACCAAGAGTACTGGCGAAGCAAAGGGGCTCATACTTGGTTGTATGATGTTATTACTTAACATGTCTTTCACCATCTTCTCTATCTCCCCTTTTTGAAAGAAGGAAGTCTTATACGGCCTGCAATTTACAGGTGGCTCCAGAACCTGTAGCTTAGCAATTTGGTATTCTCCGTAGCAAATCATTTACTGATATTCATTAGCGTTAACTAAAGTCTTTAGTTAATTCTTTCTTGGGAAATTCTAATCATAGAACCCTGTTCGGACTAACCTGAAGGTCCTGAACAGCCTCTTCCTCAGCAATCCTGGCTTATCTTGATCTGCCCAATACTGGTTTGGGCATGCATCTATGTATATTTTTTGGAGTTTCAAGAAGCCACGCTCCATGTAGGCATGCAGAGAATTTCCCACACCAAATTATAATCAAAATCGCTTTAGTAATCTATTTTATTTAAACATACAGTCTGCCAAACCCAGTCCAGAATACCAAGACATCCTCTTATTAATTCACGTAGAAACTAGGAAAACTCATGATGCTATAAATAATGTACAAAAACAAAAACAAAACATGGAGAATATAGTTCCTTATTATATTCTTAGAGCAATCACTGAAGAAACTTCATTATTACATGTCACACAGAAGCTAAAAACAAAAACAAAACAGAAATAAAAGCCAATATAACATTGCATTTAAACTTGTTTAAATCTTAAAACTAGAATACATGACGAAGCACCAAGGCTATGAAAATCCAAACTTGGATAAAATGGGAAGATTGTCCACCAGAAAATAATAGCAATTGTTGATGCTTACCTCAATAAAGTAAAACCAAGCTCGTCGCCAATATGGATTTATGTATAGAACTGCACCTATAACCAGCAACACCATGATGTATGCAACCCCAAAGGTCACATAGAAAACTTCCATATCCATGAAGCCACTATTATCTTTGTTGGTCGTTAAAGTTAGTGATTCTCCACAAAATTTGGCTAATGGTTCTCCACAAAGAAAAGGGTTGTCCTTATAGCAACTCTCCTCAAACAAGGCAAACTGTGCAACACTCGCAGGTGTCTTGCCGGATAAATTATTGTGTGCCACACTGAAAACAACTAGAAAATAAAGTTCAGTAAGTTGAGGAGGGATTTCTCCTACCAATTTGTTGTAGGAAAGATCCAAGCTCTCTATTTCCTTTAACCTCGAGAATGTTGGTGGAATTGGTCCAACCAAGTTGTTGTGCGAAAGGTTCAATGCCTTGATCTTCCTAAGGTTTCCAATTTCAGGAGGAATCTTCCCTGTGAAATTATTGTATGAGAAATCAATTCCAGTAAAGTAGTGGAGAATGCTGCCTCTATATGAAAGGGATACATTCTTTGCTGTAAACTCGAAAGATTCTTGTGAGGACTCAGGAGAATAAGCATCGGTTGATGATGTGAAAAAAGCAGTAGATATTATGCAAGAGAGGATATTACCAGAAAGGTAGTTGTGAGATAGATCAATCAGAGTTAATTGGTCCAACTTGCATAATTGAAATGGGATTTCACCTTCGAGATTGTTATAACTCAAGAGAAGATATCTCAAGTTAGATAGCCTGCCAATCCATTCTGGAACTCTAACAGTTAAGTTATTGTTGGACAGGTCTAACTCGTACAGCGAGCTCATGTTACCCAACGAGGAAGGAATGATTCCATTGAAACCATTGTCAGACATCCGTAAGACTTCTAACCCTGGCAAACGATCTCCGATTTCTGAAGGGATTTGGCCTTGGAAGTGATTCATGTATATACTTAGGAATGACAAGTTGACATGAGAATTCTTTGGCAACAAGAATGGACCCGAAAGAGAACAGTTTTCTAAATAAAGTTCTTGTAAGAATGTGTTGTTCTTAATCAACCAATGTGGAAACTCTCCCTTTATTTGGATGTTTGTAAGATCCAAATATTGCAGGCTGAACTGATGGTAAAGGAATTTGGGAAATGCACCACCTTGTCCAATACCGCTCAAATAGAGGTACTCTAATTGGAACTTTGGGCTCAGATTATGATCATCTTTTTCTGCGAATATTTCATTACCTGAACCATAAAAAGACTTGAGTCTTGAAAGGTTGTATAATGGGCTCAATGACATAGGGATCTTCAAGTGATTGGAATCGAGATGGAGTTGTTGAAGGGAAGTCAAATTTGCCAGACATGGAGGTAAGAAACCACTAAGATCATTGTCGCTCATATCTAGCTCTTCGAGATGATTTAAGTTACATAGGCCTGATCACATCACATTATAATTTAGGAAAACTTAAACTCTGGGTGTTTAATGGAAAATACATAACCTAGAGAAAGAGTAAGAGTCATCAACATTACCTTGGGTTGTAGGTATTTGGTCATTTAGACTGCAATCCTCCAATTTCAATGTTTTAAGAGAGGTCAACATTTCGATGGTTTGGAAGATGCTATTATTGAGAGTATTGTAACTCAAATAGAGGTACTCTAACTGGAACTTTGGGCTCATATTATGATCATCTTCTTCTATGAATATTTCATTACCTGAACCATCAAAAGACTTGAGTCTTAAAAGGTTGTATAATGGGCTCAATGACATAGGGATCTTCAAGTGATTGGAACCGAGATAGAGTTGTTGAAGGGAAGTCAGATTTGCCAGACATGGAGGTAAGAAACCACTGAGATCATTGTTGCTCATATCTAGCTCTTCGAGATGATTTAAGTTACATAAGCCTGATCACATTATAATTTAGAGAAAATTAAAACTTTGAGTGTCTAATGGAAAATACATAACCTAGAAATAAGTGTCATCAACCTTACCTTGGGTTGTAGGTATTTGGCCATTTAGATTGCAACCCCACAATTGCAATGTTTTTAGAGAGGTCATCGTTCCAATGGTTTGGAAGATGCTATTATTGAGAGTAGTGTAACTCAAATCCAAGTATTCCAAGTTCTTGAAATCAAGGAAGCCTGCCACGATCAATTAAACAAGAAATTATATTAGCGTAGAAGGAATTAAAATTAGAAATAACTCATTACTTATCAATCATGGCAAAAGAAATGAAAAACATCAGGTAAGTGTAGAAATTGTATTGTCCAATTAATAGAAGGTTTTTTTTATATGTCAGACCCAAAAAAATAAATACACCATTATTAATTTATTCTCCTCCTAAAAATAGCACTCTCTATATATGAAGTTATATTGTTTTTTATGTTAACATTTTAATTACATTACACTGAAATGGTGTTGAGAGAGGGGCACAATTAAAGTGAAATATTATTCATATTAAATGGATGGTAGAATTTTAAAATAATAAAGATTTCAATTGAGTTAATTTCTAAATTTGAGATTTAATTGTCTCTCCAAGACTTGTTTAGTAGGTTGCGAAAATATAAAAGACAAATTCTATACATATATAGCTCTTCAAGATGGTTTAAGTTACATAAGCTTAATCACATTATAATTTAGAAAAAAAAAATAAAACTTTGAGTGACTAATAGAAAATATATAACCTTTGAGAGAGAGAGAGAGAGTAAGAGTCGTCAACCTAACATTACCTTGGGTTGTAGGTAATTGGCCACTGAAATTACAACCATGCAACTTTAAAGCTTTAAGAGAGGTCATCGTTCCAATGGTTTGGAAGATGTTATTATTGAGAGTATTGTATCTCAAATCCAAGTATTCCAAGTTCTTGAGATCAAGGAAGCCTGCCACGATCAATTAAACAAGAAATTATATTAGCGTAGAAGAAATTAAAATTAGAAATAATTCATTACTTATTAATCATGGATAAAAAAACTAAAAACATAAGTTAAGTGTAGAAATTGTACTGTCCATTTAAGAGAAGGATTTTTTATACATATGACCCAAAAAATAAAAATACATCATTGTTAATTTATTCTCCTCCTAAAAATAGCACTCTCTATATATGAAGTTACATTTTCATTAAAGAAATTATTATTTTTTATGTTATCATTTTATTTACATTATACTGAATTAGTGTTGAGAGAGAGGGGGGGATTAAATTGAAATATTATTTATATTAAATGGATGGTAGAATTTTAAAATAATAAAGATTTCAATTGAGTTAATTTCTAAATTTTAGATTTAATTATCAATGATAAGTAATAGTGGAGTTGGAATTTGTTAATTTACCTCTAGAAAGTACAGTGCTATTAAGTTCTCGCATTGATAGATTTTTTAGAGAAGGCAGTGCTCCAAGGCTTTGAAGGACGTGTTCATCTAGAGAACAACCATTCAGATACAAACTTTCCAAGGAGCTCGAATTTTGCAACTCTGTTTGTTAAAAAGTAGCAAAATGAATTTTTCAATTAAACCCAAATATATAAGCGTCACTATATATAATATATAACTTACCGTCACCTAATGTTCTTCCTCTAAAATCATTATAGCTCAGAGAAAGTGTCGTGAGGTTTGGGAATGCTCCTAATGATTGAAGTAACTGGAAGCTACTTCCATAGGTTGTGATATTACCTAGCAATAGAGTCCTCAAGTTGCTTGGACCTGCAAGTTAGTTAGGGAAGAAACATATAATTAATATTGTATGGATATTATCTTCATGATGCTACTAGCTAGGTAGGTATTGTAAATGTGTTACTAATTACCTCTCGAGGCTACCAACTTGTTAATATTATTGCCGTCCAAACTCAAGTGCTCCAAGCTGCTCAAAGATTCTTGATATTTATATTAAAAAAATAAACTCATTAACTGTGTTTTTGAAATTAAATTTAATAGATAATTGTGTTAATTAAATTTAATATTTATAAAAATAATAGTATATAAAAAAACAAACCTTTCAAATCTATTAACCCCTCCAGTCTATTATAATCTAAATATAGTGATTTAAGAGACGAAAGCCCCTCCACAAATGATATAATACTGCTATCGAAGCTATTATATTCCAAGTAAAGGATCTCCAAATTGCTCAATTTCTGTAACTCATAACCACCTGTATAAATAAATAAAGACTTTAGGTAAAGAATAAAAAAGATATTATTGGAGTAATTTAATTATGATTGATTAAGAGGCATGTAATTGTTACAGTGAAGGTTGAGGCGGTGAAAGTGAAAGAAAGGCATATAATTAAACAACACCTTATTTGATTAATTCTAAAAAAACAAAACTAATATAAATATTTTGTAATACTTAAGAGAGCAAACCTTTCTTCTCAACTAGACCAGCTATGCGATTATTCCCCAAGGAGAGATAGTTGAGTTGGTGGAAAGGAAGGAACAAGGAGACATTTAGGTACCAATCTCCCAGCTCCTCATTCCTTACGCTCCCAAGATAGAGTTCGGTGACTCGACCTGTACTGCTGTTGCACCAAATACTTTCCCAATCAATTTAATTCTTATTCTTTTAATTATTATTTATTTTATTTAAAATAATTTATAAAATTATAATTATTTTTTTAATTTCATTATTTTTCAAAAAATTTATCTGTCAAATTTATTGGTCTCCATTATTTTAATTATTATTTACTTTATTTAAGATAATTTATAAAATTATATATATTTTTTCAATTTCATTTTCGTTCAACTTTTTAATTTGTAAGATTTATTATTTATTTTATGAGATTTTTTTATTTAAGTATATGTATTATTTTTTTTATTTAATTATTTCTAGTATGTTTTTGAATTTACAAACTAGTTTTTGTCCACAAGTTTTAGAATATCTTGATCTATACCTATCTCTTGATTTTTTTTTCCACTTTTTATTTTGAGTCATTGTTTATGGTTTTTTTTTTCACTTATTAACCCACATAATTCTTTATTTATTTGATTACATTTGTGTATAAAGTTTTTTTTATTTTCACTTATTTTTTTTAAATAAAAAACATGTTGAAAAAATTTATATATAATTGTTTTTATTTTTAAAAAATACAACTCATGGTTATAAAGCTGTGGACAAATATCTGGTCTATGTAGTAAACTGGGTGGCACTAGAAGGTTCATATACCTTATCTTCCAGGCAAGAAGAGACAAAAAATGCAAGTAATGTTCTTTTCTAATGAAGAGATTAATACCAAAAATATGGATCAAAATTGATGTGAAGCTGCACCACTTTGATTATTCTTCACTCTTCTTGTGTTTCATTGCTTGATTTTTTAAAAGTAAGTAATCCATTTAAAAAAATTATTATTGAAGCTGCACCACTTTGAAAAGTAAGTAATCCATTCAAAAGTAAGGAATCCACTTTGAAGCTGCACCACTTTGAAAAAAATGCATGATGGTGAGTGTTTTTCGGACCCATCTCGAGGAAAAAAAAGGCATGACTGCTAACTTATAAAATACTTATTTGATGTACTCTTGAGATAGGAGGATGGCCACCATTTGTACTAATATTTCCTGTTAGAGACATACAGTAGCTTAGGGAATTTTATTAAATATATTATATTAATATAAGAGGTGCATCCTTAAATTATTAGGATAAAAAACTTAATTAGTTTTTCCATTAATATACAATCTAACTCTTGAAAAAATTTAATTTTTTTTAAAAAATATTTTTAAAATACAAAAACAAATATATCTTTCTATATCATAATTAGCTTTTTTTTAGATGAGTCTGGATCAATTTTATTTTATTTTTAATTTATCAACAATAGAGATATATAAAATACTTATATTTATATTTTTTGATTCAAGTAATTTAATTGAATTTATTTTTTTATTTAAGTACTTGATAAATTAGTGTGTGTTCATAAATTTATTTGCATTGATTTCTCTAATAAACGTAACATTTACTTAAAATAATTATGGAATAATAAAAACATTAACAATAAGTCACTATCTCTTGCAGATGGCAGCAAGAAGCTTTAGGCTTCTAGTTTATTTTATCAATTGGAACATAATGTTTTGGTTTAGGAGTATTTTAGCTTGATGTTTCGAGATTATTCTTATATATATATAGACTTTAACCTTTTTTTTCATGTTTTTCCAGAAGAAGACTTCACTTGGGGTCAAGGATTAGGAATATAAGTTTCGGTTAATTACTTTTATGCAAAACTGCTCCACTTAATTTTGTTATCTCACTATTGCTCTTTTTTTTTTTGAACTGTCTTGTCTATCTTTCTTTTCTGTCTCCCATTTCTCAATTCTTCAAGATTGAAAATACGTAGCAATTTACATTTGAAATATTGATGAAAAATTAAATATAACCAAAAACCAAATACAAAAAAAATAATATTCTAGTAAAGCATTTACATTTCCATTTCCATTGAAAGATACGTCATATATTAATATAAGGTCCATTGTCTATTAATTAATCGGTGGTTGCATTTTAACACTTGGAATTTATTTTTTAGGCTTAAGCGTTTAATTGTTTTTATAAATTGAATTGAAATTAAAACATATCATCTATTCTCAAGCTTATGGAGCAATAGTCTTATGGAACCATTTAGTAGAAAAAATGCTTGATAGCAATGATCTCATAGACCATTCCACTAGTCTATATCATGGAAAAAATATAAATGACAATAGTCTTACAGACTCATCTTACATTACAAATTTCTATCTATTTTTTTTTGTTGATTGTGTTACAAAAAATAGATTGATAAGTACATTAAAAAAAAGAAAAAAAAAGCTTATTGTAATGACATGAAATATTTTAAAAATATTATAATTTATGGTTAATTTTATCACTGATATCATTTGATTTTGTCATCGCTTTTAAAATTAAGACATAATTTTTCACACGTTACTTTCATAAAAAAAAGTAGCAAGTCTTTCATATCCATAATCATCATGCAAATTGAGCTTTCTAATAGTATCCTTTTATTCATAAGAAACTAAAGGAATTTCTTATAATACTTTTAATATGAATATCTTTTCAGTTTTTTCGTTTTCGTATTAATTATTTGTTGTGGCGTGAAATGATGGCAAGAAAAATCACCTTCTTCATTGTCTGGTTCTATGATTGAGCACAAATGAAAAAAAGCTTTACATACAGATGTTCGGGTTTGTTTAGAAAATGGGAAGGCATCGTTATAGTAAGCTCAAAAGGTTGAATATGTTATTACTTCCTCCCCCTGTCCTCTGTTTTTATTTTATGCTAGCTAGCCTCTAATTAATACTCGATTATTATAAAAAGAAGAAGAAGAAGAAGAAGCAGAATTGATAAATTCACAAATTAATATAATAGGTTTTAATATTTATTTTTAATATATATAAAATGAAAGATAATTAATATTGTTAAGCCATACATTTTTATACAAATAATTTCTATTAAACCAGATGATATGTTTAAATATTTGGAATATGTATTTTTGAATTTAGTATTAATAATTATAGCTTCCTAACAAAAGTATATTTAGTTAATAAAAACTATTTTTTCCGATTTCTGTTCTCTCATCTCTCTCTCTATTATTTCTTCTTCTTCTTCTTTTGGACTACTTTGTCTCTGTTTGTCTCTCATCTCACAAAAACTTCTCTACTATTTTCTCAATCAAACCCCTATATTCCCAATTAAACCAAAGTTTTTCCACGAACCCATCTCATGGATAAAAAAGCATGATGGTTGGAAATGGTCTCACGGCCTCATCTCGAGGAAAAGCAACGCTATCGAGGACCAAAGTGTAAATAGCAATGATCTTACAGACTCATAAATATGTGATGATGATTGCATGGCGGACCCATCCTGAGAAAAAAAATGCATGACGCACTGGAGGATTGCACCAATTATAGTGGTATTTTCACTATTAGAGACATACAGTGGTTTATGGAATTTATTAAATATATTATATTAATATAAGAGGTGCAACCTTAAAGTTATTTGGATAAAAAAAAAAACTTAATTAGTTTTTCAATTAATATACAGCCTAACCCGTTGATATATGTTTCTGTCGATTACGGTAGATTTGGAGCTAAAATCCTAAAAAATATCAGCAGCAAGGATGGGTTTGACAAGTTTATTTAGTTAATAAAAACTGGTAAAATTTTTTTTTTTTCAATATGGTACTTCTATTAAATATAGTATTTTAATCAAGGATAGTGACTCTTTCTCAAGGATTGAAGTTGGTGTACTTTCACCTTTGGAAAAGGAGTATATTTTCAGCTTATGGAAGCACAAAGGATTACTTGAGGTGAGCTTATTTAGGGACAAAGGATCCATAGAGAAGACTTGACTTGGGGTGCCTAGCATTAACCTTTTTATTCATGTTTTTTCTTTCCAAAAAACAAAACCTTGGCTTGGGGTTAACGTTTTAAGATGGAATATAAATTTAGATTAATTACTTTTATGCAATTCAATATTTGTTTTTACTCTATGGTCATGATGAACATGACTTTCTTAAGCTAAACAGATAACTCATGTCACATTCACATGATATGTTTAAATATTTGTAATATGTATAAATTTTGAATTTAATATTAATAGTTATAAAGTTTGATAAAATCACAAATTAATATAATAGGTTTTAATATTTATTTTTAATATATATAAAATAAAAGATAGTTAATATTGTTAAGTCATACATGTTGCTAAAAAGCATTAATGGTCTCACAGACCCATCTCGTGGAAAAAACAATTGATAGCATTAATGGTCTCACAGTCGACCAACCCACTTACCCATATCATGAAAAAAATGTAGATGGCATTAATGGTCTTTCACAGACCCATCTTACACTACAAAATAGCTGGCTACCGTTAACCTTTCATTCAATGTTTTTTTTTTCTCAAAAGACTTTGACTTGGGGTAGCTAGCTAGCATTAACCTTGCATTAATGTTTTTTTTTCCACAAAAAACTTTGACTTAGGGTCAACTTTTCAGTTCATTACTTTTATGGAATTCAATTTTATTTTACTATGTGATTTTATACTACTTAAAATCTTGAATTGACAAGGTCTTGCGTCTATCTACTAGACCTGTCAAAGATTTTTGAACTATAAAATATAGATAAATTTAAAATAAATATTTTTTTACAATAGTTTTAGAGTGAAATAGAGTAAAATTTATATTTTTAAAATGAAAAAAATACACAACATGTTCCCACTATTTTTGTATTTTATATCATGGTAATTAAATGTTGCCTATTAACATAAATAAGGTGATTGTAAATTAGCGGCACAGGTAGTTCTTACATAATATGATGCTTCTCTTCAACCAAGGATATTCATTAGCATAATGATTATAATTCAAAGTCGATTGTTTCCTTGCCAGAATTATATAAAATTAAAAACGGATAACCTCGACCTCTTTTATAACCATGTTCTTGCTTATCATCCTTTATTAATTTTAGAATAATATAATTCCCAACATATTATTAGTTTTTTATTTTTATGATCACTTGATACCTTCAAATCAGTTTTAAAGTTTTGAGATTCACGCCCCGTTTGTTTGCTGAAAAATAGTTTTTTTTGTAAAGTGAATTCCAGAAAAGTAAATTATTTTCTAATATTTGGTAGTGTAATGAAAAATAAGTTGAAAAATACTTTCCAGTGTTTGGTTATGTCACGGAAAATGAGCTGAAAAATAATTTATTAATGTTTTATTTTTTTCAAGTTTATTAAAATAATAAGGAATAAATTTTACAAATTAAAAAGTTAAATGACAATGAAATTAAAAAAATTTTCTTAAATTATCTTAAATAAAATAAATAATAATCAAAATAACTTGTAAGTTCAAAGTTCATAAACAAATATAAATTCAAATAAATTTCGAGAAATTCAAATAAACTTGATGATGATGAATAAATATAATAATAAAAGAAGTGTAAGAAAAATATTTTTTATTAATTAATTTTTTTAATTATAAATAATTTTAAAAAATAAAAATAAAAATTTCTAAAAAACTACTCTTCACTAAACAAACGAGCAATTACTTTCTCTCGGCTAGAGTCTGTCCTTAAGTTTTAGAATTAATTAGTGGGCTGGAGAGTGGGGGAAAAACACGTTTGTTCTATTTTCTTCAGTTTATCTATAACTTGACTTGGGGTCAACGCATTAAGAAGGAATATAAGTTTCAGTTAATTACTTCATTTTATGCAATTCAGTTAATTTATCTTAACATATATCAACTATTACAATATTAATTGCTGCAAATGGCAGCGAGGAGGTTAAGGCTTTTATAGAGGACTTCACGGACCCATGCCGTGGAAAAAACACTGCATGATGGCAACGGACACTAAGCAGCTAGCCACATAAGTTAGAAGCTTCATTTAAAAAAAAAAAAAAAAAACAATTCCACTTCATAGTCGCATCCATGGCCGAAATCCATTTTTCAATTTGCTGCATAATCTTACTTCTCAAATAACTTTTCATTATTTATAAGGTTGTTTTTTTCTTAATTCAATGTTTTTTTTTTACTCTATGGTTATGATGAACATGACTTTTTTAAACTCAGCAGATAACTCATGTCACATTCACATGATATGTTTAAATATTTGTAATATGAATAAATTTTGAATTTAATATTAATAATTATAAAGTTCCACTTCATAGTCGCATCCTCTCTTTCTTGTTTTTTTTTTTTAATTTTTTAATTGGCCAAAATCCTATTAATATTTATTTCCAACTCAAATTCAAGCCCTCCTGACCAAATATTTGTGCTTTTATATACCACGGTTATATTACTAACTCTTCAACATTTAGTAAGAAAAAATGTTGATCATTCTTATAGCACCCAACATTTTCCATTTTAATTTTAACAAGGTTCAATATGAATCTTTACTGATTGATTTGACGTCGTGTTTTTTTTCTACTAAACAAACTAAGAGTTTGTTTGAGTTGTTTGAGAAACAATCTTTCCTAAACACTAACTTTTTAATTTAGTTTTCCTAAACAATATTTTTTTTTTTTAGTTTTATCAAACTAAGAGTTGTTTGAGAATAAATTTGAACCGTGTTTTTTTTAATAAATTTTTATATTTTTTATCATTATAATTATAATATGTTAATGTTACAAATAATTTGAAAAACAATTTTTTTATTATTTTAATACATAATTCATAATATCTGAATTCATTCATTTAGAAGTTATCTTTAATATAAATATTCTTTTTTTACTTTTATAATACTTTTAATCTGAATATCTTTTAGGAAAAAAATGCACGATGATAATGTTTTCTCGGACCACCTCATGGAAAAAATACACGATGGCACCATCCAACGGACCCATCTCGTGGAAAAAAAGAAGCAGGATGGCAGAGGACGGCAATGTCCTCTTCATCAAAAATTTTTTCATTTTGATATTATTTTTTTTTTATGTTTTAAAATTATTATTTTTTTAAATAAAATTTTATTTTATTTTATTTTTTGTTTTAAATTAATATTTTTTGGTATTTTTAGATCATTTTAATGTGTTGATATCAAAAATATTTTTTAAAAAATAATAATAAAATATTATTTTAATGCATTTCCAAATAAAAAACACTTTAAAAACCAATACTAACCACACTTTCAAACACCCCTAAGTATTGCTCTTATTGATTTTTTTTTCCTTGTCAAGACTTTCCTATTCATCCTTTTTATATTATTGTAGATGAACTGTTTTAAAAATTATGATTTTTTAATTTCTTCCTCAATTTGTTTTTGACAATTTAGTTCTAATTAAACTTCAGTTGATTTTGATTTTTCATGCAATGGTAAAATTAAAAGAAGAGGGACTGAAATAAAAAAGACACTAAATATAAGTGTTATGCCATAAGTTTCGCAAAGAATGCACTTTGATTCTTAAATTTTAAAAATCATGCAAATCATATAATTTCAGTACCTCAATATTTTTTTCAATTTGATTTTGATACAAAATTTTATTTTTGTTATTTTTTAATCCATGATTGAGAAAGAAAAGAGAGAGATCGTCAGATTCTGGCGATAGAAAAAAAAAAAGTGTGTTGACACCGATTTAGACTACCAAAACAGACGGTATTTGTGTCAAATAACTTTATTTGACGAGGAAAGCTCATATTAAGTTTTTTTTTTTTTTACCTTTTAAAAGCTCTTGAAAAAATAAATCTAATCTTTGGTTGATTTTCTACCTTAAAAGAAACATGATAAGTTATATATATATATATATATATATATATAACACTACTGATCACTTCTTTAAATATTAGTTATTGTTGATTAATGAGAATTTAAGTGAATAGAATTGTATGATTTCTAGAAGAATTAATTCTCTCAAATTTTGTTATATTTTCTATTTTCATTTTTATTAATTTGGCTTTTTTTGTTACTTTTTAATATTTTTTGGATGAGAATGAAATATTTTATATAAACTTTAAAAACAACTCTGAGATTTATTCATATATGTTTTGTGTGACTCTTTACTTGTATAAACGGATGAAGCATGGAAATCATAGTACTTTCTTTTTATAATACTTTTAATCTGAATATCTTTTAGAAAAAAATGCATTATGGAAATGTTCTCTCGAACCCACCTCATGGTAGGGGGATGCACGATGGCACCATCCAACGGGCCCATTCATGGAAAAATGGATGATGGCAATGGTCTAAAAGGCTCAAACTCTTGGAAAAAAAAAAGGAGGATGACATAGGACGGCAGTGTACTCTTCATCACAATCCCTTTCGTTTTTGTTTTTGATATTATTAAGTATTGCTTGCGTGGATTGTTTTTACTCCGCAAGGCCTCATTGTTTTCTCCAATAATATTGAGGATGGATTGTATAAAATTTTATATTTTTTTAATTTGATTTTCAAATTTAATTTTTGATGATTTAGTTATAGTGAAAGACCAATTAATTTTGATTTTTATGTACACAACACTTCTCCATTTATACCTTCTAGATTTATAAAGTAAATTCTAACATGGTATTTTTTTTGGCAAGGTGGTTTAATTTATTTTTTTATTAAATTGAATTTTTATATTTAAATTTTTTTTATATATATATTTTCAAACTGATATGCTAATATTAAAATTATTTTTGTTTTGATATAAAGGATTTATTTTTTGCACTCATGAAATAGAAAGATTAAAATAAAGTTGAAAGAAATAGTTTCTTTTCTTTTTCAGTGATCATTTAATGTCTTTATAATAGTTTTCAAGTTTGAGATTAAGTTCATAGCTCTCTCCTCTTTAAAGACAAGAAATATATGACAAGATTAAAAGATACTTTATATTTTATTAAAATAATTAAAAAAATAACTTGGACGGATTATATCGGTGAGGCTGCGGGTAAAAATGTACTGACGGTTTGTGTGTCTCACACCGACAGAATAAATTCTTCAATAAAATTGTTTAACGGTGTAGTAAAATCACTTCAAGTGAGTCATAGTTCATGATAATTCCCTTATTGATTGATCAAATTTTATAATTAATAATAATAAATGAGTAGCATGCTAATAAGTATTTGTGGAAGTGAACTGTTTTTTATTGACAAAAGAATAATTAAGCGATCCTCTTCTTTTTATATAATAATATAATAACTACCGTAGTTTAAATTATCTCGTGTACTCTTGAGATTGGAGGATTGCCACCATATATTTTCGATGTTGGAGAAATACAGTAGTTTAGGGAATTTTATTAAATATATTATATTAATATAAGAGGTGCATCTTAAAGTTATTTGGATAAAAAAACTTAATTAGTTTTTCAATTTATATACGGTAGATTTATAAAAATTTATCCAATTTTTATTTGGCATATCCAGAAAAAATCTATTAAGAAACGAAGATATTTGAAAAATAACAAAAAATAAATCAAACCAAAAAATGAATCAAATTTGTCACGGTAGTGAGCCATCAAAGTGGTGAAAATAAACCCAGGTTTGATCGATATTTGTTATAGAAGATAGCTAGCGAAGGTTCAGGCTTTAATTTATAGAGCGTTGGAAAAAACTGCATGATGGCAATGGTCTCGTGGAAAAAACAATTGATAGCATTAATGGTCTCTCACAGACCCATCTTACACTGCAAAATAGCTGGTTACCGTTAACCTTTCATTCAATGTTTTTTTTTCCACAAAAGACTTTGACTTTGGGTAGCTAGCTAGCATTAACCTTGCATTAATGTTTTTTTTTTTCCACAAAAGACTTTGACTTAGGGTCAACTTTTCAGTTCATTACTTTTATGGAATTCAATTTTATTTTACTATTATGTGATTTCAATTAATGTTAGTAAAATTCACTTCAGCTTGACAGGTTCATCCATAATGTAGCCTGATTAAATAGATGCACTCAAATGTCTATGTAGGTTTACATACCTTATTTTTCAGGCATGAGGAGTTTTAATTATCAAAATTTTATATTTTAATACTATAATTCATAAAATTATTTTCCTTCTTTCTATATAGTTTATGCTATCACAACCTTGAAAAATTGAAATTAAAGCATATTATATGTTCCCAATCCTATGGAGCAAAGGTCTTATGGACCCATCACATAGAAAAAACAAAAGACTATTTATAGCAATGGTCTCATGGACCATCCCATTCACCTATATCATGGAAAAAATGCAAATGATAATAGTCTCACAAACCCATCTTACACGGAAAATTCCTATCCATCTTACTTGTTGACTATATTAAAAAAAATAGACTAATAAGTACTTTAGAAAAAAAAAAAAGATTCATTGTCATGACAGTGACAAAAAGTATTTTACAAATATTATCATTTATGGTTCATTTTATCAACGATATTGTTTGATTTTGCTTTAATTTTCCACATGTTATTTTCATAAAAAAAAGTAGCAAGTCTTCCATAACCATCATTGTCATGCAAAGTGAGCTTCCTAGCATTAATCTTTTATTCATGTTTTCCAAAATAAATAAAAAAACTGACATGGGGTAACTTTATAAGAAGAATACAAGTTGTCGGTTAATTACTTTTACGCAATTCAATTTTTTTTTCTATTGTATGGTTTTAATAAGTGATATTAAATTAGATTCAATACTGATAAGTTAATCTGAAACCTAGCTTAATTTATATTTAAAAAAATTCAAGTGAAAGTTGACTCAATCAACTAGATAAATTAACTCACAACTTCATCAATTCAATCATAACATAATTTATTAAACTACATAATATATTTAAATATGTGCAATATGTATTTTAAATTTAATATTAATAATTATAACTTTATAACATAAATTTATTTAGGTAATAAAAACCGGTTCACATCTGGAAGTTGGTATACCTAATGACGATGAATATTTTCAGCTTTGGAAAAGGAGTATATTTTCAGCTTTTGGAATCTCATGAAGCACAAAGGATTACTTGAGGTGAGCTTATTTAGGGACAAAGGATCCACAGAGAAGACTTGACTTGGGGTGCCTAGCATTAACCTTTTATTAATGTGGTTTTAATTAGCATCATTAAATTCAGTTACAAATAATGATTTCAGCTATTTTTATATTTCATTAAAATAAATAAGTAAATTACTTATATGGTTACAATATTTTTTTAAGAAAATATATTGATTTCATGTGTCAATAACTTTTAAGGATTTTTTCCATCAAATTTATTTTAATTAAAAAAAAATTATTTATCAATACAATTATTATTTTGTAGGGGACTTTTTCTCCAAGAATATTCAAACTCTATGTTATTTTATCAAAGTCACATCATCGGGAAAAAAACAAGAAAACCAATGGAATTTTTATAACAATATTTGATTGATATGATAAAAAAAATAAAATTGGTATAATGATATGAGAAAATAAAAGTTCATACTAAAATCAATAAAAAAATGAAAGTAATTGATGTAATAACATCGCAACCATATGTACATTTTGTGTTATATGGAACCTGTAAGAACATTTTATGGATCAAAATTAAAATATTTTATTTTTAAGCTATAATTGTGTATTCGGTCCTCTATTCATGTAGATGAGAAAAATGATAATTTTAATATAAAAATTTTTAGCACGCCCTCGTACTTTTCACGTAAAATTTGTAATAATTAGTTAGAATCTATTTCCATAAATCATAAAATAAAAAGTCCCAATTGGAATTCGCAAATTTAAAAATTAAAACTTCTTAAATATTAATATTATAACACAAGAAACTAATCAAAGTAATTCATTAAATATGAATAATTTTCCACACGTAGCAAGTCTTTTATATTCACCATCTTCATGAAAAGTCATGAAGTGCCTAGCATTAACTTTTTATTCATGTTTTTTTTTTTAAAAAAAAAAAAAAACCTTGACTTGGAGTCAATATTTTAAGATGGAAAAAATACAAATGAGAATAGTCTTACAAACCCATCTCACACTGCAAAAAAAAATAGATTGATAAGTACTTTAAAAAGAAAAAGAAGAAAACTTATTGTCATGACAATGACATGAAGTATTTTAAAAATATTATCATTTGGGGTTCATTTTATTAATGATATTGTTTGATTTTGCCACCACCATCAAATTTAAGACATAATTTTCCACACGTTATTTCTATAAAGAAAGTAGCAAGTTTTCTGTATCTATTATTGTTATGCAAAGTGAGCTTTCGAGCATTAATTTTTTATTCATATTATTTCAAAAAACAAAACTGACACGGGTTCAATTTTATAAAAAGAAATACAAGTTTTCAGGTAATTACTTTTATGCAATTCAATTTTTCTTTTATAATGTAGTTTTAATCAGCGTTATTAAATTTGATTCAAGCCTAAATTAATTTGAAACCTAGCCCAATTTAGATTTTGAAAAAAATCTGATCAACTAAATAAATCAATCCACAACCTAATTAACTCAATCAAAACCAACTTTATTAAACTTTGTAACATATTTAAATACATGCAATATGTATTTTGAATTTAATATTAATAATTATAACTTGTAACATAAGTTTATTTAGTTAATAAAAACTGATACACATATATATATACATGTTCTCTTGTCTTTCTCACTATTGTTTTTTTTTTTTTTGATTTACGTGGGTGTCCGGGCCAGCTTGCGCGCACCACGACTAATCCCACGGCTCACTGAACATTCTGCAAACCCAGTGAATATGTAAGGTACCGCGAAGTTAACAGACGTACACGCTGAGGCTTGAATCCAGGATGCAGAGGCAAGGAAACTCCTTGCCACCACTGAGCTACAAGCCTTAGTATATTCTCACTATTGTTTCTTCTTATACTACTTCTGGAGCTTGTTTTGTCAATCTTTTGTCTTTTTGGCACTCATGACTACTCATGGGGGCTTGCTATGTCCATCTCTCCTTTTCTTTTTACCATTCATGACTACTTAAAAAATCTATTAAAGTTATTGGTAGAGTGATTCAATTTAAAATAATATTATTTTAAAAAAATTATAATAATAACATTTTAAAATATAAATCTGGTTTTACTTGGATTTTTACTAGATTTTGGATTAATTTACTAGATTAATATAGTTATATCAGTTGACTCCCACTTAATTTAATAATAAAATTGATTTGAGTTAAATACTAAATTCTTTGAATCATGAAGTTGACCCTACCGGGCTTAATAACACCTCTCACGTCTATGAATCCATCAAAATTCCTCGTCAATTTTCTCAAACGAGCAATTAAATCCCCAATTAAACAAAAGGACGTAATGTAATAGTTAAAAAGAAATGGGCTAGGGCCGCTAGGCCTTAGGCTTCAAGAGGGGAGTGATTAGCCTTTATTAGCACGGCTTCCAAGCAAACCAACCTACTTTATAATACATTTTTTCGTTTTCTTTTAATTATTTGTTGTGGCATTTGTGTGTTTAAGAGTTTTATTGTTGTTGTTTTTTAAAGTGTTTTTTATTTTTAAAAAAGTATGTTAAAAATATATATTTTTTTATTTTTTAAAAATTATTTTTGAAATCAAAATATCAAAATGATTTGAAAACATCAAAAATATACTTAACTAAAAAAGGTTCAAAACTTTTGAAAAGTACTTTTCTACTTCACTGTATGGTCGAGAACAACTGAAAAAAAGCTCTGGGAAGGCATCGTTATAGCAAATAGGCTCAAAAGGTTGGATATTTTATTACTTCCTCCCCCCGTCCTCTGTTTTTCTTTCATGCTAGCTAGCCTCTAATTTTGGCTCTACCACCTTTCTATAAATAAAAAGAAGCAGACGCAGAAGCAGAAATAACTTAGCGCGGTTGTGTATAGATAGTTTCCTTAAATGACGCATGAACATGTCTGATGAGCAGAAAGAAAAAAAAATGGTAAATATGATACTTAAACTAAGAGTTGATATAGCAAGTAAGAGTAAGGACATAGAAACTCCTATCTTAGTTATTCAACAAATATTCAGAAATTTTTCAAAATCATTTCTTGACATAACATCTCACCCACCCCTCAGCCCTTGTCAAATCCTCCGTCCCCTTGTGCCCTTGCGCACAGACTTGCCCCCGGGGTAAGTTCTAAAACTCGGGGCATCTTTTATATGGAAATTTAGAGTCTGATGTTTAATTCTTGTGATTCATTGCAAAATAACTTCAAAAAGGTTAAGGCGCACTTCTATTACAAAAAAGAAATGGCTCAATATAGTACGTGGTCATTTTTTCTAATTATATGCTCTGGCACGAGGTGCATTACTGTAAAATCTTTTTTTTTTTTCATGGTGTTTTCTTTCGTTGTCCTAGGCTTGGGATTGAGACATTGCCGCCTGAAGAAGGATTACATCTCACTTACCTGAGGTATAAGACGCTCTTATATTTGGGATTTTCTGTGTGTTTTACGCCGGTGCATTCTGAGGTAATTATAAGATTGCAGGGTCACTGAACTCCAGAGGATATTTCAGACTTATTGCAGAGTCCTCCTTTCTGTCAGCAAATGGATTTTTTTACTTATGTAAGAAATGCGAGGCTGATCCTTCTTGTTCTGTTTCTTGTCCTTTTGAAGATAGCCAATTTTACAAAGTTTAACTCTTCTTTTTGTTTGAAGGTTCTTCGAACTCGACAAATAGATTTGTCTCAATTTGAGATCAATCCCGGTAACTGTGAGTGTTATGTGGCTTCAGAACCTGTAGCTTAGCAATGGTTCTTAAATACATGGTGTTCTTCGTAGCAAATCATTTACTCATG
This sequence comes from Populus alba x Populus glandulosa, assembly GCA_033617975.1. Taxonomy (NCBI): domain Eukaryota; kingdom Viridiplantae; phylum Streptophyta; class Magnoliopsida; order Malpighiales; family Salicaceae; genus Populus; species Populus alba x Populus glandulosa. The sequence continues at coordinate 14,029,099 of CM066160.1, forward strand.
TTGATCCGTGTTAACTAAAGTCTTTGGCTAATTCTTTCCTGGGAAATTCTGATCAGGGTTTATTATGTAATTGAAGAGGAGGAAAATGAACTCTAGAGTATAAAGGGCTTCGTGTGAATGATCAAAGGGGTAAAAAAGAAACATATGTTGAGCACCCAGAGATCTTGCCAACATGTTCTTCGTTTTTTTAGAATAATATTGCCAACATGTTCTTTGTGGGTCATTTTATTTAATTTGTAATTAGAAGAAGAGAAAAGAAAATTCTCTTGAAAGGATTGGTTTTTTATTTCTATAATCACCTGATATCTTCAAATTAGTTTTGAGGTTAAATTCATAGCTCTGTTATTAAAGACAACGAATATACCACGAGACTAAAAATTATTTTATATCTAATTAAAATAAATAAATAAATTAGGAATGTAGTTGTAATATTGTTAAGCAAATTAATACCATTCACTTCCAAAGAGTATTTCCATTTAATCCAAAGTTAATGAAAATGAAGTTTTGGTGATGCTTTTGATTATATGATCCAAAATGAAATGTTGTGAAAAGTATTTATGGCAAAAAAAAAAAAATGCTAACTTGAATAAAATCTGGCTTTGTAAATTTTATGAACTAACGCTATGGTTCGGTTATTTAGTTTTTGGCTCGGTTTTTAATATTTTTAATTCGGTTTCCATAAAAATCCTAAATTATGGAGTCTATTTTGAAAATCAATTAAGTATAGGGACCAAAACATACAAGATATATGTATTAAAGTACTTAAATACATATACACAAACAAAAAAACAACTAAACAAGCCAACCCTACACAAAGAAATTAAATCTTGCCGCCTCATACCCTCCTTAGTTTACTACTGCTCAGTCACCCATACCCGCCACGCAACACCCACCAGTCACCACCATCAAAGCTTGCAAAATAGCGGTCTCCGTCCGCCAGACAAGGGATCGTTCTTTTATACATTATTAAAACAAAAGCCATCCTCTTTGTGCAAGGGGTAGCTGCTGCTAGTTGTGTTTCTGTGGTGAGGGAAGTTCGTAGAAAAAATTGGTTTTAGCCTTACAATGGGCATCTTCGAACCGTTTAGAGCTATCGGATACATAACAAGCGGGTTCCCTTCTCCGTCCAAAGACTAGGCACTGAAACCTTCGTTACAGTTAGCGTAGGCAAAGCTTTTTAAGTTTACAACTGCGCCAAGCTTACTTTAGTCCTTGCCAGCCCTCAACTCCCTCACAAAATCCGCGCTTTAGCATCTTATCGTGACTTCACCTTCGTTGCCTTTGGAACCCACATCGCAGTCTTCAAGCGTGCCCACCAGGTAAGTTTGGTTTGGAGTTTTAACTTTAAACGGGCTTAATTCACTACTAAAAAATGAGGCTATTAGCATCTGAATTTAGCAACGGATAATTCCGTTGCTAAATTCAGTAACAGATTTGCAACGGATTAAACATATATTATTTTTTTAATATCAGCAACGGATTTTAGCAACGGAAAATCCATTGCAAACTTTACATTAAACATATATGAATTTTGGTTTTGATTTTGATAGGTGGCGAGGTGGAGTGCGCATAGTGGGAAGGTGAATTCGTTGATGGTATTTGGGGATCATGTGATAAGTGTTGATGTTGAGGGTAATATGTTTATTTGGGGGTTTAAAGGGGTGGAAGGGGATATTGTGCCGGTTGGGCATATAATGTTGGGGGAGAAGTGCTCGCCCACTTGTGTAATGCATCCGGATACTTATTTGAACAAGGTTTTGATTGGGAGTCAGGAGGGGGGATCGTCGGTCAGTAGTTGAGTGTCATCGCCAGCATTGGATGTTGTTGCGGTTGGTTGTGCTGATGGGAAGATTCATGTGCATAATATTCGGTATGATGAAGAGGTGGTTACGTTTTCGCATTCCACGCGCGGTGCTGTGACTGCATTGTCTTTCAGTTCAGGTGAGTAAGTTATTTTTCTTTAGGTCGGTGATTTGTGTTTAGGAAATAAGGGTTACGTTGTTCTTATGATTCGAATCTAATTTAAAGATTTTTTTTCTCTGTTTTTTTAGATGGGCAGCCACTTTTAGCTTCAGGAGGTTCTTCTGGTGTTATAAGCATTGGAATCTGGAGAAAAGAAAACTACAATCAGTTGTAAGAGAGGCTCATGATAGTTCGATAATTTCATTGCACTTTTTGGCTAATGAGCCTGTGCTGATGAGTTCATCAGCAGACAACTCTATTAAGGTAAGAAGCATTTCAGCTTCTGCTTATGTTTTTAGATTTTGTTTTCTTAATAACGAATAGGTGATCAGTTGATATAAAATTAGTGCAGTTACACATTTCTTTCTTGTTACATTCAATTCATGTTTTTGTTACTTTGATTATGAGGATTGTAAAAGTAAACGATACTACAATAAGTTCTCAGCTTTGCCATATGCTGAGAGTCTTTCTCGTGTTGATTTTAGAGAACGTTTTCATTAGAGTTTTTAGTGTCTATTTGACATGCCTCTACGTGTTTGCTTTGTTCAACACCAAATTCTGATGGACAAGTATTTGGTCACTTCAATTTTTGTTTGCATCACACAGAGATTGTGGGCTCTGTTTTCTTAAGAGCATGAGCTTAAAAAAATGTTGAAACTTGCCTATGATGGTATAGACTGAACAGAACATTGTGCAGCTTAGTTTAAAGTGATTGAACAACTATACCTCAAGTCTCCACCTTTTGATGATACAAAGTATCCAAAAGAATCTCAAGAATGGAAGTAGAGATATATTGTACAATTTGTATAGAATGGTCCTAAGGAAGAAACTCAAAAATTCGCAACAAAACAGATACCTCAAGCTATTGCATTGTATTGAATGTTCCCAATGATGACTGTTTCTTTACAGTGGATGTTGAATTTTCTTGATCAGCATACTAAAATTTTTAGCTTTTGAATTCCAATCTTTGCTTTGTTTATCCTATGCTCAGACTATAATTTTTTCCCCTTGTAGATGTGGGTTTTTGATACAACTGATGGCGATCCTCGACTTTTACGCTTTCGAAGTGGACACAGTGCTCCTCCACTTTGCATGAGGTAATATGCTTTTCAATGTAACTTTAGGATTGAAATTCTTCTTGCCCAGTTTCTTCTTCAATGTAATTGAATATATGCCCTTTTTTACCGGTTAAAGATCTTATATGGTTCTTGTTCTCTACTCATAGTTATTTTATCCTCCATTCCCCTTCCATAGTTATGAATATGTCATGACCCGAATCCCGGATCCATGACCGGCACATAGGCAAGGTTCCCCTCCAAAGTTCCATACCTATACAAACCCAAACTTACATACAATCCTTTAAACAACTCAATCAGAGTTTAATGCAGTATTAACAACAAAATAACTTCATAATGTAATTTAATTGTTTTAATACAAGAGTTAATATAATTCATAGTTTTGGAGCACTAACTTGACATAAAAAAAGGTACAAATTACAACAAAAAAACAGGTTCAGAAAGTTCAATAAAAGTAACCTGCTATCAAGCTATAAGCCTGAAAAGAATAATAATGAAAGGGTGAGTTCAACAACTTAGTGAGTAGATAACATTCAACATACACACGCGAGGTAATACAACAATGAGAAATATATATATACAAATATGGCTTTAGGTGCTTATACGAATGTTATCAAATAGGCCATAACAAGAATATCATATGGTAAAACTCATCAGAAAATCAAAATGTAATGAGCATGAGGCTCCGTACTGTGGGATGATCAGTCCACACAGGTTGGTGACTCCCCCGACCAACTAGGGTTCAGATACGATGTGCACAAAGACTAACACTATCCTGCTAGCATGGGTATTCTGACTGACATACCATAGGTTCATAATCATAATCAAACAAAGATATTCATATCTCAAAGCTCAACTCATGACATCAATCAAATGAGGAGCTATCAATTCAGAAGTCAATTCAAAATATATGTTGGTTTATATCAAGAATTCAGATTCAATAATTGATCATGCTTTATCATAACAAGGATAATAATCAACATATATATTATCAAGAAGCATGATTCAATTCATATTAACAAATCAAATATTTATACTATTTCTCATGCATATGGAAAATTATCCACTCACCTGACTCAAAAGAAAACAGAAGCCAAAAGCAGACACCAAAGAAAATTCTATTGACGTCCTGCCGGTAGAATATCAAGATTATCTGAATACAAAGGAGACATATTCAAAAATGAATCAAAATAACATTTAACCTATTTAATACACTTAACTAAGTGTGTATTCCATAACCCTATATGTTTTTGAACTAACTAGTTAATTTTCTTAAAAACCCAAAATCTAACGGTTTTCCCGAAATCTAATCCATAATAAAAACAACTAATAAAATTGGTAATAATTCACTAAGTAACCCTGAATTATTCATCAAACTAATTTGCAAAAGCTAATATTACAGCTAGGGACTAATCTGGAATTTTTCCATATTTTTAGGGCCAAATTGTAATTTTCATCTAATGGAGGACCAAACTAAAATTTGTCATAAATCCATGAATATACTGAAATTCTGACCATAATTAATCATCAATTCTGTCCAGGATATATCATTATGCTCCAGGGAACATTCTGAAATTTTACCAAATTTTTAGGGTCAAATTGTATTTTTTGTCAAATTGGAGGACCAAATTGAAAGTGTTAAATTCTCTTATCTATACAGTAATTCTGCCCATAATTCATATGTTATTCTGTTCAGAATCTCGGAATATGCTCCAGGGACCAATTTGTAATTTTCCAAAGTTCGGGGACTAAACTGTAATTTTCACAAATTGAGGGACCAAATTGAATTTTTGTCATCTTCAACGTCCAATCCAGAATTTTAACAGAAACCTACTGTTCTCCCCTGATTTTTAACTCAAAATTCACCATTCAAACAAAACTATAACTCAAAATCATCACAATCTTCCATAGTCAACTAAATCATCAATTAACTACAACAATCAACCCCTAATATTCAATTTAATTCATCAATTAAACTCAAAACACAAATTTCATAACCCTTACATTCATCAAAACTGAAATTAAAGCTTAATTAACACATATTTATACATAATCTTATGTTTGTACTTATTTCCTCCAACTCCTTTCTATTTCCTTTCTATTTCCTTTCTAATTTCCCTCTTTTCTCTTCTTCTTCTTCTTTCTCCCTTCTCTCTCAGGGTTTGCTCTCAATATTTTCAGATCTCTCTCTCTCTCTCTTTTTTCCTATTTATATTTATTATTTTATTCAATTACTACAATACCCTTATTTATTTATACTTTCTCTAAGCCACCAAAGACTTTGTTGGCCTTTCCTATCCCTTTAACTCAAAACATTACAGAATATTAGATGGCTTCATCTAATTGAAAACTTTCTACCAACCTTGACTGTGATTTCTAACATTTAACTAGATATGATGTTGTATTCAGTACTAACTCATGCCATAGCTTATTTTGAAATTCATGTGAAAACTTCTAGCATTTTCTTATGACATCCTCATGTTCTGAAAATTATTCATCTACCACAGGTTCTATCCAAATGGGAGACACATTCTATCTGCTGGTCAGGATCGTGCCTTTCGTCTTTTCTCTGTCATACAGGTTTGATATTTCCAATATTGAATTAAATTTTCATGTGCTTTATGGATGGTTTCGGGCAACTGTGAAAGTTCTGTTATGCATCGGAACTGTCACGACCCGAATCCCGGATCCATGACCGACACATAGGCAAGGTTCCCCTCCAAGGTTCCAAACCTATGCGAACCCAAACTTACATACAATCCTTTAAACAACTCAATCAGAGTTGTACGCAGCATTAACAACAAACGAACTTCATAATATAATGTAATTGTCTTAGTACAAGAGTTAATATCATTTCATAGCTTTGGAGCACTAACTTGACACAAAAGGAAGGTACAAATTACAACCAAAAGGCAGGTTCGGAAGGTTCAACAAAAGTAACCTGCTATCAAGCTATAAGCCTGAAAAGGATAAATAATGAGATGGTGAGTTCAACAACTCAGTGAGTAGATAACGTTCAATATACACACACGAGGTAATATAACAATGAGAAATATATATACAAGTATGACTTTAGTTCTTATACGAAGGTTTATCAAATAGGCCATAACAAGAATATCATATGGTAAAACTCGTCAGAAAATCAAAATGCAATGAGCATGAGGCTCCGTACTGTGGGATGATCAGTCCACACAGGTTGGTGACTCCCCCGACCAACTAGGGTTCAGATACGATGTGCACAAAGACTAACACTACCCTGTTAGCGTGGGTATTCTGACTGACATACCATAGGTTCATAATCATAATCAAACAAACATATTCATATCTCAAAGCTCAACTCATGACATCAATCAAATGAGGAGCTATCAATTCAGAAGTCAAATCATATTGGTTCATATCAAGAAATCAGATTCAATAATTGATCATGCTTTATCATATCAAGGATAATAATCAACATATATATTATCAAGAAGCATGATCCAATTCATATTAACAAATCAAATATTTATAATATTTCTCATGCATATGGAAAATTATCCACTCACCTGACTCAAAAGCAAACAACACACACAAGCTGAAACCGAAGGAAATTCTACTGACGTCCTGCCGGCAGAATATCAGGATTATCTGAATACAAAGGAGACATATTCAAGAACGACTTGAGAGAACATTTAACCTATTTAATACACTTAAATAAGAGTGTATTCCGTAACCCTATATGTTTTTAAACTAACTAGTCAATTTTCTCAAAAACCTAAAATCTAACGGTTTTCCTGAAATCTAATCCATAATAAAAACAACTAATAAAATTGGTAATAATTCACTAAATAACCCTTAATTATTCATCAAACTAATCTGAAAAAGCTAATATTACAGCTAGGGACTAATCTGGAATTTTTCCATATTTTTAGGGCCAAATTGTAATTTTTATCAAATGGAGGACCAAACTGAAATTTATCATAAATCCATGAATATACTGAAATTATGACCTTAATTAATCCTCAATTCTGTCCAGGATGTATCATTATGCTTCAGGGATCATTCTGGAATTTTACCAAATTTTTAGGGTCAAAACGTACTTTTTGTCAAATTGGAGGACTAAATTGAAAGTGTTAAATTCTCTTATCTATACAGTAATTCTGTCCATAATTCATATGTTATTCTGTTCAGAATCTCGGAATATGCTCCAGGGACCAATTTGTAATTTTCCAAAGTTCGGGGACTAAACTGTAATTTTCGGAAATTGAGGGACCAAATTGAATTTTCGTCATCTTCAACCTCAAACCTAGAATTTCAACAGATCACCTACTGTTATCCCCTGATTTCTAACACAAATTCACCATTCAAACAAAACCATAACTCAAAATCATCATAATCTTCCATAATCAACTTAATAATCAATTACCCACAACAATCAACTCCTAACCTTCAATTTAATTCATCAATTAAACCCAAAACACAAATTCTCAAAACCCTAACATTCATCAAAACTGAAATTAAAGCTTAATTAACATATTATACACATTAAACAACCTAAATCTTACCTTTTTCACTTATTTCCTCCAAATCTCTTCCTTTTCCCCTTATTTCCCCTTCTTTTCTCTTCTTCTTCTTTCTCCCTTCTCTCTCACGGTTTACTCTCAATATTTGCAGGTCTCTTCTTGTTTTTTTTTTTTTTATTCTATTTATATATACCAACTATTTATCCAATTACTACTATACCCTTATTTATTTATACTCTCTCTTTAAGCCTCCAAGGGCTTTGTTGTAATATCCTATCTTATTAATTTCAAAACATTACAGGAACCTTACCTTATATAGCTATCTGATGTTTAATATGATTCAAGACCGAGTTGAAGAAAGGAGGTTTTATCTGATTACATGGAAACAATGGAAAAAAATATATATGTAAAATTTACGTCGTCTTATAATTATGAAAAATATTTTTTTTGTAGTGATTTTATTTAAAGTTTTCGTCAATAGGTCAATATTGGACCAAAAATGAAATTCCATACAACCTTTGTTTCATTTTAGAATCCTTTTAACATTTTACATCCTGACTGAGTAAAAGAAATGAAGTGAGAAATGACTACCATCTTCTCCATAACCCTGCTCCTGCTACACAGAAATTGAAATTATTGCACATGTGGATGGGCTATTTGTATTTGTCTAATATTAGTATGCGAATGAGCCTCTCACACTCTCTTGCTAGGTTTATTGTGTTTGCTTCTGCTCAATTTCTGTTTTGACCCTATTCCTATATATATTTTTTAATTTCTTATTCAATTTTTACTCTGATCAGGACCAACAAAGTAGAGAGCTCTCTCAGCGTCATGTATCCAAACGAGCCAAGAAACTTCGGGTGAAGGTATGATTGGGGGTAATGGTTGGTACTTTTCATTCTATTTTCACCCAATGAAAATGCTGCACCTAAATTTTTTGTAAATATGGCTGCTAGCCTATTTTATATATACTCTATCATTCTTGTTCCTGGACACTTAACTGTAAGTGTATTGTATTATTCATATTCTTACATAAGAGGTGTTGGTTTGATGAAAATATCTAGCAGGTATAAGTTTTGGGTCTATGCCTATAAAAGCATTAAATTCCTTAATGTTTTTTAATATATTTTAATATGATGCACCCTACAAGTTTTTTTTTAAATGATTCTTCTGGTTTTACTTGTGTGCTTCTTGATTTTAGATTAGGTTCTCATTTTACTCTGCAAAGTGCTATTCTACTTTGCAAGTAGAACACCGCTGATTTGGTTGCTTAAGATTCTTATTCACTTGATTTCCAGGAGGAAGAACTGAAATTGAAGCTTGTCATTGCCTTTGACTGTGGTATGATCTTTCTCAGAGAGCTCTTCCAATGCCTTAAATGTAGATGTTTCTTGTTCTAGGATTTGTGTTCTGAATGACCTGGTCATTTATTAATTCTATAGAGGAGGTGATTATGCCTATATCCCTTTTTTCAACTACTTTCCTTCAAATCTTTTTACTCACTGCTTCCGTTCTCATTTGTTTTCTTTGTCTATGTTGTGGTGTACTTTTGAAATAACTGGTTTATCAGATTATTGCTATCACACTTCACATTTTCTGAATGAGATTCATGCTTCCAAGTTGCCTGATGTGAAATTTCAATTATAGCTGAAATTCGGGAGCGGGATTGGTGCAACGTGGTAACTTGTCATATGGATACTGCACAAGCATATGTGTGGAGGCTTCAAAATTTTGTCATTGGGGAGCATATCCTGAGACCATGCCCAGAAAAGCCAACACCTGTTAAGGTTAGAATTGCAATAAACTACCCAAACCATTCATCTTTTTCTTTTTTAATCTTTTTTATTGTTTGTATGTGATGCATTGAACCTTTTTCTTTCGTTATCAAATGAGATGGATGCATCTTCTTATGAAATCATTGAAAATTTCCTATAGATCAGCTACTTAATTTCACATAAAGTTTTAAGATGTAAACCTGTTTCAGGGTGAAGGAAATCATTTTGATCTTGACAAATCAACAGGATTTTTTTCATCTGACTGACATACCATAGGTTCATAATCATAATCAAACAAACATATTCATATCTCAAAGCTCAACTCATGACATCCATCAAATGAGGAGCTATCAATTCAGAAGTCAAATCATATTGGTCCATATCAAGAAATCAGATTCAATAATTGATCATGCTTTATCATATCAAGGATAATAATCAACATATATATTATCAATAAGCATGATCCAATTCATATTAACAAATCAAATATTTATAATATTTCTCATGCATATGGAAAATTATCCACTCACCTGACTCAAAAGCAAACAACACACACAAGCTGAAACCGAAGGAAATTCTACTGACGTCCTGCCGGTTGAATATCAGGATTATCTGAATACAAAGGAGACATATTCAAAAACGACTCGAAAGAACATTTAATCTATTTAATACACTTAACTAAGGGTGTATTCTGTAACCCTATATTTTTTTGAACTAACTAGTCAATTTTCTTAAAAACCCAAAATCTAACGGTTTTCCCGAAATCTAATCCATAATAAAAACAACTAATAAAATTGGTAATAATTCACTAAATAACCCTTAATTATTCATCAAATTAATCTGCAAAAGCTAATATTACAGCTAGGGACTAATCTGGAATTTTCCCATATTTTTAGGGCCAAATTGTAACTTTTGTCAAATGGAGGACCAAACTGAACTTTGTCATAAATCCATGAATATACTGAATTTCTGACCTTAATTAATCCTCAATTCTGTCCAGGATGTATCATTATGCTTCAGGGATCATTCTGGAATTTTACTAAATTTTTAGGGTCAAATCGTACTTTTTGTCAAATTGGAGGACTAAATTGAAAATGTTAAATTCTCTTATCTATACAGTAATTATGTCCATAATTCATATGTTATTCTGTTCAGGATCTCCGAATATGCTCCAGGGACCAATTTGTAATTTTCCAAAGTTCGGGGACTAAACTGTAATTTTCGGAAATTGAGGGACCAAATTGAATTTTCGTCATCTTCAACCTCAAACCCAGAATTTCAACAGATCACCTACTGTTATCCCCTGATTTCTAACACAAATTCACAATTCAAACAAAACCATAACTCAAAATCATCACAATCTTCCATAATCAACTAAATCATCAATTAAACACAACAATCAACTCCTAACCTTCAATTTAATTCATCAATTAAACCCAAAACATAAATTCTCAAAACCCTAACATTCATCAAAACTGAAATTAAAGTTTAATTAACATATTATACACATTAAACCATAAATTTTACCCTTTTTTACTTATTTCCTCCAAATCTCTTCCTTTTTCCCTTATTTTCCTTCTTTTCTCTTCTTCTTCCTTTTCCTCCCTTCTCTCTCACGGTTCTGCTCTCTAATTCAGATCTCTATTTTGTTTTTTTTTTTTTTTCCTATTTATATTTATTATGTTATACAATTACTACAATACCCTTATTTATTTATACCCACACTTTAAGCCTTTAAGGGCTTTATTGTATTTTCCTATCTCATTAATTCAAAACATTACACTGAAGTTTCTATTTATCTAATCTTCTCTGCACAACTTCTATTTGTTTTTCTTTTCTTTTAAGTTTGATTTTCTCTCTAAATCAATGATCCACAGGTACGCAATAAACCAATTGAGCCTCCAAAGAAGCCCGAGAAGACTCCTTTCTTCCTGCCTTCAATTCCATCTCTATCTGGAGAAATATTATTTAAGCCCAGTGAGCCAGTGGATGGGGATGATAGTAAACCTGATGAAACGGAGAGTGATAGGAGAAAACTTGACATTCCACCAACTCAATTTTTGAAACTTCTTCAGTATTCTTCAGAGATGAAAAATTGTGAGCATTCTAGTCCTCCTCACAGTTGCACTATACTATCTCAAGTGTTATAATTGATGAGCCAGCTGAAAACTCTTTGATGATTTATGCATACTCGCCTGGTAATGTTTTAATTGTGTACAAATTTTGCAGTTTCAGCATTCACTGAATATATCAAAGGTCTATCTCCTTCAAATTTGGATATGGAACTTAGAATGTTTCAGGTAATAGATGATTATCAGGAAGAAATTGAAACGAGACCTGAGTTTATTTCAATTGAGCTGCTGCTAGACTATTTTATTCATGATATATCTAGCAGAAACAATTTTGAGTTTGTACAGGCCGTCATAAGATTATTTTTGAAGGTATGGATACATCATTGTTCATTTGTTCATTTCTCTGCACATTTTCGATTTTACCCATTTTTTCTTTTCCATTGGTTAGAGATAATATCGAGTTGTCACTGAAGAGCACAAAATCTAGAACTATTAAGTTTGTTTTTCCACTCTTGTACTAAACTGAAGAAAATAAGCATATAAGCAAAGGGAAAAAATTGGGTTAACTCCCAATATTTGCTGGCAATTCTCCGAGAAAGTTGAGAATATTGTTTAACATCTTGCATATTCTTCTGTTCAGATTCATGGCGAAACAATTAGGTGCAATCTAAAATTACAGGACAAGGCAAGGAAGCTTTTAGAGACTCAATGTTCAGTTCGGCAGAGAGTAGATAAATTGTTCCAAAGTGCTCGATGCATGGTCACTTTCCTTAGCAATTCACAGTTCTAACTGTACTACCACAGTATCAGCTTTTGTCATCTGTGATGTTAACAATTTTGTAGTCAAAAGTTATTTACAGTTTTTTTTTCCCCTTAACTGTAAATCTGCTGTCCTGGCACACTCTAAATGCTGTCAGGGTCCATAACTTTCTTTCCCTTGATATGTTGTGTTGTAATGTTGGATGGGAAAGCATCATTGTTTTGTATTCTTCTCAGGCAGCAGAATATTGCAAAAGAAAGTACTCCCGCTATATCTTTATTGAATTTGATATATTGAGTCGGGTTCAGATGAAGTTTGATAATATACTATTCACAGTAATTATTCAAAAGAATCTATCTATTCAAGTTGGTTTGGATTAGTATATATCAGGTGCGGAAAGAATTGACATTTATAACCACAATTAATATTCATATTATGGTTTAACTATTTTCTTTTAAAAAATTCTTAATAAATAAAAGAAAAAAATAAATAAATAGAAGGATAGCCCAGGTCTGAATACACCGCCATTGTTTGAAATCCTAATTCTAACAAGAAACATAGAGCTTGAAACCGAAGAAAAGCGGAAGCCTAAATAAGGAATAATTTCTATAAAATCCGAGCACCTGTCTGTTTCCATAAACAACGCTTAAATTAAAGGGACTAAAGAGACTTGTATATAAACACCAACGGGATCGACATTATTCTTGCCTCAAAAAAATTTGCTTGCTCTCTGGGTTATGAGAGATCAGGCAGGCACAAACAAAAGAAAGAGAGTTTAGTGATTCAATCATGGATCGCAAGAAGGCACCCAACAGGCTTCTTGTTGATGAAACCATTAACGATGACAACTCTGAAAAGAATGCTCCTGCAATTATATTTACTTATGAGAATGATTCAATCGCTCCCAAACGTGAGAAAACTGGTGGGGAGGTAGAGAGAAGAATCGTTTCACAACTACTGACTCTTATGGGTGGGCTAAAGGCTCTTGACCATGTTACTGTCCTAGGAGCTACAAACAGGCCTAACAGTCTAGACCCTGAATTAAGGAGGTATGGAAGGTTTGACAAAGAAATAGATATTGGTGTTCCAGATGAAGTTTGTCGCCTTGAGGTTCTTCGTGTCCATACAAAGAAGATGAAGCTCTCTGAAGATGTGGACTTGGAAAAGTAGAAAATGGAACTCAGAGGTATGTTGGTGCAGATCTTGCATCTCTCTGCAACGAATCTGCCCTACAATGCATTAGGGAGAAGATGGACATCATTGATTTGGAAGATGATACGAATGATGCTGAGATTCTTAATTCCATGGCTGTTACAAATGAGCAGTTCAACATCGCTCTCGGAACCAGCAATCCTTCTGATCTTCGTGAGATATTGATGGTCTTGAGAAGGTCAAGATGGAGCTTCAAGAGACTGTTCAATATCCGGTGGAGCATCCTGAGAAGTTTGAGAAGTTTGGCATGCCACCTTCTAAAGGAGTTCTTTTCTATGGTCCTCCTTGGCTGTGACAAAACATTGCTGGCTAAGGCTATTGCCAAAGAATGTCAAGGGTCCTGAGCCTCTAACCATGTGGTTTGGAGAGAGTGAAGCCAATGTAAGGGATATTTTCGACAAGGCACGCCAGTCTACTCCTTGTGTCCTATTTTTCGATGAACTTGACTCCATTGCTATTCAATGAGGAAACAGTGTAGGAGATGCTGGTGGTGCCGCGGATAGAGTTTTGAACCAACTCCTAACTGAGATGGATGCTTTATCAGCCAAGAAAACCGTCTTCGTAATTGGTGCTACCAACAGGCCTGATACAATCGACCCTGCACTCATGAGGCCGGGTCTTCTTGATCAGCTAATTTATATCTCTCTGCCAGATGAATGTTCTCGCCTGCAGATTTTTAAAGCTTGCTTGAGAAAATCACCAGTCTCAAGGATGTTGACCTTCGAGTTCTTGCCAAGCACAGAAATCTGACAGAGGGCCTGCAAATATGCTATCAGGGAGGTCATGGAAGAAGTGATAACTGAGATTAAGGTTTCTCACTTTGAAGAGTCCATGAGGTGTGCTAGGAGGAGTGTGAGTGATGCTGATATTCTCAAGTATCAGGTGTTTTCTCAAACCTTGCAACAATCCAGAGGTTTTGGTTCTGATTTCAAATTTCCGGAGGCGGCGACATCAGCTGATGGTCTCAATCCATCAGCGGAGGCGGTGACTTCTGCTGGTGGGGATGAGGATGTAGGAAAATACAAGTAAATCCAGAGCACAGTATGGAAAATCAGAATGTAGGGATTTAATCCACACCCACACAGCTTTGTTAATATGAGCAGAAAAGTGGTGTCATAGTCTGATTGTTTATTATTGAAGATCAAATCATTACGGAGAAGCCATAAAGACCAGATAATGGCAAAAAATAACATAAACCAGAACTTTCTTTGGAATTCCCAATTCACCAGCACTTCCCACTGATGAAAAAGATCATACAAATTGCTTGGGCAGCACTATGCGACCCCACCAGTCTATGAATTTATTCCAGATCCTCCACTGGTTGTGACAAAATATGAGGAGATCGATATTGATCAACGGATTCCATATCCAATATTGAACAAATAGCACATGAAGCATCCTCAGCTGCAATGACGCCTCTTCTAGTCAGAACCCCAGCAAAATACTTCAACCTTGTGGGGAACTGCTCCTTTCCATATACCATTGAAGGAAATAGAATTGCAGGGCTGACATGGGAGAGAAAGAAGTCCACGCATGGATTTAACAAAGTACATCCCATTTGTGGTTGGTTTTCAAATCAATCTGTCTTTTAACTCACTGGACAAAATTACTTTTGACAATAAACTAAACAAGGCAGGCATATCTCACTGTCTCTAAGAGGCCTTCTCCATCCAAGACAAACCATCCCATACTAGCAATGGAGGAAGCCTTATCATCTTACAGTCTAAATCATCTAGGAAACTGCTCTGCCAGCCTATTATTGCCAAGCCATAGATCATTCCAAAAACTTGTATCACATCCATTGCCAACTACAACACAAACTTCATTCTTTCCAATATTCTAAATTCTTTCCACCTTGGCGCAAGCTTTAACATTATTTGTAACCACTCCAATATTTGTGTATCTATTTTTTTTCTATTAAAAACCCATCAGAATTTCCTCTGTATTTTTAATATCAAGTTATATATTCAATAACTTTCACAACTTGGAAGCAACAATTTCAATATTTAGTGTCCCATCATCCGGGACTTCCTTAACTTGACCATAAGTTCAACTTCCCATTTTCTTCAATATTCACTTAAAGAACAAGTATTATAACATTCCATAAGTATTATGAATAATAAAACAATAAAATTAGTTACAACATAACTCAAGATACATGTTCATTTCCAAAATATAAAAGTATATCTAGGAGTACATAAAAATTATAAACATGCTAATTACTTAAAATATATCACCCATGATTAAGTTACATAGATACATATATTTTTTGGATACAAAATTATGTTACAAAACAAAATATTTATTCTTCCAAACACATCATTTGATTAGATAAAAAGATACAAATTCATGAATCTACTACTTGGCTCGAAGTTGCGAGGTACCTAAAAATTTAAATTATATCAGGCCGGATTAACTACTTTACACAATGATAATTTATTATATAAATCTGCATCATCATTTATCAAGTAATTTATTTCCTACTATACTCTTATCTTTGCAAATCAATACCATTAGTGCTAATTTTGAGGATATATCAAGATTATCTCTAGCCTAAACCAAACATTTGTTCGATTAATAAATCAATTGGGTTTTTTAATTGTCCATTAAGCAGGACAATAATATCATTATTTAGGGATTTAGCTTTTTATATCGCTCGTTAACCATGTCACCAATCCCATTAACTAGGAAATTAGTTTCTCCAATTGCTCATTAACCGGGACGCTAATTCCATTAACAAGAGAATTAGTCTCTCAAATTGCTCATTAATAACTAGGGCAATAATCTCATTAATCAAAGAATTACTTTTCTTTGATTTTCTTTTTTACATTTTTTCAATTAAGACCAAGATACAATTAAAGAAAATTGCAACTAATACTTAGATAATCAATTCGTTATTCGGGCCTTATCCCGGGTTAACCTTCGAATTAAGTTTTAAAATTATAATAATAATCATTTTTATTTTTACATTGACGTAAATGAACTTGGATTAACCCTTTTGCAGAGAATTAGATAAACTTGTCTTATTTTTTTTAGTGGGACAAAAATCTCTCAACTAGTATAGTATTGGATAAAACAAAAATTGATTTTATATTGTTTAAGGGTACATCAAACAATTTCACAAAAAAATTATCTTATCCAATCCTTATCCATCTTTGTCCAACATCTCAATCACTACGTTAGTATATGGTGCCTCTCGGTATTATATAGCAAGTGTGGTTGCGCCGTTTGAAGGATCTTTTTCCTTACATGTTTAGCAAAACTGCACTTGGCTACAAGGAATTACTGATTTTTTTTTTTGATAGTAAACGAGATAATTATATATTAAATAAGCAGCCCCATCAAGTAAGTGGGGCTGAACGAAAGATAGAATACAATGGGAATATGAAGAAAGAAAAGACCAAAGTGAAGAGGGACTTAATTAGTTAGTCCAGTTCATAATACATTCAGGATTTCTAAAAAGATCTGAACCTGTATAGCTGAAATTTGTAACTGAGGACTTCAACCAGAAAGCCAAACGGTGAAAAGTGAGATCAAAAATCATATCCCAATCAGGAGCCTTGGATTCGAAGATTAGGCGGTTGCGCGCTATCCAAATTGACCAATACAGACCTTTACAGAGGAGGGTAATAGCACGTCGCTGAAAATTTCCATTAATCAATCCGGACCATTCCTGTAGATTTTGATTTGGGTCTTTGTGCAGACAACCTGAACACCCAAACCATTTAAAGAAACGACCCCAAAGAGACCATGTTATAGGACACCAATGGAAAAGATGATTAATTGTCTCGGTTTCCTTGCAACAGAATGGGCAGTGAGATTCCTCATCATTAATGATTCTCCTCTCAGCTAAAAAACTTCTTGTGCTCAAACCTCCATGAAGAAGAAGCCAAATGAACACATCCACTTTTTGGGGGGCATATCCATTCCATAGCAGAGTAGGGGAGTGATTATTTTTAGTGGCCGATAGACTATCAAAGAAGAGGCGACCTGATTGAGCTGAGTATATGCCAGAGCTGTGGAATTTCCATAACTTGCAGTCTGCACCATCTGAGAAAAGGAGACCACGCTGCACCTCTGCGATCAAGCTCTCCCTCTGGCAGATCTCACGAGGCCGAAGGGTTCTTCTCCAGGATAGGTTTAAAGATGCATCTGTCAAATTATATATATCTGCAAGGCTGGTGTTTTGCTGCAAGGAGAGGTTATAAAGTTTGGGGAATAAGAGCTGGAGAGTGGTTGCAGAGCCGAGCCAAGAGTCAGTCCAAAACCGTATGTTCCTCCCGTCACCCACCTTGAACCCGACATTTGCATGTAAAAGATTGGCTATGTTTTGTGTTGAGAAGATTGCCGAAACAATGCCATGCCAAGTTGGAGATAAAGAACCTGCAAACTCAGGGATACCATTTATAAAGTGAGGTCGGTATTTTAGAACAATGTGTTCTTGCCAGCCTCCTGCCACTCCATTGTCTAGATTCCATAGCCATTTAAAAAGCAAAGCCAGATTTTTGTTGTGGATGGATCCCAGCCCGAGACCACCAGAAGATTTATCCTTTATTACCTTGTGCCAAGCCACCTTAAAAAGGCCATGAGAAGTTGAGCTTCCTTTCCAAAGGAAAGACCGGGTTAGAGAAGAGATGGCTTTAGTAACACCCTTTGGCATAGCAAAAACTGACATGTAAAACAGAGGAAGAGAGCTCAAGACTGATTTAATTAGACATAACCTTCCCGCCATGCTCAAAAAATTCCCTTTCCATGTGAGTAGCTTTGCTCTGATAGTGGACAACACTGGTTTCCAAGTAGAGAGTCTGCTGGGATTGCCTCCAAGAGGTAGTCCAAGGTACCTAACCGGGAAAGTATCACTACGACAGAAAACTGAGTTCGCCAGGCTAGAGGTGTAGTCGTTGTCCAAGTTGATACCTATTAGTGAGCTTTTGTAGAAGTTAACTTTCAGTCCGGAAATGATCTCAAACCAACATAGAATCCTCTTGGCATGTAGAAGAGAGGGAAAATCATTTGGCAAGAAAATCAGAGAGTCATCAGCATATTGCAAATGAGTTAAGTAATGTCCTGGGGTAGTCTGTAAGCCTTTGAAGTAACCTGAAGCTGATGCCCTATTGAATAAAACTATCAATCCCTGAACTGCGATGTCAAATAGGAATGGAGAGAGTGGGTCCCCTTGCCTGAGACCCCTCTCCAAACTAAATTCTCTACTAGGAGAACCATTTATCAAGATGGCTAATTTTGAAGTGGATAAGCATTCGAATATCAGCTTCCTCCAGTGTGAGCTAAAACCCATGTATCCCATACTTGTGTCAATATGTTCCCATAAAATTGAGTCAAAGGCTTTATGGAAATCTACCTTTAGTAAGAGGCCATGCTTCTTCTTGCTGCGCACACCATGGACAACCTCATTTGCTATCATGAACCCGTCTAGAATCTGACGCCCAGCAATAAATGCAGACTGGTTAACACTGATCACATCTGTCATGACATGTCGAAGCCTAGTGGACAGTAGCTTTGCCACTATTTTGTATAGCCCGTGAATCAGGCTTATTGGACGAAAATGGGAGAATCTGCTCGGCCCCTTTGATTTCGGAATCAGAGTTACAAAAGAAGAGTTGATACCCTTTGGAAGTTTACCAGTTCTGAAAAAACTTTTAACCAGCATAAAAACCTCTGAGCTGATGATATTCCATACCTTTTTATAGAAACAAAAGGTGAAACCATCGGGGCCAGGGGCTTTGGAACCATCACAGTCCCACACAGCTTGCTTCACTTCTTCCATTGAAGGTGGTCTTTCTAGCCAAATTGATTTGGCTTCTGAAATTTTAGAGAACCCCGAGCCTCCCATTTCAATTCTTTTACATGTTGGTTTGCGAAACAAGGATGAGAAGAAGTTGACACCGCCTTCTTTTATATCATTTGAGGAGACTAGATGACTGCCATTATGTTCAATCTTACTAATGTAGTTGCGGCCCTTCCTTAGACTTGCTGATATGTGAAAAAATCGAGTGTTCTTATCCCCCATTTTACACCAGTTTTGACGAGATTTTTGCCTCCACATATCTTCCACCCTTCTGTTAACCTCCCATTGCTCAGAATTCAGCCCCCGGAGCTTTGTTTTTTCGGTCTCAGACAAGGGACGCACTTCGCTTAAGTTTTCAAGTGTTGTGATGGAGTTCTGGATGTCTGCAAGTTTTAGATTTTGATCCCCGAAAGTGGATTTATTCCATCGTCTCAGCTTTTTTCCCATGTTCCCCAGCTTCTTAATCAAACTAAACTCACCTGGAAATTCCTTGCAGCTTTCAGACCAGAGGGCCTCAAAATCTGTTAAGAAAGAAGGGTGCGACAACCAGCAATTTATGAAACGAAACGGCTTCCACCCCCAGTCTACCTCCGGGCTTTGGAGAAGCAGCTGACAGTGATTGGACATCCCTCTAGGGTAGCGGCAGAGAGATAGAGACGGGAACTGTAGCTGAAAATCCGGAGAAGCGAAAGCTCTGTCAATGCGGCTCATAGAACCACCCCTAAACCAAGTGAACCGATGCCCTTGCAAATTGAATTCAACCAGTTCACAGTCTGATATGAATTTGTGGAATGAAGTTGAACCTGATGAATTGAGGTGACCACTACTTCTCTCATGAGCGTGTAGAGTTTCGTTGAAGTCGCCTAGCACCACCAATGGTAGTTCAAAAGCAAACTTAAGAGTGGTGATTTCTTCCCACATATCAGCACGATCCTTCACTGAAGATGCAGCATATACACCAACTATCATACAAGTAAAGGAAGAAGGAATATGTGTGCCGCATAGGCTGATCCACTGCCCCCCAAATTCTACCGAGCTAACTTCAAAGACAGAGCTATCCCACATTGCTATAATCCCCCCTGATTTCCCTATAGATTCTAGGAAAGCCCATTTGACAGTTGCAATATTCCACAGATTTCTAATGAAGGAGTCACAACAGTTATTTTTCTTTGTTTCTAAAAGAAAACAGATGCCAATATTATTTTTTATAAGCCTATTCCGGATTGAATTTTGCTTGTGTGACATGCCTAAACCACAGCTGTTCCAAGTGAAGATATTCATAAAAAGAGCAAAAAACCAAGGCAGGCTAGACTTATCAAGATAGAGAACTTACAACTGGTTAACTGATGTCCACTCATCAACTTCTCTATCAATATTTCTCATTATTCCTTCTTTGAACCCGTTTAGTTCTTGCGGGTTTCCCAAACCTAGAGCCACGGCATCTTGTATCATTTCTTGAGTCTCCTTTTCACTGTCAAACCCATTGTCTTGATGCTTCGTACAAGTGATCTGAAACCGAATATTTCCTTGTTGGATTCCTGAGTTTAAGGAGTCGGAAGAATCACAATCCTCTATAGTGTTAGCAACACTACCATTGGCTTGCAACAACTTCAGTTTTCTTGTTTTGCTGCTTTTCTCGTTTGTGTTTTCATTGGTTGCATCTGAAAATGTTTGTGGGTTGCTTTGAGGGTTCAACAGGGGTGGTAAATGGAGATGCATGACACTGGTTTCATCATCCGTGGAGGCATAGTTATGGTTCTTTCCAATGCCGAATGACTTAATAACAGGGGATGGTGTGGTGTCTTGTAGAGGTGTGTTGTTTTGGGTGCTGGTTACCTTCAATGCAAAAAGGTTGGGTGCTCCATTAGGTATATGAGCTGCAAATGATTTAACTTTCAACACATTCTTCTTTTTGTTGAAAGAAGATTTAGGCGCAACCCTTCTAGCTCTTCTAAGCTTCTTATCTTTCATCTTTCCTTCCAACTCCATTTCCACTACTTCTTGTGGTTCTGCTAGGTCACATATGAAGGCAGAGAAAGATTGCTGATGTGTATTATGGCTCCGGCTCTGTGCTAGTATCATGGGTCTGGTTAGTTTTGGGGTAGGCCTTGTAACTTGGACAGAGGAGGCTTTAGTTTGTGTTTGTTTTTTATCGAGGGCTACTCTCGAAAAGGATATTGATGCTGAGTCATCTGAGTTGCTGTAGCTGGTTTCTACCACTTGAATTTTTTCCTTAATGGTGTCATAGCATGGTTCTATAGAGGGCAATTGGTGAGAGGCGATGTGCAGTTGCTGGTTTTTTGTTTGTAGCTTGTGTGTTTCCTTAGTTTCAGGAAAGAGGCAGAAGGTTTTGTATGTTGTGTCAGTTTGGTCTAGGTTGTTGAGTGATTCAGTGTATCTTGTGCAGAGAATGAGAGAGGGGTCATTTTGCATGTCCTTATCCTGTTGCTCTGTTGAGGTTCGGTCAACTTCTGGTTCATTTATACTGGCTAGCGGAAACTCATCTGGAGGTGTGATTTTACTACATGACTCTTCATCTGATTCTTCATATGATTCTTCAGTGCCTGATGTATCCATTGAGTATTTAATTGTGGTAAGCAGGGGGCTAAAACCTGGCTTCATTTCCATGACTGATATATCAAATTCCTCTCCGTCTAGAATCAGTGAAATCTGTTTGTTTAAAATCGTGAAAGAGGTTGTGCACAAAAGAACCTTGACTCACACTTGTAATATCGTAACCAATCATCTTGCCTGCATCTTCAACCATTGATTCAATACATCTTCGGTTCCAACCAATTAGAGGAAGTCCCATAATAGACACCCAAACAAATCTATCCACTGCTTTTACTTCCCTCTTCCATGGTTTGATACTAGAGAAGTAGTTTGCCAAGGCAGAGCTACTGTTTGTTAACTCTTTCTCCATAGTCTCTCTGTCTGTGAAGGTGATAACTGCTTGGCTTGCTCCTAGGAAACGAAATCCAATTGCCTTCTTGACAGTTTTCAAAACCATATGCTCCAGTTTTGCATAGTCCACTTCTGTGGCTATAGAACCGACTAGACTTCTCAACAGCCATTCCTTGTCATCCTGAGTAGACTCATACATCACAGTCTTCTTTGATGGTTGTTGGACCAAAAGAGCTTCAACAAAGGTCCTGTTGTCTCTAAGGGCTAGTTTGGGTGGGATTTTGATTTCTGGCTTTGTGGAGGGGACTGTCTTTTCCTTGGAATCTGTAGGTGTTTGAAATCTTGCTAGGTTTGCACGAATTTTGAAAGAGTCGAACCATACAAGGTTCAATCTATCACAAAGGTCTGTATCTTCTAAATGGGAGAAGAAAGATACAAAACCAAACCGTCTCCCTCATTTTGTTTTTTTCCTGGAAACAAAGAGGTTGGTGACAAGACTAATCTTTGAAAAAGTCTTTTTGAGATCTTGGTAATCGAGCCAAGACGGGAAACATTCAAAATAAATCTTAGTAGAGACAGAGGGAGTGAAAGCTGTTTTAGGTAAGTGTTTGTTGTTTTGGCTGTTGTTTGTGTAACACATAGGTTGCAAACAGTTTAGGGTTGCGGGATGAAGCGGGTGGTGTTGTGTATGTTTAATAGGGGCATTTGCAGATGTTTGTGGGGTTGAATTGTAAGGGGGAGGTTTGAAGCAGGTTGCTAAGACCTGGGTAGCAGGGGAGGGGAGGATAGACAGAAGGGGAGGTTTTTTGGAGGGGAGCATTCTGAGTTTTTTAGGGATTTTTGATTGTTTGTTTCTATGCTTACAACATTATTGTTTAGCTTTCGCTGGTCAATGGCATTCTGTCAAACAGCTAGGGCGTGTTCTTAACTGCACTCCTACTCCATCAGTGCTTGAAAAGGTTAATGGCCCAATATTTGTTCCCGAACATAACACTCAGCAAAACATAATGGATTCTCATATAGCCAGTGACACGCATAAACATCAATGATTAGGACTAGCTGCTGTAACTTAGAAGCAGAGAAAACCAAACTCTCAAAGAAAACCAAACATCATCGTCTAGCAACGAGCAAAGCAATTCAAGCTTGAAGTAGCAGTACAGAAAGAGAGAGACTTGCCAGTATTCTATGAGGTGGATCCATCTGAAGCCGCTGTAACATTATTGGATCATGAAAAGCGTTTCAAGGAGGAGATGGGGCGAGTGCAATCCCATGGTTTTGTCAGAACTGGGTCGAGCACCAGAAGTAAATGAGGTGTCCGTAGGGGCTGCCGTGTGTTAGGAATTACTGATAATTACTTTGGTTCATGCATTTGGCAGGATAATATTGAGTGATGCAAATTTTATAGAAAATTATATCTCAAAATAATCTTGCCCTTTATGCCTTGGGCTGAAGGCTTCTGATCAGGATCTGATCACCTCGAAACCCTTCTACATCAGAAGATCACCATTATCTTCATGAGAAAACCTATAGACGAGACAGATAATGGAACATTAATCGGAAGTAGACAGAGCTCGTGGATGCATGATAGTTTAATGCCTTTTATCTGCAAATTTGTGAAACTAGGAAATGAAAGGGAAAAAGAAGAAGAATGAACAAGTCCAAAAGTCCAACGTTGTATTGATATCATTTGTTACATAACATTGTTCTGTGATTGATATGATTGTGCTCCTAGTTGTAGATAATCAGACGCATTATTACAATTTAATTTGAGCTACCTCCACGGCTCCTCAAAAGAATGACAGAATATGACTTAGCCACCAAAAGGAGAGTATCATAAGCTTTGATTATAAAAATGATGTCATCATCAGCCTCCTCGTGTTGCAGCTGGGAGAGGTTGAACTGCAGCTAGAGGGTTCACTTGATATGAGAACGCAAGCTGCCACAGGTCTGCTATAGTCTTCTCTGCAGCTGAATAGATAGATAGAAAGGGAAATTGTTATAACCACTCGAGCGTTCCCAAACTTCAAAGTGAATGACCGGAACCACCAAAAACATGGATCCACATGCAAAATTGCTTGTTTTGTACTAACCTCCTCAATAGGTAGCTAGGAAATTGTTTTCTAAGTCTTTTGGAGATCCGATCCCTCAATAACATTTATATCTTTTGACGGAGAATAATGAGCTTCATGGTTATTTTCTTGCAAAACTGAGGAGAGCTGTGATGAATTGAATGTTTTGAGAGGATATATATATATAGAGTGTAATCGCCTCAAAAGCACCTGGAAAAAGACATGGCAGTACGTATAATAAGATAGAACAGAATGATAATCTTCCTATGAATAGGTCAGTCAAAACTCCATGACTGTTTAACTTATGCCAAGGACATCCATCAGAATACAATTAATTAAAGCGATTCTAATTAAAAAGTGGCTGAGACCCAAGATTTTAAATCTTGCCTGTCGTTTTTCCTCAGGCAATGCAGCTTTCTCAACCCAAGGGATCCAAATCTTTCAGAGCTGTGCGCCAAGAAGTGTTACAGCATAGACTTCAACAACCTCCATTTACTTGTCAACTTCCAAAAGATACCTCCCATCACATCCTTCCTGGGCATCAACATCTGCTTCTGCAGCTACAAGAACATGGTATTTTCCATCTACTAAACTTCAGTTGCAGAGGAGACCCTCAAGAAACTCTCGGACACCTGAAGATGAACCTCCTGATCTCTGAAGACATGCCCTAACAAATAAAAACAAATTCATAGTTACATCCATCCACCGCAAAATATAGAAATGCCTTTGACCTAGCCATGTTCAATGCTTATAAATAAGCTAGTGGAAGATGCTAAGGGTTCAATACAAACAATCTCAATTCAATATATATATTATTTTAATACATTTTTAAATAATAATAAAAATCAAACAGTGCTCTTTTAGCCAAAATCACTATTTTGCCTCCATGTGTTTGTGCCGATTAACCGATTTTACTCATGTTTTGTTGGATTAACTGAATCACAGGTAATTGGTTTACACGAATTTAATATCCAAAAACAATCTCAATTCAATCTAGATCGGTGATCCATCAGATTGATTTGTTTGGCCGGTCCAATAACTATGTTGAATCTAAACTCAATTTAGAAGGTCAAGGAAGGCAACCACCACTTGCAGCCACAGCTGCCACCAACCGACCAGCCACCAGCCGCAGCCGCCAGCCACCAGCTGCCACAGCCGCCAGCCGCCTTCACACTTGAAGGTTGAAAATTCTTGTTCTAATTTCATGTATAAATAGAGTGCCCAGCTTCTGTTAATTTGTGTGGAGAGAATTGAGAGAAACACTAGAAAGAGAAAGAGAGAGAGAGGGCGTGTATTGTATTAAACTTTTGATTAATTGTAGCTTCTGTTTTTTGTAATAAAACCTTGTGTTTTATCCCCTCTAAGTGTTTCAAAGCCACCACCAGTGGTTTCTCCCACCAACAATTGGTATCAGAGCCCCGTTCGTCAGAAAATAGAAGTGTTTTGGGGTATATCCGAATTTTCAAAGTTGTCAAAAACATGTTTTGATCATTCCACAGTGTATAGCTCATCAATACGAACTCACTGTCGCAAGAATCAGCCTGATCGGAGACCTCAGTGAACCACACGCCCCGCCTGAAGATCCAGTGACTGTAGCCCACGCTCATCCACTCGCGCCAGAGGAAGAAGACGAGTGTCGTCCATGTGCGCCATATTTGAGTCGTTTAAGCCGCCTAAGCCGAGCCGTCAGCCGAGCCAATAGCCAGTCGCGCCGAGCCACAGGCCACGCCGTGCCCCGCGCCGAGCCGAGCCTCTTTCCAGCCGCCAGCGCGCTGAGAGAATATTCCCAGAATATTCCCGGTTCAACCCAGTGTTCGTTTGGCCAAATTTGGCTCCCAGAAGGTGATATAGTCATTAAAAGAGCAAAATGACTATAGAAGGTACACATACACTCATCCCGAAGCTAACCAAAGACAACTATGATAGTTGGTGCATCAGATTGAAGGCATTCCTTGGTTTACAAGAGTGTTTGGATATTGTACAACATGGTTATGATGAACCAGAGTCCAAAGAAGTAGAAGATGTTTTACAAGAGGCACATAAGCAAGCCCTGAAAGTCAACAGAAAGAAAGACAACAAAGCAAAGACCATCATCTACCAAGGTCTTGATGAAGATACATTCGAGATCATAGCTTCCACTGAAACATCAAAAGACATATGGGAGGCTCTCCAACAGAAATACAAAGGTGCTGACATCCCTCGATTGAGTTTAAAGGGGAGATTTGTTGAATCTAAACTCAATTTAGAAGGTCAAGGAAGGCAACCACCACTTGCAGCCACAACTGCCACCAACCGACCAGCCACCAGCCGCAGTCATCAGCCGCCACAGCCACAGCCGCCAGCCGCCACAGCCACAGCCGCCAGCCGCCTTCACACTTGAAGGTTGAAAATTCTTGTTTTAATTTTTGTGTGGAGAGAATTGAGAGAAACACTAGAAAGAGAAAGAGAGAGAGAGGGCGTGTATTGTATTAAGCTTTTGATTAATTGTAGCTTCTGTTTTTTGTAATAAAACCTTGTGTTTTATCCCCTCTGAGTGTTTCAAAGCCACCACCAGTAGTTTCTCCCATCAACAAACTATAGATAGCGGGTAAGACCCACATTTGCCACAAACATCTAGCCTTGTTTGAAATTTGGCAAACTTGGAGTGTCATTTGGTAATCTCACAATAACTGACCCATTAATTTTCCAGCTATGGATTTTTTTTTCTGTTATTGTTTATGGTTTGGGTATTTGATTTGTCCTTCTCTTTTTTGTCCTTCTTTGCAGAGCTGAAAGAAAGGAAGCTTTATAGAGGAAGTATGCGAAAAATGGGTTCTTCATCAGTTGAAGATATTCCAGCAATGCAAGTAAATGAAATCACCTTTAAAATTGTGGGTTTTGCTTAAAATCTCTGTTTCTTATTAATTAGAGCATGTAATTGCTTTTTTGGATGTACAAGTATGTTTTTCTTGAAGGGGTTTTGTTATGGTGTTGTGGTTGTTTTGATGGTAGGAAATTGTGTCGGAGTTTCGTGCTGGTAAAATGGTTTTCTATGGGAAAAAGGTTGTTCCTGATTGTCGAAAAGGACTTGTTCGCATTTGAAGGGTAACCTAATGTCTTTTGGTTTTTTTTGTTATATAGAGTTCATGCCCATGTAAAGATTTTTAGTTACTTCTGTTGTTTTGGTTTATCTCAAGTACTAGATAATGTATTTCTAGAATCTTGTTTCCTGTTTGTAGTCGAAATTTTTGAAATGTTCCAGGTTGATGAGGGCTTGCTTCATTTCTAGTGGCTTGATAGGAATTTGAATGCTGTGGAAGATGTATCCTAGTTATTATTATGTTTTTTTAGCCTGGGGATTTTGTTTCTCTCTTCCAACATTGGTTGTTATTTCCTTTTCTGTTCTTTGTTTTGTTAATATTCTTTTGAGGTGAGAACTTGGTAGCTTTTTCTTGACGTATTGATTAACAGGATCAGATTATTTTTTTCTGAAGAGGCTGTTTTTGAGAAGGTACACTTTTCTCTCTTAGTTTTTTCTTCGATGGGAGATATTTGACTCTAATAATTGATTGTAATATCATAGATTCATAATTCTTTGGGTTATTCAGGTTAATCAAGCTTTGGGAAGAGTATACATCTTGAAATTCAATACAGATGATCGAAAGTCTTTATTTGGATGCAGGTCAGGTTCATTTTCTGTGTTTTTCACTCTCTTATGTGTAACATTGACTCAGCTGTTAGATGCATGATTTTGGAAAATTATGTAACATGTTTGCAGGAGCCAAAAGCTAAAGATGATTCTCAATTGTGTAGCTTTGTCAACTATTATATTAATCGTCCATTTGGTAAATACTTTTGTGTTTTGAGTCCTTTGTTAGCCATGCTACTCTTCATTATTTTGTTCCTAATCATCTTGGCTTATATTCAAATGCAAAGTTTAATCTTTTTTGGTTTAAGATTAGACTTTGCATTTAAATGCAAACAATTTGGTGTAGTTGATAAATCACTTTTGCTAATTTCACATCAGAAAGTTGTATAATTGCTTTATGGTCATCTCTCTCACAGAGGGTTTTTTTTTTTTTTTTTAATCTTGCAATATCTGCATTTATCTCCTCTCATCTCCACATTTTCATCAAGAAAACCTCTATTTCACATCAAGATCATATTAGACTAATTGGATTTCCTGCTTTCTACTTCCTGTTTATTTATTTTAGTTACACACTCCGTATGTGTGAATTGGTCTTCCTAAAATTTTACTAACCAGTTTTACACCTTCAAACTAATGACCTGGCATATCAGTTCAGCACTTATTCAAGAGTGAAGGTTTTCCATCAGCAACGTCGCTGCTTTATCTTGTTGTCTAGCAGAGTTCCTTGATGAAGAAGAGCCTGATGCTTCTACTCCTTTCCAAGTTTTTGAAGACATGCTTGAAGATAATATCTCATCAAGGTATATTTATTATAACAAAGAAGCATACTCAAAGATGATACTTCAACTCTAAGAGTTGATATAGCAAGTAAGAGTAAGGATATAGAGATAAGTAATTTTCTGTTCTTTGATACTAAGAGTCAGTGGAATAGAATGAGCCTCCCATCTCTCCTTCTGGTCAATCATCTTGGAGAACCTATGTTCTTGCCTTGATAAAGACTCCTATCTTAGTTATTCGAGAAATATCAAGAAATTTTCCAAAATCATTTCTTGACAAAAACATCTCACCTACCTTAGCCCTTGTCAAATCCTTCATCCCCTTATGCCCTTGCACAGACTTCCGCGGGGTAAATTCTAAAAATTGGGGCATCTTTTATATGGAAATTTAGAATCATAACTTGGTGTTTGTCTATGTATATACATGTTTAATTTTTGTGATTCATTGTAAATTAACTTCTAAAAGGTTAAGGAGCACTTTTATTACCAAAAAGAAATGGTCTGGTATATATCACGTGGCCATTTTCTTTTATTCTGATGAGATATTTGCTAATCACTCAGGAATGGAAACTTAATTGTCCCAGACCTTGGTGCAGAAGTAATGAGTGATGTAACCTCTTCATCAGGACCAATGAAATTGGAAGACTTGCAAAGAATCCTGAGTAATATTGGTGCGGAGGTATGTTCTGCTTAGATAGTGCAATTAACATATCCTTGTTTGCTGTACTTAGGGTGGCCCTCGTGATGTGATGATACATGTTGCAGGTAGTTCAGGTGATCCAGATGAAGGTAATTATTAATGCTTATTGTATACGTACTGTAAGACGGTCTTATGTTTGGGATTTCCTGTGTGTTTTACGTCGGTGCATTCTGAGGTAATTATGAGGTTGCAGGGTCACTGAACTCCAGAGGATATTTCTGACTTGTTGCAGAGTCGTCCTTTCCGTTAGCAAGTGGATTCTTTTACTTATGTAAGAAATGCGAGGCTGATCCTTCTTGTTCTGTTTCTTGTCCTTTTGATGATAGCCAATTTTACAAGGTTTAACTCTTCTTTTTGTTTGAAGGTTCTCCGAACTGGACAAATAGATTTGTCTCAATTTGAGATCAACCCCAATAAATGTAAGTGGTCCGTGGCTCCAGAACCTGTAGCTTAGCAATTTGGTATTCTCCGTAGCAAATCATTTACTGATATTCATTAGCGTTAACTAAAGTCTTTAGTTAATTCTTTCTTGGGAAATTCTAATCATAGAACCCTGTTCGGACTAACCTGAAGGTCCTGAACAGCCTCTTCCTCAGCAATCCTGGCTTATCTTGATCTGCCCAATACTGGTTTGGGCATGCATCTATGTATATTTTTTGGAGTTTCAAGAAGCCACGCTCCATGTAGGCATGCAGAGAATTTCCCACACCAAATTATAATCAAAATCGATCCCCTTTAGTAATATATTTTATTTAAACATACAGTCTGCCAAACCCAATCCAGAATACAAAGACATCCTCTTATTAATTCACGTATAAACTAGGAAAACTCATGATGCTATAAATAATGTACAAAAACAAAAACAAAACATGGAGAATATAGTTCATTATTATATTCTTAGAGCAATCGGTGAAGAAACTTCATTATTACATGTCACACAAAAGCTAAAAACAATAAACCCTAAACCCTAAACTTGTTTAAATCTTAAAAATAGAATACACAACGAAGCACCAAGGCTATGAAAATCCAAACTTGGATAAAATGGGAAGATTGTCCACCAGAAAATAATAGCAATTGTTGATGCTCACCTCAATAAAGTAAAACCAAGCTCGTCGCCAATATGGATTTATGTATAGAACTGCACCTATCACTAGCAGCACCATGATGTATGCAACCCCAAAGGTCACATAGAAAACGTCCATATCCATGAAACCACTATTATCTTTGTTGGTTGTTAAAGTTGGTGTTGGTGATGGTGGCATTGCCGCACCACAAACTTTTGATAGCGGTTGTCCACAAAGAAAAGGATTGTCCTTGTAGCAGCTCTCCTCAAACGTGGCAAACTGTGCAACTCTCGCCGGAGTCTTGCCAGACAAATTATTGTGTGCCACACTGAAAAATTCTAGAAAAAATAGTTCAGTAAGTCGAGGTGGGATTTCTCCATCCAGTTTGTTGTAGGAAAGATCCAAGCTCTCTATGTCCTTTAAGTTTGAAAATGTTGGTGGAATTGGTCCAGTCAAACTGTTGTGCGAAAGGTTCAATACCTTGATCATAGTGAGGTTTCCAATTCCAGTAGGAATCTCTCCAGTGAAATTGTTGCATGAGAAATCAATTCCTGTGAAGTACTGGATAATTTTGCCTTTATAAAAAAGGGACACATTCTTCGTTGTAAACTCGAAAGATTGGTGTGATGAGGACACAGAGCCAAGAGAATTGTATTCAATAAATAAAGGATGAGTAGATATCATCCAAGAGAGGATGTTACCAGAAAGATAATTATGAGATAGATCAATCAAGGTTAATTGGTCCAACTTGCATAATTGAATTGGGATTTCACCTTCAAAATTGTTATAACTCAAGAGTAGAACTCTCAAGTTAGAAAACTTGCCAATCCATTCTGGAATTCTACCAGTTAAATTATTATGAGAAAGATCTAATTGAATTATCTCAAAGGAGTCATCAAATGCCATTGTGATCGGTCCTTGCAACTTATTTCTAGACAAATAAACATATCTCAATTTTGAAGAAGTGTTGAATCTATACGGTAAAGAACAAGAGAAATTGTTCCCTGATAGGTCCAAGAAGTGAAGAGAAGACATGTTACCTATCCATCCAAGGATCTTCCCTTGCAAATTATTGTTGGATAGGTCTAACACTTGTAGTGAGCTAATGTTACCCAACGAGGAAGGAATGCTTCCATTCAAACCATTATCAGACATCAATAGAATTTCCAACCCTGGCAAATGATCTCCGATTTCTGAAGGGATTTGTCCTTCGAAGTAATTCATGGATATACTTAGTAATGACAAATCCACATGAGAATTCTTTGGCAACAAGAATGGACCCGAAAAAGAACAATTTTCTAAATGAAGTTCTTGTAGGTATGTGTTGTTCTCAATCAACCAATTTGGAAACTCTCCTTTCATTTGGATGTTTGTAAGATCCACATATTTTAGACTCACTTGATGGTAAAGGAATTTGGAAAATGCTCCCCCACCTTGTCCATGACCTTTTAAATCAAGGAACTCTAACTGGAACTTTGGGCTCTGATTATAATCATCTTCTTCTGCATATATTTCATTACCCGACCCATTAAAAGACTTGAGTTTTGTAAGGTTGTATAATGGGCTCAATGACATAGGGATCTTCAAGTGATTAAAAGAGAGATCTAGTCGTTGAAGGGAAGTCAAATTTTTTAGACACGGAGGCAAGAAACCACTGAGATTATTGTCGTTGATAAGTAGCTCTTGGATATGATTTAAGTCACAGAGGCCTGATCACATTATAATTTAGAAAACATTAAAACTCTGAGTGTCTAATGAAAAATATATGACCTAGAGAGAGAGTAATCAACCTTACCCATGGTTTGGAAGATGCGATTGTCGAGAGTATTGTAACTCAAATCCAAAAGTTCCAAGTTCTTGAGATTAAGGAAGCCTGCCACAATCAAGAAATTATATTAACATAGAAACAAATAATTATAAAGGAAATGAAAGAGTAAATAATTAACCTTACCCTGGGCTGTAGGTATCCGACCATCTAGTTTGCAACTTTGCAAAATCAAAGTTTTAAGAGAGGTCATCATTTCGATGGTTTGTAAGATGCTATTATTGAGAGTGTTGGAACTCAAATCCAAATATTCCAAGTTCTTAAGATGAAGAAAGCCTGCTACAATCAAGAAATTATATTAATGTAGAAGGAATTAAAATTATAAAGGAAATGAAAGAGTTAGCAAGAAGTAATTATTGAATGAATTATATGGATCTCAATTGAGTTGATTTTTAAATTTGGAATTTAGGTCTCTCTTATTGGTCAATTTGTTGTTGTAAGTAAATTGCTAATGAGTTGGTTTTGGTCAATTATTGGTTGGGTAATGTACTTTTTATGCTTTTTTATTTTTATTTTTTGAGGTTTTTTTTTAAATTTAATTGACTCATAATTAGTTCCTTTTTTTATTTTTTCAGATTAATATTAAACAAAGTCTCCCATGATTCCTTTGTTTAACTGTCTTATGAGGTTATTGAATACAATAATTCATTACTTATTAATTATGGCTAAAAAAACTAAAAAATGAGAAGGGAAATGTAGAAATTGTAGAGTTCAATTAAAACAAAGAATTTTGATACGTCTGATAAAAAAAAAAAAAACACCAATGTTAATTTATTCTCCTCCTAAAAATAACACTCTCTATATATGAAGTTAGAAATTATTGTTTTTTATATTATCATTCTATTTATATTACACCAATTAGGGTTGAGAGAGGGTAAAAATTGAATTGGATTATTATTCATTTTAAATGGATGGTAGACTTTTAGAATAATAAAGATTTCAATTGAGTTAATTTTTAAATTTGAGATTTAATTTATATTATGAATTTAAATTTTAGTGGATTTGAGAATTCTCCAAAACTTGTATAAAAGAGGAATTCTATGCAGACAAATCTAATCATAGCAAGTATAGAAAGAAGTAAAATGGTCTATGATAAGTAATAGTGGAGTTGAAATTTTTTAATTTACCTCCATAAGGTACAGTGACATTGAGTTGTTTCAAAGACAATTTTTTTAGCGAAGACAGTGTTCCAAGGCTTTGAAGGGAGTGTTCATCTAGAGAACAACCGTTTAGAGACAAACTTTCCAAATAGCTTAAATTTGGGAACTCTGTTCAAAAGTAGCAAATTGTATGTTTCAATTAAAACCAAATATAAACCCAACTATATAAACATTGTATATAATATATAACTTACCTAATGTTCTTCCTTTAAAATCATTGTAGCTCAAATCGAGTGTTGTGAGGGTTGGGAATGCTACTAATAATTGTAGTAGCTGGAAACTACTTCCATAGATTGTGATATTTTTTAGGTATAGAGCACTCAAGTTGCTTGGACCTGCAAATTAGGGAAGAAACACATAGAAAGGCTTTCCAAAAACAAAGATAATTAATTAATATTGTATTGATGGGCTCATATATTATCTTCATGCTACCAATTTGTAATGTGAATGTGTTTCTAATTACCTTTTGAGGCTACCAATTTATTAATATCGTTGCCGCTTAAATCCAAGGTCTCCAAGCTGCTCAAAGATTCTTCATATTTATAAAAATATTAACTAATTAATTCACTATAAAACAAAAATTATGTTATTTTAAAAATAAATTTAATAGAGAAAAAATAAGTATATAAAAAACTAACCTCTTAAATTTATTAACCCTTTCAGGCTATTGTAATCTAAATATAGAAATTTAAGAGATGAAAATCCCTCCACAAATGATAAAATGTTGTTGTCGAAACGATTAACTCCCAAGTCAATGTACTCTAAATTGCTCGCTTTCTGTAACTCATAACCACCTATATATATATATTTATAAAATAAGACTTCATGTAAAAAAATAAAAAAGATATTATTGGAGTAATTTAATTATGATTGATCAAGAGACATGTAAAGAGGTTGAGATGGTGAAAGTGAGAGTAAGAGGAGTAATTGTAACAGTGTTGATGTCATGATTATAATAATATTGGTAATGTTGCAGTGATGATGGGATAATTATATTAATAATGTAAGGAATTAAACAACACCTTATTACTAAATATGCTTTCTATATATTTTCTTCGATGGAGAACCAAAATGATGCTGATTAAACAACACCTTATTTGATTAATTTAAAAAAACAAACTAATATAAATATTATGCAATACTTAAGAGAGCAAACCTTTCTTATCAACCCAACCAGCTATACGATTGCGTGACAAGTCGAGCCAGTAAAGTTCTTGGAAGGGAAGAAAGAAGGAGGCATTTAAGTACCAATCTCCCAGTTCCTGATTCCTTACGCCGTCAAGAGCGAGTGCGGTGAGTCGACCTGCACTGCTGCTGCACTCAACACGTTCCCAAAAACAACAGTGGGCATCACCTTTTATCCAGGAGGGTAGGGAGGTGCCATTGGGATAGTTAAAAGCATCTCTGAGCTGCAAGAGAGCGATTCTCTCTTCCTCCAAGCAACCAAGAGGCAGCCATCCTTGCAGGCAAACCATCATAATTGCTAAAACCATCGACATCTGAAGGAACAGCCCCATCTTAATATCAAATATCAAGAGTGATCAATTCATAGGCGGAGGAATGCCAAAGGCTAGGGTGGGCTTTAGCCTAGGTCAAGATTTTATCAATATTTTTTTAACTAGTTTTATGTAAAAAAAATTTATAATTCTCAATTAAGTTATCAAAAAATTCTGAAAATTTACGTGGAGCCTTCTAATATGATGTTTTAGCTTGGGTTAAAATTTCAGATTTTTTAGAGAAATTTAGAAATTTGATGAAAAATCACAATTTGATCAGTTTTACGTTATTAAATGTAATTTTCAATCTGACCATCAGATCGAGTTGAAATTTTACGAGGGATCTTAAAATATATTGAATAAAATCTAGTTAAGAGTTTAGGATGAACGGAGCTTAGTAGTGCTAACAAAAAAAAGGATCGTCAAATAAAAGCAAAATGACTCATTAAGAGTAAAATGGTTATTTGCCATTAAAAAATAAAGAAATCAGCTCCTCCTACCTTTTATATGTTGCCGACTGAGCAAAAACAGAATAGAAGAAGAAAAAAAAGAAAAGGCGAGAGAGAAATAGACAAAAATAAGGGAAAAACATTAAAAAATTTCAAGGAAAAAAATAAGAAGTGAGAAAATAACATTATAAACTAACAAAGTCCAACTTATAAAATACTAATCTAGGGAAGAATCAAGTGAATGAAGAAGGAATTAAAAGAAGGAAAAAATTTAATTACTTTGTTTTTCAGTTGACATGAGATTGTTATTTTATCTCTATTGAGGGGTTGTTACAATATCGATTCAGATTCAATTATAGATGAATTATATTCCACAAAACATCGAAGGATGTAACTTTAATAGTGAGTTTATTTTTGCTTTTGCTTTAATTTTATGTACTTTCAAATTTATTTTTTAATATTTTGGATAGTGTATTTGAATTAAAACTTTACTATTAATTTTAAAAATTTATGTACATAAATTAATAATCAATCTTAAAAATTATTTTTATATTTATTTATAGCCCAGGATAAAAAAAATTCCTGGCTCCGCCCTTGGTCATCAATTGTTATAGAGGACAGGGAGGAGGCTTAGGCTTATAAAGAGGACACCTGAAGGAACAGCCTCATCTTAATATCAAAATATAAATGCTGATCAATATTTGTTAGCGAGGAGGTTCAAGCTTTAATTTATAGAGGACTTTGCGGACCCATGCCGTGGAAAAAAAACTGCATGATAGCAACGGTCTCCCATCCCCGCGTGATTCAATATTTGATTGATTGACATCCGCAAATTATTGCTTCTTTTCTGGCATTGATGCCCCAACCCTTTAAGTAAAATCCACATTGAAGACTTCCATCGTTCACTTATTTCTCGTGTTTAAATTGTCTCTTTTCATGCAAGTTCTCAATAAATATTGTAGGCTCTGTCATCTTTAAATGTTTATTTGGTAATATTTTTTAAGAGTATTTTTTAGTTAAAAATATTTTAAGTTATTATTTTTTATTTTTGATATTGGCACATAAATATTATCAAAAAATATCTAAAAAAATTAATTTAATATTTTTAAGTACATATTTAATTGATACAATGTTTATTAATTCAATGTTCGCAATATCTTAATTGATACATTTAATATTTATCTTTAATATATATATATATATATATATATATATATATATATATATATATATATGATTTGACGGTGCTTGGATTGGGTGTATCCCAACATGCTTAGTTTCTAAACAGGCCTTGAGCTTTATTAGGTAGAAAATGAGCTGCCTAGCATTAACCTTTTATTTATGTTTTTTTTTTCCCAAAAAAGACTTTGACTTGCGGTCTACCTTCTAAGAAGAAATACAAGTTTTCTGTTATTTACTTTTAAATTTTTATTTTTATTTTTTATGTAGTGTTAGTTTTCTAAAAAAGCTGAATATTTATCATATACAGATGTTCATAGTCATTGTTGCTACCCAATTTTTGACCCATATTTTGATATATTTTCAAAAAAAATCCAAAAAAATTGAGAAAAGCAAAGAAAATCCAAAAATATGTTTTTTAATATATTTTCGTCATTTTAGCATTTTCAACGTCGTCTAAAAAAGAATTTAAATTGTTAAAAGATTTTCAAACGCGTTCGACGTTTCACGCGTCATTTTTAAATCATTGATTTTCCGCATTTAAGTCGACGTTGATATTGCTCGTTTTCAAAAAATACAAAAAAAATAAGAAAAATCAAAATTTACAAAAAAAAAAAAGAGTTGAGGGACCAAGTTGAAAAACCTAGCAACATTTTGCCTATAAATACTGGTCTTCAACTCACATTCAAAGGGGGGGGGCTAATTTTGGAAACACCAGAAAAATACAAAAAGAAAAAACCCTAAACCTATCTTCTCCCCCCATTTTTTTTCAAAGAGTCGCCGTCCCCCTCACAATTTTTTTTTCCCCGACAGAAACACAGCTGCCAGCCCTTTGGGGTTTTGATTTTTTCTTCTCCACACCGGATCCCCTAGTTCTTCTCCCTCACCCACAACTGGCCAAACAGCCCCCGAGCCACCATCGGATTATTTTTTTTTTCTTCTTTCCTTTCTCCCTCACCAGCAGATCCAGTCGAAACCCCCTTCCTCAGCAGCGTCTTCTTCTCCTCTCAATAGCAGCGCCTCCACCCAAATCAACCCGCAGCTCCGGCGCTTCCTGTTGAAGACGATCGCTGCTTCCCCAGCTTGGACCCGTGGGTTTCTTCTCCTCCGGTCGCCTCCAGCAGTCCCTATCTCCCCGTCATCTTCCCTCTCGGCCTGCACAGAGCCGCCGCTCCTTCTCCCCTCCGCCGCAGTCTCCCAGCTTCTCCACCTGACGAACCCGAAGCCAGCCTCGACAGGCCTTCACCGAAGCCGGCCACCCTCTCGCAACGCCAGTCCCCCCCTTCATTCGGCCTCCAGTAGCAGCGACCGGCTCGCCGAACACCAGCAGCAACGCAACCGCCGTCAGACCTGCCTTCACCACCTGAAACGGAGGAGAAGAAGACGCCCACCACCGCCCATCTGAAATAGAAGAAGAGGAAACAAAAACAATCTGCCGAGAGGAGCAGATCCAAAACGGTTGGAAGAGAAAGAACAAAACAGATTGAAATCAAAGAAAAAATTAAAATCGACTGTGTTTGTGTGTTTCTTTTCTTGTTCTGTAGGTGGTCACCGATGATTTAGGGAGACAGAAAAGAAGAATCCATTCGGGATCTGCTGTTTCCAAGCTTTTCACGGCGGCGCGTGGATCCACGCGCCGCGCAGTGACGGTGGCTCGTGGATCCACGCGCCCGACACTGTTCATACAGCCCCCAGAAGTCCTTCCCTGCAATTTCTGGAGTTTTTTAGGGACTATTTTGTAATTTTTAAATTAATTAATGTAATTTTTATTAATTTAATTTAATTTTAATTTGTATTTGTATTTGTATTTGAATAATGGATGTAAAAGAAAAGAAAAAGAAAAGAAAAAAGAAAAGAAATAAAAATAGTGAAAGTGTATGTGTGTGTTTGTATTTGTTTTATGAATTTGTTATTTTATTTATTTCCTTATTTATTTTTTAGGATAAAATTGCAAATCTATTAAAGAAGAATTCAATATTTTGATCGGATCATGGTTAAGAATTATTAACTTATACGTAAGTGATATTTCTAATTTCCGATGAAAAGACAATTATTAAAACTTCTTTAACACGTCAAAAATCGCGAAGCAGCTTACCTCAGGTAGGGTGCGTTAGGGGTGCTAATACCTTCCCTAACCACAACCAGTCCCTTACCCGCGAATCTCTGACAAGACCAATACATCCGGTTTCCTAGTAGCCCGCAATCAATTACTAGGTGGCGACTCCAACGAACCAATTCAAAGCAAACGCAACAAACGAGATTTAAATCGCCAGCCGATGCCGCGCGCTGCGATTTGATTTGTTTGGGGTGCGACAGAATGGCGACTCCGCTGGGGAAGGTACTGTTTCTGACATTATTGGACTAAGCTTTGTGTATTTGATGTGTTTAAATTTTGGCATTTTTATCTTGTTAATATTTTTTCCATGCATTTTTTAGAATTGTTTCATGCATCACTTGTATTTATTTTGAAAAGCACACACAAGCCTCTAGGTTAGGTGGGGAACTAGCGATCTGCCCTAAGACTATTGGTCAGGGTTCAGATGCGTGAAACACCCAACTCATATCTGAGTGCCTGCTTGGTAATGGTGGGTATACGTGCCTTAACCATTCTTTGCAACGTCCCCATACTGTCTTTACGAAGAACGTCACTGAGCAGATATGAGACCCTTTTGAGACCAGATAGAAAACCTACCCATGTTCACATAATGAATAGAACTTGTCCTTAGGTTGTATGTGCTATCGTTTTTTGCATAAGGGCAAACCCTTCTTGAAGCATCTTGAACTCAAGACTTATGGGTGACACATTGGCCGTTGCTCCGAAATTTTCATTGTAGAGTTTGGGCAAAAATCACGATTCTTGTCCATCATACAAGAGTTACGACCATATTGTCACCTCTCGAAGGGTGAGTTCATCATATAGATTACATGTTCATACATTTGTCATGCATGCACCAGAATGAAAGGTAGGTCCCCCACACAAGCTGTGCTGCACGAGATTGAAGAAAAATAATGGAAGTGAACAAAGGAGTCAGATATAGGTTCAGTATCAGATTAAGGTTGAGAGCATCAAGAGTGAAGTAGCGGGACTCAGATCTGCTCGAACAAGTGTTGAGCATCAAATGAAAAGAGAATGTCTGCACAGTTTTCTGTGGGAACACTTCTTGTTCACGTCCAATTGAAGCTGTACCTTTCCTTTTCAGTCATGAACAACAGCAACAACGCCTTCAGTCATCAACTAATGACAACTCTGATTCCTGTCCAGTTGCGCTGTTAAGTATTCATCGCCTCCACATCATCTAATGGAACCAAACGACTACTAACCTCCTGTTCATGGTGCATTAGTCTGCTTTGAAGTTACCCCAATTATGAGCTCAATTCCAGTTCAGCAGCACAAGATGTTGGTCTGAAAAAAATCATGATCAGACACTGAATTTCAACGCGGTAGAGCTCTCTCTGTAGAGATTTATTTGTGGATCTGTCAATGGCAAATGCAAAAGGGAATGTATTAATTTCATATGCTTTGAAACTTTTTCCCACCAGTGGCACCAGCAAAACATTGTAGTAGGCAGAAGAGTCAGACCTGGTTTGATAATATTAGCAGTTGTCAAACTTCAATGTGGCAGAGCTCTCTCTACAAAAATCCATTTATGGCTCTGCAAATTGGGAATGCAAGAGGGGATTTACTAATTGCATATGCTACAAATATTTCTCTCATCAGTTTCAGCACGAAAAAACTATAGCAGGTTGAAGAGCCAGACTTGGCTTGAAAAATATGAGCAGACATCAAACTTCAACGTAGCAGAGCTCTCCCGACAGGAATCTGTTTGTGGATCTGTAAGTGGGAAATCCAAGAAGGAATACAGTAGTTTCAGATCATTTATGATTTTTCTCCAACAGTGTCAGTATTAAAATGCAAAAGTAGAGAGAAGATACATGCCTAGACTGAAAAACATGAAGAATACTGAAACTTCAACAGAGCAGGACTTCCTCTATAGGTGTTTGTTTGCTGCACTGTCAGTGAGAAATTGAAGAGGGGACAAAGGAGTTTTAGATTCATCAGGTGCTCTTCCAATAAAGACAATGTGTGATTCCACACGTCGGTAGTGGCGATACTACAAGTTTCTGGGCGCTGCCAAGATTACCAAGCTGTTAGAAAGTTTTCTAACAATCCTCAACCAACCATAGCAACATTGGAGGATTGAAATAATGCTGTGAGGATTTGCCGAAGAATTGAACAAGCTATGAAGAGAAGAAAGATTGAAGGATCTGCCATGGATTCTAGAACAATGATGAGAGGTGAGATGACTTTGACAGTGTGAACCCTTAATTATGTGGTATAGCCAGGTCTCACGGCATCATCAATTGCTCAAAATATCTTTGCCAAGATGGGACATTCCTCTGCCGTTTAAGTTGTCGACCAGCATCCGCAAGATTCCAGAATTTTGCTTGACTCCGACAAATTCCCATGCAACCACCAATTTCTCAGTGGTATAATCCAGATAAGAGATGTGATGTCATGGTGGGGTCCTCAACCATTTCAAGTGAACAGTTTCAAGAATTGCAAGAATGGAGTCTAAAAGTTGGTGAGCAAGAGACAGGTGGAGTCGTTGAAGAAGGGTGTCACTGGCTATATTGTTCCCTGAACATCTTCAGAATGACATGTGATCGAAAATGCTTGGCAAAACACAGATATTGCCAGAAAAGGTGATTCGAGAAGGGTGATGAACAATCAATCATATTGTTATGGAATTCTGCATTTTGTTTTGGGATCACATCTCATCCTTCAACGAAACATTCCTTGCTTTTGTCTCTTTGTTGTTTTGAAATCAACAGATGTTTAGCATTTTATTCTGACAAAATATTTTGATCAAACTCCAACATGCGATAAAGGTTAACCAATTCGGAAGATTAAAAGTGTTTTGATTACAGAAATGATTCGATGCTTTGAAAATGACATGAGGTGACTAAACAATTTTGAACTCATACCTCCTGAAACTAAACCACACATCATATAGCTAAGTTTTAACAGTATGCATAATGACATGTAGTGGATTCGGTAGTCATGGACTCGTGAATCATGATTCTTACAAGTCCCAATCATTACACTGGATGAGGTCAAAATTTATCGGTTCTAACCGACCTTGCTTGAAATGAGAAAAGGTCATCTTTGATATCCCTTCACTTTCTAAAGATTATATCCCTTGCAGTCCCATTTTGAGCCTGGTAAAATATTTTCTTTCAAAAAAAGAAACCCTGACTAGGATCACACCCCACATTGGGGGCAAATGAGAGATATTTTGGAGACATTGATATAATTAATGGATAAAGGGGAAGGCTTAGAACAAAGGTCCAATGATTGAGAGAGAGCTAAAAGAAAACACATAGACTGGGGGCATATAAGAAAATTTTGAGGAAGGCTATGAAAAAAAAAAAAAAAAAAAAAAAAAAAGAGAATGAAAAAAGGAAGTTGAAATTGCCCTCACTCAAATACAAGTCAAAGATAAAGGAAGGAGAACGCCTATCAAGTCTATGAAGAGCAAAAGAAATTTCAATCAAGGAAAGACACAACAAAAGTCAATACCAGAAAAAAAGACTAGGGTGTAAACGTAACTTTTGGTTTCTATTATAAAGCCTATGATGCTATCAGATGATTGAGGTTGATTATTCATCAAGGAAAGGGGGATTTGGATTATGACTTATGTTAAGGGAATTCTGATATTTGAGATTAACAAGGTTATATGTCACTTTCTCTAGAATGACGACAAGAGAAAGAGAATCGATGAATAATTGATGTTGATCCTAGGTCTTTGAAACCCTCAAACACCTTTTGAGCCTTTGAAATTCCTTTCTTTCATAGCCATGAACCATAGCCTGCATTACGTGCTTTTAAAAGCCCTTTTTAATCAAGCAAGCAATTTGAACCGATAAATGGCGCTCTCAAAATTTGAAGAGTTTTTCCATAAGGGTCGTGACTTCATGAATTAAGCTATTGGTTATTATGTATGCTGATAAAACAAGTTATAAGAAGAGAAACAACCTTTCTTGATAAAGCCGGAGTTTTGACTTGAGCATTTTTGTTTTTTTGAAATTCATGCAAAGGTCACCTCATCATAGACTATCAAATGATATACCCAATATCAAGGATTCAAATTGATACAAAGAACCATGGAAAAAGCCATTTTTTAATCCTACATTGGGTCAATTTCTGTTTTCAAAATGCATGACAATCAAAGGACGATATATTTCGAATAAAATGTGTTGGGCCTTTGATCAAAAAGCTTGATTTTCAAAAGATTTTGAAAAAAGACATCTCTGATTTCATTTCAACAAATTAGACTTTGAATAGACATGATCTTTGAAATATGAGAGTTGATTCCAGAACAAGGAAGATCATCAAACACAG
This sequence comes from Populus alba x Populus glandulosa, assembly GCA_033617975.1. NCBI lineage: Eukaryota > Viridiplantae > Streptophyta > Magnoliopsida > Malpighiales > Salicaceae > Populus > Populus alba x Populus glandulosa. Next base: position 14,071,917 of record CM066160.1, read on the forward strand.
AAGAACATTGATTGAATATGCAAAATCGTTGATAGAAATGACATTGAAGTCCTCGACACTCCTTGAAAAGTTGAGCAGCTGAGGGCAATACAGTAGACCTTGAAAAGGAAAAACAAGCAGTGCTCAGATCAGCTATGAGGCAATGTTTAAATGATGAATCAGTGAACTGAAGACAATGATGTTCAAAGACAGATAATCAATGAACGAGCACATTCAGATCATACTGGGGGCAATGTCATTCCAAAATGGCCCATGCTCTAGTGAACCCTGTCGGCAATGGAGAAACAAAGATATACCTGAAGGACACTTTCCTATCATCATTTTTGAAACATGGCTCGCGATCGATGAGGAATACACAGATGAATGTAGTTGAATGGAGAAAAGATGCATACCACCAAGACTGACTGTGGAACAATGCTTCACTTGAAGGACAATGTCATATTGTCATCCTTTGCAACATGGTTGTTGACAGATGTTATCACACAACTGCATTGAATGAATGTCAAGAAGGCACCCACCTCGAAGACTGACTGTGAGATAATTTGTTTTGAAGCCAGATAAGCGCTTCACCGCATGAGTATGGGTGATAGAAGTAGCATAATTGATGAGGCCGAGACATTTCTTTTCACAATTTGATTAAAAGAGTTGAAGGGAATCTATTGAGAAGAACACTGAGCATACAACCATGAGCCTTTATACTGCAAGCTATGAGATGCATGACTGGATGACTGAATGAGTTCCAAGAAGGCTGATGATAACGTACTTGAAGAGTATTGTTTCAACTAGAGGGAAGTTCATGACTGATTAACAATTTTGATGGGTATTGGCATGATGCCCACAATCAATCAGAGGATAATTCTCAGAAGAAGCCAGGAGAGAAAATCCTTCATGATGAATCAAGCAATACCACACTTGGGGGCAGGGTCAAGCTTGATGAACGATGCAAGCAGTAATTGTCGAAGACAGCCTGGGATGGGCAATGCATTTACAGCTGAGTGGATGGCTATCACATGAATGAGCCAATGCATCGGAAGAACAAAGAAAGCTTTGGGATACAAACAAGGGCACCCTATGACGATGGAGCATCAAAGAGGGGGGACCTATTATTTCAAATCAGGTAAGGATGCATGCATATGATCTAACCTCAAAAACAAAAACAAAAAAAAAAAAAAAAAAAAAACCATTTGCCCATATTTTTGAATTATTACAGGAAAATCCTTAATGAGGTCCAGCAAGATGGTGGAAAGAGAAAGAAGCATTGTGGTGATGATAATAAAGAATCGGTTTTGATCATGGAATAAAAGGATGATGGGATGAACCCTACCATTAGGAAAATCCCAAAGAAATGAATAGATCAACCTTGCAACCGGGAAGCCTCGAGTTTTCAACCCTTGCAGTTAGGAAACACCGAGTTTTCAAACCCCATGATCAGGAATTATCAGGAAGCACCGAGTTTTCCAGCCCTTTCTTCTGTCATCCCTTCAGAACTTCGCCAGGTAAGTCCTATTTTTCACACCGCACTTCATCATATTTTTTCCATCTGGGTAGGTCACCCATTACAATGAGACCACACTTCATATTTTTTCCACGTGGGTAGGTCACCCATTACAATGAGACCGCACTTCACATTTTTTCCATCTGGGTAGGTCACCCATATAATGAGACCATCATTTTTCCGGGGTTCATCACCCATACAATGAGACCATCATATTTCTAGGGTTCGTCACCCGTACAATGAGACCAGCATTTTTCTAGGGTTCGTCACCCGTACAATGAGACCAGCACTAGGGTTCGTCACCCGTACAATGAGACCAGCAGCACTAGGGTTCGTCACCCGTACAATGAGACCAGCAGCACTAGGGTTAGTCACCCGTACAATGAGACCAGCAGCACTAGGGTTCGTCACCCGTACAATGAGACCAGCATTTTTCGAGGGTTAGTCACCCGTACAATGAGACCAGAATGAGGTCGCCAGATGGGATCTCATGTAGCTTTGGTTAAAGGGAATCGCCAGATGGGATTTCAGGTTAACCGAGTTACACATATTTCGTTCCAGTTGAATGAGGTCGCCAGATGGGATCTCATGTAACTTTGGTTAAAGGGAATCACCAGATGGGATTTCAGGTTAACCGAGTTACACATATTTTCGTTCCAGTTGAATGAGGTCGCCAGATGGGATCTCAGGTAAACCCAATGTGTGGGCAGGTCGCCCGTGAAAATAGACTATTGGGAGAGTGTGGGTCGGTCGCCCGTGAAAATAGACTTGAGTGAGTATGTGTGGGCAGGTCGCCCGTGAAAATAGACTTGAGTGAGTATGTGTGGGCAGGGCGCCCGTGAAAATAGACTTGAGTGAGTACGTGTGGGTCGGTCGCCCGTGAAAATAGACTTGAGTGAGTATGTGTGGGCAGGTCGCCCGTGAAAATAGACTTGAGTGAGTACGTGTGGGTAGGTCGCCCGTGAAAATAGACCAGAGTGAGTATGCGTAGGCAGGTCGCCCGTGAAAACAGATCAGTGTGAGTGTGTGGGCAGGTTGCCCAAGATAATGAAATCATTTTCCTTTTGTTTTCTTTACAAAGCTTACTATGCAAAATTTTGAAGAGTTTTGCTTCGTAAGCATTGTAAAGAGAGGGCATCTGTTGCTACCCAATTTTTGACCCATGTTTTGATATATTTTCAAACAAAATCCAAAAAAATTGAGAAAAGCAAAGAAAATCCAAAAATATGTTTTTTAATATATTTTCGTCATTTTAGCATTTTCAACGTCGTCTAAAAAAGAATTTAAATTGTTAAAAGATTTTCAAACGCGTTCGACGTTTCACGCGTCATTTTTAAATCATTGATTTTCCGCATTTAAGTCGACGTTGATATTGCTCGTTTTCAAAAAATACAAAAAAAATAAGAAAAATCAAAATTTACAAAAAAAAAAAGAGTTGAGGGACCAAGTTGAAAAACCTAGCAACATTTTGCCTATAAATACTGGTCTTCAACTCACATTCAAAGGGGGGGGCTAATTTTGGAAACACTAGAAAAATACAAAAAGAAAAAACCCTAAACCTATCTTCTCCCCCCATTTTTTTTCAAAGAGCCGCCGTCCCCCTCACAATTTTTTTTCCCCGACAGAAACACAGCTGCCAGCCCTTTGGGGTTTTGATTTTTTCTTCTCCACACCGGATCCCCTAGTTCTTCTCCCTCACCCACAACTGGCCAAACAGCCCCCGAGCCACCATCGGATTTTTTTTTCTTCTTTCCTGTCTCCCTCACCAGCAGATCCAGTCGAAACCCCCTTCCTCAGCAGCGTCTTCTTCTCCTCTCAATAGCAGCGCCTCCACCCAAATCAACCCGCAGCTCCGGCGCTTCCTGTTGAAGACGATCGCTGCTTCCCCAGCTTGGACCCGTGGGTTTCTTCTCCTCCGGTCGCCTCCAGCAGTCCCTATCTCCCCGTCATCTTCCCTCTCGGCCTGCACAGAGCCGCCGCTCCTTCTCCCCTCCGCCGCAGTCTCCCAGCTTCTCCACCTGACGAACCCGAAGCCAGCCTCGACAGGCCTTCACCGAAGCCGGCCACCCTCTCGCAACGCCAGTCCCCCCCTTCATTCGGCCTCCAGTAGCAGCGACCGGCTCGCTGAACACCAGCAGCAACGCAACCGCCGTCAGACCTGCCTTCACCACCTGAAACGGAGGAGAAGAAGACGCCCACCACCGCCCATCTGAAATAGAAGAAGAGGAAACAAAAACAATCTGCCGAGAGGAGCAGATCCAAAACGGTTGGAAGAGAAAGAACAAAACAGATTGAAATCAAAGAAAAAATTAAAATCGACTGTGTTTGTGTGTTTCTTTTCTTGTTCTGTAGGTGGTCACCGATGATTTAGGGAGACAGAAAAGAAGAATCCATTCGGGATCTGCTGTTTCCAAGCTTTTCACGGCGGCGCGTGGATCCACGCGCCGCGCAGTGACGGTGGCTCGTGGATCCACGCGCCCGACACTGTTCATACAGCCCCCAGAAGTCCTTCCCTGCAATTTCTAGAGTTTTTTAGGGACTATTTTGTAATTTTTAAATTAATTAATGTAATTTTTATTAATTTAATTTAATTTTAATTTTAATTTGTATTTGTATTTGAATAGTGGATGTAAAAGAAAAGAAAAAGAAAAGAAAAAAGAAAAGAAATAAAAATAGTGAAAGTGTATGTGTGTGTTTGTATTTGTTTTATGAATTTGTTATTTTATTTATTTCCTTATTTATTTTTTAGGATAAAATTGCAAATCTATTAAAGAAGAATTCAATATTTTGATCGGATCACGGTTAAGAATTATTAACTTATACGTAAGTGATATTTCTAATTTCCGATGAAAAGACAATTATTAAAACTTTTTTAACACGTCAAAAATCGCGAAGCAGCTTACCTCAGGTAGGGTGCGTTAGGGGTGCTAATACCTTCCCTAACCACAACCAGTCCCTTACCCGCGAATCTCTGACAAGACCAGTACATCCGGTTTCCTAGTAGCCCGCAATCAATTACTAGGTGGCGACTCCAACGAACCAATTCAAAGCAAACGCAACAAACGAGATTTAAATCGCCAGCCGATGCCGCGCGCTGCGATTTGATTTTTTTGGGGTGCGACAGTCATCTTCTTCATTTCCTTACCCATAAGTTTTTTCACAAGATCTCCCTTCAATCCATGATTGTCAACCCACCTTTACTGCCTCCACTACCTCTACTAACTTCAGCCAATCTTGCCTAGTATCAAACAACTGTATCAAACAACCCTAGCTTCAGCCATAACAGAGGTCGTTTTTGTAACATCTCCATTTTCAAGATCAATACATCAATCATGATAAAGGAAAAACATATGAAATTATTTATTTTTGCTGAATTCATACAAAGTTTATCAAGATTTTGGCAAAATCTCCCCTGTACTAGGAGGTCCAAGTTATTAACAACTCACCTATACACATTCATTATTCATTACTTATACACATTCCAATCATTTGAAGTCTCAAACATCATATTAGTTAAGAGTATGAATACAATATTCCAAAAATTCATCCTTTAAAGTCAGACATAAATTAATTTTTACATAAACAAAATAAACATACATTAAGATTACAGATACATAATAATACAATTTACATTTACATTTGATTTAAAGGATGCTACTACAACTCAAGTCATATAGTTCCTTGAAAGACAAAAAACATCGCCACCGTGAGTCGCCGCCATGTCTGCTCTTGCTGGTTCTTCTCCTCTTTCTCTTCCTTCCTTTTCTTCTTCAACTCCGTGACCTCCACTGTTCGTAGAGAGCCTCCATTGTTTACTGGGTCGGGCAGTGCCGGCCCAGCCCAAAATCTTTTTCACAGTGGCCTTCTGCAGAAAACTTCTTTTTCACTGAGAGATCATATTAGACTAATTGGATTTCTTGTTTTCGACATCTTGTTTATTTATTTATTTATTTTAGTTAAACACTCCGTATGTGTGAAATGGTCTTCCTCAAACTTTACTAACCAGTTTTACACCTTCAAACTAATGACTCGTGGCTTACAACCTCAGCACTCTTTCAGGAGTGAAGTTTTACCATCAGCAATGTCACTGCTTTATATATCTTGTTGTGTGACAGAGTTCCTTGATGAAGAAGAGCCTGATGCTTTTACTCCTTTCCAAGTTTCAGAAGACATGCTTGAAGATGATATCTCATCCAGGTATATATATATATATAAAAGCAAAAACAAAATTGTTTTATTCATGTTTTTTTTTAAATAAAAAAAACATGTTTCTTTTTATGAGAAGCATTGGACTCAAGGAACTTTGTAAAATAAGAGGATCAAAGTTAATTTTTCGCTCCAAAAATATATCATTTCAATTGAAAAAACAAAATACTAACCAGACTTTGAAATCCCACAGAGTAAATATTTTTGAGGCATCATCCTTGTATCACCCATAAAAAAATAACTAATTCTGCTCAACTTTAATCTTCTATATCCACAAAATGTCAACAGAACTTTTTCATCACAGGAAAATTTGAGGCTTGGGATTGAACCAAAAAAGGATCATAAATGGGTTGGAAAACTGACATGACAAGTTTCACAAACTTAGCACACAATATTTGTTGATGTAACTCAATTTCCCTGGATCATTTTAAAGGAAAAAAAGAGGTAAATCCAAAGAAATTAAGAAAAAAATATTGGGGCATTTTGGCACAACATAAAAACATACCCAGATAACTGCATCCATCAAATATTTGAATGCAAAACAGTGTAATTTAGAGTAAAAGTCTCTCTAACAGTATTCATATCATACAGATTAACCAATTAGCGTAAATTTCTCGAGTTCAAAAAATCATTTCTAAAACCTCAATGCAATAGAGACCACCAAAAAAAATGGAAGTAACTATCTGATTTCCTTTGAGACATAATAGATGCCTGTTTCCCCAAAACCTCATTACTAGTCGTGGAGAAAAGGAGCAAGATATGAGGCATCACATATTCCGTGTTCGGAACTTGGAACTGGCAAGCAACTCACCCTTGAACGGTATTCAAACCAGGCTGCTTTTGCCAACCATCAAATGAACCTCCATGATATGAAAGCACAATCTTGAATGTTACCCTTGCCCACCTCCCAGACTTATCTACATTTGAAACACCCTCTAATAATCCAGTTTCATTAGAAACCTCTTCAATTTTATCATCACAATGAACATCATGTGCCTGCAAACAAAATTCTTTAGCATCATACAACAAAAAATTACAAGACCACACTGGATGCTTACAAATAACACAATTTATATGCTAAAAATCCAAACTTTTTAAGTTCCATAGTGAAAAATACCTGAGTTCCAAACAATTCCAACAATGACAATTCAAAGCCTTGCATGCATGAATTCAAAGCTCTCCCTAACACCCCCAAATAATCAAAAACAAGAAAACCAAGTGATTTCAGTGTCCGAAGGGAAGTCTTTAACATGTCTTCGCCATTAAACTCTTCCACTTGAGCTCAAAACATGCGAAAGCAAAAATCTTTGGAAGCGCAGACCAGTGCTGTCTATAATGACTTCTCTACCCTTGGTGGAAGAAAAATTGAGCTAGAAATTAGCCCCTTGTTTTTCTTAAATGTGCAAAGTTTGCCCTTCTCAAATCTATTTTTTTGATAAATTAAACTTAAAAAAAAAACAATTAACAAGAAGGGTATTTTATGTTAGGGAATTGTTTTTTATAAATGAATTTTATGTTAGTGTAGTTATTAAAATTCTTGTACTTACTTTTTAATTAATATTTTTTTAATATTTAAATTATTTTTGAACAAAACACTATTACAAATTTTTAAATTTTTTAAAACTAGATTAATTTGGTACAAGTCAAAGGTTTTTGGTCAGGTGAGTTCACTAATCTATAAGAAAACTAATTTAATTTTTTTATTAAAAATAATATAATTTTTTAAAAAAATCAATAGATTTTGATTGAATTTTATCTAAGTTTTCCAAAAACTAACTAAATTATAGATTAATTCAAGTTTTTGACTGGGTTATATTATATCAATCCTTTTTTTATTTTAATTGAAATTCCATTTCACCTACAATCATAGTTTTTAGACCCGATTCGGTGGCTAGCCTGGTCCAAGGCTTGGGTTACGGGTTTCGACCGGGTTTTTCAAGTCGCCTAGATCAATTTTTAAAAAAATCAAAAAGATATTGTTTTAGTAAAAAAAAAAATCAAAAGGTTATAACCGGGTCAACCGAGTTGTCGAATCACACTGAATTTTTTTTTTTTCAACTCGACTTGATTTCAACCTTAAATCGGCTGAATCCTGAATTAACCTTCCAGATCAAATTTCAAAACTATACGTACCAATCAAGTCGCCGGTAATCCTGTGGGGTTACGTCAAGTTTCACAAATATATTCATTTATTTTATTATTATTATTATTAAAAATTTGGAAGATAATTGTAACAAGGCATCAGCCCAAAAGGGTAGAGACGTAGAGGCATTTATCCCACAAGGCACAAGATAATACAAAATTCCAACCTAAGCAATTAATCTCGGAAAAGGAGCATATCAGGTTTCAGCCCAATAAAAGGACTTACCAAACTTCATATTATATATTATAGTTATTAGTCTTGATTTAATAAAATTAAATGAGAAATCCAAAACTTGAACTGGTTTGAATTTAATTTATAATTAAATCAAACAGAATATTAATTTAGCAAAACTTGTCCGACTAACCTGAGTTTTTAGTAATTCAAGTGCTAACCAAACTCATCTAATTAACTCAATAACCAAGACAAAAAAAAAACCATGATTCTAGTTAATTTAACAAACTATTTTTTTTAAGTTAATTAATTCTCAAGTTAAGCATGAAAACTTTATCTCTAATTAGCCTACCTCTAAATATCCATTTGCACGAGAATTATTAGATATTCTAAGAGTAGCACTCCTCGTTTTGTATACAATGTAAATACATTAATTATAGCAATTATTCTTGAATTTTATTTTCATACAAAAACAAGGAGTACAACTACTCTAATTAAAAACACTAAATAATTGCTTCATTTATATATTATGTACTTTGTTGAATACCTGCTCTCTCCTAAAAAAAGAAGAGAAGAATAATTATGCCTCTTCGAGTACTAATTAATTATATATATAAACAAACATGGCGCCACTGTATATAATATATATATATAGCCATTAAGCAGTGCATTCGGAGGGATTGTATCTTCTGGTTGATGACTACAGCCAAAATATTGAATGGTAAGTTGTGTTCTTAAGAGCTTGAGCAAGGAGGGAATGCAGGGGGAATATTGGTGGATTGAAATAAAATGCACTTGACACCTTTTGAGTTTTTAAGGGATGCCATAAATCATTTTCAATAGTCCTCTATTAAAATGGTTTCCATGAAACAAACAAGGCCAGTTTAGTTTTTTAATGCTCCCTTCTTTGCTTTCTGAACTTTCTCCTTGCTGTGGCAATTACAGCTGGAAATATGATAAAGCTAAAGGACATGCTAGGAAGAGAAGAAATGCATTTTGATTTGTCAGTGTTTTAAGCAAGTGGAAGTGGAGGTAATTAAAGATTCTAACAAGAGACTTAACTTTATTTTCATGTATTCTTTCACCGGATATTTGTCCATGTCTAATTGGATCTATTATTCTTGTAATTCTCATTTTCTAGTTTTTTTTTTCTTTTTACCTACAGGTGAAAGCTAATGATATCAAATACAAGGTTTTCTAGTTTTCTGTACATCACTTTTGGAACATCCGATACCTAGTCTAAGCGTAATCAAATGACTTTAATCAAGCATTGCAGCATATGTTGGACGTTCGAGATTAGAGTATTCAGAAGTGGAGATGAATTGTTATGTGGAATCTCGAGACTGCTTTGATTCATTCATTTGCTCAGTACTGGGTGGTCATCCATTTCAAGTGGGCAAGGGTCAGCTCAGAAGGGATTCGTTCTCGACATTACCCTTTGATATTAGCTAGGAAACTCAATCTAGGACAACTCAATACTCTTAGTTATTGTAGTTGTAGATCAAGCAAATTATCTAAGTGCTCACAAGCTTATATACAATCAGTGAAATAAATTTGAATTGATATTTGTGTTGTAATGTATTCCTTTTAATATTAAATATTTTTGGATATTTGTGTTATAAATTTGAATTGATTATCGGTAAAAATCAAGTAATAATGTAACGTACAAGGGAGATAAAAACTCATGGAATTGAAACAGCCCTCGCTGTATAAAAACTCACAAAACCGAATGTAACTGTATAAATTAATACAACATCGCTTGAGCATGCATTTAAACTTGTTTAAATCTTAAAACTAGACTAGACAACGATCAATGCACCAAGTCTTGGTACCATCAAGGCTATGAAAACCCAAACTTGGATAAAATGGGAAGATTGTCCACCAGAAAATAATAACAATTGTTGATGCTCACCTCAATAAAGTGAAACCAAGCTTGTCTCTAGAATGGATTTATGTATAGAACTGCACCTATCACCAGCAGCACCATGATGTATGCAACCCAAAAGGTCACATAGAAAACCTCCATATCCATGAAGCCACCATTATCTTCATTGTTCATTGAAGTTGGCGTTGGTGATGGTGGCATAGCCGCACCACATATTTTGGGTAGTGGTTCTCCACAAAGAAAAGGGTTGTCCTTGTAGCAGCTCTCCTCAAACGTGGCAAACTGTGCAACTCTCGTAGGAGTCTTACCGGACAAATTATTGTGAGCCACACTAAAAACCTCTAGAGAAAATAGTTCAGTAAGTCGAGGTGGGATTTCTCCATCCAGTTTGTTGTAGGAAAGATCCAAGCTCTCTATTTCCTTTAAGTTTGAAAATGTTGGTGGAATTGGTCCGGTCAAACTGTTGTGCGAAAGGTTCAATACCTTGATCATACTGAGGTTTCCAATTTCAGGAGGAATCTCTCCAGTGAAATTGTTGCATGAGAAATCAATTCCTTTGAAGTATTGGACAATGTTGCCTCTATAAGAAAGGGATACATTCTTCGTTGTAAACTCGAAGGATTGTTGTGATATGGCTAGATGATCAAAGTAAGTGCTTTCTACTCGAAAAGTATAAGTAGATATCATCCAAGAGACGATGTTACCAAAAAGGTGGTTGTGAGAAAGATCAATCAGGACTAATTGGTCCAACCTGGATAATTGAATTGGGATTTTACCTTCAAGATTGTTATAACTCAAGAGTAAAAATCTCAAGTTAGATAGCCTATCAATCCATTCTGGAATTGTACCAGTTAAATTATTACGAGAAAGATCTAATGCGAACATCTCAGAGGAGTCATGAAATGCCATTGCGATCGGCCCTTGCAACTTATTTCTAGACAAATAAACATATCTCAAATTTGAAGAAGTGCCGAATCTAGGTGGTAAACGACCAGATAAATTGTTCCCTGATAAGTCTAAGAATTCAAGAGAAGACGTATTCCATATCCCTTCAGGGATCTGCCCTTGCAAATTGTTGTTGGACAGGTCTAACACTTGCAGCGAGCTAATGTTACCCAACGAGAAAGGAATGCTTCCATTGAAACCATTGTCGGACATAAATAAAACTTCTAACCCTGGCAAACGAGCTCTGATTTCTGAAGGGATTTGGCCTTGGAAGTTATTCATGGATATACTTAGGATTGACAAATTCACATAAGAATTCTTTGGCAACAAGAATGGACCCAAAAGAGAACATTTTTTTAAATAAAGTTTTTGTAGGTATGTGTTGTTCTCAATCAACCAATTTGGAAACTCTCCCTTTATTTGGATGTTTTTAAGATCCAAAAATTGCAGGCTGAACTGATGGTAAAGGAATTTGGGAAATGCACCACCTTGTCCAATACCGCCTAAATAGAGGTACTCTAACTGGAACTTTGGGCTTAGATTATGATCATCTTCTTCTGCGAATATTTCATTACCTAAACCATGAAAAGACTTGAGTCTTGAAAGGTTGTATAATGGGCTCAATGACATAGGAATCTTCAAGTGATTGGAATTGAGAGAGAGTTGTTGAAGGGAAGTCAAATTTGCCAGACATGGAGGTAAGAAACCACTGAGATCATTGTCGCTCATATCTAGCTCTTCGAGATGATTTAAGTTACATAGGCCTGATCACATCACATTATAATTTAGAAAAACTTAAACTCTGGGTGTTTAATGGAAAATACATAACCTAGAAAAAGAGTAAGAGTCATCAACATTACCTTGGGTTGTAGGTATTTGGTCATTTAGACTGCAATCCTCCAATTTCAATTTTTTGAGAGAGGTCATCGTTTCGATGGCTTGGAAGATGCTATTATTGAGAGTACTATAACTCAAATCCAAGTATTCCAAGTTCTTGAGATCAAAGAAGCCTGTCACGATCAATTAAACAAGAAATTATATTAGCGTAGAAGGAATTAAAATTAGAAATAATTCATTACTTATTAATCATGGCTAAAAAAAAATGAAAAACATCAAGTAAGTGTAGAAATTGTATTGTCCATTTAATATAAGGTTTTTCTATACCTATGACCTAAAAAAAGAAATACACCATTGTTAATTTATTCTCCTCCTAAAAATAGCACTATCTATATATATGAAGTTATATTGGTTTTTATGATATCATTTTAATTACATTACACTTAAATGGTGTTGAGAGAGGGTCAAGATTAAAGTGAAATATTATTCATATTAAATGGATGGTAGAATTTTAAAATAATAAAGATCTCAATTAAGTTAATTTCTAAATTTGAGATTTAATTGTCTCTCCACGAATTGTTTAGTAGGTTGCAAAAACATAAAAGAGAAATTCTATACATATATAGCTCTTCAAGATGATTTAAGTTACATAAGCTTAATCACATTATAATTTAGAAATAAAAAATAAAACTTTGAGTGTCTAATAGAAAATATATAACCTAGAGAGAGAGAGAGAGAGAGTATGAGTCGTCAACCTAACATTACCTTGGGTTGTAGGTAATTGGCCATTTAAATTACAACTGTGCAACATTAAAGTTTTCAGAGAGGTCATCATTCTGATGGTTTGGAAGATGCTATTATTGAGAGTATTGTAACTCAAATCCAAGTATTCCAAGTTCTTGAGATCAAGGAAGCCTGCCACGATCAATTAAACAAGAAATTATATTAGCGTAGAAGGAATTAAAATTAGAAATAATTCATTACTTATCAATCATGGCTAAAAAAATGAAAAACATCATGTAAGTGTAGAAATTGTATTGTCCAATTAGTAGAAGTTTTTTTATACGTCTGACCCAAAAATAAAAATACACCATTGTTAATTTATTCTCCTCCTAAAAATAGAACTCTCTATATATATGAAGTTATATTGGTTTTTACGATATCATTTTAATTACATTACACTGAAATGGTGTTGAGAGGGGGTCAAGATTAAAGTGAAATATTATTCATATTAAATGGATGGTAGAATTTTAAAATAATAAAGATCTCAATTAAGTTAATTTCTAAATTTGAGATTTAATGGTCTCTCCAAGAATTGTTTAGTAGGTTGCGAAAACATAAAAGAGAAATGATATACATATATAGCTCTTCAAGATTATTTAAGTTACATAAGCTTAATCACATTATAATTTAGAAAAAAAATATAAAACTTTGAGTGTCTAATAGAAAATATATAACCTAGAGAGAGAGAAAGAGAGAGTAAAAGTCATCAACCTAACATTACCTTGGGTTGTAGGTAATTGGCCATTTAAATTACAACTCTGCAAAATTAAAGTTTTAAGAGAGGTCATCGTTCTGATGGTTTGGAAGATGCTATTATTGAGAGTATTGTAACTCAAATCCAAGTATTCCAAGTTCTTGAGATCAAGGAAGCCTGCCACGATCAATTAAACAAGAAATTATATTAGCGTAGAAGGAATTAAAATTAGAAATAATTCATTACTTATCAATCATGGCTAAAAAAATGAAAAACATCATGTAAGTGTAGAAATTGTATTGTCCAATTAATAAAAGTTTTTTTTATACGTCTGACCCAAAAATAAAAATACACCATTGTTAATTTATTCTCCTCCTAAAAATAGCACGCTCTATGTATGAAGTTACCTTTTTATTAAAGAAATTATTGTTATTTATGCTATCATTTTAATTATATTACACTGAATTAGTGTTGAGAAAGAGGGGGGGATTAAATTGAAATATTATTTATATTAAATGGATGGTAGAATTTTAAAATAATAAAGATTTCAACTGAGTTAATTTCTAAATTTGAGATTTAATTGTCTCTCCAAGACTTGTTTAGTAGGTTGCTAAAACATAAAAGAGAAAATCTATACAGATACCTAATTGTAGCTGGTATAGAGAAAAATAAAATGATTAATGATAAGTAATAGTGGAGTTGAAATTTGTTAATTTACCTCCATAAGGTACAGTGCCATTAAGTGCTTGCATTGACAGATTTTTTAGAGAAGACAGTGCTCCAAGGCTTTGAAGGAAGTGTTCATCTAGAGAACACCAGTCGAGATACAAACTTTTCAATGAGCTCAAATTTTGCAACCCTGTTTCTTCAAAAGTAGCAAATTGAATTTTTCAATTAAACCCAAATATATAAGCATCACCATATATGTAATATAACTTAACGTCACCTAATATTCTTCCTCTAAAATCATTGTAGCTCAGATCAAGTGTCGGGAATGGTTCGGGAATGCTTCTAATGATTGCAGTAACTGGAAGCTACTTCCATAGGTTGTTATATTTTCTAGGTGTAGAGTACTCAAGCTGCTTGGACCTGCAAGTTAGTTAGGGAAGAAACAAGAATAATTAATATTATCTTCATGATGCTACCAGCCAGGTAGGTAACGTGAATGTGTTTCTAATTACCTCTTGAGGCTATCAACCTATTAATATAGTTTCCGTTTAGACCCAATTTCTCTAAGCTGCTCAAAGATTCTTGATATTTATATATAAAAAATAAACTCATTAATTGTGTTTTTTAAAATTAAATGTAACAGATAATTGTGTTAATTAAATTTAATATTTATAAAAATAATAGTAAATAAAAAAACTAACCCCTCAAGTCTATTAACCCCTCTAGTTTATTGTCGCATCCCCAAAAAATAATAATAATTTTTTTCGGGTTCGACTGGCGAAATTTTTTTTATTTTTATTTGATTTGGTTCTTTGGAGTCGCCACCTAGTATTTTGGTCACTAGGAACCCTAACTGGTCTCAGAGATCGGGTACGGAGACTGGTTGCGTAAAGGGAAGGTATTAGCACCCCAAATACGCCTTACCTAAGGTAAGCTGCATTGTTTTATTGTCTGATAAAAATAAAAATAAAAAAACTAAAGTGTTATTGTGTTTTCCTAGTTGTTGGTCTGTCTATGGTTCAAGAAAAATCCCCCTCAGTAAGGAGGTCTTTATCTTATCGGGTAAAAATCCTAACCGTTCTAACGTCCATACCAAAATTTTATTAATAATATTTAGGAATACGTTTTACGTATAAATTCGTAATCCCAAATATTAAAAGAAAACAAAAAGATTTATTTAGAATTTTTGAAATATTGGCCTAGTTCTCATGGCTTGAATAAACTGGTTATTAAAGCCAAAATGCATGTTAATACATATATTGTTTTGAAAATTTTCTTTGTTGTGTGAAAATATGATGTTATAATATTTATGTATATATATTGGAGAGACTAGGCCGTATTTTAAAACAAAAAACAATTTTTAGAAAATATTATTTTTTATGCTTTGACGAAAATCGGGTATTTTAATACTGAGCTTGTATCCTTACAGTATAAAAATACAACCCAATATTAATCCGCCTTTAAAAAAAAAATATGCAGAAAAATCAATAACATTTTTAGGGAATTTTTAGAAATTTTTTGAAAGCAAAAACATTTTTTATTCTGAAAATCTTTGATATTTTGACGAAAACCGGGTATTTATAACACTGGTTTTATATCTTTACGGTATAAAAATACAAACCAAAATTAAACCATTTTGGTAAAAATATGCAGAAAAATCAACAACATTTTTAGGGACTTTTTAGAATTTTTTTGAAAGCAAAAACATTTTTTATTCTGAAAATCTTTGATGTTTTGACGAAAACCGGGTATTTACAACACTGGTTTTGTATCTTTACAGTATAAAAATACAAACCAAAATTAAAAAATTTTTGACAAAAATATGCAGAAAAATCAACAATATTTTTTTAAAGATTTTTCAAAATATTTATTTTTTTTATTATTATATTTTATATATATATACATATATACACACATATAATATAATATATAATATATAATATAAAAAAATAATTCGGGCTGGGCCGGCCCAAATATCTGGGCCGGACTTGGCCCAGAGAGCTGGTATGGGCCAGACCTGGTCTGGCCCGTCAGATACAAGGCCGGGCCAGACTTAGTCTGGCCCAAAAAAAGAAGAAGAAAAAAAATGTGCTGGGCCAGGATCCACCTGGCCCAGCTACACATAAACAGAGGGGGGGGAATTAATTCCCCCCTCCTCCCTGCATGCAGAATGTTCATTCTGCATGCAGGGGAAAAAAAATGAAAAAACTAACGAGAGGGGGGAGAAGAAGTGACCTGGCGTGGAGGAGGCGGTGCTGCGGTGGCGTGGCTTCCCGGGCGGCGCTGCGGCTCCTTCTCTCTTCGGTGTTCGGTTCTCTCTCTCTCTTCGGCCTCCTCTCTCTCTCTCCTCCCTTCGGGTGTCTCCTTTTTTTTTTTTTTTTCTTCGGTTTTCTCTTCTATTTATAGGGGCAGAACCGTGGGGGACCATCGGGTGTAACGGCTGGTCGGCCAATATCTAAAGGTGGTGGGGGCGAGGAGAGAGAGGCGCGGGAAGAATTTTCGAATTTTTTCGCCTTCTGTTCTGTTAAAACAGGGGGAAGGAGGAAGATGAACAGTGTCGTTCAAAACGACACCGTTCTGATTTTCCTCGCTTTTTTTTTTTTTTTTTATAAATGAAACGGCGTCGTTTTGGGTAAAACGCGTCGTTTCATTTAAATGGTTAAACTTCAAATCAGTCCCCCAAATTCGGTCCCCGCCCCTCTTGTTGGCCGCCTTTTTCACTTTGGTCCTTGGCCTCTGATTTATGCAATTGAGCCCCTAATTGATCAATAAACTTCCAATTTCTTCAATTAAACCCCTGAAACAAATCCAAACAGCCCCCTCTATCTTTTCGCCTTCTCCAAATTGGTCCCTGGTTTCGGATTTTCACAATTAAGTCCCTAATTGGCCCTTAAACTTCAATATTTATGCAATTGAGCCCCTGATTTGACCCAATAAATTCCTAAAAAATATATTTTGGCCCCAGAACTTAAATTTCTCCAAATTAAAGCCCAAATTGACTTAAAAATCAATTTTTCTTGCAATCAAATCTTCTATAAATTCAAATAAAAATCCAATTAAATCCATAAAAATCCAATTAAGTCCATAAACATCCAAATTTGGGCTTTTCTCCTCAAAATTCAAATTTTCCTTCTCAATAGGGCTTTCATCCTTCAAGAATATACTGTCAAAAATTTAATCCTTGTATTTTTGAATTTCTTGACCAATTTTCTGACTGTTTCCTGAGCGCTTCTGCCTTCTGTTATTTTTTCTAAACTCTTTTGGCTATTTATTTTATTTTTCATGGGGACCCAAAAATGGGTTACAACAGATGCCCCCTCTTTATAATACTTACGGAGCATGGGTTTTGCGCAGTAAGTGTTATAAAGATAAACCCAAAACGGAACTCCCGAAACTGATCTGGTCGAAGCTTGATTGATCTGAAACTTTGTCCTTTATAACAATCCTCCTTAGCCCCAAAAACCATGATCGAAACTTAGTCACCTCGAGATCCTTATCCAGCGATCCTCTAAATTCTTATTTTAGTTTGATCAACATGGAAATCCATCCGAGATCCCATATGGTGATATCCTTTAACCTGGAATCCCATTTGGCGATTCCTTTACCCATAACCGATACAAAAAATGTGTGCGTGGTCTCATTATGATGGGTGACCTGCCCGAATGGAAAAGGGAAAGAGTGGTCTCATTTTTTTGGGTGACCTACCCAGGGGAAGGAATGGCCTCATTCTTATGGGTGACCTACCCAGGTAAAAAAAATGGAGAATGGTCTCATTGTATGGGTGACCTACCCAGAAAAATAATGGTCTCATTGTATGGGTGACCTACCCAGAAAAAAGGAAGAGTGGTCTCATTTTTTTGGGTGACCTACCCAGGGGAAGGAATGGCCTCATTCTTATGGGTGACCTACCCAGGTAAAAAAAATGGAGAATGGTCTCATTGTATGGGTGACCTACCCAGAAAAATAATGGTCTCATTGTACGGGTGACCTACCCAAGAAAAAATGATGGTCTCATTGTATGGGTGACTAACCCAAATAAAATGATGGTCTAATTGTATGGGTGACGAACCCCAGAAAAAAAATGATGGTCTCATTGTATAGGTGACGAACCCCAGAAAAATGATGGTCTCATTGTATGGGTGACTAACCCAAGGAAAATGATGGTCTCATTGTATGGGTGACTAACCCAAGAAAAATGATGGTCTCATTGTATGGGTGACTAACCCAAAGGGAATAATTCTTAGTAAACTCCATGCTTTTCTAAGAAATGGTTTCAATATAAGGTCCCTTCTGGCGACCTTCCTTGATGAATGTCGAAGTACGAGATCCCTTCTGGCGATCTCAAATAACTTGGAATCCCATCTGGCGATTCCTTTTATTCAAAGCTGAAATATTAGGTCCCTTCTAGCGACCCTTATCGAAATATGAGATCCCTTCTAGCGATCTTCTTTAGCCAAACAACTTGGAATCCCATCTGGTGATTCCTTTTATACCAAAGCTGAAATTTGAGGTCCCTTCTGGCGACCTCCATTGATGAATATCGAAAACGAGACCCCTTCTGGCGATCTCAAACAACTTGGAATCCCATCTGGTGATTCCTTTTATTCAAAGCTGAAATGTGAGGTCCCTTCTGGCGACCTCCATCGAAATACAAGATCCCTTCTGGCGATCTCAACAACTTGGAATCACATCTGGTGATTCTTTTTATACAAAAGCTGAAATTTGAGGTCCCTTCTAGCGACCTCCATCGAAATACGAGATCCCTTCTTTTGATCTCAACAACTTGGAATCCCATTTGGCGATTCCTTTTTTCCGAATGCTATCGATGTCGTTCTTCCTGCTGGCAGGATTTGAAAACCATTATCTTCTCTTCTTGTTGTTCTAAGAATTAACTCAATGATTCTTTCTTCGTCTATAATCTTGTTGGAATGCGCTAAGATCTCCTCCTGTAACGATTCAAAAAAACATATATGCAATGATTTATGATTAGATGCAATGCATGCATTCGTACCTGGTTTTGAAACATAGGCCCCATCCTCTTCTTCTAGTTCATGGGACTCCCTCTTAACATGAACTTGCTTTTGAAGTCGTATGCTGGATTCATCTCTCGTGTTGCCTATCATATTCTTGGAGAAAAGGTCTTTGACTTTATTCAAGTAGTCCTTTTCTCAAAATGTATGACTTGTATTTGCCTCTTTGTCATGCTTTTGTCAAATGCTTTAGCTTGGTTTTCAAATCGTAAAACCTTTCATAAAACATCCCGTCTTGCCCCCTAGTATAGGGGTGCGATATTAGTCTGGGTTTTTATATAGAGAAGCAATTCATTCAGCCGGTGATAAACTTTTTTTAGTGAGTGAATAGATAATGATTTTTTTTTATTTCAAAATGCCATTGTTATGGTTGATAAACTCTGTTCTTTAAAAGACAATTACAAAGTGACCACTTAAACATTTATCCATGCTATCAGAGATAGGGTTGTACTTTATGGTTAGCTTTTCTTAAATTTCATATTAAACCATTTTATTGATACTTTATTTGTAAACACTCAAACTTGTTAAAAAAAATGCATAACCTCATCATTTATTTAAAGAAAAGGTAAGCTCAAAGACAAACACCAAATCTGGCTGATATCATGAGCTCTGAATGCTCACTAGAGAAAATAAAAGCAAAGACAAAAGCAAATGACAAAAACATGCTAAGGCAAATAAAGTTGTTTTACATTTTGAAAACTACGAGAAGTTCTTGGGTCAACCCGTTCTGAAACTTCTTCTAGTGTGTGGAAAGTCAACCGAGGCAATGCTTCATCTTCCTTCCCCACTTGCGTTTCCTTGTCTTCTCCTTTGATCTCGCCTTCTTCATTATTGACGATTCTTGACCAAGGTTTTCCAACCCTTTATCCCCTATCACTTTTGTCATGACCAGGCAATGGATTTAAACTGATATTGGGTGCATCTTCAAATGACACCCATCCTATCTTGATGAGCTTCAACAATTTATTCTTGAAACCGTAACACGTTTCAAGACAATGCCCGGGAATACCAGCATGGTACTCGCAAGTCAACTCGGGCTTATACCAGATGGGGAATGGTGGCTGTAGTGGTAATGTAGGGATAGGAGCTATTTGTCCAATGCTTAGTAATTTGGCATATATATCCTTCAGAGGCATGGGTAATGGCGGTAGTTGTTCTGAAATGTATCTTGTGTTTGGTCGTTGGTGGTTGTTTTGAGTGTTTGACTGGCCATTTGCTCGATTAGGGGAAAAAGGTTTGTTAAAGTTTATGTGGGCCACATGAGAGGTAGGTATTTGTGGGTTATATGAATCTGTTATCTTGTCATTGGACCCACCTTCGAAGTTGTTAACGGGACCTTTCATTTTTCTTCCGAAGAAACCCTTTGTCTCCAATGGCTCAATTATGCGTCCAGCTTTAATCCCTTGCTCGATTCTTTCCGCTATGCGTACAGCATCATAGAAATGTTGAGCTGAGCTACCCATTAAATGCTCATAGTAGGGTGCCTTGAATGTATTGGCGAACAAATTCACCATCTCCGTTTCTATCAAAGGGGGTTGCACATGCATGGCCTCGTCCCTCCACCTTTGCGCATAAGCCCTTACTGATTCTTGGCTTCTCTTTTCCATTGACATAAGGCTCGTTCGATCTGGAGCAATTTCTAAATTGAACTTGTATTGCTTAAGGAAAGCCTCAACTAAATCCTTCCATTTCTTGATCTTGGCATTATCCAACCTCATGTACCAACTTAGCGCCGACCCCGATAGACTATCTTGGAAAAAGTAGATCAGTAACTTATCGTCATGAATCACTTCAGCCATCTTATTGCAATATGATCGAAGGTGAGTGTTTGGGCATTCCAACCCAGTGTACTTTATAAACTCCGGTATCCTAAATTTTTTTGGTACCGTGATGTTTGGTACCAAGCATATTTCAGACGCTCGCATGGGGTCAAACCAGTCATTTCCCTCGACTGCTCTTAACCTTTCTTCCAAAGCTGATATCTTGTCATCGTTCATAAAACCAGTGGACCTATTATCGGAAGGCCCATCTGCTGTGATGTGAGCTTGAGGGGGCTGAATGGGAATGGCAGGTGCAAAGTGTTGCCCCGTCGCTGAATCTGCCCCCAAGTTCTGAGATATCCCCGGGACATGAACTGATGGCGCTCCTATAGGTGGTTGGGTAGATGTTCCCTCCCCGTTCTTCGCTCTTAAAAGTTGCTCAAGCAGATTGGTCAGTCGAGAAACTTCATTTTTCACAGATTCCAACTCGGTCTGGTAGTGCGACTCTAAGTGAGCTCTTTCTTCGTTTTCCATTCTTGATCTGGACCGGGTTTGGTGGACTCTGGATGTGGGACCTATGTTTCACGATCTGGAATGTATATGATAAACAAAAATATGTGATGAAAATGTGATGCACAAGTGATGTGCGATGAGTATAACATTATTAATCTTGATGCAAATAAGATACATAACCTAAGGACAAGCTCTATTTATTAAGTGAGAGTGGGTAGTTTTTTTTCTATCTAGTCTTGAAGGTTCTCATATCTGCCCAGTGACGTTCTTCGTAAAGAAGTATGGGGGCGTTGCAAGGAACAGTTAAGACACGTATGTCCACCATTACCAAGCAGGCACTCAGATATGAGTTGGGTGTTTCACGCATTTAAACCCTGACCAATAGTCTTAGGGTAAATCGCTAATTCCCCACTTAACTTAAGGCTTGTGTGTGCTTTTTAAAATTAAGGCAAGTGATGCATGAGACAATTGTATATAATGCATGAATAAATGCGCGTAAAAATAAAAACAAATACGCGATTAAATAAAAGGAAAGGCATATAGAAAAATAAGCACAGGAAAACACAAATAAATCAGACAAAAACAAAGCTTAGTCTACAAGGTCCCCAGTGGAGTCGCCATTCTGTCGCACCCCCAAAAAATAATAATAATTTTTTTCGGGTTCGACTGGCGAAATTTTTTTTATTTTTATTTGATTTGGTTCTTTGGAGTCGCCACCTAGTATTTTGGTCACTAGGAACCCTAACTGGTCTCAGAGATCGGGTACGGAGACTGGTTGCGTAAAGGGAAGGTATTAGCACCCCAAATACGCCTTACCTAAGGTAAGCTGCATTGTTTTATTGTCTGATAAAAATAAAAATAAAAAAACTAAAGTGTTATTGTGTTTTCCTAGTTGTTGGTCTGTCTATGGTTCAAGAAAAATCCCCCTCAGTAAGGAGGTCTTTATCTTATCGGGTAAAAATCCTAACCGTTCTAACGTCCATACCAAAATTTTATTAATAATATTTAGGAATACGTTTTACGTATAAATTCGTAATCCCAAATATTAAAAGAAAACAAAAAGATTTATTTAGAATTTTTGAAATATTGGCCTAGTTCTCATGGCTTGAATAAACTGGTTATTAAAGCCAAAATGCATGTTAATACATATATTGTTTTGAAAATTTTCTTTGTTGTGTGAAAATATGATGTTATAATATTTATGTATATATATTGGAGAGACTAGGCCGTATTTTAAAACAAAAACAATTTTTAGAAAATATTATTTTTTATGCTTTGACGAAAATCGGGTATTTTAATACTGAGCTTGTATCCTTACAGTATAAAAATACAACCCAATATTAATCCGCCTTTAAAAAAAAAATATGCAGAAAAATCAATAACATTTTTAGGGAATTTTTAGAAATTTTTTGAAAGCAAAAACATTTTTTATTCTGAAAATCTTTGATATTTTGACGAAAACCGGGTATTTATAACACTGGTTTTATATCTTTACGGTATAAAAATACAAACCAAAATTAAACCATTTTGGTAAAAATATGCAGAAAAATCAACAACATTTTTAGGGACTTTTTAAAATTTTTTTGAAAGCAAAAACATTTTTTATTCTGAAAATCTTTGATGTTTTGACGAAAACCGGGTATTTACAACACTGGTTTTGTATCTTTACAGTATAAAAATACAAACCAAAATTAAAAATTTTTTGACAAAAATATGCAGAAAAATCAACAATATTTTTTTAAAGATTTTTCAAAATATTTATTTTTTTTATTATTATATTTTATATATATATACATATATACACACATATAATATAATATATAATATATAATATAAAAAAATAATTCGGGCTGGGCCGGCCCAAATATCTGGGCCGGACTTGGCCCAGAGAGCTGGTATGGGCCAGACCTGGTCTGGCCCGTCAGATACAAGGCCGGGCCAGACTTAGTCTGGCCCAAAAAAAGAAGAAGAAAAAAAATGTGTTGGGCCAGGATCCACCTGGCCCAGCTACACATAAACAGAGGGGGGGGAATTAATTCCCCCCTCCTCCCTGCATGCAGAATGTTCATTCTGCATGCAGGGGAAAAAAAATGAAAAAACTAACGAGAGGGGGGAGAAGAAGTGACCTGGCGTGGAGGAGGCGGTGCTGCGGTGGCGTGGCTTCCCGGGCGGCGCTGCGGCTCCTTCTCTCTTCGGTGTTCGGTTCTCTCTCTCTCTTCGGCCTCCTCTCTCTCTCTCCTCCCTTCGGGTGTCTCCTTTTTTTTTTTTTTTTCTTCGGTTTTCTCTTCTATTTATAGGGGCAGAACCGTGGGGGACCATCGGGTGTAACGGCTGGTCGGCCAATATCTAAAGGTGGTGGGGGCGAGGAGAGAGAGGCGCGGGAAGAATTTTCGAATTTTTTCGCCTTCTGTTCTGTTAAAACAGGGGGAAGGAGGAAGATGAACAGTGTCGTTCAAAACGACACCGTTCTGATTTTCCTCGCTTTTTTTTTTTTTTTTTATAAATGAAACGGCGTCGTTTTGGGTAAAACGCGTCGTTTCATTTAAATGGTTAAACTTCAAATCAGTCCCCCAAATTCGGTCCCCGCCCCTCTTGTTGGCCGCCTTTTTCACTTTGGTCCTTGGCCTCTGATTTATGCAATTGAGCCCCTAATTGATCAATAAACTTCCAATTTCTTCAATTAAACCCCTGAAACAAATCCAAACAGCCCCCTCTATCTTTTCGCCTTCTCCAAATTGGTCCCTGGTTTCGGATTTTCACAATTAAGTCCCTAATTGGCCCTTAAACTTCAATATTTATGCAATTGAGCCCCTGATTTGACCCAATAAATTCCTAAAAAATATATTTTGGCCCCAGAACTTAAATTTCTCCAAATTAAAGCCCAAATTGACTTAAAAATCAATTTTTCTTGCAATCAAATCTTCTATAAATTCAAATAAAAATCCAATTAAATCCATAAAAATCCAATTAAGTCCATAAACATCCAAATTTGGGCTTTTCTCCTCAAAATTCAAATTTTCCTTCTCAATAGGGCTTTCATCCTTCAAGAATATACTGTCAAAAATTTAATCCTTGTATTTTTGAATTTCTTGACCAATTTTCTGACTGTTTCCTGAGCGCTTCTGCCTTCTGTTATTTTTTCTAAACTCTTTTGGCTATTTATTTTATTTTTCATGGGGACCCAAAAATGGGTTATAACATTTATTATAATCTAAATATAGTGATTTGAGAGACGAAAGCCCCTCCACCAATGATAGAATACTTTTATTGAAGCTATTACATTCCAAGTCAAGGATCTCCAAATTGCTCAATTTCTGTAACTCATAACCACCTGAATAAAATAAATAAATAAAGACTTTAGGTAAAGAATAAAAAAGATATTATTAGAGTAATTTAATTATGATTGATTAAGAGGCATGTAATTGTTACAGAATGTGACTTAGCCACCAAAAGGAGAGTATCATAAGCTTTGATTATAAAAATGATGTCATCATCGGCCTCCTCGTGTTGCAGTTGGGAGAGGTTGAACTGCAGCTAGAGGGTTCACTTCATATGAGAATGCAAGCTGCCACAGGTCTCCTATAGCCTTCTTTGCAGCTGAATAGATAGATAGAAAGGGAAATTGTTATAACCACTCGAGCGT
This sequence comes from Populus alba x Populus glandulosa, assembly GCA_033617975.1. NCBI lineage: Eukaryota > Viridiplantae > Streptophyta > Magnoliopsida > Malpighiales > Salicaceae > Populus > Populus alba x Populus glandulosa. The sequence goes on from CM066160.1 coordinate 14,096,691, forward strand.
AGGAAATTGCTTGTTTTGTACTAACCTCCTCAATAGGTAGCTAGGAAATTGTTTTCTAAGTCTTTTGGAGATCCGATCCCTCAATAACATTTATATCTTTTGACGGAGAATAATGAGCTTCATGGTTATTTTCTTGCAAAACTGAGGAGAGCTGTCATGAATTGAATGTTTTGAGAGGATATATAGAGTGTAATCGCCTCAAAAGCACCTGGAAAAAGACATGGCAGTACGTCTAAAGATAGAACAGAATGATAATCTTCCTATGAATAGGTTAGTCAAAACTCCATGACTGTTTAACTTATGCCAAGGACATCCATCAGAATACAATTAATTAAAGCGATTCTAATTAAAAAGTGGCTGAGACCCAAGATTTTAAATCTTACCTGTCGTTTTTCCTCAGGCAATGCAGCTTTCTCAACCCAAGGGATCCAAATCTTTCAGAGCTGTGCCAAGAAGTGTTACAGCATAGACTTCAACAACCTCCATATACTTGTCAACTTCCAAAAAATACCTCCCATCACATCCTTCCTGGGCATCAACATCTGGTTCTGCAGCTACAAGAACATGGTATTTTCCATCCATAAACTCCAGTTGCAGAGGAAACCTTCAAGAAACTCTCGGACACCTGAAGATGAACCTCCTGATCTCTGAAGACATGCCCTGACAAATAAAAACAAATTCAAAGTTACATCCATCCACCGCAAAATATAGAAATGCCTTTGACCTATTCACGGTCCAAACCAATATTGCAGATAAATAAGCTAGTGGAAGATACTAAGGGATCAATACAAACTAGTTTCTTTCTGATAATCATCCTAATTAACCTATCAGAATGTTACACCAAGTTCACCAGTTACCTTCTCCATGTTGAATATTAAACTCAATTCAGAAGCTCCCAGATGGTCAAGGAAGGCAACCACCAGCCACCAGCCACCAGCCGCAGCCGCCAGCCGCCTTCACACCACCGGCCGCCAACCGCCTTCAAACTTGGAACAATTGATTTTTTGTATTTTGATTTCGTGTATAAATAGAGTGCCCAGCTTGTGTTTATTTGTGTGGAGAGAATAGAAAGAAACACTAGAAAGAGAATAGAGAGAGAGAGGGCGTGTAATTGTTAAGCTTTTGTTTTGTTAATTGTAAGCTTCGGATTTTGTAATAAAACCTTGTGTTTTATCCCCTCTGAGTGTTTCAAAGCCACCACCAGTGGTTTTTCCCACCAACAATTGGTATCAGAGCCCCGTTCGTCGAAAAACAGAAGAGTTTTGGGGTATATCCGAATTTTCAAAGTTGTCAAAAACACGTTTTGATTATTCCACAGTGTAGAGCTCCTCAAGACAAGCTCACTGTAGCAAGAATCAGCCTGATCGGAGACCGCGGTGAGCCACACGCGCCGCCTAAATATTCTACCAGATCGCCCACGCGCAGCCCACGCGTGCCAGAGGTTGAAGACGATTGAGCCACACACGCGCCATATTTGAGCCGCGCCGAGTCCTAGCCGAGCCGCAAGCCGAGTCCAGCTAAGCTGTCCTCCGCACCGAGCCAAAAGAATATTCCCCGAATATTCCCGGTTCAACCCAACGAACCGCCCGCCGTACATAATTGGTTTTTTGACCGGTTCACCCATTTTCTGACCTGATTTCAACAAAGTCAGATCGGTTCCCGACTATTTGGACCATTCTGAATCGATATACAGTATCCGTTTGGTCAAATTCGGCTCCCAGAATAGTCATTAAAAGAGCAAAATGACTATAGAAGGTACACATACACTCATCCCGAAGCTGACCAAAGACAACTATGATAGTTGGTGCATCAGATTGAAGACGTTTCTTGGGTCACAAGAGTGTTATGATATTGTACAAACTGGTTATGATGAACCAGAGTCCAAAGAAAGAGAAGATGCTTTACAAGAGGCACAGAAGCAAGCCCTCAAAGTCAACAGAAAGAAAGACAACAAAGCAAAGACCATCATCTATCAAGGTCTTGATGAAGATACATTCGAGATAATAGCTTCCGCTGAAACATCACATGATATATGGGAGGCTCTCCAACAGAAATACAAAGGTGCTGACAGAATCAAGAAGATTCGTCTTCAATCTTTGCGAGGTGAATTTGAGTTATTGCAAATGAAGTCCTCGGAGTCTATTTCTGATTATCACACAAGGATTATGGTGATAGTCAATCAGATGAGAAGAAATGGAGAAGCCCTCATCGATTCTTGAATTACTGAAAAAATTTTGAGATCCCTAGATCCAAAATTCGATTTTGTTGTCGTCGCAATTGAAGAGTCCAAGGAAGTGGACAAGTTGACAGTGGATGAACTTATGAGTTCTTTGCAAGCTCATGAGCAGAAGATTCTAAAGAGAAATGGAGATAAGGCCATCGAACATGCCTTACAAGCAAAGTTGTCTCTCAATGACAGATATGAGCAAGGGGAGACTTCATCAAGTGGATACACCACTCAAGCAGGAAGTCAACAATCCAGAGGAGGATTCCAGAGATTCCAAGGAAGAGGTTCTTAGAATACAAGCTTTAGAGGAAGAGGTGGCAGAAACACCACCAGAGGAGGCCGAGGACAATAAGCATTCACTCCTAGAGGAAGAGGGACGGTTACAATAACCGTGACAAGAGGAATATCCAATGTTATAGTTGCAATCAATTTGGGCACTATAGCACTGAATGCTGAAGGAAAGCTCCGTTAGAGATACATGAGCATGCCAACTTTGCAGAGAAGGATGACAGAGAAGCATCTGCATTTCTTGTCCAACAAGAACTTGGCGAGAAAAGGAGGATATATGGTATCTAGATACTGGAGCCAGCAATCACATGTGCGGCTACCGAGAATTATTTAGTAATCTAGATGAGACCAAGCAAGGTCTAGTTACTTTTGGAGATACCACAAAGGTTCCATTCAAAGGTAAAGGCAACATCCCAATGAAGTTGAAGAATGGCGATCCCAGCTACATCGCTGATGTCTATTATGTCCCAGCCATAAAGCAGAACCTGATCAGTTTAGGTCAACTTTTGGAGAGAGGATATAGTTTTTACTCGAAGAATTGTCATCTGACAATTAGAGACAACAATGGGAGATTAATGGCCTACGTGAAAATGTCCAAGAATAGGATGTTTCCTTTGAACATCCAGTATGATGCAACAAGGTGTTTGAGTGCCATCACCAACAGTTAAGAATGGCTTTGGCACTTGAGGCTTGGACATCTGAATTTCACAAGTTTGAAGATGCTAGCAAGCAAGAAGATGGTCAAAGGTTTGCCTCACATTGATCATCCAGATGAAGTCTGTGAGAGTTGTGTCCTCAGCAAACATCACAGATCTAGTTTTGCCAAAGAAGTCAACTGGAGAGCAAATAGGCCACTAGAGTTAGTACACACAGATGTGTGTGGCCCAATTACGCCTATATCGACTGGACAAAATAGGTACTTCCTCACTTTTACTGATGATTTTAGTAGAAAGACGTGGATATACTTTCTAAAGAGGAAGTCAGAAGTATTCAATTGTTTTAAAGATTTTAAAGCAATTATGGAGAAGCAAAGTGGTTATACGATCAGAACAGTGAGATCTGATCAAGGTGGAGAATATACAGCAAATGACTTTGAAGCCTATTGTACACAACAAGGCATCAGACATCAGACAACACCAGCTTATACACCACAGCTGAATGGTGTAGCCGAGAGGAAGAATCGAACGATTCTTGACATGGCCAAAAGTTTGCTCAAAGCAAAGAAGCTGCCTAAGCAATACTGGGCTGAAGCTGTATCATGTGCAGTGTTTCTGTTGAATCGCTGCCCAACCAGAAGTTTGCAAGGAGTCACTCCAGAAGAAGCATGGAGTGGTCACAAACCAAGTGTTACTCATCTACGAGTCTTTGGTTGTGTGGCATATGCAAAGATCCCAAATGCAAGAAGGAGAAAGCTCGATGATAAAAGCGAGCAATGCATCTTTGTCGGATATGGTGAAAGAAGGATGGGATACAAGCTGTATAATCCTATCACGAAGAAGGTGATTACGAGTAGAGATGTTATCTTTGAAGAAGATAAATCTTGGGCATGGAATGATGATCAAGAAGCATTGAAATGGATCAACATTGATTTGATCCTTGAAGGTGAAGAAGTACCAATAGTACTTGCAGAAGAACCGATTGTGCCAGCAGCTGAACCACAAAGTCTGGTATTTATACCAGCAGCTGAACCACAAAGTCCGGTACACAGATTCCCTGTATTCAACAGGAGGAACACACCAGGAGCATCATCATCAACACCACCATCAGCATTCTCATCAGAAGGACCAAGAAAGATGCGAAATCTTGAAGAGCTGTACGATGCTACTCAAGTCATGGAAGATACAACTTTGTTTTGTTTCCATGCAGATTGTGACTCATTAAGGTTCAATAAAGTTGTCACAGAAAAGAAATGGATAAAAGCAATGGATGAAGAAATATATGCCATTGAGAAGAAAGATACCTGGAAGCTGACTTATCCACCAGAAAAGAAGAAAGCAATAGGTGTCAAAAGGGTCTACAAGACGAAAGCCAAATTAGTGGATAAAGGCTACAAGGAGAGAGAAGGCATTGAAAGGAGAAGTGTTCATGCTTGGCATGACATCCCTCGATTGAGTTTAAAGGGGAGATTTGTTGAATATTAAACTCAATCCAGAAGCTCCCATATGGTCAAGGAAGGCAACCACCAGCTGCCACCGACCAGCCGCCAGCCACCAGCTGCAGCCGCCAGCCGCCTTCACACCACCGGCCGCCAGCCGCCTTCACACTTGGAACAATTGATTTTTTGTATTCTGATTTCGTGTATAAATAGAGTGCCCAGCTTGTGTTTATTTGTGTGGAGAGAATAGAGAGAAACACTAGAAAGAGAATAGAGAGAGGGAGGACGTGTAATTGTTAAGCTTTTGTTTTGTTAATTGTAAGCTTCAGATTTTGTAATAAAACCTTGTGTTTTATCCCCTCTGAGTGTTTCAAAGCCACCACCAATGGTTTCTCCCACCAACACTCCACAACAAAGCTTCACCAGCATTTCCGAAATACAGATATCTTCAGTTAAAAAAAAAAAAATTTGTAATTTTTGTTATTAAGTTATTGTTTTGATGAATTGATGTTAAAATTAAATTTTTAAAAATAAAAAATATATTATTTTAATATATTTACCAATAAAAAGGGATATATTGGGAAAACAGTGCTCTTTTAGCCAAAATCACTATTTTGCCTCCATGTGTTTGTGCCGATTAACCGATTTTACCAATGTTTTGTTGGATTAACTGAATCACAGGTAATTGGTTTACACAAATTTAATATCCAAAAACAATCTCAATTCAATCTAGATCGGTGATCCATCGGATTGATTTGTTTGGCCTGTCCAATAACTATAGATAGCGGGTAAGACCCACATTTGCCACAAACATCTTGCCTTGTTTGAAATTTGGCAAACTTGGAGTGTCATTTGGTAATCTCACAACAACCGAACCATTAATTTTCCAGCTATGGATTTTTTTTTTTGTTATTGTTTATGGTTTGGGTATTTGATTTGTCCTTCTCTTTTTTGTCCTTCTTTGCAGTGCTGAAAGAAAGGAAGCTTTATAGAGGAAGTATGCGAAAAATGGGTTCTTCATCAGCTGAAGATATTCCAACAATGCAAGTAAATAAAATCACCTTTAAAATTGTGGGTTTTGCTTAAAATCTCTGTTTCTTATTAATTAGAGCATGTAATTGCTTTTTTTTGGATGTACAAGTATGTTTTTCTTGATGGGGTTATGTTATGGTGTTGTGGTTGTTTTGATGGTAGGAAATTGTGTTGGAGTTTCGTGCTGGTAAAATGGTTTTCTATGGAAAAAAGGTTGTTCCTGATTCTTAAAAAGGACTTGTTCGCATTGGAAGGGCAACCTGATGTCTTTTGATTTTTTTGTGTTATATAGAGTTCGTGTCCGTGTAAAGATATTTAGTTGCTTCTGTTGTTTTGGTTTATCTCAAGTACTAGATAGTGTGTTTCTAGAATCTTGTTTCCTGTTTGAAGTCGAAATTTTTGAAATGTTCCATGTTGATGAGGGCTTGCTTCATTTCTAGTGGCTTGATAGGAATTTGAATGCTCTGGAAGATGTATCCTAGTTATTATTATGTTTTTTTAACCTGGGGATTTTGTTTCTCTCTTCCAACATTGGTTTTTATTTCCTTTTCTGTTCTTTGTTTTGTTAATATTCTTTTGAGGTGAGAACTTGGTAGCTTTTTCTTGACGTGTTTGTTGTGGTAAACTCAATTAACCATCAACCACCACCTGCTGCCTCTCTGATTTATGTATAAATAAGCTGTTAAGCTTATGTTATTAAGTGTGGGAAAGAGTAAAGAGAAACACAAGAGAGAAAAGAGAGGGTGTGTATTAAGATTGTAAGTTTTTGTAATTTGTAAGCTTGTTTTGTAATAAAACCGTGTGTTTTATCGCCTCTGTGTGTTTCAAAGCCACCATAAGTTGTTTCTCCCACCAATAATTGGTATTAGAGCCCCGTTCGTTAGAAAATAGAAGAGTTTTAGGGTATACCCGAATTTTCAAAGTTGTCAAAAACAAGTTTTGATCATTCCATAATGTACATCTCATCCATACGAACTCACTGGTGCAAGAATCAGCATCATCGGAGCCCGAGGTGAGCCACATGCGCCGCCTGAAGATTCTACACAGACGCCCACGCGCAGGCCATGCGCCCAGAGGCAGATGACAACTGAGCAACACGCGCGCCATATTTGAGCTGTTAAGCCGCCTAAGTCGAGCCGTCAACCGAGCCACAAGCTGAGTCCAGCCGAGCCTCCAGCCGAGCTGTCCCTCGAGCCGAGCCTTGAGCTGCGCCGTACGCGCCCCGAGCCGAGCCTTGAGCTCTGCCGTACGCGCCCCGAGCCGAGCCATGTTTCCAACCGCAGCCGCGCCGCCCGAATATTCCCTGGAATATTCCTGGTTCGACCCAGCAAACCGCCCGCCGTACAAAATTGATGTTTTGACCGGTTCACCCATTTTCGAACCCGATTTCTACAAAGTCAGACCGGTTCCCTACTATTTGGACCATTTCGGATCGATCTACAGTGCCCGTTCGGTCAAATTAGGCTCCCAGAAGGTGATATAGTCATTCAAAGAGAAATGACTACAGAAAGTACACAAACACTCATCCCGAAGCTGACTAAAGACAACTATGATAGTTGGTGCATCAGATTGAAGGCATTTCTTGGTTCACAAGAGTGTATAGATATCGTACAATATGGTTATGACGAAACAGAGTACAAAGAAGCAGAAGATGCTCTACAAGAGGCACATAAGCAAGCCCTAAAAGTCAACAGAAAGAAAGACAACAAAGCAAAGACCATCATCTATCAAGGTATTGATGAAGACACATTCGAGATGGAGAGAAGGCCATTGAGCATGCCTTACAAGCAAAGCTGTCTCTCAAGGACATATATGAGCAAGGGGAGACTTCAACAAGTGGATATACCACTCAAGCAAGAAGTCAACAATCCAGAGGAGGATTCCAGAGATTCCAAGGAAGAGGTTCTTGGAATACAAGCTTTAGAGGAAGAGGTGGTAGAAACACCACCAGAGGAGGTCGAGGACAACAAGTATTCACTGCTAGAGGAAGAGGAGGAAGTTACAATAACCGTGACAAGAGGAATATCAAATGTTATAGTTGCAATCAATTTGAGCACTATAGCACTAAATGCCGAAGGAAAGCTCCGTTAGAGATACGTGAGCAAGCCAACTATGCAGAGAAGGATGACAGAGAAGCAGCTGCATTACTTGTCCAATAAGGACTTGATGAGAAACAAGAGAATATATGGTATTTAGATACTGGAGCCAGCAATCACATGTGTGGCTACCGAGATTTATTTAGTGACTAGATAAGACCAAACAAGGTCTAGTTACTTTTGGAGATACCTCAAAGGTTCCATTCAAAGGTAAAGGCAACATCCCAATCAAGTTGAAGAACGACAATCACAGCTACATCGCCGATGTTTATTATGTCCCAGCCATAAAGCAGAACTTGATCAGCTTAGGTCAACTTATGGAGAGAGGTTATAGTTTTCACTCGAAGAATTGTCATTTGACAATTAGAGACTACAATGGGAGATTAATTGCCTATGTGAAAATGTCCAAGGATAGGATGTTTCCTTTTAACATCCAGTATGATGCAGCAAGGTGTTTGAGTGCCATCACCAACAGTTAAGAATGGCTTTGGCACTTGAGGCTTGGACATCTGAATTTCACAAGTTTGAAGATGCTAGCAAGCAAGAAGATGGTCAAAGGTTTGCCTCACATTGATCATCCAGATGAAGTCTGTGAGAGTTGTGTCCTCAGCAAACATCACAGATCTAGTTTTGCCAAAGAAGTCAACTGGAGAGCAAATAGGCCACTGGAGTTAGTACACACAGATGTGTGTGGCCCAATTACGCCTATATCGACTAGACAAAATAGGTACTTCCTCACTTTTATTGATGATTTTAGCAGAAATATGTGAATATACTTTCTGAAGAGGAAGTCAGAAGTGTTCAATTGTTTTAAAGAATTTAAAGCAATTGTGGAGAAACAAAATGGCTACATGATCAAAACCGTGAGATCTGATCAAGGTGGAGAATATACAGCAAATGACTTTCAAGCCTTTTGTACACAACAAGGCATCAGACATCAGACAACACCAGCTTATACACCACAGCTAAATGATGTAGCAGAAAGGAAGAATCGAACGATTCTTGACATGGCAAGAAGTCTGCTCAAAGAAAATAAGTTGCCCAAGCAATACTGGGTTGAAGCTGTATCATGTGCAGTGTATCTACTGAATCGCTGCCCAACCAGAAGTTTGCAAGGTGTCATTCCAGAAAAAGCATGGAGTGGTCACAAACCAAGTGTTACTCATCTTCGAGTCTTTGGTTGTGTGGCATATGCAAAGATCCCAGATGCAAGAAGGACAAAGCTCGATGATAAAAGCGAGAAATGCATCTTTGTCGGATATGGTGATAGAAGGATGGGATACAAGCTGTATAATCCCATCACAAAGAAGGTAATTATGAGTAGAGATGTTATCTTTGAAGAAGATAAATCTTGGCAATGGAATGATGACCAAGAAGCAGTCAAATGGATCAGCACTGATTTGATCCTTGAAGGTGAAGAAGTACCAACAATACTTGTAGAAGAACCGATTGTCCCAGCAGGTGAACCACAAAGTCCGGAACACAGATTCCCTGTATTTAATAGGAGAAACACACCATCAACATCAACAGGAGAATCATCATCAACACCACCATCAACATCCTCATCAGAAGGACCAAGAAGGATGAGAAACCTAGAAGAGTTGTACGATGCCACTCAAGTCGTGGAAGATACAACTCTATTTTGTTTCTTTGCAGATAGTGACCCACTTAGCTTCAATGAAGCTCTCATATAAGAGAAATGGATAAAAGCAATGGATGAAGAAATACATGCCATTGAGAAGAATGATACCTGGAAGCTGACTAATCTACCAGAAAACAAGAAAGCAATAGGTGTCAAATGGGTCTACAAGACGAAGAAGAATGCAAAAGGAGAAGTGCAAAGATACAAAGCCATATTAGTGGCTAAAGGCTACAAACAGAGAGAAGGCATTGACTATGGAGAAGTATTTGCTCCAGTAGCCCGGCTAGAGACAATCAGACTGATGATCTCACTAGCTACACAACATAGATGGAAGATCTATCAACTCGATGTGAAGTTAGCATTTCTGAATGGCTTTCTAGAAGAAGAGATCTATGTTGAACAACCACTTGGATACATTGAAGCTGAAAATAAAGGCAAAGTATACAAGTTGAAGAAAGCTCTCTACAGTTTGAAGCAAGCTTTGCGTGCTTGGAATACCAGAATTGATAGGTATTTTCAAGATAATGGATTTGAAAAATGTCCATATGAACACGCAATATATGTGAAGAAAGGAGCAGATGGCAGCATATTATTTGTGTTCCTATATGTTGATGATTTGATATTCACCGGCAACAACCCTACCATGTTTGAAGACTTTAAACAAAGCATGGTACATGAGTTTGAGATGACTGACATTGGTCTAATGTCACATTTTCTTGGCTTGAAAGTTGTCGCACCCCAAAAAAAATCCGGCGCGCGGCGTCGGCTGGCGATTTTTCTCGTTGTTGTGTTTTCTTTGAATTCGTTCGTGGGAGTCGCCACCTAGTAATTTATTGAGGGCTACTAGGAAACCTGATGTACTGGTCTTATCAGAGATCGCGGGTAAGGGACTGGTTGTGGTTAGGGAAGGTATTAGCACCCCTAACACACCTTACCTGAGGTAAGCTGCTTCGTGTTCTGATGTGATTTGAAAATTTAAAATATTAATCAAATTCTAAGGCTTGAATAAATCAGTTATTAAATCCCCGAATATATGTGGAAACTTGTTCTCACATTTTCATGGAAAATACAACTTGATTTTATTTGTCCTTGAGATATTTAACCATATTTAAATTAACAATTAAATATTTTTGTTTTTTTTTATTTTTATAATTCAATAACATAAAATAAAAATACAAACACACACAACTTTCTTTTTATCATTTATTTTTCTTTTCTTTTCTTTTTTCTTTTACATCACAATACAAATACAAAATCAAAACAAATAAATAAAAATTACATTAATTAAATCAAAATTTACACAATAGTCCCTAAAACTCCAAATAATTGCAGGGAAGGACATCTGCACCCCGGAACAGTGCTGGGAACAGTGGCGGTGCGTCTTCCCACGCGCCACCGTCACTGGCGGCGCGTGGGTTCACGCGCCGCCGATGGAAAAACTGAAAAAAACAGAGGGGGTCGGTCACGTCTTCCTCTCTTCTTCCCACGCCGACGGTCGGTCACCTGCAAAGACCCAAAGATACACACAAGGCAGTTGATTTTAAGTTTTTTATTTCATTTTTAGATCTGTTTTTTTTTCTTGCAGATCTGTCCTCTTCTTTCGCCGGCTGCGGTGGCCACTGCGGGGCTGTTTTGGAGGTGGGTCTGTGGGCTGGTGACCGTCTGCTAAGGGAGAAGAAGACGTTGTTGATGGCGCTGCTGTTCGGGCGCCGCTCCTTTTGTTCTCTGGTTTTGGCCCGGGGAAGGGAGAGTGGAAGAAGCTGGAACCGGCTGGAGAGAGGATGGGTGAAAAATGGGGGAGGATCGGCGTTGTGGGTGGTGCTGGTTTGGGGAGCAACAAACTGGGCAGAAGGAGCTGTGTTGACGGAGAAGAGCTCCTGTGCGTGGCTCCGGGTGAGGAAAATGAAAATCAGAGAAATTTGGGGGAACCGGCGGCTGGTCCTTTTGTGAGGGTGAAGAGAAAGAATAGAAAAGAAAAAAAAATGATGGCTGTTGTAACGGGAAGAAAAAAAAAAGTTGGAGACGGTGCTGGAAAATGGATTTGGGGAACAAAGTCAGGTGAGGGGCTGTGGGAAGAAAAATTCAAAATCGAGGAAGAGGGCGGCTGTTTGGACAAAAAAAAAAATGGGAGAGGGCAGCTGTGGCTCTGTGACAAAGCTGGCAGCCAAGTGAGGGAAAGGAGAAAAATTAAAACCAGGGGGGAGGTTTCTGTGAGAAGAAGAAAAATGGCTTTTGTTTCAGAGGGAGAGCCCCCCGAGAGGCTGTGTGGCTGATTCTTTTTTTTTCAGGGGAAAGAGAAGAGAATTAATTACAAAGGGGCTGTCTTCGTTTTGCATGGGGCCAGGGAGAACGGCTAGTTTCGGGTGAAGAGAAAATTCTTAGTTTGCCCCCTTCTTTTAAAATTCAAAATTCCCTACACATAGACAAAAATATTGTTTCGGCCTCAAAATTGGTCCCTTAATTTTCTTTTTTTGTAAAATCTGATTTTTCTTGTTTTTTTGTATTTTTTTGAAAACGAGCAATATCAACGTCGACTCAAATACGAAAAATAAATTATTTTAAAAATGACGCGTGAAAAGTCGAACGCGTTCGAAAGACCCTTTAAAAATTTTTTAAAAAAGTTTTAGACGACGTTGAAAATGCTAAAATGACAAAAATATATTAAAAACATATTTTTTTGGATTTTCTTTGTTTTTCTCTATTTTTGGAATTTTTTTTGAAAATATATCAAAAACATGGGTCAAAAATTGGGTAGCAACAGATGCCCCCTCTTTACAATGCTTACGAAGCAAAAATCCTCGATGTTTTGCATAGTAAGCTTTGTAAAGAAAAACTTGTCTTTCTGTTTGCTCAAAATCCACTTCATCTAAAAAACTTACTCTTTTTTTTGTCTCTCTCTTTTTTTTATTATCCTGAGATCCCATCTGGCGACCTCCTTTAACCAACATCAAAGAATGTGTGTAACTCGTTCAGCCTGAAATCCCATATGGAGATTCCCTTTAACCAAAGCTACATGAGATCCCATCTGGCGACCTCATTCAACTGAAACAAAAGAATGTGTGAAAAATGGTCTCATTGTATGGGTGACGAACCCCAGAAAAATGATGGTCTCATTGTATGGGTGACGAACCCCAGAAAAATGATGGTCTCATTGTATGGGTGACGAACCCCAATGGAAAGGAGGAAGAGTGGTCTCATTCTTTGGGTGACCTACCCAGAGGGAAGAATGGCCTCATTCTTATAGGTGACCTACCCAGGTAAAAAAAAAAAAAGATGGAGAATGGTCTCATTCTAATGGGTGACCTACCCAGAAAAAATGGTGGTCTCATTGTGATGGGTGACCTACCCAAGTGGAAAGGGGAAAGAGTGGTCTCATTCTTTGGGTGACCTACCTAGGGGAAGGAATGGCCTCATTCTTATGGGTGACCTACCCAGGTAAAAAAAAAATGGAGAATGGTCTCATTCTTTAGGTGACCTACCCAGAAAAGATGATGGTCTCATTGTGATGGGTGACCTACCCAGAAAAGATGGTGGTCTCATTGTGATGGGTGACCTACCCAAGATGGAAAAAAATGTGAAGTGTGGTCTCATTGTAATGGGTGACCTACCCAGATAGAAAGAATGTGAAGTGCGGTCTCATTGTAATGGGTGACCTACCCAGAGATGGAAAAAATATGAAGTGTGGTCTCATTGTAATGGGTGACCCACCCAGATGGAAAACAAATGATGAAGTGGTCTCGTTGTGATGGGCGACCTACCCAAATAGAAAGAATATGAAGTGCGGTCTCATTGTAATGGGTGACCTACCCAGATGGAAAGAATATGAAGTGTGGTCTCATTGTAATGGGTGACCTACCCAGATGGAAAAAAATGTGATGAAGTGTGAAAAATAGGACTTACCTGGAGAAGTCCTGAAGGGATGACAGAAGAAGGGCTCGAAAAACTTGGTGCTTCCTGATAATTCCCGATCATAGAGTTTGAAAAACTCGGTGTTTCCTGACTGCAAGGGTTGAAAACTCGAGGCTTCCCGGTTGCAAGGTTGATCTATTCATTTCTTTGGGATTTTCCTAATGGTAAGGTTTATCCCATCGTCCTTTTATTCCATGATCAAAACCGATTCTTTATTATCATCACCACAATGCTTCTTTCTCTTTCCACCATCTTGCTGGACCTCATTAAGGATTTTCCTGTAACAATTCAAAAATATGTGCAAATGGTTTTTTTTTTTTTTTGGTTAGATGATATGCATGCATCCTTACCTGATTTGCAATATAGGTCCCCCCCTCCTTGATGCTCCATCGTCATAGGGTGCCCTTGTTTGTATCCCCAAGGCTTTCTCTGTTCTTTCGATGCATTGGCTCATTCATGTGCTAGCCATCCACTCAGCTGTAAATGCAGTGCCCATCCCGGGCTGTCTTCGACAATTACTGCTTGCATCGTTCATCAAGCTTGATCCTGCCCCCAAGTGTGGTGTTGCTTGATTCATTATGAAGGATTTTCTCTCTTGGATTCTTCTGAGAATTATCCTTTGATTGATTGTGTGCATCATGTCAACACCCCATCAAGATTGTTAATCAGTCATGAACTTGCCTTCGGTTGAAACACCATTCAAGTATGTATGGTCACCAGCCTTCATGGAACTGCCAAGTCATCCAGACATGGATCTCATGCTTTGCAGTAAACAACTCATCATTGTAAGCGCGATGTATTTCTCCATGGACTCCTCTTAGCTTGTCAAATCAGATCGTGAAAATAACTGCTTTGGCATCATCAATGATGTTCATGTTATCACCCATATTCATGCGGTGAAGTGCGCATTTGAGCTTCAGAATAGATGGTCCCATAGTCAATCTTAGTGGTATGCATATGTTCGATGTTCATTCAAATGCACTCACCCGATAACATATGTCAGGAGTCATAGCCATGTTTTACAGGGTAACCCAAGATGAAGATATGAAAATATCTTTTAAGTGCAGCGTTGCTCATCAATTGCTGCTGAAGTTCACTAAATCATGGATTGTCTTTGAACAACATTGCCCCTTGTTGATCTGAACATGCTCATTCTTCTGTTTACAAACAAATGGCTTTTGTGAATGCCAGGAGTGACTTTGGTGGACTTTGATGACTCATCATGTGATTCTTTCTTTGCCCCCAGCTGATCTAGATATTGTTTGCTTTTCTTCTAAGGGCCTACTGTATTGCCCCCCCAGGTGGTCAACGTTTCAAGGAGTGTCGAGAAATGTTGATGTCATTTTTGTCGAGGATTTTGCAAACTCAACTGATGTTCTTGTTTGAAAATCTTTCTTGTTCTGGAATCAAATCTCACATTTTAACGATCATGTCTATTCGAGTCTAAATGTTGAAATGAAATCAGAGAGATGTTTGTTTTTGAAATAATTTTTTTTTCTTTTGAAATTCAAACTTCTTTGGTCAAACACCCAACACACTATTCAATGCAGTCCTTCGATTGTCTTGTATTTTGAAAACAGAGATGACCCGTTGTAAGATTTAAAATGACTTTTTCATGGTTCTTTGTGTCCACTTTAAACTCTGATTTTGGGTATATCTTTTGATGGTCTGTGATGAGGTGACATTTTTATGAATTTCAAAAACAAGATGCTCAGGCTTTATCAAGAAAGGTTGTTTCTTTTCTTAGCATTTATTTTATCAACATGCATAATAACCAGTAGCTTAATTCATGAAGTCACGACCCTTATGGAAAAGCTCTTCAAGTTTTGAGAGCGCCATTTATCGATTCAAATTGCTTGCTTGATTAAAAAGGGCTTTTAAAAGCATGTAATGCAGGCTATGGTTCATGGCTATGAAAGAAAAGAATTTCAAAGGCTCAAAAGGTGTTTGAGGGTTTCAACGACTTAGGATCAACATCAATTATTCATCGATTCTCTTTCTCTTGTCGTCATTGTAGAGAAAATGACATATAACCTTGTTAATCTCAAATATCAGAATTCTCTTAACATAGGTCATAATGCAACTTTTTCCTTGATGAATAACTAATCTAATTTTGAAAACATTAGAGGCTCTATCCGAGACACACCAAAAGATATGAAGCATCGATTTTTCTAGTGTTGACTTTTGGCATTTATTGTCTTTTCTCAATTGAAAGTTGTCTTGCCTCTCTTAGAATTGGTAGGCATTTTCTTTCATTTCCTCAAAGTTTTTCTTGGATGACCCTCAATCTATGGATTTTCTTCTTCTAGCCCTTTCTCAAACATTGGACTTTTGTTCTAAGCTTTTCTTTGATCCATTGATTTTATCCATGTCTCCAAAATATTTCTCATTTGCCCCCAGTGTGGGGTGTGATTCTAGTCAGGGTTTCTTTTTGAAAGAAAATATTTTACCAGGCTCAAAATGGGACTGCAAGGGATATAATCTTTAGAAAGTGAAGGGATATCAAAGATGGCCTTTTCTCATTTCAAGCAAGGTCGGTTAGAACCGATAAATTTTGACCCCATCTAGTGTAATGATTGAGACTTGTAAAAGTCATGATTCATGAGTCCATAACTATTGAATCAACTACATGTCATTATGCATACTGATAAAACTTAGCTATATGATGTGTGGTTCAATTTTATGTGTGCGCTCAAAATTTATTCGGTCACCTCATGTCATTTCAACAAGAATCGAGTCATTTCTGCAATCAAAACACTTTTAATCTTCAGGATTGATTAGCCTTTATTGCATGTTGGAGTTTGATCAAAATATTTTGTCGGAAAAAAAAAAAATGTTAAACATCTGTTGATTTCAAAACAACAAAGAGACAAAAGCGAGGCATGTTTCGTTGAAGGATGAGATGTGATATCAAAACAAAAATGCAAAATGGCAAAAATCCATAACAAAAATGCTTGACAGTTTAACTCCTTGGATCAGCTTCTTTGGCAATATTTGCGTTTTGCCAAGCACTTTCGATCAACAGGTCATTCTGAAGATGTTCGGGGGACAATATAGCCAATGACACCCTCCTTCACCGACTCCACTTGTCTCTTACTCATCAACTTCCAAACTCAATTCTTGCAATTCTTGAAACTGTTCACTTGAAATGGTTGAAGACCCCAACATGACATCACATCTCTTATCTGGATTATACCACCTAGAAATTGGTGGTCGCATGGGATTTGTTGGAGTCAAGCAAAAATTCTGGAATCTGGCAGATGCTGGTTGACAAATTTAAACGGCAGAGGAATGTCCCATCTTGGCAAAGATATTTGAGCAATTGATGCTACCGTGAGACCTGGCTATACCACGTAATTAAGGGTTCACACCGTCAAAGTCATCTCTTGATTCACCTCTCATCATTGTTCTGGAATCCATGGCAGATCCTTCAATCTTTCCTCTCTTCATAGTTTGTTCAATTCTTCGGCAAATCTCCACAACATCATTTCAATCTTCCAATGTTGTTGTGGTTGGTTGAGGGTTGTTGGAAAAATTTTCCAACAGCTTGGTAATATTGGCAGCGCACAGAAACTTGTAGTATCGCTACTACCGACGTGTGGAATCACACATTGTCTCTATTGTGGGAGAAAATGATGGGCATGAATCTCCTCTATTTTTTCTTCGATTCCTCTCGAACGGTGAAGCAAACAAGCACCAATAGAGGAAGTCCTGCTCTGTTGAAGTTTCAACATTCTTCATGTTTGTCAGTCTAGGCATGTCTCTTCTCTCTACTTTTGCGTTTTAATACTGACATTGTTGGAGAAAAATCATAGATGATCTGAAACTACTGTATTCCTTCTTGGACTTCCCACTTGTGGCTCCACAAACAGATTCCTGCTGAGAGAGCTCTGCTATGTTGAAGTTTGATGTCTGCTCATATTTTTCAGACCAGGTCTGGTTCTTCAACCTACTAAAAGGTCTTCGTGCTGAAGCTGATGAGAGAAATATTTGTAGCATATGCAACTTATAAATCCACTCTTGTATTCCCAACTTGCAGCATCATAAACAGATTTTTTGTAGAAAGAGCTCTGCCACGTTGAAGTTCGACGACTACTCATGTTTTCAGACTAGGCCTAAGTCCTCTGACTGCTACAATGTTTTGCTCGTTTCACTGGTGGGAAAAAATTTCAAAGCATATGAAATTAATACATCCCCTTTTTGCATTTCCCATTGGCAGATCCACAAATAAATCTCTACAGAGAGCTCTACCACGTTGAAGTTTAGTGTCTGATCATGGTTTTTCAGACCAACATCTTGTGCTGCTGAACTGGAATTGAGCTCATAATTGGGGTAACTTCAAAGCAAACTAATGCACCATGTACAGGAGGTTAGTAGTCGTTTGGTTCCATTAGATGATGTGGAGGCGATGAACACTTAACAGTGCAACTAGACAAGAATCAGAGTTGTCATTAGTTGATGACTGAAGGCATTGTTGCTGTTGTTCATGACTGAAAAGGAGAGGCAGCTTCAATTGGACGGTGGACAAGCAGTGTTCCCACAGAAGACTGTGCAGACATTCTCTTTCCATTTGATGCTCAACACTTGTTCGAGCAGATCTGAGTCCAGCTATTTCATCTTTGATGCTCTCAAACTCAAACTGATAATGAGCCTCTATCTAACACCTTTCTTCACCTCCATCATTTTTCTTCAATCACGTGCAGCACAGCTTGTGCGGGGGAACCTACTTTTCAACCCGGTACATGTATGATAAATGTATGAATATGTAATCTATATGACGAACTCACCCTTCGAGAGGTGACAATATGGTCGTAACTCTTGTATGATGGACAAGAATCGTGATTTTTGCCCAAACTCTACAATGAAAAATTTCTGAGTGACGGCCATTGTGTCACCCACAAGTCTTGAGTTCAAGATGCTTCAAGAAGGGTTTGCTCGGATGCAAAACAATAGCACACACATCCTAAAGACAGGCTTTATTCATTTTACGTGAGACAGGGTAGGTTTGCTACTTGGTCTCTAAAAGGGTCTCTTGTTGTCCCAGTGATCGCCTTCGTAAAGGCAATATAGGGGCCCAGTAGGTAATTGGTTGGCACGTGTCCAACTATTACCAGTCTAAGCACTCAACAAAGAGTTGGGGTTTACACAAACTTAAACCTTGACTCAAGTTGTAAGGTAAGCTGCTAGTCCCCCACCTAACCTAAAGCTAGTGTGTGCTTTCAAAAATTAAAACTTGTGATGCATGAGAGAAATATATACAATGCATGAATAAAACAAAAATAAATAAAACAAAACAAAAAATTAAAAATTAAAAATTAAAAAAAAAATTAAAAAAAAACGAAACACATCAAAACACAAAGCTTAGTCCGATAAAGTTGAAAACAATACCTTTCCCCAGTGGAGTCGCCATCCTGTCGCACCCCAAAACAAATCCGGCGCGCGGCGTCGGCTGGCGATTTTTCTCGTTGTTGTGTTTTCTTTGAATTCGTTCGTGGGAGTCGCCACCTAGTAATTTATTGAGGGCTACTAGGAAACCTGATGTACTGGTCTTATCAGAGATCGCGGGTAAGGGACTGGTTGTGGTTAGGGAAGGTATTAGCACCCCTAACACACCTTACCTGAGGTAAGCTGCTTCGTGTTCTGATGTGATTTGAAAATTTAAAATATTAATCAAATTCTAAGGCTTGAATAAATCAGTTATTAAATCCCCGAATATATGTGGAAACTTGTTCTCACATTTTCATGGAAAATACAACTTGATTTTATTTGTCCTTGAGATATTTAACCATATTTAAATTAACAATTAAATATTTTTGTTTTTTTTTATTTTTATAATTCAATAACATAAAATAAAAATACAAACACACACAACTTTCTTTTTATCATTTATTTTTCTTTTCTTTTCTTTTTTCTTTTACATCACAATACAAATACAAAATCAAAACAAATAAATAAAAATTACATTAATTAAATCAAAATTTACACAATAGTCCCTAAAACTCCAAATAATTGCAGGGAAGGACATCTGCACCCCGGAACAGTGCTGGGAACAGTGGCGGCGCGTCACTGGCGGCGCGTGGGTTCACGCGCCGCCGATGGAAAAACTGAAAAAAACAGAGGGGGTCGGTCACGTCTTCCTCTCTTCTTCCCACGCCGACGGTCGGTCACCTGCAAAGACCCAAAGATACACACAAGGCAGTTGATTTTAAGTTTTTTATTTCATTTTTAGATCTGTTTTTTTTTCTTGCAGATCTGTCCTCTTCTTTCGCCGGCTGCGGTGGCCACTGCGGGGCTGTTTTGGAGGTGGGTCTGTGGGCTGGTGACCGTCTGCTAAGGGAGAAGAAGACGCTGTTGATGGCGCTGCTGTTCGGGTGCCGCTCCTTTTGTTCTCTGGTTTTGGCCCGGGGAAGGGAGAGTGGAAGAAGCTGGAACCAGCTGGAGAGAGGATGGGTGAAAAATGGGGGAGGATCGGCGTTGTGGGTGGTGCTGGTTTGGGGAGCAACAAACCGGGCAGAAGGAGCTGTGTTGACGGAGAAGAGCTCCTGTGCGTGGCTCCGGGTGAGGAAAATGAAAATCAGAGTAATTTGGGGGAACCGGCGGCTGGTCCTTTTGTGAGGGTGAAGAGAAAGAATAGAAAAGAAAAAAAAATGGTGGCTGTTGTAACGGGAAGAAAAAAAAAAGTTGGAGACGGTGCTGGAAAATGGATTTGGGGAACAAAGTCAGGTGAGGGGCTGTGGGAAGAAAAATTCAAAATCGAGGAAGAGGGCGGCTGTTTGGACAAAAAAAAAAAATGGGAGAGGGCAGCTGTGGCTCTGTGACAAAGCTGGCAGCCAAGTGAGGGAAAGGAGAAAAATTAAAACCAGGGGGGAGGTTTCTGTGAGAAGAAGAAAAATGGCTTTTGTTTCAGAGGGAGAGCCCCCCGAGAGGCTGTGTGGCTGATTCTTTTTTTTTTTCAGGGGAAAGAGAAGAGAATTAATTACAAAGGGGCTGTCTTCGTTTTGCATGGGGCCAGGGAGAACGCCTAGTTTTGTCATCTTAGTTTGCCCCCTTCTTTTAAAATTCAAAATTCCCTACACATAGACAAAAATATTGTTTCGGCCTCAAAATTGGTCCCTTAATTTTCTTTTTTTGTAAAATCTGATTTTTCTTGTTTTTTTGTATTTTTTTGAAAACGAGCAATATCAACGTCGACTCAAATACGAAAAATAAATTATTTTAAAAATGACGCGTGAAAAGTCGAACGCGTTCGAAAGACCCTTTAAAAATTTTTAAAAAAAGTTTTAGACGACGTTGAAAATGCTAAAATGACAAAAATATATTAAAAACATATTTTTTTGGATTTTCTTTGTTTTTCTCTATTTTTGGAATTTTTTTTGAAAATATATCAAAAACATGGGTCAAAAATTGGGTAGCAACAAAAGTAACGCAGAAAGAAGAAGTAACCCTACCATGTGTGGTTGGGATAGACTGAGATTCCTTTCGGCAATCCCCTCTAACCAGAACAAAAATCTTGTGTGTGGTTGGGATAGACTGAGATTGCTTTCGACAATCCCCTCTAACCAGAACCAAAATCCTGTGTGGTTGGGATAGACTGAGATTCCTTTCGGCAATCCCCTCTAACCAGAACCAAAATCCTGTGTGGTTGGGATAGACTGAGATTCCTTTCGACAATCCCCTCTAACCAGAACCAAATCTTGTGTGTGGTTGGGATAGACTGAGATTCCTTTCGGCAATCCCCTCTAACCAGAACCAAAATCCTGTGTGGTTGGGATAGACTGAGATTCCTTTTGGCAATCCCCTCTAACCAGAACTAAAATCCTGTGTGTGGTTGGGATAGACTGAGACTCCATTCGGCAATCCCCTCTAACCAGAACCAAAATCCTACGTGTGTAGCTCGGTTTACCTGAAATCCCATATGGAGATTCCCTTTAACCAAAGCTACATGAGATCCCATCGGGCAACCTCATTTAACCAAAACAAAAGAAAATGTGAAAAAAAACGGTCTCATTGTAATTGGTGACCTACCCAGGTGGAAAGAATATGAAGTGTGGTCAAGTGTCCACAAACTCGTTGGACTTTCACTCAGATATTTTCCTTAAGCAAGTAAACAAAACAAATTGTGCATGCAATGGTCTAAAATGTAATGATAATGCATGCACCCTTACCTGAATTGAAACATAGGTCCCTGAGGTTTCGTAAAACCCTTTCCTTTGTATGAGCTTGTCTTGTGTTTTTGCAATCCGTTGCTGGTATGTGTTTCCTTGCACTGTCTTTTTCTTATCCATTATATTTCAAGGAAGAAAATCTCCACTTCTTCACTAGGCGCCACATCACCTTTTTTTTGCCAATGTTTTATTTGTCTTTCTCAAAATAAAGGGCTTTTGGGTTTTTTTTTTGTGCTTTTTTTGTTTTTTTGTCTGACATAATAGAAAAGGACAGGGTTGCCTAAAGAAAAGGAATCTTTAACAACACGAAACAAACTTGAACTTGTTCATGACTACAAGTACTATCAACATAACACTAAAGACTTGTTTAAGCAATTCCCAATACCAGTTTAGGATGTCGTTGTCTTTAGGTTAAGCTCTTCGTTTTTTTTTTGTTTTTTTTTCAAAGTGACCTTCTGCTTAATCTTTTGAAAAGGGTTCAAGCATAGACTTGAAAAAAGCTGTATATATAAAAGAAATTATCTCATACTAGCTTTTTTTTTTTTTTTGCACGGAGCACAGCAGATTACCATACTGTATCAAACCATTTAGGTCATGAGATCAAAGTTTATCAAACCAAGTTACATGCGCTTGATTAGAAAGGACTTTTAATGGCTTGTAATGTAGGCTATAGTTATGGGCTATGAAAAAAAGAATTTCATGGTCTCAAAAAGTGTTTAAGGGTTTTAATGATCTAGGATCAACTATTCATCAATCATCCTTGAAAGTCATTTGAAGATTCTGTTCTTGATACCGAAACCCAAAGTTTGTAACTTTTCTTTTGTTTTTTTGAGAATGTTGCCTTTAGTGCCTTTGTTGTGTCTACTAAATGAGACATAAACAAATCCCTTATCTATCTTCACTGCTTTGTTTGGATAGTCAATAGGAGACCAAAATATTACATGAGCCATTCTAGCATCTCTTTTCACTGCTTTGTTTGGATAGTCTTGGGTTCGACATTAGTATCAAAATTTTCTACCCTCTAGTCGGTCTTTTTTTTTTTTTTTATCATCGTGAATCTTTGTCTTGGACCTTCCCCTTTCCTATTGATTCTGTTAGTGTCTTCCCAATACCTTGTATTTGCCCCTAGTGTGGGGTGTGATACTAGTCAGGGTTGTGATAAAGAAAAAAAACGATCCAGCTCAAATAGGGACTACGAAGGATGAAATTATTTAGAAACGTGAATGGATGACAAAGATGGCATTTCCTCATCTCAAAACGCACATTGTTAAGTTTGATAAACCTTGTTCTTATCCCAGGAAAATATGTATGATTACAGAGATGGTTAACTAACCATTCATCCACGCAAATCCAGCAATGCTAGTAGAGACAAAGTTTTATCTCAGGGTCAGCTTTCAGGTTTATTTTGTTTGGTCACTTCTTTACTAGGAACTGCTTAAATTTCATCTTTGAGCACTATATGATGCATTTCGTGTAAACATGCACAAAATCAGTTCGTTTAAGATGCACAATCTGAGTATGGTGAGATCAATGCAATGACAGGGTTCTTTATACAAAGAAATCATGGCCAAACTTTACTTTATTGATTTTAAAAGAAAACTGAACACATTTAGACATAATATCTCTTTATAGAGTCAGAATTCACAGGTCTGGCTAGATCTTCTCCATCCATTCTGGACAATTTCAGAGCTCCTCCTGAGAAAGCCTTCCTTACTACATAGGGACCTTCATAATTTGGAGCCCACTTGCTGCGATCTTCTCCCGGCAGAGACAATAGTTTCTTCAACACTAGATCTCCTTTTTGGAACACACGAGGTCTAACCTTCTTGTCATATGCCTTGGCCATCCTTTTCTGGTAAAGCTGGTGATGACAGATTGCGGCTATCCTCCTTTCACTGATCTAATTTAACTGCTCATATCTCACCTTGGCCCAATCAGCCTCTTGTAATTCAACACCCTTAATGATGGGATGTCAACTTCCAATGGCATTACTGCCTCCATTCCATATACCAACGAATATGGGGTGGCTCCGGTCGAGGTTCTTATTGTAGTACGATATGCGTGGAGAGCAAATGACAACATCTCGTGCCAATCTTTATAGGTGACTACCATTTTTTGAACGATTTTCTTGATGTTCTTATTGGCTGCTTCCACGACCCCATTCATCTTTGGCCTATATGGTGAGGAATTTGAATGTTTGATCTTCCATTTAGTACAAAGCTCTGCTATCATTTTGCCATTGAAATTCTGAGCATTATTAGTCACTATCTTTTCTGGCACCCCATAACAACAAATCAAGTCTTTCTCTATGAATCTCTTTACCACTTTCTGAGTCACATGAGCGTAGGAATAGGCATCTACCCATTTCGTGAAATAATCAATGGCTACAAGGATGAATCTATGCCCATTGCTGGCTTTTGGGTTAACAGGCCCGATCACATCAAGTCCTCATATTGCAAACGGCCAGGGAGATACCAGATTAAACAAAGGGGTCGGAGGTGCGTTGACTCTATCACTATGTACCTGGCACTTGTGACATGTTTTAACGTAGTCAATGCAGTCTTTCTCTAATGTCATCTAGAAATAACCAGCCCTTTGTATTTTCCTTGCCATCATATGTCCGCTAGCATGAGTTGAGCAAATCCCTTCATGAACCTCTTGCAAAGCCTTTCTAGCATCTGTTGCACTTAAACACCTTAGCAAGGTTCCATCAAATGATCTTTTATACAGAATCTCTCCATCTAGATAAAAACTCATAGCCAATCGTTTTAGGGTCTTCTTATCCGTCTTCGAAGCTTCCTCTAGATATTCTTGCTTTTGCACGAAGTTCTTGATATCGTAATACCAAGGCTTCCCATCTATTTCTTCTTCAATGGAGTAACAATAAGCTGGATTGTTTCTAATGTCAATGTGTACTGGTTGTACCCTATGCCCGAGATCAATGGTGGCCATAGCAGCTAACATAGCCAAAGCATCTGCAAAATGGTTCCCTTCTCTTCCCAAGTGAGTGAACTTTATCTCTTCTAAGTTGCCTAATAGTGAGGACAAGTATTCCTGGTAAGGCTTTAACTTTTCTTCCTTGGTTTGCCATTCTCCCTTCACCTGACAGATAATCAACATTGAGTCACCATATACATCCAACTTTTTAATCTTCATCTCTAATGCATCTTCTAAACCAAGAATGCAAGCTTCATATTCAGTTGTATTGTTGGTGCATTCAAAATGCAATTTAACTGAAACTGGATACAACTTGCGATCAGGAGAGACTATCACTGCACCGGCCCCATTACCAAATACATTCACTGCTCCGTCAAAAAAATAGTCCACCAATCTGTCATCTCTTCTTCTCTCTCTATTGATAATAAATTTTCATCAGGAAAATCAAAATCCAGTGGCTCGTAATGTTCAATAGCATTATCAGCTAAGTGGTCAGCAATCACGCTCCCCTTCACAGCTTTTCGTGTCATATATATGATATCATATTCTGATAGCAAAACCTTCCACCTTGCAATGCGGCTGGAGAGATAGGGCTTGTTACATATGTACCTCAATGGATCCACTTGTGAAATCAACCAAGTGGTGTGATATAACATATAATGTCGTAATCGTTTTGCTGCCCATCCCAATGCACAACATAGTTTTTCTATTACCGTGTATTTAGACTCACATTCAGTGAACTTTTTACTTAGATAATAGATAGCCCTTTCTTTCCTCCCGGTTGCATCATGATGTCCAAGTACACATCCCATAGCTGTTTCCGTTACTGTCAGATACAATAGTAAAGGCCTTCCTAACGTAGGAGGCACAAGCAAAGGTGGATTTTGCAAATAACACTTGATTTTATTGAATGCCTCTTCACACTCCTCGCTCCAAGTCCTTGGATTCTTTTTCCTAGCAGTCGGAAGATAGGTTCACATGTGGTAGTTAGTTGGGCTATGAATTGGGCAATATAGTTTAGCCTGCCCAAAAATCCCCTCACCTCTTTCTCTGACTTTGGGGTTGGCATGGATTGGATGGCTTTTGCTTTATCAGGATCCACCTCTATACCTTTACCACTGACTACAAATCCCAGCAGCTTGCCGGACTTAACCCCAAATGAACATTTTGCAGGGTTGAGCCTTAATTCATACTTTCTCAATCTCTCAAATAACTTCCTCAATACCTTGACATGATCTTCTCCCTCTTTTGACTTGGCAATCATATCATCCACATACACCTCGATTTCTTTATGCATCATATCATGGAATAAAGTCACCATAGCTCTTTGATAGGTGGCACCTGCGTTCTTTAAACCGAACGGCATAACCTTGTAGCAGTAGGTTCTCCAAGGGGTGACAAAAGTCGTTTTTGCCCTGTCTTCTATAGCCATCTTTATCTGGTTATATCCTGAGAAACCATCCATAAAGGAATAAGTGGAACTACGGGCAGCATTGTCCACTAAAATATCTATGTGAGGTAGTGGAAAATCATCTTTAGGGCTAGCTTTGTTCAAATCCCGGAAGTCCACACAAACTCTAATTTTCCCTTCCTTTTTTGGTACGACAATTGTTGTAACCCATTTTCGGGTCCCCACAAAAATAAAAATAAAATAAATAGCCAAAGGAGGTTAGAAAAATAACGGAAGGCAGAAGCACTCAGAAAATTGGTCAAGGAGTATAAAAATACAAAGATTGGATTTTTGACAGTATATTCTTGAAGAATGAGGGCCCTGTTTAGAAGGAAAATTTAAATTTTGAGGAGAAAAGCCCAAATTTGGATGTTTATGGACTTAATTGGTTTTTTCATTGGATATATAGAGGATTTGATTGCAAGGAAAATTGATTTTTAAGTCAATTTGGGCTTTAATTAGAAGAAATTTAAGTTCTGGGGCCAAAATATATTTTTTTGGATTTTATTGGGTCAAATCAGGGGCTTAATTGCATAAATATTGAAGTTTAATGGTCAATTAGGGACTTAATTGAGAAAATCCAAAACCAGGGATCAATTTGGAAAAGGCGCGTAAATAGGGGGGGCTGTTTGGGATTGATCCAGGGTCAAATTGAAAAAGAAATTGAAAACTGGAGGACTAATGTCGCCTGTTACTGTTCACTTTCTTCCTCAAAAAGCTGTCTGAGTGGCTGCTTTCCAGACGCATTTTCCGGCTCGTGTGGCCTCCAAATCCGACCAAACTTGCACCGAAATGTCCACATGAACCCCCTTTATCCCGGAGAATGGTCCGGTCGGGTCGGAAAAGTTAGAAACGGCTCCGTTGAGTGGCTCAAAGTGGCCACCTCGGGCAGTTCACAGCCTGGAGCTGCCAAATTTGGCAGCTCGAGGTGCACACTTTGAGCCAACGGTTGAGATGCTTCCCAACTGAATCAAGGGTTGCAATTTTTCCCCAACGTAGACACGATTGTCCTCTTCCACAGCCTATAAATAGAGTCGGATTTGATGATCTGAGGGGGGAGAAATTCGGGTCCAAAGTCAGCCAAAAATCAGCATTTTCGCCCAATTTCTGCAGATTTTTCTTCTCTTCTTTCTTCCTCTGCAACAGGAACCCGACGCCGTCTTCCTCCAACTCCACAGCTGCAACCACCGGCTGAACCACCTCATCACAGCAGCCACAACCCCTTCGGCCAAGTGAGCCCCTCTTCCTTTCCTCCTCCTTCCTCTTCCTTTCCTCATTTTCTTCTTCTTCTTCCTCCTTACCTACTGTTCACTGCATGAACAGTAGGCGTGAAATATAATTCACGTCCTACTGTTCACGCAGGACGTGAATTATATATATATATGTGTGTGTGTGTGTGTGTGTGTATTATAATTTTATATAAAAAAAATTCCAAAATCATTTTAAAAAAATGTTTATTAAAGAAAAAAATGTTTTGTTTTCATGCAAACGGCCAATACTCTAACATGTTTTGAATGTTCTTTTTATATAAAAAAAAATATTGGAAGTTTTGAAAAATGTGTTTTCGCATAGATTTCTTAAACACAAATTATTTTCTTGCATTTCTGGATTTTACAACATGTTTGTAAAACTCCGAAGGGTATTGGCCAATATCCCAAAAAATACAAAAATCTTATTTTGGGTAGGGGGAATTCATCTATTATTCACCGCTAATGTTTGGATAAAGAAATCCTTAAAGGACGAATATCCAAAATATTATTGGGAGTAATAAATCCGCACACATCCTTGAAAGAAGCCTTGATTATAATTGAGGATATTTCAACTTTTATCTCCATGGTTTACAAGCCGTGAAAGTATGAAATACTAAGGCAAAAAGAGGCTTTTAAAGCGCTCTGAATTTCCTTAGATTTCTAAATCTTGGTCCCTTTTTCCTTGCGATTTACAAGTCGCCAACTTTTGAAATACTAAGGGAAAAATGAGCTTTCAAAGCACATGGAATCTCCTTGGATTTCTATCCAAATAATTTTTATTTGAATCAAACCTAGGAAAATTGATGGGATTAGAAAACACCAACACCATAGCAATTATAGAGCAAATCAAACACCAAGCAGCTTACCTTAGGTAGGGCGTACTAGGGGTGCTAATACCTTCCCTTTATGCAACCAGTCCCTTGCCTTAGAATCTCTGAAAGACCAGTTAGGGTTCCTAGTGACCAAAATACTAGGTGGCGACTCCAAAGAACCAAATCAGTAAAACAAAACGAAAGTCGCCAGCCGATGCCGCATTTGGATTTTTTAGGGTGCGACAACAACAATGTTGGATACCCACTGCGGGTATGTAACAACTTCTAGGAATCCGGCATTCCATTGTTTCTCGAGTTCCGCTTTCACTTTGAACCATGTATCCGGGTGTGCTCTTCTCAACTTCTGCTTGACTGGTTTACACCCTTCCTCTAATGGGATCTTATGAACCACAATGTTTGTGTTCAAACCAGGCATATCCTTGTAAGACCAAGCAAAAACATCTGAGTACTCATGTAGTATAGCACTTAACTCCGCCATTTGCTTAGGCATGATCAAGTCCCTATTTTCAATTCTTTTTTAGACTGATCACAACCTACATTTATGATTTTAAGTTCTTCTGCAGCAGGTTCCCATGTTTTTTCATGTTGCTCTACTAGTTTTGTGAATTCTTTGATATTGTTTTCATCCCCTTCTTCTTCTTCCATCATGGTCACATGTTCGTTAAAGTTTGGCCATTCATTCTTGATATTAAATGTATGTGATGTTGTGGAAGATTCTCTTTCAGGCTTCCTGAAAGTGGAAAATGTTTGATGTAAAAGCAAGAAGAGAGAGAGAAAAAAAAACACAGATGAATGTAGAAAAAGTATGATCTCCTTGATTATGATAAAAGTGGGATCACTGATAAAGACAAAATCTAGTTGACATCATGAGCCTTGATTATCAACTAGAATGACAAAAGCAAATAAACAAACAAAAGCATATGAAAACAAACACAAGGGGTTTACATTTTAAATACTTGCGGAGCTTCTTGGGTCACCTAGTTTTGAAACTTTTCACCTTCAGCCAACCTTCGCACAAAAGTCTTAGTGGAAAGTTCTTCTAGAATATGAACAGTCAGTTGTGGTAACACTTCATCTTCCATTTTAACTACTGTTTTTGTGCCACTTCCTTCCTCCTTATCTTCTTCCACGATGTTGATGCTCATAGTTGCCATCCTTTGAATATCATCTTCTGCTCGGTTATCTGGTTGCATCACATATGCTGCCTTTGGGAAAGAAACCATCAGTGGAGGGATTTCCATTTCTTCTTCTTCAGGCTCCCTTCCCTCGATTCTAGCCATTCTTCATTCTCTTCGTTTATTGGCAGCCCAACGATGATCCTCCTTCTTAGGCTTATATCCCAGCCCAAATCTTTGGTCAACAGCTCTCATTGTGATTGGCTTAATCCTTTTTGGTATTCCCGTGATAGCGTCATATTGGAATGGGATTCCAGGTTCCAAGAAACATCGAACGACCATCTTTGTTGCCGCTGATATCTTCAGCTTTCTTAGCACTGTGCTTTCAGGTACCCACTCAGTGTTTACAATCTCAAAGGCATGAAGATTCTCATCCGTGCAATCCTCCGCCTCCATAAAGGGTATGGTCACATTCTTTACCATGGAGATTGTTTCCTCTGCTTTGACGGTTACCAACATCCCGTTCATGGTATATTTCAAACACTGGTGTAATGAGGAAGGTACTGCTCCAGCTGTATGAATCCAAGGCCTTCCGAGTAACATACTATAAGAAGGGTGGATATCCATAACTTTGAATATGGTTAAGAACATTTATGGACCCACATACAGCTCGACCTCTAAATTCCCAAGGGCTGGTCTAGGTGAGCCATCATATGCTCTTGCCATCATAGTGCTAGGCTTCATATGCGATTCATCAACTGGCATTTCTTTCAGCATATATTTGGGCAATACATTAAGAGCCGAGCCGTTATCAACAAGTACCTTTCCAATATAGAAATCTTTGCATTTCACAGTGATATACAATGGTTTGTTATGCCTAGTTCCTTCAGCACTTAGTTCGTCAGCCGTGAAATATAGGTAATTCGAAGCGTGGATCCTCCCTACCAAATGCTCCATGGTTTTTTATTCAATGTCCTGGGGTACATATGCCTCGTTCAGTACCTTTTATAAGGCATTTCGATGAGGCTCTAAGCTTAGTATCAAGGACATAAGAGATATCCTTGCTGGAGTCTTTTTGAGTTGATCCACTATGCAATACTCACTATGCTTTATCAACTTTAGAAATTCATTTGACTCCTTCTCTGTTACTGGCTCATTCACCTCTATTTCTTTATCAAGATCCACTATTCCCTTGTTTTTGGCCCTCTTCAACTCCTCGGGTGTAAAACAGCGGCCACTCCGTGTTAGCCCACTAACCTCAGAATGAAATAAAGGGAGGGGGGCTTGAATGTTCGAGGTACAAACATAGTTATATGGCATTGCACTGTGATCTCTTTTCGTAAATGAAGGTTTAGTTAAGATCAGCTTTGAGAACCCATTAGCCATAGTTTGAACTCTACAGACCTCTGACAATTTATCTTGGCCTTCCATCATACTCACCTCATGGTTGCCCCCCAGGGTTTCAAGTCTCAATTCTCCCATGAGTAGCATCTTTGCAACCTTCTGGCGAAACTTGACACAATCGTCGATATGATGTCCCTCCATCCTATGGAACTCACAATAGTTATCACTTCCCAACTGACATGTAGTGCTTATGTTTAGGAATCCTGATTGTAACAACATATCGTATAACCTCTTCATGGATACCTTCAACATTTGGCCTTGATTGCCAATCTCTATCATGCCCACTCCAGAACTACTAGCAGTATGTTTAGGCAATGGATTTGAAATGACATTAGGTGGATCTTCGAATGATACCCACCCCATTTTGATCAGTTCTAACAACTTCCTTTTAAAAGCGTAGCAAGTTTCAATTGCGTGCCTAGAATTACCGGCATGGTATTCGCAAGCGAGTTCTGGTTTGTACCACATAGGAAAAGGCGGTTGGATTTGCGGTAGATGGATTGGGGTTATTTGCCCAATGCTTAGCAATTTAGCGTATAAATCTTTTAAAGGCATTGGTAATGGAGGTAATTGCTCAGAAATATATCTGGTATATGGCTTTTGATAGTTGTTTTGGATATTAGGTGGGTGATTTATTCGGTTGGTTGGATTTGGGGGCAAGGGTTTGGTAAAGTTTATGTTGGTGAATTGGGGGCTAGATGTTTCTGGGTTTGGGTAACTTGCTCTCTTGCCTTTATACCCTCCCTCTAAGTTGTTAACATCTTCTTCTCTTCTTCTTCTAGAAAATCCCTTTTTCTCTAGAGGCTCCAGTATGCGCCCGGCTTTAATGCCTTGCTCTATTCTCTCTGCTACTCGTACAACATCATAAAAATGCTGAGATGAGTTGCCCATTAAATGCTCATAGTAAGGTGCTTTAAAAGTATTAGCGAATAAAGTCACCATCTCTGTTTCGATTAAAGGAGGTTGGACATGTGTCGCCTCATCTCGCCATCTTTGTGCATACACCCTGACTGACTCTTGGCTTCTCTTTTCCATGGACATCAAGCTTGTTCGGTCTGGGGCTATTTCCAGGTTAAATTTGTACTATTTAAGGAAAGCCTCCACCAAATCTTTCCATGTCTTAATTTTAACAGTTTCCAACCTCATATACCAGTTTAAAGCAGAGTCTGATAGACTATCTTGAAAAAAATATATCAGCATTTTATCATCATGGATTACTTCGGCTATCTTGTTGCAGTAAGATCGTAGGTGCATGTTTGGGCACTCCAAGCCTGTATATTTGGTAAATTCTAGGATCCTGAAATCTTTTGGTACCACGATGTTTGGTACCAAACATACATCAGCTGCTCGTGTTGGGTCAAACCAATCATTTCCTTCTACAGCTCTCAACCGTTCCTCTAATGTAGATATCTTGTCTTGGCTTATGAAATTGCTTGACCTACTATCAACAGGCCCATCCGTAGTTAAATCCACAGTGGGTAGCGTGTGAGCTGGCCGGATAGGGATGGCTGGCGCAAAATGTTGTTCTGCTACTGAATCTGCCCCCAGAATTGGAGATGCTATGGGAATGTGAGATACGGGTGAACTTGTAACTGGCTGGGCGGATGTTCCCTCCCCACCTTTTGCTTTTAATAGTTGTTCAAGCAGATTAGTCATCCATGACACTTCATTTTTCACTGATTCTAGTTCGCTCTGGTAGCGGGATTCTAGAAGAGCCCTTTCTTCGTGTTCCATTCTTGTTCTGAATCTGGTGTTATGGACCTTATGTGGGGGACCTATGTTTCAACTGCGGTATGCAAATGACATATTATAAACAAATGTATGATGCAAAGAGGATGCATATGTATATTTTAATGAACTGATTCATGACTTTTGTAATCCTTTAAGCAAGATTTCTGAGCTGAACTGATTGCTGTAAAGAGTATTTGCCAAGTTCTTTATCAATTTTGTCCAACAACATTCAAGTGGAAAGAAAGATAGGTTATAACCTTTTTATAACGAACAGAAGATTGTACAAAAAAGTTATAAATCAACAGTACTTAATACAAGAACTACTTTACAAGGCATCCCCCTTATCAGCTAAGTCTTCAACAAAGGAAATGAGAGCCCCCATGTATTCTCGATACTTTGTAGCACTATTTACAACTTGGGTAGCTTGTTGCATCATCCTCTCAGCATAACGGGCCACTTGCCCAATCTGTTTCATCATATGTTTTATTTTTGCATGCAACAAGGCGTTATTTGTGATTATCATTTCATTGCTGGCGCTTAAGGCTTCATTGTTCCTTTCCAATGTTCGGACCATTGTTTCAAACAATGTTAATGTAGTCCTGACTCTTTGTAATTCTTCTCTTTCGATGTCTAGCTTAGCGATTTTGGAGTTCATTTGAACTGTAACGCTGTCAATATCTTGACATTCCTGGCGTACTTGCTTCAATTCATATAACTCTTTTTCTATTTCACCATAATGTCTTCTTAACCGCTCTTCTTGTATTTTCAGCTCAGATTGTAGAATTATTATCTGTTCTTTTGAATACTCGGCCTTTTTCTGGTAATCTCTTCTATCAACCTCGGCAGTCTTTCTCATACTTCTCTCCTCCTCCAACTGTACCATATATTGGGCACGTGCTCTTCTTTCTTCTTCTATGTCGAGGTGGACTTGTCTATCCTTTTCTTTTTCAATTTCTATCTTTCTTATGAAACTGCTCCTTTCTCTCTTCAGAGAATCCAATGTCTCTTTATCTGTATTTATCTTGCCTTTCATTGATTTCTTTATCTTGATCAACTCTCTTTCTGTGAGCCCATTTTTGTGAACCAATTTATCATTTTCAATTATGAGATCTTTCACCTCCTTCTGGCTTCATTTGGCTATTGCTTCAGCTATATCTGCTCTTTTCTGCCATTGTTTACAAGATATTAATTGCTCCTCTTTCTCTTCTAATTGTTGTTTTAAGCAATTCCTCATCGTATTTTCTTCTTCTACTTGTTTTTCCAAGACATGTTGTTGTCTTTTGCTTTTGCCGAGGTCTGTACTACATCTCTCCAACTGTCTTCTTAGTTCTTCCTCATGAAGAGTCCTTTTTCTTTTTGGATGTTCCATTGTTGACTCAAGATGCTCAAGTGTTAAAGACTCTATTACCCCAAGAAGCTTTCCATTTCTCCAACTTGCATAATTCTGACTGACAGATGAGTCAAACATGCTGCCTTCTTCCCTTTTCACCAAAAAAGGCATTTCCCAGTCTTGTCGAATGAGTTCCAATTCTTTGAGGTATGGTTGATGTTTGAATAAACCCATGAAATCTGCTAAACCCAGAGTTCTTGGTGCAGAGAATTCATAAGCCATGCTCCATGTAGGCATGCAGAGAATTTCCCACACCATATTATAATCAAAATCGATCCCCTTTAGTAATCTATTTTATTTAAACATACAGTCTGCCAAACCCAATCCAGAATACCAAGACATCCTCTTATTGATTCACGTAGAAACTAGGAAAACTCATGATGCTATAAATAATGTACAAAAACAAAAACAAAAACAAAACATGGAGAATATAGTTCATTATTATATTCTTAGAGCAATCAATGAAGAAACTTCATTATTACATGTCACACAGAAACTAAAAACAAAAACAAAACAAAAATAAAAATCAATATAACATTGCATTTAAACTTGTTTAAATCTTAAAACTAGAATACACAACGAAGCACCAAAGCTATGAAAATCCGAACTTTGATAAAATAGGAAGATTGTCCACCAGAAAATAATAGCAATTGTTGATGCTCACCTCAATAAAGTAAAACCAAGCTTGTCGTCAATATAGATTTATGTATAGAACTGCACCTATCACCAGCAACACCATGATGTATGCAACCCCAAAGGTCACATAGAAAACTTCCATATCCATGAAGCCACTATTATCTTTGTTGGTCGTTAAAGTTGGTGTTGGTAATGGTGACATAGCCACACCACAAACTTTAGCTAGTGGTTGTCCACAAAGAAAAGGGTTGTCCTTATAGCAGCTCTCCTCAAACGTGGCAAACTGTGCAACTCTCGCAGGTGTCTTGCCGGACAGATTATTGTGTGCCACACTGAAAACAACTAGAGAATATAGTTCAGTAAGTTGAGGGGGGATTTCACCTTCCAATTTGTTGTGGGAAAGATCCAAGCTCTCTATTTCCTTTAACCTCGAGAATGTTGGTGGAATTGGTCCAACCAAGTTGTTGTTTGAAAGGTTCAATGCCTTGATCATGCTAAGGTTTCCAATTTCAGGAGGAATCTCTCCAGTGAAATTGTTGCATGAGAAATCAATTCCTGTGAAGTACCAGATAATTTTGCCTCTATACAAAAGGGATACATTCTTCGTTGTAAACTCGAAAGATTGTTGTGACAAATTATAATAGGAATTGAATTGTTGTGGGTAAGGATGAGTAGATATCATCAAAGAGAGGATGTTACCAGAAAGATGATTGTGAGAAAGATCAATCAGGCTTAATTGGTCCAACCTGCATAATTGAATTGGGATTTCACCTTCAAGATTGTTATAACTCAAGAGTAGAAATCTCAAGTTAGATAGGCTGTCAATCCATTCTGGAATTCTACCAGTTAAATTATTATGGGAAAGATCTAATGCCAATATCTTAAAGGAGCCATAAAATGCCATTGTGATCGGTCCTTGCAACTTATTTCTAGACAAATAAACACATCTCAATTTTGAAGAAGTGCCGAATCTAGGTGGTAAAGGACCAGATAAATTGTTCCCTGATAGATCCAAGAATTCAAGAGAAGACATGTTCCATATCCATCTAGGGATCTGCCTTTGCAAACTGTTGTTCGAAAGTATTCTTCCAGTCACAACATTGTTGGACAGGTCTAACACTTGCAGTGAGCTAATGTTACCCAATGAGGAAGGAATGCTTCCATTGAAACCATTATCAGACATCAATAAAACTTTTAACCTTGGCAAACAAGCTCCTATTTCTGAAGGGATTTGGCCTTGGAAGTAATTCATGGATATACTTAGGAATGATAAATTCACATGAGAATTCTTTGGCAACAAGAATGGGCCCGAAAGAGAACAATTTTCTAAAGAAAGATATTGTAGATATGTGTTGTTTTCAATCAACCAATTTGGAAACTCTCCTTTTAATCCGAGGTTTGTAAGATCCAAATATTGCAGGCTAAACTGATGGTAAAAGAACTTGGGAAATGCTCCAACACCTTGTCCATGACCTCTCAAATAGAGGATCTCTAACTAGAACTTTGGGCTCAAATTATGATCATCTTCTTCTGCGAATATTTCATTACCTAAATCAGAAAAATACTTGAGTTTTGAAAGGTTGTATAATGGGCTCAATGACATAGAAATCTTCAAGTTGTTGGAAGAGAGATCTAGTTGTTGAAGGGAAGTCAGATTTGCTAGACACGGAGGCAAGACTCCACTAAGATCATTGTCACTCATATCCAGCACTTGGAGATGATTTAAGTCGCATAGGCCTGGTTACATTATAATATAGAGAAAATTAAAACTTTGAGTGTCTAATGGAAAATACATAACCTAGAGAGAGAATAAGAGTCATCAACCTTACCTTGAGCTATAGGCATTTGGCCATCTAGTTTGCAGCTCCCCAAAATCAAAGTTTTGAGAGAGGTCATTGTTCCGATGGATTGTAAGATGTTGTTATCAAGAGTATTGGAACTCAAATCTAAGTATTCCAAGTTCTTGAGATTAAGGAAGCCTGCTACAATCAATTAAACAAGAAATTATAATCGCGTAGAAGGAATTACTTATAAAGGAAATGAAAGAGCAAGAGTGATCAACCTTACCTTGGGTTGTAGGTATTTGGCCTTTTAAATTACAACTCCGCAACCATAAAGTTTTAAGAGAGGTCATCATTCTAATGGTTTGGAAGATGCTATTATTGAGAGTATTGTAACTCAAATCCAAGTATTCCAAGTTCTTGAGATCAAGGAAGCCTGTCACGATCAATTAAACAAGAAATTCTAATAGCGTAGATGGAATTAAAATTAGAAATAACTCATTACTTATCAATCATGGCTAAAGAAACGAAAAATATTAGGTAAGTGTAGAAATTGTATTGTCCAATTAAAAGAAGGTTTTTTTATACGTCTGACCTAAAAATAAAAATACACTATTGTTAATTTATTCTCCTCCTAAAAATAGCACTCTCTATATATGAAGTTATATTGTTTTTTATGTTAACATTTTAATTACATTACACTGAAATGGAGTTGAGAGAGGGGCAACATTAAAGTGAAATGTTATTCATATTAAATGGATGGTAGAATTTTAAAATAATAAAGATTTCAATTGAGTTAATTTCTAAATTTGAGATTTAATTGTCTCTCCAAGACTTGTTTAGTAGGTTGCAAAAACATAAAAGAGAAATTATATACATATATAGCTCTTCAAGATGATTTAAGTTACATAAGCTTAATCACATTATAATTTAGAAAACAAAATAAAACTTTGAGTGACTAATAGAAAATATATAACCTAGAGAGAGAGAGAGAGAGAGAGTAAGAGTCAGCAACCTAACATTACCTTGGGTTGTAGGTAATTGGCCATTTAAATTACAACTCTGCAACATTAAAGTTTTAAGAGAGGTCATCATTCTGATGGTTTGGAAGATGCTATTATTGAGAGTATTCTCACTCAAATCCAAGTATTCCAAGTTCTTGAGATCAAGAAAGTCTGCCACGATCAGTTAAACAAGAAATTATATTAGCGTAGAAGGAATTAAAATTAGAAATAATTCATTACTTATTAATCATGGCTAAAAAAACTAAAAACATAAGTTAAGTGTAGAAATTGTATTGTCCATTTAAAAGAAGTATTTTTTATACATCTGACCTAAAAAATAAAAATACTCCATGGTTAATTTATTCTCCTCCTAAAATTAGCACTCTCCATGTATGAAGTTACCTTTTCATTAAAGAAATTATTATTATTTATGCTATCATTTTAATTACAATACACTGAAATGGTGTTGAGAGAGGGGCAAGATTAAAGTGAAATATTATTTATATTAAATGGATGGTAGAATTTTAAAATAATAAAGATTTCAATTGAGTTAATTTCTAAATTTGAGATTTAATTGTCTCTCCAAGACTTGTTTAATAGGTTGCGAAAATATAAAAGAGAAATTCTATGCATATATAGCTCTTCAAAATGATTTAAGTTACATAAGCTTAATCACATTATAATTTAGAAAAAAAAAAAACTTTGAGTGTCTAATAGAAAATATATAACCTAGAGAGAGAGAAAGAGAGAGTAAAAGTCATCAACCTAACATTACCTTGGGTTGTAGGTAATTGGCCATTTAAATTACAACTCTACAACATTAAAGTTTTAAGAGAGGTCATCATTCTGATAGTTTGGAAGATGTTATAATTGAGAGTATTCAAACTCAAATCCAAGTATTCCAACTTCTTGAGATCAAGAAAGTCTTCCACAATCAATTAAACAAGAAATTATATTAGCATAGAAGGAATTAAAATTAGAAATAATTCATTACTTATTAATCATGGCTAAAAAAACTATAAACATAAGTTAAGTGTAGAAATTGTATTGTCCATTTAAAAGAAGTATTTTTTATACATCTGACATAAAAAATAAAAATACTCCATCGTTAATTTATTCTTCTCCTAAAATTAGCACTCTCCATGTATGAAGTTACCTTTTCATTAAAGAAATTATTATTATTTATGCTATCATTTTAATTACATTACACTGAAATGGTGTTGAGAGAGGGGCAAGATTAAAGTGAAATATTATTTATATTAAATGGATGGTAGAATTTTAAACTAATAAAGATTTCAATTGATTTAATTTCTAAATTTGAGATTTAATTTATCTCTCCAAGACTTGTTTAGTAGGTTGCTAAAACATAAAAGAGAAAATCTATACAAACACCTAATTGTAGCAGGTATAGAAAGAAATAAAATGATCAATGATAAATAATAGTGGAGTTTAAATTTGATAATTTACCTCCAGAAAGTACAGTGCCATTAAGTTCTCTCATTGACAAATGTTTTAGAGAAGGTAGAGCTCCAAAGCTTTGAAGGGAGTGTTCATCTATAGAACAAAAGTCCAGATGCAACTCTTCCAAGGAGGTTAAATTTTGCAACTCTGTTTGTTCAAAAGTAGCAAATTGATTTTTTCAATTAAACCCAAATATATAAACGTCACTATATATGTAATACAACTTACCGTCACCTAATATTCTTCCTCTAAGATCACTGGCTCTCATATAAAGTGTCGTGAGGTTTGGGAATGCTCCTAATAATTGCGGTAACTGAAAGCTACTAATTCTATAGGGTGTGATACTCTCTAGCCATAGAGTCCTCAAGTTGCTTGGACCTGCAAGTTGGTTAGGGAAGAAACAAGAATATAAATGTAAAGAGGTTGAGGCGGTAAAAGTGAAAGAAAGGCATACTAATTAAACAACACCTTATTTGATTAATTCTAAAAAAACAAAACTAATATAAATATTTTGTAATACTTAAGAGAGCAAACCTTTCTTCTCAACCAGACCAGCTATGCGATTATCTGACAAGTCGAGAGAGTTGAGTTGTTGGAAAGGAAGGAACAAGGAGGCATTTAAGTACCAATCTCCCAGTTCCTAGTTCCTGACGCCCTCAAGTTCGAGGTACATAACTCGACCTGTACTGCTGTTGCACCCAATACGTTCCCACTTGCAGCAGTTGGCGTCAGCTTTCATCCAGGAGGGAAGGGAGGTGCCATTGGGATAGTTAAGAGAATATTTGAGGTGCAAGAGAGCGATCCTCTCTTCCTCCAAGCAACCAAGAGGATGCCATCCTTGCAGGGAAACCATCAGAATCAGTAACAGTACCGTCAACATCTTGAATATCAGAATATAAACCAAGAAGGAAGGTTGGATCGATATTTGTTATAGAGGACAGCTAGCGAGGAGGTTCAGCCTTTCATTTATATAGAGGACTTCACGGGCCCACCTCTTGGAAACGATTATCTGGCAAGTAGAGACCGTTGGACAAAACTGCATGATGGCAACGGTCTCCTATCCCCTCTCGTGTACAATATATATATATATAATTCATGACTTTCTTTAGCTAGTTCTAGTACATAATTCACAATATATTTTTATTTTCATTTATTTTTTTCTTATTCCTTTTTAATTAAAGTTTTTATCTGTTAAATTTAATTCTTATTTCTTTTAATTATTATTTATTTTATTTAAAATAAATTATAAAATTATAATTATTTTTTAATTTCATTATCTTTCAAAAAATTTATCTGTCAAATTTATTGGTCTCCGTTATTTTAATTATTATTTACTTTATTTAAGATAATTTATAAATTTTTTTTTTCAATTTCATTTTCGTTTAACTTTTTAATTTGTAAGATTTATTATTTACTTTATGATATTTTTTTATTTAAGTATATGTTTTAATTTTTTTATTTAATTATTTCTAGTATGTTTTAGAATTTACAAACTAGTTTTTGTCCACAAGTTTTAGAATATCATGATCTACACTTATCTCTTGATTTTTTTTTCCACTTTTTATTTTGAGTCATTGTTTATGGTTTTTTTTTTTCACTTATTAACCCACATAATTCTTTATTTATTTGATTACATTTGTGTATAAAGTTTTTTTTATTTTCACTTATTTTTTAAAATAAAAAACATGTTGAAAAAATTTATATATAATTGTTTTTATTTTAAAAAATACAACTCATGGTTATAAAACGGTGGATAAATATCTGGTCTATGAAGTAAAATGGGTGGCACTAGAAGGTTCATATACCTTAACTTCCAAGCAAGAAAAGACAAGAAATGAAAGTAATGTTCTTTTCTAATGAGAGATTACTACCAAAAATATGGAGCAAAATTGATGTGAAGCTGCACCACTTTGATTATTCTTGACACTTCTTGTGTTTCATTGCTTGATTTTTCAAAAGTAAGTAATCCATTTAAAAAAATTATTATTGAAGCTGCACCACTTCGAAAAGTAAGTCATCCATTCAAAAGTAAGTAATCGACTTTGAAGCTGCACCACTTTGAAAAAAATGCATGATGGTGATTGTTTTTCGGACCCATATCGAGGAAAAAAAAAACATGACGGCTAACTTATAAAATATTTATTTGGTGTACTCTTGAGATAGGAGGATGGTCACCATTTATAATGATATTTTCCTGTTAGAGACATACAGTAGTTTAGGGAATTTTATTAAATACATTATATTAATATAAGAGGTGCATCCTTAAATTATTAGGATAAAAAACTTAATTAGTTTTTCCATTAATATACAATCTAACCCTTGAAAAAATTTAAATTTTTTTCAAAAATATATTTAAAATACAAAAACAAATATATCTTTCTATATTTTAATTAGCTCTTTTTTAGATGAGTCTGGATTGATTTTATTTTATTTTTAATTTATCAACTATAAAGATATATAAAATACTTATATTTATATTTTTTTATTCAAGTAATTTAATTGATTTTATTTTTTTTATTTAAGTACTTGATAAACTAGTGTGTGTTCATAAATTTATTTACATTGATTTCTCCAATAAACGTAAGATTTACTTAAAGTAATTATGGAATAATAAAAACATTAACAATAAGTCACTATCTCTTGCAGATGGCAGCAAGAAGCTTTAGGCTTCTAGTTTATTTTATCAATTGGAACATAATGTTTTGGTTTAGGAGTATTTTAGCTTGATGTTTCGAGATTATTCTTATATATATATAGACTTTAACTTTTTTTTCATGTTTTTCCAGAAGAGCACTTCACTTGGGATCAATGATTAGGAATATAAGTTTCGGTTAATTACTTTTATGCAAAACTGCTCCACTTAATTTTGTTCTCTCACTATTGCTCTTTTTTCTTTTTTTGAACTGTCTTGTCTATCTTTATTTTCTGTCTCCTATTTCTCAATTCTTCAAGATTGAAAATACGTAGCAATTTACATTAGAAATATTGATGAAAAATTAAATATAACCAAAAAAACAAATACAAAAAAAATAATATTCTAGTAAAGCATTTACATTTCCATTGAAAGATACGTCAAGGTCCATTTTCTATTAATTAATCAGTGGTTGCATTCTAACACTTCAAATTTATTTTTTAGACTTAAGCGTTTAATTGTTTTTATAAACTAAATTGAAATTAAAGTATATCATCCATTCTCAAGCTTATGGAGCAATAGTCTTATGTACTCATCTAAAAGAAAAAAATGCTTGATAGCAATGGTCTCGTGGACCATTCCACTAGTCTATATTATAAAAAAAATACAGATAATAATAGTCTTACAAACTCATCTCACATTGTAAATTCCTATCCATTTTCCTTGTTGATTGTGTTACAAAAAATAAATTGATAAGTACGTTAGAAAAAAAAAACTTATTGGAATGACATGAAGTATTTTGAAAATATTATAATTTGTAGTTAATTTTATCAATGATATCCTTTGATTTTGTCATCACTATCAAAATTAAAACATAATTTTCCACACGTTATTTCCATAAAAAAAAGTAACAAGTCTTTTATATCCATTATCATCATGCAAAGTGAGCTTCTAATAGTAACCTTTTATTCATAAGAAACTAAAGGAATTTCTTATAATACTTTTAATATGAATATCTTTTCAGTTTTTTCGTTTTCGTATTAATTATTTGTTGTGGCGTGAAATAATGGAAAGAAAAACCACCTTCTTCATTGTCTGGTTCTATGATTGAGCACAAATGAAAAAAAGCTTTACATACAGATGTTCGGGTGTGTTTAGAAAATGGGAAGGCATCGTTATAGTAAGCTCAAAAGGTTGAATATGTTATTACTTCCTCCCCCTGTCCTCTGTTTTTATTTTATGGTAGCTAGCCTTTAATTTTGGCTCTACCACCTTTCTATAATAATACTCGACTATTATAAAAAAAAAAAAGTTATTTTATGGTAGCTAGCCTTTAATTTTGGCTCTACCACCTTTCTATAATAATACTCGACTATTATAAAAAAAAAGTTATTTTATGGTAGCCAACCTTTAATTTAGGTTGAATCTTTGAGGTGCAACAGAGCGATCCTCTCTTCCTCCAAGCAACCAAGAGGATGCCATGCTTGCAGGGAAAGCATCAGAATCAGTAACAGTACCGTCAACATCTTAATATCAGAATATAAACCAAGAGGGAAGGTTGGATCAATATTTGTTATAGAGGACAGCTAGCGAGGAGGTTCAGCCTTTCATTTATAGAGGACAGCACGGGCCCATCTCTTGGAAACGATTATCTGGCAAGTAGAGACCGTTGGACAAAACTGCATGATGGCAACGGTCTCCCATCCCCTCTCGTGTACAATATATATAATTCATGACTTTCTTAAGCTACTTTTAGTACATAATTCACAATATGAATCCATTTTAATTTTAACAAGGTTCAATATGAATCTTTCCTACTAAACACAAACTTTTTAATATAATTTTCCCACTATTGTTTTTTTAGTTTTAACAAATTTAAAAATGAGAATAACCGTGTTTTTTTTTTAAATAATTTTTAATTTAAAAAAAATATATATAATGGCACCATCCAACGGGCCCATCTCGTGGAAAAACAAGAAGAAGCAGGATGGCATTTGACGGCGATGTCCTCTTCATTCCATTATTTTGTGTTGTTTTGAAATGGAGGGGCCTCAAAAACACTGATATTTATTCATATAATTCTGTGGTACTATTATTTATATAAATGGATAAAGCATGGAAATTATAGAAGGCTATTATTACAGATTAAATCTTGAAGATGAAATAGAGAAATGTATAAAAATAGATGGAATTACATCAACATCACTAGTAGTATATAACTCTTTCAATTAAAAAGCTTAGAAACCAGGCAGGCATCCTCGACTGATAAAAGCCCAACAATTAATTATAGTGAAAATGAAATAGTTCACAACGACAAGCTAATTCAATTTAGGTTTGAAAATTCTATTTGGCAATGTATGATTTGAAATTTCTATTTGAACGGTAGGTGAGCCGAATCAAAATGGGAGTGTTGCCTTTTCTTAATGGTATTTAAAGTTGGCTAGTATTATTTTTTAAAGTTTTTTTTATTTAAAATTATATTTTTATCTTAAAAATATTTTTAAATCAGCATATCAAAAAATTTAAATATATATAACAAAATTTAAATAAAAAAATCAAGAACATATCTGAGAAAAGTCTATCAAGGAACGGAGATATTCGGAGAATGATAGAAAATAAATCAAAACAAAACCATGGATTTAGAAACCAAAAGATGGTGGTGGGGCAAAAACTTGATGGAGAGATAATAATTTATTCATCAAC
Organism: Populus alba x Populus glandulosa; assembly: GCA_033617975.1. Taxonomy (NCBI): domain Eukaryota; kingdom Viridiplantae; phylum Streptophyta; class Magnoliopsida; order Malpighiales; family Salicaceae; genus Populus; species Populus alba x Populus glandulosa. The sequence goes on from CM066160.1 coordinate 14,140,472, forward strand.
ACAATTTTTTTATTATGGAGGAAAACCCAAACTCAATTATTTCATTTCATCAAAGTCACACCATCAAATAAAACAAGAAAAAGGTATTTAATTGATATAATAACAAAAAATTTGGTATACTAATAAAATAAAATCTACTAAAATAAGTGGCACTCAAACAACTCTGAATGTTCACATGCCTTATCTTCTAGGCAAGAAGAGATAATAAAAACCCTGAATGTATATATATACCACAAGATCAAAAACTATTTTATATTTCATTAAAATAAATAAATAAATTGCCTATATGGTTACAATATTGTTTTTTAAGAAAATAAATTGATTAACTTCTTGTGTTAATAACATTTACAGATTTTTTTCAAATCAAATAATCAAATTTATTTTAATTAAAAAGTTTTCAATCAATAACAACATTCCCAACTAAACCAAACTTTTTCCACGAACCTATCTCGGGGAAAAAAAAATGCATGATGACAACTATCTCACAGTCTCAGGTACCAATGTGCAGAAGAAAATGATCTCACGAACACATAAATGAATGATAGAAATGATCTCACAGACTCATCTCGAGGAAAAGCAACACTATCAGGGACTAAAGTGCAAAGGGCAATGGTCTCACTGACTCATAAATGCATGATGGTAATAGTCTTTCGGACCCATCTCGAGGAAAAAAAGGCATGACGACTAACTTATAAAATACTTATTTGGTATGCTCTTGAGATAGGAGGATGGCCGCCATTTATATTGATATTTCCCTGTTAGAGACATACAGTAGTTTTGGGAATTTTATTAAATATATTATATTAATATAAGAGGTGCACCATTAAAGTTATTTGAATAAAAAACTTAATTAGTTTTTCAATTAATATACAATCTAATCCTTGAAAAAATTTAAATGTTTTTCAAAAATATTTTTAAAATACAAAAACAAATATATTTTTTCTATGTTATACAACTAAATTTATTTTGACGTTATTCACAAGGAAATTATATATTAAATTCGTTAAGTGTTAGTAATGCAAAAGAGATAACAACAATTTTATTGATACTTATTTTCTTTTTAATTTATCAACAATAGAGATATATAAATACTTATATTTTATATTTTTTTATTCAAGTAATTTAATTTAATTGATTTTATTTTTCTATTTAAGTACTTGATAAACTAGTGTGTGTTCATAAATTTATTTACATTGATTTCTCAAATAAACGTAAGATTTACTTAAAGTAATTATGGAATAATGAAAACATTAACAATGAGTCACTATCTCTTGCACATGGCAGCAAGAAGTTTTAGGCTTTTAGTTTATTTTATCATTTGGAACATAATGTTTTGGTTTCGGATTATTCTTATATATATATAGACTTTAACCTTTTTTTCATGTTTTTCCAGAAGAAGACTTGACTTGGGGTCAACGATTAGGAATATAAGTTTCAGTTAATTACTTTTATGCAATTCATTTTTTTTTTTGTACTCTATCTATGGTCCTGATGAATATGACCTTAATTGTGGTATATAGAAATTTTAAAAACAAATTTAGAAATATAATTCACATCCGAGTTAATTAATACTTTCACAAATTAATGTAATAGGTTTTAATATTTACTTCTAATATATATAAAATGAAAGATATTAAGAGTTGATTAATGTTGTTAAGCTATACATGTTTATAAAAATCATTTCTATTAAACCATATGATATGTTGAAATATTTGCAATATGTACATGTTTTGAATTTAATATTAGTAATTATAAAATTTATTTATTTAATAAAAACTGCTCCACTTAATTTTGTTCTCTCACTATTGCTCTTTTGTAAAAAAAACAAATGTCTTGTCTCTCTTTCTTTTCTGTATCCCATTTCTTAATTCTTCAAGATTCAAAATACATAGCAATTTACATTAGAAATATTAATGAAAATTTAAATATAACCAAAACACAAATAAAACAAATGATATTCTAGTAAAGCATTTACATTGCCATTGAAAGATGCGTCATATATTAATATAAGTTCCATTGTCAATTAATTAATCAGTAGTTGCATTCTAATACTTGAGATTTATTTTTTATGCTTAAGCATTTAAATTTTTTTATAAACTAAATTGAAATTAAAGCATATTACCCATTCCCAAACTTATGGAGCAATGGTCTCATGCACCCATCTGATAGAAAAAAATGTTCGATAGCAATGGTCTCATGGACCATTCCATTGGCCTATATTGTGGAAAAAATGCAGATGACAATAGTTTTATAGACCCATCTCACACTGCAAATTCCTATCCATGTTACTTGTTGATTGTGTTACAAAAAATAGATTGATTAGTACTTTAGAGAGAAGAAGAAGAAGATCATTGTCATGACATGAAGTATTTTAGAAATATTATCATTTGTGGTTCATTTTATTAACGATACCGTTTGATTTTGCCATCGCCTTTAAAATTAAAGCATAATTTTCCACACATTATTTCCATAAAGAAATTAGCAAGTCTATATTGTGGAAAAAATGCAGATGGCAATAGTCTTACATACCCATCTTACACTGCAAATTTGTATCCATCTTACTTGTTGATTGTGTTACAAAAAATAGATTGATAAGTACTTTAGAAAAAGAAGAAGACTTATTGTCAAGACATGAAGTATTTTAGAAATATTATCATTTGTGGTTCATTTTATCAACGATACCGTTTGATTTTTCCATTGCCATTAAAATTAAAGCATAACTTTCCACACGTTATTTCCATAAAGAAATTAGCAAGTCTATATTGTGGAAAAAATGAAGATGGCAATAGTCTTACAGATTCATCTCACACTGCAAATTCTTATCCATCTTACTTGTTGATTGTGTTACAAAAAATAGATTGATAAGTACTTTAGAAAAAAAAAAAAGAAGAAGAAGACTTATTGTCATGACATGAAGTATTTTAGAAATATTATCATTTGTGGTTCATTTTATTAACGATACCGTTTGATTTTTCAATCGCCATTAAAATTAAAGCATAATTTTCCACATGTTATTTCCATAAAGAAATTAGAAAGTCTATATTGTGGAAAAAATGCAGATTGCAATAGTCTTACAGACCCATCTCACACTGCAAATTAATTCATATCCATCTTATTTATTAAGTATGTTACAAAAAATAGATTGATAAGTACTTTAGAAAAAGAAGAAGAAGAAGAAGACTTATTGTCATGACATGAAGTATTTTAGAAATATTATCATTTGTGGTTCATTTTATCAACGATACCATTTGATTTTGCCATCACCATCAAAATTAAAGCATAATTTCCACACGTTATTTCCATAAAGAAAGTAGTAAGTCTTTCATATCCATCTTCGTCATGCAAAGTGAGCTTCCTAGCAATAACCTTTTATTCATGTTTTTCAAAAAAAAAAAAAAACTAACATGGGATAACTTTATAAAAAGAATACAAGTTTTTAGTTAATTATTTTTATGCAATTCAATTTTTTTTTCTATAGTGTGGTTTTAATCAGCATTATTAAATTAGATTCGAGACTCATAAGTTAATATAAAATCTAACTTAATTCATGTTTAAAAAAACTCAAGTGAAAGTTAACTCAATCATATTTAATCAACTAAATAAATCAATTCATAATTTAGTCAACTCAATCAAAATTCAATTTATTAAACTGCATAACACATTTAAATATGTGCGATATGTATTTTGAATTTAATATTAATAATTATAACTTTAAGTTTATTTAATTAATAAAAACTGGTAGACGTATGTTCTCTCATCTTTCTCTTATTGTTATTTCTTCTTGTACTATTTTTGGGGCTTGCTTTGTCTATCTTTCCTTTTCCTTTTGTCTCTCATGAATACTTATAAAACCTATGCTGGTTATTGGTTGAGTGATTTAATTTAAAATAATATTTCTTATAATACTTTTAATATGAATATCTTTTCAGTTTTTTCGTTTTCGTTTTAATTATTTGTTGTGGCATGAAATGATGGAAAGGAAAATCACCTTCTTCATTGTCTGGTTCTATGACTAAGCACAAATGACAAAAAGCTTTAAATACAGATGTTTGGGTTTGTTTAGAGAATGGGACGGCATCGTTATAACAAATAGGCTCAAAAGGTTGGATATGTTATTACTTCCTCCCCCTAGCCTCTAATTTTGGCTCTAGCACCTTTCTATAATAATACTTCACTATTATAAAAAAGAAAAAAAAATAAGAAGCAGAATTGATAAATTCACAAATTAATATAATAGGTTTTAATATTTATTTTTAATATATATAAAATGAAAGATAATTAATATTGTTAAAAAGATAATCAAATTAATTAGTTGATTAAAAATATTTAAAAATTATTATGTTAATCTTTAAAAAAATTTAATTGAGTTAATTTATTTAACATTTGACCCGAACATTATTCTAAATCAACTCATGAGTCGAATTTAACAGCTATATCCTTAATTTCTACTTGTAGAACTTGAAGATTTTACTATTTGGGGGCAATAGGCATTTGTGACGAGAATTAAGATACAAACTAAAAGAGACCAAATATTTGGGGGCAACAGGCATTGTTTTGTTGTTATTGATAATTAGATTGGGGTTGATGTGAATTGTTTTTTTAATTTTATTATTTATTATTAAGTTGTTTAAAAATTTAGTTTGTATTTTTTTTATGGGTTTTTCTGTGTAGGTAATCATAATCATCTTTGTAATTAATATGATCTATTTATTATCAATTTTTTAATTATATAAGTAAATGAAACCGTTTTATTAGACCACTCAGATGCATGAATCTAGTCATGAATTTCTCTTTTTTTTTCTTTACAGGATAAAAACATGTTAATGTGCATCACCAATATTCTAGTGTTAGTACAAAAGTACTTATCGATCCATCTATTCGCTTCCAATAATTTACCTAAATTTATTTTATAAGAACAGGCAGTCATCAATATCAATAAATATTCATTGAACAACAACATTTTGTGGCCACTCAGACAATTACTCAGCCGCCATTGTTGTCTCCTTCATAAGCATACAAAAACTTATAAATGGTGGGGACACCTTTCTACCCTCAATGTGGAGAGAAAAAGAAAAGTAATTAAAATCTTTTTCATAAAAAGTATTACTAGCAAATAGCAAACTGACAAATTGATGAACAAATTAAATTAAATTAAATTAATGTGTGTGGTTCTGCACGTTCTTGCCCTTTCTATCCCCTCCACCGACCATTTTAGCTCATGTTTTGTGCCTCACAAGTAACCGCCTCTATCTTGTCTTTTAGTAGCGTTGGATTAACGTCATGAAATATAAAAAACACACGTAATAAAAACAAAAATACGTATAGTAGTAGTAATATATATATATATATATATATATATATATGCTCATTTTAAAGTGAATTTTTGTATTTTTAAAATAGAAAATATTTCACAAATAATATTTTTATTTTTTTATTTTTAAAATATCTTTAAAAAAACATGTTTTCCAAAATTATTTAAGTAAGACATGGAGGGAAAAAATAGTTATTCTTTGAAAAAATAGAAAAAATGTTTTACATAGCATACAGGTTCGTCCCTCAGGAAAATAATTTCTTAATCCAATATCTATTTTAAAATCATAAATATTTTTATTCCTTTTTTACTCAAGTACTGCACTTACCAGTAATTTGATTTTGAAAGAAATCATATCAATGACAGGTGTTTAAGCATTCAAAATATTTTTATATTTCAAAACTTGACAATATAGAAAAGTTACAAAATTTTAATTTGAGGAAACGGAAGTCAACGTAGGAAATATATTGTTTTATATATATATATATATATATATAAAAAAAAAAGAACTTTTGAAGATTAAACCATAATCAATTTCTTCATTAAATTGTTTAAATAAAAAAAACAACAAAACAAGTTTTCTTGAATTTTTCCATCTCTTCAATTTCTGGTCACATATCTTATTTTATTATCTATTTTAATTTAATTTAGTAGAAAAAAAAGGAAATAAAGATAACAAGAGAAGGAAAACAAATGAAAAAAAAAAGATTAAAAATAAAATAAAAGGAGAAAGATAATGAAAATAAAAGCAAGAGATGGAGGCCCAGATGCACATGACCTAACTAGAGTCTGAATTCATCTTTTATATTATCAAGTTTTGAAATAGCATAGCATTTCAAGCATAAAAAAAAAAAAAGGAAACTAGAGGGATACACACGCGTGCGCACACCCTAGTATTAGTATAATATATACATGTATATATAATTTTTTCATTTAATATATAAATATATCTCCAATATATACAAATCTTTTATTTTATATTGAGTAATAAATATTTAAAATACTATAAATAAAATATAAATATATAAGTTTTTTATTTGATAAATAATAAATATAATATAGATATAATAAAAACTCAACCCGTAAATAGTAATAGCTATTGCTCGATTGCTGACTCCAATTACGTGGAATTAGAAAGTCCTGCCAATATATATATTAAAAAATAGAGATTCTAAACATTTTTTATTCATAATTTATTTAAATTTCATGAGTTTTTTCATTATGAAAAAAAAGATTAAAATATAATATTATCCTAATGATTTTAATAAGAAAAATTATTAGTATTATATATATATATATATATATATGTTTATAGAATTATAGTGCACATTTAAAGAATTTTTATATACTATCCCTTAGTCAGTAATAATATAAATAAAAATATGATAAATTCTAGAGGAATTTTATATAACTAAAGATATAAAGAGAATATGATCTAAAATATAATTGTGTATATAAAATTAAATCCTTTCCTTTACTGAACCTATAAAAAATGTTTTTTAAAATTTTTCTATACTCGTTAAATCTAGATATATCACTTGTATTTATTTATTTTTTAAAGACATACCTCTCACATCAGTTTATTACATTTTAAAAAAGTTTAATATGATCATGGCTTTTATATTATCTTCACTCTTCGGGACCCGATATTTTTTACCACTTCATTGAAGATCACAGTTTTGTTCCATGCATGATTGCTTTATTTTTATCCCACTCATGAAATCCTTTATATATATATATATATGCGCGCGCGCGCAGTAAAAATTGTTAACAAGCTTTTTCTAATTACGGGCAACTAGAATACACAAATACAAAATAAAGGAGGTAAGTGCTCCAAGTCTAAAACCAATACCACAAGCCTATTTAAGTTTGACATACAAACACAAAATTAAAACAAGTCTATTTAAGTTTGACATACAGACACAAAATTAAGACATGTAGTAAATAATTTCAATATGTATGTAGGAGTGGTTTTTCATCTAGTGATGAAGGAGCACCAATATCGAAGCTGGAAATTGTTGAGGCAGAAGTAACATCCCAAGGTGCTCCCATCACTTCTTTTCTGTCATATTCATTCTCTTGTTGGACAGTCAAGTTTTCGGATTTTATAATCCTCTCCAACACCATTGTGACTTCTTTCATCGTAGGCCTTTCTTTCCCATTTAACCTCAAGCAGCTCCTAGCCAAGCTAGCAACCATCAACACATCCTCTCTTTCCCCTTGCTTCACAACCTGAGGATCAAGAATATCAAACAGGCAGTTGCTCTCCATGGCCATTATGAAATATGTGGCTAAACTTCTGCCTTGTTCTTCTGATCTTTTGAACGAGATTGCCTTCTGCCCAGTAAGTAGCTCAACAAGAACTACACCAAAGCTATAGACATCACTCTTGTCTGTGAATTGGCTTGATTGGAAGTACTCTGGATCCAAGTACCCAAAGGTGCCTTGTACTAGAGTTGTGACATGAGTCTGGTCGATGCTTACCGACCTTGAAGTCCCAAAATCTGCGACTTTGGCTCTATACTTCTCATCAAGCAGTATGTTTGTAGACTTGATGTCTCTATGGAAAATGGGGAGGGAGGCTGCTGAATGTAGATAGAAAAGTGCCCCTGCTACCTCTGCTGCAATCCTTAAGCGCATTTCCCAAGTTAAAGGGAATTCCTCATTAGGGTCATGGAGAAACTGGAAAAGGGTCCCATTGGGAATGAATTCGTAGACTAACAATGGAACTTCAGTCTCTAAACAACAACCCAGAATCTTAACCACATTTCTATGGTTAATTTGGGATAGAAGGACGACCTCGTTGATAAATTGTCTGAGATTCCCTTCATCAATTACTTTGGATTTCTTGACTGCAACGATTTTTCCATCCGCCAACATCCCTTTGTAAACTGTTCCTTGGCCTCCCTGGCCCAGCGTTCTATTCACATTGTAATGATCAGTGGCCTTGTCTAATTCTTTCGAAGGAAACATTTTGATTTTCTCAACATTGACTTCACCTGAAGATAGTTGTTCTTGAAGTAATAGACCACCATTCCTCTTAAAGTACTTTTTCTTTAGTTTTTCACTCCTCTTTCTCTTGAATACTTTGTACAACCACCACAAACCAATGAGTAGAAACAGTGCTCCAAATCCCACTCCAACAACTGCACAAGTCAACCAATTGCATTCAATTCTTTTATTAGGGCTGAACTCAGAAAAACAAATTCTGTGTGTTTGCTTGAGTAATTGTACATTGTTAAGCGCAGTGCTGTAGCTTGTCTCGATATTCTACTTTATTCATATCAGTTTTGAAAGGAGAATTTGATTCTTGAAAAACAGTAAGTTAAATTTTAGTTTCTTTTTATAATTTTGATTGTCTGCTTTACTAAGTGTACAAATCTTATGTGAAGAAAAAAAAATTATTACTAATTATTCTTACATTTTTTTCAAGAGAGCATTATTCAGACTTGGGAATGAAGAAAATTGTGAAACAACGATCTAATTAAAAATGAAATTTGAAAAGAAGGGCACAAAAATGAATACTTTAGAGGCTAAATTGTATGATTAATCTCCATGAGTATAATTGGTTAAAATGGCATCAACAAAAAAAATTCATGTAATTGGTTCTTGAATAAAATGATTGATTTGATTCAGTCCATCAATTTACAACAAATTATAGTATGACATATATCATGATTTTGCATATGGAAATATTTAAAACTAGAGTGGTATATAAGAGAAATTTTATGGTGTTTATAAAATAACTAGTGGTATAAGAAAAAAATGACAAGTGAAAATATTTTTAGCATTTTAATAGTTCATGGATTTTATTTTTATTTTTCTCCATGTATCTGTTTTTATTTTCAAAGCAAATATTAAAAAATAACTAAGAGAATGTTAGTAAAAAAATTTTGTGTGTATTATAAAATTTATCGTACACATGTCACACAATAATTAATTAATTATTACTAGTTTTAGGAGCATAAATGTATATACTACTTCAAAAAAAAAAAAAAAAATCGTAAGGGGGGCTGCTGATTGTTTTCTTGACCCATTTAAAGTGTGACATAATCTATAGTCATTTCTATCATGATGATATAGAGTGAAAAAGCAGCAACAACATACCTAGGCCTGCCATTTTAGCATTGATTTTACGCCGGTCGACATTAAATGGGAGGTCTGCTATAACCTCAGCTGCAACACATGGAGAAACCACAGAGTTGATGGATCAGTAAACCATACAATGGTAAACCATGCCAGAAGAATCTATAGAGTAGGAATTGTAACCAGGAGTTTACCTTTAGCTGTACAAATACCAGAAACATAAGGATTTCCTTCGAAGCCTGGACTGCAAAAGCATTGAACGGGGGAGCCCTGGTCGGTTGAATTAAGAAACCAACACTTAGAAGTATAACTTGAATTATTGAATGATCCATTCAAGATCACCCATCCGTCGTCTATCCCCCAATCCAATGATCTATTCAAGATCACCCTTCTGTCTATCCCCCAATCCAGCACTACGGGAACATAGTCAATTTGGCTCATGTCATAAGGGTCAACGTTCCCGTAGTTGATCTGTCTTTGATCAATTAAAAAGGCAGACCTGCATTGCTTTTCCCCACCTAACCCATTCACGGTTACATTAAAAACCGTGAGAAATGAAGGAATCCTGGTCTGGCAGCAGTCGATCCCACTGCAGCTAGCCCTCATGCTATCATTGTTATTGCCACAAATTGACACACACCCACCAACAGTAGATTGATATTGGGTCATCAAGGCAAGATTGCCACAACCCCTTGCAATGAAGTAATTCTCGGAGGAGAAAACAAAAGGGCTTCGTTCCAAGTCAACAACTGTGTTTCTATCTTTGCCACTACAATTTGTAGAAACAACTGGAAACATGACCTCAATCGTACCGTCATCAACTGAGATGTTACTCACCTCCAGTTCAGTGCCGTCTACAGTAAGTTGAGGAAGTACTCCACGACTGGAGTTGCAGAGTATTTGGAACCTTTCGTCTGGGTAACATCCTTCTTTCATTCCAAAGGGATATGGAATACTAATGCCTCCACAAGAAGATGGACATCCAGGCCTTGTCATAACCTGTGATTCTGCAGTACGCAATGACCAGAACAACAGGATGACCTGAAATACTGTTAACTCAACAGCTGCCATATTCTTTTTCTTCTTCTTTCAGACAGAGTAGCGTTTTAGAAGAGAGAAGGTATAAAACGGGCTCTTACTTGGCAAGTAACCCAGCCATATATTAAGTTATCCAAGGTCTTCTTCTTCTTTCTACTAATTCTTTCTTTCTTTGTTTTTTTCCTCTCGCCTTCCACGAGTAGAAAGTTCAAAACCAAAGTCTTTAGAACCACAAAAGAATTAAGCAGCCAGACTTAACCGAGTCAGTCAATTACACTATCCTATACTATAGTGGGTTATAATTGCATCATCGGTCTATTTTTGCCAATGGGACTCTATCTTCTCTTGAAGCTACACTACCACTTTTATTAGAGGTTGCAGGTTCAATTCCTCGAAAGGGAAGTCAATCTCAATTGCTAAAGCACAAAAACAAATAAAAAAAAATCATTTTCTTTGTTTATTAATTTGAACTTGAAATTTTTATTAAAGGTTCTTCAACATTAAATTTTCTACTAATTAATACTCGACTATTATAATTAAGAAGAAGAAGAAGCAGAATTGATAAATTCACAAATTAGTATAATAGGTTTTAATATTTATTTTTAATATATATAAAATGAAAGATAATTAATATTGTTAAGCCATACATGTTTATACAAATAATTTCTATTAAACCAGATGCTATGTTTAAATATTTGGAATATGTATTTTTTAATTTAATATTAATAATTATAGCTTCCTAACAAAAGTATATTTAGTTAATAAAAACTATTTTTTCCGATTTCTGTTCTCTCATCTCTCTCTCTATTATTTCTTCTTCTTCTTCTTTTGGACTACTTTGTCTTTCTTTGTCTCTCATCTCACAAAAAATTCTCTTCTATTTTCTCAATCAAACCCCTATATTTCCAATTAAACCAAAATTTTTCCACGAACCCATCTCGTGGATAAAAAAACATGATGGTTGGAAATGGTCTCACGGCCTCATCTCGAGGAAAAGCAACGCTATCGAGGACCAAAGTGAAGATAGCAATGATCTTACAGACTCATAAATGTGTGATGATGATTGCATGGCGGACCCATCCTGAGAAAAAAAATGCATGACGCCTGGAACTGGAGGATTGCCACCAATTATAGTGGTATTTTCACTGTTAGAGACATACAATAGTTTATGGAATTTTATTAAATATATTATATTAATATAAGAGGTGCAACCTTAAAGTTATTGGGATAAAAAAAAAACTTAATTAGTTTTTCAATTAATATACAACCTAATTAACCCGTTGATATATGTTTCTGTCGATTACGGTAGATTTGGAGCTAAAATCCTAAAAAATATCAGCAGCAAGGATGGGTCCGACAAGTTTATTTAGTTAATAAAAACTGGTAAAATTTGTTTTTTTTTTTTCAATATGGTACTTCTATTAAATATAGTATTTTAATCAAGGATAGTGACTCTTTCTCAAGGATTGAAGTTGGTGTACTTTCAGCTTTGAAAAAGAAGTATATTTTCAGCTTATGGAACCTCATGAAGCACAAAGGATTACTTGAGGTGAGCTTATTTAGGGACAAAGGATCCGTAGAGAAGACTTGACTTGGGGTGCCTAGCATTAACCTTTTATTCATGTTTTTTCTTTTTCAAAAAAAAAAAAAACCTACTTGGGGTCAACGTTTTAATATGGAATATAAGTTTGGATTAATTACTTTTATGCAATTCAATATTTTTTTTTTGCTCTATGGTCAAGATGACCGTTACATTCTTAAGCTAAGCAGATAATTCATGTCACATTCACATGATATGTTTAAATATTTGTAATATGTATAAATTTTGAATTTAATATTAATAGTTATAAAGTTTGATAAATTCACAAATTAATATAATAGATTTTAATATTTATTTTTAATAAATATAAAATAAAAGATAGTTAATATTGTTAAGTCTTACATGTTGCTAGAAAGCATTAATGGTCTCACAGACCCACCTCGTGGAAAAAACAATTGATAGCATTAATAGTCTCACAGTCGACCAACCCACTGACCCATATCATGGAAAAAATACAGATGGCATTAATGGTCTCTCATAGACCCATCTTACACTGCAAAATAGCTGGCTACCGTTAACCTTTCATTCAATGTTTTTTTTTCCACAAAAGACTTTGACTTGGGGTAGCTAGCTAGCATTAACATTGCATTAATGTTTTTTTTTTTTCCACAAAAAACTTTGACTTAGGGTCAACTTTTCGGTTCATTACTTTTATGGAATTCAATTTTATTTTAATATGTGATTTTGTACTACTTAGACAAGGTCTTGCGTCTATCTACTTTACCTGTCAAAGATTTTTGAACTATAAAATATAGATAAATTTAAAATAAATATTTTCTTACAATAGTTTTAGAGTGAAATAGAGTAAAATTTATATTTTTGAAATGAAAAAAATACATAACATGTTCTCACTATGTATTTTATATCATGGTAATTAAATGTTGCCTATTAGCATAAATAAGGTGACTGTAAATTAGCGGCACAGGTAGTTCTTACATAATATGCTGCTTCTCTTCAACTAAGGATATTCATTAGCGTAATGATTATAATTCAAAGTCGATTGTTTCCTTGCCAGAATTATATAAAATTAAAAACGGTAACCTCGACCTCTTTTATATCCATGTTCTTGCTTATCGTCCTTTATTAATTTTAAAATAATATAATTGCCAACATATTAGTAGTTTCTTATATTTATGATCGCTTAATACCTTCAAATCAGTTTTCAAGTTTTGAGATTAACACCTCGTTTAAAATATTTATTTTAAATTTATCTATATAAAATATAGATAAATTTAAAATAAATATTTTCTTACAATAGTTTTAGAGTGAAATAGAGTAAAATTTATATTTTTGAAATGAAAAAATTACATAACATGTTCCCACTATTTTTGTATTTTATATCATGGTAATTAAATGTTGCCTATTAGCATAAATAAGGTGACTGTAAATTAGCGGCACAGGTAGTTCTTACATAATATGCTGCTTCTCTTCAACTAAGGATATTCATTAGCGTAATGATTATAATTCAAAGTCGATTGTTTCCTTGCCAGAATTATATAAAATTAAAAACGGATAACCTCGACCTCTTTTATATCCATGTTCTTGCTTATCATCCTTTATTAATTTTAAAATAATATAATTGCCAACATATTATTAGTTTTTTTATATTTATGATCCCTTAATACCTTCAAATCAGTTTTCAAGTTTTGAGATTAACACTTCGTTTATTTGCTGAAAAATAGTTTTTTTTTGTAAAGTGAATTCCGGAAAAGTGAATTGTTTTCTAATGTTTGATAGTATAATAGAAAATAAGTTGGAAAACATTTTCTAGTGTTTGGTTATGTCATGGAAAATGAGCTAGAAAATAACTTATTAATGTTTTATTTTTTTCAAGTTTATTAAAATAATAAAGAACAAATCTTACAAATTAAAAAGTTAAATGACAATAAAATTGAATTTTATTTATAAACTATCTCAAATAAAATAAATAATAATCAAAATAACTTGTAAGTTCAAAGGTCATAAAAAAATATAAATTCAAATAAACTTTGAGAAATTTAAATAAACTTGATGATGATGAATAAACATAATAATAAAAGGAAGGTAAGAAAAATATTTTTTATTAATTAATTTTTCTAATTATAAATAAATAAAAAAAATAAAAAAATAAATTTTAAAAAACTACTTTTCACTAAACAAACAAAGTCTGTACATAAGTTTTAGAATTAATTAGTGGGTTGGAGAGTGGGGAAATTTGTTCTATTTTCTTCAATTTATCTATAACTTGACTTGGGGTCAACGCATTAAGAAGGAATATAAGTTTCAGTTAATTACTTCATTTTATGCATTTCATTTTTTTTTGGTGGAAAATTTGTTGCAATGTCCTCTCCATCTAAATCTTTTTTGTTTTTCCATTAAAATAATTATTCCGTGTACCCTTGAATTATTAGGAAGATTAAAATACAGTTGAAAGGATTATTATATATTCAATGATCATTTAATATCTTTATACAATTAGTTTTCAAGCTTTGAGATATAAGTTCATAGCTCTTTTCTCTTTAAAGACAACAAATATACCACAAGATTAAAAACTATTTTATATTTCATTAAAATAAATAAATAAATTACTTATATGGTTACAATATTTTTTTTCATAAGCAAATAAATTGATTTCATGTGATAATAGCATAAAGGATTTTTTCCAATTAAATAATCAAGTTTATTTTAATTTAAAATACATTTTTTATTTATCAATATAATTATTATTTTGGAGGGAACTTTTTCTCCAAGAAAACTCAAACTCAATGTTATTTTATCAAAGTTACATAATCATGAAAAACAAGAAAACCGATGGACTTTTTATAAAAATATTTGATTGATATGATAAAAAAAAAAATTGGTATAATGATATGAGAAAATAAAATTTTATATACATTTTGTATTATATAGGACCTGTAAGAACATTTTGTGGATAAAAATTAAAATAATTTATTTTTAAGCTAGAATTGTGTATTTGGAAAATGATAATTTTAATATACAAAGTTTTAGCACCTCCTCGTACTTTTCACGTAAAATCTTTAATAATTAGTTAGAACCTTTTTTTCCCATAAATCATAAAATAAAAAGTCCCCGTTGAAATTAGAAAATTTTAAAATAAATACTTCTAAAAATATTAATATTATAAAGAAACTAATCAAAGCAATTCATTAACTATGAATAATTTTCCACACGATAATTTTTATAAAGAAAGCAGATCAACGTCATGAAAAGTCATGATGTGCTTAGCATTAAACTTTTATTCATGTTTTTTTTTTTTAAAAAAAAAAAACCTTGACTTGGGGTCAATGTTTTAAGATGGAATATAAGTTTCGATTTATGCAATTCATTTTTTTTTGTACTCCATGGTTTTGATGAACATGACTTTCTTAAGCTAGTTGTTGTATATAGAATTTAAAAAAAAAACATTTAGAAATATAATTCATATCTGAATTGATAAATTCACAAATTAATATAATAGGTTTTAATATTTATTTTTAATATATATAAAATGAAAGATAATTAACATTGCTAAGGCATACATGATTATACAAATAACTTCTATTAAACCACAAGAAATGTTTAAATATTTGCAATATGTATTTTTGAATTTAATATTAATAATTATAGCTCCCTAACAAAAGTATATTTACTTAATAAAAACTATTTTTTCCGATTTCTGTTCTCTCATCTCTCTCTATTATTTCTTCTTCTTCTTCTTTTGGACTACTTTATCTCTCTTTGTCTCTCATCTCACAAAAAATTCTCTTTTATTTTCTCAATCAAACCCCTAAATTCCCAATTAAACCAAAGTTTTTCCACGAATCCATCTCGTGGAAAAAATACATGATGGTTGGAAATAGTCTCACGCATGGTTTTGAAACCCAACCCGGCTCGGCGGGTCAACCCGGGACCCAGCCGACCTAGGTTTGGAACCGGATCGAGTTGAAAAAAAAACGGGATAAGAAAAAACCTGAAGTGACCAGGGTACTAACCCGACGGGTTGACCCGGTAAGATCCGGTCAATACTCGGCTGCAAACCCGTTGACTTTTATTTTTTTATTTTTTTTACTAAAACGACATTGTTTTAATTTTTGTTTTAATTGTTTTTAAAAAAATTGACCCGACCAACCCAAAACCCGAATCTTAGACCGGACCGGATCTTAAAACTATGGTCTCACGACTCTATTTCACGGAAAAGCGACTCTATTTCACGGAAAAGCAACGCTATCGTGGACCAAAGTGCAGATAGCGATGGTCTTGGAGACTCATAAATGCATGATGGTAATTGTGTGTCGGACCCATCCCAAGAAAAAAAATGCATGACGCCTGGAACTGGTGGATTGCCACCAATATTTATAGTGGTATTTTCACTGTTAGAGACATACAGTAGTTTAGAGAATTTTATTAAATATATTATATTAATATAATTAGAGGTGCATTCTTAAAGTTATTTGGATAAAAAAACTTAATTAGTTTTTCAATTAATATACAATCTAACCCATTGATATATGTTTCTGTCAAATACAGTAGATTTTGAGCTAAAATTCTAAAAAATATCAGCAACAAAATTTGTTTTTTCAATATGATTATTAAAAATCTTAATTAGTTTTTCAAATTTTTTATAGCTAAATTGAAATTAAAGCATATTATCCATTCCATGGAGCAATGGTCACATAGACCCATCTTGTAGAAAAAACAAAAAACGCTTGATAGCAATGGTCTCATGGACCTTTCAACTTACTTATATCGTGGAAAAAATTGCAGATGACAATAGTCTCACAAACCCATTTCACACTGCAGATTCTTATTCATTTTACTTGTTGACCGTGTTACAAAAAATAAACTGATAAGTGCTTTAGAAAGAAAAAAAGAAGAAGAAGACTTATTGTCATGACAATGACAAGAAGTATTTTAAAAATATTATCATTTGTAGTTCATTTTATCAACGATACTGTTTGATTTTTCCATCTGTGTAATTTTCTACACGTTATTTTCATAAAGAAAATAGCAAGTCTTCCATATCCATCATCATCATGCAAAGTGAGCTTCCTAACGATAACTTTTTATTTATATTTGTTTTTTTAAAAAAAAACTAACATGGTGTAACTTTATAAGAAGAATACAAGTTTTCGGTTAATTACTTTTATGCAATTCATTTTTTTTTCTACCATGCAGTTTTAACCATCATTATTAAATTAGATTCAAGTCTGATAAGTTAATCTGAAACCTTACTTGATTCATGTTTAAAAAAACTTAAATGAAAGATTACTCAATCAAACTTGATTAATTAGATAAATCGACTCATAACTTAGTCAACTCAATCAAAACTCAATTTATTAAACTATGTAACATATTTAAATATGTGCAATGTGTATTTTGAATTTAATATTAATAATTATAACTTTAAGTTTATTGAATTAATAAAAACTGGAATAGATATGTTCTTTCATCTTTCTCTCATTATTGTTTTTTTTTTGTACTATTTTTGGGGCTTGCTTTGTGTTTCTTTTTCTTTGGGGTCAACTTTTCAGTTCAGTTCATTACTTTTATGGAATTCAATTTTATTTTACTACGTGGTTTCAATCAATGTTAGTAACATCCAGTTCAGCTTGACAGGTTCATCAATAATGTAGAGATATAATTATTAAAATTTTATATTTTAATACTATAATTCATAAAATTGTTGTCCTTCTTTCTATATAGTTTATGTTATCAGAACCTTGAAATACTTAAGATTTTCATTCGAAATTCTTTTAGAAACCAATTTAATTTTTACCCAAATCATTTTTTTTCTCACACTTGAGAAATTCAGCCGAATTTTTTCATTGGATTCTTAATTGGGTCGGTTATGTCTTTTTTTAAAAAAAAAAAAATCTTGTACTTAAAACCTTGAATTGACAAGGTCTTGGGTATATCTACTAGACCTGTCCGGGTTTTTTTTATCAATGGTGATGGCAATGTGAAAGAGGTAGAGTGAATATCGAATTATGGAGTTCTTGGGTATTATGAAGTATGAACATGAATTATATTAATAGATTATATTAATATGACAACTAGTATTTGATTTTTCCCCCAATTTGAATACTTATATTCACCAAATAATTAATAAAATATATTTGTTAGTTATGCTATAAAATATATAGTGATGTCACTGTTAACTCTTTTTAGATGAGTCTAGATTGATTTTTTTAATTTTAAATTTTTGAACTGTAAAATACAGATAAATTTAAAATAAATATTTTTGTACAATAATCTTTCTAATTTGCTTCTGTTCAAGATGAGGAGGTTCCTGTTTGAGGTGGTTCTCCATATCCTTCATCCACCAGACTCCACAAATCTTGCGAGATAAAGATTGTCTCCATTTGAGAACTCCAATAATCATAATGCTTGTTATCCATATTTTAGTTTCTGTATAAAAAAATTAAAAATAATATATATATTTGGAAGAAAACAAAAAATATATAGCTATGAGAAAAGAATGCCGGAACGCCCAGAAAATAACTAAAAATTAGTTGAGGAAGTTAAAAAATACAAAGATTAAAATTTAACAGTATATTTTTTTAATGATGAGAGTCTTGTTAACAAAAAAAAAATCAATTTAAGGAAGAAAAGTCTAAAATCAAATGTTTATGGACTCAATTAAATTTTATTGAAGGTTTAATTGAATTTATGAAGAGTTTGATTGCAAGAAAGATTGATTTTTAAGTCAATTTGGGCTTTAATTGAAAGGAATTAAATTTCCGAGGTCAAGTTATAATTTTTAAGAGTTTATTTGTTTAAATCAGGGATTTAATTACATAAATATTGAAGTTTAATGGCTAATTAGAGACTTGAATGGAGAAATCCAAAACCAAAGACCATACTGGAAAAGACATGTAAATAGAGGAACTGAAATTAACCGAATCAAGAGCTATATTGAAGAAATTAAAAGTTTATTGATCAAATAAAGATTAAATTGTATAAATTCAAGAACAAGAACTAGAATGAAAAAGACAACAAGCATTAGAGCTGATATTAAAATTTGACAGGAATGTAATTGAATTGATTTTTTTTAAATTAAAATTACAATTAAAAAGATTGGATAAATAAAAAATTAAAAACAGATTTAAAAATTAATATATTTTAAAGTTATTTTCTTTTAAATCAAACGACATGTCTCAAATAAAACGTCGAGAAAGTTCATAAAAAAATAAAAAAAATGCCCGAAACAGTAAGTAAGAATTTGGAAAAATAATCATACAGTTGGAGGTTGTTAATTGTGTGCTTGATCAACATTTCCTTAAGGTCAGTGATAGGTGGTTCAGGGAAGAAATTGTGAAAAAAATATTGTGTTGTTATACCAATTTAAACATTTGTGTTAAATAATTATATTTGATGATGGAAACTTATATTAAATATTTTTTTTTATTTTTAAATTTCGTGAAAAAATAAATATAATTTTTAGTTGATTTTTTATCTTACAAGAAACATGATAAGCATTTTATTTTTTCTTAACACCACTAACTTTTTTGAATATAAGTTAGTGTTGATGGATGAAAATTTAAGTGGACGGAATTTTAGGATTTCTAGAATTTGAGGACCCATGCCGTGGAAGAAACTGCATGATGGAAATGTTTTCTCGGACCCAACTTATGAAAAAAAATGCATTATGGCACCATCCAACGGACCCATCTCGTGGAAAAAAGAAGCAGCATGGCAGTGTCCTCGACAAGGCTTTATTCTTCAACCTCTTGTATAATACAGAAGAACTGTGTAAAATTTATATTTTTTTAATTTAATGATGAGAGTTTATATTAAATATTGTTTTCCTTTAAGTTCATGAAAAATATATTATTGGTTTTTTACCTTAAAAAAAACATGGTAAATATTTTTATTTTTATTTTTTCAACACCAGTGATCACTTCTTTGAATATATGTTATTGTTGGTGAATGAGAATTTAAGTAGATAGAATTTTAGGATTTCTAGAAAAAATTAATTATCTCAAATTTTGTCATATTTTCTGTTTTTATTTTTATCAATTTGGCTTTTCTTTCCTACTTTTTAATATTTTTTTGGATGAGAATGAAATATTTTATATAAACTAAACTCTGAAGATAAAATTGAGAAATCTCAAGGAGCAAACTAAAAATATAACAAGTCGTTTCAGAAGCCAAAAAATTAAGAAGATAAAAATAATGGAATCACATCAAAATCACTAGCATTATAACCCTTTCAATTAGAATAGATGAATGAGGGCATTTTGAAGGGCGAAAAAACAACTGCTTTCCACGTACACAGAACTTTTCCATTTATATCTTCTAAATTTATAAAGTAATTTTGTACAGGGTGTTTTTGACTGAGTAATTTATCCTGTTTTTTTATTAAAATTTAATTTTTTTTAGCGTAGAAGGAATTAAAATTAGAAATAATTTTATATATTTTTAAAAAAGATTTTTATATATTTTTAAATATATTATAAAAAAACAAAAGCTAATATTACACTCTTCTCTTGTCTATGAGAAAATGGCATCAAGGAGTTTTAGGTTTTTAGATCCACAAGTGTACAACCCATCTCGTGGAAAATTTGTTGCAGTATCCTCTCCATCAAAATCCCTTTTGTTTTGATATAAAACATTTATTTCGCGCACCCTTGAAATAGGAAGATTGAAATAAGGTTGAAAGGATTAGTTTTTTTATTTTTAATTTTTTGCAATGATCATTTAATGTCTTTATATTAGTTTTCAAGTTTTGAGATTACGTTAACAGCTCTTTTTCTTTAAAGACAAGAAATATACCACAAGATTAAAAACTGTTTTATATTTCATTAAAATAAATAAATAACTTTTATAGTTACAATATTTTATTCTTAAGCAAATAAATTGATTTCAAGTGATAGTAACATGAAGGATTTTCTTCCGATCAAATAAACATATTTATTTTAATTAGAAAATATTATTTATTCATCAAAATAATTATTATTTTGGAGGGAACGCTTCCCCAAGAAAACCCAAATTCAAAATTTTAATAAGAAATTGAAAGATTTGATAAGATTGGGGACTTAATTAAGCTTTGAATTAGTTTAATTAATAAAATCAGGGTCCTAAGTGAAGAAATATTAAAATTCAAGGCTGATTTGAGTAAAAATGGCAAGAAATTAAAGTCCAAGGACTACAATAGAAAGACGGGGGTAATATAGGGAGCTTAATTGACTTTTCCCGGGGTAATTTTGAAAGAAGTAAAAGTTGAAGAGTCAATTAAGGACTACATTGATGAAATTGGAAGCCAATAACTGTTCTGTACAAAACACTGAAAGCCAGGGGTTTAATTACATTTTACCTAGGAGGGGCTGATTAATGAATGTCGCAAATTGGAGGATCCAATTGAACAAGGCCGTTCCCACTCAAAACAACGCCGTTTCAAAGTAACTGTTCATCATCTTCCTTGTCTGAAACGGAGATAGCCCGCCTGTGAAGAGGAAAAAACTATACAAACGCTCACTGGCCAGGTCCCATCACCTTCAGACCAGAATTGGAAGGCCTACTATCTGCCTCGTCCGGCCAAACCTTCCTCCACCGACACGAGGTGCAAGATAACCGAGAATACCGCCAGCAACAGTCCAACAGTGGCAGGACTGTTGGTGTCCCAATCCGGCCAAATAAAAGGCAGAGGAGGACACAGGAAAAAAAAAAGAAAAGAAAAGGGGGAAGAGAACGAACGAACGAAACCAAAAGGAAAAGAAGCAGAAAACAGGGGAGAATAAAAAAGAAAACCAGAGGGGGGGGGGGAGATCAGGAGAGACAGAAAATAGAAAGAATAAGAAAAGCCACAGAGCTAAACGGGGAACTAAGAACAGAAGCTTCATCCAGTTGGCAGCATAGTTATTCTAGCTAAGAGATTGGGTTTTATGGATTAACATTAATTAATTTAGATATATTTTTAAAAAAATATATTTAAAATTTTAATATTTCATATAAAAAAATAAAAAAAAATCTATATTAATATAAGCTATAAATATTATAAATAATATAGTTTAAAAAAATATTTTAAAATTTTTTTATCTCATATTAAAAAGATACTATATTATGTTTTTAAGTTGAAGTATTTAAATTAAAAAAGTTTTTTTATCTTACATTGAAAAAACATAACTTTTTTTTTTATATAAACATAGAGTATATATACGAAATAACTTTAAATTCCACATTGAAAGGACAACTTTTTCTTGTGAACATAATAATATATGTATTAATAAAGGGTTTCAAATCCCATATCGAAAAGATATTATATTTTCCTTTTAAGTTAAAGTATTTAAACAATATTTTTTTTTATCCCAAATTAAAAAAACATAATTTTTTTCTTGTAATCATAGAGTATATATATGTAAGGGCTTGAAATCTCACATTAAAAAAATATTTTTTTCTTGGAAACACAAAGTATATATATTAAAGGGTTTCAAATCCCACTTTAAAAAAATAAAACATTTTTCTAATATTTATATAGTGAGCTTTGAAAAGTGTTAATAACCAACTAAAAAAATATGAGAAAAGAGGGATATAGAAGAAAAACCACATTTAAAAAAAAAAAACTAGATCTCGTCCGGGTCATGGGTTAACCCTCTGGATCAATCGAGTTTGGCTGGGTCGTTGCACCGGTTGGTCTTTTAACAAACTTTGACTGGTTTAGCCACCAGGTCGACCTACCAGACCGATCCAGGTTTAACAATTATAGTTGACAGTCGAACAAGATCTTCATCCTGAGGCCATCTGCAAGACAAGTGTTTCTCGTTCCCTTCCCCGCCAATTTAATTCACTCATTGTAGCAAACGTGCGAGAACACTTCACACGCAAAGAAAACCCAACGGTTATTGGTCTGAACCAGTAATCGGGTCGGGCAGCTAGATTCGGGCCATCCCATACGGTCGGGCTAGATCCAGCCACACTAAAAAAAGGAGAAGAAGAATGGGTTGGGTCTAGGCCTAAGATCCAGCCAACCCAAATTGTGTTTGCTAAAGGTTATGTATTTGCCATACATTTTTATCCTTATTTTATTTTGATATCTGGCCAAATAAATCATTTTTGGATATTGAAAAATTTTAGAAATATTTGTGAATCTTTGTTGATTTATTTGGGCCCCTCATACTTTATTATTATTTTTTTTTATTTTGCATATTTGTTTTTGCTATATGCTTAATCTACATACCTTTACTGTTGAATTCAAATCAGTTGTGTAATGCATCTTTTTTTTATTCTTAAGCATTGATTATAAAAAAGTGATGTCATAACTTGATATGAAAATGCAAGCTGCCATAGCCTTCTTTGCAGCTGAATACATAGATAGAAAGGGAAATCTGATTGCCTCTATACCTAATTCAAATTTACAACCTTTTCTTATTCAAAATTCAGCAACCTATAATTGTGATCGAAGTAAAAACTATTGAAAGAGTTCTTTGAAACTGCTAATTAACAAGGTTTACTCTCTACTTGAATCCCTAACTAGTTTCTTCAATATAGTAGTATTTCAGCCAAATTAAAAATTATAAATCAAAGTTGGTTGTTTCCTTGCAATAATTATTTAAAATAAAAAAAATGTTTTTTTTTTCATGAACACTTGTACTGATCACTTCTATGAATATACGTTGTTGTTGATGAATGAGAATTTAAGAGGATAGGATTTTAGGATTTCTAGAAAAATTAACTCTCTTAAATTCTGTCGTATTTTTTGTTTTTACTTTTATTAATTTGAATTTTCTTTCTTATTTTTTAATATTTTCTTAGATGAAATTGAAATATTTTATATAAAATTTAAAAACAATATTGAAGTTTATTTATATATATTCTGTTTACAATTACTGAAAATTATAAAAAAAAAAGATTGTTACAAAAATAAACAGGCTGCTAGTGAATTCATTTATATCCTCTAGTGTTAACAAGAATGTCTGTACTATCTCTTGCAAATGACACTGAGAAGTTTTAGAGATTTTTTATTTGTGTATTTTAAAAATAGTTTTGAAAAAAATTAAAATTTTTTATTTGTTTTAAATATACTGATATCAATAATAAATTTTTTAAAAATAATAATATTATTTTAATATATTAAAAAAACACTTTTAAAAATAAATATTACTACACCAAAAATAGGGTATTTGGTTTTTAGAGCCCCAAGCATACGGCTCCATCTGGCGGAAAACATTGCATGATGGCAATGGGTCTCACGGACCCATATCGTGGAAAAAATGCATCCGGTGGAAAATTTGCTGCAATGTCTTCTGCATCAAAATCCTTTTTGTTTTGATATAAAATATTTAATTCGTGTACATTTGAATTAGGAAGATTAATAAAATAAAGTTGAAAGGATTATTTTTTTTCATATATTTTTTATTCAATGATCACTTAATATCCTTGTATTAGTTTTCAAGTTTTGAGATATAAGTTGATAGCTCTTTTCTCTTCTAAGAAAAGAAATATACCACAAGATTAAAAACTAGTTTATATTTCATTAAAATAAATAAATAAATTACTTATATAGTAACAATTTTTTTTTCTTGAGTAAATAAATTGGTTTATGTTATAAAATTATGTATCAAGAAGTTTACAATAATAATATAATTATTAAACAGTAAATAGAATATATAAAAACAATAGAAATTAGGAAGATAAAAAAAAATTTATTTTATATGGATTTGTAGTTATATTTATTGAAAATACTTGTATTTACTCTCTCCACAATGCTTTTATTTATAAATACATATATATAAATACTTGTAAGCTCAAAGATTATTAAAAAAAATATAAATTTAAATGAATTTTGAAATATTCTAATTATAATAAAGCATTTATATTTCCATTAATTAATCGGTGGTTCTTTTTTTTTTCATGATATTTGAAGAATATATTAAAATAATTATTTAAAGAATGATCAAAACAAAAAAAACGAGAAGTCAAGTCGGTTGAAATTACATATTATCCCTTCTCAAGAGGCAATGGTCTCACGGCCCATCTTGTAGAAAAAAAGCTTGAAATCATTAATGGTCTCACGGACCATTTCACTGACGCATATTGTAGAAAAAATACAGATGAAAATGGTCCCCACATCTCACATGTTAAATAATATATTTATTTTGTTTTATTTATTAAATGTAAAATAATATTTTTAATTTAATATATATATATATATTATATTTAAATTAAAAAAAGTATTTTAAAATAAAAAGATTAATAAGAATTTTATTTTATTTTATTTTTATATTCATATTTTTTATATTAATTTAAATTGCTTTTAACATCAGAGACCCATTTACACTGCAAAGTGCAAATCCCTATCTCTTGACTGCATTAAAATAATAGACGATAATAATATTTGATTTTGCCAACACCATTACAATTAAGGCGTGATTTTCTTCACGTGATTTCCGTAAAGAAAACAGCGAGGGCTCTAATATCCATCATCTTCATGGAAAGTGAGCTGGCTACCTTTCATTCATGTTTTTCCACAAAAGACTTTGACTTGGGATGGCTGGCTGGCTGGCGTTAACCTTGCATTAATGTTTTTTAACAAAAGACTTTGATTTGGGTTCAACTTTTCGGTTAATTATTTTTATATAATTTAATTTAATTTTTATTAATATTAGTGTTTGAATCAGCTTGCGTATATTTTGATTAATCTCACGAGTCCTGAAATTAACGATTATATAAACTTTCAATAACCATTATATTAACAAAATTAAATTTTATTTTACTATGTGGTTTCAATCAATGTTAGCAAGATCCAGTTCAGCTTAACAGGTTCATCCATAATGTCTATGTAGGTTTACATACCTCATTTTGCATGAAGAGATATAATTATCAAAATTTTATATTTTAATACTATAATTCATAAAATTATTTCTCTTTTTCTATATAGTTTATGTTATCAGAACCTTGAAATATCTAAGATTTTCATTCCAAAGTTTTTTGAAAACCAATTTTATTTTTACCAGAATCATTATTTTTTTCACACTTGAAAAATTCAACCAAAATGTTTTTTCACACTAGAGAAATTCAGCCAAAAAAAAGTTCTAAGGACATTTGTGGTCAGATTTGTAGGCAAACAAAAAGGGTCAATGATGGCATTTAAATTATTCCCCTTTATGAATGCTATTCTTTCTTTAAAAGTTCGTACCCAACTTATCAATTATACATTGAATTAATTGGTGCCGCACAGATTCATATAAAAAAACGTCGTGCGTTCACAGCCTGCAAAAGGAAGTATTTTCTAGACCTTGACTCTTCCATTTTGTTGCCATTTTCTATAAGAAAAATTTGTAAACTGATTTGAAAGTATCTTTTACTGTGAAGTTAATATTATTAAACTTTTATTTTTCCATATTTCAAGAAAAATATCTCTTGCTTTTCATCCTCGTTTTCATAAGAATAAACACTATATTTCAAACACGCACGAATACAACATCTATGAAATAACTTTGATATTGAAAGTTTAGCACACAGCAGACATCCTATGACTCTTAGACCGCGGCAGCCGAAGACAGCTAATCTGGTTGCTTTCACTGCCGCTACTTCTACCTCCACACGGCTACTATATTCTCCCTCTTCTGAGCCTTTTAAATTCTCTGATGGTGACCGGTATGCAGTTTGGCATAATGCCATGTGTGATGAGATCGCCGCTTTACGCAAAAATCGCACTTGGTCTTTGGTTCCATTTTATCCTTCGATGAACGTTGTTGGCAGTAGATGGGTATATCAAATCAAACATCGTGTTGGTGGTAGTATTGAGCTCTATAAAGCGCGCCTTGTTGCTAGAGGTTTTGCCCAGCAGGAAGGTATTGATTATTCTGAAACCTTCAGTCCAGTTATTAAGTAGGCCACTGTTCGAGTCATAACCCAATTCTGAGTTATTCCCCAAAAATAACTTCTTTTTCAAAATAAAAAAAATAAAATAAAATAAAGGCTGGCAATATGGAGAAAGTAGGCCGGAGAATTAAGCTATAATTTTTGAAGGAAATTCAAGGCCTAATTGTACCCCATTATGCCTAAAAAGGGAGAAAACAATGCAAATTCAAGGTCAAATTAAATGATTATTGGACGAATTTGCATAAAAATTAAGTCCGAGGACATAATTAAATTTTTAATAGGCCAATTTGATTTAATCATGGGCCAAAATTGAATTTTTAATTATGTTTAAGAATTAATTTGGGTCCAATTAAATGATTTAGTTAAGTGCAAGGACTTAATTATACTTTAAATGGGTAAAATTAATTTTATTTGGGGCTTAATTGGTGAAAAATTAAGTTTGGGAGCCTAATTTAGGCTTAATTGAGAATATTGAAATTTTAAGAGACCAAATTTAATTTTTACCAAGTTAATTGATTGAAATTAGGGGCCAAATTGCAAGAAAATTGAAGTTTTAGGGTCAATTAGGGATTAAATTAAAGAAATCTGAGACCAAAGACCAATCTGCAACAGGCGGCAAACTATGGGGGTTCAATTGACAAAAACTGGGGGTGAAATTGAAGACATTAAAAGTTTAATGATCAATTAGGGGTTAAATTGACAAAATCCGAGACCAAGGACCATTTTGTAAAAGCCGCTCAACTTCGGGGTTCCAATTGAAGTTCATCAGGGGCTTAAGTGCATTAAATCAAAAGTTTAGAGTCAATTGAGGGTCTAATTAAAATCAATTGAAAGCTGGAGGACTAAATTGAAATTCAGTTTAAATCCCTAATTCAAACCCAAAACGGCGCCGTTTTGAATTAAAAAAAAAAAGAACCAGACGACGCGTCGTCGGGTCACTATTCATTGTTTTCCCCGTTTTACCCAAAAGAAACAGCGTGGGAGCCTACTTTGCAGGTGAATTTAATGCCTGATTTCTCCATCAAATCGAACCAAACTTGTACGAAACGGATCCCCTGCAATTCCTCTACAACCCCATGTGAACGGTTCAAAATTAGTGACAGCACGGTGACGCCAGCGATGGCGTGAAGAGGTTAACTTAGGCAGCCTTTACCTGCAGATTTGACAACTCAAGGAGGCTATTTTGAACCGACGGTTGGGATCCTTCCCAACCAAATCAAGGGCTGAAATTTTACTCCGGTGCAGACGACATTACCCTCTTCCACCGCCTATAAATAGAGGCTCCGTTAATGATTTGAGGGAGAAGAAAATTGAACTCAAAGTCGGCCAAAAACCAGCCTTTCCTGTTCATTTTTCCTGTAACCGTCCGTTCTCTGCTTTCTCTCTCCACCGTGGCATTCAGCCACCACCACCTTCATCAACCGTCCTCTCACTGTCATCCCCACCTCAAGTAGCCCTCGAACCATCTCACGTGGTGGTTGCACCACTTCCCTCTCTTTCCTCTGTAAAAATCTTCTTCTCTGTACTGTAACCCCGGTAGCAGCAGCAGCAGCAGCAGCAGTAGCAGCAGCAGCAGCAGTAGCAGCCGTATCAACCACCTCGACCAGAAGCTTCTGCCTTTCCCAAAGACCGCTAGGACAACAGCTCTCTCTTCAGCCGCTCCAACAGTTGCAACCGTGAGCTTCCCTTCTCCTTTGCAGGCGTCGTCTTCTTCTTCTTTTTCCAGCTGCAACCAGAGCTAGCTGCCAGCCTCTCCACTTCCAGCTACACCGGGCGCCACCATCCAGACCATTAGCTCCTTCAGCTCCAGGTGAGTCTCTCCTCTCTACTTCTTCTCTTCGTCACCATCGATGCACGTGAACAGTGAAACATGAATTATAATTCATGTTGCACTGTTCCTGCAGCTTAGTCAGTGGGCTACCCAGTGACTAAGCTGCTATGGGCTGGAACTGCCTTAGCCCAGCCCAGTTGGTTGGGCCGGGTCCAGCCCGTCCCTAAAATGCAGGAAGAAAAATATGTTGGTTCGAGTCCGACCCAATAATTTTGAGCCTATAATCAACATTTGTTTCTAGGCCTATCTTGGGCCCAACCCACATGCTTTAATATATTTAATTACTTAATATATAATTAAAAATAAAAAAAATAATAAAATAAATGAAAATTTTTTCGAAAAAAATTTCAAAAATCCTTTCAAAAAATTTGTAATTTTCTAAATTATTTTTCTACCAATTGTTTTCAATATTGGATTGTATACTTACAATGTAAGATACAAATCCGGTATTATAATACTCGGTTTTCTCTGGAAAAAAAAATTCAAAAAAAAGGAAAAAAAACATTTTATTGCATACAGTCAAATCCTAAATGTAGACCTATAACCGGTTTATGATTATCCATTAGAATTTGGCCAACATGTCAAAAATCTTTTTCAATCTTTTTTCTAGGACCTAGATGTAGACTTTAATATTTGTGGGGTGTAAAATTACACGATAAAGTACACCCTCGGGTATTAAAGATACAAAGTGTAAAAATGTAGACTTTAGAATGGTTAGGATTTAATTGAATAGGGTAGAGACTCTCTCATGAAGAGAGATCTGCCTTGAACCTTAGAAAAGAACAGCTCGACTTAGGAAAAACAATCAAACAACAATGCAGCTTACCTTAGGTAGGGTGCACTAGGGATGATGTGTCTTTCCCCTAGCACAACCAGTCCCTTACCCAGACTCCCGCAGACCATAGGTTTCTAGTACCATAATACTAGGTGGCGACTCTTAAAAATTAATCATAATTTTATGATTAAATCTAAAAATCTTTCCAATACACCATACCTCACACCGGAGGCACGATAAAGCGCCTCCGCCGTCGCCAGACGACGTCGCGTCGGCACGCCCCCGTGACAGTCCGATTGGTTTTCTCTATCGCGGTTTCGCGAAATTGAAAGATTCATCAGCTTGATATTCATAATGCCTTCCTCATTGGTGTTCTTACTGAAGAGGTCTATATGAAACAACATCTAGGTTTCGTTGACTCTTTTCTTCCATCTCATGTGTGCAGATTGCACAAATCATTGTATGGTTTGAAATAGGCACCGAG
Organism: Populus alba x Populus glandulosa; assembly: GCA_033617975.1. Lineage (NCBI taxonomy): Eukaryota > Viridiplantae > Streptophyta > Magnoliopsida > Malpighiales > Salicaceae > Populus > Populus alba x Populus glandulosa. The sequence continues at coordinate 14,170,399 of CM066160.1, forward strand.
AGCATGGTACACTCATCTAAGTGATTTTTTGCTCTCCATCGGTTTCCGAGCTTCCAAGGTTGACACCTCCTTGTTTATCTTATTTGATGGTACTAATATCTTTTATCTTCTGGTGTATGTTGGTGATATTCTTCTCACGGGTAGCAACTCTGCTATGCTCCATCACCTTATATAGTTACTTAGCTCTGAGTTAAAGCTTCATGACTTAGGTGTTGTTCACTACTTTCTAGGTATTGAAGTTCAGTTTACCGGTATAGGTTTAATGCTGCGTCAACATAAATATATTCTTGACATCCTCACTTGAGCTGGTATGACTTCTTGCAAACCAGTTGATACTCCAGTCTCCCCTTCGAAAGTCATTTTATTATCAGATCATTCATTCTATGATCCTACATGATTTCGTCAAATCGTGGGTGCTCTTCAATATCTCACCTTCACCCATCTAGATATATGCTTTGCTGTTAACAGAGTCTGTCAGTTTATGCATGCTCCTACAGATTCTCATTGGGCCGCTGTCAAACGTATTTTACGCTATCTTAAAGGTACGACATCTTATGGTTTCCATATCACTCGAGGCTCCTTTTTTGCTCCACATGGCTTTACAGATGTAGATTGGGCTGGTAGTATTGATGATCGCAAGTCTACAGGTGGCTATCTTGTCTTTTTTGGTCAGACGTCGATTTTTTGGAAATCCGGCGAGCAACGCACTGTTGCTTGCTCCTCTACTGAGGCTAAGTATAAAGCCCTTGTTGATGGTACCGCTGAAGTCATTTGGCTTCAATACTTGTTAACAGATTTGCAGGTTCTCTCAGTCTCTGCCCCTACTATTTGGTCTCGGCCCAACAGGCCTCATGCATCTTCTGGTCCGGGCCGGACCCGGCCCAGATCTAAAGGCTGGGCCAGAACCGGTCTGGCCCAGGAGAGAAAAAAAAGAAACGGGGAGGGGAATTAATTTTCCCCTCCCATCCTCCTGCATGCAACAGAATTATGCATGCAGGAGGAAGACACTGCAAAAACAAAACAGGGGGGAGAGGGCGTTACCTGGCGCGAGGAGGCGGTGGTGTGGCTCGTGCACGGAGGCTCCAGGCGGCGGCACTGCGGCTCCTTCTCTCTTCGGTGTTCGACTCTCTCTCTCTCTTCGGCCTCCTCTCTCTCTCCTCCCTTCAGTTTTTTCTTTTTTTTCTTTTTCTTCGGTTTTCTCTTCTATTTATAGGGGCAGAACCGTGGGGGACCATCGGGTGTAACGGCTGGTCGGCCAATATCTAAAGGTGGTGGGGGCGAGGAGAGAGAGGCGCGGGAAGATTTTGAAAAAAAAAACGAAAAAAAAATGGTTTGGTCTCTGTTTCTGTTTCTGCGGGGAAAGGAAGAAGACGAACAGTGTCGTTCAAAACGACACCGTTCTGGTCTTTCCTTTTTTTTTTTATTTTATTTATATATGAAACGGCGTCGTTTTGGATTAAACGCGCTGTTTCATTTAAATGGATCAAACTTCAAATCAGTCCTTCGGACTCGGTACCCGCCCCTCTTGTTGGCCACCTTTTTCACTTTGGTCCTTGGTCTCTGATTTATGCAATTTAGCCCTCAATTGATTAATAAACTTTCAATTTCTTCAATTAGGCCCTTGAACCGAAAAATTTGCAGCCCCTCCATTTACGCGCCTCTTCCAATTTGGTCCCTGGTTTCGGATTTTCTTAATTAAATCCCTAATTGGCCCTTAAACTTCAATATTTATGCAATTAAGCACCTGATTTGTCCCAATAAATTCCTAAAAAATATATTTTGGCCCCAGAACTTAAATTTCTTCAAATTAAAGCCCAAATTGACTTAAAAATTAATTTTTCTTGCAATCAAATCCTTTATAAATTCAATTAAGAATCCAATTAAGTCCATAAAAATCCAATTAAGTCCATAAACATCCAAATTTGGGCTTTTCTCCTCAAAATTCAAATTTTCCTTCTCAATCGGGCTTTTATCCTTCAAGAATATTCTGTCAAAAATTCAATCCTTGTATTTTTAAATTCCTTGACCAATTTCTGACTGTTTTCTGAGCGCTTCTGCCTTCTGTTATTTTTTCTAAACTCTTTTGGCTATTTATTTTATTTTTCATGGGGACCCAAAAATGGGTTACAACAATTATTATGAGAAAGATCTAATTGAATTATCTCAGAGGAGTCATCAAATGCCATTGTGATCGGTCCTTGCAACTTATTTCTAGACAAATAAACATATCTCAATTTTGAAGAATTGCTGAATCTATACGGTAAAGAACCAGAGAAATTGTTCCCTGATAGGTCCAAGAAGTCAAGAGAAGACATGTTACATATCCATCCAAGGATCTGCCCTTGCAAATTATTGTTGGACAGGTCTAACACTTGTAGTGAGCTAATGTTACCCAACAAGAAAGGAATGCTTCCATTCAAACCATTATCAGACATCAATAGAATTTCCAACCCTGGCAAATGATCTCCGATTTCTGAAGGGATTTGTCCTTCGAAGTAATTCATGGATATACTTAGTAATGACAAATCCACATGAGAATTCTTTGGCAACAAGAATGGACCTGAAAAAGAACAATTTTCTAAATGAAGTTCTTGTAGGTATGTGTTGTTCTCAATCAACCAATTTGGAAACTCTCCTTTCATTTGGATGTTTGTAAGATCCATATATTTTAGACTCACCTGATGGTAAAGGAATTTGGAAAATGCTCCCGCACCTTGTCCACGACCTTTTAAATTAAGGAACTCTAACTGGAACTTTGGGCTCTGATTATAATCATCTTCTTCTGCGTATATTTCATTACCCGACCCATCAAAAGACTTGAGTTTTGTAAGGTTGTATAATGGGCTCAATGACATAGGGATCTTCAAGTGATTAAAAGAGAGATCTAGTCGTTGAAGGGAAGTCAAATTTTCCAGACACGGAGGCAAGAAACCATTGAGATTATTGTCGTTGATAAATAGCTCTTGGATATGATTTAAGTCACAGAGGCCTGATCACATTATAATTTAGAAAACATTAAAACTCTGAGTGTCTAATGAAAAATATATGACCTAGAGAGATAGAGAGAGAGAGAGAGAGTAATCAATCTTACCCATGGTTTGGAAGATGCGATTGTCGAGAGTATTGTAACTCAAATCCAAAAGTTCCAAGTTCTTGAGATTAAGGAAGCCTGCCACAATCAAGAAATTATATTAACATAGAAACAATTAATTATAAAGGAAATGAAAGAGTAAAAATTATTAACCTTACCCTGGGCTGTAGGTATCCGGCCATCTAGTTTGCAACTTTGCAAAATCAAAGTTTTAAGAGAGGTCATCATTTCGATGGTTTGTAAGATGCTATTATTGAGAGTGTTGGAACTCAAATCCAAATATTCCAAGTTCTTAAGATGAAGGAAGCCTGCTACAATCAAGAAATTATATTAATGTAGAAGGAATTAAAATTATAAAGGAAATGAAAGAGTTAGCAAGAAGTAATTATTGAATGAATTATATGGATCTCAATTGAGTTGATTTTTAAATTTGGAATTTAGTTCTCTCTTATTGGTCAATTTATTGTTGTAAGTAAATTGCTAATGAGTTGGTTTTGGTCAATTATTGGTTGGATAATGTACTTTTTATGCTTTTTTACTTTTATTTTTTGAGGTTTTTTTTTTAAAATTTAATTGACTCATAATTAGTTCCTTTTTTTTATTTTTTCAGATTAATATTAAACAAAGTCTCCCATGATTCCTTTGTTTAACTTTCCTATGAGGTTATTGAATACAATAATTCATTACTTATTAATTATGGCTAAAAAAAACTAAAAAATGAGAAGGGAAATGTGGAAATTGTAGAGTTCAATTAAAACAAAGAATTTTGATACATCTGATAAAAAAAGAAAAAAAGAAAAACACCAATGTTAATTTATTCTCCTCCTAAAAATAACACTCTCTATATATGAAGTTAGAAATTATTGTTTTTTATATTATCATTCTATTTATATTACACCAAATGGTGTTGAGAGAGGGTAAAAATTGAATTGGATTATTATTCATTTTAAATGGATGGTAGACTTTTAGAATAATAAAGATTTCAATTGAGTTAATTTCTAAATTTGAGATTTAATTTATATTATGAATTTAAATTTTAGTGGATTTGAGAATTCTCCAAAACTTGTATAAAAGAGGAATTCTATGCAGACAAATCTAATCATAGCAAGTATAGAAAGAAGTAAAATGGTCTACGATAAGTAATAGTGGAGTTGAAATTTGTTAATTTACCTCCATAAGGTACAGTGACATTGAGTTGTTTCAAAGACAAATTTTTTAGCGAAGACAGTGTTCCAAGGCTTTAATGGGAATGTTCATCTAGAGAACAACCGTTCAAAGACAAACTTTTCAAATAGCTTAAATTTTGGAACTCTGTTCAAAAGTAGCAAATTGTATGTTTCAATTAAACCCAAATATAAACCCAACTTTATAAACATTGTATATAATATATAACTTACCTAATGTTCTTCCTTTAAAATCATTGTAGCTCAAATCGAGTGTTGTGAGGGTTGGGAATGCTACTAATAATTGTAGTAGCCGGAAGCTACTTCCATAGATTGTGATATTTTTTAGGTATAGAGCACTCAAGTTGCTTGGACCTGCAAATTAGAGAAGAAAAGCATAGAAAGGCTTTCCAAAAACAAAGATAATTAATTAATATTGTATTGATGGGCTCATATATATTATCTTCATGCTACCAATTTGTAATGTGAATGTGTTTCTAATTACCTCTTAAGGCTACCAATTTGTTAATATTGTTGCCGCTCAAATCCAAGGTCTCCAAGCTGCTCAAATATTCTTCATATTTATAAAAATATTAATTAATTAATTCACTATAAAACAAAAATTGTGTTATTTTAAAATTTAATTTAATAGAGAAAAAATAAGTATATAAAAAACTAACCTCTTAAATTTATTAACCCTTTCAGGCTATTGTAATCTAAATATAGAGATTTAAGAGATGAAAATCCCTCCACAACTGATAAAATATTGTTGTCGAAACGATTAACTCCCAAGTCAATGTATTCTAAATTGCTCGCTTTCTATAACTCATAACCACCTATATATATATATATATATATATAAAATAAGACTTCATGTAAAAAAATAAAAAAGATATTATTGGAGTAATTTAATTATGATTGATCAAGAGACATGTAAAGAGGTTGAGATGGTGAAAGTGAGAGTAAGAGGAGTCATTGTAACAGTGTTGATGTCATGATTATACTAATATTGGTAATGTTGCAGTGATGATGGGATAATTATATTAATAATGTATGGAATTAAACAACACCTTATTACTAAATATGCTTTCTATATATTTTCTTCGATGGAGAACCAAAATGATGCTGATTAAACAACACCTTATTTGATTAATTTAAAAAAGCAAACTAATATAAATATTATGCAATACTTAAGAGAGCAAACCTTTCTTATCAACCCAGCCAGCTATACGATTGCGTGACAAGTCGAGCCAGTAAAGTTCTTGGAAGGGAAGAAAGAAGGAGGCATTTAAGTACCAATCTCCCAGTTCCTGATTCCTTACGCCGTCAAGAGCGAGTGCGGTGAGTCGACCTGCACTGCTGCTGCACTCAACACGTTCCCAAAAACAACAGTGGGCATCACCTTTTATCCAGGAGGGTAGGGAGGTGCCATTGGGATAGTTAAAAGCATCTCTGAGCTGCAAGAGAGCGATTCTCTCTTCCTCCAAGCAACCAAGAGGCAGCCATCCTTGCAGGGAAACCATCATAATTGCTAAAACCATCGACATCTGAAGGAACAGCCCCATCTTAATATCAAATATCAAGAGTGATCAATTGTTATAGAGGACACGGAGGAGGCTTAGGCTTATAAAGAGGACACCTGAAGGAACAGCCTCATCTTAATATCAAAATATAAATGCTGATCAATATTTGTTAGCGAGGAGGTTCAAGCTTTAATTTATAGACGACTTTGCGGACCCATGCCGTGGAAAAAAAACTGCATGATGGCAACGGTCTCCCATCCCCGCGTGATTCAATATTTGATTGATTGACATCCGCAAATTATTGCTTCTTTTCTGGCATTGATGCCCCAACCCTTTAAGTAAAATCCACATCGAAGACTTCCATCGTTCACTTATTTCTCGTGTTTAAATTGTCTCTTTTCATGCAAGTTCTCAATAAATATTGTAGGCTCTGTCATCTTAAATGTTTATTTGGTAATATTTTTTAAGAGTATTTTTTAGTTAAAAATATTTTAAGTTATTATTTTTTATTTTTGATATTGGCACATAAAAATTATCAAAAAATATCTAAAAAAATTAATTTAATATTTTTAAGTACATATTTAATTGATACAATGTTTATTAATTCAATGTTCGCAATATCTGAATTGATACATTTAATATATATATATATATATATATATATATATATATGATTTGACGGTGCTTGGATTGGGTGCATCCCAAACATGCTTAGTTTCTAAACAGGCCTTGAGCTTTATTAGGTAGAAAATGAGCTGCTTACCATTAACTTTTATTCGTGTTTTTTTTTTCCCCCAAAAAAGACTTTGACTTGCGGTCTACCTTCTAAGAAGGAATACAAGTTTTCTGTTATTTACTTTTAAGTTTTTTTTTTTTTCTATGTAGTGTTAGTTTTCTAAAAAAGCCGAACTTTTATCGTATATATAGATGTTCATAGTCATTTCCTTACCTATGAATTTTTTCACAAGATCTCTTTTCAATCCATGATTGTCAACCCACCTTTACTGCCTCTACTACCTCTACTAACTTCAGCCAATCTTGCCTAGTATCAAACAACCCTAGCTTCAGCCGTAACAGAGGTTGTTTTTGTAACATCTCCATTTTCAAGATCAATACATCAATCATGAAAAGGAAAAACATATGATATTATTTATTTTTGCTGAATTCATACAAAGTTTACCAAGATTTTGGCAAAATCTCCCCTATACCAGGAAGTCCAGTTATCAACAAGTCACCTATACATATTTATTATTCATTACTTATACACATTCCAATAATTTCAAGTCTCAAACATCATATTAGTTAAGAGTATGAACACAATATTCTAAAAATTCATCCTTTAAAGTCAAATATAAATTAATTTTTACATAAACAAAATAAACATATATTAAGATTACAGGTACATAATAATACAATTTACGTTTAGACATTTGATTTAAAGGATGCTACTACAACTCAAGTCATATAGTTCCTTGAAAGACAAAAAACATCGCCATTGTGAGTCGCCGCCATGTCTGCTCTTCCTGGTTCTTCTCCTTCTTCTCTTCCTTTCTTTTCTTCTTCAACTCCATGACCTCCACTGTTCATATAAACAGTGTAGAAAGCCTCTACTGTTTACTAGGTCGGGCAGTGCCGGCCCAGCCCAAAATCTTTTTCACAGTGGCCTTCTGCAGAAAACTTCTTTTTCACTGAGAGATCGTATTAGACTAATTGGATTTCTTGTTTTCTACATCTTGTTTATTTATTTATTTATTTTAGTTAAACACTCCGTATGTGTGAAATGGTCTTCCTCAAACTTTACTAACCAGTTTTACACCTTCAAACTAATGACTCGTGGCTTACAACCTCAGCACTCTTTCAGGAGTGAAGTTTTACCATCAGCAATGTCACTGCTTTATATATCTTGTTGTGTGACAGAGTTCCTTGATGAAGAAGAGCCTGATGCTTTTACTCCTTTCCAAGTTTCAGAAGACATGCTTGAAGATGATATCTCATCAAGGTATGTATATATATATATATATATATATATATATAAAAGCAAAAACAAAATTGTTTTATTCATGTTTTTTTTATATATAAAAAAAAAAAAACATGTTTCTTTTTATGAGAAGCATTGGACTAAAGGAACTTTCTAAAATAAGAGGATCAAAGTTAATTTTTCGCTCCAAAAATATATCATTTCAATTGAAAAAACAAAATACTAACCAGACTTTGAAATCCCCCAGAGTAAATATTTTTGAGGCATCATCCTTGTATCACCCATAAAAAAACAACTAATTCTGCTCAACTTTAATCTTCTATATCCACAAAATGTCAACAGAACTTTTTCATCACAGGAAAATTTGAGGCTTCGGATTGAACCAAAGAAGGATCATAAATGCGTTGGAAAACTGACATGACAAGTTTCACAAACTTAGCACAAAATATTTGTTGATGTGGCTGGGAAACACAAAAAGTAGTGAAAGAACCAGGCCTTATGAATAAGAATACTAAAACATTGAATGTATTGTAAAATATAAGGAACTGCAGAAAGAATAGGGCATTAACATACAGAAAGAACAAACTTGTTGAAGAGCTGACACTCCTTTGTCAGCGCGCCCTGCAACACTAGCACAGCCTTCTAATGGCTTACATTTTTCTTTTAGCTGTTGAGCTTTCTTCTCATCAACAAATCTTCCAAGAGACTTTTCCACTAAGCTGAAAAACACGGAGAAGTGAACAGAAGAACATGAAAACAAATCCAAATAAAAAATAAATTATGAATTCGCTAACTCAATTTCCCTGGATCATTTTAACGGAAAAAAAGGTAAATCCAAAGAAATTAAGAAAAAAATATTGGGGCATTTTGGCACAACATAAAAACATACCCAGATAACTGCATGCATCAAATATTTGAATGCAAAACAGTGTAACTTAGAGTAAAAGTCTCTCTAACAGTATTCATATCATACAGATTATCCAATTAGCGTAAATTTCTCGAGTTCAAAAAATCATTTCTAAAACCTCAATGCAATAGAGACCACCAAAAAAAATGGAAGCAACTATCTGATTTCCTTTGAGACATAATAGATGCCTGTTTCTCCAAAACCTCATCACTAGTCGTGGAGAAAAGGAGCAAGATATGAGGCATCACATATTCCGTGTTCAGAACTTGAAACTGGCAAGTAACTCACCCTTGAACGGTATTCAAACCAGGCTGCTTTTGCCAACCATCAAATGAACCTCCATGATATGAAAGCACAATCTTGAATGTTACCCTTGCCCACCTCCCAGACTTATCTACATTTGAAACACCCTCTAAGAATCCAGTTTCATTAGAAACCTCTTCAATTTTATCATCACAATGAACATCATGTGCCTGAAAACAAAATTCTTTAGCATCATACAACAAAAAATTACAAGACCACACTGGATGCTTACAAATAACACAATTTATATGCTAAAAATCCAAACTTTTTTAAGTTCCATAATGAAAAATACCTGAGTTCCAAACAATTCCAACAATGACAGTTGCCCATTAACACGTTTGGAGTAAAAATCAACCACTTCTTGCCAAGGCCTTGCATGCATGAATTCAAAGCTCTCCCTAACACCCCCAAATAATCAAAAACAAGAAAACCAAGTTTAACTTGATTGAAACTGAAAACCCAGTTCGAAAAATATATAAAATCTCAAAATAAGAAGGAAAGTTTGTAATAAAAATGAGTTCTTTCTTGGTTTTACCTGGCAGTCCACCTTGAAAACTTGCAGGAATCAGTGTGGTTATATTGGACATAGACTTTGTCGTTTTGAGCTTCCATTACAACTGAGTTTTTAGTAAATCTTCGAGTCTGTTGTTTTGTAGTGATTGGAAGTGATTTCAGTGTCTGAAGGGAAATCTTTAACATATCTTCGCCATTAAACTCTTCCACTTGAGCTCAAAACATGCGAAAGCAAAAATCTTTGTAAGCGCAGACCAGTGCTGTCTATAATGACATCTCTACCCTTGGTGGAAGAAAAATTGAGCTAGAAATTAGCCCCTTGTTTTTCTTAAATATGCAAAGTTTGCCCTTCTCAAATCTATTTTTTTTTATAAATTAAACTTTTTTAAAAAACAATTAACAAGAAGGGTATTTTATGTTAGGGATTTTTTTTTATAAATGAATTTTATGTTAGTGTAGTTATTAAAATTCTTGTACTTACTTTTTAATTAATATTTTTTTAATGTTTAACAAAACATTATTAATAATTTTTTAAAATTTTTTAAACTAGATTAATTTGGTATAAGTCAAAGGTTTTTGGTAAGGTGAGTTCACTTCTAAATCAAGTTTAGAATCTATAAGAAAACCAATTTAATTTTTTTATTAAAAATAATATCTTTTTAAAAAAAATCCGTAGATTTTGATTGAATTTTATCTAAATTTTCCCAAAGGTAACTAAATTATATATTAATTCAAGTTTTTTACTAGGTTATATTATATCAATCCTATTTTTATTTTAATTGAAATTCCATTTCACCTACAATTATAGTTTTTAGACCTGGTCTGGTGGCTAACCTAGTCCAAAGCCTGGGTTTCGGGTTTTAACTGGGTTACTAGGTTACCTGGGTTAATTTTTTTAAAATCAAAATGATATTGTTTTAGTAAAAAAGAAAAAGTCAACAAGTTGCAATCAGATCAACCTGGTCGTCGGATCACACTAAATTTTTTTATTTTCTATTTTTTTTTCAACTCAACCCGATTTTAATCTCAAATCAGCTTAATCTCAAATTAACTCTCCAAATCAAATTTCTAAACTACACCTACGAATCAAGTCGCCGGTAATCCTGTGGGGTTACGTCAGGTTTCACAAATATATTCATTTCTTTTATTATTATTATTAAAAATTTGGAAGATAATTGTAACAAGGCATCGAGCCTAAAAGGGTTGAGACGTAGAGGCATTTATCCCACAAGGCACAAGATAATACAAAATTCCAACCTATAAGCAATTAGTCTCGGAAAGGAGCATATCAGGTTTCAGCCCAATAAAAGGACTTACCAAACTTCATATTATATATTATAGTTATTAGTCTTGATTTAATAAGATTAAATGAGAAATCCAAAACTTGAACTGGTTTGAATTTAATTTTTAATTAAATCAAATAGAATATTAATTTAGCAAAACTTGTCCGACTAACCTGAGTTTTTAGTAATTCAAGTGCTTAACCAAACTCATCTAATTAACTCAATAACCAAGACAAAAAAACCATGATTCTAGTTAATTTAACAAACTAATTTTTTTAAGTTAATTAATTCTCAAGTTAAGCATGAAAACTATATCTCTAATTAGCCTACCTCTAAATATCCATTTGCACGAGAATTATTAGATATTCTAAGAGCAGCACTCCTCGTTTTGTATACAAAGTAAATACATTAATTATAGCAATTATTCTTTAATTTTATTTTCATACAAAAACAAGGAGTGCATTCGGAGGGATTGTATCTTCTGGTTGATGACTACAGCCAAATTATTGAATGGTAAGTTGTGTGCTTAAGAGCTTGAGCAAGGATCTCTATCTTGGTGATAGAAATGTATAGTTTACCCTCGCATGAGTATGTTTCTGTAGAATGAAAATGGTTGTTGGATTGTTACATGCATTTGCTGTAAAATAATGCAAGTTCATTGCGGAAAGAATGCTAAAACTATATTTTTTTCAGAACATAAGGAGGGAATGTAGGGGGAATATTGGTGGATTGAAATAAAATGCACTCGACACCTTTTAAGTTTCTAAGGGATGCCATAAATCATTTTCAATAGTCCTCTATGAAAATGGTTTTTATGAAACAAATAAGGCCAGTTTAGTTTTTTAATGCTCCCTTCTTTGCTTTCTTAACTTTCTCCTTGTTGTGGCGATTGCAGCTGGAAATATGATAAAGCTAAAGGACATGCTAGGAAGAGATGAAATGTATTTTGATTTGTCAGTGTTTTAAGCAAGTGGAAGTGGAGGTAATTGAAGATTCTAAAAAGAGACTTAACTTTATTTTCATGTATTCTTTCACCGGATATTTGTCCATGTCTAATTGGATCTATTATTCTTGTAATTCTCATTATCTAGTTTTTTTTTTGTGAAGTAAAAACTCATGGAATTGAAAAGCCCCCACTCTATAAAAACCCTCAAAACCAAATGGAACTATATAAATTAATACAACATCATTCGAGCATGCCTTTAAACTTATTTAAATCTTAAAACTAGAATACACACTGATGCATCAAGTCTTGGTACCATCAAGGCTATGAAAACCCAACCTTTGATAAAATGGGAAGATTATCCACAAGAAAATAATAGCAATTATTGATGCTCACCTCAAGTATAGTTTACCCCGCATGAGTATAGTTTACCCATATTAAAGGCATATGTTGGACGTTTGAGATTAGAGTATTCAGAAGTGGAGATGAATTGTTATGTGGAATCTCGAGACTGCTTTGATTCATTAATTTGCTCAGTGTCGGGTGGTCATCCATTTCAAGTGGCCGGGGAGTGCCATATGGGCAAGGGTCAGCCCTGAAGGGATTCGTTCTCGACATTACCCTTTGATATTAGCTGGGAAACTCAATCTAAGACAACTCAATACTCTCAATTACTGAAGTTGTAGATCAAGCAAATTATCTAAGTGCTCACAAGCTTATATACAATCAGTGAAATAAATTTGAATTGATATTTGTGTTGTAATGTATTCCTTTTAATATTAAATATTTTTGGATATCTGTGTTGTAAATTTGAATTGATCATCCGTAAAAATCAAGTAATAATTTAATATATAAGGGAAGTAGGAACTCATGGAATTGAAAAAGTTCTCGTTGTACAAAAACCCACAAAACCGAATGGAATTGTATACATTAATACAACATCGCTTGAGCATGCATTTAAACTTGTTTAAATCTTAAAACTAGAATACACAACAATGCACCAAGTCTTGGTACCATCAAGGCTATGAAAACCCAAACTTGGATAAAATAGGAAGATTGTCCACCAGAAAATAATAGCAATTGTTGATGCTCACCTCAATAAAGTGAAACCAAGCTCGTCGCCAATATGGATTTATGTATAGAACTGCACCAATCACCAGCAGCACCATGATGTATGCAACCCAAAAGGTCACATAGAAAACCTCCATATCCATGAAGCCACCATTATCTTCATTTTTCGTTGAAGTTGGCATTGGTGATGATGGCATAGCCGCACCATATATTTTTGGTAGCGGTTCTCCACAAAGAAAAGGGTTGTCCTTGTAGCAGCTCTCATCAAACGTAGCAAACTGTGCAACTCTTGCAGGAATCTTACCAGATAAATTATTGTGAGCCACATTAAAAACTTCTAAAGAAAATAGTTCAGTAAGTCGAGGTGGGATTTCTCCATTCAATTTGTTGTAGGAAAGATCCAAGCTCTCTATTTCCTTTAAGTTTGAAAATGTTGGTGGAATTGGTCCAGTCAAGCTATTATGCGAAAGGTTCAAGACCTTGATCATGCCGAGGTTTCCAATTTCAGGAGGAATCTCTCCAGTGAAATTGTTGCATGAGAGATCAATTCCTTTGAAGTACCAGATAATTTTGCCTCTATAAGAAAGGGATACATTCTTCGTTGTAAACTCGAAGGATTGTTGTGATGAGGACTCCAAATCAAAAGGTTGAGTAGATATCATCCAATAGAGGATGCTTCCAGAAAGATAATTGTGAGAAAGATCAACCAGGGTTAATTGGTCCAACCTACATAATTGAATTGGGATTTCACCTTCAAGATTGTTATAACTCAAGAGTAGAAATCTCAAGTTAGATAGCCTGTCAATCCATTCTGGAATTGTACCAGTTAAATTATTATGGGAAAGATCTAATGTCAATATCTCAAAGGAGTCATAAAATGCCACTGTGATCGGTCCTTGTAACTTATTTCTAGACAAATAAACATATCTCAAATTTGAAGAAATGCTGAACCTAGGTGGTAAACGACCAGAGAAATTGTTCCATGATAAGTCCAAGAATTCAAGAGAAGACATATTCCATATCCATCCAGGGATCTGCCATTGCAAACTGTTGTTTGAAAGTATTCTTCCAGTCAAAACATTGTGGGACAAGTCTAACTCTTGCAGCAAGCTCATGTTACCCAACGAGGAAGGAATGCTTCCATTGAAACCATTATCAGACATCTCTAAGACTTTTAACCCTGGCAAACGATCTCCGATTTCTGAAGGGATTTGGCCTTGGAAGTGATTCATGGATATACTTAGGAATGACAAATTCACATGAGAATTCTTTGGCAACAAAAAAGGACCCGAAAGAGAACAGTTTTCTAAATAAAGTTGATGTAGGTATGTGTTGTTCTCAATCAACCAATTTGGAAACTCTCCCTTTATTTGGATGTTTGTAAGAACCAAATATTGCAGGCTGAACTGATAGTAAAGGAACTTGGGTAATGCTCCTACACCTTGTCCAATACCGCTCAAATCGAGGGACTCTAACTGGAATTTTGGGCTCAGATTATGATCATCTTCTTCTGCGTATATTTCATTACTTGAACCATAAAAAGTCTTAAGTTTTGAAAGGTTGTATAATGGGCTCAATGACATAGGAATCTTGAAGTGATTGAAAGAGATATCTAGTTGTTGAAGGGAAGTCATATTTGCCAGACACGGAGGTAAGAAACCACTGAGATCATTGTCATACATATATAGCTCTTGGAGATGATTTAAGTTACATAGGCCTGGTCACATCATAATTTAGGAAAAAAAATAAAACTTTGAGTTTCTAATGGAAAATATATAACCTCAAGAGAAAGAGAGAGTAAGGGTAATCAACCTTACCCATGGTTTTGAAAGATGCTATTGTTAAGAGTATTGGAACTCAAATCCAAGATTTCCAAGTTCTTGAGATTAAGGAAGCCTGCCACAATTTAGAAATTATAATAACGTAGAAGCAATTAAAATTATAAAGGAAATGAAAGAGTAAGAGTTTTAACCTTACCTTGGGCTCTAGGTATTCGACCATCTAGTTTGCAGCTCCGCAAAATCAAAGTTTTAAGAGAGGTCATCGTTTCGATGGCTTGGAAGATGTTATTACTAAGAGTATTGTAACTCAAATCCAAGTATTCCCAGTTCTTGAGATCAAGAAAGCCTGCACAATCAATTAAACAAAAAATTATATTAAGGTAGAAGGAATTAAAATTGGAAATAATTCATTATTTATTAATCATGGCTAAAAAAACTAAAAACATAAGGTAAGTGTAGAAATTGTATTGTCCATTTAAGAGAAGGATTTTTTATATGTCTAACCCAAAAAATAAAAATACTCCATTGTTAATTTATTCTCCTCCTAAAAATAGCACTCTCTATATATGAAGTTACTTTTTCATTAAAGAAATCATTGTTTTTTATGTTATCATTTTATTTACATTACATTGAAATAGTGTTGAGAGAGAGAGGGGGGGCAAAATTAAATTGAAATATTTTTTATATTAAATGAATGGTAGAATTTTAAAATAATAAAGATTTCAATTGAGTTAATTTTAAAATTTGAGATTTAATTGTCTCTCCAAGACTTGTTTAGTAGGTTGCTAAAACATAAAATAGAAAATCTATACGGACACCTAATTGTAGCAGGTATAAAGAGAAATAAAATGATAAATGATAAGTAATAGTGGAGTTGAAATTTGTTAATTTACCTCCAGAAGGTACAGTGCCTTTAAGTTCTTGCAATGACAGATTTTTTAGAGAAGGCAATGCTCCAAGACTTTGAAGGGAGTGTTCATCTAGAGAACAATAGTCCAGATACAACTCTTCCAATGAGCTTAAATTTTGCAACTCTGCTTGTTCAAAAGTAGCAAATTGATTTTTTCAATTAAACCCAAATATATAAACATCACTATATGTAAAATATATAACTTACCGTCACCTAATATTTTTCCTCTAAAATCATTGTTTTCTAGGTGAAGTGTTGTGAGGTTTGGGAATGCTCGTAATGATTGCAGTAACTGGAAGCTACTTCCATAAGTTGTGATATTATATAGGGATATAGTCCTCAAGTTGCCTGGATCTGCAAGTTAGTTAGGGAAGAAACAAGAATAATTAATATTATCTTCATGATGCTACCAGCTAGGTAGGTAATGTGAACGTGTTGCTAATTACCTCTTGAGGCTACCAACTTGGTAATATTGTTGCCGCCCAGACCCAAGTACTCTAAGCTACTCAAAGATTCTTGATATTTATATATAAAAAATAAACTCATTAATTGTGTTTTTGGAAATTAAAATTAATAGATAATTGTGTTAATTAAATTGAATATTTATAAAAATAATAGTATATAAAAAAACTAACATTTCAAATCTATTAACCCCTCAAGTCTATTATAATCTAAAGATAGTGATTTGAGAGACGGAAGCCCCTCCACAAATGATAGAATACTGTTATTGAAGCTATTATTTTCCAAGACAAGGATCTCCAAATTGCTCAATTTATGTAACTCATGACCACCTGAATAAAATAAATAAATAAAGACTTTAGGTAAAGAATAAAAAAGATATTATTGGAGTAATGTACTTATGATTGATGAAGAGGCATGTAATTGTTACAGTGAAGGTTGAGGTGGTGAAAGTGAAAATAAAAAGAGTAATTGTTAAAGTGACGTCTATGTCTATGTAATGATTATAATAAAATTGGCAATTTAATAATATATGTTGTGGAATTAAACAACACCTTGTTACAAGATATGATTTCTATTTCTTCGATGATGAATTACTTACTGTGGAGAACTAAAATTAATGATAGTAATTAAACAACACCTTATTTGATTAATTCTAAGAAAATAAAAGTAATATAAATATTTTGTAATACTTAAGAGAGCAAACCTTTGTTCTCAACCCAACCAGCTATACGATTATCCATCAAGTAGAGAACGTTGAGTTGTTGGAAAGGAAGGAACAAGGAAGCATTCAAGTACCAATCTCCCAGTTCCTGGTTCCTTACGCTCCAAAGATTGAGTAAGGTGACTCGACCTGTACTGCTGTTGCACCGAATACTTTCCCACTCACAGCAGTTGGCGTGGGCTATTCTCCAGGAGGGAAGGGAGGTGCCGTTGGGATAGTTAAGAGAATGTTTGAGGTGCAAGAGAGCGATCCTCTCTTCCTCCAAGCAACCAAGAGGATGCCATGCTTGCAGGGAAAGCATCAGAATGAGTAACAGTACCGTCAACATCTTAATATCAGAATATAAACCAAGAGGAGGGAAGGTTGGATCAATTAATATTTGTTATAGAGGACACCTAGCGAGGCTTTCATTTATAGAGGACTTCACGGGCCCACCTCTTGGAAACGATTATCTGACCGTTGGAAAAAACAATTGATGGCAACGGTCTCCCATCCCCTCTCGTGTACAATATATATATAATTCATGGCTTTCTTAAGCTAGTTTTAGTACATAATTCACAATATCTGAGCTGATACATTTAACATTTATCTTTATTATATATATAATCTCTTTCTTTCTTATTATAATAATACTTTTAATCTGAATATCTTTTTGAAAAAAAAAATGATGACAATTTGGTTATTAAACTTTTAATTGCTATATATTATATTTTGATTGTTTTATTTTATCTCTTATAATTTGGTTTAATTTTATTTTTATATCAACTTTGGTTTTTATTTTTTTATTGTCATTTACTTTTTTTTTAATTAAATTTTTTATCTATTACATTTAATCCTTATTCTTTTAATTTGTATTTATTTTATTTGAAATAATTTATAAAATTATAATTATTTTTTTAATTTCATTATCTTTCAAAAAATTTATCTATCAAATTTATTGGTCTCTGTTATTTTAATTATTATTTATTTTATTTGAGATAATTTATAAAATTATTTTTTTTTCAATTTCATTCTCGTTCAACTTTTTAATTTGTAAAATTTATTATTTATTTTAAGAGTTTTTTTATTTGAGTATATGTATTAATTTTTTTTTTTAATTACTTGTTCTAGTATGTTTTAGAATTGACAAACTAGTGTGTGTCCATAAGTTTTAGAATATCTTAATCTATACTTGTCTCTTAATTTTTTTCAGTTTTTATTTTAAGTCATCGTTTATGGTTTTTTTTTTTCACTTATTAACACACATAATTCTTTATTTATTTTATTACATTTGTGTATAATGTTTTTTTTATTTTCACTTAATTTTTTTAAAATAAAAAACATGTTGAAAAAATTTATATATAATTGTTTTTATTTTAAAAAATATAACTCAATGTGATAAAATGGTAGACAAATATCTGGTCTATGTAGTAAAATGGGTGGCACTATAAAGTTCACATACCTTAGCTTTAGCTTTTAGAGCCCTAAGCATGCGGTCCTATCTCGTGGAAAAAAATGCATGATGACAAATTTGTTGTAATCTCCATCGATCAAAATCCTTTTTGTTTTGAAAAGGATATATATATATATATTTTCTTTAAAGACAAGAAATATACCACAAGATTGAAAACTCTTTAATGTTTCATTAAAATAAATAAATAAATTACTTATATGGTTACAATTTTTTTTTAAGAAAATAAATTGATTAATTTCATGTGTTAATAACATTTAAGGATTTTTTCAAATCAAATAATCAAATTTATTTTAATTAAAAAGTTTTTAATCAATAATAGCATTCCCAATTAAACCAAACTTTTTCCACGAACCCGTCTCGGGAAAAAAATGCATGATGGCAACTGTCTCACGGTCTCAGGGACCAATATGCAGAAGAAAATGATCTCAGGAACACATTAATGCATGATAGAAATGATCTCACAGACTCGTTTATAGAAAAAGCAACACTATCAGGGACCAAAGTGCAAAGAGAAATGGTCTCATTGACTCATAAATGCATGATGGTGATAGTTTTTTGGACCTATCTCGAGGAAAAAAAGGCATGACGGCTAACTTATTAATTTAAGTAATACTCAAAAAGTCATGGGAAAATTATTGTAGTTTGCCTTTTACTAATATATTTATTTATTAATATATTATATTAGTTATCAAATTTAGTTATCAAATTTAGTTATAAGCGTGGGAAAACCGTCATTTTTTTTCTATTTAGTTATCAAATTTTTATAACGTGAATCCCAGGTTTTACGGGATAACCTGATTTAAAGGGTTAACCTAATTAATTCAAATTTTTATCTTTTTCTTCATTAGTTTTTTTTTCTTTCTGTTGATTTTTTTCTTTGTTTTTTTTAATTAATCTATTTAATTATTATACTTTTATGACACGACCTTATAGTCAAACCCACATTCAATATTCTTGGGTCCGGTGTTGCAGTCAGACTCACTTAAACTTGGGTCATGTAAGTTTAATATTATTATTAATATTATAAATATTACTCTTAAGTCAAGCGTTGTAGCCAAACCTAAGATTCTTGGGTATTGCTTTGTAAAAAAATCTAAAATATTTAAATCTTTGTTTTTTTATATTTTTATACAAAATAAATAAATAAACCGCAATATCACACGATTCATGTAACTAGTGATAATTAGAGGCTATGCCAGAAAATCTTTATCCTCTTTAAAAGCATATATTTCTGATACACATTTAATACCCACTCAGGTATAATTTGTATTGTTTGTTTTTTAAAATAATTTTTGGTTAAAAACACATCAAAATAATATATTATTTTAATTTTTTAAAATTTATTTTTATTCAAAAACACAAAATAAAATAATTCATAGCAAACAAAATAAATTCAATTTTTTTAAAGAAACCACAATCTATCACGGAAACAAACAGTACCTGACTGCATGAACACCGTGCCCTTTTTCTGACCAACTTCGTGTTCAACTGGCCCAATTCAGAGATCCAGAACTGACCCTAACCTAAAGACAGATGGCATAATGCTAAATTGCCTTTAAACAACTTTTGGGCCCAGGTCACCCTGCCTATATGATGTATCTGCTGGCAGGATCAATCCCTACACCTCCAAGCTGCTAAAGAAGTTTTAAGTTCAATAAAAACATGAGTTGCCAAATAAATTTAATATCGAATGAGCCTCTATAAACATGAAAGCAATGCTTTAGCCTTTTGAGCACCACTGTCAAGTGTGTGTGAATAATGAAGTCAACCGACTGCCCTAACTAAAACCTCGTAAAATACTTATTTGGTGTGCTCTTGAGATAGGAGGATCGCCACCATTTATAATGATATTTCCCTATTAGAGACGTACAGTAGCTTAGAGAATTTTATTAAATATATTATATTAATATAAGAGGTGCATCCTTAAATTATTAGGATGAAAAACTTAATTAGTTTTTCCATTAATATACAATCTAATCCTTGAAAAAATTTAAATTTTTTTCAAAAATATTTTTAAAATACAAAAACAAATATATTTTTCTATTTCATAATTAACTTTTTTTTAAATAAGTCTGGATTGATTTTATTTTATTTTTAATTTATCAACAATAGAGATATATAAAATACTTATATTTATATATTTTTTTATTCAAGTAATTTAATTGATTTTATTTTTTTATTTAAGTACTTGATAAACTAGTGTGTGTTCATAAATTTAGTTACATAATAAACGTATGATTTACTTAAA
Source organism: Populus alba x Populus glandulosa (assembly GCA_033617975.1). Classification (NCBI taxonomy): domain Eukaryota; kingdom Viridiplantae; phylum Streptophyta; class Magnoliopsida; order Malpighiales; family Salicaceae; genus Populus; species Populus alba x Populus glandulosa. Next base: position 14,190,749 of record CM066160.1, read on the forward strand.
GTATTATGGAATAATAAAAACATTAACAGTAAGTCACTATCTCTTGCACATGGCAGCAAGAAGTTTTAGGCTTTTAGTTTATTTTATCATTTGGAACATAATGTTTTGGTTTCGGATTATTCTTATTCTTTATATATATAGACTTTAACCTTTTTTTCATGTTTTTCCAGAAGAAGACTTGAGTCAACGATTAGGAATATAAGTTTCGGTTAATCACTTTTATGCAATTCATTTTTATTTTTTTAAAATGTCTTGTCTCTCTTTCTTTTTTGTATCCCATTTTTCAATCCTTCAAGATTCAAAATACATAGCAATTTACGTTAGAAATATTAATGAAAATTTAAATATAACCAAAAACCAAATAAAAAAAATGATATTCTAGTAAAGCATTTACATTGCCATTAAAAGATGCATCATATATTAATATAAGATCCATTGTCAATTAATTAATCGGTAGTTGCATTCTCACACTTGAGATTTATTTTTTATGCTTAAGCATTTAAATTTTTTTTTATAAACTAAATTGAAATCAAAGCGTATTATCCATTCCGAAGCTTATGGAGCAATGGTCTTATGGACCCATCTGGTAGAAAAAATGTTTGATAGCAATGGTCTCATGGACCATTCCATTGGCCTATATTGTGGAAAAAATATAGAAGGCAATAGTCTTACAAACCCATCTCACACGGCAAATTCCTATCCACCTTATTTGTTGATTGTGTTACAAAAAAATAGATTGATAAGTACTTTAGAGAGAAGAAGAAGAAGACTTATTGTCATGACATGAAGTATTTTAGAAATATTATCATTTGTGGTTCATTTTATCAACGATACCGTTTGATGTTGCCATCGCCATTAAATTTAAAGCATAATTTTCCACATGTTATTGCCATAAAGAAATTAACAAGTCTATATTGTGGAAAAAATACAGATGGCAATAGTCTTACAAACCAATCTCACATTGCAAATTCTTATCCATCTTATTTGTTGATTGTGTTACAAAAAATAGATTGATAAGTACTTTAGAAAAAAGAAAAAAAAAAGACTTATTGTCATGACATGAAGTATTTTAGAAATATTATCATTTGTGGTTCATTTTATCAACGATACCGTTTGATTTTGCCATCGCCATTAAAATTAAAGCATAATTTTTCACATGTTATTTCCATAAAGAAATTAGCAAGTCTATATTGTGGAAAAAATACAGATGGCAATAGTTTCACAAACCCATCTCACATTGCGAATTCATATCCATTTTACTTGTTGATTGTGTTACAAAAAAATAGATTGATAAGTACTTTAGAAAAAAGAAGAAAAAAAAGACTTATTGTCATGACATGAAGTATTTTAGAAATATTATCATTTGAGGTTCATTTTATCAACGATACCGTTTGATGTTTCCATCGCCATTAAAATTAAAGCATAATTTTCTACACGTTATTTCCATAAAGAAATTAGCAAGTCTGTGTTGTGGAAAAAATATAGATGGCAATAGTCTTACAAACCCATTTCACATGGTAAATTCCTATCCATCTTATTTGTTAATTGTGTTACAAAAAATAGATTAATAAGTACTTTAGAGAGAAGAAGAAGAAGAAGACTTATTGTCATGACATGAAGTATTTTAGAAATATTATCACTTGTGGTTCATTTTATCGACGATATCATTTGATGTTGCCATCGCTATTAAAATTAAAGCATAATTTTTCACATGTTATTTCCATAAAGAAATTAGCAAGTCTATATTGTGGAAAAAATATAGATGGCAATAGTCTTACAGACTCATCTCACACTATAAATTCTTATCCATCTTTTTTGTTGATTGTGTTACAAAAAATAGATTGATAAGTACTTTAGAAAAAAGAAAAAAAAAAGACTTATTGTCATGACATGAATTATTTTAGAAATATTATCATTTGTGGTTCATTTTATCAACGATACCGTTTGATTTTGCCATCGCCATCAAAATTAAAGCATAATTTTCCACACGTTATTTTCATAAAGAAAATAGCAAGTCTTTCATATCCATCTTCGTCATGCAAAGTGAGCTTCCTAGCAGTAACCTTTTATTCATGTTTTTTTTTAAAAAAAAAAAAACTGACATGGGATAACTTTATAAGAAAAATACAAGTTTTTAGTTAATTACTTTTATGCAATTCAATTTTTTTTTTCTATAGTGTGGTTTTAATCAGCATTATTAAATTAGATTCGAGACTGATAAGTTAATATAAAATCTAACTTAATTCATGTTTAAAAAAACTCAAGTGAAAGTTGACTCAATCATATTTGATCAACTAAATAAATCAATTCATAACTTAGTCAACTCCATCAAAATTCAATTTATTAAACTGCCCAACACATTTAAATATCTGAAATATGTATTTTGAATTTAATATTAATAATTATAACTTTAAGTTTATTTAATTAATAAAAACTGGTATACATATGTTCTCTCATCTTTCTCTCATTATTATTTCTTCTTGTAATATTTTTGGGGCTTCCTTTGTCTATCTTTCCTTTCCTTTTGTCTCTCATGAATACTTATAAAACCTATGCTGGTTATTGGTCGAGTGATTTAATTTAAAATAATATTTCTTATAATACATTTAATATGAATATCTTTTCAGTTTTTTCGTTTTTGTTTTAATTATTTGTTGTGGCATGAAATGATGGAAAGGAAAATCACCTTCTTCATTGTCTGGTTCTATGACTGAGCACAAATGAAAAAAAGCTTTACATACAGATGTTTGGGTTTGTTTAGAGAATGGGAAGGCATCGTTATAGCGAATAGGCTCAAAAAGGTTGGATATGCTATTACTTCCTCCCCCTGTCCTCTGTTTTTATTTTATGCTAGCTAGCCTCTAATTTTGGCTCTTCCACCTTTCTATAATAATGCTCCACTATTATTAAAAAAAAAGAAAAAAAAAGAAGAAGAAGCAGAATTGATAAATTCACAAATGAATATAATAGGTTTTAATATTTATTTTTAATATATATAAAATGAAAGATAATTAATATTGTTAAGCCATACATGTTTATACAAATAATGTCTATTAAACCAGATGATATGTTTAAATATTTGCAATATGTATTTTTGAATCTAATATTAATAATTATAGCTTCCGAACAAAAGTATATTTAGTTAATAAAAACTATTTTTTCCCATTTCTGTTCTCTCATCTCTCTTTCTATTATTTCTTTTTCTTCTTCTTTTGGACTACTTTGTCTCTCTTTGTCTCTCATCTAAAAAAAAAATTCTCTTTTATTTTCTCAATCAAACCCCTAAATTCCCAATTAAACCAAAGTTTTTTCACGAACCCATCTCGTGGAAAAAATGCATGATGGTTGGAAATGGTCTGACGAGCACATCTCGAGGAAAAGCAATGCTATCGGGGACCAAAGTGCAGATAGCAATGTTCTTACAGACTTATAAATGCATGATGGTGATTGGGTGTCGTACCCATCCTGAGAAAAAAATGCATGATGCATGGAACTGGAGAATTGCCACCATTTATAGTGATATTTTCACTGTTAGAAACATACAGAAGTTTAAGGAATTTTATTAAATATATTATATTAATATAAGAGATGCATCCTTAAAGTTATTGGGATAAAAAAAACTTAATTAGTTTTTCAATTAATATGCAACCTAACCTGTTGATATATGTTTCTGTTGAATACGGTAGATTTGGAGCTAAAATCCTAAAAAATATCAGCAGCAAGGATGGGTCCGACAAGTTTATTTAGTTAATAAAGTAATTTTTTTTTTAAATATGGTACTTTTATTAAATATAGTATTTTAATCAAGGATAGTGACTCTTTCTCAAGGATTGAAGTTGGTATACTTTCAGCTTTGGAAAAGGAGTATATTTTCAGCTTATGGAACCTCGTGAAGCACAACGGATTACTTGAGGTGAGCTTATTTAGGGACAAAGGATCCATAGAGAAGACTTGACTTGGGGTGCCTAGCATTAACCTTTTATTCATGTTTTTTCTTTCCAAAAAAAAAAAGAAAAAACCTTGTCTTGGGGTCAACGTTTTAAGATGGAATATAAATTTAGATTAATTACTTTTATGCAATTCAATATATTTTTTTTTACTTTATGGTCATGATGAACATGATTTTCTTAAGCTAAGAAGATAACTCATGTCACATTCACATGATATGTTTAAATATTTGTAATATGTATAAATTTTGAATTTAATATTAATAGTTATAAAGTTTAATAAATTCACAAATTAATATAATAGGTTTTAATATTTATTTTTAATAAATATAAAATAAAAGATAGTTAATATTGTTAAATCATACATGTTGCTGGAAAGTATTAATAGTCTCACAGACCCATCTCGTGAAAAAAACAATTGATAGCATTAATGGTCTCACGGTCGACCAACCCACTGAACCATATCATGAAAAAAATACAGATGGCATTAATGGTCTTCCACAAACCCATCTTACACTACAAAATAGCTGGCTATCATTAACCTTTCATTCAATGTTTTTTTTTCCACAAAAGACTTTGACTTGGGGTAGCTAGCTAGCATTAACCTTGCATTAATGTTTTTTTTGTTTTTCCACAAAAGATTTTGACTTGGGTCAACTTTTCAGTTCATTACTTTTATGGAATTCAATTTTATTTTACTATGTGATTTTGTACTACTTAAAATCTTGAATTGACAAGGTCTTGCGTCTATCTACTAGACCTGTCAAAGATTTTTGAACTATAAAATATAGATAAATTTAAAATAAATATTTTTTTACAATAGTTTTAGAGTGAAATATAGTAAAATTTATATTTTTAAAATGAAAAAAATACATAACATGTTCCCACTATTTTTGTATTTTATATCATGGTAATTAATATTTTTCACTAAACAAACGAGCAATTGCTTGCTCTCGGCTAGAGTCTGTCCATAAGTTTTAGAATTAATTAGTGGGCTGGAGAGTGGGGAAAAAAACACGTTTGTTCTATTTTCTTCAATTTATCTATAACTTGACTTGGGGTCAACGCATTAAGAAGGAATATAAGTTTCAGTTAATTACTTCATCTTATGCAATTCAGTTAATTTATCTTAACATATATCAACTATTACAATATTAATTGCTGCAAATGGCAGCAAGGAGGTTAAGGCTTTTATAGAGGACTTCACGGACCCATGCCGTGGAAAAAACACTGCATGATGGCAACGGATACTTAGAGCGTGTTTTACAGTACGGTAACGATTGTTTTTTAAATAATTTTTCATGTTGAAATGCATGTTAATGATATTTTTTTATTTTTAAAAAATTATTTTTTATATCAACACATCAAAATGATCCAAAAAATACAAACTATATTCAATTTTAATAAAAAAAATAATTTTCAAAATTAATGGAAACACAGTTTCAACTTTGGTCCTAAACATACTCTTAGCTAGCCACATAAGTTAGAAGCTTCATTTAAAAAAAAAAAAAAAAAATTCCACTTCATAGTCGCATCCTCTCTCTCTTGTTTTTTTTCTTAATTTTTCAATTGGCCGAAATCTTTACTGATTGATTTGATGCCGTATTTTTTTCCTACTGAACACAAACAGACAAACTTTTTAATATAGTTCTCCTATGAATACTATTTTTCTTTTTTTTAATTTTAACAAACTAAAAGTTATCTGAGAATAAATTTGAAACTATATTTAAAAAAAATAATTTTTTTATGTTTTTTTATTGTTATATTATAATATGTTGATATTAAAAATAATTTTAAAAAAATATTTTGAAAACAACTTTTTTATTTTATTTTAATACATAATTCACAATATCTGAATTGATTCATTTAACATTTATCTTTAATATATATAATCTTTTTGTTTTTTTTTTATAATACTCTTAATCTGAATATCTTCTAGGAAAAAATGCATGATGGAAATGTTTTCTCGGACCCACCTCATGGGGACAAAATGCATGATGGCAACAGTCTAACGGACCCATCTCATGGAAAAAAAGAAGAAGCAGGATGGCATGGGACGGCAGTGTCCTCTTCATTACATTTGTTTTCATTTTGATACTGACATGTTTGTTTTATATTTGAAAATATTTTAAAAATAAATTATTATTTTTTATTTTAAATTATTTTTTTAATATTTTCAAATTATTTTAATATATTGATATCAAAAATAATTTTTAAAAAATAAAAAAAATATTATTTTAATATATTTTCAAATAAAAAATATTTTAAAAAACCAAATATATATTACTACACTTCCCAACACACCCTAAGTGTTGCTCACCTTGATTTTTTTTTCCTTGTCTAATACTTTACTATTCATCCTTTTGTATATTATTATAGATAAACTGTTTAAAAATTTATGTTTTTTAATTTTTTCCTCAATTTATTTTTGATAATTTAATTCTAATTAAAAAAAGATAGGATTAAAAGAAAAGGGACTAAAAAAAATTTTCAGTCAAAGAAAAATTTGGCTTGGTTTCCAGAAAAGTGTTTTCCTTTTATTTTGGGTAGAAGACACTTTTCGAAAGTTGTAAAAAATTTAGAAATGTCATATTATTTGCTGATTATATCAAATTTGGTCCTCAAACTTTTGATTGCAACATATATTTTATTTTGAATATTTGTTTTTTAATTTCATCCCTTAGAATTTAATTTTTATATTAATTTTGGTCATTATTTTTATAATTGTTATTTGTTTTTTCCTTATCATTTTTTAATTGAAAATTTTTATCTATCAAATTTGATTCTCATTCTTTTGATTGTTACTTATTTTATTTGAAATAATTTATGAAATATTAATTATTATTATTTTAATTTCTTCATCTTTTAATTTTTTTATTTTTTAAATTTAATTTTTATTATTTTGATTATTATTTATTTTATTTAAAATAATTTATGAAACTATAATAATTTAAACTGAAAAAAACTGTATGATTTTCGAGCAACAAAGAGGCAGCCATCCTTCTAAGAAATCATCATTACCAACACCATCAACATTTGAATTAATAGCTCCATCTTAATATAAATGCTGATCAATCATTACTAAATTGCTACTGGCAGAAGTAAGCATCTCTTGCAAATGGCAAGAGGAGTTTCAGGCTTCTGGCAAGGTTGTAAATTCTGTTTTAATTGGTATTTTATTTTTTTTAATTGTAAAAATATGTTTTGGTTTTTGAGTATTTTTACTGTCATTTTGGGTTGTTCTATATATATATATATATATATATATATATATATATATAATTTCAATTCAAATTTAAAGATAAACTAATTTGAAATTATATAATTTAAATTTTAAATATATATAAAAAAATAAGAGCTGAATCAATATAATCCGATCGACTTGATGAGTTAAAAAATAGCTTGAATGACTAATAAAAATATAATTTAACTTAAAAAAATTCAAAATAATATATTTATCATTCTAGACGTGAGATAATAAAATTAAAAACCATAGCTTTTAAGCCCCAAGCATACGCCCCATCTCGTGGGAAAAAAAATGCATGGTGACAAATTTGTTGCAATGTCTTCTCCATCAAAATCCTTTTTGTTTTGAAAAGGATTATATATATATATATATATATATATATATATATATATATATATATATATTCTCTTTAAATACAAGAAATATACTACAAGATTAAAAACTATTTTATGTTTCATTAAAATAAATAAATAAATTACTTATATGCTACAATATTTTTTTTAAGAAAATAAATTGATTAATTTCATGTGTTAATAACATTTAAGGATTTTTTTCAAATCAAATAATCAAATTTATTTTAATTAAAAAGTTTTCTATCAATAACATCATTCCCAATTGAACCAAACTTTTTCCATGAACCCGTCTCAGGAAAAAAATGCATGATGGCAACTGTCTCGCAGTCTCAAGAACCACTATGCGGAAGAAAATGATCTCACGAACACATAAATACATGATAGAAATGATTTCACGGACTCGTCTTGAGGAAAAGCAACACTATCAGGGACCAAAGTGCAAAAGACAATGGTCTCACTGACTCATAAATGCATGATGGTGATTGTTTTTGGGACCCATCTCAAGGAAAAAAAGGCATGACGGCTAACTTATAAAATTCATATTTGGTGTGCTCTTGAGATAGGAGGATGGCCACCATTTATACTGATATTTCCCTGTTAGAGACGTATAGTAGCTTAGGGAATTTTATTAAATATATTATATTAATATAAGAGGTGCATCCTTAAATTATTAGGATAAAAAACTTAATTAGTTTTTCCATTAATATACAATCTAACCCTTGAAAAAATTTAATATTTTTTATAAATATTTTTAAAATACAAAAACAAATATATCTTTCTATGTCATAATTAATTTTTTTTAGATGAGTCTGTATCGATTTTATTTTATTTTTAATTTATCAACAATAGAGATATATAAAATACTTTTATTTATAGTTTTTGATTCAAGTAATTTAATTGATTTTATTTTATTTATTTAAGTACTTGATAAACTAGTGTGTGTTCATAAATTTATTTACATTGATTTCATTGATTTCTCTAATAAACGTAAGATTTACTTAAAGTAATTATGGAATAATAAAAACATTAACAATAAGTCACTATCTCTTGCAGATGGCAACAAGAAGTTTTAGGCTTTTAGTTTATTTTATCAATTGGAACATAATGTTTTGGTTTCGAAGTATTTTAGCTTGATGTTTCGAGATTATTCTTATATATATATATATATATATAGACTTTAACCTTTTTTTCATGTTTTTTCCAGAAGAAGACTTCACTTGGGGTCAACGATTAGGAATATAAGTTTCGGTTAATTACTTCTATGCAAAACTACTCCACTTAATTTTGTTCTCTCACTATTGCTTTTTTTTTTTTGAACTGTCTTGTCTATCTTTCTTTTCTGTCTCCCATTTCTCAATTCTTCAAGATTGAAAATACGTAGCAATTTACATTAGAAATATTGATGAAAAATTAAATATAACCAAAAAAAAAATACAAAAAAATAATATTCTAGTAAAGCATTTACATTTCCATTGAAAGATAGGCCATATATTAATATATGGTCCATTGTCTATTAATTAATTGGTGGTTGCATTCTAACACTTAAAATTTATTTTTTATACTTAAGCGTTTAATTATTTTTATAAACTGAATTGAAATTAAAGCATATTATCCATTCTCAAGCTTATGGAGCAATAGTCTCACAGACCCATCTAATAGAAAAAACGCTTGATAGCAATGGTCTCATGGACCATTCTACTAGTCTATATCGTGGAAAAAATACAGATGGCAATAGTCTTACAGACCCATCTCACATTGCAAATTCCTATCCATTTTTCTTGTTGATTGTGTTACAAAAAATAAAATGATAAGCACGTTAGAAAAAGAAGAAGAAGATTTATTGTAATGACACGAAGTATTTTACAAATATTATAATTTGTGGTTCATTTTATCAATGATATCGTTTGATTTTGTCATCGCTATCAAAATTAAGACATAATTTTCCACACGTTATTTCTATAAAGAAAAATAGTAAGTCTTCCATATCCATCATTATCATGCAAAGTGAGCTTCCTAACGGTAACCTTTTATTCATAAGAAACTAAAGGAATTTCTTATAATACTTTTAATATGAATATCTTTTCAGTTTTTTCGTTTTCGTATTAATTATTTGTTGTGGCGTGAAATGATGGAAAGAAAAATCACCTTCTTCATTGTCTGGTTCTATGATTGAGCACAAATGAAAAAAAGCTTTACATACAGATGTTCGGGTTTGTTTAGAAAATGGGAAGGCATCGTTATAGTAAGCTCAAAAGGTTGAATATGTTATTACTTCCTCCCCCTGTCCTCTGTTTTTATTTTATGCTAGCTAGCCTTTAATTTTGGCTCCACCACCTTTCTATAATAATACTCGATGAAGAAGAAGAAGAAGAAGAAGAATTGATAAATTCACTAATTAATATAATAGGTTTTAATATTTGTTTTTAATATATATAAAACGAAAGATAATTAATATTGTTAAGCAATACATGTTTATACAAATAATTTCTATTAAACCACATGATATGTTTAAATATTTGCAATATGTATTTTGAATTTAATATTAATAATTACTGCTTCCTAACAAAAGTATATTTAGTTAATAAAAACTATTTTTTCCGATTTCTGTTCTCTCATCTCTCTCTATTATTTCTTCTTCTTCTTCTTTTGGACTACTTTGTGTCTCTTTGTCTCTCATCTCACAAAAAATTCTCTTCTATTTTCTCAAACAAACCCCTAAATTCCCAATTAAACCAACCAAAGTTTTTCCATGAACCCATCTCGTGGAAAAAAAGCATGATGGTTGGAAATGGTCTCACGGCCTCATCTTGAGGAAAAGCAACGCTATCGAGGACCAAAGTGTAGATAGCAATAGTCTTACAGACTCATAAATGCATGATGGTAATTGTATGCCGGACCCATCTCGAGAAAAAAAATGCATGGCGCATGGAACTGGAGGATTGCCATCAATTATTGTGATATTTTCACTGTTAGAGACATACAGTAGTTTAGAGAATTTTATTAAATATATTTTATTAATTTAATTAGTTTGTCAATTAATATACAACCTAACCCATTGATATATCTTTCTGTCGAATACGGTAGATTTGGAGCTAACACTCTAAAAAAAGTCAGCAGCAAAATTTGTTTTTTCGATATGCTTGCTACTTCTATTCAATATAGTATTTTAATCAAGGATAGTGACTCTTTCTCAAGGATGGAAGTTGGTATACCTAATGACGATGAATAATATTTTCAGCTTTTGAAAACTCATGACGCACAAAGGATTACTTGAGGTGAGCTTATTTAGGGACAAAGGATCCAAAGAGAAGACTTGACTTGGGGTGCCCAGCATTAATCTTTGATTCATGTTTTTTCTTTTCAAAAAAAAAAAACAAAAACTTGACTTGGGGTCAACGTTTTAAGATGGAATATAAGTTTCGATCAATTACTTTTATGCAATTCACTTCTTTTTTTTATTCTATGGTCATGATGAACATGACTTTCTTAAGCTAGTTGTAGCATATAGAAATTGTTTTTTTTTAAAAAAAAATTAGAAATATAGTTCACATCCAAATAAATACATTCACAAATTAATATAATAGGTTTTAATATTAACTTTTAATATATATAAAATGAAAGATATCAAGAGTTGATTAATATTCTTTAGCCATATATGTTTATAAAAATCATTTCTATTAAACATTTGCAATATGTACATATTTTATATTTGATATTAGTAATTATAAAATTTATATAGTTAATAAAAACAGCTTCACTTTTGTTCTCTCCACTCTCTCTTTGAATTGGCTTGTCTCTCTTTCTTTTTTGTTTCCCATCTCTCAATCCTTCAATAATCAAAATACATAGCAATTTACATTAGTTATATTGATGAAAAATTAAAAATAACTAGAAAACAAATACAAAAAAAAAATGATATTCTAGTAAAGCATTTACATTTCCATTGTCCATATATATTAATCTAAGGTTCATTGTCTATTAATTAATTGGTGGTTGCATTCTAACACTTGACATTTATTTTTTATGCTTAAGCATTTCATTTTATTTTATAATCTAAATTGAAATTAAAGCATATTATCTGTTCCAAGCTTATGGAGCAAAGGTCTCATGGACCCATCACGTAGAAAAAACAAAAAATACGCTTGATAGTAATGGTCTCATGGACCATCCCATTCGCCTATATCGTGGAAAAAATACATATGACAATAGTCTCATAAACCCATTTTACACTGCAAATTTCTATCCATCTTACTTGTTGATTGTATTACAAAAAATAGACTAATAAATACTTTAGAAAACAAAGGACTCATTATCATGACAATGACAAGTATTTTAAAAATATTATCATTTGTTGTTCATTTTATCAACGATATTTTTGATTTTGACATCACCATCAAAATTAAAGCATAATTTTCCACACGTTATTTCCATAAAGAAAGTAGCAAGTATTTCATATCCATCATTTTCATGCAAAGTGAGCTTCCTAGCATTAACCTTTTATTCATGTTTTTCCAAAAAAAAAAAAAAACTGACATGGGGTAACTTTATAAGAAGAATACAAGTTGTCGGTTAATTACTTTTATGCAATTTAATTTTTTTTCTACGGTATGGTTTTAATCAGTGATTAAATTAGATTCAAGACTGATAAGTTAATCTAAAACCTAGCTTGATTTATATTTTAAAAAATTCAAGTGAAAGTTGACTCAATCAAACTTAATCAACTAGATAAATCAACTCACAACTTGATCAATTCAATCATAACCTAATTTATTAAACTACGTAACATATTTTTAAATATGTGCAATATGTATTTTAAATTTAATAGTAATAATTATAACTTCGTAACATAAATCTATTTAGTTAATAAAAACCGATTCACATTTGGAAGTTGGTATACCCAATGACTCTTTCTCAAGGATGGAAGTTGGTATACCTAATGATGATGAATATTTTCAGCTTTGGAAAAGGAGTATATTATTTTCAGCTTTTGGAACCTCATGAAGCACAAAGGATTACTTGATGTGAGCTTATTTAGGGACATAGGATCCATAGAGAAGACTTGACTTGGGGTCAACGTTTAGGAATACAAGTTTCAGTTAATTATTCTTATGCAATTCAATTTTTTCGTTTTTTTACTCTATGATCCTGATAAACATGACCTTTTTAAGCTAGTTGGAGCGCATATATATATATTTTAAAAAATTAGAAATATAATTCACATCTGAGTTAATACATTCACAAATTAATATAATAGGTTTTAATATTTACTTTTAATATAATAAAATGAAAGATATTAAGAATTGATTAATATTGTTAAGCTCTCTATGTTTATAAAAATCATTTCTATTAAACCATATGATATGTTGAAATATGTACATATTTTGAATTTAATATCAGTAATTATAAAGTTTATTTAGTAAATCTAACCCGCTGATATATCCTTCAAAAGTAAATTATTTTTTGATGTTTGGTAATGTCATGGAAAATAAGTTGAAAAATATTTTTCCAGTATTTTATTATGTTATGAAAAATAAACTGAAAAATAACTTATTAATATTTTTTTTCAAGTTTATTAAAATAATGAGGAACATATTTTACAAATCAAAAGGTTGAAAGATGATGAAATTGAAAAAAAAATCTAATTTCATAAATTATCTCAAATAAAATAAATAACAATAAAAATAACTTGTAAGCTCAAATGTCATAAAAAATACAAATTCAAATGAACTTGATGATGATGAAGAATAAACATAATAATGAAAGAAGTGTAAGAAAATATCTAGACATTTAGGCCATGTTTGTTTCCCGGAAAATAGTTTTCGGGAAACTATTTTTAAATTTTCCTGTATTTGTTTATCATTAGAAAATTTGATCAACGGAAAACACTTTCCAGTCAATGAAAAATTTGACTTGGTTTCCAGAAAAGTGTTTTCCTGAAAAATTTGAGCGGAAAACACTTTCCGGAAGTTGTGAAAAATTTAGAAATGTCATATTATTTGCTGATTATATCAAATTTGGTCCTCAAACTTTTGATTGCTATATATATTTTGTTTTGAATATTTATTTTTCAATTTCATCTCTTAAAATTGAATTTTTATATTAATTTTAGTCTTCATTTTTATAATTGTTATTTGCTTTTCTCTTATCATTTTTTTATGAAACTTTTTTATCTATCAAATTTGAACCTTATTCTTTTGATTGTTACTTATTTTATTTGAAATAATTTATGAAATTTTAATTGTTATTATTTTAATTTCTTCATCTTTTTTTTTTAGATTTGATATCTATTATTTTGATTATTATTTATTTTATTTGAGCTAATTTATGAAATTATATATTTTTTTCAATTTCATTCTCATTCAACTTTTTAATTTGTAAGATTTATTCCTCATTATTTTAATAAACTTGAGAAAAATAAAACATTAATAAGTTATTTTCTAGCTTATTTTCTATGGCATAACCAAATACTGAAAAACATTTTCCAACTTATTTTTCATTACACTACCAAACATCATAAAATAATTTATTTTCCCGGAATTCACTTAAAAAAAAAGAAAATACTTTCCTGCAAACAAACAGGGCCTACAATATATGATTTTATAATAATTTCATGTGATAATAACATATTTTTTGTCTATAAAAAAAATTACTTGCAATTAAAAATATATTTTTAATAAAAATATTTGTTTTGTTAATTAATTTTTTTAATGATAAATAAATACAAAACAATTTAAAAAATAATTTCTAAAAAACTACTCTCACTAAACAAACGAGCAATTACTTGCTCTCGTAAGTTTTAGAATCGACAAGCTAGAGCCTGTCCTTAAGTTTTAGAATTAATTAGTGGGTTGGAGAGTGGGGAAAAAAACGCGTTTGTTCTATTTTCTTCAATTTATCTATAACTTGACTTGGGGTCAACGCATTAAGAAGGAATATAAGTTTCAGTTAATTACTTCATTTTATGCAATTCAATTTTTTTTTTTGGTGGAAAATTTGTTGCAATGTCCTCTCCATCAAAATCCTTTTTCTTTTTCCATTAAAATACTTATTCCATGTACCCTTGAATAACTAGGAAGATTAAAATACAGTTGAAAGGATTATTATATATTCAATGATCATTTAATATCTTTATATAATTAGTTTTCAAGCCTTGAGATATAAGTTCATAGCTCTTTTCTCTTTAAAGACAACAAATATACCACAAGATTAAAAACTATTATATATTTCATTAAAATAAATAAATAAATTACTTATATGGTTACAATATTTTTTTTCATAAGCAAATAAATTGATTTCATGTCATAATAACATAAAGGATTTTTTTCAATCAAATAATCAAGTTTATTTTAATTTAAAATACATTTATTATTTATCAATATAGTTATTATTTTGGAGGGAACTTTTCCTCCAGAAGACTCAAACTCAATGTTATTTTATCAAAGTTACATCATCATGAAAAACAAGAAAACCGACGGACTTTTTATAAAAATATTTGATTGATATGATAAAAAATTTTTGGTATAATGATATGAGAAAATAAAAAGTTTTTATACATTTTGTGTTATATGGGACCTGTAAGAACATTTTGTGGATCAAAATTAAAATAATTTATTTTTAAGCTATAATTGTGTATTTGGCAAATGATAATTTTAATATATAAATTTTTAGCACCTCCTCATACTTTTCGCGTAAAATCTTTAATAATTAGTTAGAATCTTTTTCCCATAAATCATAAAATAAAAATTCCAAATTGAAATTAGAAAATTTAAAAATTAATACTTCTAAAAATATTAATATTATAAGGAAACTAATCAAAGCAATTCATTAAATATGAATAATTTTCCACACGTAATTTTTATAAAGAAAGCACCAGGTCTTCTATACCCATCATCGTCATAAAAAGTCATGAGGTGCTTAGCATTAACCTTTTATTCATGTTTTTTCTTTTCGAAAAAAAAAAAAAAAACCTTGACTTCGGGTCAATGTTTTAATTAAGATGGAATATAAGTTTCTATTGATTACTTTTATGCAATTCATTTTTTTTGGTACTCCATGGTTTTGATGAACATACCTTTCTTAAGCTAGTTGTACTATATAGAATTTTTTTTTTAAAAAATTAGAAATATAATTCATATCTGAATTGATAAATTCACAAATTAATATAATAAGTTTCAATATTTATTTTTAATATATATAAAATGAAAGATAATTAATATTGTTAAGCCATACATGTTTATACAAATAATTTCTATTAAACCATATGATATGTTTAAATATTTGCAATATGTATTTTTGAATTTAATATTAATAATTGTAGCTTCCTAACAAAAGTATATTTAGTTAATAAAAACTATTTTTTTCGATTTCTGTTCTCTCATCTCTCTCTATTATTTCTTCTTCTTCTTCTTCTTTTGGACTACTTTGTCTCTCTGTCTCTAATCTCACAAAAAATTCTCTTTTATCTTCTCAATCAAACCTCTAAATTCCCAATTAAACCAAAGTTTTTCCACGAATCCATCTCGTGGAAAAAAAACATGATGGTTGGAAATGGTCTCACAGCCTCATCTCGAGGAAAAACAACGCTATCGGGGACCAAAGTACAGATAACATTGATCTTACAGACTTATAAATGCATAATGGTGATTGTATGTCAGATCCATCCCGAGAAGCAAAACGCCTGGAACTGGAAGATTGCCACCAATTATAATGGTATTTTCATTGTTAGAGACATACAGCAGTTTAGAGAATTTTATTAAATATTTTATATTAACTTAATTAGTTTTTTAATTAATATACAATCTAACCCGTTGATATATCTTTCTGTCGAATACAGTAGATTTGGAGCTAAAATTCTAAAAAATATCAGCAGCAAAATTTGTTTTTTCTATATGCTTGCTACTTCTATTCATTACAGTATTTTAATCAAGGATAATGACTCTTTCTCAAGGATGGAAGTTGGTATACCTAATGATGATGAATATTTTCAGCTTTGGAAAAGGAGTATATTATTTTCAGCTTTTGGAACCTCATGAAGCACAAAGGATTATTACTTGATGTGAGCTTATTTAGGGACACAGGATCCATAGATTCAAGACCCATCTCGTAGAAAAAAAATTATTTTCTAAATTGAAATTTTTTTTTATAAACTAAATTATTAATTAATTATTATTAAAAATTATTTTTTTTATAAACTAAATTAAAATTAAAGCATATTATCCATTCTCAAGCTTATGGAGCAGCTCATGAACCCATCTCGTGGAAAAAACGCTTAATAGCAATGGCCTCAGAGACCATCCCACTAGCCTATATTGTGGACAAAATACACATGGAAAATTGACAATAGTCTCACAAACCCATCTCACACTGCAATTGGCAAATTTCTATCTATCTTACTTGTTGTTTGTATTATAAAAAATAGATTGATAAGTACTTTAGAAAGAATAAAAAAAAAAGGCATGTTGTCATAACTATGACAAGAAGTATTTTAGAAATATTATCATTTATTATTTATTTTATCAATGGTATTGTTTGATTTTGCTATCGCCATTAAAATTAAATCATAATTTTCCACACGTTATTTCCATAAAGAAAATAGCAAGTCTTCCATATCTATCATCGTTATGCAAAGGGAGCTTCCTAGCAGTAACCTTTTATTCATGTTTTATTTTTTTAAAAAAAAAACTAACATAGTTTAACTTTATAAGAAGAATACAAGTCTTTGGTTAGTTATTTTTATGCAATTCAATTTTTCTCTACCATGCAGTTTTAATCAATATTATTAAATTAGATTCAAGATTGATAAGTTAATCTGAAACCTAACTTGATTCATGTTTAAAAAAACTCAAGTGAAAATTGACCCAATCAAACTTGATTAACCAAATAAATCAACTTATAACTTAATCAATTCAATCAAAACTCAATTCATTAAATATGTATTTTGAATTTAATATTAATAATTATAACTTTAAAAACGGGTACACATATGTTCTCTCATCTTCTTGTACTATTTTTGAGGCTTGCTTTGTCCATCTTTTTTTTTCTTTTTGTCTCTCATGAATACTTATAAAACTTATGCAGGTTATTGCCGAGTGATTAAATTTAAAATAATTTTATTTTAAGATATATATTTTTTTAAAAATTATAACAACATCATTTTAAAAAATATTTTAAAAGATAAATTTGGTTTTACTAGGATTTTAACTAGATACTAAGTTGATCTACCATATTGATAACACTTCTTACGTCTCTGAATCCATCAAAATTCCTCTTCAATTTTCTCAAACAAACAATTAAATCCCCAGTTAAACAAAAGGACGTAATGTAATGGTTAAAAAGAAATGGGCTAGGAGTGCATGCCTAATTAATTTTGTAAACAGGCCTTGGGCTTCATAAGGGGGAGTACATAGCCTTCTCAACTTTATAATACTTTTAATCTGAATATCTTTGCAGTTTTTTCGTTTTCCTTTTAATTATTTTGTAAACAGGCCTTGGGCTTCATAAGGGGGAGTACATAGCCGTCATGACGGAAAGGGAAATCACCTCCAAAAATAGAAGTCTTCATTGTCCGGAGGCTCTATGGTTGAACACAACTGAAAAAAAGCTCTGGGAAGGCATCGTTATAGCAAAAAGGCTCAAAAGGTTGGATATGTTATTACTTCCTCCCCCTGTCCTCTGTTTTTATTTTATGCTAGCTAGCCTCTAATTTTGGCTCTACCACCTTTCTAAAGTAATACTCGACTATTATAAAAAGAAGAAGAAGCAGAAGCAGAAATAATACTGGACTATTATATATATACTGCCTTGTATATATATACTGTCCTCTGTTTCCTTAAATGAAGCATGTACATGTCTGATGAGCAGAAAGACAAAAAATGGTAAATGAGGACAGCATTGCATCACCACCATGGCAAACCCGGAGGAGTGCAGCAATGTGCAAAGGAGTGTTTGATGTTGTTGAATTAATTCTCGTAAAGCATTGACATTTCCAGTGAAAGCTGCATCATATAATCTAGGGTCCATTGTTGATTAATCAGAGCATATATATTATCCAATTAAAAAAGAAGAAAAGCACATTATCCTTCTACTTTAGAATTTAGTTGATTGAGAATGGATTAACCAAGGGATGTGCAAGAAGATTTTCACTTTTTCTAATTTCACACCAGCAAGTTGTATAACTGCTTTCACTGAGGGTACTTTATATATATAACCTCCCATTTCCATAATTTCATAAAGAAAACTCTATTTCACTGAGGGATCATATTAGACTAATTGGATTTCTTGTTTTATGCTTCTTGTTTATTTATTTATTTTAGTTAAACACTCCGTATGTGTGAATTGGTCTTCCTACAACTTTACTAACCAGTTTACACCTTCAAACTAATGACCTGTGGCTTATAACTTCAGCACTCATTCAGGAGTGAAGTTTTACCATCAGCAATGTCACTGCTTTATCTATCTTGTTGTCTGGCAGAGTTCCTTGATGAAGAAGAGCCTGGTGCTTCTACTCCTTTCCAAGTTTCTGAAGACATGCTTGAAGATGATATCTCATTAAGGTATATTTATTATAACTGAGAAACATACCCAAAGATGATACTTAAACTCTAAGAGTTGATATAGCAAGTAAGAGTAAGGATATAGAGCTAAGTAATTGTTTCTTCTTTGAGACTAAGAGTCAGTGTGTAGCAGAATGAGCCTTCCTTCTTTCCTTCTGGCCAATCGTCTTGGAGAGCCTGTGTTCTTGCCTTGATCAAGACTCCTATCTTAGTTATTCAGCAAATATGAAGAAATTTTCCAAAATCATTTCTTGACATAACATCTCACCCACCCCTCAGCCCTTATCAAATCCTCCGTCCCCTTGTGCCCTTGCACAGACTTGCCCCCGGAGTAAGTTCTAAAACTCGGGGCATCTTTTATATGGACATTTAGAGTCATAACTTGGTGTTTAATTCTTGTGATTCATTGCAAAATAACTTTAAAAAGGTTAAGGAGCACTTCTATTACCAAAAAGAAATGGCTCAATATATTACGTGACCATTTTCTCTAATTATATGCTCTGGCACAGGGTGCATTACTGTAAAATCTTTTTTTTTTCTTCATGGTGTTTTCTTTTGTTGTCCTAGGCTTGGGATTGAGACATTACCGCCTGAAGAAGGATTAACATCTCACTTACCTGAGATATAAGACGGTCTTATGTTTGGGATTTCCTGTCTGTTTTACGTCGGTACATTCTAAGGTAATTATGTGGTTGCAGGGTCACTGAACTCCAGAGGATATTTCAAACTTGTTGCAGAGTCGTCCTTTCCGTCAGCAAGTGGATTCTTTTACTTATAGAAATGCGAGGCTGATCCTTCTTGTTCTGTTTCTTGTCCTTTTGATGATAGCCAATTTTACAAGGTTTAACTCTTCTTTTTGTTTGAAGGTTCTCCGAACTGGACAAATAGATTTGTCTCAATTTGGGATCAACCCCAGTAAATGTGAGTGTCATGTGGCTTTAGAACCTGTAGCTTAGCAATGGTTCTTAAATACATGGTGTTCTCCGTAGCAAATCATTTACTTATGTTCATCCGCGTTAACTAAAGTCTTTAGCTAATTCTTTCCTGGAAAATTCTGATTAGGGTTTATTATGTAATTGAAGAGGAGGAAAATGAACTCTAGAGTATAAAGGGCTTCGTGTGAATGATCAAAAGGGTAAAAAAGAAACATATGTTGAGCACCCAGAGATCTTGCCAACATGTTCTTTGTTTTTTCAGAATAATATTGCCAACATGTTCTTTGTGGGTCATATTATTTTATTTGTAATTAGAAGAAGAGAGAAGAAAAATTCTCTTGAAAGGATTGGTTTTTTATTTCTATAATCACCTGATATCTTCAAATTAGTTTTGAGGTTAAATTCATAGCTCTGTTATATTTAAAAACAATGAACATACGACAAGACTAAAAATTATTTTATATCTAATTAAAATAAATAAATAAATTAGTAATGTAGTTGTAATATTGTTAAGCAAATTACTACCACTCACTTCCAAAGAGTATTTCCATTTAATCCAAAGTTAATGAAAATGAAGTTTTGGTGATGCTTTTGATTATAGGATCCAAAATGAAATGTTATTTATGGCAAAAAAAAAAAATGCTAACTTGAATAAAATCTGGCTTCGTAAATTTTATGAACTAACGCTATGGTTCGGTTATTTAGTTTTTGGTTCAGTTTTTAATATTTTTAATTCGGTTTCCATAAAAATCCCAAATTATGGAGTCTATTTTGAAAATTAATTAAGTATAGGGACCAAAACATACAAGATATATGTATTAAAGTACTTAAATACATATACACAAACAAAAAAACAACTAAACAAACCAACCGTACACAAAGAAATTAAATTTTGCCGCTTCATACCCTCCTTAGTTTACTACTGCTCAGTCACCCATGCCCGCCACGCAACACCCACCAGCCACCACCATCAAAGCTTGCAAACTGGCGGTCTCCTTCCACCAGACAAGGTATCGTTCTTTTATACATTATTAAAACAAATGCCATCCTCTTTGTACAAGGGGTAGCTGCTGCTAGTTGTGTTGCTGTGGTGAGGGAAGTTAGTAGAAAAATTTGGTTTTAGCCTTAAAATGGGCATCTTCGAACCGTTTAGAGCCATCGGATACATAACAAGCGGCGTTCCCTTCTCCGTTCAAATACTAGGCACTGAAACCTTCGTTACAGTTAGCGTAGGCAAAGCTTTTCAAGTTTACAACTGCGCCAAGCTTACTTTAGTCCTCGCCAGCCCTCAACTCCCTCACAAAATCCGCGCTTTAGCATCTTATCGTGACTTCACCTTCGTTGCCTTTGGAACCCTCATCGCTGTCTTCAAGCGCGCCCACCAGGTAAGTTTGGTTTGGAGTTTTAACTTTAAACGGGCTTAAATTGTGAGGCCCGGCTAGGCAATATATGAATTTTGGTTTTGATTTTGATAGGTGGCGAGGTGGAGTGGGCATAGTGGGAAGGTGAATTCGTTGATGGTATTTGGGGATCATGTGATAAGTGTTGATGTTGAGGGTCATTTGTTTATTTGGGGGTTTAAAGGGGTGGCAGGGGATATTGTGCCGGTTGGGCATATAATGTTGGGGGAGAAGTGCACGCCTACCTGTGTAATGCATCCGGATACTTATTTGAACAAGGTTTTGATTGGGAGTCAGGAGGGGGGTTTGCAGCTTTGGAATGTGAGTACGAAGAAAATGCTGCATGAGTTTAAAGGGTGGGGTTCGTCGGTCAGTAGTTGTGTGTCATCGCCAGCATTGGATGTTGTTGCGGTGGGAAGATTCATGTGCATAACATTCGGTATGATGAAGAGGTGGTTACGTTTTCGCATTCCACGCGCGGTGCTGTGACTGCATTGTCTTTCAGTACAGGTGAGTAAGTTATTTTTCTTTAGGTCGGTGATTTGTGTTTAGGAAATAAGGGTTACGTTGTTCTTATGATTCGAATCTAATTTAAAGATTTTTTTTCTCTGTTTTTTTAGATGGGCAGCCACTTTTAGCTTCAGGAGGTTCTTCTGGTGTTATAAGCATTTGGAATCTGGAGAAAAGAAAACTACAATCAGTTGTAAGAGAGGCTCATGATAGTTCGATAATTTCATTGCACTTTTTGGCTAATGAGCCTGTGCTGATGAGTTCATCAGCAGACAACTCTATTAAGGTAAGAAGCATTTCAGCTTCTGCTTATGTTTTTAGATTTTGTTTTTGTCACGACCCGAATCCCGGATCCATGACCGGCACATAGGCAAGGTTCCCCTCCAAGGTTCCAAACCTATGCGAACCCAAACTTACATACAATCCTTTACAACTCAATCAGAGTTTAACGCATAATTAACAACAAACAACTTCATAATATAATTCGATTGTCTTAATACAAGAGTTAATAATTTCATAGTTTTGGAGCACTAACTTGACACAAAAAGAAGGTACAAATTACAACCAAAAGGCAGGTTCGGAAGGTTCAACAAAAGTAACCTGCTATCAAGCTATAAGCCTGAAAAGGATAAATAATGAGAGGGTGAGTTCAACAACTCAGTGAGTAGATAACGTTCAATATACACACACGAGGTAATATAACAATGAGAAATATATATACAAGTATGGCTTTAGTTCTTATACGAAGGTTTATCAAATAGGCCATAACAAGAATATCATATGGTAAAACTCGTCAGAAAATCAAAATGCAATGAGCATGAGGCTCCGTACTGTGGGATGATCAGTCCACACAGGTTGGTGACTCCCCCGACCAACTAGGGTTCAGATACGATGTGCACAAAGACTAACACTACCCTGTTAGCATGGGTATTCTGACTGACATACCATAGGTTCATAATCATAATCAAACAAACATATTCATATCTCAAAGCTCAACTCATGACATCCATCAAATGAGGAGCTATCAATTCAGAAGTCAAATCATATTGGTTCATATCAAGAAATCAGATTCAATAATTGATCATGCTTTATCATATCAAGGATAATAATCAGCATATATATTATCAAGAAGCATGATCCAATTCATATTAACAAATCAAATATTTATAATATTTCTCATGCATATGGAAAATTATCCACTCACCTGACTCAAAAGCAAACAGCACACACAAGCTGAAACCGAAGGAAATTCTACTGACGTCCTGCCGGTAGAATATCAGGATTATCTGAATACAAATGAGACATATTCAAAAACGACTCGAAAGAACATTTAACCTATTTAATACACTTAACTAAGGGTGTATTCCGTAACCCTATATGTTTTTAAACTAACTAGTCAATTTTTCTTAAAAACCCAAAATCTAACGGTTTTCCCGAAATCTAATCCATAATAAAAACAACTAATAAAATTGGTAATAATTCACTAAATAACCCTTAATTATTCATCAAACTAATCTGCAAAAGCTAATATTACAGCTAGGGACTAATCTGGAATTTTTTCCATATTTTTAGGGCCAAAATGTAACTTTTGTCAAATGGAGGACCAAACTGAAATTTGTCATAAATCCATGAATATACTGAAATTCTGACCTTAATTAATCCTCAATTCTGTCCAGGATGTATCATTATGCTTTAGGGATCATTCTGGAATTTTACTAAAGTTTTAGGGTCAAATCGTACTTTTTGTCAAATTGGAGGACTAAATTGAAAGTGTTAAATTCTCTTATCTATACAGTAATTATGTCCATAATTCATATGTTATTCTGTTCAGAATCTCGGAATATGCTCCAGGGACCAATTTGTAATTTTCCAAAGTTCGGGGACTAAACTGTAATTTTCGGAAATTGAGGGACCAAATTGAATTTTCGTCATCTTCAACCTCCAGTCCAGATTTTAACAGAAACCCCACTGTTCTCCCCTGATTTCTAACTCAATTTTCACCATTTACACAATTCTATAACTCAAAATCATCATAATCTTCCATAATCAACTAAATCATCAATTAAACACAACAATCAACCCCTAACCTTCAATTTAATTCATCAATTTAAATCAAACACAAATTCTCAAAACCCTAACATTTATAAAAACTGAAATTAAAGCTTAATTAACATATTATACACATTAAACAACCTAAATCTTACCTTTTTCACTTATTTCCTCCAAAACTCTTCCTTTTTCCCTTATTTTCCCCTCTTTTCTCTTCTTCTTCTTTCCTTTCTCACTTCTGCCGATTCTCTTCCTCTCAAAATCAGATTTCTATTTTTTTTTTTACTTCCTATTTATATTTATCAACTATTTATCCAATTACTACTATACCCCTCATTTAATTTATTCCTACATCTAAGCCTTCAAGGGCTTTGTTGTAAAATCCTATCTTATTAATTTCAAAACATC
Source organism: Populus alba x Populus glandulosa (assembly GCA_033617975.1). Lineage (NCBI taxonomy): Eukaryota > Viridiplantae > Streptophyta > Magnoliopsida > Malpighiales > Salicaceae > Populus > Populus alba x Populus glandulosa. Next base: position 14,215,150 of record CM066160.1, read on the forward strand.
ACAATCTCCCCTCCTTATAAAAGTTTCGTCCTCGAAACTTAATAGAAAAGATTGAATACTTACCGAGATTATCGAAAAGATGAGGATACTCCTCACGCATCTTATCCTCGAGCTCCCATGTCGCTTCCTCACGTGAATGACCTTTCCATTGCACTTTCACTGAAGCTATGTCCTTCGACCTAAGCTTCCTCACTTGTCGGTCGACTATAGCTTCCGGTTGCACCTCATAAACCATATCATCCCTCAAGTCAATAGGATGAACCTCTAACACATGCGATGGATCTGACATATATTTCCTTAACATGGAAACATGAAATACCGGATGAATAGCAGACAAGTTTGGTGGTAATGCTAACCGATAAGCAACTGCCCCAACTCTCTCCAGAATCTCATACGGTCCAATGAATCGAGGACTCAACTTGCCTTTCTTCCCAAACCTGAATACTCCTTTTGTAGGTGATACTTTTAAGAACACACAATCACCCACTGAAAACTCTAAGTCACGCCTTCTTCTATCTGCGTAACTTTTATGTCTACTCTGAGCTGTTTGAAGCTTCTTTCTAATTACCTCAATCTTCTCTGAGGTAATCTGAATCAACTCTGGTCCCATTAGCCTCTTCTCACCAACCTCAAACCAACAAACCGGTGATCTACACTTCCGACCATATAAAGCCTCATAAGGTGCCATCTCTATGCTAGCCTGATAACTGTTGTTGTAAGCAAATTCCACTAATGGTAGGAACTTACTCCAACTAACTCCAAAATCCATAACACAAGCCCTTAACATATCCTCCAAGGTCTGAATAGTCCTCTCAGACTGACCATCTGTCTGAGGGTGAAAAGTTGTACTCAACTGCACCTTAGTACCCATAGCTTCTTGAAATTTCACCCAAAACCGCGATGTAAACTGTGGACCTCTATCAGACACTATCGAGATTGGCACTCCATGCAACCGTACAATCTCACTAATAAACAATTCCGCCAACTTTGCATATCCATAAGTAATCTTAACTGGTAGAAAATGGGCTGATTTTGTCAACCTGTCAACAATCACCCATATCGAATCATAACCCTCCTGACTCCTAGGCAATCCTGTCACAAAGTCCATTGTGATCCTTTCCCACTTCCATTCTGGAATCAACAATGGTTGTAACAATCCAGGAGGTTTCTGGTGTTCACCCTTTACCCTCTGACAGGTCAAACACCTAGAAACAAAATCTGCTACATCAGCCTTCATCCTATTCCACCAATAACACACCTTAAGGTCTTTATACATCTTGGTGGAACCTGGATGCATTGTGTAAACTGTCTGATGTGCATCTATCATCAATTCTCTCCTCAGATCATCAACATCAGGTACACAAAGCCTATCCCTATATCTCAGCACATCATCATCACCAATCACAAAACTTGCAGCCTTACCCTGCTCAACCTCATTTCTAATCCTGAGTAGTGAATCATCTTTCTTCTGAGCTGCTTTTATCTTATCAAACAAATCTGACTTAACCTGAAAATGAGCAATCATTGCTCCAGCTTCACTAAGATCAAATCTGACTCCTTCATCCACTAACTCATGCAGCTCCCTAATCAGAGGTCTTCGTACTTCCTGAATATGAGCTAAGCTCCCTGATGATTTTCTACTCAAAGCATCGGCAACTACATTTGCCTTACCCGGGTGGTACTGTATGGTACAATCATAATCCTTCAGTAGTTCCATCCATCTCCTCTGCCTCAGGTTTAGATCCCTTTGCTGAAAGATGTATTTCAAACTCTTATGATCTGTAAAGATCTCACAAGTTTCACCATACAAGTAGTGCCTCCAAATCTTCAAAGCAAAAATTACAGCCGCCATCTCTAAATCATGTGTAGGATAGTTCTGTTCATGCTTCTTCAGCTGTCGTGAAGCATAGGCAATAACCTTGCCATGCTGCATTAGAACACATCCTAACCCCACTCTCGAAGCATCACAATACACTGTGTAACCACCAGAACCTGATGGTACTGCTAGAATAGGCGCTGTAGTCAATCTCTCCTTCAACTCTAAGAAACTTTTCTCACAAGCTTCAGACCACTGAAACTTAACATTTTTCTGCGTTAACTTAGTCAATGGTGCAGAAATTCGAGAAAAGTTCTCCACAAACCTCCGATAGTAGCCGGCCAAACCTAAGAAACTTCTAATCTCTGTCGCCGAAGTAGGCCTAAGCCACTGCTTAACTGCCTCAATCTTTTGAGGATCAACCTCAATCCCATTCCTTGACACTACATGCCCAAGAAATGCTACACTCTCCAACCAAAACTCACTCTTTGAGAACTTGCCATACAACTGATGATCTCGCAGAGTTTGAAGCACCATTCTCAAATGCTGCTCATGCTCCTCTCTAGACCTCGAATACACCAAAATATCATCAATAAAAACTATCACAAATCGATCAATAAATTGGCCAAACACTCTATTCATCAAGTCCATAAAAGCTGCTGGTGCATTCGTCAACCCGAAAGACATCACTAAAAACTCATAATGACCATACCGAGTTCTAAAAGCTGTCTTTGAAATGTCCTCCTCCCTAATCCTCAACTGATGATACCCAGATCGAAGATCGATCTTAGAAAAGAATTGAGCTCCCTGTAACTGATCAAACAAATCATCTATACGAGGGAGTGGGTATCTATTTCGAACTGTCACCCGATTCAATTGCCTATAATCTATACACAACCTCAATGACCCATCTTTCTTCTTCACAAACAACACCGGAGCTCCCCAAGGGGACACACTTGGTCGGATGAACTTTTTATCCAATAAATCTTGCAGCTGCTCCTTTAACTCTCTCAATTCTGCTGGCGCCATTCTATATGGTGCCATTGATATTGGTTCAGTGCCCGGAACCAAATCAATACAAAACTCAATCTCCCTATACGGAGGCAATCCAGGTAAGTCATCGGGAAATACATCGATAAACTCTCTTACTATAGGGACTTCCTCTAACTGGGGAACTTCTTTCTCTACGTCCACTATATATGCTAGGTAGCACTGTACCCCTTTTTGAGCCATTTTCCTCGAGATAGCCGACAACATAATTGATGGAGACCCAATCGTATCTCCTTGAAATACCAACCCAACTTCTTGATCTAGATCAAACATTATTTTCTTACCCCAACAATTTACCGAAGCCCTATGCTTAGCCAACCAATCCATTCCCAAAATCACATCAAAATCAACCATATCTAAGACATTTAAGTCTCCCATAAAGATCTTATCTCCAATCTCTATTTCACAATCCAGATACACATACTTTACTAATATTAACTCATCTAAGGGAGTGGAGACTGAAATGGGGGATTTTAACAAGGTTGGTTGTTTATCTAACCTCATGGCAAAATATGGGGACACAAACGAATGAGTTGCACCCGTATCAAACAAAACTTTTGCTTCAAAAGAGCAAACAGGAAGAATACCTGAAACAACTGTGTTGGATGCCTGAGCATCCTGCTGAGTCAAGGCAAAAACTCTGGCATGCCCCTGACCCTGCTGTATCTGACCTCTATCACCTGCACCCCGACCTCTTTGACCACGGCCACCAAAACCTCTACCCCCATGAGCCACAGACTGGCTCGTCGATGGTGCCTGAATAGGCTGCTGGACTGAAGCAGATAACCCCGAAGTGGACAACTGTCTCCTCGGGCACTCTCTAATCTTATGACCTATCTGGCCACAACTAAAACAAGCCCCAGTCCTTCTGTAGCACTCTGCACTGTTATGACCTCCTCCACAGTGCTGACACAAAGAACTATCCCCAGATGAAACAAATGAACTACGAGGTGCAGTCTGAACTAAACTCTGGGCACCACTACTTCCACTCTGACCGCCTGAGCCACTAACTGATGGTCTCTGTCTAAACCTCCTTTGAACCCATGAGCCCTGACGGCCACTTCGTCCCCTAAACGGACCTGCACTTAATCCCTGTTGCCTAAAAGACTGACCCTCTTCTCTAGGCCTCTTAGACTGGCCAACAGTCATGTCCTCTATTTCACGCGCCTCTAGCAATCTGGCGCTATCAACAGCTGAGGAGTAGGATGGAAACACTTGTGGCGCCAATACCATATACAGAGAGGATTTGAGTCCTTTAATGAATCTCTTCACCTTCCATTCCTCAGTGGGTAGAAGATATTCTGCATACCTAGACAGTTGAGTGAACTTCAGATCATACTCCTCCACTGTCATGCTCCCTTGAGATAGCCTCTCAAACTCATAAAGTCGAGCATCCCTGATGCTCTGAGGGAGAAACCTGTCTAAAAACATGGAGTTAAACTCCTTCCATGTCCACTGAGCCTCTACTGGTCTTGCTCTTTCCCTAGACTCAAACCAAGAGATTGCCACATCTCCTTCCAACCTGAACGATGCCAAACTCACAGCTCGGTGGTCTGTACATCCCAAAGCTTTACATCGTCGCCAAATGTCATCTAGGAACCTCTGAGGATCCTCTGAACTGTCTATCCCAGTAAAAATAGGAGGTGCCAACTTCATAAAGTCATCCAATGGCACATTAACTCCCTGAACAGTGTGGGATGTCGAGGGTACATCTCTATCCCTCATTCTGTCTCTCTCCATAGTTAACTCTATCCAAGTCTGCACAACCTGGCTAAGTCGCTGAACCTCTGTAACAGGCTCAGGGTCAGCTACCCCCACACCTGTTTCATCTACCATATCTTCCTCTTCTATTTCCTGAGGCTCTTCCTCCACTGGTGGAGGTACCTCATCAACATGTTGAGGCACGGGTGCACCACGCCTCCTTCTCTGCCTTGCAGTTATCAACTGCATAATAGGGACATCATCCTGATCATCATCTACCCTAAGAGTATCAGTTCTTCGTCTATTCCTCGGCATTTCCTAAAATAAAAGAGAGATCACTTAAGTCATGCTAGAACAATAGCATGATAATTATCTCAGAATTATAAGAAAGCATATCTATCACAAGGAAGAAGACATACTTGATGAGAATTTAAAATTTCAAAAACAACAAACAAGACGATACGGATCCTAATGCTCCACTTATTATGAAATTAATTATATTATTGTTTCTTTAACCTAAAGCTCTGATACCAAGTTTGTCACGACCCGAATCCCGGATCCATGACCGGCACATAGGCAAGGTTCCCCTCCAAGGTTCCAAACCTATGCGAACCCAAACTTACATACAATCCTTTACAACTCAATCAGAGTTTAACGCATAATTAACAACAAACAACTTCATAATATAATTCGATTGTCTTAATACAAGAGTTAATAATTTCATAGTTTTGGAGCACTAACTTGACACAAAAAGAAGGTACAAATTACAACCAAAAGGCAGGTTCGGAAGGTTCAACAAAAGTAACCTGCTATCAAGCTATAAGCCTGAAAAGGATAAATAATGAGAGGGTGAGTTCAACAACTCAGTGAGTAGATAACGTTCAATATACACACACGAGGTAATATAACAATGAGAAATATATATACAAGTATGGCTTTAGTTCTTATACGAAGGTTTATCAAATAGGCCATAACAAGAATATCATATGGTAAAACTCGTCAGAAAATCAAAATGCAATGAGCATGAGGCTCCGTACTGTGGGATGATCAGTCCACACAGGTTGGTGACTCCCCCGACCAACTAGGGTTCAGATACGATGTGCACAAAGACTAACACTACCCTGTTAGCATGGGTATTCTGACTGACATACCATAGGTTCATAATCATAATCAAACAAACATATTCATATCTCAAAGCTCAACTCATGACATCCATCAAATGAGGAGCTATCAATTCAGAAGTCAAATCATATTGGTTCATATCAAGAAATCAGATTCAATAATTGATCATGCTTTATCATATCAAGGATAATAATCAGCATATATATTATCAAGAAGCATGATCCAATTCATATTAACAAATCAAATATTTATAATATTTCTCATGCATATGGAAAATTATCCACTCACCTGACTCAAAAGCAAACAGCACACACAAGCTGAAACCGAAGGAAATTCTACTGACGTCCTGCCGGTAGAATATCAGGATTATCTGAATACAAATGAGACATATTCAAAAACGACTCGAAAGAACATTTAACCTATTTAATACACTTAACTAAGGGTGTATTCCGTAACCCTATATGTTTTTAAACTAACTAGTCAATTTTTCTTAAAAACCCAAAATCTAACGGTTTTCCCGAAATCTAATCCATAATAAAAACAACTAATAAAATTGGTAATAATTCACTAAATAACCCTTAATTATTCATCAAACTAATCTGCAAAAGCTAATATTACAGCTAGGGACTAATCTGGAATTTTTTCCATATTTTTAGGGCCAAAATGTAACTTTTGTCAAATGGAGGACCAAACTGAAATTTGTCATAAATCCATGAATATACTGAAATTCTGACCTTAATTAATCCTCAATTCTGTCCAGGATGTATCATTATGCTTTAGGGATCATTCTGGAATTTTACTAAAGTTTTAGGGTCAAATCGTACTTTTTGTCAAATTGGAGGACTAAATTGAAAGTGTTAAATTCTCTTATCTATACAGTAATTATGTCCATAATTCATATGTTATTCTGTTCAGAATCTCGGAATATGCTCCAGGGACCAATTTGTAATTTTCCAAAGTTCGGGGACTAAACTGTAATTTTCGGAAATTGAGGGACCAAATTGAATTTTCGTCATCTTCAACCTCCAGTCCAGATTTTAACAGAAACCCCACTGTTCTCCCCTGATTTCTAACTCAATTTTCACCATTTACACAATTCTATAACTCAAAATCATCATAATCTTCCATAATCAACTAAATCATCAATTAAACACAACAATCAACCCCTAACCTTCAATTTAATTCATCAATTTAAATCAAACACAAATTCTCAAAACCCTAACATTCATAAAAACTGAAATTAAAGCTTAATTAACATATTATACACATTAAACAACCTAAATCTTACCTTTTTCATTTATTTCCTCCAAAACTCTTCCTTTTTCCCTTATTTTCCCCTCTTTTCTCTTCTTCTTCTTTCCTTTCTCACTTCTGCCGATTCTCTTCCTCTCAAAATCAGATTTCTATTTTTTTTTTTTTACTTCCTATTTATATTTATCAACTATTTATCCAATTACTACTATACCCCTCATTTAATTTATTCCTACATCTAAGCCTTCAAGGGCTTTGTTGTAAAATCCTATCTTATTAATTTCAAAACATCACAGTTTTCTTAATAACGAATAGGTGATCAGTTGATATAAAATTAGTGCAGTTACACATTTCTTTCTTGTTACATTCAATTCATGTTTTTGTTACTTTGATTATGAGGATTGTAAAAGTAAACGATACTACAATAAGTTCTCAGCTTTGCCATATGCTGAGAGTCTTTCTCGTGTTGATTTTAGAGAACGTTTTCATTAGAGTTTTTAGTGTCTATTTGACATGCATCTACGTGTTTGCTTTGTTCAACACCAAATTCTGATGGACAAGTATTTGGTCACTTCAATTTTTGTTTGCATCGCATAGGGATTGTGGGCTCTGTTTTCTTAAGAGCATGAGCTTAAAAAAATGTTGAAACTTGCCTATGATGGTATAGACTGAACAGAACATTGTGCAGCTTAGTTTAAAGTGATTGAACAACTATACCTCAAGTCTCCACCTTTTGATGATACAAAGGATCCAAAAGAATCTCAAGAATGGAAGTAGAGATATATTGTACAATTTGTATAGAATGGTCCTAAGGAAGAAACTCAAAAATTCGCAACAAAACAGATACCTCAAGCTATTGCATTGTATTGAATGTTCCCAATGATGACTGTTTCTTTACAGTGGACGATGCAAAACAGATACTAAAATTTTTAGCTTTTGAATTTCAATCTTTGCTTTGTTTATCGTATGCTCAGACTATACTTTTTTCCCCTTGTAGATGTGGGTTTTTGATACAACTGATGGCGATCCTCGACTTTTACGCTTTAGAAGTGGACACAGTGCTCCTCCACTTTGCATAAGGTAATATGCTTTTCAATGTAACTTTAGGATTGAAATTCTTCTTGCTCAGTTTCTTCTTCAATGTAATTGAATATACGCCCTTTTTTACCAGTTAAAGATCTTATATGGTTCTTGTTCTCTACTCATAGTTATTTATCCTCCATTCCCCTTCCTTAGTTTTTGTGTTTATGAATATTAGATGGCTTCTCATCTAATTGAAAACTTTCTACCAACCTTGACTGTGATTTCTAACATTTAACTAGATATGATGTTGTATTCAGTACTAACTCATGCCATAGCTTATTTTGAAATTCATGTGAAAACTTCCAGCATTTTCTTGTGACATCCTCGTGTTCTGAAAATTATTCATCTACCACAGGTTCTATGCAAATGGGAGACACATTCTATCTGCTGGTCAGGATCGTGCCTTTCGTCTTTTCTCTGTCATACAGGTTTGATATTTTCCAACATTGAATTAAATTTTCATGTGCTTTATGGATGGTTTCATGCAACTGTGAAAGTTCTGTTATGCATTGGAAACCGTAGCTTATATAGCTATCTGATGTTTAATATGATTCAAGTAAATTCCGTTGTCTGTATGAGTTCCGAGTAGAAGAAAGGAGGTTCTATCTGATTACATGGAAACAATGGAAAAATATATATATGTAAAATTTACGTCGTCTTATAATTATGAAAAATATTTTTTTTGTAGTGATTTTATTTAAAGTTTTCGTCAATAGGTCAATATTGGACCAAAAATGAAATTCCATACAACCTTTGTTTCATTTTAGAATCGTTTTAACATTTTACATCCTGACTGAGTAAAAGAAATGGAGTGAAAAATGACTACCATCTTCTCCATAAACCCTGCTCCTGCTACACAGAAATTGCAATTATTGCACATTTGGATGGGCTAGTTCTATTTGTCTAATATTAGAATGGGAATGAGCCTCTCACACTCTCTTGCTAGGTTTATTGTGTTTGCTTCTGCTCAATTTCTGTTTTGACCCTTTTCCTATATATATTTTTTAATTTCTTATTCAATTTTTACTCTGATCAGGACCAACAAAGTAGAGAGCTCTCCCAGCGTCATGTATCCAAACGAGCCAAGAAACTTCGGGTGAAGGTATGATTGGTACTTTTCACTCTATTTTCACCCAATGAAAATGCTGCACCTAAATTTTTGTAACTATGGCTGCTAGCCTATTTTATATATGCTCTATCATTCTTGTTCCTGGACACTAAACTGTAAGTGTATAGCATTATTCACATTCTTACATAAGAGGTGTTGGTTTCATGAAAATATCTAGCAGGTATAAGTTTTGGGTCTATGCCTATAAAAGCGTTAAATTCCTTAATGTTTTTGAATATATTTTAATATGATGCACCCTACAAGTTTTTTTTTTCTTAAATGATTCTTCTGGTTTTACTTGTGTGCTTCCTGATTATAGATTAGGTTCTCATTTTACTCTGCAAAGTGCTATTCTACTTTGCAAGTAGAACACCACTGATTTGGTTGCTTAAGATTCTTATTCACTTGATTTCCAGGAGGAAGAACTGAAATTGAAGCCTGTCATTGCCTTTGACAGTGGTATGATCTTTCTCAGAGAGCTCTACCAATGCTTAAATGTAGATGTTTCTTGTTCTAGGATTTGTGTTCTGAATGACTTGTCATTTATTAATGCTATAGAGGAGGTGATTGTGCCTATATATATATCCCTTTTTTCAACTACTCTCCTTCAAATCTTTTTACTCACTGCTTCAGTTATCATCTGTTTTCTTTGTCTATGTTGTGGTGTACTTTTGAAATAACTGGTTTATCAGATTATTGCTATCACACTTCACGTTTTCTGAATGATATTCACGCTTCCAAGTTGCCTGATGTGAAATTTCAATTATAGCTGAAATTCGGGAGCGGGATTGGTGCAACGTGGTAACTTGTCATATTGATACTGCGCAAGCATATGTGTGGAGGCTTCAAAATTTTGTCATTGGGGAGCATATCCTGAGACCATGCCCAGAAAAGCCAACACCTGTTAAGGTTAGAATTGCAATATACTACCCAAACCATTCATCTTTTTCTTTTTTAATCTTTTTTATTGTTTGTATGTGATGCATTGAACCTTTTTCTTTCGTTATCAAATGAAATGGATGCATCTTCTTATGAAATCATTGAAAATTTCCTATAGATCAGCTACTTAATTTCACATAAAGTTTTAAGATGTAAACCTGTTTCAGGGTGAAGGACATCATTTTGATCTTGACAAATCAACAGGATTTTTTTCATCTTAGAAAAAAAGAAAAACCTGGATTTTCATTTTTTTCATTATTTTTTGTTACTGAGCAACTGGAACAAGATTGAAGGGAAGTCAAGAACGCCTCATCTTTTAGGAATGACAGATGGTTTTGGTTCATGACTTTATTATTATCAGGCTTGCACCATTAGTGCATGTGGCAACTTCGCTATCCTTGGAATGGCGGGTGGTTGGCTAGAGCGATTCAACCTTCAATCAGGAATTAGCCGAGGAAGTTACCTGGATGTTTCAGAGAGAGGAAGTCATGCCCATGAGGGGGAGGTGGTTGGAGTTGCTTGTGATTCCACAAATACCCTAATGATAAGTGCAGGATATCACGGAGATGTAAAGGTCAGTGTTCCTTACTATTATGCAAGCTCTTTTAGTTTATATTTAGCATTTGAAATTATCACACATGTTATATCCTCTCTAGTGTATAGCTGTTGTTGCACGTTGTTGCATGTTGTGGCTTGTTTGTTGTTTGTAAATGTTTTGTAGGTATCATGTGTCAGGATAAATGTTCTTCTATTTACTTGCCTGCCTTATAGTGCTAGAAAAGATACAAATGATTATTGCTTAGGTTCCATCTAAGTTTTGTTGGAATTTTCATTCCTTGGAAGGGTTGGCTGTGCAGGTTTGGGATTTCAAGGGACGTGCATTAAAATCAAGATGGGAAATTGGTTGTTCTCTGGTTAAGATTGTTTATCATCGTCTTAATGGTAGTGGTCTCCTTCTGCTGAAAGATTGCAGTTATATACACCCACACACATTATTTTATTGCTCCTTGGATCATCTTCTAATCACATGGGTTTGACATGATTGCCAGGTCTGTTGGCTACTGTCGCAGATGATTTGGTTATCCGTTTATTTGATGCCATTGCACTGAGAATGGTTCGTAATTTTGAAGGTCATACTGATCGAATTACAGATTTATGTTTTAGTGAGGATGGGAAATGGCTTTTGTCATCCAGTATGGATGGAACTCTTAGAATTTGGGATGTCATCTTAGCAAGGCAAATAGATGCAGTTCATGTTGAGGTGTCTGTCACAGCATTGTCTTTGTCACCAAATATGGATGTGCTGGCAACTACCCATGTTGATTAAAACGGGGTCTATTTGTGGTACATTCTCAATTGCATGTCTGAAGTTTGGTTTTATGATTTTATTGGCAATTGGTTGGCATACTACTCTATTTAAGGCTCTAGGATGCTCTGTATGGATTTTGTTTCTGAAAGGTGTGGTCTTGAGAAAACTGATTGAAGGAGATGCACTTTTGTATTTAAATAGAAATCAAATATTTAATTGAGATCTTGACAGTGTTCAGCTGCAATATTTTGTACTTGTACCAAGTAATTTTTTGTTTCAATTTTTTTTTTATCGAGGCTGATATTTGTAAACTTTTCAGGGTTAATCAGTCAATGTTCACCGGAGCTTCAAGGATTGATGCTTATGCTAGTGGGAAAGAAGTTGTGAATGTAAAATTGCCATCTTTAATTGCAGTTGAAGGTTCAAATGCTGAGAATGAGGATGCTGACAAGTCCATTGGGAAACACTCAGTATACAAAGAAGCTTCTACTTTTCCAGCTTTCAGTCAAGCAAATTCCAGATCTTGTTACTCTCTCCTTGTTGCCTAAAAGCCAATGGCAGAGTTTGATCAACTTCGATATTATAAAGGTTTATTCCCCCTGTATCATAATGTTCCTCTAATGTTGTCACGTGTTATGGCATGCTGAAATTTCTATTTATCTAATCTTCTCTGCACAACTTCTATTTGTTTTTCTTTTCTTTTAAGTTTGATTTTCCCTCTAAATCAATGATCCACAGGTACGCAATAAACCAATTGAGCCTCCAAAGAAGCCCGAGAAGACTCCTTTCTTCTTGCCTTCAATTCCATCTCTATCTGGAGAAATATTATTTAAGCCCAGTGAGCCAGTGGATGGGGATGATAGTAAACCTGATGAAACGGAGAGTGATAGGAGAAAACTTGACATTCCACCAACACAATTTTTGAAACTTCTTCAGTCTTCTTCAGAGATGAAAAATTGTGAGCATTCTCGTCCTCCTCGCAGTTGCACTACACTATCTCAAGTGTTATCATTGATGAGCCAGCTGAAAGCTCTTTGATGATTTATGTGTACTGGATAGCCTGGTAACGTTTTAATTGTGTACAAATTTTGCAGTTTCAGCATTCACTGAATATATCAAAGGTCTATCTCCTTCAAATTTGGATATGGAACTTAGAATGTTTCAGATAATAGATGATTATCAGGAAGAACTTGAAACGAGACCTGAGTTTATTTCAATCGAGCTGCTGCTACACTATTTTATTCATGAGATATCCAGCAGAAACAATTTTGAGTTTGTACAGACCGTCATGAGATTATTTTTGAAGGTATGGATTCATCATTGTTCATTTGTTCATTTCTCTGCACATTTTCGGGCAATATTTTGACCCATTTTTTCTTTTCCATTAGTTAGAGATAATATCGAGTTGTCACTGAAGAGCACAAAATCTAGAACTAATAAGTTTGTTTTTCCACTCTTGTACTAAACTGAAGAAAATAAGCATATAAGCAAAGGGAAAAAATTGGGTTATCTCCCAATATTTGCTGGCAATTCTCCGAGAAAGTTGAGAATATTGTTTAACATCTTGCATATTCTTCTGTTCAGATTCATGGCGAAACAATGAGGTGCAATCTAAAATTACAGGACAAGGCAAGGAAGCTTTTAGAGACTCAATGTTCAGTTTGGCAGAGAGTAGATAAATTGTTCCAAAGTGCTCGATGCATGGTCACTTGGTCACTTTCCTTAGCAATTCACAGTTCTAGCTGTACTACCACAGTATCAGCTTTTGTCATCTGTGAAGTTAACAATTTTGTAGTCAAAAGTTATTTACAGTTTTTTTTCTCTAACTGTAAATCTGCGGTCCTGGCACACTCTAAATGCTGTCAGGGTCTGTTGTAATGTTGGATGGGAAAGCATAATTGTTTTGTATTCTTCTCAGGCAGCAGAATATTGCCAAGAAAGTACTCTCCCTCTATATCCAATATTTGTCCCATGACCCGGGACTTCCTTAACTTGACCATAAGTTCAACTTCCCTTTTTCTTCAATATTCACTCAATAGAACAAGTATTATAACATTCCATAAGTATTATGAATAATAGAACAATTAAATTAGTTACAACATACATGTTTATTTCCAAAATATAAAAGTATATCTAAAGAGGAGTACAGCAAAATTATAAACTTTCTAAAAAAACAATTACTTAAAATATATCACCCATGATTAAGTTAGATAGGTAAATATATTTTTGGATACAAAATTATGTTACAAACAAAATATTTATTCTTCCAAACAAATCATTTGATTAGATAAAAAAAATACAAATTCATGAATCTATCACTTGACTTGAAGTTGTGAGGTATCTAAAAATTTAATTTATATCAGTCACGATTAATTTTACACTCAATGATAATTTAATATATATATATATATATATATATATATATACATTAAATTATCATTTACCAAATAATTTATTCCTTACTATACTCTTATCTTTGCAAATCAACACCATTAGTATCACTTTTGAGGATATATCAATATCATTTCTAGCCTAAACCAAACATTTGTTCTATTAATAAATCAACTTGGTTCTTTAATTATCCATTAACCAGGGCATTAATCTCATTACTTAGAGATTTAGCTTTTTATATCACTCGTTAACCATAACACTAATCCAATTAATTAGGGGGTTAGTTTCTCCAGTTGCCCATTAACCGGAGCACTAATCCCATTAACCGGAACACTAATTTCATTAACTAGAAAATTAGTCTCTCAGATCGCCCATTAATAATAAGGGTAATAATCTCAGTAACCAAAGAATTAGTTTTCTCTGCTTTTATTTTTTAACATTTTTTCAATTAAAAACAAGATACAATTAAAGAAAATTGCAACTAATACTTAAATAATCAATTCGTTATCCAAGCCTTATCCCGGGTTAATTCTCGAGTTGAGTTTTAAAACTATGATAATAATTATTTTTATTTTTACATTGATACAAATAAACTTGGATTAACCCTTTTGTAGAGAATTGAACAATTTTTTTTTTAGTGGGACAAAAATCTCTTAACTAGAATAGTCTTGGATAAGAGATAAAAATTAATTTTATATTGTTTAAGGGTAAATCAAACAATTACACAAAAAAATTGTCTTATCCAATCCTAATCCATCCTTGTCCAACATCTCAATCACTACTACCTTAGTATATGGTGCCTCTTGGTATTATATAGCAAGTGTGGTTGCGCCGTTTCAAGGATCTTTTTCCTTACATGTTTAGCAAAACTGCACTTGGCTGCAAGCAATTACTGATAATTACTTTGGTAGCTGTTTAATTTGGCCGGATAATATTGAGTGATGCAAATTTTGTAGAAAATTATATCTCAAAATAATCTTTCCAAGAAAAGAAAACGAAAAAGAAAAATGTTTTGGCAGGATCATGTTTGTGAATTCTTCAAGTTATCAAGCTTTCTCTTTATTGAAACAAGATATTTTTGTATTAATCAATGCTTTATTATTCACTAATCTAATTTATTTTAGTTTTCTCATTCTATTCTTACTCTTAACTTGTAATAATTTGATTTATCTTAAACAATTTGAATTTTAATAACTGCAATCATGAAAAGTGACACTCCTAATGTGTGGAGAAACTCATCAACACATTGCACAAATATTTTAATTTTTTACAGGCAAATCTCTCTCTCACACACACACACTTGGGTGTTAAAACCCTCCATTTCTTTCGGTGGAAAGTATGTGAAAACCAACTCCATTCCCTTGCCTTAATTGTTAATTTGGGCACAGTACTTGTTTTATATTACGCGTTGTAGATACATTGTAAGGAGAGATTATGGAAAATCTGGAAGGGAAGTGCATTAACAGCCAAATAAAAGGATTCCATTTTGAGGGAACTTCATCATGAAATTCTTACCATGGCTAAAACCACACACATATTCGCATCCATCACTCATCAATCAACCCACAAAACTGCTAAAATGCAAAACAAGCAAATGAATATCAAACCAATGGAGTTTACCTGACCATGCCATGCCGCAGAAGTGTAGTTCCCCAAATATTGGAACAAAAATCCATTGTATAATAACCATGAAAAGGGACTACATGCACGCCAAGGTCGTCATCTCTCGATTTGCATTGGACGGTAAGGTCCAAGCCTGAACCCAACTGGTTTGTAATATTCAAATGTACGTCTGTTCGAAGAAATCATGATAAAATCTTGTGTTTGTGTGATTAAGATTTCATGCTAGATACAGGCCTAGCAGTTCTCCTTTTTTTTTTTTTTTTGTCTATTATTATTAATTATAGACAATGAGCAGAATATAATCCTAGATCATTTCAAATACATATCTTGACCATATTGTAATTATTTTCATATATATCCACAAATGAGGTTTTGGTTCCTTGAATTTTAAAATAAATGGATGGAATTAATCTAATAGTAGGATATCGGATTAACGGAAAGTATATAGATTAGGGACCACCACGATACAATTGATAGTTTGAGGACCTAATTGATAATTTATATATAATTAAGGGACTGATGCAGTGGTTATCATAATTAATCCGTTTTCCACATCAATTCTTTCGTCCTTCTCGTCAGGATGGCCACTCTTGCTTCGATCCCTAAACTTCTTCATAACATCAATCTGGAGTTTACTCGTGGCATAATATTCACTATAGCGAATCGAAAGAACATTTACAAACAATGCTATAGAAATATCAAACATTTACACTTTTTTTTTTTGTATTTTTAATCTGAGTTTGTATATTTTTGTACAGGATGAATGATTTTATGGGTTCTTAAAACATGTCAAATGGTGGGAGTGTTGTGCTCATATTTTGGATATTAAAGGTAATTAAGACTATCAATTTTTAGTTTGTTTTGAATAATTAAAAACTAAAAAAATTAAAAAAAAAAATCCAAAAACTCTTAATTTTTGGAATTATTCTCCAAGTGCAATTACCACAACGCAAAAAATTCCCCTCAAAGATATGAAAACAAGAAGCCAATGGAATTGAAGTCAAAATCTGCAGAGCGCCTTCTGTGCAGCAGCAAATGCAGAAGCATTAGCAGATCAAAATCTCCTTTACGGAAAAAAACTAACAGCTAGCAAGATCTCTGTGAAAGATTGTAGATCGGTTGCTAGCAATAACCCTCTTTTGAGGCTGCTTTTCCTTCCGAAACTGACCTTAGCAAATGAATGCCAAATTAAGATCTTAAACGAGGTAGTTTCAGTGAAAGGAATGCTAAAACAAGTTCATTATTTGTACGCAAGATAAAGACTAGTTCATTATTTGTCATTATCTGTGACTCGCAATAAGCAATGGATCATTAAATGACCCCAACAACAGCACCACCCTTTTGAATACAAAGGTATCTTGTCTCGCGTCTATGCATTCATTTTATGTAACTGGAAGATTCGAGTTTACTGGGTTTGTTTTTGTGGCAACAGAGGTTTCTTTATGATCTTCATGGTTAGTGATATTTTTGGGCCAACATTATTATATTTTCTGTTTCTTCTGCTGTACTATTATAGATGATAACCAACACAATCTAGATTATCTGAATTATCATCATTGCCATTGAAACTTTTTGGATATGCATGGACTTTGTTAAATAGACAGATTAAAAAATTAATAGCATTAGAAAAACTATTGCTATTATTATGAAGAAACTAAATTAAATTACAAGAGGAAAAAAAAGCTCTTAATCAATAAAGTTCATCATCCTCATCCCCACCAGAAGAAGTCGCAGCTGGATTTAGACCATCAGCTGATGTTGCCGCCTCCGGAAATTTGAGTAGAAAGTTCAAAGTACCTTTGGATACAGAGTACTTACAATCAAGCCAGTCCTGGACATTTAAACCATCTGTTAGATATTCTCGATCCTCAAGTCATGATGCGAGGGAAGAAAGAGGATGTGTTGATGGTTAAAAAAACCGTTATTATACTTTCAAATACATTTTAATTATTAATACTTAACTCACGAAATAGAGAACTCACTCTGCTTAATTAATATATAATTATCTCGTTTACTATAAAAAAAAAAAAAAAAGAGAACTCACTCAATAAAAAAAACAACACCTATCTTTTCTTTAAAAAAAATTACTATTTTTTTTCTTGAATTTTTACTAAAGATTTCAAATATTAACTTAACTCTCCCATCAGTTTATTACATTTTAAAAAAAAAAAATTAATATGATCATGGCTTTTCTATTATCTTCACTCTTCGGGACCATTTCATTGAAGATCACAGTTTTGTTCCATGCATGATTGCTTGATTTTTATCCCCTTCATGAAATCCTTTATATATATGCGCGCGCGCGCGCGTGCAGTAAAAATTGTTAACAAGCTTTTTCTAATTATGGGCAACTAAAGCACACAATTACAAGTCTAAAACCAATACCACAAGCCTATTTAAGTTTTACATACAGACACAAAATTAATTAAAACATGTAGTAAATAATTTCAACATGTATGTAAGAGTGGTTTTTCATCTAGTGATGAAGGAGCACCAATATCGAAGCTAGAAATTGTTGAGGCAGAAGTAACATCCCAAGGTGCTCCCATCACTTCATTTCTGTCATATTCATTCTCTTGTTGGACGATCAAGTTTTCGGATTTTATAATCCTCTCCAACACCATTGTGACTTCTTTCATCGTAGGCCTTTCTTTCCCATTTAACCTCAAGCAGCTCCTAGCCAAGCTAGCTACCATCAGCACTTCCTCTCTTTCCCCTTGCTTCGCAACCTGAGGATCAAGAATATCAAACAGGCAGTTGCTCTCCATGGCCATTATGAAATATGTGGCTAAACTTCTGCCTTGTTCTTCTGATCTTTTGAACGAGATTGCCTTCTGCCCAGTAAGTAGCTCAACAAGAACTACACCAAAGCTATAGACATCACTCTTGTCTGTGAATTGGCTTGATTGGAAGTACTCTGGATCCAAGTACCCAAAGGTGCCTTGTACTTGAGTAGTGACATGAGTCTGGTCGATGCTTACGGACCTTGAAGTCCCAAAATCTGCAACTTTGGCTCTATACTTCTCATCAAGCAGGATGTTTGTAGACTTGATGTCTCTATGAAAAATGGGGAGGGAGGCTGCTGAATGTAGATAGAAAAGTGCCCCTGCTACCTCTGCTGCAATCCTTAAGCGCATTTCCCAAGTTAAAGGGAATTCCTCGTTAGGGTCATGGATAAACTGGAAAAGGGTCCCATTAGGAATGAATTCGTAGACTAACAATGGAAGTTCAGTCTCTAAACAACAACCCAGAAGCTTAACCACATTTCTATGGTTAATTTGGGATAGAAGGACGACCTCGTTGATAAATTGTCTGAGATTCCCTTCATCAATTACTTTGGATTTCTTGACTGCAACGATTTTTCCATCCGCCAACATCCCTTTGTAAACTGTTCCTTGGCCTCCCTGGCCCAGCGTTCTATTCACATTGTAATGATCAGTGGCCTTGTCTAATTCTTTCGAAGGAAACATTTTGATTTTCTCAACATTGACTTCACCTGAAGATAGTTGTTCTTGCAGTAAAAGACCACCATTCCTCTTAAAGTACTTTTTCTTTAGTTTTTCGCTCCTCTTTCTCTTGAATACTTTGTACAACCACCATAAACCAATGAGTAGAAACAGTGCTCCAAATCCCACTCCAACACCTGCACAAGTCAACCAATTGCATTCAATTCTTTTATTAGGGCTGAACTCAGAAAAAACAATTTCTGTGTGTTTGCTTGAGTAATGGTGCAGTATCTGCAATTATTTGATGCTGCTGGGATAGGATTGGTGATTTTGGGGTTGTACAGCTGCAGCAAGGGTCTAGATTTTATCACTAACTTCCCTTTTGCAGACCGTCTTTGCTACTTATCCAGGCAACAGAGTCTGTATCCTATAACAAGAATTGAATTTCCTTCTTGCTTCCTCTACCTCATTGTTTTTCCCAAGTGTACAAAACTTATTTTTAATCTTATGTGAAGAAAAAAATTATTACAAGCATATTTCAAGAAAGTGTACTTTTTTACTTGAAACTAATTATTCATACATTTTTTCAAGAAAGCATTATTCATACTTGGGAAAGAAGAAAATTGTGAAACAACGATCTAATTACAAATAAAATTTGATTGAAAAGAAGGGCACAAAATTGAGTACTTTAAATTTTGAAAGGCTAAATTGTACGATCAAGTGGTTATGAAAGGGAAAGGAAGACACCACTAGTCACTAAAGGCATCACACCAAATTGATTGTGTTTACGATGAAAATGACATTGGCATGAGATGTTGATTATCTACCCTTTTGTAATGACGTTGGCATTGATAAATCCATCATAAATCTTAAAATCAAATAAATTCATTAATCCCCATGTGATAAGTCTGCCTGCCTCCTCCTGAATTCGATAGCTAATTTGAAAGTATATGAGTAATTATTTTTTAAAATATTTTTGTATATGAATTTTAATATTTATATCTTTTCTTAATTTGTGTATATGAATTTTAATATTTATTTATTTATTATTTTTTCGTTGGAGTGCATTAATATTTTTTAAAGCTTTAAATCCAATACTTATATCACCCAACATTTTCAATTCTAAACTATAACGGTTCCATAATCAATAATTATTATTATTATTATCTTTCTCTTTCTCTTTCTCTTTCTTTTTTTTACTTCAACACAATATTTTATCAACCACTTGAAACGATATTTTCAATATTTTCCAATGCCCGTACGATCAATGTCATTGGTTCTTGAATAAATTGATTGATTTGATTTAGTCCATCAGCATACTGACAAATTATAGTATGACATGTATCATAATTTTACATATAGAATATTTAAAATTAGAGTAATATATACGAGAAATTTTATGATATTTATAAAATAACTAGTGGTATAATAGAAAAATCACAAGTAAAAATATTTTTAGCATTTTAATGGTTCATAGATTTTATTTTTATTTTTCTAGTATGTAAAAATATCTGTTTTTATTTTCAAAGCAAATATTAAAAAATAACTAAGAGAATGTTAGTAAAAAAAATTTGTGTGTATTATAAAATTTATGGTTCACATGTCACACGATAATTAATTAATTATTACTAGTTATAGGGGCATAAATGTATATACAACTTGAAAAAAAACAATCGTAAGGGAGACTGCTGTCTTCTCCGGACTCTCTTAGAGGATCCGCCATTGAATCTGATTTTAATTTCTTCGAGCTTATAAAATCGTCAATTATGACATTTGTAGCACTATCATGAGACAAGTCAACAGCATAGTTTTCCTCTAAGCAAACATTGCAATGCCAGTCAATTGTTTTCTTGACCCATTTAAAGTGTGACATAATCTATAGTCATTTCTATCATGATGATATAGAGTGAAAATGCAACATACCTATGCCTGCCATTTTACGCCGGTCATTATATTGGACGTTTGGAGAAGTGTATGGAACACCTGGATAAACCACAGGGTTGATGGATCAGTAAACCATACAATGGTAAACCATGCCAGAAGAATCTATAGAGTAGGAATTGTAACCAGGAGTTTACCTTGACAACTACCATCAAGATAAGGATTTCCTTCGAAGCCTGGATTGCAAGAACATTGAACGGTGGAGCTCCGGTTGGTTGAATTAATGGAAGGATTCAGAAACTGACACGTAGAAGTATAACTTGAATTATAGAATGATCCATTCTTGACAAGTGATTCAAATACCCTTTCGTCTATCCCCCAATCCAGCACTTCGGGAACAGAGTCCCTATGGCTCATGTCATAAGGGTCAAAGTTCCCTCCGACAGAAAAATAACTCCCGTAGGAGAAAACAAAAGGGCTTCCTTCCAAGTCAACAACTGTGTTTCTATCTTTGCCACTACAATTTGCAAAAACAATTGGAAACATGACCTCAATCGTACTGTCATAAACTGAGATGTCACTCACCTCCAGATCAGTGCCGTTTACTGTAAGTTTAGGAACTCCACTACTGGAGTTGCAGAGTATTTTGAAACTTTCGTCTAGGTAACATCCTTCTTTCATTCCAAAGGGATATGGAATACTAATGTCTCCACAAGAAGATTCACATTCAGGCAATGTCATCATAACCTGTGATTCTGCAGTACGCAATGACCAGAACAACAGGATGACCTGAAACACTGTCAACTCAATAGCTGCCATATTATTTTTCTTCTTCTTTCAGACAGTAGCTTTTTAGAAGAGAGAAGCTATAAAACGGGCTCTTACTTGGCCAGTAACCCAGCCATATATATTAAGTTATCCAAGGTCGTCTTCTTCTTTCTACTAATTCTTTCTTTGTTTGTTCTTTTCCACTCGCCTTCCATGAGTAGAAAGTTGAGTAATCAAACTTAATATATATATATGAGTAATCAAATTAAAAAATCTACAAATATTTAATGCTAACATAATCCTGGACAAATCTAAACCACATTTTTCTACTTTGAGACGGTAGCTTTTAAGCAGAGAGAAGGAACATAAACGGGCTTTTACTTGGAAAGTAACCCAGCCATATGTTAAGCTGTCCAATCTATATATTAAGGCCATGTTTGTTTTCCGGAAAATAGGTTTTGGGAAATTATTTTTCAAACTTTTCTATGTTTGTTTGTTATTAGAAAAGTTGGTCAACGAAAAACACTTTCCGGTCAACAGAAAACATTTTCTAGTCAACGGAAAACACTTTCAGTTGAGAATAATTAGGAGGCTTAACCTAATAGGTTAGCCAACCCTTTCTATATATATGAGTAGGGCAATATACAATAATAAAGGTGGAGATTACCACATAAGAATATGACTACAATATTTCATATATAATTACATTCTATAATACGCCCCCTCAAGCTGAGGGTGGAGGATCAACCCGAAGCTTGAATCTAAAAGCAGTAAATGAAGCAGCAGGAAGTGGCTTAGTGAAGACATCGGCAAGTTGATCCTGAGAGGAAATAAAACGAATCTGAATCTCCTTCTTCGCAACTCTATCTCGGACAAAATGATAATCAATCTCAATATGTTTTGTGCAAGCATGAAATATAGGGTTTGCGGACAAATATGTGGCACCAAGGTTGTCACACCAGATAATAGGGGCAGAAGGAGTCGGAATCTGAAGATCCGTTAACAAGTACTGAAGCCAGATAACTTCAGCCGTGCCATCAGCTAAGGCTTTGTACTCAGCTTCCGTCGAAGAACGAGCAACATTGCGTTGCTTACTCGATTTCCACGAAATTGGCGTCTGACCAAAGAACACAAGATAACCACCTGTAGACTTTCTATCCTCAATACTATCTGCCCAATCTGCATCTGTAAAACCATGTAAAGCAAAGGAAGAGCTGCGAGTAATATGTAAACCATGTGATGCCGTACTACGGAGATAAGACAAGATGCGTTTCACGGCAGCCCAATGGGATTCTGTAGGAGCATGCATAAATTGACAGACCTGGTTAACAGCAAAGCAAATATCCGGGCGTGTGAAAGCGAGATATTGGAGAGCACCAACAAGTTGCCGAAAACGAGTAGCATCAAAAAACAATGGATCTAGCATAATGGTGGCTTTGGATGCCGAAATAGGAGTATCAACTGGTTTACAGGATAACATACCAGCTCGTGTGAGGATATCAAGTGTATATTTATGTTGACAAAGCATAAGTCCCAGACCAGTACACTGCACTTCAATATCCAAGAAATAATGAACATCACTCAAATCCCGAAGTTGCAGACCAGGAGGTGAAGCCGGGGAGGTGCTGGGTTGTGCCGCTACTGAATCCTGCAAGTCAGAACCTGTTCCTGCACAATAATCATTGGAAAGACAAGCACGTGGTGATAGTATGGCTGTGTGGGGTGGTGAGGCAGGGTCGGTTGAATCAACGGGCAGGGGAGTAAGCTGGGGGGTTGCGGCAAGGGGCAAAGGTGGGTTGTGTGTTTTGCCGAGTTGGGAAGGAAGAGGCTGAAAACAGGAAGGGGGTTGCAGTGATGGAAGATAGGTAGGTGGAATGGGGGGAACCGGGGGTGTTGTTACCTGTTCAGACTTTTTAAAAGGAAAGATACATTCATGAAAACGAACATGACGGGAGACATAGACATGACCAGACTCTAAATCAAGACAATGATAACCAAGATGAGACGAGCTATAGCCTTGAAACACACAAGGAGAAGACCGAAAATCTAATTTATGAGCATGATATGGACGTAAAAATGGAAAACAAAGACACCCAAAAGTGTGTAGAAAGTTATAATCAGGAGTGCGATGAAACAGACACGCAAAAGGAGATTTATTTTGAAGAACAGGAGTAGGCATGCGATTAATAAGATAGACCGATGATTCCATAGCATAGTTCCAAAAATGCAATGGGGCATTACACTGGCCTAAGAGGGTTAGGCCAGTTTCGACAATATGTCTATGACGACGTTCAACTATGCCATTTTGTTCATGAGTATGAGGACAAATTAATTGATGATGAATACCAATTGTTTGAAAAAATTTATTTAATTTACGATATTCACCACCCCAATCAGTTTGAACAGATTTAATTTTAAGAGAAAACTGACGCTCAACAAGTGTCTGAAAACGTTGAAACGTGGAAAATACATCAGATTTCGCAACAAGCAGATAATACCAGATATATTTAGTGTGCGCATTAACAAAGATAACAAAATAACGAAAACCATCAGAAGAAAACATTGGAGCAGGGCCCCAAACATCACTAAAAATTAATTCAAGTGGGGTAGAAGTTTTGTGACCCGTCGGTCGTAATGACAAACAAGATGACTTGCCTAATGGACATACTTGACATTGAGTAAAAGATCGTTTAGACGTACAAATAATTTTATTATCATAAACTAACAAATTTAGAATGCGAGGAGTTGGATGACCTAAACGACAATGCCACAAGTCGGCAGTCGCGGAAATGCAAGGAGACCAAAAAGCTTGAGGAACTGACGTAGCCGAGGACTCGGAGAGAACATAAAGACCATGATGACTCCGACCGGAAAGAAGAACTTCCTTGGTGACGAGATCCTTCACATAAAACACAGAATCGTGAAATTCAAAATAAACATGATTATCACGACAGAATTTCTGAATAGATAACAACGGTTTGGTAATGTGAGGCACACGAAGAACATTAGTCAATGTAAACAAGCGTTTGGGGGAATATAAAGTAGTATGTCCAACATGGGATATGTCAAGGGCCTTACCATCACCAACATGCAAGAAATCATTACCAAGATAAGGAGCAGAATCAGTTAGAGTTGCAAGATCAGGCGTCACATGTTGATTCGCGCCGGTGTCGGGAAACCAAGTCGTTGTAGTAGAATCATTCGCAACAGCAAGATGAGCAGAGGGCTGTTGTGTGCTGCTGCGAAAATGATAGCACTGAAGAGCTGAATGGCCAGGAGTGGAACATAATTGGCAGCGGACATGTCCAGACCACTGCCTCTGATTTGGCCGGAAATTTGCAGCAGAGGTGCGCTTGTTCTGCCACTGATTTTGCCTCCAATCTGCAGCGGAGTGACCTCTGTTTGGGGCCTGAAATCGGTTGGTGTTTGAGCGCCAATTACCTCTAGAACGTCCCCTGTTTCGGCTGTGATTAGTCATGGCATAATAAGCAGAATTCAGAGGTGTTGGCAGCAATGGTGGCTGCTGCGGCAGAGAAGAAGAAGACAGCAGTGATAAAGAGGATGAACCGACAGCCATGGAGTGAAAGGAATTCTTGTGCAGAAACTCATGGGTAAGGAGATGGCTATGAAGATCAGCATACGATAGCAGTTCAACCTTGGTTATGAGACTAGTTACTAAGTCTTTGAACTCACCGCGAAGTCCACGAAACACATAGAGATTGAAATCTTCAAGGGACATTGGGCGACCAGCAGCAGCCAATTCGTCAAATAACGATTTGGCTTGCTGCATATTCATACTAACCGATGCATCACCTTGCCGAAGGTCTTGAAAGGAGCCATGTAGTTGGATGATCCGGGAATTAGATGGAGAGGCAAGTGCCTTCTCAAGCGTGCGCCAAACACAATGTGAAGTAGAACAATCTACTACAAGATGCAGCACATCCACGGAAAGAGAGGAGAGTAGAGCACTCAAAATAAGTTGATCTTGTTGCTTCCAACGAAGAAAAGAGGGGCTGATGGAAGAAGAAGAACCAGCCGAAGCATCAATCATTTGAGATGGAGGACACGGCAAGGAGCCGTCAACAAAGTGAAAAACACCTTGACCAAGGAGATATGGCTTCATCTGCATTCTCCAATAAAGATAGTTTGTGTTCGTAAGTTTCAACGACACAACATGGTGGGTGTTTGATAGAGGAACCATTGTTGTAGATTGTGTTCCCATGAGAGGCAAAGGAACGGCAGAGTCATGAGAAGAAAAATCAGAATTCGGAGGTGTTGGAAGTTGTTCTCGGCCAGCAGCAGGAAGAGGGCTGGCTGGTGATGATGCAGCACCGGTGGAGGGAGAGATGGCAACGACGGCAGCAGGAGGAGAGTCCATGGGGGAGAAAATTAGGGCCGGCTGCAAAGAGAGAAAAAAAAATTAGGAGGCTCTGATACCAAGTTGAGAATAATTAGGAGGCTTAACCTAATAGGTTAGCCAACCCTTTCTATATATATGAGTAGGGCAATATACAATAGTAAAGGTGGAGATTACCACATAAGAATATGACTACAATATTTCCTATATAATTACATTCTATAATACTTTCCAATCAATTTTAGTCAAAGAAAAATTTGGCTTGGTTTTCAGGAAAGTGTTTTCCCTTTAACTGTATTTGTTTTCCGGAAAGTGGTTTCTGGGAAATCACTTTCCAAACTTTCTTGTGTTTGTTTGTCATTAGGAAAGTTGGTCAATGAAAAACACTTTCCAGTAAAAGGAAAATTTGGCTTGGTTTTCAGGAAAGTGTTTTTCTGAAAAATTTGGAGGGAAAACACTTTCCGGAAGTTGTGAAAAAATTAGAAATGTCATTATTTGCTGATTATATCAAATCTGATCCTCAAACTTTTGATTGTTATATATATTTTGTTTTGAATATTTATTTTTCAATTTCATCTCTTAAAATTTTATTTTTATATTAACTTTGGTTCTTATTTTTATAATTGCTATTTGCTTTTTCCTTATCATTTTTTTATTGAAATTTTTTATCTATCAAATTCGGTCCTCATTCTTTTGATTGTTACTTATTTTATTTGAAATAATTTATGAAATGTTGATTATTATTATTTTAATTTCTTCATCTTTCATTTTTTTAATCTTTTAGATTTGATCTCTATTATTTTGATTATTATTTATTTTATTTGAGATAATTTATGAAATTATATATTTTTTTTCAATTTCATTCTCATTCAACATTTTAATTTGTAAGATTTGTTCCTCATTATTTTAACAAACTTGAGAAAAATAAAATATTAATAAGTTATTTTTCAGCTCATTTTTGTTAGAGAATAATATAAATCATATCCTGGGACCTCACCTAATAGCTTAAGCTTTTGGGTTGAGATGGTTCTTTGACATGATATCAGAGCCTTGATGACCAAACGGTCACGAATTCGAATCTCACCATCCCCATTTATTTGATAAAAATTACGAACAACAAGTGCTAGCTGGAGTCCTGGTTATTGCAAAAGGAATCAATATTAATTCATGTAGAGCATGATAATATTTTTAGCTATTTTCCACTTAAGTTTCCG
This sequence comes from Populus alba x Populus glandulosa, assembly GCA_033617975.1. NCBI lineage: Eukaryota > Viridiplantae > Streptophyta > Magnoliopsida > Malpighiales > Salicaceae > Populus > Populus alba x Populus glandulosa. The sequence continues at coordinate 14,242,209 of CM066160.1, forward strand.
GAAAATTCTTTATTTTACAAACTATGCACATGCCTAAATTCCCCGTTTTACAATTTGTTAGTGTGGCACCTGCTTGAATGTCTTGTCTGAGAGGGGAGGCCGGCGCCTCCATGAGTTAGTAGTCTTATAGGTTAGTTACGCAGTTGTTTATGGTAAAGTAATTATTCTCGTAATTATTCATACAATTAGGATGCGTAGTAAGTTTACAACCCTACAAAGTCTATAAATATCAAAGACGTCTTGTATGAAGTTTACAACCCTACATGGTGTAAGGATCAACTATGTTACTCTATGTGACAGAGGATCCAGACTACATGGATTGCCAGGATCTTTTTCCTTACATATTTAGCAAAACTGCACTTGGCTACAAGGAATTACTGATAATTACTTTGGTTCATGCATTTGGCTAGCTGTTTTGGCAGGATAATATTGAGTGATGCAAATTTTATAGAAAATTATATCTCAAAATAATATTTCCAAGAAAATAAAAAGAAAAATGTTTTGGCAGCATCATGTTTGTGAATTCTACAAGTTATGGAGTCTTGGAGTGCATGGATTGCGCTTGTAATTTGTGGAGAACCACATGCTTAACTGCGTTTTTAACTCTACTTTATGCTACGAGATTTCTAAAATACCTCGCCAATCCATTGATAGCATACGTATTCTTTTGACTCACCAATATTACAAGTCATACAAGGGCCTTCTGGAAGTATTCGCCAAGTACAATCACCACACCGATGAGAATCCCTTTCAGCAATGAAAATATCAAACCAATGGAGTTTACCTGACCATGTCATGCCGCAATAGAATTGTGTAGTTCCCCAGATATTGGAACAAAAATCCATTGTATAATAACCATCAAAAGGGACTACATGCACGCCAAGGTCGTCATCTCTCTATTTGCATTGGACGGTAAGGTCCAAGCCTGAACCCAACTGGTTTGTAATATTCAAATGTACGTCTGCTAGAAGAAAACAAAATGCATCACAATTAGTAAAGATCAGTAACACAGATGATATTAGCAGAATGAAATCGCTTGTGACAAAGGGATTCATGCCCGTATGATTCTTTTGTATATTTTGATTTTTTTTTAAGAATGCATGCCTCTTATTTATAGGGCTAGGTTTGCTGTTTCTTGTATACTATAGAAAGAGGTTGCCTGTATATAAGCATGGTCAATATGTGAGACCATTTTTTCCATATATTTTCCAACTGTGATTTGGGATCTGATCCGGGTTAGCAATATCTAAGAACAACGTAGTGACACTTAATTTTGATGTTTTTCTATTTATTACTTCTTAATTACCCATGCATGGATGCTTTGTTGATTGCATAGGGACGATTAATTTGGAGGCTATGTTTTTCAGGACTTTATACATGGAAATTAATGTAAGAATATCTTATTTCATATACATGTTTTGGACAAGGGACCTTCCATAATCAATAAATCATGATAAAATCTTGTGTTTGTGTGATTAAGATTTCATGCTAGATACAGGCCTACCAGTTTTCCTTTTTGTTTTTTTGTCTATTATTATTAATTATAGACAATGGGCAGAATATAATCTTAGATCATTTCAAATACATATCTTGACCATATAATTGTAATTATTTTCATATATATCTCACAAATGAGATTTTGGTTCCTTGAATTTTAAAATAAATGGATGGAATTACTCCTGTAAAAGCATCGTAACAACTAGTTATCTAATTAATTTAATAGTAGGATATCTGATTAACGGAAAGTATATAGATTAGGGACCACCACGATACAATTGATAGTTTGAGGATTTAATTGAGAATTTATATATAATTAAGGGACTGATACAGTGGTTATCATAATTAATCCATTTTCCACTTGCCTACCACATCAATTCTTTCGTCCTTCTCGTCAGGATGGCCTCTCTTGCTTCCCTGAACTTCATAACATCAATCTGGAGTTTACTCGTGGCATAATACTATAGCGAATCGAAAGAACATTTACACACAATGCTATAGAAATATCAAACATTTACACTTTTTTTTTTTGTATTTTTAATCTGAGTTTGTATATTTTTGTAAAGGATGCATGATTTTATGGGTTCTTAAAACATGTCAAATGGTGGGAGTAGTGTTATGTGCTCATATTTTGGATATTAAATGTAATTAAGACTATAAATTTTTAGTTTGTTTTGAATAATTAAAAATTAAAAAAAAAACCAAAACCTCTTAATTTTTGGATATCATGTTTTATTTGAGAAGATATGCTAATAAATAATATAAATTTATTTTTGGAAGTTGTGACATGACATAATAGTTTAAGCTTTGTATCCTTCATAATTCATCTTTTATATATATATATATGTGTGTGTGTGTGTGTGTGTGTGTGTGTGTATTTATGTATGTGTGTATGTATATAATCAATTCTATTTTTAGTAATAAGAATTATAATCCAATATTAAACCTAAATAAGTATTTCGTATGAAAATAATATTTCATCAAGTGACGTACCAATACTACTTGGAAGTAAGAATAGCACATGGCGATCGCCATAATACATTCATCAATCAAATTAGAACTCCACTAAATAGCAAAATAACCAAAATAATGTTTATTCTTCAACTATGCGAAAAACTGTTGAGGACGTGATAATAATAAACCAATGGAATATAAGAATTAGAAGTAGTCAGACCAAGTGCAATTCCCACAACGCAAAAAATTCCCCTCGAAGATATGAAAACAACAAACCAATGAAATTGAAGTCAAAATCTGCTTAATTTCACGCCAGCAGTGCACCTTCTGTGCAGCAGAAAATGCAGAAGCATTAGCAGATCAAAATCTCCTTTTACGGAAAAAAACTAACAGCTAGCAAGATCTCTGTGAAAGATTGTAGATCGGTTGCTAGCAATAACCCTCTTTTGAGGCTGCTTTTCCTTCCGAAACTGACCTTAGCAAATGAATGCCAAATTAAGATCTTAAACGAGGTAGTTTCAGTGAAAGGAATGCTAAAACAAGTTCATTATTTGTACGCAAGATAAAGACTAGTTCATTATCCTCCCATCTAAAATTAGGAATTTCCAAAATGGTCTCACAAAGAGCAGAAGGATTGCTGGTTCCGAGAGCAATGTTGAAATGCTCATTTGTAACAGCCATGGAATTAAGAATCTCAGCATCAATGGTATCTCTTCCAAATCAATGATGTTCCTCTTTTCCCTAATGCATTGTAGGGCAGATCGATTCACTACAAAGAGACGCAAGATCTGCCCCAATATACCCCTGAGTTCCCTTTGACTAGTTTTTCCAAGTCGACATCTTCAAGAGCTTCATCTTCTTTGTATGGACACGAAGAACCTCAAGGTGACCAGCTTCATCTGGAACACCAATATATATTTCTCTGTCAAACCTTCCAAACCTCCTCAATGCAGGGTCTAGACCGTTAGGCCTGTTTGTACCTCCTATCACAATAACATGGGCACGGGCCTTTAGCCCATCCATGAGAGTCAGTAGTTGTGAAACGATTCTTCTTTCTATTCGCCACCAGTTTTCTCACGTTTGGGAGCAATTGAATCAATCTCATCAATAAATATAATTGCCGGGGCATTCTTTTCAGCTTCTTCAAAAGCTTTTCTGAGATTTTGCTCACTCTCTCCTGCCATCTTGGACATGATTTCTGGTCCGTTGATACAAAAGAAGAAAGCCCCAGTTTCATTAGCAATAGCCCTCGCTATCAATATGATTTCTTGGACATGATTTGTGGTTTGTCGCACCTGCTTTCACAAAAAGATGCCCAATGTCGGAAGATAATTGGGAGAAACGTGTCCAGGCATTCCCTGCATTTTTCATGTACGATTAGGAAATGTGCTCCCATCACAAAAAGGAATCCTGATCATATTTGCAGCAATGATCGAGGGCTTGTGCAATTAGGCTACAAGGGTTATCATGCATGCCAGGATTCCACTACTTTCCGACTTACTGATGGAAAAAGATGGGACCCAATGGCAATGGATGTAGACCTGAATACTAATGACGTGTTGGACAATTATGCATCACAATCCAAACTTTGAGGCGATCATATTCCTGGCGATTCGAAATCATCCAATCTTGAGCTTAATAGGATGCGTATCTATTTATGATTTGGTTTGTGGGGAAGGAAATTATTGAGTGTCAAAGTTCACATGCATGGTGGTTGGTTGCACATGTGTGTCATTTGAGTGTCCAAGGACAAGTACTACCCCAAAGAGGGGACCTCGTTGAAATCAATAGACCACGCTCCTTCGACCATTAATTAGTAGAAGCTGGTGGTGATGGTGGTGGTGGACAAGCGGGAGACAAAAGTTTAGGATATGGCATTTGGAAAATGACAGCAAGGGAGATGATAAGAGAGTTAGATCATGGCCTCATGGGATGCTCTGTCCTTGTGTTCATTTCGCGGGCCATACCCAATCTCTTTCCATTAAAGAAATACAAGGACGTTAGCCTGCACAGATGGGCTTTAATGGCGCTCTTGTTTTCAAGTGCTCAAGAGCATTATGCTTTTGGAGGGACACTGGATGATGACTCTCTGTTAACAAGTAACGACTTCAACAGCTGTTTCAAATTACGGGCAACTAGAACACACAATTACAAAAAAAAAGGAGGAAAGTGCTACAAGTCTAAAACCAATACCACAAGCCTATTTAAGTTTGACATACAAACAGAAAATTAAGACATCTAGTAAATAATTTCAATATGTATGTAAGAGTGGCTTTTCATCTAGTGATGAAGGAGCACCAATATCGAAGCTGGAAATTGTTGAGGCAGAAGTAACATCCCAAGGTGCTCCCATCACTTCATTTCTGTCATATTCATTCTCTTGTTCGACGGTCAAGTTTTCGGATTTTTTAATCCTCTCCAACACCACTGTGACCTCTTTCATCGTAGGCCTTTCTTTCCCATTTAACCTCAAGCAGCTCCTAGCCAAGCTAGCAACCATCAACACATCCTCTCTTTCCCCTTGCTTCACAACCTGAGGATCAAGAATATCAAACAGACAGTTGCTCTCCATGGCCATTATGAAATATGTGGCTAAACTTCTGCCTTGTTCTTCTGATCTTGTGAACGAGATTGCCTTCTGCCCAGTAAGTAGCTCAACAAGAACCACACCAAAGCTATAGACATCACTCTTGTCTGTGAATTGGCTTGATTGGAAGTACTCTGGATCCAAGTACCCAAAGGTACCTTGTACTAGAGTTGTGACATGAGTCTGGTCGATGCTTACCGACCTTGAAGTCCCAAAATCTGCAACTTTGGCTCTATACTTCTCATCAAGCAGGATGTTTGTAGACTTGATGTCTCTATGGAAAATGGGGAGGGAGGCTGCTGAATGTAGATAGAAAAGTGCCTCTGCTACCTCTGCTGCAATCCTTAAGCGCATTTCCCAAGTTAAAGGGAATTCCTCATTAGGGTCATGGAGAAACTGGAAAAGGGTCCCATTGGGAATGAATTCGTAGACTAACAATGGAACTTCAGTCTCTAAACAACAACCCAGAATCTTAACCACATTTCTATGGTTAATTTGGGATAGAAGGACGACCTCGTTGATAAATTGTCTGAGATTCCCTTCATCAATTACTTTGGATTTCTTGACTGCAACGATTTTTCCATCGGCCAGCATCCCTTTGTAAACTGTTCCTTGGCCTCCCTGGCCCAGCGTTCTATTCACATTGTAATGATCTGTGGCCTTGTCTAATTCTTTCGAAGGAAACATTTTGATTTTCTCAACATTGACTTCACCTGAAGATAGTTGTTCTTGCAGTAATAGACCACCATTCCTCTTAAAGTACTTTTTCTTTAGTTTTTCACTCCTCTTTCTCTTGAATACTTTGTACAACCACCATAAACCAATGAGTAGAAACAATGCTCCTAATCCCACTCCAACACCTGCACAAGCCAACCAATTGCATTCAATTCTTTTAGTAGAGCTGAACTCAGAAAAACAAATTCTGTCTGTTTGCTTGAGTAATTGTACATTGTTAAGCGCAGTGTTGTAGTTTGTCTCAATATTCTACTTTATTCATGTCAGTTTTGAAAGGAGAATTTGATTCTTAAAAAATAGTAAGTTAAATTTTAATTTCTTTTTATAATTTTGATTGTCTGCTTTACTAAGTGTACAGATCTTATTTTTAATCTTATGTGAAGAAAAAAATTATTACAAGCATATTTCAGGAGAGTGTACTTTTTTACTTGAAACTAATTATTCATACATTTTTTTCAAGAAAGCATTATTCATTCTTGGGAAAGAAGAAAATTGTGAAACAACTATCTAATTACAAATAAAATTTGATTGAAAAGAAGGGCACAAAATTGAATACTTTAGAAGGCTAAATTGAGTAATTGGTTAAAATGGCATCAACAAAAATATTTCATATCATTGGTTCTTGAATAAATTGATTGATTTTATTTAATCCATTAGTTGACGACAAATTATAGTACGACATATATCATAACTTTACATATGAAATATTTAAAATTAGAGTGATATACACGAGAAATTTTATGGTATTTATAAATTAACTAGTGATATTTTTAGCATTTTAATGGTTTATAGATTTCATTTTTATTTTTTTTCCTTGTATCTGTTTTTATTTTAAAAGCAAATATTAAAAAATAACTATAGAATATTGCTAATTTTTTTTATATGTAATAAAATTTATCGTACACATGTCACATGATAATTAATTGATTATTACTACTTATAGGAGCGTAAATGTATATACTACTTGGAAAGAAAAAAAAAATCGTAAGGGAGGCTGCTGTCTTCTCCGGTCTCTCTTTAGAGGATCCGCCATTGAATCTGATTTTTCTTGAAGCTTATAAAATCGTCAATTATGACATTTGTAGCACTATCATGAGACAAGTCAACAACACAGTTTTCCTCTAATCAAACATTACAATGCCAGTCAATTTTTTTCTTGACCCATTTTGAGTGTGACATAATCAATAGTCATTTCTATCATGATGATATAGAGTGAAAAAGCAGCAACAACATACCTAGGCCTGCCATTTTAGCATTGATTTTACGCCGGTCATTATATGGGAGGTATATTCTACCCTCAGCTGCAACACATGGAGAAACCACAGAGTTGATGGATCAGTAAACCATTCAATGGTAAACCATGCCAGAAGAATCTATAGAGTAGGAATTGTAACCAGGAGTTTACCTTGAGTACAACTACCATAAAGATAAGGATTTCCTTTGAAGCCTGGATAGCAAGAGCATGTAAAGGTGGAGCTCTGGTTGGTTGAATTAATGGAAGAATTCATCACATTCTTACACCAAGAATAAGAATAAGGGAATGATCCATTCAAGACAGGTGATTCAAATACCCTTCTGTCTACCCCCCAATCCAGCACTACGGGAACATGGTCACTATCTCTCTTGTCATAAGGGTCAAAGTTCCCTCCGACATAGTAATACCTCCCGTAGTTGATCCGTCTTTGATAAATTAAATAGGCATACCTGCATTGCTTTTCCACACTGCTTCCTTTTTCATCATCTAACTCCTTCATGGTTACATTAAAAACCTTGAGAAATGAAGGAATCCTGGTCTGGCAACAGTCGATCCCACTGCAGCTCGCCATCATGCTATCACTGTTTTTTTTACAAATTGACACACACCCACCAATAGTAGATTGGTTTTGGGTCATCAAGGCAAGATTGTCACAACCCCTTGCAATGAAGTAATTCTCGGAGGAGAAAACAAAAGGGCTTCCTTCCAAGTCAACAACTGTGTTTCTATCTTTGCCATTACAATTTGCAAAAACAATTGGAAACATGACCTCAATCGTACTGTCATCAACTGAGATGTATCTCACCTCCAGATCAGTGCCGTCTACTGTAAGTTGAGGAAGTACTCCACGACTGGAGTTGCAGAGTATTTTGAAACTTTCGTCTAGGTAACATCCTTCTTTCATTCCAAATGGATATGGAATACTAATGTTTCCACAATAAGAATCACATCCAGGCCTTGTCATCATAACCTGTGATTCTGCAGTACGCAATGACCAGAACAACAGGATGACCTGAAACACTGTCAACTCAATAGCTGCCATATTATTTTTCTTCTTCTTTCAGACAGTAGCTTTTTAGAAGAGAGAAGCTATAAAACGGGCTCTTACTTGGCAAGTAACCCAGCCATATATTAAGTTATCCAAGGTCTTCTTCTTCTTTCTACTAATTCTTTCTTTCTTTGTTTTTTTCCTCTCGCCTTCCACGAGTAGAAAGTTCAAAACCAAAGTCTTTAGAACCACACAAAGAATTAAGCAGCCAGACTTGACCGAGTCAGTCAATTACACTATTAACTAATACTCTAAAACACGTGGGAAAGCATTTTTTTATTTTTTTATTTTTTCGTTTTCTCATTTATTTTTGTGTTTTGTCTTCTTCTTTTTTTCCGTATTTTTTTCTCCACACTTTTTTTCCTTTTTTTTTTGTTTACATGTTTTTTTTTCTTTTCCCCCCTTTTTTCCCAAGATTGTCTTCTTTTTTTATTCTTTTTTATTTTTGTCTTTTTTTTTTTAAATTATCTTTGTCGATTTTTTTTTAATATTGAACTAGTTGAAAATTTAATTCTGTAGCTTTTTTTAAAAACATTATGGACTACTACAATGTCTCCTTACATGTTTCGTTTTTTTTTTTTATGAATTTTTTTCTTCCATTTTTTTCTAAAATGATCTTTGTCGATTTTATTTTTTTCATATTGAGCTGATTGAGAATTTTGCTTCATAATTTTTTTTTCTTTAAAACACCATGGATTGTTACAATGTTTCCCCACATGTTTTTTTTTTAAATTATCTTTGTTGATTTTTTTTTTAATATTAAGCTAGTTGAGAATTTAGCTATAACTTTCCCCACATGTTTTTTTTTTTAATTTTTTTTCTTTTTTTTTTCCAAAATTGTCTTCTTCTTTTTTTAATGTTTTGCATTTTTTTCAGAATTGTTTTTGTTGATTTTATTTTTTAAATATGGAGTTGGTTGAGAATTTAACTTTATAGTTTTTTTCTTTAAAACACTGTGGATTGCTACAGTGTTTCCTCACATTGTTTTTCTTCTTCTTTTTTTTATGATTTTTTTCTAGAATTGTCTTTGTCGATTTTATTTTTTCATATTGATCTGGTTGAGAATTTAGCTTCATAGTTTTTTCTTTAAAATATTGTGGATTGCTACAGTGTTCTCCCACATGATTTTTTTTTGTTATGATTTTTTTCAAAATTATCTTTACCGATTTTATTATTTTTAATATTGAGCTGGTTGAGAATTATAACAATAGATTTTCTCATTAAATACTATAGATTGCTACAGTGTTTCCCTGAATGATTTTTTTTTCCTTTCGTTTTTTTATTATGATTTTTTTCAAAATTTTCTTTGTTGATTTTATTTTTTTAATATTAAGCTGGTTAAGAATTTAGTTTTATATTTTTTTCTTAAAAACATTATAAATTGCAACAGTTTTTCTCTATATAATTTTTATTATTATTATTTTTGTCGCACGTGTGCGGCGTCGCGGCGAAAAAAAAATTCGTTTTTCCATTTTTATATCTACAATGTAATTCTATATCTATTTCTATTTGGTAAATATGGGGAGACAAGAAAATATTGTCTTTGATCGGTGAAAAATGGAATGGGAGTCGCCACCTAGTATTTTGGTCACTAGGAACCCTAACTGGTCTTAGAGATCGGGTACGGGGACTGGTTGCGTAAAGGGAAGGTATTAGCACCCCAAATACACCTTACCTAAGGTAAGCTGCATTGTTTGATTGTCTGATAAAATCTAAGGTATTTTCGTGTTTTCCTAGTTGTTGGTCTGTCTATGGTTCAAGAAAAATCCTTCTCGGTAAGAAGGTCTTTATCTTATTGGGTAAAAACCTAACCGTTCTAACGTCTATACCAAAAACTTGAGGAAGTGCCGTCTACTGTAAGTTGAGGAAGTACTCCACGACTGGAGTTGCAGAGTATTTTGAACCTTTCGTTTTGGTAACATCCTTCTTTCATTCCAAAGGGATATGGAATACCAATGTTTCCACAAGAAGAAGGACACCCAGGCCATGTCATCAACTGTGATTCTGCAGTACGCAATGACCAGAACAACAGGATGACCTGAAATACTGTTAACTCAACAGCTGCCATATTCTTTTTCTTCTTTTTTCAGACAGAGTAGCTTTATAGAAGAGAGAAGGTATAAAACGGGCTCTTACTTGGCAAGTAACCCAGCCATATATTAATTTATCCAAGGTCTTCTTCTTCGATCTTTCTATTATTTCTTTCTTTCTTTGTGTTGTTTTCCTGTCGCCTTCCATGAGTAGAAAGTTCAAAACCAAAGTCTTTAGAACCACACAAAGAATTAAGCAGCCAGGCTTGACCGAGTCAGTCATTAATTGCACTATCCTATAGTGGGTTATAATTGCATCAACGGTCTAGTTTTGCCAATGGGACTCCATCTCTTCTTGAAGCTACAGTACTCCCACTTTTATTAGATGTTGCAGGTTCAATTCCTCGAAAGGGAAGTCAATCTCAATTGCTAAAGCATCCAAAAAAAATTCATTTTCTTTGTTTATTAATTTGAACCTGAAATATTTATTAAAGGTTCTTCAACATTAAATTTTCTAGCTATTTCCTAAAGTATAATATATATATATATATGTATATGTATGTATATGAGTAATCAAATTAAAAAATCTACAAATATTTAATGCTAACACAATCCTGCACAAATCTAAACCACAATTTCTTCTTTGAGACAGTAGAGAAGGGAAAAAAACGGGCTTTCACGTGGAAAGTAATTAACCCAGCCATATCTTAAGCTGTCCAATCTATATATTAAGTTATCCAATTATTTACCCCTAATTATCAAACATACCCTAACATCATATATCATGCTATCAAGTTAAATCTTGTCATTACATTTCTTTCTAGGTGTGCGACTAATCAACAGATCTTCTCTGATCACATATAAGGTTCCATCCACTTGATGTTAGGGGCTCCACAGTCATTATTTTCATTATTCTATTTGTTAATGTTTTTCTTCAACTTGTGGAATTAACAAGGTGCATGTTCCTCCAACTACTTGTTTTAACTTCTTTGATTTTTCTTGATTGACTTGGGAAGTCATCATGTGTTCTGAACCTGTCGAAGACATGACAGAAGAGACAAGAAACCACCTTCTATAATCAAAGCTCGATTGCAGGGCTTATTCGTGATTCCACAGTGATTCGGCGCTACCAATCTTTTCTTTCTTTTATTTTTCTCTCCTCTTAAAAATTTACTTTTGGCTATTCAAATTTACAAATCAGCCCTTTATATTTTTCTTTCTTTGAATTTCTTATTCTTTTTTTATTTGTTTTATTTTAATTTATTTCTAAAATTGAAAATTTTTGAATTTGATCCTCCTTTAATATTTTAATCTATAAGATTTTATTCATATTCTTTTGATTATTTTTTTATTTGAGATAATTTTTTAAATTAATTTTTTTATTTCACCCTCCTTTATTTTTTTTCATTTAGATCTGATGCTCATTTTTTTTATTGTTATTTTTTCTTTGGTAAATTTTTAAATTAATTTTTTTTTATTGATTTCATCCATCAAAATTAAATTGATTAAGAATTAAATTTTTTAATTGAACTCAAGTCTACTATTTCATAGGTTATGAAATTAAAATATTAGTCTATGTTTAGAAAATTTGTCCTAATCAATTACTATGGATTAAAATAATAAATTTACTATTTTATTCTTAAAAAAATTTAACACGCTCTCCGCTAATAGATGGTGTGTTGATGAGGTGACTAGACTTGGCCACTTGTTGAGGGGTTGGGGGTGATTTCCATACTACTATAAGAATAAGCACCCTACCAAAATAAGAAATACTCTAGTAGAAGAGGAGAAATATGTGTAGGAGTAGAGGAACAATGCTGTTTGGTGGCTTTTTGTGACCTCTTATGCTCTGTGTGATTCTGTCCTTATGTGGGTGGCCTGGGGTATTTATATCCTTGGCCCATAAGACCATGTGGTTTACCTAATGAGAAATGGAGGAGAAGAAATACCTCTTAATTATGCGCATTTAACTGCAAAATAAGTTATTGAGTGTAGGTGCCACACTATACCCTCTGTAACACCTACATAAACCACAGAGTTGATCAGTAAACCATGCCAGAAGAATCTATAGAGTAGGAATTGTAACTAGGAGTTTACCTGTCTGCAAGAACATTGAACTTTCTCCTTATTATTTGTGGGTGTAGACATTACATATCTGTCATGACCCGAATCCCGGATCCATGACCGGCACATAAGTAAGGTTCTCCTCCAAGGTTCCAAACCTATACGAACCCAAACTTACATACAAACATATCCTTTAAACAACTCAATCAGAGTTCAACGCAGCATTAACAACAAAACTAACTTTATAACATAATTTGATTGTCTTAATACAAGAGTTAATATAATTCATAGTTTTGGAGCACTAACTTGACAAAAAGAAATGTACAAATTACAACCAAAAAGCAGGTTCAGAAGATTCAACAAAAGTGACCTACTATCAAGCTATAAGCCTGAAAAGAATAATAATGAGAGGGTGAGTTTAACAACTCAGTGAGTAGATAACGTTCAATATACACACACGAGGTAATATAACAATGAGAAATATATATACAAGTATGGCTCTAGGTTCTTATAGAAAGGTTTCTCAAATAAGCCATAACAAGAAGATTATATGGTAAAGTTCGTCAGAAAATCAAAATGCAATGAGCATGAGGCTCCGTACTGTGGGATGATCAGTCCACACAGGTTGGTGACTCCCCCGATCAACTAGGGTTCAGATACGATGTGCACAAAGACTAACACTACCCTGTTAGCATGGATATTCTGACTGACATACCAAAGGTTCATAATCATAATCAACAAACATATTCATATCTTAAAACTCAATTCATGACATCAATCAAATGAGGAGTTATCAATTCAGAAGTCAATTCAAAATATATACTGGCTCATATCAAGAATTCAGATTCAATAATTGATCATGCTTTATCATAACAAGGATAATAATCAATATATGTTATCATCAAGAAGCATGATTCAATTCATATTAACAAATCAAATACTTATATTATTTCTCATGCATATGGAAAATTATCCACTCACCTGACTCAAAAGCAAACACCGAAGAAAATCATACTAACGTCCCGCCGGTAGAATATCAGGATTATCTGACTACAAAGGAGACATATTCAAGAATGACTCGAAAGAATATATAACCTATTTAATACACTTAACTAAATGTGTATTCCGTAATCCTACATGTTTTTGAACTAATTAGTCAATTTTCTTAAAAACCCAAAATCTAACGGTTTTCCCGAAATCTAATCCATAATAAAAACAACTAATAAAATTGGTAATAATTCACTAAATAACCCTTAATTATTCATCAAAATAATCTGAAAAAGCTAGTATTACAGCTAGGGACTAATCTGGAATTTTTCCATATTTTTAGGGTCAAATTGTAACTTTTGTCAAATGGAGGACCAAACTGAAATTTGTCATAAATCCATGAATATACTGAAATTCTGACCTTAATTAATCCTCAATTCTTTCCAGGATGTATTATTATGCTCCAGGGACCATTCTGGAATTTTACCAAAATTTTAGGGTCAAATTGTAATTTTTGTTAAATTGGAGGACCAAATTGAAAGTGTTAAATTATCTTATCTATACAGTAATTCTACCCATAATTCATATGTTATTCTTTTCAGAATCTCGAAATATGCTCCAGGGACCAATTTGTAATTTTCCAAAGTTCAGGGACTAAACTGTAATTTGTCATCTTCAACCTCCATTCCAGAATTTTAACAGGAACCCCACTGTTCTCTCCAAAATTTCTAACACAATTTCACCATTTAAACAAAACTCTAACTCAAAATCATCAAAATCTTCATAATCAACTAAATCATCAATTAAACACAACAATCAACCTCCATCATTCAATTTAATTCATCAATTTAAACCAAAACACAAATTCTCAAAACCCTAACATTCATCAAAACTGAAATTAAAGCTTAATTAACATATTATACACATTAAACAACCTAAATCTTATCTTTTTAACTTATTTCCTCAACTCCTTTCCTTTTCCCCTTATTTTCCCCTATTTTCTCTTCTTCTTCTTCTTCCCTTCTCTCCTGCCGATTCTCTCTCAAAATTTTCAGATCTCTTTTTTTTTTTTTCTATTTATATATCAACTATTTATCCAATTACAACTATACCCCTCATTTAAATATACTTACTCTTTAAGCCTCCAAGGGCTTTGTTGTAATTTCCTATCTTATTAATTTCAAAACATTACAATATCTATGTAAAATCTTTGCATTATGATTTTTTCTTTTATATTTACTACTTTTTGGGATTTTTCTACTTCCCCAATCTTCTTCTCTAATGGTAAATTTCAGAACTTCATTTATACACTACATAGGATTTTCTATAGATTTTAATTCGATCATCAAGCATGCATGCATGTAGCCTGGTAGCATGCAGCAATTCGAACAGCAATTGCTAGCTGGAGTCCTGGTTATTGCAAAAGGAATCAATATTCATGTAGAGCGTGATAATATTTTTAGCTATTTTCCACTTAAGTTTCCGGAAAATTCTTTATTTTACAAACTATGCACATGCCTAAATTCCCCGTTTTACAATTTGTTAGTGTGGCATCTACTTGAATGTCTTGTCTGAGAGGGGAGGCCGGCGCCTCCATGAGTTACTAGTCTTATAGGTTAGTTACGCAGTTGTTTATGGTAAAGTAATTATTCTCATAATTATTCATACGATTAGGATGCGTAGTAAGTTTACAACCCTACAAAGCCTATAAATATCAAAGACGTTTTGTATGAAGAAGAGAACATACAAAACCCCACACACTTATAAGTGTCGAGTTCTGAATCATCCCACTCATTCAACCAACCAGTTGGCAACAGTTCAGTTTTCTTGTATACCAGGCTTTGTAGGAAATCCTTAATAAGGTCATTGTGAAGGTAAATTCCTGGTTAATTTTACAATTTTCTTATTTTCTTTGGCATTATATTTCCTACTCCATCGATTCTTCTCGCATTTTTTACCATTACATGGTGTAAAGATCAACTAGGTTACTTTATGTGACAGAGGATCCAGACTACATGGATTGCCAGGGACATGTGAGATAAAAAATGTTGGTCCTGAGTATGTTGCTGCATTTGCATCCTATATCATCTAAGAAATGACAATTGCTTAGGAGTAAGAGTACTTTTAGTTTTCCTGATCAGTTCCCTTTCCCTATCTGTTCATAATTGCTCGACTCTTCTAGGAATTGGAGTGGAAATTGGAGCATTGTTTATGCTCATTGGTCTGTGGTGGTTGTACAGAGTATTCAAGAGGAGGAGGAATGAAAAACAGAGGAAAAAATACTTCGTATGGAATGGTGGTTTATTGCTGCAAGAACAACTCTCTTCAGGTGAAGTCCATGTTGGGAAAATCAAATTGTTTACATCCAAAGAACTAGACAATGCCACAGATCACTACAATGTGAATAGAATGCTTGGTCAGGGAGGTTGGCTGATGGAAAGATCATTGCAGTTAAAGAAATCCAAAATTCTTGAAGGGAATCTCAGACAATTTATCAATGAGGTGGTCATTCTTTCACAAATTAACCATAGAAATGTGGTTAAGCTTTTGATGGTTGATGTGTTGATGGTTGCTACCTTGGCTATGAGTTGCTTGGGGTTAAATGGGAAAGAAAGGCCTACGATGAAAGAAGATGCTTTAGGGATGGAGGGGATTAAAAAAAAAATCACTTAGGAATCAAATTTCATAGAAGGATTTCAAAATTTCACAGGAGATTGAATATGATAATGGTTATGAAGTAATGGATGTTCGTTGGGACCTTGCTTCTACCTCAACAGGCTTTGGTTTTTGACAATGGTGTTGCTTCTTCAAAAGAAACGACACTACTCTTGCACACATAATAGATTTTTTTTTCTTTTTTGTAATTATATGTTTTGTTATAGCTATAACCAAATAGTTGCTCCTGATCATATAAATAATATAAGGAATTTTTTTTTTTCCATTTTTTATATATATACATTGTTCTTGATAGTATCCATAACACTATCAAGAACAACGTCCGTAGATTTATTTGGTGATATATGCATCCTTGACTGGTTCAAGATGAAGCACTCCATGAGCATGCTGTGGTGGTCACAGGCATTCATTATCAGTCAAGAATGGCTCCTGGAATATATAGAGTTTCGAAACTTATTCAAATATTAATTTAAACCTTGAAGAAGGAAATCATTTGACATTTATACAAATTTATAGCATTCACGCGTTATGATTGATTAATTTCCTTGCAAGAAATTAACCAAGATATTTCTTTCTTTTCTAGATGAATGGACAATGAACACGTCAAAAAATTAAGAATTAATTCATAATTACATAATTATATAGTTTATCAGAACTAATAATTAATGAGTCCTTTAGTATGAAAATAATTACATAATTCTTTCACAAATGTTTTTAATTTGGCACTTTTATTTTCAAAAATCTCTTTTCTTCCTGATCAAATTTTCTCATCTTAGACATTACACATCTTTTCTTTCTTTTATATATTATCAGTCAGGAATGGCTGCAAGAATATTTAATAATAAACTCAGTCCCTATAGTTTATGAAAAATAACTAACGAGTCCCATAGTATGAAAAATAACTATCTAGTCCCTTGACTGGTGATGACCTACTTCAATTTAGTTATTTATGCTTTCAAAAATACCTTCTTCCATAATCCATTTTTCTCATCTTAGCTATATATGTTTTCCATTTTTATCCATGCAAGAAAACTAAGTAAAAATAGAACAAGAAAGTGATGAAAGGACTAAGTTATAAATGGATTTAAGAAAATAGGGATCAAATTTATAGTTTCTAAAAAATAATTAGTTGATTAGGTTAGGCTTTAGTTGAAGAAACATCATCTTTTGTTTGGTCAAAGTCCAACATCTAGCATAATATCTGGCTCTAAAAGTGATGCAAGTAAATGGGGAGAACAAAAGCAAGAAGAAATCAGCTTTGAATTCTTCTACTATTAGTTGGGAATTTCACAGGGTAGAATGTAAAGAATCTGATCTATATAGCTTCAAGCGGCAGGATTTTCATTTCAGTCAGGGAGAGGAAAGCTGTAAAGAAAAATAATGGCTTTTCAGCTAGCGTTTCAAGTCATTTTTTTGCTCTGCTCATTGAATCCATTTCTTGCAGAAGCACAATCTATGACAAAAGGTGGATGTAAAGAACGTTGTGGAAACATCACCATTCCATATCCGTTTGGAATGGAAACTGGTTGTTACTTAGAAGAGAGGTTCAGGATAGATTGCAACTCTAGCAGCATTCCTACACTTGACCTAAATGGAACCAGCCTGGAGGTAAAAGATATCTCAGTTGATACAGCCAACAATATTATTCAAATCAATTTCCCATTCATCTTTCAAAATTGCAGCAGCAAAACCAGCAGCAGGGATTCACTGGTCGTCAATTTGGAAGATACCCCTTTTTCTTTCTCAACCGAAAATCGGTTCGTTGCAGTTGGTTGCAACAACCTTGCTTTGTTGAGCAGAAATGAGGCTACTGTCGGCGGGTGCATGTCAATTTGCAACGTAAGCAGTAGTGATGCCTCTGCAAATGGTACTATTTGTAATGGCATCAACTGCTGCGAGACCACAATCCCCTCAGGTCTCGATTTTTTTAACGCAACCTTACAAGTTGTAGGCGACAAGGTGAAGGATGGGTGCAAGTATGCCTACTTAGTTGATCAAAATTGGTTTAATCTGAGGTTCGACAATAACATTTCGGTGATGGATATGGACTATGTCCCAGTGGTGCTAAATTGGAGAATTGATCTTGGATTATACGAAAATATGACGCTGAATGGATCAGCGTATAGCGTCACAAATTTAACGTCTTCCGGGACTTCCAGATGTAGCCAGAACTCAACTTTTCTTCTATGTTCGTGCTTCTCAGGCTTTCAAGGCAATCCTTATATTCCTGATGGTTGTCAAGGTAATCATTCTCATCAACTAAACTAATAGTTTCTTTAAACATGGATTAAGGAATAGGATAATTACATGATGTACTGAATTTTGTGTTGTCTACATATGCAGATATTAATGAATGCCAGAGCTCTTCCATCAACAACACTACTATTTGCTCCTCGGGCCTAATCTGTCAAAACCTATACGGCGGCCACCAATGTGTGAAGCTTGAAATCAAGAAATCTCGGGTTAAAATGGTGGGTTTAGGTATGTTGTCTTGCAACCTAGAACATGATACAAATGGATTTGTTTCTTTATTTTTCTACAGTTTGAGAAGAAGAGTGCATGAATTTCTCAAAATGTGAATGGTCATGAAGGCTTATTGATCTGTTAATCATTATGCAGGTTTTGGCGTGGGGTTTGGAGTATTGGTCCTACTTATTGGTTCATGGTGGTTGTACAGAGTTATAAAGAAAAGCAGGAATGAAAAACGCAAGAAGATGTTCTTTCAACGGAATGGTGGTTTGCTGCTGCAAGAACAACTATCTTCAGGGGAAGTCAACGTCGAGAAAATCAAATTGTTTGGTTCAAAGGAGTTGGACAAGGCCACTGATCATTACAATGTGAATAGAACGCTTGGCCAGGGAGGCCAAGGTACAGTTTACAAAGGGATGCTAGCGGATGGAAAAATCATTGCAGTCAAGAAATCAAAAGTTCTTGATGAAGATAATCTCAGACAATTCATTAATGAAGTTGTCATTCTTTCACAAATTAACCACAGGAATGTGGTCAAGCTTTTCGGTTGTTGCTTAGAAACTGAGGTTCCATTGTTGGTCTATGAATTCATTCCTAATGGAACCCTTTACCAGTTTCTACATGACTCAAATGAAGAATTCCCATTAACTTGGGAAATGCGATTAAGGATTGCAACAGAGGTTTCTGGGGCACTTTCTTACCTACATTCAGCAGCTTCCATTCCAATTTTCCACAGAGATATCAAGTCTACAAACATACTACTAGACGAGAAGTACAGAGCCAAAGTAGCAGATTTTGGGACATCAAAGTCAGTAACCATCGACCAAACTCGTGTCACAACTCTAGTACTAGGCACCTTCGGGTACTTGGATCCAGAGTACTTCCAAACAAGCCAGTTGACAGCCAAGAGTGATGTTTATAGCTTTGGGGTGGTCCTTGCTGAGCTACTCACAGGACAAAAGCCAATCTCTGCCATGAGATCAGAAGAAGAAAACAGAAGTTTAGTAACATATTTCATTGTTTCCATGGAGGAAAACCATCTATTTGACATTCTTGATCCTCAAGTTACTCTGCAAGGAAAGAAAGAAGATGTAATGATGGTTGCCATGTTGGCCAAGAGATGTTTGAGCATGAAAGGAAGAGAAAGGCCAACAATGAAAGAAGTGGCAATGGTGTTAGAGGGGATCCAAAAGTCATACGGGACTCAAAAATCACAGCACATGATCATTCCTCAAGAGATCGAGTATGATCCAAATGGTTTCATGGAGGGGCTTTGGGACCTTGCTGCTTCTGACACAACAGGCTCTAGTTCGGATAGTCGTCTTGCTTCATCACTAGATAGAAAACCACTCTTAATAAATATTAAATAGAATTAATGCTTCCCAAATTACTACATGTTTTTTTCCTCATAGATAGTGAAGCTGATAGAACTTAATTATACCACTGTATATTTTATATATTAACAGATATTGCTGCTGCTTAATACTTACTTTTCGTCTGTGAATGAGGGGTTTTTTTTTTTTTTGATATCAGACTGAGTTTGTTTTCTAACCACAAATCAAACCTAGAAATTTATATTCCTGACAAGAAAAGTTAAAAAAAATAAAAATTGTTAGTTATCCAATTTCCGCATAGATAGTGAAGCTTGGGCTTTGAATGTCTTTGGATAATCCAAAGGAAACCGAGCATCTTCAGCTAGAATATGCAAATATAATATTTCCCTGAACTTGCCAACTGATTAATCGAGAGGTATGTTAGAAGATGCAGACGAAATTAATATCTTGAATATAGTTTTCCTGTGTATATATACTTGATCTGTTGAGTGGATCGAACAGCAGTGAATGGCAGCAACATCTACATCAGGGCAGGAAAGAAAGGGAATGGCAGCTATCCAGTTAGTACTATTGTAGTTTCAGGCAATGTTGTTGTTGTGGTCATTTGATGATCCATCGCTTATTGCAGAAGCACAAACTATGGAAAACCCTGAAAATTGTCCAAGTGCCTGTGGCAATGTTAGCATTCCATATCCATTTGGAATGAGAGAAGGTTGTTACCATTACGAAAGCTTAAAAATACTTTGCAACTCTAGTAAAATTCCCCTACTTTCAATAAACGGCATTGATCTGGTGGTGACAGACATTTCGGCTGCTGACAGCACCGTCACGGTCAACTTTCCAATTGTCTTTGCAAATTGTGATGGCAAAGAAAGAAACACAGTTATTGACTTGGAAGGAAGCCCTTTTGTTTTCTCCTCGGATTTGAATAACTTCATTGCAAGTGGCTGTGACAACCTTGCCTTGCCGATTCAGAACCAGTCAGCAGTTGGTGGGTGCATGTCAATCTGTGATCATGAAAGAAGCATTAGCTACTTATTGAGTAGTTGCAGCGGCATCAACTGCTGCCAGACTAGAATCCCTTCATATCTCAAGGTTTATAATGTAACCTTGGAAGGGGTAAATGATGGGAAAGGTCCTGGAAAAAAACAGCCGGCGAAGAAATGCAGGTATTGTTTGTGGGAGAAACCACTGGTGGTGGCTTTGAAACACTCAGAGGGGATAAAACACACTGTTTTATTACACAAAACCGAAGCTTACAAATAAACACAAAAGCTTAACAAATACACGCCCTCTCTCTCTCTCTTTCTCTTTCAAGTGTTTCTCTCTATTCTCTCCACACACATTAACAGAGGCTGGGCACTCTATTTATACACGAAATTAAAACAAGACTTTTCAACTATTCTAGGTGTGATGGCGGCTGGCGGCTGTGGCAGCTGGTGGCTGGCGGCTGCGGCTGGTGGGTGGTTGCCTTCCTTGACCTTCTGGGAGCTTCTGGATTGAGTTTATTCAACAAATCTCCCCTTTAAACTCAATCGAGGGATGTCATGCCAAGCATGAATAATTCTCTCTTCAATGCCTTCTCTCTGCTTGTAGCCTTTATCCACTAATTTGGCTTTCATCTTGTAAAACCTTTTGACACCTATTGCTTTCTTCTTTTCTGGTGGGTCCTTATCTGCATGGAAACAAAACAGAGTTGTATCTTCCATGACCTGAGTGGTATCATACAACTCTTCAAGATTCCTCATCCTTCTTGGTCCTTCTGATGAGGATGCTGATGGTGGTGTTGATGATGATGCTCCTGGTGTGTTCCTCCTGTTGAATACAGGGAATCTGTGTACCGGACTTTGTGGTTCAGCTGATGGCACAATTGGTTCTTCTGCAGGTACAATCGGTTCTTCGACAAGTACTGTTGGTACTTCTTCACCTTCAAGGATCAAATCAGTGTTGATCCATCTGACTGCTTCTTGATCATCATTCCATGCCCAAGATTTATCTTCTTCAAAGATAATATCTTTACTCGTAATCACCTTCTTCGTGATGGGATTATACAGCCTGTATCCCATCCTTCTTTCACCATATCCGACAAAGATGCATTTCTCGCTCTTATCATCGAGCTTTCTCCTTCTTGCATCTGGGATCTTTGCATATGCCACACAACCAAAGACTCGTAGATGAGTAACACTTGGTTTGTGACCACTCCATGCTTCTTCTGGAGTAACACCTTGCAAACTTCTGGTCGGGCAGCGATTCAACAGATACACTGCACATGATACAGCTTCAGCCCAGTATTGCTTGGGCAGCTTCTTTGCTTTGAGCAAACTTCTGGCCATGTCAAGAATCGTGCGATTCTTCCTTTCTGCTACACCATTCAGCTGTGGTGTATAAGCTGGCGTTGTCTGATGTCTGATGCCTTGTTGTGTACAATAGGCTTCAAAGTCATTTGTTGTGTACAATTGTTGGAATATTGCCAATTATGTTGACATTGTCAAATAAGGAGGCTTGTTGGTGGCAACCACCAACCTTGACTTTGGTAGCCATCTTTGTTGAAGAAGAGAAGAAGTTGGCAGCCACCTTTGTTGAAGAAGAGATGAGTTTGGCAGCCACCATTGATGACAAAGGAGCAAGAGGAGCTGCCATTGATGCCTATAAAAGAGGCATGATCTTAGAGAGCAAAGTGTGAGAGTTGTGAGACACGTAGAGAGAAGAAGAGAGAAAGAAAGAGAAGGGCTGCCACCAGCAGCCCTGCTGCCACCAGCAGCTGCTGCTCTATGTAGCAATGACAGATGGGAGTTGAGTGAATGTGATCCTCCTCCATGTGTTGTATTCTTTCTCTATCTCTAAATAAAATGAACCTCTCCCGTGGATGTAGGCAATTTGCCGAACCACGTTAAATATTGTGTCTCAGTGTGCTTACCCCTCCGATTAGCAAAGATCAGTACATCACCGGTCCCGGATTCCGCACATCAAATGGTATTAGAGCTTTTTTTGTTTAAAGTGGTGTTTGATCTTTGCTCAAAAATAAAAGTTGTCAAAATGGTGTTTTGACCATCCCACTGTGTAGAGGAGGATGATACGAAGCCACTGGTGAAAACGGCGTCAAAATCGGACGTCGGACATGGCCGCACTCTCCATCACTCTCCGGCAAGGCGTCTGCCCACGCGCTCAGACACGCCCCACGCGTCTTCTTCACCCGAATGAGTTGACCCGACCCAAATACAGTATGAACAGTAGACATGAACAGTGACGTTATCATGAACAGCGCCATGCAAAGGACGACATCAGCATGATGCAAGGATGACATCAGCATACACAGTCAGCAAGCCATTAACTAGTCAATTGACATGTCAGCATAGTGGGACCCACCTGCCATGTTATCAGCCGCGAGCCGAGCCGAGTGGAGCCGAGCTGAGTTGGAGCCGAGCCGCGAGCCGAGGGATAGGATCCAGTGTAGCTGATCCTACGTGCAACCGGATCTGATAGTGAATCTGAGCCGTTGATCAGGCCAGAATTGTTTTGATCAAATCTTAGCCGTCTGAAGTGCGATTTGGACGATTCAAGACATGTTTCCAGCTAATTTGATCATTCCGGATGCAATGGTTTGGTCCGATCGTTGAGATTTGAGACCAACAATGACAATGGTGAATTATTAAAGAGAGATTGCCCGATCAGGAGGCATCTAAAGGTCATCATGGTGGTCGATGGAGATGAAGAAGAAGAAGGTGCACATGTTTACCCAATTATATGTGCCAAACTATGAGCTACGATAGGAGCCCTAGTTTTAGACCGTCGCACAACGACAAGCGGAGACACCTTAGAGAAGGTGTGAGGGCCATGAAAGGAGCCCAGGTCAAGAACGCTCCAGAAAGCGTGTGCTGAAGAAGCAAAATGACAATTGCCCACATAAATGGCAAAGGGGGTGATTGTTGGAATATTGCCAATTATGTTGACATTGTCAAATAAGGAGGCTTGTTGGTGGCAACCACCAACCTTGACTTTGGTAGCCATCTTTGTTGAAGAAGAGAAGAAGTTGGCAGCCACCTTTGTTGAAGAAGAGATGAGTTTGGCAGCCACCATTGATGACAAAGGAGCAAGAGGAGCTGCCATTGATGCCTATAAAAGAGGCATGATCTTAGAGAGCAAAGTGTGAGAGTTGTGAGACACGTAGAGAGAAGAAGAGAGAAAGAAAGAGAAGGGCTGCCACCAGCAGCTGCTGCCCTATGTAGCAATGAGAGATGGGAGTTGAGTGAATGTGATCCTCCTCCATGTGTTGTATTCTTTCTCTATCTCTAAATAAAATGAACCTCTCCCGTGGATGTAGGCAATTTGCCGAACCACGTTAAATATTGTGTCTCAGTGTGCTTACCCCTCCGATTAGCAAAGATCAGTACATCACCGGTCCCGGATTCCGCCCCAACAGGTATGCCTAATTAGTTGACGGAATTGGACGGATGATAGAGTGTATGGTTGGGGTGGAAGCATAATGGCCTCTTATGGCATTAGAGATATGGACCATGTTCCAGTAGTGCTGGATTGGGGCATAGAAATAAGGGTATATGAATCACTTGTAAAGATTGGATTATTATCTAATACAAGTAACACTTACAACTGTCAAGTTCTGAATCCCCCCCCTGATTCCACCGACCAGATGGCAACAGTTCAATGTTTTTGTAAGGCAGGCTTTGCAGGAAATCCTTATTTAGGTCATTGTGAAGGTAAACTCTTGGTTAATTGTACAATTTTCTTATTTTATTTGGCCACGGATCACTTCAGTGTGAATAGAATGCTTGGCCAGGGAGGTCAAGGTACTGTTTACAAAGGGATGTTGGCTGATGGAAAGATCATCGCAGTTAAGAAATCCAAATTTCTTGATGAAGGGAAACTCAGACAATTTATCAATGAGGTGGTCATTCTGTCACAAATTAACCATAGAAACGTGGTTAAACTTATGGGCTGTTGCTTGGAGACAGAAGTTCCATTGTTAGTCAATGAATTCATTCCTAATGGGACGCTTTCCCAGCTTCTCCACTCCCCAAGTGACGAACTCCCATTTACTTGGGAAATGCGCTTAAGGATTGCAACAGAGGTAGCAGGGGCACTCTCCTACCTACACTCAGCAGCTTCCATCCCCATTTATCACAGAGACATCAAGTCTACGAACATACTGCTTGATGACAAGTACAGGGCAAAAGTAGCAGATTTTGGGACTTCAAAGTCAGTAACCATCGACCAGACTCATGTCACAACTCTAGTACAAGGCACCTATGGATACTTGGATCCAGAGTACTTTCAATCAAGCCAGTTCACAGACAAAAGTGATGTGTATAGCTTCTGTGTAGTCCTCGTCGAGCTACTCACTGGACAAAAGGCAGTATCCTTTTGCAGATCGGAGGATGAAGCCAGAAGTTTAGTGACATATTTCCTTGTGTCCATAGAGGACAACCGTCTGTCAGGAATTCTTGATCCTCAAATTAAAGTTCAACGCAGGAAGGAGGATACAATGGTGGTTGCTGTCTTGGCTAAGAGCTGCTTGAGCATGAAAGGAAAAGAAAGGCCTGCAATGAAAGAAGTGCGGGCTTGGACCTTACAATCCATTGCAAATCCAAAGACGACGATCTTGGGCAGCATGTAGTCCCTTTTGGTGGCGAATATACAATTGATTTCTGCACCAACTTCTGGAGAACCACAGTGTTCTTCTGTGGCATGTCATGGTCAAGTGAATTCCATTGGTTTGATATCTACGATGCTTCCAGGGATCCTTATTGTGGCGACTGCAATTGGACAATACAAGCAACTGGGCCATGCGTGGATTATTATAAATATATTTGGAAGGAATTTGTATGTTATCCTTGGAATAAGAAGGCATATCTTCATTAAAGTGCGAGCTAGCTCTCTATATATCTCATCTCCTTTGTATAATTTGCTAGCTGCATAAAATGGAGGCAACAAAAAAATAAGTGTACCATGTATTAATAATGAATTTGTCCGCCCATTAGAGTGTTTTCTTTTCATTATTTAGATAATGTTTTAAGAAATAACATTATTTTGGTTGTGATCATCAGGATTTACCATTGCTTATAAAATTCAGAGAGTATATTTAATGCCGTTTGTTACAGAATATAATATTATAAGTTATTTTGGGTACGTCTTGCCTAGATTTTTAGATTTATTTTCAACACAAATACCAATGTTATTAAACTGATTTGATTTGGTAATTCAATGTTATAAAACCTGATTTGATTTGGTGATTCATTCATTCAAAACTTGATTTAATTTAAATTTTATTTTGAATTGAATAGAAATTAACCTAGTCATTCCTTTTATCATATCTTATCGCCTTGATAAAAAACTAAACTTGATTTAATTTTAAAAAAATAATATAAAATGATACATAGATAACTAGGTATTTTTAAGAAATTAGCCCAATTCTCTTTTGATTAAATATGTGAAGGTGGTGATACTCCCATTTCACTGTTCTTTCTGTTCTCTATAGTATTATGCCATGAGTGCACCAGAGATTTTATGAAGATGATAAGATGTAAGTGATACATAATTAATTAATCAAATTATTACACCACAATAAACTTTTGACAAGTTAAGAGTGATAAGAATTCGACGGGTAGTTAGAGTAAGAAGCATAATTTATGAGAAAACTAAAATAGATTAGATTAGTGAATAATTTATAAAGCATTGATTAATACAAAATATCGTGTTTCAATAAAGAGAAAGCTTGATGATAACTTGTAGAATTCACAAACACGTACGATCCTGCCAAAACATTATTATTTTTATTTTTGGAAAGATGATTTTGATATATAATTTTCTATAAAATTAGCATATCGCTCAATATTATCCTGCCAAAACAGATAGCCAGGTGCATGAACCAATTTAGTAGTAATTATCACTATATAATTCATTGTAGCCAAGTGCAGTTTTGGCTAAATATACAAGGAAGAAACCCTTGAAACGGCACAACCATTCGCTAGCTATATAACACGAAGAGCCACCATATACTAAAGCCTATAAGTAAGTTGGATTTGCACGAATACTAAAAAACAATCCAAACTAAACAGATCAAAATCTTCTTACAGACATGATTTCTTTCTCCAGCCATTCCGCCCTACTGATATTATTGTCTCTGTTGCTGCTGATCATAGCTACGTGTGATGCTGCAGGTTGTCTATGGAAACCAACACGTTTGAATATCAATAATGACTTAGGCCCAGGCTTGGACCTTACAATCCATTGCAAATCCAAAAACAACGATCTTGGGCAGCATGTAGTCCCTTTTGGTGGCGAATATACAATTGATTTTTGCTCCAACTTTTGGAGAAGCACACTGTTCTTCTGTGGCGTGTCATGGTCAGGAAAATTCCATTGGTTTGATGTCTACGATGCTTCCAGGGATTCTAGTCGCTGTGGAAATTGCAAGTGGACAATACATGCAACTGGGCCATGCATGGATTATTATAATTATTATACAAAGGAATTTGTATGTTATCCTTGGAATGACAAGGCATATCTCCAGTAAAGCGCTAGTTATATAGCTCTATATATCTCCTGTGTTCAATTTACTAGCTGCATAAAGCGGAGACCACAAAAAAAATAAGTTTAAAATGTATTATTGAGTTTCTCCACTCATTAGCAGTGTTTTCTTTTCATGATTTACATATTCTTTTCAAGGAATAACACTATTTTGGTTGTGATAATCATGATTTGCCGTTGATTACAGAGTTTAGATCAGACGTATAATATTTGTTGTAGTTGTGCGATAGAATATAATGAGTCAATATAATAATATCCGTGTTACGATAAGCAATGTTGATGTGGCAACGCGTTTCACCAACAAAAACTGCTTTGTTAAGCAATATTGTACTACACTTATCGGAAGGAAAAACATTATTTTAGCTGTGATCATCATGATTCACCGTTGCTTAATATAAAATCCAGAGACTCCACATATATATTTGATAGCCATAATCTTTAGATTAATGAAGTTTAGGGAAGCAAGAGTAGCCATCCTGATGAGAAGGATTAACGAGGTAGGCAAAGGACGATGGATTAATTATGATAAAGGGGGACCACTTATTAGTCGTTAATTATTTAAATAAGTTCTCAATTAAGTCACCGAACTATTAATTTTATCATCATTTGGTGATCCCTAATCTATATACTTTCCACTCACTAGTTGTTAATTATCATTGTTAACATGGTTCTCCCGATTAGATTTCAATTAAGTCCCCGAACTATTAATTTTATCATCATGTGGTGATCCCTATTCTATATACTGTCCACTTATTAGTAGTTAATTATCATTGTTAACATGGTTCTCCCGATTAGATTTTTAATAACCCAGATGAATTAATCAAATCGGCCTAAACTTTATCGGGTTAATATAAAAAAAAAAAGAAAAAACCAACATCATTTTAATAAAAAAGAATTAACTTCGGTGATCTTGTAACTCTGCTCTTCTCTATAACAGTACCCCCAAATCAAGTCCCATAATTATGGCTATCACTGTGCATAAGCAAAAGTTAAAGTATAAAATTGCTTAAATATGAAAATCTGTTTAAAATTAGTCATGACAACTACGATGATGCTAGAACGCAGAAAAGAACAGAAATTAAGAGATTTATTATGAATACAGAGTACCGTTCAATTGTTTTCAAATTCGAGGAACCAAGATTTCATTTGTAAGAAATACAATATATACAAGTATAGTTAAGATATAATTAATAGTTAATGACAGACAAATTACAAGGAAAAGGACAGTTGATAGGCCTGTGTATCTAGTATGGAATCTTAATCACACAAATACATAGATTTAATCATCCTTAATTTCTTGATTATGGAAGGTCTCTCTAATCCAAAAGGTGCAAGGCCCCTAATCCAAAACGTGTTCACGTAATAAAATACTTAAATTAATTGCCATGTATATCGTCCTGAATTAATCGTCCTAGCTTGTAGGCAACAACAAAGCATGCATGCAGAAGCAATAAATAGAAATTAAAACATCAGAATTGAATGTCACTACGTTGTTCTTCGATGTTGCTAACACGGATCATCAGATCCCAAATCACAGTTGGAAAATATAGGGGAAAAAGGGTCTTACATGTTCACCATGCATTTAGGCAGCCTATAAATAAGAGGCACGCGTTAAAAAAAATCAAAATCAAGATATATATTATACAAAAGAAAAACTCTTAATATCATACAAGCATGAATCCCTTTATCACGAGGCATTTCATTCTGCTAATATCATCTTTGTTACTGGTCTTTACTACTACTTGTGATGCATTTTGTTTTCTTCGAACAAGTGTAAATTTGAAGATTACAAACCAGTTGGGTTCAGGCCTGGACCTCGCCATCCACTGCAAATCGAAAGATGAAGACCTTGGCGTGCACGTAGTCCCTTTTGATGGCTATTACACACTGAGTTTTTGTTCCAATGCTTGGGGAACTACACAATACTTCTGCGGCTTGACATGGTCTGGTAAACTCCATTGGTTTGATTTCTTCATCGCTAGAAGGGACTCTTTTCGCTGCGGTAACTGCACTTGGAGAATACTTCCAAGAGGCCCTTGTATGACTTACAATATTGGCGAGTTAAGAGAGTACAAATGTTACCATTGGAATGGCGATCAGGTACTTTAGAAATCTCGTAGCATAAAATAGAGTTAAATTTATGTACTCTCCTATACTCCCATGTATTTGACTCAATTAATAAATTTATTTTTCTTGTTTTTGCCTTCCATTTAGCAGTTTTATTTGCCATTGTAAGAATTAATCTCCTCTAGGCCATGACTAATTAGGTTCCTAAAAGTACAAATTAAATCAAATTAAACTAATTAAACGTTTAGCCCCTCAAAAACATGGCCTCCAAAATTAATTAATACATAAGCAAGCAATCGAGTAATGGTAATATTACACGGAATTCATTTATTGAAAAAACATCAATCAAGTAATGTATTTTTGACTTCCAACTTTGAAATACAAGGAGCCTGAGAGGAAAAGGTGTTACCATCAATTTGGAAATAAGACACGCACTTCCAAATCAATAATTTTACGGTTTTTTTTACAAAAATATTGAAGCAATATTTGATTATTTTCTTGAAATAAAAAAAATATAAATAATTAGAACAGAAAAACATGTTTTTTTTCTCTTTTATGTTTTGAAAAGATAGAAAATCGTTTAAACTAATTCATAGACAGATTTAGTTTCATAGCAATGTGGTAGTGAATGAAAAAAATCAATAGTTTCAGGGGTGATGAAATTTGGAAAGGAGGTTAAGTCATCATGATTAATTTTCTTCGTCTTCTCTGTTCATGTGAAATAGAAATAAATAACAATGAATACTTGGAGCTCTTGAGTTTGAAATATAATGAGTTATTTCTTCTTAAAATAAGAAATCAAAATATATATAATGGATTATTTATTCTTAAAATAATGTTTGAAAAAACTCGCCAATGAAAATACTGTCGGCAGATAACAGACTTTGGGCTTATATATATAGTTATGAATCTATTACTTAATTTATGGATTTCATTTAATAAGGAAATAAACAAGTTTATATATACACAACACGTCATCTATGACTTTATTGGCTTTGGAGGTGTCCAGTCCACCATTACTGTTTTCTGCGTGCCCACTTGATTCTGCACAAGCTTTCTCACTCTTGATCTTCCCATTTCTGAATTCTGATCAGAGTTCTAGCTTTGCTGATGGCTTTTTCTTTTTCTTTTCTTTTTTTTTTCTGTTTTTTTTAATTGCCTTGCTGCTTTTTCTGCAGTTGAAGTTCGTCCTGTTAAAAAAAAAAAAAAAAAAACATAAAAGTGACGATATGTTCTGAATTAGCTTAATGAAAATGACACCGAGTCAAGCATTTCGAGAAGGTTATTGTTTCTCATTACTTGGCTTTGCCTGTTTCATTCATTCAGATGGATAATCGTTACTTACTTTTTACTGTGTTTCAAATTAAAAGGCATTATTTTTTATATTTTTAGTTTGAATCATAATTTTGATATTTTTAAGAGTATTAGTAGATGTTGTATTTTAAAATATTTTTATATAAAAATAATATTCTTTCAAAACTAATTAAACGTTTAGTACCTCAAAAACATGGCCTCCGAAATTAATTAATACATAAGTAAGCAATCGAGTAATGACAATATTACATGGAATTCATTTATTGAAAAAACATGAATCAAGTAATGTATTTTTGACTTTCCAACTTTGAAATACAAGGAGCCTGAGAGGAAAAGGTGTTACCATCAATTTGGAAATAAGACACGCACTTCCAAATCAATAATTTTAGGGTTTTTTTTTAATATTGAAGCAGTATTTGATTATTTTCTTGAAATAAAAAAATATAAATAATTAGAACATAAAAACATGTTTTTTTCTCTTTTATGTTTTGAAAAGATAGAAAATCGTTTAAACTAATTCATAGACAGATTTAGTTTCATAGCAATGTGGTAGTGAATGAAAAAATCAATAGTTTCAGGGGTGATGAAATTTGGAAAGGAGGGTAAGTCATCTTGATTAATTTTCTCTGTTCATGTGAAATAAAAATAAATAACAATGAATACTTGGAGCCGATCTTGAGAGTTTGAAATATAATGAGTTATTTCTTCTTAAAATAAGAAATCAAAATATATATAATGGATTATTTATTCTTAAAATAATGTTTGAAAAAAATACTCGCCAAAGAAAATACTGTCGGCAGATAATAGACTTGGGGCGTATATCGATATATAGTTATGAATCTATTTCTTAATTTATGGATTTCATTCAATAAGGAAATAAATAAGTTTATATATACACAACACATCATTTAATAGCCAGCAATGTTTTGTCACAGCCAGGAGGACCATAGAAAAGAACTCCTTTAGAAGGTGACATGCCAAACTTCTCAGGATGCTCCACCGGATATTGAACAGTCTCTTGAAGCTCCATCTTGACCTTCTCAAGACCGCCAATATCCTCCCATCTAAAATTGGGAATTTCCACAATGGTCTCACGAAGAGCAGAAGGATTGCTGGTTCCGAGAGCAATGTTGAAATGCTCATTTGTAACAGCCATGGAATTAAGAATCTCAGCATCAATGGTATCTCTTCCAAATCAATGATGTTCCTCTTTTCCCTAATGCATTGTAGGGCAGATTCACTACAAAGAGACGCTAGATCTGCCCCTGTTGAGAATAATGGAATGTGTTGGGTTGTGCCTTAGCCAACCTTCCTATTTATATAAAGGCAGTAGAAGACTGCAGTAACTGTAATGATTACAACATCCTATATTAGAATCCTATTCTGATAGATACATGAGTAACTGTAATGATTACAACATCCTATATTAGAATCATATTCTATAATATGCCCCCTCAAGCTAAGGGTGGGGGATCAACCCAAAGCTTGAATCGAAAAGCAGTAAAGGATGCAACAGGAAGCGGTTTAGTGAAGACATCAGCAAGTTGATCTCGAGAGGGAATAAAACGAATCTGAATTTCTTTCTTGGCAACACGGTCACGGACAAAGTGATAATCCACTTCAACATGCTTAGTATGAGCATGGAAGATAGGATTTGCTGAGAGATAGGTAGCACCAAGATTATCACACCAAATGGTAGGGGCAGAGACTGAGGGAACCTACAAATCTATTAACAAGTATTGAAGCCAAATGACTCCAGCGGTACCATCAGCAAGGGCTTTATACTCAGCCTCAGTAGAGGAGCGAGCAACAGTGCGTTGCTTGCCGGATTTCCAAGAAATCGGCGTCTGACCAAAAAAGACAAGATAGCCGCCCGTAGACTTGCGATCATCAATACTACCAGCCCAATTTGCATCTGTAAAGCCATGTAGAGCAAAAGAGGTGCCTCGAGTGATATGGAAACCATAAGATGTTGTACCTTTAAGATAGCGTAAAATACGTTTGACAGCGGCTCAATGAGAATCTGTAGGAGCATGCATAAACTAACAGACTCTGTTAACAGCAAAACATATATCTGGACGGGTGAAGGTAAGATATTGAAGAGCACCCACGATTTGAAGAAATCGTGTAAGATTAGAGAATGAACGATCCGGTAATAAAATGACTTTCGAAGGGGAGATTGGAGTATCAACTGGTTTGCAGGAAGTCATACCAGCTCGGGTGAGGATGTCAAGAATATATTTATGTTGACGCAGCATTAAACCCATACTGGTAGACTGAACTTCAATACCCAGAAAGTAGTGAACAGCACCTAAGTCACGAAGCTTGAACTCAGAGCTGAGTAACTGTATAAGATGATGGAGCATAGCAGAGTTGCTACCCGTGAGCAGAATATCATCAACATACACTAGGAGATAAAAGATATTAGTACCATCAGATAAGATAAACAGGGAGGTGTCAACCTTGGAAGCTCGGAAACCGATGGAGAGCAAAAAATCACTTAGACGAGTGTACCATGCTCTCGGTGCCTGTTTCAAACCATACAATGATTTGTGCAATCTGCACACATGAGATGGAAGAGAAGAGTCAACGAAACCTGGAGGTTGTTTCATGTAGACCTCTTTAGTAAGAACACCAATGAGGAAGGCATTATGAATATCAAGCTGATGAATCTTCCAATTTCGCGAAACCGCAATAGAGAAAACCAATCGGACAGTGGCCTGCTTAATAACTGGACTGAAGGTTTCAGAATAATCAATACCTTCCTGCTGGGTAAAACCTCTAGCAACAAGGCGCGCTTTATAACGCTCAATACTACCATCAACACGACGTTTGATCCGATATACCCATCTACTGCCAACAACGTTCATCGAAGGATGAAATGGAACCAAAGACCAAGTGCGATTTTCACGTAAAGTGGCAATCTCATCACACATAGCATTATGCCTGTTGTAACCCATTTTTGGGTCCCCAAATAAATGAAATAAAATAAATAGCCAAAGGAGGTTAGAAAAATAACAGGAGGCAGAAGCGCTCAGAAAATGGTCAGAAAAATCGGTCAAGGTGGTTAAAAATACAAAGATGAATTTTTGACAATATATTCTTGAATGATAAGAGCCCTGGTGGATAAGAAAATTTGATTTTTGAGGAGAAAAGTCCAAATTTGAAGGTTTATGGACTTAATTGGATTTTTAATTGAATTTATAGAGGATTTGAGTGCAAGAAAAATTGATTTTTAAGTCAATTTGGGCTTTATTTAGAAGAAATTTAAGTTCTGGGGCCAAAATATATTTTTTAGGAATTTATTGGGTCAAATTAGGGGCTTAATTGCATAAATATTGAAGTTTAATGGCCAATTAGGGACTTAATTAAGAAAATCCGAAACCAGGGACCAATTTGGAGAAGGCGCAAAGATAGAGGGGGCTGTTTGGAATTGAATCACGGGCTTAATTGAAGAAATTGGAAGTTTATTGATCGATTAGGGGCTTAATTGTGAAAATCAAAGGCCAAGGACCAAAGTGAAAAACGCGGACAACTATGGGGGGCGGGACCGAAATTGGCAGGGATGCAATTGAAATGAATTAAAGATGATTGAGGGCTGATTTGAAGTTTGGCGCGTGTTGGCGCCCTGTTTCAATGAAACGGCACGTTTTGTCCAAAACGACGCCGTTTCATGTTAAAAAAAAAAAAAAAAAGAGACCGAACGGTGCCGTTTTGAACGGCACTATTCACCTTTCTTCTTCCCACCGAACATTACAGCGGGGAAGAAGGAAAAGTTTGCATTTGTTAATTCTTTGCAGGTCCCTCTTGCCCACCGACCACCCGAGGACCCACGCCGGTGGGCCACCGACAAAAGAAACTAGCCGACCACCCGCCGCGCTGCCGAAGCCGAGGGAGGCCCGCCTGGACAGTCGCTCCCCGACCAGCCGCGCCTCAACCCGCTCTTTGGCTCCACGTTGAAGCCGCGCTCACTGGTTCTATAAATAGAGAACCGAAAGAGAGAACAAGGGCCGAAAAAAAAAAGAGGAGGAGGATCCGAGAGGAATAGAGAGAGAGAGAGAGTGAGAGGAGAGAGAAGAGAGAGAACAAACGGGAGAGAGGGAAAAGAGAAAGGAATAAACCGAAAAACAAAAGAAAAGAAAACAGAAAACAAAGAGGAAGGAAGGAAAAGAGAGAAAGACTGAAAACGAAAAAAGAAGAGGGGAAGAGGAAGGAAATCTTTTCTCTCCGCCGCTTGGGAACAGCCACAGCGCCGCCGTCCGCGAGCCACGCCACCGCAGCTCCACCAGCGACCGCCTCCACGCCAGGTACCCATTTCTTCTCCCTTGCATTCTTTTCGTGGCAGTCTTGCCTCCTGCATGTTGCATGCAGGAGGCGGGGGGGGAGAAAAATAATTCTCCCCCCCTGCTGGGCTGCTGGCGCCGGGCCAGCCCAATGCTGGCCCGGCCCCTGCAGGTCTGGGTCGGTCCGGGCCCAGACCAAAGAAGAATTTTCGGTTGGGCCGAGTTCGGCCCAACCTTTCCTTGTTGGGCTGAGTCCGGCCCGTTTATTTGGGCCGGCCCAGCCCGTTTTGTTTTTATATTATATATTATATATTATAATATGTTATAATATATGTGTGTGTATATGCTATATATATGTATATAAAATATTTAAATGAAAAAATATATATTTTGAAAAATATTAAAAAATATTGTTGATTGTTCTGCATAGTTTTATCAAAATGGTTTAATGTTGGTTTGTATTTTTATACCGTAAAGATACCAAACCAGTGTTAAAAATACCCGGTTTTCGTCAAAATATCAAAGATTTTCAAAATAAAAAATGTTTTTTCTTTCAAAAAATTCTAAAAAAAATCCCTAAAAATGTTGTTGTTTTTTCTGCATATTTTTATTAAAGTGGATTAATATTGGGTTGTATTTTTATACCGTAAGGATACAAACCCAGTATTAAAATACTCGATTTTCGTCAAAACATAAAAAAATTAATATTTTCCAAAAATTGTTTTTGTTTTAAAATACGGCCTAGTCTCTCCAATATATATATATAAATATTATAACATCATATTTTCACACAACAAAGAAAATTTTCAAAACAATATATGTATTAGCATGCATTTTGGCTTTAATAACCAGTTTATTCAAGCCATGAGAACTAGGCCAATATTTCAAAAATTCTAAAAAATCTTTTTGTTTTCTTTTAGTATTTGGGATTACGAATTTATACGTAAAACGTATTCCTAAATATTATCAATAAAGTTTTGGTATAGAAGTTAGAACGGTTAGGATTTTACCCGATAAGATAAAAGACCTTCTTACCGAGGAGGATTTTTCTTGAACCATAGACAGACCAACGACTAGAAGTACAATAACACCTTAGTTTTTATCAGACAATTGCAGCTTACCTTAGGTAGGGCGTATTTGGGGTGCTAATGCCTTCCCTTTACGCAACCAGTCCCCGTACCCGATCTCTGAGACCAGTTAGGGTTCCTAGTGACCAAAATACTAGGTGGCGACTCCAAAGAATCAGTAAATCAATAAAAAAAACAAAAAAAAAATCGCAATGCCAAACTGCAACTGGATTATTTTTTTGGGGTGCGACAATGCCAAACTGCATACCGGTCAGCATCAGAGAATGCAAAAGGCTCAGAAGAGGGAGAATACAGTACCCATGTGGAGGTAGAAGTAGCGGCAGCGGAAGCAACCAGATTAGTTGTCTTCGGCTGCCGCGGTCTAAGAGTCATAGGATGTCTGCTGTGTGCTGGTGGAGACACAGGGGAAGACGGTTGTAGCGAGGAGACCTGTGGCAGCTGATAGGAAGACAAATCAACCATAAGTTGCAGACCAGTGGGAGAGGATGATAAAGAAGCAGCCTCAAGCACAGGACTGTCAGTAGAGGAGGGGCTGGAGGTAGAGATTGAAGCTGCAGGAGTGCTGGCCAGAGAGGGCAAAGCAGAGGAGGGACTAGAAAGTGCCCCAAGACCATGAGGAGAGGAGACCAATTGACGATCTGAACCTGCATCATAAGGGTTAGATAAACAAGCATGGGATGATGGCCAAGGGATGGGTGGAGGCTGTGGTCGGGTGGCTGTTTGGATTGGCAAAGTGGAGTGTTGTGGGCTGTTTAGGTGGCTAGTGAAAGCGGGTAGCGATAGCGGTGGGTGGTTTAGAAAATTTAGGAGGGTGACAGTAGCGGG
Source organism: Populus alba x Populus glandulosa (assembly GCA_033617975.1). Lineage (NCBI taxonomy): Eukaryota > Viridiplantae > Streptophyta > Magnoliopsida > Malpighiales > Salicaceae > Populus > Populus alba x Populus glandulosa. The sequence continues at coordinate 14,278,967 of CM066160.1, forward strand.
TGGGGTGGGGGTTGTGGTGGAGACCTTTACAATCTGTTCAGAATTATCAAATGGAAACACATGTTCATGGAAGCGGACATGACAGGAAATATAAATGCGGTGAGATGCAATGTCAAGACATCGATAACCAAGATGCAAGGAACTATATCCAAAAAACACACATGGAGAGGAACAAAAATCCAATTTATGATTATTATATGGACGTAGAAAAGGAAAATAGAGACACCCAAAGGTACGCAAAAAATGATAATCAGGAGACCGTTGAAATAAACAATCAAACGGAGAGCGATGGGCAAGAATAGGAGTAGGCATGCGATTTATAAGATAAACAGAGGTTTCAAAAGCATAATTCCAGAATTGAAAAGGTGTTTTACATTGCCCTAAAAGAGTAAGACCTGTTTCCACAATATGCCTATGACGACGCTCTACTGTTCCATTTTGTTCATGAGTGTGGGGACAAATCAGACGATGATGAATACCAATGGTCTGAAAAAATGTGGATAGTTTTCGGTATTCACCACCCCAATCAGTTTGAACAGATTTTATTTTTAAGGAAAATTGGCGTTCGACAAGAGTCTAAAATTGATGAAAAACAGAGTAAACATCAGACTTGGCAACTAGAGGATAATACCATACATATTTAGTATAAGTATCAACAAAGATAACAAAATAACGATAGCCATTTGAAGAAAAAAGAGGAGCAGGGCCCCATACATCACTAAAAATTAATTCAAGTGGAGCAGAAGTTTTGTGACCAGTAGGTCCTTAAGACAAACACGATGATTTTCCTAAAGGACAACTTTGACATTGAAAATTAAGACGTTTGTTGTTACAAATAATCTTATTTTTCGAGATTAACAATTGAAAGATACGTGAAGTAGGATGACCTAGTCGACGATGCCATAAATCGGCAGAGGCAGAAGTGCAGGGAGACCAATAGGCTTGAGGAACTGACGTGACGGAAGACTTGGTCAGGGCATAAAGACCATCTTTACTCTGACCTGAGAGAAGGACTTCATGGGTGTTGAAATCCTTGACATAAAACACACGAGGATGAAATTCAAAATAAACATTATTATCAAGACAGAATTTCTGAACAGAGAGTAGAGGTTTTGTGATTGCAGGAACATAAAGAACATTAGATAAGGTGAAAGAACGATGCGGTGTATATATTTTTGTATGACCAAGATGAGATATAGGAAGGCCCTTACCATCACCAACATGCAAATTATCATTACCAAGGTACGGTTCTGAAGCGGTCAAGGTGGCAAGATCAGGTGTGATGTGTTGATTAGCACCGGTATCTGGAAACCAATCAACAGAACCGGTTGAGGAGAGATTGCGCTGCACCAGGTTGGCAGTAGGTTGTTGGCCATAACCTCGCTGCTGGAATTGAGGGCAATGGGGAGCTTTATGGCCAAAATTCTGACACAGTTGGCAGCGTGGATTCTGCCCCCTATTACGCTGCCAAGAGCCCTGCCTATTGTCACCGAAGGATGAGTTTTGGAAGCTACGGTGATCAGGTCTGGAGCCAGCAAATCGATTACCTCTGTTGTTGGACTGGTTAGGACGCCAGCCACCGTTGAAGAGGCCCCTACTACGGCTAGAATTGCCAAAAATCTGGCGCTGTGCAACAAGAGCAGAAGATGGAATGCTGGGTGTGGGCAGCAGAGGAGCATGTATGGCAGCCGAAGATTTGTGAAGAAATTCATGTGTGAGGAGATGGCTGTGAAGATCTTCATATAATAAAGGTTCAGCCTTGGTAATAAGACTGGTAACTAAGTCTTTAAACTCTCCCCGAAGACCACGAAACACATATAAATTGAAATCTTCAAGTGAAACTGGCCGACCAGCAGCGGCCAATTCATCAAATAAGGCCTTCGCTTTTTGCATAAATTGAGTTACTGATTCATCACCCTGTCGAAGATCTTGAAGAGAGCCATGAAGTTGCATAATACGAGAGTTAGAGGTGGAAGCGAGAGCTCGCTCAAGAGTGCCCCAAGCTGAACAAGAACTTTGACAGCCAACAACAAGATGCAAAACTTCCATAGATAGGGAGGAAAGAAGAGCACTTAGAATGAGTTGGTCCTGTTGTTTCCAAGTTTGAAAAAGCGGATTTACCTGAAGAGAGATACCATCATGGGCAAGAACATGTGTTGATGGACATGTGTTGGAGCCATCAACAAAACCAAAAACTCCTTGGCCTAGGAGATAAGGTAGCATTTGCATACGCCAATATAAATAATTGGTGTTTGTTAATTTGAGGGAGATGACTTGATGAGTATGAGAAAGGGAGATAATGTTTGCAGCAATAGAGGCAGCAAACGTGGGCTGCAAGAGGAGGCATTCACCAGCCATGGCAGAGGAGAATCCAGGCGGTGACGTAGTAGAGGAAAGTAGAGGAGGCGCTGCAAGAGAAGAGGGCTGCACTGTCGGAGAAGAAGAAAGCTGGACTGCTGGTGCTGCAGAATTTGAAGATGTATGTGGTGGCTGTTCCATTGAAGAAGGGAGGTTGGGAGGCTGTGAGAAAATTAGGTTTAATTTATTTTAGGGTTTTGTAGCTCTGATACCAAGTTGAGAATAATGGAATGTGTTGGGTTGTGCCTTAGCCAACCTTCCTATTTATATAGAGGCAGTAGAAGACTGCAGTAACTATAATGATTACAACATCCTATATTAGAATCCTATTCTGATAGATACATGAGTAACTGTAATGATTACAACATCCTATATTAGAATCCTATTCTATAATAGCCCCAATATACCCCTGAGTTCCCTTTGACTAGTTTTTCCAAGTCGACATCTTCAGAGAGCTTCATCTTCTTTGTATGGACACGAAGAACCTTAAGGCGACCAGCTTCATCTGGAACACCAATATCTATTTCTCTGTCAAACCTTCCAAACCTCCTCAATGCAGGGTCTAGACCGTTAGGCCTGTTTATAGCTCCTATCACAATAACATGGGCACGGGCCTTTAGCCCATCCATGAGGATCAAGAATATGAAACGATTCTTCTTTCTATGCGCCACCAATTTTCTCACGTTTGGGAGCAATTGAATCAATCTCATCAATAAATATAATTGTCGGGGCATTCTTTTCAGCTTCTTCAAAAGCTTTTCTGAGATTTTGCTCACTCTCTCCTGCCATCTTGGACATGATTTCTGGTCCGTTGATAAAAAAGAAGAAAGCCCCAGTTTCATTAGCAATAGCCCTCGCTATCAATATTGTTTTACCAGTTCCAGGAGGACCATAAAGCAGAATTCCTTTCGGTGGCTTCACACCAATGGTCTTGAAAAGTTGAGGAAACCTTAATGGCAGTTCAACCATTTCCCTGATCAGTGCCAATTGTTTCCTAGCACCACCATTATCATCGTAGCGAAATCGATCAAGACTTTCCTCATCTTCCCTCTTTACAGCTTCCCCTTCACGGAAGATCTTTGTATCAGGCGCAACCACACAGTACTAAGCAGGATCCGTCTCAGTGACCTTAAACTCCACACTCTTCATTCCTGCTCTGATGAGGTAATGATCTCCTTTCCTGACTGGACGAGAAGAATCCTTAAAGTAAGGCTTCAGGTAGGCATCAAACAGACTACCATTAAGGCCTTCAACTGTGTCATCCAAAGGCAGAATATGAACCCTCTTGCCATACCGTAAATTCAGACATACCTGCACCGAAACCACATCACCAAGCCTGACCCTTAAGTTTGACCTCACAATCTTATTCATCAAAATCTTGGACTGATCGCAGCTATCATCAGCTAAGGCAGTACAAACTGTACCCCTCCTCTTCTTTCCCTTGATCAACAAGTTATCTCTGCGGAAAATATCAAGTTGCTCCATTAATGTAGCTGGATTGAGTGTGATGATAGAGTTGTCATCGTTAATGGCTTCATCAACAAGGCCCGAAACCTTTTCGCTTCATGAATTGCTGGTGGCTTGCGTATGATTTCAGGATTATGATTTAGAGCTTCTGGAGCTCAATCGCGGTTTCCAAATCTGGTACAAGGAAAATGGTCCCAGCTCTAAAGATGTTGAAAGAGAGATGTTGGCAATGGAGTAAAGCATCTGTGGGAAACATGAATAATAGAATTGAAGATCTGGAACTTGAAGCTGACTTAATGGATCGTCAAAATGAGTGCAGGGTCTTGACTACTGATGAACTGATTAGAAGTAAATCCATTGCTTCCCAGCTCAAAATCCTGTATAGAGCTCAAGAGTCTGCCTGGCATCAAAAGTCAAGAATTCAGTGGTGTAAGCTTGGAGATAAAAATACCCGATTCTTTCATTTAGCTGCAACAACAAGACAGAAAAAGAATCAGCTTGCATGCTTGGAGGTTGATGGAAAGATCCTATCTAAACCAAACGAGGTGAAGCTAGTTGTCTTTCACTTTTTCCGCAACTTATACTCCCACCAGAACAGACCTAGAGCGTCATGTTCAAACCTAGAATTCTCAAGGCTGAAGTCTTCCTCCTCGGCTGCTCTTGAATTTCCATTTTCTACAGAAGAGATTACAGCAGCTGTGTGGGATTGTGATGGAAATAAAGCTCCAGGTCCTGATGGTATTAACTTTCTTTTCATCAAGAAAGCATGGAACATTATAGGTGAGGACATTATCCAGATGGTTGATGAATTCTATCGGACTAATCTCCTCCCTACAGGTATCAATAGCACCTTCGTTACTCTTATTCCAAAGATTAAAAGTGCTAACAAGCTATCGGATTTCAGACCTATTAGTTTGGTGGGCAGCCTATACAAGATCTTCTCAAAGATTCTTGCAACTAGGTTGAAACATGTTATGCCAGAGGTCATCTCTCATCATCAAAATGCTTTCATCAAAGGGAGGCAAATTTTAGACAGCGTCTTGATTGCAAATGAGGTCCTTTCTTTCATCAAGAAGAAAAAGGGTAAAGCTTATCTTTTAAAACTAGATTTTCATAAAGCCTTTGATTCGGTGTTATGGGAATATATTAATGAAATCATGGCTAGTATGGGCTTTGGTAGTAGATGGCGAGGGTGGATAATGCAATGCATATCAACGACAAAAATGTCTGTGCTTGTTAATGGGTCTCCCACGGAGGAATTCTACTTAGCTAAAGGCCTACGCCAAGAAGACCCTCTCTCTTCGTTTCTCTTCAACATTGCAGTCTAGGGTTTGAGTTGTATGTTGCAGCGTGGCTGTGATTTGGGTTTGATTTCGGGTATAAACATCGACAATTCAGGGCTTGTCATATCTCACCCACAGTTTGCGGATGACACCCTTATGTTCAGTTCAGACTCTCTTCATAGCATGCAAAACATTAAACGTATCCTATTATGCTTTGAACTTGTCTCAGGGCTGAAGGCCAATTTTCATAAAAGTAGTATTGTGGGTGTGGGTGTAGTAGCTCATACATGTTACTTCACAGCTCAGCTTCTCAGATGCAAGCAGGATCAATTGCCTCTCATGTATCTTGGGCTCCCCATCGGTGGAAACTTGGGCAGAGCTACAATGTGGAACCCTATTTTGCGCAATATCAGTTGTCGGTTGGCTTCGTGGAAAGGCAGATTCTTATCTATTGGGGGTCGTTTGTGCTTGATTAAATCTGTGCTCAGCAATCTCCCCATCTACTACTTGTCTATGTTCCCCATGCCTGCTATGGTAGCCTCCAAAATTGATCAGAAACTTCGATCCTTCCTCTGGTCTGGAAATGCGGAAAGGCACAAACTATGCAATGTTAGCTGGGCAACTGTTACTCTTCCAAAACATGCGGGTGGTCTTGGGATTGGTTCTTTAAGGGACAAAAATACAGCTTTGCTCTTTAAATGGTTATGGAGGTTTAGGTTAGAGGAATCAAGTATGTGGAAGGGTGTGATCAAAAGCATCCACAACACCAATTGCTCTAATCTGCTGCTGCCAGCTCCTATTCTAGGAACTGCAACTACATGGTCCTGGATTGTCAATCATTGTGTGAGAAATAATAAGTTGTAGGATATTGTGAATGAGCAATCTTTGGTCCTTATCGGAAATGGCAAGAAAACTTTGTTTTGGCTTGATTGCTGGCTTAATAACCACTGTTTAGCAGATCACTTCCCTACTCTTTTCCAATTATCCAATGACAAAGATGCCACCATTGCTAAGATGGGAATGTGGGAAGGGTATGAGTGGATTTGGTTTTTTTCATGGATACGTCCACTACGGGGGCGCAACATTGGCTTGCTTGATCAACTCTATGCAATCTTATCAATAGTTCTCATGGACAAAGATGGAGAGGATAGACTAATTTGGAAGGACAATAATTCAGGAAGATTTTCAGTGAAATCTCTCTGCGGATTGTTGAGTCCAAAGCCTTCCACAAACAATGCCTTCTCGTTTGCTGGATTTTGGAAAGGTATTGACCCACCTAAGGTAGAGATCTTTTGCTGGATGGCTATCATTAACAGACTCAACACCCGATGTATGTTGGTTCGAAAAGGTATCTTGAGTAGCTCGGAATCAAATTGCCCTATCTGCCTTGTTGAAGCAGAATCAGTGGACCATATTCTGCTTCATTGCCATAAGCATTGGCTCATTTGGTCCAAAATCATTAAGTGGTGGGGTTTAGTTTGGTGTTGCCCAAAGAGCTTCTCAGATATGTGGTCTCAATGGTCTTCCATGGTGCATGGTAATTTTCAGAGGAAGGCATGGTTGATGTTGTTCTTCTTAGTGGCATGGTCTTTTTGGCTCCTTCAAAATGATCTCATTTTCCAATAGAAGACACCTGATTATGACTCAATTTTCTTTCTTATTATCACCCGTCTATGTCTTTGGCTAAAAGCTATCCATTCAGATTTTCCATACTCCCCTACAGATCTGATTAGATCGGCAGATGGCTTGCTTCGGTGGTCCAAAGCTCACTCTTTCAGGATTAAAAATATATGGTCTCCTCCTATGATTAATAGCCTCAAATGGAATGTGGACGGCTCTTCTCTTGGTAAGCCAGGCTCCTCTGGAATAGGTGGTGTGCTGCGAAATCATCATGGCCATGTGCTCGGTATGTTCTCTGTTCCAGTTGGTATTTTAGACTCTAATATTGCTGAGTTAAGGGCTATTGTGAAAGCCATTGATCTATCAGCATCTAATTGCCTTTTTCACCATCAGCACCTCATCATCGAATCTGACTCTGTCAATGTTATTCGCTGGATGAATAATCCTCTAAGTCGTTCCTGGAAGCATCATAATTTGTTCTCCTATGTTAATAGACTGAAAGCATATTTTGGTTCACTCACCTTCTCTCATATCTTTCGTGAAAGTAATTGCATGACAGATGGCTTGGCTAAACAAGGAGTGCGGAGATCATGTGAATTTGTTGCCTGGTTTTGAATCCACCATTTTTCTATGGGCTTGCTATTGTTTCTTCTCCCATTATGTCTTTGAGTATTTTCTGTTTTGTTTTGTTGAGGAATGTTTAGCTTCAGCTCAATTGGATGGATTTTGTATGGTTTTCTTTGCTTTGGTTTATCTTAAGCTGCGCTTTATCCTTCATATGGCTTTATGCCATATTAAAATATTGTGTAGCTTATGTACTATTCCCGTCAGACTTTGACGCTTATATAATATACGCATCTTTCAAAAAAATGGCTTCATCAACAAGAAGCCTGCTGGGTGCCTTCTCGCGATCCATGATTGCATAACTAAAACCTTTCTTTCTTTTGTTTGTGCCCGCCTGATCTCTCGTAACCCAAAGAGCGAGCAAATCTTTTTGAATGAACAATAATGTCGATACCACTGTGTTTATAAACAAGTCTCTAGTCCCTTTTACGTACGCGTTGTTTATGGAATCAGACAAGTGCTCGGATTTTATAGAAATTATATCTGATTTAGGTTTCCGCTTCTATTCGGTTTCAAGCCCTATATGTTTCTTGTTAGAATTAGGATTTCAAACAAAATTTTAAAACCTGACTTGGGCTAACATATAGATATTTTCAGGGCTTAGACGATTTGTTTTTTTTTTTTTTTAAATAATTATCTTTTTTTTTCTTTTGCTTATTAAGATTTTTTTTAAGAAAAAATAAGTAGGCCATAATATAATTATTGTCTGAGGAGTTTTTCTGTTCATAGTTAGAGTCGGCTATCCTCAATTAAAATAATCCATGGGGCTGTAGGACAACAGTTCCATAATTTCACCATTGAAAGGAAAAAATAGAAAATACCTCAATTAATAATTGGGAAATATATTCATATATTTTACATTAGACTTATGAGGTTGAGGACAATTTTGAAATTAAATTTTTTTTACCCGTCGTCCTTTGACCCAAGTGAGCTGAAATCAGTTAGAAATAACACACACAAAAAAAAAAATTAAGGGAGTTAGTTAGTATAACATAATCAATAATTGTGATCGACACACAGCCGTGTTAACCCCAGTAAAATCTAATTAAAATTAATTAGTTGATCAAAAAAAATTTAAAAATATTATGCTAAACCTTAAAAAAATTTAATTGAGTTAATTTATTTAATATTTGACTCGAACATTATTCTAAATCAACTCATGAGTCGAATTTAACAGCTATATCCTTAATTGTATTCGACTTGTAGAAAAGATTTTACTATTTGGTGGCAATAGGCATTTGTGACGAGAATCAAGACACAAACTAAAAGAGACCAAATATTTGGGGGCAACAGGCATTGTTTTGTTGTTATTGAGAATTAGATTAGGGTTGATGTGAATTGCTTTTTAATTTTATTATTTATTATTAAGTTGTTTAAAAATTTAGCTTTGTATTTTTTTTTTTATAGTTTTTCTGTGTAGGTAATCATAATCATCTTTGTAATTAATATGATCTATTTATTATCATTTTTTTTAATTATATAAGTAAATGAAACCGTTTTATTCGACCACTCAGATACATGAATCTAGTCATGAATTTCTCTCTCTTTTTTTTTTTTACAGGATAAAAACATTTTAATGTGCATCACCAATATTCTAGTGTTAGTACAAAACTACTTATCGATCCATCTATTCGCTTCCAATAATTTACCTAAATTTATTTTCTAAAAACAGGCAGTCATCAATATCAATAAATATTCATTGAACAACAACATTTTGTGGCCACTCAGGCAATTACTCAGCCGCCATTGTTGTCTGCTTCATAAGCATAACCTTTCTACCCACAATGTGGAGAGAAAAAAAAAGTTATTAAAATCTTTTTCATAAAAAGTATTACTAGCAAATAGCAAACTGACAAATTGATGAACAAATTAAATTAAATTAAATAAATGTGTGTGGTTCTGCACGTTCTTGCCCTATCTATCCTCTCCACCGACCATTTTAGCTCATGTTTTGTGCCTCACAATTAACCGCCTCTATCTTGTCTTTTAGTAGCGTTGGATTAACGTCATGAAATATAAAAAACACACGTAATAAAAACAAAAATACGTGTGTGTGTGTGTATATATATATATATATATATATATGTTTCTATGCTAATTTTAAAGTGAATTTTTGTATTTTTAAAATAAAAAATATTTCACAAATAATATTTTTTATTTTTTATTTTTAAAATATCTTTGAAAAAAACATGTTTTCCAAAATTATTTAAGTAAGACATGGAGGGAAAAAATAGTTATTCTTTGAAAAAATAGAAAAAATGTTTTACATAGCATACAGGTTCGTTCCTCATCAAAATAATTTCTTAATCCAATATCTATTTTAAAATCATAAATATTTTTATTCCTTTTTTACTCAAGTACTGCACTTACCAGTAAATTGATTTTGAAAGAAATCATATCAATGACAGGTGTTTAAGCATTCAAAATATTTTTATATTTCACAAGTTGACAATATAGAAAGGTTACAAAATTTTAATTTCAGGAAACGGAAGTCAACTAGAACACACAATTACAAGAAAAAAGGAGGCAAGTGCTACAAGTCTAAAACCAATACCACAAGCATATTTAAGTTTGACATACAAACACAAAATTAAGACATGTAGTAAATAATTTCAATATGTATGTAAGAGTGGTTTTTCATCTAGTGATGAAGGAGCACCAATATCGAAGCTAGAAATTGTTGAGGCAGAAGTAACATCCCAAGGTGCTCCCATCACTTCATTTCTGTCATATTCATTCTCTTGTTGGACGATCAAGTTTTCGGATTTTATAATCCTCTCCAACACCATTGTGACTTCTTTCATCGTAGGCCTTTCTTTCCCATTTAACCTCAAGCAGCTCCTAGCCAAGCTAGCTACCATCAACACATCCTCTCTTTTCTCTTGCTTCATAACCTGAGGATCAAGAGTATCAAACAGGCAGTTGCTCTCCATGGCCATTATGAAATATGCGGCTAAACTTCTGCCTTGTTCTTCTGATCTTGTGAACGAGATTGCCTTCTGCCCAGTAAGTAGCTCAACAAGAACTACACCAAAGCTATAGACATCACTCTTGTCTGTGAATTGGCTTGATTGGAAGAACTCTGGATCCAAGTACCCAAAGGTGCCTTGTACTTGAGTAGTGACATGAGTCTGGTCGATGCTTACGGACCTTGAAGTCCCAAAATCTGCAACTTTGGCTCTATACTTCTCATCAAGCAGGATGTTTGTAGACTTGATGTCTCTATGAAAAATGGGGAGGGAGGCTGCTGAATGTAGATAGAAAAGTGCCCCTGCTACCTCTGCCGCAATCCCTAAGCGCATTTCCCAAGTTAAAGGGAATTCCTCGTTAGGGTCATGGATAAACTGGAAAAGGGTGCCATTGGGAATGAATTCGTAGACTAACAATGGAACTTCAGTCTCTAAACAACAACCCAAAAGCTTAACCCTCGTTGATAAATTGTCTGAGATTCCCTTCATCAATTACTTTGGATTTCTTGACTGCAACGATTTTTCCATCTGCCAACATCCCTTTGTAAACTGTTCCTTGGCCTCCCTGGCCCAGCGTTCTATTCACATTGTAATGATCAGTGGCCTTGTCTAATTCTTTCGAAGGAAACATTTTGATTTTCTCAACATTGACTTCACCTGAAGATAGTTGTTCTTGCAGTAATAGACCACCATTCCTCTTAAAGTACTTTTTCTTTAGTTTTTCACTCCTCTTTCTCTTGAATACTCTGTACAACCACCATAAACCAATAAGTAGAAACAGTGCTCCAAATCCCACTCCAACACCTGCATAAGTCAACCAATTGCATTTAATTCAGTTTTTAGAGCTTAACTCAGAAAAACAATTTCTGTCTGTTTGCTTGAGTAATGGTGCAGTATCTGCAATTATTTGATGCTGCTGGGATAGGATTGGTGATTTTGGGGTGGTACAGCTGCAGCAAGGGTCTAGATTTTATCTCTAACTTCCATTTTGCAGATTGTCTTTATTACTTATCCAGGCAATTGAACATAGTTAAGTACAGTGTTGTAGTTTGTCTCCATATTCTACTTTATTCATGTCAGTTTTGAAAAGAGAATTTGATTATTAAAAAACAGCAAGTTAAATTTTAATTTTTTAATATATAATTTTGATGGTCTGCTTTACTAAGTGTATAAATTTTATTTTTAATCTTATGTGGAAAAAAAAAACTTTATTACAAGCATTTTCAAGAAAGTGTATTTTTTTACTTGAAACTAATTATTCATACATTTTTCAAGAAAGCATTATTTATTGGGAAAGAAGAAAATTATGAAACAACGATCTAATTACAAATAAAATTTGAAAAGGAGGGGACAAAAGTGAATACTTTAGAAAGATAAATCGTACTCAATCTCCATGAGTAATTGTATAAAATGGCATCGACAAAAATTTCTTGCCGTTGGTCCTTGAATAAATTGATTGATTTGATTTAGTCCATCGGTTTACTTAAAGTAATAATGACGAATTATAGAATGACATATATCGTAATCGTACATATTGAATATTTAAAACTAGAGTAGAATAAGGTTGCGTTAAGGAATGCGGTTGAAACCGCGTTCTATTAAATTTTATTTGTTTTTGTTTTTAAATTATTTTAATGTGTTAATCTTAAAAATAATTTTTAACAAATAAAAAAACATCATTTTAATATTTTTAAAAATTATTTTAAAAAAATAAATCGTAACCGCTACTACAATCCTAAATATGCCAGAAGTTTAGAAAGTAACATGTGGTATGAGAAAGAATGGAGATATTCTTATTATTTTGATGGTTCATGAATTTTATTTTATTTTTTGTATTTGTTTTTTTTTTTAAGTGGATAGTATAAAATGACTAATACAATATCACTAATTATTTTTGATGCATCATAAAATATCTTGTATATATACACATGTTGCACGATAATTATAGAAATCAAAAAATGATGTGTTGTTTTTATTGTAAACATGTATTATTCATTCTCTCATATTTTACTGTGAATTTACTTTCAAATTTGTTTATGTTTTTATTTTGGTCCCCAAACTTCTTTTTGCACGATTGCATCCTTTTTTGACAAAATAAAAGGACAATTGAATCAAATTTATTGACTAAGGTCAAAATTAAAAGCCATGGGATCAAAGTAGAAAAATTTATACCTATTCGGTCCTTAAATATATTTTTTTGTGTTTTCAAAGTTATCACAAAAAATTCACTTTAATTAGTTCTCGAACTTCACATGTTATACCTATTCAGTCCTTAAATATTTTTTCAATTCAATTTTAGTACAAAACTTTATTTTTTTGTTATTTTTTAGTCCATGGTTTGAGAGAAAAGAGAAAGAGAGATCACCGGATTTTAATTGTAAAGAAAGAAAAATATTATTGATATCGATTTCAACCATCAAAACGGTCGATTTTTATGTCAAATGATTTCATTTGATAAGAAAATTTTAAAATATATGTTTTTTTTTTACCTTGAAAGTGCCTAAAAAAACATATATGAGATTGAGAAGATTTTTTTTTTTATTTCAGGTTGATTTCAATTTTTTTTTATGGTTTTAAAGGTCATGAATAGATTTCACAAGGCGCCTACGGTGTTTTCTAGATATATTGGGTAAAAAAAAAGGGGTTAAAATGGGTTTTTAGATAAAAAAAAAAACCTTTCAGTCGCGTTTTACCAACCACTATAGTGCCCAGAATTTAGGCAAAGTCAAACGACGCGCCATGTGACACGTGTTGTACCACTATGTAGAGGACAACTCTCCACTTCCAGCATCATCATTGACAGTGACATCTGAACATTGAGAGGCGCTACACACGCCGTTCAAATAGAACGAGCGCCTCCAACTTTTAAATTTTATTATTATTTTCATACTTGTTCAAAGACCTAATTGCCCCTTATTTTAATTGACAACAACAAAAAAACAGTATGGAAAAAATCCAAATAGCCCTAACTGTTAGTTTTACTTCTGAGAAATGTAAGGGCAAAGAGGTTATTTAACTGTGCATCTGAAAATGAAAAATACCAAAAAACTCTTATACTTAGCTTTAATTTTTTAAAATTTCTAAGGGTATATTAGTTATTACATTGTTGATGAAAAACGTAAAAGTATTTATTTAAAACCAATAAATATGACAGTGACAAATAAATCCCATGTAAAAAATGTTCATACCCCTACGACCATGTTTTTTGAGTTTTTGATGCAATGAAAACAATATTTTTACTGCTCGAATAAATAACTAAACTCTTTTAGTTTCTTTTTTTAAAATAAAATCGTCAATTATGACATTTGGAGCACTATCATGAGACAAGCCAACAACATAGTTTTCCTCTAATCAAACATAACAATGGCAGTCAATTGTTTTCTTGACCCATTTAAGTGTGACATAATCTATGGTCATTTCTATCATGATGATATAGTGTGAAAATGCAACAACATACCTAGGCCTGCCATGTTAGCTTTGATTTTACGCCGGTAATGGACGTATGTTCTACCCTCTGCAACACATGGAGAAACCACAGAGTTGATGGATCAGTTAACCATACAATGGTAAACCATGCCAGAAGAATCTATAGAGTAGGAATTGTAACCAGGAGTTTACCTTGACAAATACCATAAAGATAAGGATTTCCTTCGAAGCCTGGACTGCAAGAACATTGAACGGTGGAGCTCTGGTTGGTTGAATTAATGGAAGGATTCAGAAACCCACACGTAGAAGAATAACTTGAATTATAGAATGATCCATTCTTGACAAGTGATTCAAATACCCTTTTGTCTATCCCCCAATCCAGATCTACAGGAACATAGTCCCCCTCTCTCATAGCATTAGAGTCAAAGTTCCCTTCGTAATAATAATAATCATAATAATACATCCCGTTTATTATCCGACTTTGGGCAGTTAAATAGGCAGACCTGCATTTGTTTTCCCCACTGCTTCCTTTTACACCACGTCGTAGCAGTCGCATGGTTACATTAAAACCCTTGAGAAATGAAGGAATCCTGGTCTGGCAACAGTTGATCCCACTGCAGCCCATATAACTTTTTTCGTCACAAATTGGCACACACCCACCAATAATAGATTGATTTTGGGTCATCGTCGCAAAATAGCCACAACCCGTTGCAATGAAGTAATTCTCGGAGGAGAAAACAAAAGGGCTTCCTTCCAAGTCAAAAACTGTGTTTCTATCTCTGTCTCCACAATTTGCAAAAGCAATTGGAAACATGACCCTTATCATACTGCGACGAGCAGAGATGTATCTCACCTCCAGATCATTGCCGTTTACAGTAAGTTTAGGAGCTTGACTACTGGAGATGCAGAGTATTTTGAAACTTTCGTCTAGGTAACATCCTTCTTTCATTCCAAATGGATATGGAATACTAATGTTTCCACAATAAGATTCACATCCAGGCCTTGTCATCATAACCTGTGATTCTGCAGTGATCAATGACCAGAACAACACTATGACCTGAAACACTATTAACTCAACAGCTGCCATATTCTTTTTCTTCTTCTTTCAGACAGTAGCTTTTTAGAAGAGAGAAGCTATAAAACGGGCTCTTACTTGGCAAGTAACCCAGCCATATATTAAGTTATCCAAGGTCTTCCTCTTCTTTCTACTAATTCTTTCTTTCTTTGTTTTTTTCGTCTCGCCTTCCACGAGTAGAAAGTTCAAAACCAAAGTCTTTAGAACCACACAAAGAATTAAGCAGCCAGACTTGACCGAGTCAGTCAACTACACTATCCTATACTATAGTGGGTTATAATTGCATCATCGGTCTATTTTTGCCAATGGGACTCTATCTTCTCTTGAAGCTACACTACCACTTTTATTAGAGGTTGCAGGTTCAATTCCTCGAAAGGGAAGTCAATCTCAATTGCTAAAGCACAAAAACAAATAATAAAAAAATCATTTTCTTTGTTTATTAATTTGAACTTGAAATTTTTATTAAAGGTTCTTCAACATTAAATTTTCTAGCTATTTCCTAAAGTGTATATATATATATGAGTAATCAAATTAAAAAATCTACAAATATTTAATGCTAACACAAGCCTGCACAAATCTAAACTACATTTTTCTACTTTGAGACGGTAGCTTTTTAGCAGAGAGAAGGAACATAAACGGGCTTTTACTTGGAATGTAACCCAGCCATATGTTAAACTGTCCAATCTATATATTAAGTTATCCAATCATTTACCCCTTACCAAACAAACCCTAACATCATATATCATGCTATAATCAAGTTAAATCTTGACATTGCATTTCTTTCTAATCAACAGATCTTCTCTGATCACTTATAAGGTTCCATCCACTTGATGTTAGGGGCTCCACAGTCATTATTTCCATTAGTCTATTTGTTAATGTTTTTCTCTTCAACTTGTGGAACGACGTGCATGTTCCTCCACCTACTTGTTTAACAGCTTAATTTGATTTTTCTTGATTGACATATGGCTGCGTTTCATTCCATTCTGAACTTGTCGAAGATATGATAGAAGAGACAAGAAATCACCTTCTATATATAATCAAAGCTTGATTGCAGGGCTTATTCGTAATTCCACAGTGATTTGGCCCTACCAATTTTTTTTTCTTTTTTTTTTCTCTCCTCTTAAAAATTTACTTCTGGCTATTCAAATTTAAAAATCAGCCCTTTACATTTTTCTTCTTTGGATTTTTTATTCCTCTGTTTTTTATTTGTTTTATTTTAATTTATTTCTAAAATTGAAAATTTTTTAATTTGATCCTCCTTCAATGTTTTAATATTTTATTCATTTTCTTTTGATTATTTTTTTTTATTTGAGATAATTTTTAAATTGATTTTTTTTCTATTTCACTCTTCTCTATATGTTTTTTTTAGATTTGATTCTCATTCTTTTTATTGTTATTTTTTTTGGTAAATTTTTAAATTGAATATATTTTTGTTGATTTCATTCATCAACATTAAATTGATTGATAATTGAATTTCTTAATTGAACTTAAGTCTACTATTTCATTTTATGGGTTATGAAATTAAAATATTAGCTTATATTTAGAAAATTTGCCCTAATTGGATTAAAATAATAAATTTATCATTTTATTCTTTAAAAAAATTTCAGACTGACTCTCCGCTAATGGATTGGGTGTTAATGAGATGACTAGACTTGGCCACTTGTTGAGGGGTTGGGGGTGATTTCATCCTACTAGAAGAATAAGCACCCTACCAAAATAGGAAGTACTAGGAGAATAATGTATAAAAACAAGAGGAGAATAATGTATAAAAACAAGAGGTGTAGTAGAGTGTCTAGAGGGAAGAGTGTGTACAACAGGGTAGGAGGGAAGATTGCGTGGAGCAGGAGAAGAAATACCTTTTAATTATGCGCATGTAACTGCAAAATAAGTTATTGAGTGTAGGTGCCACACTATACTCTCTGTAACACCTAGATAAACCACAGAGTTGATCAGTAAACCATGCCAGAAGAATCTATAGAGTAGCAAATGTAAACAGGAGTTTGCCTTGACAAATACCAGAAAGATAAGGATTTCCTTCGAAACCTGGATTGCAAGAACATTGAACTTTCTCCTTATTATTTGTGGGTGTAGACATTACATATCCATGTAAAATCTTTGCATTATGATTATTTCTTTTATATTTACTACTTTTTGGGATTTTTCTACTTCCCAATCTTCTTCTCTAATGGTAACTTTTAGAACTTCATTTATACACTACATAGGATTTTCTATAGATTTTAATTCGATCATCAAGCATTCATGCATGTAGCCTGGTAGCATGCAGCAATACGAACAGCAAGTGCTAGCTGGAGTCCTGGTTATTGCAAAAGGAATCAATATTCATGCAGAGCATGATAATATTTTTAGCTATTTTCCACTTAATTAAGTTTCCGGATAATTCTTTATTTTACAAACTATGCACATGCCTAAATTCCCCGTTTTACAATTTGTTAGTGTGGCATCTACTTGAATGTCTTGTCTGAGAGGGGAGGCCGGCGCCTCCATGAGTTACTAGTCTTATAGGTTAGTTACGCAGTTGTTTATGGTAAAGTAATTATTCTCATAGTTATTCATACGATTAGGATGCGTAGTAAGTTTACAACCCTACAAAGCCTATAAATATCAAAGACGTTTTGTATGAAGAAGAGAACATACAAAACCCCACACACTTATAAGTGTCGAGTTCTGAATCCTCCCAGTCATTCAACCAACCAGTTGGCAACAGTTCAGTTTTCTTGTATGCCAGGCTTTGTAGGAAATCCTTAATTAGGTCATTATGAATGTAAATTCCTGGTTAATTTTACAATTTTCTTATTTTCTTTGGCATTATATTTCCTACTCCATCGATTCTTCTCGAATTTTTTACCATTACATGGTGTAAAGATCAACTATGTTACTCTATGTGACAGAGGATCCAGACTACATGGATTGCCAGGGACATGTGAGAGAAAAAACGTTGGTCCTGGTTATGTCGCTGCATTTGCATCCCATATCATCTAAGAAATGACAATTGCTTAGGAGTAAGAATACTTGTATTTTTCCTGATCAGTTCCCTTTCCCTATCCGTTCATAATTGCTTGACTGTTGTAGGAATTGGAGTGGGAATTGGACAATTGTTTATGCTCATTGGTCTGTGGTGGTTGTACAGAGTATTCAAGAGGAGGAGGAATGAAAAACAGAGGAAAAAATACTTCGTA
Source organism: Populus alba x Populus glandulosa (assembly GCA_033617975.1). Lineage (NCBI taxonomy): Eukaryota > Viridiplantae > Streptophyta > Magnoliopsida > Malpighiales > Salicaceae > Populus > Populus alba x Populus glandulosa. The sequence continues at coordinate 14,296,986 of CM066160.1, forward strand.
TGGAATGGTGGTTTATTGCTGCAAGAACAACTCTCTTCAGGTGAAGTCCATGTTGGGAAAATCAAATTGTTTACATCCAAAGAACTAGACAACGCCACAGATCAGTACAATGTGAATAGAATGCTTGGCCAGGGAGGTTGGCTGATGGAAAGATCATTGCAGTTAAAGTAATCCAAAATTCTTGATGAAGGGAATCTCAGACAATTTATCAATTAGGTGGTCATCCTTTCACAAATTAACCATATAAATGTGTTTAAGCTTTTGGGCTGAAGTTCCATTGTTGGTCTATGAACTCATTCCTAATGGGATACTTTCCCAGTTTCTCCACTACCCAAATGAGGAACTCCCATTAACATGGGAAATGCGCTTAAGGATTGCAACAGAGGTAGCAGAGACATCAAGTCTACAAACACACTGTTGTAAGCATTGACCAGACTCATGTCACAGCTCTGGTACCTTTGGATACAGAGTACTTACAATCAAGCCAGTCCTGGACATTTAAACCATCTGTTAGATATTCTCGATCCTCAAGTCATGATGCAAGGGAAGAAAGAGGATGTGTTGATGGTTAAAAAAACCGTTATTATACTTTCAAATACATTTTAATTATTAATACTTAACTCACGAAATAGAGAACTCACTCTGCTTAATTAATATATAATTATCTCGTTTACTATAAAAAAAAAAAAAGAGAACTCACTCAATAAAAAAAACAACACCTATCTTTTCTTTAAAAAAAATTACTATTTTTTTTCTTGAATTTTTACTAAAGATTTCAAATATTAACTTAACTCTCCCATCAGTTTATTACATTTTAAAAAAAAAAATTAATATGATCATGGCTTTTCTATTATCTTCACTCTTCGGGACCATTTCATTGAAGATCACAGTTTTGTTCCATGCATGATTGCTTGATTTTTATCCCCTTCATGAAATCCTTTATATATATGCGCGCGCGCGCGCGTGCAGTAAAAATTGTAACAAGCTTTTTCTAATTATGGGCAACTAAAGCACACAATTACAAGTCTAAAACCAATACCACAAGCCTATTTAAGTTTTACATACAGACACAAAATTAATTAAAACATGTAGTAAATAATTTCAACATGTATGTAAGATTGGTTTTTCATCTAGTGATGAAGGAGCACCAATATCGAAGCTAGAAATTGTTGAGGCAGAAGTAACATCCCAAGGTGCTCCCATCACTTCATTTCTGTCATATTCATTCTCTTGTTGGACGATCAAGTTTTCGGATTTTATAATCCTCTCCAACACCATTGTGACTTCTTTCATCGTAGGCCTTTCTTTCCCATTTAACCTCAAGCAGCTCCTAGCCAAGCTAGCTACCATCAGCACTTCCTCTCTTTCCCCTTGCTTCGCAACCTGAGGATCAAGAATATCAAACAGGCAGTTGCTCTCCATGGCCATTATGAAATATGTGGCTAAACTTCTGCCTTGTTCTTCTGATCTTTTGAACGAGATTGGCTTCTGCCCAGTAAGTAGCTCAACAAGAACTACACCAAAGCTATAGACATCACTCTTGTCTGTGAATTGGCTTGATTGGAAGTACTCTGGATCCAAGTACCCAAAGGTGCCTTGTACTTGAGTAGTGACATGAGTCTGGTCGATGCTTACGGACCTTGAAGTCCCAAAATCTGCAACTTTGGCTCTATACTTCTCATCAAGCAGGATGTTTGTAGACTTGATGTCTCTATGAAAAATGGGGAGGGAGGCTGCTGAATGTAGATAGAAAAGTGCCCCTGCTACCTCTGCTGCAATCCTTAAGCGCACTTCCCAAGTTAAAGGGAATTCCTCATTAGGGTCATGGAGAAACTGGAAAAGGGTCCCATTAGGAATGAATTCATAGACTAACAGTGGAAGTTCAGTCTCTAAACAACAACCCAAAAGCTTAACCACATTTCTATGGTTAATTTGGGATAGAAGGACGACCTCGTTGATAAATTGTCTGAGATTCCCTTCATCAATTACTTTGGATTTCTTGACTGCAACGATTTTTCCATCCGCCAACATCCCTTTGTAAACTGTTCCTTGGCCTCCCTGGCCCAGCGTTCTATTCACATTGTAATGATCAGTGGCCTTGTCTAATTCTTTCGAAGGAAACATTTTAATTTTCTCAACATTGACTTCACCTGAAGATAGTTGTTCTTGCAGTAAAAGACCACCATTCCTCTTAAAGTACTTTTTCTTTAGTTTTTCGCTCCTCTTTCTCTTGAATACTTTGTACAACCACCATAAACCAATGAGTAGAAACAGTGCTCCAAATCCCACTCCAACACCTGCACAAGTCAACCAATTGCATTCAATTCTTTTATTAGGGCTGAACTCAGAAAAAACAATTTCTGTGTGTTTGCTTGAGTAATGGTGCAGTATCTGCAATTATTTGATGCTGCTGGGATAGGATTGGTGATTTTGGGGTTGTACAGCTGCAGCAAGGGTCTAGATTTTATCACTAACTTCCCTTTTGCAGACCGTCTTTGCTACTTATCCAGGCAACAGAGTCTGTATCCTATAACAAGAATTGAATTTCCTTCTTGCTTCCTCTACCTCATTGTTTTTCCCAAGTGTACAAAACTTATTTTTAATCTTATGTGAAGAAAAAAATTATTACAAGCATATTTCAAGAAAGTGTACTTTTTTACTTGAAACTAATTATTCATACATTTTTTCAAGAAAGCATTATTCATACTTGGGAAAGAAGAAAATTGTGAAACAACGATCTAATTACAAATAAAATTTGATTGAAAAGAAGGGCACAAAATTGAGTACTTTAAATTTTGAAAGGCTAAATTGTACGATCAAGTGGTTATGAAAGGGAAAGGAAGACACCACTAGTCACTAAAGGCATCACACCAAATTGATTGTGTTTACGATGAAAATGACATTGGCATGAGATGTTGATTATCTACCCTTTTGTAATGACGTTGGCATTGATAAATCCATCATAAATCTTAAAATCAAATAAATTCATTAATCCCCATGTGATAAGTCTGCCTGCCTCCTCCTGAATTCGATAGCTAATTTGAAAGTATATGAGTAATTATTTTTTAAAATATTTTTTATTTTAAAATAATATTTTTTTTTATTTTTAAAAAATTATTTTTGATATCAATACATCAAAACAATTTAAAAACATTAAAATAATATTAGTTTAGAGTAAAGAAAAAAATAAATAAAAATTTTAATTTTTTCAAAAATACTTTTAAAACACAAAAACAAATAAAATCTTAATTTACAAAAAAACTATTATAATGCAACTAGAAAAATATACCCGCCCGCACTATTATCACATCAATTTTATATCTTTTCTTAATTTGTGTATATGAATTTTAATATTTATTTATTTATTATTTTTTCGTTGGAGTGCATTAATATTTTTTAAAGCTTTAAATCCAATACTTATATCACCCAACATTTTCAATTCTAAACTATAACGGTTCCATAATCAATAATTATTATTATTATTATCTTTCTCTTTCTCTTTCTCTTTCTCTTTCTTTTTTTTACTTCAACACAATATTTTATCAACCACTTGAAACGATATTTTCAATATTTTCCAATGCCCGTACGATCAATGTCATTGGTTCTTGAATAAATTGATTGATTTGATTTAGTCCATCAGCATACTGACAAATTATAGTATGACATGTATCATAATTTTACATATAGAATATTTAAAATTAGAGTAATATATAAGAGAAATTTTATGATATTTATAAAATAACTAGTGGTATAATAGAAAAATCACAAGTAAAAATATTTTTAGCATTTTAATGGTTCATAGATTTTATTTTTATTTTTCTAGTATGTAAAAATATCTGTTTTTATTTTCAAAGCAAATATTAAAAAATAACTAAGAGAATGTTAGTAAAACAAATTTGTGTGTATTATAAAATTTATGGTTCACATGTCACACGATAATTAATTAATTATTACTAGTTATAGGGGCATAAATGTATATACAACTTGAAAAAAAACAATCGTAAGGGAGACTGCTGTCTTCTCCGGACTCTCTTAGAGGATCCGCCATTGAATCTGATTTTAATTTCTTCGAGCTTATAAAATCGTCAATTATGACATTTGTAGCACTATCATGAGACAAGTCAACAGCATAGTTTTCCTCTAAGCAAACATTGCAATGCCAGTCAATTGTTTTCTTGACCCATTTAAAGTGTGACATAATCTATAGTCATTTCTATCATGATGATATAGAGTGAAAATGCAACATACCTATGCCTGCCATTTTACGCCGGTCATTATATTGGACGTTTGGAGAAGTGTATGGAACACCTGGATAAACCACAGGGTTGATGGATCAGTAAACCATACAATGGTAAACCATGCCAGAAGAATCTATAGAGTAGGAATTGTAACCAGGAGTTTACCTTGACAACTACCATCAAGATAAGGATTTCCTTCGAAGCCTGGATTGCAAGAACATTGAACGGTGGAGCTCCGGTTGGTTGAATTAATGGAAGGATTCAGAAACTGACACGTAGAAGTATAACTTGAATTATAGAATGATCCATTCTTGACAAGTGATTCAAATACCCTTTCGTCTATCCCCCAATCCAGCACTTCGGGAACAGAGTCCCTATGGCTCATGTCATAAGGGTCAAAGTTCCCTCCGAAAGAAAAATAACCCCCGTAGGAGAAAACAAAAGGGCTTCCTTCCAAGTCAACAACTGTGTTTCTATCTTTGCCACTACAATTTGCAAAAACAATTGGAAACATGACCTCAATCGTACTGTCATAAACTGAGATGTCACTCACCTCCAGATCAGTGCCGTTTACTGTAAGTTTAGGAACTCCACTACTGGAGTTGCAGAGTATTTTGAAACTTTCGTCTAGGTAACATCCTTCTTTCATTCCAAAGGGATATGGAATACTAATGTCTCCACAAGAAGATTCACATTCAGGCAATGTCATCATAACCTGTGATTCTGCAGTACGCAATGACCAGAACAACAGGATGACCTGAAACACTGTCAACTCAATAGCTGCCATATTATTTTTCTTCTTCTTTCAGACAGTAGCTTTTTAGAAGAGAGAAGCTATAAAACGGGCTCTTACTTGGCCAGTAACCCAGCCATATATATTAAGTTATCCAAGGTCGTCTTCTTCTTTCTACTAATTCTTTCTTTGTTTGTTCTTTTCCACTCGCCTTCCATGAGTAGAAAGTTGAGTAATCAAACTTAATATATATATATGAGTAATCAAATTAAAAAATCTACAAATATTTAATGCTAACATAATCCTGGACAAATCTAAACCACATTTTTCTACTTTGAGACGGTAGCTTTTAAGCAGAGAGAAGGAACATAAACGGGCTTTTACTTGGAAAGTAACCCAGCCATATGTTAAGCTGTCCAATCTATATATTAAGGCCATGTTTGTTTTCCGGAAAATAGGTTTTGGAAAATTATTTTTCAAACTTTTCTATGTTTGTTTGTTATTAGAAAAGTTGGTCAACGAAAAACACTTTCCGGTCAACAGAAAACATTTTCTAGTCAACGGAAAACACTTTCAGTTGAGAATAATTAGGAGGCTTAACCTAATAGTTAGCCAACCCTTTCTATATATATGAGTAGGGCAATATACAATAATAAAGGTGGAGATTACCACATAAGAATATGACTACAATATTTCATATATAATTACATTCTATAATACGCCCCCTCAAGCTGAGGGTGGAGGATCAACCCGAAGCTTGAATCTAAAAGCAGTAAATGAAGCAGCAGGAAGTGGCTTAGTGAAGACATCGGCAAGTTGATCCTGAGAGGAAATAAAACGAATCTGAATCTCCTTCTTCGCAACTCTATCTCGAACAAAATGATAATCAATCTCAATATGTTTTGTGCAAGCATGAAATATAGGGTTTGCGGACAAATATGTGGCACCAAGGTTGTCACACCAGATAATAGGGGCAGAAGGAGTCGGAATCTGAAGATCCGTTAACAAGTACTGAAGCCAGATAACTTCAGCCGTGCCATCAGCTAAGGCTTTGTACTCAGCTTCCGTCGAAGAACGAGCAACATTGCGTTGCTTACTCGATTTCCACGAAATTGGCATCTGACCAAAGAACACAAGATAACCACCTGTAGACTTTCTATCCTCAATACTATCTGCCCAATCTGCATCTGTAAAACCATGTAAAGCAAAGGAAGAGCTGCGAGTAATATGTAAACCATGTGATGCCGTACCACGGAGATAACACAAGATGCGTTTCACGGCAGCCCAATGGGATTCTGTAGGAGCATGCATAAATTGACAGACCTGGTTAACAGCAAAGCAAATATCCGGGCGTGTGAAAGCGAGATATTGGAGAGCACCAACAAGTTGCCGAAAACGAGTAGCATCAAAAAACAATGGATCTGGCATAATGGTGGCTTTGGATGCCGAAATAGGAGTATCAACTGGTTTACAGGATAACATACCAGCTCGTGTGAGGATATCAAGTGTATATTTATGTTGACAAAGCATAAGTCCCAGACCAGTACACTGCACTTCAATACCCAAGAAATAATGAACATCACCCAAATCCCGAAGTTGCAGACCAGGAGGTGAAGCCGGGGAGGTGCTGGGTTGTGCCGCTACTGAATCCTGCAAGTCAGAACCTGTTCCTGCACAATAATCATTGGAAAGACAAGCACGTGGTGATAGTATGGTTGTGTGGGGTGGTGAGGCAGGGTCGGTTGAATCAACGGGCAGGGGAGTAAGCTGGGGGGTTGCGGCAAGGGGCAAAGGTGGGTTGTGTGTTTTGCCGAGTTGGGAAGGAAGAGGCTGAAAACAGGAAGGGGGTTGCAGTGATGGAAGATAGGTAGGTGGAATGGGGGGAACCGGGGGTGTTGTTACCTGTTCAGACTTTTTAAAAGGAAAGATACATTCATGAAAACGAACATGACAGGAGACATAGACACGACCAGACTCTAAATCAAGACAACGATAACCAAGATGAGACGAGCTATAGCCTAAAAACACACAAGGAGAAGACCGAAAATCTAATTTATGAGCATGATATGGACGTAAAAATGGAAAACAAATACACCCAAAAGTGTGTAGAAAGTTATAATCAGGAGTGCGATGAAACAGACACGCAAAAGGAGATTTATTTTGAAGAACAAGAGTAGGCATGCGATTAATAAGATAGACCGATGATTCCATAGCATAGTTCCAAAAATGCAATGGGGCATTACACTGGCCTAAGAGGGTTAGGCCAGTTTCGACAATATGTCTATGACGACGTTCAACTATGCCATTTTGTTCATGAGTATGAGGACAAATTAATTGATGATGAATACCAATTGTTTGAAAAAAATTATTTAATTTACGATATTCACCACCCCAATCAGTTTGAACAGATTTAATTTTAAGAGAAAACTGACGCTCAACAAGTGTCTGAAAACGTTGAAACGTGGAAAATACATCAGATTTCGCAACAAGCAGATAATACCAGATATATTTAGTGTGCGCATCAACAAAGATAACAAAATAACGAAAACCATTAGAAGAAAACATTGGAGCAGGGCCCCAAACATCACTAAAAATTAATTCAAGTGGGGTAGAAGTTTTGTGACCCGTCGGTCGTAATGACAAACAGGATGACTTGCCTAATGGACATACTTGACATTGAGTAAAAGATCGTTTAGACGTACAAATAATTTTATTATCAGAAACTAACAAATTTAGAATGCGAGGAGTTGGATGACCTAAACGACAATGCCACAAGTCGGCAGTCGCGGAAATGCAAGGAGACCAAAAAGCTTGAGGAACTGACGTAGCCGAGGACTCGGAGAGAACATAAAGACCATGATGACTCCGACCGGAAAGAAGAACTTCCTTGGTGACGAGATCCTTCACATAAAACATAGAATCGTGAAATTCAAAATAAACATGATTATCACGACAGAATTTCTGAATAGATAACAACGGTTTGGTAATGTGAGGCACACAAAGAACATTAGTCAATGTAAACAAGCGTTTGGGGGAATATAAAGTAGTATGTCCAACATGGGATATGTCAAGGGCCTTACCATCACCAACATGCAAGAAATCATTACCAAGATAAGGAGCAGAATCAGTTAGAGTTGCAAGATCAGGCGTCACATGTTGATTCGCGCCGGTGTCGGGAAACCAAGTCGTTGTAGTAGAATCATTCGCAACAGCAAGATGAGCAGAGGGCTGCTGTGTGCTGCTGCGAAAATGATAGCACTGAAGAGCTGAATGGCCAGGAGTGGAACATAATTGGCAGCGGACATGTCCAGACCACTGCCTCTGATTTGGCCGGAAATTTGCAGCAGAGGTGCGCTTGTTCTGCCACTGATTTTGCCTCCAATCTGCAGCGGAGTGACCTCTGTTTGGGGCCTGAAATCGGTTGGTGTTTGAGCGCCAATTACCTCTAGAACGTCCCCTGTTTCGGCTGTGATTAGTCATGGCATAATAAGCAGAATTCAGAGGTGTTGGCAGCAATGGTGGCTGCTGCGGCAGAGAAGAAGAAGACAGCAGTGATAAAGAGGATGAACTGACAGCCATGGAGTGAAAGGAATTCTTGTGCAGAAACTCATGGGTAAGGAGATGGCTATGAAGATCAGCATACGATAGCAGTTCAGCCTTGGTTATGAGACTAGTTACTAAGTCTTTGAACTCACCGCGAAGTCCACGAAACACATAGAGATTGAAATCTTCAAGGGACATTGGGCGACCAGCAGCAGCCAATTCGTCAAATAACGATTTGGCTTGCTGCATATACATACTAACCGATGCATCACCTTGCCGAAGGTCTTGAAAGGAGCCATGTAGTTGCATGATCCGGGAATTAGATGGAGAGGCAAGTGCCTTCTCAAGCGTGCGCCAAACACAATGTGAAGTAGAACAATCTACTACAAGATGCAGCACATCCACGGAAAGAGAGGAGAGTAGAGCACTCAAAATAAGTTGATCTTGTTGCTTCCAACGAAGAAAAGAGGGGCTGATGGAAGAAGAATAACCAGCCGAAGCATCAATCATATGAGATGGAGGACACGACAAGGAGCCGTCAACAAAGTGAAAAACACCTTGACCAAGGAGATATGGCTTCATCTGCATTCTCCAATAAAGATAGTTTGTGTTCGTAAGTTTCAACGACACAACATGGTGGGTGTTTGATAGAGGAACCATTGTTGTAGATTGTGTTCCCATGAGAGGCAAAGGAACGGCAGAGTCATGAGAAGAAAAATCAGAATTCGGAGGTGTTGGAAGTTGTTCTCGGCCAGCAGCAGGAAGAGGGCTGGCCGGTGATGATGCAGCACCGGTGGAGGGAGAGATGGCAATGACGGCAGCAGGAGGAGAGTCCATGGGGGAGAAAATTAGGGCCGGCTGCAAAGAGAGAGAAAAAAATTAGGAGGCTCTGATACCAAGTTGAGAATAATTAGGAGGCTTAACCTAATAGGTTAGCCAACCCTTTCTATATATATGAGTAGGGCAATATACAATAGTAAAGGTGGAGATTACCACATAAGAATATGACTACAATATTTCCTATATAATTACATTCTATAATACTTTCCAATCAATTTTAGTCAAAGAAAAATTTGGCTTGGTTTTCAAGAAAGTGTTTTCCCTTTAACTGTATTTGTTTTCCGGAAAGTGGTTTCTGGGAAATCACTTTCCAAACTTTCTTGTGTTTGTTTGTCATTAGGAAAGTTGGTCAATGAAAAACACTTTCCAGTAAAAGGAAAATTTAGCTTGGTTTTCAGGAAAGTGTTTTTCTGAAAAATTTGGAGGGAAAACACTTTCCGGAAGTTGTGAAAAAATTAGAAATGTCATTATTTGCTGATTATATCAAATCTGATCCTCAAACTTTTGATTGTTATATATATTTTGTTTTGAATATTTATTTTTCAATTTCATCTCTTAAAATTTTATTTTTATATTAACTTTGGTTCTTATTTTTATAATTGCTATTTGCTTTTTCCTTATCATTTTTTTATTGAAATTTTTTATCTATCAAATTCGGTCCTCATTCTTTTGATTGTTACTTATTTTATTTGAAATAATTTATGAAATGTTGATTATTATTATTTTAATTTCTTCATCTTTCATTTTTTTAATCTTTTAGATTTGATCTCTATTATTTTGATTATTATTTATTTTATTTGAGATAATTTATGAAATTATATTTTTTTTTTCAATTTCATTCTCATTCAACATTTTAATTTGTAAGATTTGTTCCTCATTATTTTAACAAACTTGAGAAAAATAAAATATTAATAAGTTATTTTTCAGCTCATTTTTATTAGAGAATAATATAAATCATATCCTGGGACCTCACCTAATAGCTTAAGCTTTTGGGTTGAGATGGTTCTTTGACATGATATCAGAGCCTTGATGACCAAACGGTCACGAATTCGAATCTCACCATCTCCATTTATTTGATAAAAATTACGAACAACAAGTGCTAGCTGGAGTCCTGGTTATTGCAAAAGGAATCAATATTAATTCATGTAGAGCATGATAATATTTTTAGCTATTTTCCACTTAAGTTTCCGGAAAATTCTTTATTTTACAAACTATGCACATGCCTAAATTCCCCGTTTTACAATTTGTTAGTGTGGCACCTGCTTGAATGTCTTGTCTGAGAGGGGAGGCCGGCGCCTCCATGAGTTAGTAGTCTTATAGGTTAGTTACGCAGTTGTTTATGGTAAAGTAATTATTCTCGTAATTATTCATACAATTAGGATGCGTAGTAAGTTTACAACCCTACAAAGTCTATAAATATCAAAGACGTCTTGTATGAAGTTTACAACCCTACATGGTGTAAGGATCAACTATGTTACTCTATGTGACAGAGGATCCAGACTACATGGATTGCCAGGATCTTTTTCCTTACATATTTAGCAAAACTGCACTTGGCTACAAGGAATTACTGATAATTACTTTGGTTCATGCATTTGGCTAGCTGTTTTGGCAGGATAATATTGAGTGATGCAAATTTTATAGAAAATTATATCTCAAAATAATATTTCCAAGAAAATAAAAAGAAAAATGTTTTGGCAGCATCATGTTTGTGAATTCTACAAGTTATGGAGTCTTGGAGTGCATGGATTGCGCTTGTAATTTGTGGAGAACCACATGCTTAACTGCGTTTTTAACTCTACTTTATGCTACGAGATTTCTAAAATACCTCGCCAATCCATTGATAGCATACGTATTCTTTTGACTCACCAATATTACAAGTCATACAAGGGCCTTCTGGAAGTATTCGCCAAGTACAATCACCACAGCGATGAGAATCCCTTTCAGCAATGAAAATATCAAACCAATGGAGTTTACCTGACCATGTCATGCCGCAATAGAATTGTGTAGTTCCCCAGATATTGGAACAAAAATCCATTGTATAATAACCATCAAAAGGGACTACATGCACGCCAAGGTCGTCATCTCTCTATTTGCATTGGACGGTAAGGTCCAAGCCTGAACCCAACTGGTTTGTAATATTCAAATGTACGTCTGCTAGAAGAAAACAAAATGCATCACAAGTAGTAAAGATCAGTAACACAGATGATATTAGCAGAATGAAATCGCTTGTGACAAAGGGATTCATGCCCGTATGATTCTTTTGTATATTTTGATTTTTTTTTAAGAATGCATGCCTCTTATTTATAGGGCTAGGTTTGCTGTTTCTTGTATACTATAGAAAGAGGTTGCCTGTATATAAGCATGGTCAATATGTGAGACCATTTTTTCCATATATTTTCCAACTGTGATTTGGGATCTGATCCGGGTTAGCAATATCTAAGAACAACGTAGTGACACTTAATTTTGATGTTTTTCTATTTATTACTTCTTAATTACCCATGCATGGATGCTTTGTTGATTGCATAGGGACGATTAATTTGGAGGCTATGTTTTTCAGGACTTTATACATGGAAATTAATGTAAGAATATCTTATTTCATATACATGTTTTGGACAAGGGACCTTCCATAATCAATAAATCATGATAAAATCTTGTGTTTGTGTGATTAAGATTTCATGCTAGATACAGGCCTACCAGTTTTCCTTTTTGTTTTTTTGTCTATTATTATTAATTATAGACAATGGGCAGAATATAATCTTAGATCATTTCAAATACATATCTTGACCATATAATTGTAATTATTTTCATATATATCTCACAAATGAGATTTTGGTTCCTTGAATTTTAAAATAAATGGATGGAATTACTCCTGTAAAAGCATCGTAACAACTAGTTATCTAATTAATTTAATAGTAGGATATCTGATTAACGGAAAGTATATAGATTAGGGACCACCACGATACAATTGATAGTTTGAGGATTTAATTGAGAATTTATATATAATTAAGGGACTGATACAGTGGTTATCATAATTAATCCATTTTCCACTTGCCTACCACATCAATTCTTTCGTCCTTCTCGTCAGGATGGCCTCTCTTGCTTCCCTGAACTTCATAACATCAATCTGGAGTTTACTCGTGGCATAATACTATAGCGAATCGAAAGAACATTTACACACAATGCTATAGAAATATCAAACATTTACACTTTTTTTTTTTGTATTTTTAATCTGAGTTTGTATATTTTTGTAAAGGATGCATGATTTTATGGGTTCTTAAAACATGTCAAATGGTGGGAGTAGTGTTATGTGCTCATATTTTGGATATTAAATGTAATTAAGACTATAAATTTTTAGTTTGTTTTGAATAATTAAAAATTAAAAAAAAAACCAAAACCTCTTAATTTTTGGATATCATGTTTTATTTGAGAAGATATGCTAATAAATAATATAAATTTATTTTTGGAAGTTGTGACATGACATAATAGTTTAAGCTTTGTATCCTTCATAATTCATCTTTTATATATATATATATGTGTGTGTGTGTGTGTGTGTATTTATGTATGTGTGTATGTATATAATCAATTCTATTTTTAGTAATAAGAATTATAATCCAATATTAAACCTAAATAAGTATTTCGTATGAAAATAATATTTCATCAAGTGACGTACCAATACTACTTGGAAGTAAGAATAGCACATGGCGATCGCCATAATACATTCATCAATCAAATTAGAACTCCACTAAATAGCAAAATAACCAAAATAATGTTTATTCTTCAACTATGCGAAAAACTGTTAAGGACGTGATAATAATAAACCAATGGAATATAAGAATTAGAAGTAGTCAGACCAAGTGCAATTCCCACAACGCAAAAAATTCCCCTCGAAGATATGAAAACAACAAACCAATGAAATTGAAGTCAAAATCTGCTTAATTTCACGCCAGCAGTGCACCTTCTGTGCAGCAGAAAATGCAGAAGCATTAGCAGATCAAAATCTCCTTTTACGGAAAAAAACTAACAGCTAGCAAGATCTCTGTGAAAGATTGTAGATCGGTTGCTAGCAATAACCCTCTTTGAGGCTGCTTTTCCTTCCGAAACTGACCTTAGCAAATGAATGCCAAATTAAGATCTTAAACGAGGTAGTTCTAGTGAAAGGAATGCTAAAACTATTTCATTATTTGTCATTATCTGCGACTCGCAATAAGCAATGGATCATTAAATGACCCCAACAACAGCACCACCCTTTTGAATACAAAGGTATCTTGTCTCGCGTCTATGCATTCATTTTATGTAACTGGAAGATTCGAGTTTACTGGGTTTGTTTTTGTGGCAACAGAGGTTTCTTTATGATCTTCATGGTTAGTGATATTTTTGGGCCATCATAATTATATTTTCAGTTTCTTCTGCTGTACTATTATATATGATAACCAACACAATCCAGATTATCTGAATTATCATCACTGCCATTGAATCTTTTTGGATATGCATGGAGTACTTTGTTAAATAAACAGATTAAAAAATTATTAGCATTCGAAAAACTATTGCTATTATTATGAAGAAATTAACTAAATTAAATTACAAGAGGAAAAAAAAGCTCTTAATCAATAAAGTTCATCATCCTCATCCCCACCAGAAGAAGTCACAGCTGGATTTAGACCATCAGCTGATGTCGCCGCCTCCGGAAATTTGAAATCAGAACCAAAACCTCTGGATTGTTGCAAGGTTTGAGAAAACACCTGATACTTGAGAATATCAGCATCACTCACACTCCTCCTAGCACACCTCATGGACTCTTCAAAGTGAGAAACCTTAATCTCAGTTATCACTTCTTCCATGCTGTCTTCCAGACCTTCGATCTTCCTCTTGATATCCTCTTAGATGTGCTCCCTGATAGCATATTTGCAGGCCCTCTGTCAGATTTCTGTGCTTGGCAAGAACTCGAAGGTCAACATCTTCGAGACTGGTGATTTTCTCAAGCAAGCTTTAAAAATCTGCAGGCCAGAACATTCATCTGGCAGAGAGATATAAATTAGCTGATCAAGAAGACCCGGCCTCATGAGTGCAGGGTCGATTGTATCAGGCCTGTTAGTAGCACCAATTACGAAGACGGTTTTCTTGGCTGATAAAGCATCCATCTCAATTAGGAGTTGGTTCAAAACTCTATCCGCGGCACCACCAGCATCTCCTACACTGTTTCCTCTTTGAATAGCAATGGAGTCAAGTTCATCGAAAAATAGGACACAAGGAGCAGATTGGCGTGCCTTGTCGAAAACATCCCTTACATTGGCTTCGCTCTCTCCAAACCACATCGTTAGAAGCTCAGGACCCTTGATACTGATGAAATTAGCTTGACATTCATTGGCAATAGCCTTAGCCAGCAATGTTTTGTCACAGCCAGGAGGACCATAGAAAAGAACTCCTTTAGAAGGTGACATGCCAAACTTCTCAGGATGCTCCACCGGATATTGAACAGTCTCTTGAAGCTCCATCTTGACCTTCTCAAGACCACCAATATCCTCCCATCTAAAATTGGGAATTTCCACAATGGTCTCACGAAGAGCAGAAGGATTGCTGGTTCCGAGAGCAATGTTGAAATGCTCATTTGTAACAGCCATGGAATTAAGAATCTCAGCATCAATGGTATCTCTTCCAAATCAATGATGTTCCTCTTTTCCCTAATGCATTGTAGGGCAGATTCACTACAAAGAGACGCAAGATCTGCCCCAATATACCCCTGAGTTCCCTTTGACTAGTTTTTCCAAGTCGACATCTTCAGAGAGCTTCATCTTCTTTGTATGGACACGAAGAACCTCAAGGCGACCAGCTTCATCTGGAACACCAATATCTAATTCTCTGTCAAACCTTCCAAACCTCCTCAATGCAGGGTCTAGACCGTTAGGCCTCTTTGTAGCTCCTTGTTGTGCATACTGGACCGAAAGCAAACACAAATAAAACACAAACAACAGATTTACGTGGTTCCCCAAAACCGGGTACGTCCACGGAGGCAACAGATTGTATATTATTGGAGGAATAATACAAACACTCAACTCAACCCCAATACAATCCCACAAAACCCAATGTTTCACTTTGACACTATGTGTTTCTCTCAAATCTGTATTTTTCACTCTCACAGTTACACTCACTTGCACTCACCACACTTCCTCTGCACTTGACACTTCCTCTCTTGCACTCTCTTTATAGGAGAGATGGAAGCTCTTGGAAGCAGCAGCCCATGTGCAGAACAACAGCAGCCCATGTGCAGAACCAACTACTACAATGACAAAAGTCATGGTAGTAGTTGGTGGTTGTCGGAGAAAGGTTGACAATTGCTACAAATCTCCACCTTGGCAAGATTTTTCCATCCAATCCTCATGATCAATCATTGCTGCCTCCAATGCGCCATCTGGCGCTGCACCCTGAAGGTGCTCAACATCGAGAGATGTTGATCAAGTCCAAACAATGTTGGAACTTGATCCCTGAGACACATTTTGTGAGCATGTCAGCTGGATTATCTGCAGTACCAATCTTCTGTAGCAGAATATCCCCTTCATCCACAATTTCTCGAACAAAATGAAATCGAACATCGATGTGCTTGGTGCGGGAATGATGAACCTGATTCTTTGCAAGACAAATAGCACTTTGACTATCACAATGGACATCCACGTGCTCTTGAACAATTCCCAAATCTTCAATCAACCCATGTAACCAAATAGCTTCCTTGAAAGCTTCTGTTACTGCCATGTACTCTGCCTCAGTTGTTGACAAAGCTACTGTTGATTGTAAAGTTGACCTCCAACTTACAGGTCCTTTAGCAAGTGTAAACACATAGCCTGTTGTGGAACGACGCTTGTCTAAGTCACCAGCATAATCCGAATCCACATAACCAACTAAATTTTGTTCGAGTCTATCATCCCTCTCAAACTTCAAACCAATATCAGTTGTGCCATGAATGTACCGTAGAATCCACTTAACTGCCTACCAGTGACCCTTTCCCGGATCATGCATATACCTGCTCACCATACTGACAACATGTGAAATATCTGGTCTCGTACAAACCATTGCATACATTAATGCACCAACTACATTTGCATACGGAATTTGAGCCATATGTTTGCGCTCTTCCTCTGTGCGTGGAGACATTGAAGCACTTAGCTTAAAATGAGGAGCTAAAGGTGTGCTTACCGGCTTGGTCTTACCATCTACTCCAAATCTCTGTAGAATTTTCTTCAAGTATTGGGTCTGTGTCAAACAGACTGTGCCTTTTCTTCTGTCTCTCTGAATCTCCATGCCAAGAATCTTCTTAGCTTCTCCAAGGTCCTTCATTTCAAACTCAGTTCTCAATTGAGCTTTCAGTCTATCAATCTCCACCTTGCTCTTTGATGCAATCAACATATCATCCACATATAAGAGCAAATAGATGAAAGAACCATCAAGAAGTCTGCGAAAATATACACAGTTGTCAAACTGACTCCGTGTGTATCCATGTTCTGTCATGAACTTATCAAATCGCTTATACCACTGGCGAGGAGATTGTTTCAAGCCATACAATGACTTCTTCAGTTTACAAGCCCAATTCTCTTTCCCAGTGACTTTAAAACCATCTGGCTGAGACATGTAAATTTCCTCTTCCAAATCTCCATGTAGGAAGGCAGTTTTCACATCAAGTTGGGCTAACTCCAGATCAAATTGTGCAACTAAGGCTAGCAAAATACGAATTGATGAATGCTTAACAACTGGAGAGAATACCTCATTATAATCTATCCCCTCCTTCTGAGCATAGCCTTTTGCTACCAATCTTGCTTTGAATCGGATGTTGTCTTTTCCAGGATTACCTTCCTTCTTGGCATATACCCACTTGCAACCAATTGTCTTCTTTTCCTTTAGGGAGTTGTACCAAATCCCAAGTCTGATTCTTGTGGAGAGATTTCTTCTCTTCATCCATTGCCTCTTTCCATTTTGCACTTTCTACACTCTGTACGGCTTCTTTGTAGGTGTAGGGGATTCCATCATCAATCATTGGAAGTGCATAAGCCACCATGTCACAATACCGAGCAGGTTTCTTGATAACTCTTTTCGGTTTACTCGTTGCAATGGATTCTTGTTGTGTGGTTGCTGGAGTTGTTGCATCCTCTTCATCTGAACTTTCATCTGAATCTCCTTCAGTAGGGATTGTCTGAACAGTCTTTATAGGGATGACTGAAGTCTCCAACTCCACCTGTTGTGCATCACTAGACTGTTTTTCCTTCTCCTGTGATTTCTCCTGCTGTAACATGCCAGACTC
The DNA here is from genome assembly GCA_033617975.1 of Populus alba x Populus glandulosa. Taxonomy (NCBI): domain Eukaryota; kingdom Viridiplantae; phylum Streptophyta; class Magnoliopsida; order Malpighiales; family Salicaceae; genus Populus; species Populus alba x Populus glandulosa. Next base: position 14,314,624 of record CM066160.1, read on the forward strand.
ATCAAAAGTGACATCTCTACTCAAAATCACTTTCTTTGATTCAGAACACCAGAGTCTGTAACCTTTTACTCCTCCACTAAAGCCCAAAAATATAGCTTTCTTGGCTCTAGGATCTAGCTTGGACTCAGTAACATGATAATATGTTGAGCAACCAAATATACGCATAGAGTCATAATCATTTGCAGGAGAGTCTGACCATACCTCCAAGGGGGTTCTTCCATTTAATGCTGCTGAAGGTAACCGATTAACAATATGACGGGCATAGCTTAATGCCTTGCCCCAGAACACTTTGCTTAGTCCCGAATGTGATAGCATACATCGGACTTTCTCCACCAGTGTGCGGTTCATGCGTTCTGCTACTCCATTTTGTTGTGGTGTTTTGCGCACAGTAAAATGTCGCTTGATCCCTTCATCCTGGCAAACTTCAAAGAAAGGATCTGAAGTGTACTCACCACCATTATCTGACCGAAGAGTCTTAACTCTCCTTCCCGTTTGAGTCTCCACCATTTTCTTCCATTTCAGAAAGATACCAAGGACCTCATCCTTGTGTTTCATCATGTACACCCATACTCGTCTTGAGAAATCATCAATAAAAGTAACAAACCAACGATTACCTCCAAGAGATTCATTCTTTGAAGGTCCCTATACATCTGTGTGAATATAATCTAGAATCCCTTTTGTGTTGTGTATTGCAGTGCCAAACTTGACCCTTGTCTGTTTTCCAAGAACACAATGCTCACAGAACCCATGCTTCCCAGTCTTGGCGCCTTTTAATAGACCTTGTTTGACTAGTCCTTGCAAAGCCTTTTCACCAGCATGCCCTAAGCACATGTGCCAAAGTCTGGAATTATCTGCTTCAGCATCTTCTAGGCTTTTGGAAACAGCTGCTATACCAGTAACAGTAGATCCATCTAGGAAATATAAGTTTCCTATCCTCATGCCTCTTAAGACAACTAATGCACCACGGATTGCTCTCAGGATTCCACCATGCATGATAATCTTATAACCACTGGATTCTAGGACTCCAAGTGAGAAGAGATTTTTCTTCAAGTCAGGTACATACCGTACCTCTGTTAGTGTCTTGACTACCCTATTATGCATCTTCAGATGGATAGTCCCAATCCCTTTAACCTCAGAAACATTATTATTGCCCATAAACACAACTCCTCCATCGAACTCCTCAAGTCTCGAGAATAAGTGCTTGTTAGGGGACATGTGATAAGAACATGCAGAATCAAGAATCCATTCACCACAATGTTTTTCTGGTGATGAGACCATGAATGCAGAGTCTCGTTCATCTTCTTCTCGTGCAACGTTCACATTTGGTTCATCTTTTTCCTTATTGCCCTTGATTGGACAATCTTTCTTCTAGTGCCCCTTTTTGTGACAAAAGGCACACTCATCTTTTGCAAGATATCGCCTGTTTGATGATTCTCCTCTAGATTTTGAGCGAGATCTCCCTCGCCCTCGAAATCTTCTAGGGTTTGTTCTGCCTCTAACTGTCAATGCTTCTGACGTTGACTCCTTGTGAACAATCTGGGCCTTCTTCCGGTACTCATTATTTACCAAAGCATTGGACACATCAATGAATTTAATCTTTTCTTTACCATACAGTAAAGTGGTGACGAGATGTTCATATGTGTCAGGCAGTGAATTCAATAATAACAGAGCTTTATCTTCATCATCTATTTCCACATCTAAATTCTTCAAATCAGCTATCATTTTATTGAAATCATTCAGATGCTCATTCATGGAAGTACCTTTCTTGTGCTGAAAACGGAAGATTCTTTTCTTCAAGTAGAGACGATTCTCTATACTCTTCTTCATAAACTTGTCCTCCAGTGCTTGCCATAATTCCTTTGCAGAGTTTTGTTCTGAAAAGGCGTACTTCTGATCTTTTACAAGACAAAGTCGGATGGAACTGCAAGCTAACCGATTTATCCTCTCCCAGCTTTTCTCATCCAAATCCTCCGGTTTATCTTCTAGAGTGAAATCCAAATTCATTTGGACAAGCATATCCATAACTTCACATTTCCACATGCCAAAATTACCTTTCCCGTCAAACTTCTCCACCTCAAATTTGGTATTCGATACCGGGATGTATTGTGGAGGTATACTAGCATTCCCCGCTGATTTTTCTTCTGGAACATCAGCCATTATGACGCCTTTGGATTACAAATGGACTCCCGAAATTGTTAAAACACGCACTTTTATGCTCAAAAGAGCCAAAACAGTAACTTCTGTGTGCTGTTTCACAAAACGGACACCACGGTTGCGTCCGGAACGGTTGAAAATGCTAGGAACGAGCTTGACTCGGCCAAAAACGGGCTACAAAATCACTGAGTCGGCCAAAAAACCAATCTGACCGAGTTGACTCAGGAAAGGAATATTCTGTCTCTGATAAAGAATATTCTGTCAAAGCCAAGGGAATATTCTGTCACTGCCAAGAGAATATTCTGTCTCTGTTAACAGAATATTCTCATTCTGTCAAGAGAATATTCTGTCACTGCCAAGGGAATATTCTGTCTCTGTTAGCGGAATATTCTCATTCTGTCAAGAGAATATTCTGTCACTGTTTGGTGATGCGGCGGATGACGTGGCAGTCTTCTCAGGCAGAATTCCGGCAGTCTGGTTTTTCCGGCAGATTTTCGGCGAAACTTCGACGAGCGCTACAGGGCTCGTTTTAACTCCGATTTTGATGATCTTTATATTGCCGGACTCGTATCCAAGAGAGGAATCTCCGCAGCTGGTCAAAATCAAGATCTGAGAACTTTGAAAATTCTGCAACTTCGAACCGAGAGCTGAAAAACGTGTTTTTTTCAGTGTTCTAGCTTTCCAAACGCTCTGATACCAATTTGTTGTGCATACTGGACCGAAAGCAAACACAACTAAAACACAAACAACAGATTTACGTGGTTCCCCAAAACCGGGTACGTCCACGGAGGCAACAGATTGTATATTATTGGAGGAATAATACAAACACTCAACTCAACCCCAATACAATCCCACAAAACCCAGTGTTTCACTTTAACACTATGTATTTTTTTACACATTTATTTTATAAAATTATATAAACCATTCACCAGTAATTTTTTCTACCGCTTACGCACTACAATAATAATATCTCTCCATTTATTATTACCCTGATAAAGCATCACTCTACAAAGTAAACTACACCATTCACCGTGTGTTATTTACGGTCCATTTTCTTAGAAAGAACTTCAATCCCATCAAGGTAAGGGGATTTTAGGGTTGTTTGGAACTGCGTTATGTTTCTCTAAATTAAAAAATATATATATTGTTTAAAATTAATAACTTTTATGTTTTTTTATCACTTTAGTTAAAAATAATTTTTTAAATAAATAAAAAAAATATTATTTCAATATATTTTTAAATAAAAAATATTTTAAAAAATAATTGTTATCATATTTATAAATACTCATTTAATGATTGTTAGTTAGCTCACTCTCCACTAAACATAGAACTCATTTAAGGAAAGAAAACACACCGATTGTTTTGTAAAAAAAAAATTATTATTTTTATCTTCTTGAATTATTTTATTTACTTGTCATTGGAAAGACTTCAAAAACTAATTAAATATAAAAATATTTCTCAATGAAAGATTTATTTTACAGAATCAACACAACACGGACTCAAAACTTACTAATCAAGAAAAGTCCATTTCCATGTAAAGATTTTGGTTCAATATTTGTTTTATTTTTTTCCTTTTTGATTTTTCTTTTTGACACTGAATATGAATTTGATATTTACACATTTAATGTTATTTTTTAATTGATTGAAACTTTGAAATGATTTTTATTTTAAAATAAAATGATGAAAAGACTCTATCAAAATATTAATAAATTTAGAAGATCTAAATTATGAAAAACAATTATGTTAAAAAACCAAAAATCATAAAATAATATTCTATATTAAGAAAAAAAAAAGAAATATATCATGTTGTAGCATTTAATTTATGTTATGAAATAGAAAAGATAAATAAAAATGAGATAAGAATATACTTTATAGCAAGGACGGAGATAAAAACCATAAATTATATGATTTTTATCCCTCCAAAAAGGAGGAATGGATGGAAAATGGGCCGAGGACAACATTTATTATTATAAAAAAAATGTGCATTATTTTTATTTTTTTTTGTTAATTTGAATATATGAGATATCTTCTAAATAACTTTCACATCACTTAAAATTAAATCTTTCCGATGATAAAAAAAATTCAAGTAATTTGGGATGAAGTTTTATTTATGTTTGACAATCTAATTTATTTATTTTAGTTAAGGTGATTAGAGAAGGGTGTTGAATACTTGCAAAAAGTTTTGTTTGGTTAATTTAGGGACTCTCTAATGATTAAGTCAGTGATTTTTTGAGAGAAAATACAATAATATTACAAGGAGATGCTCTTAAAAATTCTGAATCTTTTTTTATTAAAGGATTCATGGTCTACTTATAGCACATGAGTCTTTTTTATGGAAAAGAGAGGCTAAAGCATAATATTACTCTAATGATTTTAATGAGAAAAAAATATCATTAACATATACATTAATGTTGATGGAAAATAATTTTAATATAAGTATTAACAAGAAAAAATATCTCTGATATATGTATTAATATTAATGGAAATATAGTGGGCACTTAAAGAACTTTTACACACTATCTCTTACTTAATAATAATATAAATGAAAATATAGTGGATTCTAGAAGAATTTGATATAATTAAGGGTGTAAAAAAAATATGAATCAAAATGTAGTTGTGTCCATGAAATTAGGTCATTCCTTTGATTGAACCCATAAAAAGTGTTTTTCGAGGGTGTTTTTAGACCCATTAAATCTAAATTTACCACTTCTATTTAAAAAAAATTAAAAGACATACCTCTCACATCAGTTTATTACAATTAAAAAAAGTTTAATATGATCATGGCTTTTCTATTATCTTCACTCTTCTGGACCCGATATTTTTGTCCACTTCATTAAAGAATTGCCATTGCTCGAGCTTTAACAAGGAAGGCTGGGCTTAGGCTACTCGATGAAGCAACAAGTGCACTAGATGCTGAGTCTGAGAGGTCTGTCCAGGAAGCCCTGGATCGTGCCTTCTCAGGAAAGACCACAATTGTTGTTGCACACCGGCTATCAACTATAAGAAATGCTCATGTCATTGCTGTGATTGATGATGGTAAAGTAGCAGAGCAAGGATTCCACTCGCATCTATTGAAAAATTATCCTGATGGGAGCTATGCCCGCATGATACAGTTACAAATTAAGGTTCACACATAGCGAAGTCATTGGAATGACCTCAGGTTCAAGTTCACAGAGCAAGGATCCCTTGTGCATGTGGTTTGTCGCGCCTGCTTTCACAAAAAGATGCCCAATGTCGGAAGATAATTGAGAGAAAGGTGTCCAGGCTTGTGTAATTAGGCTACAAGGGCTATCATGCATGCCAGGATTCCACTACTCTCCGACTTTTACTGATGGAAAAAGAATGGACCCAGTGGCAATGGATGTAGACCGGAACATATTCCTGGCGATTCGAAATCATCCAATCTTGAGCTTAATAGGATGCGTATCTATTTATGATTTGGTTTGTGGGGAAGGAAATTATTGAGTGTCAAAGTTCACATGCATGGTGGTTGGTAGCACGTGTGTCATTTGAGTGTCCAAGGACAAGTACTACCCCAAAGAGGGGACCTCGTTGAAATCAATAGACCACGTACGCTCCTTCAACCATTAGTAGAAGCTGGTGGTGGTGGTGGTGGACAAGCGGGAGACAAAAGTTTAGGATATGGCATTTGGAAAATGACAGCAAGGGAGATGATAAGAGAGTTAGATCATGGCCTCATGGGATGCTCTGTCCTTGTGTTCATTGCGCGGGCCATGCCCCAATCTCTTTCCATTAAAGAAATACAAGGATGTTAGCGTGCACAGATGGGCTTTAATGGCGCTCTTGTTTTCAAGTGCTCAAGAGCATTATGCTTTTGGGACACTGGATGATGACTCTCTGTTAATAAGTAACGACTTCAACAGCTGTTTCTAATTACGGGCAGCTAGAACACACAATTACAGAAAAAATGGAGGAAAGTGCTACAAGTCTAAATCCAATACCACAAGCATATTTAAGTTTGACATACAAACACAAAATTAAGACATGTAGTAAATAATTTCAATATGTATATATGTAAGAGTGGTTTTTCATCTAGTGATGAAGGAGCACCAATATCGAAGCTGGAAATTGTTGAGGCAGAAGTAACATCCCAAGGTGCTCCCATCACTTCTTTTCTGTCATATAATTGTGTGTATAAAATTAAATCCTTTCCTTTACTGAACCCATAAAAAATGTTTTTTAAAATTTTTTTATACCTGTTAAATCTAGATATATCACTTGTATTTATTTATTTTTTAAAGACATACCTCTCACATCAGTTTATTACATTTTAAAAAAGTTTAATATGATCATGGCTTTTATATTATCTTCACTCTTCGGGACCCGATATTTTTTACCACTTCATTGAAGATCACAGTTTTGTTCCATGCATGATTGCTTGATTTTTATCCCACTCATGAAATCCTTTATATATATATATATGCGCGCGCGCGCTCAGTAAAAATTGTTACCAAGCTTTTTCTAACTACGGGCAACTAGAATACACAATTACAGAATAAAGGAGGTAAGTGCTCCAAGTCTAAAACCAATACCACAAGCCTATTTAAGTTTGACATACAAACACAGAATTAAAACAAGTCTATTTAAGTTTGACATACAGACACAAAATTAAGACATGTAGTAAATTATTTCAATATGTATGTAGGAGTGGTTTTTCATCTAGTGATGAAGGAGCACCAATATCGAAGCTAGAAATTGTTGAGGCAGAAGTAACATCCCAAGGTGCTCCCATCACTTCATTTCTGTCATATTCATTCTCTTGTTGGACGATCAAGTTTTCGGATTTTATAATCCTCTCCAACACCATTGTGACTTCTTTCATCGGAGGCCTTTCTTTCCCATTTAACCTCAAGCAGCTCCTAGCCAAGCTAGCTACCATCAACACATCCTCTCTTTCCCCTTGCTTCACAACCTGAGGATCAAGAATATCAAACAGGCAGTTGCTCTCCATGGCCATTATGAAATATGTGGCTAAACTTCTGCCTTGTTCTTCTGATCTTTTGAACGAGATTGCCTTCTGCCCAGTAAGTAGCTCAACAAGAACTACACCAAAGCTATAGACATCACTCTTGTCTGTGAATTGGCTTGATTGGAAGTACTCTGGATCCAAGTACCCGAAGGTGCCTTGTACTAGCGTTGTGACATGAGTCTGGTCGATGCTTACGGACCTTGAAGTCCCAAAATCTGCAACTTTGGCTCTATACTTCTCATCAAGCAGGATGTTTGTAGACTTGATAGAAAAGTGCCCCTGCTACCTCTGCTGCAATCCTTAAGCGCATTTCCCAAGTTAAAGGGAATTCCTCATTAGGGTCATGGAGAAACTTGAAAAGGGTCCCATTAGGAATGAATTCATAGACTAACAATGGAAGTTCAGTCTCCAAACAACAACCCAAAAGCTTAACCACATTTCTATGGTTAATTTGGGATAGAAGGACGACCTCGTTGATAAATTGTCTGAGATTCCCTTCATCAATTACTTTGGATTTCTTGACTGCAACGATTTTTCCATCTGCCAACATCCCTTTGTAAACTGTTCCTTGGCCTCCCTGGCCCAGCGTTCTATTCACATTGTAATGATCAGTGGCCTTGTCTAATTCTTTCGAAGGAAACATTTTGATTTTCTCAAGATTGACTTCACCTGAAGATAGTTGTTCTTGCAGTAATAGACCACCATTCCTCTTAAAGTACTTTTTCTTTAGTTTTTCACTCCTCTTTCTCTTGAATACTCTGTACAACCACCATAAACCAATGAGTAGAAACAGTGCTCCAAATCCCACTCCAACACCTGCATAAGTCAACCAATTGCATTTAATTCATTTTTTAGAGCTTAACTAAGAAAAATAAATTCTGTCTGTTTGCTTGAGTAATGGTGCAGTATCTGCGATTATTTGATGCTGCTGGGATAGGATTGGTGATTTTGGGGTGGTACAGCTGCAGCAATGGTCTAGATTTTATCTCTAACTTCCATTTTGCAGATTGTCTTTATTACTTATCCAGGCAATTGAACATAGTTAAGTACAGTGTTGTAGTTTGTCTCCATATTCTACTTTATTCATGTCAGTTTTGAAAAGAGAATTTGATTATTAAAAAACAGCAAGTTAAATTTTATTTTTTTAATATATAATTTTGATGGTCTGCTTTACTAAGTGTATAAATTTTATTTTTAATCTTATGTGGAAAAAAAAAACTTTATTACAAGCATTTTCAAGAAAATGTACTTTTTTACTTGAAACTACTTATTCATACATTTTTCAAGAAAGCATTATTTATACTAGGGAAAGAAGAAAATTATGAAACAACGATCTAATTACAAATAAAATTTGAAAAGGAGGGGACAAAAGTGAATACTTTAGAAAGATAAATCGTACTCAATCTCCATGAGTAATTGTTTAAAATGGCATCGACAAAAATTTCATGTCGTTGGTGCTTGAATAAATTGATTGATTTGATTTAGTCCATCGGTTTGCTTAAAGTAATAATGACGAATTATAGAATCACATATATCGTAATCGTACATAAGGAATATTTAAAACTAGAGTAGTATAAGGTTGTGTTTGGGAATGCGGTTGAAATCGCGTTTCATTAAATTTTATTTGTTTTTGTTTTTAAACGCTACTAGAATCCTAAATATGCTAGAAGTTCAGAAAGTAACATGTGGTATGAGAAAAAATGGAGATATTCTTATTAATTTGATGGTTCATGAATTTTTTTTTCTTTGTATTTTTTTTTAAGTGGATAGTATAAAATGACTAATACAATGTCACTAATTATTTTTGATGCATCATAAAATATCTTGTATATATACACATGTCGCACGATAATTATAGAAATCACAAAATGATATGCTGTTTTTATTGTAAACATGTATTGTTCATTCTCTCGTATTTTATTGTGAATTTACTTTCAAATTTGTTTATGTTTTTATTTTGGTCTCCAAACTTCTTTTTGCACAATTGCATCCTTTTTTGACAGAATAAAAGGACAATTGAATCAAATTTATTGACTAAGGTCAAAATTAAAAGTCATGGGATCAAAGTAGAAAAAGTTATACCTATTCGGTCCTTAAATATTTTTTTTTTGTGTTTTCAAAGTTATCACAAAAATTCACTTTAATTAGTCCTCGAACTTCACATGTTATACCTATTCAGTCCTTAAATATGTTTTTAATTCAATTTTAGTACAAAACTTTATTTTTTTGTTATTTTTTAGTCCATGATTTGAGAGAAAAAAGAGAGAGAGATTACCGGATTTCAATTATAAAGAAAGAAAAATATTGTTGGCATCGATTTCGACCATCAAAACGGTCGATTTTTATGTCAAATGATTTCATTTGATAAGAAAATTTTAAAATATAAGTTTTTTTTTACCTTGAAAGTGCCTAAAAAACATATATGAGATTGAGAAGATTTTTTTATTTTGGGTTGATTTCAAGTTTTTTGATGGTTTTAGAGGTCATGAATAGATTTCACAAGGCACCTATAGTGTTTTCTAGGTATATTGGGTAAAAAAAAGGGGGTTAAAATGGGTTTTTAGATCAAAAACCCTTTAGTCGCGTTTTACTGACCATTATAGTGGCCAGAATCTGGGGAAAGTCAAACAACGCGTCATGTGACACGTATTGTACCACTATGTAGAGGACAACTCTCCGCTTCCAACACCATCATTGACAGTGACATCTGAACATTGAGAGGCGCTACACACGCCGTCTAAACAGCACGAGCGCCTCCAACTTTTACATTTTTTATTATTTTAATACTTGTTCAAAGACCTAATTGCTCCTCATTTAATTGACAATAACAAAAAAACCATATGGAAAAAATCCAAATAGCCTTAATTGTCGGTTTTACTTCTGAGAAATGTAAGGGCAAAGAGGTTATTTAACTGTGCATCTGAAAATGAAAAATACCAAAAAGCCCTTATACTTAGCTTTATTTTTTAAAAATTTCTAAGGGTATATTAGTTATTACATTGTTGATGAAAAATGTAAAAGTATTTATTTAAAACCAATAAATATGACAATGACAAATAAATCCCATGTAAAATACCTTTATACTCCTACGACCATGTTTTTTGAGTTTTTGATGCAATGAAAACAATATTTTTACTGCTCGAATAAATAACTAAACTCTTTTAGTTTCTTTTTTAAAAATAAAATCGTCAATTATGACATTTGGAGCACTATCATGAGACAAGTCAACAGCATAGTTTTCCTCTAATCAAACATAACAATGCCAGTCAATTGTTTTCTTGACCCATTTAAGTGTGACATAATCTATGGTCATTTCTATCATGATGATATAGAGTGAAAATGCAACAACATACCTAGCCCTGCCATTTTAGCTTTGATTTTACGCCGGTAATGGACGTATGTTCTACCCTCTGCAACACATGGAGAAACCACAGAGTTGATGGATCAGTAAACCATGCCAGAAGAATCTATAGAGTAGGAATTGTAACCAGGAGTTTACCTTGACAAATACCAGAAAGATAAGGATTTCCTTCGAAGCCTGCTTTGCAAGAACATTGAACGGTGGAGCTCTGGCTGGTTGAATTAATGGAAGAATTATTCACATCCCTACACCAAGAAGTATAACTTGAATTATAGAATGATCCATCATTGACAAATGATTCAAATACCCTTTTGTCTATCCCCCAATCCAGATCTACAGGAACATAGTCCCCCTCTCTCATATCATTAGAGTCAAAGTTCCATTCGTAATAATAATCATTATAATACATCCCGTTTATTATCTGACTTTGGGCAGTTAAATAGGCATATGAGCATTGCTTTTCCCCTCTTTTTCCTTTTACACCACCTAACCGTAGCAAGGTTACATTAAAACCCTTGAGAAATGAAGGAATCCTGGTCTGGCAACAGTTGATCCCACTGCAGCCCATATAACGTTTTTCGTCACAAATTGACACACACCCACCAATAATAGATTGATTTTGGGTCATCGAGGCAAAATAGCCACAACCCGTTGCAATGAAGTAATTCTCGGAGGAGAAAACAAAAGGGCTTCCTTCCAAGCCAACAACTGTGTTTCTATCTCTGTCTCCACAATTTGTAAAAACAATTGGAAACATGACCCTTATCATACTGCGACGAGCAGAGATGTATCTCACCTCCAGATCATTGCCGTTTACAGTAAGTTTAGGAGCTTGACTACTGGAGTGGCAGAGTATTTTGAAACTTTCGTCTAGGTAACATCCTTCTTTCATTCCAAATGGATATGGAATACTAATGTTTCCACAAGAAGATGGACATCCAGGCCTTGTCATCATAACCTGTGATTCTGCAGTGATCAATGACCAGAACAACACTATGACCTGAAACACTATTAACTCAACAGCTGCCATATTCTTTTTCTTCTTCTTTCAGACAGTAGCTTTTTAGAAGAGAGAAGGTATAAAACGGGCTCTTACTTGGCAAGTAACCCAGCCATATATTAAGTTATCCAAGGTCTTCTTCTTCTTTCTACTAATTCTTTCTTGCTTTGTTTTTTTCCTCTCGCCTTCCACGAGTAGAAAGTTCAAAACCATTAGAACCACACAAAGAATTAAGCAGCCAGACTTGACCGAGTCAGTCAATTACACTATTAACTAATACTCTAAAACACGTGGGAAAGCATGTTTTTTTTTTTTCCACATTTTTTTTCGTTTTCTTTCTCTTTTTTTTTTTTTTACATGTTTTTTTTTCTTTTTTTCCCCTTTTTTTCCCAAGATTGTCTTCTTCTTTTATTTTTGTTTTTTTATTCTTTTTTATTTTTATTTTTGTATTTTTTTAAAATTATATTTGTCGATTTTTTTTTAATATTGAACTGGATGAAAATTGAGTTCTGTAGCTTTTTTCTTTAAAACAGTATGGATTACTACAATGTCCCCCTACATGTTTCATTTCTTCTTTTTTTTTTATGAATTTTTTTCTAAAATAATCTTTGTCGATTTTATTTTTTTTCATATTAAGCTGATTGAGAATTTTGCTTCATAGTTTTTTTCCTTAAAACACTATGGATTGTTACAATGTTTCCTCACATTTTTTTTTAATTATCTATGTCGATTTTTTTTTAATATTAAGTTCGTTGAGAATTTAGATTTAACTTTCCCCACATGTTTTTTTTTTTCATTTTTTCAATTTTTTTTCTTTTTTTTTCCAAAATTGTCTTCTTCTTTTTTTAATTTTTTTTGTTTTTTTTTCAGAATTTTTTTTGTTGATTTTATTTTTTAAATATGGAGTTGGTTGAGAATTTAGCTTTGTAGTTTTTTTTTCTTTAAAACACTGTGGATTGCTATAGTGTTTCCTCACATGGTTTTTTTCTTCTTTTTTTATGATTTTTTTCTAGAATTGTCTTTGTCGATTTTATTTTTTCATATTGATCTGGTTGAGAATTTAGCTTCGTAGTTTTTTCTTTAAAACATTGTGGATTACTATAGTGTTCTCCTACATGATTTTTTTTTGTTATGATTTTTTTTCAAAATTATCTTTATCGATTTTATTATTTTTAATATTGAGCTGGTTGAGAATTATAACATTAGATTTTCTCAGGAAACACTATAGACCCTGCATAGTTTTTTTTTCCTTTTGTTTTTTTATTATGATTTTTTCCAAAATTTTCTTTGTTGATTTTATTTTTTTAATATTAAGCTGGTTAAGAATTTAGCTTTATAGTTTTTTTCTTAAAAACATTGTAAATTACAACAGTTTTTTCTATATAATTTTTTTATTATTTTTTTTACAAACCCACAATAACACACAAGTATATCATAAGCCCGCGGCGTCGCGGGCATGGCATCTAGTCCTATACTATAGTGGGTTATAATTGCATCGTCAGTCTATTTTTGCCAATGGGACTCTATCCCCTCGTGAAGCTAAACTCCCACTTTTATTTGAGGTTGCAGGTTCAATTCCTCGAAAGGGAAGTCAATCTCAATCGCAAAATCATCAAATTAAAGTAAAAAAAGAAAAAAAAAAAAAACAAGAAGTTCATTTTATTTGTTTATTAATTTGAACTTGAAATATTTATTAAACGTTCTTCAACATTAAATTTTCTATTTCCTAAAGTGTGTGTATATATATATATATATAACATGCAATTTTAACGAATCACCTTTCTTTTTTAACTCTAATAATGCAAAAATATGAGTAATCAAATTAAAAAATCTACAAATATTTAATGCTAACACAATCCTGCACAAATCTAAACCACATTTTTCTTCTTTGAGACAGTAGAGAAGGAACAAAAACGGGCTTTTACATGGAAAGTAATTAACCCAGCCATATGTTAAGCTATCCAATCTATATATTAAGCTATCCAGTCTATATTTACCCCTTATCAAACATACCCTAACATCATATATATATATATATCATGCTAGTTAAATCTTGACATTAATTACATTTCAACTTATAAATGGTTAGAATTTTGTTAAGTGGGATTTTAATGAAATTAAATATTCTATCAGCAAACAAAATGTAACCATTAAATAAATAGCATTAACAGGCTCCACAATAATTATTTTCATTAGTCTATTTGTTAATGTTTTTCTTCAACTTGTGGAACGACGTGCATGTTCCTCCAACTACTTGTTTAGCAGCTTAATTTGATTTTTCTTGATTGACTTGGGAAGTCATCATGTGTTCTGAACTTGTCGAAGATATGATAGAAGAGACAAGAAACCACCTTCTATATATAATCAAAGCTTGATTGCAGGGCTTCTTCATAATTTCACAATGGCTTAAACTTGTGGTCTATACTTTCGTTCCTTCGCCTCATTCTATTTTTTTCTCTCGAATTTTTGGTTCCATTTTTTATTATTTCTATTTGTTTTATTTAAATTTATTTTTAAAATTAATTTTTTTTAATTTGATCCTCCTTCAATTTTCTAGTTTATCAAATTTAGTTCATATTCTTTTAATTATTTTTTTATTTGAGATAATTTTTTAACTTGATTTTTTTTATTTCATCCTCTTTCATTTTTTTTTTCGCCTTGACAAATACCAGAAAGATAAGGATTTCCTTCGAAACCTGGATTGCAAGAACATTGAACTTTCTCCTTATTATTTGTGGGTGTAGACATTACATATCTATGTAAAATCTTTGCATTATGATTTTTTCTTTTATATTTACTACTTTTTGGGATTTTTCTACTTCCCCAATCTTCTTCTCTAATGGTAACTTTTAGAACTTCATTTATACACTATATAGGATTTTCTATAGATTTTAATTCGATCATCAAGCATGCATGCATGTAGCCTGGTAGCATGCAGCAATACGAACAGCAAGTGCTAGCTGGAGTCCTGGTTATTGCTAAAGGAATCAATATTCATGTAGAGCATGATAATATTTTTAGTTATTTTCCACTTAAGTTTCCGGAGAATTCTTTATTTTACAAACTATGCACATGCCTAAATTCCCCGTTTTACAATTTGTTAGTGTGGCATCTACTTGAATGTCTTGTCTGAGAGGGGAGGCCGGCGCCTCCATGAGTTACTAGTCTTATAGGTTAGTTACGCAGTTGTTTATGGTAAAGTAATTATTCTCATAATTATTCATACGATTAGGATGCGTAGTAAGTTTACAACCCTACAAAGTCTATAAATATCAAAGACGTCTTGTATGAAGAAGAGAACATACAAAACCCCACACACTCATTCAACCAACCAGTTGGCAACAGTTCAGTTTTCTTGTACGCCAGGCTTTGTAAGAAATCCTTAATTAGGTCGTTGTGAAGATAAATTCCTGGTTAATTTTACAATTTTCTTATTTTCTTCGGCATTATATTTCGTACTCCATCGATTCTTCTCGAATTTTTTACCATTACATGGTGTAAAGATCAACTATGTTACTCTATGTGACAGAGGATCCAGACTACATGGATTGCCAGGGACATGTGAGAGAAAAAACGTTGGTCCTGTTTATGTTGCTGCATTTGCATCCCATATCATCTAAGAAATGACAATTGCTTAGGAGTAAGAATACTTGTATTTTTCCTGATCAGTTCCCTTTCCCTATCCGTTCATAATTGCTTGACTGTTGTAGGAATTGGAGTGGGAATTGGAGCATTGTTTATGCTCATTGGTCTGTGGTGGTTGTACAGAGTATTCAAGAGGAGGAGGAATGAAAAACAGAGGAAAAAATACTTCGCATGGAATGGTGGTTTATTGCTGCAAGAACAACTGTCTTCAGGTGAAGTCCATGTTGGGAAAATCAAATTGCTTACATCCAAAGAACTAGACAATGCCACAGATCACTACAATGTGAATAGAATGCTTGGTCAGGGAGGTTGGCTGATGGAAAGATCATTGCAGTTAAAGAAATCCAAAATTCTTGAAGGGAATCTCAGACAATTTATCAAATTATTGAGGTGGTCATTCTTTCACAAATTAACCATAGAAATGTGGTTAAGCTTTTGGGCTGAAGTTCCATTGTTGGTCTATGAACTCATTCCTAATGGGACACTTTCCCAGTTTCTCCACTACCCAAATGAGGAGCTCCCATTAACATGGGAAATGCGCTTAAGGATTGCAACAGAGGTAGCAGGGGCACTCTCCTACCTGCATTCAGCAGCTTCCATCCCCATTTATCACAGAGACATCAAGTCTACAAACACACTGTTGTAAGCATTGACCAGACTCATGTCACAACTCTGGTACCTTTGGATACTTGGATACAGAGTACTTCCACTCAAGCCAGTTCACCCACAAGAGTGATGTATATAGCTTTGGTGTAGTCCTCGTCGAGCTACTCACTGGACAAAAGGCAGTATCCTTTAGCAGATCGGATGATGAAGCCAGAAGTTTAGTCGCATGAAAGACAACCATCTGTTAGATATTCTTGATCCTCAAGTCATGATGCAAGGGAAGAAAGGGCATGTGTTGATGGTTGCTACCTTGGCTATGAGTTGCTTGGGATTAAATGGGAAAGAAAGGCCTCCGATGAAAGAAGTTGATTAAAAAAAAATCACTTAGGAATCAAATTTCAGAGAAGGATTTCAACATTTCAGACGAGATTGAAATATGATAATGGTTATGAAGTAATTGATGTTCATTGGGACCTTGCTTCTACCTCAATAGGCTTTGGTTTTGACAATGGTGTTGCTTCTTCAAAAGAAACAACACTACTCTTGTACACATATTAGAATTCTTTTTTCTTTTTTGTAATTTTATGTTTTGTTGTAACCAAATAGTTGCTCCTGATCATATGAATAATATAAAGAATTTTTTTTATTTTCCATTTTTTTAGTATCCATTGTTCTTGATAGTATCCACAACACTATCAAGAACAACGTTCGTACGTAGATTTATTTGGTGATATATGTATCCTTGACTGGTTCAAGATGACGCACTCCATGAGCATGCTGTGTTGGTCACAGGCATTCATTATCAGTCAAGAATGGCTCCTGGAATAAATAGAGTTTCGAAACTTATTCAAATATTAATTTAAACCTTGAAAAGTTATGATACCGCAAGTCCAGTGATGGTAAGAAGGAAATCATTTGACATTTCTATAATTTCTTGCATTCACGCGTTATGATTGATTAATTTCCTTGCAAGAAATTAACCAAGATATTTCTTTCTTTTCTAGATGAATGGACAATGAATACGTCCAAAAATTAAGAATTAATTCATAATTACATAATTATATAGTTTATCAGAACTAATAATTAATGAGTCCTTTAGTATGAAAATAATTACATAATTCTTTCACAAATGTTTTTAATTTGGCACTTTTATTTTCAAAAATCTCTTTTCTTCCTAATCAAATTTTCTCATCCTAGACATTACACATCTTTTCTTTCTTTTTAGGCCTTGTTTGTTTCCCGGAAAGTAGTTTCCGGGAAACCATTTTCCGAACTTTTCTGTGTTTGTTTGTCATTAGGAAAGTTGGTCAACGGAAAACAATTTCCGGTCAGCGGAAAACACTTTCTAGTCAACAGAAAACAGTTTCCGGTCAACGGAAAACACTTTCCAGTCAATTTTAGTCAAAAAAATTATAGTCACCGAATCTAACTTCTCTTCCATTATCAAGGTCTTCATCAATTCTCCCTTCGAGAAATTATAGTCACCGAATCTAACTTCTTTGCAGAAATCATCACTCCATCAGATCCTTGATCATACGGAACCCAACTGTTCCCCTTGTGCCGTCATCTGCTAGTCTTCACCAGTTTCATTACAAACTGTTACATATACGAAAATAGTACCGTATGGATAATCCTTCAACTAAGCAAGTTCCCAAGAGAGATTGGAGGGGTCACAACGGTCCCGCTTAAAACCCAATCTCCTAGCCAGAACTTCCTAAGCCATATTTATCCATCGTACTGCCTTTCCGTATATACAACCATTTGATAGCTTTGTCGCGGATTTCTTTTACAAGTGATCTAGAATATTTTTGTTTTATACATGATTTCTCAACATCTAGCGAGACTACTAGTGCTTAGATTCATCAATTTTCACTCTCCACCTCAAATCATCCACATGATCGGGTGTCTAGAGTATCGCCAATTTTGCCTTCCTTTAAGGCAATTAAATTTCCCCACTAAACAATTCAGCACACATAATTGGGCAAATGTGTGCAACTTCTTCTTCTTCTTCTTCATCTCCATCAATCACCATCAAGACCTTCAAATGCCTCTTGATCGAGCAATCTCTCTTAATAATTCACCACCACCACTTTCAGTCTCAAATCTTAACAAATGGACCATACCATTGCACTCAGAATGATCAAATTAGCTGGAAATAAGTTTGAAATCATCCAAATCGCATTTCAAACGGCTAAGATTTGATCAAAACAATTTTGACCTCATGAGCGGCCCAGATTCAATCTCAGATCCGGTTGCACAAAGACTCCACTACATGGAACCCAATCCCTCAACTTGCGGCTCGGCTCCACCCGACTCGGCTCAATCGAGGCTGATGACATGGCATGTGGGTCCCACTATGCAAACGTGTCTGCTGACTGGTCGCTGCCATGGCATGCCAACTATGCATGCTGACGCATTGATTACATCATGATGATGTCATCCTCCATCCCACTCAGCATGTGGGTCGGCTCATCTGGTATTCGGGTCGGGTCGGGTCGAGTCAGCCCATCCGAACGAAGAAGACGCGTGCGGCACGTGGCCATCCAATTCGCCGACGCGTGGGGGCGCATGCGGCCATGTCCGACGTTCGATTTTGACGCAGCTTTCACCAGTGACTTCATCTATTCCGCCTCTATACGATGGTTTGGTCAAAACACAATTTTGACAACTTTCATTTTTGAGTAAAAATCAAACACCACTTTAAACCATATGCTCTGATACCAATTGTTGGAGAATCCGACCGGTGATGTATTGACAGTTGCCCATTGGAGGCTAAACACACTGACACAATATTTAACATGGTTTGGAAAACCGCTTACATCCACAGGAGAGGTCCATATTATTCGAGATAGAAAAAGGATACAAAACAAATACATGGAGGAGGAGGATCACTTAACTCAAACTCGACAACCCAACTTTCATTGCTGCCCTTACAACTCCTCTCTTTCTCTCTTATTCTCTTCACATGCTCTCTACACTCTTTCATTTTGCTCTCAAATAATGCCTCTATTTATAGGCATCAATGGTAAGACAAGATGCTATCAATTATGACACAAATGGTGGCAGCACATGGATTGCACCATTTTTGTCAATGGTTTGTGCAATTTCCATTGTAGCCTTTTGACAATATATAGCAACCCTACTTCTTAGGATAGATGCACATGTTGTTGCCTATTAATGGCAATATCCCAACAATTAAGAATCTCAGCATCAATGGTATCATCTTCCAATTCAATGATGTTCCTCTTTTCCCTAATGCATTGCAGGGCAGATTCGCTACAAAGAGACGCAAGATCTGCCTCAAAATACCCCTGAGTTCCCTTTGAGATCTCTGTGAAAGATTGTAGATCGGTTGCTAGCAATAACCCTCTTTTGAGGCAGCTTTTCCTTCCGAAACTGACCTTAGCAAATGAATGCCAAATTAAGATCTTAAACGAGGTAGTTTTAGTGAAAGGAATGCTAAAACAAGTTCATTATTTGTACGCAGATAAAAACTAGTTCATTATTTGTCATTATCTGTGACTCGCAATAAGCAATGGATCATTAAATGACCCCAACAACAGCATCACCCTTTTCAATACAAAGGTATCGTGTCTCGCGTCTATGCATTCATTTTATGTAACTGGAAGATTCCAGTTTACTGGGTTTGTTTTTGTGGCAACAGAGGTTTCTTTATGATCTTCATGGTTAGAAGACCCGGCCTCATGAGTGCAGGGTCGATTGTATCAGGCCTGTTGGTAGCACCAATTACGAAGACGGTTTTCTTTTCTGATAAACCATCCATATCTCAGTTAGGAGTTGGTCCAAAACTCTATCCACGGCACCACCAGCATCTCCTACACTGTTTCCTCTTTGAATAGCAATGGAGTCAAGTTCATCGAAAAATAGGACACAAGGAGCAGACTGGCGTGCCTTGTCGAAAACATCCCTTACATTTGCTTCACTCTCTGCAAACCACATCGTTAGAAGCTCAGGACCCTTGATTCTGATGAAATTAGCTTGACATTCATTGGCAATAGCCTTAGCCAGCAATGTTTTGTCACAGCCAGGAGGACCATAGAAAAGAACTCCTTTAGAAGGTGACATGCCAAACTTCTCAGGATGCTCCACCGGATATTGAACAGTCTCTTGAAGCTCCATCTTGACCTTCTCAAGACCACCAATATCCTCCCATCTAAAATTGGGAATTTCCACAATGGTCTCACGAAGAGCAGAAGGATTGCTGGTTCCGAGAGCAATGTTGAAATGCTTATTTGTAACAGCCATGGAATTAAGAATCTCAGCATCAATGGTATCTCTTCCAAATCAATGATGTTCCTCTTTTCCCTAATGCATTGTAGGGCAGATTCACTACAAAGAGACGCAAGATCTGCCCCAATATACCCCTGAGTTCCCTTTGACTAGTTTTTCCAAGTCGACATCTTCAGAGAGCTTCATCTTCTTTGTATGGACACGAAGAACCTCAAGGCGACCAGCTTCATCTGGAACACCAATATCTATTTCTCTGTCAAACCTTCCAAACCTCCTCAATGCAGGGTCTAGACCGTTAGGCCTGTTTGTACCTCCTATCACAATAACATGGGCACGGGCCTTTAGCCCATCCATGAGAGTCAGTAGTTGTGAAACGATTCTTCTTTCTATTCGCCACCAGTTTTCTCACGTTTGGGAGCAATTGAATCAATCTCATCAATAAATATAATTGCCGGGGCATTCTTTTCAGCTTCTTCAAAAGCTTTTCTGAGATTTTGCTCACTCTCTCCTGCCATCCTGGACATGATTTCTGGTCCGTTGATACAAAAGAAGAAAGCCCCAGTTTCATTAGCAATAGCCCTGGCTATCAATATTGTTTTACCAGTTCCAGGAGGACCATAAAGCAGAATTCCTTTCGGTGGCTTCACACCAATGGTCTTGAAAAGTTGAGGAAACCTTAATGGCAGTTCAACCATTTCCCTGATCAGTGCCAATTGTTTCCTAGCACCACCATTATCATCGTAGCGAAATCGATCAAGACTTTCCTCATCTTCCCTCTTTACAGCTTCCCCTTCACAGAAGATCTCTGTATCAGGCGCAACCACACAGTACTAAGCAGGATCCGTCTCAGTGACCTTAAACTCCACACTCTTCATTCCTGCTCTGATGAGGTAATGATCTCCTTTCCTGACTGGACGAGAAGAATCCTTAAAGTAAGGCTTCAGGTAGGCATCAAACAGACTACCATTAAGGCCTTCAACTGTGTCATCCAAAGGCAGAATATGAACCCTCTTGCCATACCGCAAATTCGGACAAACCTGCACCGAAACCATATCACCAAGCCTGACCCTTAAGTTTGACCTCACAATCTTATTCATCAAAATCTTGGACTGATCGCAGCTATCATCAGCTAAGGCAGTACAAACTGTACCCCTCCTCTTCTTTCCCTTGATCAACAAGTTATCTCTGCGGAAAATATCAAGTTGCTCAGTTAATGTAGCTGGATTGAGTGTGATGACAGAGTTGTCATCGTTAATGGCTTCATCAACAAGAAGCCTGCTGGGTGCCTTCTTGCGATCCATGATTGAATAACTAAAGCCCTATATGTTTCTTGTTAGAATTAGGATTTCAAACAAAATTTTAAAACCTGACTTGGGCTAACATATAGATATTTTCAGGGCTTAGCCGATTTTTTTTTTCCTATTTTTTTATAACCTGGTCTGGGTCAAGTTTTCAGCCAGTTATATCCCGGTCGATCTATCATGCCAATCTAGATTTTAAAACAATTATCCTTTTTTTTTCTTTTGCTTATTAAGATTTTTTTTTTAAAGAAAAAATAAGTAGGCCATAATATAATTATTGTCTGAGGAGTTTCAATTAATATAATCCATGGGGCTGTAGGACATTAACAGTTCCATAATTTCACCATTGAAAGGAAAAAATAGAAACGTACGTAATACCTCAATTAATAGTTGGGAAATTGACAAGGAGGGATTCATATTTTTTACATGGATTTATGAGGTCGAGGACCTCGTATATTTTACATAGTATACAGGTTCGTCCCTCATCAAAATAATTTCTTAATCCAATATCTATTTTAAAATCATAAATATTTTTATTCCTTTTTTACTCAAGTACTGCACTTACCAGTAAATTGATTTTGAAAGAAATCATATCAATGACAGGTGTTTAAGCATTCAAAATATTTTTATATTTCAAAAGTTGACAATATAGAAAGGTTACAAAATTTTAATTTGAGGAAACGGAAGTCAACTAGAACACACAATTACAAGAAAAAAGGAGGCAAGTGCTACAAGTCTAAAACCAATACCACAAGCATATTTAAGTTTGACATACAAACACAAAATTAAGACATGTAGTAAATAATTTCAATATGTATGTAAGAGTGGTTTTTCATCTAGTGATGAAGGAGCACCAATTTCGAAGCTGGAAATTGTTGAGGCGGAAGTAACATCCCAAGGTGCTCCCATCACTTCATTTCTGTCATATTCATTCTCTTGTTGGACGATCAAGTTTTCGGATTTTATAATCCTCTCCAACACCATTGTGACTTCCTTCATCGTAGGCCTTTCTTTCCCATTTAACCTCAAGCAGCTCCTAGCCAAGCTAGCTACCATCAGCACTTCCTCTCTTTCCCCTTGCTTCGCAACCTGAGGATCAAGAATATCAAACAGGCAGTTGCTCTCCATGGCCATTATGAAATATGTGGCTAAACTTCTGCCTTCTTCTGATCTTGTGAACGAGATTGCCTTCTGCCCAGTAAGTAGCTCAACAAGAACTACACCAAAGCTATAGACGTCACTCTTGTCTGTGAATTTGGTTGATTGGAAGAACTCTGGATCCAAGTACCCAAAGGTGCCTTGTACTTGAGTTGTGACATGAGTGCGGTCGATGCTTACGGACCTTGAAGTCCCAAAATCTGCAACTTTGGCTCTATACTTCTCATCAAGCAGGATGTTTGTAGACTTGATGTCTCTATGAAAAATGGGGAGGGAGGCTGCTGAATGTAGATAGAAAAGTGCCCCTGCTACCTCTGCTGCAATCCTTAAGCGCACTTCCCAAGTTAAAGGGAATTCCTCATTAGGGTCATGGAGAAACTGGAAAAGGGTCCCATTAGGAATGAATTCATAGACTAACAGTGGAAGTTCAGTCTCTAAACAACAACCCAAAAGCTTAACCACATTTCTATGGTTAATTTGGGATAGAAGGACGACCTCGTTGATAAATTGTCTGAGATTCCCTTCATCAATTACTTTGGATTTCTTGACTGCAACGATTTTTCCATCTGCCAACATCCCTTTGTAAACTGTTCCTTGTCCTCCCTGGCCCAGCGTTCTATTCACATTGTAATGATCAGTGGCCTTGTCTAATTCTTTCGAAGGAAACATTTTGATTTTCTCAACATTGACTTCACCTGAAGATAGTTGTTCTTGCAGTAATAGACCACCATTCCTTTTAAAGTACTTTTTCTTTAGTTTTTCACTCCTCTTTCTCTGGAATACTGTGTACAACCACCATAAACCAATGAGTAGAAACAGTGCTCCTAATCCCTCTCTAACACCTGCACAAGTCAACAATTGCATTCAATTCTTTTATTAGGGCTGAACTCAGAAAAACAAATTCTGTGTGCTTGAGTAATTGTACATTGTTAAGCGCAGTGCTGTAGTTTGTCTTAATATTCTACTTTATTCATGTCAGTTTTGAAAGGAGAATTTGATTCTTAAAAAACAGTAAGTTAAATTTTAATTTCTTTTTATAATTTTGGTTCTCTGCTTTACTTATAAGTGTACAAAACTTATTTTTAATCTTATGTGAAGAAAAAAATTATTACAAGCATATCAAGAAAGTGTACTTTTTTACTTGAAACTAATTATTCATACATTTTTTCAAGAAAGCATTATTCATACTTGGGAAAGAAGAAAATTGTGAAACAACGATCTAATTACAAATAAAATTTGAAAAGAAGGGCACAAAATTGAATACTGTAGAAGGCTAAATTGTACGATCAATCTCCAAGAGTAATTGGTTAAAATGGCATCAACAAAAAAATTCCATGTCATTGTGATGCAGACCAGGTAGCAAACTCATATTTGGTGCGCCTAGAGCAACCCAAAACAGCAAAACGGCTTGACTTTGCTGAGTCATAACATGCATAATCAGGCACTTTAAGTTTCTTGCGTAACAGTTGGAATTTCCTCCTGTTTCCTCATTTAGCTTTTATTCTCCCAATTATTTCAGAACTTTTTGTTTTAGAAGTCTAAGAGTTTCTTTCTGTTTCTTCCTTTAGCTTTTATTTCCACATTAATTCGGGACTGTTTCCCAATTTAATTGAGTTGTTTTAGGAGTATAAGAGATTCGTTTTCTCTATTTATTTGGTTGTAATCGCTTTGCGATCAGTAGTTGGAATAAAAACAAAAACTCCTTTGAGTAGTATCTCTCTTTCTTCTGTTTTTCTACGGAATTCCAGATCGAAGAAACCCTTGTTTGTTAGAACGCGTGTGAGTTCCGTTCTGGTCTGCATCAGGTTGGTATCAGAGCCCGGTTAGTTATCGTTGTCATGGAACCAAAGAGACACGCAAACCTACCGAACCTTCGTGAACAATCGTTGGATGAAGTCTATGAGCGCAATGAGATGGCACGACTACAACAACAAGTCGAGACATTAATGCAGTAGTTGGCAACGCCAATGGCTTAACATCGGGATCCGAATCCACAAGACGTGGAAGAACAGTCCGAAGGTGATGAAAATCCATTAACCCCTCAACCAGTGCAGAGGACGCCAGCAAATGATGAATCAAGCTGCTAGGAGTTAGGCCTCAAGGTCGACATACCAGAGTTCCATGGTGGTTTGTAGGCGGATAAATACCTTGATTGGATCAATACGGTAGAGGAAGTCTTAGAGTTTAAACAGGTTCCAGAAGACAGACGGGTAGCACTTGTTGCAACAAAGCTTAGAAGTCGGGCTGGGGCTTGGTGGCAACAGATAAAGAAAACAATGACTCTATAGGGGAGAGGAAAGATCACGTGCTGGGACAAGATGAAAAAACACATGCATTCTACGTTTTTACCATACAACTACACACGGACGCTCTAACAACGGTTACAAAATCTAAGACAGTGAAACCGCTTAGTTGATGACTACACTATAGAGTTCTATCAATTAGTATCCCGAGATGCGATTGCAGAGGACGAGGAGTCACGGGTTGTGCGATATATTATAGGGCTGTAGATTCAATTCCAAGATGTCCTGAATATGTTTGATGTGTTGAGTGTGTTAGATGCCCACCAGAGAGCAGTGCAGTTAGAGAAACAACTAGTGTGTAGAAATACAAGGAGTATGAATTTTGGAGGTTCGGATGCAAATACAAGCAATAACAACTGACGAATAGGGAGAATGAATTTTAGAGGAACCGGTACAAGTGGTGCAAGCAGCAGTAACGCACGAACAACCATTCCACCATCTACTACTATCAAGCCTACGAAGCCGGTACACACAATGACACCGAACATAGGTTTTCTTTGTTTTAACTGCGGAGAACCAGGACACAGGTTCATAGAGTGTAAGAAAGGAGCACAGAGAGGGTTGTTTTTGGACATCAAAGAAATTAGCAGGGAACAAGATGGCAATGTTGAGGCAGAACTAGTTTATGATGAGGAATAACGTTTAGAAGGGGATACTGGACAGATTTTAATGGTCCGACGCAGCTGTTTAATGCCACATGGGATAGAGGATGATTGGTTGCACACTAATGTATTCCAGTCCACTTACACAATTAGCGGGAAAGTCTGTCGGTTCATCGTTGATTCAGGTAGCTGTGAGAATGTAGTGTCCGATGAGGTGGTCTGTAAACTACACATGGCAACAGAATCACATCCTCAACCATATAAATTAACATGGCTAGATAAGAAGAATGATGTTACAGTATCAAAACACAGCTTGGTGTCTTTTTCAATCGGCACAACATACAAAGATTAGATTTGGTGTGATGTGGTCTCCATGGACGCCTGTCATTTATTATTGGGCAGACCGTGGTTATATGATCGACATGTGATGTATGATGGGTTCCTGAATATGTGCACTTTCATATTCAATTCAATCAAGGTTGTGTTGCTACCAAAGAAGGAAACTACATGTAGTATTCTGACAGGAGAAAACAACAATTTATTGACAATGGCTAAATTTGAAATAAAGACTAGAGAATCTGGGGTGGTTTATGTGCTGATCGGAAGGATGGAAGTTGAGAATGGCACTATTCCAAGCAGCGTGGAGCCATTATTGCAGGAATTTAGAGATGTATTTCTAGCTGAGCTTCTTGAGAACCTACCCCTATTAAGGGACATTCAGCATCAAATTGATCTGGTTCCAGGTGCCAACTTGCCCAACAGGCCGCATTATTGGATGAGTCCAAAGGAGCATGAAGAGTTACAGCGCCAAGTACAGGAAATTCTAACAAAAGGGCATATTTGGAAGAGTTTTAGCCCATGCGTGGTGCCTGCCCTTCTGATCGTGAAAAAAAAATGGGACATGGAGAATGTGTGTTGACAGTAGGGCTATCAATAAGATTACGGTTCGATACAGGTTTCCGATCCTGCGGTTGGGTGACTTGCTGTATTAGTTGAGTGGAGCCACAATATTCACGAAGCTGGACTTGAAGAGTGGGTATCACCAGATTCGTATCCGGCTGGGAGATGAGTGGAAAACGGCCTTCAAAACTTGAGAAGGACTTTTTGAGTGGATGGTCATGCTTTTCGGACTGTCTAATGCCCCAAGCATATTTATACGGGTGATGAATCAAGCCCTGTGGCCCTATATTGGTAAGAGCATGGTGGTATATTTTGATGACATTTTAATTTATAGCATTGATCCTAGGATGCACCTACAACATCTTCGGGAAGTTTTGACCATGTTACGTAATGAACAATTCTTCGCAGCAAAAGAAAAATGTGTGTTCTTAACTGACCGGGTCTTGTTCTTGGGTTACATTATCTCTTCTAAGGGGCTTTCAGTAGACGACTCAAAAATTGAAGCCATCAAACAGTGGCCACAACCGTAAATCGTGACTAATGTCCGAAACTTTCACGGGTTGGCATCATTCTATCACCGCTTCAATCTTCACTTCAGTGGTATAATGGCCCCAGTGACTGATTGTATGAAGAACAATAACAAGTTTGTGTGGACACCTAAGGCCGAAATAGCCTTCCAAGAAATCAAGAAGCGATTGACCATTGCCCTAGTACTTGTCCTACCAGACTTTTCAAATCCATTTGAGCTACACTGTGACGCCTCAAAGCTAGGAATCAAAGCGGTTCTGATCCAAAATGGCAGGCCTGTCACCTTTTCAGTGAGAAGCTTTCAGGAGCTAAATTACGGTATAACACTTATGACGTTGAATTTTATATAGTGGTTCAAGTGGTAAGACATTGGCGACACTATCTGTTTCTTCAGGAGTTCGTCCTATTTACTAACCATGATACCCTCAAACATATGGGGAGTCAAGATAAAATGTTATCCCGACATGCATCTTGGGCTGTGTACTTACAACAAATTCACTTTTCTCATCAAACACAAAGCAGGTACACTGAACCGAGTGGCTAACCCCCATTCATCGAAAAAATCTGCTGGTTGACATGTGAATCAAAGCATTTGTTATCAACTCCTTTCAAAATTTGTATGCATCTGACCCTTTTTTTACTGCTATAATAGAGAAAATTCAGAACAACCAATATAGTGAGTTTGTTGTCCAAGATGGATGTGTTTTCAAGGGCACCCAACTGTGTATACTTGAGTGTAGTCTCCGAAACAAGATCATACAAGAACTGCACAGAGGACATGTGAGAAGAGACCGGACTTACTTGCTGGTGGTTGGTCGTTTTGTTGAGTGATGTAGGGTCTGTCACGTTGCCAAGAGAGGAGCCACCAATGTCGGTTTGTACATGGCACTTTCTGTTCTAGTACGACCATGGTCCGACATCAGCATGGATTTTGTTCTAGGCCTCCCGCGTACACAACGGGGATTCGACTCCATTTTCGTAGTGGTAGACAGGTTTTCAAAAATGGTCCACTTTATACCATGCAAGAAAACAACAAATGCTGTTAATGTGGTTGGATTGTTCTTTCAAGAAATTTATCGGTTGCATGGGTTGCCGGAGTCAATCGTGTCTGATAGGGACACTCGTTTCCTAAGCCATTTCTAGCGGAGTCTTTAGAAGATGGTTAATACTCACCTAAACTTCAGCAGTGCTTATCATCATAAGTTTGATGGGAAAACCGAGGTGGTGAACCGGTCATTGGGTAACCTCCTTTGTAGTTAGGTGTGTGATCAGTTAAAATCTTGGGACAAGAAACTTGGCCAGGTAGAGTTCACTCATAACCATGCAGTCAATCGTAGCACCAAGTTCAACCCCTTTGAAATCGTGTATGGGTTTCTCCCACGATGTCCACTTGACTTGGGTAATCTCCCGAGCAACACCAAAGTTAATCACAAGGTAGAGGACTTTGTCACTCAACTGCAGGACATTCACAACCTTACCCGACAAAACTTGCTGGAATCTATTGCCAAATTCAAACTCGACGCGGACCGCAAGCGGCATCTTGTCAATTTTGAGGTGGGTGACTTCGTTTGGGCTGTGCTAACGAAGGATCATTTTCCTATGGGCGAATACAATAAACTATCTACATGAAAGATTGGTCCAGTGAAGATTATTGAGAAAATAAATTCCAATGCTTACTGCCTCAAGCCGCATAGTCATATTCGCACAGTAGATGTATTTAATGTCAAGCATCTATTTCCTTTCCACAAGGATTTGTCATAAGAAGAGGAAGATCTCCCAAATTCATGGGGAGGATGATGCAGACTAGGTAGCAAACTCCAGATCGAAGAAACCCTTGTTTGTTAGAATGCGTGTGCGTTCCGTTCTGGTCTGCATCACATTGGTTCTTGAATAAATTGATTGATTTGATTTAGTTCATTAGTTGACGACAAATTATAGCATGACATATGTT
This sequence comes from Populus alba x Populus glandulosa, assembly GCA_033617975.1. Taxonomy (NCBI): domain Eukaryota; kingdom Viridiplantae; phylum Streptophyta; class Magnoliopsida; order Malpighiales; family Salicaceae; genus Populus; species Populus alba x Populus glandulosa. The sequence goes on from CM066160.1 coordinate 14,343,374, forward strand.
ATAATTTTACATATGAAATATTTAAAAGTAGAGTGATATATACAAGAAATTTTATGGTGTTTATAAAGTAATTAGTAGTATATATATATAAAATCACAAGTAAAATATTTTTAGCATTTTAATGGTTCATAGATTTTATTTTTATTTTTCTTCTTGTATCTGTTTTTTTTTTTTTTTTGCTTTTTTAAAGTGAATATTAAAAAATAATTCATAGAATATTAGTAATTTTTTATTATTATAAATATGTGGCATATAACACATGTCACACGATAATTAATTAATTATTACTGGTTATAGGAGCATACACGTATATACTACTTGAAAAAAAATAAAAAATCGTAAGGGAGGCTGCTGTCTTCTACGGTCTCTCTTAGAGGATCCACCATTGAATCTGATTTTTCTTCGTGGTTATAAAATCGTGATTCTATCATGAGACAAGTCAACAACACAGTTTTCCTCTAATCAAACATTACAATTGTTTTCTTGACCCATTTAAAGAGTGACATAATCTATAGTCATTTCTATCATGATGATATACAGTTAAAATGCAGCAACAACATACTTAGGCCTGCCTTTTTAGCATTGAATATTTTACGCCGGTAATTATATTAGACGTATGGTCTACCCTCTGTAACAAAGTTGATGGATCAGTAAACCATACAATGGTAAACCGTGGCAGAAGAATCTACAGAGCAGGAATTGTAACCAGGGGTTAATTTACCATGACAAATACCAGAAAGATAAGGATTTCCTTCGAAGCCTGGATTGCAAGAACATTGAACGGTGGAGCTCTGGTTGGTTGAATAAATGGAAGGGTTCACAATCTTACATATAGAAGTATAACTTGAATTATAGAATGATCCATTCTTAACAAATGATTCAAATACCCTTTCGTCTACCCCCCAATCCAGCACTACGGGAACATATATAGTCCCTATCTCTTGTCATAATAATAGTCAAAGTTCCCTCTGGCATAAGAATACTACCCGTAGTTGATCTGTGTTTGGGCAGTTAAAGAGGCATATGAGTATCAAACTCAGGTCTCTGATGGAGGGAACCAAGTATTAGGATGAACTGGAAGTAGGGACTGTGATATAGTTTTAATAATACTGCCCATCACAGCCTCATCTAAATAGCAAGAACTAAAAATTGGCACCTGTATATATCCTATCCAAATTAAAAATGAGAAACCAAAAAACCGAACAGTTACCTTTAATGGCACATGAAAGATCTATACACAATAGCATGTACATGAACATCGGGATTCCAAATGAAGAGGATGATTTAAGAACTTACCGACAGCGACCTGAATCACTGATGATATAATACGGATGCAGCGTTCTCCATCTGTTCTCCCATCTCCATAGTACCCCTTGGGGCAAGAACATGTATAATTCCCTTCGGTGTCGATGCATATGTGGCTGCAATTGTGGGCTACTTTTGGATCTGAACATTCATTAATGTCTGTAGAAGCATCATAAAGAGAAGCCTTTAAGTAAAACTATAGTAAATTCTCATAATTTCATGTAATCCAATTTCGAAAAATCAGATTATAGATCTCCTCAAAGTCAATTACAAATAATTTAACTCTCTTCATGTAAGTAAAAGTTATAAAAAAGGGGATAAAATTAAGAAAAAGAAATGCATACTTCGGCAACCATTTGGGAGGTATGGATTTCCTTGATAGCCATCTAAGCATTTGCAAATGTTCCCAGACCCATTTTCAGGGTCATGACATTTGCTCTGTCCTTGACATGCATTAGACATCTTCTTCTTTTCCAAGGTTTCGCATTTATTGCGCCCAATACTCCAATCCACTATAACAGGAAGCTTACTTACTTTCTCCAAATCCGACAGGTTACTTGGAAAAAAGCTGAACTGCTTTTCTTCAATCATGAAGGCAAAGCTGCAACGATTGAATTCCCAGATTCCCGCATGATTATTGTAACTAGACACGCTCACTTCGAAGTACCTCATTCCTTTGGCAATGGAGGTTTGGCAGCAACCAATTCCGGAGCATGTGTTTGGCACATATGTTTTGTCGCTACATTTGGAAATGCATCCTACCAGGTATGTATCATTCTTGTCTTCTCGGATACCTAGCATTTCAGCTACAGTATCACAGCCGATAGCGACGAACCTATTGTCAGTGTCAGAAAAAACGTATGGACCTTGAACGGGTAGGTTTATCCAGGGACTGTTTCTCGTTGTTCGTGCACCTTCCCGATTATAGCAGTCCTTAGCTATATGATGCATGATGCGTAGCTTCCCATCAAGGGTTATTTCTGTGACCTCTAAGCTACCATTTCCTAAAAACGCTTTTGGAGGATTGAAAGTATGGTTGCAAGTTATGAGGAACTTAGAGTCGAAGTAGCAATCTTTTCTGGTGCCAAATGGATATGGGATAGTAACATTCCCACAGCTATCATGGCATCCAGGTTTCGCTATAGGAAACCCTGTTGCTGCTGTAACTGCTGCTAACAACACTCCAGTTATTGTGAACTGTAAGGCCATTCCTCGAATTCCCATGACAGCTACTTTTCTGTTTAATTAAAATGGAGTCGGGTGGTACAAAACTCTCTATGGCAGCTAGCCTTTTTTATAGAGCAAATTACCACGATGTTGGTCGATGGAAGACCAAATTATAGGGCTTGAATGCCAGTTGGGATATATGTGACTGAATATCTAAAAGAGCGTGCATGTGGTAGAGGACTTGCAAGCAAGAACTTACTTGAATCGAAGCGTTTTTATTCGAATTAAGTCAAGGCCCCTAAATATGGAAGTGTCAGTACATTTTTTCCTTGAGAAATCTCATTATAAAATCCCCAAACTTTGAGGTCAATTTCAATTAGGTCCTCGATTTTCCTTATCTCAATTAGAACCTCGACGTAGGAATGAATTCTCAGCCAGATCCATCATTTAATTTACTTGCACTTGCTACGTGACAGAGGTTTGTGTATTGTAGCCGTCAGCCGTGAATCAAACGGCGAGGCAATTGATTTCAAGAGATTGCATGGTAAATAGAGTGGATGTGCGAGCTTCACTTGATAGGTAACCTTTTAAAGTCAGCTAGATTCCACCTACACAGTCTAATCATGCGGGGCCCACTTGTGGAATTTACTTTCACTTGCTGTGTGGCAGACGTTTGTTTACTAGTAGTTGTCTGCCGTTAATCAAACGATGGTGAAACAAGGAATTATGTCACGCATGACACAAACCCCACTGCAGCTAGCCATCTAGCTATCATTGTTTTTGTCACAAATTGACACACACCCACCAATAGTAGATTGATTTTGGGTCCTCAAGACAAGATTACCACAACCCCTTGCGATGAAGTAATTCTCGGAGGAGAAAACAAAAGGGCTTCCTTCCAAGTCAACAACTGTGTTTCTATCTTTGCCTCCACAATTTGCGAAAACAACTGGAAACGTGACCTCAATCGTACTTCGACTCACTGAGATGTAGCCGGTGTTTGTTTACGCTGTAGTTTTGCTTTTAAAACTAACTATGTAAATATATAATTTGGTAATATAAAAACTTAATTATTTTTTATATGGGATCGATGTATATTTTTACTCAAAACACCGTTTCGTTAGAAGCAATTGAGATGAATTAATTCACGTCTGCAACCAGGTGAATATAATTTACCTAGGCACTGTTCACTCCAAACAGGGGCGAAACTAGAATTATTTGTTAGAGGAGGCCAAAATTAATATAATTAAATATAATATTTGTTTTTCTGAATATTCAGATATTAAAGGTTGGTATGGCCCTAGATTAATGTATGCCCTTAGAATTTTATCTTGTTGATTAACCGGCTATTCTCAAATTTGAGGACGATTATCTAGATATTTAATTAAATGAACAATGTAGATTCTAATAAGAGGTTGCTCACTAATCAACACAGGTTCTTCGTAAACTGAAGCATACTGGGACTTAACCATAACTTCAACATTACACATTAGAATTGATTTATCAGGTAGTGAGTCATCAATATTTTTTTTTCAGAAAAAAAATCAATTCTTCTTATTTTGTTCATGGTTCAACCTAAAATCAAAATATATTTCGTAAGAAAAAATTGATAATTTTGGTGGCTCTGTTAAAAATAAAACATAAAAAAAATCCAAGCATAATTAAAACAAACCAATAAAATATATCTAATTAATTAGAGAAAAAAAAATCATTATAATAAGAATTCAAAAAACAATTGGTAGAACTAGCAGATCTGAGAAAAAAAAAGAGCAAAAATAATAGAATTATTTAAAAAAACCTCATGAAATTATTAACGAATATATCAAAACAAAGCAAAAATAGATTTTAAATTTAAATTATCTTATTTTGTTTGATAAAAAATAAATTAATTGATGGCTCTATTTTAATTTTTTTGTAGAAAAATTTTGTTCATGATTTGTATTTTTATTTCTCTATTTAATCGAACATAAGATTTAAATTAAGATAAATTGGTGGCTCTATGGCTTTATTTTTTATTTTACAAAATAATTTCTCTATATATTTTTCTTTCCACGTATGTGAAGGGAAGAGTGAATTGAAAATTAAAAATAAAGTCACTGTAATAAGTCCCACCTTGACCTGTGGGTAATGAAAAAAAATTATAATGCCTTCGGGGGAGGGGGGGGGGCCTGGGCCCCTGCTTGCCCCCCTACTTCCGCCCCTGACTCAAGGTGAACAGTGCTTCATCTGAAGTGAACAGTGCCAGGTAAATAACTACTTACATTTAAAAAAAATTATGTTTTTTAAATTATATTTTATTCAAAAAATTTGTGTTTAATATTATTTAATAACGCTACATAAATTAGAAGGAGATCGCTTGATGACGTAGCATTTACAGAATTTGATCGTAAGCCCAATTATGTTCTTGCCGGGTCCGACCTAGTTAAAAACAATTCAGTTTTTATTTTTATTTGTAATTGTGTTTTATTTAAAAAATTAGAAGAAGATCGTTTGATGACGTAATAAAAAATTTAGTTTTTGTTGTTGTGCACTTAAGAAACCATGGAAAATATAGTCCTTGTTGGATAGATTTCGTACGTGATAAAATTGCACATAATTTAATGGAATAATAAAAAATATTTGATATCAATATTATTTATTTCATGATGTAATAACAGTAGTTAAATCTATAATATTTAAATTAAAAACCATCAATATATATATATATAACCTCAATTTGAAAAACATTCTTTTAACTAAACACATTAAACTATATTTTATTCAACCTCAATTTTAACCACAATTTTAACCAAATATATATTTTTTCAAACCAACCTCAATTAAAAGTACTTTTTAAAAAAAAAAAAAATTTAAATTACAATCATAACAATTGCCACAATACTAAACACACTCGTAATTCACCTCCAGATCAGTGCCGTTTACTGTAAGTTTAGGAACATTGAAACTTTCGTCTAGGTAACATCCTTCTTTCATTCCAAACGGATATGGAATACTAATGTCTCCACAGTAAGATTCACATCCAGGCAATATCATAACCTGTGATTCTGCAGTACGCAATGATCAGAACAACAGGATGACCTGAAATACTGTTAACTCAACAGCTGCCATATTCTTTTTCTTCTTCTTTCAGACAGTAGCTTTTTAGAAGAGAGAAGCTATAAAACGGGCTCTTACTTGGCAAGTAACCCAGCCATACATTAAGTTATCCAAAATCCTCTTCTTCTTTCAACTAATTCTTTCTTTCTTTGTTTTTTTCCTTTCGCCTTCCATGAGTAGAAAGTTCAAAACCAAAGTCTTTAGAACCACACAAAGAATTAAGCAGCCAGACTTGACCGAGTCAGTCAATTACACTATCCTATACTATAGTGGGTTATAATTGCATCAACGGTCTATTTTTGCCTAACGGTCTACTTTTATTAGAGGTTGCAGGTTCAATTCCTCGAAAGGGAAGTCAATCTCAATTGCTAAAGCATCCAAAAAAAATTCATTTTCTTTGTTTATTAATTTGAACTTGAAATATTTATTAAAGGTTCTTCAACATTAAATTTTCTAGCAATTTCCTAAAGTATAATATATATATATATATATATATATGAGCAATCAAATTAAAAAATCTACAAATATTTAATGCTAACACAATCCTGCACAAATCTAAACCACACATTTTTCTACTTTGAGACGGTAGCTTTTTAGCAGAGAAAAGGAACTTTAAACGGGCTTTCACATGGAAAGTAATTAACCCAGCCATATGTTAAGCTGTCCAATCTATATATTAATTTAATTTAGTAGAAAAAAGAAAAGAAAAGAAATATAACAATGAGAAGGAAAACAAACGAAAAAAAAAAGATTAAAAAGAAAAGAAAAGGAGAAAGATAATGAAAATAAAAGAAGAAAATAAAAGCTAGAGATGGAAGCCCAGATGCACATGACCTAACTAGAGTCTGAATTCATCTTTTATATTGTCAAGTTTTGAAATAGCATAGCATTTCAAGCATAACAAAAAAAAAAATCAAGCAAAATAGAGGGATATACGCGCGTGCGCACACTCTAGTATTAGTAAAATATATACATGTATATATTATTTTTTTCATTTAATATATAAATATACCTCAAATATATACAAATTTTTTATTTTATATTGAATAATAAATATTTAAAATACTATAAATAAAATATAAATATATAAGTTTTTGATTTGATAAATAATAAATATAATATAGCTATAATAGAAACACAACCCGGCCCTAAATACTATTAGCTATAGCTCGACAGCAGACTCCAATTATGTTGAATTAGAAAGTCCTGCCATTACATATTTATGGCAGTCCATTATATTTTGATAACAAGGCATGATGAAAAAAAAAAAAACTATTAGGGTGTGCTATCATCAATGAGCAATTGTCATCTTACGGAGTTGAAATTCTATATATTTTAAAAATAAGATTCCGTACCCCTTCGGAATGGAAGCAGGTTGCTACCTGGATAAGAGGTTCAGAATACATTGCAACTCCAACATGACTCCGAGGCTTTCTATAAATGGAATCAATCTAGAGGAGTTGAACATCCCTGTTGACGAAGGCACAATTCACGTCAAATTTCCGATTTTCTATTCAAGTAATTGTCGAGGCAAAGAAAGCAATCCAGTTATTGTGAATTTGGAAGGAAGCCCTTTTGTCTACTCAGAAAAATGGAACAGTTAACAACATTGTCTTGATGACCCAAAATGACTCAATCTATGGTGGGTGCATGTCTATTTCCGATTAGAGCAGCAACTCTGCTAGAAATCATGCGAGTTGCAATGGCATCAACTGCTGCCAGATGAGAATCCCGTCGCATCTAATGTCTTTCAATGCGGTATTCAAGGATCTTGATGGTTCCAGATGAGACCCCTTACTCGGTGACAGCTATGGACTCTGTGCCTGTGGTGCTGGACTGGATGATAGATTACTGGATATTTGAATCTCTAGAAAGGAATGGATCATTAGCAGATAATAAAACATATCATTGTCATGTTAACAACTACGATAACATTTCAAGCAATCAGAAATCCATGGTTAAATGTTCTTGCAGCGCTGGTTATCATGGGAATCCTTATCTTCCTGCTGCTTGTCCAGGTAAACTTTCTCTCTGTCACGAAAATGGAAGCCTTGTAAATAGAATTCAGGGGCTTCCATTTTTGTTCCATTTTCTTCTTACTGAAAACAAATTATTACTGGATTACTTGGAGCTAATATCTGTTTCTTTGTCTATATATATGGATATATTCAGATATCAAACAATCAGAAATTTTGTGGGGGTATAGGATTTTCATAAACATGCCTAATGCATTATCAGAATTCGAAACACTTCAAAGATAATAAAGAAAATGAATCATAAACATTGTTGATGTTGAGTGTAAAAAATAAACTGCCAAGCCCATCTCACCTTGGGCTGGGCTGCGATCACCTTTCCTGGTCCAGGCCCAGGCGAGGTGAAACTCCCCGAGCGAGAGCCTGCCCTGTATATATTCTTTCTTCCTATTTTTTTACACATTTATTTTATAAAATTATATAAACCATTCACAGTAATTTTTTCTACCGCTTACGCACTACAATAATAATATCTCTCCATTTATTAATACCCTGATAAAGCATCACTCTACAAAGTAAACTACACCATTCACCGTGTGTTATTCACGGTCCATTATCTTAGAAAGAACTTAATCCCATCAAGGTAAGATGATAAAAGGGTTGTTTGGAACTGCCTTATGTTTCTAAATTTTAAAATTATTTTTGTTTAAAATTAATATTTTAATATTTTTTATCGTTTTAATATATCCATATAAAAATTATTTTTGTTTAAAATTAATATTTTTATATTTTTTATCGTTTTAATATGTCAATATAAAAATTATTTTTTAAACAAATAAAAATATATTATTTTAATATATTTTCAAATAAAAAATATTTTAAAAATTAATCATTATCATATTTATAAATACTCTTTAATTGCTTCTTAGCTCACGCTCCACTAAACATTGAACTCGTTTAAGGAAAGAAAACACACCGATCATTTTGCAAAAAAAAAATATTATTTTTATCTTCTTGAATTATTTTATTTACTTGTTATTGGAAAGACTTCAAAAACTAATTAAATATTAAAGTATTTCTCAATGAAAGATTTATTTTACAGAATCAACACAACACGGACTCAAAACTTATTAATCAAGAAAAGTCCATTTCCATGTAAATATTTTGGTTCAATATTTGTTTTATTTTTTTCCTTTTTTATTTTTTTTTTTGAAACTAAATATGAATTTGATATTTACACATTTAATGTTATTTTGTAATTGATTGAAACTGTGAAATGATTTTTATTTTAAAATAAATTGATAAAAAGACACTATCAAAATATTAATAAATAGAGAAGATCTAAATTATGAAAAACAATTATGTTAAAAAACCAAAAATCATAAAATAATTTTCTATATTAAGAAAAAAAAAATCATGTTGTAGCATTTAATTTATATTATGAAATAGAAAAGATAAATACAAATGGGATAAGAATATACTTTATAGCAAGGACGGAGATAAAAACCATAAATTATATGATTTTTATCCCTCCAAAAAGGAGGAATGGATGGAATATGGGCCGAGGACAACATTTATTATTATATAAAAAAAAACTGTGCATTAATTTATTTTTTTTGTTAATTTGAATATATGAGATATCTTCTAAATAACTTTCACATCACTTAAAATTAAATCTTTTCGATCATAAAAAAAATTCAAGTAATTTGGGATGAAGTTTTATGCTTATTTTGGATAATTAATTAATTTTTTGATATTGACAATCTAATTTATTTATTTTAGTTAAGGTGATTAGAAAAGGGTGTCGAATACTTGCAAAAAGTTTTATTTGGTTAATTTAGGGACTCTCTGATTATTAAGTCAATGATTTTTTTAGAGAAAATATAATAATATTGCAAGGAGATGTTCTGAAAATAATTATGCGGTAGAGAATGAAGATTTCAAATTTTTTTTGGTTAAAAAATTCATGATCTATTTATAGCATATAAGTCACTTTTATAGAAAAGAGAGGTTAAAACTTAATATTACCTGATGATTTTAAAGAAAAAAAATTATCATTGATATATATATTAATGTTAAGAGAAAATATCTCTTATATATATATTAATATTGATGGAAATATAATGGTCACTGAAAGAGCTTTTACACACTATCCCTAACTTAATAATAATATAAATGAAAATATAGTGGATTCTAGAAGAATTTGATATAACTAAGGGGGTAAAAAGAATATGAACTAAAATGTAGTTGTGTCCATGGAATTAAGTCATTCCTTTGATTGAACCCATTCCTTTGATTGAACCCATAAAAAGTGTTTTTTAACGGTGTTTTCGGACCCATTAAATCTAAATTTACCACTTTTATTTTAAAAAATTAAAAGACATACCTCTCACATCAGTTTATTACAATTAAAAAAAGTTTAATATGATCATGGCTTTTCTATTATCTTCACTCTTCGGGACCCGATATTTTAGTCCACTTCATTAAAGAATTGCCATTGCTCGAGCTTTAAATAAGGAAGGCTGGGCTTAGGCTACTCGATGAAGCAACAAGTGCACTAGATGCTGAGTCTGAGAGGTCTGTCCAGGAAGCCCTGGATCGTGCCTTCTCAGGAAAGACCACAATTGTTGTTGCACACCGGCTATCAACTATAAGAAATGCTCATGTCATTGCTGTGATTGATGATGGTAAAGTAGCAGAGCAAGGATTCCACTCGCATCTATTGAAAAATTATCCTGATGGGATCTATGCCCGCATGATACAGTTACAAATTAAGGTTCACACATAGCGAAGTCATTGGAATGACCTCAGGTTCAAGTTCACAGAGCAAGGATCCCTTGTGCATGTGGTTTGTCGCGCCTGCTTTCACAAAAAGATGCCCAATGTCGGAAGATAATTGAGAGAAAGGTGTCCAGGCTTGTGTAATTAGGCTACAAGGGCTATCATGCATGCCAGGATTCCACTACTCTCCGACTTTTACTGATGGAAAAAGAATGGACCCAGTGGCAATGGATGTAGACCGGAACATATTCCTGGCGATTCGAAATCATCCAATCTTGAGCTTAATAGGATGCGTATCTATTTATGATTTGGTTTGTGGGGAAGGAAATTATTGAGTGTCAAAGTTCACATGCATGGTGGTTGGTAGCACGTGTGTCATTTGAGTGTCCAAGGACAAGTACTACCCCAAAGAGGGGACCTCGTTGAAATCAATAGACCACGTACGCTCCTTCAACCATTAGTAGAAGCTGGTGGTGGTGGTGGTGGACAAGCGGGAGACAAAAGTTTAGGATATGGCATTTGGAAAATGACAGCAAGGGAGATGATAAGAGAGTTAGATCATGGCCTCACGGGATGCTCTGTCCTTGTGTTCATTGCGCGGGCCATACCCAATCTCTTTCCATTAAAGAAATACAAGGATGTTAGCCTGCACAGATGGGCTTTAATGGCGCTCTTGTTTTCAAGTGCTCAAGAGCATTATGCTTTTGGAGGGACACTGGATGATGAATCTCTGTTAACAAGTAACGACTTCAACAGCTGTTTCAAATTACGGGCAACTAGAACACACAATTACAAAAAAAAGGAGGAAAGTGCTACAAGTCTAAAACCAATACCACAAGCCTATTTAAGTTTGACATACAAACACAAAATTAAGACATCTAGTAAATAATTTCAATATGTATGTAAGAGTGGTTTTTCATCTAGTGATGAAGGAGCACCAATATCGAAGCTGGAAATTGTTGAGGCGGAAGTAACATCCCAAGGTGCTCCCATCACTTCATTTCTGTCATATTCATTCTCTTGTTGGACGATCAAGTTTTCGGATTTTTTAAGCCTATCCAACACCATTGTGACTTCTTTCATCGTAGGCCTTTCTTTCCCATTTAACCTCAAGCAGCTCCTAGCCAAGCTAGCAACCATCAACACTTCCTCTCTTTCCCCTTGCTTCACAACCTGAGGATCAAGAATATCAAACAGGCAGTTGCTCTCCATGGCCATTATGAAATATGTGGCTAAACTTCTGCCTTGTTCTTCTGATCTTGTGAACGAGATTGCCTTCTGCCCAGTAAGTAGCTCAACAAGAACTACACCAAAGCTATAGACATCACTCTTGTCTGTGAATTGGCTTGATTGGAAGTACTCTGGATCCAAGTACCCAAAGGTGCCTTGTACTAGAGTTGTGACATGAGTCTGGTCGATGCTTCCTTTTAGACTAAGTAACGGTATCATGTTTACATTAAAACCCTTGAGAAATGAAGGAATCCTGGTCTGGCAACAGTTGATCCCACTGCAGCCCATATAACTTTTTTCGTCACAAATTGGCACACACCCACCAATAATAGATTGATTTTGGGTCATCGTCGCAAAATAGCCACAACCCGTTGCAATGAAGTAATTCTCGGAGGAGAAAACAAAAGGGCTTCCTTCCAAGTCAAAAACTGTGTTTCTATCTCTGTCTCCACAATTTTCAAAAACAATTGGAAACATGACCCTTATCATACTGCGAGGAACAGAGATGTATCTCACCTCCAGATGATTGCCGTTTACAGTAAGTTTAGGAGCTTGACTACTGGAGGTGCAGAGTATTTTGAAACTTTCGTCTAGGTAACATCCTTCTTTCATTCCAAATGGATATGGAATACTAATGTTTCCACAATAAGAATCACATCCAGGCCTTGTCATCATAACCTGTGATTCTGCAGCGATCAATGACCAGAACAACACTATGACCTGAAACACTATCAACTCAACAGCTGCCATATTCTTTTTCTTCTTCTTTCAGACAGTAGCTTTTTAGAAGAGAGAAGCTATAAAACGGGCTCTTACTTGGCAAGTAACCCAGCCATATATTAAGTTATCCAAGGTCTTCTTCTTCTTTCTACTAATTCTTTCTTTCTTTGTTTTTTTCCTCTCGCCTTCCACGAGTAGAAAGTTCAAAACCAAAGTCTTTAGAACCACACAAAGAATTAAGCAGCCAGACTTGACCGAGTCAGTCAATTACACTATTAACTAATCATCTAAAACACGTGGGAAAGAATGTTTTTATTTTTTATTTTTTTCGTTTTTTCATTTATTTTTGTGTTTTGTCTTTTTTTTTCCCTTTTTTTTCTCCACACTTTTTTTCGTTTTATTTATCTTTTTTTTTTTGTTTTACATGTTTTTTTTTCTCTTTTTTCCCAAGATTGTTCTTCTTTTATTTTTGTTTTTTTATTCTTTTTTGTTTTTATGTATTTTTTTAAATTATCTTTGTCGATTTTTTTTTAATATTGAACTGATTGAAAATTTAGTTCTGTAACTTTTTTCTTTAAAACATTATGGATTACTACAATGTCTCCCTACATGTTTCGTTTCTCTTTTTTTTTTTATGAATTTTTTCTTCTTTTTTTTTTCCAAAATGATCTTTGTCAATTTTATTTTTTTCATATTGAGCTAATTGAGAATTTCGCTTCATAGTTTTTTTTCTTTAAAATACTATGGATTGTTACAATGTTTCCCCACATGTTTTTTTTTTAAATTATCTTTGTCGATTTTTTTTTAATATTAAGCTAGTTGAGAATTTAGCTTTAACTTTCCCCATGTGTTTTTTTTTTGTTTTTTTACATTATTTTTTGTTTTTTTTTTAAATTGTCTTCTCCTTTTTTTTTTGTGTTTTTTTTCAGAATTTTTTTTGTTGATTTTATTTTTTTAATATGGAGTTGGTTGAGAATTTAGTTTTGTAGTTTTTTTCTTTAAAACACTGTGGATTGCTACAGTGTTTTCTTACATGGTTTTTTTCCTTCTTTTTTTTATGATTTTTTTCTAGAATTGTCTTTGTTAATTTTATTTTTTCATATTGATCTGGTTGAGAATTTAGCTTCGTAGTTTTTTCTTTAAAACATTGTGGATTGCTAAAGTGTTCTCCTACATGATTTTTTTTTGTTATGATTTTTTTCAAAATTATCTTTATTGATTTTATTATTTTTAATATTGAGCTGGTTGATAATTATAATAATAGATTTTCTCATGAAATACTATAGATTGCTATAGTGTTTCCTTGCATGATTTTTTTGTCATTTCGTTTTTTTATTATGATTTTTTCTAAAATTTTCTTTGTTGATTTTATTTTTTTAATATTAAACTGGTTAAGAATTTAACTTTATAGTTTTTTCCTTGAAAATATTGTAAATTACAACAGTTTTTCTCTATATAATTCTTTTTATTATTTGTTTTACAAACCAACAATAACACACAAATATATCATAAGCCCGGGCATGGCATCTAGTCCTATACTATAGTAGTGGGTTATAATTGCATCGTCAGTCTATTTTTGCCAATGGGACTCTGTCTCCTCATGAAGCTACACTCCCACTTTTATTAGAGGTTGCGGGTTCACTTCCTCGAAAGGGAAGTCAATCTCAATCGCAAAAGCATCAAAAGAAAAAAAAGAAAAAAAACAAGAAGTTCATTTTATTTGTTTATTAATTTGAACTTGAAATATTTATTAAAGGTTCTTCAACATTAAATTTTCTATTTCCTAAAGTGTGTGTGTGTGTGTATAACATGCAATTTTAACGAATCACCTTTCTTTTTTAACTCTAATAATGCAAAAATATGAGTAATCAAATTAAAAAATCTACAAATATTTAATGCTAACACAATCCTGCACAAATCTAAACCACATTTTTCTTCTTTGAGACAGTAGAGAAGGAACAAAAACGGGCTTTTACATGGAAAGTAATTAACCCAGCCATATGTTAAGCTATCCAATCTATATTTTAAGCTATCCAGTCTATATTTACCCCTTATCAAACATACCCTAATATCATATATATTGTTGCTACCCAATTTTTGACCCATGTTTTGATATATTTTCAAAAAAATCCAAAAAATTGAGAAAACAAAGAAAATCCAAAAAAATATGTTTTTTAATATATTTTCGTCATTTTAGCATTTTCAACATCGTCTAAAAAAAGAATTTAAATTGTTAAAAGATTTTCAAACGCGTTCGACTTTTCACGCGTCATTTTTAAAATCATTGATTTTCCGCAGTTGAGTCGACGTTGATTTGCTCGTTTTCAAAAAAATACAAAACAAATAAGAAAAAATCAAAATTTACAAAAAGAAAGAAGTTGAGGGACCAAGTTGAAAAACTTGGCAACATTTTTTGCCTATAAATACTGGTTTCCAACACTTGCAAAGGGGGGGACAATTTTGACAACATAAAAAAAAAAAAACAAAAAAAACCTAAACCTAAACCCATTTTTTTCAAGAGGAGCCGCCCCCACGTTTTTGGGTTTTTCCTCTTCAGCGCCGAACCTTCATTTTCTTAGACCCGCCGCCCCCCACTGGTTGTTGATTTTTTCTTCCAGTCCACAGACCTGCATTTCCTTCTCTTCCCCATCGTCATCTCCGTTTTCCCCTCATTTTCCTTTAACAGTGACAAAAACCAAACAACCCTTTGGTTTTGATTTTTTTTCTGTCCACAGCGGACAGACCCAGCTCTCACCGCCGAACACGGCGACACCGCCTCCAACAAGCCACATCGCAACAGTGTCGCCCTCCTCAGCTTCACCAGACCCGGCTTTTTCCTCCAGCTACCGGCCAAACAGCAGGACCCCCCTGTTGAAATTTTTCTTTTTCTCTCATCTTCTCAACCCAGCGAAGCAAAGAGAGAAGCGGCACCCCCCTGGGATTTGGGTTTCTTCCTCCTCCAGCCGACCTAGACCTTCCCTCCGGACACCGACAGACCACCGTCTAGTGTCTCTTCCTCCGATCTGCCTCTCAACGCCGTCCTCTACAGCAGCCACCATCAGCGCCGATGATGCCCAACAACCCGATGTGCTGCAGGGATGAAATCTCGGGCAACGAACCGTGACCAACCCGAAAGAAGACGATCTGAAGAAGAAGAGGAAGGAGCAGATCGAAGAAGAAAGAAAGAACAAAAAACAGATTTGAAAAACTAAAAAAAAACTTAAAATCGACTGCCTTTACTGTGTTGTTTTTTGGATTTGCAGGTGACGGACAACAAGAGATTGAAGAGAGGAGGAAGCATTGCAGCCCCCTCACGCTGCCTGATTTTCGGGGCGGTGCGTGAGCCCACGCGCCGCCAGTCACGGCGGTGCGTGGGGTCCACGCGCCGCTACTGTTCAGGCAGCCTAGAATGCAGCCCAGAATTGTTCCTGAATTTGTTTTGGGTCATTTTTGTAATTTCCAAAATGGTTTAATGTAATATTTGTTTAGTTTTCAGTTTTTTTAATTTCTATTTTGTAAATATAGATGTAAAAGAAAAGAAAAGAAAAGAAACAAAAATAAAATAGTGAAAGTGTATGAGTGTGCTTGTATTTTTGTTTTATTTATTTGTATATAGTTTTGAATGATAAAATTGCAAATATATTAAAGAAGAATTTAATTTTTTGATCGGATCACTGTTAAGAATTATTAACTTATACGTAAGTGATATTTCTAATTTCCGATGAAAAGACAATTATTAAAACTTCTTTAACAAGTCAAAGCCACGAAGCAGCTTACCTCAGGTAGGGTGCGTTAGGGGTGCTAATCCCTTCCCTAACCACAACCAGTCCCTTACCCGCGAATCTCTGACAAGACCAGTATATCCGGTTTCCTAGTAGCCCAAAATCAATTACTAGGTGGCGACTCCAACGAATCAAATTCAAGCAAACAACAACGAGACGAAAAATCGCCAGTCGATGCCGCGCGCTGATTTTTTTTTTGGGTGCGACATATATCATATATATATATATCATGCTAGTTAAATCTTGACATTAATTACATTTCAAGTTATAAATGGTTAGAATTTTGTTAAGTGGGATTTTAATGAAATTAAATATTCTATCAGCAAACAAAAAAGTAACCATTAAATAAATAGCATTAACAGGCTCCACAATAATTATTTTCATTGGTCTATTTGTTAATGTTTTTCTTCAACTTGTGGAACGACGTGCATGTTCCTCCAACTACTTGTTTAACAGCTTAATTTGATTTTTCTTGATTGACTTGGGAAGTCATCATGTTTTCTGAACTTGTCGAAGATATGATAGAAGAGACAAGAAACCACCTTCTATTAAAGAACTCTAAAAGATGTGGTGTTTTCATTGTAGCAGCCACTGTAGCTCTTTTTTTTTTTTCTTGGAGCAGTTTTTTTCTCTGTTGTTTTTTTTCTGCTTTTGCTTTTTTTTCGGTAGCATTTTTTTTTTTTTGCTTTTGTTTTTTTTTTTTCTGGAGCATTTTTTTTTCCTGCTTTTGTTTCTTCTTTATTTGTTTTACATATATATATTTTTTTTACCCAAAATTGACCTTTTTTTAATTTTTTTTTCAAAATTATCTTTGCTAATTTTTTTAAATATTGAGCTGGTTGAAAATTTAACTATGTATCTTTTTTCTTTAAAACATTGTGGATTACTATAATGTTCTCATACATTGTTTTTTTTTTGTGATTTTTTTTTAAATGGTTTTTGTAGATTTTATTTTTTTAAATTGAGTTGGTTGAGAATTTAGCTTTGTATTTTTTTTTTTAAAAAAAAAAACAATATGGATTGCTACAGTGTTTCCCCTATATAGTTTTTGTTTTGTTGCAGTGTTTCCAAATATATTTTTTAAAAAAATTATCTTTATCGAATTTATTTTTTCAATATTGAGCTGGCTGATAATCTAGCTTTAGCTTTCCCCACATGTTTTTTTTTATTTTTTATTTCTTTTTCTTTTTTTCCACAATTGTCATTTTTTACATTTTTTTTTCAGAATTATTTTTGTTGATTTTACTTTTTTTGCTATTAAGCTGGTTGAAATTTTAGTTTTTTCTTTAAAACACTGTAGCTTTCCCCGCGTGTTTTTTTTCTTGCTTTTGTTTCCTTTTTTTTTAGATGTTTTCTTTTCATTTCTTTTACCCAAAATTGACTTCTTTTTTTTTTAAAAAAAAATAGTCTTTGTTAGTTTTTTTTATATATTGAGCTGGTTGAGTACTTAGTTTTTTTTTTAAAAAAAAAAAAAACACTATGGATTGCTACAGTGTTTCCCTTACATGGTTTTTGTTTGGATGCAGTGTTTCCCCCACATGTTTTTTTTTAAATTATCTTTGTCAAATTTATTTTTTCAATTTGAATTGGTTGAGAATTTAGCTTTAGCTTTAGCTTTCCCCATGTTTTTTTTTTTTTTTAAATTTTTTCCCAAAATTGTCTTTCTTCTTTATATTTCTTTTTTTTTTTCATAAATATTTTTGTTGATTTTATTTTTTTTACTATTAGGCTGATTGATAATTTAGTTCTTAAATTTTTTTCTTTAAAACACTAGATTGCTGCAGTATTTCTCTACATGGTTTTTTATTAAATAAATTTTTTTTTCAAAATTATCTTTGTTGATTTTATTTTTTTCATATTAAACTGATTGAGAATTTAGCTTTATAGTTATTTAAAACATTGCAGATTGCTGTAGTGTTTTCCCACATGATTTTTGTCTTGCTACAGTGTTTCTCCACATATTTGTTTTTATCGATGCTTTTTTTCCAAATATGTTTTTGTCAAATTTTTTTTTTTTCATACTGAACCGGTTAACAATTTAGCTTTTTTTCCTTAAAACATCGTTGATTGCTACAGTTTTTTTCAATATGCTTTTTTTCATTCTTATGTTTTTTTTTAAATTGTCTTTGTCGTTTTTATTGTTTTTGATATTGAGCTGGTTAAAAATTATAACTGTAGATTTTCTCATGAAACACTATAGATTGTTATAGTGTTTCCCTAGATGTTTTTTTTCCTTTCGTTTTTTTTTTATATTTGTCAAAATTATCTTTATTGAATTTTGTTTTTTAATATTGAGCTGGTTGAGAATTATAGTTGTATATTTCCTCACAAAACACTATAGATTGTTACAGTGTTTTCTTAAATGATTTTAATATTTAGCTGGTTGAATATTTAGCTTTAACTTTCCCCACATGTTTTTTTTTTCATTTTTTTATTATTTGCTTTTTGCTTTTTTTTCTTCCAAAATTGTCTTCTTTTTTTCATTTTGTTTTTGTTGTTTTTTTCATAATTGTTTTTGTCGATTTGTTTTTTTAATATTGAGCTGGTTGAGAATATAGCTTTTTAGTTTTTCCCTTTAAAGTATTGTGGATGGTAACAGTTTTTTTTATATGATTTTTTTTCACAAATCCAAAATAATGCACAAGCATGCTACAAGCCCGCGACATCGCACGAGCATATCACGCCTTTTACTAATATATTTACTTATTAATATATTATATTATTATATTATAAATATTATTATATTGTGTTATATTATATTCTATTATATAACAATTTTTTTCTTATTTTTCTCTTTTTAATTTTTTTTAATGAATTTTTTTTGTTTGATTTAGTTTGTTAATGTTAAATTTTTTTTTATTTAGTTATCAGATTTTCATGATACAGATCTCGGGTTTGATGGGTTGGCCTGATTTGATAAGTTATTTTTTTCATTTAGTTTAATTTGTTAAAATTAATTTTCTTTCTATTTAATTATCAGACTTTCATACTTTCATGATACGTGTCCTGGGTTTGACGGGTTAACTTAGTTTGATGGGTTAACCCAGTTAATTCTGAGTAAATCAGTCATTTATTTTTATATTTAGTTATCAAACTTTCATTATGTGAATCCTAGGTTTTACGGGATAACCTGGTTTAAAGAGTTAACCAAATTAATTCAATTTTTTTTCTTTTTCTTCATTAGTTTTTTCCTTTATGTTGATTTGTTTTTCTTTGTTTTTTTTTAATCAATCTATTTAATTATCACAGTTTTATGACACGACCTTATAGCTAGACCCACATCCAATATTCTTGGGTCCGATGTTACAGTCAGGTTCACTTAAACTTGAGTCATGTAAGTTTAATTTTATTATTAATATTATAAATATTACTCTTAGGTCAAGCGTTGCAGCCAAACCCAAGATTCTTGGATATAGCTTTGCAAAAAAACCCAAGATTTTTAAATTTTTATTTGTTTTGATATTTTTTATGCAAAAAAATGACCCGTGGCATCCCGCGCGGGTCAAGTATCTAGTATATAATCAAAGCTTGATTGCAGGGCTTCTTCGTAATTTCACAATGGCTTAAACTTGTGGTCTATACTCTCGTTCCTTCGCCTCATTCTATTTTTTTTTTCAAATTTTTGGTTCCATTTTTTATTATTTCTATTTGTTTTATTTAAATTTATTTTTAAAATTAATCTTAGTTTAATTTGATCCTCCTTCAATTTTCTAGTTTATCAAATTTAGTTCATATTATTTTAATTATTTTTTTATTTTAGATAATTATTTAACTTGTTTTTTTTTTATTTCATCCTCTTTTTTTTCTTTTCGATTTGATGCTCATTTTTTTTTCTTTGGTAAATTTTTTAAATTGAGAATATATTTATCGATTTCATCCGTCAGCATTAAATTGGTTGAGAATTGAGTTTCTTAATTGTACTCAAGTTTACGATTTCATGGGTTATGAATTTAAAATATTAACCCATGTTTAGAAAGTTTGGCGCCCTAATCAATTACTGTGGATTGAAATTGTAAATTTATGATATCCTTCAAACCCTACATTCAATTATGGTGGATTAGATATTTTTTAAATTATCAAGGTTAGTATTTCTTTTTTTTTTAGGTAAGTTTTCAAGTTTATTTAAAGATTTGTAAGTCTTATAGAGAGATAGACATCTTAAAAAAATATTGAGTAATAAAATTATGAATCAAGGTTTCTGTGTGATCCATATCCGACATAATTATGTATTCTTGTTCTTATTTTTTATTATTATTTTTGTATTGCTTCGGTACTCAGTATCAACTATAATATTAAGTTATAAATAGCCAATGTGTATTGATCATTCATTAAGCAAATAAACAATAAGAATTTATTAAACACCTTTGAAAAGATTTTCTAAACCTATCTTTCTCTTCTATTTCTACATGCAATTTTATCACTTGTGTGTGACTCGAGGTGTGTGTCGCAAAAGTGAGAAACATATTGATGAAGTCAGAAAAACTTTGATAGGGATCTAGGTCTTTCCGCTAATGGATGGTGGGCTGACGAGGTAGCTAGACTTGGCCACTGGTTGTAGTAGTATGATTTCCATACTACTACAAGAATAAGAAATTCCGATTGTTATTTATCCCATAACTCAGCTATTCAATGTTCCTTTGAGCCAGGCTTTGAAGGCAATCATTTTATTCTTGACGGCTGTGAAGGTAATTTAAGCATTGAATCCTTAATCTAATAGCTTTAACTTCAAGCCTTTAACACATATCTTTTTATCCAACTATACTTTAATCAACAAAATCAAACGTTCGAAAACCAAATTATGATGATACCAGTTCAGGAATAAATTTGCATTTAATGTTATGCTAGATAATTCTATATATGTGTGTGATGGAGGAGAATTCTTTCGGGGAAATATTTTTTTTTGGTGATTTTATTTTATTCTAAACAAATATTCGAGATTGATAATTTAAGTTGATTTTTTGGCTTATTTAAGAAGTTGTAAACCTCTAAGCCTCATAATAGAATTTTCTCTTCCACAATAAAATTATAAATTAAGATTTTTGTATTCTACCCCATTAATATGCTTTCTTGCTATTGTCATATTATTTGTGCTCCTGCCTACATCAGTATATATGTACAGATATTAATCAATGCATGCTTTGCTGTGAGTAAGCCGATCTGTGTAAATTCAGAAGGTGGCTACGTACGGTTGTATCACACCAGATAGCAAGGAGTCAATGGACTAAAGGAGCCGGAGTCGCTTTAGGTATCTAATTTCACCATTTATTTTCATTAAGATAGCATTTGGTACAAGTTTAAAAAATAAAAATAAAAAATTATACGAATTTTTATTTTTTATGAGTTTTACTGATTTTTATTGAAAAATATACCAGAGTAATACTGAAAGTGTTTAAAAGAAGAATGTTTACGTGAAGAAATGAAGATAGGAAGAAGAGAAGAGACAGCAAAGATTGTATTTGAATTTATTGCAGATTGAATGAGAATCAGATTGTATACATTTTATTGCAATCTTTACAAATATATATTTAAACTAAACAAAACAGAATTGCAAACTTATAGCAATAAATCATGCTATGATATGTTAACAGATTAACTAACTCCTAGAGTCTAGGACAATAGTTTATTATTTGCATAAAAACTGAAAACAACAAAGCAGAAATAAAATCTTTGACAGCTCCTGAAGCAATCTTCAACAAATACCACAAAATAAATTTTTAAGAGTGTACAGGTTGGGTTTCAAGTGTTTGGTGTGTTAATAAAGTGAGAGATAAATTGTTAATGAAAAGTGAGAAAATGTTAAAATATTAGTACTGATCGGAGAAAAGAAGATAAAAATTTATCTTGGATAACGGAAATGTGCCTATAATTTTGTCTTTTGGTACAACTGCAGGCATTGAATGTCTTCGGATAACCCAGTGTAGGCCTAGCATATGCCGCTAGAATCTGCAAATAAAATATGTCCCTGGAACTTGCCAACTGATTAAACGAGAGGTACATTACAAGGCGCAGATAAAATTGTTGAATTAAACTCAACATCTAGATGGTCAAGGAAGGCAACCACCAGCTGCCACCGACCAGCCACCAACCGACCAGCCGCCAGCCACCAGCCGCAGCCGCCAGCCGCCTCCACAGCTGCCACAACCGCCAGCCGCCTTCACACTTGAAGGTTGAATTTTCTTGTTTTGATTTCGTGTATAAATAGAGTGCCCAGCCTTTGTTAAATGTGTGGAGAGAATAGAGAGAAACACTTGAAAGAGAAAGAGAGAGAGAGAGGACGTGTATTAAGCTTTTGTTTTGTGTTGATTTGTAAGCTTCGGATTTTGTAATAAAACCAGTGTGTTTTATCCCCTCTCAGTGTTTCAAAGCCACCACCAGTGGTTCCTCCCACCAACAAAAATTAATATGTTAAATATAGTTTTCCTGTGTGTATATACTTGATTAGTAGAGTTGAACGAAAGTACTGAATGGAAGCTGTTGAGAATGGAGACAAAATGGCCATCTGGAATGGAGACAATGGGTTGTGTTCGTCTGCCATTATAAGCAGAAATCTTGGATAGAAATGGGAATGCCCCCCCTCTCCCCCCAAACCATTTCTGCTATAAATGAAGCTCAATTGTGCAGCAGAGTCAGAGAAGAAGAAGCAACTGCAAGGTGCAGAAAACAGCAAGAACAGCAGCAAGAGAAATAGCAGCGACGGGCAAGAGCAGCATCAAGGTGCAGCAGAAGTGAGAGGAGAGATATTTTGATCAAAAGTGATATAGAGAGCATTAGTGTGTGAGAGGAATGTAACGCCATTTATAATTCTCCACATGTTGAAAAATTGTTTCTCCAATGCCCGTAGGTAAACTATTTGTGCCTCTTTGTGCATTACTTTGAACTTCTGGGCATTCACTTTAAACTTCCGTTGTGCCACAACAGCAGCTACATCTACATCAGGGTGGAAAAGAAAGGGAATGGCAGTTATTCGATTAGTAGTGTACTTTCAGGTAGTTCTGTTGTTGTGGTCATTTAATGATTCATTGCTTACTGCAGAAGCACAGGCAAAGACTCTGAAAATTGTCCATCTGCCTGTGGCAATGTTAGCATTCCATATCCATTTGGAATGAGAGAAGGTTGTTACCGAGACGAAAACTTAAAAATACATTGTAACTCTAGTGAAATTCCCCTACTTTCAATAAACGGCACTGATCTGGTGGTGACAGACATTTCGGTTGATGACAGCACCATTACGGTCAACTTTCCAATTGTCTTTGCAAATTGTGGTGGCAAAGAAAGAAACACGGTTATTGACTTGGAAGGAAGCTCTTTGTTTTTGTTGAAGCTTGGTACCTAAGCTAGCTCAGAATTGACTTAGCAGTAATCCACTGCAGTATTATTTCTTTGTTTTAGCTGAGATTATTATCTAGTTTAGGATATGTTTTTTATTTCTTTGTTAAGATTATCTAGGATTGAATTAGCTTGTAAACATCTCCTTAAATAAAGGAGAAGAAGGCAGGCACGTTTCTTGTAGTTGTTTTTCATTCAAATTCTGTTTCTCTTTTCCTATAAATAAAAGACTTGGGATGGCAGTAACCAATAACACAATTCTGCTCTTTGTTCTTTATATTTAATTATCCAAGCTCTGTGTTCTCTTAAGCTTTTGTTCTTCTCAATCGTGTACTTAGTGCACTGTTCTTTTCTTTCATCAGTAAATGCAGGGCAGTTCTTTATAGTTCTTTATATTCCTACAATTGGTATCAGAGCTCTTTTCTGATCTTTGAAGGGATTTTTTATGAGTGAGAAACACGAGAGTACTGTGAGGATAAATCAAAGTTTTACTTTGAGGGTTTGTGAGTGATACACGAGAGATTAAGTGAGTTTTTTTAAGCAATGGATTCTGCAAATTTTCCAGCAAAAACACCACTGTTTACGGGGCAGAATTTTGGTGTGTGGGCTGTAAAAATGGAAACCTATCTCAAAGCTTTTGATTTATGGGAGATAGTGGAAAGTGATAGGCAACCTACTCCTCTAGGTAACAATCCCACAACTGCACAGATGAAGTTCTTTAATGAAGAAAAGCCAAAGAGATTCAAAGCTCTTTCTTGTCTTCATAATGCTGTAAGTGAAGACATCTTCACGAGGATCATGGCATGCAAATCTGCCAAGGAAACATGGGATAAATTAAAAGCAGAATTCCATGGTGATGAGAAATCAAGAAGGATGCAGATTCTGAATCTGAGAAGACAATTTGAAGGTCTGAAGATGAAAGAAAATGAGAGCATCAAAGATTTCTCTTCTCAAATTTCAAAACTTGTGAATCAAGTAAGACTTTTGGGGGAAGATTTTCCAGACTCTAGAATTGTAGAGAAAGTCTTGGTGAGTCTGCCAGAAAAATTTGAACATAAAATCTGTTCTTTAGAAGATTCTAAAGATTTTTCTGAGATGAGCTTGCAAGAATTGGTAAATGCATTGCAAGCTGTGGAGCAAAGGCAAGCATACAGACAAGAAGGATCAAGTGAATGAGCTCTTGTTGCAGTTTATAAGGATAAGAGTCGGGCAAAGAATTTCTTCAGAAATAATCAAGAAGGAAAAAGAGAAAAAGGCAGAGACTAGAAATCTGCTAACTGGCAACAGAACAGCAATAACAGCTTCATGAGGGGGAAGGAGAAGAAAGAACATTTTCCTGCTTGCAAATACTGTCAGAAAACTAATCATCTTGAAGCCTGGTGTTGGCTCAAGAATGCTCAATGCCGAAAATGCAAGCAATTTGGTCACATCCAAAGATTCTGTAAAAATAAAACAGAAACTGAACAACAAGCACAAGTAGCCGATTGTTCAGAAGTCAAAGAAGAACTTCTATTCATGGTCACAATTGAGGACATGTGTAATTCAGCAGAGACAAAAGACTCATCATGGCTCATTGATAGCGGCTGCACTAATCATATGACAACAGACTTAAGCTTATTCAGAGACTTGGATAGAAGCTACCTGTCTAAAGTCAGAATTGGCAATGGAGACTTTGTGAAAGTTGAAGGAAAAGGAGCAATTGCAGTAGAAACACTATCAGGTACAAAAATCCTTAAAAATGTTCTTTATGTGCCTAAGATCAACCAGAATCTAGTTAGTGTGGGTCAATTGATTGAATCTGGATATTCAATAGTTTTTAATGATGGAGTGTGTGACATTAAAGATAGAAATGGAGTGCTTTTACTTTCTGCAAAAATGATGAACCGAAGCTTTAATGTTAATTGGAATGAAGTGTGTTTGAGTGCTAATACTTATGAGTGCAAGGAATCTGTTCTTTGGCATAAACGGTTGGGACACTTCAATTATGCTACTCTAAAAAGAATGGTTGACCAGCAGATGGCTCACGGGTTGCCAAATATTCAGGAGCAGCAAACTATATGTGAGGCTTGTCAGCTGGGAAAACAAACCAGAACTGTTTTTCCTGACAATGCTTACAGGGCAGCATCTAAACTCCAGCTTGTACACACAGATGTGTGTGGACCTATGCACAATGAATCATTAAATGGTTCAAAGTATTTTCTTCTGTTTATTGATGATTTTAGCAGGTATTGCTGGGTTTGTTTTCTAAAATCCAAAGCTGATGTGTTTGCTGAGTTTGTTAAGTTCAAGGCAGCAGTTGAACTAGAAACAGGAAACAAATTGAAGACTTTGAGATCTGACAATGGAGGAGAGTATACCTCTAGACAATTTGAAGCATACCTTGCAAAAGAAGGGATTAAACACCAGCTGACTGTTCCCTACACACCACAGCAGAATGGTGTAAGTGAAAGAAGAAACTGAACATTGATGGAGATGGCTAGATGCTTGCTCTATGAGAAGAAGTTGCCATTGAATTTCTGGGCAGAAGCAGTAAACACAGCAGCATACCTTATAAACCGAATGGCTTCAAGAGTTTTGGCAGATAAAACTCCTTATGAACTTTGGTATGGTTTTAAACCTAGTATGGATCATTTAAAGGTTACTTTCCCTTGTGCAGTACTCAGTCGTTTCTTCCAACTGTCCAGACTGCACCAACATCAAGTATAGCTTGGCCATGGTCACTTTCAACACCCTCTTTTTGCTACCAATCTCCATGGTATTCACTCCTCCCCTACCATCAACATGCTTAGGTAAAGGGTTTGAATTCTGATTAGGCGAATCCTCAAAAGTGACCCATCCCACTTTGATCAGTTGCAACACCTTTCTTTTGAAAGCAAAACAAGACTCAATGCTATGGCCTGCGTGACCAGCATGGTATTCACAAGTTACCTCGGGGTTGTACCAGGCAGGGAAAGGTGGCTGCATAGGTGGTATGGGTAGGGGAGCTATCTGCCCAATACTTAGCAGCTTGGCATACAACTCTTTTAAGGTTATGGGTAGAGGAGGTAGTTGTTCTTCTGACGGTTACT
Organism: Populus alba x Populus glandulosa; assembly: GCA_033617975.1. Taxonomy (NCBI): domain Eukaryota; kingdom Viridiplantae; phylum Streptophyta; class Magnoliopsida; order Malpighiales; family Salicaceae; genus Populus; species Populus alba x Populus glandulosa. The sequence continues at coordinate 14,369,822 of CM066160.1, forward strand.
TATCCCTTCTTTGGTAATTGTTGTGGTTATTTGCAGGGAATTTTATTTGATTGGGCTGGTTTGGAGTGGAGGGTTTGGAAAAGTTAATACTAGTGACTCGGGGGGTAGGTATTTGATAGTTTTTGCTTCTCCTTTCTAGGTTGTTCACCTCAATTTCTTTCTTCTTTCCAATGAAACCTCTCTTCTCTAGAGGTTCTGCTATTCTCCCGCTTCGGATCCCTTATTCAATCCTCTCGGCGATCCGCACGACATCATAGAAATGTTGTGCTGAACTACCCATAAGGTGTTCATAGTATGGAGCCCTGAAAGTATTGGCAAACAAAGTCACCATTTCTGTCTCTATCAGCGGAGGTTGCACATTGAAGCTTGGTTTCACCACCTTTGAGCATAAGCCCTCACGGACTCTTGACTTCCTTTCTCCATGCTGATCAGACTGGTCCTATCAAGAGCAATCTCTAGGTTAAACTTGTATTGCTTCAAGAAAGCGTCCGCCAAGTCTGTCCACTTCCTGATCCTAATATTGTCTAACCTCATATACCAACTGAGGGCCGATCCGGTCAGACTATCCTGGAAGAAGTATATTAACATTTTGTCGTCGTGGATAACCTCTGCCATTTTGTTATAGTAGGAGCGGAGATGGGTCTTCGGGCATTCCATCCCAGTATACTTAACAAACTCCGGCACTCTGAACTTCTTTGGAATGACAATATTAGGTACTAAACATACCTCAGCGGCCCTAATTGGGTCAAACAAATCATTTCCTTCAATTGCCCTTAGCCTCTCTTCTAGGGCAGTCCATTTATCATCTCCTTCATGATTAGAGAATTTAAAGTCATGTGGATCTTCGTTTGTTAAATCCATTGTAATAGGGATTTGGATGGGCCGAGCAGGACTCTGCTTAGTTGGTGTATTTGCCCCTATGTTTATAGGTGCGACAGGAATTTGAGCCGCTGCTGGTGCTTCATTAGGTCAAGTAGATGTTCCCTCTCCATCTCTGGCTCTTAATAATTGCTCTAACATACTTGTTAAGTGCGCCACATCATTCCGAACTCCTTCGAGTTCTCTTTGGTACTGAGATTCTGGTTGTGACCTTCCTTCGTTTTCCATTCTTGCTCTTTGTCGAGTGTTGTGGATTCTAGGAGGGGGACCTATGTTTCTTAATCTGCAGATGCATGCATAGATGTATGAGAAAATGTATGATTGTGATGGATGCATGATCGAAAAATGCATGCTTTATTGGGTATGGATGCATCCTTTTTTGTGAATGAACAACAACCATCACATTATAAACCTTCTCTTGTCGCATTGCTTTGATAGGAGTTCTGCCTTTCGAGTCGTTTGCTTGAATCATGTTCACCAAGAGACAGATTTTTGCATAAGAAGATGGGTCAACGCCCTTTTCATTAATGCTTGGATAAAAATACATTTAGAAATAAAAGAAATACAACATGCTAATCCCTTTCCTCCCTAAACTCTTTGGCCAAAGGTAAGAAAGAAAAACCACGGTTCTCAATCTTCCCTAGAAAGGCATCGGTTTCAGCTAGGCTTCGGCGATAGCGAATGATGTCTCCATCCACATTCCGCGAATTGATTCTGACCATTCGAGCATGTGCAGCAGCTTCGTCCATTTGCTCATCTGTTTTGGTCATTTTTTCTATGAGCAACATGTTGGTTCTGTTTAAAGCAGTGTTGTTGGCGTCGATTTGATCTTTGTGCTTCTCCATTGCTACTAGCTTTTCATCTAAATACTTCAACTTTTCTCGTTCTTTGTCAAGCTTTATCCTCATGACTTTTATCTCATTCTTCTTGACTGCTAACTCTGCTTTAACATCCTCGAATCCTCCCTTTTCGCTTTCCAACTCTATATATTTCTTATTCAAATCCTCATACTTCCTAATCCTATCCATCAGCTCGAATTGCACTTGTGCAAATTTTTCTTGGTAATATTCTGCACTTTCTTGGCAATCGCTAAAGTCCATCTCCATTGCTTGAAGTTCAGAGCAACTTTGCATCCAATCCAAACTCATCCCTTTAAGCTCCTTCTCACTTCCTTCCTTAGCAATCTTCTCCTCAACCAACTTTAGCTCCAGCTTTGTTATTTTCTCATCTCTAGACTAAATTTGCTCATCTAGAAATGTTCTCATTTTATCCTGTTCTAGCATCATTTCTTCCAACATTGCTTTGTCTTTTCTGCTCTTGCTCAATTCTATTCGTAGTCTCTCCACTTGCCTTCTCAAGTCTTCTTCATTACTAACTCTCTTTCTCTTGATAGGCTCCTCTTCAGTCGGAGAAGATTTGACTTCTACACAAGGCATGGCTGAAGCAGCTGAATCATCTTCAATGTTCACCCTTTTTCTCTTAATAGGCTCCGCTACATCTTGAGGAGATTTAGCTTCTACGCGAGGGGTGGCTGAAGTGGCTGAGTCTCTCCATTTTACATATCCTTCGCTCACACTTGGATCTCTTAACCCTTCTATCTCCACCAATACTAGATGCTTCCAATCTTGCTTGATGATCTCCAAAACCTCTTCTGCCATGGGATCTTTAAACAAACCAGAGAATTGAGCAATTCCCATAGTCTTGGGAACGAACTGCATGCCCCCAAGTTGTCTTACCACTAAGGCAGGAGCATAACTCACATAACCCGTGATCCCCACCAATGGTACCCAACGCCTTTGTCCACAACTCATTAGGACCTTCACTGACGTTACCCATGGGGCCCTCCACTTAAACTCGCTATTAGGTAAACCTTCTAATTTATCAACCCAACCATGGTTGTCTAGATCTCCCCATTCTTCTTCTTCTACTAACTTGAGGGGTTTTTGGGTGAACCACCAAAAATTATTGAAGACAGGTTTCTTTGTCTCGATATGGCTAACCATCCAAATATACAACAGTTGCGTGCAGCATCTCATTGCTCCTTTTCCGGCCCTCCTACAATGGTTAAGTGTCGAAATTGTTTCGGCTAAGATAGCAGCCACTGGATTGATTTGTGTATTCTCATACTCCACATAAGCAGCAGCGGCCTCCAAACTCACTAAACCAATCTGACTTGGGAACAACACAAGGCCAAATATACCTAGGGCAATCAATCTCTCTTTTTCTACTCCTGACTTCTTTTCCAATTCTAACATCCTCCATTTCAAACCGGTACCATTCTTCTCTTGAAACTTTTCCAAGTTGGAGATTCTGAGCAGCTTTGACAGTTCAGGGATGATCTTGTCGGATCTTAAAGGAGAATAAATCCGATACAGGTCGTTGGGAAACTCGATCAACAATCCATATTCCTCAACCGTGGGGCACAAGTCTATGCTTCCAAAGGAAAAACATCGGTAGTCTGGATCCCAAAAATGAACTAAAGCTCGCACAGCTGGGCTTAAAACTTCTACCTTTGCAATTTCCATCAAACGTCCGTATTTCCTAAAAAATGCATCTTTATCCACATTCTGAAAATGAGTCGTTAACTTGTTCACTTCATTCAATATGCAATTCAGGTTCTTGATTGGTGACATCTTCTTAGCATCGCTTCTAAGGCAGTCTCCTTCAGTCAATTGTGACAGTTCAGAATTTTTTCCATACTCTAAGATGGAAGATTTAGTGATGATGGCCATTTCGTTCACAGTGATCAGCCTTCGTAAAGGCGATATGGAGGTCTAGCAGATAGTGGGATGGTACGTGTACCAATCACAATCAGTCTAAACACTCAGCAAAGAGTTGGGGTTTACACAAACTTAAACCTTGACTCAAGTCATAAGGCAAGCTGCTAGTCCCCCACTTAAACTTAAAGTTACATGTGTGTGCACTCCAAAACATAATAACAATAATAAAGTGATGCATGACTATGCCATGTATGATAGAATGTAAAGATATATGCTAAAGCTTTTAAACAAAGCATCATAAAAAAAAACAAAAACCAATAGCACATAACATAAACAAACAAACAAATCAAGCTTAGTCCAAGCGTCCCCAGTGGAGTCGCCATCCTGTCGCACCCCAAAAAAAATCAACAAATAAAAAAAAGTTTGTTTTTTTTAAAAAAATTTGTTTTGCGACATTCGACCGACGACTTTCGTTTTGTCACTAGGAACCCTAACTGGTCTTTCAGAGATTCTAAGGCAAGGGACTGGTTGCGTAAAGGGAAGGTATTAGCACTCCTAGTACGCCCTACCTAAGGTAAGCTGCTTGGTGTTTGGTTTGCTCTATAACTGCTATGGTGTAGGTATTTTCTAGGCTCGTCAATTGATTTTGGATAGAAATCTAAGGAGATTCCATGTGCTTTGAAAGCTCATTTTTCCCTTAGTATTTCAAAAGTTTGTGACTCATAAATCGTGGAAAAAAAATAAATTAATTTTGAAATGTCCTCGATTATAATCAAGGCTTCTTTCAAGAATGTGTGCGGATTTATTATTCCCAATAATATTTTGGATATTCATCCTTTTAAGGATTTTTTTATCCAAACATTAGTGGTGAATAATAAATAAATTCCCTCTCCAAAATAAGATTTTTATAGTTTTTGGAATATTGGCCAATACCCTTTGGAGTTTTACAAACATGTTGTAAAATCCAGAAATGCAGGGAAATAATTTGTGTTTAAGAAATCTATGCGAAAACACACTTTCGAAGCTTCCAATATATTTTTTTATAAAAAGAACTTTGAAAACATGTTAGAGTATTGGCCGTATGCAACAAGTAAAAAAAAATTTTTATCTTGGAAAATTTCGGATGTCTTGACGAAAACCGGGTATTTTAAACACTGAATTTGTATCTCCACAAAAACAAATACAAACTAATATTAAGTCATTTTTTAAAAAGACGTACAAAAAAAATCAACAATATTTTTAAGGAATTTTAGAAATTTTTTGAAAGAAAAAAAAATCTTTTTGAAAATTTCGGGTGTCTCGACGAAAATCAGATATTTTAAATACTGAATTTAGACCTCCACAGTAAAAAAATGCAAACCCCCTTAAAATATATATATATATATATATATATATATATGAAAGGAAAATAACAACATTTTTTTTAGATTTTTTTTAGATTTTTTTTATAAATATTTTATATATATATATATATATAACATATACACACATATATATAATATAATAATATAATATAATTATATATTAATTATTAAGGGGCTGGGCCGGGCTCAGCCCCACAGTGACTGGGCCGATCTCGGCCCAAGAAGTGACTGGGCCGATCTCGGCCCAATAAAAAAACAACTTGGTCTGGGCCGGACCCGGCCCGGACCGCCGGGTTGGGCCAGAATCCTTCTGGCCCAATACATGTTTCTGGGCCAGAACCGGTCTGGTCCAGAAGATAAAACATACGGGGGGAATTAATTTCCCCCCCGTCCCCTGCATGCAGGAGACGAAAATTAACAGAAGACGAAGAGAAGAAAAAAAAAAAAAAACAATGCAGGGGGGAGAGCTTACCTGGCGGGGCTGGAGACGGTGGTTTGCTGGCGGGGCTACGGTGGCGTGGCTCGTGGACGGCGGCTCCGGGCGGCGTTGCTGCTGTTTCAGTGGCGAAAAATTCTTCTTCCTCCCTTCTCCTTTGTTTTTTTTTCGTTCTTAGTGGCTGTCGGTTCTCGGTTTGGTTTTGGTTTTTTGGTTTCGGTTTCCTTCTTCTCGGTTTGTTTCTGTTCTTCTCTCTCTCTTCGGGTCGTTCTCTCTCCTTCTCTCCTCGGGTCTCTCGGCTTTTTTTCTTTTTTTTTCTTCGGTTTTTCTTCTTTATTTATAGGGGCAGCACAGGTGGGGGGCATGGTTAGTGCGCCTTCAATCACGCATGGCTGGCCGGCTCTTTCGGTGGTGGTGGGGGCGAGGAGAGAGACGCGGGAGAATTTTTCGAATTTTTTTGTCTTCTGTTCTATTAAAACGGGGGGAAGGAGGAAGATGAACAGTGTCGTTCAAAACGACACCGTTCTGATCTTCCTCTTTTTTTTTTATATATATATATGAAACGGCGTCGTTTTGGGTAAAACGCGCCGTTTCATTTAAATGGCTAAACTTCAAATCAGTCCCCCAAATTCGGTCCCCGCCCCTCTTGTTGGCCGCCTTTTTCACTTTGGTCCTTAGCCTCTGATTTATGCAATTGAGCCCCTAATTGATCAAAAAACTTCCAATTTCTTCAATTAAGCCCCTGAAACAATTCCAAACAGCCCCCTCTATCTTTGCGCCTTCTCCAAATTGGTCCCTGGTTTCGGATTTTCACAATTAAGTCCCTAATTGGCCATTAAACTTCAATATTTATGCAATTGAGCCCCTGATTTGACCCAATAAATTCCTAAAAAATATATTTTGGCCCCAGAACTTAAATTTCTCCAAATTAAAGCCCAAATTGACTTAAAAATCAATTTTTCTTGCAATCAAATCTTCTATAAATTCAAATAAAAATCCAATTAAGTCCATAAAAATCCAATTAAGTCCATAAAAATCCAAATTTGGGCTTTTCTCCTCAAAATTCAAATTTTCCTTCTCAATAGGGCTTTCATCCTTCAAGAATATACTGTCAAAAATTCAATCCTTGTATTTTTAAATTCCTTGACCAATTTTCTGACTGTTTTCCGAGCGCTTCTGCCTCCTGCTATTTTTCTAACCTCTTTTGGTTATTTATTTTATTTTTTCATGGGGACCCAAAAATGGGTTACAACAGTTCTTTTCTTTCATCAGTAAATGCAGGGCAGTTCTTTATAGTTCTTTATATTCCTACAGTTTTCTCCTCCGATTTGAATTACTTATTTCAAGTGGTTGTGACAACCGTGCCTTGCTGATTCAGAATCAGTCAACAGTTGGTGGGTGCATGTCAATCTGTGATCATGAAAGTAGCGATGACGACTTATTGAGTAGTTCCAGCGGCATCAACTGCTGCCGGACTAGTATCCCTTCACATCTCAAGGTTTATATCGTAACCTTGGGAAGGTGTTGATGATGGGAAAGGCTCTGGAAGAAAACATCGGGCGAACAAATTATGGAGGCATGCCTATTTAGTTGACGAAAATTGGATGAATAATAGTGTATGGTAGGGATGAAAGCATAATGACACCTTTTGACATGAGAGAGAGAAGTTCAAGGACTGAATGGTTCCCTACAGCAAGGTCTACATGTAAGTGTCGAGTTCTCAATCCTCCCATTCATTCAACCAACCAGTTCGCAACAGTTCAATTTTCTTGTACATGTAGGTAATCCTTATTTAGGTCATTAAGGAGGTAAATTCCTGGTTAATTTTACAATTTTCTTATTTTCTTTGGCATTATATTTCGTATTCCATCGATTCTTCACGGATTTTTTACCATTACATGGTGTAAAGATCAACCATGTTACTCTATGTGACAAAGGGTCCAGACTACATGGATTACCAGGGACATGTGAGAGGAAAAACGTTGGGCCTGGTTATGTTGCTGCATTTGCATTCTATATCATCTAAGAAATGACAATTGCTTAGGAGTAAGAGTACTTTTATTTTTCCTGATCAGTTCCCTTTCCCTATCTGTTCATAATTGCTTGACTCTTGTAGGAATTGGAGTGGGAATTGGAGCATTGTTTATGCTCATTGGTCTGTGGTGGTTGTACAGAGTATTCAAGAGGAGGAGGAATGAAAAACAGAGGAAAAAATACTTCGTATGGAATGGTGGTATATTGCTGCAAGAACAACTCTCTTCAGGTGAGGTCCATGTTGGGAAAATCAAATTACTAGACAACGCCACAGATCACTACAATGTGAATAGAATGCTTGGCCAGGGAGGTTGGCTGATGGAAAGATCATTGCAGTTAAAGAGATCCAAAATTCTTGAAGGGAATCTCAGACAATTTATCAATGAGGTGGTCATCCTTTCACAAATTAACCATAGAAATGTGGTTAAGCTTTTGGGCTGAAGTTCCATTGTTGGTCTATGAACTCATTCCTAATGGGACACTTTCCCAGTTTCTCCACTACCCAAATGAGGAACTCCCATTAACATGGGAAATGCGCTTAAGGATTGCAACAGAGGTAGCAGGGGCACTCTCCTACCTGCATTCAGCAGCTTCGATCCCCATTTATCACAGAGACATCAAGTCTACAAACACACTGTTGTAAGCATTGACCAGACTCATGTCACAACTCTGGTACCTTTGGATACTTGGATACAGAGTACTTCCACTCAAGCCAGTTCACCGACAAGAGTGATGTATATAGCTTTGGTGTAGTCCTCGTCGAGCTACTCACTGGACAAAAGGCAGTATCCTTTAGCAGATCGGATGATGAAGCCAGAAGTTTAGTCGCATGAAAGACAACCATCTGTTAGATATTCTTGATCCTCAAGTCATGATGCAAGGGAAGAAAGGGCATGTGTTGATGGTTGCTACCTTGGCTATGATTTGCTTGGGGTTAAATGGGAAAGAAAGGCCTCCGATGAAAGAAGTTGATTAAAAAAAAATCACTTAGGAATCAAATTTCAGAGAAGGATTTCAACATTTCACACGAGATTGAAATATGATAATGGTTATGAAGTAATTGATGTTCATTGGGACCTTGCTTCTACCTCAATAGGCTTTGGTTTTGACAATGGTGTTGCTTCTTCAAAAGAAACAACACTACTCTTGTACACATATTAGAATTCTTTTTTCTTTTCTGTAATTTTATGTTTTGTTGTAACCAAATAGTTGCTCCTGATCATATGAATAATATAAAGAATTTTTTTTATTTTCCATTTTTTTAGTATCCATTGTTCTTGATAGTATCCACAACACTATCAAGAACAACGTTCGTACGTAGATTTATTTGGTGATATATGTATCCTTGACTGGTTCAAGATGACGCACTCCATGAGCATGCTGTGTTGGTCACAGGCATTCATTATCAGTCAAGAATGGCTCCTGGAATAAATAGAGTTTCGAAACTTATTCAAATATTAATTTAAACCTTGAAAAGTTATGATACCGCAAGTCCAGTGATGGTAAGAAGGAAATCATTTGACATTTCTATAATTTCTAGCATTCACGCGTTATGATTGATTAATTTCCTTGCAAGAAATTAACCAAGATATTTCTTTCTTTTCAAGATGAATGGACAATGAATACGTCCAAAAATTAAGAATTAATTCATAATTACATAATTATATAGTTTATCAGAACTAATAATTAATGAGTCCTTTAGTATGAAAATAATTACATAATTCTTTCACAAATGTTTTTAATTTGGCACTTTTATTTTCAAAAATATCTTTTCTTCCTAATCAAATTTTCTCATCTTAGACATTACACATCTTTCCTTTCTTTTATATATTATCAGTCAGGAATGGCTGCAAGAATATTTAATAATAAAATCAGTCCCTATAGTTTATGAAAAATAACTAACGAGTCCCATAGTATGAAAAATAACTATGTAGTCCCTTGACTAGTGATGACCTACTTCAATTTAGTTGTTTATGTTTTCAAAAATACCTTCTTTCATAATCCATTTTTCTCATCTTAGCTATATATGTTTTCGTTTGTTATCCATGTAAGAAAACTAAGTAAAAATAGAACAAGAAAGTGATGAAGGGACTAAGTTATAAACGGATTTAAGAAAATAGGGATCAAATTTATAGTTTCTAAAAAATTATTAGTTGATTAGGTTAGGCTTTAGTCGAAGAAACATCATCTTTTGTTTGGTCAAAGTCCAACATCTAGCATAATATCTGGCTCTAAAAGTGATGCAAGTAAATGGGGAGAACAAAAGCAAGAAGAAATCAGCTTTGAATCCTTCTACTATTAGTTGGGAATTTCACAGGGTAGAATGTAAAGAATCTGATCTATATAGCTTCAAGCGGCAGGATTTTCATTTCAGTCAGGGAGAGGAAAGCTGTAAAGAAAAATAATGGCTTTTCAGCTAGCGTTTCAAGTCATTGTTTTGCTCTGTTCATTGAATCCATTTCTTGCAGAAGCACAATCTATGACAAAAGGTGGATGTAAAGAACGTTGTGGAAACATCACCATTCCATATCCATTTGGAATGGAAACTGGTTGTTACTTAGAAGAGAGGTTCAGGATAGATTGCAACTCTAGCAGCATTCCTACACTTGACATAAATGGAACCAGCCTGGAGGTTAAAGATATCTCAGTTGATACAGCCAACAATATTATTCAAATCAATTTCCCAATCATCTTTCAAAATTGCAGCAGCAAAACCAGCAGCAGGGATTCACTGGTCGTCAATTTGGAAGATACCCCTTTTTCTTTCTCAACTGAAAATCGGTTCGTCGCAGTTGGTTGCAACAACCTTGCTTTGTTGAGCAGAAATGAGGCTACTGTCGGAGGGTGCATGTCCATTTGCAACGTAAGCAGTAGTGATGCCTCTGCAAATGGTACTATTTGTAATGGCATCAATTGCTGCGAGACCACAATCCCCTCAGGTCTCGATTTTTTTAACGCAACCTTACAATTTGTAGGCGACAAGGTGAAGGATGGGTGCAAGTATGCCTACTTAGTTGATCAAAATTGGTTTAATCTGAGGTTCGACAATAACATTTCGGTGATAGATATGGACTATGTCCCAGTGGTGCTAAATTGGAAAATTGATCTTGGATTATACGAAAATATGACGCTGAATGGATCGGCGTATAGCGTAACAAATTTAACGTCTTCCGGGACTTCCAGATGTAGCAAGAAGGCCCAGAACTCAACTGTTCTTCTATGTTCGTGCTCCTCAGGCTTTCAAGGCAATCCTTATATTCCTGATGGTTGTCAAGGTAATCATTCTTATCAACTAAACTAATAGTTTCTTTAAACATGGATTAAAGATTAGGATAATTACATGATGTACTGAATTTTGTGTTGTCTACATATGCAGATATTAATGAATGCCAGAGCTCTCCCATCAACAACACTACTATTTGCCCCTGGGGCCTAATCTGTCAAAACCTATACGGCGGCTACCGATGTGAGAAGCTTGAAATCAAGAAATCTCGGGTTAAAATGGTGGGTTTAGGTATGTTGTCTTGCAACCTAGAACATGATACAAATGGATTTGTTTCTTTAATTTTCAGCAGTTTGAGAAGAAGAGTGCATGAATTTCTCAAAATGTGAACAGTCATGAAGGCTTATTGATCTGTTAATCATTATGCAGGTTTTGGCGTGGGGTTTGGAGTATTGGTCCTACTTATTGGTTCATGGTGGTTGTACAGAGTTATAAAGAAAAGCAGGAATGAAAAACGCAAGAAGATGTTCTTTCAACGGAATGGTGGTTTGCTGCTGCAAGAACAGCTATCTTCAGGGGAAGTCAACGTCGAGAAAATCAAATTGTTTGGTTCAAAGGAGTTGGACAAGGCCACTGATCATTACAATGTGAATAGAACGCTTGGCCAGGGAGGTCAAGGTACAGTTTACAAAGGGATGCTAGCGGATGGAAAAATCATTGCAGTCAAGAAATCAAAAGTTCTTGATGAAGATAATCTCAGACAATTCATTAATGAAGTTGTCATTCTTTCACAAATTAACCACAGGAATGTGGTCAAGCTTTTCGGTTGTTGCTTAGAAACTGAGGTTCCATTGTTGGTCTATGAATTCATTCCTAATGGAACCCTTTACCAGTTTCTACATGACTCAAATGAAGAATTCCCATTAACTTGGGAAATGCGATTAAGGATTGCAACAGAGGTTTCTGGGGCACTTTCTTACCTACATTCAGCAGCTTCCATTCCAATTTTCCACAGAGATATCAAGTCTACAAACATACTACTAGACGAGAAGTACAGAGCCAAAGTAGCAGATTTTGGGACATCAAAGTCAGTAACCATCGACCAAACTCGTGTCACAACTCTAGTACTAGGCACCTTCGGGTACTTGGATCCAGAGTACTTCCAAACAAGCCAGTTGACAGCCAAGAGTGATGTTTATAGCTTTGGGGTGGTCCTTGCTGAGCTACTCACTGGACAAAAGCCAATCTCTTCAATGAGATCAGAAGAAGAAAACAGAAGTTTAGTAACATATTTCATTGTTTCCATGGAGGAAAACCATCTATTTGACATTCTTGATCCTCAAGTTACTCTGCAAGGAAAGAAAGAAGATGTAATGATGGCTGCCATGTTGGCCAAGAGATGTTTGAGCATGAAAGGAAGAGAAAGGCCAACAATGAAAGAAGTGGCAATGGTGTTAGAGGGGATCCAAAAGTCATACGTGACTCAAAAATCACAGCACATGATCATTCCTCAAGAGATCGAGTATGATCCAAATGGTTTCATGGAGGGGCTTTGGGACCTTGCTGCTTCTGACACAACAGGCTCTAGTTCGGATAGTCGTATTGCTTCATCACTAGATAGAAAACCACTCTTGATAAATATTAAATAGAATTAATGCTTCCCAAATTACTACATGTTTTTTTCCTCATAGATAGTGAAGCTGATAGAACTTAATTATACCACTGTATATTGTATATATTAACAGATATTGCTGCTGCTTAATACTTACTTTTCGTCTGTGAATGAGGTTTTTTTTTTTTTATATATATCAGACTGAGTTTGTTTTCTAACCACAAATCAAACCTAGAAATTTATTCCTGACAAGAAAAGTGAAAAAAAATAAAAATTGTTAGTTATCCAATTATCTCATATAATCAATAATTTATTTTCACTCAAAGATGTAGTTGCTTTTAAGTTATAATTAAAAAAGTATTATGTTAATTAAGTCAATTATACCGGATATAAACTACGTTGATAAACATAAAATGCATGGATAAAATGTTAGAGCATCTCCAACCAAAGAAGTAAATGAAAAGGCAAATTTAAAAACATATCCTTTTAACTTTTGTTTTTTTATTTTACCATTTTAACGCAGTAGGCAAAAAAAAGAAGCCAAAATGGCTATTCAATTTGGGAAGAGCTATTTCTACAGGTTTCTGTAGAAATAGCTAAAATGGAATTAACGTTGCCAACTGCTATTTTTATATTTGTTGGTCAACAGTGTTTTTTTTTTCTTTAAAAACAAGGAAAGAAACTTGTTTTTTTTTTTAATCTTGTATTGTGCCTCACTCTTCTCTCAAATTTAGAAAAACAAGAATCAATTATTTTTTGGTTAATTAATAACATCGGTTGTGTTAATTAGCTGAAATTAAAATAGGGGTTTTAATTTTTAATTAACTAGATTTATTTATTATTTAATGTAATGTATTTTTAATTAACTAGATTTATTTATTGTTTAATTTAATGTATTTTTAAAAATCTGATAAGTGTTCAAAGTCAGACAGTAATAGTTGGAAATTGAACTGTAACAGTTCAAAATTTAACAGTAACAGTTTAAAATTTATGTAGTATACTTTTGTGTAAAATTTTATATTATTTTTATAAATTACTCATATTAATTATATAATTAATAACATCATAATTATATTATATATAAAATATCTAAATTAGTTATATAATTATTTTTTTACTTTAGCATATCAAAATTATAAAAAATATATTTAAAGAGCATTAATTTTATATTTTTTAAGAGAAAAAATAATTTGAAAAGTAGGTTGTAAGACAAACTTACAACTAAATATAAATGATAATTTCTCATCAAACTGGGCCACGTTGTCAAAAAACAAAGGCCTTGCTTGTAAAGATAAACAAGTTGGAGACATGTAATATCCAGCACGGCTAGGAGTTCAGAAAAGAGTAGCTGGGTCCCAATTCAATTAATTTTACAGCCGCACAGGTCCAAAGTTGACTCCCTCGTTCATTTTTGCTCCAACTGTTCTTCTGTGGCATGTCATGATCAAGAGAATTCCATTGGTTTGATATACTATAAATCAAATCTTATTTCAATAAACTGACCTCTATATAATTCACTTATAAGATTTTATCAAATGCCATGAATTCTCAAGAATACAGATAGAGAAGAAAATACCACCACATAAAATATCATAATATCACATGGATCCATGATGAAATTATATTTAAAAAAAAAGTTGCATTAAAAAAAAATGAACTAAACAGTGTTATAAGTAGCGCTTTAATATATGTTTAGTATTACAATGTAGATTGTTTTTCCAAAGTTCTTGTTTTTAAAAAAATATATTAAAATGAATTTTTTATATATATATATTAGTAAATCAATCAAAAAAATATTAATTTAATATTGTTTTAATCAAACACACTTTTAAAAGATATAAAAAAAACAAAAGTTATCGTAATTTTAAACACTAAGAAAAAGCACAACAGGGAATATATAGACAAAAAAATTCTTTTTTGTTTTGTATAATTGTACAGTGCTGTCAACCACGTTTCATGAGAGGTAAAGAATAGTTTTTTTAAGGCAGGCTTTGCAGGAAATCCTTATTTAGGTCGTTGTGCAGGTAAACTCTTGGTTAATTGTATAATTTTCTTATATATTTTCTTTGGCATTATATTTCCTAATCTACGATTCTTCTCGAGTTTTTTACCATTACATGGTGTAAAAGATCAACTCTGTCACTCTATTTATGGCAGAGGATCGAGACTACATGGAGTACGGGAGACATGTAAGAGCAAAAATGGTGGTCATGGGTATGTTGTTTCATTTGCATCCTATATCATCTAAGAAGTGACAATTACTTGAGACTAGGAATACTTATTCAACAGCGCCATTTTACCCTACCAGTTCCCTTTCCCTATCCGCTCATAATTGCTTGACTTGTGTAGGAATTGGAGTGGGATTTGGAGCGTTGTTTTTACTCATTGGTTTGTGGCAGTTGTGCAAGGTATTCAAGAGGAGGAGGAATGAAAGACTGAGGGGAAATCACTTTAAAAGGAATGGTGGTTTATTGCTGCAAGAACAACTATCTTCAGGTGAAGTCCATGTTGAGAAAGTCAAATTGTTTGCATCCAAAGAGTTAGACAAGGCCACAGATCACTACAGTGTGAATAGAATGCTTGGCCAGGGAGGTCAAGGTACTGTTTACAAAGGGATGTTGGCTGATGGAAAGATCATCGCAGTTAAGAAATCCAAAATTCTCGATGAAGGGAATCTCAGACAGTTTATTCATAGAAACCTGGTTAAACTTATGGGCTGTTGCTTGGAGACAGAAGTTCCATTGTTGGTCTATGAATTCATTCCTAATGGGACACTTTCCCAGCTTCTCCACTCCCCAAGTGACGAAAGGCGCTTAAGGATTGCAACAGAGGTAGCAGGGGCACTCTCCTACCTACACTCAGCAGCTTCCATCCCCATTTATCACAGAGACATCAAGTCTACGAACATACTGCTTGATGACAAGTACAGGGCAAAAGTAGTAGATTTTGGGACTTCGAAGTCAGTAACCATCGACCAGACTCATGTCACAACTCTAGTACAAGGCACCTTTGGATACTTGGATCCAGAGTACTTTCAATCAAGCCAGTTCACAGACAAAAGTGATGTGTGTAGCTTCGGTGTAGTCCTCGTCGAGCTACTCACTGGACAAAAGGCAGTATCCTTTTGCAGATCGGAGGATGAAGCCGGAAGTTTAGTGACATATTTCCTTGTGTCCATAGAGGACAACCGTCTGTCAGGAATTCTTGATCCTCAAGTTAAAGTTCAAGGCAGGAAGGAGGATACAATGATGGTTGCTGTCTTGGCTAAGAGCTGCTTGAGCATGAAAGGAAAAGAAAGGCCTGCAATGAAAGAAGTTAACATGGTGTTGGAGGGCATCAGAAACTCACTTGAGTGTCAAAAATCACCGAAGGATTTTATCATTCCGCAAGAGATCGACTATGATGCAAACGATTTCATGGAGGTACCTTGGGACCTAGTTTCTGTCACAGCAAAAAAGAAGTAAATATTGTCTGCCTTGTAGTTTATATTTAATCAGCAAAGATTGTGCTTGTCATCTTTTCAGCTAATCTTCAAAGATTGTGTTTATTTAATCTTTGTAATCATTATCTACTTATAATTAATATTAAATTTTAAAAATGCTTAAGCATATTATTAAGTTGCTTATAATAATAATGATTCTTAAAACAAGATATTATATTTAATTAAAAAAAGGACTTGATAGGAAGATAATAATAAGATGTAAATGATACATAATCAAATTATTATATATACCAAAATAAACCTTTGACAACTTAAGAGTAATAATAAAGCATTGATCGATACAAAAACATCTTGGGCAGCATGTAGTCCCTTTTGGTGGCGAATATACAATTGATTTCTGCACCAACTTCTGGAGAACCACAGTGTTCTTCTGTGGCATGTCATGGTCAAGTGAATTCCATTGGTTTGATATCTACGATGCTTCCAGGGATCCTTATTGTGGCGACTGCAATTGGACAATACAAGCAACTGGGCCATGCGTGGATTATTATAAATATATTTGGAAGAAATTTGTATGTTATCCTTGGAATAAGAAGGCATATCTTCATTAAAGTGCGAGCTAGCTCTCTATGTATATCTTATCTCCTCTGTATAATTTGCTAGCTGCATAAAATGGAGACAACAAAAAAATAAGTGTACCATGTATTCATAATGAATTTCTCCACCCATTAGATTGTTTTCTTTTCATTATTTAGATAATTTTTTAAGGAATAACATTATTTTGGTTGTGATCATAGATTTACCATTGAGACGTATATTTGATGCCGGTTGTTACAGAATATAATATTATAAGTTATTTTGGTAGTCTCATCTAGATTTTTAGATTTAATTTTGACACAAATATCAATATTATAAAACTAATTTGATTTGGTAATTCAATGTTATAAAACCTTATTTGATTGGGTGATTCATTCATTCAAAACTTGATTTAATTTGAATTTTATTTTGAATTAAATAGAAATTAAACTAGTCATTCCTCTTATTATATCTTATTGCCTTGATAAAAAACTAAACTCGATCTAATTTAAATATATATATATATATATATAAAATGATATTATTTTTAAAAAATAAATGAATAAAAATTTAAAATAATATTGTTTTAAATTGATTTAGGTTAGATCAAGCTACCTCTTTCAACTCATAATCTGGTCCCTGAAATAAACCGACTTATGTAACTAAGTATTTTTAAGAAATTAGTTCAATTCTCTTTCGATTATATTTTCTCTATAGTATTATAACATGAGTGCACGAGAGATTTTATGAAGATGATAAAATGTAAGTGATACATAATTAATTAATCAAAGTATTACACCACAATAAACTTTTGACAAGTTAAGAGTGATAAGAATTCGACAAGTAGTTAGAGTAAAAGAAGCATAATTTATGAGAAAACTAAAATAGATTAGATTAGTGAATAATTTATAAAGCATTGATTAATACAAAATATCGTGTTTCAATAAAGAGAAAGCTTGATGATAATTATATAACTTGTAGAATTCACAAACACGATCCTGCCAAAACATTATTATTTTTATTTTTGGAAAGATGATTTTGATATATAATTTTCTATAAAATTAGCATATCGCTCAATATATATTATCCTGCCAAAACAGCTAGCCAGATGCATGAACCAATTTATTAGTAATTATCACTATATAATTCATTGTAGCCAAGTGCAGTTTTGGCTAAATATACAAGGAAGAAACCCTTGAAACGGCACAACCATTCGCTATATAACACGAAGAGACACCATATACTAAAGCCTATATATAAGTAAGTTGGATTTGCATGAATACTAAAAAATAATCCAAACTAAACAGATCAAAATCTTCTTGCAGACATGATTTCTTTCACCAGCCATTTCGCCCTACTGATATTATTATCTCTGTTGCTGCTGATCATAGCTACGTGTGATGCTGCAGGTTGTCTATGGAAACCAACACGTTTGAATATCAATAATGACTTAGGCCCGGGCTTGGACCTTACAATCCATTGCAAATCCAAAAACAACGATCTTGGGCAGCATGTAGTCCCTTTTGGTGGCGAATATACAATTGATTTTTGCTCCAACTTTTGGAGAAGCACACTGTTCTTCTGTGGCGTGTCATGGTCAGAAAAATTCCATTGGTTTGATGTCTACGATGCTTCCAGGGATTCTAGTCGCTGTGGAAATTGCAAGTGGACAATACATGCAACTGGGCCATGCATGGATTATTATAATTATTATACAAAGGAATTTGTATGTTATCCTTGGAATGACAAGGCATATCTTCAGTAAAGCGCTAGTTACATAGCTCTATATATCTCCTGTGTTCAATTTACTAGCTGCATAAAGCGGAGACCACAAAAAAAATAAGTTTACTATGTATTATTGAGTTTCTCCACTCATTAGGAGTGTTTTCCTTTCATGATTTGCATATAATTCTTTTCAAGGAATAACACTATTTTGGTTGTGATAATCATGATTTGCCGTTGATTACAAAGTTTAGATCAGACGTACATTTGTTGTAGTTGTGCGATAGAATATCATTAGTCAATATATCCGTGTTACGATATGCAATGTTTATTTGGCAAGTGGACGATGGATTAATTATGATAAAGGAAAACCACTTATTAGTTGTTAATTATTTATATAAGTTCTCGATTAAGTCCCCAAACTATCAGTTTTATTATTTGATGATCCCTATAATCTATATACTTTCGACCTATTAATTAGTTGTTAATTATAATCGTTAACATGATTGACTCGATTAGGTTTTTAATAACCCAGTTAAATCAATCGATGCAAACTTTATCAAATTAATATCAAGAATTGTTTTTTAAATAAAAAAATTAAATATCATTTTAATAAAAAAAATAGTTAACTCAGTGATTTAGTACCTCTACCCTTTTCTATAACAATACCCCAAATCAAGTCTGATGATTATGGCTATCACTGTGCAAAAACTAAAGTTAAAGTATGAAATTGCTTAAATATATATTCATGCCTAATATTGTCGGCGAGACAAATTTTCTGATGAAGGACATTTTTTTTCAGATTTTCCTTAAATATTGGGTGAGCAACTGGCTCTATTACAGTATTTCTATCCATACAATTTAGGAAAAGATAACAATATTTCTAAATAGACTAATATTAATTTGTTGTTGTTCATATTCATGACAACTACGATGATGCTAGCTAGAAAGCCGAAAAGAAAAGAAAAGAAATTAAGAGATTTATTAAGAATACAGAGTACCATCCAATTGTTTTCAAATTCGTGGAACCAAGATTTCATTTGTAAGAAATACAATATATACAAGTATAGTTAAGATATAATTAATAGTTAATGACAGACAAATTACAAGGAAAAGGACAGCTGTTAGGCCTGTGTATCTAGTATGGAATTTAATCACACAAATACATAGATTTAATCATCCTTAATTTCTTGATTGTGGAAGGTCTCTCTAATCCAAAAGGTGCAAGGCCCCTAATCCAAAACGTGTTCACGTAATAAAATACTTAAATTAATTGCCATGTATATCGTCCTGAATTAATCGTCCTAGCTTGTAGGCAACAACAAAGCATGCATGCATGTATGGCAAGAAGCAATAAATAGAAATTAATTAAAACATCAGAATTGAATGTCACTACGTTGTTCTTCGATGTTGCTAACACGGATCATCAGATCCCAGATCACAGCTGGAAAATACAGGGGGGAAAGGGTCTTACATCTTCACCATGCATGTAGGCAGCCTATAAATAAGAGGCGTGCGTTAAAAAAAATCAAAAACAAGATATTATACAAAAGAAAAACTCTTAATCACACAAGCATGAATCCCTTTATCACGAGGCATTTCATTCTGCTAATATCATCTTTGTTACTGGTCTTTGCTGCTTGTGATGCATTTTGTTTTCTTCGAACAAGTGTAAATTTGAAGATCACAAACCAGTTGGGTTCAGGCCTGGACCTCGCCATCCACTGCAAATCGAAAGATGAAGACCTTGGCGTGCACGTAGTCCCTTTTGATGGCTATTACACACTGAGTTTTTGTTCCAATGCTTGGGGAACTACACAATACTTCTGCGGCTTGACATGGTCTGGTAAACTCCATTGGTTTGATTTCTTCATCGCTAGAAGGGACTCTTTTCGCTGCGGTAACTGCACTTGGAGAATACTTCCAAGAGGCCCTTGTATGACTTACAATATTGGCGAGTTAAGAGAGTACAAATGTTACCATTGGAATGGCGATCAGGTATTTTAGAAATCTGGTAGCATAAAATAGAGTTAAATTTATGTACTCTCCTATACTCCCATGTATTTGACTCAATTAATAAATTTATTTTTCTTGTTTTTGCCTTCTATTTAGCAGTTTTATTTGCCATTGTAAGAATCTACTCTAGGCCATGACTAATTAAGTTCCTAAAAGTACAAATTATGAGCTGTTGATCTGATGAGATTATGCAATTTATCAAATGGTGATTAAAACCGAAATCAGAGATTATGCAATTTATCAAATGAATAAGATCAACATTAAAAGTAGTTAAATCAAACTAATTAAACGTTTAGTACGTACCTCAAAAACATGGCCTCCAAAATTAATTAATACATAAGCAATCAATCGAGTAATGATAATATTATTATGGAATTCATTTATTGAAAAAACATCAATCAAGTAATGTATTTTTGACTTTCCAACTTTGAAATACAAGGAGCCTGAGAGGAAAAGGTGTTACCATCAATTTGGAAATAAGACACGCACTTCCAAATCAATAATTTTAGGGTTTTTTTAAAATATTGAAGCAATATTTGATTATTTTCTTGAAATAAAAAAAATATAAATAATTAGAACAGAAAAACATGTTTTTTTCTCTTTTATGTTTTGAAAAGATAGAAAATCGTTTAAACTAATTCATAGACAGATTTAGTTTCATAGCAATGTGGTAGTGAATGAAAAAAATCAATAGTTTCAGGGGTGAAGAAATTTGGAAAGGAGGTTAAGTCATCATGATTAATTTTATTCGTCTTCTCTGTTCATGTGAAATAGAAATAAATAACAATGAATACTTGGAGCTCTTGAGTTTGAACTATAATGAGTTATTTCTTCTTAAAATAAGAAATCAAAATATATATATATAATGGATTATTTATTCTTAAAATAATGTTTGAAAAAAATACTCGCCAACGAAAATACTGTCGGCAGATAATAGACTTTGGGCTTATATATATAGTTATGAATCTATTACTTAATTTATGGATTTCATTTAATAAGGAAATAAATAAGTTTATATATACACAACACGTCATCTATGACTTTATTGGCTTTGGAGGTGTCCAGTCCACCATTACTGTTTTCTGCGCGCCCACTTGATTCTGCACAAGCTTTCTCACTCTTGATCTTCCCATTTCTGAATTCTGAGAGTTCTAGCTTTGCTGATGGCCTTTTCTTTTTCTTTTCTGTTTTTTTTAATTGCCCTGCTGCTTTTTCTGCAGTTGAAGTTCGCCCTGTTACAAAAAATAAAAAAAACATAAAAGTGACGATATGTTCTGAATTAGCTTAATGAAAATAACACCGAGTCAAGCATTTCGAGACGGTCATTGTTTCTCATTACTTGGCTTTGCCTGTTTCATTCATTCAGATGGATAATCATTACTTACTTTTTATATATTGTGTTTCAAATTAAAAGGCATTATTTTTTATATTTTTAGTTTGAATCATAATTTTAATATTTTTAAGAGTATTAGTAGATGTTGTATTTTAAAATATTTTTATATAAAAATAATATTCTTTCAAAACTAATTAAACGTTTAGTACCTCAAAAACATGGCCTCCAAAATTAATTAATACATAAGTAAGCAATCGAGTAATGACAATATTACATGGAATTCATTTATTGAAAAAACATCAATCAAGTAATGTATTTTTGACTTTCCCAACTTTGAAATACAAGGCGCTTGAGAGGAAAAGGTGTTACCATCAATTTGGAAATATTACACGCACTTCCAAATCAATATTTTTAGGGGTTTTTTTTCAACGTTAAGGCAATATTTGGTTATTTTCTTTAAAAAAAATATATATTTAGACAATTAAAATAGAGAGAACATATATATCCTCTCTTTTATATATATTTGAAAAAAATCATTAGTTTTTCCATTCAAACATGTTTTCGTGGTTGATGGGTAATAAATTTATCTGATATTATGATAGATTTTATTGTTATGATTTGATAATTTATAATTGAAAAAAATTATAAATTATGATTTTTTTATAATTAAAGTTTTTAATAAAATTTTAAATGAGATCTTTGTAAGATTCTAGTAGTATATATTGATTAGCTAAATATTTTTAAAACTATAATTAAAATAAAATGTAATTTTACTCACAATTCATACAAACATGGTATAAATGTTTTTAATTAGACGAATTTCCATAGGAAATAGGCTCCAACCTTCTTTGCTTGCCTGTTTAATTCAAATGGAAAACCATTACTTCATTCTACTTTTTATTTTGTTTCAAATTAAAAAGTATTATTTTTTATTTATTTTTAGTTTGAATCACAATTTTAACTAGTTAGGGTATTTGTAAGAGTACTGTTGTATTTTAAAATATTTTTTTATTTAAATATATATATAATAATTTTTTGAATTTTTAAAATCTATCTTTAATATTAACTATCCAAAAATACATAAAAATAATAATTTAAAAATATAAATATAATTTTTTAAAAAAATATGGTTGAATCTCGAAGCAAACAGGGCTTAGATCAACGATGTTGAATCGGTTTTGAGTTTGAAACTTGGATCATCATTATAAGGGTCAGATCTTTAGTCACGGAAATAGAAAACGATTCTATGGTGGTGCCACCGTCCACGTAACTTTTCTGGTGACAATAGCCAAACACAAATGAGGTGCTAATAGGAATCGACAGGTGGAACAACAAGAGCCATCTCTTTCCCTATCTTATTAATGGTGACCTAAATTCGATTATTATAATTAAATTTTTTGAGAAAATATGTCCTTTTCCTTTCTATTTTTTCAAACTTTTGAAAAAGAAGGAGGAAAATAAATAAGAAGATTGGACTAAAAATTCAAAGCTGAATTGATGTGGAGGATATATAATTATTAGAATTAAATTTAATTATGGGCCCAAATTTTAAGATGCTTTGAATTTTATTTTATCAGCTTCTTTGTTTTTTTCGGCGGCTCCTTGTGCTTTATATGCTTTTCTATTATATTTATTATTATTATTTTAAAAACTTTCCTCCACAAAAAATAATTAGAATATATATCATTTATTCAGTATATTTTAATTTCATCTCCCTGCTATTAATTGATCCAATATTATCCTTGATCCATTGATATAGTTAATCTCTCCACTTGTATTCGGCATTCTAAATTATAATTCCAACCATTTACTGACGTTATCATCCTTTTGGCTTTCAATTATTTTTCTTTAAAAAGCCTTCATTAAATAAACAATTAAATCTATTATTTATTAATGGTAAATGCATAAATTATATTGCTTGTCTCAAATTAGAGATGATAATTTAATTCAAATATAATGGATACCAACCCCAACCAACTCAAATAAATAAGGTTTTTTTAATAGATATCTAACTTTGAAAATACTATAAAATTCAACTCAAAACTAACTCGACATACACACCTATTATATTTATAATTTTATCATTAAGTATATATTCACATATTTCAAATATATATTATTATTTTATTTTCATGTTGAATAATAAATAATAATTAGATGATAGATAGATATATAAATATTTGAAATCTAATAAATAAAATATAAATATTAAAATTTTTCACTTGACAAATAATTAATAGTATATGAATATAGAAAAGTGGACCCTTAGATATCTATTGTCACATCCTTATCTAAAATTCACCTAACTACCTACCCAGACTATTGTAAGAATCCAAAGAGAGTTTTTTTATGGATAAAATTTTATTTTTAGATTAATAGTTTAAAATGGTATTTATATATATATATATAGGTGGTAAATACGTGGCAATCAATTCATAAATTTTCGTTGCTTATGCCATATGCTTACTTTAAGCTATAACTTAATTTATAATTAATGTTGTGATTGCCATTTTTAGAGTGTCGTTGGATATACAAGGCGTGGCAATGGTACACAGTCTTCCTCCCTACATGTTGCAATCATGCAAGAGTTTTATTTGACAATATCGAGAGCAGCATGTATTTTTTTTACCCTTCTTCTTGCCACAAAATTATTTTTTGGAGGAGTATTTTATATTATTTTATTTATTTATTCAATGCAATGATGCACTCTATTATTATTTCTTTGTTAATGAAGTATTCTCTTTATTATTTTCGTCCAAAAAAAACACAAAAATGTAACATGATAATAGCTAAAACTTATAATAAATTTTCAATTAAAGAAAAATTATTATCCATTTTTAACCTAATCTACAACAAAACTTTGACAAATCTCTCCTTTTTTTTCAATAAATGGTAGAAATTGAAATATATAATATTCACATGTAATTTAGCGCGTAAAACTAATAATGACAAGGAGGAGAGGTTGAAATGATTTTGAGAAATCAATGACAAAATTGGAGCATATGAAGGACCAAAACGAAATACACTTACACAATAAATGACATATATGCATCTCACTTTCTCACTCGAAATTACTTTATTCAAGGCCTTAATCATAGGTGAATTTAAAACAACGTTATTAAAAATAAATATTGTTTTGGGATTTTCAAGATTTTATTTTGTTTATTTCAACTTTTTTAAAAATTAATTGGTAATTGCATCAGTTTTATTAAAGTGTGTTCATATAATAGATGTTATTTTTAAAATATTTTTTATTTAAAAATATATTAGAAAATATTTTTTTAAATGAATTATTTTTAATACCTTTACATTAAAAACAATATAAAATATTTAATTTAAAACAAAACAATTTTTAAAAAAAAAAAAAAAAAAAACCAAACCTTGAGGCTGCTCTCCCTCGCCCATCAAATCTGAATATTTTATTTGAACCCTCTAATGAAAACGTTGCAGAAGCGCCACATGCACACATTCTCTGCTCTCTTCTCCCGAGCTTTTTCCGAAAAAGGTAATCTTTTTCTCGTTCTCACTTGACTTTTCACGAGAAGCAAACGGAATCTCCAGCACTAACACGGGAGTGTTAGTGCTGCAGTTATCTTCCTCTACTGATTTCTGAAAACAGAACGCTAACAACTGCTTGTTTCTCTTCTGAAAGATAAATTAGATTCAGATAGGAAATGTGGAGGTTAAAGATAGCAGCGGGAGGAAATCCATGGCTAAGAACGACGAATAATCATATCGGAAGACAGGTTTGGGAGTTCGATCCTACACTAACTCTATCTCCTCGAGAGATCGAAGAAATCGAAAATGCGCGTCGAAGTTTTACGGAAAATAGGTTCCGATTCAAGCATAGTGCAGATCTAATCATGCGCATGCAGGTAAATTAGTTTAATTTAGAAAAAAAATTAATTCAAATTCGGTTTTTTCGTTTTTTTATTTGTTTAGATTATAGTGAGTGACATTGTGGTAATTTTTGTTGGTGCGAAGTTTGAGAAGGAGAATCCGGTGCCGGAAGTGTTGCCGCAAGTGAAGGTGAAGGGGAGCGAGGAGGTTACGGAGGAGGCAGTTACTGCAACGTTGAAGAGAGCTTTGAATTTTTATTCAAGTATACAAGCTCATGATGGACATTGGCCTGGTGATTATGGCGGTCCTATGTTTCTCTTGCCTGGCTTGGTAATCTGTGATTTTCATTTTAATTTTAAACGAACTTTTTTAGCAGAGTTTGGGTTGTTTGTTTATTTGTTTGTTAGTGGATTGGTTGTTAGGTGATTACTTTGTCAATTACGGGAGCATTGAATGCAGTGTTATCGGATGAACATAAAAAGGAGATGATCCGGTATCTCTACAATCACCAGGCATGTTTTTCTTTTTTTGAAAATATTCTAGCTTTATTGGGATTTAGTGTGATTTTTTTAATGTGGAGATGTTTGTAACTTGCAGAACAGAGATGGGGGGTGGGGTTTGCATATTGAGGGACCGAGTACAATGTTTGGTTCCGTGTTGAATTATGTTACTTTAAGGTTGCTGGGAGAAGGGCCGAATGATGGAGATGGGGCTATGGACAAGGGGCATGACTGGATTCTGAATCATGGTAGTGCAACTATGATAACATCGTGGGGGAAAATGTGGCTTTCAGTTCAGTAATAAAAATCTCTTTCTACTTTGGTTTTGAGTTTTTGTTTTGTTATGGGGGTTTTGTTTTATGTTTGAAGTTTTCATCGACGGCAACAGGTACTTGGAGTGTTTGAGTGGTCTGGAAATAATCCAATGCCCCCTGAGATGTGGCTTCTCCCTTATTTGCTCCCAGTCCATCCAGGTTCTTGCCTATTTACATGCCCTTTTAGTATTAGTTTTCTATTTCTATGTTTTTCACAATATATTATCTCAACATTACCGACCTATTTTTATAGGCACATGATTGGAAAGTGATATAATACTGTTTTCCCTTTGCAGGAAGGATGTGGTGTCACTGCCGGATGGTCTATCTACCTATGTCCTACTTATATGGGAAGAGGTTTGTTGGCCCAATCACTCCAATAGTTTTATCTTTGCGAAAGGAGCTGTTCACTGTCCCATATCATGAAATAGACTGGAATCAAGCACGCAATCTATGTGCTAAGGTTGGTAAATTGATATCTTAAACCTTTGGAAAACTTAATTTACAGTTTCAAGAGTTACACCATTTACTTAAATGTGAAGATTTTTAGTGAATCTTTTGGATATTGAGATGAACAGCCATCTTAATTAGCATTCCTGTTTATATGGTAAATGCCGTTCTAAATATGTGTAAGATGTGTAGTCGAGGACACTGTGGTTTATTAGTCAAATGAGAAAAAAAATATGATTAGCATACCAATATTAAAATATGCTAATAATTTCCATCCATGACATGCTAATTCCCAAGATGCTTTGCCCTGAAAACAATGACCCAAAAAGTGATTACTTTGGCAGATGATGACATTATCAATGCCAACTTTTAGTTCCATTAGGTGAAGCTCAAGGACTTGTAATGATTAGTATAAGAGACGCTATACTCCTTAATTCTCTTGGATTTTTCTTTTAGGGTGGATTTTCACTTTTTATTGCTTAAAAATACATCACTGAACTTTTGCAGGAGGACTTGTACTACCCTCACCCACTGGTGCAAGATGCACTCTGGGCTTTACTTGACAAGGCTGCTGAACCAGTTTTGATGCATTGGCCTGGAAAAAAGTTGAGAGAACAGGCTCTTCATACTGCAATGGAGCACATACACTATGAAGATGAAAATACTCGTTATATTTGCATAGGACCTGTAAATAAGGTGTGCATTTTAACTTGGTTAATGTTGTCAAAATTTGATTCTTAATTTGAAATTGTGAAGAGAAAATGATCTTTTAAAGTAACATGTTCTTTCTTTTTCAGATATGCCATGAATGTGATTCCTTTAGTGCTTGTTTTGATGTCTATGTTAGATGATTTTTTTCACTTTCCTTTGGTTCTTTCATTTTCTTGAAATCATTTTCCAATATATATGACTTGATTTGTCAATATTTAGCAGCAGCCCATGCACGTGGGAAAGTGCCATCAACAATATTGCATTTAGGCTACAATGGATGTCTTCTTTGTTTGGCTAACCTGTTTGTTTTTTGGTATGCAGGTGTTAAATATGCTATGCTGTTGGGTGGAAGACCCTAACTCTGAAGCTTTCAAGTTGCATCTTCCTAGAATACAGGATTACCTCTGGCTTGCTGAAGATGGAATGAAAATGCAGGTCCACAAATCCTAATTTCCATGCTCTTAGTCTCAATTTCTTTTCTCTAATTGTTGCTTTCACAAACAGTGGGTGGGTGTTAAAAAGGAATGTTGGGGAGAAGTTACTGATAGACTGTTTTACTTGATAAGCATTCAAGCAAGTCATAATTTGCAAAGATTTGCAATAGAATGAGTTGGATTTTTAATTCATATTGTTTGCTGTCTTTTCAATGCATGCGAGCTATGTTGTTGAAAACTCATGTGAGGTCCTATTGGCAATAGCTTTGTTTCTTATGTTTTTTCATACTGTGCACTATGAGGCCAAAACTACAAGCTAAGTAGACATGATAATTTTGTTCCAGGGTTACAATGGAAGTCAATTGTGGGACACTTCTTTTGCTGTTCAAGCAATTATTTCAACTAAGCTTGTGGAGGAATATGGTCCAACTTTAAGAAAAGCACATGCATATATTAAAAATTCACAGGTGTGTTTGTGTTTTTTTTTTTATATATAATTCATTGACGTTTCATGTCAGAGAACTTGTAATTATGTTGTCTCTTAACTACTCAAACTTTAACGTTGTTGATCCGTTTATCTTTGCTGTGAAGGTTTTGGAAGATTGCCCTGGAGATCTTAGTTTCTGGTATCGCCATATTTCCAAAGGTGCATGGCCTTTCTCAACCGCAGATCATGGATGGCCCATCTCAGATTGCACAGCAGAAGGACTAAAAGTACGGGCTCATCAAATTAAAAGAGTTCATTAAACTTGTTTTATTTCTGATACTTATCCATCCAATCTTTCGCAGGCTGCTCTCTTATTTTCAAAAATTACACCTGAGATTGTTGGGGAACCATTAGCTGCAAACCGATTTTATGATGCAGTAAATGTCATCCTCTCATTACAGGTAATTGGTGACTTAATGATAATGTTGGTGAATCGATTTCATAGTCTGCGTTAATGTGACAACATGCAGACATTCATACTTTGCAACATATAGGTCCTGAGTGTTTACACATGCCAAAAGATATAAAATTCAACTACAACAACTATACCAAAGGCCATCACTTGTATAAAGTGGAGTTCTGGAAAGGAGAATTTGCGGAGAACCCTATCTTTGAGCATATTTATATTCGAAATTATTGGTCTTGAGACTCGAACTTGCAACCACAAGTTGTCATACCCAAGACTTTAACCTTTATTTTCTTAGTTCTTTTTATCCTTTTTTTTTTTTTTTAATTTTTAACATAAAAGGTATTCAAAAAATGATTTCTTCTCAAAGTTCAGCATTATTACTTATATTCTTCAAAAAGGGACTGGGAAAATTATTGTAGGGGAACAATCTCTATTAATTGAACTTGTTCTAATTCAAGCACTTAAAAGTCTCGTGGCTGATTGCCATTTGTTCTTATAATTTGGGCAATGGTATATTGTCATAAATTGTTATCAGATTTTCTTACTTGATGTTGGATACTATGCCAGAAGAAATGGTTCTTTGACATGTGAAAGCTATGATAGATCATTGGGTATTTTGCAGGGAGTAGGGATTAGGTAAACATCTACTGTTATGAGAAAAATTGAATCATTTAGATTTTCTTTTCAAAGATTTTTCGTTAACTCTGTATTCTATTCAAGGGAAAACCTATTCTTGATTCAACTGAATGCTCATTCCTGCTTTGTGCAGAATGGGGATGGTGGCTTTGCGACATATGAACTCACAAGATCTTACAGCTGGTTAGAGGTGATTACCTTGACAATTTCATTTATTGCTCTTCCACATTTTTACATTTAAAGAAGATAATTTTGGCATGGATCAATAGAAAGCTTGTCCTTATATAATTTCTGCCCTCATGTCAGATTGAATATTTTAACATTTATAACATGATCAATAGGCCTTGTTTTCTAGCTCCTTGTAAAGGTAGAGGTTGTTTGATGTCAATGTTATCCAAAAAAAAAAAAAATCTGCCCATAAAGTGGTTCGTTTGAATTTGTTTACTGTGTTTTCTTTACCCGATAATGAAGCTATGGACTATAGAACACCAGGTTCACGTGTGCACATTATGTGAGCCCCTTGCTAAACTAAATCCTTACAATGTTGGAATGATGAAGGAACACAATTTTTTGGTGTTTCACCTCTGTCAAAAGCTCTCTGAATAGATGTTTGAGGTCAATGATCCCAAGTGAGCATCTTGAGTCCTCAGTTTGATGATTCACTTGAAGAAATGATCTGTTTATATTGCTTGTTATACATTGAATCATAACTCCTTTTTTTTTTCTTTGCAGTAGCAATGAACTTCTTAACTGTACTCTATCATGGTAATTGGATTATATATCTGATTACTACTTTTTCTCTCACTCTCACTCATTTTTCACTTTGCCATTGTCAGTTGATCAACCCTGCTGAGACTTTTGGCGACATTGTTATTGATTACCCGTAAGATATCAGTGCTTTGCATTATATCTGCTGTGATATTCATCTGTCCATTCCATTGCTTCATTTGAAAGCTAATTATGGTATTTCTATAGATACGTTGAATGTACTTCAGCTGCAATTCAGGCTTTGGTGTCATTTAAGAAATTATATCCTGGACATCGGCAAGAAGAAATAGAAAGATGTATCAGAAAGGCAACTAAGTTCATTGAAAGTATCCAGGAGAAGGATGGCTCATGGTTTGCTCCTTTTCCATTAAAAACCTGCATTTGGAGGACTGGTTGATTATATAGTCATTAATGTGTCACCATCACTGCTTTCCTATTTTCTATCTATGGCTAGTAAAGATTGCTTGTTCAACAATTTCTTTAAGTGCCTTAGATACATGGTTTCAATAACTTCAACTGAAGAAATAACCAGTCCTTTAATATCTTAAATTGCTAAACAGGTATGGCTCATGGGGTGTTTGCTTCACCTATGGCACATGGTTTGGCATAAACGGACTGGTGGCTGCTGGAAATTTTTTTAATGATAACTCCAGTATCCGCAAAGCCTGTGATTTTCTGATATCCAAACAATGTTCTTCTGGTGGCTGGGGAGAGAGTTATCTTTCATGTCAAAACAAGGTTAGATGCTTGTACTGTCAAATATTTGTTCCCTTTTCCCACCTCTGATGCATGTCAGGTGTAATCATTAATGTTTCTCGAGTTTTTATGTTATATCCATATATTTTCTTTGATTCAAGTTTTGTACTGCATATATTTCTTGTTCCAATAGTTTTTGTTTTTGCACAGGTTTATTCAAATCTTGAAGGGAACAAGACTCATGTGGTAAATACAGCATGGGCTATGTTGGCTCTCATTGAAGCTGGGCAGGTATAGCAAATTTCACTGTTTTGACATTGAATTATGCACTTCTTATTACGACTCTTCATTTGATACATGGAGTGTTACATCATCTGAAGTCTTTAAAATTGACTGGTATCATACTGTAAGTAATCAGGATTTGGAGAAAGAAAAGGAATGTCCTCTGTATAGTAATATTCTTAAAATCACTTTGACCACATTCATATCTTGTATGTTGTATCTAATTTGTGTGATCGATTATACGGGGGATTATATGGGGCATTTGATATTGTAATTGCATACCACGATGTTGATGTGCTAGCAAGCTCTATTTTTCCTGTCTTGTGCATGCAAATTTGTTTAATATGCATTAAATATGCAGGCCGGGAGAGATCCAGAACCGTTGCACCGTGCAGCGAGGTTTTTGATAAATTCCCAAATGGAAAATGGAGATTTTCCGCAGCAGGTAATTCTATACCCACTCTTTGAACACTTCTTTTTCTTAACCATCATTGGGCAGTGTGGTTCTTTTCTTCATGCGGTCATGTACTTTTGGTCATATGCTCTATTCCTTGCCTGTCCTTGTTCTCCAATGCTATTCATACAATTAAAATCTTTTCTTTTTCCTCGGCACAGGAAATCATGGGAGTTTTCAACAGGAATTGTATGATAACATACGCGGCCTACAGGGACATTTTCCCCATTTGGGCATTAGGAGAATACCGGTGTCGGGTGTTGCAGGCTAAGGCTTCATAAGAGTACCTTGCCTATCCCAAACCATTTTCAATGTTTTGCACCTCCATTGTTTGTTTCTTTCAGGCTCAATGCATCTCATAATTGCTTGGAATATCAGGAGGAACGAGCTGTAACCTTGTAATGAGGAGAGTTGAAAACGACTTGAAATCAAAGAGCAATCGATCAAAACTTCTTCCAAAAATGGGATGAAGAAGATCAAGTTCTGTAATTTCAAAATCCTTTTCAGGTGCAGTAGCTTCATGTCCAGTATCAATTAATTTCTAGAATCTAAACCTTACACAGTATTGGTAAACGACGCCTGTATATTGTCTAATTTATGTAATTTATATCCTTTGTAATGTTATCTATCTATTTTATCCCAATCTCAGCAAATAGAGTACGGTAAGAAAAAACTTGAAGAATGCGTATGAACTATTGGATCATGATGCTAAAGTAATCCAGTAGTATATTTTTAGGTTATGTCTGGTTAATTTTTTGTAAAGGACAGACATAGAAGGGATATATTTGTGTTCGGTTGAAGGGCAGACATGGAAGGGACATGATTGTGTTTGGTTGAATGGACACACATGAATATATACAAATAAATCTACCTCTTGGAAACTAATAGGTTTTTTTGTTTTTTGTAATTAACTGTTTCAACTTTCAAGTGTGGAGGTTTGTTAACCTGACATTGCAGTCTAGACCGCCTTCAATTTGAGCATAGGAATAGCTTTGAGGGCCTGAAAAAATAGCAAATCTAGTGGACAATGCATGTGCGTGTACCTCCCACAACCCAACTTGGTCTGCACATAGAAATGCATCCATTTGATGTTTTAAAAAAGAAAGCGCAAAAAATCAATCACATCATGAACTCTTCAAACTAAAAGATCCCTTCCCTTCAAGTAATTCGACACGAATAGGGTTTGCAAATAATCAAGTCCAACCTCAATTGCATCTATTTGATGCTTAAAAAAGGAAAATGCATCTATTTGCAAATAATCAACTACATTATGAACTCTTCAAGCTGAAAGATCCCCCAAGTAATTCAAGTCAAACCTCGGAGACATGCAACTTAAAGATTTTATATTCAAGGCTTGATGGGAATCTTCGATGCTTATTTATATTGCGTCCTAACAATTGATGTCAAAATTATGAATTTACTATTTCATCAATAATCTTTCATATAATAAATTTAAAAACAACTAAAATCAGATTTGACTAGAGTAAAATCAATAAAATCAAACTGAGTTTATAAATTTATAAGTATAAATATTATGTAAGATGAGTGGTTTTTTTTTTAGTTTTTTATAAACTAATTTACTGGTTACCATGTTATTTTTAATTTGTTATATATTTTAAGGTATTTGAACTTTTCCATTGCTTATTTCATTTTTGTTTTACCATTATTTATTACTTGTTTAAAATTATCAATATATTATTAATTAAAAAAATATTACTTATAATTTTAGAATTCATTGCGTGTAAAACAAAAAGGTTTCGTACAACCTTAGTCATAACAATCACATTAGGCTTACAGCGGCAACTTAATCAACCAGTCAACCAGCCAAAAAGGCTGATTAATACATTGATCTTTGACTTTCTTAAATGAGAAGACTTTCAATTTTAGAAAAAAGTAAGAGACTATTTTTGCTACTTGTTAGCCGTGTTATAAAACCCATCAGCTTATCTTGCTGACTGGCCATCCTGGACCTCGTGGGTCAAGAAGATAGAAAGTCAACATGAATTGTTTATGATAGCCTTTTGGAAATTCACTAGATAAAAATGTTAATTATATTATTTTAAAGTATTTTTTTGCTTGCAGGAACCAATGATAACAATTAAGGCCATAAGTCAAAAGTTGTTTATTCCACCAAGTAATTACTCCCAACATATTTACTTAATATTTAAGTCAAAAGCACTATTTGAGAAAGTTACTATTGTTTTTTTTAGAGAAGGCTCGTTGGATATTGAACTACATAATAGAAGATAGCCTTTCTATATTATATAATTGTCAAATACAATATAGTTATTAGAACTCGAACCTGCTTCATTGAAGAAAGTCATCCACCGACGTTAGACTATAAATCTTCTAACACGAAATATGATATTGTTTTTTGTAAGTTATTGAAGAGTTTAGCCACTAAAGTTATTTTTGTTCCTCTTTTATCTCCATCTTAATTAATTATTAATAGAAACCTACCAGAATTTTTAGATTTAACAATGAAATTTTATGTCAGTATTTATATTTACAGTCCGTTGGCACGAAACTTGTCGACTTGATCACGAACAAAAATAATTCATCGAAAAAACTCTCATCAATGATTTATGGTTTGTCAATAGGTCCATCGGTAATAATTTTACAAATGAATTTATTAAAGGACAAAGCACTCCAAAAAATACTTTACTTGCTTCATTTTGCCGATACTTCCATTGTTGAATATAACATATCACCGATACAAAAATCGTATGTCATTTCATTGGTGATTTTTCTTGTTTGTTGGTGAGTTTAACATGTAACCGTCGAACAGACAGTCTCTTATTCTATCGGTGAGTAAACGACAACAATAACATTTGCAGTAATTGTTTTCCAACTCTCTGAAATATATCGACGGACTATATTCATCGGTAAACTCATCTATAATAATTTAAAAATATATATTTTTTAAAAAATCTATTAAACATAAACAAAAAATAATAAAAAATTAAATAAATATAAAATTCAAATATTTATTACAAATTTAAACATTTATAAGCTCAAAGATAATTAATCTTCAATAAAGGCGCTGGAAGAGGAGGAGACGGGTCTTTTCCTGGACCGTGGGGTGAATAAGAAGGAGCAGATATACCACTCATTTATGATCTTATCTCCATTACCAATAGGTAGAGTTCAATCGTCTTAGCACTGAGTCGTTTATAATCAACAGTAAGATGGGTCGTCCAATCTTTAACTTATTGGTCTAAAATCTCTTTGAACTTCGAACTTTGAGTGCTTCAAAGCATGTTCATCAGAAAAAATACAAACTCTTAAGCCATTGATAAACAAGTAAATGTGTATTATTGTTTAAGGCGAAGCTGACTTTAGGCTTTGTGACCCGTAACCTATCATAAAACAACTCTATATTTTTGCGGTGACAAAACAAAGATATATTATAGCCTTGATATTGTCATTTGTTTTCCCTTTCACGTCCATAATTGTGTTGAAAATGTTTTCAAATACGTTCTTTTCAATATGCATGAAATCAAGGTTATAGCGTAGGATATTTGTCTTCCAATAAGAGAGCTCCCAAAAAATATTTCGTTTTACCCAATGGTGGGTCAAATCAAAATCAGAAAACTTCTGCTTACCAGATTAAAAATCAAACGCAATGGCACCATACTACGACACCACATTATACAATTCTCCACCCAACAATAACTGTGGTGCAACATCCCTTTCAACTATGTCAATAAAGAAGTCTTTTTTGTTCTTTCTATACTTATGATATGTTAGTAAGAACTGCTTGTGGCAATAAAAAGGAAGAATATGTTTTACCGCCATTTCTTAACGTGTAGGCCTTGTTATTTTCCATACAGTATAGACATGCTAGTTTTCCTTGTGTGTTTCAATAGAAAATTATTTCATGCTCAAGAAAATTATTGATTGTCCACATCAAAGTTGTCTTCATCTGAAAATTTTATTTCCTCGATACATCATATGTTAAATCCCTTGATAACCACAACTCATCAATCAACGGACAAAGACAAACATCAATATTCCAACCCGGACTATTAAGATCGAGTATGATTATAAATAAAAATATGAACTTCGGCCTCATACACTTTCCTGGTGGCAAATTATAAATCGTGAGTATCATCAACTATAAAAAATAAGGAGCAACAAATGACCCAAATGGATTGAATCTGTTTGTACATAATCCAAGATACATGTTCCTTATTTCCACTAAAAACCAAGGATACGCCCCATTTAAATATTTTCAGGCTTCACCATTGGAAGGGTTCACCATCACTCCATCCACTGGATTATGTGAATGATGTTATGTCATGTGCTTAGCAGTTTTTGGTGACTTGAATAACCGTTGTACTATAGGTGTGATTGAGAAGTATCTACATTTTCTATGTATGACAAAAATCATTCCTTTGCCAATTCTAGGTTTATAACAAGCTTCCACACATGTTCTGCAACTTCATGCACATTGTTAGAACTAAAAGTTGACTTAACCATCCTTTCTATCATGGTTTCATGAGGAACAAATGGTTCTCCGTATACAAACTAACACGGGTATCTCTTCATGAACTCTTTTTGTAGAAGATGCATCATTACAACATCTGGATCGAGAAACTTTTTATTTTTACACCTCTTACATGGACATCTAATACCGCCTCTATTTATATTTCTCAAATTAGATAGTAGATCGAGTGTCACTTGTCAGGTTATAAATTAAATATTACAGACAGATTTAAATCCACTAGGTAATTATATCTGTAAAAATAACATGTCATCATACTTTTTGACTCTTTTTTTCATCCTTTTTTTTATTGTAATTTTTTTTGTATATACCAAAAGAATATTTTTATCAATGTTTACCAATGACTGCTAAACGTCAACCGGGGAAAGCTCAAGAGATGAGGAATCTAAGAAAGCTTCTCTGCTACCTACCAAAGACAGAGAGTCAGGTGATGTCTGATCTCCTTTGTTATATCTCTTATTTTTCTGCATATTCAATTAAAAAAATTACTATGAAATATTTAAGTCAATGTATCTATTTGTACGTACTTGTACATTTTTTATTTTTTTTAGTGAAACAGTATTGAAAGTCAATATCAATTGCGTAAAGTGAAAGGAGTTGTTGAAAACTGTTAGCAAATAACAAAACCGTGCAATATAGCAAACATATCTCATTGAAAACTGATATTATTTGATTATTATTTTAGAAAACAAAACAAAACATAGATTGTTAAACTAGAGAGGTCCACTTCAAAATAAATTTTATTTTTATATTTTTATTTTAGTTCCTTCAATGAGATATGTTTTTATTCATTTTGTTGGGAAATCTTCAATAAGCAAGCAAGCAAGCATGCCTTAGGTTAACTCTTACTAGCGATTTCTCAAAAAAGAAGCCATTTTTTTTATCTTCCAATTTCCTCAGAATTAGAGTTGCAAATCTTGAAAAAATATATATTTTTCTTCATTTTAATTAATAGCACTGTCAGTCAATTAATTAACTTCGTTTTTTATATATATATATATAGGAATTGTCTGATAACTTACATCCTGCCTACCAGATTGTAAGGGTCGCACGCACCTAGCTAATTTACACAATTAATTTGACTTAATTAATTTAATTTGTAGTCAGAATCCTAGTATAGTACTCGTCTTACGTAATTTTATATGACCACTACAAATATATATAAGACAGAAAATCTCCAATTACGTATTAAAAATCTAATGGAAAACAAGCTTCTGTTTTTGCTACAAAACCAGTTGATCTTGTCGTAGTTTCAAGTTCCAAACTAACTTGTATCCTGTCACAATCGCTAGCTATAAATATTTAAAAACGAGGACAATATATCGAGTTGGCTTCCGGGGCATGTTTCTTAATGGAAAAACAGTATGTTGTTGCCTTGTTTTGCATGGAAGATCCACTACTTATATATATATATATATATATATATATATATATATAATTAACCAAAAATCTCACCTAATAATTATAGAAATGCTTCCATTTGCAAGTAATCAATCACATGTCGATCGTGAATCCTTCAAACTAATTAAGTATTCTAGACATTATAAAGATTCATCATCAACAAGCAGCACTCAACTAGCTAGAGTAGAGATCCCCAATAAATAATTAAAGATACAACTCGTAGGCTCAAGCCGAAAAATGACTTTTCTTTTCTACTTTCTTTAAATTAGAATTTTCCTCGTACTTTTGAAGACAAACTATGCGTCCGTACCAATATCCAACAGGTTGGTTCTGTTCAAGAAGATGCTCTCCAACAACAAGAAAAAGTTAATTTAATTATTGGTTTATCATGAAACTAGTTGATCAGTGCATATCAAGAGCTAATGGGAGAAATCAAAAACCAAAACTAAGCTCTAAGATAATTCGAGGCGAGGATACAATGAAAAAATGTTTTGAAAGGGTCCATGCTCCATATATATAGCAGTTCATCAACGTTCATTTTCTCAATGAAGGGCCGGGGAAAGGGGGCCGAAGTGGCGGCCGCCGGGGATTCTGTGGCCCCCTTGTGGAATGGCCAAAGGTCAACCAGTAGATATATACATAATGTTCATATTATTTTCTAAAGAGTTTCTCAAGCCTATTGGAGGAAGGAGGATGGGGGTGGAGCCCAAAGTCAAGTGGTGTTTGGAGAAGACTATCTTTTTATTTTAAACTGATATTGAGCTAGCTAGGTAGCTATTGAGCCATGGCAGGCTCTTGAGGGTTTATAAAAGGCTACATTTGTACCCACTCATGGCTATGACAAGTTCAAGACTTACATGAGCAACATTGATCTCCAGCAACCATGAAGGTATTGAATCATCATATTGGCAATGGCTTCTGCATGCCTATCTTTATATATCTAGCTACCACATTCTATAGAAAGAAAACCTTCACATATGCTACACATTTGCCACGTTAATCCTTTTCTTTTCTTTTCTTTCTCTTAACAATTATGCAGAAAACAGTGCTAAAAGTCAATATCAATTGCATGAAATGCCAGACGGAGGTGCTGAAAACTGTTGCCAAGCTTGAAGGTGACTATATATGATAATTTTTATCTAAATTAGACCGTTCTCTCTTCACCTTGCAATTAAAAATTTTTAAAATCTAGATTTATTTTGTATATTTTTTGTATGCATTAACGTTATTGTATCGATTTTGGCTCAAATACTTGTCTAGTATCAATTTGACTCGCAAACAATTTTTTGTAACAATTTTATCTATAAACAATTTCGATTTCTCAATTAGAACTTTCTCTTGGGATTCGTGACAGAAAATATTAAGTTCTCTAAAATTGCAAGATGTGGAAAATATTGTAACTATAGTTATGTCTGTAAGTTGTTTTTGAGCTTGTAACAGGCATTGATGAGATAGCAGTTGACATTGCGAAGGGAACGCTAACAGTAATTGGAGTTGTAGACCCAGTGCAGGTGGCTAAAAAACTCAGAAAATCTGGAAAAATGGCAGAAGTCGTTAGTGTTGGGCCGCCTAAGAAAGAGCCAGACGAAGAAAAAGTAGATGATATAAAAGATAGCTTCCCTAGTTGTTGCAAGGAATGTGAGCTTGTTGCCATTGGCTTTCTCCCCCATTATCAGGCTCAGATTTGCTCCATTCTTTGAAGAAACGCAGCCCTTCAGCTGATATATATTATGCGATATTCTAATAAACTCTGCATCTTATATTTTCAAGATCATATTGACTTGTATTTGCTAATGTAAAAACAATGATCTAGTTGACGGACTTCCTTGTTTTGTAACAAGCATGTTGCTTGATAAGAAACATATTCACTGCCCCTTTCACCATCAATGCATGGCAGGTTCAAATTTTTTATTTTTTTTATTTTCTCAGGTCTTGAAGGTAAGTGTTTTTTCGGTATTCTCATATCAAAACTAAGTGTGTTTGTTCATGTTCAAACTCGGTTGACCGCAAAAATCATCATTTTTTTTATGTATTTTTCGAGGCTAACCGTATTTTGAAATGCGATTGACCTGTGGACAGACTAATCCTAAATCTCGAGTCTAATTAAGATAAGGATTGATGTATTCTCAATAAAACATCTTTCTTCCCGTCTCTTCCAACATTCCAATCTCAATCGGGATCACAATGTGAGAAGCAAACCTATTTATCAATGAATCCGGCATCTAAAACTTGACGAATCTAATTATTTTATATAAAGTATCATCATATGGAAAGAAGGCAACATCCCCTTGATTTTCCTATTATTCTTGATCTTGTTAATTCGCTTCCTTCACCACCCTGTGGTGTAATCAAATAAGATTGTGTGTGGTTAAATTTATGATCATGCTGTGTGTGTTTTGCAATGTAATTAAATAAGCATAATGATTTTCTCGTTGGGCTTCCTTTACTTTCTTTTTTTATATATATATATATAGAGAGAGAGAGAGAGATCATCAGGGAGCCTCCTCCTCCTCCTCCTCTAGGAGGGCTAATAATAATAATAATACTCATGAACAGGTGGTGGTTTTGAGCTAAAGCAAAAGGTGGATCTTGCATTGAACAAGCTTGCTGATGGAGATACTTGTCACATTGGTGTTGATGAGCTTCAAAAACTGGCTCAATGTTTAACCCCAGAAGGGTTTGCCTCGTTCCTTTCTTGTATTTTGGATACGGACAAGGAGAAGGAGCAGAAGAAGAGTGCGGGGGGTGTAAGTTTGATAGTTACATTAGTTTGATAGTTACATTGATAAGTTTTCAGAGGGCTTAGTGGGACCACCCCATTTGAGTAAGATGGTCTGATACCCCTGAACCTTCAGAAACCGGATCTTTTATACAAGGTTTCGTGTCCATGCTAATTCACTTGTAGTGTTAAAATGGATATTATGAAATTATGAACTGTTTGTCTTCGCCTTTGCAAATCTAAATGCTTCTTAATTCGAATGATTAATGAATGTTTGATTATTCAAAGCAATGTAATAATTCTGAGCATTCGAGTGATGATCGTGTCTGGTTTAGAACATGACAAAGATAGAATAGCTCAGGTTCTATGCTAGAGGGGAGACGTTCTGATTCAGCTATATCTAGACTTAAGAAGCAGAATCAAAGTGTTTCTTCTCCCAGAGTTTCAACATACCCTCCTAGGCCATCTGCAGATATTCACAATAGAAAACCTTCACTGCTTTCTACAAAGAATTCTGATCTATGGGAGGAAAAACATTCAGCAGGAGCAGATGAATCAACCAATCCCACTGTAAAGATTAGTAGGAATGCCATAGGAAAGGACATGCAGAAATGCTCTGAGCAGGGGGCACGTCAGAGCATGATGGGTCGGACAAGAAAAGTTGATTCTGTCTTTGCTTCCCTATCAAGTGCCAATGCTAGACAAAGCGGTTCAGAGAGCAAAAATTGCACGTGGCAGTGTGTGAAAGGTTTTCTATGTGAAGGGGACATGGAATCCGCTTATGAGGAAGCTATCTTTTCTGGTGATGAACTTGTTCTGATTGAGCTTATTGATAGAACCGGTCATGTACTGGAAAGCTTGCCCCCATTGCCGGTGATCTTAGCACTTTGGCTTCGTTGTACTTCTTGGAGCACAGTTTACTTTCTCATATTTTATCTTTCATTTCTGCGCTTCAATTACTTTCAGTGGTTTGAAGTTTATACTAAAAACCTTCTGAAATTCTCACCTTCTAGGTGGTGTACTTGAGCACAATCAATGGGCCTGATTATCTTGTTCTCTATCCAAAAACAAGGGAATTATTTTGTGCGATTCAAGACTTAAATGTCACCATTTTATTGATGACAAGCTTGGATGTCGCTTCTTTTTCTTCTTCTTTTTTGCTGCAGGGAAGACTTCCTGGTAATTTTAGTCCCATCTGAAGCATGGTTTCCAATCCATCTGTTGCTTCCACATAGGGATTCACACGAGCAATGTTGAACCTTCCACTTCGAAACCTTAGTTTTCCACAATGAGTTAAGTTGCTCAAGAAGCCCAGGTGTTCGTTATGGAGTCAGATGGGTGCTGGTAGTTGCTCTGAGATGTTTTTCTTATGAGTCGTTTGCTTCATATCGTGACTGCTGCTCTTAACGCAGAAAGAAGCACGATTGTAGGATAACTGAATGAATTAATGGTACATTGTCGATTTTGCGAGAAATAGGCCAATATGGAAAAATACTGAAGTGTACGTGAAAATTTAAGTTTATTTGAGCTGACGGCTTCCATCTCATTTTCCAAATCCCATTAAACAATCCTGATTCCTGCCTTTAGTAATCTGAGATCTGGATGTTGGTGTTGCCTTACCTTCTTTTTAATGGAAAAATTATAATGATCATACAAATCTGAAAGTAAAAATTGTTATTAGCAGTACATCTGCGATGCTTAAATTAAGCCATAGAAATAAATATGAACCTCATGTAAGTAAAAAGCAACTGCCATATGATTGTAAGTTATGAATAAGATAAGAGAAGGTGATGCTTCAGCAGCATATTTGTTTTGAGAATCTGGAATTCCAAGAAATGGAGAATAACTACTATTCCCAAACAACAAAATGGATAGACATTTCTTACAATTTCAACTTCCATC
This sequence comes from Populus alba x Populus glandulosa, assembly GCA_033617975.1. Lineage (NCBI taxonomy): Eukaryota > Viridiplantae > Streptophyta > Magnoliopsida > Malpighiales > Salicaceae > Populus > Populus alba x Populus glandulosa. The sequence continues at coordinate 14,411,689 of CM066160.1, forward strand.
CATAATGGAACAAGTTCAACTCAATGCAGATGCTTATCTCATAGGACTTGAGATTCTAAAATCAGGAGGGCTATACAGATCACTCTCAGTTAGGGGCTCAGTTCTGCTCCTTGCATTTGCAGGTTTGCTCCTCCTTTGAGGTTCCCCTTGTTTATGATCATGACTTCTAGTTTGGGTTCTTTCCTCCTCATGAGTGTGAGGAGAAGGTTCCCCTTCCCTGCGTTCATGACTTCCAGTTTGATCTCTTTCCTTCAAAGGAGTGCGAGAAGGTTCCTCTTCTCTATGATCTTGACTTCTAGTTCGGTTTCTTCGCTTCTCAGAAGGAGAGTGAGGAGAAGGTTCCTCTTTTCTGTGATCTTGACTTCTAGTTCGGTTTCTTTGCTTCTCAGAAGGAGAGTAAGGAGAAGGTTCCCCTTCTCTATAATCATGAGTTCTAGCTCGGTTTCTTTCCTTCCCTGGAGTATGAGGAGAGCGCCTTGGGTCTTCATAAAGGGTTACACCTCTTCCAGTGGTTTCAAACTCGGCCTCTTCATCCTTGGACTGCACGCTCTCAAGTAGTTCAACCACCTGGTTCATGAGAGGTCTACCTTTCGGATTTTGGCTAAGGCATTGGTATGCCAAGTTAGCCACTTTCATCGCAGTTCTGGATGAGTACTGCCCTTCCATTCTGGGATCTAAGATTCTCAGAACCTTCTTATTGTGGTTCAAGAGAGGGCGAGCCCACTCAACAAGGTTGTGTTCTCGGCTAGGCCTGCTCTTGTCCAAAGCTCTCCTTCCAAGAAGCAACTCAAGTAGTACTACCCCAAACCCATAAATATCACTTCTAGCAGTTAGATGCCCTGCTCAGAAAAATCATATAAGCTTATTTAATGATGGATTCATATCAATGATCTCAGTTGAACATTAAATAGATTGTCAATGTTTAAATTCATCTTAAGAACTACATCCTGATTTCAGTACCAAATACAAGCATCTTTCCTAAAAGAATGTGCCTAGAGATGGACTCATGAGGAAGAACTTTAAAAATAGAATAAGAAAATAGGTTTACCATATCATAAAATGATGTTGGAATGATCAGCGCAATATGTCACTAAGCACTCACCAGTCATTACATATTCAGGAGCAGCGTATCCATATGTCCCCATAACACGTGTTGACACATGAGTCTGATCTCCCATCGGTCCATCTTTAGCAAGTCCAAAATCTGAAAGTTTTGCATTAAAACCCTGCACATTGTTATTAAACTTCAGCAACAGAACTAGCAAAAACCTCCTCAAGCTTGACGACTCTCTTCTTGAAGACTTGTGCACTTAATTGAATAAATGATACTTGCCGAGAAAAAATTCCACAGCATCATGCATGAAACAATGATCATTTTTATTCTTTCAAGGACCCACAATTTCAATTTAAAAATGAGACACTAGAAGTAAGACAAATTTTCAGCAAGATAATGCCGGTTTGCCAGTTATTTGAACTTTGAAAGGAGGAAACAGCACCAAGAAGGAGATGAATTTGTTTGACAAATAATAACAAATGGTGGAAAGATAACTAACCGAATCAAGCAAGATGTTTGATGTCTTGAAATCACGGTATATGATAGATCTTTCAGCACCATGAAGAAAAGCAAGTCCTTTTGCAGCATCTAAAGCAATCTTCATTCTTTTTGACCATGTCAAAGTACAACCCACTCCTAACAAACAAATAGGAAGAATAAGAACTTGTATCTTCTTCCAAAGGAAGAGAATATTTTAAGCTTCAAAATTATCAAGGGTATGACAGAATAAACATTGAGAGACAGCATAATCTAATACTAATACAAAGTATTATCCACCTCAATAAAATGTTCTTATGTTTTCCTTTTCCCTTTTGTGGCCAAACACACCTTGACTATCTATTTATCTATCTATCTATCTATCTATCTATCTATCTATCTATATATATAGACCTGAACCATGAGATCAAACAACTCAGACCTCTGTTGCTTAAAAAGTTGAGCCCATTCCCTAATCCCTTCACATTCAATCAACAATATAAGCTACAGAAACACCCCAAAAGGTTATTTTAAGATGGTTATGTTAAAGTTTAGATCCGTCATAAATTGATTAATTCTATGCTAATGTATAAGATTCCTTGCGACACTGTACACAACTTCACTCCCTATATGCACCAAAAATTCAAAAGCCACTTACTCCGAAACAAATGCTTTTCAAGGCTCCCGCTTGCCATGTATTCATAGACCAACAGCCTGTGCTCATCTTCACAGCAATACCCAATGAGCTTCACAAGATTTGGGTGACTGAGTTGACCTAGATAGTTAACTTCTGCCTGCAAAGCAAACAGGATACTATAAACACAAGCCAACTGATTGCCATCTTTGACAGAATAGTGTTTGCATAAGTAAACAAGTTTGGTTTCAATGGTTTAACTATGCTGTTCCTAACAAACATTATAGCATCATCATGACTTGTCCAATCTCCTTCCCCCAAATGCTAATGGGCATTCTCAAGAGATAGATATATACATATTGAAGTTTAATATCTCCCTCTCCATTCAAACAATAGAAAATTCTCACATCCAAATACGTAAGTTCATTTCTTGAGCATGATGAAATATGATACTAGGTTCTAATCTCATTCATTTCACTCTCAATTCTCGAACATATCAGCATGTGTTATTATCCTCCTCAACCAAAAATTGATGGATTCATAACTAAGTCTCCCAGATAAACCTTCTACAACACTCCTAATCCAAATTAAAAGGAAGTTAAGTTCATCCACTTCCAGCCATTTATGGAGGCAATAGTAAACATGAACCCAGAACAGATAATTAGTACCACTATAACACAGGAAAGAAATGGATGTTCTGAGAAAGTATGCAAAGGTGAATACCAGCCATTCTCGGTCACCTTGTAACCCATCAGGATTAAGCTCCTTGATTGCAACATATGTGTTCTTGTAAGGAGTCCTTACGCTCTCATCTATGACTCCTTTGTAAACAACTCCGAATCCACCCTCACCAAGAATATAATCTGGCCGGAATTGCTTTGTGGCCAGCTTCATTTCCTCGTATGTAAAGATATCAACGTTACCATAACCAGGACTATTGCGGAGATCTGTAACATTCTTGGGAACTGAAGGCATGCTGGTTGCTCTTTTGGTCTCAACCAACTCTGGCTCAGTTGGTCCACTTGGAGACTGATCATAGACATGCCCTGCTTTTTTCCACAACAACAATTATTAATAAGCTACAATGCATTCACTAACCACGCACACAAATCAGCAAACCCTAAACCTTTTGTATGAAAGGACAGTTTAAGTAGCATTTAACAAGTTAGAAACCTTTTATATGATGATGTAAACTAATAACTTCATGAATTAACAGAAAATATGAGACCATTTACACGAATTAATTTCCTTAATTGCCAAAGTCAAATATTAAACTACACGCAAACACTTTCTAGAGTCCAATAAACGAATCCACTTTACTAAAATGTTTCGTTTTGTTGCTAAAAACATGAAGGGCATAACAACAAAACAAAAATCCAAACAAACCTCATTTCCCTCATCAACTATGCCTAATAAAAACCGACGCAAAAAAAGAAATCAAGAGGCAACAAACACAAAGAACACAGACAAATACTAAAAAGATGTTGACTTTATAAAGCACTATACCTTGGTTTCCCTTAGAAGATAACTGCCGTTGTTCTTGTGGGATTTTGTCGCCATCAACACTGAAACAAATCCCCATTAATTTTGACTTTAGACCAAATCTTGATTTATGATTGCTTTTCATCTTCACATTCACCATATATCACCCCCGCCCACATTAGCCCCCTTCTACCAAAAAAATTTAAAAAACTTCTTCTTTGGTTGCTGTAACGAAAAGTGTAAGACCAAAGAAATGACAAAACGAGTCTCGATCTGATCTGGGTTCACTCAAATCTCAAAAGGGTCAACTCGAAATATACGGATTTTCTCAGGAAACAAACAAAGACAGAACCTCAAAGTTGCTAGGGAAGGACTCCAACGATAAAATGGGGGGGGGGGGGGGGACAGAGAGAGAGAAGGAAGTTACTTTGTGTTTTTGAAGAGAGAGAAAGAGAATGATTGGTAATGGAAGGGTGAGTTAAGGTGATATCTTGTAAGAATAGCCGCCAAAAACGCCAAAGCATGCGGGCCCCTTCAGGGTAAGACCTATCTTTTTAAGCCCTGGATTCCTCTCTTTATTTTTAATGCAACAACACAAATTACTACTAATATTAATTAATTTATAGACTAATTTTGCCATTAAATTTCCATATTTGAGGTGGCATTTCTTTCTTCCTCCATAAATGTGGTCTTTTGTTTGTTGTTGGTGGGAAGGCGGTGGGTGAGTCTACCTCTGAAAATTGACCTGAGCTTTCAATGAAAATTTCCTAATCTATTGTTCACCAATGGTGAGGTGAGGTGACGTCTCACGTTGGACTGTGACAATGCAAGAGACTTTCATCATTTTTTGTTGCATAAAAATAGAGGTTTTGATTTAGAAAAACATAGTCGTGCTTAGTTAATGTGAAGCCATACATATATTAAAAGCAAAAATATTTTTATTATAAAGACGTTAATAAGAACATAAAATAAATTTAATTTTTATAATAATTTTAAAATAGATTTATGTATTTTTAAAAATAAAATATGTTCTTTTAATCCCAACTATCTCATCTCTGTTTTTTACCTTGTCGTTATATTAAAAAGGTGACAAAATGTTATCTGAAAAATTATAGGAGTTTGCTCAACGGAAGACCACTTGCTATAAAATGACCTTTCATTTTCATAAATAATAAATTATATAAAATAACCTTTCACTCTCATTAATTGGAGTCATCTCCTCCCATCTTTCATCAGCTCCAAGCAAAGTCTTCACCAACCTCAATCCATCTACGTAGGCTCCTTTCGTCTTTCTCTTTCTTTGATGAATCTACGATTCTGGTTTTGCGGACATGCTTCTTGAAAATATCTAAATCCACTTAAAATATCTTTTTACCGAAAAAAATTAGAATATTTTTTTTATTTACCTGCTAGAGCTAATCGAATGGTTATATTTATATATGATTTTAATTCTGTTTATATAAATATGTTTAATTTATTAATAAAAATTCATTTGTCTTTATTATTTTTTAAATATTTTATTAATGAATTTCATGTTTGATTAATAAATCTAAAGTAAAAATATTGTTTTTGGAATGAAAATACTTTACAAAAAAAATTATTGAATTATTATAATTATAAATTTTTTATTGCATCAAAACATTGGTCATAAAAGTTCCAAGTTAATACTCCATTAAGAATGGATATTAATTAAAGTTGTTGGGACTGATACATATTATATTTTTTTTATGAAAAGAAACAATTATTCTCATAAATTGAAATATAAAAGATACCTAGATCTTGGTATTTGTCAAATAACATATATATTAAACTAGCCCTTATAAGAATTTCATATAAAGATATCACATGTATCTATGAAAATGCAAACGTGATAGTTGTGTAAGTGATTCTTACACATGAGATAATTAAATTATCTTATATAGAAAATTATATACTTTGATTCTACTGCACGTCCTAATTAGAGGTAACAAATAAACAGATATTGGGTACAATATAAATTATGTGAAGATACTTGAGTAATTAATAAAGAATTCAACACTATAAATGAATTAGAAAAATATTTTATTTGTTCTGAAATAATATTGATTGTAAACCCCTACATAAACTGGAATGAATTTTTTTAAAAAAAATTTAAATCTTATTATAAGAGTCAATGACTATGGTATTGAAAACAAATATAATTTAACAAGATAGACATTATAATAGCTCGACCCAACCTGCCATATATTGTCCGCTCTAGGCCTTACTGCTATAACGGTTTCGTTCCTGGCGACGCGAGCCCACCTTTAAGCCTGACACTCAAAAACGCGTATGACAAGTCAATAACCAACACTTTTAATAAGATCAACTACCACTCCCTTACCTGTCGATATGAGATATTACAATCCACCCCCTTTAAAGGAGCTTGACGACCCCATCGACATAACCAGATAACCAGTGAGGCCGGCTCTGATACCAAATATAATAGCCCCTGCCCAACCTGTCATATATTGTCCGCTTTGGGCATTGCTGCCCTTACGGTGTTGTTTCTAACGACGCGAGCCTTCCTTTGAGCCTGACGTCCCAAAACGTGTATGACAAGTCAGCAACCAGCACTCTTAATAAAGCCAGCTACCACTCTCTCACTCACCGATGTAGGATATTACAAACACACTTCATGCTATAATTTCTAAATTAAAACATTGTTAATGAAATAATGATAATAACACTAAGAAACTGATAACCGAAAGGTTAAATCAAAGCACTTGTGATTTTTCTGATATTTCGGAGATTATAATATGTTGCTAGACATTATACCTGGTCTTCGAATATAAATCAAACAATTGTTGAATTGATAATAAATTAATTTAATTAATCCTATTTTATTTAGAATTGTAATTTATAGTTGGATCAATTTATTAGGTAATCTAATAGGTCACATATATATATAAACCATTGGTTATAAATGAAATTGAGATGATTACTCAATTGTGACTTGATTATAAATAAATTATAGAAATTAAGGACTATAATATAATTTATATAAGAAATTACAGTTCCAAACATATAAAAATCAAGTGAAGACTTGATCGAATAAATTTATAAAATTATCTTAAAATAATATATGTGATAATATTAAGGAGGTAAGTTAATATTTTATCATTTATATGATCACATGTGTATATGATTGTGATTTTTTTTAAAATTTAGAAAATGATTTTTCATGTTTCTCTATAAATAGAATTTCATACCTTTTATTTTCTGTATGGTAAATAGTGTATAAATCATGTAAGTTAAAGAAAACCTGAAAACTCACAAAAAAAAAAAAAAGAGTTAGCACTTAAATGTATAACAATTCCTTTCTTTTATAAGAGTTTAAGAGATTTCTCATTAACAAGTTCAAGTAAATTATCGTTAAAGGCTAAATATTAGATAACTTGTAATTTGTGACAATTCAACTCTGAAGCAGTTATCCAAAGCAAAAAAAAAAAAAATTTAATTTCTGGATGATATTTGTATAAACTCTAAATAATTTTAGATCTATTTAATAAAATCTTGAAACTTCTAAAAAAATAAAAACTTATCATTTTCATTATGTGTACTTGAAATAAAATGGCCATAAAAAAAAAAAAAGCTCACTTATCTAACTTTCATTAAACATCTCTTACCCGTTTGGATTTGTTTTTTAACATGAAAAACTCTATTATGGGTCTACAAGGAAAGCAAATTTTATAAATTTTATGTATAAATTATTTTTCTTCTAAGTCTCCAAAAGATTATGCAGACGAGAATAACTTTTTCGTATCATAAACTATATAAGGTTTTGTATCCTTTTCTTTTTCTTTTGAACCAGTCATATTACTATGGTTGTAATTGCAACTAGAAAGAAAATGTTTTTAATTGTTGTCGAAACAATTTTTGCAATTTGAAGAAAAAACAATTGTGTATTATATATACGTAATTAATGAAATATAATTGGATATACAATGTAAAAATTAAATATATTATATTGAATAAAAATTATAAATATAATATCGTTAAGTGAGGGGGGGGGTGGGGTTTGATAAGAGGATTTTAATAATTGACCATAGATCTTAAGATGGAATATGTAATCAAAATCCTAAAAGATATTAAGATTAATATTTTGAGAAATTAAATTTTATGATGTAAATATTCAAAAATCATTATTTAATTAATCCATACAATAAATAACATTCAAAATTATTATTTTGATTAAAATATCAATCAATAGTCACTAAACCTTATTTTTATAACAAAAATAACTATAAAAATATATGTTATATCATAATTTTTTTTAATGGAATTAGGCACTTTATTTTAAAATATAGAAAACAATTCTGAAGTTTTTCTTAATATAGAAATGATTAAAAAAATCCATGATAAAAAAAGAAGTTTAAGAATAACTGTTTCTATTAAGGCCTTCAAAAACCTTTTATGGGCCAAGAGCGTCAAAATAAAATGGGCTATTAATGGGCCAATCGGATCCATAAGAAATCCTAGCATGGATCTTCTTCCCTGCTAATTCGCTTCACTCTCTGAAAGTCTGAAGCTCTCCACTTTTCTCCAATGGCAGACGAAGCCAGCCGAACCGTAAGTCCTTTCTATTCTCACTCCCCCTCTCTTTCCACCTGTCAAATTTTCAGTCTTTTGGCATCCTTGTTTCTTCTGTACATGACAAGAGAGACTGATAAAAAAACTCATTTGAAGATCGAAGTTGTCAACTTTTTTAAGCATACAATTTGATGTGATTGTTATTTGGAAAAAAAGAACAGGTTTTTATAGAGCTACAAGACCGCATGATTGAGACCACTTCCAAATTCAAGCAGGTAACTTGGATTTGATTGGATTTATTATAGAATAGGTTTGGTGCAATTTATATGTCATTTTTTTGTTGGATTTGAAACGGTTTTCTTTCAATTGCAACTTTACAGTTTAAAAAAGACAACTTTTATACTTGTTTATTTGGATTTGCAATGGTTTTCTTACAAAGTATATGAACCGAACTAAATTATATTGTAGGTCTGTAGGTCTTGATATTTGTTCTTGATTTTGTTGTTTTCGTTGGTGTTTAGAGTACATTAACGATGTTCATATTTTCTTGCCTGGTTTCGTGGCGAATTTCTGTGTCCTTTATTTGTATCTGTAGAAAGATTAGTTAAGATTGAGTTGTGAAGTTAGTATCCCTCGCTTTCAGGTCCAGAACCAGATACGAACCAAGGAGGGAGAAAAGAAGCGTGCTTTCCTAACCTTGGAGGAGCTGCGGCAAGTTCCTGGTGATACAAATACATACAAATCTATAGGCATGCGCAGGCACTTGGTGTCCCACAGGAATGCATTGGCACATTATGGCTGAGGTTACATCTTTATATGTGCTTCTCTGTATCCGTGGATGGGTTTCTAATTTGACATTCATCTCTTTGTTGTTTTCCAGGGAGAACGTGAGTGGTGCAAAGGTCAAATGATTTAGACTGAATCGTGTTTTCGGGGCTCTCTGAATTGATGGCAGGTTGTTATGAACTCATGCTTTCTTTGTCACATGGTGGTCGGGTTTGCCTTGGAGCCAAAGTAAGTTTTAATGAGTGAACAAGAGCAGAAACTCAAGGATAGGGAGACCGCAACATCCTCACTACAGAGGCAAATCCCTTTCCCACCTCCTCTCCTCTCTCTCTCACGCACAGAAATACTCACATTGCGATAAAACCATCCATTTATTTCTGTAAATGCATGTCCAAACCAGCTCTATTTCCATGTTGCCTGGGACTTGTTTCTTCTTTTCATCTGTTGTATCTTCCCAATCTATTTCAGAGTTATTGATTGTTAAAATCATGATGTATTTCACTTTCTTATTGGCTCATCTTATATTTGATATCAGATGTACTGCTATATTACTTTTTCCCTTCTTGCATGACAGTTAGTAGTCCATGAGTTTAATGCTTGGTCGACCTTGTATTCTCTTATATTCAATATCAGCTGTTCTATTTTTCCTCTTGCATTACATTAAGTAGGCTATGAATTATACATTTTAGGATTTAATTTATAATGATGAATATCAATGAATGTCTGCGGGTGATCAGCAAATATTACTGTAATGAGTTATTCCCAGTTATGCTGGAGTTTTGTACTTGGTCAAACTTGTATTATCATCTTTTCAAAAGTGTTTTTCTATTGAATTTATGTAACTTGTTGGCAAACTGTAGAAGCTAATTCCCTTCACGAATGCTAAAACCTTTCTTCATGGCTTTAAATAAAATCAAAAGAAGATCATTAAGATAGGCAGTCGCTATGTAAAGCTGGAGTCTCAATCTACAAGTGGTATGACGAAAAATTTCCTAGTTTAGTCATGAGAGTGGAAGGTTGCACAGTTTGAACAAGTTATCCATCAGGCCATGTTAGATTTTTTGTACTCATATAAATTGCAATTAGAGTCATGGATGAAAGAGTTGCCAATCTTTCTGCTGCTTTTGGTCTATATTCGAACCATCCTTCGCTCTAGTTTTCTAAAATTTTTGTAAGCACCCTTTCGATTAGTTTAGTTGTACTTTAAACACAATATGTTTATTTTTCTTCCATGATAATTTAGTGGAAATGATCTATTTGCTGTGCTTGGCGCAGGCCTCAAGGGAATACTTGGAAAAACAGATGTCAGAGGTTGAGAACAACCTGAGGGAGCTTTTGCAGCAAGATCCAGATCCAGGTCTTGCTCGTCAGATATTGTCCATGAGTTTAATGTAAATCTTGCTGTCACTGAAAATTTACATCAACTGATATCCTGTTTATCACTGAAAGGAAAGGGATCTAAGGAACATATATGTGCAATTCCTAGCTTATATTGTCATGTAATTTTGTCTGGCAAGATTTGCTCTGTTGCATGGTTGTATGTTGGCAAAGTTTTACCATTAGAATACTGCTCCATTCATCATATTTTCCTTCTACCAGGACATTGACGACTGGACTGTTGCTTTCCAAGCGCAAGTAGATTCAAGACTTGTTGCAAAAGTCTGGCATGTCTTTTTGTCGTCCCATTGCAACTCTTTCCACTACTTTTAATTCTCGGTAGCAGGCTCGAAGCCATGTTTGGATGCTACTCGATATCGTCAAGGTGTTCGGAGGCCTTCAGTATTTGACTCTTACAAGGCTCGACATTTGCAACTCTGTGAACAAAGCCTGTCCATTCACCAAGTAAAGATCGATGGTCTGCTCTTAAACGTATTCTGAGGTATCTACAGTATCCAAACTGTTTCAGGCCTTTAGCTGCATGCATTCACTGATGCCAGTTGGGCTGCTAGTTTTGATGAATGTATGTCTACCGGTAGCCACGTCATTTATCTTCATCGCAATCTGATTTCATGGAAGTCCTAAAATCAACAACCAAATTACAGACTAAACAGTAGAGATTCAAAAATATGATGATCTGGCAGTGGCATGCAACGCTGAAGTATAAGGATACATCCCACTAAGAAAAATTCAACAATCATTGCCTTAAATCATAGGGCTCATGCTTGAGACATTCAGTTCTTATGAAAAGAGTGACGCTCATGCTTGAGACATTCAGTTCTTATGAAAAGAGTGACGAAGGAAAAGAGAGAAAATCAATTAGAAAAGCACATTTTAAGTGTCAATATTTTCAATTTCTTTTCCATTGTAATCTTCTCACAAGTCTTCTTTTTATTATTTCAAATTCCCTATTATTTATTTCATATTATATTGGATTTAATAATAGAAAAATTCATTTTTCATTTTCTTTTCTACAGATATGAAATAAAGTAAATAGAAAAAAGGTATCAAATGGTGCATTTTAGGATTTATTTTCATTTGAATAAGAAAAAAAGTACAAGAAATATCTGTGAAAGGTTGCCGAGTAATGGGAAATATATATATATTTTTATAAATATCACACAATTTTTTTTATATATAATTAATTACCGATTAATCTCCACTTCCTTTCTGGAAAGGTTGCCGAGTAATGGGCTAATACTTCTGATTAATTGTACGCGTCCCGATTATGTTGCCGATATAGCATTCACCGGATCGTCCCCGATTAGTTGACAAGCAAATGCATATTAATCGCCGATTAAAATCTCAAAATAATCGCCCACAGATTAAAATGCCTGTTGTTATCCGATTGCCGATCGTTTTCACCCGTAATTAATCACCCATCAACTCCTGATTTAATCGGTAGTTTTCCGAGTGATTTGCTGTTTGCTTCCATTTCACTGCTTGTTATTTACCCTCTCGATCGTTCGGGATTTAAAAACAAACACTCCACGCTTATTTTCTTCCTTAGCCGAGTTATGTCCAATCTTTTCCATTACTGTCGATTTATTGAGGATGTTTTTTGGTTTCATTTAACCATTTTTTTTTCCCGATCCATTCAATTTCATATCTCCTTTTTCTTTTGGTTGCTTTTTACCTTTTTCCCACCAATCCTGACTTGCTGAATTCACCGCCTTTTCATTAATGTTTCCCATGCACGTGACACTCAGTTCCTTCTCTGCTTGCATCCATTTTCATGCTCTCAATTACAAATCACACACTGTTTGGTTTCCAGGAAACCAAAGAAAAAACAAAGGAAAGATGAGATAAGATGCGAGATTTGCAGGTTAGTGAAGCTGCTTTCTAGAAGGGACTCTTCGGTTGGGTTTGTTGCTTGTGTTTAATTGTTACAGTAACGTCCACAAGGCAGGCAAGGATCGATACCATTAAAAATTAAGCACAAACACAATTGAATAGAGACAAGAATGAACATTACGCACATACACAACCTAATTTGTGAGAAGTTGATTTATGAGAAGTTGATTCCGCCAAACCTAACCTACTAAGTAGTTGATTGATAACCTCCCTGATTATTAAAAATTAAAACAACATCAAAGCTCAGTCCTAACTAAACGTGGTTTTAACGCAACTTTTTAATTTTAAAAATAATAAATAATATCAAAATGCTCTCCATGATTATAAAAAATTATATAAAAATTAATGTGAAAGAACAAAAATACCCACATATACAAAACTTATTTTTTATTTTTTTCAAGGCTAAAAATATATTTTAACTATTTAACAATTTGTAAAAGATAAAAAAAAACCCTTTGAACAACAAGTTTTAATTTTGTTAACTTTAGGGGTAAAATAATATTTTTACTATACAAATAAACATGAAACGACTACCATACCCCCGCTCAAATATTAATTATCAATAAGCCTATAAAAAATATTGAAATACCCCCACAACTAGGGTTTTAATCTTTTCAACTAAAGAAAAAAATAATAATTTAACTTTCTATAAAAATACAACATTAGCCATATTTTAAGCCTTCAAAGCTTGGAAAATATATTGTGTAAGTCTATAGTGAAGTGAGTCCTAGTTCATATTAGTACACTTGCATATGGTTGCTAGACCCAAGACGCTTGAGTTTAGTAATCATGACAGATTTGACAAACAATAAACAAAGAGAATAATTGTACACTTTAGTTGTCAAGAAAGAGAAAAGAAAGAAAAAACGCAAATAATCGATCACTAATAACAACCCAAATATTATTTATCTACATGCACTGCACCATGTGAAAGAAAGCACGATTGTGCATCCAGTTAAACGGAAGATGGTTAGATTTGACCACCATGAAGCGTCATACGCTCTTTCTTAATAGTGTGTGTGCTGTTCATTTGTTGGGAAAGAAAAAAAACTAAAAAAATGTTTATTCGCTTGTGAAAAGATAAAAAATTAAAAATAAAATTACTATTAAAATTCATAATAAAAAAATTGGAAACCTAAAGTACAAACTTCCATTATATATATATTCATTGGACTCGTTTCCGATTAATTTACAATTAATTACCTATTAATCGCCAATTTCTTTCTGGAAAGGTAGCAGTAATGGGCTAATACTTCCAATTAATCGTACGTGTCCCGATTATGTTGCCGATATAGCATTCACCGGATCGTCCCCCATTAGTTGACAAGCAAATGCATATTAATCACCGATTAAAATCTCAAAATAATCGCCCACAGATTACAATGCCTGTTATTATCCGATTGCCGATCGTTTTCACCCGTAATTAATCACTCATCAACTCCTGATTTAATCGGTAGGTTTCCGAGTGATTTTCTGTTTGCTTCCATTTCACTGCTTGTTATTTACCCTTTCGATAGTTCGGGATTTAAAAACAAACACTCCACGCTTATTTGCCGATTATTTTCTTCCTTAGCCGAGTTATGTTCAATCTTTTCCATTACTGCCGATTTATTGAGGATGTTTTTTGGTTTCATTTTACCATTTTTTTCCCGATCAATTCAATTTCATATCTCCTTTTCTTGTCGTTGCTTTTTACCTTTTTCCCACCAATCCTGACTTGCTGAATTCACCGCCTTTTCATCTATGTTTCCCATGCACGTGACACTCAGTTCCTTATCTGCTTGCATCCATTTTCATGCTCTCAATTACAAATCACACACTGTTTGGTTTCCGGGAAACCACAGAAGAAACAAAGGAAAGATGAGATAAGATGCGAGATTTGCAGGTTAGTGAAGCTGCTTTCTGGAAGGGACTCTTGGGTTGGGTTTGTTGCTTGTGTTTAATTGTTACAGTAACGTCCGCAAGGCAGGCAGGGATCGATGCAATTAAAAATTAGGCACAAACACAATTGAATATTAGAGACATGAATGAACATTACGCGCATACACAATCTAGTTTAATTATGAGAAGTTGATTCCTCCAAACCTAACCTCCTAAGAAGTTGCTGGATAACCTTCCTGTTAACATAATTTATGGCGGTCTTTAATTTTTCTGACATTTCCTAAGAAAATTTAAACCCTGCCAACTAAGAATTTGATGGATAACCTTCCTGCTGTTATCCCAGGATCAACATGATATTTCTAGAAAATGCTAGTTCATTTTTTCTAATATGTAACGAGTTAATATTATTTTTTAAACAATATAAAAATTATTAAAAATATAGAAAATATTTTAATAATACTATTAAATCTAATCATGTATGTTAATTTTTAAATTTTTACTTATTTTTTTGTCAGATCCAAATATGAATCTCATAATCATGCTATACCCAAACAACTTAGGTTTAGTAACACTGTGATGTCAAGTCCAAGAAATTTGAGTCTAGATAATAAAATAATTTCAAAATTTCCTCCATAATTATAAAAAATTATACAAAACAAAACAGTGAAAAAACAAAAATACTGAAATACCGGGCTTCAGTTTTTTCGACCAAAGGGAAAAAAAATAATTTAACTTTATATATATATATATATATATATATATATATATATATATATATATATATATATATATATAGACACACACTGAAGCTCCAGGCAGTCCTAGTATCGGGCCATGTGAATTGCAATTATCCATGGAGATCATGATCGAATTTTAAAGTGCATAGTATCAAACTTCAGCTGACATTTCATGCCAAAATTCTTGTTTTCAGAAACAAAATTAATCATTTTTGTCTCTTATTGCACGATGGTAGGAAATTCAATCTTCTTAAAGTTTGCAGATTTTGCTGCAAGTCATCATGTAATTATTATAAAATTTTGCTCATGAGGAATCGGTAGCTGGCAAGATTACACTATCTCTTGCTCAAATATAATATACATGGCTTTGCGTATTTCATGCTGAAACTTAAAGATTAAAAGCTAGCATGTCATTGTAATTAACCACCTTATGAATAAATATATTTTATATGTTTTGTTTCGTGTTTCCTGACGCGAGGAGAGATTTGTTAGATTTTTATAATTTATTAAATCACATAGCACAGATATTTAGTACTATTTTATCATATTTTAACCACAGAAATTCTAAGTCCAAGATTGATTCATAAAACATAAATGAGTTGCTTTGATTCTCTGCTTTGTTACACTATCTTCTATTTTATCATTTACTGATGTGGTTGCAAAACCCAAGTCGCTTGAATGTGGTATGGTATTAAACTCAAGTACCTTGTGTTTGGTGTGTTGCGGCAACCATGTCAACCTTAAGTACCTTGAGTATGACATAATTAAAGATCATACGAGGATCAAACAAAAACATCAAATAAAGGCAAAGTATCAAAACTATAAAAATCAAGTAAAAATATAAAAGGTGTTGGTGCTTGGATCTGATGTGGTGGTTGCCAGATCCAAGTCGTTTGAAATCATTAAAAAAAAAAAAAGGAAAAGCCTTGGCAACAATCCCCGGCAAGAACTCCTCTTGCAAAGCAATTGGGTAGACATGCAAATAAAAACACATGTAAACATGTTGTTATAACAAAAGAAATGCTTGATGTGTGTGTTAATGAGGTAAAGCCAGAATCCAAGTAGCTTGGGTCCAACGTGATTGCCAAACCCGTGACGCTTGGGGATATAGCGTCATAGAAACAATTATTTTAGATCGTGTTAACTTCATAGAAAGCAATTAGAAACAAATTATCTGAGATAAATTGAAAATCAACTAAATATTTAAGGTTGAAATTAAAAAAAAAAACCATCAATTTATTTTTTATTTTTTAAAAAGACAAATGATTTTTTATCCATTTCTTATTTAAAAAAAAAAACAAGCAGGCTAAACATTGCCTATTTTGAGGGTGTTTAAGAGTATAGTAGCGGTTATTTTTCAAAGTACTTTTCATTCCGAAACACATTAAAATTATTTTTTTTTATTTAAAAAAAATTATTTTTGACATTAGTACATTAAAATGATTTGAAAACATAAAAAACATATTAATTCAAAGCAAAATAAATTTTTTTAAAAAATTTTCAAAAATATTTTTCAATCACAGTGCCAAACATTGCTAGACCCTAAAATTCAACCGCTAATGATGGTTTGAAAATAAATTTGTAATCTATTTTCATTTAAAAATACATAATAAACATTTCTATAGCCACTCAAAACCAATTTAACAACTAAAAAAAACACCAAACAATCAACTACCTTAATTAAACATATAATCATACGTTTATTATGATCATGTTTAAGTTATCTTGATTTTTCTTTAACGTGAAAGGACATATGATTATGTTTAATTTATCTTGATCGCAGTTAACTTTGCCTTAATTATCAGTAATATTATGCCTCACACATAGGGTATCATCATCATCTTTCATTCTATGATTCATGTATAGGCATAACTCTTGGACTTGTCACTTTCTAATGCAGTTCCAACTAGCTTCATTTTGTTTTTTTTTGGTCACAAGTTATCTCTTCAAAGATTCTTACTTAAATTTCTCTAGTTTCAAAGTCAGCTCGCTGGCTTGGACAGCTAGGAATCCATTAATTTAAATTTCTCTAGTTTCAATGTCAGCTTGCTGGCTACGGCAGCTAGGAATCCATGAATTTAAGAGAATAAAAAAGAAAAGTCATTAATAATATCCGTAAGTTGGTGATAAGACAGAAAGATACAGAGACGGATTCATTAATTTGTCCATACCCAGTTTTTATTTTTCAACTTATGTATGCAATATAATGACAGAATCATAACTGAGATCTATGGTCAACTGGGCAGTCCCATGTCGAAGTGTCTATCTTCGAAGAATGATGATCAAATTAGTGGGATTTATGATCAGAAATTCATACGATGATGATCAGCAATTTTATTTTAGAATGGTTGCGATTCTTTTTTAAATAATATTTTGTATTAAAATATATATTAATAAAAAAAATTTATATTTTTTTTTTAAAAATTTGACATCAGCACATCAAAATAATTTAAAAACACTAAAAATATATTAATTTAAAATAAATAAATAAATAATCTTAATTTTTTACAGAAATACTTTTAGTACAGAAATAAACATGCCTTAATTAGATCAGCATTATTGTGATTTGGCTGTCATTTAACTTCTCTAGCTTGTCGACAAAACCCATGATGATGCAAGAGAAGCTAAGGTTAATAGAATGGTCGTTGCTACTTTGTGTAATATATTTATCCATATTATTAACAGGAAGTATCTTACGAGTATTTCTCATAATAACCTCCCCATCTTTATCCACACTTGATTCTTGTTTTCTTGCCCGTAATCTGAAGTCTTCAATTATTGGAGGAAGTTTACAACTTGACATGCCATATGTGCTGTTGCCCTGTGGGTATATCTACACTTTGATTTATTTTTTTTTCTAGAGATTGCTTTTTAAATTAATTTTTGGTTAAATATATATTAAAATAATATATTTTTAAATTTATTTTTAATATCAATATATTAAAACGATTAAAAAATATAAAAAATAATTTAAAATATTTTTTTTTCTAAAAATAGCAAAACATTAGATCAATCTAATCCGCTAAACCATCCCAACAACCATTATCTCTCCTCTTTTTGACCAAGTTGAAAAGAAAAAAAAATGTGGAAGAAAGATCAAACATTATCTCACCATTTTTTCATGTTGAAGAATTAAAGTTCAAATCGATTGATATTGATATTGAACTCTTTTCGTTCAATAAAATTTATCAACACTAAAAATGATGGTTTTCACAGCTAAAAAGTAGCTAAATTAGTGATTTTTTTTCTCCTCATCATTTCTAGTAACTTTCTCTTTTCTCTCTAATTTAAAGACTAAAATATTAGAAAAATAAAGTCTTATATCAAAATAAAAATCTTAATTAAGAAAATAGAAAATTATATTTAACATTCTATATATATATGAAATGATAAAACATAAGATACAGGGCATGGATTGCCAAATTCAATAAAATTGTGACATAGAAAAATATATAATGAAAAAGAAGAAGGAACCTCTAGGAAGAGCCAAAATTAGGAATAAGGAATTTGGCCCCTCTTTCTCAATCGAATCTTTTCTTTCAATATATATATATATATATATATATATATATATATATTTTGTCATCATCACAACTAACTTTTTGTTTACCACGGGTTTGATATTTTTTTTTCAAAAAACAAATTGAACATGCAAGTTTTAATTTAGACATGTTTTTGTTTTATTTAAAAAATATTAAATGTAAATAAAAAACAATTATGCATATATTTAATTAAAAAAAATTGAGAAGTATTTGTGTTAATAAATAAAAAAAGTCATTAATAATAACTAAATACATGCATGAAAAAATCAAGAGGCAAATATAGATCAAGATATTTGATCTCGCAATACAGTTCATTTACATCATTATATTTAATGATTTTATTTATTAATATTAATTTTTTATTTAATCAAATAATAATAGTAGATATATACAAACACATAAAATTAATTAAAAAAATAAAAAAAATTAGAAATATCTTGTAAAGTTGTCCTTACTAGAAATACTATTCAAAAAATTTCTTAACCAATCATGTACCTTATTTTCCATAAAGAAATTTCAAGAGCTAGAGTCTATAAATATATATCTAGTGAGTCACAAGGTAAGGCCATATCCTATATATATCATTAATTAGCCGGAGCTCAACTTAAACATTGAAAGCCAGTCAAACCACTCAAGAACACAAAATTAATCCAGCTCGAAGCCAGTGATGACATATATATATATATATATATATATATATATATAGGGCATTATAAACTCTCTCTCTTTTATTCCAACAAGATACCTATTTCACAGAAAAGCTCGTGTACGTACTTGTAATCAAATCCAATCACATCAACATTCCAGAACGAATCATGAAAAATTCAATTCATATATGAAGTTTTTTGACGAGATTTTAAACATCATCATTCATGCATGGTTGAAAACCTAGCAGAGCAACCAACTAGATAAGATAACCCATATTGTGATTTTTTTTGTGTTGTTTTGTTTTGTTTTGTTTTTGGAGCTGGGGAGATAATTATACAAATTCATGCATATTTTTTATTAAATAAAAAGATATTCGATCGTGTGTGTGTGTATATCGCTCTGATCATCCGGTCTAAACTAAAAACAAGTCATAGTTTATCCATCGAAGAATCCAATTCAAAACCAACCTCCCTAAAATTACTGTTTTTGTTTTTATTTTTTACAATATATCCTAGATAGATAACTATCGACTTGTTCTTTATTCTTATTTCCTAGCTAACCTCCAAAACATATATTATTCCTAGCTAGCACTATATATTATATATTTACGTTACGTTTCTCCATGAAATGACAAGTGCTCATAGTCACTTCTTCCATAATTATGATTTTCACAGCGTCTAATGTTGTTGGTGAATTTAGTGCCAAATATTCATGGTTGGCCAGTTCTTGCCATTCCTCTTTTAGCAATTTGTCATCCCAGCTATCTACGCTGAGCATGCATGCTTTCAATTTGTAACATCTCTCGGTGTTCATAGCTAATTAAAAAACAACTACCTAAAATAAACCACCTATTTAATTTGTTTATAATGATTCTTTGATATAATATCATAAAATTTTATAATTAAATAATTATAAATTCAAATCTCATCATATTTATTTACTCTAATTAAATTAAATATAAAATAGTAATGGATATAAATAAGATAATGTAAATCTCATATTTAAATGACTTTCACTATAAAAAATAATAAAATTAAGTATAAAATAATAGTGGATATTTGCCAAAAATAATAGTAAACACATACGAGTTTCAAATTTTAAAATACTCTCACTTTAAAATATGCATTATATAAGAAGTAAATATAAAATCATTCATTTGGGATTCATCAAAACGTGGAAGTTTTTTTTAAAAAATAATTATTTGTATTTTAATAAAATTAAACATAAAACAACGAAGAACTTATATAAATCTCAAATCCTCATTTAAGAAGGAATTAAGCATACTAGATAGTAATATATTTTTGATTAAGAAACTTAATTCTTCATGTTTGTATTAATTTCTTATTACCGCGTACCATTTTGATCTCGATCGTAAACCATTTGATTAATTTGGTGGCTTCGGCTAATTAAATAGAATAATCAAAGTCAAGTGCTAATCTGCCTCCTCCTGCCGAACTGTTGCTCACTTGACTCTGGTCTCTGCTGGTAAGGAGGAATTAAGAACAGCTTTTGAATGGAAGTATTAAAAGAACCAAAAGGAGTCCTGCATGATTCAACTGAGTTTGGCCTGAAATAAGACAACCTAGCTAAGAGGACGACTGATCATGGCTTCACACCTTTGTATGTAAGCGAAGACGACGACGACTTCAAATCCTGTGATGCAAGAGCTGATTTTCTGATCGATGCACTTGCGGCTGTTTTCTATTTACAGTGCTTTTGCATGGAATCAACATCTTTTCATGGTAGATTAATGGTATTTCACCAATTAATATCTGAATTAACGGTGACAAACTCCACACCGTCAATTTCAAAATTAGACGGTAGAAATGACAGAATATTATAATTAATTATCAGCCATGCATTTTGATTTGAAAGCAGGAATTGAATGATCTTTGGCTAATTAATTCAAAGTTCCTTATTCATCCTACCAATTAAAGAGGGTGAAGGTCCATATACAAATCCTAATCAACAATGTCTTCAAGTGCCAGATTTCTTGGTAGGTTTGGTCCTACAAAGCCTCCGTGTCAAACATGTTAACTAACTATATAGTATTTATTCAGGCTACACATCTCTCTCGCAGACCTTAATTTCTCGATCGTTCGAAAATACTTGGACGCAGGCCCTGCACATCTTGGATCTTAGAAAACCCAACATTTGAGAAATTATTTGTGTTAGCTAGTTTCCATCAAAGAATCTCCTAAAAATATTCATTAAAAGATTAAGCTTGATATGTGTAGACTTTTTTTTTTTGTTGAAAATTCATAGAAATACCACAGCCCGCCCTCATGGCGCCCATAACAAGTAAAAGAGAGCGCACCACTAGTCATTCATCAATTTTCTTTCAATCAAAATCCATAAAGATTCCCAGACTATGAAAATGGGGAGACAAATTACCGTGTGGAGGCCCTAAACACAGTGGTCTCACTGTTGCATTTTTGATAATTCAAAAGTTGACGAATAAATCTTACTGTAGCATAATATGGTCCTTTTGGGTAGATTCTTGAAATGGTTTGGGTGTTTAGGTTGACCTAAATTATAAATTTCAGCTACTTATGCTTCAAAACCTTGAATGTATTATGAATTAGATTAATAAGTTTGGTCTCTCGTTTTTTTACTTTTTTTGTTTTTTTGGTTTGCTATTCTCCCTTTTCTTTCTGCCTTCATCTACATGATGAAGAGGCTGCTTTATGTATAATTCTCTTTGTTACTATAAAAAACAGAAAGAAAAAAGGACCAGAGATACAATAAAGAACAAGTCAAGGCCATGGATATTGAGCAGGCAGGAAAAAGCCACAGAAGGACCAAATCAAAGCCAGCAAAAGCTAAGCTCATATATAAAAACAGTGCACCAGATGGTTCAAAGACAGTATATCCTTGTAAATCAGTCAAGCCATCTTAACTCCATAATTGTCTAGTAAGAAAGTTAAAATTGACTATATAATTTGGATTATATTTTTGAGATTTGGTGGGTTTTTTTTTTCTTTTTCCAGTCAGGATCATCACTCATGTTTCACGTTCTCTGAGTTCTCACTCCTCACTGTTGATGATTACAGGTCTCCGGACGTGACCGATGGATGAAGACCCAGGAAGCACACCTCGGGACACTTTCCTTTAGTTTTTTTAGTGCCTTAACACAGTATTTTTATTTTTATTTTTTGGGAAATAACATCACTCAAAATAGTTCTATATAACTTATGTGTTTCGCGTGTTGTATATTCAATATTTTATAATTTGAGTGTTCAAGATATATACCACTATGATGCACGAGTTCCATATATCAGTTATTATTTTTATGACTTTACCGTTTAAAAACCACAATTCGCGCATTTTAAAACAATATGTAATACTTTAAATTCTAATTAATAAAATTATGCGTACCGTTTACAATTTGTTTTTTTTTTTTTTTGCCAGTCATGATCACTCGTGTTTCACGCAGAAAAGAAAATTCCATGAGTTCTCACTTCTAATTACACTTCAGGGCACATTACTTGGCAGAAGATGGGATTCTTCTCCTTGGAAAAAACTTTATTTATTTTTTATTCTCTCGTAAATATCGGCAAAAAAGACCCACCTTTTGCAAATTGCAATGAGAAAAAGTAGTCTTGTCTGCGTATGTGTGCCGTATTGCCTACTCTAAAAGTTCAAATTAAAGTGGGTTTGGTAGAGTGTGAATTAGAGAATACAGGCAGGTACTTTCTCGGAACATCATTTGGGTTTTTTCTTTTTGCAATGAGATAGTCTCTGTTTTGCCTTCAAACAATTGGATCTCTGAATTGCATCCTTGTAATTCTTAGAATTCCTTTACATCAAGTGTTGGGTTCCTGATCTGATCCTTCAAACTTCCTTTCTTTCTTTTATATATATATATAGAAGAAAGAAAGGAAGTTCGGATGGAATTCATAGTCACATATATATGATGGATAGAAAGTTATTTAATTGAAATATATAATTAGTTACTTCATACAATAAAAGGTAGTATTTACTCGTAATTAACATAGAATAAATTTCCTGAATATATAGATCCTGATCGATCCCGGTATTATATATAGATTCCCTTTTCTCTTATGGGCCAATACATCAAAGGCTTAAATTTCCTCCTATTTAAACAATCAAGAATTTAAAGAATATGGTGAAAATAATACAAAAATCAAGTAGAAAAGGAGGAGGAGGAGGCATTATTACAAAATAAAAGGAAAGAAGAAGTTTATCATGGTTTCTGCTTAAGCAAAGAGTTGTAAAGTCAAATTATTGGTTGTTACTGTATAAAGTATAAACCACGGTAGTTTACTACAGGAATTGGCTACTAACACTAGAGTCATTTGTTCTGTATACAATATTTTATAAGAAAATATTTTTTTATTTTTTTTTGTATTTGTTTCTAGGTTTTTTTTTCTTGTAAAATATTTTATAAAAAAATTGATTAATAAAACAAATTTTATTATCAATTTTCAAACTTAATTAATTGTAAAATATTTTCAACTTGTAATATTTTATAAATAATAATCAAACTATTTCAATTATTATTTTTATCTTGATAGTACCATCACTAGTACTAGTACTGTGTTATCTCATCATTACCATTTTGTTTTTTTTATCATTTTTATGATTAATTTACTGCCACCTTCTTTTTCATTACCATTATTTTTATTAAACTATCATCATTAAAAGATGTTTTACATGTAAAATATTTTATAAAAAAACATATAAAATGTTATCGTAAAACAAACAGGCCAATTTGAATAAAAGAAAAAAAACGTGTGAACTATATATATTCATCTCATTAGAATCGAGGCTGTGAAATATACGTGTAGTTGAAGGTCATTTTATAAGGTTTTTCTTTTGAAATTGTTGATATATTAAGATAATAATTAATTACAGAAAATTGTTTTCATAATAAAAACTAGTGTTTTCTAATAACATAGAATGAATGGCCTTAATTTGGATCCTGCTCCTGATTATTATTTATACATTATTCCCTGTTCACGTATGGAACAATAACGACCATACATTATTTAGGAAAGCATCACTAAATTTTATTTCTCTTTGTTTTTTTATTTTCTCTTATTTATTATGATACTTTTCTAGATTTTTTTATCTATTTGAAAATATCGTAATAAAACTAAATAGAAAATAAACTAGAAAAAATAATAAATAATAACTGTTTGGCAAGTGAAGATATTAATGAGTAAAAGTGTTTTTGAAAACATAACAATATTAAATAGAAAATAAACTAGAAAGAATAGTAAATAATATTTATTTGACGAGTTGATGTGAAAAAATTGAGTTTCTTTATTGTCTCCTCATATTTTATAATGTTTTTTATTTTCAAGAATTTTGACATACTTCTTATTATTTTTGTACGAAATGTTATAAAAAGGATGAAAAAAAAAGTGATGCATGGAATGATTATAAGATTTTTTTAAAAAAAATCTTATTAAAAAAGAAAGTAACATCACCTCCTTGACATGTAATTATAAATATAAAAAAAGGTATCATTTCCATGGAGTTGTCTCAAATAGCAATGAAGAGGCATCTTCGTGGAGTTGATTCCATAAAAAATTTGGTTATAATTATTTTTTAAATTATTTTTTGTATTGAAATATGTTAAAATAATTTTTTTTATTTTAAAAAAATTATTTTTAAAATCAGTAAAATAAAACAATTCAAAATACATAAAAAAAATTAATTTTTAATAAAAACAACTTGAATATTTCAATAACATAATTTATACCGCGTTGCGAAACAATATAAAAATTAATGAAGAGGCATCTAATTTTACATCTGCGGCAAACCGTGTTCCCAAACAGTATAAGATTAATGGAGAGGCATCTAATTTTACATCTGCGGCTTTGTTTGACTTTTGGCTTAGAGGAATGAGGCCTACCCGCCATGAACCCCACTTTTAAGTATTAATTAACAACTTCCACATCTCCACTTAATTGCTTTCTTCTATCTTTACAAAATACTAAACATAAAATTAATCCACTTTACATTTACACACTAATTATATAGAAAATATATATTTTTTCACCAAAAAAAAAAAACAACAGTTAATGGCAATTACTATCCCAGACCTTACTCCCCCCTACCAACCATCTCATAGACCATGCAACATTGCTTATAAATAGCCCTAACATGTAGTTTTGCATTATAAACTCATCATCACCCTCACAACTGCGTCGTTAGCTAGCACAAGGAAGAGTCCTGCAGAATTAATGGAGCCTCTCTTCCTCTCACTCCTCCTCGCCCTCTTTGTTTCCTCCGTCACTATTCCCCTCTTTCTCATCTTTTACAGCCATCGATCCCAGAACAGCCACCCCAACCTCCCTCCAGGCAAGCTAGGCCTTCCCCTTGTTGGAGAAAGCTTCGAGTTCTTGGCCACAGGATGGAAAGGCCATCCTGAAAAGTTCATCTTTGATCGCATAGCTAAATACTCATCTCACGTCTTCAAGACAAATATTCTTGGTCAACCAGCAGTTGTCTTTTGTGGTGTTGCTTGTAACAAGTTCTTGTTTTCCAATGAGAACAAGCTCGTTGTATCCTGGTGGCCCGACTCGGTTAACAAAATCTTTCCCTCTTCACTTCAAACATCATCTAAAGAGGAAGCCAAGAAAATGAGAAAACTTCTCCCTCAGTTCTTGAAACCTGACGCCTTGCGAGGATACATTGGTATCATGGATACCATTGCACAAAGACACTTCGCCTCGGAATGGGAACATAAAGAACAAGTGCTGGTGTTCCCTTTGGCAAAGAATTACACCTTTCGTTTGGCTTGTAGATTGTTTCTGAGTATTGAAGATCCAAGCCACGTAGCTAAATTTTCTGACCCCTTTAATCTTTTAGCTGCGGGTATCATTTCCATCCCCGTTGATTTGCCCGGAACTCCGTTCAACCGAGGTATCAAAGCCGCAAACTTCATCAGAACTGAGCTTTTAGCTATTATAAGACAAAGAAAGAAGGATCTTGCAGAGGGAAAAGCTCCCCCCACGCAGGATATATTGTCACACATGTTGTTGACCTGTGATGAAAATGGAAAATGCATGAATGAGCTTGATATTGCTGATAAGATCATTGGATTATTGATTGGTGGGCATGATACAGCCAGCGCTGCTTGTACCTTCATTGTCAAGTATCTTGCAGAGCTTCCACATATTTACGAGGAAGTTTACAAGGGTAAGTGTCTCTATTTTACAAAGGAGAAGTTCGTCCGTCTTACAGTATTTATATGTAGATTACACCCACACATACAGTCAAACAATATAATGAACTTTTGGAAAAATCCTTCTTTCTTTCTTAGTGCTTGTTGAGGTCATCATGCCTTTATTAGATGAAGCGACAGGATACAAGATTGACTACAAAAGCTACCTTCAATAATTAATGGACAATATTACTCACTTCTTCACTATATTCTTCCTTGTTATGAATACTGAGGTGGCTAATATAAGACTTTTTGATTTTTGATTTTTGTTTTTACTCGTGACAGAACAAATGGAGATAGCCAAATCCAAAACTCCTGGTGAATTCTTGAATTGGGATGACATTCAGAAGATGAAATACTCATGGAGAGTAGCTTGTGAAGTGATGAGGATCTCACCACCGCTTCAAGGTGCTTTTAGGGAAGCGCTCAATGATTTCATTTTCAATGGCTTTACCATTCCAAAGGGTTGGAAGGTATTAATTTCTATATATTCACTGTCAAATCTTGACTCCCTTAAAATATTTCCTTTTACTGTGAGGTTTTCATCGACCTAATTAACACAAGATCCTCTCTTCACATGCATATTGTGCACTGTGCAGTTATATTGGAGCACCAACTCAACCCATAGAGATCCCGCCTACTTTCCTGAACCTGAGAAATTTGATCCTAGGAGGTTTGAAGGAAATGGTCCAGCTCCATACACCTTCGTCCCCTTCGGTGGAGGACCTCGGATGTGCCCTGGAAAGGAGTATGCTCGCTTGGAAATACTCGTTTTCATGCATAATTTGGTCAAAAGGTTTAAATTTGATAAGTTGATTCAAGATGAAAAGATTGTGGTGAATCCACTGCCAATCCCTGATAAAGGACTTCCTGTTCGCCTTCATCCTCACAAGGCCTTAGCTATGAGCTAGCTAGAGACGAGACTACAACATCAACTGATACTAGAGATAATCTCTAGCTTATAAGGCATTTGTCTTAGAAATTTGAGGTCATAAAATGTAACTTGATTTGTTGCCATCTATATTGTCGTGTGATATATATATATATATATATATATATATATATATATATATATATAATTACTGATCTTGTGCTTATATATATATATATATGAAACCTTTGGATCTGCTCAATAATGAAATATACTTTTCATTTTACAACTCTAGTACTCTATTTCATTTCCACTTTTTATTCTTTTTTAAAGTTTGTTCTTTTGCTTATAGTTATTTTCCGTTCATTGAAAATAAATTTTTTTTTAAAATAGAATCCATGTTCAAACTACACTTAATTTCCAAAATATTCTACACACTTAATTTTACATCGACAAACTCTTATTTTACTTGAGAGTTTTCTAAGAAAATTCCAAATAATTAAATTAAATCAAGAGCAAGAACAAGCACACCAATAGTTTGCATTCACTATTATAATTATATAATAAATAATACCAAAAGAACATCATAAAACACTGTAGCTATAGTGTTTTACCATGTTGATCCCAAAAGATTTAGTTTTCCATTATTTGGTTTCTATATAAAATCTTAAGTTTGTTGCACTTTGGTACATGAAGTTTTCATTTTTTCATACTTGGTCTCTATACTTTTAAATTTGTTCATTTCAATCACTGGATTTTTATAAAATCAAATCTGGGGGTATGATGGTGGAATCCAACTTTAAAATCAAATCTATATGATATAAATATAATACCTTTCAAATTTTATCTACAATTCTACGTTAGAAGAATAAACTTTGTGAACTCTCCTTGCCTTTCGTTTTCAATCAAAAGAAAAACATCTTCCAATGTTCTGAATTAGGGTTGGTGATTCTGTTACTGAGCCATCAAGCTGCAAAAATTGAAATTTCAAACCTTTTTTTTTTCCGCCTCATGTGATATGAATAGGTGTGTTTGACATTATGTTTCAAATTTCTTTTTGAAAAAATTTAAAATTTTGTTTTACTTTAAAGTATAATGGTTTTGATGTTTTCAGATTATTTTGATTTGATGATGTAAAAAATAATTTTTAAAAAATAAAAAATATTATTTTAATATAACACTTTAAAATATTATTATTATTACATTTCTAAATACATTTACGTTGGATTTCAGCTTAAGAAACCAGTTGCTATTATTATTGTTAGAACTATTATTTCTTGTCTAGCCAGTAGCCACCATCAAGAACTCAACCTTGCAAGGGAAGGGGTTACTGTCTATTGGAACTAAAATTATTATTATTATTATATTACAAAAAGTGGAAAGGTTATTACTCACTTTTTATTCTTTTTTAAAGTTTGTTCTTGTGCTTATAGTTATTTTCCGTTCATTGAAAATAATTTTTTAAAAAAATAGAATCCATGTTCAAATTACACTTAATTTCCAAAATATTCTACACATTTTAAATCCACAAACTCTTATTTTACTTGAGAGTTTTCTAAGAAAATTCCAAATAATTAAATTAAATCAAGAGCAAGAACAAGCACACCAATAGTTTGTATTCACTATTACAATTATATAATAAATAATACCAAAAGAACATCATAAAACACTGTAGCTATAGTGTTTTACCATGTTGATCCCAAAAGATTTAGTTTTCCATTACTTGGTCTCTATATAAAATCTTAAGTTTGTTGCACTTT
Source organism: Populus alba x Populus glandulosa (assembly GCA_033617975.1). NCBI lineage: Eukaryota > Viridiplantae > Streptophyta > Magnoliopsida > Malpighiales > Salicaceae > Populus > Populus alba x Populus glandulosa. The sequence goes on from CM066160.1 coordinate 14,440,601, forward strand.
GGGACTTGAAGTTTTCATTTTTTTCATATTTGGTCTCTATAATTTTAAATTTGTTCATTTCAATCACTGGATTTTTATAAAATCAAATCTGGGGGTATGATGGTGGAATCCAACTTTAAAATCAAATCTATATGATATAAATATAATACCTTTCAAAATTTATCTACAATTCTACGTTAGCGGAATAAACTTTGTGAACTCTCCTTGCCTTTCGTTTTCAATCAAAAGAAAAACATCTTCCAATGTTCTGAATTAGGGTTGGTGATTCTGTTGCTGACCCATCAAACTGCAAAAATTGAAACTTCATACCTTTTCTTTTTCCCTTCTAGGTGTGCTCTATATAATGTGTTTGACATTGTGTTTTAAAAAAAAAATTTTAAAATTTAATTTTGATTTTTACTTTAAAGCAGAATATTTTTTTATATTTTCAAATCATTTTGATGTGATGATATTAAAAATAATTTTAAAATAATAAAAAAAATATTATTTTAATATATTTTAAAAAATAAAAAACACTCTCATTACTATTACATTTCTAATTAGATTTCGGTTTAAGAAACCCATTTGCATTTATTATTGTTAGTACTATTATTTCTTGTCTAGCCAGTAGCCACCATCAAGAACCCAACCTTGCAAGGGAAGGGGTTACTGTCTATTGGAACTAAAATTATTATTATTATTATTACAAAAGTGGAAATGCTATTACACTCCAAGTATGCAAAGCAATTTTTTTTTGTTTTTTTCATACATCTAAGCTTGAAAAACAATTCTAATTAGCACCTTTGGATGATGTAATTATGGTGTTATAACTTATAAACGGTACCAAAGCTTTTTTAACTACATCTTTGAAAATTTGGAATTTTTTTATATAAAAAAAAGTTTGAACCTGGTATTGTTTTTTAAAGAAAGAATATAAATATCAATCAAGTTACGTTACAAGCTTATTATAAATTAAATATAAATTACCTTGAATGATTGTAAAACCTGGATTCATTCGGCAGGTTATATAATCACGGAGCCTGAACTTATTCATTAAAAAAAATAAAAAAATAAAAAACTCAGTTGATTAGGTTAAAAATTCAGTTTTCAATTCATTTTTTTTTTATTGAAACGAAGTGGGTTTGATTTAATTTTTTTTATTGTTTTGATCTTTCAGGTTAGATTTTACAACCATGGTGTTTTCAGGTCCAAGTGTGCGGAAAAATAATAATTAAACATTAATTTAATAGTTTTAAAATTGGTTTAAATTATAAAACAAACACTTAATCTCTATTTGATGGTGTCTTTGATAGTCATTCACATCCGTAAAAAACTATTTTCACTAAAATAAATTTATTTTTCCTATAGAATTTTAAACATTGCATTTTCTACAAATATCTATCTTAATTATCATATAATTAAATAAAAATAGATTTTTAAGAATATGGAGATTTTGGTGTTTGGTAATTGAATCTGCCTACTAATTTTTTTAACTTTGTTGTGATGGATGTTTTATACTCTTTTATGGTCTTGGAATATGTCCATTCATTAAAAAAAGAAGCCTGCATTTCTGGGTTTAGAAGTCAATGATATATTATTGAATCTACTTACTAAAAAAAGAAGCCTGCATTTCTGGAAACTATGCTGTGATGGATGTTTTATACTTTTTTTATGGTTTTGGAAGTTGTTCATTCACTAAAAAAAGAAGCCTGCATTTCGGGGGGTGTTTAGGAATCATGATATATTATATTATATTAGAGATTGGAGTTTGGTTTCTGTCAAAACATTTTTGTCAAATAAGTCATAATAAGTATATTAATGATGAACTTCTTAATTTTTCAAATTAAAATTAAATAATTCAGCACATGAATATTACTCGTTCAATTTGATCCTTGAAATTCTTTATGTTGTCACATGGATTAGGTGGGAGCTTCCCTTTAGGAAGGATTTAGAAAACGATGTTAGTTTAAAATACTAAGTTTTAGGTGAATAAATCTGATATTAAAAATAATGCTTTAGTTTCAATATGTATTCTGTAAAGGATGTCAAAAATATTTTTTTAACACGACATGAAACTTATAATATAAACTCAAATCATAAAATTACAAGTAAAATATTTTAAATAAATTGCATGTTATTTCGCAGATCATTAAGTTAGTAATTTATGTCAATAGCTCAATTGAATCTTATAATTGTTTTTTTAATAAATTTATATTTCACCTAAATAAAAATTAAAAAAAAATGAATAAAACAAGAAATCAACAAGCCCAAATACATTGAGTCATCAGGCTAAATATTGAATAATATTGAATTTTATTGATGTCGATTCAAAGTCAACTTTGTGGCAATATCGATTAAATTTTTATAATTATCTTTAAAAATGATATTTATATGTTGTATTTACTAAACATAATAAGATGAAAATATAATATTTTATCAAATATTTTTAAATAATATTATTATGTAAAAATATTTTAATTAAAGTGTTATTTTTTAATTCAAGCACTTCTCTTGCAACGACAAGGTACATGAAAATAATTTTTTACTGGTAAATTTTTGTTTTCTTTAAGCCTAAAATACTTTTTGTACCACGTAAAGCAAAATAATTAAAGTAATTCAATCTCTTTGTTTAATAAAAATTTTGCCAGGCATGAAAATAACAAGCATAACAATAAATACAGGAGACCTTTTTTTTCAAATTTAAAACAAATTAAAACCCCTTGAAAAAGAAGAAAGAGGAAAGGAGACGAGTGAAGTGTCAAGTAGGAAAGTGGTGATTCATAGAAAAAGGAGAGTGCTGACTCAACAGTTTTTGTAAATTTTACGATAAAAATGTGAAATCAGTCCGCTCTCTACCAATAATAGCATGAATGTTTGATAGCTATTATTGGTTACCAAGCAAGATACTACATTCAAAGTACACCTCCGAAAGAGCCAAACGATCTTCATAGCATTTTGATTTAAATAGTGTAATTTATTTTCTTTTCTCTCATGCGATACTCCAACAGAAAAATCCATGTAGTTTACATACAAGGATAGAAGAAATTTAAGGAGAGAAGAGTTAAAATCCTCATTCGTTTTATGACTGCCCTTAAAAAAAAAAAAACATGTAGAAACGGCCTTGTATTTTGATAAAAAGAATTTTAACATCTCATATAACTATCCTCCCCTTGAAAACCCAAAATCAATAGATAAAGAGCCCATTTGTTTTTTGTTCTCCACATAGCTTTAACACGTGATTGACGACGAGGTGTACGAAAGCGCGGCTTCAAAATGTTCTACAAGCCTAAAACGCAGGAACATGAAGACGAGAAACAAAATAATTACAGATGACAGAAAACAAACCATCAAAACTCTGCTCTGAAAAATCGGGTGTCGCATTCTGCAGCGGGAATGTAGAAAGAAAGATTCAAGTAAAATAAGCAACAAGTTGTATGGAGCTCCTCCAGCACGCCTAGTGAAAATCCGGTAAGAGGTGTCTTCGAGAATCGTGAATTGGAAAGAATAAAGTGGCAGCAGCTCAGTGCATGAGAGAATTGATTGCTTCGAAGATTCAGCTGCTTTAGCTTTGATTGACATACAGTACAGGAACTAGTCCGGCCATTTTGCCATCCCTGCCAGGGCGTTTCTTCTTGACCTGGAATGAGTGGTTGCATAAAAGCACATTTGATTAGCCGCATAACCAAGAGATCAACCCTTTTTGGGGTAGGCTAACTACCCACCACGAGATCAACCACCTACCCACAATCAACTTGGCTGGCAGGAGATCATCCATTTTACATGTTGATTCAACCATGACCAACCAAGAAAACGTGATTTCTAACTAATTGCAACAAGTAGAAAAAGTTCAAAAAGGTGTTGTCCTTGTTTAAGTTTCAGCTATTCATGTATACTTACATAAAACCATCCATCAACTTCGTACTCAATTTCAAGCTCTTCTCCTGCTGTTAAACTCAACTGCAAGAAAATTCATAATTGATCACCTGTGTTTCCACTAAAATAAAAATTACACTGCTTATTGTCTCATGCATATACCCTTGATTTCAATTTCCACAGGAAGAGAAAGAATCGGGAAAAATCATGCTGAAACATCAGAAAGACCTTGCCTTCTTGGATCAGGAACCAGCTTTCTAATTACAAAGATCAGAGAGTTAACTAACCTCATCATCTCCACCCGCACTGAAGTCATAGAGTGCAGAGCCATATTGTGGATTTGCAGATGATGCTCGTCCTGATTCCTGCGATTCAAAACTCCGAGACCCATGCCCAGCCAAGGGGTTTTCAAATGACCTGTCAGGTGATGTGTATGGCGGGGGCTCTTCCCTAATCTGTAAAGGGTTGGGAATTAGAGCCACAGCTTATATATAAATGCATAACAGTTAGTTAAAAAGAGGCCAAGACCCTCACCGGAGAACCTGCACCCTCATAAAAGGACGAGGGACCACTATACCTGCTTCCACCTGACCTCTCCTGTTATAAACAATTGAAGTGCATTAATATACACACATAAGCAAACAAAGAGATCTGAGGCACCAAGTCAAATGCTTTGGAGGACTCGTTTTTCTTCTATCTACAAAAGGACCTTTTCAGTTTTCTTCAACCATCATCAAATGCTTCGTTAGTCAAATTCACAAATTACCACTACATGGAGCAATCAGGAATGATATTTATTAATGACAATTATCAGCAGTTTTATTTGCAAATAACAGCTTGGAGACACCCACACAAATGGAATGAGCCCATGACTTGTAAAAGAAGGGGCCCAGGCATTATGCTTAAAAAAAAAAAAAAATGGCACAGCATTACCAATCAACATTGCAGATGAAAGTGATGCATTGGCAATGTCATGAGACAATAAAAGTTTCATATTTACTTCTATTGAAATGACAATAATTTAGGTTAGTTCAGCAAATTCTTTCAAACATTTACCGATATTTGTGATGCTCCATAACTGGTGGGCCGAGAACTGAACAGTGATGGGTAGTTCATTCCACCAAAGTGGGACGATATAGAAGTTTCAACTGACCCTATTGAGTCTGGGGATGAGGACCCAGATGACCTCGCGTCTTCCTGCAAATTCAAAGGACCGGCTAAATCATTTTTCAAGGACCACATTGGTCATAAATACAAACCCCAAGCTCCAGATGTAAGGTATGCCATTTCAAACTAGGTAAACACAATAGCAAAACTCATACCTCTAATTCTGAAGACTCCAAAAGTGTCTTTGCCCACATATCATCATAGCTGACTGAAGGTCTAGATATTATATTTTCCTCTTCAACATCCGGAGCTTCAGTTCCCATACCAGCAAGAAATTCGTTGACCTAGCATGGAGTACAGAAACTCAAATAAAAAGCTGCACAAATCAATCCATGCCATCATATCAAACAATTTGAGCATTCACTTTCCATTACCATCCAAATTTGGAAATACTTGTATGATCAGCTTACAAATCATTGACATAGATTCATGAACTGCTTCAATTTGGAATTGGTTTTGCCATTTTAATTTTTTAAGGGAGGTTGCCAAAACAATTTTCTTTCACCACAATATTCTTGAGCAACAAATTACCCCAGTGGAACAGATGAAATAACAATGAGCCAACAACAGGAGTAAGAGATAACTAGCACAGTATGCTGGGGCTCTGATTCAAAAGATTAAACTAGAACTTGGCAAGGCCTGTTCAACACAAAAAAGATTACCAGCATTATGTATGATCGAAGCCAGACTTTCCTAATACTATAAATCAAATAGAACACCATTGGACTCCAGTCAAAGAGCCCAATAAATAAGAACTTTTAGAGGCTTTTGATTTCATGCTTCAGTTGGAAGAATGGTTCCCCAATGTGGCTTAGGAGAACTTATTTCAGTTTCAAGTTACTGGAGTTTGGAAACATTTTATGGTTGATATTTACAGATCACCAACTCTTATTTCTGTTGTGGAAAAGATTTGAGTTTAACATTCTACATGTCATTTAGCTCGTCTCCAAATACATATTGAAACAAAGAAAATTTCTTACCCTACTCATTGCAGGTGCGCTATTTCCCAATAAACCATCATCACCAAGGTTTGCTGCCCAAGCATTTACTAGGTCATCATCAAGCGCATCAGACTCAACAGGGGCCGGCTTTGATTCATACATTAGGTCAGAAATTCCAGTGGCAACAGCTGGATCATTTAAACCAGTTGATGCACTAATGTTGTGCTTGGTGCGATAAATATCAATAAGCTTAGCACTGTCATTAAATTTTAATCAAAACCACAACTATCAGAAATGCATAGGAGTTAGGACAAAAGCATAACCACATCGTACATGAATGAATCACATAAAATTAGAGATGTTCAGTAACATCATTTAACACTTCAACAGTTCAATCTCAAAGGCTGATTATGAAGGCAAATGGAGACAAGTTAGAAAACTTGGGAACGTTTCCAATGCAAGTGATGTTGTCATCCTAAAATGTTTTGCTGCTGTTCATATAATTATGATTTATGATAGTAATTGAAATGGTCAACTCCTTTGGTGTCAAGGTAATAGCTATGAATAACCATCGACTCCAAGAAAAGGGTAGATGAATGAGATCTATTATTTACACGCACTAAATCATGGGTGCCACCTCTTTCCACAGAAAACACACACCAGTCATTATGATAAAGTCAAAAGAAAGACCTTGTCAGTAAATATGTACCTTATTGGTCCCAAAGGCAGATACTTTGCTCTTGGAACATAACAAAACAATGAAACAATATCTAACAATCTCTCATGCGTTTCATAAAGTTTCTTCAGTTCTTCATCTGTCCATTCTTTATTTGTGTTGTCATGGTTTCTTATATCTCTGGAACATGGTGAAATTGGAAAAGTGTTAATATAGATAATGACACGGGAAAAAAGGGGGCAAGGTTTGGTTCTTACCTGATCAGTTCATCTTGTGCTCTATACATTTCATCAAGGACCTTTACCATGGGACTTATTAAGACTCCAAGGCCTGTACCGCTGGCTCCTTGATCTTCCCCATTACTAAGATGCATTTCTGATAGCTGGGACTGCACTCCACCCTGTGCTAAAGCATTTAAAAATTCATAGATCTGTAGCCTAAAGGGCTCACCAGACCTGATTGCCATAGTTGTGAGGGCTTGAGCAGCAACAATTCGAACCTGGAGTTTTCTCACAGATTGAAACAAACAAGGGAAGTAGAAATTTAAGCAAGCAGCTATATTTGTAGTAGAAAGCTTAAGGCACATTTAAATGCAAAGGTCTTATAAAACCTTAGTGCAAAGAAAAGGAAGACCATAACATAATGAGGCACACCATTCTAAAATGCCAAGACTCGAGAACAATCATTTCAAGAAGGTAGGTTGGGATACCTAAAATAAAGTAAAAGAGAGTCTAAGTGCATGGATAAGTTCTGGTAAAGATAATAAATACCAATACTAAGCATTGTGCACATTCTGGTCTAGAGCATAAATGACAATCACCATGAGGTGTGCCAGTTAAAAGTGGCAGCGGTGGAAATAAATACTGAAACCTAGTGAAGAAACAGAATTTTCAATACTGAAAAAGAGAGGAGGAATGATGAAAGCAGCACTAATTTGTTGATATCAATCATTTTATCCCTAGCGATTTAGTACTTAACTAGATCATTAGACTGTGTTACGCCACAAATTAGATCAAATTTTTTTTTTATCATAAAAAAAATATTTAGGCATTGCTTATGTTTTTTCTAGTAGAAAAAAAGAAAAACTTAAAACCATATGAGAATTGATCCGATGTGACTTGGTCACCTTAGCAGGTCCAAAGACAACTCAAATGACTAATAAACACGTAGCTTGACTACAAATAAATATTTAAGATGAGATCTTTTTAATAAACATTGGGACAAAATATTGAATCAATTCGAGTCAACCAGGGTCAACCTGTCAATCCGCACCAAATCATAAGATCATGATAATCTCACAAAAAGAAAATCAAAACAAATTACAAAACTCAATTTCTAATAAACTCAATATTAAAGAATAAAACTAAAAAAAATCAATTTAAAAAAAAATTCACTTGAGTCAACTCGGGTTAACTTACCAAACTCGTGATCAGATCATGAGATTGGAATAACCTAATAGAAAGCAAGTTAAAACAAATTATAAAACCTAATTCTCAATCAACCCAATGTTGAAAGATAAATTTGAAAAAAAAAATTGATTAAAAAAGGACACAAAAAATGACTTGAGTCAACTAGGGTTAGTCCATCAAACTTGTGACCCGAGTCATGAGATGGAGATAATCTCATAGAAAGCAGACCAAAACAAATCACGAACCCTAATTCCAAACAAACCCACTATTAAAGGATGAAAATGAAAAAAAAAAAGTCAATTAAGAATTTGAGAAAAAGTTTCGAGACAACCGAGTTAATCCACCAAGTTCACGGTTTGGATCATAAGTCTAGGATAGTTTCATAAAAAGCAAATTGAAAAAAAAAATGTTAATCTCCAATAAACCTAATATTGAAGGAAGAAATTGAAATTAAAAAAAAAAATTGAAAAACAAAAGGAAGAAAAAAACCACTAGTGAAGAGGGGTACAATAAAACCCCTCCTCCTCTAGTTTTTTTGTTAATAATTTTTAAGTTCAAGGGATGTGCTCAATCACGTGCAGAGACAAATAAATATAGTACACAATCTAAAATTTAGTACTCTCTTGTCTCTTCTATTTGTGCTCTTAGTTCCTAGACAAAACAATACATGACTGGCAGAGGTGCTAAAAGACCATAATAAAATATAATATGGAAGGGGAAGAAGCAACAAACTAAAAAAATAAATGCATCAAATACAACCTGCTATTCCACAACAAATCCTTCTTTATTTTTGTGTGCGCATTTGTGTCAGCCTAGGCTTTGGTACTACAGCCTATGTCTTTCTTCTCATTAAGAACTCTGGCATGCAAAAACTAATCACCAATTGGAGGGGGTTATCTGATACACAAAAGATAGCTGATAGAAGGAGCTGTTGAACTTTGTGCTATACAGACCCAAAAATTCAAAGGGGTACCAAGCTCATAAAAGACTCTTACGGATTATACCTTCCAGCACTAAAATATGTGATGGTGCTAGAAGAAAAGGGCATGTGTGTATGTTCATCTCTCTACAGAGTACTAAATTGTATAGCGAAGCAGGCTGTTCTCTCTTGTTTTAGTACAATCACATATCTATGCACCTAAAGGACAATACTTTCACTGTTGACCCAAGCTACCAACAGTATAGCTATAATATTGAATGATCATCAAGGTGGAAACTTATACCTCCCAGCTGCCACTGAAAGCACACCTCTGTAGTCGTGTCAAAGCACCAGCTAGAGTAGGATTACGAGAACTGGCAGCGGCAACCATTTTATCTGCATCTAACATCATCAACGCAGTGCCAGGAGGTGTTGCAGATTCCCAAGCATATTCAGAAGCAGCATAATTTGCATTTTCTCCAAGGAACCACACCTACAGGTTTTTTCAGTTCACAGATTCAGATAAAAAGAAAGAAATATATTCCCTAGTATTCATTTAGATTAACAGTAGACCAATATACAATTGCTGACAAGAGAAAGTTGCTTACTGCTGCTTGGACTAATCTCTGCAATGCCAAAGCTGACTTCGGATCAGATGCAGATACCCTGTCCACTGATGTAAGCCCCAACATCGACCCAGGCTGTGGTGGTGGTAGGTCAAGGACTATAGTGACTGCTTCCAATGCCGTGTGCTTCCCATCAGGACCGGCACCGACAAGGCACGTCTAGAAATGGAGCAGGCAGCCATCAGTTAACATTAATGTTTTCTTTAAGCAAATCTATCAGTAATTTACTTAATCATTATCAACATATCAAGCAGATTAACCTCAAACAAGTTGGAGACACTTCATAAGTTACTGGGCATGCAAAGAGCAGAGACAACAAGACAAAATTCAAACTGGACATTGAAAACCAACAAAAAAAAATCAAAAAGTATCAGAGAGATCAAGGGTTGAATGGAATCTTACTTTCCACAAAAGCTGCAACACATCAGCATCAATCTTTCCTGGAACCTTAGTAGCAAAGATCCTCGCAATTTCAAGCAGGGTGACAGCCATATCTGGTGTTGCCTGAGCAAGAGAAGTTATAGCAAGTGAAGTTTCATGGGATGAGACGCATTAAAACATTGTATAAAAGAGCAAAACCCACCCTCTTCTATCTCTCTTCATATGTTAGTTGATGCACTGAATCTCTGTTTCCAATTTTTGACATTGGAATGTGCAGGAGTGATTCACTATATAAGCATCTCTCATTGGCATAAACAATAAAAGTAGTGATAAACTAAGCTCAAGTATCCATCCACTATCCAGAGAGAAATATGAAGACTACTTCCTATTCTATCTACTATTTCCCCAGTCACAATCAAACATAGCTGGGGGGAAAAAAAGGCAGAACAGAAGACAAGAAAATCATCAAAACTAACCAACTATGACTATGAGTTCTTAGGGATCTTAATGAAAATGATAGTTTTCATAATTAAAAAGAGATCTTGACTGATTTATCATTGTTATTAGTTGCTTTTGATTTAGGATATGCATGTTAAATAAAGGGAGAGAAATAGTATAGCTAGGCTAATCCATCCACTCCAACAACAGCCTCTGCATTTTCTATCACATTCATAGAGCTCAAATGTTATATATATACAATGTCAGCACTGGAATCACTGACCAGATGCCATTTGTATCTCTGGCATGGAAAAAACAGTGTATCATCTCCATCACTGGTCTCTAATCTCTAGCCATTCTTTATGTACTCTATTCAATTTTCCTTAGTTAGAAACTGGAAGGCGTATAGAGATTTGAAAATTATGCTGTATTATGTCATTGCTATCCCCATTGTTTCTTCTTAAGTTCTGATTTGTGTGTTAAAATGACTAGAAATTTTTAAAAGAGCTTGGAGAGATGTGTTTCTGACAATCTTACACACTGAAGAAGCAATTTAAACCAAACGGCACAAAATATTAACAAGGATCCAAACTGAGCAAAGAAATAGCAGAAAAGTCATAGAGCCCTTATTAAAAATAAAAATAAAAAGCTCAATCATGCAATTAGACTGCCATGGCATGTTACAGTAGAACATGCCTCTAGTTGAAGCAACACCGCCGTTCCAGATAACAGAGTAGAGTCAGATGATTTTTTTGGAAATGTACAGTACAAATTAGTAACGTAGATAGTTAGTAACGTGGAGAAAATTTCAAACTTATGTAGAACGTGTCCATCCATTACATGTTGAAGCTCATTGTGCTTTCTTCTTTCTGATTCTTTCTTTCATTTTTTTTTTTTTTTACCAAGGATAGATAATCCCATTAGCTTGTTAGGTTTTGTAAGGTACCATTGTTAAGGAACACCATTTAACCCAGTGACGACTCTTTTCAGTTTTCAACAAGAATTTTATTTGTCATGTGATGATTGATTTGAATTTTATTTGTCATGTGAATGATTGATTTGAACTTTTTTGTGTGTTTTTACAAGCACTCTTAAAGCTAGTGATTTGTCTTTAATTTATGTATTTACCAATAACTCATAACTTATTTATCACTCATCAACCTTCTTTACCTTCACAAAGTTCCCATGGTACAAGAGTTTAGCCTACACAAACTTATCAAAAGGGAAAAACTAATAATCATCAAAGGCATATCAAAGCATGAGCTCCAAATAAATATGCTGTGCTTTCAAGATAGTATAATATAATTCTAGCATACCTTGAAACGAGCATGCAAAGTCAGCAAAACATCATTCAACAATGTTGCCGGCCATGATGGATCAGAAAGCTCAGATGCGATAATGGATTCCAGTTCCTCAAAAGATTCATGTGGAAGTTGCATCCATATCAAAGCCTTGATTACCATTGCTCGAACATAGACACATTCACAGGCTACAGTTGTCCGTACCACCTCCATTAATGAAGCTAATAAACCTGCAATTGTATCCTTGCCACCTGTTGCACTGGATACAGCAGAGACCTTCCGGGCACCTATAAAACAAAACAAGTAGAGGATGGAAGGAGAAATACTACAATCAGATAATGATCCATCATATAAACGACATATGTCCCAAGGAAGACATTTGAACAGAATGAGTAACCCTGATAATAGAAAACTAGCAGCACTAAATTTCTCTGAAACTTGTGAAAACCCTAAACCCACTAAATAAACTCAGGGATTTTTTACTTGCAAGAGGATAACAGCTCAAAATAACAAAAAGACCAATGCAGTTGAGTTCTTAAGAGGAAGAATCTGAGCAATCCTGTACTACAGCTTTATTCAGAAGTTCATCTTGAGACTCAAGCCTGCACTTTTGAGGTTGCCATTTGCAAAGTTGAAAAGTTACATCATTGCACAAAACATTGGCCTCTACATTTCAAATTCACAGCTACTAAATATAGAATGATAGAAGAAACATGAGAAAAGAAAGAGAAAAGTTTATAATTGGCACTTCACACACAATGAAACAAGCAAGGAAAATAAGACCAATTTTGTATGGCACATTTTTAAAACACATGATGCAAATTCATTTAACAGTTTCATCGGGTTTGTGTGTTACACAAGTTATGTGCATATGCATTGACACAGAATCCCACTCTCATGTAGATACATGCTTCATAAACAATCCAAAAGATGGTGATTGTAAAAGGCTACACAAGATGTTGATGAATTATATTTCTTTTCAAGTCAACAGAGAATGAAAATTCTAAACAAATTTGCTTCAGGCACCACCAATGGAGCACAACAATAATGCCATGAAAGTAACAACTTAATAGTTTGATGATCAAGGATCTTCCTAAATTTTATTTTTTTTAAAACAAAGTTTAGTTTGACTCTCAAAAAATTACCATCTGCATATGGATTTTCATTAAAATCCGAATCGACTGGATCTGCACTCTCAGAAAATGAATTCACATTAACTCCTTCATCAATGTCCTGTAAGCCTACAGCATAAGCAGCAGCGCGACTTTTTCCCATCTCCTGCACAACTCTTGCTGCTGCATGAAGTACTGGCCTGGAGAAATTACGAAAAGAACTTTCCAACCTGAACAAAAAAACAAGGGACAAAAAAGGAATCAGTTTTCATAAACAAATGAAAATGAGAAGAAAAGGAAACCAACAAATAAGTTGCATCAGAGTTCGAACATGTTAAAAAGTTTCAAAAGAAATAATAAATCTGACAGATTACAATACCCTGAAAAAGAAAAGGTGAAAGTAGAAGAGAAGGAAAGAATTGGGAGCTCAATCTACCTTCTCATTACAAGTTTAATAAGAGGTTGTGGACGCCTAGTCTTGTGGGATTTATCTTTAGAAGCCTTTGACATATCATTTGAATCAGCACTAGATCCCTTCGATGATAGAGAGGGTGCTTCTGGCAACTTCAGTATCTCCCTTGTTAAACGATACCAGCCAGCAGCACGCTCCTCAGTCCTATAGTATTGGAATACACAATAGGAATATTTTAGAGGGGAAAAAAAGGACACAATTGCATCTTGATTCCATCCCAACAAAATTTTGTTACAACAAGAGTAAAATGTTACACAAATAAAAGTGAAAAAGGATATAAGATTAAAAAACTACCTCTCTGTATTATCGTGTTTTCCCAAGACACAAAAGATTGCCTCAAAACAGACTCTTTCACTGGGATCTAGTAGAAGTTGATAAAGCACTGAGTTGAACTGAGATTTAATGTCAGGCCTCTCTGCAGGAAACCAGGTCAAGAAGCTAATCATCTCATTAATTCAGGATTTTTCCTTCAAAATTTGTGAGAAATGCAAACTGCATTTTACCATCTAATGCACGAGCTCTAGTTATTGTATGACACAACCTGGCCAGCGAAACTCTAGCAAGCACATCATGCAAATGAAGAACATCCTGCAATGCCCCTGATTCAAATAACACCAACAACTTAACCCGAAACCAGAAAAGCAGTCATGTGATAGAGATAAAGCTAATTAACAATGCCATATAACTTGCAAATAGAACCATCCTAGAACCAAAAACCTGCATAGACAAAGGTATTTATGTCTTGCATTGTAACTCAAGATTATAATGTGTTAAGAAAATGAGTCACTGTTCACACAATTTCACAACTAATCTTTCAATCAAACAGCCTACTATTTTTCATTCAGTTTTAGTTTTAGTTGAAAGAATTGAACATCTAACAAAGTTATGCCACTTGAACCCTGGTGTAGATAACAATCGGTGATCATAGAAGCAGAAGCAGATGATAAGCACAAATAAGACAACGGACCATACCTCCAGGGACTACGAGCTTTCCTGCAGAAAGATGCAGAAGTATAGCATTAGATAAAAAAGAACAGCCAATCTTAGTTCTAGGATATTAACACAATATGAAATAGTTTCATGATGAAAAGAATGGTGAGAATGAGAAAGTTAAAAGTAAAATGTTACCTAAAGCCATTGCAACTCCATAAGGGTCTTTTGCTGCCAGCTCAGAGAGAATTTCCAAAGCATGCCTTACAGCAACAGGATCAGCAAATGAAACCCTGCAGTCAAACACAAGCTAGCTGCATATATTAATAAAAAAAAGCCAATATGTGGAAGATGCTTCTTCTAGATGTCTAAAGTGCAAGGAGGACAAGAAGAAAAAAAGGGATTGGCGAGTGAATATAATAACTGAAACAATAGTATTATACCAAAAGCAAGAACAGATCATGTATTTATTATCTCACGATATCTTGCATTAGAAGATAGAATATACTATAGTCACTGCATCCAGCTTTTTCTTAACAATAGTGAGTATACACCGCTTCTGCTGATCAATACAAGACTAAAAGGATTCTAAATACAAGGATAAAAGGTTCTGTCTGTCTAGGCTAATCAGTGAAGCCAAGATACGCATACAGCATAAAAGTGCAAATTGTAGAGATGGAGAATGGGGAAAGTATTTGTACTATGGGACTGCAGGCACAAAATACTAAAAAAAAAAGAAGCAAGTCAAGCCAAACACAACAACCAAACCTAACAAAACAGAAGCTAAGTACCCAAAGAAACATCGATCATCAATACGAACCTAAATCTATGCACCAGAATAAGAAAACTTACCCCTGTACAGCACGGTGCAGAAATGCTGGGTTTCCAGGATCAAGAGGGAGTCTTCTTAATGCACTTAGTGCAGCATATTGCAAATTACTCTGAACGATAGACTGATATGTAGCAATCATTTAAACAAGTATAATAAGCAAACATACAAAATGAAGTATAATATTTCAAGAACATGACTCATGATCATTTGATAATTTTACGGAGGAAACACAGGCGAAATAAAAAGATTAAGATGAGGGAACGAACTGGCACTTCATAGTGTCAAACAGACTTAAAAAAAAAGTGCCACAACAAATCCTGTTAAGGAAACAAATTGAGAATATAAAGCCTGTGCATTTGGATAGTTAAACAAACTTCATAAACTCTCCCTAAGTTTGTGGTGACAAATTCACTATTTTCACTGAAAAACTCTCTTTAACATTAATCATAATATCAAATATAATATCAACGATGTCTCTGCACAAGGGCTAAGTTAGATGTTTTGCTTCATTAGAACATGAACATTGCCCAACATATATGACTCCTAAATTTACTCAAGGCAATACTACATGAGCAGTCAATGTACAAGCTCTCAATTTTAAGTAGCTCTAAATATCATTAACACGAGACAGATTATCACTGTGAAGGTTATGCAGCAATAACATTGTATAAGAAATTGGGAACTTTACAGATAATACCATCGATAAGTCAATATTTTTACCTCCTTATCACCACCTTTAGTCCCAAAAACACCTTTCTTTCGTTTTTGAGGGTTGTCACCAACCTGAAATTCAATATGAAATCTCAAGAATTATTGTAGTAAGCAGCCAGGATGCTTGATTGACTGAGGGAATGTCAAGCTTTGAAAAACCTCCATGAAACCAGAAATGTGAGAAGAAACAATACAAATTTGTAATTTCAAAAACTCAGCAACAATCACCAGAATTTGATAAATAGTGACAAAACAAAGAAATTGACACCCTGAACAAGTAATTAAGTTACAACCATACTTTCCAGTAAACATTGCAAGGCCTCATCTTTTGTTAACAAATGAAGACAAATATTTCTAACTTACACCAGTACAGCAGAGATTCATTCCAGTAACTACAGAGATATTTTTTAAGAAAACTAACATTATATGGCATCTTTTCCAAAAAAGACTTGACACGCATTTGTTAACTTATCGTAACCATAAATGTTAGAGCAGGATCAGACCAGTTTAAACAGTTAGACCTTCCTTTGGGTGCTTTCTTTAAATTTCATAATATCCTAGTGTTTAGAAGAGTCATGGAATTATCATTAGGCAACTTAAGCTGCAAGAAAACTGTACTTCCATTGGTTTATGGCAGGTTCAATTGTTGAAGAGCAAAATGTATAGAGCCTGCTTTTGTATAGACAAAAGATATCAGTAATTCTGTAATTTTTTGCGATCCTTTAAGTTTTTTGGAAGGAAAGAAACCAATGAGTATTTAAGGGGAGGATTCAACTCGCAAATCTACCAAGGCTTTTAGAAGACAAATCTTGGCACTCCAAACAGCTTTGCTAATGAAGAGGAGTTATTAAATTTTAATATTTTTTTAGTTTATACACAGTCACAAAGGATACATATGCAGAGCAAACTAGAGTTCTATTTTTATTTTTACCATTAGTAAAAAGAAAGGACAATGCAGTATTCTTTGTTGAAACATAAATGGAAGAAATTTAGAGCAAGGCAAACCTTGTCAAGAATGCCAAATACAATCTCATACAATCTGGATAAAATACCAGTGTTGCTTTCGGGAGAATATGTAAGAGCCTTCAATGCTTGCAATCTCCGTGCATGAACTTCAAAGATACAAGATAAATTTAAATCAAAATCTAAACCTTACAATTTCAAAGGAGAAAATTTTTCTATAAACAGGTACTGTACTTGAAAAATAACTATTCTTTTGTATGGCACATCAATCATTTTTTTCCCTTGTAGATCTTTGTTTCACTCTATAAATAAAAATAAATGTTCCCGCAGAATAGCCTCATGCAAAATATATCTCTTCTATACATTTCAATATCATCCACATGGTTGATTGCATGAAATTAGCAAATTACTGATCACAGATAAATCCCAAGGCACCAGCAAATTCATCCATGGAAAAAACAACACAGAAAGTTCACAAGGCATTGGGACTTGATGTGAACATAGTGTTGCCATTTTTATATCCTACATCAAAATCACTTGATTTATGTGAACTAATGAGACATATTTCAAAGATCCAACATTCAAAATTAGAGCCCATTGTACCAGGAAAAAACTTCACGAATTCTTATCAACAGCATAAAGCTTGTACAGCATAAGGCATTCAAACAATTTATCAAACACAGTTAAATTCAGCTTCATCCTTTGCATGCAACTTAGAAAAAAGATTTTGCAAATCATTTTTTGATTAAGAACCACCTTGTACAGCACAAAGCATTAAAACAATTAATGAAAGAAAAACAGTAAGAAACCACTTTACATTCAACATTAGCATCTGAAGCCTCTTTCGAAAGCTGATCTACAATCCTTGGTACAACATCAGCTCTAGTCACCCCTCCAACAGCATCAATATCAGCCAAAGCATCCCAATTAGGAGTCGGTATTCCACCACCTGGATTTAAACCTTGAGAACCAGTATCTGATAAAATCCTAGCCAAGTAATAATACACATAGCGCAGAATCGTCCTGTCTTCACATTGCTGATCCAGCTGTAGCAGATTCAAACATATTAACTATCATTTCTTCAAAATTACCGATATAAAATTTCTTCAAACATATAATGTGGAAGCATACCATGAGAAGAGACGGTGCCAGTGAAGGATCGACTGAATTGTAAACAGCAAGTTTCGGAAACACATGATGCACTAGTTGCTTTTGAGAACTTTTCTGTAAATTCAGGAAAAAAAGAACTTAAATTCCCATAAAAAATAACAAAAAGAAGAGCAAAACAAATATATAGAGAAGAAAATCAAGATTTACTTGATCAGATGTAGCAGCTAGTTCATGAATACTCCTAGCTAGTTGCGAATACGAAACCGGCTACAAAAATCAAGAAAAATCAAATTAAAGAAAGAAACAGAATCTCTAGAGAGATTTCAGAGAAGGAAGCTTAGGTTAGGTTAGGTTACATTCTTCTTTTGTTTTTGAGGCATGATATTGATACCAGCAGTAGTTTTCATGGCAGCTTTAGCAGCAGAAATGGTGTCGTTTTGGATCTGCATAAGTGTAGCTCTCTTCGACTTTCTCTCTCCTAACGTTGTCTTCCCTGACACCGAGGACGAACTTGCCGTCGTCGTCGTCGGCATGGAATATGACATCGATCCAGTCGGTTGCTGCGATGCCGGAGGTGTTGGCGCTTCCGCGGATCCCGATGACTTCGATGCCGGCCCGGGGTCCGCTGTTATCAGATCCATCAACGTCGTCCCCGACGAAGAATCCTAAAAGAGAAGGAAAATTAGAATGATTAGAGGAAAATGTGGAGGATTAGAGAAGAAATTGAGAGAGAGAGAGAGACGGGATGATTACCGCCATGAATGTTGATGTTTTAGGTGTTGTGCTACCAAATTTGAATCTTCTTCTTGGAGAAATGGGAAAAACTAGCAGAGTCAGAAAGCTTGGAAGAAGTTGAAACGGGTTTTGATCTGACCCGGTAATAGAAATGGTTTGGACTTCGGGCGACTCGATGCAGTCAGCCCGGAAATTTTATTTATATGAATAATTTTTTGGGGGGTTAATTTGATTTACTTCCAATAGTTTTACTAATCACTCCGTTAGGTGTTAGAAGTTTCAGTCATACCCTTCTAATCCGTATTCGTTGGTAAGCATCACGCACCATTTTTTTTTTATTTAAGTATCAATTGACACTTTAAAGATTCGAGGAAATTTTTCTTCACCATTAGTGTGTGTTTGTTAATGGTACTAGGTGTTTTTTGAAAGTTAATTTTTAATTAAAAATTTATTAAAATAATTTTTTATTTTTAATATTAATACATTAAAATCATTATAAAATAATTAAAAAGTATTATCAAACGGAATCTTAACATGTGTTTGATATTGTGGTAACTTTTGAAGTTATAATTCTAAAAAATAAATTAAAAAAACTATAAATTGTTATTTTTTTATAATAAAAGTTTAAAAAAAGAGTTTTCAATTGGACGTGTGTAAAATTATGACGTGTAGTGATTAACTAGATATTTTTAAAACCATGAATAGAGCAAAATGTAATTTTAATTGTACCTTGTTATATTATCAAACAAACCATTAATAAAAAAAAATAAAACTATACTACTAAATAGAACAACAATTTTATAACATAACGGATATCACTAGAATTCTTCTTAATAAATAGAAAAGTTATTTATTTAATCTTTTGCTCGATTTAAAGTTATAGGTTGATTTAAAGTTATAGGTTGCAGAAAGTGTTGATAATGCTTGTATTATTTTTATGAGACAATTTTATGGTTCTTGATATAATGAAAAAAGAATTTTATCATAGATTAGATTGAAACTTGGAATTAATTTAGTAATACAGTAATGGTTGTTTTTTAAAGAATTTTTGTATCTGAAAATATATTAAAAAATATATATTTTTTTAAAAAAATATTTTTAATATCAGCACATCAAAACTATATGAAAATATTAAAAATAATATTTTAAAACAAAATAAAAAACAAAATAAAAATTAAATTTAAATTTTAAAAAAACCTTATGAAAACACAAAAACAAAAGCTTTTAACAACAAAACTTTATTTGAACTTCTTAGAGGTCCTTGGTACAATAATAAAAGGTTAAGGTGGTACTTTGAAAGAGTAATGGATTTCATAGGCTAATGTATAAAATAATTTTTAAATTATTAACTAATAATTTAAATGATGTGGGAAAGTAATGTAAATTTTTTATGTTATTTTTTTTATTTTATTTTTTTTGTATTGTCTTTCTTTTTTTTCTCTTTTTTTTTTCGGGTTTTACGTGCTTTTGTTCAGAATTATCTTTGTTGAATTTTTTTTAATATTAAACTGGTTAAGAATTCACCTTTAATTTTCCTTAAATGTTTTTTTTTTTGCTTTTTTTTCCTTTTAAAATACCATAGATTTCTATATTATTTCTCTACATGGTTCTTTTTTATGATTGTTTTTTCTAGAATGGTCTTTGTTAATTTTATTTTTTTCATATTGAGCTGGTTAAGAATTTAATTTTGTAGTTTTTTTTCTTTAAAATGCCGTAGAGTACTACAATGTTCCTTTATATAATCTTTTTTTTTATGATTTTTTTCAAAATTATTTTTATTATTTTTAATATTAAACTAGTTGAGAATTACAACTATAGATTTTATCACGAAAAATTATAGATTGTTATAGTGTTTATTGCACAGTTTTTTTTCCTTTTGTTCTTGTTTGTTATGATTTTTTTTAAAAAATTTCTTTATTTATTATATTTTTTAAATATTAATTTGATTAAAAATTTAGTTTTGTAATTTTTTCTTTAAACATTGTTTTTATAATCGTTTTTTACAAATACACAACAACGTATAAACATGGCATCTAGTATTATCTTAAAAGGAATATCCCTAAAAGATAGATGTCACTTTTGAGGGTCGCCGTACTATGAATATTTTCACAAAATCTTCAGCACAAGACAAGACGAAGAAGAAGAAGAATAACTAGAAGTACTAAAAAGATAGTTAAGTGACCATCTTGTTGGGATCTGGAAATATACTCTGTGGTCAACATTTCCACTTCTAGATTTCCTCACCTCGTTACTTTTTCTTTCCCTCTTTATGCGCCTATAACATTTGATAGGCAAAAAAGGGTTTCTGTCTCATAACAGATTCTTGCTTCTTGTTGCTGACTGTCCATGAAATGATAATGGAGAATGCATTAGCAGGTAAGTTTCTTAAGCCATGCTTCCATTTGAATTCAAGAAAAGCAACATTGGCACTGCAGCAAAGGAAGGGAATTGGCACCTCCCACAAGTTCTGCTATCCTTCCAAATTCAAGATTCATCCCCTTGTTTCTCATCCCCTTCATCTACCCAATTTAGAGGTACGACTCTTCCAATCTTTAGCTTTTCGTGTATAGTTTGTACTTTAAGCACATAAAAGTTTCAAAATTTCATGCAAGAATTGGGATCCTTAGGACGCATGTTCTTGAAACAGAGTTGAAATCAATTGAAACAGAGTTCCACAATTTGCTGCAGGCGGGTGGTGTTGAAATACAAGAAAGTAGTTATGAAGGTTTAGTTTCTGATCAAGAAATTGTCTGGCCTTCTCCCGATGATGAAGTCCCATTTTGGAAGAGGGATTTTCCTTCATGGAATGTGAGTCCAGAAGTGCCAAATGAAAGTTCTGTAAAGGATTCTGATCTTATGCACATAATTCATGTCACAGCTGAGATGGCACCAATAGCTAAAGTTGGTGGACTTGGTGATGTTGTTACTGGACTTGCTCGAGCAAGTCTTTCTCGTGGCCATACAGTGGATATAGTACTCCCCTTCTATGAGTGCATTCAGAAGCAGCAAATCAATGACTTGGCATTGATCAGTACTTATGATTCTTATCATGATGGGAATTGGATTCCTACTAATGCCTATCGTGGAGTTGTTTCGGGCATTCCAGTGATATTTATTGAGCCATCAAATGAATTCTTCAAGGGGCAACAAGTATATGGAGGTTCATATAATGAGCTAGAGGCTTATTTGTTTTTTAGCCGTGCTTGCCTTGAATGGATGCAGGTTTGTCGGTTGATCCTCAGTATGATCTTGGTTTTTCCTTTGACTTGACTTCCGATTCTTAGAAGTTCGAGTAAGCTTACACTAAATTGGAAATAGAAGGTTGAGGTTTCAAGGGTTAGAGTTTGTATAACTAAAATATGCTCAGACTATAAAGAACATATATGATTTACAACTTGCAGTTGTTTTTTTAGTCATTGACATAATGCTGAAGAAAATTACAACAGCATCTGCACTTACCCCTCCAGCTTCAAAAGTTTGCGTAATTTAGTCACTCCATTTCTATTCAGCATCTTTTGTAGACCTTTGTTTCCCAGTTCATATTATTGCTATCCTTTAGTTCTTAACAAGCTCTTATTTCGAAATTTCTGACAAGATAGAATATGGTGGCAGGTAACAGGTACTCAGCCTGACATTATCCATGTCCATGAATGGCAAATAGGTGCCTTGCCCCTGCTTTACTGGGATATGTATCAGTATCTTTCACTGAAGGTGTTTACTCTTCTTAATAGTACTCTTCAGAATTTAATGCTCTGATTTAGTGTCAATGATGCCAAAATTGTACTTTCTAGAAACCACGGATTGTATTAACTATACATAACATGGAGCATTATGGAGAGTGCCGGTAAGTTATTATTTTCCTGTCTTTTTTACCTTCTTAAGTTTAAATTTCTCATAGCCTGTTCAACAGTATCAGTTGCTCACTATATGGGCCTTTTGGTGTTTTAATCCTAGCAGATCAAATTGAACATTGTATAAAAAAAATTGTGGTTTCTTTGCATTGGCAGCCAAGAGCAACTCAGCAAGTGTGGTCTTGATGGTTCTATGTATGCAACAGCGGAGAAGGTGTGTATTTTATAGCATATATTTTTTTAGTTTGTAGTTTTTATCTGATGTTGTTTATATTGAGGCTGCGGAGACATTTTATAAACATCCTAAAAAAATTGGAATTTGTATTTCCTCTGAAAGAATTAGCATGTGGCATTTATCTGTCTTTTCATTAGCATTGAACACATAGAAAGATATGGCAAGGAATTAAATTCACAATCAAGATCCTTTGGGGCTCATTTTTTTATAGGAATCTGTAGGTGGTGCATCCTTTTTCTCACCAAAAGTCATTCAATTACTAGAATACTGCCAAATCCCAAAACTGTTTCTAATATGTCTCAACATGTCAGGCAGTTGATGATCGGACTATTGGCCATAATCCTGAGAGACTAAGCTTATTGAAAGGTGGAATTGTATACAGCAATGCAGTGGTGTAAGTAGTTTTGTTGTTTTGTCTGCAAAAGGTTCATTCTTGATATGGTGTCATTTGGTCTAAAGTTGCATGTGAAGAACTGTAAATAGCCTATACCTGAAGTTGATTTTCATTTCTCGTATTGTAAAGGGTTTTGCTCTTTGGCAAACTAGTGTTGCATTACACTCATTATATTTCTTGATTTCTTGATTCTAATGGATAAAGACCTGTTGTCAGGCAGTCTTATTTTGCTAATAGCTTCTTTTTTTTTCATTTTTTTTTTCATTTTATGAATATATACTCAGTTTCTTGAGAATAATTTGATGCTCTGAGTAGTCGACAGTGATTGGAACTAATCAAATGATGATCCATGTTTGGATCACCATAAACCAACACCAAAGTGGGAAATCTGCATTTTAAAGTTGTGAAAATTGAATCCTCATATTCACCGGAGTTAGAAAACATTTAAATTTGGATAAAATATAGGTGTGAAGAACCTTATTTAAATTCTTCATAAATTATGATTTGAATCCTGACAGAAAGTGAGTTTTAACTCCCGCAAGAAATGTTCTAGATGTGAATTTATTTGTTTACATGATGCATATCACTGAATCTGATGCCACATTTACAACCATTACAAACATAGAATCCAGCACTACCTTTTTAAGTCTATTTTATTTCCAAGAAACTAATTTTCTTTTCACTTTCCAGTACAGTATCGCCAACATACCTTAAGGAAACTCTCTGCTCTGGTTGGCTGGCCAGCACTTTAATGATGCATTGTGATAAGTATGTTCCACTTTATTATAAGCAATTCATGATTTAAAATTTCTTTTTCTTAGCTGTTTATTCCTTCAGCGTAATCAAATCAACTATCTTCTCACTTCTTAGCTATAGGAACTTGTGATTTTATAACTATGCTGCAGTAAATGCCTTATTGAACATTACTAATGTTGATGCAAAATTGTCTGCCTGGTTTATGATTCTATTTATCTTCCAATGTGGATACAATTCTGCAGGTACTTTGGTGTTTTGAATGGGATTGACACTGCAATGTGGAACCCTGCTACTGATGTTTTCTTGCCTGCTAAGTTCCATGGTAACCTTAGTGATCAACTTAAACCTCTCTCTGTTAAAACTGTCTCTATATATGTCCTTCGAAAATAACCTGGAAGCAGCCCAATACTTTTATTGACGCAATTTTGATGTGATACAACTACGTCTGTAGAACCTATACTCCGTTCTATTTTTGGTTCACACAATTATTTTGTATGAACAGTTTGTCGATAACCACAGGCTGCTTGTTTTCCAATAAATGTATCATTTCTAGATATCTTAATAAACATATAGTAGCAAAAGGAATTGATATATGAATGTTCATACATTAACTGCTTGGAAAGTGTTGTTATCTTTCACATTCAATATCTACTTTCATCTAATTATTCAACCTGCCCTGCTTCAATTCACATCATAATCACGCAAAGTTAACATATGAATTTTTGGTATTCATTCCAACTTTCACTTCTTGCTATTTTGTTTCTAACAGCACAAAAAATTGAGGGCAAGAAGTTATGTAAATACTACGTACAAAGGGGGCTTGGTTTGGCTGCTAAAAGCATCACCAGCAGTAATCATGTGCCAGATGCAACAGTTAAGATCCCATTGGTAGTCTGTATTACTAGACTAGTTCCTCAAAAGGGTCTGCATTTGATTACTCATGCACTTAAGCATATTGAAGAAATGGTATGACTCTCCCTCCACCCACGCCTCCTTCCCCCTCTCCCAGCTAAACATGGATTTGATGCTTCTCTTTCTATATTATTCGAGTCTATGTAGGGGGGGCAGATGATTGTCCTTGGAAAAGCTCCAGATGGTCGAGTTGAAGGGGAATTCAAACGTCTTGCAGATATGGTAATGAGCTTGAGGTTTTGGGATAACTAATGATTGGAACCTCTCTTATTTTTTTCCACACCATTTATAATATTAACACCACTTGGTATTTCATGAGCTTGATAATGAAAGAAATTGCATTTCAATAGAAGAATACAATGTGATGCTCAAAGGGCAAGATATGAGCAACTGAGATAGTGAAGTTGCAGGAATCATTAACTATGTTTCTCATTTTCTTTAATCTCTCTGTAATATGGTCCTTTTCCCCCTTGGCTGCTCTACATAAATATAACAAAAACTCTTATATTTTGCAGCATAACCAAGGTCCTAGCATCCGTATCCTTTTGATGTATAGGTAAATCATTGTAGAAGCCATAACATGCTTTTAGTATTTTGAAGTGATGTATAATGTCTAGCTAGGAGTTATTGTCATGGTTGTGTCTTTCTTTGTGACACAGTGAGGAGCTGTCCCACATGCTTTATGCTGCAGCAGACATGGTGTTAGTTCCTTCCATGTATGAGCCATGTGGACTTTCCCAAATCATTGGAATGCGTTATGGATCGGTATGCATGTAGCTTTGCAAAATGATTAAAATTAACCATTGTTATCTTGATATAAAATTGTGTTACTAAAACTACTTATCAATGCTCATTTATTGGTCATATTATTGGCAAATTCTTAAGTTACTATTCTCTGAAGATGAACGTTTACACAGTCATGAGTGTATGATTAGTAGTTTTAATTGTAATTCTATTGTGCATATTGTGTGGTTGCTACCTTCCAACAAGATCATTGAATGGACATACAAATGAATAGCAGATACATGGTATAAGCGTAGGGAATGTAAAAAAGGGTGAAGCTCTCATCTGAACGTAATGGTTTTTCAGGTTCCAGTTGTTAGAAAGACTGGTGGCCTCGCAGACACAGTCTTTGACATGGATGACCAGTCAAACCCTGAGATTGCTAATGGGTAATTTGAATTCAATTTGTGAAATTTGATTATGTTTTCAAAACCTCATATTGACACAATTTTCACCATTTTCTCCTGGGCTGAAGCTTTAGGCTCTCTGGGTCTTATCTTCATAGGGAAAAATGGTCCAAATACCCAAATTAATTTCTTATAGATAAATCCAAGTGGGTTTCATGAAAATAGTGGATTGATGAAAACTTATGAACTTTTCAATATAATTTGGTGAAGAGATATTGTCTAGTGCTGGTTTACCTTATTTGGCTAGACAGTTATCCAGTGCTTTAACATAATACTTCTGTCTTTATTTGGTCAGGTTTGTTTTTGAAGGAATTGATGAAGGATCCTTAAACTGGGCTCTAGACCGCGCATTTGCTTACTACAGAGATAGTAAGTTCTGCCTATTATAGTTCTTGTATGTTTACTTTCTCATGGATGACAGTCTTTTTTGCCATATACAATTTGCTCTAACAAGACCTCATTGGTGAGAGATACATGGCTCGTTACACTTGCTTGATAACATAGTACTACTGATGGTACTGTTATTTTATAAATCATGAAAACCATCACTAAACTGGTGAGACAAATTGTGATTGTTGGTCTTCTAGATCTATCTATTTTAATCAGTCAGTCATCATCTGTAGGGTGTATAAAATATGAAAAAGTATCTTGAATTTTAGCTATGTGCCTTACTAAATATCAATCCCCCTACTGCTACATAGTTCACTCTTGCAGTTAACATTTTCTGAATTTGGATTGGGTTTTTTTATCTGCATAATTATTTCAATTTAAACATGAGTGAATGCATGCATGCATCTTGTGATCTGACATGTAGATGTAGACTGGTTCGGTCTTGTCAGATATTAATATGGCATAGAGTTTCCTATCTGGTTAATGTTTTTAGCTCGAGGGTTTTGAATCTTTTCTGTCCTCGATTCGAATTGCAGAACCAGATGAGTGGAATGGCATTGTGAAGAAGGTAATCGAAATTGACAATAGCTGGAACAACACGGCTGGGAAATACATTGAAGTTTACAATTCAGTTAGAGGGAGATCTTGAAGGCACCAAGGTCAGTGATGGAATTTGTTCCAAGTTGTAAATTGCAAGATTCCCCTGATACAAATGCAAGAGCCTGGTCTAGGCCAGTAACACGCTTTCACTTTTGTTGTGGAACCTTCAATTCTTCTCTAAAGTTTTAGCACTGAAGAGTTTTTGTTTACACGAAGATGATGTACAGCGAGTAGGATCTTGAAGGCACCCAGGTCAGTGATGGCATTCGTTCCAAGTTGTAAATTGCTAGATTCCCCTGATACAAATGCAAGAGCCGGATCTAGGCCAGTAACACGCTTTCACTTTTGTTGTGGAACCTTCAATTCTGCTCTAAAATTTTAGCAATGGAGAGTTTTTGTTTGCATGAAGTTGATGTACAGCGAGTAGGAAGAACAGCCTGAACAATAGCACAATAAGGCAAAGAATCCACAATTACTAGCTGCTTGTACTGTTCCAGAAGGATTTTTGTAAGAGTACTGAGCATACTTGCTAGTTTCATGTGTATTGACTTGAACAATTTCAGCAAATTTTGAATGGGAAAAGATGCTGGTGCTGCTGCTTTCTACAAGTTAACCATTGGTAGTTTACATGCCATTATAGGCAATTAACTTTAAAAATATGATAGACTGATGCCTCAGGAGATTGCAAACTTAGTTTCCAAAAAAAAATCATATCACTAGCCCCATGATTTTCTGCTGTTAATGTCAGAATTACAAAGTCATCCAAATAAAAAAACAACACAGCATTGCCATGATCAGCTTCTCATAAATTGAAACATCCAACAACAGCCTTGAATGTAGCATTACAGATCAGCAAAGAATAGCTGCTGGCAGGCATCCAGTAAATATTGTCGTGTTGGAACTTCTGAAGAATAGAGAGAGCTGCCGCAGGAGGCCAATATGTTTTCTGCATGTTTTACTGTTGCCTTGTATGCGAACATATTATGCTTATGCTAACTATTGGATGAGCTTATTTTGAATTCTTCCATCAACTTTGAGAAGCTGAAGTGCTATCGGTGAGTAACTGAGCAAGGGAAGAACATTCTAGGACATTATCTGCATAGTTAGAGAAAGAAAAGAAATGTGTTTAAACATGAATTCTATTCTATACTGGTGCCGATATTGATTGATGAGTTTTATTCTTTACCATCATCTAGAACTAGAATGAGGTCACTCTCAATAACAGTGGTTATCAGATGAGCAACATTGATGACTGCGCTTTCATTTGTTTCTTTCTGCGATGTTTTCTGAATGATACTGTCAGTTGCTGAATCAATCGATGCAGTAGCCTCATCAAGAACAAGAATTTTTCTCTTGTGCATTAGTGTTCTTGCAAGGCAAAAGCCTGGACTCCAGTTTTCACCCTCTTCAGAAACTGCATCATTTTTCAGAATTGTAACAACTAAATGAAGCAAAACGGACAGGACTCATTGTTGTGATGTTGTACAGGATCCAGATTATTCCTCATGGTTCCCCGGAAGTGTTGGGTCCAGAGGTATTATGCTTAAGTTGGATCTTAAATGATACAATCCAACTGAAGTTATATCTAGTCTATCAATATCTGTCCTTACGAGGGCTCAACCAGCCGAATAGAGCTTGAATTAGAGTTGATTTTCCACTTCCAGTTCTTCCCACAATTCCATTTTCTTCTGTCCAGGTGAAGTGCAATTTATTCCCTTGAGAACTGGTGGGAGAGCAGGGTCATAACGCACTTCGAGGTTTTTGATTTCTATGCATCCAGTCTCTGGTCATTTCGGTTCTGGACTTAAATCTTTAAGGACCGAAGGTGCCTCGCTTGGTATGCAACTAAACTGAATTATTCTCTCGACCGAGATCATCTTGTTCTTGACATTGCACGCATTCCAGATAACCCAAGCTTGTGGAATATTAATCTTCAGACCATATGTGACTGCAAGTCCTGCCAAGCCTGAAATAAGGTCGGCTGCATTTTAGTTAGGCAATTTTATGTTTCCAGGGTTCATGCAGGATCATAAGAACAACGAAGAAGCCAAGATTTAATAGAAAGTTTATCCTAACACAGAGCCATTCCATTGTCGTGGAATTGTGGAAACTAATGCGTGAAAAATCATCAACCAGGCCAAGGTTTTTGGTGTAGAGTTTTTCATCCTTGTTGAAGCAGCGGATAGGTACCACCCAGCAATTGTTTCCGAGAAGTGGTGCAGAAGTGGAGCCTTTTGAATTCAAACCATCCTAGCCAGTTCTCTGGCAGTTTTAATGTAATAAGCCTGCACAGAAGTTTGAAAAAATTCAGCGCCTAGTAACTACATACATGTTTTGAGGAAGAAACAGATTATCGTGCTGCACATTTATGTATGTGAGACTGCTGGCTATTCATATTCAACTAACTAAATTGAACTCCTTCACCAACTGGCTGAATTTCTTGTTGCTGTAGATCCTTTTCCAAGGAATTATACAACAGGATATTATGAATTGGAACAGGATGTTGAATAGATTCTTACCTGATACCATATAGAGATAGAAAAGATGGCGAGGAATAGAACGGAGACCTGTCATGCCCCCTGTGACATGAGGGCGATGACACTGACAAGCTGAATAAGAGCAAACACTAATCCAGCTATTCTGTAAGAAATATCAAAGTCGACAGTATCTTGGTCTATAGAAGACTGCAGTGAAAGCAAGGACAAAAGTATCAGAATATAGATAAGGAACTAGACTTCAGTGAAAGCAAATAGAAAACAGTGCTGAGTGAAAGGACTAACCTCGACAAGGATTTACTTGTAGTGTCGAAAAATGACATAGGAGCTTGAAGAATAGATGTTATTAGGACAATGAAGAGATGATGATAGTATTAAAGGTGATGAATGTTAACAGAAGTGCTCTTGCCAATACAAAAATAGAGCTCCCACCAGAAATTAAAGCAAAGATCTCTCCATCAGTTGCTTTTTGCTGACCCTGCCCTCTTTCTTGGTTTCCCGCGCAATCCAATAATTGCTTCCCATTTGCAGTGCTTGGAAGAAAATATGAAAAGGAGGAGAAATGCATATATTGCCGCGCTCAGAAGACGGTCAAAACTGGAGTCCAGGGCAAAGACAACTCATTTGTCTGGCAAGAATACTGCTGCATAAAAGTTAAGTTCTTGTTTTGGATGAGGCCACTGCATCTATTGATATGGCAACTGATAATATCATTCAGAAAACAGTGAGAAATGAAACAAATGAGTCACCGTCGCTCACCGGATAACTTCTGTCATCAACAGTTACTGTTCGGTGGATTTCAGGTCCTTACCATCAGCAAGAAGCAGGTCACTGTAGACACGTAGACGACAGTATCATCTGCTAGCCCAGTTTCAATCCATTTTTTTCTCAAAAGCTAAAAAAAAAAAACCACATATTTTCTTCTTCTTTTTTTCCGATTAAAAGTTCTTTTAATCTCATTATTTTCTAATAAATTAACTTAAATTGGTCTTTAATTTAATTTGGTTCTCTAAAGGTAAAATGAAAACAAAAAAGTTTGGGGACTTGCCTGTGCCATTTAGTGTTTTCTATAATTAAATGTGTAAGTTAGTGAATTGTAAAAGAAAAATAATGAATGATAAAGAGAATGTGGCGGTGAAGAGTGTAACTTGTTGACTAATGACTCTCGATCACATTGAAAAACATAGTATAAAAATCATGGAGGTAAAGCTGTGTAGGTGTGCCCTATTGGAAAGATAGGCATCGTGATCATTGGAGAGAAATACAGGTGTCCATCAGCGAGACAAGTAGGCGTCGCAACTGATGAGGCGCGTGTTGCCTCGACCGAATCTGATCGGACAATAAGGTTGCTCGGCCTGTTATTTGAGCCAAGGCCCACAAAACATGACCAAATAGCTTGCTGTCCTGTCTGGTGCTTCCGGCCGAGGCCTATAACACCTCTTGCTGTCCTGTCTGACAGAACAGCTCCTTTTGGTAACGAGCAAGCAGGTCGTCTTCTTTTTCTTTACCCCATCAGAGCCAATCATATAACCTTCGAATTTGAGAGGACGGGAACCGTAAAGAACAATAAAAGACCACTGCATGGCAATAGACAGAGTACAGTCATTTGTCTTAATTAATCCTTGATCTCAATTGACATCTTAAGATTTTAAGAATGAGTTGAGGTGTATGTGCTTCATTCAGTTCAAGACAACTGTTCGTTGATTCTGCCTCCTCCGTGTAACCTCAAAAACTCCCACACTAAGCTTTGATGGAAGGTACAAATTGATTCATGGTTTTGGTTTTTGCCTTCAACACATGGATATTGTTTTGTCTTATCAACTTTATGATGAGTTCCCACTGAACTCTTTCACCAACTTTGAAAAAGCTGAGGAGCTATCTCTCATTAGCTGACTTGGGGCTGCACATTCTACAGCATTGCCTGAAACAAACAAGGAAAAGAAATCGTGTTTGCATTGATCCAGATGGGAGTTGCAGATTCAGATGCCAAAATTCTGCAAGTGTTACTGTTTGATGGTTTACGGGTCCTTACCATCATCAAGAAGCAGAACCAGGTCACTGTTGATGACAGAAGTTATCCGGTGAGCGATGGTGATGACAGTGCACTGTTTTGTTTCATTGCTCACTGTTTTCTGAATGATATTATCTGTGTCCATATCAATGGATGCAGTGGCCTCGTCCAAAACAAGAACTTTTCTTTTATGCAGCAGTATTCTTGCCAGGCAAATGAGTTGTCTTTGCCCTAGACTCCAGTTTTGACCCTCTTCTGCAACTGCAGTAGCTTTCATGATTTTAGAATCTACAGAAGTTCATCCAAGGTAAGAAAAGGAGCATACATGTTTTTTTCTGATTTAATTACCTGGTGCTTCTAACCCCCTTTGATCTTGCTTAACTGTATTACCCAGATGACACTTTCTCAGAACCTGAAATACCAAATGATTTTATATGATCAGAAGATGGCTGATCTAGCACTCTAACTAATCGAAAAGGTATAATATTCTAGTTCATACCTCCCAGATTTCCATATCATTATGCTGTTCTAGAGGATCCACATTATTCCTGATTGTTCCTTGAAACAATGTAGGGTCTTGAGGTATTATGCTTAGTTTGGATCTTAAATCCTGCAATCCGATTGTGCTGATGTCTAATCCATCGATAAGAATTTGTCCCTGTGATGGATCGACCAGCCGGAATAGTGCTTGGATCAATGTTGATTTTCCACTCCCTGTTCTCCCCACAATCCCAATCTTCTTTTCACCTGGAAAGGTGCAAGTTATTCCTTTGAGAACTAGTGGAAGATCAGGACGATAACGCACTTGGAGGATTCTGAATTCTATGCACCCAATCTCAGGCCATTCTGGTCTAGGACGTTTATCTTCGATCACTGGAGTTGCCTCACTTGGTATCCGACTAAACTGAAGAATCCTCTCAACTGAGATCATCTTATTCTCTACATTGCACACGTTCCAGATGACCCAAGCTTGTAGAACATTGATGTTTAGGCCATAGGTGACTGCAAGTCCTGCCAAACCTGAAATAATTTCAAAAAAACAAAAGGTTGTTAGCAATTGGTGCGTAGACTGGTGGGCCAAATCAAAACTAAGAGAGTTGACTTGAAAAGGTCTAAAATATGATTTATTTGGGCTATCTGGGCTTGTACAGACCAACTTGAAGAATCATATCTAAATGGAACAAAACTTGAAACAGAAAACTTCAGTATAATGCAGAGAAGGGCGAAGAGGTGCTTACTAGGATTAGTAACTGAGCTTGATGTGCTCACCAAGATGACAAGAACAGCAAAAAATCCAAGATTAAAAAGAAAGTTGATCCGAACGCAGAGCCATTCCATGGTTGCAGAATTAAAGAAGGCAATACGTGAGAAGTCATTGATCAGGTTAACATTTGCGGTATAGAATTTTTCTTCTTGACTGAAGCAACGGATAGTTACCACACCACTGACTGATTCTGAGAAGTGGTGAAGAATTGGAGCCTTTTGAATCCCAGCCATCCTTGCAAGTTCTCTGGCAGTTTCTAAGTAGTAAACCTGTCAAAAAAATTTAAGTACTCAGCATCATAGAACTAAATGAAAAATAGGACTATTTCATATACATGAAACTGTAGGTTAAACGACTTGCTTGTCTGCTAGCTGCGGTTCCATGGTTGTGCTAATTTTCTTCATGGGGATTTATAGCTAAATCATCTGCAAAAGGAAAGTTTATTCTCACCTGATACCATACGGAGATTGTGAAGCTGGCGAGGAATAGAAGGAAGACCGGCCATGCCACATTTGACAAGAGGGCAATGACACTAATTAGCTGGATGAGTGCAAATACTAATCCAGCTACTCTGTAGGATATATCAGTGTCCACAGTCGCTTGGTCAGTTGAAGACTGAAGAGCAAATAAAGGTAAGGAAAAGATCAAAATCTAGATGAGAAATTAGCTTCTGACAGAACAATAACTTTAGAAAGGAAACGAAAACAATTAGAGGGCTAGTAAACATGGTGATGACCAAAAAGACTAACCCTGTCAAGGATTTGACTTGAAGAAGTGGTGTCAAAAAATGACATGGGAGCTTGGAAAATTGATGTTATCATGCCGGTGAAGAGCCGTTGGGCGGTCTTGATGGTGATAGCTGTTAACAACAATGCTCTTGCCAGTACAAAAAGAGAGCTCGCTCCTGAAATTAAAGCAAATATCACTATAAATTGCCTTTTGCTGACCCTGCCCTCTTGTTCGGTTGCCCATGCAATCCAATAATTGCTTCCCATTTGTAGTGCTTGAAAGAAAATATGGAAAAGAAGGAGAACAGGAACAAAAGCTCCTTTGTATGCAGCAGTAATGAAGCTTGAATAAACTTTCCAGCTAACTCTTCCACTTCCCCTCACCTCCTTTTTAGCCACTGGCACAGATTGCCCATTACTGACTTGCTCTTTGTTAGTTTCTCTGCTTTCTTGATTTTGATTTTCCAGATATGATTCACTAGTTATTGAATTTCCTTCTGTTGAGCTTAGTTGTCTCAAAGATTCGCTGTGTGCAACCATTAATCTTCTAAGTTCACCTTGTGTTTCTACAGCTAGATCTTTGTATGCCCCTGATTGAACTATGTTACCATCTTTCATTACCTACACAATATCCATTTAAATCAGATGAAAAATCATAACACGAAGAGTGAATCATATAAACATGGATAAAAATTTATTAAACTTACCAGAACAAGATCCGATGCTGCTAAAAATTCCAATTGGTGGGTGACATAAATTACAGTCTTATCAGACAGGAGGCCCATCAGACAATGCTGCAAAAAAGTTCCAATGCTATTGCATCATTCATCCAAAAGAACTAATAAACCTTGAATAAATAGGGCATGGGCGCATGGCTGATAGAAAAGACACATGAAAATGTTGCTTACCTTGAATAAATGTGCTTTTGTATGTGCATCAACAGCACTGAAAGGATCATCCAGGAGATAAACATCTGCATCACTGTATATTGCCCTAGCCAATTGAATCCTCTGCTTTTGACCTCCACTTAAAGTTATTCCTCTCTCTCCCACCACTGTCAAGTCCTTATGGATCAGCCTCTCAAGGTCCTCTTGGAGTGCGCAAGCTTCTATAACATTCTTGTAGAATGCCTTGTTCATATTGCTTCCAAACAATATGTTGTCTCTAATTGTACCAGACTGAATCCAAGGTGTCTGGGAGACATAGGCCCTGGAACCAACAACCTCAATTCCACTTCCAGATATCCTAGGGATCTCTCTGATAATACTGAAAAGCAAACTGGACTTGCCAGATCCAACTGATCCGCAAATGGCAACCTTGTTTCTCTCCATGATTCTTATATCCTCTCGGATAGTAACTGTTGGCTGCAAGATGTTTGTGTTGCTTGTTTCCCAAGCATATTCTCCTGTGGTAATATTAATCACTGAATGGTTTTGCTGAGGCAAATTGTTAACCTTTGATTGCTCTTGGTTTTCTTCTCTTAAGAACTCCTGGAGTCTAGTGATTGAAATCTTTGCATGTGCAACAGCAGAAATAAGTTCTGGCATGTTATAAATCGGTTCATGCAGCATTTGGAGGGTAGCTAAAGCTGAGAAGATTGAACCTGAACTAAGCTTTCTGTCTAATATAGCGCTAACTCCAAACGTCATTAAGGAAATTAAAACTGGTGAAGTCCAATAAAGAAAGACAAGTGCTGACTTTGCGTACAGGAATTTCACCAGCCAACCTCTTTCAGTTTCTCTGAGAAGAAGCAACTTATCTAGAAAGGTAGGCTCCCAAGCATGCAACTTCAAGATTTTCATGCCTTTTAGAGTCTCAGATGTAGCTTTGATTCTACAGTCTTTTGCTTCCATTATCCTAGAGTGGAGTCTGTTTTGGAAATTTGACAAAGGGGTGTTGCTCGCCATAATCAAAACTGTAGAAAGAACAGCAAGAATGGAAGGGATCCATCCAAGATGTTTGATTAATATGAACAATGAAAGCATCACTTGAACTGGCAGCAACCAAACTTCTTGAAATCGCTGGATGAATTCCACAACCTTTTCAGTATCTGTATTGACATAGTTGATAATCTTTCCATTTCTCTCTCCATCACTCTTCACCCTTAGCAATTTCTTGTGAAGCAATGCCAAAATGTCTGCACGAATCATTATTCCAATTTGGTGAGCTCCGAAGTACCAGTGTCTCTGCGAAAGAGATTCGGCTGTCTTCGCAACAAAAATGACAGATGCCAGAACAAAACCATGAAGGCTACTATCATCATCCTTGGAAGTTAATAGTTGAATGAAGTTTGCGATCAGAAAAGGTCCCGTGTAGGAAGCCATGACATAAACCCCTAAAAAGATTTAAAACAAAAAAATGTACACAGCCAAGATTGAAAATCTAAACAAGAATTATCAAAGAAACAAAGTTATTATACCAGCAAACATAGCATTTAGGGCCAGGGATCCCAAAACAGAACGAAAGATAGCATTCCCTATTGACGGGGTTTCAGTCTTGTCCTTCTCAAGAGATTCTTCTAACAAGGAGTAGCCTTTATCAGCCATAGCTGATCGAGGGAAAGGAGGAATATCAGAAGCTTTAAGTTTTTCTCTATACCCTTTCGAAAAGAGTGGATTAAGCCATCTGAAAGTAATTTTGCTCCAAAAACTGGCCTTGGTAAAGGGATCATCAACTTTCAAAGCATCCACATCCTTGTTTAGGAGATGGCGCTCAAGTTCTTTTTTGTATTCCATTAAGCAATCTAACAGTGGAGGACAAGCAAAACCTTAGTAACCAAACAAGAATCTAAACAAGTTAAGCAAAAAAAAAATCCAAGAAGAAGAAGTAGAAAGCAGCAATAGTGCAGAAGCATTACACACTAATGAATTAGCAGAATCTAAAAAGAAAAGAAAAATTAGCGGCAGAACAAGAATTTCAAGTTACATAGCAGAAGACTAAGAGCCAGTTTGGCTTGTAGTATGGTAACGCATTGAAATAATATTTTTTTAAAATTTAATTTTGATATCATCTTAAAAAATAATATGAAAACATTAAAAAAATTCATTTAAAACAAAAAGAAATTCATTTTTTTAAAAGTGTTTTTAAAACACTTAAACAAAAAGGCTATAAAGGAATCAATAGATGACTGCCGCGAAAGACCTCTTCGGCTGACTAGTGAATGAGTTTTGGAGGAGCAGCTCGAAATTATAGAATCACATCAATGCGTAGACTATAACTGATAAATTGTAATTGACTTTATATTTTTTTTCTTTTTTTCATTGGATGTTAAATGCATTTCCGATTCCTTTTTTTTTTTTTTTTTTTTGAGTAATAAATGAATTTCCTAAAGGGAAGCAATGACAACCTTTTTCCCTTCCAGTACTCGTCGAAAGCAAGAAACACAAGGCACAACAAGATAGACTTGCAGAGTATAGCTAGGGACTGAGCATTGGAGAATAGCAGAGAGAGAGAGAGAGAGAGAGAGCTCAGTTCCTCTTATTATACATAGCGGGAAGGGATGTTTTATATTTTATTACAAGACTAGACAGTAGTAGTCTGTTGTCTGGTCTGGTGTTGTCTTGTATTGCCCTCCTTAGAAGGAAGCTTTCTGATTGTTTCTAGGAAAAAGGCTAGACCTCTAAGAATTCCTATATAGAATATTGTTTCCATATTCTATCCGAGACCTTTTTAATTTTAAATTACCTTAATATTAATTTCTACTTGTAAAATTAAGATTTCCTTTCCTAATTTATTAAGCTCGCACACCTTTTCCTTTTTAACATTTACCATTATTTGACATTAATATATATATATATATATATAGATTTATTATTTAAAAAATAAATCATAACATATTGATTCTCATCCATATCCACCTCTTGACCAAGTTTTTTATCTGACCGGATTGGCGACAACTAAGAGTAAGTTTGCTGGCGGCTCAAACAAAGACCGACTAATTAGTGGCGGGATATAAGAGCTGGCTTTAGGAGCACCATCTTCCGGTCAGTCACCATCATGTGTACTTGTAAATAGAGACATGCCATCTGCTACGAGACGACCGGGCAATAAGCAGATTAGTCTCATGGTCACGGCCACTAGTATGCAATGCATGCTTTTCCAGGTCAAGTGGCCATAAATGATGACAGAGGATTCTTCAACTGCATAACAAAATAGAGAATGAGCTCTTAAACAAGGCAATACAAGCCCTTCTTTGTCCTCCTTTCGTGTGCTTAAACATGTTGCAGAAACCTTAAACAATCTCTCTTGCTATTTGCAAATTGTAATGCATGCGGTTCCCCACCTCCACTTCCAGCCTAAAACATGGACTGACAACAAGATAACCCCGAGACAGATGAATGGGCAGCAGGAACAAATGCTAAATGTATTAAACATACAACAGCACAAAAGGAGGGCAATTATTCAAAGGAATTGTATTGAGGGAAATTGTTGAATTTTCTTTCTTTCTTTTTTCTTCAACTCTTCTTATCACTATTTTGCCTCCATAATGGTAACATTACAAACCTTCCAATAGCCAAATGCTCTCTGGAAAATCAGTAGAAAGAGAACCCAGGATTAAATTCAAATTGGGCATCAACTACATAGTATACAAAATCTACTCCTCCTACTTTACGCTGCCAACCCACGACTTTCACCACCTCACCAATCACCATTGTCTTCCCCGTTTAAAAAAAAAAAAAAAGACCTTGACCACATTAACTTCCCTCAATTGTCCGTAAAGATGCAAAAACAAAAACCAGCTTGTTAGTTTTGTTGTCAGGCTACTCAGATAACCAATATACCACCCCACATGTCAGTGAACAAAGAATCTATAAAATCTTTAAGAGGGGTTTGTTCCGTCAGGGACCAGCAATCCAGCGATTCTGGCAATTACAACTAACAGCTCCTATCTGTCAACTTAACTGTGGTCATCTTCCCAACAGGCTTAATCCTGGTATTTGTAGCTGCCCTATTTCGACTTTAAAGCAGGAGACAAGTTATGGTTGTTGGAATCTTCGGCTTTTGAAACCTCAATGTCTGAATCATTAGCAAGTTCCGCAGAAGTATTGCAATTAATAGCCGGTAAAACCTCCATACCAGGTCTTAAGCTAGCAACCTCTTCTCTGGCAGCCAGTTCTTTATTAACATCATCCAACTGGAGAGATTGCACAAAACTATCAGACATTTGATTTATGGTATCATCAGCAAGCAAACCTGGACCATCTACTTTCAAACTAGGTTGCTGTATGGCCTTCCTTTCCTTCAAAGCTCTCTCACATTGATCATAAAATCCAAAATCATCCATGATAGATGTAGGTGCGTCATAATCCTTGAAAATTTTCAACATCTCAATACCCTGTTCTAGTTTCACCTGAGTATTTCAGCAGAGAGAGAGAAATGAAAAAATCTATTAGGCCAAAAGAACTACTCAATAAAAGGAGTTGAAGCCAAAAGAAAATTGGCAAAAAAGATGCTTGACCAGAAAACATTCATCTTGATTGAATGGTATATGCAAATAAGGCTAAACACATATTCAAAAGGGATAATGAGATTAGCAAAAGCTTAGATGATGTCTGATTCACGAGAATTATGTCAGCAGCTGGAGCCTGGAAGTAGATATAAATTAGGAACGGCAAGAATGTAATGAAGTTATAAACACCAAAAATTATCCTTTTAGATCATAAGCGACTAGGCACAACACTATAGCATTTCCTATTCAAAGAAAATAGTACACACAGCCCAGGAAAATTCAACACCAAAAAAGAAAATCGATTGCTGTGCTTTTTGGATCACCAGACCACTCCACTCAGCATAAAAAATCATTTTGCAACCTAAGTAATTGTCCTATGTTTCATTATAAAAATAACGAATCAAGAGAATGATCCCTACATTCTAGACACCGAGTCCAAAATAAAATAATATCAATAATAATAAAAGAGGAGAAATGTTGATAATTTTTTTATAGCTTTACCTCTTGTGAATCTCGACTATGAGTAATGGGCTTGTTATCATTGTTTTCAAGTAGTATGTGCCGGAAACGACTGTTGGGAACATCTTTGATAATATGCCACTGGACTGGGAACTGGCCATTCCATCTATCTTGCTGCCAATAATCAGCATCCTTCTCAAAATCTACAGGTCCAACCATTTCCGCTACTCCACAGAACTGTCCACTTGCATTGACCTGCACAAAGATAGAAACAAATCCAAAACCATTAATAAACCAAAAATAAAAATTCTATTTCAGAGCAACAGACAATTTAAAATACCACACAAGGACGCAGGTTTCAGAAACAACTTGCTCACTAAAATGATTCTGATGTTCTAATTCAACTTCAAAATGTAAAAGATAACAAGATGCAGCAGGAATCTCCAAAAAGACTGTTTCAGAATCCAGTCTACAAGTTAGAAACCAACCAACATGAACCCATAGACCATGATCACCAAAATTTAGACCCAATATAAGATACAGAAGAAGGACAACTTTACAAGGAATAGCTAGAAGCAAGTCAAAGCATGATGGAAGTGATTCAGTTGAATAGAAAAAAAGATGGATGAAATAAATAGCTTCAAATAATTAAAGCACAAGACGTCAGCATGAGACCTTCAACATGTTGGCTAGTTCCATGTTAATATTTGCATATATAGGTCTGTATTCAAGAAACAACTACCACTTCCTTTAAACTGACTAGCACATCGCAGCATAAAAATCAGTGATCACCTACTTAGTCAACTGACTTCTACTGCCAAACAATAAAAGAAAAGACAT
Source organism: Populus alba x Populus glandulosa (assembly GCA_033617975.1). NCBI lineage: Eukaryota > Viridiplantae > Streptophyta > Magnoliopsida > Malpighiales > Salicaceae > Populus > Populus alba x Populus glandulosa. The sequence continues at coordinate 14,480,750 of CM066160.1, forward strand.
TGTCAACAAAGGTCTGTGGCCTTCTGCTGGCTTCTAAAACAAATACAAACTCAATCCAAAAGTAAAATCCCAAACATAAAAACAGCAGAATTAATGCCCAGATCAAAGAGGATGCCCTTTACTATCCATAGACAGCTCGGTCCAAGCTAACATGTTCAACCATTTATTAAAATTGAATAAACTCTAAAAGCATTAGCTTCAACCAGGTTCCCAGTAATCAAATTGCCCCTAACATTGATGATAATGGAAAACAAAGCATTAAAATGATGTCAAGGTACACTGACATACCGAAAACAAGAGAAAGACTGGACAGTTTCCTTCATTTTCCTTTGCTTCACGATAAGCAGCATCAATTTTTTTGTTCCCATGCGGCGTGCTTGCCCAAATACTATATTTAATACTTTTATGAACATTATCCTCACTGAAAGACTTGATTATGAAGAACTTGGCATTCTTGTAATCAGTGACAAAAACTGGCCGGTTATATAAATCAAGCTGAACCCCAGAGCTAGCAGAATTGCCTTCGCTTTTACCAGAGGAGGAAAGCTGTTCAGTGGTGTTCTTGCCCTTAAGCTTTGAAGCCCTTGGTCCTCGATTACGGTCAAAACCAAGCAGATCATTAGAAGAATAAATTGAACCCTGATCTCTCTCTCTTCTCCTACCCTTATCAAATCCAACTCGTGTCCGGTCATTAGCCCCTGCATAAGAAATTGAACCGCCGCCAAAACCAGTGCTCTGATAAGAGCCACCATGCGAGTAATGTCCAACAGAGGAAGTTGATGTATATCCATATCCATGCAATGGTCTTTGCTGGTAACCCTGGAACCATTTAAAATAAAATTACAAACTCGTTATCAAACACTAAAGGGTCAGACAAGAAGCCGCTAGTTAAGAACAAGGACAAGTATGCGAGAAGACTCACTAGAACTAATCTCAACCCCTTGCTCTAAGCAGGTAGCTTAACAACTTCTAGAAATAATGATGTGTCAAGATCTCGAACAAAATTTACTTCCAAACTCTTAATAAAAGTTACGGGGTTTTTTTGGGTTTAGAAACTTGTGCATCAATTCTGAAGAAACTAAATGACAGTAGTGACAAGCAAGAAAAACAAGCAGAAGAGGTGAATAGGAAAAAGAACTCAAAACTTTAGGAAATCCTTGATTTTGCAATAGCTGGGACAAGATAAAACAAACCTGGTGCTCATATGGCCCAAGTATGCCCATTGGTTGAGGATAAGCAGATGCAGATGTTAAAGAAGCAGAGCCAGGAGCCCCAGGCACATTCCCCCCACCAAATGACCCATACTGTACCATGTAACCTGATCCTGGTCCAAAAAAGGAGTTCTCACCATTGCTTTCCGATGATGTTAGCTCTGAGGAGCCTAGAGGACCTGACGATGGCATATTTGGATGGTAAAATGGTGAAAATGGAATCTGCTGTGGGGAGTATAGCTGGCCATCTAGTACTATAGGAGTTAGAGGTGTAGCAACTGGAGAATATTGGCCGTATCCCATATCAGGATTAAAGCCATATCCAGAATGAAAGGTAAGAGATTGATTATCATTGTAGATAACCTGCTCACATCCATGACACAAGAGGAAGAAAAAAAAACAGAATTATTCATTCAAAACAACGGAAACAGAATTCTACAAAAATCCGAAATTGAAAGGAAACGTTCTCACCGATGATAAATGCAATCCATCGGCCGCATTAAGATGATGATGTGGAGAATACCCATCCCAAACACCAGTGCCATGACCATAACCTAAATAAGAAAAAACCACTCGCAACACTCTGATCAATATTCTGACAAATACAGCTCATTCTTAACCATGAACAATACAACCGGGAAGGCAACTAACTAACCGGCATAAGGTGATGGCATTGCCTGGTCATGCGAGGAATAATCATAAACATTGAACTGCGGCGGCGGAACAATGCTAAGATCCGGAGGAGGAGGTGCAGTCAAAGAAGATTGGGGGCGTTTTATAATGGCTGATTCCGCAGAAGGAGGATTGGCTGAAACAATCCTCTCATCATCCGCCGAGAGCGACTGATAAATAAATTACTCATAGATAAGGTATAAGAAAAAAAAATCCCGGTAATTATTAATTAAATAAATAAATAAACTACCTGGTCCATGGTAGAATTATGGCGATTAGTAAGTGTTTCTCCTGCAAAAAGAGATTATTAACAAACTCGGCTATTTTCAAAAAAAGGAAAAAAAAAAGCATGAAATAAGTAAAGAGAGGGAGATAGGTACCAGGTGGGGGTGAAAGACGATGTTGATTCTCGTCCATGGATTTTGAATTTGAATTTGAGAGAGAGAGAGAGGAGATCTGGAGATGGATGAATTTTGTAGTAATGAAAAAGGACGAAATTAATATAGGAATAATTAATTAATTAATTAGGAGTTGATTTGGATTTGGAGATTTAGAATTAAAATATTTTTGAGTTTGAGAGGGAAAGGGAAACCACCGTATAAGGAAGAGGAAGGAGGGTTTAGGGTTTTTTATTCATATATGACTAAGGAGCGCTCTATCTTCCCGTCCGCCGAGGCGGAGGCGGTGGTGGAATACGCTCACCTGCAAACAAGGCGAGGAAACAAACAAGCGGGACCAAATACTGTATGGTATGGGTGGGGATACCACTCTTTTCAATTTCTTAATCCAAAATTAAATTTCTAAAAAGTGGATGTTGTGTTGGTCCCGGCGGGGCTCGAACCCGCGACCTTCGGCTCATAAGACCAACGCTCTAACCAACTGAGCTACGGGACCGTTCAGTTACCAGCAGTGTGAATTATATAATATCTTTAAGATCCTGCTTCCTAAAATGATAATGACAATATTAATCCTTAGAACAATTTTTTTGTTGCAGTGATCTTCTAAGACACTTTAGTTTGGCTTGATGAAAAAGCATACCATTGTATTGTTAGGACTTAGTTAAGATCTTATAACAATGGAGTTTGAATATCAATCCGACCAAATCAAGATGCATGCCACTCCACCTTCATAAGCTGGATGTTGCCGTTGCCACTCATTTGAATCCGCAGGGAGTGCTCAAGAGGTGGTTGTCTTCCATCCGTGCGTTTTCTGCTGAAGAAACTGGCCTGCCCAATTTTGGAGTTGGGCTAGCATTTATCATTTCCCGGATCGACATCATTGTTTGGCTTACAAGCATCAGCTGAATGCTGATCAAGACAGGTGGATCCATGCATGATCATTCAAGCTACCTGGTTTACAGAAGAGAGAGCGCTCGTCCTCCCAGCATCTGGACAAAGAACAACTTTATTTAGGCATGCTCGATACTAGTGGAACAATATGATCTTTATATCTTATTTATGGTGATGAATGTTTCCGGTTCTTCAAATGCAGGAATTCCCGATGGCTGTGAAAAGGGTGCATACTCCTTCAGTGTGTGTGTGTGTGTATTGTTGGTGGTTATAATTATGCTACATGCCGGTATGATTTTAATCTCCGATGATACTGAAGCTGATGCTGATGATGCTTATAACGAGGCCAATTCTGAGCTGTAGGGTCTGGATCCTCTTCAGTTAGAGCTTGCCCCCCTAGAAGACCAGCAGTATGCTAGCTTACACGCTGTGCAGACCGATCACTAGTCTTTTGTATCGTCACGTTTTATTTAGATTCTTAATTAAATATCGCCTGCTGTTTTAGATCATCACTGGAAAAACAAGTTTGATTTGACATCTCCAGCTCTTGAAGCTTAAAAAGGGTTATTTCTTGAAGAACTATTGGAATATGTTTCACTTCCGCACCTATCATGTTGCATTGATACTCGGGAAAACTTGTCTTGGCTAGAATATTTTTCGAAATCATTGCTGTACAACTCTTACTAGACGATGGCAATTTTGCAATCTTGACTTGTTGCATCGTGCTTGTAACCTGGGAACGCTGCTCCTTGTAGATGTGGAAATGATGAATAGCTTGTCAAAGACTGATTTTATTACCAACAAAGCAGCCTTGTTAAAACATAACTAAGTTTAGTTGAGGAGAAATGGAAATCTAACAGGGAATTAATGTTGTCGTCATCAAACAAAGACAAAAAATCCCTCAAACCATTCATTTTGCAGTCTGACAAAGTTACAAATGTCATGCCAATGATACTGTCCAGATAGAGAGAGGTAATAGCAAGGTTTTAGCCACATAGCAGTCCAAATGGTGTTTATGAGATGATGTTTTTAGTCAAGAAAATACGGTGCAACAGCAACTTTATTCTGGACTTCCTTTTAAACTGCACTCTGGCAAACATTAGTTTGAACTGCAATTCTGGCAGACTTCAAATGGTTGAAAGTTGATGCTTTTGAAACCATCCAAATGTTCGATTTTGAAAAATTGCCAGATGAAAGCAAACCTAGAAATCAGAAGAAATTACTTGACTAATTGAGCATGCCAAAGTTAAGGACTTCCAATCAAATGGAGTTTAACCAATCAACACGTATAAAAAAAACGAGTTTAATCAATCAAACATAAACTCTTTGGGACCAATGCAAGTTGAGTTGGAAAGCTATCCTCCAGTTTTTCTAGGTGTCTGTGCAAGAAAGAATGACAAGGAAACCATGATACTCAGATGTAGCCCTTTTTGGTAGAATTGGCCATTCACGAATTGACACCTTACTCCAAGTAAAAACAGAAAACTTGTCCAGTAAAAAAGTTCAGAAAAACTAGATAGAAGGTCCTAGATATTAACTGTATAGAATTGACCAAATGCGTGAATATCCATTCCAGAAAGCACCGATAACAATGAAAGTCACACACCATACCATCACACCATGTAAGAAGGATGATTGAACATCAGGCCCAAAAGAAGAAGAAAGGAGATGCACAAAAAATGTGCAAAACAATTAACCGTACAACATTGACCAAACATGTGGATATCCATTCCAGAAAATCAGATAGCAATGAAAGCAATCACCATACCATGACACTATGAAAGAAGGATGATTGAACATCAGGTCCAAAAAAAAGATACACAAAAAATGTGCAAAATGATGATGAACATACTGACCTTAACGAGCAGTTATTTCAAAAAGGAAGAGCTGAATCATTTCCAATAATTAGCTGAATTGATTGGAATAAAAGCAGCCGGTAGCATAGGGTGCTTTGAGCAGCTGAAACTCTTGCAACTGGACGTTTCCATTGTCATGTAAATCCAAAGAATGCACCCGAGACTCAAGGGATGCCTGTTCCATCCGTGCATTTTCTGATGAAGCAACTGCACAATTTTGGAGTTCAGCATTTATCATTGGCTGTGTCAAGCTTGTTTGGTTTGCAAGCATCAGTTGATCAAGAGAGGTGGATCCATGCTCATTCGAGCCCCAAGAAGTGGTTGACAGAAGAGAGAGAGCACGCCGAAGATCTGGTGCTACCTCAATGTTAGAAGTTAATGCAGAGCCCTCGAAACCTGTTAAAAAAAAAAAAAAAACACAAATGTACACACCATATTGATGTTTGATTTAGTTTAAGAAAAGGCACCAAAAAAGGGGATCAACTTTGGAATGTGTGAATGTTAAGAAAGTGAGCAACAACAGAAAACAAACATAAAATTCATGTTATGCCCAACCAATCTTTTCCAACAATCTTACTATTTATGAGTGAAACAAACCTTGACTAAAGGCCTGGGGTGTACTTCTCTCAAAAGAGAGAATTTTATCCGAGCCTGTTGGTATTGTTGAAGCTGCATCTGGCACTTCATTGCAAGGATAGCTAAGCTGCCTATGGATGCCCCCTGCTTTTGCAGGCCTGATAAAAAAATCTCCGGCATGAGTGACTTTAAAGCCGCACTCGCTTTGCCAAGTTGAATTTCCTGCCAGGAAAGGCACCCTATTCAATACAACATTCATCTGCTGTCTACCATCTGTAAGGGTACAAGAAATGGCAGCAAACCAGGCTCTGATCAGGAAGAATTATAATGTAGAAGAAAATACTTTCTGCCAGCAGTTATAGAGACTGAGATATAATAATCGCCTATCATACATTGTTCACTAGGGTTCCAGATAAATAGCTATTTGATTAAAGATTTTTTTTAAAAAATAGAGTCAGCCAGAAGGGAAGGAGCTAACCAACATTGAACCAGTCATAATAACAAGCAAAACAGCAGATGCAGATAGGGATTCTTATAAGAATTTATAATGCAACACAAGACAGCTAAAACCTTTGAAATTGAAATGAGAACCATAAAATGATGATGGCGATGATGATGGCCTTGCTGAATTGAACCGGATTGCCTCAGGTTGTGGCCTCCGTCGCCTTGCATTGTGATCAGAAAGACGTCTACGACAGCTTCGCTTCTTGTCATCAAACTCTGATAATTCATGAAACCTAAACAAAAAAATATTTTACAACTTAAATGCAGCATTGACACACTTATTTAGCAGTAGATAAAAACATTAGAAAGTAAAACCAAATGCAACAAAGCTAAACCCTGGAAAATAAAAACAACTAATTACTAGAATTCCCCAGAAATCAAGGCTCGAAATACCGACCTGCTGCACTGTTGGCAAAATCGGCGTTCCATGCCAGCAACAATAACCTTTGGGCTTTTGGAATGCTTTTCACAGATTCTATGCCTGCGATGGTAATCTTTAGCTGACTTGAGATCAAGGTTGCATCCTTCCACCTGGCAACGTGGAGACTGTGTACTTGGATATGATGCCCTAGATCTCTTTGTTGTAGCAGTACAGGAAGTGGAAACAATGGATGAAGACGATGATTTGGCAGTGCTGGTTGTACAAATGTCTTCAAAGTACATCCGTTTACCAAGCTTCAAGCCAATTATTGGTTCACCAGAGCTAGCAGAAGCACCCAGAGATGGAATATTCTCAGTACTTTCTACCCTGGTCAAGTCCTTTCTAATGATAACTCCAGGAAAACCATCTGCAGTGCTATAAGTCTTGATCCCCCCCTTCAATGAAGAGTCAACAGAGGGTGAAACTGAGCTCTTGGATGAAGAGCCATGCCACAAATCAGAGCTTGATAAACCGCCACCAGATGAATAAGTTATCGCTTTATCAATTGCTCCATCTCCCTCTGTCTCATGGTATACCAATGGTACTTGTTTTGTAATGTCACTAGCCTTGGCACTTAACCCTGCTATGTTCTCCCAGTTCCCCTCAGATGCAGTGGAGTTCCAGTCCATCACAGAAATTGACCTCACAAAACAGATTCAAGTTCTCTTCTTCCCATACAATACATATACAATCACCCTTGCACAATCACTCCTGCATGCATAAATTCAGTGTCTCAGAATCATAACTGGAGAAAGCTTCAGTGATAAACATGTAAAACATCCTGAATGAGCAGGAAACAGAGTAAGCTTAAGTGATGTGAAACATGTAAAACGTGTGGAAAGCACAGGAAACGGTCATACCTTGTTAGTTACAGCAAGGGTTTAGCCCAATGCACTACTTAGACCTAAAAAGAGAAATTAAATTACACACAAGTTGAACAAAATGAAAATTACCCTGTAATTAAAGGAAATGTGAAGGTATGAGAGATGTGCAAGCAGTTGATATATTTCTCAATTATTGAGATTCAGCATCTAGACTTAGGTTATGGGTTACCTTCAACTCAAATTGCAGGGTGTTTCTTGGATCCTCTGTTTAAGCAAATATCGTGTTAGGAAGGCAGTAAAAATTCACGGTGTTCCCTTTGAGAAAACAGATCAGGACCTTCACGCCCCAGTTTATAAGAGGCTTGCAGAAGCTAGACACAAAAAAGGAGGAAGCAGCCAAAGAAGAACAGTTGGCTTCACATAAGAAGGTCGCTTTCAGCCCATCATTCTAGTTAGATTCTTAAACTCCCTTCCCAAGAAACAAACAAGAGAAATCTAATCTGTCGAGTCATTCAAGTGGACCTTTCCCTTTCCCATCTTGGACAAGAAAATAATGCTCAGCACATTTAACCTGAGCAATGCTGCCACCAGGTTGCCAACAAAGTCACCATAGAAGCTCTAAGCTCCACCAGGTCACCCCCAAGTTACAAAACAGAATCCTAATAACCAGACATAGTGAAAAGTTTAAACCAAATCCGTAGAAATTGTGCCATTTTCATAGCATCTGAACTATTATGCAAGTTTTCTTAGTAGCTTGTATCAATAAGAGCAGACCATGCAAAAGTTTAACTGAATAAAGTGAAAAGAAGCATTTATCTGAACTTTACAGCAATCACAATTATTAAAAGTATGAGCCATCTGCTTGATAGGTTCCCAAATAAGCAGTCACTTCACATAAAAAATAACCTTTTTGTTATTGTAAAATAGATTCACCGTGTTGAAAGAGAAAGATGATCTGCTGCAATCTAACTCTATATGATTACTGGTAAATTGATAATTCAACCCTGCATCAGTTTACTGCCCTAAATAATTACTACCCTTAGCAGCAGCTGAAAGCATTCAAGTCAAAATTGTCCATTCATTGCCACCAGGGTCTCATGAATGAAGTTGACAAGTAATGTCAATTCAATTTTCAAACAATAGAATGCAGCAGTATTAACTGTCTTTCTCCAATTAGCTTGACAGATAGGTTTCCCAAAGATTCACATGTTCCTGAGAAATTCTCAATGCACATAAGTCTGATTGAAAAGCAACTGTTTCATTAAAAAATTAGGCCATAACACGTTGCTGCATAATAGACCACTTATTAGAAAACAAGAGAACATGTAGCTCCTCATATCAAGTTTTCACTTCCCAAATAAGCTATCAATTTCTTCTTCTTCTTTTTTTAACAAATCAAAATGCACTTGTGTAACCATTATTCTATTAGCAATGAAGAAGATAATCATGATTATGATTCTTCAGCAAAACCATGAAGCTCTTACAAAGAAAAAGAAAAGATACACCAATCAATCAGAAGTCTATGCCCACATGATACTTTTTTTTTTTTTTTCAATGGTGATGTATAATTCTCTTAACAGTCAAATTCAACATTCAAGGTTCAGAAATAATTCAAAAACTTAGGTTTTCTAAATGAATCAACATTTATTGCACCAACAATACATGTCATTGAAGGACAAAACAACAATAAACCACACAAGTAACTAACAAATCATAAATTTTGGCATACTAAGAGTTGTATTTGTTATCTTTCTGAAGTAAGCAATTGTTTCCAAACTACCCTCATCTGCTTATACACCTCAAGGGAGAAAACATAGAAAGATTTACAAAATATTTCCTTTTTGTTTTATTGTAAATACTAAATAATTTCCATAAGTCCCATTTTATCACTTAGCCTCATCCCACACAAGAAGCCAGCCACATCATCACATGCACTCACAGCTACATACACACATACATACATACATAAATACATACACATACATCCATACATGCATTGACTCATCCTTATCCTTATAATCAACCATTCATCAATACACCTAAAAAAGAAAAAGTTCCTTTCTTTAACATCCTTCCTTGGAAACTGAGCTCTTGGATTTACTTTAAGCAAAACCAAAACCACACACATTTCATTCACCTAAAAATCTACAACCCTAAACATAACAAACAAATATTTCAAATTTATGAACAGAACCCATTTTCTCTCTCACAAAACCCATGTCAGAAACACACACACAAAAAAAAAGAAAAAACTTTAGAGAGAGAGAGAGAGCTTTAGTTATTATAGAGAGAGAAATTTGACAAAGTTGCAGACTTTACAGGTGAAACTGAGAGAGTGAGAGCTGATGCAGCTTGACAGAAGGGGGGGGCATGTGAGCTGAGTTGAACCGAGTCAGGAGGCCGTGTTGTCTCAGTGAGTGAGTTACGTACTAAAAGTGGAAAGAGAGAGAGGGAGATGGAAGGGAGAAAAAGCAGTAAAGCCATAGATTTGTTACTAGTTATAGTCTTTTTTTATTTTTTTATGTTTTATTTGTGTGTATAATAAATAAAGTCACTTATAGAGGCATTTACTTTGCGTCCTTCGTGACGTTAGCCTCGCCACGTATTCAAATTCTTAGTTTGGCCTCAGAGTTTGGTTTTATTACGGGAAATACCACTGTCAGGGAACATTTTTGTTTTTGGGGGGTTGGACAGTGATACCTCTTTCGATTTTGGTTGGTGCGATGCGACAGCAAGAAAAGTCCGACCTACTTTTTAATACTAAAAATGCCCTTATTAATCTTTCTGAATTACAATATGGTCCCTCATTCTTGGACTTTTCCAACATCCACGAAAACCATTCAAGGAATTGGGAAGGAAAAAACAGAAGTCAGCAGGGTTTCTGAGATTTTTGTTATAATTTCATCGGATAAAATTTAAAAATTGCTCGGAGAAGAAGACGTTTTTTTTTTTAATGTTTTTGATACCGTAACCTCAAGAATGAAAGAGCACAAAGACAAACACGCAAGTGAATAAAACTTGGGGGTTATCTCTCGCCAGGAAAGTGGATGCTGAATTCATCTGGTTTGAACATGTGCTTGTTGGTGTCATCCGAGACACTGTAATTTAAGACGCTCATTTATAGTGGGGGACCTTGAGTTGTTGTTGAGTTGCCTTGCCATGGACCATCCATTTCTGGTCCCTGCTGCTACAGAGCTCAACTAGTTCCTATCTTAGCTCGAAGCGTGACAGCCTGCCACGCAACTTTGTAGCAGCAGGAAACATGAAAAGCCCTTACCCTCCGCCATTAACCCTCGAGAGTACGAACCATCAAAGTATCCAGAAAGACAGAGACGTGTGAATCCGTACGCAGGATGCGATCTGGGAGGAGCATAAATGATGTCCCGTGCTAGCTGGTGATATATAAACCAGGAGGGGATCTGACAAATCAGCAAGCCTTGTTCAAACATCAGGAATAACTAGTGAACATGTATCATTTATGCATATACACAAAGGAAATCAATCCATTGGAGCAGATCAAACGAATGAAGACATGCAGATTCGGGGGGGGGCTGTTATTGTCATTGAATCATTGAATCACATGAAAATCTTGTCAACATTTGAACAAACTCCTTCCATAGAGAATAAAGGTCTACCCAGGGAGTTCATTGTCTCCATATACTTACAAAACTGCACATGCCTCTGTAGATGAAGATATATATAGTGATGGTTTCTCAAAATACATACATGCAGCAGCAGAAGCAGTAAATTAAAAAAAAAATTGAATTTTAAGAATCTCTTTAGATAAATCTGGAGTTATTTAGAATTTATATTAGAGATAAGATGTTTTTTTTTTGCTTTAAATGATTGTTTTTAAACTTGGTTATTGTAAACCACAAACTGTTCAATTTCCCAGTCTCTAGTAGTAATTCACACGAACCACTAATAAAAAATCTTTTAGGAGAGAGTGATTGTTATACATTTGAGTGCTAGTTTTTTTTTTTTGTTTTATGTTTAGATGTTCATGTACTGAACTGTTGTGCTGTCTTTTAATGTTTAAAAAATAAACGCATAACATTCTATTTACATGAAAACCTAAAAACCCTATAAAAAAATATCAATTTACCTCTTAAATAATATCACATATATTATTTTAGAAATTTATTCAATAAATCCCTACATGATTTTTTCAAGGTTTAAAATTATAATCACATGTATTAATTACAATCTAGTCATCGATTTTTAAAATTTATTTACAATTACTACACATTTAATTAATAATCTCATTTTAATATCTGACTAATAGTTCTTACGTATATGACCCATTAGGTTTCGTAATAAGTTGGTCCAAATATAAATCATAATCATAAATAAAATAAGATTATATAAATTAAACAATTTAATTTATTATCAATTCAACAATACAATTTAATTTATTATTAATTCAACAATTGATTGATTTATATTTAAAGATCAAGTATAATATCTAGCAATCTATCATAATTCCTTAAATATTAAAAAAATCATAAGTGCTTTGACTTAACTTGTCAAAAACTCGTTTCTTAGTATAATTAGTATTCATTCATCAAGAATGTTTTGATTTAGACATTATAATATGAAATATGTCTATTATGTTAAATTATTTTTTATTCTTTGAATAAGATTTGAATCTTATTCCACATTGATCAATGATTTCATAATCAATACTTTTGAAGAACATATAGAACATTTTATCTAATTCATCTAAGAGTTATGAATTATCTCTTAATAATTCAAATACCTTCATATAGTTTATATTATACTCAATATATGTCAGTTTGTTATCCTTGATTAGGATAACATGTGGTCAAGATCAAAACACATAACACACACTCCCTATATAACTCCCTATATAAGATAACTTAGTGATCTCAAGTTTAAGCATCACTTATAATACAACTATCAAGTGAGTCTTTCCATAGACATTGGTGATTTCTCTATACAGAATTTTCTTGTAAGTCAGTTCAGTAAATATGACATCTAATAGTTCCAAGTATCCCTCATATTTCAATTTATAAAAGCAACTGCTTCCTTTCATAAGAGAATGAACATATTACGTATTAGTCTTAACATCTCTAATTAATATCTAATCTTTAATAGAACATTCACCATTAACAAATAAAAACAACTTTGATGTAATATGAATCTCATAATTATAATGATTTTATAATTTTTTATGCAGAGTATTTTTGTTCTACGAACTTTATTTTTATTTTAAATTCATTCATCAAACATTAGATTCATTAATTAAATATAAATACATATTAAAAATAAAAAATAAAATTATTAATAATAAATACATTTTATATGATAATGCTTGTAACCAACCGAGGGACTATATGCCACAAAAATTAGGGAGGTAGGAAAAAATGTAAGGATTCAAGGATCAGACCAAAAACTTTCGGCTAGTGACGCTTCATTTCGCGGAATATGTTTGCCACCTTTGGGGATAATCTTGGTAGGTATTTGAACAACCGTAACACAAACACCATAAGCAATCAACAAAATCATCAGATTTCTCGAATAAAATCGTGAGCCTATGAACAAGCAATGGGCAGTGCAAGACTCCAACTTACTTTCCAACTCTTTCAATGAGAAGTAAACAGAGGTCAAGTTGTCAAATAGTTAATAGAGGTTATAAAATCTATCTAATCTTAATCTTAAAATGGCTGACAGCCTTCAGCAATCTCTCCAGTTTATCACCATGGACACAGTATCATCCCATGGAAATTTGCTTTTCCTTTTCTTATGAAACACCTTTCCCGACCATTTGTCTTATAAATTCATAGCTAAGCACAGGGAAGGGCAATAGCAGCTGGGTGATGAACTAGCACAGCCACCTCATTCATTTGAATTTCAAGTAAACTTTAATCACTTCATTTGCTGATATTCCTATGTGGAAATTAATGATGTTTGGAAGGTAATCAGTTCCAGTTTAACTACAGACAGACAGTGGATGTTTTTCGGAATTAAGGTTTTTATTGGAATTCATTCGATGAAACACTTATTTGAGTCAAAATAGCATACCCAAAGCTTCACACATGCATCAATGACCACAGGTACCAAGTAGATAAAAATGGTGATAGCAGACTGGTCAACTTCAAGTCCATGGTGCTCGACGATTACCTCCAGCAAGGTCTGCCAACCAGATTCACAGTGATACCTACAGCATTCAATTTCATAAGGGATAATGTTCATTATACAAACAAGAGTGTAAGTGAAAATTATTAGGAGAATAGTGAGCATTTTTTTTAATAACGCATCCTGCAAGAAATATTATCGTGTCAGCTTGCTCACTTGTGCGTGTGTGTGTGAGTGTAAGAGAGAGAGAGAGAGAGAGACAGAAAGATTATATGGAATTCAAATATCTTCAATAAACTGAAACTAGTGCATCATGGACATATATTGTTTGAAAAGAAAGAAAAAATTCCAAATTTAAAAGCAAAATCAAGTCGGATAGGGAGGAGGAAGTGAAGTTGCAGACTCTACGTTCACTACAGTGGCTGACACCAAGTTAATTTACATTTGTTCTCACTTTCATGAATTCGATCAGGGCCAACTTCTGAACTAACATATAAAATAAAATGTCTTTGGTAAACACGTGCTAATGAGAATAATTTTGTGAAGAGCAGAAAATATTACCCCAAAAAAATATCTGTGATAAGCATGATTAGAAATGCCTTCCCAGTATCTGAAACATTGTTTAGTATTTTATAACCTGTAAATTTCAGCAAAGCTACCTGCAAAAGTATAAAAATAAGAAAAAAGGAAAAAAAATTGTAACAAACACGACACAAGAGTATGATAGAACTAAGCATTTCCAAACATAGTTTAAGCAGAACAACCATTGAGCTACAATAAGGCAAAAACCATTCAGCAAGTCTCTATGCACTAACTCCAGAAATGCTCTATAACAATTTAGATGAGTAAATAACTCTGAAAGGTACATAAGTGGTTCGTTGTTTTCCTTAAAAAGATGAATGATTTCTCACGGATATGAATACAGACAAGGTGAAAATTGATAGAAGCATGAAAATAATTGCAACTTTAGAATAAGGTGACATGCCACTTATTGTTGTTTCCACATAATTGCAGTTTTCGATGGATAGATGATGGCAATTATGATGACAGTGATGGAGGCCTCACAGTGATGTGAAACATATCAATTCCACACATAAAAGGCATTATGCATAGAGAACGACTGATAACTACTCACTTTACTCTGATTGAAGTACAAAAGAACGAATATTGAGACCTCAAAGACCATATCTGACCATATGTTGGCAAATGATCTACGGTTTTCTAACCTCCACTCATCTCGTAACTCTAACCTGTTTAAGCAACCAACCAGAAGTTGAAAAGAATAGAATTCACATCAAGACGTTTACATTTTTAATCAAAGAGCACAAGGAAAGCTTTCCAAGGTATTGTATTTATCAGGAATTAATTAATGTGATTTAATGTTTTGAAAATAATCCTAGAATTAATGTCTAAGAATACCATTTGAATGAATCTTCTACTCATAAAATGCAGTGAGACGCAATTCACAGGAGGAATCAGATAGATAACAAAGATGAGCTAGCAAAGCAAGCACAAAATCATGTTATTCTTACACTTTATGCCGTAGCTCCCTCCATTCCTCCTCATCGGAGAGAGGTGGAGATTTACCAATCTCTACCTCAAGCTTCAATCTTGCTTTTTCCAATTTTATTTCCTTAATCATCTCAAGCTTTTGATTTTTTCTCACATCAAGCATCTGTGCTGCAAGTGGTACAGTCTTGACATATCTGTTCATGACATGGATTAATAAACTTATTTAGGAAGACAGAGTTTTAAGTGCACCATAAGCATTGTTTTAAACATATCAGGTGAAGAAGAGAGCAACATAGAAAATCAAATATTTCTTGTTGTTAAGATTAGGAGAAGTCGCTTAAGAAACCATTTTGACCTAACTGTTACCTATCTAAGAAGGGCATGAGAACATAGTCATGAACTGCAAAGTCCAAGGCCCAGGGTATGATTATCAATACTGCCAAAAATTTGGCCTGCAACAAGATGAATACGGCTATGGTATTGAGTACAAGTGTTGTAACCCAGGGTGCGACAACAAGCATGCCAGATTGATAAGCAAATTTTCAAAACTAACCAGAGCATACAGAAAATCCTTCTTCACAACATGCAAGGTAAATTGTCATGAAGCAGTCAAGTTCAACAAAGATCAAAACATGAAATGTCCACTTTGAACAGTTTCGATAACCATACACTTCAATCATATCCAATTAAATATCAAGTCAATGATAATCTATTTAGTTTTATTACATGAAACTTAATCCTAAAAGTATAGATACTTTTATCATCTTATATATTGATGTGCTATATGGAGATAGAATTGCCCATCCCTTTTCATACGGATGTCCTTTATTTTGCATCACTATAGCATAGGGTGCTGCAAAATTCTGTCCCATCCGATTCAGTCTACGCAATACACAAGTTAGCGTTGTCCCTAAACAACAATGTTAAATTAAGTGGTAGCATCATCAACTTCATGAGATTAGCGCCACAAATTTTGACATGGTCACATAGACAACAAATTCTCGATTGGCACTATGAGTAAGTAATGAATAGAAATGGAAACCCTTTAAACAATCTACCCCGACATCGGAAATGATGGCATAAGGCAGGGCTCTGAAACAAAGTGCAATGAAGTGAAACTCACTTACCGAGTTCAATGAGGCATACCGGAACACGCGGTCTTCATAAAGCAAACCCTCCTCTTCCCTACCAAAAACCAAATCTCTAACAGACTCGACAAATCCTTTCTCAGGTACAAGGTCAGTAGGATCCGACCGCACATCCTCCACTGAGCCCCCATTTCCAACAACTCTTTACTCCACCACGAACCATTACTATCATCATCATGACCATTATCACCATAATCCACAATCCAGTCCTCCCATTTCCTACTCTCCTCGTTCAACATATCTTCTTGTGCTTCTCTCAAGTCCACAATTGCCTCAGCTCTCCTCTTCCAAGCCTCAAATTTCCCTTCCTCGGACAACCCCTCATCACTCGAATTCTAAGACAATTCAGCCTTGGCATCAAGCACATCATCATCCTTTAATCCAAGCCAATTCCCTTCTTCGTCAATAAAAAACCTTTGCCACCAACCTCTCTTTCTCTTAGAATGATTTTCGCCTTTCTCTTTACATTTGCAACGACCCCACAAAATCCCCGGCTCTTATTACCGAATTGGAGTAGCAATCTGTATGATTTGGTTAATGAATTCCTGTTCCTAGGTGGGTTTTGGCTTTGGTTAGTGTTAAAGCTAAGGTTGTTGCATAAGACCATTGAAGTGGTCATCAAGAACCCAACATTTTTAATCTTCTCAAACCAAAGACAAAAAACTGCTACTCCAGATTGCTGTAATCATGAAACCATCAAACTTCTTCTTATCAGACAAAAAACAAGACAATTCCTTGAAAAATCAATATCTTGACTACTAAGGTGACCATGAAAAAAAATAAGCTCAGAAATTCATACCCTGAGCTGAAGAACAAAAATAAAAGGAGAAGAAACAAGAAAAGAAGTGGACTTTACAACACAGAAGGGGTTTTTGTAATTGTGATGAAATAAAAGCTAACCTCAGCTTAAAGGCTAGAGAGGGAAAGCAAAAGCAAAGCCAAGAGGATGGCGGTTTTTAAGCTTTCACTCTCAGTCACTCTCAGTACTGGATAATTATAAAAAACAAAAGAATTAAGAATTCCATTTAAATTGCTAATTATTGTATTAACCTTATGGATTCGTGAAAGATAAATAGGAAGAAAAATGGTGAATCTTCAATGTAGCCCCTAACATGTTACCTCATTATCAATTGATTGTATTTTATATAAATTATGCTTGATGTAAAATTAGTACTTGTTAGGGACTTAATTGATAAAATCAAAATTTTTTGGTTGGAAAACTTATCAAGTATTTCAGAATTGGACAAAATCTTGCTATTGCTACTAAAAAAATTGGATGGAGCTTGGAGGGGTGATGTTGATAAACTTGAGGTAAAATCGATACACATTAGCGACTCAATTGATAAAACCATACTATTTGAAACTTGATTTGTGGTAGGATAATACGCATTACTTTAGGGACTAAGTAAAGATTTCTCTAAGAGGATAACGAAAACGTCATTTTTTAAACGGTACGTCGTTTTAGCACCTGAAATGCAACAGTGCAGAGAGAAAATAAAATAGAATTAGTGAGGATTTAGGGTTTAGGGGATTTTTTATTGGAGAGAGTGAGGGGGGGAGAGGAAGAGGATGAAGTCGGTGGTGGGAATGGTGGTGTCGAACAAGATGCAGAAGTCGGTGGTGGTGGCGGTGGACAGGCTGTTCCACCACAAGCTCTACAATCGATACGTCAAGCGGACCTCCAAGTTCATGGCTCACGACGAAAACGACCTCTGCAACATCGGCGATCGAGTCAGTACTCTCTAACTCTCTTTCTTACTTTTCTTTGCTTAATATTTGGAATCATTGATTGATTATTCGATTAATAATTTTATTAAACGAAAAAAAATGGTTCTTGATAAATAAAATGAAAAGAAAAAAAACGAAACTTTGATAATTAATCAGTGGTAATTTCGGAATTTGTGAAAATGCGTGGATTTTCAGGTTATATTGGATCCGTCGAGGCCGTTAAGTAAACGGAAGCATTGGGTTGTTGCTGAAATTCTCAAGAAAGCAAGGATATATATGCCTCCATCAGCAGGGGATAGCAGTGCTTCGAATACTGCTGGGATGAAACCGTCGGCTTCTTCGACCTCCTAATTAAAGGTTTGTGTGCATAATTCAATCTGCATTCCATATTATGTTTCTGCAAAAAACCAAAAGTGAAGTTGACTGAGTGAAGGTTTCATGTTCTTGGATTAATTTGCATGTTTATCGTATTGTGAGAATGCCTGCATGTTTAAGACTTCGATCATAGGTTGCTTAGCTGGGGTTTAACATAATGCTATCATGGTATTGTTGCGATTCTTTTTTTTGTGGTGGAGATACTTATCTGATGGATGCTTTCTTTATTTAAACCTTAATGGATTCAGGGATGGCTTTTGGGAACAAAATTGTGAAGGCATGATCAATGTGATAACACCTTTGTGTTGTAATTAACATCGTGTCTTTATTCTTATCTTGTTCTTTTGTTATTATTAACAACTTTGTTTCTTTTTTTCTTTCTTTCTTTGTAGTGGTTTTAGAGTTTGCAAACATGGTAACGCCACAGAAGAGAATGATGTCGTGTCTTTGGTAGTATTGTGTTTTGGTAGAGATTAGTTAAGTATGGGGAAAACATGTGACGTCTACACTAGTGTTTTATGCTCTCTTAAATAACTTCCAAGTAATTTGATTTATTTATGGTCATTAATTTGATTTTGTTTTTAGGTGCTTCTCAAAAGTGTTTTTACCTTGAAAAAACATTAAATTGATGTTTTTTGTACTGTTTTTTAATTGTTTTGATTTACTGATGTAAAAAAAAATTATAATATATTTTCAAGCGAAAAATTATTTTAAAAGGCACCATCACCACAATATCTCAAACACCCCCTCAATCACATCTTTAACCTTACTTAACTATCCAAGCTTTTACATTGAATTTGTTCAGGGTTAATAAAATATGTTTCTTGCACAAATTAAAATAATGATGTTAATTAGAAGATTTTATTTAAGATTTTAATCGATATCGTAGTACAATTTATTCATGATGTTACAGCGGTGCTTCTGGGAATGGTATTTGGTTTCTTGAAACACCATTTAGCTGGAATGATGCACCGAAAGCCAGTAGGCAATCTAGGACTAGGCGCCGGTGCCTCCAAGCGAAGAGATGGAGAAGATGGCAGCACATCAGCCCTTCTCCCTGTCTTCCAAATAGCTTTCACCACCATCTTTTTATCCAGATACCCCATCACTGTAATCTTGTTTGACATACCATCGATCTGCACGCATGTTACCCCTGTAAAGTGATCAATCACTCGTCGTTCAGCCATACCCTCAATTATAAGTTTGAATGACAGAGAATAGTTTATTATGGGTTTAATGCATTCGTTATTACCTTTGATCCTGCACAAGGCTTTGCGTACTGCTTTCTCACAGGCCTTGCAATGCAGATGCACCTTCAACTCGATAACCTGTTAGACACCATCATGCAATATGCTAATGGTATATATCAAAACAAAGGGTTTGTGAAGGCGAATCCAAATTGTAAAGAATTATGAGAAGAACGCCATACCTCCATGGCTGTATGTTGGTATGCAGATATCCTAGGCAGGCAGTAGTAATCAACACAAGCTTGCTCTCTTAACTTCTCAATATATATATATCTGTCCGCGTGTGTAAGGTACGTAATAACAATTGGTAGATTAGTTCCGCATGTTAATTTAAGAAGCAAATGGTGGATAACTCGTGAGTGAAATGATTGTAATTAGGTGGATCATTATGGGTGATGATTGCACAGTAACATGCGTGTGGCCTTGTTACTTGAAGTACACATTACTTGGATATAATATACAAGGCAGCACTCGTATGATTACGCTAGCGGAAATGGGTCCTTCCTGCCTAGAAATATGATGAAGATTACATTCTTGGAAGACTCCTCCTACCAGCCAACTTGCAGCCATTTTCTCAGCTCATGGGAAGAGGCCTCTTCTAAATGACCCCCCCTTGTGATCCAGTATCAATCCCAGAGATTAGTCCTCCTCCCGATTCTCCAAATCAGATTTATACGAGAGGCCATAAATTTGAGAAAGTATTTAAACTACTATTTGCGTTTTATCTTTGGTTAATTAATATAAATTATAGTTTTAATAGAATCTCAGATCAATTATCTTTGGTTAAGAAAAAACTGCAGAAAAAAATACAATTCATAATTCTTTTTAAATTTATTTTTTCAGACTGCATCCGCAAAAACTACTACATTAACTTAACCATCTGTCTCGTCCATGAACTAATACTAATTCATTCATTTTGAAGTTGCCTTTCACGTGGAAGAATAATTACACATGTTAACCATGTAAACTCCACTTTTTCTCTAGTCTCTCCCTTTCCCTCTCTCTGCGAGGTAGCAAAGCAAAACATCTCCCCCACGCATGGGTTCTCTGGATGATACAAATCCGCTGTTCACTTGCTTTCAGCACAAAGAGCCTGCCTGTTTCTGTTAGCTTCTCCTCCTACTTATAGTATTAACTATTACCCATAACTTAACTCCATGCTTTATTATATTATTTCCTACCAGACCTATATATCGATTCTGTTTGCAAACCCCCTTTCTTCACACCCCTTTCACTTCCCATGCTGGCCAGGCTCCGGTTATTTTTCCTTCTTTCTTTCTTTTTTGCCTCTTGGTTTCTTGATCAAAGTTAGTTTCATCAGACTACTTCCCATGGAAAGACAGCAGGAGTTGTTATCCACTGAAATTGTGAACCGAGGTGTAGAGAATTCAGGTCCATATGCTGGTTCTTTGAATTTCTCTGTCAGGGTTCTAAGAGGATTGCCAGATTTCCTGAACTCAGCTAACTTAAAATATGTCGAGCCGGGATATTCTTATCTCCTTAGCCCTATGTTTTATTTCCTAACAGCACCAGTTCTCATAGTGATCCTCAGTGCTCAGATTGGAAATTAAACTCTTCATCTGGCAAGATTTCTGCCTAAAACGTGACCCCATTGATGCACTTATCTTGATTTAACCCCACCGTCAACTTATTTGGTCGACTTTGCATGTTTTCGTGCACCAGATGAGCTCAAGGTAATCAACTTCTACTTCTACTCTTGCTAGATTGCTCTGTTAGGCATTTGACATTAAATATCATAATCTTATCAGCAAAAACTATGAGAATAGACTGACAGAAAGAGCAACAGTAATTCCTTGTTATGTTGTGTACAGATTACAGAGGATGAACTCATTGGGTTGGCAAATAAATCAGGCAAATTTAATGATGCCGCAATCAAATTTCAGCACCGAGCTCTCAAGAATTCTGGCATTGGAGATGAGACCTACATGCCCAGAATAGTTTTTCAACCTGGACACAAGATAACACTGAAGGATGGCCGTGAAGAGGCAGCAATGGTCATGTTTGGAGCTGTAGATGACCTTCTTGCAGCCACAAAAATAAGGCCTAAGGATATAAACATTCTTATGTCAACTGTGGGATCCTAAATACTACGCCATCACTCTCATCAATGGTAATAAATCACTACAAGCTTAGGCATGATATTAATAGCTTTAATCTCGGTGGAATGGGATGTGCAGCTGGCATTATAGCTATTGATCTAGCTAAAGACCTTTCGAATGCCTATCCTCATTCCTATGCACTGGTAGTGAGCACATAAGTGGTGAGTTCTACGTGATACAGGGGCAATGATATGGACATGCTCCTTCCAAGTTGTTTCTTCAGAATGGGAGCAGCAGCAATGCTCCTATCTAGTTGCAAGCTTGACCGATGGCGCTCCAAGTATGAAATGAAGCGGGTACTACCCTTTTATTTTTTTTGTTGTTTCAGATATTTGTTTCAACTAATCGCAATCTAAAGTCCCTATAATCATGTGTTGTCCCATTAGTGTTTTTGCTATTCAGTGAATTTATAGAGCCATACTTGTCAAAGCAGAGCACTAATAATATTTACAGCTTGTTCGAACTCACCAAGGCGTGGACAACAGAAGCTTCAAAAGCATGCATCTGAAGGAAGATGCGGAAGGACGGCAAGGTCTGTCAGTTAGCAAGGACCTGGTTGAGATGGGACGCCATGCACTCAAGGCCAACATTACTACTCTAGGCCCTTTAGTCCTCCCTGTATCTGAAAAAATTCATTTCTTTACTAACTTGCTCTTCAAGAAAAAACCCAGCCCTGCAAAGAACCCCCAAAGTCCAGTTATCAACAGCATAATCATGAGCCTTGTTCTCCACCATTTCCAGTGCCAAGTAATCCAAAGTTCCACACATTGTGTGTCTCTTACTCCATGATTGCAATGACCATCCGAAATCGGCAATTCTCAATCTACCCTGCAAAAATCAGCATTCAAACAATATGACAACAATGCTTTAATCCAGAGAGAGACGGACGGTGGTGTTTTTTTGCTCGGTGAGATAGCGGGAGTTCCTGAGCTCTCTGAAAAGTTCACCCTTCCAAGACATTATCTATGTATTTGATCTTCACTTCTCGGGCTAGATACACTACCGAATTTTCTTCTTCCGAACGGTTTTCCGATCTCGAAGTCTGCTATCACCAATTCCTTTCGCAGCTCCGCTGCTTTTATATTATAACCATCATCATCGTTATAGTTATTTATTCTCTTCTATACAGTGCTTATAACACTCGGTTTTACCGACTCATAGTTTCTTTTTAATATTTGTAAAATATTTTTTGATGATTTTCATTTCACTAACATATTTTTACGAGGTTAGAAATTTGTTTTTTTTTTTTTTCTCTTGTGATTTTCTCTATTTGATTTCTCGTTTTCTTTGTTCAGTATTCAAATAATATTTTTTCTTGTGCTAGTGAATACTATATTCAAAAGAGGGCGTAATATTTTGATAAAAAGAAAAAATTGACACGAGACATAACCCAAACCAGGTTCTAATACAACTGAGTCAACATATTAATTAATTAAGCAAGCATGTTTATCACAAATAAATACTTGAGACGTCCGAATGCTAACATTTGGTTTCTAGATCACCAACACAAAAGAGGAAAAAATACAATCTTGTCAAATCCGAAATCGCTCTTGGCTAGCTAGCTTCCATTACCAAAATTAATTAATGAGAATAGTTGAGGGAAACTGCTACCTCAAAAGAAGGTTAGGAGGAGGATCTTTCATGTTTTACACAATCGTTAGGAAAAATAGAGCAACCAAACCACCCAAGGCCACCTTCTTGCCATACCCAAATGTCTGTCCCGCGCCACCATAGTATGGCTCTATCATTATCGCAAATCTGCAAGTTGGAGTTGATGGATCTGTCCTGGTTATTGTCGACAGGTTTGGAAACTTGCATGCATCTCCCAGTTGATTTTGTATCTGGAAGTAGCTGTTGAATGCATATGATATGTTCTCCCTAGCATCCAAATTTCCACATGATGTCCCATAACCGAGGCTAGTACAGTCTGCTAGGCTGCACGCATAGCTTACACTTGGTGCCACTTGTGGGTCATCAAGCTTGGCCGACGGCTTCATCACACACCATTTTCTTTCCAGGTAGTGGACGCTTCTAGCTGGAATTAAAGCTCCTGTGTTTGTTGTGCCAAGGTTGAGACTGTATTTGGGTATTCCATCAAATGTAAATATCCCCCAATGCCGTTCGAAGTTTCCGGGATCAATACTTTTAGCATCTTCATCAATCAAACTGAACAAATAGGCATTAATACCAGCATTAGGCCTCATCGGGGTTCCTTTCCCACTTGCAATGTGTGACATGAAACCTTGGTTGAAACGCCGGGCATATTCCACGTTAGCATTTCTGTCTCCATCAGTTGGCCATCCGATCTCTCCAACAATGATAGGCAGATTCCCAAACCCGTTCTTTTGTAGAGCATTCACAAGTGTATCATAGTTAGCATCAAACATGTTATAATAGGATGTGCCACCATCGTTTACAGGATTTGCATTGCCATCGAAGAAGGCATACTCAACTGGGAAGTTGGAATCAATGTAGAGGCTTATGAAAGGATAGATATTCACAGTAAAGGGGGCGCCGGCATCATTCAAGAATTTTACAATGGTAAGCATGAGATCATGGATATCAGCTCGGAAGTCACCACCAGAAGGAAGACCACTTGAGCTCTCATAGACATCAGCATTCAGAGGGACAGTGACCTTTATTAAATTGCCAAGCCCAGCTTTTATCAGAGCAGATTGGACATTCTGGAGAGCAGGGAAGGTTGTTCTGAGAAAGCTTCCATTGTACGTCTGCAAGAAAGGTTCATTTCCAACTGCAACATATCTGTACAAGAAAAATTTGATGAGTTAGACAAAAAGCATAAAATTGCATTGTCAAGTCATGTATCCTAATGTCAAGTTTTCAAATGTCAGTCCAATCTATTAAAGGCCGTCATTTCCATAACATACATCTAGAAAGTACAGGCATTAGATCTTTTTTTTTCTTTTTTTTTTTTTTGGGGGGGGGGGGGATTATATCAGGCAAATACATAAAGATCTGTCATCAATACGTTAAAGATGACACTAATAGGTAATACTAAATGCGCTTGCTTTTCAAAAGCTTTTTTCAGATAAGAATTACAGGACAATTTCACATTCAGGGTAATGGAAAAAGAGTAGAGAGCACGAGTGATTGTATTGAAGGAATCTATCTCCATCTGATTACATGAACAGTGATAGAATGACATTGTCTGTATTTTGGATGTTTGAACATGGGATTTCTACAAGAAAAAAAGGGATCAACAAAGAAAATAGAGCCATCAACATCGATTCTAGCTGAGCATAGAAACAAAAGGGACCTCAAAGTTCAGTTCTACCAATATGATCTCATACCATTAATATTTCTAGAGGTGGTTGTTAAGAGATGCTGGCTTGGGCTTGTAGTTTGATTCCTCTCTTGTATTTGTTGGATTTTTGCAGGCAAGGTTACCTGACTTCGCTTTGCACACAGTTTGCTGCCTTTTTCAAGCTTTTATAGTTCAGTTCCTATTTGGATGCTACATTTTATGATCTAAAATGGATGAAGGGAAACCAAAACTTTTAACAGAAATTTACGAAAACTGAAGACTTCATGGGAATCTAAATGCAGATTGCACCTAAACTCTGAATGTTGGAGTACACAGAAGTCATAAAAGTCCATGCACTCAATCAACTCTATGTTTGTCATGCCCATCATAAATTCTTCCAGTTCATTCCTTTTACATGAATCAAAGTATTGACAAAAAGATGCCGTATTCAACTCAATCTGAACCAAACACCACCATCCGATGGGATCACTTGAGAAATGCAATAAATCATGACTAACAACGAGGCTTGAATTTCACTAGAATAAAGGACCTGAGATCTTTCCAATACCAAAAAGGCTTGAATTTAGTCAATCCAAATTCTAATTGGAACCTTTTGCAGTAGATGATCATGTTTGATTAGTCTGCAATCAATCTACTCGGACCACAGCAAAATGCACAGATAAAATCTATCAACAATTACAAAAAGGCTTTCGTTAATTCAAATTCTAATTGAATTGTTTTGCAGAATATGACCTTGCTTGGTCAGTCTGCAATAAATCAGGGGGGGCACAGCATACCGTACAGATAAAATCTGTCGCGAATCATAAAGGGGCTTCAGACATCATTGCAGATAAATTTGAATGAGGCACAGAGAAAAGGCTCAAAATGATGAAGGCAAGACATAAAATCCCAGCATCTAACTTACTACATGAAACCTTGAAATTTCACCACATAGGAATTGGTAGTTACCGATCATAAGACCAAGCAACATCCTTATCCTCCCAGCAATATTTCTCTAAACAAACTCAGACTAAGAGATGAAGTGTCACATAATGGCTAGAAACAGTTCAAAGGAAGAACAACGAACAATTAATTTCAGCTAATAATCTCAATTTCTTGTCAACCAAATTCCGGAAACAAATTATATATAAACATGAAAGCATGAGCAAATTTGACCTGATGTTGACATTATTGTTGGTGACATGTGCGGAGACATTTTTGGAAACCCATTTCTCAGCAGCCTTCATGCTACCAGCGAGAGAAGCAAGCAAATCATTTGGAATACCCACCATGACCTCAATCCCAGTCTTACCTAGAACTTTTAGAGTATCATAATCTGCATCAAAAAGTTTAACTTTTTGGATCCCGTTTTCCCTAAGTAGCCTCACCACAGTTTCCGGGGGCAAAGGGTGGGATGCTTGTGTTCCCCAGTTGGCACCTATGGTCATCGCACCACTCACCATAGAAAGCAAGGAAACTAATCCAATAGCCAAATGATACAAACCCATTTTTTCTTTTCTTCAAATAAATGAGCTAAACTTCTTTCTAGACAGTAAAAAATCAACTCTTAGCAACCCTTTCTGGCCCTTGAATCAGAACCGGAGCAGACAGTGGTGACAATACAAGATGTGCTAAAGAATTAGTCTCCAGTTGAGGGACACTTTTTACCCGCAAGCACTAAAAGGGAGTTAATCTTTCGGTGGCTAACCAATAACAGAAACCCCAGATGCAAAAGCAGCTAGCAGAGTAGGAGGCAGATCAAATCTAGTTATGAAGACAAGGAAATGTATTCTTATAAATATATATACATATATATATATAGCTGATCTTAATTAGTAGTAAAAGTAGTGAATATGGCAATAAAGCAACAGGCTTTAAAGTAAAATTTTCACATCTGAAAGCAGAAATATTGGAAGCAAGAGTACGTCTTCCATAAATTATTACACAAGCTAAAATTTAAAGAGAGTGAGCTAAAGGGAAGAGAATGAGATTAAGCTAAACAAGGAAAGATAGATTTGGAAACACACAAGCAGTGAGACGGAGAGAGTAGCGACTTAGCTTAAGACAAGACCGAACTCCCAGAAAAGATTCTTGAGAATAAGCTAAGGTTGAGCAGGTGGTTCACAGTTCACTGTACATAAAGAAAAGGTAGCAAGTATTCCAAAAATGGGTCTGTTTAAGTGGTTAATTACTTGATTAACTAGAGCAACTTACATTAGTGGTAACTTGGAACCAGATTCAAAAATAAGAGCACACAGACAGCAAAAACAAAGCAGGAACAGAAAAGTGGGGTTTATTAAAGAGTGAGCCAGGTGGAATAAGAGTTTAGTGAAGAAGTTAAGGATCCTGTTGCTGTTGAGGGAGTACTCCTGTTTCTAGAGAGTAGCTAACAATGCTATAACTTAAAAGGAGTTGTAGTAGTCGAGAAAGAATCTGTTCATCCAATCTATGATCTATCAAAAAAGAGGAAAGGACCATTCCACACCACCACACCACAACTCCACGCACTCAATGACTCGGAACTTGGCCCACACCCATACAAAGGTTGAGAGAGATAGGGACAGAGAGGTCTCTAGAGACCAGACCAGAGAGAGACAGAGATAAGCATTAGGTGTCTTTTGATAAAAAAATTTATATATTTTTAGATTATGAATTTTTTTTTAAAATACTATTTTATTATATATTTAAATAAAAAATATTTTTTAAATATTCACTACAACAATATCAAAAATGTTATAAACTATGAAAATAAAAGGTATTTTCAAATAACTTTGGTCCTTTTAGTTTACTGAAACTGACGAGTTAGTCCATGTAGCGTTAAAGAATTCTACACTAGTCCTCGACATGCTTAGCAATGTTGAGTTGTAAAGCCCAACAAATCTAAAGTAAAAATCTGTGTCGTCAAGAATAAATACATATTTTAATCAAACTACTAATTTCTTTCTTTCGATTTTTACAAACAAGACTATGTTTTCCTACAAGGAAGAAATTGTTTATCTCGCTCAAACAACTCCATGCCGCTTCGTTCTTCAAATACTTTTGTCCTCTCTTCCTAGCCCAGGCGAGAAGACGATGCTATTTTTATTTAAATTTTTTAAAAAATATGTTTTTTTAAAATATTAAATTTATATTTTTTAAAATAGTTTTGGAATATTAATATCAAAAATATAAAAAAAATATATTTTATATATTTTCAAGCAACAAAATATTTTAAAAAATATTATACATCATAATATCAATAGCAGATTAAAATTGAACTAAAGGGACTACGAGATTTATTTTCATACTAGCTATTTGACCTATAGTTCACAACATTTCAAATAATTTTTTTAAAAAATAAAAGTGTAAATGCAAACTTTTACAACATAATTTTGTATATAAACAAATCCCAAGCAAGATTCAAAAAGTCCATGTATACATTTAATTAAATAAATTGAAAACTATTTATGAAACAAAAAATATTATCAAGCTCGATACCTGCTCAATCAAACTCATGATCTAGGTCATGAATCTGATTTGATTCAATAATTTTTTTAATATAATTTTTATTTATTTAAAATAGACATATATAAAATTAAGAATAAGTAAATATCAAAGTTATTTGGAAAACAAAATCAAATAAAAAAAATAATATGTTGCCTAATTAATAATCAATCAAATATTAAGCGATGGAATTAAAAAAATATAAGAAAATTTTAAAAACAAATTCAATTACAATGCATAAAAAAAACAAAAAGATCCAATTTCTTGGGTAGGAAGGCCTAGAGGTACGGAGCCTCCACAAAAGACATAAGCACGCAGGTTTAGAGTACCCCACGAGTTTAAGCCTAAATTGTTTTTTAATTTTTTTAAGGAATGAATAACAGATGACGCTCCTTAATGATTTGAAAAAAAAATTATAAAGGCAACACGTCACCTTTACTACCCAGATTATGGTGACCTTCGATCATTAAAAAATTAGGCAAGTTTGTTTCGGACCAAGAAGTCCATTTATTATCTATATTTTAACTCAAAAAATAATAATAATAAAACATCATAAATATCTTGTCAAATATATTTATAGCATGTAATAGCCTATAGATTATTTCTGAAACTCACAATCAACTTGAAAACTAAATTATTTTTTGAGTTTAGATCCATTATTTTAGGCAATTTTTAGGGAAAATAACATTTTGTTTAAATTTAACAAAAAAAAACTCACTAAAACCAAAATCACTTATTTTTGTCGCCAGTATTAGTTTCAAATGAGATTTTTTTTCTTTATCACCAGAATTCATCATCTTTTTCTCATCTCTTAAATAAAAAACTAGAAAATAAAAAAAATAAAATTCGAGATTAAAATTGAATTTCATGTATAAATTAACAGGTACTGAAAATTTATAATCTGAAAAGTTATAAAATTCAAGCGTGCATTGAGCTCTAATTTTAATAAAATCATTTTTTTATTGTGTTTCTTTTTTAACCTTATCTTTGAATCTTGTTATTTCTTAATAAATATATTATAATTAGTTATTAATTTGAGCCGAAAAAAGGTACAATAAAAACAACTAAAAAAACATTTACTATAATAATTCATAATAATTTACTTCTCGATGGATACTGGTTTGGAAAATAATATTTTTCAGAGTATTACTTGATACTTAATTTTTCTGTAATCGATGGAATTTTTCAAGATGAGCATGTCGAGTTGTAATCGATGGAAAGTTTTTCTGTAATCTCATTTTATGTGATTAGTGGGCTTTTGAACTTAATCATGATGTGTTGGAAAAATAAGACTAACATAGAATAACTCATAGTTGACTGACATTGACCCTTCCAAACTTTCACACATAGGGCTTGTCCAGGTTTTGTTTTTTAAAATTTATTTTTTAATATGTGTTTTGCAATGTAATATATGGTTTTTTTATAAAAATATTTTTTAATTTAAAATATACTAAGATAATATTTTTTTTAACTTTTAACACGCATCAAAATTATTAAAAAACATTTAAAAAACATCAAATTTTGTTTCTAAAAAAAATCAATATAAAAAGTGAGTTGAATATTAAAAACAGTCAAATACCTCAACTTGAAAAATATTAAATTAATACTTTTTAGATGTTTTTTTAATAGTTTTGATGAGTTGGTGTAGACATAATTTATTTTAACATATTTTTAATTAATAAATATCTTTTAAAAGCATTTTACATCTAATTACCATACGCATAACCTATTTCTCCTTGATCTCTTTTGTTTTTCAAGAAATTAAATTAATTGAGAAATAACGACAAAGGACTTGATTATAAGCATGTTTAAGTGACAAGGACTAATCAATTACTTTAACTAAAATAACAATCAACTCAAAAAAGAAAAGGAAAATAAAGTTTGGGACTGGGTGTCTTTCTGAAGCATTCGCGAGACATCTGGGAAGCATCCATCTTTGTCGCTGCAAGGCAACAATAACCTGGCCATTCATGTCCCCAACGGCTACTTGCCTACTTCACGTTGTCGCATGTCCCTGGAGGGAGTCATCAACCTAACTGGGTTCGTACCAGGCCGGACCTAACTGGGCTCGGACAAGCCCGGATCTTATTGTCCAGCCTGGTCCGAACCCAGTTAGGTTGTTGACTCCCTCCAGGGACAGGCGACATCAGGCCGAACTATTTTTCTTAAGTAGGTTCTTAGTTAATTTGGATTCACCTCAGCCCAGTTTAAGATCGAAGCTATTCTTGTTTTGCAATAGGATAGGCCACGACTCCCCGTACTCTATAGCCCATCCAAAGTCCATACCCGCAGGAAAAAAGAAAAGAAAAAAAAGAGTATTTTATATATATATATATATATATATATATATATATATTTTTTTTTTTTTTTCATTTACTAGGAAATGTTATAGCGTTTCTCATCCGAGGCCGGAGTTCTGTGTAGCCATAGTTTGTTTTTGAGATATATAAGTATTTTTTTTTTAATTATTTTTAGTATTTTTTAATTATTTTGATATATTAATATTAACAATAAATTTTTAAAAAATATAAAAAATATTATTTTAATATATTTTTAAATAAAAAATACTTAAAAAAATAGTTTTTATTGCCACCAAATTTTTTTAAATTAAAATAATATTTTTTTGATAATTTTTTTTTTAAATTAAAGAATTTAATATTTAATTTTAAGAGGATCAATTGGTTAGTAAACCGATACAAGTTTTTAATTGGATTATATAAATATTTTTTTCTTCAACTTAAATTAGATCTAAGTCTTGAATAGTTAACTAGATTAGCTTGAATTTTATAACTTGGATTTTATAATTAATAAATAATTTAAATAAAATAAAAAATTAATAACATGAAGAATTAAAATTCAGGGCAACAAACTTTACAATACAGAGAATCAGAAAAAAAAACAAAGAGTTAAAAATAGCAGGGGAAACACTTATCTTACATGGTATTTATTTAAACTTGATTGGATTTTACCGATCTTGCACTATTGATGTCAGATTTTACCGTAATATACATAAGGGGAGTTATAATAGTTATAATACTAATATAATTCTGCCAAACGGTCTGCATCCTGTGTTGCAGTTTCTCTGCAAATCTGCATGACAGTCAATATCAAGTAAAGAGGAGCAGCAGCAGCGAGTAGAGCAAGAACAGGTAGTTGCTCTCTGGAGGTGGTGGGAGACGACTGATTCGAACGGAAATGGGCGTCGATCGATCTACAGCTTCTTTTAGATTTATTACTATCACCTCCGCCTTTCTGACACTGGTAATTTCTTTTCTTTTCTCTTACGATTCTTAATTTCCATAAGAATGAGGGTTCTTGGAAATTACAGTGATTCATCATAATAACAAAGAGCAATATAATTATCAATGGCTGCCGAAATTATTGATTGATAAGTATCGTATCATTTTACCAGTTGATAGCAACGGGGTCGTATGGGTCTCCTTCTGGAACTCGCAAAACGGGAAAGTCGTCGTCTTCATCATCATCATCATCGGTGTTTTCTTTATTCAATCTCAAAGAGAAGAGTAGGTTTTGGAGTGAGTCTGTTATTCACAGCGGTGGTATGTTATGTCTCTGTTTCTTCTTAGCTTCCTTTTTTTTTTTTTATATATATATATTTTCGTTTTGAGATATTAGATATCCAATTAATCAAGGAGTTAGCTGGCTAGCTTAGTTATATCATTTGATTGTTGAAAGCAGATTTTGATGATTTGGAATCTTTAAGCCCTGCCAAAATGGGAGCTCGCAATTTCACCAACGCCGGTAATTCCTCATTCCTCCCTTGCGTCTTATTGATTTTTGTTTATCTAGATGTACTCGTTACTGTAATTTCTACTTAAGCTTGCTAACTAGAGAAGGTCTTTAAATGATTTTCATGATTATTATTATGTTTCAGGTAACATTGCAAATTATCTTAAGCTCCAAGAAGTGGATTCGATGTATCTTCCGGTTCCTGTAAATTTCATTTTCATAGGCTTTGAAGGAAAAGGGAACCAAGGTCTATTTGAACTCATTGCCTATCATCTTTTTTTTTTTTTTTAAAAATTTTTAAGGTAGCGTAATCTATATATATATTTTTTCTTCGCCAGCTTAACACCTTTTTTTTTAATATCTTCTTTTATCTGCTTGTCCATGTATAGCTTTCAAGCTTCATTCAGAAGAACTTGAGCGTTGGTTCACAAAAATTGATCACATCTTTGGGCATACACGAGTACCGAAAATCGGAGAAGTTCTCACCCCATTTTACAAAATTCATGTGGACAAAGAGCAGCATCATCATCTTCCCTTAGTCAGTCAAATAAATTACAAGTAATGGTTCCTTATAGTGTGCATACTTCTTCCGTTTCGAATATCCTTGTTGATTTAAAGATGCAGTGGCATTATTTGCTGAGTATTTTTGATTTGCTACTCATGTCATTATAATTAACTTGCTTGTGCAGTTTTTCTGTTCATGCCATTCAGATGGGGGAAAAGGTTACTTCTATCTTCGAGCATGCCATCAATTTTTTGGCTCGTAAGGATGACTTGACTGATAACAGGTGAAATATGTTAAAACTGCAATCACCCCCCTGCTCCCCATTCTGTATGTCCAAAAATTTCAATTTATTTTTTATGCCAAACTTATGTTAGTTGTAATAAACATGCTAGAACGACTAATAACTATTAGTTGGAACAACTAATACTTAGGATTATCCAATTTCACCTTACACATGCTGCATGGCCACCATCAGTTGTAATAAACTTGTGATCAACCACTACATTTCTTGTGATAATTGACAATATTTGTAGCAAAACAGACTGCAAGATATATATATTTTTTTCTGTGATCATAATGAGGCAATAGAAATGATATCATGTGAACTCCAAGGAAAATATTTTAATCCTTAAATGAAAGTTGATTGTTTCGAGGAGAGTGAAGTTGATATATCTGCACATGCTGTTTAGGAAATCTGACAGGTTCAGACTATTTGGACAACCAGTAAATTGATGTTTTATTATAACATCGTTGCGCACGTGTGCGCGCGCGCGCGCGCACACACACACACATATTTATTTATTTTGCGCTTTGGTCTTGTGTCTTACACTTTGTTGAACACCTAATATTCCAATGAGTGAATGAGGCCGGGAGGGCATCCTCCCTCCCAGCCTCAAATATGTGGTGCTGTCATGAATACTAATTTTCTCTGCTTGAGTAGCACACATGAATGGGGAGAGAGAGAGAGAGATTATTTTCTTTCTCTAGATATTCTTTCAGACAGATTATGTTCTTTCTCTGAAGATTCTTTCTGTGAATGTTCACTGAATGTTTGTCTTTCTATTTGCTCTCATCCTCATTTAACTGTGGCTCATCCTTGACAGGGATGACAAGGATGCCCTTTGGCAAGTTGATATGGATGTGATGGATGCTCTTTTCACCAGTCTCGTTGACTACCTTCAACTTGACAATGCATATAACGTTTTCATTTTGAATCCCAAGCATGACTTGAAGAGGGCTAGATATGGCTACAGGTGTGTATTTCTTAAGGAAATCCCTGCTTCCTTTGATCATTTTATGCACAAGATTAGAACATAATAACACTACAATATGATACACCCTTGAACATGAGCTACAACAAATGGCTGGTTTGGATCAAATCTATAGACTTTTATTTTTCTTTTTGAACCTCTGGAATTATCTAACTGTTATTTTCAATACATCTTATATTGTTTTTTTTTGGATTGAGACTGATTATGTGATATATGCTGTGTTTTATAAGTTAGTGTATCTTAGATTCGTCATATTTTGTTTTGTAATTTATTTTGAAATGGCAGGAGAGGTTTGTCAGAGTCAGAAATAACATTTCTTAAAGAGGTATTCTTTTAGCTTCTTCTTTCCTTTATGTACCTGTTGGCATTCTTCAAGCATGATAATTAGATGGACATTCTGTTATGATATACAACAATTTTGGCTACAATGAAAATCCTAGGTAATGTCTTTCATTTTATTAGTTCTCAGGTAGGGATTTTTGATGTCCTTGTTCCTTCTTGGTGCTAATATGATATTATAGACCAGCTCCGGATTTATTTATTTATTTATTTTTTTGTGTTGTTTAGAATAAGAGCTTGCAAACAAAAATTCTTCAGTCAGGAGGTGTTTCAGAAAGTGTACTTGGTATGAAACTATGGTCTGCTCCATTTCATTTCCTTTTATAACTATTGTGACGCCTTTTATTTATACTATAATGTTCTCGTCAAATGTAAAATGTTCTGGAAACACTTTGCAGTACTTGATAAGATTAAGAGACCTCTGTATGAAAAGCATCCTATGACCAAGTATGCCTGGACGATGACTGAAGAAACTGATACAGTTAGTACTCCTAATAACTGGAATCATAAAATTGTTCTATTTTATCCCTTAAACAGAAAGAATCCTAAACTGGTTTATCATATTGCAATATGTTGGTGTAAGATATAATAATTATTTCTGTTTTTCAGGTGGAATGGTACAATCTTTGCCTGGATGCGTTGAACAATGCTGAGAAGTTATATCAAGGGAAGGACACTTCTGATATCATTCATAATAAAGTTTTACAAGTATGTTCTCTTTTCTCTTTCTCTCTTCCCTTTAAATTGTTACAAAATGAGGATTAAAGCTATGTCACTTTTATTGAGACTTTTGTTTTCTGTCTATGCCAAGTTATTGAAAGGGAAGGATGAGGATATGAAGCTTTTCTTTGGAAAAGAGTTAAAATCTGGGGACTTCAGTGATTTTTCTGCGGAGTGCCTTACAGATACATGGATTGGAAAGGACAGGTATCAATTTCTTCCTCATCTTCCTCCCCTCCTCTCATTCATACATACATGCTCTGTGGATGCTCAACTAGTGGCATATTTTGCGTCAGGTGGGCCTTTATTGATTTAACTGCTGGCCCCTTTTCATGGGGTCCTGCTGTTGGTGGAGAAGGTGTGCGCACAGAGCTTAGTTTGCCAAATGTGCAGAAAACCATTGGTGCAGTAGCAGGTACTGTTGATAGCTATTTCACTTGAAGTCTTTTATTTTATTCTATTTATGTAGTACAGTTTTTCCTTGGATTTGACCATCTCTTAAGTCATGTATTATAAACTTTCTGGTTTTGATGTTCGACTCACCCACTTATTTGAGACTCATGAATGTCTGTGTTGGTTGCTGTGGTAAATACATTGTGGGTTAGGATACTTTGCTTCTTTCATTTCTTTCTTGGGTGCTTTAATTGGGCCTCCTGCAGAACTTTACATACCCTTTTTGGAATTTGTTTCTTTGATATGTGCTTACCTGCTTGTCATTCTTCATTAAAGCAGTCAAAGTGATTCTTTGACAAATTAGGAACAATGCAACATATACTCGTTCATAAGTACCATCAATTCTTTGTATTTTGTTTTCATGGAAACTTTGTTTTATTGTTGAATCATGCATCATTCAGCATTTACACCAGTTTTTCTGGCTTTTTGACCAATAATATACACTTTTTTTCGGGAATTCAGAGATTTCAGAAGATGAAGCTGAAGAGCGTTTGCAAGAAGCAATTCAGGAAAAGTTTTCAGTATTTGGTGATGTATGTGCAATTTATGAAACTAATGGTGATTCATCATTCCAGATCCTCTTTCATATATCTTTTGCTAAACAAAAGTTGCTGCATGATTATACCATGGTGATAAGATTTAAAACCTAATAATATTAATGTATTTCTTATTTCTATTACTAATGATGGATTCTTTTTTTTTGGAGTCACGATGTAGGCTGGCTTCTGGATAGATATTGAAACTTAGGTTTTTATTTGGCACCTCCTAGCTCTTAAAGATGTTGTGATATGCATATCCGTAATGGCATAGAACCTTTGCTTTCTGAGAAATAAAAGTTGCCAACTATCCCACTGAGAAAGACTTGCAGCCTTAGAGCGATAGGTGGTGCCACAAATCTAGGGCCCTGAAAGAACTGTCCATTTTGGCTTGATTTAAAATGCTGGTTACCTAGTCTATGGTTTCCAAGACAAGTATTGATGATTTGATTAAAGGATTACAAATCAGAAGTCTGTGTTTTTGCAGCAAGCTGAGTGTCAGATATGCATTTACCTTTTCAAAATTGTTTTCTCCTTGTGGCCCCCTCCAATGTTTTTTTGGCACCAATCTTATCTGTAAAATGGTAAGCTGATGCTAGAAAAATTATTGTAGAAACTGATGCCAGTGTGACTCATGATATCAAAAGCAAAGATGATGTGGCTGTTGCTTGGCCACACAGTACCTTGATGTCTTTCACTTGCCTCTCTGCAGCAATTGTTTCATAATTAACTATTGTTGAGCCTGGCAACTCTGTAATCTACTTGGAGTTAAAGACTTTTCCTTGTATGTTAGACTTTAAAATTATCGATTTATTATTTGGCACAGAATTATGGAAGTGCTGGACAATAGCTAGTTATCCTATAATTTAAACAATGAGTGTGTTCAGATATGCATCTATGTGAGGCTGGTTACTAGTCCATGGATTCACTATGTGCTGCCTGCTTGCTGAGTCTAGTGTGCACACTTGTTCCTTTAGCAATTGCTAAAAGTATCAAAATTGCATGTCATTTTGGCAGGGATTGATCCATTAGCGGCATTTTCATTACACAAATATTCCCTTCAGAATCTACCCCCCCCCCCCCCCCACCCCCAAATGTTCTGTTTGTTCACTGTGAAACTGAAGCATGGACTTGAGAACTACTCTTTTAACATTACAGTTGGCTAGATGATGATACGTGACTGTGGGTTTTGAGATGAAACTATACGAGTTTGTTAAGCTAGATGATGATACGTGACTGTGGGTTTTGAGATGAAACTATACGAGTTTGTTAAGCTAGATGAAGCACTGTTAAGCATTTTTAGGTTTCCATTTTTAATTGAGTTTGCTAATCTTACAGAAGGATCATCAGGCCATCGATATTCTTTTGGCTGAGATTGACATTTATGAGCTTTTTGCTTTCAAGCACTGCAAGGGAAGGAGAACTAAGCTAGCTCTATGTGAAGGTAGTTTTCTTTCTTCTTGTTTGTTTAGGCTACAAGGGCCCATTGTTTAGTTCATTTATAGCTGGAAGTTTTTCTTTCTTTCTTTCTTTAATTTGTAATGATTCCTTACTTTTATAGTATCTTGTGTGAATTTATCATAAACTGTTGCATTTATGGTTACAGAGCTTGATGAGAGAATGCATAATTTGGAAAATGAGCTTCAGTCGCTCGATGGTGAAGAGAATGATGAAAGTAATAAGAAAAAGGCCATGGAGGCATTAAAACGAATGGAGAGCTGGAATCTTTTCAGTGATACCCATGAGGTATACCATTTGGTCATTTGATGAGGATTATTATGCTTTTCTTTTTTTTTCCCTTTGATTTATTATGCTAAAGGACAGATATTAATTACCTATATAATGAGAGAGAAAAACTGCTGGGTGCTCAGTTGGAAGAATTCATTTTAAGGATTTAAAGAATGAACAAATGATTGTGTGGGTTTATTAGATAGAAGGTTTATGTGAACGATCTTTTAGCTTTTATCCCATTCTATTATTTGTACATAATGGCTCAGTACTTTGTTATGCCTTTGAGTTGGTGACTTATTTTTCCAGCCGGAGTTTCGAAACTACACAGTTGCAAGAGATACCTTTCTTGCACATTTGGGTGCAACCCTTTGGGGGTCTATGAGACACATAATCTCACCTTCACTATCTGAAGGAGCATTCCACTATTAT
The DNA here is from genome assembly GCA_033617975.1 of Populus alba x Populus glandulosa. Classification (NCBI taxonomy): domain Eukaryota; kingdom Viridiplantae; phylum Streptophyta; class Magnoliopsida; order Malpighiales; family Salicaceae; genus Populus; species Populus alba x Populus glandulosa. Next base: position 14,518,814 of record CM066160.1, read on the forward strand.
GAGAAGATTTCCTTTCAGTTGTTTTTCGTCACACATGAGGTATGGTTTGTCTACTATACTCTTGAAGAAGCTCTTCTGAAACTTGCAATTTGTTCTTACCCCTACTTTGTCCACGCAGAAAGTTAGGAATGTTAAACATCTACCTGTTGATCTCAAGGCTCTAAAGAATGGGCTATCCTCCTTGCTGGTATCCTCACAAAAGGCTATGTTCAGTGAGAATCTGTATGTTTTCTCCATTGTTTTGTTCTGAAACTTTGTCCCAATAAGTCCCTTGTGCACAAGTCAAGGCTTGATTAAGATCTCTCTGTCTTCTGGCATCATTATCTCTTGTATTATTCATTTAATTCACGCATAATCTTCTTACATCAGTAGTTGGTCCCTACTTATATAGACATGGTTAGTTGTGAGAGTTTATATTCCCAGCAAGGCATTTTAGAAACTTACTTTCCACAATAGGGTGCTTTTAATCTTATTTACTAAAATAGGATGTTTTATGCCAAGTACACTCCATCACACATGTATATTGACACCTCAGTTTTTACTTTTCATGAAATTGCTACCTAAAATTCTAGGTAAAGGTGCTGCCACTATCACCTCTTCTTTAAGTCTCATAACCTTCTTTTCTTATCTGTATTTTACCCTACATTGTTTTATCCTCACTTTTCTAAATTAAATACATTTTTTCCATGTAAAAATTTTATGGAAACATAGATCACCATGGATTTGGTCCTTCTAAGCTTACTAAGCATGATTATTTGATGGTATTCTTCTCCATATTCATCTTCTCCCTATTATTGGTGAGCGGATGGATGAATTTCTCAAGAGGAGTTTTAATGTATTAGAATGTTTTCAAGGCCTTAGACATCCTTGGTATTTAGCTTTAATAATCCTCAAAACCTTTTTTTTGTTGTATTTATTTTAATTTTTTGTTAATGAATTGCACAATCTCCCTTAAATTTACTCTTTGTAGTTTCTCTAATTATTGATGAATCATACATGTTATAATGATATCCAAACATTTCATAATTACAAAAAGCCTAGTATTTGGTTAAGAACACTTGGGGTTTGCTTTAGTTTTGTTTTTATTAATAATAATTGGACTTTTGGAATTAGAATTGCAGCAAATTTAATTGAAATAATGACATGCTGACCTGCAAACAAAATGATGTGAGAGGGAGATAGAAATCATGAATGCTTCTCTATTTTGCTTTGGTCAATTTTAAATAAAAAGTGACTAAAGTATGCAATGAAGTTTATATGGAATAAAACACCTTTAAGAGATTGCATTGCATAAAGCACCCTATTCTAGTATCGTGTGGAACAAGACTTAAAGGAAGCTCGTTTTGATAAAAAAAAGAGAGTCAGATTTGTCTTCCATTCAACTTGCTTATTTTCCAAGTTGCATGTAGGGTAGTACTTTCAGAGGATCCTGCATTAGCAATGGCCTTTTCAGTGGCTAGGCGAGCAGCAGCTGTCCCATTATTGCTTGTTAATGGAACATATAGGAAAACCACTCGGTCCTATCTTGATTCTTCCATTCTCCAGCATCAGTTGCAGAGACAGCTCCATGACCATGGCTCTCTCAAAGGTCATCTATGAGCTTATATTTCTCATTCTTCTTTACTTTTGAATTGTAATGACAAAAAATTTCCATTACTGACAACAATGTACTTTTTCTGGGACTCGTATGTTGATGATACCTGTCATTTCTAATCCCCAATGCAAGTGATCCTACAATATTTGTGCCAGCTTTGTTTAAAACCCTATCCATTTTTGAGCAGTCACCATTTTTAAACCTTGTCCTTTTTGCTCAACCTGGATTCTCAATGTGTGCGAGATCATGTGCATGAATAGATACCAGTGCATTTGTTAATTAGAAAGTACTATAATTTGGTGGATGCATGTACAATTGATGGACGAAGTATGGGTTTTCACATTTAAGGGGGAGGCTGAGGCTATAGTTGATGTAGTAAGATATGCATAGAATGTTGGGCTTCTTTTATGGTCCTCCTCTGTTTTACCTGTACTATTGTGGATAAAGTAAGATGAATTTGTGGGCTACAATCTCTGTTTGTTAGAGAGCTGCCCTTGTGCTCGTTCTGGAAGACAGACTAGTAAGATGATTCTTTTGTAAGTAATTCAGGGTAGCTAGATACACATAGTAACCTGAGTCAATTTTCTGTTGCCTTTCAACCCATTAGCTGTGGCCTACCTGTAATTATATTTTATTTTTGTTTCTAATCACTGACATATGCCAAGCTAATGTTTTCAATTTCTTTAAATAACGCAGGAGCACATGCCCATAGTATGTCCACGCTTGAAGTTCCTATCTTTTGGTTCATTTCTGGCGAGCCACTATTAGTTGACAAGCATTATCAGGCAAAGGCTCTTTCTGACATAGTTATTGTGGTCCAGTCAGAACCATCATCATGGGAAAGCCATCTGCAGTGTAATGGGCAATCAGTTTTGTGGGATCTGAGGTTGGAAATACGATCATCACATTTTGTTTTTATAACTGGTTTAATGTCAACTGTTGCTATTTAGTCCAGTAGTTAGATAATTTGTAAATTTGCCATAAGAAGCAGATGTGTGGTATCTGAAGGGGTTGGAGCTCTTGATGCATGGTTTGCAATCTCTTATTTCTGAACTTGCTTTTCAGTTCTTGACTTCTTGCCCCTGTTATTGGCTCTTTCCCATCACTCTCATTATGATTTCCTAGCATCTTCTACTTTTGCATAATTTTTCATTTTCATTTGATTAGATTTTCTTTCTCCTGGGAAACTTCTTTCTCCCATTTGTGCTCCTGCTAGTTAGAATAAATTTTACTTAAAAAAAAAAGGAAAACAAAAGAAAGAAAAACCAATTTTATGAAAAAATTATCTTAATTATGAAAGTCCAAAAGCTTGAAATCTCTATATTAATCCACTTTGTATTCTAATGTACGCTTCTTCTTCTTCTTCCTCCTCCTCCTCCTCCTCCTCCTTTTAAACTGAAATCTAGTCTTAACTCATATTTATTGCTATATTCTCCCCTTCCCCATCATCCAGGAGGCCTGTAAAAGCTGCATTGGCTGCTGTCTCTGAACATCTGGCTGGTTTACTTCCCCTCCATCTTGTCTACAGCCATGCCCATGAAACGGCGATTGAGGTACTTTTTACAGTGCAGAGGTTATCAGTCTGCTTAATTCACTGTTCTATGTGATAACATGATAAAATTCCAATATTGATGTTATGGTGCTACATATGAGGAGATATGTTGTGGTGAACTTTTCAGTTGTTGGTGATAGAATTCTATGAGGTTTAATGTAGCATATCAATTCTTTTTCCCCCTCAAAGGATAGAGATTACATGATCTTTTGTCACTCCTCAAAGGTTTGTGTCCGAGAGACATAAAACTTAACAAATCAGGAAGTTGACATTGGAACTATGTTGATTTCCTATATCTTAAGAGCATTGCATTTCTTGAACACTAATAGGGAAACTTAAGACATGCCAAAGAGGAGTTAAAATTAGTTTACTGCTCTTCATTCATGTACTCCTTTCAAAGTGTTTCTTAGGCTGTATATGCATTATATAAGCACTCGCATGCTCATTCTTGTATGGCCTTTGAAACACCAATTTAATTGGCCTGGAACTGTCTTAATGATGGTATCTTGCACTTATTTTATCATAATTGCCATAGTGGGAAAATGACCATTAGGACCAAATGGGATTTTGGGAGGGAGAATTTGGAGAAAATCTGATCCTTCAGTGTGTTGCATGACTTGATTGCTTTGAAAATTTAAACCTGTGTACTTTAGGTGTAAGCTCAAGACTTTCTCATTTCACCAAATAGTCCTTGTTTCTAATTGTTGAAGTATTGAAATTATTTTATCCAATTAGCGAGTCATGTCTTGTGAATGGTTGAATGCCATCTTCATGTTTTATGTTAGGCATTTTTCTGTAACTTAACTTTCCATGTCGTGTTTTTCTTGTGCCCGCGCGCACACACCACATGAAGGTGAACATTACTTGCATGCTTCAGATTCCTTGTCTTTTCCTTGATTGCTGATTCTGTAGATGAGCTTGCATCTCCTCTCACACTAATTGAATAGATAACATTGGCTACCAATGTGACAGGATTGGGTTTGGTCGGTGGGATGCAATCCTTTTTCAATCACTTCTCGAGGCTGGCATGTTTCACAGTTTCAGTCTGATACAATTGCTCGAAGCTACATCATCACAGCGCTTGAAGATTCAATACAACTGGTCAATTCAGCTGTTCGCCGTCTACTGATGGAACACACATGTATCCTTGCCTTGTTTTGTTGCAATTGACTAACCAGAAAGATGCATGTGAATATCCATGTTGTAAGAGCCATGATTCTCATACCATTCTATAACTTTTGCAAGGTTTTTACCTTTTATTTTCCTAACTTCAATTGGAGTCACTACTCATCTGGAATCCATTGGTATTCAATCTGTACTTTCATATGGTACCCGCTATAACCACAAGTTATAAAAGTTCCACCTGGATTACAGAATTGGAATTCTCAGGGAATGCTATGAATTAGAAAATTGGCATTCATAAGACAGTGCTTCTTGTTGCCCCCTTTTTTTTAATAGAACAAGGTTCTACCTTTCATTTGTCTGGGAGCTGCAACAGAGCCTTTTAAGGCTGACACTTCAAAAAATTTCCATAGTTGATTTTTCAAAAAAAAAAAAAAGGAAAGAAAAGAAAAGGGAATATAAAAGAATTCTTGGAAAGATGCATCTGTATTTGTAATTACACCTGTGATTATTAATTGTCTTTGGAAAAGTACTTGACAAAAACCAGCTGAGAAGACCTTCAAAATGTTTCAGTCTGAGGAGCGAGAACTTGTGGACAAGTATAATTATGTTGTTAGTCTTTGGAGAAGGGTAAGTATTCTTGTTCCTCTAACATCTCACTGATGACTGAACTACAACACTATTCACGTCCATTATATCTGAAGAACCTGCTTGATTTATATGTAATACACTTTGCTTTGTCAGATTTCAACTATCCATGGAGAACTGCGTTACGTGGATGCTATGAGACTTCTTTATACCCTAGAGGATGCATCTGAAAGGTTAGGCACTGATGACCTTTTCTTTCTATTTTCTTTTCTGATTGAATCCAAGAATAAGCAAGTGTGGTGCGCTATTGAAACATAAATTTAGCTGGACAGGTTCTGTTGGCTGCCGATCCATTTTGGTTACGGGACACAATTCTGGCTTCACCTGCTTGCGTTTCAATTCTTTAAAAATTTCTTTTCTCGACATGCCTTTTTCACAATTGTTTCAGATTTGGAGGTGAATGAAAGCCTTGAGTATATCAAACATCACCTTAGTTATGCCCGTTCTGTTTGTTTCAACATGGTTGGATGGAACTGAGCAAACAGCTAATTTTTCTGTGGCTAGTTTATGAACTTAGGAAGCACATTTTTGTTGCAGGTTTGCTAGTCAAGTGAATGCAACTATAGCCATTCTTCACCCAATTAGCTGCACGAGAGAGAGAAAAGTACATGTGGTGATTGACATGACAACAGTTCCTGCCTTCTTGGTTGTTCTTGGTGTTCTTTATATATTTCTAAAGCCTAGACGACCAAAACCCAAGATTAATTAATCTCTCTGGGTGGAAGCCATGGTTGCGAAGCTGTGCGGGATTGATCATGAAGACTTGCAAAGTTACTTTGAGGGGAATGACGATGCAATTTTCTTCCCCATATAGCATTTTCAGTACACACCCTTTTTGTTTTCCGTTCGAGGCAGCAAGATTTTACAAGTGAATGAGTGAGGAAATAGGAATGAGATGTAGTGTGAAGTGGCCAACGAGCTAGAGTATTGCAATGCGGATGGTTGCTTGAGTCCTGTACATTCATGATATCTCACCCAATAGTGATCTCTTGTTTAGAATTTCAAAGTGTAGGAAAGAAGTTGTAGGGTACATTCGACTTGTACATTAATAATGGACGTCGTGTGCTTATGATGGGCAGTGTAGGACAAAATATGTTAGTGTATTATCGCCCAGATGGAACCATGTACACGCCAACATGGACGTCCAAGCTAAATTTTGATAGCCATTGGACTGACTGCAGGGACAAATATACGTGGAGGCAGTCGATAGGTTGGCTGCCGTTTTATGAAGGTTCACGACGTTTTTCCTTCTTTCAGCTTCTCTTCCCGTCCCCGGTCTGTCTTGACTTCACTGCAGATATCGAACCGTTTCTCAGCTTCAAAAGAGTAAATCAAATCAAGCAAGAAAACCGCAGCTCTTAAATATTCATTATCCCCGGTCCTGTTCGATAGCATATTGATATTTTGCAAAGCACAGAATTTAAACATTTCAATTCAAACATATTTTGGGGTTTAAATGGCCAAGAAAAAATCTTCCATGGTTTGAGATTCAGTTTAGAGCAGGGGTTCCATAACACTCTCCATTCCTAGACCTGGAATTGGTGGAGGTGGGACCATAGTTGGACTTTCCATTCCAAAACAATCAGATAGAAAATCCAAGCACAGCTCAAGCATTTCCTTTTCGCAATGTTTGATGATGGGGGGATGGATTTACTACCGAAAAGAAACAACTAGTATTGAATCAGATACATGATCTACACTGTCACTCAACTCCTGTCCCTTGGTTTCAAACGGGAAGAGCAGAGAGCTGAACGCAGAAATAGCCATCACAACCTCAAATAGAATGATAGCTTCTGTAAGATAGCAACCAGTCACCAGTCCAACCGCCACCAGAGGGCATATCATGCCACCAATCCTCCCCACTGAACTTGCCGCTCCAGCACCAGTTGCCCTCACTGCTGTTGGATATAACTGGAGAGAGAGAGAGAGAGAGGGAATTAATTCAAACAATCAGCAAACCAGATTTAAAAGAAAGAAGAAGCATGCACAGCTTTTTTGCAGTTTCAATTCTGTATGGCAAGGCGGAAAGAAATTATATAAAGGATAGAGGGGACGAGAAAAAACTCCAGAGAAGCTGCACAGAACCTGAAACTTCTAACAAATCAATTATCACGCTTCCTGTCTAAGACTCTAAAAAGATACCATGCGACGTTGATAGAAACAGGGAAGGTGAAAAACTATATATTATTCTAGGGATTTACCTCCGGGGCATATAATGTAGCAATTGTGAAAGATCCCATGACACACATGCGAGCTCCAAATAACATTGCTGTTGTCAGATTTGCAGACACGTTGAAAAGCAGTGGAAAAAGAAAAATGCAACCCAATGCAAGCATAAGAGCCATGGAAAGCTTGCGGCCAAGTCTATCCACGATAATTGCGGATAAAAGCAGCCCAGGAAGCTCTACAATATAGATTTTTAAGGAAATAAATAGAGTGCATGAAAAAAATTGAAGACTAAATGTCAATTTCTCTTGTAACACAATTCAGAATGAAGTACTGAAAGAGGAGACTAGGCATGCAATACCTGCCAAACTAGTAACAAACACATTTATGTAGAGGCTGTCGTTCTGGAGATTTTCTGAGCTCAAGATAGTCGAGCCACATTTGCCTTGCTGACTACTTAGCTCTGAGGTCAGCAGTATGATACCATAATACGAAAATACATTTCCAAATAGTAAGACCCATAGGAGCAGTGTTGTTTGAATTAATGTCGATGAAAAAAGCATGAAAAATGATGAAAAGACAGATTTAAAATCTACAATCACTTTTCTGGTTGAAGATAGTAGAGGAGTATGTTTTGAGGGTGCAGATTTTTCTTCCTGCCCGACTGTACTATCAGGAACAAGCATCCCAGGAGGAAGTTCAGATTGGTTCAGAAGAGCCATCTTCTGCAGAATTTTATGTGCATCATTTATTCCTTTCATGCATAGATACCTTGGAGATTCTGGTACAATACCGTAAAAGAGAAGAAGAGCAATTGATGGTAGAGAAGAGAATGCAAGTAGCCACCTCCAACTCAATCTTTGCATGACAAGCTGCCAAGAGAGAAGAATTTCCACATAAGAAAGATCTATGCTAGAGAATGAATGTTAGGTTCTGAACTTCTCTGCTATAAATTCTGATCTAGTTTAGTTTTCCTATTTATCTCCCACCGTTAGAATAAACATCGAAAAGCGAGGAAATTGACAAAACACACCCACGCAAGTGAAGCCTCAGAAATTGCACCCAATGTCCAGAAAGTTGAGAAGACAACCATCCATTTCCCTCTGTGTGGAGCAGGAACAAACTCTAGAAACCAGGAGCAGAGTACAGTTGAACCACCAAGGCCCAAGCCAACCAAACAACGAATTATCACCAAAGATTCATAATTTGGGGAGAAAGTACTCAAAAGTCCAGCTCCACTAGTCAGCACAGCAATTCCTAGGAAACCCTTCCTGGAAGAGCAAGTCGAAACAGAGAAGTCATTAACAATATGCACGTCGATACAGTAGGATTTTCTGCTTTATATGTGATAGAAGCAGAGAAGTCATTAACAAATAGCAAGGAGACAAACATTGAAAGAGACAAGGGAGGGAGAAATGAATGGCTTGCCTCCTTCCACAGTTATCTGAAACAAGGCCCCAAGAATAAGCTCCAACAAGCATGCCAGCAAATACAACTGTTGATAACAGACTCTCTTGGCCGGAGGAGAGTCCCCACTGGGACTTAACAGTTGGACCAACAAAAGAGAGAAGCATAAGCTCCATTGCTTCTGCAAACCAACCAAGACCAGCATAAGCAAGCACCAGACCTTGGAATTTCCCGAACCCCAAACAGGCAAGTGCCTCATCCAAAGTGTATGCAGGGGCTTCATCATCCATCTATGTATATAAATGGTGATCAAATAAATTAACAAAGAAATCAAAACCTTATTATGGATTTGATATGTGATGGTCAAAGAAACTTGTGCTTACCCCCCTGACCCCCATGGAACTCTCAGCTTCAGTCACCGGCATACCTTCAAACTAGTTATAAATCAAACATGCTACACCATCAATCGCAAACAAAAACTGTAATAATTATAAGAAGAAATTACTAATCTTAAACACTAAAGGAAAAAATGATCATACCTTTCAGAAATGGATAAACATGGAGTCTTACAATTTATTTATACGGCCCGGACAAGAATCAAACAAAACCAAACACTACTGGGTAGCAAAAGTCATGTTGCACCCACCTAATATATTGAGCATTCCTCGTGTTAGGTGAATGAAAAGTGACGAGTCCCGAATCACTCATGTGCGGATAATTGATTGAATGTCTCAGTCTCACTTCAAGCAACATGGTTGAATTTGTTTTTAGTTAAGGTGTTTTCTTAGTCAATGTATCCATTGACTTAATATGAAAATTGCACAGTTGTTAATTGGTAGCCGGTGAAGCTTGGAAATCAAGTAATTAATAGCTAATACTTGCAAAAAAAAATTATATGATAGATATGAGGACTTTCTGATAATAAAATTAATAATGTTATAGAAAAAACATGCAATAATATTTTAAAGATATGAATTCTAAAAATATTAAGAATAAAAAGATTGTAAATATTTGATTTAAAGGATTCATTGTATATTTATAGCTCATGAATCTTTTTTTTTTTTTTTTTGTGGAGAACAGAAGTTGAAATGTAATTTTATCCTTGTGATATTTTGAGTTGTATTCTACTCAAAATAATACGTATTCGATTAATATAAAATACCTAAGGGCTCGCGTGGGTTCTTGAAAAAATCTCTAGCAAGTGTTGGGCTCGAGCCCATTAAAGGTGAAAAATGAAAGCAAATGCGCTGCTTGGACACAAGCATGTTAGACTTGGGGTGCGCTCCAGAGCCTGAGCACGTTGAGCTATGTTTTGAAAAAAATAAATAGGAAAATGCAACAATGCCCTTAGAGACTTAGAAGTAGGTATAAATGGATAAGAAATATTGTAGTAATTGAATAAAGCTTGATAAGTATAAATAGAAAAAAAAAAAAAAGAAGAGAAAAATCTCTTTTAAGAGGGAGAACTGATTGGAGAGAAAAAAAGGGGAAAGAAGAAGAAGATAAAAGAGAGAAATAAGGAGAAAAAGAGAATTAATGAAAATAAATTTAAAAAGTAAGATTTATACTTTGTATATAATTGTGTTATTCAGCTTTGATTTTTGATTTTGTTGAAGATTAGAGAGTTGGGCTCGGGCTACCACGCTTGAGTCTATTCTCCTAGGCCCCTTGCTGTATAATGAGCTCGAGCTACAAAGCTCGAGCCTAAAGGGTGTTTGTGGGGGCTTATCTTGGATGGTTTTTTTATATTCATTTTATTTGGATTTATCCAAAAGTTAGTAATAAAAAATTGAATCTATACATGAAAAAATTGTCTATTTAAAATTGTGTCTGTTTATTTTTAAAATAACTATTTGTCTTTCCAAAAACTACTTTTGCTAAATTGATTTTTGCTATATGTTGATTTATACATATTTTATGTTTAGGTATTGTAGAAAATAGATAGATCATCTGACTATAAGAGGAACAAAACCTCATATGCAGAAGAACACTCAACAGGTACAGTAACAATAATGTAAGAAGAAGAATTGGTAGTGTTGGGTCCCCACTCCGATATTCTTTTCATTGGAAAAGACAGAATATAAACATGGACATAAAGCTGATGCTGCTGGGCCAAATAAGAAAATTACAAGGTTTTGGCGGGGCCATGCAACACTAACCGCTGTGTGAAACTTGAAAAGAACTGGCAAGTACTACCGTTCACCTTTCGGATTCAGCAAAATACATGAATTCCAGGGCTTACCTCCTGAGCATATATTGTAGCAAGCGTGGAGAGTGCTCTGCTACTCATGCGAGCTCCGAACATCAATGTTGTTGTTAAACTTGCAGATTGATGGTAAAACAGAGGGGAGAGGAAAATACAAGCTGAGGCAAACATGAATGATATCGAGAGCCCGTGTCCAATTGTATCCACCATAATTGCTGATAGAATAAGCCCAGGAATCTCTACAACGTAGAGTTTCAGGAAAACATTCTACCTGGTCATTGCTTCGGATGATACATGTATGCATATATATCGAAAGAAAAAGAAAAAGAAAAAGAAAAAGAAAAAGTAAACATTTCATGTCATGGAGGATTCCTCAAACCTCAACCTTAAGTGCAAGTGGAGGAGACGGAGCATGCAATACCTGCCAAACTAGTAATAAATACATCTACGTAGAGGCTGTCATCCTGAAGAATTTCTGATCGCAAGACAGTGCTCGAGCCACTTTTGCTTTGCTCCCTACTCAGTTCTGAAGCCAGCAACAACATACCATAATATGAGAATGTATTTCCAAAGTATAACATCCATACAAAAAAGCGTCGTTCGAATTAGTTTTGATGAGAAAAGCATAACAAACGATGAGAAGCCTGATCCAAAATCTAGATTTATTTTTCTAGTTGACGAGAGTAGAGGGGTATATTCTGACGCAGAAGAATCTTCATCCAGTCCAATTGTACTATCAGATACAAGCATTCCAGGAGGGAGTTTTGATTGGCTCAGCCGTGCTATTTTCTCAAGAATATCATGTGCCTCGATATCGATTATTCAACCTTTCAAGCATAGGTACCTTGGAGACTCTGGTACTAGAGAATAGAGGAGAAGCATAGCAGTTGATGGTAAAGAAGAGAGTGCAAGTAGCCATCTCCAACCCAATCTTGGCATTACAATCTGCAACAATTATTTTAAGAGAGTAAATTCCGAAATATGTACGTATTTGACGCATAAATGAATTCAAGCTCTGAACATTTCCACTCTTGTGTGCAATTTTAGTAAAAACTTAGCCAGCTGATATACTAAAAGATAAGTGAATGGCTATGAAAAATGGCATGTGACACATACCACCATGAGATTCAAAGAGAATAAAACCAAGGGCACTCCCACAATTTCTCTTATTCAGAAAGGTAGGTTCTGTTTCTGTATAATAGAGAGAAAGAGTCCGCTTGCAAGGAACTAGTGCAGCTGTTGAGAATAAGGGTAATTGTTTTGAGAAAAAAGCCAACATTCAGCACATCTTGCTCAAAAGTAAAGAAAAAAGCACACTGCTTGATCATTAAGATGGCTCCACCTAATAGCGTAAGTTGTTTAGGTAAGATCTTAAGATATAATTTATATTATTTTCTTTTTAATATAGCTTCTCAAATAAAAGTTTTTTAAGCTTGAAACTTGTATAGATTTATATTACACTGTGTTTAATTTTTATCAAATAAATAAGGATAATGAGATACAAATTCATAGCCGCTTGGTCATCCAGACTCTGATATTATATCAAAAAACCATCTCAATCTAATAACTATTGGGTTGAGATGGTTCTTTGACACAATAAATTAAGTTTAGAAGACTTTTCATGTCAGTTTCTGCTGGTTTAGCTCAACAGGAATTCAATGGCAGGAGAGATGAAACATCTTCGCCTCCTGGGATATGAACATGATAGAAGCAAATTATGTCAATCAGATTTCTGCATCAACCTACGAAATGTAATGAATTGGGGTGTTTATCTGACGCCAACGATCATGATACATTTACATTGGCAGAACATCACTCCCTCTTAATGGAGAACAACTTAGCGGATGATTTCACTTTTTTATTTTGAAAAATCTAGCAGAAAACATTTTCTTTATACAATGCTTGTTTCTAATCGGATACGTCCACACAGTCACTCAAGGGGAAGAGCAGGATCACACGGACTGCTGAAAAAGAAGAATAGCTCCCGTAACATGGCAACTAGCAACTAGTTCAACTGCCACGAGAGGGGACACCATGCCACCGGTCCTCCCTACGGCATCTGCATCTCCGGCGCCCAGTTGTCCTCACAGCTGTTGGATATAACTACAGAAAAGAAAACAGTGGAGAAGAAGCTATTCGAGTTTGTTGAATTCGGAAATTTCTTCTATGGCAACAAAAGTGGTTAATTTCACATGAGAAGTTCATCATAACGGGAGTCAGTCGCTCCCAGAAGGCCCCTCTCTGTAACTGAATGAAAAGACATTGAACATGCTTGCAAACAATGGTCAGTGTAATGTATAAATATACTGCACAACAAAGCAAAGAAGAAAGCATATCATACTCTTGAGCATATTTCTAGTACCCATGCTTTCTCGTATTCGCCATTTGCTGATTGATCAACTACGACAACAGAAAGAGCAAGGGGAAAGAGAAAAGAAGACAAGTTACTTTGCAGAAATTTGCAGTTCCATACAAAAGCATTATCATGTTTCCTGTCTAAAAAATACCTTTTTAAGTTAATTCAAGGATTTGTAAACCTAAACTAAACTGAATATAAAATATTTTATAATAAAATTTTGAATTGAAATTTTATATGATCTTTTATTTTCAAAATAATTTTTATGTTTGTTGTTTTTTTTTTTATATATATATTATTTCTATCTGTGTTATTCTTTTTATGCATGCTTAATATATTTTTAAGCACTAGTACATCTTTGATTGGATATATAGCTAATCGAAGTATGTTTTAAATGTTATTTTTTAAAGTATTTTTTATTTAAAAATATATTAAAATAATATATTTTTTAAAAGATTATTTTTGATATCAATACAATAAAATGATCATAAAAACATCCAAAAAACATTAATTTGAAGCTAAAATAAAAATTAAAAAAATATTCAAAAATATTGTTGGACGGCAATACCAAACAGAATTATATATATCAAAAAACCAAAGCATCTTTTAAGTTAAATAGTATTAGTATTAAAAAAACACTAAAAAGTATGGTTATATTATTGTAGCCAAATTCAGAAAACACTATTTATTGTAATATTTTTTTTTTTCAATTTAACCCTTCAACAACCTGATTTTTTTTTTAAAATTTTCTTTCAACATTAGTTTGTTTTGAGAATTGTGATTTTTATTTTTTTCCCTGTTAGATTATATATCATTCTAAAAATATTAGTTTTTTCCTCTTGATTTTAACATTCAATATTGAATTTGTTGAAAGTGGAGCTTCAATTTTTTTTTAAAATTGATTTTTATGAATTTATCTTGATTTTATAATTCAAGTCGCATGTTTAATAGGTTGATTCGGTTTTGTTTTGCTACTTTTTTTAATTGATTTGTTTTTCTAATTTCATCTTTTAACATTGAGTTAGTTGAAAATTAAGCTGTCATTTTTTATATTTTTTTCTATGTGATTTTTCTAATCTCATGATTCAGGTCACGAGTTTGATAAGTTGACCTGATTTGACTTTGTTTATTTTTTGTATTTTTTTTTATTGAATATCTTTTTTAATTGATCTTTGTATTTTTTTTTTATTTGCTTTTCATGGAGTTATCTTGGTTTCATGATCCTGGTCGCGAGTTTAGCAAGTTGATCCGAGTTGATTTTATATATTTTTTGGTCATTTTTTAATTGAATATGTTTTTTTTCTCAATTTCACCCTCCAAACTTAGTCTTTTTTTATTTAGTTTTTTTTTTTCAATTTCATCTTTCAATGTTAGATTATTTGAAAATTGAACTTTGTAATTTTTTTAAAATTTATTTTTTGTGGAGTTATCCTGATCTCATTGATTTCTTTTAAATTTTTTTTTTTTATCTTTTTACTTTTTATAACACTATCATTTTTTCATGACCTAGATCGCGAGTTTAACAGATTAGCCTGGATTGATTTTCATAGTTTTTTTTATTTTTCTCTTCAATATTGAGTTGGTTAGAAATTAAGTTTTATAATTTTTTTTATTTGTTTACTATAGGGTTATTCTGATACCAAGACTTAAGTTGCGGGCTTAACAGGTTGACTCAGGTAATTTTTTTTAATTTATTTTTTTCAATTTTATTCTTCAACGTTGAATTGATTAAAAATTAACTTTTATAATTTATTTTTATTTGCTTTTTATAGGATTATCTCTGTTTCATAACCCGAATTATAAATTTGATAGATTAATTCAAATCGATTTAATATATCATAGTCTCAATAGCTCGGGTATGATGTAGAAAGAAAATTAATATATTATATTTTAAGCTTATATTAAAAACTTTTTTTTATTAGAAAACATATTATCAATTTTTTTTGTTAAAGAAATTAATTTGATTGCGGCATGACATGGGCTAATAATATTGCGTGATTACAATTAGAGTGCAAGAGTAGAAGTAGCAGCTGGCTTACAGGTTATGCGCAGACCAGTAGAGTCTAATATGGATACAAATTTGAAATTAATAATAATTAATCATGGACTCTGTAAAGTCTTATTAAAGAGAGTAAAGAACACGATATGACACCTGTTAATAAAAACTCTTATTTTATTTTATTAATATGGATGTTCGGGCTAGTTTGTGTGTATCTTGACTAATCCAACGAGCCATGAAATTAACAACTATATAAAACTCTAGTAACCCTGAGATTTATGAAATTCGAATTAATAATTTTTAAAAACCAAACCTAATATATGACCAATTGAGTTATATTCCTTAAAATTTAATAAAAAATCTGTTTAGAATTAATAAAGAGTAATTGAGTTATATTCCTTAAAGTTTAATAAAAACTCTGTTTAGAATTAATAAAGGGTGTCTTTAACCAATTTAATTATATATATATTAAAATATTTTAAATTAATTTAATAATAATAATAATTTTTTTTAATATATGGATTTAAAAAAATATTATTTTAATATATTTTAAAATAAAAAATATTAAAAAAAAAACCTCACCCACACCCGAGACAGAAAAAAAAGGAGGAGAAACATTGAAGGTTGGTCAAAGTAGAATGGAAAGGAACAGAAGAGTCAAAGTCAACTGAGAATAAATAACAGAAAAAAGGGGGTAATAATTTAGGTTTAGTTTCAATGTAGTTTCTGGGGGGGTGGGGAGAGGTGCATGGAAGGTGTCATTGTGGTGGGAAGGTTCGAGGAAGGAAGGAAAGGAAGAAAACGAAAGAGGTGACTTCAAGAGGTGGACTATGGACGGATCGCCCCACGCTCGCTCTTCAAATTACGGTGGTTAATTAGAAACAGAGGAGGTGCAGAGAGGGTAAAATAGAATGGATCGGTGGTTAGAAAAACCAATTAAAGATCTCAGCAATTGAGAAACCGCGTGCGGCACACCATCCCTCAGGAGGAAACTGCAATGCAACCATGAAGCACTCACCAAGCGTGTAGTTTTTTATTTTGTTTTTTAAAATGAAAAAGGAAAAGAGGAGGAGATGTGAAAGGCAGTATTGCTGCTAGCTGCCGTCTTTATTTGAACAATACGTATGATGTTATGTAAAATTTCGATGTGGAGTTTATTAGTCTTTCGGACATGGTTTACCTGACAACAGTAAGTAAGACAATCCTCTTTTTAACTGTTTGTTTTGTTTGACGGCCGCATGGTGGACTGACGGAGAATAAATTTGGATTCATTTTGGTAAACGCGAGAGAAACAAGGGCAACCATTCCTCCTCTCCTCTCTTCTCTTCTTTCCATCTATCAGGTTTCAGACCTCATCTGAGCGCTGCGGATTAACGAAGAGTCGCTGCGTTCTGACTCCTCCTGATCCAGACAGAGTCTTGGATTGGATTTCTGTGGTGGTTGTTTGCACAGGAATCTCAGGCCCAACCTTCCCCTCTTCTTTTCTTTCCCTCGCTGCCTACATGCGCGTGCATGCATCTGTAGAAGAGGTGCTCGTCTTTCCAGGAGCAGGAGGAAGATGACCATATCAAACCATCAATCTTGAGTGACAGAGATTGAGAGAGACAAGTATAGATAACATGAGTAGACAATCGGTCGCAGTAGAAGCAGGTGCTTCTCACTTCACCACCTGCCTCTTTCACAAGTTTATGGTATCGTATCATCTACCTTTTCGCTCCCCCTTTTACTAGCTACTTCTTTTTTATCCCATCAAATACTGCTCCCTCTTCTTTATTTATTATTTGTTATTCTTTCAATCAATTGAACCCATCTTTTTATTATGGATTTTACCGATCGAATTCCTTCCGGAAAGCTTCTCTTTCTTTGTTTTTAATCTCTCCATCAGCTGTTAACACACACACACACACATGTATGGATGTATGATCACGATTCCACAATGATTGTTGGCCTTTTGTGATGGGATGTTATGGGAATAAAGAAACATTTTGATGATCAGTGATTGATTCATTGCAGTGTGGTGCCTGTCTCAATCCTTCATACTCCCCAAACTCTTCTGGTAAGGGCAAAAGTAAATCTTCCATTAAAAAATCGTCCCATGGCTTCCACTTGGTCGAGGGCAAGTCTGGTCATGCCATGGAAGATTACCATGTCGCTGAATACAGGAAAGAGAAGAATCATGAACTTGGTTTGTTTGCCATCTTTGATGGTCATCTTGGCAATCGTGTCCCTAGTTATTTGAAAGGTCATCTTTTCAACAACATCCTTGACGAGGTCCGTCCGTCCTTCCCTCCATCCGCCCCGTGTCTATTGTTATTACCAACCCTTTCGCTCTTATCTTTTTCCCTGTGATGATGCTTGCAGCCCAATTTCTGGAAAGATCCTGCCACTGCCATTAAGAACGCTTATCGCTCCACCAATCATTTCATCTTGGAGAACTCCATGGAATTAGGCCCTGGGGGCTCTACCGCTGTCACTGCAATTGTTATCGACGGCAAGGGCATATGGGTCGCAAACATTGGTGACTCTAGAGCTGTTGTGTGTGAAGGAGGCTTCGCCAATCAACTTACAGTGGACCATGAGCCGGACACTGAAAGAAAAAGGATTGAGAAGCAGGGTGGCTTTGTCATAACCTTTCCTGGTAACATATCGCCATTTTTTTTCCCCACGTCTGATGGCTTTCAAGTCTGTCTTTTGGTGGAACATTCTGCAGACTACTTTAGCTACTATAATGCAAATAGTTAACTGGGTTACCATTTCCATAGTACAAACTTATCACACCATTCTAGTTTCTTTAAAGAATTGCTTTTCTGCTGTGATTCTTCTTACTGAACAAACTAATGATTACTTCAGGAGATGTACCCAGGGTTAATGGCCAACTTGCAGTTGCACGAGCTTTTGGGGATCGAAGCCTTAGAGCGCATTTAAGCTCAGAGCCTGATGTAAGATATGTGCCCATAGACTCAACTATGGACTTTGTAATCTTAGCAAGCGACGGATTGTGGAAGGTCAGTGATTATAATACCTTAATAACTTGTAGTTTTTTAATTTTTTTCATTGTCATTCATCCCACTCCATAATTTTTTCTTCAAGTATGTGTGAAATGATAATACTTATTGTCACTTATTGTAACACTTGCTGTATAGTTGAACAAAACTCATGTTGGTTTTGCTCTAAGAAAAACACAGCAGCTAACACTTTCACTTTATTATTTTCATGTGTTTTCTTATTCATAATTCTGAAAGTTTAAGATGGCTATATAAATAGCCTTGCAGAGTTTTACTCTTATCTAACTAAGGTGAAAACGAATCAATTAGCTAACTCGTAACAATGATAAAATTCTAATAGATAATAATCTTAATATTATAGAGTTCTAACAATATCAAAAACTCTTACAAACTCTAAATCCTATGAACCTAAATCCTAGCTGACATTGAACTCTAATACTGAGGTATGCATCCTTGTGATAGCAACTGGATACGCTGTGCTTATTTAAGAATAAAATTGCCAATTTTAAGAAACTTATCGAGAAGCTTTTACCGTGTATTCTGACCATTTTAGTGTATTTTTGGAATTTCTTTCTGCATGTCGAGGGATGGGATTGATTTCAATTTGTAGTTGGGCTGCTTTTATTATCGAATTTATACTCGTGTTTACTTTGGTTTCTGGTACGAGAGTCCTGGATTGCAATGGAAATGCAATACTTTATGTTCCTGAATCTACTCCACATAACGTCAATTATACTGAGTCATGTCACATTTAAGAGTAACTATTACTGTATACCCACTGGTTTGCTGTGATATTCTGCAGGTCATGAAGAATCAGGAGGCAGTTGATTTAGTGAAACCAATCAAGGATCCAAGAGCGGCAGCTAAGCGCTTGACAACTGAGGCACTGGCAAGAAAGAGTAAAGATGATATATCATGCATTGTGATCCGGTTTGGATGAACCAGTGTGAGAGCACATTGCCCCTGCTTGCCAAGGCCGCTTGCTTTGTTCCTGTCTTCGCTGTAAAATGGTCAGCTGATTGGGTGTGTCCGTAGGAAGCGTGGTTTGAGGCCTTTTTTTGGTTTGTGTTGTGGTAGTTTTGCTTTTAAAGAAAGGGAGTTCAAGGTGGAAATGTGTGCATTTTTTTGACCAAGGAAAGATTTTCCTCAACGATCCATGAGCCTCCCTATACAGGGAGGGGTGTGTGTCCATAGAGATGATTCATGGGGAGTGGCAAGCTTGTTTCGCTGGATTGATGATGATAGATAGAGAAACAAGGTGGTCTTAGGTTTTTATTTAATTCTGTGTACATAACACAATTTTCGTGTGCGTGTCTTTGTTGCTGTGATGATAATAAATGCTTTGGTTTGGTATACATGCGATGTGTTTTGCCTCCAAAACAAAAGTGCAGGCCTATACTGTGTTGTTTTTACCATTCTTGCAGCTTCAAATTCATCGTTATACCGTTCTTTAGATTTTACGGCAGCTTCCAGCTCTTCCGCAGCAGCTTCCTTAACTCGTTTTGTTGCCTTAATTTATTTTTTTAAAAAAACTTAAAACATCAATATATTGAATCAATTCATGTCTATTTAAATTAACATGCTAAATTCATGACCTGTATTATAAGATCATAATATCCCAATATAAAATAAATTAAAACAAATTATGAAATTAAATTCTCAATTAACTTAACCTTAAAAATAAAATTGTAAAAAATCAATTAAAATAAATAGAAAAAAATAATCTAAGTTAATTCGGCTTAACCTACTAAACCCACAACCCAGGTCATAAAACTAGAATAACCCTATTGAAAGAAAATAAAAACAATTTAGGAATTTTAATTTTTAATCGACCCAATATTAAAGTATTAAATTGAAAAAAAAATTAATATAAAAAAAAGATAGTAAATCAACCCGAGTCAATCAATAAAATCTATGGTTTGAGTCATAAGACCAACATAACTTTATAAAAAGCAAATCAAAATAAATCATAAAATTTATTTCTTAAATAACTTAATGTTGAAGGATGAAATTAAAAATAATTTTAAAAAAACAAGTCAATTATACTAACTCACCAAACCTACAATACTGGTTATGAAATTGAGATAATTATATAAAAAACAAACCAAAATAAATCAAATGTTAAATAATAAGAAATATAAATTTAGAAAATATATATATATATATATATATATATATATATATATATTGTAATGAATAATATTTTGTAAAGTAGCGCACATAAAAAAAACATTTTTATTTTAGTTTCTTTTTGTTAATTAATATAATCTTACCATTAGAAAATTGAAATAGAGCCCTTGTGAAAATACATGCCAAAATAATGTTTTGAAGAAAAATAATATTTTATTTTTTAAAAAAATATCAGAGTACGAAAATAGAAAAATAGAAATATTTTTTTTAATTTGAGAAGTTTTTAAAATTTTCAAATTTATAACTGAGCTTGAAAAACATATTTTATAAGTTCCCTATGGTTTATTTTTATATAATTTTTATTATTTTTCAAATGAAAAAAAAATACTAAAATGATGAAAATAAAATATTTTTATTTTATAAACATGTGCTTTTTATAAATATAAAATATTAAAATTAATTTCTTTTATAATATCCTTTTTAGTGTCATAAATCTATTCTTTGTTATAAATATAATAAAAAAATTCTTTGTTTTTTTATTTAACAAGTAGTAACCATGCCTTGATCATTTTTAATTTAAACCAAATAAAATTAACATTTAACAAGTAAATTATCAAAGAAACTACTATAAATTATGGTTTTGATTTTTTTTCATAATAATTATAGTAAGACATTTCCTAATTTGTTTTCAATGAAATTATCTTTCTCTATTCTTAACGAACATGTTTTCCGATTTTTCCTTGAAAAAGAAAAACTAGAAGAAAAAAAACAGAGAAGAAAAGAAAAATAATTTTAAATCTCACATTCAATGAAATGCAAGCATCTGGGTTTTTTTCTTTCTTTTTTTTCAAGAAAAGAATAATAAAAAAAAGCCCGTCATCTTTACCAGAACATAAATGTCTCTTTTGTGTTTTAAAGAATACAATCAAAGTAATCATCAGTTACTAATAGAGCAAGAAATTGCTGACAGCCCCAAAACCCTAAACCCTGCTACTATCCTATGATACTATTATATGATCATGTAGCTCTATTTTTACTTTACATTTTCAGATTCCCAAACAAAACAGGTACTGAACCCAACTATGAAGCAACAAGTTTAAGCACTGAGTTGCGAACAATGCCTTGTACCGGAACATGGTAAAGCCAGACAACACGAGTTAGCACAAGAGTACTTGTACATGTTTCATAGACTTGTACAAATAAGCACAAAAGTATAACCACTCCTCGAGAAATTTCCAAACAAAATATGAAGGCCGCTGATAAACAGAAATTGTTCTCGATAATCCCCTGGAAGGGGCAAAAAATGTTATATCAGGTGCCCGTAGCCAAGCTCTGTCAACGTCAACAATGGTTGTTGGCTACAGAAAGACAATTTTTTTTCTTTTTTATGATTAAACCATGAAAGCAAACACAAGTATTCCACCACCCAGATGTGACCCATGTACATAATTCCACCAAGGAGTGACCAAGCAAGAGTAAACACCAATCTAGACCGGTCAACAGAACAAGACCCTCTCCAACAATTTCAAGGCTAAGTGTCACAGTTGATCATCTATTATCTTTTCAATGGATAAAACAATATTTGAGTATCAAAACATGATTAAGAACTTTCCTGCAGCCTGTATATTGTAATTTCCTGTTGCTTAAAATAGCGACGATCCTCTTCATCAACCAGAACAAGGTTCAAATAATACTTCACACTAAATTTGTTGTTAATGTTGCGATGTGTCGGTGTCAGTTCATAAGGGCTAAGAAACAATCTGATAGGAATTGATTCACCTGAAACAATATTCATATGCTTGTATGAGATTGCCTTGAAAAACAAAAAAACAAGGATATGCCCCAACTCAAAGATCAGAAAGTCATCAAAATATATGTAAATTTGAAGGGGGAAAAAAAGAATTATTTAAAAACTCGGTCGGTATTTACTTGAAAAAGGTCGAAACATTGGTCAAAAGACTTTCAACTAACTCTTCACATAGATAATTTGTAAATCTAGTGTAGTAGTTTGCGCTAGATTCATCATACTGTCTCGGTGGTTATGTAGGTTAGATTACAAGAAATTTCAGGAAGAATGCTGAACATACCTCTGACAGGAGCTCCATCCATCAACTCAAATTTAGCTAGCGTCTCTGTCTCAACATGTGTATTGGCCCCTGATCCTGTTGATTCTCGACGCCTGATCTCAAGGTCCATATTTTTTATCTTAATTCTTACTAGAAGAAAGTATATCTTTCCGATAATCACGTCTTTTAGATGATACCTGCATAATTTAATTTCCAACGAGTCAAAACATAGCAGAAATTTCAATCAAGTCTACAGCTAAATAATTTAGCTCCCAATGGTTTAGCCACATTCAACTGGAAAGGCTCCTTCGCTGATTAGAAGCCACAGTTCAACATAATCCAGCAACCACAGGAACAAGAATTTTCAAATTACAGATCTCATTATCCTGCCACACTTGGATTACTCGAGCCTAAAGAAGAACATAACAAACAAAAAGAAATTGAAAAAAGCCTATTCGTAGAATTTTTTTTGTCTTACTTGCTTTTGTTGTATTCAAACTCAATGTGCAGGCAATCTTCAATGCCAACTTCCATCTGCACAGGTTGTTAGGAAGAACATAATGAGTTAGAATTACCAAAAGATTGCCACCCTTACAGTGAATTAGACATACAGAGCATAAAACTATCTGGTTATTGTATACAGTGGCTATTGCTAGCTTGCTGCTATTCATTACTTTGTACATTAAGGAGTTCCCCACTAAAACTACCAGAGCCTCACAAAGTGTTGAGACAACACTCCAGCTGAGATGCCAGGAACTTATAGTAGAATTTTTCACTTACCTTTATGCTGTTGTTGATTGGTGGAGGGGGAGAATAGTTGCTAACCTGATACATAACAATTCAACAAAGGTAAACATAAGAAA
Source organism: Populus alba x Populus glandulosa (assembly GCA_033617975.1). Taxonomy (NCBI): domain Eukaryota; kingdom Viridiplantae; phylum Streptophyta; class Magnoliopsida; order Malpighiales; family Salicaceae; genus Populus; species Populus alba x Populus glandulosa. The sequence goes on from CM066160.1 coordinate 14,541,928, forward strand.
TGTTGATAACAAAGGCAAGAGAACAATGTGCAAGAATTAACCCTGTACTGAATTAAACATGATGCAACTATTAGAAAACCATTTAGGTTAAAATATGTGAGAACAACGTATCCATTCAGTTCCCAAAAATGCAGTCTGCTATACAGACAAGTTCATAAAGTAACAAGAAAACACAACTTGATTTGTCCCATTTGCAAAATACAAGCCAAAAATTATGAAAAATATACTGATAAGCATCAAACATTGTGTGCGTGTGCACATGAAAGAAAGGTGGTACATTTCTTAAAAATTACCACGAAGTCCTGGGATTCAATTATGCTTCCTGCATAAGCTCGGGTGACAGTCACTTTCAGAACATACCTGTAAAAGGCAAATGCTATTGTGACATGAGTTAACTATTATAACATCATTTACCTATTCAATTTCATAAAATCTAGTTATTTTAGATTTCCAAACTGAGTGCTATGCAAGTGATTATTCCTAATCTAATCTTCCTCTGCTGCTCCTTTGGCAACTCCTGGCAACTCCACATTTATCTCTCTTCCCTCTATACTATTGAGTGTATACACTATAAAATTGAACTGGTAATTGTGAGGGGAAAAAAAAAGGGAAAAAAATTCCTTTGTACATTAAAACAGTATAGATGAACAGGAAACAACAGCTATTACTGCACAGGCTGAACTTCAAAGACGACAAAAATTAACGGTAAAGAAACATGAAAAGCCAACAGCGTGATAGAGATACCTTTACGATCAAGAAACCAGTGATGCAAAGATACAAGATTGTGATGATATGTTCAATTGCTTTTGGCTTCAATAGTAGAGATAAGTAATCAGCTGCAGCCTTTTATTGTTAAATAAAGTCATGCTGCATATGGATTTGAGCCTTGATATATAAAACAATGCAAGGAGCTACGTGTTATTCACTAATTCCATATTTAATTTTCAAAAAAAGGACTAGTGCAATTGGATTAGGAAAACAGCAATTCAACCTCCATGAGAGGGGCACAGAATGCATCAAGGAGGGAATCTAAAACCACTTTCAAAACTGCTTATGTTGAAGTGGAAATGATTTGAGAAGGAAAACTAACAGCAGATTGTCCACAAAACACCCCTTGAAATAAACAACAGAAAGGATATGAAGAAAATATGGAACTTCCATATTTTAAGACTACATAAGTGGGGCATACCTGAGCCTCACATTCACCCCATTATATGTCTCATACGGCATTTCAACTGTGGAAAACTCAAACGGATACGTCTTTCTTTCATATATTTCTCCAGGAACATCCAATTCACGTACTGCAAGAAAGAGAAGCCAGAATCATGTCTGAAATCAAATGAATTATTGTGTGGTTACAAATATGGCTGTTTACAAGGTCTTGAGCAGAGAGCAATGGGAGGTACAAGCAATCAGATAGCATTGATAATTAATAACACAATTGTTGATAGCAAATAAAAGTATGCAAAAGTACATGAAAATTTTAAAAATGGATAAAAGAACGTGCATGGTATATACTTTTTTTTCTAATGTTTATAAAACAAGGAGTAAAGAATTGATAGCTTAGTTGGGAACAGATTTCTCCAGAAAATAACACAGCACGCGTTTGGAACACTGAACCAGTATAAGTTCAACCTTTTTATTCAGAAGTTAAATTGGAAGCCCAGAACATTGATCATTGAGCTTCCTCTTCATTGACCAGTTTCATCACTGGTCAAAACAATTCACCAAGCATTTTATCAGGAAGGACTAGAATGGTAACCTAAACCAAATTAAAGGGTTTGCTGGTTTTCAAGTCAGGCCAGCTCATCCAATCTGGGTTTCAAAATTATTGCAATAAACAAAATAGAATTCCACAAACTACAAAGGGACCATTTATAGAAAAATCTAAAACTAAAGCAATTAATAACATGTATAGTATACTCACCAAGGGACGTGAAGTCATAAAAATTGCCTCTATTGAAATACATCTCTGTGAAATAGAACAAAAAGTTCCTTAAATCTTAGGAAAGCAATTGAAGGACAACTAGCACAAGTTAAAATGCACATAGTACAAAATAATCCAATTCCAAGCAACTACCAAGAACAGTTCAAATTCACAGTAGGAGTGATAGCAAAACTCATAAAAGTGTATTTTCAAAAGAAGCAAAGTAGTAGCTCTCTATAATAATTATTTGCACAGCTGGCATTACAAACTCATTCAGCACGATCTTTCATGGGTTAAATACCAGTTTTTATATTTTTACTTAGCAAAGATAAATTTAAAGACTGGTTTTGGCTTTGTATGATGCCTAAGCTGAAACCAATGTTATACAGTCCTTAGTTTATAAGCCTTGAGTGTTAACAAAACAGCAGCGAGGCCAAACCTAAGGGAAAAATATTTAATAATTTTGAACTGACCATTAAAAAAAGAAAGCAATATTTGAACTTGGGACTGAACTGCCACACGTGAAAGATAGCAATCATCGAAACAAGAGAGGTAAGTTTCACCAAAGAACGGGTTGCAAGAGCAACCATTTTCTTTTTTCTTTTTTTTAAAAAAAGACTAACCAATTTGGCCAAGAAGTTCAACTTTAACACCAACGTGATCGACCTTTTTCCCTTGCAGTGGCTCTATAGAAATCTGAACAGGTCATCACTCAGCAAAGCAAATGGAATGGAAATAAATGAAGAAGCCACTTAACGTAAGCAAACATTCGAAGATACAAACATAAAAAATAAAGAATCCAAAGCAGAGCACCTTTCCAGCAATGTTTTCTTGACTATGGAAGAGCGGAACCATCAGCGTTTGCCCATTCTCCTTTTTCATCGGAACCTACGCCGGCAGGGAGTCGACAATTACAAACAATGATGAATTGATGGATCCAACCAACTTAATTAAGACATAAGAACATACATAATTAAGGAGGAGAAACCTGCTTGCGATTTTTTGCATCGGAAAAGGTGATGGAGATATTACATGAAGGCTTGAAAGCTCCAATTAGGTAATTCTGATCCATCCATTTGCCAGTATACTCTCAAATCTCATCACCAAACACACACCAAAAATACGAAAATAATAGTAATTTAATGAAGGAGGAGGAAAGAAAGAAGATACCATTCTGCTGAATTAAATTGAATTCTTCGAATCCAATCACAAGGACCTGCAGCCGATCAAGATCGCAAAAAAAAACGACATAAAAGGAAGCACTCGTTAAGTAGTCAGCCGCAGCTTACTTCTGATGAAATGAAATGAAACCTGACTCACCAAGTGAGAAAGAGCGAGTCAGTGATCGATGATGGTTGAGTAAATAAAATGAGAATTTAATTTGGATTCTCTTCTCTAAGGCTTAGAGTCTAAGCAAACCAAGAAGTTTCCTTCCCTGTCTATTGTGTTCGCACGTACATTAATTTGAAATCGGTCCCCGTAACTAGGAATATTTTGGTTACAGCATCCAAGGGATATTCGAGATTCAATTTAGCCCTTCTATTCTATTCCTTGCATGTCGAAGGCACAGCCCGTTTTCATATTTGGGAAAGGCCCCCGCCTGGTATGGGCCATTTGATTCAGGCTCTGATATGATGGGCATTACTCAGGTCCTAGTTATTCTGTTTCTATTTTTACTGTTATTTTTTATTTAAAAATATATTAAAATAATATTTTTATTTTTTAAAATTTATTTTTGATATAAATATATTAAAAAATAATAATAAATTTAAATAAAAATAAATAAATTTTAAACAAAAAAAGGTTCTTTCATCCATGCCCTGCTCATGAAAATCATATCATATCAATTTATTGCTATTATGTGTGTTTTCTTTCTTTCTTTATATCTTATTAATAAGTTTAAAATTTTTTATCCTTGTTGAAAAGGCTTTAATACTATGCTAAAAAAATCATATGATCCATGACAAGATTAATTTTCCAATTAAGAGGCTTAGCATGATTTTATACTATTAATTAATTATTTAATATGCTTATTTATTTATGCTTAGTAAAAATGCTCCAAGACAATTTATTTTTATTTGCAAACTTTTTTTTGGTTGAGTTTTACTTTTAGTTTTCAGTGTAAATTATGAAATGTTATTTTTATGCTTATGAAAGATTTGAATGAGTTTATGTATTAGATATGAAAGTTTAAATCATGTGTCCTCTGATTTATAGATGGGGGTGTTTTTATTTAATTTAAACTTTAAAATCTGTTTTTTTTTAATATTTTAATTCGAGATAAAACTAAAATATATTTACTATCAGTATTTATCCGTGCTCTGCAATTTCTCTCTGCAGCTAGCCTAGAACAATAAGAGATCAAGACGAGAGCCACTGCAATGCAATGCTGCAGACAGCTGCTTACTATTGACTGATCACAACTGGCTTACTTACTATTGGCTGATCACAAGGTCTAGCTAGGGAGCTGCGTGAGAATGCTAGATGGAGATGGTTGGTGAGGCTTCTTCAAGCTCCAGAAAAGATCAAGTTTTTTGTTTGGCTAATGTTCCATGTTAATAGCTTACAGACCAATATCTTGCGGTTCCATCGTAAGCTTACAGCGGATGCAAGATGTGGTGGAAGTCACCTGGCGGAGGAGGAGGTGGATATAGTTCATAGCTTGAGGGACTGTCCGATGGCTAAGTTGATATGGGATAGATTGGGATTTGGAAATGCATGCTTCAGGCTGTAAATATTGTACTGATATAAAAGAGTGGATTGTTTCCTTTGCTTCAGCAGACAGAAGCACTCATTTATTCCTAGTTGCGCTGTGGTGGCGATGGGGACACCGAAACATGGTAGTTCTTGGTGATGGCTGGTTGACGAGGAGAATACATATACAGGTTGGTAGAGATGATTGTGAGATGTCTTGGGGAAAGTGTGTTGCATGTGGAAGCTGCTAATATATCTAACTCTCGTTTCATGGCGGAGACTGCCACAGGAGTTTGTTAAGCTGGATGTGGACGGTAGTTCCATTGGCAATCCTGGTATTGGTAGAATTGGATTTCGCGGACTTTATACGGTCTCCAAAAGGGGCTTTCTTAATCGGATGTAACCTTCTTCCAGAGTTGTTAGCTTTAGAACATAGGCTACAACTAGCACGAGGTCAGGGTTAAGACATGATTCTTTGTAATTCTGACTCCAAAGATGTTATTAGGTTGCTGTCTGCAGGTTATGCTAAGTATCACAAGTATGGAGTTGATATAAGGGAGCTGCTTAAGGAACTGGGTGGTTCATCTCAATATATTCTTCTTTCCTTATTTAGTTTCTTTCATAGTTGTATAGCAGTGTTATTAAACCCGGAATGGCCTGGCGGGAACTGGACTAGTCCGGATTTGTTAAAAGACCGGTCAATACAACGACCTGGTCAAACTCGGGCGACCTGGCGGGTTAACCCGTGACCCAGGCAAGACTCGACCAAGACTCGGTTTTTTTTTTTTTTTTTTAATGTGGAATTTGAAACCCATTAGTATATATACTCTATATTCACAAGAAAAAAACTATATTTTTTCAATGTAGGATTTGAAACTCATTAGTATATATACTATATGTTTCAAAAAAAAAAGTTATATTTTTTCAATGTGGAATTTGAAACACATTAGTTTATATACTTTATGTTCCCAAGAAAAAAGTTATCTTTTTTCAATGTGGAATTTGAAACCCATTAGTATATATACTCTATGTTCACAAGAAAAAAGTTATGTTTTTTCAATGTGGGATATGAAACTTTTTTTGTTTAAATTTCAACTTAAAAGCTTAATATAATATCTTATTAATGTGGGATAATATTAAAACTTTAATTTTTTTTCCAGGTTCACCCAGGTCGACCCATGAAACCCGGGACCCGTCTCCTTGGTTGAGTCAACCCACGGGCCGGGTTTAATAACTATGTTGTATAGTATATTATCTCTCTAAGATTTTCATTATTGTTTAGGCCTAGGATTAAGGGATTTGATCATGTTTTTTAGAGAATTAAGGGATTTGATCATTCTTGATGTATATATATATTGTAACTCTCTTAGTGAAAGAATTACATAAAACATTTCTAAGAATTACATAAAATATTTTAGAAACTCTCTTGTATTATCTTGTCATGGTATCAGAGCCAAAACTTTGAAATCAATTCATATTGTGTCTGGTTCTTCTATTTTGTTTTTCTTGGACCTGATTTCTTAGTTCTTGTTTCTAGTTAAATCATGTCTCTGGAACGATTTGAACATTTTCTTGTTTGATTTAATGGAAAGAACTATTCTGCCTGGGCTTTTCAATTTCAGATCTTTGTCAAGGAAAAGGAATCATGGGGTCTTATTACTAGGACAGATCCTGCACCTAATAGTGAGAAGGAGTTGGAGAAATATGTGAAATGGGAGGTGAAGGATACTCAGATTATGTCTTGGATCCTTGGAAGCATGGAACACTCCATACTTCTCAATCTCAAGTCTTACAAATCCTCTAAAAAAATGTGGGATTACCTGAAGAAAGTTTACAACTAAAATAATACAGCACGAAGGTTCCAATTGGAACTTGAGTTGGGTCAACTCAGTCAAGGCAATATGTCAATACAAGAGTTTTATTCTTTCTTTGAAAATCTTTGGGCTAAGTACACAAATATTGTGTATGCAAGTGTACCTCTTGAAGGACTTATTGCTATCCAAAGTGTGTATGAGACCAGCAAACGTGATCAATTTTTAATGAAGTTAAAGGGGGAATTTGAAGCAATCAGGTTCAACCTGATGAATAAAGAACCAATTTCTTTATTGGATATTTGTGTAGGAGAGTTTCTGAGGAAAGAACAACAGATCATTGCACAGTCTGTCTTAGAGCAGAAAGCTTAAAATTCTACTCCAATTCATGTTACCTATGCTGCTCAAGGGAGATCTAAAGAAGGCAGAGATATGTTTAATGTCCAGTGCTATAGTTGCAAAGGATTTGGGCACATTACCACTACTTGTACTAAAAAATTCTACAACTATTGTAAGAAAACATGATATATCATCAAAGATTGTTCCATCCGGCCTTTAAAGAAATCTAAAACTGCCTATAATGTCTGGGTTGGTTCCTCATATACTCCTAGTCCTGGCCAGTCTTCTATTATTCTTAAAATAGTCCATAAAATGATAGTTTTCTGCCCTTTCTGCTTTAGGGATCTCAGGTAACTGAAATTCTATTCCTATTTAGTTTCTTTCATAGCTGTGTATTATATATTTTTTTTTTATTTAGTTTCTTTCATAAATGTATATCGCTTGATTATCTCTCTGATTATGTTTATTAAACCCTAGAATTAAGGGATTTGATCATTCTTGATGTATATATATTATAACTCTCTTAGTGAAAAAAATATAGAAAATATTTCAGAAACTCTTTTGTATTATCTTATCAATTTAGATTTCACATACAAACATACAAGGAATCAAATACTTTTATGGCCAAGTTTGCTGCAAGAGGAACAACGGGTTGACTCCTTACTGATTTTTAATGGGGTCATATGTGCTGTAGAATTAGCTATTTTTTCTTTTCTTTTCACTGTACCAAGAAAAAATAAAAAGATCAGAGGCACACTGCTATCATATGGAATTTATTGCTTCTGTCTAAATAGGGCAGGAGGGGTGTTGGTGATTGAGTTTGAACCAAAACTCCCTCCCTCCACCATCGAATTAACAGCTAACCGCACAACCAGTTCACTGCATTATTACCATGGCATACCATACCCATCTTAAGTTAGGAGGACTAAACTAAACCAAAATAAATAAATAAATAAAGAAGAGATACGGGGGCTATTTATTTATACAATGGATTGGATTGTACTGATGGCTACAGATTGATCAACTTTAAATTTCTTCTTTAGAAAATCAAAAACAAATTACAAAAGAATTATAACTCTATATTTATACATGTGGTTTAGCAAAAACACAAAATTAATGTTGTCGTGGGAGTGGAACCGAAGCAATGGATCATCGCATACGTTGTAGATGTACGCCAAAAAATATTAATTTCTCATCCTTCTCACGTCTTTATTAATTAGTAGTAGGGAATTACCGGGGGAGGAGGAGATGCATACAATACTCCTATAATCGGTGGAAGTGGAGTGTTCTCTATTACTAGTGGTGGCGGCGGTGGTGGGGACGCCGTTGGCGATGGTAATGGTGGCGGAGGTGATTCTAGGTGTTAATAGCTCAACGTAGGTAGTTGTGGAGGTGGTGACTGCGGGTGATGATAACTTGGCATAAGTGAGGATGGTGAAGGTGATTGTGGTGGTGACTGCGGTTCTATTTAATATTTTTTTTACATAAAACATAAATATTTATAAATACAGATAAAAATGCAAGTCAAACAAGTGTAATATCACAAACACACATAAAAAGATTTGGGTTGGGCTAGGCAAGCCCACTTATGTTAAACAACAGCCCCCCGTCGTCGTCGTCATCGACAAAGGGACTATATATATATATATATATATATATAGTACTAGCCCTGGGAGGGATGGTGGAGGCTAGGATAGTAATTAGCAAAGAAAACAAAGGAGGGGGGACTGAGAAGAAGAAGAAGATGAAGATGAATGGAACCGCAGCCGCACCCGCAGCAGCAGCAGAAGAAGAAGAAGCAGTGATAAGGATATTCGTGGGAGGATTGGGGGAGAGCGTGAGCAGCGAAGACCTGCGCAACATATTTTCATCAAATAAGAGTTTGGGCTTAGGGATTCAATCAGTGGAGATCATCAGAAGCAAAGGCCGATCCTTTGCTTACATCGACTTCTTCTCTTCTTCCAACAACTCCCTCTCCAAGCTCTTCAACACTGTATTTTTTCAATCCATTTCTGTTTCATGTGTTTCCTTTTTTTCTCATCTTAATCATTGATTGATAACGCTGCTACCGCCTGCTTGCTTCCTTTATGTTACTATCCTGACTATCTTGTACCGAGGCTAATTCTTCCTGCCTGTGCCTGTTTCTGTAACTGTTCAGTATAATGGGTGTGCTTGGAAGGGTGGGAAGCTTAGGCTTGAGAAGGCCAAAGAGCACTATCTTGCTCGCTTGACATGTGAATGGGCTCAAGATCAAGATGAAGATCAGCATCCTCTCCTTCCCGCTCCTAACCTTGATCATGCTCAAGATGATCCCACCAACAAGAAACTGCCCATTTCTTCAAAGCCCAGCAACAAAGAGCTTCTTTCAGAAAATAAGCAACTTCGCCTCTTCTTCCCCGGATTAGGAAAGGTAGAGTAATAGTATTGTTATTGCTTATTGTTATCGTTATCAATCTTGGATACGTCTCCAACTGTAAAAATATTCGCTTATACATGTAAATGTCTGTCTCTGCTGCAGATAAAGTCAATACCTTTTAGAGGAACTGGCAAACACAGATACAGTTTCAGACGTGTTGAAGTTCCTCCACTTCCCAAGCATTTCTGTGATTGTGAAGAACACTCGGAGCCTCCTCCTGCAGCTGCAGCTAAATGCAGACACATTCCTATGATGGAAGAACAGGGTGCTGGGATGGACAAGGAAGAACTCACTTTGATGAATTCTGTGATGAATAAGCTCTTTCAGATGGAAAATGTTTCAGACAATGCATGCTGTGAGATTGAATTGGATAAGAAAGTAGATGATTCCATAAAAACCACTGATAAACCACCACTTGAAGAGAATGAAGGGGACATCGATGAAGATGATGATAACCTCATAATTAACATGGTGAGTGTACCACAGGAAACCATATTAACTCATCAGGTACGGTTTAATACTCTGTCCATCAAAAGTCATTGATTTTGATGGCATCTGCTGTTGTGGTTATTTCTCTTTCAAGTTTGATTTTTAACTCCATTTGCTACCTCAAATATGCAGAAACGAAGATTCAATGTTAGGCAAACTTCGACAGATGAACCGACTCAAAAGGTGCTCCAAAAGCAGAAAAGAAACACTACACCTTCTAATAAGAAGAGGAAAATAGTTCTCAATGAAGAAAGTAATACAAGTGAAGGAATGCCTGCTATGCTGGGAGGTGATGTGAGTTTGCTGGAACAACAATCCAAATCTGACAATGCATCAGAAACACTGCCGGGACATTCATCTAGCAAGGAAGAGCAACCCAAATGTGATAATGTCGCCGACTCTAGGGACAGTGAGAACAATAAATCCTGGAAGCAAGAAAATCAAAGTGTACATTTCAGCAGGATCAAAGAAGTGGGAGGGCACGAGGAGGCTCTGTCTACCAAACTGGATTCTGCTTCAAATAGGCCAGGCAGAGGTTATGCATGGCTCAATAAATCCTCATGGACACAATTGGTTAGTGGGAATAACAGCAATGCTTTCAGTATTACTCAAATCTTGCCGGGTGTTACTTTTGCAAAGGTAGAGCCATCAAAACCTGATGGGTTGGAAGTTCCCAGTTCTATGAAAAGCATGCATGGTGATATATTTAAGAAGAGCAATATTGATCCTACCGTAGATGGCACGCTGGCTTTTGGGTTCAGAAAGGAGGGTAATGTACAAAATAGAGTGGCAATGAGCCCGCAGACTGTTGTAGGCAATGCTGAGGCTTCTGCTCCAGTAGTGGAGAAGAAAACCAATTCAGAGACGAAGCCAGCGTATACCAGAGATGTTTCCATCGGAGAAACTTGTTCATTCATGAGGACTGCTGATTCAGTGAAAGAATGGGCGCGGACCAAAGCAGCGCTAAGCGGATCCCGCAAGAGAAAAAACAATGAGAAGTAGGTTCAGAGAGCATCTTACCAAGTACAACTTTCCTCATCTTTTGGCCAGCAATCCCCGGCTGCCTCTGATTACAGCCCATCGTTGGTTTATTGGAGACGAGGCTTTTCTTTTTCCCTTAACTGTGTTTTTAATTCTTATTTGGCCATGCTCATAATTCCTGTTAAATTGGTTTACAATTGACAAAACCTCTGAAAACTGAAGAAAAGTGGAAGTGCTGCAATGTGCAATTGTATCTCTATCAGATAATACTTCGTGGTAAAATTGACGCGATCGATTGATGGTTGCTTTATTACTTTCATGCGATCGAAATGTGTAGCAGTTCTGATGACACAAAACAAGTCATTTTATGGACTTGACTGTTCTTTTACCATGGCATCGATCGCTTCTCTTTTCTTCTTCGTGTGGCGGTTAACTACCACCTATAACCCGCTTAGAAACGATTTTTTTTTTTTTGGGTGTTCAGGACTAAAATCTTGAAGGAGATGTAAAATTAAAAGGTAACCTGATGGTTTTTATTCTCTTGTTGCCTTTTAAACTGAGAGAGTTATACCTACTGCTTGTCCATCTTGAATTGAATTAGATGTACTCAACATGGAGATTGAAGTGTCAAACAAACAATTGAGCTAGAAACATTGAACTTTTGCTGCATGAATTTGGCAGATTTTCTCTCCTTGAAATCTCGGCTAACACTCCTCAGCTTCGTTGAAGATGCAAACCTAAAACATTTTTAATTCTCATATTGGGATGGAATTTGCGCACGATAGTATTATTCTTATAATTGCAAGAGGCGCGTATTACACACAAGAACTTGAGTGCGGCAATATTACAAAAGGCTTTTCAATCATCAAATGCTCAGAATCATGGCTTCCAGTGAACTTTCATTTTCTGCAATTGTCAACTAGTTTAGAGGAGGATCGGATGTTCCTTATGTCCTTGACACCGTTTAGAACATTTTCCATTCTCAGATTCCACAGCGTTAGAGTCTTTGTGATTTGATGGTAGGAATAAATAGCAATCACTATTCACTTTAGCTTGCCTTGGTGAGGAAACATCAGCAGATGGAGAGTGAGGCAGCAGTTTGGGTTCCGAGACAGGGACAGCAAATGATGATGGCTCATGGATCGAAATCGCTTTCTGTTCCATTAACTCCCTCAAGAACTTTTCGTTCTGCTCAATGCGTATCTGAAGCTCTTTCTGTGCCTGCGCAATAGCCATAAAACAAAAGAATGAAAAGATAAATACACTACAAGTTTACTCAACAGGTGCTACAGACTGATGTTGAAAATCTCAAAACCTTGCGATACAAAATCAGTGTCCAAGTTCAGGATTCTGCTCTCTTATTCTTAATTACTTTTTCATGTGTTTTTTTATCACCCTGCTTAGCCCTTTTGTCCCTGCTACATGAAGCATCCATTCTAAGTGTGCAAGGGAAGAGGCCATGAGAAAGAAGAAAATCACCTTGAGATGACCCCAATTGCCATGCGTTAAGAAAGAGGAAGAGGGTGCTGTATTTGGTGTGATGACTTCTGTCTTCCTGCATGTTCCTACAAAAACAAGAAAAGCCCACCAATGAAGCTCCCCTGCTTCCCTCTCCTCTCTCCATGTAAATAAGGTAATGATGTTAAAACAAAAACGATGGAGTTTAGGATTCTTGGGGGGTGAAAAAGAACTCCCGTGTCGGGAAGCTTTTGGTAGCTTGTGTTCCTCTGCACTGCATTGTTAAATCATTAGAATCCTTTGGGCATTTAGTTATCACGAATTAGTCCAGTCAATCAATACTTCAAATCAATACTTTTATCAAATAATCCATCGTAGGAGAAGCTTACGAGAACTTCGAGGTAAACAAAGATGTTTCGATGTTGCTCCATTGGATTAGCCTTGTTTAGTTCCCTCGCCTCCCCAATATTGTCATTATATCATTGATCTTAATTGGATTCCATGTTCTGTTTATGTAAAAAGATTCAATTGATTTTCATTACAACAGGATCATAAAATAAAAAAGTGTTTTTGAAATCTAAAAGTACTGTAGCATGAATGTTAAAGAATGAATATCCATTGCCGGGTAACACCTTCAGAATAACAATTGGGATCTGGTCTTCTCCTTCAGACATTCCCAAATCAAACACAATAACGCCAGCTAATCCAATCCTCGTCGGATCAAATTTTTACTGGTCGTTTGGTTCTCAGATAGAAGAGTAACGTCACCATCATGTTTCATTCAAATCACCAAATATGCCACCTTCTGACAATGGAAGGAAATTTACTTTACATGAGTCTCATTACCAGCAGACCAGACAAGAAAATGCGTACTAAGTCATTACCATGTTAAACAAACTTCATCCTCTAAGTCGAGGATGAGATCAGCATAAACAGCCGTCGTAGATAAAACTGCAAGATGCATTTGACATAATATAAGTATCCAATAAAGTCCATCTCAAGTTTAGAGTATGGCCAGGAAACTGTCGTCTCCTTTAACAATCCTTTGTTCCGTTACAAATGGTGGGGGAAAAAAAGAGATCAGTGCTAATTATTTTAAGGTTGCCGTCTAACTTCGAGGAAACATGCCTCTCCTGGCACCCATTTCTACCTATCTTTGAGCTCCTGCTCAAATTGGAGCAATTTTTCACGGACAGGCTGTAAAAACAGCTTCAAATCCTGACTGATCTGTAGCTTATCTTGCCGCGAGAGATCCTTCTCGTCGCTAATCCGTACTTGCGTCTAGAATAGCAAGACCAAGAGTTTAAAATTAATCATTGCAAAAAAAAAAAAAAAAAAGAACTGAAATTAATCATTAGGCAGTCTATTTAAAGATAAGAGCGGACTGACAGGCTAGCACAAACATTCATACAGATGAAAACACAGAGAAAGGGTTCGATCAACTACAATTGCCACAGATTAGTAAGTTTATGGGCTATTTGACCTTTTGACAGCCATTTATCACTGTCCATACAAGCAACCAATAGCTGTAGGAATCACTCTATTACCACATTATTAAATAAAAGACAGATTCTCATCTTTTAGAGAATCTGCTATTTTGATGAGAAGATGATGGAGCAAGCAGCAGGGAGATGCACATCTTTTTTCAGACGTCATCCTAAATTTCCCAATATTTTCCTGTCAATTCCATCTAGATTTCATTTTATACTCAACACATTTGAGTGGAAATATAGGACCTACCTGCAGGTCATCCAGCTCACCAAATGAAAACTCCGGAAAATCCAAGTGGCCCTTGACCATCCTTTTCTTCTCTTTGACAATCCATTCCCCTAATCCCATCGACATACCGATTCTTTTAGGATAGGGTAAATAGATAAAGGAGGGAAAGGAGGCAGTTTAAGTGACACCAGGTTACCTTTAATTTTCAGTGTCAATTCATAGGTATATCCAACACGTTTCTTGTTCCTCACAATTACCAAGAATGCCTGCTCACACAAGTAATAACCATCAGTAGGGAAATAAATTTCCCATGCATATCAAATACACGTCATAATGAGAAAACAATAATATTATCTGCAAAACAAAACGGTGTGTTTGTGGAGATCAAAGTATTCTGAAATGAAATATTTGTGCAAGACAAAACACAGAAATTCACAAGAATCAATCAACTTCAAAAACTATGAGGTTAAATAGAAAGCATATTGCAAGATACACAAGTCATGTCATTTCACATGTTTCCCCAGATAAAAACAAAGGAGGAATCATATAGTCAAGAGTAAATTGGAGTAGCTCAAAGTGTCAACTTTTCTGTTACATGCTCATATGAAGTCTGGAATTGGTAAAAAGAAGGAAATATGGATATCTCAACCTTCTCTAAGATTTTTAGTTTTTTTTTTATACCTAGAGAGGGCCTGTCTAAAGTAGGAATTCCTTATGACCATTAATAACTTCTATAGAACTGACTCTTAACTAAGGAAGCAGCAGCTGAATCAATCAATCATCTATTGCTACACTAAGTGGGTGGGCTAGAAGTTGTTGCTATTTAGTGCGTAGAGTATCAAAGGTAGGTTTGATTGAGGTGAAAATTGTTGGAACACGTGTGAGATGCTGCCTTGAAGGAAGATTGAAGTCAAGATAATGTCCTGTTTTTGTGTTTTTCAAATTTGAATTCAAATAGCAGATTGTGTGCTATTTTTTCGTAATTTCATTTCAATAAATCTCTCAGTGTAGTTGAGAGTTTAATTTTGATTATAATTCATGTTTTGTAAGCCTATATATTAGGCATTTCCATTTTGAATAAAATTAAGCAAATACAATTCATCAATTCTGCTCATTATTGCAAGTCTTCAATTTCTTCAAATTTCGCATTTTCTAGAATTTAATCCAAACAGTAACTGTTATAAACAGTTACTGTTCAGATCATCAAATTTTAACAGTGGTATCAGAGCTAAATTCCTACGGGACTGAGGGTGATTTTACTGAGTGAAACACGAGAGATTGTGAGTGTAAAACACTTGGGGGGTTGAGAGAAACACTGAGAGTTAACTTCTAAGAAATCAATGGCTTCGTCATCCTCTGCACATTCACACTCTTCAGTTCCAATTTTTGATGGTGAGCACTATCACATTTGGGCTGTCAAAATGAGGTTTTTCCTGCGATCCCAAGGTTTATGGAACATTATGGAGACGGATGCTGATCAATATCCACTACGTGCAAATCCAACTTTAGCTTAAATAAGGGCTCATGAAGAAGAAAAATTGAAGAAAGACAAGGCTATTACATGTTTGCATTCTGGAATTGCAAACCACATTTTCACCAAGATTATGAATCTTGAGACACCAAAACAGATTTGGGACAAACTTCAAGTTGAATTTGAAGGCAGCAATCGAGTCAAAACAGTCAAACTCCTTGCATTAAAGAGAGAATTTGAGCTAATGAAGATGAAGGACAATGAAAATGTCAAGTCCTATTCCGGCAGATTGATGAACACTGTCAACCAAATGAGACTCCTTGGGGAGACATTTGAAGATCATAAGATAGTGGAGAAGCTTATGATGTCAATTCCAGAAAGATTTGAGGCTAAAATCTCTGCAATAGAAGAGTCTTGTGATTTGCAAACTCTATTTATTGCAGAGTTAATCAGCAAGCTTCAAATTCAGGAGCAAAGGGTTCAAATGAGAGATGATGAAGCTGTTGAAGGAGCATTTCAAGCAAGCTTTAAAGGGAAAAAATCTGGAATTTTTCCCAAGAAAAATTTCAGTACTGGTAAATCAAACCTGTCAAAAGGTAAAGCTATTGTCCCTGCCAGTAGACATTTTTCTCCTTGTTCTTATTGTAAGAGAACAAATCACGCAGAGGCTGACTGTTGGTTCAAAGGCAAAACTCTCATTCACTGTGATTTTTGCAAGAGAAATGGCCATAGTGAAAAGTTTTGCAGGCTGAAGAAGAAACAGCCGCAGCAAGGATTTCAGCAGCAAGCAAATGTATCTGAAGAAGACAAGGACCCTGAAGAAACTGAGGAGCAGCTATTCATGGCCTTGCAGACCAGTACCATCTCCAAGAAGAACACTTGGCTTATTGACAGTGGCTGCACCAGCCACATGACAAAGCACTTGTCAATTTTTTCCTCAATTGATCGATCAATAAAGCCAAAAATTAAATTGGGAAATGGTGACTTTGTGCAAGCTAAAGGAAGAGGCACTGTCACAGTCAGCACTTCAAGAGGTACAAAAACTATCAAAAATGTCCTCTTCATTCCTGAGTTAGATCAAAATTTGTTGAGTGTTCCTCAAATGCTTAGGAATGGTTATGAAGTAACCTTTAAGGATAATTGCTGCTTCATTGTTGACACAAAGGATTCTGCTGTAGCAAAGATAAAAATGGATGGAAATAGTTTTTATCTTGATTTAAATGTCATTGAAGGTCATACATTAAGTGCAAATTCTAATATGAGTGTTGTTTGGCACAAGAGGTTTGGGCACTACAATTTCGATTCTTTGAAATTGTTGCATGACAGATGCATGATAAAGGGGATGCCTGCCATTTCTGAATGTGCACATTTGTGTGAAGGTTGTGAGTTAGGGAAGCACCATAGGGTTTCATTCCCTCGTGCAACAGCCAATAGAGCAAAATCAAGGCTGGAATTGGTCCATTCTGACATTTGTGGACCAATGAGGACAGCCTCCTTGAACAATAACTTTTACTTTATTTTGTTCATTGATGACCATAGCAGAATGATTTGGGTCCAGTTTCTGGAAAACAAGTCTCAAGCACTATCAAAGTTCAAGAGTTTTAAAAGCATGGTTGAAACACAAAGTGGACAAAGAATTAAGGTGCTGAGAACCGACAATGGTGGAGAATATACTTCAAGGGATTTCCAGAATTTTTGCCTTGAAACTGGAATTGTGCACCAGTTGACAGTGCCCTATTCTCCTCAGCAGAATGGTGTCTCAGAGAGGAAGAATAGGACAATCATGAAAATGTCAAGGGGCATGATGTTTGAGAAGAGGTTGCCTAAGTTTCTATGGGCAGAGGCAGTAAACACCTCAGTTTACTTGCTAAACAGGCTTCCCACAAAGTCTGTCAATGGAAAAACACCCATAGAAGCTTGGTCAGGAAGAAAGCCAACTGCCAACCATCTAAGGGTGTTTGGTTCTTTGTGTTATTTTCATGTGCCCACTGTCAAAAGAGGGAAGCTAGATGAAACAGCAGTCAAGGGAATTTTTGTGGGATATTCAACTGAATCCAAAGGTTACAGGATTTACAACCTGAATGAGTCCAAAATTCAGATCAGTAGAGACGTGCACTTTGATGAAATTGCATGCTGGAATTGGGACTTGAAGGAGGTGGATCAAAAGAGCACAATCCTTGATGCTGCAGCAGGGGAAACAAGCACTGAAACTGAGTTTGATGTTGATGGAACTTCAGATGTAGATGTTCTTAAAGTTAGGCCCCTAGCTGAGATATATGAGAGGTGTAACTTGGTGCATGCCGAGCCAACAAGCTATGTTGAAGCAGCAAAGGATGCAGCTTGGATAGAAGCCATGAAATCAGAAATTGATTCCATTGAAAGGAATCAAACCTGGAGCTTGACAGTGCTGCCTCACAACAAGAAAGAAATTGGTGTTAAGTGGGTATTCAGGACTAAATTCAATCCTGATGGTTCTGTATTTAAACACAAAGCTAGATTGGTGGTCAAAGGATTTGCACAAGTGGCTGGGGTTGATTATGGGGACACATTTGCCCCAGTTGCTAGGCATGATACAATTCGGCTCCTTCTTGCAATTGCTGGTCAACTTGGATGGAAGGTATACCATTTAGATGTTAAATCAGCTTTTTTAAATGGTATATTAGTTGAAGACATATATGTGCAGCAACCCGAAGGATTCAAAGTGGCAGGCCATGAGCATAAGGTGTATAAGCTACACAAAGCTCTTTATGGCTTGAAACAAGCCCCAAGGGCTTGGTATAGTAGGATTGATTCCTATTTAATCCAATTGGGGTTTAGAAGGAGTGAAAATGAAGCTACATTGTACTTAAAGAAAGAAGGAGATGAAGTGCAGTTAGTAATTTCACTTTATGTAGATGACATGTTGGTGACTGGAAGCAATACTTCATTGCTGGCAAAGTTCAAAAAGGAAATGGAGGATGTATTTGAAATGAGTGACTTGGGGATGATGAATTATTTTCTTGGAATGGAGATACAACAAGACAACTTAGGGATTTTTTTGTCACAAAAGAAGTATGCTATTGATGTGCTTAAAAGGTTCAAACTGGAATCATGCAAAGAAGTAGCTACACCTTTGGCACAAAATGAAAGAATTTCGAAGAATGATGGTGAGAAGCTAGAAGATCCTTCTGTTTTTAGAAGCTTGGTGGGCAGTTTGCTATACTTGACAGCAACTAGACTAGAGTTGATGTTCCCTGCTGGTTTGCTGTCAAGATTCATGAGTTCACCTAGTAGTGTTCACATGGGAGTGGCTAAAAGAGTACTGAAATACATCAAAGGCACAGCTGACTTAGGCCTAAGGTACTAAAAAACAGGAGGAGTATGCTTGATTGGCTATGCAGATAGTGATTGGGCTGGAAGTGTTGATGATATGAAGAGTACTTCTGGTTATGTTTTTAGCATTGGTTCAGGTGCAATTTGCTGGAATGCAAGGAAGCAAGATGTGGTTGCTCAATCGACAGCAGAGGCTGAGTACATCTCCATGGCAGCTGCTGCAAATCAGGCTATATGGTTAAGCAAAGTTTTGGTAGATTTGGGTCATAAGCAAAGCTCACCAACCGAGCTTTATTGTGACAACAAGTCAGCAATAACAATTGCACAAAATCCAGTCCAGCATGGGAGAACAAAGCACATTAATGTCAAGTTTCATGCATTGAGGGAAGCTGAGAAGAATTTGTTCATCAAAATTCTTCACCGTCCAACTGAAGTCCAATTGGCAGATTTAATGACTAAAGGACTTCCAAGATCAAGGCTGGAGATGCTTAGGATGAAGCTAGGAATGTTCAAGGCAAGTCTTAAGGAGGAGTGTTGGAACACGTGTGAGATGCTGCCTTGAAGGAAGATTGAAGTCAAGATAATGTCCTGTTTTTGTGTTTTTCAAATTTGAATTCAAATAGCAGATTGTGTGCTATTTTTTCGTAATTTCATTTCAATAAATCTCTCAGTGTAGTTGAGAGTTTAATTTTGATTATAATTCATGTTTTGTAAGCCTATATATTAGGCATTTCCATTTTGAATAAAATTAAGCAAATACAATTCATCAATTCTGTTTATTATTGTAAGTCTTCAATTTCTTCAAATTTCGCATTTTCTAGAATTTAATCCAAACAGTAACTGTTATAAACAGTTACTGTTCAGATCATCAAATTTTAACAAAAATTTGGATGCCAGACGAAGGCGTCACTTCTGCTTAATTATATTTAAAAATGATTAATTAATTGCTAGCAATGATACATTAATTAACTCGATAGAAAGCGGTAGCAGACCTTACAAGAAGTGACACGACGAGGTAGCCACCCACAAGTGCATCTCTCTCTTTCCTTTTGAGCTGGATCGTACGGGCACTTCTTGTTGTCTGCCTACCTTACAGGAAGTGACACGACTACACTTCCTTCCATATACAGTATGTATGTATGTATGTATGTATGTATATAAGCATGTATGTATTAATCCAATGGACGTCGCATCCACATCCAAATGAATCCACATCACATGCACTGCACCATCAACAAGACAAGCCAACAACAACCCTGTCTCTGCTGTCTTAAGTTTGACCACACGATTCATGTTTTCAGTTCACACCTCATCGAATCATCTGTCCCATGTTTATAACGTCATCTTTCTTTCTCTCCAATGACTCGCGTCACAGTCAAGACAATAACCAAACGGCGCTCTCTTTCCCCCCTTCACTTTCCTTACTCCACGCTCATCATCATCATCATCATCTCCTCCTCCTCCTCCTACTTCTTACCATACAATTAAGAAGCTTTTTAACGTACTGCCTCCTGTATACTTATATTTCTTCATAAATTAATTCATTGCAAGAGATCAGGCTATCTTGCACACTTCCTAAAGCTATGCCCGTTAATTACCAGCCAGTTGTAGATGACGAGACCTCCATCCCCAAAAGCAGCAGCAGCAGGGTATAATATATGTATAATTGTAATTAACTTAACGTCATGAAATCTTCAATATTGTGATTAATTAATTAATTAATTAATTCTTAATATTTGTCTTATATCTTGTATACACGTACACACACACACACACACATAGATGGATGATGAGGACCAGCTGGTGTACACTCTGGATGATGCCCTCGATTCTGCGGGCTTTGGAAAATTCCAGTTTCTGGTGCTTGCTTATGCCGGTCTTGGTTGGTTTGCTGAAGCCATGGAAATTATGATCCTTTCCTTTGTGGGTCCTGCTGTCAAGTCCCAGTGGAATCTCTCCTCTACCCAGGAGAGTTTGCTCTCTACGGTTGTCTTTGCTGGCATGCTTGTTGGAGCTTATTCTTGGGGCCTTTTTTCTGATCACTGTGGAAGAAGGCAAGTCCATCTATATATTTTATTTCATATGCCTATTGCCCCGTTGATAATGAATCTGTCTCTCCATTTGTAAACTTGTATCCGTATAGCTTTGCAAATTAATTGCTGAAAAACTTCATAAATTAATTGCAGAAAACTTTATAAATTCATTGCAGAAAACTAGCCGTTTTTCTACTTCTGGCAATATAATTTATGATGCCTTTACTTCTGTCGCTCATGGGCATGTTAATTTATTGAAGATGCTTTCTTTTAGTAAGAATCTAATCTAGATTCCATTCATCATTAATATCGATTTCACCACTTTTCAAATAGAAAGATCTTCAATTTCCACTGCTCAATTTTGAATAGCTTCTGTGACAATTCAAGGGTTCATTGTGAAGCACAAATCATGTTCCTTTATGTCAACCCTGGTGTGTGTGTCAGTGTGTGTGTATCTTGATCTTATCTAGTTTTTCTAATTCCATTTTCTGTTTCCAGAAAGGGTTTCCTAGGAATAACTATTATAACTAGTGCAGCTGGATTTTTGAGTACTTTCTCCCCGAATTATGTATCATTGTTGATTCTCCGTTGTTTGGTTGGGGTTGGCCTGGGTGGTGGACCTGTATTTTCCTCCTGGTTTCTAGAGTTTGTTCCGGCTTCACATAGAGGCACCTGGATGGTTGTCTTCTCAGCTTTCTGGACATTCGGAACCGTTTTTGAGGCTGCACTTGCATGGGTACTGTGTTCTATTTTCTCACTACTACAACTACTATCCAAGCTGTTGTTGCTTCTTCATTTTATTTCTTTGAAGTTTTATTTGACTATCTGAACAAGGTGATTGATATGAATATGGCATTTGCTTTCGCACTCTGATTTGAGAAAAAGGTGTTGCTCTTTAATTTTTTGAATGTTGAAGTCAGTTCCGGTCGTAAGAGAAGAAAGATAATCTGCTTTGTATTCTCTTTCTTTCTTTCTTGTTTCAACTTCTGTTGCAGGGGTTGTGCACTTTTTCTCTCTTACTCTTTTGCCTTTTCCATTCTGGTTTTTGACAGATTTTTCCGTATATGGTAAAAGTTTTTGAGGGTTAGGTTGTCAAATAGAGATTTAAGGCAGAGACACGAAACTTGATGAGTGAGTTTTCAACTGTTGGAACTTTAGGTTTATTCATCCAAGACTACTAAATTCGACCACTCAAGGAATTGAAGACTCCTGATATGCTTTAGTTTCAATTTACTTTTATCTTATTCCTTGTTAACATTCTCTCTGTTCTTAACGTCTGAAATTGTTTAGTGTCCTTGCAGGGGACTCTTGTCTGCTTATTTAGATTCACCCTTTTTGAACCAGAAAAGTTGCAGAAAAACACATGACCTTACTTTTCATCTTCCATGGTGGTATATGACAACTGCCTTTTTTCTTCCATACTAATTCATTGATCTGTTAGTATGCAGCTCTTGAAGTTATATGTAGTTATTATCCTTGTGCTTTCTCCCCAATGTTTTTCAAATGACATCTTTTTACTGAAAAATAAAATAAAAAAACTGTTCTTATTGAGTATTTTTCTTAAGGTAACTGTATTTCTGTACTTATTGCAGATTGTCTTGCCTAAATTGAATTGGAGGTGGCTACTTGCATTCTCCTCTTTACCATCTATTGCCCAGCTTTTCTTTTATTGGATAGTACCAGAGTCTCCAAGGTACCTGGCCATGAAAGGAAGAATAACGGAGGCACATAATATTCTGGAGAAGATAGCTCAGCTGAACCAATCAAAACTTCCTTCTGGATTGCTTGTTTCTGATAGTACAATTGGACTGGATGAAGAATCTGCCCCGTCAAAATATACACCTCTACTCTCCTCAACTAGAAAACTGGTTTCAGATTTTAAATCAGGCTTCTCATCATTTGTTATGCTTTTCTCATCAAAGTTAATTCGAACAACACTTCTTTTGTGGTTGTTATTCTTTGGAAATGCATTCTCATATTATGGTATCATATTGCTTACTTCAGAGTTAAGTAGTGAGGAAGGAAAATGTGCCTCAACTGTCTTGCGGTCAGAAAATCTCCAGGATGACAGCCTCTACATAAATGTATTTATTACTAGTTTGGCAGGTATTGCATGCCTAGTAAACTTTCTCTGCACTTAATGTTGAGATTTGAAAATTGTTCTACAACATGAAGTAATTACTTCTTAACTTTAAATTTTTATGTAGTGCTATCATTTTAAGGAATAATGATCAGGTAAATCTTTTCTTAAAAATTTATGTTGTAGAGCTTCCTGGGATTCTTTTATCAGCCATTATTGTGGATAGATTTGGCCGCAAGCTTTCAATGGCATTCATGTTTGTCTTAGCTTGTATTTTCCTCCTGCCCCTGATTTTCCATCAGCATGCGACTTTGACAACAGCATTGTTATTTGGAGCTCGCATGTGTGCCATTGGAACCTTCACAGTCGCTTCAATATATGCCCCAGAGGTAAGTCCTGGAATACTCAATTTTTTTTGAAGACCTTTTATTCAAAGCAGTGGTTGACTGCTTGAAGATGTACTTCTGTTTTTTTAAGAAAAAAAAAAATTTAATGAATCATTGCTTAAATATTCCCCACCATCTTTTTTCTGATCAGGATCAATAATCTTTTCTATTGAAACCAACTTGAGGGATGTAGTTTTTAGATGGGAAACATGATAATGCATTTGTTAGAAAATGCAAGTTTCTGGAATCCCTTTCTCACCACCCTTGTTCTCTCTGTTCTTGTTGCTTATTTTTCTTGCTAATAAAACCATAGATTGATCAATCGGCAATTGGCGAATATAGGAATATGGTTAAGAATGTAATCTGCTCTCTTATCTGCTAAAATTGGCTAGTAGAAATATACATCCTTGTCTCTTTTCATGCTAATCTTGAATGTTTCCTCTATTTTATTTACATACGGGAATGATTCTGGAGTCTTTTGGGAGTGAATAACTCTCATCATAGTTAGTCAGCATACAAAATGAATTGCTACTGCTCTTAAAAAGATGCTGTTTTGAATTCTACGAAATTGGTCTGTTTCTTGTCCATCGTCAAGTTGCTGCATCCTTTGAATTGATCCTTCATTATTCTATCTCGAATCCATTAATAGGAATAATATGTCATTGCATTTGGAAGGTGATTTTGTTGTAACCCTGTCTTCATTAGAATTTGCCAATAACATAGTCATAACCCATGGAAGTTGGTTACTTTTCCATTGTGCTTAATGCCATTCCGATTTGCTTCAAGCACCTTTAAGATGACCTTTGAACTGGTTTTAAATAATTTATTTGTGGTAATTTCCTTTTTCTCTAGGTGTATCCAACGGCTATTAGGGCCACTGGGGCAGGAGTTGCAAGTGCTGTAGGGAGGATTGGTGGCATGGTATGCCCTCTTGTGGCAGTTGGACTAGTGACGGGTTGCCACCTTAAGGAAGCTATCATTTTGTTCGAGGTTGTGATTGTTGTTTCAGTAGTCTGTGTCCTGCTCTTCCAATTTGAGACCAGTGGGCGGGAATTGAGTGACAGTTTAGCTGTATCTGATCGAAAACAAGTAGTTGTTGTTGGGTAGCAAATTTATACCCATTCAAGCAGTGGAAACTAGATGTATTTTCTTGTACTTCCTATTTGATTGTTTAGAACAGGAAGTCCATGTATCAGATCACGGTTCTGCAAAATCGGCTGTCCAGGAAGGGAGAACAAATGCTAATCCTTTATGCATGCCTATTCCCTCGTCGCGCAAGAGTACGAGGCGACATGTATCATTTACTTTCTTGCCTTACCAGTTCAAATTCAGGAGTTGAATTCTTTTTCATTTCTCCTCTCATTGAACATCTGTGGAGCTAGAGCAACAAGCTCTGAAATGACAAGTCTCTAGCTATAAAACATCAAAATATATTGACTTGAATCACTGTAACCCGTCGTGATTAGCTTTGTCTATCAATGAATCTCGCACAGTAATGTCATGCTTTTCAATTTTTAACCGTGTTGTTGCATAATTTTTCGTGTGATGATAGAGGAACGGGTTGATGAAGTCACATGTAAGTTGAAAACAAAGAAATTTGGATGAAAAGGCCATCTCAGAAGTGGACAAAAAAAGTTGTCATCGCTTATATTTCCAGGAGTGCTAAACAGCACTATCCTGCTTTTCCTGATATAGAGTGCTCAAAGTTACTACATCAGATCATACTGAGTTGGCTAGCTCGGTAATGTTGCCTGCCCTGGGACACGGCTAGCTAGCTTGACTTCTGGGACTCAGACAGCACCCTTCCACCTTTGGAGAGCAACGATGCTTGTGATTTATTAAGGGAAGGTATGGGTGTGGAGCAGATGGAGCAGCTGATGCCTGTTATTACCTTGTCCGCAAGATTAACATGCACTGCAAAATAAGGCAATCCACTTCATCTTTAATTTCTTCCTTGTGGGTGTCAGTACATGAATCAGTAACTGGCCGCACCAGCCTTTCTCATATTCTGAAGTTGACTGCACACTTAACTTTCAATATCTCTAGGTTTTCAACGTGATCCATGGCTTTCAGACACTCACGCCTGCCTGCATCAAAGTCTCTTGTAAATCTCCTAGATTCCAGCTCGTAGCGGGTGAAGAAGAATCTATTAGGTCATAGGTGGTACGCTACCATTAATTGCCAATTAATCACCTTGTTGAGTTACTTTTATGTGATTTCCCAGAGATCAAGGAGTCTGGCCGATCGATGCTCTTAATTAATTTGCAGTTCTAAATTTTAATATGCTTGCTGCCTACGTGGGCATCATATGACGTGTGTTAAATTTAATGCCTAGTAGACCAGTCGTGGAATTAACCATTGGGAGAGTGTCAGAAATTCAGAATAGTAACATTAATAGAAGAGAGGGTGCAGTAAAGAGAGCAAAAACAATTGGTTTACAGCCTGCAAAAACATCAAGAACCATGCATTTTCAGTGTTCTGGTCATTTTTATATATGTTTTTCAAAAGAGAAATTCTAGTTTCTCTTATCTTTCTGGGTTATTCCAACCGAAATTGCTTCAGTGCAGGCTTAACGTTCTTTCCTGCCAAGAGTGGTTTATCTGCAGGCTTAAACAAGGTATTTGTTCATAGTTATATTTGCAAAATGTTCATAACATACATATGTATCATATGCTCCAAACATACCTTGTTCATAGTTGTTTTTCTTCCCTTTTCTTGTTCTTCTTTTCGATCATGAGATCGGCACTGGTTGTATGGTACTGTAGCTAATGCAGAAGGATTGAATAGTCGGCTATGGATATTTTGATTTGGATTACGTACAAAGCTTATCATATACATTTTTGAATCAAATGTACAGGTCAAAGCTCAAGAAGAAGAGGCATGGCTGTGTCAAATAATATATATGAAAAACTGGACGTAACTTTTGATTAGATCATTGAGGAAATTCTACAAGTTCAATGATGGATTAGCTCATTGTGACTAGTTCGTGGCATGGGAAGCTTTTAAATTAAGCTCAGAATATGCTTTTTTTGTCAGTCTTATTATTTCTTATTTAATTTCCTATTAAGGTTCGTCTTCCATTTTGATTTGGTCCGCTGCAGATCTATTTAAGCTACCGTAATCTTTTCTCTTAATTCAGATGAGAAATGAAGTACGGGTAGGGTTCTTGTTTTTTACCATTTTCGTGAATTCTATACTCTTTTCGTCTTCCTCAAAAACTTGTCTACACCAAGAAATTATAGAAACCGCACGTTGTTACTCATCTTCTAGTTCTACTTCTTCTCAGATACTCAATTTCCTCTCCATCCCACAAAATCAATCACTCGACACCGAAGCTTTCGCATTTTTATACAGGGAATTTGAGAGGAGAGAAACGGGTTTTTCTTGTATATACATAACAAAAAATGCTATTTGTTTTGTGTTTAATTTTTTTTTTTTAAATATAAATTTTTTTTATTTTTTTTTTGCTTAAAATTAATATTATTATTTTTTATATTTTCAAATTATTTTGATGGGTTAATATTAAAAATAGTTTTTTTTAAATATAATTTTAATATTTTTTCAATTAAAAAATAACTTCAATCATACCTCCAAACACTCTCATGGGATCGATGAACTGTTACCGATCTGTTAATGGGTACGTGGAGCAACTAGCTGATGATGAGATCCACTTGTCTGCTCTTGCCTATACTCTTACTTTGGCCACACCGACCATGCCTTCACTTTTCTCATTTTCCATGTTTAGCCATGTATTTCGATAACTTCTATATTACCAACCGGCATATGTAGCTGGACAGGACAGGATGACTCTTTCAGTTGAAAAGAAGAGGATACAAGAACGTGTGTGTGTGTGTGTGTGTGTAGACACACATACATGTTCTTGTATCCTCTTCTTTTCAACTGAAAGAGTCATCCAGTCCTGTCCAGCTACATATGCCGCAGTTCACTCCACACAAATTATCGATTTTCCCTTCTTTTCAGCAGAAAGAGTCATCCTGTCCTGTCCAGGTACTGGACAATTGTAATGGTAACAACCGTATATATGTTAGCGCAAAGAAGACTATCATTTCCTAGTTTCAGGTTAGTTCATATTTTCTTGATTATATGTTCTCATGCGCAGCTCAGCTCCATTTATGCATCTTCCAAGAAAGTATCACAGCAGTATTAGTGTTTCGTGTTGTTTGATTCGTGTCCATGTGTACCCAAGCAATTGTTATTAACAAGTAAAGCTTCATAAACTTATATCCAGTTGGCCGCTTCTGTAAGGTATTCAGTCTTTTGTTTTTTTCAATGATTGATACTTCACTATTGATCTTCTTTCTTGAGTTGAAACTACAAGTAATTAGGTTTTTGACGTAAAAGCAGTGATATATAGCATCGATCTCTGACTGCTACGCCCATGAATGAGCTAGCTGAGACCTCCGTCAGGGTAAGCGCTGAGATTTCTTGATGATCATACAATCAATCTTGAAATTGAATATGTATAAAACATGATAATTTTTCGTTTGTTTGTTACCCTGTGGCCGTGACAATTTTTTTGATTTCTTTGGTATGTTGTTGACCGGCCACCACATAGATGGACGGGGAAAACCTTGTATACACTGTGGATGAGGCTCTTGCTTCTGTGGGATTTGGGAAATTCCAACGTCCCGTGCTTGTTTATGCTGGACTTGCTTTTTTTGCAGAAGCAATGGAAGTTACGATTCTCTCTTTTGTGGGACCGGCGGTCAAGTCCCAGTGGGATCTCTCATCAAGCCAAGAGAGTCTGCTATCAACTGCTGTTTTTGGTGGCATGTTTATTGGATCATTTTTTTGGGGACTCGTTTCAGATCTCCATGGAAGGAGGCAAGCCATCATTTCCCCCCTTATTCCTTGCATTAATTATATGCTGTGCCTTGCTAATAATCTTCACTGTTTCCTTGACGTGTAAAGTTAAGAATCCTTCATAATGTCTGTATGGATATATTTCTGTATATTGTATAGCTTCAGGAATTTGGAAAAAACTTGCACAAACTTTTCTGATGCTTCTATGGTAGATCTTTCTCTATTTAAGGTTTTAGGTTGACAAAATCTGCTCTTTCAAAGTTTCAATTACACAGTTTTGCAATATTTTGGTGGTTTTCCTATTATTTTTGGCTGTCTTGCTCGCTTCCAATTTAAAGTTTATGAAGTGCAAATGATTTCCAAATAGGCAAACTGGCAAGTATTCTGTAAATACCCTTCTCATTACATCATCAAAGCTAAAGATCAAGTTTCCATCAGGTGTTGATCCATTCTGCTGAAGATGTTACTGTACAAATACGATGTTTTTCTTTGAAACCATCCGTTTGGATTTGAATCTTTGCACTAGACTCTTACAAACCCATGGTTAAATATTTTACCTCATCTTACAAGTTGTTTTAGTTCCTTTTGGTCTTTCCAGGAAGGGTTTCCAAGGAGCAACTCTTCTGACTTGTGGAGCTGGATTGTTGAGTGCTTTCACCACAAATTATGCATATCTGGTGATTCTTCGTTGTTTGGTTGGCTCCGGGCTGGGTGGTGGAACTGTATTCAGCTCCTGGTTTCTAGAGTTTGTTCCCGCTTCACATAGAGGACAAAGGATGCTTCTACTCTCATGGTTCTGGGCATTTGGGTCAATTTTTGAGGCTTTACTTGCATGGGTGGGTACCATTTCCTGAATTCTGAACAAAAAAAGTAGCTGAAAAAAACTTGATTTTATCATAAACGCTCATGGTAGTAAGTGTTAAAGGCCATTTTCCCTCATCATTATCTGATATTTTGGTACATTGCTCGGCTAATATTACATTACAGTGTCTGCACAAGCTGGGCAGCATGGGGCATGCTAAAATTGCACAAAACTCATAAGAGAGGACGAGTTCACATATTAAAGTCATTTATGCTTCACATGTCTTATCACCCGGGGAATTCTTTTCTTCGTAATTAATTGTATTTTCTGTAATTCTTGCAGATGGTGGTGCCAAGGTTGGGTTGGAGATGGCTACTCGCGGTATCCTGTTTACCAGCATTTGCTCTGCTTCTCTTTTATTCTCATGTACCAGAATCTCCAAGGTATCTATGCATGAAAGGCAGAATAAATGATGCATATAATATTCTGGAGAAAATAGCTCTGCTCAACCAATCAGAACTCCCTCCTGGAGAGCTTGTTCCTGATAGTACAATTGGGCTGGATGAAGAATCTGCAACATCAGAATATACCCCTCTCCTCTCCACCACTGAAAAAATGGATTTGGATTTTAGATCAGGATTCCAATCATTTCTTATGCTTTTCTCATCAAAACTAATCCGAACAACACTTCTTCTCTGGGAGTCACTCTTTGGAAATGTATTCTCATATTATGGTATCATATTGCTGACTTCAGAGCTAAGTAGTGGGCAAAGCAGATGTGGCTCAAATCTCTTGAAATCAGAAAATCCTGACAGCCTCTACATAAATGTATTTATTTCTAATTTGTAAGGTATTGCATGCCTAATCTCTTCATCTCTATGCAATTAATGTTTGACATTTTGAGAATTGTTCTGCAAAGTGATATATACTATATATCTCGTGTCTCTAACTTTCTTGTACAGTTACAAATTAAGCAATGCATAATAACATGTTTTCTTATAAATCTATACTATTGTAGAGCTTCCTGGGATTGTTTTGTCAGCAGCTATTGTAGATAGAATTGGCCGCAAGCTTACGGTAGCTGTTACGTTTGTCTTGGCTGGTATCTTCCTTTTACCTCTGGTTTACCATCAGTCTGCAACATTAACGATGTCATTCTTGTTTGGAGCTCGAATGAGTACCAAAGCAGCCCTCTCAGTTGCTACAATATATGGTCACGAGGTAAGTCCTATAATACTTTGTTCAGGGCATTTTATCCGTCGCAAGATGTTGACTGGGTAAAATGTTCCCATCATCTCACTCTTAACTTCCGTGATCGTTTTTCTTTTGACTTTTGACTCCAAAATGCATTTGTTAGAAACCTCTGCACACACATCTGAGGGGCAGGGAGAATTGATTTATTCTGGTATCGTTTCCATCTAGTTATATCCGACATCCGTCAGGGCAACTGGTGCTGGAGCTGCAAATGC
Source organism: Populus alba x Populus glandulosa (assembly GCA_033617975.1). NCBI lineage: Eukaryota > Viridiplantae > Streptophyta > Magnoliopsida > Malpighiales > Salicaceae > Populus > Populus alba x Populus glandulosa. The sequence goes on from CM066160.1 coordinate 14,572,139, forward strand.
TGCGGGGAAGGTTGGTGGCATGATATGTCCTCTTGTGGCAGTTGGCCTGGTGACTAGCTGCCAGATCACAGAAGCCATCATCCTGTTTGAGGTCCTGATGGCTGTTTCAGCAGTCTGTGTCATGTTCATCCCAGTTGATACCAAGGGACAGAAATTGTGCGACAGCATAGATGTATCTGATTCAAAACAGGTTTTCGTTGGGCAGTGAATTCTACCCCTTCCACAATTGTAGAAAAGAAATGTATTTTGGTTCCTTACATTAGATAAATATCTGCTTGTTAAATAATATTTATGTAGTCTTATTTACTAAGAGTAGAATAGTACTTTTAGTTTAACATATATATATTTTATTTGTATTTAGGTTAAGACTATGAACTCATAATATATAGATTATTCAGAATTCTAGTTTTATTTTTGAGTTTCATCTTAATTATTTCAACACTGCCAACTCATTGCATGTCCGAGGTTGATTCTGACCATAGCAGAACGCTGATTGACACAATTTGTTTTTCTGAAGTTCAAGTCTCAGAAGTTGAAAATGTTCATCTCTTCTGCCGTTGAATACCTATTGAGCTAAAGCAGCAAAAACTGTCATGACAAGTCTCCAAGGACTTGCGATCCTGCTCTTTCGAGTTTCTTAAATATTGCAAAAGCAGTCGTCTAAAGATCTTTGACTTGTTCGGCGATGTTTTCTAACCTTCCGTTTTCTCATGTTTGATTACGCATTAAAATAATTACCAAAAAAATAATTAATAGACAAAATTGCCAAAACCTTCGCCATTGATACTCATGCCGTCACCTCCTTACCTCATTAGTTTCATCTTCTTGGACGCAGAAAAAGGAAAATAAACATTAACAGTGCACTGCTCAAACTTCTTACACATCACGAAACTGTGCTCCGAAATTTCTCATCTACCAATATTATAAAATATGACTCGTGGGCCTAGCCAAGTCTTGGGCTTGTGACTTCAATGGGCGCGTGATGTGCAAGGGCATGATGAAGAAAGAGGCAGTTCCTGGACCCAATTATGAGCCCAGTTCGTCCATTGGTTTTTAAATTGTTTATATATATTAAAATAATATTTAAAAAAAAACATTAATTTTAATATTAAAATTAAAAACATTACAAGAATTAATTTATGGCTAAAAGTTTGGTGGAATTGCAACTATGAACAAGAGTGAGAGTCCTGGACTCGTCACAAATCTATAAGAAGAAAGTACAGTTAATGAAAACAAAAGAAAAACAATTCCCCAACGGAGAAAAGGGCAGACTCGGAACCAGAACAGCCCATAAAATGAAAATGAAATGAAAATTTAAAACCCTAAAGGCCTAAACCCTCCTTCGTCCCTTCTCAAAGTCAGGTCTAAACCCTCCCTCCTCTCTCAAGCTCTCCCTCTCTAGCTGCAACTGCAAATTCTGTGCTTCGCTTTCTGTTTTTCAATAATAATAATAATAATAATAATAATTAGCAGCAGTACATAGCAGTGGATGGGTAAATAAAAGAAAACAAATAAATGATGATCCACATAATCAGACGAGGATCCGCTCGATCCACCATTTCTACGGGTACGTTTTTTCTTTATTTGATATTCTTCTTCTAATTCAATCTGGATATTATTGTTGGTTCTATCCTACAGTTCAAAGAGAGTTATTGATGATGATGATGCCGCCCCTTTTTGGATGTAAATTGGATAGCTAACTTGATGGAGAAAATAAATTGAAAGTTTTGCAAAAACAAAAAAAATATCGTGGAAATCTTTGCTGCTGTTCTGAACCAATAATTTGTTTTCTCCTCTTATTTCACGTGGAAGTTTATGTACAGTATCTAGCAATAGGAGTCTTTGTAAAGTGAGTCCCTGTTCACTGCTGTTGCATCAAACAGACATGCTACTAAACCTGCGTATCGCTTCTTGACAGTGTTTGATGAGGTGGCCAATGCCATACATGGGGCGAATATGCAGTGGCGTGCAAGGTCATATGCCGCGTCGGTTCCTTCTCACATGCCACAAAGTCACAAAGCTCAGAAGAGAGTTTCCAAAGATGACCGGCGAGCTATGGTGGAATCTTATGTAAACAAGTAATCAACCCCCCCCCCCCTTCTTTTTTTCTCTAACCAGGTTGATTTATTATATCATATAGCAGCTGGTAACTTTTATTCCATCTGCAAAGTTGCTAAATTTGGATTTTTATAGTTGAGGGAAAAAATTGTTAGTTTAAGACAACGAAATAAAATAAAAGGGGTTAGTGATTACTTTGACATGTCAACTTATCATGAAAATTGATCACTTTGATCCGACTTCAAGGTTCATCACTGATATTGTTTTTCAGTAAAAATTTTGGGATGCTATGCAAAGTTGAAGTGTAGATACATTTTCCTGTATTCAATTTGGACGCCTATAAAGTTATTCGAAGTTGATGAGGAATTGGAGATTGTTCTTGCATGAAGTGCCCACTTTTAAGATTATACCTACCTTTCAGACATTGTCATCATTGGTAGTAAATTTGAAGACCATAATTTTGTGTGGAATCTTACCAATGCTTTGATAGCATTGAATGAGTTCTATGTTGTGTTAATTTGAAAGTTATTGTGGGACCGAATTATTATATTGCCATTACCTTTTTCAGGTATAGGGAAACTCATGCTGGAAAATTTCCATCCATTTCTGATGCTCGAAAACAAGTTGGTGGAAATTACTATTTTATTAGGAAAATTGTTCAAGAACTAGAATACAAATCTAAGATTTCATCCTCAAACAGTGGAAACAAGAAAAAGGAGCTACCTATCGTGAGTGAGCCCTTGGTTAAAGTTAAAAACATGTCAACTGGAGGTGCAATGTCAGATATGAGAACTCAATGTGACCCACGTGCAGTTCCTCTCAATGATGTAGGTGACACAAGTTACAGATATCTAGAAGTGGAGGGAGGGCTGCAAACTTGTGAGAAGATGGTCTCTCAAGAGTTTGGAAACCCCATTTCTCCTGTAAGTGTTTGATGTTTATTGCACTTTCTTAATTTTCATGTAGGAAACATAATTTAAGGGGGAGCATACTAGACTCAAAAGATTTGAAATATTTGGCTGTCGCTCTGGTCCAACAACGTTCAGAGTTTGATGTTTGGATGATAATTGCTTGTTAGTCTGCTAAGTCAGAAGTTTAATGCTCCACATTTAAAAATGCTTTCAGTTACATGGGGCAACGCATATTTGTCGTAGTATATAGCTGGTTTATAGCTTATTTTGGCATACTTTGTTCATTCCAATTTGTTTAATATAGAAATATGCTATCTGGCATTTAGCTTTCAAAGATGTTTTGGTTCCTAAAGTGGCCCTCCCTATTCATCGGGGGACCTTTTAATTCTACTCTCGTAGGCAGTCTAGGTCGTGAGAAACTCAGAGGCATTTCCTGTTGAGCCCTGCTGCTTCTATTAAACAAGGTCTCATACGCACGCTCTGGGTGCATTGATCCTTGAGCACAATAAGTACAGCATGCTTTACTACAGTAATGATGTAAATAATAGCTTTGTTTTCAAGAGACTCCAAAGGGATGCCAGTTGCAGTTGGGCGATAAATCAACACAATTTCTATAAATTTTTGTAATCGGTGTTCCCCAACCTATATGAACCTTTTCACTGGTTGCTATAAAAAGAATTGTTGACTTCTTTGTGTTTTTATGGCTTCATCCATCTATTTTAAAAGAAAAGGCTATATTACCAAATGCGTAATATTAAGTGAGAGTGGAGCATGTGTTACCCTTCTCATTACCTTCTCTCTATGGCACTTTCAGGAGCATTCTGATACAGTTGGAACTCAAGGTAAGCTTCTGGAAAGAATTGATAAGGAAGCATCTCATTGCCCTGAAAAATCAGTGGAACATGAAGTGAAGGAAACTCAAAATGACCATTCTGATTTTGTTATAACTAATGGTAATTCTCATTTTGTAGCAGCTGCGTGTCATATAAGAAAACATGAAACCAAGAATGTCTCTCATCCTGGCCTTGTAGAAGCAGAAAATGATCAAGAGAAGCTTTCTGCATTCAAAAGAGTGATGGATGCTGATCATTCAAAACATAATGAGGGGTCTCCTTATCTGGACAAACATGAAAAGTAAGTTTTCCACTTACAATACAGTACTATTATCAGGGCTATTAAAGTAGTGATTGTTGTTTCTGTTGCTGATGTCCTTATCATTTTACCAGTTCCATTTGCCTAGCCAGTGCCTTCATGACCAAGGGACATGTTTTCATTACCTCAGCAAAGAAAATTAATCAGTTAAAATTATATAAATTTTTTTCTGACTCAGCCGATTGAGGGCAGTCTGATGCTATTTAGGGTTCCTGCATGATGCCCAAGAAGTATAGTTCGGAGTTCTAGCTAATGTTCTTTTTCTGGAGACCCATAGGATTTAAATTTCTGCATCCTTTCTGAAAGTTGTTGAGCCTCCATTTCTTTGACGTTTTTCTTTGGTAATCAAACGAGTATCTAATAAGAATAGTTACTTCCAGCTAAGTAGATATTCATGTGAAATTCATGTGAACCAAGGATTTTTTTTTTTAAGTGAGGAAAAATCAGTCCAAGATAAGTGAATAAAATAACTACATGGGAATCTGAATATGTTATTATTTTGGGGAATTCTTTGGTGTGGCAAGTCAAGTAGGTGATGCATATTTACTACGATACCACACATGTTTGTTAAAGTAGAGTCTATGTTATTGAATTAGTTGTTAGAGAGGCTCTGGCATTGTTTTCTGCTGATAAAATTCTCTTCTTAAAGCTGTCTTTATTACTCTTTTGGGTGTGTCCTGGCTAGAAACTGCCCAGTAAATATAATCCGTGTCAATATAATCACATTTCAGCTAATGGGTTTCTTCTTGTCAAGTGAATTGTCTAAAACGGGGGGGGTTCATTAACCTTGGGCAGATGTGCTGAAAATAATCCAAGAAGGATATGATTAAAAAAAAAAAATGAAAATGAGAAGGAAATTTCCAAACGCCTTCTTACCCTGCCAAGTTTAAGCCGCCATAAAACATTTATATAACCATAGGTGGCTAGAAGGAAAGCTTTAGTAATTCTTCATCATTGTGGTCTTAGTGGACACCCTTGCAAGGTCCCTCATATCTTCTGCTAAAATTGTTACTTCATGCATTCCGTAACTCCTATAATTATATAATGAAGTATACGAATTCCTGTTTCTTTAGATGTTCATTATAGAATGGAACGTGCTTTATTAAACATAAGCCTCTTGGAGACTTCTGTCCTCCTCAAACTCCAGTCAATCAAGGCATTCTTGTTAAGGATCTAGATTGTTAACCATTGTTGTTTATAGTATGAGAAGCAGTTAAGAAAATAAAAATTTGTCTTGGTGTGATATGACTATTTTTTTCTTAAGATATTTATTGGTAAACCCGCTAGCATAGCTCACTGCAGAAGAACCACCCAGCATGTGCATTCTGTCCCTGAATGCCCCCTGTAAAGCATCAGCTCACATTCTCACGTATGGTGTGATTTTCCTTGCCCCTTACTGCTTAAGAGTGACAATTAACGCCATGCTTCCATTGTCCAGAGACATTTCTAGTACCCACACCGATGGTGCCGAACTTCCGACGAAATCAACCGTGTGGGGAAGCTTGAAGTCATTTGCAGACGGCCTTGTCAGCATATGGAGAAAAATGTAAATTCATTTGGTAGGTGGTTGTTGGAAGGCGGCACTCGGGAAGTTTTTAATGATGTGGTAGATGGAGAGTATTTAAGGTTGAAATGAAATGTGTCTTGTCCCGTAAGCTGGTGGGCGTTGCTAGTTGTTTTCAATTTACTGAGCTCGGAGGCGGCCCTGGGCCAGGGCTTTGAAAATGAACGTGCGAAGAAATCAATTCCCTTTTGTATTGAATATATACTGGTTCTGATCTTCAGCTTACATTCTGCAGTGTCAACAACAATTACTACATAATACCAGTATCAACAACAATTACCCTAAAGCATGACATAACATAGCATAAAAGCTGGATCAAGTTGCATACTCGTGTAGAAAAATTGAAAAAGTACAGGCAATGGCCAACGCAAGCAAAGAATAACATTCTTTTTTTGTCCCTTTTTTCTATTGCATCCTTCTATGTCCTTTGTTAGTTTTACGGCAAATTAAATAATTATAATTTAAAAAAAAAAAACTAAAAAGCCCTCGGAGAGAATCACTAGAGACAATTGCCTATTCTCTTTTGCTGGGTTGTGCGGTCGTTTTGTTTTTTGAAAGTTTTAATTTCTCTATCTTTGGGTTGTTGGATCATTTGTTGTGGGCTTGGTCTTTTAGGATTGGGGGTGCGCTATCGGTTAATGCAAAATCGAGGTTTTTTTCTGAGAAACCAAATTTAGGGGGTTCCACTTTGAAACAGTTGAGCTAATTAGGATGGGGTACTATGTCAGGGGGTTCCGTTAGCTTAGACTGCCTCCAGGACGCTATATATGCAAGTTCAATGCTGCTTGCGATTATCTCTGTCAATTAATCAGAGAACCGTCTTGTTAGTCCATCTTGTACACCACATGGCATGACTAGCAGATGCATAGGGATGATCATGTCTAGCTTTGCTTTCACAGCTGGTTCTGCAAGCTTCTCTACCGCCGACTATCCATTCGATGTTACAGCTACAGCTTGCTCTTTGGCCTGCCTTTATTTCTTTTTCTGTAAAAAAAAAAACAACACTTTCTGGTTTGTTCAAAACTCTGCTCCTTTCTTGCATGTTCCATGTATGCATCTTTTGCTTCTTATAATTCACCTTTGGCTGCGAGTGCTTTTTCAGAAATTGTTAGACTGCCTATCTTTTTGCTTAATTCGGGTTTTTATTTTTATTTTGGTGATTTTAACTACAGTCCATTAGACTTGGCATGTTATTATAGTGTACGCAAATATTTTCATTATTTCTCTTTGGTAAAAAAACAAAATGCTATCAAGACAATGTTAGTTTACGGCAGCATTGTGTTGTTAGAGACCGTCTTGCCAGCGTTCTTTTTCTTGCTTCATAAATACAGGATCACAATTGACTTTGGATTTTATCCCATCGATTCCAATCCTACCATCATGGTTTCAGCTTTATGGTTTTTTTTCTAATCTTAGTTATTGGTTTTCTGCTTTTCAAGTTTGTCATGCTTCTTTGCAACAAGAACATACAGCTATGAGATTAAACTAGATTCGGTAATTCAGCTTGTGTTTTCATATCTGAATTTTGAAATTCAATTTGACTGCATGTTCTGAGCGATGCATCATTTGTTCTGCTTATTTTATTTCTTTTTACCTGCTCTGTATTTTTGCATTTTGGTCTCATCCAGTTTTTCCATCCAAAGAATGTTTTTTGTCTTCAATTGCGGACCATGCCTTTTTACTCAGATTTGCATCTGCGTTCCCGGGCTTCACACTGTATCAGAACGTCTCCTCAGATTTTCATCCCCAAACCTCTTAAATTTTCATGGCTTTTTCTCGGTTGCAGACCATGCTTTGTATATCATGATTGAAGTTCCTTACTGCCACATCAAATGCCTTCCTACGCGTGCTTAGTGCTATGATGTTTTATGGAGATCTTCGCTGGCTAATTATCTTTTCTATGCTTTACTATGACTGTTCTGTTTTTAGCACTGCGATTTTTTCAAGTGCTGTCGTATTTCAAGTCTTTTTGGCATTTCTGCTTCTCTGAGGTTTTCTTCTTCTTCTTTTTTTCATAATGAGCATCCTGTTGCTATACGGTTTAGTCTGCTGATTATTTCGAGCATGTATGAACCTTTGATTGGTTCCATACTTTAGGTTTTGCTCCGATGAGCTTTCTGATTTTAGCGCACACCTTTAAATCTAGCCTTCGTGTGTTTACCTTTCATATCTAGGACTAACTGCAATTTTTTAACCACTTCTTGCAAGATCATTTTTATTAGTTGCTTCTCATATCAATTTGCCTTTTTTAAACTTTATATCTTACATTATTCATGCCATCTTGATTGAGTTTTTATTGTCCTTTTATCATATGCGACCGTTTGCGTTAAGCATTTTACTTTGGTCGATTGCAATTGCTAATCAAAGAAAGAAAGAAAAAAAACAATTTCTAATGAATACCCTTGCATGCGTCGCTAGATTTTAAAGGTGTTTCCATGATGTTTCCTCAAACTCTTAGGATCATCTCTTTCCTTTTTCTTGCAACTCGAGTTCCCGCATAGACCTTAACTTATGGCTGGCCGACTCCAAAGACTGCAACCTCACCACTTAATAGAGACTCATATATGTTGACTCCGCTGTCAACTTTCTTGGCGATGAAGATAACCAGAATGACTGAATTTCATCTGACGCAAATGCATACCATGTGATGCCTTTCCTCTCTGATCATAATAATAGATCACGAATGCCCATGCATGATACTTGGGATTGTTCACCGCCCCCTGCTCAGGAGTACTCAGAGCATCATATCATGGTGGTTTGCGTTCTGATTCGTCTAGCCCGTCTATACCGCCTTCTAATATAAGCACAAAAAAGGACATTGCCACTGCATCTGATAACAATATTTCATTGAGTGATAATTTAGCTCTTTCAAATCTCCCCAACCATGCACAGTGTGCCTGACCTATCTTCATGTCAAAAGAGATCAGAAAACGTATGCAGATGTGCCGCCATGCCTCTGGTTTCTTTTCACTTACAATGCTTGAATTTAGTTCGCATACCAAGATTTCGATTTCTGTTTCCTTTCACTTCTGTTGGCCTCATCTTTTCTCCAAATTTGTTTTAGGATTGTCTTACTAATATGGCGATTTTGGTGATAAGACTTACAAGTGCCAGTATTGCAATGCTCTATTCTGGTGTCAAGAGAAGCTTATGGGTTCCTCACAGACAAGGCCACTTTTTTCCCTTTGCTGCTTGAATGGGAAACAAGTTGCCTGCTCCACGCCCAACTCCGGAACTTCTTGATTATATTCTTGATCCAAACAATAGACGCATATAACTCAATGTTCGCCTTCACTTCAATGGGTGTCGAGGTAGATCATTCGGTTAATGGACGCCCAGGACCATGCCTTCAAAGTAAATGGCCATTGCCATTATCTTATGGGTAATCTTTTTCTCAGTGGTGGGGAAGCACAAAAATTTGGCCAACTTTATGTTTCTGACACAGAAAACGAGGTGAAGAACTTGCGCCGTTTTCCAATGGCTCTACATTCATTTTAGTCATATTTATCTAATTTGTTTTTCATGTTTTATATATAAAATACCTTAATAATTTTTATTTTATGTTTTGAAGGCTAGAGCACACTCTCGGAGGCTGCTAATCAAAAACCATCTTATTTAAAAATCTCTAAAGACTTGGAGCCAAGCATCTAACCCAGCACTCTAGATTTGCTAGCCAAGGTATCACCAGTCAAGGAACCCTGATTGCCTTATTCAAGTATTAAGGTAAGGGAAAATCAGACCAGTAGACAAGTCTTGTCTTGACCTGATAAGGACAAGACTTCTAACCTGCTGAAGTAACATATGCTCCGGCCGGCTCTCTTAAACTTCATTGTCAATGGCTGCTAACGCCGCGACTAGGGCGCAACGGGTTGCCAAAGGAGAGTCCCAAGAGGCCGAGGAGACTATACCAAGAACTGAAGCTACGAGAACCCAGCTATCTATCTTGACAATTTTGACCTTCAGCCATTTCTACTTAAATATCCTAAGTTAGAAAAGTTTATTTGATTCAAACTTAATTTTATTAGATTCCTAACTCAAAGACCTATCAATGTATCAAAGTTCAAAAAAAAAAAAATTCATATAAGAAATATAAGATTTTTCTAAGACAATCTATAAATTCTATCAACAAACATATTTTTCTAAATCATAGATGAATCAATAATTAGAAAACATGACAAGACCTTAGATTTTATTAGACAATAAAACAATGCAACCAGTCCTCGTACCCGATCTCTGAAACCAGTTAAGGTTCCTAGTAACTATTTAGATTTTTCCATTAATAAAAGACAATAATTCCTTGTCTCCCTACATAGACATTTAGATAACAATTTTTGAGAGTGGATTTTATCGTTGCGATGCCGTACACATGCAACAGACGAATTTCATTTAATGAGAGGAGTCTGATGGTTGTTATTTTGAATCTCAATATTACTTGAAAAAACATATCCAAAAAAAAAATCACCCAATTTGATTTTGTGTTTTTAGACCTTTTTCCAGTTTTTTAACTTAGTTTTTTGATGTTATGAATGTATTAGTTAGGGGTTTTTCCCTAAAAACAACTCATAAATTTTCTTACCAATTGGATAAGAGTAGATATATTGTTTGTCATAAATCATCCACTCCTTACAAAAAAAAAAAAAAAACAAAGAGACCGAGCATGAGGGTCTAGGTTTTTTTTTTGTTTTTTTTGTTTTTTTAAGGTCTAGGCATTCCAAGCCACTTAGACCAAGTCCATATGCCTAATTTATTTTTTATTATTATTTGTTTTTGGTTCTTCAATTGTTTTGTTCTAATTACATCCTTTAAATTTTTATAAAAAATCATTTATTTTTGTTATCATATATTTAGTTAAAAAGTAAATTTTTAAAAAATATTTTTTTATATAAAATAAAACTTATTTGTATAAAATTAAAAAAACCTTCAAAATTTAAATACAAAACAGAATTTGTTTTTAAAAATACCTCTATTCTAAAAAAAGCTTGCAAAAAAACATGATTTAAATCACAAGACTGGGATAAAATAATCTAAAAAAAAACCCAAAGATAACCACAAATATTTTGGCAACCCCTTTATTGTTTCAATATATATATATATATATGATCGCAAGAAGTACTTGGATAGCAAGTAATATCACAAGTGAAGTGAAGAGATAGGGATTAATAGATGGAGAAGGAAAGCAACCGCTCCACTTGGAGTGAAGAGGGAGCACGTACAACCCGACGTGTCAACATGGACTCCCTGCCATCCCCCAAATGTCCATATGGGTCCCACCTCCTCTTCGGCTGATTTGAGCTATAACAGCTCCACACCTCGTCGTCCATGCAATAACCCACCTGCCTAGCTTGCCACCCACTCTCCCCTTCTCATCTTTACCCTGAGAGAAACTATATTATTGATATCGCCTTGATCAGTACTACTACTTCTTCTACCTCGTTGTGGGATTTTCTTGGACAGTACTGGTTGAGCTCTTTCACAGCTACCATCTTCATATTGCGGAGGATCGAGTAGTACGTACTGCTAAAAGGAAGGAAAAAAGAAAAAATATCAATTGCACCTACGTTAAGACACGCTATGCCTCGCAGATATGCATTTGGGAAGGCTGATGAGGCCACCCGCCCTGACGCCATGAGAGCCGCTTTGGCTGAATTGGTCTCCACTTTTATCTTTGTTTTTGCTGGCGAAGGCTCTGTTCTTGCTCTCGGTATTATAACATTTATATTGTTAATCCCCTCGCCAACACGATCCTCTTTCATCTTCAATCTCTTCTATTAATTAAGTTCTGCCTACCTTGAAGCTTTTCTTTTCTTTTCCTTTTTACTTTTCTTTCACTTATGTTTAGTTGATCCTGGTTACTTTTGCAGATAAGTTATACAAGGGAACTGAGCCGCCAGCTTCAGGGCTGCTGGTGGTCGCACTTGCACATGCATTGGCACTGTTTTCTGCTGTGGCATCCAGCATCAACATATCAGGTGGCCATGTAAACCCTGCTGTTACCTTTGGCTCACTTGTTGGTGGCCGGATCTCGGTTATTCGAGCAGTCTCTTATTGGGTTGCTCAGCTCCTGGGTTCTATTTTCGCTGCTCTCTTGTTGAGGCTTGTCACCAATGGCATGGTAAGATACATGGCATATATATTTAGCACTCTTTGATTTTTGTTTGACACTTCCTCTGTCACAGGTTTCCCTCTCTTCTCAGTGATATATGTACATATAACCAGACTATTGATTTCTGCAGAGACCAGCTGGATTCCATGTGCAATCAGGGGTTGGAGAGGTGCATGGGCTTCTATTGGAAATGGCACTGACATTTGGGCTGGTATACACAGTGTATGCAACAGCTATTGATCCCAAAAGGGGAAGCTTGGGGATCATTGCACCTCTAGCAATTGGGTTCGTTGTTGGGGCAAACATCTTGGTTGGTGGTCCATTTGATGGAGCATCAATGAACCCAGCAAGAGCATTTGGGCCTGCTCTAATTGGGTGGAGATGGAGGAACCATTGGATCTACTGGGTTGGTCCTTTCCTTGGAGGAGGCTTGGCAGCCCTCATATATGAGTACATTGTGATTCCAGCAGAGCCAGTAGCTCACCATACTCATCAGCATCAGCCCTTGGCTCCTGAAGATTACTAGTCCTCTTCCTTAATCAAATTTGTTCTTGTATTGTCAGTAATTATCTTTACCTTGTTTCGTTTGTTCTGTGTTTGTCTCTTTCTCTGCCTTTTGGGTCTGGAACATCGTGATTGTGAGGAGTTTGTCTTTTGTTAACGGTTCCCTAGATAATGAATAACGATGCTTGGAAATAAAAGGTGTGCAAGACACTTTGTTTTACTGTATTTTATCGCAGGTTTTTCTCTCTTTTTTTGCTACGACTTTGCAAAAATAATAATTCAAAGCAGTAGCACTGTAGCAGAACACGCACACGAAGAAAGTGAAACGCTGATACAAAGGACTGTCCACAGTGGGACAGTGAAAGTATATTAAAAAAATTAGTTACATTCAAAGAGGAAAACTAATATGGGTACGTATTCCTATGTACTTAGGTTATTGTATAATTACACAAAAGGAAAGAAATGATTCCTTGAGTTTATCTTGAATTGCATTTGCGTAGAAAGATAATTAGAGGCAGAGGTCGGTGGTCTCAGGTAACGTCAGAGAAGAAGGGAGATTAAAAGACATCACCACGTATTGATGCAAGCAAAAGCTGAAGAGAACAAAAAAAAAAAGAGAAAAAAAAAACCATGGAAATTTTAACAAGTAAAAGTAAAAGGGTGTATTGATGTGAACATCAAGTTAATAGATTTTATTTTCTATAAAATAATAATCATGAAATCTCCTCTTTAGCAGGTTTGTAAAGCCTTATATAAATAAATAAAAATCTTACTTCAAACTAGGAAACAAAAGTCAAAATCTCAAATTGCAAAAAAAAAGAAGAAGAAGCGGTGGCTTTATGCCATAAATCATGGCAGCTAACAATTATACCATAAATTATGCCATAAATTTCAAATCTCAAATTACAAATTATATTATAAATCATGACACCAATTATATCAAAAACTCCACTAATTATGTTAAAAACCAATCTCCAATTATACCAATAACTCCATTTATTTTTGTCAACCACTAATTAATTAAGTGGTGGCTTTACACTTTATGCATCTACCCTGCATTCCATTAATCCATGCGCCTCAGAGTCAGACTGCACCTACAGTCTACGCTATAATATCTTTATATATCTTGTCTTCTTCTATATGTTTGTTTGTGTGGGACGATTATATTTGTGCATGATGATCCGGTGACAGACAAGGAAATCGTGTCATTAATTTGTCAAAAGGATTCAGAATTGCATATATAATATATAGTAATGAATTGAAGGAGTATTTAACTATTTATGGGTGCAAAGATAAAAGAGACAGAATAGCATCTTTATTATTTATGAAAATGAAATAGCCGTACGCAGTGGAGCTGAGCTGTGGTAGACCAACGATCCCTTGTTTGTTCTTTCTATAAAATACGACACCACGCAATTCCATATAGCTATATATGCCTGTACGTGTATATATACATATAGAAATATCTTCCACCAAGATATCATAGAGACCTGACTTCAGTTTCCGACCTGCGTATATATAAACAATATGGTGGCTTATCATCAATCTAGCAGCCAATCTATGCTGGGCAAGCTCGGAAGATCAGTGGTTGCCTTGTCGATTTGCTTCTTCTTCTTCTTCTTCTTCTTCTTGCGATCGGTGTCAACTGCTGATGCTGCTGGTCGTCCAATCAACATGGGAAAGCAATATTCCAATTCAAGTCATGATGATCATCAGCTTGCTCGGATGAGGAGTCTTTCTGCAAATGGATTCGGTCTTGCACCTCCCATGGGGTACCCTTCCCTCCCTCCCCTTCTTCTTCTTCTTCGCAAGTATATATAACTTCATCATCATTAATTAATGGCTATGTATATGCAAACGATCGGTGTATATAACCTTCATGATCTATATTGACTGTTTACACACTGGCGCCACTTGTACATATGAATTCTTGATGAAGCTAGCTAGTGGTTTCCTTTCTTTTAAAATCTACAAGTTGTTCCCATTCAATTAAGATTAGATTAATCTTAGGGTAAAGACATTATCATTTTTATGAATACACACACGAGTCTGGAAAGAACAGAAATATATGCATATATAGAGAGAGAAATAATGGAAAAGAAAACTGAAAATCAATTCAGTTATATACCGAATTTAATCAATGAATATTCTGTTAACACGTATAATTAAATATCAAGAGAAAACTTTAAGAAAATTATAAACCGTGATCTTAATGTATATATAGGATCCAACAAGTTTATTTATTTTTTAAAATATTCAACGTAACATTTTTTTTTTACTTTCCTTGGATATATATATATATATATCACATACATCTCATTTATTTCTTTGAATTAAAAGTTAGACATAATCAATCCGGCATGTATGTACTAATTAATTTAGTATTTGATCTCAATTAAACTGTGTCGTTGCAGTAATTTCTAGTTGTAATTAGGATTTACCAGAAATGAGTTAAGTCTCCTAACTGTGATTAAAAAATAAAAATATATTATGTTAATATATTTTTAAATAAGAAACGCTTCAAAAAATAATATCTATCTTCTTTTTTTTTTTTTTGACAATACCCATATCAGTCTTACTTAATTGTTGTTTATCTTCTTTCTTCTTCTTCTTTTTTTATTTTTTCTTTTTTCTTTTCCCCACTTCTTAATTATGGTTGCTATATATGTGTATATATGAGCTAGCTATATATATATATAACACTAATTGTTGAATTGTTGAAAATGGCTTGCCGGCCCCCATATTGATGATCAGATGGAATAGTTGGAACCATTTTCACTGTAACATTGAAGAGAAATTGATTAGGGAAACAGGTAATTGAATACTATTGATTATTTCAAGATTGGCTCTTAAGAAAAGATCTGAAAAATCAAAATTGATTCTTCCTTGGTTGTCCTGGCAGCGGATGCAATGGTTTCATCTGGCCTTGCTGCTCTAGGATATGAACACGTAAATTTAGGTAGGCTATCGGTCGGTGAACTGTAACTTTATTAATTACTAGATTGCTGCCTAATTGATATAGATTGAATATATAAGTAAATATATATTCATCCAACATTATATATACTCTTGCAGACGATTGCTGGGCTGAACTTAACAGGGACTCTGAGGTGCTAATCTCTCTTTAATTCTGTGATCACTCCTGAATACATATACATATATGTTTGGAGCATGTGCAGCTCTGGGATTGGGAATAAAAATAAAAATGTTTGTTTGTTGTCAGGGAAACTTGGTTCCAAAAGCATCGACGTTTCCCTCGGGAATAAAAGCGTTGGCAGATTATATACATGGAAAAGGGTTGAAGCTTGGAATTTACTCCGATGCTGGGTATATATATTCTCTTTCACATATAATTATCAGATAAGGATTATGAATATATTTATTAATTATTTCTTAAAAAGGAGATACCAGACATGATCGTGAGTTACCGCGCGCCTATCATCGATCATAAATTAAGAGATTATGTAATGTTCTCTGTTTTTTTTACTGAATTTATTTTGTGAATTAATTAGGAGTCAGACATGCAGTAGAACAATGCCTGGATCATTACGGCACGAGGAACAAGATGCAAAAACGTTTGCTTCCTGGGTAAACATACGTGTATAGATACAGTACTGGAGTTGCTCTTTTATCATTATCGGTTTTGGTTACATTTTGAGTGATCATGTCAAACAAAATGAATTAATGAAGGGAGTGGACTTCTTGAAGTACGATAACTGTAACAATGATGGTACAAGCCCAAAGGAGAGATATCCAGTAATGAGCAAGGCCTTGTTAAATTCTGGAAGGCTCATCTTCTTTTCACTGTGTGAATGGTAAGGATTTCATTCAAGTATAATGTAAGAGCCATTTAACTTCTTTTGCTATAAATCTTTCATCTCTTTTTTCCTTTTCTTTTATCGATCATTATTTTAGTAAGCAAGAATCAGTAAGAACATTCATTCAATTTACCCTTAGAATCTCCTCTTTAACTTGCTAAAAAAACAACCGCAGGGGGCAGCAAGACCCAGCAACTTGGGCATCGAATGTTGGAAATAGTTGGAGAACAACAGAAGGCATTTCTGATAACTAGGATAGGTACGTCATGAAGTAGTAGTATGTTTTAGTTTCTTGTGGAAACTAATACTAATTAAATCTCCTGGCTGGTATTAATTTGCCTTTTCTTGAAACTCGCAGCATGACATCCCGTGCAGATCAAAACAATCAATGGGCATCTTAACTGCACCTGGAGGTTGGAACGGTACGCCCGTTCTACTCACATACTAAACTCTTCTGCTTGCTTTTGTACTGGAGTTACAATTGGGATTAACTGGAGCATGTACTAGGATTTAATGGTGGCAAAGCTTAATTAATATATAAACATCATGTATTAAACCCAAAGTATGTATATAGCTGATTAAGTTGGTTTATAACATGCAGATCCTGACATGCTTGAAGTTGGAAATGGAGGCATGACAACAGAGGAATATCGCTCACATTTCAGCATATGGGCGTTAGCCAAGGTAAATTAATAAATTAAGTAGCTAGCTTGATTTGAAGATGTATATATATATTTTTCTATGAATCATTGATCTCTTGTTTAATTAATCACAGGCTCCTCTTCTCATTGGATATGATGTTCGAACAATGAGTGATAAAACACTTGAAATGTTAAGCAACAGGGAAGTTGTTGCAGTTAATCAAGGTGGGTGTGTTATATATATATATAATGCTTTATTAGTTAAGAAAGGTTTTAAATAAGTATTGCATTGCATGTGGGCAGATAAGCTTGGAGTGCAGCGGAACAAGGTTAAGAGGTCTGCTAAATACGTGATAAATATTGTACTGTAATGCATACTAATTTTGTATTTGAAAGTGTGGATATTAATAACTGCTATAAATATACAGATGATCATGATTTGTGATCATGAATCATGTATTTATATAGCATACAGGTTGATTATTTAATTAAAATGCATATATATGCGTGGTAGGTGTGAGCTAGCCCTCTTAGCAATAAAAAGATAGTGGTGGTGCTATGGAATAGAGGTTCCTCAAGAGCTACATTTACTGCTTACTGGTCTGACATAGGCCTTGATCCAACAATTACTGTCAATGCTAGAGATTTATGGGCGGCGAGATCATTAATATATATATATATATATATATATATATATATATATATTCGAACATCTTCATTTGATTATCAATGGCATTGATATTATCTATACACAAATATATATGATAGGTTAGGTTAGTCAGGGAGTAGTTTATACACGCACAGACACGCATACACTTACTTTGTTAATCGCATGCATGTGGCACTCTAATCAGCCATCAGTTAAAGGACAGATATCTGCTGATTTGGATTCCCACGCCTGTAAAATGTATGTCCTGACTCCCTAGTAGCGATCACATTGTTGTGATCGGAATGCATGGAAGAGCTGGCTAGAAGAAAGGAAGATAAGAAAAAGAGTTGACTTGTAGCAGCATTCACTGTATTAGCTCCTTTGCCTTGCGTGTTTAAATAAATAGTTGTTGTGCATCAATTTCTTTATTTTACTTTGTTAAAATTTATTAGTTTGATGTTTTTATTTTTATTATTATTATTACTTTCTATCATAAACAATGAGAGATGCAAATCAAATTAATGCAGACGAAGTTATTTGATTTGGATTAGCGTGGAAACTGGCATTCCTTCTTCTGAGAGGATATATAGAAAACAAAAAAGATTGATTATGGGCCTTGTGGAGGGAGGCCCCGTTTTTCTCTCAGTTGCGTGTTTGGATTTTATTTCATGGGCCCCTTCCATTTCTTTGCTTGTGCTTGAAGCCCTTCACTCTTACTTCATAAGAATTTAGAAATGAAAACAAAACACCATATTCAATTTCGTATCCCTATTCTCCTGCCTCGAAATGCTGGACTGGATGCCGAGTCGCTGCCGGCCGACTAGGTAGTGGTGCAGGTTTCTCAGACCATGCGTCTCTTATACGACGACAGTAACCCAACAACAAAAAAAAATCTTGCACATGAAAAGAACAGTTTACCTATGGAACCTGATGA
The DNA here is from genome assembly GCA_033617975.1 of Populus alba x Populus glandulosa. Classification (NCBI taxonomy): domain Eukaryota; kingdom Viridiplantae; phylum Streptophyta; class Magnoliopsida; order Malpighiales; family Salicaceae; genus Populus; species Populus alba x Populus glandulosa. Next base: position 14,590,473 of record CM066160.1, read on the forward strand.
TCCGGGATTCCACCAATTCTGGCCTTTTCACCAGAGGATTGCCACCAGTTATAGTGATATTTTCACTGTTAGAGATATACAGTAGTTTAGGGAATTTTATTAAATATATTATATTAATATAAGAGGTGCATCCTTAAAGTTATTGTGATAAATAAAAAACTTATTTAGTTTTTTAATTAATATACAACCTAACCTATTGATATATATTTCTGTTGAATACGGTAGATTTGGAGCTAAAATCCTAAAAAAAATCAGCAGCAAGGATGGTCCGACGAGTTTATTTAGTTAATAAAAACCGGTAAAATTTGTTTTTTTCAACATTTTACTTCTATTAAATATAGTATTTTAATCAAGGATAGGGACTCTTTCTCAAGGATTGAAGTTGGTATACTTTCAGCTTTGGAAAAGTAGTATATTTTCAGCTTATGGAACCTCGTGAAGCACAACGGATTACTTGAGGTGAGCTTATTTAGGGACAAAGGATCCATAGAGAAGACTTGACTTGGGGTGCCTAGCATTAACCTTTTATTCATGTTTTTTCTTTCCAAAAAAAAAAAAAACCTTGGCTTGGGGTCAACGTTTTAAGATGAAATATAAATTTAGATTAATTACTTTTATGTCATTCAATATTTTTTTTTACTCTATGGTCATGATGAACATGATTTTCTTAAGCTAAGCAGATAACTCATGTAACATTCACATGATATGTTTAAATATTTGATATATGTATAAATTTTGAATTTAATATTAATAGTTATAAAGTTTGATAAATTCACAAATTAATATAATAAGTTTTAATATTTATTTTTAATATATATAAAATAAAAGATAGTTAATATTGTTAAGTCATACATGTTGCTGGAAAGCATTAATGGTCTCACAAACCCATCTCGTGGAAAAAACAATTGATAGCATTAATGGTTTCACGTTGACCAACCCATTGACCCATATCATGGAAAAAATGCAGATGGCATTAATGGTCTCTCACAAACCCCAAAATAGCTGGCTATCATTAACCTTTCATTCAATGTTTTTTTTTTCCACAAAAGACTTTTACTTGGGGTAGCTAGCTAGCATTAACCTTGCATTAATGTTTTTTTTTTTCCACAAAAAACTTTGACTTAGGGTCAACTTTTCAGTTCATTACTTTTATGGAATTCAATTTTATTTTACTATGTGATTTTGTACTACTTAAAATCTTGAATTGACAAGGTCTTGCGTCTATGATATTAAATTTTCAATCAGCTCAATAGTAAAAAAATAAAATCAACAAAAATAATTCTTAAAAAAATATATATAAAAATTGACAATTTTGGAGAAAAAACAAAAAAAAAACATGTGGGGAAAGCTAAAGCTAGATTATCATTCAGTTCAATATTGAAAAAATAAATTCGATAAAGATAATTTTTTAAAAAAATATGTGGAGAAATACTGCAGCAAAACAAAAATTATATAGGGAAAATACTGTAACTTCATATTATTATTTTTTAAAAAAAACTATAAAGCTAAAATAAAAGAAGAAAAAAATATGCTACAGTGAATTTATTACGCGTTTTATAATTCTTTAATATATAGTAATGAATTGAAGCAGTATTTATGGGTGCAAAGGTAAAATAGACAGACTAGCATCTTTATTATTTATTTATGAAAATGAAATAGCCGTACGCAGTGGAGCTGAGCTGTGGTAGACCAACGATCCCTTGTTTGTTCTTTCTATAAAATACGACACCCCGCAATTCCATATAGCTATATATACATATAGATAAATCTTCCACCAAGATATCATAGAGACTTGTCTTCAGTTTCCGACCTGCGTATATATATACAATATGGTGGCTTATCATCATTCTAGCAGCCAATCTATGCTGGGCAAGCTCGGAAGATCAGTGGTTGCCTTATCGATGTGCTTCTTCTTCTTCGTCTTCTTCTTGCGATTGGTGTCAACTGCTGATGCTGCTGGTCGTCCAATCAACATGGGAAAGCAATATTCCAATTCAAGTCATGATGATCATCAGCTTACTCGGATGAGGAGTCTTTCTGCAAATGGACTCGGTCTTGCACCACCCATGGGGTTCCCTTCCCTCCCTCCTTTATCTCCTTTAATTAATTTATTATTGCTATAGATGTATGTATGAGCTAGCTATATAACACTAATTGTTGAAAATGGCTTGCCGGCCCCCATGTTGACGATCAGATGGAATAGTTGGAACCATTTTCACTGCAACATTGAAGAGAAATTGATTAGGGAAACAGGTAATTGAATGCTATTGATTATTTCAAGATTGGCTCTTAAGAAAAGATCTGAAAAATCAAAATTGATTCTTCCTTGGTTGTCTTGGCAGCGGATGCAATGGTTTCATCTGGCCTTGCTGCTCTAGGATATGAACACGTAAATTTAGGTAGACTATCGGTCGGTCAACTGTGACTTTATTAATTAGCAGATTGCTGCCTAATTGATATAGATTGAATAAATAAATATATATTCATCCACCATGTATATATACTCTTGCAGACGATTGCTGGGCTGAACTTAACAGGGACTCTGAGGTGCTAATCTCTCTTTAATTCTGTGATCGATCACTTCTGAATATATATATATATATATATATATATATATATATATATATATATATATATATGTTTGGAGCATGTGCAGCTCTGGGATTGGGAATAAAAATAAAAATGTTTGTTTGTTGTCAGGGAAACCTGGTTCCAAAAGCTTCGACGTTTCCCTCGGGAATAAAAGAGCTGGCAGATTATATACATGGAAAAGGGTTGAAGCTTGGAATTTACTCCGATGCTGGGTATATATATATTCTCTTTCACATATAATTATCAGATAAGGATCATGAATATATTTATTAATTATTTCTTAAAAAGGGTTGATTAAAGAGTAGATACCAGACATGATCGTGAGTTACCGCCTATCATCGATCATAAATTAAGAGATTATGTAATGTTCTCTGTTTTTTTGACTGAATTTATTTTGTGAATTAATTAGGAGTCAGACATGCAGTGGAACGATGCCTGGATCATTAGGCCACGAGGAACAAGATGCAAAAACGTTTGCTTCCTGGGTAAACATAGGTGTATAGATACAGTAGTACTGGACTTGCTCTTTTATCATTATCGGTTTAGGTTACATTTTGAGTGATCATGTCAAACAAAATGAAGGGAGTGGACTACTTGAAGTATGATAACTGTAACAATGATGGTACAAGCCCAAAGGAGAGATATCCAGTAATGAGCAAGGCCTTGTTAAATTCTGGAAGGCCCATCTTCTTTTCACTGTGTGAATGGTAAGGATTTCATTCAAGGATAATGTAAGAGCCATTTAACTTCTTTTGCTATAAATCATTCATCTCTTTTTTCTTTTTTTCTTTTATCGATCATTATTTTAATAAGCAAGAATCAGTAAGAACATTCATTCAATACCCTTACAATCTCCTTTTTAACTTGCTAAAAAAACAACCGCAGGGGGCAGGAAGACCCAGCAACTTGGGCATTGAATGTTGGAAATAGTTGGAGAACAACAGACGACATTTCTGATACCTGGGATAGGTACGTCATGAAGTAGTAGTATGTTTTAGTTTCTTGTGGAAACTAATACTAATTAAATCTCCTGGCTGGTATTAATTTCCCTTTTCTTGAAACCTGCAGCATGACATCCCGTGCAGATCAAAACGATCAATGGGCGTCTTACGCTGCACCTGGAGGTTGGAACGGTACGCCCGTTCTACTCACATAATAAACTCTTCTGCTTGCTTTTGTCCTGGAGTTACAATTGAGATTAACTGGAGCATGTAGTAGGATTTAATGGTGGCAAAGCTTAATTAATTTATAAACATCATGTATTAAACCCAAAGTATGTATATAGCTGATTAAGTTGGTTTATAACATGCAGATCCTGACATGCTTGAAGTTGGAAATGGAGGCATGACAACAGAGGAATATCGCTCACATTTCAGCATATGGGCGTTAGCCAAGGTAAATTAATAAATTAAGTAGCTAGCTTGATTTGAAGATGTATATATTTTTTCTATGAACCATTGATCTCTTGTTTAATTAATCACAGGCTCCTCTTCTCATTGGATGTGATGTTCGAACAATGAGTGATGAAACACGTGAAATGTTAAGCAACAAGGAAGTTATTGCAGTTAATCAAGGTGCGTGCGTGTTATATATATAATAATGATTTATTAGTTAAGAAAGGTTTTAAATAAGTATTGCATTGCATGTGGGCAGATAAGCTTGGAGTGCAGGGGAAAAAGGTTAAGAATAATGGAGATTTAGAGGTCTGCTAAATACGTGATAAATATTGTACTGTAATGTATACTAATTTTGTGTATTTGTAAGTGTGGATGTTAATAATTGTTATAAGTATATATATAAATGATCATGATTTGTGATCATGAATCATGTATTTATATAGCATACAGGTTGATGATTTGTGATCATGATTTATATGCGTGGTAGGTGTGGGCTGGCCCTCTTAGCAATAACAAGATAGCGGTGGTGCTTTGGAATAGAGGTTCCTCAAGAGCTACAGTTACGGCTTACTGGTCTGACATAGGCCTTGATCCAACGACTACTGTCAATGCTAGAGATTTATGGGCGGTGAGATCATTAATAATATATATTTATATATTTATTCGAACATCTTCATTTGATTATTAATGGCATTGATATTATCTATACACAAATATATATATATATATATATATATATATATATATATATATTTGATAGGTTAGGTTAGCCAGGAATCGGAGTAGTGTATACACATAGAGACACGCAGACACTTACTTTGTTAATCGCATGCATGCAGCACTCTAACCAGCCATCAGTTAAAGGACAGATATCAGCTGATTTGGATTCCCACGCTTGTAAAATGCATGTCCTGACTCCCCAGTAGCGATCACATTGTTGTGATCGGAATGCATGGAAGAGCTAGCTAGAAGAAAGGAAGATAAGAGAAAGAGGAAGAGAGTTGAATTGTCGCAACATTCACTGTGTATTAGCTCCTTTGCCTTGTGTTGATAGTTGCCTCATTTGCTGCTGAAGAAGAGGTCTTCGATGCTGAGAAGGCTGAGAAGATTTAGTCAATATTAGCTTTCCATTATCTTAGCATGTTTGTTACAAATAAAGCTATTATAAAACAGCTCTTTGTCAGTTAAGATTTCGTCATTATTTTTCTATAGTTTGTTATCAAAACTCTTATATAAAAAAGTGATTTCATTAATAAAGAATTATGCTTGCAGTCACAATAACAACAATTATTATAGCTGGTTTATTTTCTTTGTTTCTTCTTTATCTCTATACTATTTTATTAACTTGAAATTGGTATCAGAGCTACATTGATCTTATAGGGCTAGCTTGAGAGAAAAGAGTAACCTGTGAGAAACCTTTTACACCAAAAATATAAACACAAAACCCTCATATCTTTTCAATGGCAACAAACATGTATTCTCTTGCATCACCACCAGTATTTACTGGTGAAAACTATCAAATGTGGGATGTAAGAATGAAGACATACTTGCAGGCCTATGATTTCTGGGATGCAATAGAACAAGAACATGAATCCCAACCACTACCTGCTGATCCTACTATTGCTCAAATCAGAAACCATTGTGAAGAAAGAGCAAGAAAGTTCAAAGCAAAAACATGTCTCTACTCTGCAGTTTCTGAAGCAATATTCCCTAGAATAATTGCACTTGATACAACCAAGCAAATATGGAATTATCTTCAAGAAGAATTCCATAGTAATGAGAGAATAATTCAAATGCAGGTATTAAATTTGAGAAGGGAGTTTGAGATGCAGAAGATGAAAGAAACAGAAACAATCAGGGATTTTTCTGATAGATTACTTTCTATAGTCAACAAAGTAAGACTATTAGGAGAAGATCTTCCTGATAAAAGAGTTGTTGAAAAAATTCTGGTAACTTTACCTGAAAGGTTTGAATCAAAAATTTCTTCCTTAATCAACTGGGACATATGGAGAAGATTTGCAAAAGCAAAACTAATTTGCAAGAAGATGAAGCCCAAGTTGCAAATCAACAACATGAGGAGCAACTATTTGTAGCTACTTGCTTTGCTAGCAAACATGCAAGTTATTGCTGGCTGATAGATAGTGGTTGCACAAACCACATGAGAAATGATGAAAATCTCTTCAAGCAACTTGACAAATCCAGTGTTTCTAAAGTTAGAATTGGAAATGATGAATATATTCATGTCAAAGGAAAAGGAACATTTGCTATTGAAGAAAATTCAGGTATAAAACTCATTTCAGATGTTTTTTTTTTCCTGAAATTGATCAGAATCTGTTGAGTGTTGGCCAGCTTCTTGAAAAAGGATACTCAGTTGTGTTCAAAGACAAACATTGTTCAATTTATGATCCTGCTGGATTAGAAATATTCACTATAAAGATGAAAGGAAAAAGTTTTTCACTTGACTGGATGGAAGAGGAGTCGGCTGCTTTTCTAAGCACAACAAATCAGTCAGAATTGTGGCACAAAAGATTGGGGCATTTTAATCAAGCAACATTGATGCAGATGCAGAAAAACAAGATGGTGCAAGGAATGCCAAAACTGGAAAAAGAAATCACAGTCTGTTCTTCTTGTCAATATGGCAAGCAGAATAGACTTCCATTTCCTCTGAGCAAAGCCTGGAGAGCAATGAAAAAGCTTCAGCTTATTCATACTGATGTTGCTGGACCTCTGAAAACAATATCATTGAATGGAAGCAGGTATTATATTGCTTTCATTGACGATTATACAAGAATGTGCTGGGTCTATTTCTTAAAGTTTAAGACTAAAGTAACAAGTGTTTTTATGAAGTTTAAAAACTGGATTGAGAATCAAAGTGGTCATAGAATTCAGGTTGTTAGATCTGATAATGGCACTGAATACACATCAAACAAGTTTGCCAAGTTTTGTCATGATGCAGGGATTGAACATCAATATACTACTCCTTACACTCCTCAGCAAAATGGTGTAAGTGAACGAAAAAACAGAACAATCATGGAGATGGCAAGGTGCTTGTTATTTGAGAAAGATTTACCCAATAAGTTTTGGGCAGAGGCTGTGAACACTGCTGTGTTCTTGTTGAATAGGCTGCCAACAAGAGCATTACAAAACAAAACTCCATATGAAGCTTGGCACGGTTACAAACCTTCAATAAAAAATTTAAAGATTTTCGGTTGCTTATGTTTCACCTATGTTCCTCAGGTAAGAAGAGATAAACTTGATAAAAAGGCTGAGGCTGGCATCTTTGTTGGCTACAACAATGTTACAAAAGGCTACAGAGTCTTTCAACCTCAAACAGAAAAGGTGATAGTTAGTAGAGACATCAAATTCATTGAAATCGAAAAGTGGAACTTCAAAGATGCAAGTGCAGGTATGGAGATTGTGCAAGATGATGATGATATTGATGAAGCACTAGTTAGAGGAACTAAGTTGCTTACAAACATTTATCAAAGCTGCAATGTTGTTGTGTTAGAACTTGCAGAATTTGAAGAAGCAAAAAATGATCCAAAATGGATTGATGCAATGAATGAAGAGCTGAGGATGATTGAGAAGAATCAAACATGGGAATTGGTGGACATGTCAGAGCACAAAAAACCTATTGGAGTAAAATGGGTTTACAAAACAAAATTGAATGTTGATGGCACTATCAACAAAGACAAAGTCAGATTAGTGGTCAAGGGTTATGCACAGATCTTTGGTGTTGATTTTTCAGAAACATTTGCACCAGTTGCACGCCTGGATACCATAAGAATGCTATTAGCAATTGCAGCTCAAAAAGGTTGGAAAATCTTTCAACTTGATGTGAAGTCTGCATTCTTGAATAGCTATCTGCAGGAGGAGATTTTCGTTGAACATCCAAAAGGATTTGTTGTAAAAGGAGAAGAAAAAAAGGTTTACTTATTGAAGAAAGCTTTATATGGATTGAAACAGGCTCCAAGAGCTTGGTATAGCAGGATTGATGAGCATTTACTCAAACTTGACTTTAAGAAAAGTTTGAGTGAATCAACCTTATACATCAGAAACTCAAATTCTGATTACATTGTGGTTTCACTTTATGTGGATGATCTTTTTGTTATAGGAAACAATCCAAGCATGATAAACAAATTCAAAGCAGAAATGATAAAGGTTTTTGAAATGACAGATCTCGGTGAAATGTCTTATTTTCTTGGTATGGAAGTCCAACAAAACTAGTATGGAATCTTTATTTGTCAGCAAAAATATGCCAAAGAGATTTTGAAGAAATTCAAAATGGAAGAATGTAAATCAATGACTACTCCCATGAACGTGAAAGAAAAATTCTGCAAAAATGATGAAGCTGATAAAGTTGATGAAGCAATTTACAGAAGCTTGATTGGATGTCTTATGTACCTCACTGCTACAAGACCTGATATCATGCATGCAGTAAGCTTGTTATCAAGGTTCATGCATTGTGCAAGTGAGGTTCACTTCAAGGCTGCGAAAAGAGTTGTGAGATATATCAAAGGTACACTAAGCTATGGCATTCAGTTTAGTTGTATTAAAAATTTTAATCTCCAAGGATATGCAGACAGTGATTGGGCTAGCAGTTGTGATGACATGAAGAGCACATCTTAATATTGTTTCAGCTTTGGATCATGAATTTTCTCCTGGTGTTAAAAAAAACAAGAGGTAATTGTTCAATCAACAACAAAGGCAGAGTATGTTGCAGCTACTGCAGCTGCAAATCAAGTTTTATGGCTGAGAAAAATCTTAGCAGATTTGGACATGGAGCAAAAGAAAGCTACTAGGGTCAATGTTGATAATCAGGCTGCAATTGCAATATCCAACAATCCAATCTTCCATGGCAAAACAAAGCACTTTAAGCTCAAGTATTATTTTCTAAGAGAGGTTCAGAAAAATGAAGAGTTACAGCTTATTTATTGCAAGACAGAAGACCAGCTTGCTGACATTTTAACCAAGCCATTGTCAAAAACAAGATTTGAAATATTAAGAAACAAGATAGGCATCTACAACAAAAGATTCAAGGAGTGTTTATAGTTGCCTCATTTGCTGCTGAAGAAGAGGTCTTCGATGCTGAGAAGGCTGAGAAGATTTAGTCAAGATTAGCTTTCCATTATCTTAGCATGTTTGTTACAAATAAAGCTGTTATAGAACAACTCTTTAGCAGTTAAGATTTCATCATTATTTTTCTATAGTTTGTTATCAAAACTCTTCTATAAAAAAATGATTTCATTAATAAAAAATTATGCTTGCAGTCACAATAACAACAATTAGTATAGCTGGTTTATTTTCTTTGTTTCTTCTTTATCTCTATATTATTTTATTAACTTCACCTTGCGTGTTTAAATAAATAGTTGACTCGTTTTATGGATTTTTTTTTTGTTGTGTATCAATTTCTTTATTTTACTTTGTTAAAATTTATTAGTTTGATGTTTTTTTTTTATTATTATTATTATTACTTTCTATCATAAACAATTGTCCCAGATGCATCAAATCAAATTAATGCAGAAGAAGTTATTTGATTTGGATTGGCGTGGAAACTGGCATTCCTTCCTCTTGAGAGGATATATAGAAAACAAAAAAGATTGATTATGGGCCTTGTGGAGGGATGCCCAGTGTTTCTCTCAGTTGCGTGTTTGGATTTTATTTCATGGGCCCCTTCCATTTCTTTGCTTGTGCTTGAAGCCCTTCACTCTTACTTTATAAGAATTTAGAAATGAAAACAAAACACCACCATATTCAATTTCATGTACTTATTCTCCTGCCTCGAAATGCTGGACTGGATGCCGAGTCGCCGCCGGCCGACTAGGTAGTGGTGCAGGTTTCTCAGACCATGCGTCTCTTATACGACGACAGTAACCCAACAACAACAAAATATTGCAGATGAAAAGAACAGTTTACCTATGGAACCTGATGATCCGGGATTCCACCAATTCTGCCCTTTTCACCAGAACTCTAGAACTCTATTCTTGGATGCTGCGAACTGGACTTCATGGCAATGACTTCACTTTCCCCTTGGTCCTCAAAGCCTGCTCCAACACTAACTCCTTACGTGACGCTACAAAGGTCCATTCCCATACCTTCCTTCTTGGATTTCAAGCCCATGTCTTTGTACAGACTGCTCTTCTTGACATGTACTCAAAATGCCATCACCTGCACTCATCAAGGAAGGTGTTCGATGAAATGCCTGTGAGAACTGTCGTCTCTTGGAACTCCATCATCTCTGCTTATTGTCGTTCTTTTTTGTTCCATGAAGCCACTTTGCTACTTCGAGAAATGCGGCTTCTTGGTTTGGATCTTAGCTCCACCACATTCCTGAGCTTTCTGTCTACCACCCCTATTCCTCTTCGACAAGGCTTATCTATACACTGTTGCGTATTTAAACTTGGACTTTTAAATACCTATGATCACATACCTTTAGCCAATGCTGTGATGAGCATGTATATCAGGTATGGTCAAGTCCATGAAGCGCGTGCTATTCTTGATTCGATGCATGAAATATCAGTCGTTTCTTGGTCAACAATTATTGGTGGCTACGTAGATACAGGGAATGTCGATAAAGCCTTCAGCATGTTCAATAGAATGAGAACAATTAGCACCATCAACTCGGACTTCGTAGTGTTTATAAATCTTATTAAAGGTTGTGCAAAACAAGGGAGTTTGATGGCGGCTTCATCGCTGCATTCTCTCATATTAAAATGTGGATGTGAGAACAAAGATCCTCTGGACAACTTGCTACTCGGCATGTACGCAAAATGTGGAGACCTCATCTCAGCTAGAAAAGTGTTTGATATGGCACTTGTAAAAACTGTTTTCTTGTGGACCTCTATCATTGGTGGGTACACACACATGGGTTATCCTGCTGAAGCTCTACTTCTTTTTAAGAAGCTGTTGAAGACAGCTATCAAACCGAATGGAGCAACTCTGGCTACTATCCTGTCAGCTTGTGCTGACTTGGGGTCGTTGGACATGGGCAAAGAGATTGAAGAGTACATTTTGTCAAATGGGTTTCAGTCAGATAGGCAAGTACAAACCTCTTTGATACACATGTTCTCCAAGTGCGGAAGTATAGACAAGGCTATATCAGTGTTTGAGAGGATATCAGACAAGGATTTAGCTGCCTGGAGTTCCATGATAAACGGTTATGCCATTCATGGGATGGCAGAAGAGGCTCTCGGTCTCTTTCACAAGATGCTAGAAATAAAAGAAATAAAGCCGGATGCTGTTGTTTTTACAAGCATATTGTTGGCTTGCAGCCATGTTGGATTGGTTGAAGATGGACTCACATTTTTTAAAAGCATGCAGAAGGATTTTGGAGTGGTACCCAGTGTAGAACATTATATGTGCTTGGTGGATCTTCTCGGCAGAGCTGGTCAGTTTGAATTGGCTTTGAAAACCATTAGAGTGATGCCTGTCAAACTACAAGCTCAAGTTTGGGCTCCATTTCTTAGTGCTTGCACGAAACATTGCAACCTTGAGCTGGGGGAGCTAGCAGCTAGAAAGCTGTTACATATGAATCCTGGAAGCCATGGTAATTATGTGTTAATGGCTAATTTATATACGTCCATGGGAAAGTGGAAGGAGGCCGCTGTAACAAGGAGCTTGATGATTGACAGAGGGTTGGTTAAAGCACCAGGTTGGAGCCAGGTAGAGATCAATGGTTCTGTCCACGTTTTCATTGCTGGAGATCGATCACACACTCAGTCTATTGATATCTACAAAAAGCTAGAGGAAATAAATTTAAAACTTGCAGAAGCTGGATATGTTCCGGAAACAGATACTGTGATTCATGACTTAGAAAGGGAAGAGAAGGAGGAAGCATTGAAAGTTCATAGTGAGAGATTAGCTATTGCATTTGGTCTCATCAGTACTGAAGCAGGCTCAACACTAAGGATTATGAAGAATCATCGAACTTGTGTTGATTGCCATTCTGCTTTAAAATTCATCTCAAAGATTACAAGCAGGCATCTTATTGTGAGAGATGGTTCCCGCTTCCACCATTTTGAGTCTGGTACATGCACATGCAAGGATTTCTGGTGATTTTACTCATCTGCTCCCAAACCACTCTCTCGCTAATTACATGATCTCGAAGTGATAAAAAAAAAAAAAAAAAAAACCATTGAAGAAATCCCAGGATTTCAGGGTGCACCTTGACAAGACATTTTCAATCGTTGTATATTCTTGCCAATCGACAGAAAGTAGGGATAACGAGGTCTAGAAACTTAAGATGCTATTTCTGTATCTTCTTTAGCTGAACTTCAGCCCATCAAAATGAGTCGAGCCACACACTTGGACTGCCTTATTTGTCATCCATGTAAAGTTTTTGTTATAAAGCAGTAACAAAATTGGTAGAAAGTAGAAACAATGATTAAATATTATTAGGATCAAAATCAATAAATTGTTTTTTTTGTAAGTTCAACCATATTTTTTCTAAGAAATGATATGAGAAAAAAAAAAAAAAAAACCCTCCATTGCAGCTCAACTACACCTCTTCCAGCAATACACATCACATTGTTGCAAAGAAAATGATATACCACTTTCAATATTTATTGCAATCAATCTAATAATTTAATATTAAATAATAAAATTAAAAACAATTAATCAATCAGATTAACACGTCATACATAATAGGTGTGATAACTTAATAAAAATAAAAATTAATATTTAATAAAAAAATTAATGAAAAAAAAAAAAACAAAGCATTATTAAAACCCTTTACTCTAACTAGTCATGTCACTCCCACAACAAAGTCCTATTTACATTAAATCAAGGTCTTGAGTTGCTCTTCTATACGGGCACCTATTTTATTGTCAATTGTAGCCTGTTCTTCATGAATGAATCTCTGTACCCAAGGACTTTTCAGCACCACAAAACAGAATCATCTATGTGAATTAATCGATGCCTTCATTCCACTATGAGTACAAAAGCACTTGACACCATTTTGTCTCACCCAACAGTCTCTAGTTGTTTTGCATTTTCATGGTCCTCGCATCTTGTCAACGATGTTCCTTCCCTTTTCTTCAATATGCCGCCTCTTTTCTTCGAATTTCTCCCCCATCTTCTTCCCTAGATCAAGCATCTTCGCTCTCCTTCCCATTTTCTTAGGTATTTCTTCAACAGAATGAGTCTGTTTCTCCAGAGTTATAAGAGTCCTGGACAGTGGTGATTGACTCTCCGAGATATATCCACTGCTTCCTCGGCCAGTTTCTTGTGCTTCACTGATTGTCAACAAAGGACTTGTTAGATCTTGCGATGATTTGTCATTTTTCATTGATGGCTTGATAGAGCTTAATGCGCGTGGCAATGCTTCCGAATAATCAGAAAATGACTGTTGAACATTTTCAGCTTTTTGATGCTTGCTTTCTGGATGATCAAGTGAGGTTCCTCTGCTACCTTCAATATTGGTTTTTGCATCAAGTTGGGAGTTCAAGAGCTCAAGTTCAATGTCATTATCACTAGCGGCTTCTTGATTAATCCATATAAAAGGAGCAGCATTTCGAGGGACCCAGTCATTCTTCTCTGCTAACATCCCGGGGATGCAAACACTTTCACAGTTTGGGAGAACCATCGTCTCGCGGATCACAGCCTGCATTATTGAGACTTGCATCAGATGAACCTCCCTTCCATCCATCATTCATCCTATCCTATTTCCATAAAAGTACCTAAAACCCCAAACATGAGCTGCAAACTAAAAGCACTCTGATGGAATATCACAATTGACAAACTGATAATATAAAAGGAAGTCTCAGTGAAGTGTCGATCTCGCATATGACAAGCAAGAGTCCTAAACTTTTCCAAAGCACAAAAAAGCAAAGGCAAATACAGGGGCTTGGAGTTGTGATTAGAAAATGCTTCAATCACACACGCTATAAATAGTCGAGGATATTTGTAAGTAATTTAATCAGAATATGATTCACTGAAATGACTTGAGAAAGGGAAATGAAGTACTTAGAGCTGCATGCTCATTAATGCAGACATCCTGTCAAGCAACATAGCGACCCAAGTGATGATTGCGTTTGTGTTGAGGGAAAGTTTTTTTAAAAAACAAATACTGAAGAGTAGTCCTATGAAACAAGGAAGTTCCACACCTTAAATTTATTAATCAGGAACGAAGCTACTTGTCCACTGGTGATCTTGTGTTCCCCAACAGAAGACTCCAACTCAAACTCCACATCAGGCATGGATGTGAAGCCAAACCATAACTGATCAGAAGGAGGTGGCTTAATATGTAATCTCACCGTTCCACGAAGAGATGCGACCCTTATTGACAATGAAAGTGGCACCTGCAATCGATGATCAATCAGTTACTTGGCAATTTCACTTTTAGTTAAGGAGACTTCTGCATGTACCCTCCAAATCGTTCAATACATGTAATAATATGAAATAGCCAGGACTCGCTTCTTAAAACCACAATGCATCATCTGTATGGTTCCACCTCTTGTGACCAACCTAAAGTAATCTTTTATCATTCTTATTAGTTTCTTTTCCAAGTTTTCAACCAAGCAGGAAATAATTTACTGTTAAAATCAATTTGCAAATTTTACAATGATGAATTTTGCATGGTTAAGGTGGTCTTATAAACATAGGAAGTAGATTCCCTACAAAATAGGATGTTGAAATAGAGGCAGATGAATAGAAGAAAGCATCATAGATCCAATATTCCTTTTGAGGAAAAAAAAGAGGCCATGCCAAGCACAACTGATGGGGAATGAAAAAGTAAGAAACATAAGAGAATGCTAGCCACACGATTTTGCCTCCGGCTTGAAGGGCCAACAACAGAAATGGCAAATTTCTATGTTTGAATACTATTCTCATTATACAGCTATAGCAGGAGTCATGTCACGAGGATTCATCTAACCAATGGTTGAAAAACAAACGTGGGAAACAAATGTATATCAGTGTCGATGATAGTAACATAACTAAGATACTGAATTACAGGCGAATGCTACTATTGAATTCACATTAATTCAAGGGAGAAACAACATCCAATAAGGATACATGCGTCTTCATAAACAAGTAGAAACACTCTAGACATACAGAAAAGGTTTTTTACAAACCTGCAGAACCTGTTTCGCGACAGAATTAAGAATGGACTTCCACCTAGATAAATCGGTTGATGTTGATGCATCACTTTTAGAGTCCTTTAATTTATCTGTAGCAAGAAAAGAAGAGAGTCAATTGGTACTGTTTATTGTGAATTTTCATTAAATCAGTCAATTAACTATTCCTAACCAAACCAACAACGAATAAATGCATTAATCATTAACACTGTTACAATAAGTGGAATAAAGAATCCCGTTGCAATAAGTGGAATAAAGGAATGGTACATCTTTATCATCTTGACACAGGTCTACCTCCTCCTTGCTTCCTAATTCAAGATGATATTGCATGGACCAGGATAATTCAATGGCCATGTATGTCATGCACCTATCTTGACTAGGATAAGCAGATAACCATCTCATTCTCGTAGTTTTGTTTCTGTCTACGAAGCCACAATTCTTTAGAGGATTATATGCAATGTTCATTAATGGAAAGACATCAATTCATTTCCTGCATGAACAGAGAATTGTGAAACAAGCACATCCCTTGAGAAAGTTTGACCTCATTTATGGCTTTCCAGGTAAGAAAGAGCAGGATCCTAGAATTGGTTTACATTGAAATCCTCTGATGTTATCTTGTTTGCAAGAGTGAATGCATCCATCCAAGTGCATGCATACCATTATCATTTCAAATAATATCAACACAAATATGGTCTGAATTAACTATAAAGTTGAAAAGCAGTTAGCAGCATTCCAGTATTTTGTTTCTCACGTATGACAGCCAAAGAAACTCATCAGACTCTTCAAAAGGCATGAAATCCTATCGCAGAATCACTACGAAAGTTTGATTGCAACTTTACAATCATACAAGGCTTTTATCTCTGCGCATCAGAGTTTATAGCATTCGAAAGCATTAGCTAGCAAACGAGCATACAAAATGTAAATCAGTAAAGAATTACTTACCAGGCTTAGTATTACCCTCATCCTTCCATTCATGTGAATCGACAGTCCCTTCAGAAAGATTCAACTGCTCTCCAAGATGTTCAAAACCTTCCAGAAGGTCTGAAGAAACATCCCTAATAGAGCTGGATCCTGAGTCTGTATTCACCACACCTTTCTCCATATCTAGGTCACGAACTTCCAGTCTTGTTTCAATACCTGGCACCACCCCACCACAATATTCGATGTCAAATTCCCATGCCCATACTTCGTTCATGTCTGTAGGAAGAACCCTGATACCATCAATATATGGTGGAAGATTTCCAAGTTCTAGATCAGTGCATATGACTTCACCACTGTAACTGGGGGTCCTCATATTGGACAATGTTCCCTGTTATCCCAAATTAGGAAAGAAAAATGTTTGAGTACATCTAAATCTAAAAAACGGAAAAAAAAGCATAAGCATATTCTTCAAAGAACACCTATTACGTGTTGAAATATCTTCACCCTAGCCTGTGGGATTTCCTCCCTTTGACCACAGTTAAGTTCTGAAGGAAGCAGGATATATTCACTGTTGCAAGAGTTCTATCTACTTACTATGTCAGGGCACAAGCAAAAAGTCCAAGCATTTGGAACTAGCGAAGGCCAGAGGATGAGTACGCAACAGAACCTATATTGAGGCCATATTTCTAAGTGCATTTACATCAAAATGGAAATTAATTGATAGCCCAATCGCAACATTGCTACACGCTGTTGATGGTAAAACTACAAGCAAAAGCATCATCTACACATAGCAGAATCTAACATGCATCAATGGACAAGCACAAGTTCTGTTGGATATAATTTGGGAAATAATAGACCTGAATCCATGCTTGCGCTAAACTCTTCATCTTGGCATTGCTTTTGGCATCAAAAAAGAGCCGAGAAATAATCAAATTCCAGCAGAGTGATCCCTCATCAATGGTGGAGAACTGGCTTTGGCTTGATGCACGAGAAAAGGTTGACGGTGAAGGTAATGCTACATTTTCTTCTTCAGAGGTGATAGGATCCTTTAATGTTGGAGCATTCTTTCCCACACTACCAGCAAAAGCTGGGTCCTGGGATGGATGATATTTATCATTAATCTTTCTCTCTTCACGGCCTAACAAGGAAGTCCCCTTATTTTCAACACTAGTCTTTGCCTTTCTGGCAAGCTTTTTCCAAAACAGGAGAACCTTCGATCCAGAACCATCAAGCCTACTAGCCCTATCTATTGGCTCAGCATAGAACCCAACTGAAGGTTTCATAAATGAAGGGTATCCTGTATTCAAGGATGTCAAATAACGGTGGAAATCTTCATTCAAATTGGTGAACCAGTTGAGTTTTTCTTGGTCATCACTTGAAGCAAGACGCAGGGCTTTGCACCACGACTCCTTCTCCCAGGACGTCTCAACAAAAATAAAGACTATCTTACTTGCATCATATATTGGTGAAGTTTTGCTTTCCACTTTTATCGGAAATCTTTGGGCCCTGTGATAGCATTAGAGATGAGTCATGTTTCTACTTATAATAAGGGTGAAAAAGACTTCATAACTTATCAAGCTATGTGTAACTGCATTATGTAACACGGATATTTCCAACACTAAATGCAAAATTCGACTCTACTGAGCTGAGTAATAAGGAATTTCAGTATGGTTTTTAAAAGTGAGTATTTCAGCCCTGGTCAAACTGGTTAAAAATGACGAGAGAAGTCAAGAGAGAAGTTGATATCCTGAACATATGTGGTCACTTTAATGGCACTGACCATTACTTTGGCAACATTTTATGCAGTTATGGGAATCTTGATGGTTGCGACCACTAAAAGGAGCTGTGCATGAGAAATAATCATACTGATTTGTCAGGCTGAAGTTCCTTTTCCATCAAGAAATTCTAAGCCAAAATTTACACACAGAGAAGTAGGAGGCATGACGTCTTTGGTCCTTCACTTGTCAATAGCAAAACAAATCCCAGAAAGCATTAAAAAGGCAACTGAATAATTGGAATGTGTGAACCTGTACAATGTAATAGTAACTAACCAAAGAGTCTCATAAAGACAATATTTACCATTTTCTTGAGGGAAGGCTTGTAGCAGAAACGGCTTCTATCACACAACCTGTCAAAGGGATAGCTCTATGTGAACCACCTGAATCTGTCAAAATAAGTGACCTGTCCTTGATGTTTGCATGCTTTCGAATGGGAGTAACCTCAAGGATCTCCCTTTTCCTCTTTTGATCTTTTTGTACTTTTTCCACAGGCCAATTCCCGGGAATCTTATCTGATTCAAGAACCCAGACAATTCCCTAAGTCACAAAAGTAAATCAGTCCTAATATAAGAAGAAAGTATCAGCCTTTCACAACATATAAATAAAAAGGAAAAAGTAGCATTTTGACAAGAATTCAAAGAAGTAAACGTAAGAAGCTAGTCAGTAGAGATCGAAAGATAATAAAGAGACCTTCTTGTTAAAGGCATAATAAAGGGACTGTTGGGGATCGAGGTCTTGATGAGGAGAAGAAGAATGTGATGCTTGTTGTTGTGGTTGAAGATGAGTCTTTCGATTCAATCTTTTAATAAAGAAGTGAACACCCAGAGCTTGTAAAGCAACAAGAGTGAGCAGGCCAGAAAGAAAGCCACCACCGAATATCACTGCCACGGAACACATGATCACCGACTTCCCTTCCCTTTTGCTTCCATTCAATGAAATGATTTGGTCAGCAACATAAGAAAAACATGGAGAAACTAAGAGTAGAGAGGTGTCATTGTTTATCTGAGATTGACTGACTTACTAGAGTGGAAAAGAACAAAAACAAGGGAAATGGGGAGCAGTTAACATATGTAAGCAAGATGGTATTTACTGGAAAGAAATCAAGCAAGCAATAAACTCATGTTATTACAATAATAATAAGAAATGGTAAGGCTATTAGCTGCTTTGTTTTGTATGTTTACTGTTTGCTCAGGAGAAGAAGAGAAGAGATAGCTTCTTGTTATTGTTCTCTTTACTTTTGCTTCTGCTTTTGCTTTTTGCTTGGGCCTCCCATCTTCTTGTTGTTGGATAGAATACACGTTTGAATTCAATAGCAACTCGCGTGTACTCTGTCCTGTACAGTACAGTATGGCTATGGGGTTGATGATGGGGTTTAGGGGAACCAACCAAGTATACTACTTGTTGCTATTATTACCCGCTACCTCCCTTCTTTTCCTTTTCACTTCTATGATTTACATGAAGAGTTTATATCATTGATATATTTATTTCCATAAATTAATAACAATTAATATATGGAAATTAATTCATCCCAGTTATATCAGTATTTACTTATAATTATTGAAGTATTGACCCCTAATATATTACCCATTTCTCCATTTCATCTCAAACCTAAACGTAATTTCTAGTATGCACATTAAACGAAAAACACAGACAACACATTGAAAAAACTAAAAAAGTGTCTTCTTCAAGTAATATTAGGGTTTAAGAAATGGTGGGAGAATACAAGGAATTTCGGTTTTGAATTCTGCTTATTTGTTCCAATAAAGGAAAGGAAGAAACACAATAATAAACCCACGCTTAATCCTGCTGCAAGAGTGGAATATGATTGAAAAAGGAACGGCAAAGCCCTCATGTATCACTATATTATCATTTGATTCTCGAATATAGATAGACAGGCACACAGACAATCTCACTTCTCCACCCCATCCATTCACTTGTAGATTTTTGTGTGATATACATGCACATGATTATCACACAAGAAGCCAGCGCAAATTCTAAAACAGAAAAAAAAAAAAAAAAAAAAAAGAACAAATCCATTTACAATACTTTTGCACATTAGAAACTAGCGACAGATCCTTCTGATACAAAGCTCAGATTACAAGATAATAAGAAATTAAGAAAATGGACATCCTGAAACTAAGCTGCCGATCCACAAACTCTCATTTTTTCAAGTCTCTTCTTCCTCTTTGCCAAGGAAACCAACTCAGTCCACAAACAAACTCCCCCTCTAACAAAACTTTCTGGATCAACAAGCCATTGTATACTTGGGAACCGCTTTCATGGCTTATTCAAACTACATTTGACTTTGAAACCTTTTACATGTATGCCTATCCAAAGTAGGCGGGCATAATAAAGTTATACATTAATATCAGAACTGCCAACGAGGGACTGTTTTCATGGTGGTTGCTGGATCACTGGAGAAAAACAAACCTAGGTGGGAGGGAAACAAGTTAGAGAACAAACCAATTTACATGGTGCAGTGGCAGCTGGTAAAAAAGCTATAATCATGATGGTGGACATTTAGCTGCTTCAACCAGGAATCAGCAGCACTTTCAAGATAAATCATTCTTTCATCATCAGATGTCTCTGGATTTATCCAAAGATTCCCTTGCAATTTGTATGTGGCCAGACCGAATGGAGGAAGGGATATACTGACATTTCCCTCTCCTTTCCGTTTACTTGCTGTTCCATCTGCTTCAATGTCATCATCCTCATTGACGCAATCTGCAGAAGCAAAGGCCAACAAAGGTGGAGAAACTTGTTAAACATTAGGTGACAACAACTCTCTCTAAAATAGATGGATAGCATTGAGAGAATTGATCTGAAAGGCCATGGAACAAATCAAATCCAAAAGCTCCTTGGCATTGGATAGGCATGGAAGCAAGCAACAGTGAGCAAAACCAGAACCAGAGCCATCCAACAAAATCATACAAAGCCACATAAATTATGTCACGACTCACGTGAGTTACAAATATGTACTAGATACGAGATGGTATATATTCATGGGATCTGATACCAACAAGCTCTGCAAAGATGGCTAGATTAGGCCCAACAATCAATTATGGTGACCTAAATTCTCTAGGGGATTCTGAATGCTTCTTCAGGTACTACACTAATACACATCAGTAAGTTGTAAGTTGTGGAGGAAATTGGTGAAGTCAATGCTGGACGTAACATGGTAGGCTATAGGATTTGCCAGCTGGCCCAAAATGGAGAGAAGAATGATTAGTTTGTATTCTGTAAGTGGTAACACAATATTTATGTATCCTCGGAGTGAGAAAAACATTTTGAAATTGATATGGATAAATTGCAACTTCAAGGTTAAAATGCAATGTTCAAACAAATTTCACAAGTCCAGCATAAATGAAGGATTGTCGGACAAGATTGAGCAGTTTCCAAGCACCATCTGGTTGTTAAGGGGGTGATGAAAAATAAAATTGCTTTCCAATATCCCCTGAGTTTTATCTCTGTGCTACAAGACTAATTTTTCTGATTCTCAATGGAGTTGGGTTCTAATAACAATCTCAGGAGAATACTTTCACCTCCCTTCACAATTCCCTTCACTTGAGGAATAGGTATATCTTTCGTATGGAAAAAAAAAGGGGGGGCGTCTCAGGTTTCTTTTACTTATTTGAACTGAAGCATGAGGAACATTTTACAATCCAATCATGTCCTGATTTTCATTCCTACAAGTTGCTAATCTCATGAAACCTGTTTACATCAATATTCAGAAAGGCATTATAAATTGCACTGTTTTTGGTCTACATTGTAAAGCATGGGATGTTTATAAAACACAAAAATGAGAGTGCAAGAAGTTGAAACTGTGCTACCCCAGGAAAGTTCATATCAGTCAATTCCATGTCATTTTGAATAACTGTGATAAAAAATGAGACTCGGAAGAATTAGGATAAAGATGCTTTATTCTTTGAAATTCGAAAATCCAGACAAAAATCTGGAAATAAATAAAAGGTGCAAGATAGTAGGATACCTTGGAAAGATGATGAAAGTGTATGATAAGTCAAGAAGCATGATGACAGGTCCTTCTCATTTCCCTGAGATGGAATGTGATATATGGGGTACCTAATCAACAATCAAGACCATACAATTACTAGATAACCATGGATAAAATGCATTAAGGAAACCAATCGATTTTACCAAGCAACAGCCATCCAACTCGCCGGAGAAAGATCCACATTCTTGAGTGTCATTAATCCCGGATTATTCCTGGCTAATTCAGTTATCTGAGAAGGAATAAAAAATCAGAAAGGCATGTACCTAGCATAGCAATAAACATAAAAGAATAACATTCTATAGGGATTTATAGGGCTTTTTGTGCTAAATGGAAATCAATAGCAGGAAGAAAATGTAACCTTCTCTAAAAGTGGAACCCTCCAGTAAGGAGAAGATATCTCGAAGTACTGAAAGGACAGAGAGCCAAGCTTATCCCTCATTGACAAAGAACCCTCATGGTCAAAGCTTGAATCCTCAGAAATGGTATCCCATGTCTTGCTGGAATTGTTGCTTAGCGACCTCGACAGTTTATCACTCATGCTGTCATCGCTCCAAGAATCACTTTCAAATTCGACAACATCATTATACTCTCTTGAGTCCCTACAAGAAGAAAAGCACGGTAGCTCAACCTAACTGCCGCAAATCATCAGAGACAAAGGAGCTGCTATCAGCTGAATCTTGGCAGATAAAAGATGAATAGAAAAAAGGTTACAAAACCTGGAAGCCACCACCGACTTATTGCTGTAAATCTGAATGGCTGACAGGTAAGGGACATAATATTGCATAATGGTGTCACCGCTGCTCAATACTACTTGGGTGCCAACACCATATGCGCTCCATTCATCGTAGCAATCCCATAAATCTCCCAAAGTGAAATATTCAACCATATCCTTAGTACCAGGTGGTTGCCATAAGCTATTTAGATCACGAATGCAGCTCTGCAAAGTATTCAAGAAAGCAAATTTTGAAACGACAACGGTACTTAATGTTAAAAGCGCGTGTTCAAGGCTTACTTCCCAAGGAAAGATAATCTAATATGGGGTGCAATGTCTTATGGCAACATTTTTTAGAGTTCAAATTAAAATGTTCTCTTTTTTTTTCTTTCTCATCTTTTTGGTCTTTTGGCATACTTGCATACAATTGATTGACCAGATTACTCTCCCAGATGATATAATGGGACTTTAATGTAAAAAAAACCTGCAACTTAAGTGAGAAGCATGCTATTAGTCCCCTTTTAATTCATGTCCATGAATGGAATCGATTAACTCACCAAAGATCTTGGGGTTAAACAACACCACAAGAGCACATATGCTATGGGACCATGTTTGGAATTGAGATCAAATGAATGCATGGCTGCCTGAAATGCAAGGATTCCTTAATCCCACTACCGATCCATGCATTATCCATGGCAGGGAACCAGGGACCGGGGACCATATGCGACAATAAGACCACGTAGAGTAACATTTTGACCATGGTCGAGAGAGAGAGAGAGAGATTTTCTTCCTCTCTGGCGATGAGGCATGACATCAAGATGAAAAGGACTAAAATTGAAATTAAAAAAAAAAATAGTAATAAATGCTACATTTATCTGTTTGGTCTGTGGTGGAGTCCTAAGTTTCAGCAACGGGAAACACATGGCAAATCATTCATGTGGCTGTGTGTAAAGAAAAGAAAATTAAAGAAAGAGACAGGATATAAAAATCTTTATAAAATATAGAGAAACAGGATATTCGCGGCATCCGTCAGGTACGGTATAGAACTGGATAAGACCCTTATGAAAATGGGCTATGCCCAGTACAACCCGACAAATAATATCAATCTAGTTAGGCCCACAACACCACAGTCAGAGACAGTAAGTAAAATAATAGGAGTAAGGTTTACCTGGAAAATTGACCGGGTTTCAAATCATAAAATTATTGTATAATTTTTTTGATTTGTAATAATTATATAATATATGAGATAAGTAAATTACACTTAACATTTTTTTTATAAGATTTATAATTGATCGTTTCTTAACTTTTTAATATGAAATAATTATATTATATTTTATATTTTTTAATACCCTATATTCATATAAATTATTTTTTAATTTTTCAGTGGAATAATTATAATATATTTGATATTTAAAAAAAAATTATAGCCTTATGTAGTTTTTAAAAAAAATCATGTAAAATATCAAAACTCCAATCATATTTTTTATTTTTTCAAATTAATTCTGGCCATTCCATATATGTCCCGACCCCTTATTTAGGTCAATAATTTGTCAGGTTTCTCCCCAAAGAAAGAAGAAAAGAAAGAAAAAAAAGAAAAAGTCATCGGTTTTTCCCCAAAGCGACGACTGAGATCAAATTTAACAGCAGCATTGCTTTTCTTTTACGTTGTTTTTTTTTTTAAAAAAAAATTTGCTTCATGAAGACACCAGCAAAACACAAAAGCCAAAAAGAAAAGAAAAAAAAAAGGAATAATTATAAAGAAATAAAGTGTGTTTGCATGTGCGTGCGTGTTTTCATTTGTATTTAACAAATTCAAAAAACGAAGCTTTAGGCCTCATGGTAACGTACCATTAGATTATGAATTTGCAATCGAATGACCCTACCAACCCTTGTGTTAATTTCTACTAGTTTATAAAGAAAAAAAATAAGGAAAGAAATGATCCAATCATACAAGAACGAAAAAGAAAAGAAGAATGGAATTAAAGGGCAGATTACCTCGGGAAGGAATTTAGGAGGAGCAGTTGGAGTTACACATTGAAGAAAGCGTTCCAGATTGGAGTGCTGCCGCTGATGAGTTGTCGAAGGCACCAACACAGACCGCGAGGCGCTCTTTTTAGCACTCAGGTCCATCATGACGATGACGATGACGATGATACGACTTAGTAGTAGTGGTAGGAGTAAGCGGTATCCTGTTTTTCACTGAATTCAATTTTCTTAGCTGGCTAGGCAGAGAGAGAAGCGGGCTGCGGGCAACTCAATCGACCAATTCATTTATGCGAAGAAATAGAGAAACTGATTGACTGGTGAGAGAGGCCCCTCAGGCTTACTATTTTGGCGATTTCTTCGCTGATTTATGTATATTCGCGGGCAAAAGAAGGAAGCAACCCCAAGTTTATGTTTCCATTTCTTGCACGCACATATAAAGACAGAGAGGGGGGGGGGGGGGGGGAGGGAGAGAGAGCTTATCAAAATCCAAGCTAGCCAGAGAACTAAATTAATATGAAAACCGAAACAGATTAAGAGCAGAAGAAAAGGGAAAGAAAGATTGATGGCCAATTCCAAATTAAACTGGAAGACAAACCAACGCCTTAATTCACCCTCTAATTTGCTTAATTTTTGCTGGGGAGGGGGGCAGCAGCGATAGCCGCTATTGGGTAATTAAGGACAGGGTTGGAAGGAGTTTAATTAATTAAAGAGGAGTGGCGAGGAGGAAGGGAGATGAGAGTGGAGTAGTAGTGAAGAGAAAAACGCAATGCATCTTAAATTTAAAATCAGTTCAATCTCAAAGCAAACTGCGATTTATTAATTAAAGCTACTGGAAGAAATGTTATACTACAGCACTCTCGCCCGAAACAGGAAAGAAGACAAAGATGGTATATATATATATATATATTTCTGCCTTTCGGACAGTAACTACACGTAAGAGAGAGAGACTGTGTGAGCTGTGTGTAAGTTTGTCGGCAAGAGTCATTCACAGTGGTGTCCGGGCTGTGAGTGTTCGCTTCGCCGCGTGTTTCTGTCCACTGTTTAGATCCTTTAGTTTCCTTTCTCTTTTGTCTTTTCTTTTTTATCCCACTTCTCCTAACTTTTCTTTTTCTTTTTCTTTTTACGTCTGATTTCCCTTTCAAAAATTAATAATGCATTTTGTATTTTAAAAACATGAACGTTCTATAAATTAGCATGCCCATTGCCGTGGGTATTAGAATTGTTACGTCACTATATATATTACTTGGGTAAATAAGTCATCATCTAGATGCATTACAAGTGACTAGATATATTGCCCGGATCATTAAAAAATCCAGGTATCGGTATACTGGTTTTATCAGAAATTTCAAGAATAAAAAACTAATTATATTTAAGAAAAACATTAATGCCTCTAGTGCAATTTGCCTTAGATAAATATTGTTTTCATATATTGCAATAAACAAATTCTCTCAATTAAAATTGATGAATATTTAAAATAATTCTGAAAATTTTATGATCATATCACTCTACTTGTAGGTTCAACATTTATACAATAATGTTGACCATTAATTTCATGAATTAAAATTACAGGGGTTATTGAAATATCAATCAAGTTCTCATAGATTTAATAAAATGGTTATTAAATCCAAAATGAATGCTAATACACACACGCACACTCACACACACACACTTTGAATTTATATTTTTTGAAAAAAAAAATTGTATTTTTGAGAGACTTGGCCTTATGTAATACACAAAAAAAAATTATTGTTGTTGTTGTCATAACTTATTTTGGGCTATTGTACCCAAAACTGGAAAGACAATCTAGATTTAAGGTCAAATCAAATAATTATTGGATGAATATGCATAAAAATTAAGCCAAATGACATAATTAGAATTGTAATAGGCCATTTTGATTTAATCATGGATCAAATTAAATTTTAATCATGTTTAAGAATTAATTTGGGTTCAATTAAATGATTTAATTAGGTAAAGGACTTAATTATACTTCAAATGAGTCAAATTAATTTTATTAGAGACTTAATTGGTGAAAATTAAGTTTTTGAGCCCAATTTGAGCTTAATTTAGAAAATTAAAATTTTAAATGACCAAACTTAATTTTTATAAAGTCAATTAGTTCAAATTAGGAGTGCAATTGCAAGAAAAATTATATTTTAAGGTCAATTAAGAGCTAAATTGAAGAAAATCACAATAAATGATTATTTTAAAAAATACATTCAACTCTAGGGACCCAATTAATTGAAATCAAGGGTGAAATTGAAAAGAATTAAAAGTTTAATGGTCAATTGAGGGTCAACCTTATCAACAATCATGAGTAGTAATGGGTTGACATTAGTGCTACAAGGCATAAACATGCTGAGAAGAGGATATTTTCCATGTATAAATAAGTGGATAGAGAAAATCTATGCATGGAGAACTCATCAACCTCTAAAACATTGGGTGTTGGAAAGGTCATATTGAAGATGGCCTATAGAAAGCTTCTCACCCTAAACAATGTATTTCATGTTACTGAAATTAGAAAGAATTTAGTGTTTGATTCATTATCGAGTAAAATTAGTTTTAAGATGGTTTTTTAGAGTGATTAATTTATACTTTATAAGAGTGGTATGTTTATAGGAAAGGAGTATTTGTGTCATTGTCTTTTTAAAATGAATGTAATAACCATTGTAACCAATAATAAGAACAAAAATAAAAATATCTCTTCTTCTTATTTGTTTGAGTCTTGTGATGTGTGACATGGTAGGTTATGTCATGTGAATTATAATTATACGCAAATATTAATAAACCATGAATTATTATTGAGTATGATTTTTGAGGAAAAAAAATTATAAGTATGAAATTTATGTAGAATTAAAATTCACAAAATCTTATTTTTAAACAATTAAAAAAAGTGGTGAACCTCTAAACTTAATCCACTCAGATATTTATGATTTAAAGTTTGTGCAAACTAGAAATGGAAAAAAAAATATTATATTACTTTTACATATGATTACACAAGATATTGTTATACATATTTTCTAAGGAGCAAAGATAAAGCTCTTTAACTGTTTAAACATTACGAGAATGAAATTGAAAATCAACTTAACAAAAAGATAAAAATAATAAGAAGTGATAGAGGTGGAGAATACAAAGCACTATTTGATAAATTACGCTCCCAAAATGATATTATCCACTAAACTACTAATCCCTATTCACCATAACAAAATGGCATTGTGGAATGTAAGAACCGAATGTAAAAAAAATAATGAAGAATGTCATTTTGATAATTCCAGGAGTACATTAAAATTTATGGCAGAAGGCAATTTTAATTACCAATTAGATACTTAAAAAAGTATCTTATGAAAAGTTAGAAAATCATCATATGAACTGTGAAAAGATAGAAGATCTTCATATAAATACCTCAAAGCATAGGGTTGTCTTGCAAATATAGCACTACCTACTCCAAAAAAAAAAAAAATCAAGATACAACCTAAGACTGTGTATTATGTTTTTATCATATATACATACAATAATAATATATATAGATTTCTTGTACATAAGTCAAGTATTAAGGATATCCATCCTAATACTACTATAAAATCAAGGAATGCTATATTCTTTAAGGACATGTTTCCATTGAAGAAAGCACGAGCGATTATTCACTTAAAAGAATAATTGAGGCTAGCTTGAGTAATCATTATTAATCAAAACATGATGAAATTGAGTTTAGAAAAAGAAAAATGGAAAAAATGACCAAAACACTCAGTCTTGATTTTTTAACATACTTGTTAGAAAATAAACATTGAACCACTCGAAGGCAATGTCATGTCCGAAAGCTTTCTATAGGAAGAAGGTAATCAAAAGTGAAATTGAATCCATTATGAATAATTATACATGAGAACTAGTGAAACTTCCTCCTAGAAGTAAACCATTAGGCCATAAGTGAATTTTTAAAAGAAAGATAAAAGTTGATGGCACTATTAATAAATATAAAGCTAGACTTGTTAAAGGTTTTAGATAACAAAAAGGTGTAGACTATTTTGACACATCTTCACTTGTGTCAAGAATAATTTATATACGAATATTAATAGCTATTGTAGCTATTAATAAACTTGAAATACATCAAATGGATGTTAAAATAACTTTCTTAAATGGTGACCTTAAAAAGAAGGTTTACATGGAACGACCCGAGAGATTTATTATTAATGGACAAAAAAAGAGTTTATAGACTTGGCAAATCATTACATGGTTGGAAGCAAACACTTAAACAATGACATGAAAAGGTTATGTTGTTCAATGAATTCAAAATCAACGAACTTAATAAATGTGTTTATATTAAAACACTTATAAAGATTATGTCATTGTATGTCTTTATACTGATAATATACTAATTTTAGGTATCAATGATCACATGATCAAGTCTACTAAAAAAATATTAACTAACAAGTTTGACAAAAAAAAACTTAAATATTGTAGATGTCATATTAGGAATAAGAATTTATAAGAAAATTCTTATTGATAAATTGATATTGTTTCAATTTTATTATGTTAAGAAAATTCTTGCAAAATTTTTTAAAGATGACAAAAACACTATCAAAATACTAATTGATATAAGTGTATATTTTTTCAAGAATAGAGGTGAATGAATAAACCAAATAGAATATTTTCAAATAATTCAAAAGCTAATGTATGTTATGAAATATATAAGGCCTGATATTGCATACTGAATTCGTAAATTGAGTAGATTTACAAGTAACCAAACATGGATAATTGGAAGACAATAAAAAGGGTACTCTAGTATTTAAAGTATACTTTAGACTACGGGTTATACTATGGCTATGTTTGTTTTTGCGTTCAAAAAATGTTTGTTGAAGTTTTTATTTTATGTTTTTGCTTCAAATTAAATTTTTTTATGATTTTAAATATTTTTGATATGCCGATGTCAAAAATTAATTTTAAAAAATAAAAATAAAACTTATTAATGCATTTCCAAATAAAAAGCAATTTCTACCACTATCTCAAATACTATATATACTAGCACCCAATAGTCTTAGAAGGGTATAATAATGCTAATTATATATTCAATTTAGTAAGGGCTTGCACACTTAGACCTTTATTTTATTGCAGATGTGGCAGATGACATGATTTTTTTTTTTTTTGTAAAATGATAAATCAGACGATATACGATATGTTGTTTGCTTTTGCTTAGATTCTTACCATTATGATGGTTGAAAAATTGGGATTGATGCATTTTTTTTTATCCAAAAACCGATTTTTCAATCCTTTATATATATATATATATATATATATATATTAAAAACACCTGAAAAACACCGTAGATATCTTGATAAACTCATCCATAGCCTTAAAAAACAAAACAAAAAAAAATCCCAGAACCCAAATCAACCTAAAACAAAAAAATTTTTCAAGCTCATCTTTGTTTTTTAGGCACTTGCATGGTAAAAAATAAGTTGAACTCCTCTAATCAATTAGAATCATTTAACATAAGGATTAATTATTGTGGTTGTTAGAATAAGTGTGAATAATATATTGTTCTTTTTATTGTCGAAATCTGACAACTTTCTCTCTTTTTTTTCAAATCATGGACTAAAAAATAAAGAAAATAAATTTTTGGACCAAATTTTATTTTTGTTGAAAATTCAAAATTAAAGGGACCTAATTGCTCTTTTACATTGTACGTTATCTAATGTGTTAATCTAGGAGGGTGGTGAAGTTGTTAGATCTTCAGTGGACACTACTTCAATATGTGCATCTATACGGGTTAGTGGCAGATCCATAAAATTTTTCAAGTGGTGTCACCTAGTAACTTTTAATTATCATTTCAAAAAAGTAGTTTTATATGTTAAAAAATTAAAAATAAATAAATAAATAAATTCCAATATTATAAGAAAAACAACAACTTACAGATATGCATAATTAAAACATTGATTAGAGAAATAAAAAAAATACCTAAGGTTTTAATTAGAACTGCAATTTATTTTCATCAAGAAAATAATAATAATAATAATAATAATAATAATAATAATAATAATAAAATGTGGGAATTACAAACCATACAATTTGCAAACAATTAAGAAATTGAAAAAAATTAACTACGACTTATTTGTGATTTTTATTTTTTGATGTGTGGATTTATTGAATTACATGAAGTAGACAAAAAGGAAAGCCATCAAGAAAAAAATTATTTTTAATATTAGCACATCAAAATAAATAAAAAATACAAAAAATAATTAAATTAAAGCATATACAAAAAATAATAATAAAAAATTTTTTATATAAAAAATCGAGCTCTAAGTATCATATGAAGTCTAAAGTAAGGTTGAGACTTGATGACATAATGTTTAGCAGAACATAAAAATAAAAATAAAAATAAAAGTAGAACTAGATTTTTTTTAAGGTCTATAGTTATAATCCTAAATTATATAGAAAAGCTCTAAAATATTTTGAAAAATCAATAATTCATAAAACTCTTCTGAAAATAACATATAAACTATTTTCTAATCAGGAACTAATTAGAAAAAAATAATTAGAGCTAATTTGAGGTTTGTTTTTACCTTGGCTAATTTTAGTAAGTTGACTATTATAATTCAACATTTTATAAAATTTAGAATTCTTCTATACCAAAATTAGATGATTATATTTATTCATAAGATCATGTAGTTTAGATAAAATAGAACCTTAACTTATTAGAACTAGTAAGGCTATTCAAAACCATATTGAACATTAATAAATAAGAATAAGAAAAGGAAATACTATTACATAATCGTTAACTTTAGAGCTCGTAAGATTAGTTGGGGTACATACAAACTGACCCGGACATCCATATTATTAATAATAAAAAAAAATATTAGCTGTCATAGAATAAAACCTCCATAGAGAACGTGATTTATAGAATCTCCTTATTGAATATTAAACCGATATAATGATCGAACTTAAAATTATAATTATTTTTATCAAATTAATTATTTAACAATTTTTTTTAACTTCATTATTTTTAATTTGTGAAGTTCCAACCTTTTTTTTTATAAGTTTCAAACTTACCCCCCCTCCCCCCTACAAATTGGCAAACACAAGATTTGTAAGGTGGGAAGGGGAGGTGTTTTTATGTTTTAAAAATAATTTTTTTTATTTAAATTAATATATTTTTTAATATTATTAGATTAATTTGATATATTAATGTTAAAAATAATTTTTAAAAATAAAAAATTATTTTAATATATTTTAAATAAAAAACACTTTAAAAAATGATAATACCCTTATTATTAAATATGTTATTCAAGTACAAACTAGTCATATCACTTGATGAAGCTTTAATTGATACTGTTGAATGTATGTACGTACGTATACGCAGGTTTGTTTTCCAAAATCTAGTTCATAAACGAGTCAATAATAATATGATGTCGCTGTGTAGAAGATGTAAACTAACAATTGGGTTTTTCAATGTGTGTGGGTCTTGAATTAAATGCCGCTACCAACACCAACCAGAAAACATTTATTGGATAATAATGGAAACAAACGGTAATCTTGTTGGTGCATCCAATATCTGTAAACTCCCTCACTCTGCTCCTCATCTTCTTCCTTTATCTTCTTCTTCTTTCTTTATCTTCTTTTTTTCTTTTTATGAATCCAATCTTCTCTTCTCATTATTGCCCTTCTAGCAAAACCGCCCATCAGAGCCATAGGAGTATTTCGTACACCACTACTCTACCTAATTCCATGCATCAACTTACTCCTCCGGTTATGTTTGAGATCATTTCTTAATCTAATTGATTCTCGAAGCCAGCCAGCTTGCTGAATCTCAAACATGGCATTTATATGTGGAGTGCTAGAGAAAAAAAATTGTGTTGCAGCTTGCTGTCAGATTTTGTCACACAACAAAGACGAGTAAGCAAAATTAACGAAGTTGTTGATCAGTCGAGGCTCTCTTTGCACGAGACTTTGTGATTTTAACCTGCTTTAGTTATTCCTACCTCAATCGGTCAAATTCATACAATATATACCTCACTACTCTACCTTTGGTTTCTTTATTACCCCCATACATTTATATATTCTCATCACATCTTTCTTGCCTCCAGCTGCATCCTAATTTGCCTTGGTTCAATCCTATCTTGCATTTGATTTCTCTCTCTTGATCAATACAAGCTATAATAATATCTAAAGGATAGCGAGGAACCCATCAACGAATAACGTAATAATGGAGATAGAGGCAAGCAAACCATCAGGGATTGTAGAGGGAATAGCGGTGGATGGAACAGTGGTAGGAGGTTTGAGTCCTCTGAGCGAGACCCTTTGGAGAGACAGAACGAGCACAGAATTCGTAGGAGATGTGTCGGCAAGGCTTACATGGAAGGATCTAACTGTGATGGTTACCCTCGGTAGTGGAGAAACACAAAATGTTTTGGAGGGACTTACTGGCTATGCTGAGCCTGGAACTTTCACTGCACTTATGGGTCCTTCTGGCTCTGGCAAATCCACTCTCCTTGATGCTCTCGCGAGTCGCCTTGCTGCTAATGCCTTCCTCTCTGGAACGGTCCTCCTCAATGGTCGCAAAACCAAGCTCTCTTTTGGGACTGCTGTGAGTATACAAGCTGTTTCTCTACTGGTTTCATTTCTTCTCTGTTTATTACTCCATACTTCTATATATATATATGCTCTGCTTTTCTAGCTCTTAATTAACTACCTTTTTTACAATATTAATTTTAAGCAGTATCATTATTTATTCCAAGAGAGAAATTACTTAATAAATTAATTATAATACCGTTTTGAACTTAATTAATTAGGCATATGTGACACAAGATGACAACTTGCTCGGTACTTTGACGGTGAGGGAAACGATCTCCTATTCAGCTCGGCTACGTCTTCCTGATAAGATGCCTTGGTCCGAGAAGCGTGTGTTGGTTGAGAGTACCATAATAGAGATGGGTCTCCAAGATTGTGCCGACACTGTTATTGGGAATTGGCATTTGCGTGGGATCAGTGGGGGAGAGAAGAGAAGGGTCAGCATTGCTCTTGAAATCCTGATGAGGCCCAGGCTGCTCTTTCTTGATGAACCAACTAGTGGACTTGACAGGTACATATATATAATTCTATTCTGTTTCCAAACATTTTTCTTTTCTTTTTGATGAGATAGTTCTTTTCCCCCTTTTCAATTCATTCACCAGACTCTAATAATTTTTATTTTATTATATATATATATATATGTATGTATGTATGCGTGTGTTTATATATACGTATGTATGAATGTATATATGTATGGATGGAATTATATGTGTGTGTATGTGCGTGTGTGTCGCAGTGCTTCAGCTTTCTTTGTAACTCAGACGCTTCGCGGCTTATCTAGAGATGGAAGAACTGTCATTGCTTCAATACACCAGCCTAGCAGCGAAGTTTTTGAGCTTTTTGATAGATTGTACTTGCTTTCAGGAGGCAAAACTGTTTACTTCGGTCAGGCTGCAGAAGCATACGAGGCAAGAATCCTCGCTCCTTTATATATATATAATCCACATTATCATTTAACTCAAACACTGAATGAGCACCCTTCCTTACGTACAGTTCTTTGCACAAGCTGGCTTTCCCTGCCCTGCTTTGAGAAACCCTTCTGATCATTTCCTTAGGTGCATCAATTCCGACTTCGACAAAGTGAAGGCTACTCTGAAAGGGTCCATGAAACTGCGGGTATAGCATTTTCTTATTTAATTATAAATTTTCTATTTTTTTTTGGTTTTTATTGAAAAATGAGTTGACTTGTACTAGCAACTTCAGGAATTTACAGGCTAGTTTTATTTTAAAGGAGATCACGCAATATTGATTTGCATCTCTCAATGGAAGAACTGATTGGATTGCCTTCGTTTGATCTATTCTTGCCCATTCTCTCTCTCTCTAAATCTCCCTAGATTTGTTGCTTGAGGCCTGATTGATAATTAATTCTCTTAATTAACTAACTTGTGTTTCTGCTCAGTTTGAGGCAAGTGATGATCCTATAGAGAAGATAACCACGGCTGAAGCTATCAGATCTCTGATTGGTTACTATCGTACTTCTCAGTACTGTTATGCAGCAAGAGAAAAGGTTGAGGAGATATCCAAAGTTGTAAGTGTTTTAATTTCGAGGTGCTCCTCCAGTTTGCAATCTGATCAACATTTTCACAGATTTAATTTTAGCAAAGCCTTGTAATTCTCATACAGTAGCAGCTTATTGCCATCAACGATCATTTTTCTCTTTTGTGTACCAATTAAATAGCATTCAAAATTACTAGCTAATTGATGTTGTTGTCGCAGAAAGGAGAGGTGCTAGAATCAGGAGGAAGCCGGGCTAGTTTCTTGATGCAGGCCTTTACTCTGACAAAGCGTTCATTCATTAACATGTCAAGGGATTTTGGGTATTACTGGCTTCGACTAGTGATTTATATTGTGGTCACTGTCTGCATTGGAACTATCTATCTCAACGTGGGGACGGGTTACAATTCTATACTGGTACTGTTAATGAAATGTATCAATCCTCTGCTCCTAAGCTTAGTTAGCTGTTATGTACGAGGAGTATATATCTTCTAACTAAAAATATTTGTTTCTCTGGATTAATCCGGAACAGGCAAGAGGGTCATGTGCCTCGTTTGTCTTTGGTTTTGTCACGTTCATGTCGATTGGTGGGTTTCCTTCCTTTGTAGAAGAGATGAAGGTAATTAATTGCTTTTTTTATTTTTTATTTTTTTTTCTATTGCTCACAAGTTACGTACACCTTGCCTTATCAAAGCTGCTAATTAATAATGATGGCGCTTGCTGGTTTAATTATTTTTCTTTTCGCAGGTCTTCCAGAGAGAGAGGCTAAATGGGCACTATGGCGTGATCGCATTTGTGATTAGCAACACCATTTCTGCAATGCCGTTCCTGATAATGATAACTTTTATCTCTGGAACTGTTTGTTATTTCATGGTTCGCCTTCATCCAGGATTTGAACATTATCTTTTCTTCGTGCTGTGCCTTTTTGCGAGTGTCACCGTAGTTGAAAGCTTGATGATGGCCATAGCCAGCATTGTCCCCAATTTCCTAATGGGCATTATCATTGGGGCAGGAATTCAGGTTTCTCTCTCTCTCTCTCTCTCTCTATATATATATATATATATATATATTCTTCTGTTAATATTTACTTGTAGTAAATAAATAAATAAATAAATAAATAAATTAACCACCCTTACAAACACTAACTGCATGTTTTCTTCATGTCATTGTCAGGGAATATTCATGCTAGTATCTGGATACTTTAGGCTCCCAAATGACATACCAAAGCCTGTGTGGAGATACCCAATGTCATACATTAGCTTCCACTTCTGGGCTCTACAGGTAACAGTGAACCTGCATTCATACATTCGTTCATTTATCGATAACATCCTTCCATCTGTACGTAGCTGAAAGCAATTAAAGAGGCATGTCGATGTATGCCTTTCAGGGACAATACCAAAATGATTTGAAAGGATTGCTGTTCGACAACCAGTCACCTGATCTTCCCAAGATACCTGGTGAGTACATACTGGAAAACATATTCCAGATTGATGTGCACCGGTCAAAATGGTTAGATCTCAGCGTCATATTCAGTATGATTGTCATCTACCGCGTCATCTTCTTTATCATGATCAAGATCAGTGAGGATGTTACCCCTTGGATCAGAGGTTACACAGCAAGAAGAAGAATGCAGCAGAAGAATGGAACTCAAAATACAACAGTTGCTCCTGATGGTCTCACCCACTCACCTTCTTTGAGGAATTATGTTGCCCATCATCCAAATAAAAGGTAGATCAAGGAATGCCAAAAATTAATGGATTAATGTATCATGCTCAATTTCTTCCAGTTTAAACAGACGATATTGATATTGATATTACTACTGCTACGACTTGTTAAAAATATAGAACAAGTTATGTTTCAACCATAGGGTGCGGGTTGATGATGAACAAAATTAACTTTTGTCTGTGTAATGTGTACTTACAAACCAAAGGCTTTGTCATAATGTGCATTTGGCAATGCGAACTGTGAGTTTGTGAATCAAACGCATTACCTCTTTCAATCAAGTGAGGGAAGGGAAGGGAAGGGAAGGGAAGGGAAGGAATCCTGAATCGTTAATATTCTGTCAACGTAGATAGAAGATATAAACTTGAAATGGCCTCAAACTCGGCCGTACATTGCACAAGTACAATGCTGGCCCAAAACCTAGACTGTTGTTAGGGATGGGATCTTTCAATTAAGGTCTTGTGACTTTTGTGCTCAACTTTATACCCTTTAAAAATTATTGCTAAATTATGTCAGAATATTGTTGCTTGGAACTCGAAGGTATTTGACTTGTGAACTGGAATGCCAGGCCAATGTTGGAGACAATCAAACCTTCCTCGTTCGGAATAAACCGGGGGCAGGCTATTTTGCTTCTCAACGTTACAATTACAAATTTTATCCTTATAAAACTAGATGAAGGTTTAATTAGCCAAAATAATAATAACTTTACTCTAAAAATGACCAAATAAGAATAGATAAAAAAAGAAGCGACGTAAGATATTACAGATTAGAAAAATATCAATAAGAGAAGTGTGGATAATAGAAATGTGTAAATTGGTCTCTTGTTTTTGTTAACTCCTGGTAAATAAAATGTTAAATTATGATTTAGCAAAATTACATTTTTCAGCGTTTAGGGTTTAGGATTTAAGGTTTAGGGTTTAGGATTTAAGGTTTAGGGTTTAGGATTAGGGTTTAGGGTTTTTGGGGTTTAGGGGTTAAGGGTTAGGGGTTAGTGGGTTTGGGTTTTAGGGTTTCAGGTTTAGGGTTTAGGGATTATAGTTTATGGTTTAAAAGGGTTTAGGGTTTGGGGTATGAGATTTGGGGTTTCGGGTTTTAGGGTTTAAGATTTCGTGTTCCGGGTTTGGGGTTTGGGGTTTGGGTTTTAGGGATTAGGGTTTGGGGTTTGGGGTTAGGGTTTAGGGTTTAGGGGTTGGGGTTTGGGTTTTAGGGGTTGAGGTTTAGGGTTTAGGGGGTTTGGGGTTTGGGGCTTCGGGTTTAGGGCTTTAGGGCTTAGGGCTTCGGGCTTAGGGCTTAGGGTTTAGGGTTTAGGGGTAAGGGTTTTAGGGTTTTAGGGTTTAGGGTTTAGGGTTTAGGGTTTAGGGTTTAGGGTTTAGGGTTTAGGGTTTAGGGTTTAGGGTTTAGGGTTTAGGGTTTAGGGTTTAGGGTTTAGGGTTTAGGGTTTTAGGGTTTTAGGGTTTAGGGGTTTAGGGTTTAGGGTTTAGGGTTTAGGGTTTAGGGTTTAGGGTTTAGGGTTTAGGGTTTAGGGTTTAGGGTTTAGGGTTTAGGGTTTAGGTTTTAGGGTTTAGGGTTTAGGGTTTAGGGTTTTTTAGGGTTTAGGGTTTAGGGTTTAGGGTTTAGGGTTTAGGGTTTAGGGTTTAGGGTTTAGGGTTTAGGGTTTAGGGTTTAGGGTTTAGGGTTTAGGGTTTAGGGTTTAGGGTTTAGGGTTTAGGGTTTAGGGTTTAGGGTTTAGGGTTTAGGGTTTAGGGTTTAGGGTTTAGGGTTTAGGGTTTAGGGTTTAGGGTTTAGGGTTTAGGGTTTAGGGTTTAGGGTTTAGGGTTTAGGGTTTAGGGTTTAGGGTTTAGGGTTTAGGGTTTAGGGTTTAGGGTTTAGGGTTTAGGGTTTAGGGTTTAGGGTTTAGGGTTTAGGGTTTAGGGTTTAGGGTTTAGGGTTTAGGGTTTAGGGTTTAGGGTTTAGGGTTTAGGGTTTAGGGTTTAGGGTTTAGGGTTTAGGGTTTAGGGTTTAGGGTTTAGGGTTTAGGGTTTAGGGTTTAGGGTTTAGGGTTTAGGGTTTAGGGTTTAGGGTTTAGGGTTTAGGGTTTAGGGTTTAGGGTTTAGGGTTTAGGGTTTAGGGTTTAGGGTTTAGGGTTTAGGGTTTAGGGTTTAGGGTTTAGGGTTTAGGGTTTAGGGTTTAGGGTTTAGGGTTTAGGGTTTAGGGTTTAGGGTTTAGGGTTTAGGGTTTAGGGTTTAGGGTTTAGGGTTTAGGGTTTAGGGTTTAGGGTTTAGGGTTTAGGGTTTAGGGTTTAGGGTTTAGGGTTTAGGGTTTAGGGTTTAGGGTTTAGGGTTTAGGGTTTAGGGTTTAGGGTTTAGGGTTTAGGGTTTAGGGTTTAGGGTTTAGGGTTTAGGGTTTAGGGTTTAGGGTTTAGGGTTTAGGGTTTAGGGTTTAGGGTTTAGGGTTTAGGGTTTAGGGTTTAGGGTTTAGGGTTTAGGGTTTAGGGTTTAGGGTTTAGGGTTTAGGGTTTAGGGTTTAGGGTTTAGGGTTTAGGGTTTAGGGTTTAGGGTTTAGGGTTTAGGGTTTAGGGTTTAGGGTTTAGGGTTTAGGGTTTAGGGTTTAGGGTTTAGGGTTTAGGGTTTAGGGTTTAGGGTTTAGGGTTTAGGGTTTAGGGTTTAGGGTTTAGGGTTTAGGGTTTAGGGTTTAGGGTTTAGGGTTTAGGGTTTAGGGTTTAGGGTTTAGGGTTTAGGGTTTAGGGTTTAGGGTTTAGGGTTTAGGGTTTAGGGTTTAGGGTTTAGGGTTTAGGGTTTAGGGTTTAGGGTTTAGGGTTTAGGGTTTAGGGTTTAGGGTTTAGGGTTTAGGGTTTAGGGTTTAGGGTTTAGGGTTTAGGGTTTAGGGTTTAGGGTTTAGGGTTTAGGGTTTAGGGTTTAGGGTTTAGGGTTTAGGGTTTAGGGTTTAGGGTTTAGGGTTTAGGGTTTAGGGTTTAGGGTTTAGGGTTTAGGGTTTAGGGTTTAGGGTTTAGGGTTTAGGGTTTAGGGTTTAGGGTTTAGGGTTTAGGGTTTAGGGTTTAGGGTTTAGGGTTTAGGGTTTAGGGTTTAGGGTTTAGGGTTTAGGGTTTAGGGTTTAGGGTTTAGGGTTTAGGGTTTAGGGTTTAGGGTTTAGGGTTTAGGGTTTAGGGTTTAGGGTTTAGGGTTTAGGGTTTAGGGTTTAGGGTTTAGGGTTTAGGGTTTAGGGTTTAGGGTTTAGGGTTTAGGGTTTAGGGTTTAGGGTTTAGGGTTTAGGGTTTAGGGTTTAGGGTTTAGGGTTTAGGGTTTAGGGTTTAGGGTTTAGGGTTTAGGGTTTAGGGTTTAGGGTTTAGGGTTTAGGGTTTAGGGTTTAGGGTTTAGGGTTTAGGGTTTAGGGTTTAGGGTTTAGGGTTTAGGGTTTAGGGTTTAGGGTTTAGGGTTTAGGGTTTAGGGTTTAGGGTTTAGGGTTTAGGGTTTAGGGTTTAGGGTTTAGGGTTTAGGGTTTAGGGTTTAGGGTTTAGGGTTTAGGGTTTAGGGTTTAGGGTTTAGGGTTTAGGGTTTAGGGTTTAGGGTTTAGGGTTTAGGGTTTAGGGTTTAGGGTTTAGGGTTTAGGGTTTAGGGTTTAGGGTTTAGGGTTTAGGGTTTAGGGTTTAGGGTTTAGGGTTTAGGGTTTAGGGTTTAGGGTTTAGGGTTTAGGGTTTAGGGTTTAGGGTTTAGGGTTTAGGGTTTAGGGTTTAGGGTTTAGGGTTTAGGGTTTAGGGTTTAGGGTTTAGGGTTTAGGGTTTAGGGTTTAGGGTTTAGGGTTTAGGGTTTAGGGTTTAGGGTTTAGGGTTTAGGGTTTAGGGTTTAGGGTTTAGGGTTTAGGGTTTAGGGTTTAGGGTTTAGGGTTTAGGGTTTAGGGTTTAGGGTTTAGGGTTTAGGGTTTAGGGTTTAGGGTTTAGGGTTTAGGGTTTAGGGTTTAGGGTTTAGGGTTTAGGGTTTAGGGTTTAGGGTTTAGGGTTTAGGGTTTAGGGTTTAGGGTTTAGGGTTTAGGGTTTAGGGTTTAGGGTTTAGGGTTTAGGGTTTAGGGTTTAGGGTTTAGGGTTTAGGGTTTAGGGTTTAGGGTTTAGGGTTTAGGGTTTAGGGTTTAGGGTTTAGGGTTTAGGGTTTAGGGTTTAGGGTTTAGGGTTTAGGGTTTAGGGTTTAGGGTTTAGGGTTTAGGGTTTAGGGTTTAGGGTTTAGGGTTTAGGGTTTAGGGTTTAGGGTTTAGGGTTTAGGGTTTAGGGTTTAGGGTTTAGGGTTTAGGGTTTAGGGTTTAGGGTTTAGGGTTTAGGGTTTAGGGTTTAGGGTTTAGGGTTTAGGGTTTAGGGTTTAGGGTTTAGGGTTTAGGGTTTAGGGTTTAGGGTTTAGGGTTTAGGGTTTAGGGTTTAGGGTTTAGGGTTTAGGGTTTAGGGTTTAGGGTTTAGGGTTTAGGGTTTAGGGTTTAGGGTTTAGGGTTTAGGGTTTAGGGTTTAGGGTTTAGGGTTTAGGGTTTAGGGTTTAGGGTTTAGGGTTTAGGGTTTAGGGTTTAGGGTTTAGGGTTTAGGGTTTAGGGTTTAGGGTTTAGGGTTTAGGGTTTAGGGTTTAGGGTTTAGGGTTTAGGGTTTAGGGTTTAGGGTTTAGGGTTTAGGGTTTAGGGTTTAGGGTTTAGGGTTTAGGGTTTAGGGTTTAGGGTTTAGGGTTTAGGGTTTAGGGTTTAGGGTTTAGGGTTTAGGGTTTAGGGTTTAGGGTTTAGGGTTTAGGGTTTAGGGTTTAGGGTTTAGGGTTTAGGGTTTAGGGTTTAGGGTTTAGGGTTTAGGGTTTAGGGTTTAGGGTTTAGGGTTTAGGGTTTAGGGTTTAGGGTTTAGGGTTTAGGGTTTAGGGTTTAGGGTTTAGGGTTTAGGGTTTAGGGTTTAGGGTTTAGGGTTTAGGGTTTAGGGTTTAGGGTTTAGGGTTTAGGGTTTAGGGTTTAGGGTTTAGGGTTTAGGGTTTAGGGTTTAGGGTTTAGGGTTTAGGGTTTAGGGTTTAGGGTTTAGGGTTTAGGGTTTAGGGTTTAGGGTTTAGGGTTTAGGGTTTAGGGTTTAGGGTTTAGGGTTTAGGGTTTAGGGTTTAGGGTTTAGGGTTTAGGGTTTAGGGTTTAGGGTTTAGGGTTTAGGGTTTAGGGTTTAGGGTTTAGGGTTTAGGGTTTAGGGTTTAGGGTTTAGGGTTTAGGGTTTAGGGTTTAGGGTTTAGGGTTTAGGGTTTAGGGTTTAGGGTTTAGGGTTTAGGGTTTAGGGTTTAGGGTTTAGGGTTTAGGGTTTAGGGTTTAGGGTTTAGGGTTTAGGGTTTAGGGTTTAGGGTTTAGGGTTTAGGGTTTAGGGTTTAGGGTTTAGGGTTTAGGGTTTAGGGTTTAGGGTTTAGGGTTTAGGGTTTAGGGTTTAGGGTTTAGGGTTTAGGGGTTTAGGGTTTAGGGTTTAGGGTTTAGGGTTTAGGGTTTAGGGTTTAGGGTTTAGGGTTTAGGGTTTAGGGTTTAGGGTTTAGGGTTTAGGGTTTAGGGTTTAGGGTTTAGGGTTTAGGGTTTAGGGTTTAGGGTTTAGGGTTTAGGGTTTAGGGTTTAGGGTTTAGGGTTTAGGGTTTAGGGTTTAGGGTTTAGGGTTTAGGGTTTAGGGTTTAGGGTTTAGGGTTTAGGGTTTAGGGTTTAGGGTTTAGGGTTTAGGGTTTAGGGTTTAGGGTTTAGGGTTTAGGGTTTAGGGTTTAGGGTTTAGGGTTTAGGGTTTAGGGTTTAGGGTTTAGGGTTTAGGGTTTAGGGTTTAGGGTTTAGGGTTTAGGGTT